>CM065806.1:58524469-63324469 GCA_033398695.1 Orobanche coerulescens
GTAGAGTAGACCGATAATCCTGTAGTCATTTGGCCACCTTCCGCTCACCATGCTCAACGCACGTTAGAAAGTCAATGTGCCTTTCTCGTACTTTTGCATTCAAGATACACTATACCGGATATGGAATATAGAAGAGAAAGGTCGGTCTATGGCCGGTTGGACCTCGTGAAACCATTTTCAATCTTGGTTGTGAATGGAGCACGAATGGGGGGCTCGATGAAATTGAGCTCATAATCCCGTATCAGAATGAGATTAGTGAATCGAAGCAAAAGCGCATATCCCGGATCCCAATGTAAATTCCGATCTGTTTCCTGCTTGCGCACCTAGCTAAGAAATCACTTTGTTTCCTCTACTCCCCTTTGGCTCGCTCTGTCCTAGTAAGTCATCTCACTCTCCTACCTTGACTTTTAAGAAGGGACATGTCCAACGACTGCTTCCTCCTGGGCTTTATCCAACATCGAAAGCGATCTCCTTTTGCGGGACATATTGAGTTGCCTTCACTCGGAGTTCTAGTTGATGAAAGACTTTTTTCCTATTCGGGTACGAAACTACGGGCTTTCTCGACTACACCGGCGTTTAGCTACACCTGCTTAGCGAACGGTCCAAGCATTCGTTGTCTCTCTCCCCCGTGCTATCTTTCATTCTGGTTCGGGTAAGCAGGAAGAAACAGAACTGCTTCCACCACTCACTCGCCTCAACAACAGGAACAACAATCTCACTCTTCCTTATTGGTCATGGCCTAAGGGCCACAGCAGCCTAAATCCCAAATTTGTTATCGAGCTGGCATTAGCCTACGATGGTTATCATTTTTTTTTGCCGGCCCTGTAAAGAATAACTTTCTCTTCGGGAGGGTTAAAGAAAGCGGGCTCTTGTAATACCGAAAAGGAAGCACTACAATGCCTGTGAACTCAGTCCTTGCATTTTCTCCTATAGGCGATAAAGCAAACCGGGAACCAACCCGTATAACCTGTGCACTAGCGAGGAGGTCAGCCCTTGAGTTTGAGTTCTCGACTTCGACAGCATATTGACCTCCTTCGAGAAAAATCCTCTTCCGAACGACCAAGTCATAATGAGATTAAAAACCGATGCTTCCTTGGCCGTGTAGAACATGCATTAGCATTATGTCATTCCTACAAGTGATCCCCCATCCAGGATTGGAAGAAGTGCTATTTTGCCTTTCAGAGAAGACGACTGGTACTCCTTCGAAAGGCTTAGCTGGCTTGGTCGGTATCCTTCGTTCTTGGCTTTTCCTCTTCCTTAGCAGCAGGGTAGCTCTCAGGTCAAGTCGGTCCCATGACACCGACCAGGAGGAATGGATCTGTCTTTCCAGATACAGGTACGTCTTGATGTCATGAAACCACGGTTTACCATCTGGTTTCTCCAAACTAGCATCTACAACAATGGCCAATCAACACAATTACAAAGATGTACAACGTTCTCGATATGAAGCTTTGATTCTAAAGTTAGCAAAAGCATATGATGCAAAATACACGAATTGATTAAGTTATAGGAACTCATCCATCAGACGTACCGGCTTCGCGGAATCGCCGTAGAAGGACTTGATTCACTCTAGGTTAGGCTCATGGGGTCGAGCTTTGTTTGAGTCGAAAAAGGTTTGATCAATTACAACAAGTTTTCTTTTGAATTGGAAACTTGTTCAACTTAGATCTTTTCTATTTCTATATCATAGAAGATATATGTAGAGGAAATTAAGTAAAGTACTCCAGAGACAAAGTATGGAAAGGTTTCTATAACTTCCCCCGGGAAGTACAAAAAATCCTCCTCTGCCTTTCTCCAGTAGGTTGCCTCTAGAGCAGTTAGTCTAGCATTTCTGTTTATATAGGATCCTATGTTCACATAGAGAACTTCTAGCTTGAAGTCCTTAGTTCAGGATCTCTACCTTTAGAATAGAATGATCATGCCTATCCCTCTTTGGCTGGCTTGCTTTGCTTGACTTTGACTTTCTACTTCTGTTTCAGTCAGGTAAAAAATATTCATCCCCCCGAAGACACCAGCTGTAGTAGCTGTTCTCTTCCCCTCCCCGAAAAGCAAATTTCTTGATACCCTGACCGGATAGGTTGGTGTCCTCCTTTGACCAATGGGAGAGGAAGTGCTTTGACTCGCCCAACCAAGGCCCTAGCCGCAATTCGATTTATAAACTCATTATTTAAACTTTTAGTTTTTTGTTTGTTGATATAAAGCCAAGGATTGGAAAATTTATTAGTTGAATCCCTGCCATCTGTCCCAACCCTTTCATATTCAATTCATTGAACCAAACTCTTCTGTGTTGAGATGGTCCAACGAATCCGGGGTAACCCAAGCACAACCTATTCCCTGTGATATTGAGGCCGATAGGGAAAAGAAGCAGATGGAATCCAGCCGGACAAGCCCTTTTTGTTCGCGAAAGAAATGAAACTTCTAAGAGTCCCGATATCCGCTATCAATAGCTTTAGGCACTCTAGATCCGATCCGGGTGATCTATTGTCTAACCGTTGAAACGTGGGTTTTGGGCCTATTTTGATATGCTGCTGGGTTGTGAACAAGAGCTGTCCTTACCCCTTCATATCCGGGATTCTTCCTTTATCAAACCGGGGGATGGTCCATGCGGAAATCTTGGTACAAACTCTTCGATATTGGATAAAAGATGCCTCTCGGGAGGTTTGTTCGAGTATCTTCACTTACTCTCTGCTTTGCGCCCTTACCCTTACTTAGGATTACCATACTTCTAGATAAGACTCGAGTGTAGAAGGTTCGCTTTATCCAAATTATCTACTCCATCCGACTAGTTCCGGGTTCGAATCCCGGGCAACCCACCGTCATATTGAAATTATAAATTCTATGATCGGTAGCTCGTATCTCTGGATAAGGATCGATGAGTGCTCACAACTTTTATCGCAGCACTCGAAACTTTGGCTTCTTCTCCATTCAAACAACAAGTGGTTTTCCTATTATTATTTGGTCCATTTGGAAGGGATTAAAGTTGTGGGGAAAGAGAGTTTGTTATGACCACAATATTTGTAGAGGGTGTGATGGTGGGAATTGGGGGCGCCGGGCAACACCCTCCAGTGATGCGGGGTGATTTATTACTGAACCTTGTAGGTAAATTGGGAAGTGAATGAACGGCGAACAAAAGAATAAGAAATCGAGTCCGCAAGTGATGAAGAAATGAAGAAACGCCAAAGAGAAGTGAAAGAGTCGCCCGATGAAGAAATGCGATTTCGACCATCACCGACATACGCTCACACGTTTTCGACCAAAACACCCTTCACACTTATAGAGTAGTAGGAAAAAAAATTATATATAAGATAAGAAAGTAGGATATATAAAAAATAAATATATAGATGAGAGATATATAAGTAGGAAAATGAATTATTATTTTTCAATTTTTTATAATATTAATATAAATAAATTTTAATTTAGATTTCTTATTATATTTTAAAGAGTTGAATATATAATTCAATTGTTTATTTTAATTTTAAATTATAATTTCAAAATAAAAATACATGTATTCATATAATATTTTATTTATTATAATTTTAAGAAATTATTTTCTTTTTTAATATTTTTTAAATTTATTAATTTTAATCCGATTTTTTTAAGTAAAAAACTATATGTGCTCTTATAAAAAATTCGTTATAAAATTATTAAAAAAATTTAAATAATTTATTTTGTTTTAGTGTAAAAATTTAAATTTGACGATATTTTTTTTTGAAAAATATTTAAATTACTTTTCGTAATTATAAGATGACTTAGTCTAGTGAAACGCTTTTAAGTTCACGTATAATCCAACACTTTAGATTGGTGTTGCATTAATGTCTTATGCAACAGTGCATTCAGGTCTAGTGCAACATTAATTGAGTAGTATTGCAAAAGACCAAAGATCAGAGGGCTATTGCAATACTTTTCCTTGCAACACTAGAAATATGTGTTGCATATGAGTACTTCTGGCGTAGTGAAGCTTTAAACATTTCCAGTGCATTTTCTCTTATCCGATAATGAGAGTGGAATATTCGCTCTTATTTCCATGGACTTCAATTCAATGTTTACCAAATCAAGAATGCATTTGAAATATAATAAACTATGAATGAATCATATTGCCTTTTTATTGATAATTTCATAATTACAAGTACAATGCCCATTCTCTCTCATCCTCTGAGTGGCATTGGAGTGCATATTCCTAACAATTACATGTATTCGAGTCGCAACTCTGCGAAGACTCGGGTTTATTGATTAGATTCGAGCATTTTATATGGAGAATTAGCTATAATAGCTTAGATTAAGCCTTTACTTCTTGATTAAGTCTTGTTAATAAGAGATAAAACCACAATACATGCATTCAAGTCGAAACTCTATGAAAACTCGGATTAATTAATTAGATTCGAGCCTTTTGTAATCGTAATTGGATATAATAGCTCTCATTAAGCCTTTACTTCTTGATTAAGTCTGGTTAATAGGAGATAAGACCATGTTACATGTATTTGAGTCGGAACTTTATGAAACCTCGGGTTTTATTGGTTATATTCGAGCCACTTGTACTGGGAATTGGCTATAACAACTTCGATTAAGCCTTTATTTCTTGATTAATCTTGTTGTAGCAAGGATTGGATATAATATCTCCGATTAAGCCACACTTCTTTATTAAGTCTTGATAATAGGAGATATGACCATATTACATGCACTCGAGTCGGAACCCTATGAAAACTCGAGTTATGGATTAAATTGGAGACTTTTGTACTCAGAATTGGCTATAATAGCTCCGATTAATCTTTTAGTTCTTGATTAAGTCTTGTTGTAGCAGGGATTGGATATAATATCTCCGATTAAGCCTTACTTCTTAATTAAATCTTGTTAATAGGAGATAAGACCACATTATATGCATTTGAGTTGGGACTCTACGAAAACTCAGGTTTATTGATTATATTCAAGCCTTTTGGACTGAGAATTGGCTATAATAGCTCCGATTAAGCCTTTACTTCTTGATTAATCCTTTTTAATTGGAGATAAGACCACGTTACATGCATTCGAGTGGGAACTCTATGAAATCTCGGGTTAATTGATTAGATTCGAGCATTTTCTACTCAGAATTGGCTATAACAACTCCGATTATTACTTTTTGATTATGTCTTTTTGTAGTAAGGATTGGCTTTAATAGCTCCATTTAAGCCTTTACTTCTTGATAAGTCTTCTTAATAAGAGATAAAACCATGTTACTTGTATTCAAGTCGAAACTCTACGAAAACTTATTGATTAGATTCGAGCATTTTATATTGAGAATTGGCCATAATAGCTTAGATTAAGCATTTACTTCTTGATTAAGTCTTGTTAATAGGAGATAAGACTGCATTACATGCATTTGAGTTGGAACTCTATAAAAACTCGGGTTAAATGATTAGATTCGAGCCTCTTGTACCCAAGATTGAATATAACAGCTCCCATTGATCCTCTACTGTAATATCTGCATTTTTCTTCTTTTCCCGATATTCCCATTTTGGTGAAATTTTGTTTTTAGCGACTCTCCTGTAACCTTACCAATATTTTGAATCTATTCTATTCTTGGAGTTTCTCCATTTTGACGAGTTTCGGAGATGTATTAATATTATTCTCTTTTATGTCATGTATTATGGCATGGACGTCCGTTTCTCGTAGAACTCATTCGCTTTTGTATTTTCTTTGGTTTCACGAGTTCGTATAGTTGAGTTATCCATGTTGTGAGTTTCGGTTTGTTAATCCGGCGTTGTATCGCGATTTTTGGACGTTTGGGCTGTTTCGTAATTTTTCCTAAGTTTAGGGTATTCTTGTTATCTTTGTTGTTCCTGAACCTTCGGGCATTCGGAATCACGCTTCATCGTAACGTTTCGATTTCTGACTTAAATCCGTGGTGAGTGTATCCGGTGGTCATGGATACACCTTGTTATTTTCTCTTTTCGATCGTCTCCTCGTCGAGCAGTGTTTCAGATTGGCCTACTGTCACAGGCCATGTTACGGCCGTAAGCCGTATATGTTATGGCCGTAATAATCAAGAGTTACGGCCATAAGCTTCCTTCATACGGCCATAACAAGGCTTCGTTTCTTACCCCGTGGTCCAGTTCCGAGTTACGGGCGTATCATGCTCGAGTTACGACCGTAAGTATCGATACGGCCGTAATGGTATTCTTGATACGGCCGTATGTGTCATTCGTCGAATCTGCCCAATTCTCTCCAGAGGCCAGTTACGGTCGTAAGAGAGTCAGGTTACGGCCGTAATGTTCCTATGTTACGGCCGTATGTTATGGATGTTACGACCGTAACACCGGCCAGTATATAAACTGGCAGCAGCCGTATTTTTCTCATTTCGCACCTCTCTTACTTCTCTTCGTGACGGAACGACTTGGAGAGCTAGGTTTTGACCGATTTTCGCCCAAACACCATTGTAGAAGTATATTCAAGCTTCATATCATCAACCTATCACTAATCATTCGTTGTTCATCGTCAAATCAAGGTAAAATTTCCTAGAACCCTATTTTGGGAAAGATTTGGGGGTTTTTCATGTTTTCGTCCGATCCGTCCCGTATTGTTAGTTAATTCATGATGAATATGATTAATCTTGTTGGTATTCCTCGTTTCCCTATGATTCATGGTATATTTCGTAGTATCTTTTGTTATCGAGAGGATTTGGTTGTGGTCCGCCCTCGTTGTTGTTTTCCTACGAATATACATGAATCGTAGGCGGGTTTTCGGGTGTATTCCATTTCCGTAATCGTTTAGAGGTGGTTGTGATTGTGTTATTCGAATCGTTAGGTCCACTTCCGCCGATTCCTCGCGATTGTGCTTGACTCTCCCTTTCCGTTCGTGTCACCGTCTATTAATCGAGGCAAGTATCCTTATAAAATTACGATCTTGACATACTAGTATTGTATGAGAAATTGTGTATGTGTATACTCACTACAGGTTAGATCCGACGGGGTCTCGGTAGGGCTCCACGAAGCTGTGGGGCCTCGAGTTTGCTTTTAACCTCTACAGGTTAGATCCGACGGGGTCTCGGTAGGGGTCCACGAAGCTGTGGGTCCGCGGTTAATTGTGGTGTATTTTACAAATGTGGTTGATTATTGGCATTTCCGGAAATGAGTGTTTTGGAACTATTGTTTGCTTGATTGCATGCATTTACTATATGTGTAAGATGTAAGTTGTTCATTTGGTTACTTGTACTAGCGTAATTGGTAACCCCTCTGGGGACCCGTTTTGGGGAAATTCGTTTTATGAATTTCAGGTCAGGTTCATCGAGACGAGCGGGCGCTGGACCAGTACGCGGATGATGGCCGTGCGTGATGATTGTGCACGAGTGATGTCTTAGTGTCTTCTATCTTTTCATCTTTTGTGGTTTTTGAACTAATAGTAGTACTCGAGTACTTAAGAGTTTTTATTCGTGCGGGTTGTATTGTTGTCTATTATGTTTGTGTTGGATGATGGTGTTATGTTTGACCGGTTGAACCGGGTGAATTATTCTGTTTTGCGTCTTTATGACGAGGTGTTATTTTGTAGTTTCTGTGAGTCGATGAGTATGATGTTGCTCAGCCTGGTGGGTCCCAGATAGGGATTCACGGCGCTGTAATATACCTCGAATATCTTGGGGGTGTTACAGAAAATGGTATCGGAGCCAGGTTGGGTTTATGGATACCTAGGCTTGTCGGTTTATTGGGTCTTGTTGTGTTTCGTTTTGCACATCATCGTCACGCTGCCATGATTCCGGTACTACCAGTGTCCGTAAGTTTTCCCCAACTCTATTCCTTATTTCCTTGTATCGCACCTTTGATTCTCGATTGTGATTGTTTCTATTCTCGTACTTACCATCGTATGACCTTTGTTACTTCTTTAACATCAGTATGGATGCTGGAAGAGGTCATGGTCGTGGTCGTGGCCGTGGACGCGGCCGGGAACGTGGGGCAGCCGGTGGGGCGGCCACGTCGCAGTCTTCGGGAGCCGGCAGTACCGGCGACCGTCACAGTCATGCTTCTTCTCAGGAGCGCGCCGACCTTGGTATTGCGGCCGTTATGCAGCAAATGGTGAATCAAATGGCGGCGATGGCTCAGGCGGTTCAGAACCCAGATCCGGCCCATGATAATCGGGGCGGAGAGGATCGCTGGCTTCAGGATGTCATCAAGATGCATCCTCCTCAGTTCTCGGGAGCTTCGGACCCAATCGGCTGGGAGGGGTGGATCAAGGAGATATCTAAGGTCTTCACTGCTACCAACTGTCCCGAGGACCGTAAGGTCCCTATTGCTTAGTACTTTCTCACTGGGGACGCTATGGATTGGTGGGAGGCCGTTGGGCCCAAAGACCATGTTGCTTCGTGGGCCGAGTTTCAGGAATTGATGGAGGCCGAATATTGCCCGTGGCCGGTCAGACAGGCTCGAGTACATGCTTTCTATGATGCTCAACCACGGGATATCCCCGTATCTCAGGCTATTGCCGATTTTAACAAGGAGTTGGGTTATGTGAAGACCCAAGTTGTCGAGGAGAGTGACAAAATTTTCCATTTTTCCAGACGGATGAAGTTGTCGATTCGGGACTATATGTCGGGGCTCGTCTGTACTACCTTGAAAGATTACCAGAGCAGGGCCCTTGCTTACGATATGTCTGTGACGGCGAGTGAGGCGGCCCGCGAGAGCAAGAAGTCCATGGGAATTTTTCGAGCCACAAAGGTGGGGGTCAGCAGAAATTCCAGTCTGCTAACTTTTCCGCTGGTGGTGGCCCAGCTCGATCTACTGGGTTTCCCTGTAGGGCTTCCAGTGCCCCTCCCCGGGAGGTGAAGTGTTTTAACTGTGGCCATTAGGGCCACATCAGTCGTATTTGTCCGAACCCTTTGTTGACATGTAACCAGTGTGGCCAGCCGGTTCACAAGGCTGCTTTCTGTGCTGAGAGAGAGAAAATCCTTGGTGCCCGGGATTCCATTCCAGCGCCTAGAGAACAAAGTGTGAATCAAGGATCGTTTGCTTCTCAATCTCCGTCGAGTGCTAGTCGAGGGAGAGGTCGGAGTCAGTCCGCTAAGAGGGGAGCTTCCAGTGTCGGCTCAGCCCACCCGCGTGTCTATGAGATGCGGAGAGCCGATGACCCAGCGGCTACTGTGGCGACAGGTACCGTTCATATCCATTCTCATCCTGTCAGTGTGCTTTTTGATTCGGGTGCTACGCATTCATTCATATCTCTAGAGTGTGTGCGCCGTTTGAATCTCGACTGTTTGACGCCTTGTGAGCCCTTCATCGTTAAGCTTCCTAGCGGTGATAGGATCGTTGGTGATCAAGAGGTTCTAGGCATTACGTGCTTATTTGTGAGAGGTTTGGCCCTCTAATCTTATGTAGTGGGTATCGAGGGTGAGGATTTGATTCTTGGGGATGATTGGCTCGAGCGGCATGGTGCGATCATGAACTACCGTACGAGAATCATCACTATGTTAGCCGAGGACGGCAGAGCACTCTTTCGCGGGCGAAAGAGGGGAAACAGTTCGTTATTAACGCCTTGAAGGCGATGAGACTCTGCGAAAGGGTGTGCGGCTTTTGGTGCTACGCCTTGAAGGCGGAGAGTGGTGGAGTCGAGCTTTCGTCGATTCCAATCGTTAGTGAGTTTCCTGATGTATTTCCTGACGAGTTACCGGGATTGCCACCAGATCGTGAGGTCGAGTTTGCTATAGAGTTAGAGCCGGGCGCGGCTCCTATTTCGAAGGCGCCGTATCGCATGGCACCTTCATAGATGTCAGAGTTGAAGAAGCAGCTGAGTGAGCTTCTTGAGTCGGGGTATGTTCGACCGAGCGCCTCGCCCTGGGGCGCACCGGTCCTGTTTGTGTGGAAGAAGGATGGTTCACTACGTTTGTGTATCGACTATCGCGAACTAAACAAGGTGATCATCAAGAACAAGTATCCTTTGCCGAGAATTGATGACTTATTCGACCAGTTGCAGGGAGCTGCGGTATTCTCGAAGATTGATTTGAAATCGGGGTACTATCAGATCCGGGTGAGGGAGTCCGATGTGCCGAAAACAGCTTTTCGGATGAGATACGGACATTATGAGTTTGTAGTCATGCCTTTCGGATTAACTAATGCGCCGGCGGTGTTCATGCAGTTGATGAACAAAGTCTTTATTGAGTATTTGGATAAGTGTGTCGTCGTTTTCATTGACGATATTCTTATTTAGTCGAGGAATGAGGAAGGGCATGCCCATCATTTGCGAGTAGTATTAGACATCTTGAGGACCGATCAACTCTATGCGAAGTTCTCGAAATGTGAGTTCTGGCTGAAGGAAGTGATGTTTCTAAGTCACGTGATTTCAGCCGAGGGGGTTCGTGTGGATCCACAGAAGATAGAGGCAGTATTGGATTGGGCACCGCCCAAGAATGTGAAGGAGATCCGTAGTTTCTTGGGTTTGGCTGGCTACTACCGTAGGTTCGTCGAGGGTTTCTCGACACTGGCTCGGCCACTTACACAGTTGCTCCATAAGTCCGAGAAGTTCGTCTGGAATGATGAGAGGCAGTCGAGTTTTGAGGAGCTGAAGAGGCGTCTGACTTCAGCCCCGGTTTTGGTGTTGCCGTGCGGCAACGAGGGTTTTGCTGTTTATAGTGATGCTTCGGGTCAGGGTCTTGGGTGCGTATTGATGCAGCACGGCAAGACCATTGCCTATGCGTCGAGACAGTTGAGGCCGTATGAGCTGAACTACCCTACTCATGATTTGGAGTTAGCGGCAGTCGTTTTTGCGCTCAAGATTTGGCGTCACTATCTTTTCGGCTCTGCATGTCAGATTTTTACCGATCATAAAAGTTTGAAATACATATTTACCCAGTGAGAGTTGAATATGAGGCAGAGGAGGTGATTAGAGCTGATCAAGGATTATGACCTCGAAATCCTTTATCATCCGGGCAAGGCGAACGTCGTGGCCGACGCCTTGAGTCGGAAACCGGTTGCATTGCGAACGCTTGAGATCCTTACATCTCAGTCTGAGCTTCAGCGGGCTTTGATCGAGTTAGATATTGAGGTTTTGTTGCCTGGAGCTGTCGGGCAACTTTGTGCTTTAGAGATTTCGTCCTCTTTGATCGATGAAATTAAGCTGAAGCAGTTAGAGGATCCGATGATTACTCAAATCCGAGAGAACGTTCTTAAGGGAAAGTCTCCTGGGTTTGTGATTCACGAGGATGGTATTTTGAGATTCCAGAGTCGGCTTTGTGTGCCAAACGACTTAGAGTTGAGACAGAGTATTCTGCGCGAGGCCCATGCTACACCTTACTCCGTTCATCCCGGTTCGAGTAAGATGTATAAGGACCTGAGAAGGAATTTCTGGTGGAATGATATGAAGGAGGAGGTCGCACGGTTTGTGGCGAGATGTTTAACTTGTCAGCAGGTCAAAATCGAGCATCAGCGACCTGCCGGATTATTACAGTCACTTCCTGTTCCGGAATGGAAATGGGAATATATATCGATGGATTTCATTACGAGCCTGCCGAGATCGAGGTCGGGCATGAATATGGTATGGGTGATTGTTGATCGTTTGACCAAGTCGGCATATTTTCTGGGCATCAAGGACACTTGGGGCCCGGAGAAGTTAGCTCGTGTGTTTATCGCGCAGATTGTGAGGCTTCACGGTACTTCGAAGTCTATCGTTTCAGATCGTGATGGCCGTTTTGTATCGCACTTTTGGCAGGCGGTGCATAAGGCATTGGGTACTCGTTTGCGTTTGAGTACCTCTTTTCATCCCCAGTCAGATGGATAGTCGGAACGCACTATCCAGACGTTCGAGGATATGTTGCGTGCTTGTGCTCTCGATTGGAGCAGTAACTGGGAGGAGCATTTGCCATTGATCGAATTCACGTACAACAATAGTTGGCACGCGTCGATTCGGATGGCACCGTATGAGGCACTTTATGGGCGGCGATGTCGATCACCGATTTGTTGGGATGAGGCGTCCAATTTGATCGGGACCGAGCCGGATGTCGTTTTAGAGATGAGGCGGAAGATAGAATTAATTCGGGAACGAATGTTGACTGCCCAGAGTCGACAGAAGTCATATTCCGATGTCCATCGTCGACCTTTGGAATTCGAGGTGGGAGACCACGTTTTACTAAAGGTGTCGCCGACGAGAGGTGTTTTCCGTTTCGGGAAAAAGGGGAAGTTGAGTCCGAGATTTATCGGGCCCTTCGAGATTCTCGAGCGAGTCGGTGGGTTAGCATACCGTTTGGCGTTACCTCCGGCCTTGAGTCACGTTCATATCGTTTTTCATGTTTCTCAGCTGAGGAAATATGTCTCGGATCCTAGTCGCGTCATCGATTATGGGGAGATTGATGTCGCCGAGGATGTTACTTTTGAAGAACGTCCTTTGAAGATTTTGGAGCATCGCGAGAAACGACTGAGACATAAAACCATTCCCTTGGTCAAGGTGTAGTGGTCGAGGCATGGTGTCGAGGAGACGACCTGGGAAACCGAGGATAGCATGCGTGCTAAGTACCCCGAGTTGTTTGTTTCTTAAGTTTCGGGACGAAACTTATTTTTAGTGGGGTAGAATGTAATATTTGCATTTTTCTTCTTTTCCCGATATTCCCATTTTGATGAAATTTTGTTTTTAGCGACTCGCCTGTAACCTTACCGATATTTTGAATCTATTCTATTCTTGGAGTTTCTCCATTTTGACGAGTTTCGGATATGTATTAATATTATTCTGTTTTATGTCATGTATTATGGCATGGACGTCTGTTTCTCGTAGAACTCGTTCGCTTTTGTATTTTCTTTGGTTTCACGAGTTCGTATAGTTGAGTTATCCATGTTGTGAGTTTCGGTTTGTTAATCCGGCGTTGTATCGCCATTTTTGGACGTTTGGGCTGTTTCGTAATTTTTCCTAAGTTTAGGGTATTCTTGTTATCTTTGTTGTTCCTGAACCTTCGGGCATTCGTAATCACGCTTCATCGTAACGTTTTGATTTCTGACTTAAATCCGTGGTGAGTGTATCCGGTGGTCATGGATACACCTTGTTATTTTCTCTTTTCGATCGTCTCGTCGTCGAGCAGTGTTTCAGATTGGCCTGCTGTCACAGGCCATGTTACGGCCGTAAGCCGTATATGTTACGGCCGTAATAATCGAGAGTTACGGCCGTAAGCTTCCTTCATACGGCCGTAACAAGGCTTCGTTTCTTACCCCCTGGTCCAGTTCCGAGTTACGGGCGTATCATGCTCGAGTTACGGCCGTAAGCATCGATACGGCCGTAATGGTATTCTTGATACGGCCGTATGTGTCATTCGTCGAATCTGCCAAATTCTCTCCAGAGGCCAGTTACGGCCGTAAGAGAGTCAGGTTACGGCCGTAGTGTTCCTATGTTACGGCCGTATGTTATGGATGTTACGGCCGTAACACCGGCCAGTATATAAACTGGCAGCAGCCGTATTTTTCTCATTTCGCACCTCTCTTACTTCTCTTCGCGACGGAACGACTTGGAGAGCTAGGTTTCGCCCGATTTTCGCCCAAACACCATTGTAGAAGTATATTCAAGCTTCATATCATCAACCTATCACTAATCATTCGTTGTTCATCGTCAAATCAAGGTAAAATTTCCTAGAACCCTATTTTGGGAAAGATTTGGGGTTTTTTCATGTTTTCGTCCGATCCGTTTCGTTTTGTTAGTTAATTCATGATGAATATGATTAATCTTGTTGGTATTCCTCGTTTCCCTACGATTCATGGTATATTTCGTAGCATATTTTGTTATCGAGAGGATTTGGTTGTGGTCCGCCCTCGTTGTTGTTTTCGTACGAATATACATGAATCGTAGGCGGGTTTTCGGGTGTATTCCATTTCCGTAATCGTTTAGAGGTGGTTGTGATTGTGTTATTCGAGTCGTTAGGTCCACTTCCTCCGATTCCTCGCGATTGTGCTTGACTCTCCCTTTCTGTTCGTGTCACCGTCTATTAATCGAGGCAAGTATCCTTATGAACTTACGATCTTGACATACTAGTATTGTATGAGAAATTGTGTGTGTGTATACTCACTACGGGTTAGATTCGACGGGGTCTCGGTAGGGCTCCACGAAGCTGTGGGGCCGCGAGTTTGCTTTTAACCACTACGGGTTAGATCCGACGGGGTCTCGGTAGGGGTCCACGAAGCTGTGGGTCCGCGGTTAATTGTGGTGTATTTTACAAATGTGGTTGATTATTGGCATTTCCGGAAATGAGTGTTTTGGAACTATTGTTTACTTGATTGCATGCATTTACTATACGTGTAAGATGTAAGTTGTTCATTTGGTTACTTGTACTAGCGTAATTGCTAACCCCTCTGGGGACCCGTTTTGGGAAAATTCGTTTTATGAATTTCAGTCGGAGTTCATCGAGGCAATGGGCGGACCAAGACGCGGATGATGGCCGTGCGTGATGATTGTGCACGAGTGATGTCTTAGTGTCTTCTATCTTTTCATCTTTTGTGGTTTTTGAACTAATAGTAGTACTCGAGTACTTAAGAGTTTTTATTCGTTCGGGTTGTATTGTTGTCTATTATGTTTGTGTTGGATGATGGTGTTATGTTTGACCGGTTGAACCGGGTGAATTATTCTGTTTTGCGTCTTTATGACGAGGTGTTATTTTGTCGTTTCTGTGAGTCGATGAGTATGATGTTGCTCAGCCTGGTGGGTCCCAGATAGGGATTCACGGTGCTGTAATATACCTCGAATATCTTGGGGGTGTTACATCTACTTCTTTATTAAGTCTGGTTAATAGGAGATAAGACCATGTTACATGTATTAGAGTCGGAACTTTATGAAAACTCGGGTTTTATTGGTTAGATTTGAGACTTTTGCACTGAGAATTGGATATAACAACTTCGATTAAGTCTTTGCTTCTCGATTAAGTCTTGTTAATAGGATATAAGACCACGTTACATGCATTCCAGTTGGAACTCTATGAAATTTATTGATTAGATTCGAGCATTTTCTACTCATACTTGGATATAACAACTCCGATTAAGCTTTTACTTTTTGATTAAGTATTTTTGTGGTAAGTATTGGCTATAATAGCTCCATTTAAGCCTTTATTTCTTGCTAAGTCTTGTTAATATGAGATAAAACTATGTTACATGTATTCGAGTCGAAACTCTACGAAAGCTCGGGTTTATTGATTAGATTCGAGAATTTTATATTGGGAATTGGCTACAATAACTTAGATTAAGCCTTTACTTCTTGATCAAGTCTTGTTAATAGGAGATAATACCACATTACATGCATTCGAGTTAGAACACTATAAAAACTCAGGTTAAATGATGAGATTCGAGCCTCTTGTACTCAGGATTGAATATAATAGCTCCCATTAAGTCTGGTTAATAGGAGATAAGACCATGTTACATGTATTCGATGTTGTGTCAAGATTTAACACCTTCCGACCGGCGATCGCCTAGGAGGTCGGGCAACCGAGTCACTGCCGAGCGTCCGAGGAAGAACCGCCGACCAGCGACCAGGCGACCTAGCCTTAGCCCGGCAGACAAGCATGAATCGCCCAGCCGAAGGTCCCAGGACAAGTCCCGGTGCCGAGCGATCGACCTCAGATACGATCGCCTCTCGGTACTCGGCGACCGACTTCTGGCGACCGACTTATGGACGATCATCTCTCAGCGCTTTGCCGACCGACCCTTGGTGACCGACCATTGCCGACCTTGATGGCGGCGAAGCGATCCTCGGTGTCCGGCTAGAGACGACCGCATCATGGCGATCTGGGCGATGGCCATCCGGTCGGCCAAGGCGAGCAAGCAGCAAGGCGGCACCCACGTGCGAGATCCACAAAAGGCGGCCCGACAAACTGTCACTTACCTCACCTACCAACAGGGCCGGGCTGCGAAAGGAGGCGCGGACAAGGCGGTGACCACGGCTGTCACCTACCACCGCCTCTGACAAAGTCCGCGAAAGTAACAAAGTGGGACCTCTGTGCAGTACTTAGGACGCGTGCCGGCTCCTCATTGGGCCACTCGGTGGGCTGCCTGGATCTCTGGACTTTGGCGGGCGGCCCATGTGACCTTTAGGACGATCGCCCCATTACATTAATGGCCGAAAGACGATCGCCCACTAGGAAACAAGGCACCTCAACCCCTATATAAAGAGGCGGCTGCACTTGGATTCGCCTGCATTCTCGTATTTTCATACCACACGAAGCAAATACACACACTTGGCTAACATCCAACTCTTGGCAGGCTATCTTTCGGTCTTACTTCTCGGCTATCTCATCCAGTTACCGGCGGGGGACGAAGAACACCGAGCTTCGCTCAGAGCCGGATTAACGAGTCTTTTACACTCATTGTATTTAGATTTCTCTCATTAATACTTGTATCCACGAATATTCGTATTAATAACATCTCGCGAGAGCATTCAAGCCCGGGCCTAACAAACCCGGCAAATCTTGTATTATTTATCTACTCTCGGAAGTGCTCCCGCAATTATTGTTTGTTGTCCGTCTTCCAGCAGTATTAATCTTCGGATAAATATTTTGGGCAACAACATTCGAGTCGGAACTTTATGAAAACTCAGGTTTTATTGGTTAGATTTGAGACTTTTGTACTAAGAATTGGCTATAACAACTTCAATTAAGTCTTTGCTTCTTGATTAAGTCTTGTTAATGGGAGATAAGACCATGTTACATGCATTCCAGTTGGAACTCTATGAAATTTATTGATTAGAATCCAGCATTTACTACTCATAATTGGCTACAACAACTCCGATTAAGCTTTTACTTCTTGATTAAGTCTTCTTGTGGTAAGTATTGGCTATAATAGCTCCCATTTAAACCTTTACTTCTTGCTAAGTCTTGTTAATAGGAGATGAAACTATGTTACATGTATTCGAGTCATAACTCTACGAAAGCTCGGGTTTATTGATTAGATTCGAGCATTTTATATTGGGAATTGGCTACAATAACTTAGATTAAGCCTTTACTTCTTGATCAAGTCTTGTTAATAGGAGATAATACCACATTACATGCATTCGAGTTAGAACACTATAAAAACTCGGGTTAAATGATGAGATTCGAGCCTCTTGTACTCAAGATTGAATATAACAGCTCCCATTAATCCTTTACTTCTTAATTAAGTCTCGTTAATAAGAGATAAGACCATGTCACATGTATTCGAGTCGGAACCTCATGAAAACTCGGGTTTTATTGGTTAGATTCGAGCCTTTTATGCTGGGAATTGGCTATAACAACGTTGATTAAGCCTTTATTTCTTGATTAATCTTGTTGTAGCAAGGAATTGGCCAATTGTAATTAGTTGTGATTAGTATCGTGGGCCTGAGCCAAATGAGTCATCTGGTCTGTGTAACACCCCCAATCCGCTCAGGGATATTACACGCCGTAGAACCTTTCCTCAAGGATCTACCAGGCTAATAACAACATAAAACATCTCAACAATGCCTTTAAGGCTAAAATGACTCAGTAGACCGATTTGGTCTTTCAATAAATACATACAAATCAAACCCATTACATGCCCACGCAGGGGTCGAATACAAACACTCCCGTACAACGGGAAAGAATACTGCAGCGGAAAATAAACTATAACTAAACCAATGACCTCATACGGATCATCGTGTGATTAGTATCGTTCATCTTTCATCATCCTTCGTGCCGACCCTGTGTTATGCTCCCAAACCTGAATGCAAAAACAGACATCCACCCCCCGAATACTCGGGGGTTAGCAAAACTCCACTGTTTTGCTAGTGCAAGAACAAAGTGCAAATACGAGCCATACAATTCACATTCCACGAATAACAATAACCCGGAAATCCTCAAAAATCCAAACGTAACGAAAAGTACTTCCCGAGGCATGAGTTTGGGTAAAACACTTCAAAACCGAAAGACACAATTAAAGGGAAACAATTTAAGAAACAGTTTAAAATGCCATCGAGAGTTTTAATAGAAAACAATTTAGGATTACCGAATCCTTATTTTTTCCAAAATCAACAGGGGTCACAGCCCAAAGGTTTTGTTTTCGCAAATAGAAACCGACAACAATACACAGGGTTAAAAACCCACGTCACGCGCCCTCGATGGACATAAAATATACACGCAGCGGTGAAGTTTCACTCGTGAATCCAGGGCGAAACCATTGGACTCCCTCCGTGGCCCCGTCGAACCCTCCTGAGGTGAGCGAACACATTCACAAAACATATACGCACAGGCATCGCCTAGGACCAGGACGCCACCATGAATCCCACCTGAGGCCTCAAAGGACCCTCCCGAGCTGGCTAGCGAAACAATCAAACACAGGCATAGCCTAGGACCAGGACGCCACCATGAATCCCACCCGAGGCCTCGAAGGACCCTCCCGAGCTGGCTAGCGAAACAATCAAACACAGGCATCGCCTAGGACCAGGACGCCACCATGAATCCCACCCGAGGCCTCAAAGGACCCTCCCGAGCTGGCTAGCGAAACAATCATGCACAAATAACATATCACACCAAGGATATCCAAACCATTCACCCAGAGGCATCAAACGCTTAGCAAAACACCACGTCAAACCACAATGCACCGAAATGAAACAATATACGTCCATACGCAAATACCAAGTGCATCATCAACACCAAACATATCCATAGGATTCACATAGTCACTTACAACCCACACAATTTACAGAACACACGCGTTTTGAAAGTGAGCCTTTAACGAGGCTAGCCGAATCTTTTGAAAACTCATTTCAAACAAACAAACAAACATACCAAGATGATCACCAATCATCATATCCACGAAACAAGAAATGTATGGACAAGGTACTTGCCTCAAATAAGAACAACGCGGAGAATCGACCGAAGTAGGTTGACACGAACCGACTACGAACCCGCCGACTCCACCGAACGACAATCCGCAACAATGAACTACGAACGAAAACAATAACAATGAAAATGAATTCCAAAGTACGACCCAAAGCCGCTGAATTCAAAGAACAAATGACGAAAGTTCAAGGATTTCCCCCAAAACGGCCAGGAACACGATTCGTCCCGTCAAAACACGAAAATGGAATTTCAAGTCGAAATTTGGATATACAATCCATAGAATATGTTTAACAACATCATTTAACCACAATCTATCCAACAAAAACGGATGGACAACGAGATCGAGAACAAATCCCCAAAAAGTCGATTCGAAGGAAATCAAGAAATATACTTCGATTCGACGAAGAACAATGGATTAAATGATGTTAAACAGAAGAATACTACCAAGATTAATCATACCCATCATGAATTAATCAACAACACCGAACAAATCGGACAAAAATGCAAAAACCCCAAATTTTCCCAAAATAGGGTTCTAGGAAATCTCACCTTGATTCGCTGGATTAAAGGAGGTTATGGAGGGATTAATCGATGATATGAACTCCCAATCTTCGTGGATTAGTTGCTTGACAACATGTCTCCTGGATCGCCAAGTCTCCAGCCGTGGAGAGGAAAAGATGGAAATGAAAAATGGATGAAAATATGACTACTCTGTCATATTTATACAGGCACGGCCTAGCGTGCGCTACACCTTCCGGACTAGCGCGCGCTAACGGGCAGCCTCGGCCGATAACCCTCGGATGGGGCCCACAAGGCCTGGTACTGAAGACTCAATCTGCCGGCCGGATCGTGCCTGCCCGACCGCGATAGCGCGCGCTGCGCGGACGCTAGCCTGCGCTAGCCGATCTGTCCAGAACCCTCTGGACTGAACTGCCCGGCCACGTAACGTACGCTAGCCGGCCGACAGCGTGCGCTACGCCTGCCGACTAGCGCGCGCTACGCTCGGCGTAGCGTGCGCTACCTGCCGATCCTTCCTGATTCCAGAACCCCAGAAACCCCACTGTCCGGCCCGATAGCTTGCGTTGGTCGACCAAGCTAGCGTGCGCTATACCTGCCGAGCTAGCGCGCGCAAACTTCCGGCCGTAGCGTACGCTACGCCGGTTCCTGCCGCACTCGTCCGACCGGTACACGCAATCATCCGTCCAGAACCCACAACCGTCCGGCGATCCATCAACCGTCCGGCGATCCCAACTGGCCGTGGCTCGACGACTCGATTTACGAAAACGTACGGAACGAACACGACGAAAAGTTCGTGGACAACATCAACGAACCGAAATGAAAACATAATGCAATAATTAATCATACACGACCCAGAAATGGGTCGAGACAACAATTACAGATACGGATACCCGTAACTTTTAGGAAATTACAAAATGGTCCAAAACGCCCGAAAATCACGATACGTGATCGAATAACTAAACTGAAGTTCACAACACGTCTAACAAAGTTAAACGGACTTACGGGAAACTCGAAACAGCAGTTTCGACCGAGATTCGCAAGAATCGAACTCAAGTGCGGAAAAGTCGCTAAAAAGCACGGAACTCAACAAAACGACACAGAAACGAACTCGGATGTCAAAAAGTGTAGAATTAATCATTCCCAGAATGACGAAACGGTCATGCGTGAGTCGTCAAAACGGACTTCCGCCGAAAAAAAAGAAATTACCGGAAATCGAAATTACGGGTATTACATTCTACCCTCCTTAAAAGAAGTTTCGTCCCGAAACTTAAAACAAGTAGGGAGAAGAAATATCCCGCCAGGAAAAAAACTCAACGAGATACATGAGAAACGCGTAACTTACGCCCATCGGCGAAACGTTACAAGCAATGCAAAGAAATATACGGCGTAAAAACACGCTCCACGGCGACCAACACAACGTCGCCGTTAGGGATATAATAAAACCAAAAAATGACAAGCGTCATCAAACAGACAATACAATCGAGTTGATTATCCGAACAATCACAAAACACAACGAACGAAAATCAATATGATTGACCAACCCAACAGTTCATCAATCAAAACGCGAGCGAAATGCTGAACAAATACGGAATTCCACCGCCCAAGGATTGGAAGATCGAAACGAGACTAATTTCCCGAAGGAGCCTGAACGCTCAACAGTCACGAGACGAGATCAACAAAAACCGAACAAACAAACGATCGAGACAACAAGAACCGAACAATCATGTCCGAAACAAGAAGGATAAAAAAAATTCAAACAACAACTCCCAGGATGATCTGGTGAGAACTACAAGACATGCATTCCCATAAGATCCACAGGAAAGGGAATAGCGATTGAAAAGTCACAACGACAAACGAGTTATTCCGAAATAATACCACACTCACTCGATCAACAAAAGCAAAGGATAGGGAAAGTTCAGAAATGTTAACGAGCATAAACGAGTCGATAGAGTCGAAAATACAGAATTTCAAAATCCGATCTACTTCGAATAAAAGAACGAGTAGAACCAAAAGATGTTACTTCCGAACAAGGTTCACCAGAATCGAACCGAATTCGGAAAAGTCACAACGATAACCAGATCGACACAAAACAAGATCACAGCTCGTTCGAACAATGAAACTGAAATACAGAACAAGTTCAGAAAGTATCAACGAACACGAGCGAGTCGATAGAATTGAGAAAGAGAAAATGCAGAAGCCAAAAATAATACGGGTATTATATTCGACCTCTTCTAAAAGAAGTGTCGTTCCCGAAACTCACAACAACGGAACCAAGGTAACAATACAACAAGCAACAGACACAACGCGGAACAATCACCGATGCACACAATCATACCAATCCGAGCTCTAACAGCTCACATATATGCGATAACGCATAAATCACTACGAGGCGACAACATTCAATACCAACATCCCACCTCTCACAGAGGGCTAACACAACAAATGTGTGGAAAGCGACTCTACGCTCACACCGCCAATTCGATCATACTCGGGAGCAAACATCATAATGAGAACGTGAATATCATACATACATACCCAGCCCTTAAACGGGAATGGTTAGGTTTTAAAAACGAAAACCTCATTTTGAAAATAATTTTAGAAGAACACCGGTTGATCTTGAGTATCACCTTTCAAAAAAAAGTACAAACGTGAGACATCATTATCGAGACTTTGGAGAACCATTTCACATTAGATAAAAATGAGGACACTTTCTCTTAGTAAAAAAAAACTTTCAGAATATTCGACCCTCGGGTATAAATAAAAGTGTTTCTAAAACATTGAAAATATCTCAAAATATTTTGGTCCTCGAGGTAGAAGAATTTGGAAACATATTGTGGCACCTTGGATGTACCACGAGAAAATAATTCATTTTAAAAGTACGTCTCGAAATTTATTTTCTAAGATACTCAAGATTTTCAAAGATAATTCAATGGGCTAGATTGCCCAAAATTTTCATGTAATAACACAAAACTTTATAGCGCCGTGGGTCCCGCGCCGGAACCCACCAGGCTAAAAACCATTTACAAAAATGCCAAAAAGGCCGATGACGGTAATATTTCAAAAACTCACAAAAGCCATTTACAAAATACTAAATACCGTCATAAGAATTTCGCCAAAACGATCAAGGTCATAATGCCAAAAACTCGGTTAATGAAATCGGTTTTCGAAATAAAACTCAGTCGGTAAAATACCGAAAGCCATTACAAAAGAACTCACTGTAACACCCCAAACTAGGCGGATATTACAGTGCCGTGGACCCCCGACTGGGACCCACCAGGCGAATGAAAATGAATGAATTACACAGGTAAATGTAGTACCGAACCACATTACAACATCAATTACTCCGATGAGGAGTTTTATACAACACACCCAGGATAAAATAGAATACATGTGTATTTTATGTGACGATAAAATACACAACACTGAATGAAATGAGCATTCAAACGGAATGTCTGCAGCGGAATAAAATAAAGGAACACAAATGACTGAATAAATGACTGAACAGACTGGGAGCCCCCTACTAGTATCACAGGACTCGTCGCCGTCAACATGCTCTTCCGTGCCTTTGCCTTGCCGTGACACGAAAACAAAATCCCCAGCGGAAGTCGATTACTGAGAACAACAATCCTCAAGAGTTGAAATTACACAATCATGAAGTATGAAGTTATGAAATATTACGAATTATGAAATTACGGCTGAAGAGGAGTATCATAAATACGCCCGTAATCTTAAGTGCAACTGTACAACACCCGTCCGTGTACCTAATTAGTCTCACGAGACGATATGACTCGTGTGCACGGTCTAATGTATCGGTGAACCCAATACAATAACCATCGTGTGCCCGACTAAAAATTCCACCAGACACACGGCCACGCAATATGAACCCGAGAAGGTCACATGAGCGAGAATGACCATAATGAGCGTCAATGAATTATTAATTAGACAAGGTTAAAATGACTACCAGTTATGAAAGTAATAGTGTCTTGATTGATAATCCAATGAAATGATTTGGAACCGTCGTTCCTCGTGAATGAAATTATTATTCGACAATTACAAATCTCGAAATGATTATTATTATGATGAATGAATTATGATTATGAACAATCAACAACGAAAGGAATGAGTATCCTTTTAACCGAGTAAGATTTAACTTACAGAATACCGATGAAGGATGTCCGTCCCACGAACAACGTCCTAACCAAGATACCGATCGCTCGAACAACCTTGAATAATAATAATTACCAACAATCGCTTCAATACACGCATCAAGTAACAAAACACAACTAACCCAACGGTCGAAACAACGATAAACAAACTCATAAGGCATTCCAAGCGAATACATAACCAACCACACAACCGGAATTATCGATCCGAATATGTCGAAACCAAACCAAAGTGAGTATTTCGAACTAACAAAACACTTCAATGACATCAATAATCCATTAGGAATCCGTAATTCAAGTTTACAACCACGCCAATCGGAAAATCCCCAATTAACCAAAGTCAACCCCAAAGGGTTCTTGAAATAATTCCGAAAATAACCATTAAATCCGTAGGAATATATATATCCAAGGTAGATAATCCATATCCAACATATTCCGATGATAATCCAAGCTTACACGAAGAAATCGGGAGGAAAAACCCAAAAATCCGAAATTCAAGATCCAAGAAATTAATACCTTTGATTTGATGTATTGGAGATGATGAAGTGATGATAATCCAACTCAAAGACTTGAAGATGATGATTGATGATTACACCTTGAAGAATACCCTCAAAATCGCCCAAATCGCCAAGAATCGACGAGAGAAAGAGATTAGGATGATAAATGACGAACTCTGACTAAACTGTCCAATTTATAGTCGGTCCAGGTTAGCGTGCGCTAGCCCTAATGCGTAGCGTGCGCTAACGGAAATTTGGGTATTCCGGTACCTTGTCCGAACACGGTAGCGCGCTACGTACCTTTTGTAGCGTGCGCTACGACCATACTACTAGCGTGCGCTAAGATCCATTATTAGCGTGCGCTAACGAAATATTGATGCCCGATCGAGTCGAGCATGCGCCTCGATCGACCTCGATAGCGGGCGCTACAACCATAGTTTAGCGTGCGCTAATATACTCGATTGCGTCGCTAACCACAACACATAGCGTGCGCTATGAAATAATCGATGCGATCCGGTAGCCACTGGACTCAACACGATCCGTCCCTAGCGCGCGCTACTCCACATATAGCGTGCGCTACTACAACCCGTTAGCGCGCGCTACTTACCACTCGTAGCGTGCGCTACAAATAATCTCACTGCGGTCGGTACCTTACGGGTGCACCAGACAACCTTAGCGTGCGCTAAAGGCCGAGTGGTAGCGTGCGCTACCTATACCCAATTAGCGTACGCTAAAGGATTATGTAGCGTGCGCTACTCCTCACGCATACCGCAACGAAATGACAATGATGATAAGCGCGACACGAAACACCAATCCGATTAGTGATGAATGACGATTGATATACGATACAATTACTGCGAATGATGAATACCATGATTGAATCGAGTGACAATTGATTAATAATGAGTGAAAATTCGAGTATCAATTCTTGAATGATAAATCTTGAATGATAATTCTTGAATTACAACCGGGTATTACATACACCCCCTTAAAAGAGTTTCGTCCTCGAAACTAAGGGTAAACAACTCGGGACATGAACTATCCATCACGATCCGCAAACAATAATGTCCAAATAGTTCTCGGACCAAATCAATCGCACGCCCACGTCCCCAAGTCGGGCGTCTCGGATCACAATGAGCGATTTCCCAAAAAAATATCACGAAGTCTCGGTATGACACCAAAAGGAATGCATCAAACGATCTCAAAATCTCAAGATTCTCAAATACGATCATTATAAGATAGATCAACAATAAATGATCCACAACCATGACACATTAATACGGATTGAGTTATATAATCATCCCGAAAGACAAGGCTATATATCAAATGTACCCA
Organism: Orobanche coerulescens; assembly: GCA_033398695.1. NCBI lineage: Eukaryota > Viridiplantae > Streptophyta > Magnoliopsida > Lamiales > Orobanchaceae > Orobanche > Orobanche coerulescens. Next base: position 58,549,726 of record CM065806.1, read on the forward strand.
ACATCGATATTCTCCATACCATCGATCTCCTCGATCCCAACGATTCGACGAAGACCCAAACTGAACTCACCGCTTAATATGACCCCGAAAGGTTACCAAAACGAGAGTGACTAAGATGAATGATAAATGATTAGATATCCGACAAGGATCAAGAATAACTCGCGAGGTGAACTAATAACGAAATGAGTGATAAGCGAAAAGAAATTATTGGAACCATTGTTCCCGTGAAGTGAATGATTGGTTGATAAATATAAGTCTAAACGTGATTGATATATGATGAATGACCTATGCGAACAATTGAGCACGATGAAATGAATGATTATCCTATTCGAGCAAGAATTAACTTGCTCAACACCGGTGATGAATGTCCCGTTGTATCACCTATTTAAGCAAACAACGGTCGAACTCGTTGCACGAGATGCGAGATGCTCTCCCGGCATGAATACGACTAGAAGCGATCTCTTGGACGTCGAGTCCGATGTCCCTCGAACTCTTTCCATACCGAGGGAAAGTCACGTGATAATTACGGATCTCGTATGAAGATTGCATTATGATTACGAGACGGAATGATAACAATGAGCATACATGCTCTAACAAAATAGATGCATTAATAATGCAATAAAGCGATCGTCGACATGACGCCGTAATATGAGAAGATCGCATGAAAAATCAAGTGAGGTGACAAGCCTATCGATGAAATTCTGAAATGATTACCTTGAACAAGTTCACAAGATTGAAAAAATTGATTCACAAGATCAACAAGTGAACCGTGAGATGGGTGGATGGTTAATAAATTAATCGAACAATGAGATTGACTCGTGATGAATGAATTAATTGAACAATGAGATTAAGCGAGTGATGAATGAATTGGTGAACAATGAGATTGAGTGAGTGATGAATGAATTAATTGAACAATGAGGTTAATCGAGTGATGAATGAATTGATGAAAATTTTTTAGAAAATCCTTCCACAAACCGCCGATAATAGCCGGCTAATCCGAGAAAGCTTGGATTTGCTTAACATTCTTCGGAGGTGACCAATCTTGGATAGCCTTCGTCTTCGAGGATCAACACGCACACCATCGATGAAATTACAGTCGAGAAAAGTCACTTGGACATCCAAGACTCACCTTTGGAAAACTTCCCATAAAGTTGCTCGTCTTAACACGTCGAAACCTAATGAAAATGAACCTCGTGTTCCTCCGGTCACGAGAATAATCAAAATGTCATCGATGAAGACAACAACAAAGCTGATCCAAAAGTCGATGAAAACTGATTCATTAACTCCGTGAATACCTGCAGTGTAATAATCAACCCAACCGGCATAACCGCAAACTCATAATGACCATAGCGTGTTCGAAAACCGTCCTCGTGATATCCGACTCTCGAATCCATCGATGATATTCGGATCTTAAGTCGATCTTGGAAAATACTGAAGCTCACGAAGTTGATCTAAAAGATCATCAATACGGGGTAAGGGATACTACTCTAGATCATCACCTGTTCAACTCCGATAATCGATACACAAGCGAAAAGAACCATCCTTCTTCTTGACAAAGCGACCTTTGGTGCTCCCTACGAGGGCCTTTTCGGTCGGATATAACCTTTCTCGAACAATTCCTCAAGTTGATTCTTCAACTCCCGCATTTAGTCGGGCCATCCGATACGGTGTCTTCGATAATGGGGGCGTCTGGCTCCAACTCGCTCTGAATTCCACTACTCTATGAGAAAGCAACCAGATAACAAATGCGGAATACATCACGTCAAACGATGACAATGATACCACGAATGATTGAACATTTCGATTGCGAGAATGGTCAATCGATAAAAAGTGATACAATGAATGATTGAACATCTCGATTGCCTTAGAAATGCCAATCGGTGAAAATGATGCAATGAATGATTAAATAGCTCGATTGCCTTAGAAAGGCCAATCGATGAAAATGATACAATGAATGATTGAATGACTCGATTTCCTTAGAAAGGCCAATCGATGAAAATGATACAATGAATGATTGAATAGCTCGATTGCCTTAGAAAGGCCAATCGATGAAAATGATACAATGAATGATTGAATGACTCGATTGCCTTAGAAAGGCCAATCGATGAAAATGATACAATGAATGATTGAATAGCTCGATTGCCTTAGAAAGGCCAATCGATGAAAATGATATAATGAATGATTGAATAACTCGATTGCCTTAGAAAGGCCAATTGATGAAAATGATACAATGAATGACTGAACAACTCGCCTGCGAAATTTCTCTGCTTCCATCATAATAGTAATCCTTCTGGGACAACGGGGATTACCTCCCTGAAGTACACATTCGACGACCAACGACGAAAATGATAGTGACCATGTGCTTACGAATATTGAGAACGGCATCATGACAATCATCTAATTAACACTCAATATTACATCGTCCTTAGATAAATTCACCACGATTAGGTCCACTAACCAATTGCGGTCATTAAGCTTACCTTGGTATGATTTCCGAAAATCTTCTATCGTCAGGTACACCGATGGTATGAGGTCCACAAGCAATAGGACTATCCAAATTAAGTTTATTCAATCATGGCTTGAAAATGAATGACTGCGGTGCACCAGTATCAAAAGGTACACACGGGTTGAAATAAAATTACGAGTATACGAGATCGTTCGGGCCACCGGATCGTCGATCCTCTTCATCACATGAATCCGGGACTGCCGGCCCCCGAACCGGACGCTCCGTCGATACATATGAGCTCCACCTTTGTTTGCTTCCATTGTCTTAAATGACGTTGACAAAGCGATCGGATTACGAAACCTTTGGTTGCTTCGGGGCTGAGATGCCACCGAGCCGACTTGGAGTTCTTTCGGCAAAACGGGCCTTATGCCCAAGATTCCCACAATTATGACATGTGATAGACGGCGTCGTGCACCTAGTCTTGAAATGGCCGGCGCCCCACGGTTGAAACAGATGATGGCCGACCGGCCGCTCGGGGCCGAGATCCCGCGAATTAAGTGCCGTAGGAGGACGCTCGAAGCGGTAGGACCCGCACGAGGTTTCTTGGAGGTTGACCAACCGCCTCGGACCGATTACGCCGTTGATTTCTTCTTTGAAAGATGAAGGTTGTTGTTCAAGACTTTCCTTAGTAGCCATCTCATACGGGAGACTTCTCTCGATTAATCCGGTCAGTGGCGCAATGATGATTGAGCAAGCGCACATGGGTCATCATGGCACGCATAAAAGTGAGTGGATCAACCCGAACATCTTACGGTCGAGCCGAGTCACGGGAACGATTTCCGGGCCGAGTGATTATTTCTCGGGTTTCGGTCCGCACCGCTTCCCTCCCCGTGCATCCCCGATAGCTCTCTCCATCTTGAAGTAGGAAGGTCGCATAATGATTATATTTCCCGCATGATTAGCACGTTATGATTATGTCATGAGATGATGAAAATGAGTATACATGCTCTAACTTAGTGATTATATGAATGATTTCTTGAAGTTACATGATTATCGATGAAATTCTTGAAATGATTATCTTGAATAACTTAACAAGATTGATAATATGATCATCAGTTGACAACCGAGTAATGAAATGAATTGAGTAATTAACGAGTTAACATGATCGTCACGATTATTAAGCGAGTAATGAAATGAATTGAGTGATTGATGAGTTAATATGATCGTGCGATCATAATGAATGATGATATTTGAGGATTGTTAAATGATGAATGATGAATGAATGACTATTGCGAAATTATACCATGGCGTTAGAAGTCTTACAGTTCTTTGATGCGATTGGCTCGGCATCTGCACAGGTCACACGTGATGCGAAAGTCCAATGATACTAGTCCGATGACGATGATTTCAAATGAGACATGACTTGGAGGGTAGTATTCAAAACCACGCTCCGATACCAACTCTGTAACACCCCAAACTAGGCGGATATTACGGTGCGTGGACCCCACTGGACCCACCGAGCGAATGAAAATGAATGAATTACACAGGTAAATGTAGTACCGAACCACATTACAACATCAATTACTCCGATGAGGAGTTTTATACAACACACCCAGGATAAAATAGAATACATGTGTATTTTATGTGACGATAAAATACACAACACTGAATGAAATGAGCATTCAAACGGAATGTCTGCAGCGGAATAAAATAAAGGAACACAAATGACTGAATAAATGACTGAACAGACTGGGAGCCCCCTACTAGTATCACTGGGACTCGTCGCCGTCAACATGCTCTTCCCGTGCCTTTGCCTTGCCGTGACCTGAAAACAAAATCCCCCAACGGGGTCAGTTACACAGAACAACAATCCTCAAGAGTTGAAATTACACAATCATGAAGTAACTGAAGTTATGAAATATTCTGAATTATGAAATTACGCTGAAGAGGAGTATCATAGTACGCCCGTAATGTTCTGTGCAAGTGTACAACACCCGTCCGTGTACCTAATTAGTCTCACGAGACGATATGACTCGTGTGCACGGTCTAATGTATCGGTGAACCCAATACAATAACCATCGTGTGCCCGACTAAAAATTCCACACAGACACACCCGGCCACGCAATATGAACCCAGAAGGTCACATGAACGAGAATGACCATAATGAACGTCAATGAATAATTAATTAGACAAGGATAAAATGACTCACCGTTATGAAAGTAATAGTGACGTGATTGATAATCCAATGAAATGATTTGGAACCGTCGTTCCTCGTGAATGAAATTATTATTCGACAATTACAAATCTCGAAATGATTATTATTATGATGAATGAATTATGATTATGAACAATCAACAACGAAAGGAATGAGTATCCTTTTAACCGAGTAAGATTTAACTTACACAATACCGATGAAGAATGTCCGTCCACGAACAACGTCCTAACCAAGATACCGATCGCTCGAACAACCTTGAATAATAATAATTACCAACAATCGTTCAATACACGCATCAAGTAACAAAACACGACTAACCCAACGGTCGAAACAACGATAAACAAACTCATAAGGCATTCCAACGAATACATAACCAACCACACAACTTCGGAATTATCGATCCGAATATGTAAAACCAAACCAAAGTGAGTATTTCGAACTAACAAAACACTTCAATGACATCAATAATCCATTAGGAATCCGTAATTCAAGTTTACAACCACGCCAATCGGAAAATCCCCAATTAACCAAAGTCAACCCCAAAGGGTTCTTGAAATAATTCCGAAAATAACCATTAAATCCGTAGGAATATATATATCCAAGGTAGATAATCCATATCCAACATATTCCGATGATAATCCAAGCTTACACGAAGAAATCGGGAGGAAAAACCCAAAAATCCGAAATTCAAGATCCAAGAAATTAATACCTTTGATTTGATGTATTGGAGATGATGAAGTGATGATAATCCAACTCAAAGACTTGAAGATGATGATTGATGATTACACCTTGAAGAATACCCTCAAAATCGCCCAAATCGCCAAGAATCGACGAGAGAAAGAGATTAGGATGATAAATGACGAACTCTGACTAAACTGTCCAATTTATAGTCAGTCCAGGTTAGCGTGCGCTAGCCCTAATGCGTAGCGTGCGCTAACGGAAAATTTGGGTATTCCAGTACCCACTGTCCGAACACGGTAGCGCGCGCTACGTACCTTTTGTAGCGTGCGCTACGACCATACTACTAGCGTGCGCTAAGATCCATTATTAGCGTGCGCTAACGAAATATTGATGCCCGATCGAGTCCGTAAACTGCGCCCTGGTCGACCTCGATAGCGTGCGCTACAACCATAGTTTAGCGTGCGCTAATATATCGGTTGCGTACGCTAACCACAACACATAGCGTGCACTATGAAATAATCCAGTGCAGTCCAGTAGCCACTGGACTCAACCTGATCCGTCCCTAGCGCGCGCTACTCCACACATATAGCGTGCGCTACTACAACCCGTTAGCGCGCGCTACTTACCACTCGTAGCGTGCGCTACAAATAATCTCACTGCGATCCGGTACCTTCCGGATTGCGGCCAGACAACCTTAGCGTGCGCTAAAGCCGAGTGGTAGCGTGCGCTACCTATACCCAATTAGCGACGCTAAAAGGATTATGTAGCGTGCGCTACTCCTCACGCATTTCGCAACGAAATGACAATGATGATAAACGCGGCACGAAACTCCAATCCGATTAGTGATGAATGACGATTGATATACGATACAATTACTCTGAATGATGAATACCATGACTGAATCTGAGTGACAATTGATTAATAATGAGTGAAAATTACTGAGTATCAATTACTGAATGATAAATACTGAATGATAATTACTGAATTACAACCGGGTATTACACTCACGCAGCGGATAAAAGAAATACAGTCCAACATGCACAATCCAGCAACACTACTCCTCACATGAACGAAATATGAGAGTCAAATAATCACATATCAAGAAATCAAAATCCATAAGAGGATTCCGTCACTTAACAAATAATTATAAAAATAGCTCGTGTCACACGAGGCACAATACAAAAAAGGGAGACTTACATCCACAGGTCGCACGAAGATGATGATCACCCACGATACTAATCATGACTAACAAACTCAGACGACGCGTCGCGACACGACTTAGTCAGACAAAATCTGACAAGACAAAACTCAACAGACACCACTGACCCGACAGCCTAGGTTTCCACAACCTAATCTCTGATACCATTTATGTAACACCCCCAATCCGCTCAGGGATATTACACGCCGTATAACCTTTCCTCAAGGATCTACCAGGCTAATAACAACATAAAACATCTCAACAATGCCTTTAAGGCTAAAATGACTCAGTAGACCGATTTGGTCTTTCAATAAATACATACAAATCAAACCCATTACATGCCCACGCAGGGGTCGAATACAAACACTCCCGTACAACGGGAAAGAATACTGTAGCAGAAAATAAACTATAACTAAACCAATGACCTCATACGGATTCTCATGTGATTAGTATCGTTCATCTTTCATCATCCTTCGTGCCGACCCTGTGTTATGCTCCCAAACCTGAATGCAAAAAAAGACATCCACCCCCCGAATACTCGGGGGTTAGCAAAACTCCACTGTTTTGCTAGTGCAAGAACAAAGGGCAAATACGAGCCATACAATTGACATTCCACGAATAACAATAACCCGAAAATCCTCAAAAATCCAAACGTAACGAAAAGTACTTCCCGAGGCATGAGTTTGGGTAAAACACTTCAAAACCGAAAGACCACAATTAAAGGGAAACAATTTAAGAAACGGTTTTAAATGCCATCGAGAGTTTTAATAGAAAACAATTTAGGATTATTGAATCCTTATTTTTTCCAAAATCAACAGGGGTCACAGCCCAAAGGTTTTGTTTTCGCAAATAGAAACCGACAACAATACACAGGGTTAAAAACCCACGTCACGCGTCCTCGATGGACATAAAATACACACGCAGCGGTGAAGTTTCACTCGTGAATCCAGGGCGAAACCATTGGACTCCCTCCGTGGCCCCGTCGAACCCTCCTGAGGTGAGCGAACACATTCACAAAACATACACGCACAGGCATCGCCTAGGACCAGGACGCCACCATGAATCCCACCCGAGGCCTCGAAGGACCCTCCCGAGCTGGCTAGCGAAACAATCAAACACAGGCATAGCCTAGGACCAGGACGCCACCATGAATCCCACCCGAGGCCTCGAAGGACCCTCCCGAGCTGGCTAGCGAAACAATCAAACACAGGCATCGCCTAGGACCAGGACGCCATCATGAATCCCACCCGAGGCCTCAAAGGACCCTCCCGAGCTGGCTAGCGAAACAATCATGCACAAATAACATATCACACCAAGGATATCCAAACCATTCACCCAGAGGCATCAAACGCTTAGCAAAACACCACGTCAAACCACAATGCACCGAAATGAAACAATATACGTCCACACGCAAATACCAAGTGCATCATCAACACCAAACATATCCATAGGACTCACATAGTCACTTACAACCCACACAATTTACAAAACACACGTGTTTTGAAAGTGAGCCTTTAACGAGGCTAGCCGAAACTTTTGAAAACTCATTTCAAACAAACAAACAAACATACCAAGATGATCACCAATCATCATATCCACGAAACAAGAAATGTATGGACAAGGTACTTGCCTCGAATAAGAACAACGCGGAGAATCGACCGAAGTAGGTTGACACGAACCGACTACGAACCCGCCGACTCCACCGAACGACAATCCGCAACAATGAACTACGAACGAAAATAATAACAACGAAAATGAATTCCAAAGTACGACCCAAAGCCGCTGAATTCAAAGAACAAATGACGAAAGTTCAAGGATTTCCCCCAAAACGGCCAAGAACACGATTCGTCCCGTCAAAACACGAAAACGGAATTTCAAGTCGAAATATGGATATACAATCCATAGAATATGTTTAACAACATCATTTAACCACAATCTATCCAACAAAAACGGATGGAAAACGAGATCGAGAACAAATCCCCCAAAAAGTCGATTCGAAGGAAATCAAGAAATATACTTCGATTCGACGAAGAACAATGGATTAAATGATGTTAAACACAAGAATACTACCAAGATTAATCATACCCATCATGAATTAATCAACAACACGGAACGAATCGGACAAAAATGCAAAAACCCCAAATTTTCCCAAAATAGGGTTCTAGGAAATCTCACCTTGATTCGCTGGATCAAAGGAGGTTATGGAGGGATTAATCGATGATATGAACTCCCAATCTTCGTGGATTAGTTGCTTGACAACATGTCTCCTGGATCGCCAACTCCCCAGCCGTGGAGAGGAAAAGATGGAAATGAAAAACGGATGAAAATATGACTACTCTGTCATATTTATACAGGCACGGCCTAGCGTGCGCTACACCTTCCGGACTAGCGCGCGCTAACGGGCAGCCTCGGCCGATAACCCTCGGATGGGGCCCACAAGGCCTGGTACTGAAGACTCAATCGCGGCCGGATCTCGCTGCCCGGCCGTGATAGCGCGCGGCTGCGGGCGCTAGCGTGCGCTAGCCGATCTGTCGAGAACCCTCGGGTGAATCGCCCGGCAGTAACGACGCTAGCCGGCGACGGCGTGCGCTACGCTGCCCGACTAAGCGCGCTACGCTCGGCGTAGCGTGCACTACCTGCCGATCCTTCCTGATTCCAGAACCCCAGAAACCCCACTGTCCGGCCCGATAGCGTGCGTTGGTCGACCAAGCTAGCGTGCGCTATACCTGCCGAGCTAGCGCGCGTAGACTTCCGGTCGTAGCGTACGCTACGCCGGTTCCTGCCGCACTCGTCCGGCCGGTACACGCAATCATCCGGCCAGAACCCATAACCGTCCGGCCAGTCCCGCAACCGTCCGGCCAGTCCCGCAACCGTCAGGGCTCGACGACTCGATTTCCGAAAACGTACGGAACGAACACGACGAAAAGTTCGCGGACAACATCAATGACCCGAAATGAAAACATAATGCAATATTTAATCATACGCGACCCAGAAACGGGTTGAGACAATAATTACAGATACGGATACCCGTAACTTTTAGGAAATTACAAAATGGCCCAAAACGCCCGAAAATCATGATACGTGATCGAATAACTAAACCGAAGTTCACAACACGTCTAACAAAGTTAAACGGACTTACGGGAAACTCGAAACAGCAGTTTCGACCGAGATTCGCAAGAATCGAACTCAAGTGCGGAAAAGTCGCTAAAAAGCACGGAACTCAACAAAACGACACCGAAACGAACTCGGATGTCAAAAAGTGTAGAATTAATCATTCCCAGAATGACGAAACGGTCATGAGCGAGTCGTCAAAACGGACTTCCGCCGAAAAAAAAGAAATTACCGGAAATCGAAATTACGGGTATTACAGTCTGCCACCTGCTGAAGTATAGTAGCAACACCAATACCAATGCCATCACCGGCAGCATGATCCTGATCGCGCGACTAATTGCCACGACCTCTCGGCATACTGAACGGACAACCGTTCAGAATGACAAAACAAACACCACATAATCAACATAGGGCAACAAATAGTAACACAATAGAATACTCACTCTGAGTCATCACACGAATACACGAACTATCACTGCAATAATATAATTCAAATTAATAAGTAATTCACTTGGCTACATCAACAAAAACGTATGACATTTACCAAAACAATCACGGTCAAAACCACATACATATCATTATGGTCAAACATGGGTAATATTCTTAAAAAAATAAAAAATCTCGAGGTATTTGTTCAAATGATAATATTTTAAAATTCCTATGTTTGAATGATTTTGCTGAAATGAGTTTTTGAAAAAAAAAATTTTAATACCTCGGCCGTTTAATCAAAACTATGAACCCAATATCATAATTGTTTCGTTTTGAAGTTATTTGCAAAACAACATTTTGAAACATCAATCTACTTGATAAACCATATCGTCAAAATGACCTTATCAATATATATCATCATTACCATCAACGCCATACAGGATAACCACACGTAACCCCGCCACACCATCACGAATAACAATGCACATGGTAATCTACGACCATGCCCTTAAGCATCGATCCCTAGAAATTTCGCCGAACCATCCCCGATTGGAAAACCACTTGTGCTCGCACGAATCATTACCATCGATCAACTATCACATCAGGATAACGTCATAGAATAATACAATTAAACCAACTATGTAGTCATAACATCTAGGTGTACAACCAAAATTCGCTAACAATAAAGGTAACGATTAACAATACATCAGTAATATCCATACAGGATAAAAAACTGAGTGCAACATTACTGGTACAACAGTTAGAGTTCACGATCGTCACGGACGGACCATATGACTATGTCAACGTGAATTAAACGACCGATAATGAGCACAGATATAACTGTAATAACAAAGTTACTGCCGTGATAGTCAGAAGCTTACGGTCGTAACAACTAACTGTAAGACAGCAGAATCAACTCAGTAGCCTCAAAACGGCTCCGAAGGTTAAGGATCGACTCCTAACAATGTATCCCGACATTTAGAAAACACTGTAAAAATTCTCCAACGGGCATAACAGCATATCAAGCTTGTTGCAACGATTCAGTCTCAACACACAAACACATCATGTGTTTAATTCCGAAAATCAAAGCCATTTTGCAATTTAACAATTTTCCAAAATCCTTTCGGTCATATCTAAAATGACGGTAACATTTTACAATGTCTGAAATTTTTTAAAATGCCTCCTTCAAATACCGTCTGAAGGTGTCATTTGAAAATACATGACTGACTCGTCAAAATTAAACTGATTTCAGAATCCATACAAAACAATTGTTTAACCGCATCATTGAAATATTTTCAAAAATCGGTTCTTTTACAAAGATATTCAAGCTCATAATTACAATTAAGAAAACCGTTTTCAAACCTACACGCAGCGGACATAATTACAACTATCCGAAAGTAATCGAACCTGAAACTACATGCCCAATCAGCAAACGATATTACAAATCCAATCAAATATAATTCGTGAACACTAAATTCAAACATACGTCAAAACCATCCATCTGAGTTCCTCACAAACTCTACCGTCGATACATTTTTTGGAACACATTAAGGTTCATAGTTTTCACATCGTATTGCACCATTTGGTGTCCAACCATCAATACATTCAACTCAATACAAAAACGGTGTGCTACGAATATGAAACACGGATTCCATTTCACAACACTATGCACACAAAATTATGCACCACAATCATCGCAGATAAATGAAATCATGGAATAGTGATACCTCGCATAAAAGAGGAGACTTACGTCCACAGGACGCACGGACATGATGGCTGCACCACGATACTAATCACAACTAATTACAATTGGCCACAACGGATCACAATGATCACACTTGTTCACAATTGCTCACCCGGGTGACATGACAAGACACGACTCGACAAGACCCAACTGCCTAGGTTTTCGCAAACCTAAGATCCGATACCATTTATGTAACACCACCAATCCACTCAGGGATATTACACGCTATAGACCCCTTTTTCCGCAAGGATCCACCAGGCACGAGACTACAAAACAAAACCCACACATGGTCACATCGACCAAAACATAAAACTGTAGACCAATTAGGTCTCTCAAAACACAACATAGCATTACAACTGATAAACCAAAATACAACTCGATCACACATTACACAACATGACCATACTCTTAAGGATGACAAAGAAACCAGAAATGAACACTTAGACCGACAGATCACTGATGGATAACCGACTACAACTGTGACTAGTATCGTTGCTTTACATCATTCTCCAAGCCGATCATGTGGTTGCTCTCTCAATCAGGACACCTAAAAGAAATATATAATAATCTGCAACGAGGGGTTAGCGATGGAAATCGCTAGCAAGTAACCAAGCTATAAGGTTATACATCAAGAATACAACGGTTAAGAAAATAACATTTCAACAAGGTAGTAATACGATCCCTGAGTCTAAATTACTTTCAAAACAGTTTCCTATAGGAATTATCATAAGAATGACTCCAAAATATACTTAAGAGAATAATTGAAGACTTTTGGGGTCTCATTTTAGAATCATGAAAAGCTTATAATTCTTCTTTTCAAAAGAGTTTACCAAAAACGTCCAAATGATTCTATTCCCAACCAAGTCTCAACGACTAATTAATAATACAAGTACATCTGGGTCCCAAGGCCCAAATATTCACAAAACAAGCACGAGAATTGCCTAGGACCGGGGCTCAACCACTGGTCCCATCCTAGGCCTTTATGGACCCTCCGGACTGGCTATCTAAACAAGCTCAAACACACCCATAAGTTATCTTGAGATCGCACTCTAGACCTACCCGATTAGATACCCTTATGGTCAAAACATATCCACTGGACGTACTCTCAAGCACGCGCCGCCGGAGGCCTCACGAGTCCCTACCCGGGTAACATCTCAAACACGCCCATAAGTTATCTTGACATCGCACTCACAAGTGACGATTCTCGAAGCCCCCTCCAGACCTACCCGATTAGATAACCTTACGGTCAAAACATATCAACTGTCCGTACTCGCAAGCACGTGCCGCCGGAGGCCTCATGGGTCCCTACTCGGCTAACATCTCAATTCACCAAGATACACAACAACAAAAGTACAATATTCATCACCATCGCAAATATGTAAAACATAAGTTAATGCATCAGACACCTCCACAAGGGCACAACATTCACATGACACCATCATTCAGTAAAAAAAACTATCAAGCGAATAATACAAATATTCCGTGATTCCACAATTCCTCGGATAACCACTCATTCTGTTTTAAGCAAAATACAACATGAAATGGTGTTACCATTCCTCATGAACTCAAGTTTACGTTCGTATTTACTTTCGTAGAAAGCACATATTCATTTAAAAGTAAGTTACGGTTCAATGTTCAATCATAAACAAGTTCACATTAAATTCACGACAAATCACATTCTCAAAGTATAAAGAATATAGACGAGATACTCGCCTCAAGTCCAAAGCATGCGAAGCAATGGTAAAGCTCAATCGGAAACCCTCGAATCCTCCAACTAGGTCGAAAACACAAGAACAACATAATTACTACAAAATCGATCGCAAGGACGATGGAAAACATATGAAATTCTCAACAAGAACTCGTAGGAACGAAGGATCGAATACTCGGGGTTCAATAATTCCCCAAGAACATCAAGAACATCACCCGAACCCAAACACGATAAGAACACGGATCAAAACACCAGAATATAACCAATACTTCCGAAAAAGGATACACAACACCACGATTCACGAAGAACGACTCGAATCCTAAAGATTCTCAAAATACATAGAAAAAGGTTTCAAGAAAATTACCTCGAGTCAAAGACTAAGAACACGGATTGATGATGTTAATCAACACCAGGAACTCAAGGAAGATGAAAGCTTGGAGTTACAAGACTCCAAAATCGCCCAAAATTGCCTACAAATCGCCATAGTCGCGGAGGAATGAAGAAGGGATGAAAAATGACGAACACGGTCAACCCCTGGGTATTAATACCTGCACCAGCCGAACGTACGTTAGGGAAAAAGGCTAATGTACGTTAGCAATCTTACATACGTAAGGCATGCAAGCTTACGTACGTAACGATGGACAGAACTCTCTGTTCGATATTGTGAACACCCTAATGTACATTATGAATAGAGCTTAACGTACGTAAGTCGCACATGAAGTTAACATACGGTATGCTCATTGCATAGCGTATGTAAGGCACTTAGCAGTTCCAAACTGCTAAGTCCAGCTCGTCGAGTACGAGCACGACGAAATCGCGAAACGACAAAAACAACACAAGACAAAGACATGCACACGAAGAGTGCGCAACGACAAACTGAAGCGCTAAAAGAAAGCACGATTCCGACTACCCGAAGGTTCGAAATATGACAACAGAAGTAATTATCCCCAAACTTTGGGAAATTACAAAACGGCCCAAAACGTCTGAAAATCACAATTCAAACAACCAAACCGAAGTTCACAACACATCTAACCAAGTTAAATGGACTTATAGGAAGCACGAAACCGTAGTTTCAAACCATCATCACACGAATTGAACCAAATAGCGGAAAGAGTCGGTCAAAACACGAATTTTGGTAAAACAGCCCCGAAACAATCTTGGATGACCAAAATCACAAAACAAAACTTTATCAAAGTGTCAAAACGCTCGCAGCGAGTTCTGGAAATCAGAAAAATGCCAAAAATGAAAAATTACCGAAAGAGATAATCACAGGCATTACAACCTACATTGATCTAGAGGTGGTGGTTTGTTGATAGTGATGAACTATACTTCATTCTGGACTATTCATATAATTATGTACTCGTTCAGGGATGTTGGGCGTGTAACACCCCGAGATATTTGGAATAATTACAGCGCCGTAAACCCTTTAGATAAGGATTTACAAGGCTAATTTTAAAAGAAGTGTAAAAACAATACAATTGAACAACTGAAGTTCAAATACAGATTTGATTCAACCGATCAAATAGTTAATTTATACAACCATATCGAAAGGACATTATTAAAACAGACGTGCTCAGTCTTGAATCGAAACAAGAAAACAACTCTTCGACAACAATAACATCAATCACATCACCGAGCCATCTCATCGTCCCGCCGGTCTTGTGGTCGCCTCCCCGCTCTCGACCACCCGAACATCAAAACAATGTCCACCCCAGAAATTAGCAAAACAATGCTAGTACAAGTATCATCATACAATAAATCATCAATACATCATAAAACATGCAAACCGGACTTCCGCCACCGGAATCCAACGATGCGAATCCTCACGATTCCATCAACACAATACATGGTAATCCAGCGATCCAGCGCCCTCAGCATAGATCCCCATGATGATCCCGTCGGACCAACGCATGGTGGAAAACATCCCGGCCCGATCCAGCGCCCTCAGCATAGATCCCCATGATGATCCCGTCGGACCAACGCATGGTGGACATTCGATCCAGCGCCCTCAACATAGATCCTCATGACCCCCCCTTGGATCATTTATACCATAATCAACAATTATGCATACACATATGCATTTCCATATGTTCATCAATATAACAACGAATATCACGAGTATTCTCAGAAATACATATCATATTCAACAATATGAATAAAACCACAAGCATGATAAATCGAACTCGACATATGATACTTGCCTCGAAAATGGCAAGGGCAAAACACTTCAAAGATCTCGACACACTCGAAGGCCGCCTCCTTCGATCAATGTAACAAGCTCGAACCTTAACAAAAGGAACGATATACAAATCATCTTAAGTCGAACGATGGCCTAACAATTCGGTCTACGGTCGAAAAGATCAAAAATAACCAATGCACTGGATCGCTTAGCGCTACGTACTTACGTAACGTGCGCTAAGACTGATCGTTAGCGCTTATCGTATAAGACTAGCGGCGCTAGCCACGGTCTGGCGATCTAACTCGCTGGTCTCATAACGTACGCTACGTACGTTTGGCGTTAATCGACCCGATAGCGCACGTTAACTTACACGTGTTAGCGTGCGCTACTCTTGCATGGCGTAATACCGCGAACCGAAATCGGGTTGAAGGGTGGAAAAACTCATGAATTCTACCGTGATAATACAAGTCATCTACGGGCAAAACATGCTAACAAGGTTTGTGGAAGATTCCATTATCATGAGGTACAAATATACGGATAATCAACTCAACATCATATCCTTTCTACGATTTCCAAGAAATAACCTAAGTTCCATTTGTTCTATGTTCCAAAACACATGATTCCATCGTGTAAAACGTATCAACTGGGTAGATATCCGATTATTGATCAATACTTGATTTGAACATGCTTAGGAGTCCTATAATAAGATGGTTCAAAGGTTCATACGATATATAATGCCGATACGTCAAAAGTATCCTTCTAACATGTGATGACCGATTATAAACGAATTACTTGCTTATCAAAACATGATTTAAACTTCCTTAGGACATTACTAACATTAGTGAAGAATCACCTACCTCAAGGTAGTGAAGAATACGGAGGAAAACGAAGCGATCCAACACCGAAGGCTTGAACACCAAGCTCCAATGATAAACGATCTTCAATCTCGAGCTAGGAGGTTGATATGAAGTGTTTAGGACGAAGGGAATTATGATCTAAGTGTAAGAGTTCGGGTTATGGGTTGAGATAAACTGAAATCTCGAATAGGATGATGTCCTATTTATAATAAATGGCTATTAGCGCGCTAGGCCACCGCTCGTAGCGTGCGCTAACGGCTCATCGGACTAGGCGTACTCGGCACTTAGCGTGCGCTACGCATCGACACATGGCGTGCGCTAAAGGCGTTGACTTGGCTTTTCCCGAAAGCCGTCGGTACATCCGACACAATCGGCGAGGTCCCCGGCGAGATCTCACCTACCGCACGTCCCAATCAATTTGACCACGCATAGCGTGCGCTAATTACATTGATGGCGTGCGCTATGAAACCATGTTAGCGTCGCTACCCTTAGCTTTGTAGCGTGCGCTACATGCACAGAATTTCAACCCTACAAATCACAACCATGAAATTAAACGCTCGGCAACATCGGATTATGAAATACGGAGAATAATACTTAGACAAAAGTACAATCATTACAATATCGCAAGTTCCAATTACATAACAGAAATCTCGGGCATTACATCCTTCCTCCCTAAAAAGAAGTTTCGTCCCGAAACTTATGATGAAAACAACTCCGGATATTTAGCCTTCATACCGTCCTTCGTTTCCCAAGTGGCCTCTTCGACTCCATGTCGTGACCATTGTACTTTAACCAAGTGTATTGGTTTATTCCTCAATTGTTTGATCCGGCTCTCAAGTATCTTGATTGGTCTCTCTTCGAAGGTGCCATCATTAGCTATCTCGATCTCGTCGAAATCAATGACATGACTGGGGTCCGGTACATACTTCCGCAGTTGGGATACGTGAAACACATTGTGAACGTGACTCAGCGATGGCGGTAAGGCCAACCTGTATGCTAACTCCCCAACTCTCTCTAGGATCTCGAATGGTCCGATATATCTCGGACTTAGCTTACCTCTTCTCCCAAAACAGAAAATCCCTCGTGTAGGAGACACCTTCAATAGTACGTGGTCTCCAGCGTCGAACTCTAGAGGGCGACGACGTACATCGGCATAAGACTTCTGTCGACTCTGGGCAGTCAACAGTCTTTCTCGAATCAAGGCTATCTTCTCTTGAGTCTGAATAATCAATTCCAGTTCCGTCCCGATCAAATCCGAAGAATCATCCCAGCACAGGGGTGACCGGCATCTTCTCCCGTACAAAGCTTCAAATGGTGCCATCTTAATAGAAGCATGCCAACTGTTATTATAAGTGAACTCGATCAAGGGCAAATGAATTTCCCAATCAACCGACCAATCTAATGCACAAGCTCTAAGCATGTCCTCTACTGTCTGAATGGTCCTTTCGGACTGACCGTCCGTTTGGGGATGATAAGTCATGCTAAAGTTGAGCTCGATCCCCAAAGCCTTGTGAATCGCTCTCCGTAAATGTGACACGAAACGGCCATCTCGATCCGAAATAATGGTCTTCGGTGTCCCGTGCAATCTGACTATCTCCGCAATAAATATTCGTGCCAATCTCTCGGGTCCCCATGTATCTTTAATTCCCAGGAAATGAGCCGACTTGGTTAGTCGATCAACTACAACCCAAATCATGTTCATTCCCGTTCTAGTCTTTGGCATACTAGTGATGAAATCCATCGAGATATCCTCCCACTTCCATTCAGGGATCGGGAGCGGCTTTAACATTCCATCAGGTCGCTGATGTTCAATCTTAACCTGCTGACAAGTCAAACACTTCGAAACGTACTCCGCTGCGTCTTTCTTCATATTCCCCCACCAGAAGTTTTGCTTTAAATCTTTATACATCTTACTACCGCACGGGTGAATAGAATAGGCGCGCTATGAGCTTCCTTTAAAATTGTCCGTCTCAAATCATCATCCTCGGGAGCAAAGTCGACTCGAAATCTCAAAACCCCATCGTCTTGTATCACGAATCACGGGCTTTCCCTTTCTTTACTTCGTCATATAATCGAAGGATCGGAGAATCGTTCGATTGTTTAGACTTGATCTCCTCGACTAATGATGAAGTCGGTTTCATCACATAAAGTCGCCCTTGGATTTCGGTGCCCATACCTCAATCCTCGCGGATCGGTTCTCGTTGAATCTTGGGTTGGGACGTAAGTGCTTCCAACACTCGAAGGGAAACAGTTTACGGCTCAAAGCATCGGCTACTACATTTGCTTTCCCGGATGATAGAGAATCTCCAAGTCGTAATCCTTGATCAATTCTAGCCACCTTCTCGCCTCATGTTTAATTCTTTACATTGAAAATGTATTTGAGGCTCTTATGATCTGTAAAGATCGACAATGAGTGCCGTACAAATAATGCCGCCGATTTTCAAGGCAAAGACCACAGACTAGCTCCGGATCATGAGTAGGATAATTAACTTCGTGCGGTTTCAATTGCCGAGAAGCATAAGCAATCACTTTATCCCTCTGCATCAACACGCAACCCAAACCACGATTCAAGCGTCTGTATACCATGAATCCATCGGTTCCCTCGGCGGTGCTAATATAGGTCTTGTCGTTAGTCTCCTCTTAAGTTCGTCAAAACCACTGGCACTTCTCATTCCACGTGAACTTTTGAGTTTTACAGAATAAATGAGTGAGCGGACGAGCAATTTTGGAAAATCCCTCTACAAAGCGGCGATAATATCGGCCAAGTCCTAAGAAGCTTGGACTTCTTTCACGTTGCTAGGAACTTCCCATTCCAAGATTGCTTCAACTTTCGTCGGGTCCACCTGAACTCCGTCGGCTGATATCACATGCCCAAGGAAAGTTACTTCCTTAAGCCAGAACTCACATTTAGAAAGCTTAGCGTACAGCTGTTCCTTTCTCAAGATGCTCAAAACCACACGTAAATGTTCAGCATGTTCCTCTGCGTCCCTCGAATATATCAAGATGTCGTCAATGAAAACGACCACAAATTTATCCAAGTACTCCAAGAATACCCGATTCATTAATTGCATGAATACTGCAGGAGCATTGGTAAGTCCAAACGGCATCACTACGAATTCATAATGCCCGTACCGGGATCTGAAAGCAGATTTCGGTATATCCGATTCCTTAATTCTCAACTGGTGGTATCCCGATCGCAAGTCTATCTTCGAGAATACCCTTGCCCCCTGCAGTTGATCAAACAAGTCGTCGATCCGAGGTATAGGATACTTATTCTTGATTGTCATCTTATTGAGTTCCCTGTAATCAATACACAGTCGTAGGGATCCGTCTTTCTTCCGGACAAAGAGAACGGGCGCTCCCCAAGGAGAAACGCTCGGTTGAATATAACCCCTCTGCAACAATTCCTCCAGTTGTTTCTTGAGTTCATACATCTCGGTTGGCGCCATGCGGTATGGGGCTCTGGAAATAGGAGCTGCTCCAGGCTCTAGTTCGATAGTGAATTCCACTCCCCTCTGCGGAGGTAACCCAGGTAGTTCGTCAGGAAATACATCTGAGAACTCATTCACAACTGAAATGGACGAGAGCTCTACCCCTTCCTCTTTCTTCATGGCATAGCACTGCAGTCCGTGACATCCCCGCTTGATAATTTCACGGCTTTCATTGCTTTGATCAATTTTCCCGAGCTTCCGGTCTCCATCCTCGGAATAAGTGTTCAGATCCGTCATCGCAATGATGGAAATGACTCTCTCTCGGTAATTGACCTGACTCCATAACGGTTGAGCCAATCATCTCCGAGAATTAAATCGTCACATGAGATGTCAACCACAATAAGATTCGATGGCCAATCTCTTCCTTCTATAGATCTTTGGGAAATCCTTAGCTTCTAAGGTTCCCACAATTTTCTCTCCGCTCGGTAATCCCACAACATAAGGTTCACAATTATACAAGCACGAGATGTTCAAACGATTAACACAGTTCAAAGATATAAAAGAATGCGTAGCTCCCGAATCGAACAAGACACTAACTGGTTGCAAAAGGATCAGAATCGTACATGATGCAACGGTTGTATTCGATCATCGATTTCCTCATCTCGCATGCAGGCGTGGAGGAGCGGACCCAAGATCTGGATGCCTCTCTCTTCCCGGCGTTACTGCTGAAATCCACTTTGCTGCGTCTGGTTCACACTCGTCTCTTTCGGGACTGGAGCTGGAGTACGAGTACCAAAAGATCGGGTCGCATTTCCACAAAATGTTGCGCGATGTCCTTCCTGTCCACACTCGAAACAGGTTACAGCAGGCGCGAAACAATCACGTCGAACATGTCCCGCCTTGCCACAGTTGTAACACTTCTTCCCTGCGTCAGAAGCTTGATCGGTCTGCCGGAACTTCTTTCCTCCTCGACTAGGATGCGGAGGTCTCTGGATGAGTGAAAAGGGGACTGACACGGCGGGGCCCGCTATTCTTATTCTCCATGAAGTTGCTGACACCTTCTGTTTCTTTGCTTCCGTCGATTTCTCTCTGCCGCTTCCTTCATATCGTAGGCCAACGCCTTGTCCCGAGCTTGCCTCAAGGTGGTACAATCAAATCCGGACATATATTGCTGAATTTCCGGCTTCATTCGCATGTCAAAATGGAAAATCCTTTCCGCCTCGGTCGACCGGAGTGACGACATAAGTCAGCTGGTGATTAAAAGTCTTAATCACTTCCGTCACAGATGCTTCCGAATTTTGCGGTGAGAAAAACTCCCGAACTCGGGCTTCTCTAACTGGACGAGGACAATAATGTGCCTCCATCATCACTTTGAATTCCGTCCAGTCAACATTGTGCTCCTCTGGTCGAATGGCCTCCCACCGCCGAAAGCCTCCTGGCCAAAAGATCGGGCGACCGGAACCTTCCTATCGTTGGGACAGTTAATCCTGCAAAAATCTTTTCCAATTCCTTCACCAATGATCCCACGAAAGCGTCTCGGTGGGCGTCAAATTTCGGAGGATGCAATTTGACCACCTCGGTAAGCCATTTATCTCCCGATTATCCGCGTTATCTTTCTTTGTCCCATCGCCGTGCATGCGATCCACAACTTGAGCAAATCGGGTTATCTGGGCAACCACTGTGAAGTACTCCGGCACATTAAGTGCATTATTATTTGCCGATCCTGCGTCCCCGAATGTGAATCCGTTTGGCTAGCGGCTATCTCAGAGTAGATACCGACTCTTCTTGCCTCGCATTTCCACGTCCGCGTCCACGACCGCGTCGCGTCCACGACCTCCTCTCAACATCGTAAACATAAATACTCAATGTCCAGGCAAACGTTCTAAAAGTAGATCCATCAATGTTTACAAGACATAAATTAAATAAAACAGTAGTATTCGAGATTAGGAATCTTACAACCACGATCCACTTGCGATCTTTGGCTCGGCAGTGATGTTACGAACGACCAATAATTAAAAACGTAAATGACCCAATTAACCCATTGCCAAGATATCCATAAATCTTAGCTCGATACCATATTACGTAACACCCGAGATATTTGGAATAATTACGGTACGTAAACCCTTTAGATAAGGATTTACAAGGCTAATTTTAAAAGAAGTGTAAAAACAATACAATTGAACAACCGAAGTTCAAATCTGATTTGATTCAACCGATCAAATAGTTAATTTATACAACCATATCGAAAGGACATTATTAAAGCAGACGTACTCGAGTACCGAACGAAACAAGAAAACAACTCTTCGACAACAATAACATCAATCACATCACTGAGCCATCTCATCGTCTCCGCTGCAGTCCGGGTCGCCTCCCGCTCCTCGACCACCGAACATCAAAACAATGTCCACCCCGAAGGGGTTAGCAAAACAATGCTAGTACAAGTATCATCATACAATAAATCATCAATACATCATAAAACATGCAAACCGGACTTCCGCCACGGAATCCAACGATGCGAATCCTCACGATTCCATCAACACAATACATGGTAATCCAGCGATCCAGCGCCCTCGGATAGATCCCCATGATGATCCCGTCGGACCAACGCACGGTGGAAAACTGTCCAGCGATCCAGCGCCCTCGGCATAGATCCCCATGATGATCCCGTCGGACCAACGCATGGTGGACATTCGATCCAGCGCCCTCGGATAGATCCTCATGACCCCCTCGGATCATTTATACCATAATCAACAATTATGCATACACATATGCATTTCCATATGTTCATCAATATAACAACGAATATCACGAGTATTCTCGAAATACATATCATATTCAACAATATGAATAAAACCACAAGCATGATAAATCGAACTCGACATATGATACTTGCCTCGAAAATGGCAAGGGCAAAACACTTCAAAGATCTCGACACACTCGAAGGCCGCCTCCTTCGATCAATGTAACAAGCTCGAACCTTAACAAAAGGAACGATATACAAATCATCTTAAGTCGAACGATGGCCTAACAATTCGGTCTACGGTCGAAAAGATCAAAAATAACCAATGCTCGGGTGCTTAGCGCGCTCGTACTCTACGTAGCGTGCGCTAAGACGCTATTAGCGTACGCTATCGTATAAGACTAGCGTCGCTAGCCACGGTCTGGCGATCTAACTCGGCTGGTCTCATAACGCACGCTACGACGTTTGGCGTCGCGACCGATAGCGCACGTTAACTTACACGTGTTAGCGTGCGCTACTCTTGCATGGCGTAATACCGCGAACAGCTGGGTTGAAGGGTGGAAAAACTCATGAATTCTACCGTGATAATACAAGTCATCTACGGGCAAAACATGCTAACAAGGTTTGTGGAAGATTCCATTATCATGAGGTACAAATATACGGATAATCAACTCAACATCATATCCTTTCTACGATTTCCAAGAAATAACCTAAGTTCCATTTGTTCTATGTTCCAAAACACATGATTCCATCGTGTAAAACGTATCAACCGGGTAGATATCCGATTATTGATCAATACTTGATTTGAACATGCTTAGGAGTCCTATAATAAGATGGTTCAAAGGTTCATACGATATATAATGCCGATACGTCAAAAGTATCCTTCTAACATGTGATGACCGATTATAAACGAATTACTTGTTTATCAAAACATGATTTAAACTTCCTTAGGACATTACTAACATTAGTGAAGAATCACCTACCTCAAGGTAGTGAAGAATACGGAGGAAAACGAAGCGATCCAACACCGAAGGCTTGAACACCAAGCTCCAATGATAAACGATCTTCAATCTCGAGCTAGGAGGTTGATATGAAGTGTTTAGGACGAAGGGAATTATGATCTAAGTGTAAGAGTTCGGGTTATGGGAGGAGAAAAACTGAAATCTCGAATAGGATGATGTCCTATTTATAATAAATGGCTATTAGCGTGCGCTAGGCCCTGCTCGTAGCGTGCGCTAACGGCTCATTTGACTAGACTGTACTCGGC
Source organism: Orobanche coerulescens (assembly GCA_033398695.1). Lineage (NCBI taxonomy): Eukaryota > Viridiplantae > Streptophyta > Magnoliopsida > Lamiales > Orobanchaceae > Orobanche > Orobanche coerulescens. The sequence continues at coordinate 58,573,732 of CM065806.1, forward strand.
ACTTAGCGTGCGCTACGCATCGACCTGTAGCGTGCGCTAAGGCGTTGACTCGGCTTTTCCCGAAAGCCGTCCAGGTACATCCGACACAATCCGACAGGGGTCCCCCGGCCAGATCTTACCTACCACACGTCCCAATCAATTTGACCACGCATAGCGTGCGCTAATTACATTCAGTAGCGTGCGCTATGAAACCATGTTAGCGTACGCTACCCTTAGCCTGTAGCGTGCGCTACATGCACAAAATTTCAACCCTACAAATCACAACCATGAAATTAAACGCTCGGCAACATCGGATTATGAAATACGGAGAATAATACTTAGACAAAAGTACAATCATTACAATATCGCAAGTTCCAATTACATAACAGAAATCTCGGGCATTACAGGGCGTGGAATGTAGTGTCTCCGGCTTTGCGGTAATTTAGTATTACTCAATTATGAGAACAATTATCTTGACGCATTGTTGTATATGTCGTATGTTGTTGTTTCATGTAATGAGTGTGCATCGTTGTTTGGTGTATTTTTTGTTGTTTTATTTCTTTAGAACTGTAATTTTAATGGAAATGTGTTGAGGGATAAAACCTGAATGGTACCCACATCCGGAGTATTCCTGTGTAGATGCTTTTATGACCCTTGGTTGCGAACTTGGGAGTTTATGTGTTAATGGAACTGTGTTGAGGGATAAAACCTGAATGGTACCCACGTCCGGAGTATTCCTGTGTAGATGCTTTTGTGACCCTTGGTTGCGACCTTGGGAGTTTATGTGTTAATATTATATACATTGTTCAACATTCTGTGAACTGTTGTCTGACGGAAATACGATATTGTGGTCGTGTCGATCTTTCATTATCGAGATATCGTCGTGTTAGGAATATGCCCTCGAATACAACTCAGTGGATGAGAGAGAAGGGACATTATAGTTGTAATTATGGAATAATTAATAAAAGGCAATATGATTCATTCATTGTTTATTGTATTTCAAATGCATTCTTGATTTTGTAAACATTAAAGTGAAGTCCATGTAAATAAGAGCAAACATTCCACTCTCGTAATCAGATAAGAGAAAAATGCACTGTAAGTGTTTAAATCTTATTTACGTAAACCGTTCGCGAGTCTATAAACTTAATTGGGCATTAATTTTTTTGAGTAAGACTTGTATAACTGATGCTAGGACATGTGCATGTCTTGATAGCATAAGTTATAAGTATATTGGTGGGACCAGTGTACTCGAACACGACTCATACTTGATTCAGTCGCACGGTATTCACTCTTGGAGAGTCGATGACGAATCTAAAGGTTGTGATAGTATACATGGACATTTGACTTAAGGGTTCAGTAAGAGATGTGCATGTGACGTTTAGCTTGTCATTAGAGTAGTTAGACCCATTTGCTTAAATGCTGGGTCAACCTCGAATTACGGACTATACGGGCAGGTAGCAGTCTTTACTGTACGCCAAGAAAGAATTCTATCTCCTGTTAGTGAGCAGGCGAATGTCCTATACGGTTAATGGCAAATAAGATCATAAGTCTCTGGCCAAAGCATTCTGATCTAGTCGTATTGGATACACTAGTAATCAGTCGGTCTTGATTTGCATTAACACATGTATAGTTTCTAGTCAACAATAGGTTTGACTTTACCGTGACCTGAAGACTTGACCGGAACATCTGATGAAGGGTCTATATATATATGGTATTCACAACATAATGGTTCTGGATCACTTCATTCGTTTTCAATCGGGGTTTACAGTGCGGCCCGCTAGGCTGACTAAGTGCTGCCCGCACTTATTGGTTCCTCCCAATGCCGGCTGAGACGGACCTACAGAGTCACGCATCAGGATCGTTGACGGATAAATATGAATTTATAATATCTCTATTAATATTAGATATTGGATATCTAATTATGATTTATTGGATAAATCAAAATAGCGGTCTTATGAATTGAAATTAAGTTACTGGGTAATTAATTGAATTTATAAATAATATTTCTTAGAGAAATATATTTGTATTTGATATAATTAATTAATTTGATTAATTAAGTATAAATACATTTGAGATAAAATGGAGTGTATTTAACGGAGTCGTTCGACGAACGTCCAGTACACGAGTCGGGTGACTCGCCCCATTTCATGGAAATTTCCTAGTAGGCCGCCCCGCACCTTCCTCTCTCTGACATGGTGTTGTCTTTTTCGTTGCATGTGGTGATACCTTTTTTGACATAATGCATGTTATTTGATGGGATCACATGACTTGGTCTTGAGATGTATATATTATACATATCACACCATTCCACCAACTAAGGAATTAACTCACACCAACACCATCATTTTGTGGGGCTCAGCCGAGAGCAAAAGTGACAGGGAGAGAGATTTTTTTTTTATTTTTGTTCTTCATCTTAGAGGTGAAATAAAATCAAGAAAAATAAAGAAATAAAAATTCCTTTGAAACTTCCTAGTCGTGTTCTTTCAAGAACGGAGTTTCGGTGATTTTCCGATCAAGTTCCATCGCGTAGTGACGTAGAGGCATCGTATTTTCGGTGTTTGGGACGAAGTGATCATCATCAACTTACGAAGATATTATCAAAGGGTTCAAAGGTATGGGACTTTGATCCTTTGTCTTTGTTCGTTTTATTTTTCGCATATACGTACTTGATCGATCCTGTTTGGGATTCTTTATATTGAGTTTTATTATTCCGCTGCGTACTCATTTTTGTATTCGGAATCCCAACAGTGGTATCGGGGCGAGGCCAATGATACCGTATATATGATATTTAGCATTTGGAATGCTTGATTGGATGTTCTTATGATTTGGAATCATAATCGTATTAATCGTTGATTTTCAATTGTTCATCTAAAAATTAATTTTTCATGATTTTATGTTACAATATAAATCTATTTTTCTTTTAAAAACTGATTTGAATGTGTAATAAAGATTAAAAAAATATTATTTTTGCAATCGGGGCAAAAAAATGAGCCGAAAACGTAAACGGACCCGATAGCTTGGAGCTGGTCGGGCACTGCCGTGCAATCCCATTATGCGGACCGCGGTCTGGCCCTGTGGTCCGGCCATGCTCGGTAGCCTGATGGGCAGTCTGCCGAGCGGTCACATTCTGTGGACTACGGTCCGGCCATGCGGTCCGACACAGCTGGGCAGTGCCCGGCTTGGCCAAGCCGTGTGTTTTTCGACTCCATTTTTTTATATTTCGTTCGGTAATTAATTTCCCACAAATTAAATTGGATTAATTTGACTAAGATATAATTATGGTAATTTTATTCTTAACGGATTAATTAAATAAAATATTTTCTCATCCGGGACAAGTTAAAATTAACGTTTGTGTGAATTAATTGGATTAGTTCGTTTAGATGGATTAATTTATATTGATTGGATCAATATTTAGATTAATTATGAATGCCATTATTTTAGTGTGATTGTTGCATTAATTTTTGAATGGAGATGTAGTTCATGGACCTAGTTTTGAATCGTTTGGTTTTATTCGATTGGGTTGTAATGGCCGTTTTGAGCCTATTTATTTTACTAGAAAAATTTGTATAGGATGCGATTTTTCAAATGTAAAATTTAAATATAATGATGAAGATCGGAGGAAGATACGTTCGAGAAGATGAAGATTCAAAACCGAAGACATGTAATTAAATTATGATGTATTTGTTCTAGGAACGGTCCATGAACTGCATGTTGGTCGTAACTAGGTTACTATTTACTGCTTTTCATTTTGATTGATTGACAAACACAATGTAATACCCGGTTGTGAACTCATTTACTTTTCATTCAGTAATTGTCACTCTGTAATTCTCACTCATTAATAATCATTCATCATTCATATTCATTCATTCGTGTACACCGTTCGGCGTAACTTTGAGTCGTGTATCGATATTGTTCATTGTTCAACCCTGTTTGAGAATCGAGACGAGAATATTATCTTGATCGTTGTAATTGCTTAGTAAGTTGATGTTGATATGGGAGTTCATAATTTCGAATTTACTCTTTGTTCGGATCGTGCTATTTTTTGGGACCAACTCTCGTAATCATTACAAGGAACCGCCGTTTTGGGGTTCCCGCAATTCCGTTTTGTATTATTGTTCCCAAGTTTTGAGTTCTATTACGTTTATTCTTCTATTACGTTTATTCTCTTCCCGGGTCGTTTTCATCATTTTTGGGCCCGAATAGTGTGCGCTACGGCACAAGGGGTTGCGCACCGCGGCACAAGGGGTTGCGCGCCGCGGCACACACCTTGTGCAGTTGAACCTAGCAGCGGCTGTACAGCGTGCCGCAGCCCTCTACTAGCCGTGCCGCGGCACTAAGCTTGGAGCTGGGAGCTAATTTCAGCCGCGGGCCGCGGCACACTCAATCCGTGCCGCGGCACGCGAATCAGATCACCCCTTTTTCAGCGGATTTTTGAGGAGAGAAGTTCATTTCATCCCCTTTCTCATTCCTTCTCTCCGTGGGCGACTTTCCGGGCAAATTTTTGGGCGATTTGGCATCTTCAATCTCAGAGATTTCATCCTCCTCGAGTTCTTGGTGTGGATTAACAACATCTACTTGGGTTCTTCATCCTAATTCAAGGTAACTTCTTCAACCCTAGATTCGATTTTGAGTTGGAGCAAGATGTTTTGGATGATATAATCATGATTTGTGAAGGATATACGTATGATTATGAGTTTTTATGAGTTATCATCGGATTGTTGGAGAATTATTCAAGAATACTTTGAATGTTGATTTGGAATTGGGGTTTTTGATTGGATGTTGTCTTAATCTCGAGTTGTGTATTCCTATTGGATTATTGATTGTATTGATGGTGTTTTGTTGGATTTAATCACTCATTTGGGGGTTGCTATTCGATACAATTGGGATTTGTTGTAATTAATGGGAGATTGTTTACAACGTGTTTGTCAAAATGACCCAATGATTTTGGATATGTTGTATCGACTTCTTGAATTGGTTATGATCATAATTGATACATATATTAAGCGAACTGTTGGTAATTGTGTTATTCAAGGTTGTTCGAGCGACCGATAACTCCATTAAGGACGTTTTTTCGAGGAAGGACATTCTTCACAGGTATTTGAGGCAAGTTGATCATTGCTCAGTTAAAAGGATAATCATTCCTTTCGTTGTTGTTCATTCATACGTATAATTCATGCTTAGTATATTAATCATGTTGGGACTTTTAATTATCAAACTAATCATTCAATTCACGAGGAACAACGGTTCCAATCATTTCAGTTGAAGCTATCACTCATTGCGTCATTATTTCAGCTCGGTGAGTCATTCTTGACCCTTGTCGGATTTCTATTCATTGTTCTTCATCATGGTCGCTTTTGTTCTTATGACTTTATGGGATTGTATTGCGTTATGGGTGGTATATGTGTGGAATTTTTAGTCGGGCACACTAAGGTCATTGTGTATATGCGGGAATCCGCACACATTGGACTGTGCACACGGTAACGTGCCTCCATGAGACTAATTAGGCCAAGTTTTGCGGGTGTTTATATGGGACGTCGGGCACTCGGCAGGCTTGTGCACTTGCACATCCCATTCGTGGCGTACTATGATGCCCATCGTTCAACTTGATTTCATAAATAATTCATGTGATTATTATATTTGTTCAACTCTTGAGGATTGTTGTTCTGTGTAACTGACCCCATTGGGGATGTTGTTTTTAGGTCATGGCAAGGCAAAGGCACGAGAAGAGAACGTTGACGGCGAGGAATGCCAATGATACTAGTAGGGGGGCCCAGTCTGTCCACTTATTCATGTTTCTTTGATATGTATTTTCCGCAGCAGTTCTGTTTGGATTTTCATTTTATTCAGTGTTATATATTTTATCTTCATATGAAATATACATGTTTTCTGTATTTCTGAGTGTGTTGTACTTCAAACTCCTCATCGGAGTAATTAGTAATATAATGTGGTTCGGTACTACAATTATATTATTTAATTCATTAATTTTCACTCGCCTGGTGGGTCCAAGTTGGGGGTCCACGGCACTGTAATATCCGCCTAGTTTGGGGTGTTACAGGTTGGTATCGGAGCCTGGTTTTGAATACTACCCTTCCGAGTCATGTCTCATTTGAACTAATCATTCGTCAGACTAGTATCATTGGACTTTCGCATCACGTGTGACCTGTGCAAGCACCAATCCCCTCAGACCAAAGAAACGGTATGATTTGTGACGCCATGGTATAATTTCTGGCAATAAGAATCACTCATTCATCATTCATCAGTCAACAATCCTCAATCATCATTTTCTTGGATCTTGTCGATCATGACAACTCATTAATCACTCATTCAATCTCATTGCTCAGTTGTTGATATTGTGGATCATATTATCAATCTTGTTAACTTGTTCAAGATAATCGTTTCAGGAATTTCATCAGATAATCATGTCACCTCAGTTGATCTTTCATGCAATCTTATCATATTCCGGCGTAATGTCGACGATCATTTTACTACATTATTAATGCGTTCATTGCGTTAGAAAGTGTATGCTCATTATCATCGTTTCATAACATAATCATAATGTGATATTCATACGAGATCTATAATTATCACGTGTTTCCTACCTTCAGTATGGATAGAGCTGTCAGAGGACGCAGGGGAAGAGGCTGCGGTGCGGGCCGAAACCCGGGAGCACGAGTGAATACCCGTGCGAACGCGAGGAATAATATCAATTCAACAAGTAGAGATGCTGCCACTCATTCACCTGGAGATAATCATTCACCGTCAGGAAGTCATACCCGAGATACAGCTCAATCGGAAGGTGTCTGGGTTGATCCACTTGCTTTTATACAGGGCATGATGGCCCAAATGACTCAGATGGCACGTCGAATGGAGATGATGCAGAACTCGGCCACTCAGGCTCAACAGGGCCCTACGCTGCCACCTCAGAGGCAAGATAGGAGTGTGAGCAGTATCATCGGCGACATATCTCTCCAGAGGCTACCTACTTTTGAGGGCTCATCTGAGCCGGCGGATATTATTCACTGGCTTGAACATTTCGAGAAACTATTTGCTATGGTGGAGTGTCCCGAAGGGCACAAAGTTTCAGTTGTGGCTTACTATCTGGGTAAGAGCGCTCACTCTTGGGGGCTATCTTTGAAGCCCACCGATGGATATTGCACTTGGGAACAGTTCAAGACTCTCATGATGGAAAGGTATTATCCGGCCCCACTCAGGGAGGCCAAGTTATCGTAGTTACTCAGCCCTGACCCCTCAGCGGAAGAAGATGTTCTCGCCATCACCGAGAAGTTTCAGGAGCTACTTACATTCGCCTCATCTATTATCCACTCCGAGGCGGATAAGATCAAGTATTTCAGTAAGAGGTTGAAACCTCGTATGCGGATGAAGTTGCTTAATCATCATTGCACCACCCTGGCCGAATTCATTGAGAAATGTCTTACTTATGAGCTTACTGCGAAGGAAATTGCTAAGCATCAAACTTCATCTTCTGGCAAGAAATTGAAGAATCGTAATCAGTCCGAAGTCAGTCAGGCAACCTTCAAGAAGCCTCGTGCGGGCCCTATTTTTTCTGAGCGACCTCCTATGGCACCTAAACCTACAGAATCTCTGTCCCGAGCGCCAGTACGGCCATCGCCTACTTCAACTGTGGAGAGCAGGGTCATTCAGCACTAAGTGTCCGAGGCAAACTATCACGTGTAAGAAATGTGGGATTGCCGGGCATAAGGCTCGTTTCTGCTGAAAGGACCCCAAACCTACTCCGACGGTATCTCGGACCCCGAAGCAGTCGGTTATTCAGAATCAGGCCACTCCGTCCGCATCGTTTAAGACGACGGGGGCAAACAAAGGCGGAGCCCACAGTTATCAGACATGAGCATCCGGTTCTGGGACTGGCAAGCCCCGAATTTACGAATGAAGAGGACCGACGATCCGGAGGACCGAATGATCTCAGGTACACTCGAAATTTTATCTCAACCTGTGTGTACCCTTTTTGATACTGGCGCATCACATTCATTCATTTCCGAGTCATGATTGAGTAGACTTCACCTGGGTAGTGCTACTAGTTGCGAACCTTATGTCAATGGTATACCAGACGGTAGAAAAATTATCAGAAACCGTGAAGTTAAGAATTGTCCGATTCAACTTAATGGCCGCATTTGGTTGGCGGACCTAATCGTTGCAGATTTACCTAAAGACGACGTTATTTCGGGTATTGATTGGATGGATCGTCACGATGCCATCCTTAGAGTTCGTAAGCGTATGGTCACTATTGTTTCAGACGATGGAGTCGAGTGTGTATTTCAAGGAGGTAATCCCAGTTGTTCCGGAAGAGTTATTAATATGATGAAAGCAGTGAAATTACTCAATCAGGGGTGTGTTGGTTATTGGTGCTATATGACCAAGACCGAGAAATCATCAGTGACATTGGCGGATATCCTGGTAGTGAGAGAATATGCCGATGTATTTCCAGATGAGTTACCTGGTTTGCCTTCACAAAGAGATGTGGAATTCACGATAGAGTTGGAGCCTGCTACGTTCCCCACATCGAAAGCACCTTATCGTATGGCCCCGACCAAAATGCAGGAACTGAAGAATCAGCTGTAGGATTTGACCGAGAAAGGTTATATCCGACCGAGTGCATCCCCTTGGGGAGCACCGGTGTTATTTTTCAAGAAGAAGGATGGTTCATTTCGCTTGTGCATTGATTATCGATAGCTGAACAGGGTGACGATCAAGAATAAATATCCCCTACCCCGCATCGATGACCTCTTGGATCAACTTCAGTATTTACCAAGATCGATTTGAGATATGGGTATCATCAGTTTCGAATTTGAGATTCAAATATCGCAAGAACGGCGTTTCGGACATGCTATAGGCATTACGAGTTTGTGGTGATGCCATTTGGGTTAACTAATGCACCTGCGGTATTCATGGAGTTGATCGACCAAGTTTTTATCGATTATTTAGATCAGTTTGTGGTTGTTTTCATAGACGGCATTTTGATTTATTCTCATGACCGGGAGGAGCACGAACTTCACCTTCATCAGGTTCTCGACGTGTTGAGACGAGAGCAACTCTATGGAAAATTTTCCAAATGTGAGTTCTGTATGTCCGATGTGACGTTTCTCGGACATGCGATTTCATCAGACGGAGTATGTATCGACCCTCAGAAGACGGAGGCTATCCGAGATTGGAAACCTCCGAGGTATGTTAAGGAAATCCGAAGCTTCCTCGGATTAGCAGGCTATTACCGGCGATTTGTGGAAGGATTTTCTAAAATCGCCCAACCTATGACGAACCATTTGCGGAAGGATAAGAAATACACGTGGTCTGACGCGTGTCAGTAGAGTTTTGAGGAGATCAAGAGCCGTTTAATTTCAGCACCTGTCCTTTCTTTACCGCAAGGGACGAAATGATTCGTGGTTTATAGCGATGCGTCCAGACATGGTCTTGGATATGTATTAATGAAGAACGGGAAGGTGATTGCTTATGCTTCATGGCAATTGAGGCCTTATGAGGCCAAATATCCGACCCATGACTTGGATCTAGCGGCCGTGGTATTCGCATTGAAGATTTGGCGACATTATCTTTATGGCGTCACTTGTCAGATTTTCACCGATCATAAGAGTTTGAAGTATATATTCACTCGAAAGGAGTTGAACATGTGACAGAGACAGTGGTTGGAACTGATTAAAGATGATATTGAGATACAATACCACCCGGGTAAGGCGAGTGTTGTCACCGACGCCTTGAGCCATAAGTCCATTCAGGAGCAGATGCTTGCTCGTTTGACTGCTCAGAAGGAACTTCAGCAGGAATTCCTAAGGCATGAGATCGAGGTCTGCTTACAGCATGTACAAGGGCAACTTTGCATGCTAGAGATTTCATCGTCACTGGAGGAAGCGATCAGAGTGAATCAGGGTTCAGACCCATTTTTGTTGCACATTAGAGATGATGTGGCTCGGGGGAAAGCCCCTGGATTTGTGGTCCACGAGGATGGACTTTTGCGATTTAAGAACCAGTTATGCATTCCGGCAGATGATGAGTTGAAAAACTTGATTTTGAGAGAGGCCCATGCTACCCCTTATTCTATCCATCTGGGGTCTAATAAGATGTACAAGGAGTTGAGACAGAATTACTGGTGGAGTAATATGAAGCGAGAAGTCGCAGAATTCTTTCGAGATGTCTGACCTGTCAGCAAGTCAAGATAGAACATCAGCGACCGACGGGTATGCTAAAACCGCTTCCTATCCCAGAATGGAAGGGGGAAGATATTTCAATGGACTTCTTCATGAGTTTGCCGGTGAGTCGTCGTGGCATGAATACAATTTGGGTAATTGTGGACCGTTTAACTAAGTCAGCTCATTTCCTTGAGATTAAGGATATGTGGGGTCCTGAGAGACTTCCCCAATTATTCATTAAAGAGATCGTGAGATTGCACGGTACCCCTAAGAGTATCGTTTCTGATCGTACGGACGATTCGTGTCACATTTTTAGAAATCCATTCATCGTGCCATGGGAACTCAGCTAAACTTCAGCACAGCTTTTCACCCTTAGTCTGACGGATAGTCAGAGAGAACTATTCAGACGTTAGAGGACATGCTGAGGGCATGTGTTCTCGATTAGAAAGATGATTGGGAAGCCCAACTACTGTTGATCGAGTTCACGTATAACAACAATTGGCATGCTTCGATTAAGATGGCACCTTACGAGGCCTTATATGGTCGTCCTTTTCGATCCCCCTTATGTTGGGATGACTTATCAGAATCAATCGGAACTGAGCCCGATATGCTAATAGCCATCCGCGATAAGGTAACATTGATCCGGAGTCGTTTGTTGACCGCTCAGAGTCGACAAAAATCATATGTAGATAATTATCGTCGACCATTAGAGTTCGAGGCAGGTGAACACGTTTTGGTCAAGGTATCCCCGAGTCGAGGTATCTTCTGTTTCGGGAAGCGAGGAAAGTTGAGTCCAAGATTCATTGGACCATTTGAGATTTTGGATCGAGTAGATGACCTGGCTTATCGATTGGCTTTACCTCCGGCCTTGATCCGAATTCATAACGTGTTTCACGTCTCTCAGTTGCGGAAGTATGCCGACCCTAGTCACATACTTCAATTCAATGAAATCGAGATCGCGGATGATCATACGTACGAGAAGCGTCCTGTACAAGCCTTAGAGCGAGGAATCAAACGGTTGAGGAACAAGGCGATTCCTTTGGTTAAGATTCAGTGGTCGAGACATGGAGTCGTAGAGGCTACTTGGGAAACCGAGCATAATATGCGGGAGAGTTATCCCGAATTGCTTGATCCTTAGTTGCGAAGACGAAACTCTTTTTAAGGGGGGGAGTATGTAATACCCGGTTGTGAACTCATTTATTTTTCATTCAGTAATTGTCACTCTGTAATTCTCACTCATTAATAATCATTCATCATTCACATTCATTCATTCGTGTTCACCGTTCGGCAAAACTTTGAGTCGTGTATCGATATTGTTCATTATTCAACCCTGTTTGAGAATCGAGACGAGAATATTATCTTTATCGTTGTAATTGCTTAGTAAATTGATGTTGATATTGGAGTTCATATCATTTCGAATTTACTCCTTGTTCGGATCGTGCTATTTTTGGACCAACTCTCGTAATCATTGCTCGGAACCACCTTTTTGGGGTTTCCGCAATTCCATTTGGTATTATTGTTCCCAAGTTTTGAGTTCTATTATGATTATTCTCTTCCGGGGTCGTTTTTCGTCATTTTTGGGCCCGAATAGTGTGCACCGAGGCACAAGGGGTTGCGCGCCGCGGCACACACCTTGTGCAGTTGAACCTGGCAGCGGCTTTATCGCGCACCGTGGCCCTCTACTGGTCGTGCCGCGGCACTAAGCTGGGAGCTGGGAGCTGATTTCAGCCGCAGGCCGCAGCACACTCAGTCAACGTCGCGGCACGCGAATCAGATAACCCCTTTTTCAGCGGATTTTTTAGGAGAGAAGTTCATTTCATACCCTTTCTCATTCCTTCTCTCCATGGGCGACTTTCCGGGCGAATTTTTGGGCGATTTGGCATCTTCAATCTCATAGATTTCATCCTCATCGAGTTCTTGGTGTGGATTACCAACATCTACTTGGGTTCTTCGTCCTAGGATATGTCCATGTCTTGATAGCATAAGTTATAAATATATTGGTGGGACCAGTGTACTCGAACACGACTCATTCTTGATTCAGTCACACGGTATTCACTCTTGGAGAGTCGATGATGAATCGAAAGGTTGTGATAGTATACGTGGACCTTTGACTTGAGGGTTCAGTAAGAGATGTGCCTATGACGTTTAGCTTGTCATTAGAGTAGTTAGACCCATTTGCTTAAACGCTGCATCAACCTCGAAGTGCGGACTATACAGGCAGGTAGTAGTCTTTACTGTATGCCAAGAAAGGATTCTATCTCCTGTTAGTGAGTAGGCGAATCTCCGATACGGTTAATGGAAATAAGATCATAAGTCATTAGCCAAAGCATTCTGATCTAGTCGTATTGGATACACTAGTGATTAGTCGGTCTTGATTTGCATTAACACATGTATAGTGTCTAGTCAATAGTAGGGTTTGACTTTACCGTGACCCGAAGACTTGACCGGGACATCTGATGAAGGGTCTATACGTATATGATATTCACGACATAATGGTTCTGGAAGGATCCCTTCATTCGCTTTCAGTCGGGGTTTATAGTGCGGCCTGCTAGGCTGGATAAGTGCTGCCCGCACTCATTGGTTCCTCCCAATGCCGGCTGACACGGACCTACAGAGTCGCGCATCAGGATCGTTGACGGATAAATATGAATTTATGATCTCTCTATTAATTATGATATCTTATGAATTGAAATTAAGTTACTGGTTAATTAATTTAATTCATAAATCATATTTCTTAGAGAAATATATTTGTATTTGATATAATTAATTAATTGGATTAATTAAATAATTAAGTATAAATACATTGGAGATAAAACGGAGTGTATTTAACGGAGTCGTTCGACGAACGTCTAGAACACGAGCCGAGTGACTCGGCCCGTTTTCATGGAAATTTCCTAGTAGGCCGCCCCCACCTTCCTCTCTCTCACATGGTGCTGTCTTTTTCCTTGCATGTGGTGATACCTTTTTTGACATAATGCGTGTTATATGGTGGGATCACATGACTTGGTCTTGATATGTATATATTATACATATCACACCACTCCACCAACTAAGGAATCAACTCACACCAACACCATTATTTTGTGAGGCTCGGCCGAGAGCAAAAGTGAGAGGGAGAGAGAATTTTTTTTTTATTTTTGTTCTTCATCTTAGAGGTGAAAGAAAATCAAGAAAAATAAAGAGAGAAAAATTCCTTTGAAACTTCCTAGCCGTGTTCTTTCAAGAATGGAGTTTCGGTGATTTTTCCGGTCAAGTTCCGTCGCGTGGTGACGTAGAGGCATCGTATTTTTGGTGTTTGGGGTGAAGGGATTTCATGCTCGTGCTTGGGTTCGTGATTATCATCAACTTACGAAGATATTATCAAAGGCTTCAAAGGTATGGGACTTTGATCCTTTGTCTTCGTTCGTTTTATTTTCGTATATACATACTTAATCGATCCTGTTTGGGATTCTTTATATTGAGTTTTATTATTCCGCTGCGTAATCATTTTTGTATCCGGCATCCCAACACGTTGTTTACTTGGGGAGTTTTCTGATCCTTATTAGATATCTGTTTTCTTCGAGTTTCGTTGTCATGTTGCATCGTGACATATCTGGAGCCATATCTGCGTGTTGGTCAGTCATGCGTAGGACTTTCAGGACAGGCACGTATAGTCATGTGTTGGTTTCGACCTCGCATTGAGTTGTGCACACGAGACGTACTTCGTGAGACTGATTAGGTACAAGACCACACGTGTATTCGATGGATACCTATTGGTGGCTTGTGCACGGACACATTTACAGATCGGGCATATCCAGACATCCATCTTGAGCCATATTGATTGGTCGTTCAGAGTCCATGTATGATTGGGCATGTTCGACAGTCGGATTTGTCCTTGAGATCCACTATATGTGATTTGTATAATGGTTTATGATTTTATTCTCTCGTATATCTGTCCCATTGATCATTTATTGATCTTGCTTAGAGTTTACCATATCATCGGTATTCTCGGTCGTTGTTGATCCTTTATTGATCTTGCTTAGAGTTTACCATATCGTTGGTATTCTCGGCCGTTGTTGATCCTTTATTGATCTTGCTTAGGGTTTACCATACCATTGGTATTTTCGGTCGTTTTTTATCCTTTATTGATCATATTTGGAGTTACCGTATCGATGGTATTATCATCCGTTGTTGGACCTTTGTTGATCTTGTGTGGAGTTTATCATGTAATGGTATTCTCGGTTACCATTGATATATCATTAGTAGTATTGGAGTTTATCGTGTCGATGATATCCTCGGTTGATGCATTGGTTTATTATTATTATTATTGATTGTGTGAGTGTTCATACTTTGTATCGATACCCGGGAATTGTCATTATTTCGGGGCAGTTGATCTACATATGTATTGTGTATTATAGGTTTTATCAGATCTGGAATTTGGTTGTGCGATCCGGCGGATAGAATTTGACAGTGGTAGATTATTCCATATTGGAGGTATAATGATGTTTTGAGAATATTGGCGTTGTTTGAATACCGGACGGATGGTCGTATTTGGATTCATTCATCACTTGAGGATGCGAGGTGTGGATTTAGGTAATGGATGATTTGATATGAATTACCACGAATTGGTAAGGTCATAACGGTAAGATTACATTGGAAGTATTTTTACTTTGTAATTACATTGATATGTAATTGTTTATGATGGTGTGATCGTTATCATTGTTGAGTATTGTGACTGATCCCATCGTGGACTTTATCTTTTAGGTACTCCGAGATCGAGCTAGTAACGGTCGTGAAGGGATGAGCTTCTCGGGTGATACTGGCTATGGCATGTATTTGAGAACCGAATATTTTCCTGACTGTTATGATTCTGCTGCAAATGTATCTTTACTATGTTTATATCCGGTGCGTGGGTATCTTAAAACGGCTTTTCGGTATTTTACCAACTCGTGTATACTTTCAAAATGCCCCTTTTGGTATCTTTGCCTTGTATTTCCAAATGAAATTTTATGACGGTATTTGAGAACTATATTTTGGAAAATATTTAATTATTCGTTAAATATTATTGTCTTTGTCTCTTTGGCGTGATTGAAAAGATTGTGAAAATGATTTTTAGCCTTGTGGGTTCCTGCACGGGGCCCACGGCGCTGTAATCCCCGGTTAGTTTTGGAAGTGTTACACAAGATGGTATCAGAGCTTGGGTTTCGTAAAACCCGGGCATGTATGTTATGTGGCTCTACCAATGCGGTAGTAGCGTGACTTTTGAAAACAATTTCTCTGACTTTTGAGTCAAACTGATTTTTGGAAGTTCTAAAATTTTTGAAATATTTTCAAAATTGCTATATTTGCGATGCTGGTGTGTGTTGAGACTTCGTGTGGGAGTCATATGCTAGTATCACGAGAGATCATCGGCTTTACGCACCTGTAAGTATATTGTTTTGGTTATTCGCTTGTGGCGACGATTGACTGCTTTCGTGATGAGTTTGGATATTTTATTTGAGATGTTGTCTTTGACAGGATTGCAAGTTTCGAAGACGAAACTTATTTTAACGGGGTTAGTATGTGATACCCTGGATTTTCAGTATAAATTTTTCGCCTAATTTTATCTGAGATATATTGGATAATGTGGTATCTATACAGTATGGATAAAATAATTGAAGGACTGAGACAGTTGTATTGGTACAATTGACATAATTGGTCGTGTCACTCCCCCAACATCGGGAAGGACGAGGGCACGACGCATCGGTCAATCAATCAATCAAAATACAACAATAAATAGCGGAACCAAATAATGATTGGATAATATTTCAAAACAACAATCGTAACCCGATGTTCAAAGATTCATTGTGACAAAAGCTGATAATCATTACACTTTTCATAAGTTTGGAGCGGAAAAATACCAAACGAGTTAAGTACGAAGCATAATTAACTATCACAAGTTGGGATAACAATAGAAATTTTAAGTCTTGATGGCAGTCTTCTATTTAGTCTCTTCCTCGAAAACTTCTTCGTCTTCGACTGGTGGCTCATGCTCTGGTTTTAAAAGGGAAAACGGTGGGGTGAGACAAAAGGTCTCAGTGAGTGGGTGATCGTGTGCGAGTTTGGCTCTTTTCTTCGAAAATTTATAAGTGATGCATGATTTTATCAATTATGAGTAAGTGGAAATAGTTACAATTACGTCAGAATTTTATAAAAATAATAATCATTATATAGCTGTAATATTATAATCCTGTCCCCGTGGACGGATAACAAGTCAAGCAGTCAGTCAATCAGTCGATCAGTCAATCCAGTTTCGAATCCTGCCAATGTGGACTTTGTATTCTAGACTCTCCTTATTACTCCTAGCAATATAGGTCGTCGCCCCAAGATTTGGACCGTCGCCCCAATAGTTGAGCCTTCGTTCTCACACTTAGCGTGTGCTTCCTTATCTCTTATCTGGGCTCGGTATGTCCTTAGCCATGCGTCAATACCCGGATCACACCATAATCGCGATTATACCCCAAGTCTACGACCCAGGTCCCTCGGAACACTCCGTTCCTCGGTTATGGGAATAGGAAACAACAGTTGCCCTGTTCATGAACCGCAGCCGCGTTGCTCGATCCAAGACTCGATCTAACCATCCCGACTCGATTTGGGACTCTAGAGGTGGGTCCTACAACTCAAGAGGTGGCCCCCGGATTGTTGGTCGGCTCTCTGTTTCCTATGAGCTCAAGAGGTGGCCCCCGTCCATCGACGTGGCACTTTGTCCCGATAGAGTTAAAGGCGGACCCGTCCGTGGCACTTTGTTTGTATAGCACTGAGTTCCCGGACAGTCACAATTATCAATTTGACGCATTTCACAAGTATCACGTAAACATTCGGTCTGTGAGGTTAATAGCGTCTTTTGATTAAGTGTGGAATATGGTTAATTATATTTGTGGCACGGTAATACGGAATAGGACTTGTATATAAATTCGAAAATATCCTCAATAATTTATTTACAGTATAATGGTTTCAGGTCAAATATATTAGATGGATAGGTTCGATGAAATGAAAACGAGGTTTACCTGGAATAGGTTGAAAGGACGTTTTTACCCTTAGGTTCAAGCCTAAGCGTTTGGAGTATGAAACGAAATCGGATGGTTATGAAAATTTATGAGGAAGCCAAAAATACTTCCTCGACTCCATATTTAAGGAAAAATTCGGAAATTTTCGATTTCGGGACTGAAATTTCCAGAAATTACAGTATCGCCCCAAAACTTAAGAAAATCGTTCCGAGGCTTATAGAGCTATGAATTTAGCTCGGAATTTAACGAAATTTTACGAGATGACTCGTAATGAACCTGGAATTCCATATTTGTAAAAATTCTAGAAAAATTTGAACTTGGTCCAGACTTTTTGTTTTCTTGCATTTTGACCCCAAAATTATTTTAAAATTGAAATTTGGACTAATAAGTTTAGATATCGAACTCCGAATCACTTGAAACTTTATGGAAAGCCCATACATGATATAATATGTACTGTAAAAGGTCCATAATGTTTTATTTTCATAAATTTCAGTTTTGTACCCAAACTTTAAGAAATTATGAATTATACCCAAAAGTTTGCCATAGCCACTATCCTTTGGGAAGCTCATCTCTTCACGACCGCTACAAGCTCGATATCCCAAGAACCTAAAAAGAAATCCCACGATGGGTTCAGTCATAATATCCAACAATGATAGCAATCACATCACGTCAATAATTACATACCAATGAAAATACTTAGTAAGAATACGACAAATGTAATCTTACCGCCGTAACTTTACTTACACGAATAATCCTCATCAAAATAACCATTATCATATTGCACATCTTTTAATATTGATTAACCAATAAACGAAAACATAACATCTATATTTTTCCTTAAACAATACTCAAGATTCTCAAAATATCATCACTAACTCATGATACGGAATAATACCAGCTCTGACCAATTCGATCCATCGGATAACATCATCAAATCCCAACATGATAATCGATTGTCCATCAAAAGACAAATACCAAAGGAAATACGGAATATACCTCAAGATATAAAATGCCACAACAATCATGTCAGTCTAATCCGAGATCAGATCAATACCACATATGGACATGGTCCTAACACAAGACCTACAAATACATACTCATATGACGACATCAACATGCCTACGATAACAACAACAATGTATACTTATGCATGACCCATAATATACGTATGCACAACAACAACACATGGTAATCCAACGATCCGGCGCACACAGCTATAGATTCCCATGATGATCCCGTCGGACCAACGCATGGTGGAAATACCTGTCTAGCGATCCAGCACACACAGCTATAGATTCCCATGATGATCCCGTCGGACCAACGCATGGTGGACATACGACAACAATGCACAAATGCATATTAACAACAATACACAAATGCATGACAACAACAATACACAATGTATCATAATATGATCGGCACAAAATGACAAAAATGATTAGTGTACTTGCCCCGAGTCCTCCGAGAGCAATCTGGATCTCTAAACCATCACCAACCATTATTCTCAATACTCGACGGTCCAAAATGCCCCGGACTGTAGCTAATCCATATCTTCGTCTTTACCACAATGTATCTTCGATACCCAAATATACCAATAACAAAAGTGAATCATATACATTATGATTTAAATTCTCAAAATCCGAAAACAACTTACAATTCCAAATCTCCTGTGTTCACAATTATAATCATTACTATACGAATTATAAACGAATGAAATGGAAACCATTCATTAAATATTATAAACTGAGCAAGTAATATACTTGCCTCGATACCGACACGAAGATTATGAAGCCGTTACCAAACCCATTGCCTTCGTCTACGAGCTCATCGGCCCTAACCAAAGCAATTCACGAACATTCTCGAACACGACCGCAACACACTTTTCTAGTCGACGATTATAACCAACGATCAATGATCTCAACCTATTGAAGCAATCAATTAACACACATTCGATAATAACCAATTCCTGATATAACCAATCAGTCAAACTCAATGGCTCAACAATTCCTCGATCATATACAAAACCAAATAGTATAACTCAAACCATCACGAACTCATATCCATAATACGAACCGAAATCTGATAAT
The DNA here is from genome assembly GCA_033398695.1 of Orobanche coerulescens. Taxonomy (NCBI): domain Eukaryota; kingdom Viridiplantae; phylum Streptophyta; class Magnoliopsida; order Lamiales; family Orobanchaceae; genus Orobanche; species Orobanche coerulescens. The sequence goes on from CM065806.1 coordinate 58,592,998, forward strand.
CATTATTAACAATCAATATAACCGGTCAACAAACCCAACGATTCTACAATACCTCGGTTAAACATAATCTGTACAATCCAACTCAAACCAGCACGAATTACTAACCACAACACGATATACTACACTGCCTGTCCACTTAGCGCATGCTAATCATACACCGTAGCGTGCGCTAAGTCATTTTAGTTAGTGTGTGTTAGCCAGTTCAGCTAGCGTGCACTAATGTTATACAATTGCATGTCTACAAGTATCGACTAACACCTTGCGATTACGGATATGAATGTAAAGGAAATCATATTCCAAGATCAGTCACAATCTTTCCAGATTCAATCTCATTATCATACTCACATGATATATACCATTAATCAATCATGAATCAACATGACTTAATCCTAGATATGAACATTTCATCTTCGTATCTAAAAACACTGATAATTCAACATACAATCGTCTTGCTATGGTGTATTTATCAAGAAGTTCTTCAAGAACACCAAGTGATTCGAAATCATGTTCATAGTCATGCAACTCATAATCCAAGTCATGTATCATCATATTCTTCAATATACACTTCTTGTAACATTAAGAATCATATCAACACCACTATAATCATCATCATACGAATCAAATATGGATAAAAATACCAAGAATCCAAAATCAAGGTGTAGAGTTCAACAACATACCTCAAGAACAGGAACAACACCATTAAACACATCAAGGATCAACAATATCTTCATATCCAAGCCTCAAATCCACGTTTCCAAGCTTATATCCAAGATAGAAGAGGTTTATCTTCACTACCATACTCAGAGGGGCGAATTTTGTAGGAAGGAATGGTTTTTCTCTCGTGAAGAAATGAAAGACCGAACCCCATTTTATAATCTGCACCGTTCATTACGTACGTTATCAGTCACCATTAACGTACGTAAGGAACCTAACGTACAGTAACATCATTCCAGAACTCACTGCCTTGTTTCGTATCTTTCATAACGTACGTAACACTTGTTCCATAGTGTACGTAATACGTACGTTGACTTGCTACAGTATATGCTCATATTACGTACGTAATATGCTCTGCATAGTGTACGTAATACCTAGTTGACTTATCTTTTGGCATGCCAACCGATACCTGGGCTCCACATGGCAGGTATTGATTCCGCTGACCGATTCTTCTCGTTATGTACATAATGCGTTATACATAGCATACATAACACTTAACATCTTAGCGTACGTAAGCTCCTATGCTTAACGTACGCTACGCTTGACAAGGTCCTCTCTGATCAGCCAACTATATCTCACCTGATGCTTTAACGTACGTAACGACCTGATGTTAACGTACGTAACCTTTGGGAATTAACGTACGTAAGCTCATATGCTTAACGTACGTTATGGCTTATATACTTAGCCATTTACAATGATCTTGCTCGTCGATTCAATATACCGAATACGTATACACAACACACTATATCCTCAACTGCAATTGTCGACCAAGTACGACAATTATACCAATACAGACATCTCAGTCCTTCATTTATTTTATCCATACTATACAGATTCCACGTTGTACAACATAACTAGGATAAAATAACATTAAACAATAGTAGTAGAAATTCCAGATATTACATTCTACACCACTTAAAATAAGTTTCATCCTCGAAACTTGCAATCCGTCATAGAAAAACAAACAAACCGTTCAACCAAAATATTCCGAAACCATCACGACAATGATCAATCATAATCATTAACGAATAACCAAAATAGTATACTTACAAATGCACCTTGTCGACGATCTCCTGAGATACTAGTAAGTGACTTCACTATAAAGCCTCAATATGCTTACAATCATAGTTCCACGAGTTTCAACAAAATATATGATCATCGGATGAAATGATCTATCCGTGTCAAATCCTGTCTGCCTGCTCGCACAATCAAGTCCCAATTATGATACAATCAATAATTAATGATACACTTGAGAGACAACCACTGAAAACAATGGCAACTAATCCCGAAATATCGACACAAAATTCGAACGCTCATATGATCATTAACAATGGTCAACTAACAAATTAACCGAGAATACCATTGACATGATAAACTCCAATACGACCAATCCGAAGGTCAAAACACAACTGAGAATATCGTCAACATGATAAGCTCCAATATCACCAATGAACGATCAATGATAATCGAGAATACCCTCACACGGTAAGTTCCAACACGATCAACACATAACCACAAAGACAGATATACGGACGAATAAAATTCTTAAAACATTACACAATTCATATACAATGGATCTTAAAGGAACACACCCGACTGCTGAACATACCCCTATCCTACACGGAGTGGGAACGACCAATCATTACTCAAAACAACCATCCTGGGGTCACCATCCCCAAATTCACACTTATAACTTCACCATGATATGCAATATGCACTAAATGCATATGTATATCAATCACATTTTCAAAACCAGTTTGAAATCATATAATCTTGTCAAGAAGACAAATTTTCGAAAGTTCTTTCAAGAAATTCAAAACTCAAAGCAAAAATTTCCGTAACACCACGAAATCAATTTTCGAAAAGTTAAACCGGCTTGATGGTGTCAAGTTCTCGATGAAAATTCTTTTCGAATACATACGATTAAATAAATGAAACTATTCAAATGATTGACCATATCCATACTTCTGTATACCAATTCGTCTCGTCACCAATTTCACTGACATTTCATGAGAAAACCACACGATAGAGTTCCAAAATCTTAATGTATAGACTTCGATAAAAACTCCTTTTCCACATGTAACTCGCAACGTCGACCATTATCCCATCCTGGATCACCTTAACTATGCTATGACAAAACATTGAATAATCAACAAATCAAACACAGCGAAAGACTACCCAAGAAGTTTGGTTTGGACAAATAAATTAAAACCCCGAAAGGCAGTAATAAAATAGATAAACGATTGGTAAAGTGTTTTACAAATCTCGGGAGTTTTAGAAAATAGAAAAGCCTTTTTGAAACATTAGGGTCTCAACCCATATCCTGTTCCACATTACAAGAAGTTTCTAAAGTAGAAAATCCTTTTTGGACCCCAAGTCCTGAGTTATAAAACTATTTCAAAATCGATTGGGTCTTGGCCCAAAATCGCTTTCCGTAAAACATTCATTTTGAAAAGTATCATTTTAAGATGTTCGAAAACAGTTTCATATATCTCAAAATGAACTCACATGACTACATGTTCCGCTCAACAATCCACAATATTTCTCCCAAATGCACAACTCCGTTTCCCAAGTTTGACCGACATACTAATCTTCCAAAATCTCAGTTTCTCAAGATCATCAATCCTGTCCCAACTCTGTCATCTCATACTGTAACGCATAATATCTTTCTGAAACTCAAAGCATATCAACTTGGAACGGCAATAAATCTCAATGCAATTAAAAAATCCAAATACTTATAGATCTTCAAGCCGACGATTCCCCGTGATACAGCCACATGTCTCGACTTAAGAAAATACTCGATAATTTCAAAACACACATTTTGCAAAATCAGTTCAACTCAAGAACACAACACATCTCTTTCCGGAGCATCACGTTAATACCATTTGGAAAAGTTTACAACAGTCACGGTACCACACTGGTAAATCACATAACGCACAAGCTCGAGTGAACAACAAAAACCCAGGGCTCTAGAATTCTTCAATCGAGAACACGAATGATGCGACAAAAGAACGACTGGAATGGACCCGACTGCCTAGGTTTTCTCAACCTAAGCTCCGATACCATATTCTGTAACACCCCCAGAGCCATCCAGGAATATTATAACGCCGTGGGCCCCGAGATGGAACCCATAAGGCTAAAAGACATTTTTGCAAACATTTACAATGCCCAAGAGGCTAACGACGGTACTATCTTTTAAAAACATTTAAAGACTCAATAAAATCCGTTTATCAAAACCGTCCAAAAATCTCATTTGAAAGGATAAGGCCAAACAGCCGAAACTCAATAGTTTAGAAAAGGATATTACAGAGTAACTTAAATTACCAAATACCAAAAGGCCATTTAAAAATACTCACGCAGCGGAAAAGACAACTGTTAAAAAAATACTCTAGCAGTGGAATACCATAACTAGTTCAAGTACTCGATTCACAAACACATGCCATAGCCACTATCCTTCGGGAAGCTCATCTCTACACGACCGCTACAAGCTCGATATCCCAAGAACTTAGAAAGAAATCCTACGACGGGGTCAGTCATAATAAACAACAATGATAGCAATCACATCACGTCAATAATTACATACCAATGAAAATACTTAGTAAGAATACGATCAATGTAATCTTACCCCCGTAACTTTACTTACTCGAATAATTCTCATAAAAATAACCATTATCATATTGCACATCTCGTAATCTCGATTAACCAATAAACGCAAACATAACATCTGTATTGTTCCTTAAACAATACTCAAGATTCTCAAAATATCATCACTAACTCATGATACAGAATAGTACTAGCTCTGACCAATTCGATACATCGCATAACATCATCAAATGCAAACACGATAATCGATTGTCCATAAAAAGACAAATACCAAAGGAAATACGGAATATACTTTAAGATATGAAATGCCACGAAAATCATGTCAGTCTAATCCGAGATCAGATCAATACCACATATGGACATGGTCTTAACACAAGACCTACAAATGCATACTCATATGACGACATCAACATGCCCACGATAACAACAACAATGTATACTTATGGATGACCCATAATATATATATGCACAACAACAACACATGGTAATCCAACGATCCAGCACACACAACTATAGATTCCCATGATGATCCCGTCGGACCAACGCATGGTGGAAATACCTGTCCAGCGATCCAGCGCACACAGCTATAAATTCCCATGATGATCCCGTCGGACCAACGCATGGTGGACATACGACAACAATGCACAAATGCATATGAACAACAATACACAAATGCATGACAACAACAATACACAATGTATCACAATATGATCGACACAAAATGACAAAAATGATTAGAGTACTTGCCCCGAGTGCTCCGAGAGCAATCTCGATGTCTTAACCATCACCAACCATTATTCTCAATACTCGACGGTCCAAAATGTCATGGACGGTAGCTAATTCATATCTTCGTCTTTACCACAATGTATCTTCGATACTCAAGTATACCAATAACAAAAGTGAATCATATACATTATGATTTAAATTCCTAAAATACAAAAACAACTTATAATCCCAAATCTCCTATGTTCACAATTATAATCATTGCTATAAGAATTATAAATGAATGAAACGGAAACCATTCATTAAATATTATAAATGTAATACATGAGATTTTCATTCTGGTTTGGTTGAATTTTCTTCGGTCGAACGGAATATTGTCGTCCGCGTCTTTAGAATCGCATGCTTGTATTGTGATACGTTGAGTTTCGTAGCCTGTTTGTTATTGTTTTGGATCATAGGCGGTGCGTTCGCGTGATCGATACGTCGTCGAGTATTGAGCCGGATGGTCGGGTATGGGCTGGGTCGAGTTACGGTCGTAAGGCTTCCGAACACCTGGGCTAGGGATACTCGATTACGACCGTAAGGGCTATATGGTTACGGCCGTAAGGCTTGTTACGACCGCTATGCTCTGGCCTATTACGGCAGTAAGGTTTCGGCAGATTTCATTCAGTGGTGAGGGATGCTCGATTACGGCTGTAAGGCTATGCCGATTACGGCCGTAAGGTGTGATCGTTGCGTACGCAAGTTGTCGGCCATTGCGCACGCTAATGCGGGTTGACCGAGTTACGGCCGTAACCCTGTCGGTATAAATAGGCTTGGGCTTCAGCCAGACCTCATTTTGCATGCGTTTTTCATCTTTGTGGCGGCTGCTGGATGGGAGAGACGAGGGGAGGAATTCTTGGTCAGTTCCACTCAATTTCTAGGTGTTTTGGAAGATCCTTTTTGATTATACCATCATCTAATCCGTGTTCTTCATCGAATCAAGGTATTTCCTTACTTAGAACCCTTGTTGTGTATATTTTTGAGGGTTTCTTCGTGATTCATTGATTTTATCCGAGATTGATGAATTGGTTATGGTATTCTTGTTGTCTTGGCCATGATCTTTGGATTTTGTAACTCGTTTATAGATTTTTACCAACTCGGAACATTGATTTCCAATTTCCTTGAAGAACCCTCGGATCCTTGTTGTTTTTCGGGTTAATTCGGATGCCGTTTAACGTTATTGATTCGTGGTGATATTATTTTCATAGTTTCCGTGGAGTTGCCGGGTTTTTAGTCGATCTTGGAAGTTCGAGGGCTACCCGGCCGTGTCCGTTCGTCGTTTCATTGCTCGCGGTATCGAGGCAAGTATCTTGCCCATACTTTTCATGTTTCGTAGATGTAATAATTGATAATCGACTATGTGTGTTTACTTGGAGTACTCATAACGAACTTTCAAGAGGATTGATACAATCCCATTAACGACTTTCTTTCAAAATGCCCGAGTGCTTTGTAAATAAATGAGTTCTACGAATATGTATATTGTGGTTGCGAATCGGAATATATTGCCTTCGTGCTACATGATTATAAAAGTCCTTCTCCCTTGTTAAGGGTTGTATGATCGAATGTGTATTCATTTGAGGAGTGCGCATATGTTGTGTTGTATTGCTTATCGACTCCCTTGTGAGTAGGTGGTACTATTTGGTGTTGTTGGGGATTATATCTCCTCGTGGTTGTGATCATTCTATATATTCACTCTAGGACGGACTGACGAGTCTCCTGAGGGTTCCGTTGCCTTTGGTCCGGTACCACGAGTATATTTTGGGTTAACCACTCTGGGACGGACTGACGAGTCCTCTAAGGATTCCGTTACCTCTGGTGCGGTTCCATGGTTAATCACGCATATAATTGAAATGTGATGCACAATGAGACTTAGTACTCCGGAAATACTAGTCTTGAGTTTTATATGATTGTATATATCCACTCTGGGACGGGCTGACGTGTCCTCTGAGGGTTCCGTAGCCTCTGGTGCAGTTCTATGGATATTTTGGGTTACCCACTCTGGGATGGACCGACGGGTCTTTTGAGGGTTCTGTAGCCTCTGGTGCGATTCCGCGATTAATCATGTATGTATTAAATGTGATGCTATGAGATTTAGTTATCCGGAATACTAATCTTGAATTGTACGATTACATTTATTTCATCATCCATTACATGTGATCCTCAGTTATGTACAGTCATTTGGTTCATGATTATTATATTCTTGGAGTATGTTGTGTATGGCTCGTATTCGTATTTTATACTTGCACTAGCAAAACAGTGGAGTTTTGCTAACCCACGAGTATTCGGGGGGTGGATGTCTGTATTGCGTCCAGGTACTTGCAGGTTGCTGGGGAGCGAATCACAGGATCGATACGAAAGGTGATGGAAGACGACGATACTAATCACATGAAGACCAATTGTAGAGTATTTTGGATAGTCTTGTTGACTATTTCTTCGATGTGTTATTATCCCGATATAGGGGAGTGTTTATGTATTCCAGCCCCTGCGTGGGTATGAGTTCTGGGAAAGAATCTTGTATGTAATGATGTGTGTGTTGTGATAAAAGACCAAATCGATCTAATGGTCCTTTACGAAGCCATGTCGGCATGTGAAGTGATGCATTGTTTTGTATTTCAGCCTGGTAGATCTTCACGGAGAGGGTCTGCGGCGCTGTAATATTCCCGAGTGTTTTGGGGGTGTTACAGAATATGGTATCAGAGCTTAGGTTGCAGAAACCTAGGTTGTCGGGTCGAGTTGTGTGTTGTCGGGTCTTGTCTTGTCTTGTCAGATTTTGTCTGACTGAGTAGTGTCGTGACATGTCGTCTGAGTTGTCGGTCGTGATTAGTATCGAGGTGCAACCATCATCTTCGTGCGATATGTGGATGTAAGTCTCCCTACTTTGTTGTGTCTCATGTTATACGAGCTTGTGTGATTCTGTGTTATTATGTGGAGTTTAAATGTGCCTCGAGAATACGTAATCCATACTTGTTTGATTCTCATATTGTGCTGGAATGAAGAGTAGTACCGGTATGTATGTATATGTATATGTATATGTATATATATATATATATACATCTTTGCGTGAAATCATTTTTACAGGATTAGTGTTTTGGATTGGTTACTCAATGAAAGTTTACCAATGTGGTATTTTAAACTTCAAATGTTTTGGGGGAGTCACACAAATTTTATTTTAAAAACATCCTTCAAGGAGGAAAAAAAAAGGTTTGATTTCGTACGATGACCTCGAGACCGAATATTTTGAGAATTCAAACTACACATATTTTATTTTCATCTTGCATTGAAATTTTTTAAAATTTGATTTTTAAATACTCAAACGAGGTCTATCAAAAGTTTACTTGAGACGTGACTTTCACTTTCAACTTTCCGGTTTCATGAATTTCGGTTAATGGGTATGTAGTGAGGATGTTATTATTTTGGTTATAATGCTGAGAGTAGTGATTAAGGTAATGGTGTGAACGCTGAGTCGTTCGGTGTGCTCTCGTCGAGATAGTTCTCTCGACCGAGAAGTGGAAACTCGGTTTGGAACGTTATTTAACCTCTGATAGTTATTTGTGCAATGTCATAATGATGTGAACTGCTGGCGTTTGGATTCGTATGTTGTTGTTTATTTGTAACCTTCAACTTTTGGTATTATTTGGTATATGTTCATGAACGTGTTGCTGGATTAGAATAGTTAGCGCACGCCAAGTGTTGGACTAGCGCGCGCTAACGTTGCATGGCTAGCGCAAACGAAGTCTATCTTGGAGCACGCACTAATCAGCCTGGGCAGAAGCTCGGGAATTACATTCTGGCCGTAGGTCTAACTTTTGCGATTGTTAGGCTGACCGTTTGTGACCGTATTCTATGTGTGTTGTCCAGGGATAACAATTTTTGTGTGTGATTATGTGTATTTTGAACTCTGTTCATATCCGCTGCGTGTGTATATTTCAAAATGAATTTTCGGTATTTTTGCCGAACCATGTCTATTTTAAAATGACCTTTCGGGTATCTCGTAAACTTGGGTTATATCGTTAACCCTTTTTCCTAACTCTTTTGTCGGTACGTTTAAGGGGTGACTTAACGTACATTTTGAAACTATTGAGTTTAGGGCATCTTCGCCTTGTAATTTCAAATGGTATTTTATGACGGTATTTGGTATTTGGAAAACGACTTTTGGTGAGTATTTGGAAAGTATTACCGTCAGCGGCCTTTTGACATTTTTGTACATTTTTGAAAATGGTTTTTCAACCTGGTGGGTTCCGGCGCGGGATCCATACAGAAGGTGGTTTTGATATAATGAATGACTTTAATTTCATTGCAATTATAGTTCACATAGCAATGATATTATAAATGTAAATTGTAGGGATAATGCTTTGTATATTGTGCTCTAGTTTGAATTAAATTGTAATGTATATAGGATTTAATTGTGTTTGATTGAAGATGAAGATGTGCATATCTTTGGTATGTGTTATGATTTTTCGTTGCGATAGGTTGTTGCTTGTTAGTATGCCGAGGGGCAGAGGTCGTGGTCGTACCGTGGTGCCGTTGACCACGGGGACCAGATGCGGAATCGAGGGAATGTTGCCGGGAATGATATTGGTATTGGTGTTGCTACTATACTGCAACAAGTAGCAACACAGATGACTCATTTGACCCAGGCAGTTCAACGCAATACTGACGCAACCCAGAACGTCGGTGTAAATCAATGGCTTCGCGAGGTAATTCACATGAATCCCCCCCGATTCGCCGGTGTTGCGGATGCGTTGGGCTGGGATGGTTGGCTTTTCCAGTTGGGAAAGATATTCGAGGTTGTCGATTGTCCTGAAGAGCGGAAGGTACCTATTGCTCAGTACCTTCTTGACAAAGATGCCGCTAATTGGTGGGAAGCTGTTAAACCTCATGATCGTGATGTCACGTGGGAGGAGTTCCAGGCATTTATGGAAGCTGAGTTCTGTCCGAAACCGATTAGAGAGCAGAGGACTCGTGAATTTTATTTGGCAGAACCGCAAGATATATCGGTGTCGCAAGCTATCATCGACTATAGCGAACAGCTCAATTATGTGCGAGATTTGGTGAGAACCGAGGAAGAGAGGATCCTTCACTTTGACAGACGGATGCAGCCGGAGATTCGCTTGTATATGTCGGGATTCGCTTGCACTTCATTGAGGGACTATCAAGATCGACCCTTAGCCCGTGAGCTAGTTTCATTATCGTCGGAGCCTATGCCCGAGTCAAAGAAGCAGAGGAAGTCCGATGACCTTGTGGACAGTGAAGGAGTTGATTTTTCTAGTTTTCAACATCGTAGCATTTCCGTTGTGAAGCTCCATCGCTCGATGCGTGGGACTGAGAATTCCAAGTCGTCTGCTTTAACTCCGGGTAAAGCTAGGAGGTGTTTTAACTGCAATGTGTCGGGACTTGTTCGTAGACATTGTCCTTCTCTGCCAGTAACGTGTTACAAGTGCGGGCTCGAGGGACACCGGGTTCAGTTTTGCGAGTTGGTCATCGAGCCTTCCGAGGCACGGACTTGAGCACGGATATTAGGAGCCACTCCAAGGAGTCCCTGAGGGGCGTGGTCTATCAGTTGTATGTTATGTTATTTCCTTACTTGTTGTTTTGAATTTTGGAGATTAACTTCTTTTATTCAAAGTGGATCGGATTTTGAACTTCTATATTTTCGACTCTGTCGACTCGTTTATGTTCGTTGACATTTTCTGAGCTTGTCCTGTCCCTTGCTTTTGTTGATCGAACAAGTGTGGTATTGTTTCGGAATAACTCGTTTGTTGTTGTGACTTTTCAATTGCTATTCCATTTCCTGTGGATCTTATGTGAATGCACATCTTGTTGTTTTCACCGGATCATATATTGTCTCGAGTCGAGATGTGAACTTTGGGGTTGTTGTTTGAATTTTATTGTTCTTCATGATTCGAACATGATTGTTTGATTGTTGTTGTCTCGATCATTGTGGTTCGATCGTTTGATTGTTCGTCTTTTGTTGATCTCGTTTTGTGATTGTTGAACGTTCAGAACCCTTCGTAATTTCCTTAAGTTCGGGAAATTAGTCTCGTTTTCGATCTTCCAACCCTTGGGCTGTGGAATTCCATATTTGTTTAGCTATTAGCTCGCGTTTTGATTGATGTTCTGTTGGGTTGGTCAATCGTATTGATTTTCGTTCGTTATGTTTTGTTATTGTTCAGGTGTAGCGGTTTGGATGGTAGTAGCTACGTGCTGCATGTGAGTCATCGTGGGTTGTCGGCAATGGATATCGTGTGTTGTCTGAGTTTGTTTTGCGTTGTTCGTTCTATGTTTCAAGTTTCGAGGACAAAACTTCTTTTAAGAGGGGTAGAATATAATACCTTAGATTCTCATTCCGGTTTTGTTGAATTTTCTTCGGTCGAATGGACTGTTGTCGTCGGCGTCTTTGGAATGGCATGCTTGTGTTGTGATACGTTGAGTTTCGTAGCCTGTTGGTTATTGTTTTGGATCATAGCCGATGCGTTCGCGTGGTCGAGACGTCGTCGATTATCGAGCCGGATGGTCGGGTGTGGGCTGGGTCGAGTTACGTCCGTAAGGCCTGGCCGATTACGGCTGTAAGGCTTCCGAACACCTGGGCTTGGGATACTCGATTACGTCCATAAGGCCTATCTGGTTACGGTCGTAAGGCTTGTTACGGCTGCTAGGCGCTGGCCTGTTACGGCCGTAAGGTTTCGGCAGATTTCATTCAGTGGCCAGGGATGCTCGGTTACTGCCGTAAGGCTATGCCGATTATGGCCTTAAGGTGTGATCGTTGCGTATGCAAGTTGTCGGCCATTGCGTATGCTAACGCGCGTTGACCGAGTTACGGCTCTAAGGCAGTGCCGGTTACGGCCGTAACCCTATCGGGATAAATAGGCCTGGGCTTCAGCCAGACCTCATTTTGCACGCGTTTTTCATCCTTGTGGCGGCTGCTAGACGGGAGAGACAAGGGGAGGAATTCTTGGTCAGTTATACTCTATTTCTAGGTGTTTGGAAGATCTTTTTTGATTATACCATCATCTAATCCGTGTTTTTCGTCGAATCAAGGTATTTCCTTACTTAGAACCCTTGTTGTGTATATTTTTGAGGGTTTCTTCGTGATTCATTGATTTTATCCAAGATTGATGAATTGGTTCTGGTATTCTTGTTGTCTTGGCCATGATCTTCGGATTTTGTAACTCGTTTATCGATTTTTACCAACCCGGAACATTGATTTCAGATTTCCTTGAAGAACCCTCGGATCCTTGTTGTTTTTCGGGTTGATTCGGATGCCGTTTAACGTTATTGATTCGTGGTGATATTATTTTCATAGTTTCCGCGGAGTTGTCGGGTTTTTGGTCGATTTTGGAAGTTTGGGGGCTACACGTTCGTTGTTTCATTTCTCGCGGTATCAAGGCAAGTATCTGGCCCATACTTTTTATGTTTCGTAGATGTAATAATTGATAATCGACTATGTGTGTTTACCTGGAGTACTCATAACGAACTTTCAAGAGGATTGATACAATCCCATTAACGGCTTTCTTTCAAAATGCTCGAGTGCTTTGCAAATAAATGAGTTCTACGAATATGTGTATTGTGGTTGCAAACCGGAACATATTGCCTTCGTGCTACGTGAGTATAAAAGCCCTTCTCCCTTGTTAAGGATTGTATGCTCGAATGTGTATTCGTTTGACGAGTGCGCATATGTTGTGTTGTATTGCTTGTCGACTCCCTTGTGAGGAGGTGGTACTATTTGGTGTTGTTGGGGATTATATCTCCTCGTGGTTGTGATCATTCTATATATTCACTCTGGGATGAACTAACGAGTCCACTGAGGGTACCATTGCCTTTGGTGCGGTACCACGAGTATATTTTGGGTTAACCACTCTGGGACAGACTGACGAGTCCTCTGAGGGTTCCGTTGCCTCTGGTGCGGTTCCATGGTTAATCACGCATATAATTGAAATGTGACGCACAATGAGACTTAGTACTCCGGAAATACTAGTATTGAGTTTTATATGATTGTATATATCCATTCTGGGATGGGCCGATGGGTCCTCTGAGGGTTCCGTAACCTCTGGTGCGGTTCCACAGATATTTTGGGTTAACCACTCTGGGACGGACCGACGGGTCCTCTGAGGGTTCCGTAGCCTCTGGTGCGGTTCCGCGGTTAATCATGTATGTATTGAATGTGATGCATTGTAGGATTACATTTATTTCGGAATACTAATCTTGAATTGTAGGATTACATTTATTTCATCATCGATTACATGTGAACCTCATTTATGTACTATTGTTTGGTTCATGATTATTATATTCTTGGAGTATGTTGTGTATGGCTCGTATTCGTATTTTATACTTGTACTAGCAAAACAGTCGAGTTTTGCTAATCCCCGAGTATTCGGGGGGTGGATGTCTGTATTGCGTCCAGGTACTTGCAGGTTGCTGGGAGCGAATCATAAGATCGATACGAAGGGTGAAGGAAGACGATGATACTAATCACATGAAGACCAATTGTAGAGTATTTTGGATAGTCTTGTTGACTATTTCTCCGATGTGTTATTATCCCGATATAGGGGAGCGTTTATGTATTCCAGCTTCTACGTGGGTATGATTTCTGGGAAAGAATCTTGTATGTAATGATGTGTTTGTTGTGATAAAAGACCAAATCGGTCTAATGATCCTTTACGAAGCCATGTCGGCATGTGAAGTGATGCATTATTTTGTATTTCAGCCTGATAGATCTTCACGGAGAGGGTCTGCGGCGCTGTAATATTCCCGAGTGGTTTGGGGTGTTACAATAAACTCAGCAAGTAATATACTTGCCTCGATACCGACACGACGATGATGAAGCCATTACCAAACCCATTGCCTTCGTGTACGAGCTCATCGGCCCTGACCAAAGCAAATTACGAACATTCTCGAACACGACCGCAACACACTTTTCTAGTCGACGATTATATCCAACGATCAATAATCACAACCTATTGAAGTAATCAAATTAACACACATTCGATAATAACCAATTCCTGGTATAACCAATCAATCAAACTCAATAGCTCAACAATTCCTCGATCATATACAAAACCAAATAGTATAACTCAAACCATCACGAACTCATATCCATAATACGAACCGAAATATGATAATCGTTATTAACAATCAATATAACCGGTCAACAAACCCAACGATTCTACAATACCTCGGTTAAACATAGTCTGAACAATCCAACTCAAACCAGCACGAATTCCTAACCACAACACGATATACTACACTGCCTGTCCACTTAGCGCATGCTAATCATACACCGTAGCGTGCGCTAAGTCATTTCAGTTAGTGTGTGTTAGCTAGTTCAGCTAGCGTGCACTAATGTTATACAATTGCATGTCTACAAGTATCGACTAACACCTTGCAATTACGGATACGAATGTAAAGGAAATCATATTCCAAGATCAGTCACAATCTTTCCAGATTCAATCTCATTATCATACTCACATGATATATACCATTAATCAATCATCAATCAACATGACTTAATCCTAGATATGAACATTTCATCTTCGTATCTAAAAACACTGATAATTCAACATACAATCGTCTTGCTATGGTATATTCATCAAGAAGTTCTTCAAGAACACCAAGTGATTCGAAATCATGTTCATAGTCATGCAACTCATAATCCAAGTCATGTATCATCATATTCTTCAATATACACTTCTTGTAACATTAAGAATCATATCAACACCACTATAATCATCATCATACGAATCAAATGTGGATAAAAATACCAAGAATCCAAACTCAAGGTGTAGAGTTCAACAACATACCTCAAGAACAGGAACAACACCATCAAACACATCAAGGATCAACAATATCTTCATATCCAAGCCTCAAATCCATGTTTCCAAGCTTATATCTAAGATAGAAGAGGTTTATCTTCACTACCATACACAGAGGGACGAATTTTAGAGGAATGAATGATTTTTCTCTCGTGAAGAAATGAAAGACCGAACCCCATTTTATAATCTGCACCGCTCATTACGTACGTTATCAGTCACCATTAACGTACGTAAGGAACCTAACGTATGCTAAATGTCCTTCATAGTGTACGTAACATCATTCCAGAACTCACTGCCTTGTTTCGTATCTTGCATAACGTATGTAACACTTGTTCCATAGCGTACGTAATACGTACGTTGACTTGCTACAGTATATGCTCATATTACATACGTAATATGCTCTTCATAGCGTACATAATACCTAGTTGACTTATCTTTTGGCACGCCAGCCGATACCTGGGCTCCACATGGCAGGTATTGATTCCTCTGACCAATTCCTCTCGTTACGTACGTAATGCGTTATACATAGCGTACGTAACACTTAGAATCTTAGCATACTTAAGATCCCATGCTTAACGTACGGTACGCTTGACAAGGTCCTCTCTGATCAGCCAACTATATCTCACCTTAAATGATTTAACGTACGTAACAACCTAATGTTAACATACGTAACCTTTGGGAATTAACGTACGTAAGCTCATATGCTTAACGTACGTTATGGCTTCTATACTTAGCCATTTACACTGATCTTGCTCGTCGATTCAATATACCGAATACTTATACACAACACACTATACCCTCAACTGCAATTGTCGACTAAGTACGACAATTATACCAATACAGACATCTCAGTCCTTCATTTATTTTATCTATACTGTACAGATTCCACGTTGTACAACATAAATCGGATAAAATAATATTAATCAATAGTAATAGAAATTCTGGATATTACACTTCGCAAGGAAATCGACCCTATTATCATATCATCATTCAATCAACGATCACACGAAGAAAAATAATCATAGAACACCCGAATCTCACTATGACATTCTATCCAACACCTTGAAGGCGTCAAATTGGAACTCAACAAAACGACGAATCGCTAGCAATAAAACCACAGAATAACATTGTAAACTATAGAATATTACTTAATATTCGATAATACATCACTAATCTAAGCTAATTTGTATTAATCGGACGAAATCAATCAAAATCCCCAATTTCCACAAAACTAGATTTTTAAAAAATCTTACCTTGATTCGGTCGATCGGAGGATATTACGGGATGATTAATCGATGCTAAAAACTCAAGGACCTGGCGGATTGATGGTTTTACACCATGTCTTCGTGTTCAGCAAGCCCCAGCCGCTGAAAGGAAAGAAGAGAAATGAGAAAACTAGTGTAAACATGACTGCTCGGTCATATTTATACCACAAGAGATGCACGAGCAGTCACGCACGAGCATCGGTTGTGCGTGACTCGTGCGCCAGGAACATGCCCGAGAAGCTTCCCGACATGCACGAGCATGGTGCTCGGGCGTCCGGTCGTGTGTCAGGTCGTGCGCGCATGCTGCCTGGCCTTTGCCGCACCGCAGGAGCACCACACACGAGCACCCACTCGTGCGCACCTACTCCAGGCAGTAAGTGCCGCACGAGCGCTAGCCCGTGCGCCTTGCTCGTGCGCCCTGCTCATGCACGGCCGGAAGGCACTATCCCAAACTCTTCCTGCTCCGCACGAGTACCCACCCGTGTGGTCTACTCGTGTGCACCTAGCTGGTTCCTGACACACCTGGTTGGCCAGTGCCCAACCGCCATGACTCAACGACTCGATTTTCCGAAAATGCATGGAACGAACACGATGAAAAGCTTGCGGAAAACATCATCAATCCGAAATGAAAACAACATGTAACAAATCACCACATACGACCATATAAACACAAAATCAGTCAATGAGAAAATAATACCAACGCTCGACAACCGAGAAATACCCGGCCAAAAATTCAAAATAACCGAAATGAAAATCTCAGGTATTACATTCTTCCCCACTAAAAATAAGTTTCGTCCGAGAACTTGAAACAAAAAACCTCAAAGTGTTACACAACAAAACAAAAGTATTCAAGCTACAAGTATCAAGTCTCCACACGAGATTTAATCCACAAACAATACACAAACTACTCTCACCGAGTACCGCTGGCCCCTCCAAGAGTAGGAGCGGAACCCTCGATTCCCAATCATATTAGCGACGGTCTCGCGATGCACCGCTTGGTACTCCACTGACCACACTCAAAATAGTTAATAAACGACTTCTTACGGTTCGCACATACATGACCCGGAATAGTTGAAATATCTCGGCGTGCCACCGAAAGTTAAAGATACCTACTTGGAACCCTTTGATCCTTCGGTAGATGGAAAAGGTTCCAAAAACGATCGATGCGAGGGTCGAGGTTTAGAAACCCCAGTTCCCTTACCTCTCGATGAATCTCGAGACGTCTTTTGTTTCCTTGCCACGGACATAGGCTCCATCGATGATAGAGTCATCTCTAATGCTGGATCTCCACCAACATCGACAATCTCTCCAGCTACTTGCCTCTGATCATGCGACTGGTCTTCATGACCATATGCACCAGGCTGATCGGTGATCGCTAACGAACGAGTCACCTCACCAGGCTCATGGCTATGACCACGACCACAACTTCATTCTTGCCTCCTCGACATACTGAACATACAATCACTAAGTACAATGGAACGTAACGTCGCAGAGCAATGTACCACGATGCCAACTCAGCACAACATACCAACATAAGGCAACAAATAGCAACACGACAAAAATATCCACTCCGGGGAAATTACATGAATACAAGAACTACCACTGCAACAAACTGAACTTACAATCATAAATGAATCACAAGACCATATCAACAGAAGAGTTACTACCAATACCGACACAACCACGACCGTAACAACTACACATCATTGTAGCCAACCATTAATAACATTCTTTAAAACTCCACGAGGTATCCATTTAGATAATATCATTTGAAAATCTTTGAATTCGTATATTTTTCCAAAATAAAATTTGAAAATACTTTTGATATCATGGGTTGTTTTACCAAAACTATGACTCATAAGTCTTAACCATCTCACTTTGAAAACATTTGCAAAACAACATTTTAAAATATCAATTTCTTCGGGATCAACATCATCACGATAATCACATTATCACGCCATATCATCACAAATAGCAGCACACAAGGTAATCCACAACCATGCTCCCTTGGCATCGATCCCCATAGGTTTCACCGAACCATCACCGGGTGGACAAATCAATCATACTCGCACTAATCATTTCTACAAATCCACAATCACATAGGAATAACAACACAGAAGCTACAAGCAAATCAAATCGTGCCACCATAACATTTAGGTATACAACCAAAATTCTCTAACGAGCATGGTAACATGACAAGTATATCAAAACAACTTGACCTCACACGCAATCACATTAGTCCGAACTCTGGCCTATCGCTTTATGTAATGCCCCGATCTTTTGTATGCATGATTTATTATAACCTCAAGTGCGACATTAGGGTTTCTGCATTCATAAGTAATAAAATCTTGACTAATGGGATAAGTTTAGATCTATTTATACGTTTTCAATTCAGAAATTGATGTTCGGTTATCTGGTTGGGATTATCTTCCGAATTTGATTTTATGTCTCGATAGACAGAATCGTGATTCCATCGCCTTCTATATACACTATTTTTATGTTACGAGTATGATTTTCGAAGGTTTACTTTTTGAGATTTTGGGTATGTTATATGTTGGGTCGTTTTATCGGATAATCCGCGTTCTGTAAATTGCATAACCTTTCTCCGACTTTAGGCTATAAGTTCGATACGATAATTTAAGTATATGACATACACACAATACCCAAGTAATTTTATCTGCGGAGGAGCGAAACGTAAAATATCTTCGACCGATTTATGATGACGTCTAGGGTTAACCTAGTATATAAAGGGACATAACCCTTTTCCTCTTCACTTCATCTTCTTCCCCTCACTTCTCACTTTGGCCCCCCTCCCCCTTCACCATTGATGTTCACCATTGTTCTTCCTTAATAACTCAAGTTACAAGCTCCATTTGTGTTCCAAACTTGAAACAAAGTTCATATTCAAGTAAGTTAGCTTCTCCTCTTCATTTCCATCCAAGTAGAAATAGGTTTTAGCTAACTTTAAAATTTGAATGTTGATGAAGAAACTTAGGTTTGATGTTATAATATTTTGTATATTGTTTCTATGTTGATTCTAAGGTACTTGAGAGTGTTTAGAACAAGTTTTGATCATGTTTTGATTTTCATGTTTTGGCTGAAAATATTAGGGTTTTACAACTCAATCATGTGCTGTTTTTCTTATGATTTTCTTACACAATATGTTGCTACCTAATGATATGATGCTATGATGACCATATGAGATTTTTATACATTATTTGATATTTTGAAAGGAAGAATCATGCTTAGTTCTTGATATGTTGATATAAGTTCTAAAGTAACTTGATAATTGTGATGATGTATGAAAGGAGTACATAATATGTTTTTACTAGATTTTTATAAAATGTTTTAGAAATTTATTTGAAAACAAAGGCATGAAGTTAGATTTATGAAGTTGAAAATGTGTTAAATATTAAAGTTGATGTAGTTAAAGAGCATGTTATGTATTGAGGATTTTAAAATCATGTTGAGGTCATTTTCATGCTAGAAGCAAAACTTTGATTATCAACATGAGTATAGATTAAATTTGTTGTTTGATGTTGGTAATATTTTATGTTGATGATACTTGATGTTAATGATGTTTGAAAATTTAATGTTGGAAAATAAAAATGAGTTAGTAGTCATTTTTCAAAAGAAAAGATTATAAAATGGAGTTTGTAGTGTCGAGAAGCATGCTTGTATGTTGACTCCTATATGTATTATAAATATGGTATGCATGATTAGAGTTTACATATTTAGGATTTTCGTTTCTAGAAACGAGCTCTAGATTAATATGACGTTTTTCCCATTTTCGCCGGAAATTAACAGTTTAGATGCACTTCATAGAAACAGCCATAACTTTCTCCACGGCTAATATTTTTTAGATCCGTAAAATGAACATCATACTAGAATTTAGTGGCTTTCCAATGGTACAAGATATACTGTCTTATTCTTATTGTACAATTACAGAATTCTAATTATTACCAGCCTTTATGCACATTATGTTTTTGACTATGTTAAGTGTTTGATGATGGTTTTCGAACCAAGTAATCTGTAACGAAATCGAGTGTCGGTTACCATTGTTAGTATCTTTATATGTTATATAGTCAGTTAGGTTCTCTAAGATAATCATGGCTTTTATTATTACACTTAATTCGAATGCAAAACCTAAAGTCCAAACATGTAGATCGAGTCCGTTGTCCGTTAGACTTCGTTAAGCTCGATCGACTGCTAAACTTAGTTGTTTCTGATAAAAGGTGGAGAAGCAGATTGAAGCGTAAGGAAGAGCCGAGAATCATTTTGCTTGCATTTAGTACTTGTTCAGGTGGACTTTCTATACAAAAATATTTATGGTGGACTTTCTATACGAAAATATTTATGGTGGGCTTTCTATACGAAAATGATTTGAGATTTGCTCTATTTTGATGAAATGTTTTCACAAGCAAATTATGATTTCAAATGATTATGATGCATAAAAACTTTTATGTGGACTCTTATGAACCTATCACTGTTGGCTTGCCAACCTATGAAATGATCGGATCCTGAGCCAGACAAAGGTCACTAGCCAGAGTTAGTGTACACATTACTTGGGATTGTGAGCTCTCTTCGGAGTGGCCGAACTCGAGGATTAACATTCGCGGGAGGTGGCCACCTTACTTAGCGTAAATTGTGGATATGGTGAATCTTATGATATATGCAATGAAATGAAATGATTTAGTAAACATGGGCTTTTCTTAAAACCCCCGTGTATTACTTCTTATATGCATGATGACAAATACGAAAGCATGTTTTATGTTTTGGCAATATGTTCACGGAGTATGCTGTACTCAGCCCTGTATATGTTTTAAAATGTGCAGGTTGAGCAGGGGATGTGAAGGAGAGTGTTTAGTGGAAGTCTTTTGTCTACAAACGATGTTAAGCCCTGGTTACATATCTTAATATATGTAACCAACCATGTTTTTCTGCTGCAAGCACTCTTTATGATTTTGTTTTCTAAGTCACGTTGTTTTTAATGTACTATGAAGCCTTTCCTAAACTTCATGGCTATTATTATTACTATGTATTCTCACCTTGAATTCTAAGTCACTCCCATGGGATTGATTACCCTTCATGATGCCTTGATAGGTTCTTGGTGGAAATCACCCCTAATCCTTATGAAACGTATGTTTCCCCCTTTCTTCCACATTTCTTAATTCCTACCACGGGTCACGCCCTGGATGTGCCGTCCTTAGGGATAAGGGGCCATGAAAGAATGGTATCGAAGATAACGGTTCGTTCACTCTGAGTCTATGTTCTTTGAAGCGAATTTACTTTGATTCTCTAAACTGATATAAGAATCAGTTGTCAACTCAACACCCCATCACGTCATGCTCAACTCAAGAGTAAGGTACATGATTTACTAGTCTTTATGATTCAAACATCTTTTGCTATGAAAAATGTATCGCTTTACGAGATTTTTATGAGATGTTATTTATGAACATGTATGGAATGATATATGTATGACGAAGCATGTAATATACGAATTCTTATTTTACGATTACGCATGAATTGTTGCTGATGAAGAAACATGAAAGATGAGAACCTAGAAACTTCCTCAGGGTATTCTATTACGCGAACGAGAACCTATGCGCCTTAAGTATTTCAGCATATGCACGAATGTGAGGGGCGAACAATGATGATGTAGTAACGAGGATCAATGATATAGAGACATATCCGACGAATATCACTTACGTACGAGTAATGCGAGTATGGTTTTATTTTTTATTGGGATGTCCATTATGGCGGAACCCGAATACTTTCATAACGTACCCCGTTAGAGAGTATATTTTTTTATCTTAGGTGTTTCTAGGATTCCAGAGTTCGAGTCGGGAACATAGGATGAGATTTATATTCTTCTTCTGAGAACCCTTTAGTTGAGTTGTTTTATTATATTGAGACGTTGATGCATTAGACGTATACCTTCTTCATAGGATGGCAGCCACAAAGACGCCGCTGCGGAAGTCAATGAGGAGATGGCAGACACCGTGCGACCTTGTGGAGGCTTTCCGCAGCACGTATCGAGGCACGAGTGCCACCATAGCCGAGTGCGTGGCAGACCTCGAGGCGACCTGGCGTATAGATGCTCCTCATGGTGTCTCAGACTATTAGGGCATTCAGCACCTTATCACCCTCCTAATTCGATCTGAATCCCTATGAGGACCGATCAAGCTATATATATACGAATATAAAATGAAGACAAGGAAGATTAGAAATCATACCCTCGTAGTCCGTTGATTAAATGGTGTACTCCTTGAAGATGATTCCCCAAGCTTTAGATGCTCTTTCATGAATCCTATTCGTCAAGCCCTTGAATAATCCAACGCCAAAATCACCGCGTCTCTATTTGCCACGCGCCGGAGAAAAGATCGGAACGACTATCACCCAATTAACCTCCAAGGTTACGGCTAGAACCGGATGATGAAGCTATCAAATGTGGATATAACACTCTAAGTGTATAACTCAGAAACTCTCCATTTATCTCTCGATTTTTTTTTCTCCAAGAAAAAACTCAAGAACATATGAAGAAGAAAAAGAACACTTGGAAAAACTATTTTTCCTATCTCACTTTGAAACTCACGTCTGAATGCAAGTATGGAGGAAGTGGGAATCTTCTCATCTTATTCTTATTCTTTTCATCTCAAGACAAAAGACCACCTACACCAAAAAAATCTTACATGATCCTTGTCCCCTCAAGACTTAAGATTCCACTCATCATGATGGAGACAACAAGTAAGACTCACATGGAGGTGAGTGGGGCGGCCATCTAGAAGGAAAACGGATGAGTTCGGTTCATTTCGGCTCCCGATAGTCCAAACAGATAAACTACAATTCTGTTTTGATGTATTCATATCAATTAATTAATCCAATTAATTAATCATATCAAATACAAAAAAATATAATTAATTTCTACAAGAAATAATTATATCTATGAATTAAATTAATTACCCAATAATTTATTTAATTCATTAGGCCCTAAATTAATTTATCCAATAAATCAATTTAGACATCCAATGTCCCAATAAATTAGATATCCAATATCTAATATTTATAAAGAGAGAATTTGCTCGATTCATTCCATCGTCAATCCTATTGCGCGACTCAGTAGGTCCGTCTCAGTTAGCAATGGGAGGAACCAAAGAGTAATAGCACCACCTAGCCAGCCTGGCAGCCTACACTGTACCCCAACTGAGAATGAATGATTGGGATCATTCAAGAACCATTCTGTCGTGAATACCAGTATACGTAAAACCCTTCTTTCAAATGTCCCGATCAATTTATAGGTTCACGGTCAGTCAAACCCTATTTGTACTTCACTCTATGCATAAGTTAATACAAATCGAGATCATCGAGCTCTCGTGTATCCAATACAACTAGCTTCAATGCTTTAGCCAAAGACTTTTGATCTCATCTGCCAATAACCGCATAATACATATAGCCCGTTCACTAATAGGAGAAAGAATCCTATCTTGGTATTTAGTAAGACCTATCACTTGCCCGTCAAGACGCATGTCAAGGTTGACCCCCACCTCCCGATTTTCTGGGTCGAACTACTCTAATGAAAATCTTAACGTCACAAGCACATCCCTACCGAATCTTCAAGTCGAAGGTTCACGAATACCTATCACAACCTTTCGATTCCGTCATTGACTGTCCCAGAGTGAAAACCGTGTGACGAATCGAGAGTGAGTCGGTTCGAGTATACTAATCCAATTAGCATACCTATAACATGTGCTCCCACTAACAATTAGTGTTCAACATGCACTCTCCACATCAAAGAACACGTAATACAAGTCTTCTCATAAACTTAATGCCCAGTCAAGTTTCATCGACTTGCGAACGATTAAGTATTTGAGCTATAAACCTTTCCAGTACCGATCCCCTTATCCAATAAGGAGTGGAATGTTTTGCTCTCAAATACTCGGACTAGTTTCTATATATATATTTACGAGTCAGGAATGCCAGTAACTGCCAGTAAATAAAGAAACATTCATTTGCCTTTTAATAATGAATTACGTAATAACAAGTACAATGCCCTCACTCAACATCCTCTGAGTGGAAGTCGAGGGCATACTCCTAACAATCTCCCACTTGCACTCAATGCCACATACTATGGTATCTAATACCCATTTTCTCTAGATGACGCTCCAAGCTAGTCTGAGAAAGTGGCTTGGTCAGTGGATCAGCGACGTTGTCGGCTGAGTCTACTCTATGCAGCACAATGTATCCATTGCGAACAAATTCTCTCATGAGATGATAATTCCTCTCAATGTGTTTGGTACTATTGTGAAACCTCGGCTCCTTGGCCTGCGCTACAGCTCCGTCATTGTCGCAGAAAAGTGGAACAGGCATCTCAGCACATGGTATCACCTGAAGTTCTCCGAGAAACTTCTTAATCCAAAACCCTTTCTTAGAAGCCTCCGAGGCTGCTTGATACTTAGCTGGACAGGTGTAATCAGCCGTCGCACTTTGCTTGGCGCTACGCCAAGATACTGCTTCTCCATTAAGAGTAAATATGTAGCCAGAAGTAGAAATCGAATCATCTTTCTGTCCTTGGAAGTCTGAATCAGTGAAGCCCATAACATCAAGTTCTCCACCGCCATACATAAGAACCATATCTCTAGTCCTTCTAAATTACTTGAGAACGTTCTTTACGGCAGTCCAATGTTCCCTACCTGGATTTGCCTGAAACCTACTTACCACGCTCACAGCATGCACATTGTCAGGTCTCGTACACAACATAGCATACATTAGGCTACCCACAGCCGAAGCATATGGTATATTACTCATTTCCTTTCGCTGTTCCTCACTTTGAGGACACATCTTCGAGGAGAGTTTTATTTCATGTCGCATCGATAGGAACCCTCTTTCAGAATCATCCATCTTAAATCGCTTTAAGATTTTATCTATAAAGAGGACATGGGAAAACCTATCATTCTCTTCACTCTATCACGGTAGAGCCGAATACCAAGAATATAGGTAGCTTCTCCTAAGTCTTTCATGGAGAAACTACTTGAAAGCCAAGCTTTCACAGAACTGAGCATTCCCACATCATTTCCTATTAGTAGAATATCATCTACATATAGTACTTAGAATGTGATTTTGCTCCCACTAACCCTCTTGTATACACAAGGTTCCTCTTCATTTTGCATAAAGTCAAACTCTTTGACTGCTTTGTCAAAATGAAGGTTCAAACTACGTGAAGCTTGCTTCAGTCCATAAATGGAACGCTGAAGCTTGCACACTTTCTGAATATCAACCTCGGACACAAAGCCTTTAGGCTGCTCCATATAGATTTCCTCCTCGAGGAATCTATTACAGAAAGCCAACTTTACGTCCATTTTCCATATCTCATAATCGTGGTAGGCAACTATAGCAAGCATCATGCGAATAGACTTGATCATAGCTATGGGCGAGAAGGTATCGTGGTAATCGATCCCTTCCTTATGGGTATAACCCTTTGCCACAAGCCTAGCCTTATAGGCGTCAACCTTTCCATCCCCATCAGTATTTCTCTTGTAGATCCACTTGTTCCAAATAGGCACTATGCCCTTGGGGCAGTCTACTAGAGTCCAGACCTAATTGACATGCATCGAGTCTATCTCAGCTTCCATAGCTTCACGCCATTTCGCGGAGTCTACATCCACCATCGCTTGGTCATAGGTCATTGTGTCAGTCTCTTGGCTATCACCTGGAACCTCATGGAGACCTAGCTCCTCCAAGTGTACAAGACCATAACTCTCAGGTAAATGAGACACCCTACTAGACCTACGAGGTGGTTGTACTTGTGTTTCATAAGGTTCGGTTCCAACTTCTTGTACAGGTATCTCCTGAGCGGTTTCATTGTATTCTTCCAAAGAAATACTTCTATCTGCTCTGCCTTCCTGAATGAATTCATATTCCAGGAAGTGTGCTTGCAAAGAAACAACGATCTTTCGATCTTCGGGCATGTAGAATAGATAACCCATCGTCCCAGATGGAAATCTAATGAAACGTCCCTTCACGGACCTCACTTCCAACTTTTCCACCTTAGTCTTCTTGACATAGGAGGGACATCCCCAAATCCTAATGTCATTAAGACTTGGTTTCCTACCCTCCCACATCTCATATAGAGTTTTAAGAATGGATTTGGAAGGACATCTGTTCAAGATTTATGCAGCAGTCAGGAGTGCATACCCCCACAGGTAAATCAGTAAGTCAGTATAGCCTAGCATAGAACGGACCATGTTAAACAAGGTCCGATTCCTTCTTTCTGACACACCATTTAACTGAGGAGTACCTGGAGGTGTTAGTTGTGATACTATTCCATGTTACTTAAGGAACTCGTCAAACTCCGTACTCATATACTCACCACCTCAGTCCGACCGAAGTGCTTTGATATGATTTCCAGTTTGTTTCCCGACTAGGGCCTTAAATTCCTGGAATTTCTCAAAGGCCTTAGATTTATGTTTCATTACGTATACATAACCATACCTAGTATGATCATTTGTAAACGTAATGAAATACTGATATCCATCACATGCCGCTTCCAAAGCACCACATACGTAAGTATGGATTAATTCTAGTTTATCAGCGGCTATTTCAAAAGTCCCTATGAAGGGGGACTTAGTCATTTTGCCCTTAAGGCAAGATTCACAAGTAGGAAAAGGATCCGATCCCAATGGACCCATAAGTCCACCTTTTTCCGTTTTGTAAACCTTGGTCTTACCAACATGACCAAGTCTAAGATGCCATCTCAAAACTTAATTAGTTTCATCCCTGCCACGCTTCCTGGTCATAGTATTGACAACGACTTTGTTACTGAGGTTTAGATGATACGGTCCATTTAACAATGTAGCAGTGCTCACTGGTTTATTTCTACAATAAATGTTTCAGGAACCATCATTAATGAAAAATGAAAAGTCTTTCTGATCCATGATCGGAGTGGATACATTGTTTTTGTGCCTCTTGGGCAAAACAAGTACATCTTTAAAGCCAAAACAAAGCTGGATTTTAAACCCAAAATAAGTGATCCTATGTCAGTTGCCTCGACACTATGCCCGCTTCCGATAGTAATCATCACTTCCCCAGCTACAAGCTTCTTACTTTGTTCCAGATCCTGATTCATGGTACAAATATGAGAACTAGCACCAGAATCCAGTATCCAAGAAGTAGAAAATACAGTAGCAAAACAATTTATTTCCAAAACTAAAAGTTCTGTACCTGAAGTGCCACGAAGAATTGGACAGTCTCTAGCCCAGTGACCCAGCTCACCGCATTTGAGGCAAGCGTCCTTCTTCTTGCTCTTTGGAACCATCGGGGCCTTGCCCTTACCCTTAAAGTCCTTGACTTGTGGTCCCGTCTGCTTCTTGGTCTTTTTCTTCTTATTCTTATTCTTATTCTTATAACTACGAGGTCCAGAAGAAATCACAAGGGCAGACTCCTTCATCCGCGGAGTCTGCATCTGAGACTGAGCGGTCACCAGTTCATTCATTAGCCCTTCTAAGTTGCATGCAATCTCATTGCAGTCGAAATTCATAACAAACTGTGAGAAGGAATCAGGGAGAGACTGTAGGATAAGGTCGGTCTGAAGAGAAGTATCCATCTTAAAATCAAGAGCTTCCAATCTCTCGATCATAGATATCATTTTGAGGACGTGGTCCCCAACCTTCTCACCTTCCTTCATCCTTGCACCAAACAGTTGCTTGGATATCTCATATCTTGTAGTTCGAATGTGCTCACCATAAAGCTCGGTTAAGTGAGATAGAATCTGTCTAGCATAAGTCATTTTCTCATGAGCTCTCTGAAGCTCATTAGACATAGAAGCCATCATATAAGCACGGAATTTTACGTCATCCTTAACCCACTTTTCGTGGTTTTCAATCTCTTCCTGATTGGCTCTTGTCCGCACCGGAGGCGCCAGAACTGCGTCTCCCAGACATATCCCAGTGCCTCTATACTGAGGACTATCATCAGATTGTGGAGACAATCCAGAAAGTTAGGTCCGGTCAAGGTGTTGTTTTCGAGTAGAATTGCGAGTGGGTTCATTGTCATATTGAGATTTATGTTCGTCTGCATTAAGTACGACAGATTAATTAGTGACTCGTTTAATTATGATCGGAGTATAGAATTAAGGTCTTTTCTATTCTTTAACCCAGGTCCCATTATTTTTATCGAAATAAAACACTCCCATGTGAAATCCGGAAGTATCGTTCACTCTACTTCATAGTGGTGATCGAGTTCTTTATAAATTTTAATAGAGGGCAACCGAACAGGTTTCTAGTCTATTAATTTTCATAAAGTGGTGTCCAACACCAACCCATCTAATGGATGATTCGATCTTCTTTTTACCCTTGTTCACTCCCCTCAACTTATACGGTTTCTATGGTTCGTGAACAAGTTAAGGTTATACCACTGACGCAAATCAGTTTCACAATTGAATCTTATCCGGCAACCGAACTGATTTCTAGGGATAAAATTTGCTCCAACCGAAGGCATCCAATGTGCTCCCGGTAATTTATCCATCCTTCCCGAACGACTATCCCGATAACTCGGAAGCATAGCACATCCGGTTTGGATTCAATTTTTCAAAAGCTCGATGGAGGGAAGGAAAACCTTGAAACCTTTTAAACTTAATAATTTGTCATGGGAGAATTTTCGGGATTAATGTTACACTTTGCACATTATCTCATTTAAGCGCGTTTGTAGCATTCATACCATATGAATAACCATTCACAACCTAGTTGCTACCAACATGTAGTTCATGGACCGTCCCTAGAATCAAAAACTCTGTAATCTAATTACAAGTCTTCGGTCTTGAATCTTCGTCTTCTAGAATGGATCATTCTCCAGTCTTCGTCATTACATATAAATTTTACATTGAAAAATTGCATCCTAGATACAAATATTTCTAGTAAAATAAATAGGCTCAAAACGGCCTTTACAACCCAATCGAATAAAACCGAACGATTCAAAACTAAGTCCATGAACCACATCATCATTAAAAAATAATGCATCAAACACATTAAATAAATGGCATTCATAATTAATCTAAATATTGATTCAATCAATAAAAATTAATCCATCCAAATGAATTAATCAAATTAATTCAAAAAACCGTTAATTATAACTTGTTCTGGACGAGAAAATATTTCATTAAATTAATTTCCCTAAGAATAAAATTACCATAATAATATCGTAGTCAAATTAAATCTAATTTAATTTGTGGGAAATTAATTATCGAACGAAATATAAAAAATGGAGTCGAAAAACATGGCACCCAAGCTCGGCACCGCCAAAGAAGCCGCCCAAAGCTACCAAGGTGGCTCGCTCGATCGCGACCATCGCTCGCGCCGGCAGCCGCCGAGCATGTCCGAGACAGATGCATCAGCGTCCACGTAATGGGACCGCATGGCGCGTCTGATACCTCCAAGCTACCGGGTCCGTTTACGTTTTTGGTTCGTTTTTCGCCCCGATTCCAAAAATAATATTTTTCTAATATTTATATTACACATTTAAATCAGTTTTCCAAAAGAAAAATAGATTTATATTGTAACATAAAATCATGAAAAATTAATTGTTAGATGAACAATAGAAAATCAACGATTAATACGATTATGATTCCAAATCATAAGAACATCCAATCTATCATTCCAAATGCTAAATATCATATATATGATCGCAAGACCTACGCACCGATACCATATTGGGATTCAGTGCCTAAAACGAAAGCCCAGCGGAAGCGGTAAAACGAAAATCAATTCGATCTGAATCCTTACGAGGATCGATAAAGCTACGTATATACGAATATAAAACAAAAACAAGGAAGATTAGAAATCATACCCTCATAGCCCGTTGATTAAATGGTGTACTCCTTGAAGATGATTCCCCAAGCTTTAGATGCTCTTTCACGAATCCTATTCATTAAGCCCTTGAATAATCCAACGCCGAAATCACCACGTCTCTACTTGCCATACGCCGGAGAAAAAATCGGAATGACTATCACCCAATTAACCGCCAAGGTTATGGCTAGAATCGGATGATGAAGCTATCAAATGTGGATATAACACTCTAAGTGTATAACTCACAAGCTCTCTATTTATCTCTCGATTTTTTTTTCTCCAAGAAAAAACTCAAGAACAAATGAAGAAGAAGAACACTTGGAAAAACTATTTTTCCTCTCTCACTTTGAAACTCACGTATGAATGTAAGTATGGAGAAAGTGGGAGTCTTCCCACCTTATTCTTATTCTTTTCATCTCAAGAGAAAAGGCCACCTACACCAAAAAAATCTCACATGATTCTTGTCCCCTCAAGACTTAAGATTCCACTCATCATGATGGAGACAACAAGTAAGACTCACATGGAGGTGAGTGGGGCGGCCATCTAGAAGGAAAACATATGAGTTCGGTTTGTTTCGGACTCCCGAGAGTCCAAACCGATAAACTCCAATTCCGTTCTGATGTATTCATATCAATTAATTAATCCAATTAATTAATCATATCAAATACAAAAAAAATATAATTAATTTGTCCAAGAAATAATTATATCTATGAATTAAATTAATTACCCAGAAATTTATTTAATTCATTAGGCCGTAAATTAATTTATCCAATAAATCAATTTAGACATCCAATATCCCAATAAATTAGATATCCAATATCTAATATTTATAAAGAGGGAATTAGCTCGATTCATTCCGTCATCAATCCTAATGCGCGACTCGGTAGGTCCGTCTGAGTTAGCAATGGGAGGAACCAAAGAGTAGTAGCACCACCTAGCCATCCTGGCGGCCTACACTGTACCCCAACTGAGAACGAATGATTGGGATCATTCAAGAGCCATTCTAGGGCTGGGAATTTTCAACCCGAAACCCGTGGAATCGATCAGAACCGAACCAAAATTCTCGGTTCGGTTCGGTTCCTGGGTGTTGAAATTGTGTATTTTTTTGGAACCGAACCCGAATTTAGAAATTCGGTTCGGGTTCGGTTCCTGCGAAAGAAATTTATTAAAATTGAAATTACCTATTTACCTTTTTTTTAATTAATATTAGTTATTTTATAAAGAAAAATAAAAAAAGATCCTAGAAGTATACCGTATTACTTAATTTATTGAAGTTCAAATTACTTTTTTGTTGCTTCATTTTGTTTGATATTTTGATTGTATCAATTAAACATTCAATATTGTATCTTCACTGTCTTGTTTTTAATTGAACTATTGTTGTTTAGAAATTTAAATTGGAGTCAAACTTTGCTTTTAAATAGGCTGTTGTTGTTTAAAATAAAAAATTTTTAGATTAAAACATATGAATAGATTTATATAGACATGAAAAAATGAAATCGAAATATTGTTGGAACCAAACCAAAAATTTCTGTTCGGGTTGTGTTCGGTTCCGAATGAAAAAAAATATGGAACTGAACCCGAAATACAAAATTCGGTTCGGGTTCGGTTCCTGCAAAAAAAAAAATGAAACTCGATTTCTGACAGCCCTAAACCATTTTGTCATGAATAACAGTATACGTATAAACCCTTCTTTCAAATGTACCGATCAAGTTATAGGGTCACGGTCAGTCAAACCCTATCTATACTTGATGCTATGAATGAGTTAATGCAAATCGAGATCATCGAGCTCTCGTGTATCCAATACAACTAGCTCCAATGCTTTGGCCAAAGACTTATGATCTCATCTGCCAATAACCGCATAGGACATATAATCTGTTCACTAACATGAGAAAGAATCCTATATTGGTATTTAGTAGGACCTGCTACTTGCCCATCAAGACGCATGTTGAGGTTGACCCCCACATTTCGGTTTTCTGGGTCGAACTACTCTAATGAAAATCTTAATATCACAAGCACATCGCTACCAAATCCTCAAGTCAAAGGTTCACGAGTACCTATCACAACCTTTCAATTCCGTCATTGACCGTCCCGGAGTGAAATACGTATGACGAATCGAGGGTGAGCCGGTTCGAGTATACTAATCCAATTAGCATACCTATAACGTGTGCTCCCACTAACCATTAGTGTTCGATAGGCACTCTCCACATCAAAGAACACGCTATACAAGTCTTTGCATAAACTTAACGCCCAGTCAAGTATCATCGACTTGCGAACGATTAAGTATTTGAGCTATAAACTTTTCGAGTGCCGATCCCCTTATCCAATAAGGATTGGAATGTTTTGCTCTCAAATACTCGAACTAGTTTATTTTTATATATATATATATATATATATATATATATATATATATATATATATATATATATATATATATATACGAGTCAGGAATGCCAGTAACTTCCAGTAAATAAAGAAACATTCATTTACCTTTTAATAATGAATTAGATAATAACAAGTACAATACCCTCACTCAACATTCTCTGAGTGGAATTCGAGGGTATACTCCTAACAGTCTCATGGTACTATATCTTTTTGCGTGAGCCCATTTTAGTACCATCCAGAGATTTCATGGCCTTTGCTATCCGGATCACCACTCAGTACTTCCAGCACCGTGCACCTCCCCATGGAGCTTGCGTGTATCGACCATATGCTAGTAGAGCTTTGCCAGAGAATCCATATACACCTCTACCCATCCAGGTGGTTCTTGCTGTACCTCCGCATACTTAGGGTGGGTTAGACATGGAGGCAGGGACCTCAGCACCTCGCCGCAGGGACATGAGGGCCGAACCTTTTATTCTCAGGAGGACGTCTCCGCCACTTCGACCTATGCTAGTCATCGATCCTGTCCACCCACGACTGATCGCAGACGATGCTCATCTACTTCTCCCAAAGAAGCATAGAGTCACTGAAGACCCTATTGCAGTCTCTCCAGTTTTAGATGATGAGTCAGAAAAAGATCCAGAGGAGTTTTCCGATGAAGACAGTGCGACTGCCGAGTCGAGGGTGACTTGAGATAGTTTAGGATGCTGCTAGCCATTTATTTTGTATTTTGTATGAGGAATGTCACTTCTTTTGCTTATATGTGTCGTTCCGATTTCTAGCACTTTCTTATTTTATAGACGACAATGCTATTTGTTAGAGCATCCCGTATTTTGGTATATATGTAGACAGGTAGCCTAGATCAGCTTGTATAGCTTGATAGTTAGTAAGACTTCGTTGAAGGCAATTGTTATATTATGACACATATGATATATTAACATATTGATTTATATTTATGTTAGGTGTTTCTTAGAGTTCGGAGTTCGAGTCGAGAACTTAGGATGAGATTTATATTCTTCTTCTAAGAATCCTTTAGTAGAGTTGTTCTATTATATTGAGACGTTGATGTATTATACGTATACCTTCTTCATAGGATGGCGACCATGAAGACGAGTTCGCGGAAGTCAATGAGGAGAAGGCGGACACTGTGCGACCTTGTGGAAGCTTTCCGCAGCACGTATCGAGGCATGGGTGCTGCCGTAGCCCAGTGCATGGCATACATCGAGGCGACCTGGCACCTATCTGCTCCTCATGGTGTCTCAGACTATGAGGGCATTCAACGCTTTATCGACCTCCTTCCGATCGAGTGGAGGGAGTGGGCTACTGCAGTCTCATGGTACTATATCTTTTTGCGTGACCCCACTTTAGTACCGTCCGGAGATCTTGTGGCCATTGCTATCCGGATCACCACGCAGTACCTCCGGCACCGTGCACCTCCCCCTGCAGCTTGCGTGTATTGACCATATGCTAGGGGAGCTTTTCCATAAAGGCCAGCTACACCTCTAACCAACCAGGTGGTTCTTGGTGTACCGCCTCATACACAGGGTGGGTTAGACATAGAGGCAAGGACCTCAGCACCTCGCCGCAAGGACATGAGGACCGAGCCTTTTATCCTCAGGAGGATATCTCTGCACTTCGACCTATGCCAGTCATCGATCCAGTCCACTGACGATCGATCTCAGATGATGCCCATCTACTTCTCCCAAAGAAGCATAGAGTCACTGAAGACCCTGTTGAAGTCTCTCCAGTTTTAGATGATGAGTCAGAAGAAGATCTGGAAGAAGATCAAGAGGAGTTTTCTGAGGAAGACAGCCCGACCACCGAGTCGAGGGCGACTTGAGATAGTTTAGGATGGTGCTAGCCATTTATTTTGTATTTTGTATTAGGAACGTCACTTTCTTATTTTATAGACGGCAATGCTATTTGTTAGAGCAACCTGTATTTTGGTATATGTTTAGGCAGGTAGTCTAGATCAGCTTGTATAGCTTGATAGTCAGTACGACCTCGTTGAAGGAAATTGTTCTATTATGACGCATATGATAACTTGATATATATTTTAACCCTTCATGGGCTTTTCTTCTCATGAGTATGATGTTATTATTTCTAATCTCTTTATCGACCTTGCCACGAGAGTTACCTATGAGTATGTGTTGATGCGTTATGATTATGTAGTCGGGAACTCCTTTCTATGATCAAGTATCACGATAATTATGGACCAATGAGAATGAACTAATGATAATTATGTGAACCACATAATGCCAGCCAGAAGGGAAAGAAGGAGAGGAGGGCATGAACGCGACCCTACACCACCTCCTCCTCCACCCCAATGGGCTATTGAAGAACTTTTCCTCAAGCAGAATCCACCTACTTTCAATGGGTTAGGAAACCCGAGCGATGTTGAGCTTTGGGTTAGAGTTATGGAATGAATTTTTAACTTCCTAAGGTGTACCAACCAAGAGCATCTTTCTTGTGTGCTCTTCCAACTTACTGGATCTGCAGACTTTTGGTGGGAAGCACACAGGAAGATCCTGATGGCTGAGCAACTGGAAAACTACTCTTGGGAGGAATTCAAGGAAGCACTGTATGACAAGTATGTTCCAAAAACCTTCGAAGTCAAGAAGGAATCTGAGTTCTATAATCTGATGCAAGGGAGGATGTCAGTGACCGAGTACGATAGAATGTTTTGTGAGTTAGCAAGGTATGCTCCAGACCAAGTTGATACTGATGAGAAGATGGCAGGGAAATTTAGATCAGGACTGAGACATGAGATATGGATGTCCTTAGCTACCTATGGAAGGCTGAGCTACACGGAATCACTGAACAAAGCTCTGGATATCAAGGAAGCAATGCCATAAGAGAAACGGGTACCACCACCCACCCAGACGAATTCTCACGAATATAAAGGAAAGCGTAAGTGGGAATGACGAAACAATGGTGGCAATAACAACCACTATGGGAACAACCAGGCTAACAGGAAGCCGTGGTAGGGAAATATACCTCATGGACAGCCTCAGGCTCAATGATCCAATAATCAGGGACAACATATGGTTTCTGCTCAGGGAGGCAATAATCAGGGATGAGTTGCAAACCCCGTATGTCCCAAGTGTAACAAGAAGCATCATGGTGTCTGTCTGTTGGGCAGTACAAGTTTCTACACAGTGGTCAGAAAGGCCATATCATGAGGAATTGTCCTAAGCAGCAGCAGGGAAAGAGACCAAACCACCAGGGTCAACCCCAGCCACTGAGGGCACTGCATGGATAGTCGTAACTACCGCCACCACATAAACAGCAGAATCATAATGCTAGGTCATATGACATAAATAAAAATCAACCCGAAAAGGAAAAGGGTAACTTGGCAGGTATGGGCAAACTTCTTAACCTACCTATAATTATTTTGTTTGATACTGGAGCATCGCATTCATTTATTGCTAGAGCATCTGTGGATAATCTTAACATTATACCGGAATATGCTAGTTATGCCATGAGAGTATCTACACCAACCGGAGGAATTTCAACTACCACGCATGTTTGTTTTAATCTGGAATTAGAACTCGGAAACCTTAAAGTGGTAACTAATAATTTGAATGTTATGACGATGTGGGATATTGATGTAGTACTTGGAATGGATTGGTTAGCCAAGAATTATGCAATAGTTCTTTGTTATGAGAGAAAAATTTCCTTCCAACCACCGGGAAAGGAGCCCACAGACTTTCATGGCCTTATAATGGGTAGAGGAGCACCCGTTATCTCCGCCCTTCAAGCCAAGAAAATGATGAGAATGAAGTATTGTCAGGCTTTCCTTATTTACCTTAATGGGGAAGTTAGAGAAGAGAAGACGATAGCATATGTGCTAATTATGTGGGAATTCGAGGATGCATTCCCAGAAATGTCACCGGGTTTACCACCAGATAGACAAGTGGACTTCAACATCGACCTGGAGCCAGGGTCAGCCCCAATGTCGAAAGCACCATCCAGGATGGCACCAAAAGAACTGCAAGAACTCAAGATCTAACTGCAAGAGCTATTGGATTTAGGTTTCATCAGACCGAGTGTTTCTCTATGGGGAGCACTTGTCTTTTTTGTGAAGAAGAAGGATGATACGCCGAGAATGTGTACAGATTACAGGGAGCTGAACAAGCTCACACTCAAGAACAAGTATCCTCTGCCAAGGATAGATGACTTGTTTGATCAACTCAAGGGAACAACTGTTTTTTCTAAGATAGACTTTAGGTCTGGGTATCATTAGTTGAAGATTAGACTAGAAGATATACCCACGACAGCATTCCGAACAAGATATAGAGACTATGAATTTATAGTCATGCCATTCCGATTAACTAATGCTCCCGCGGTATTCATGGATCTTATGAACAGAATGTTCCACCCGTACTTGGATAAGTTTGTCTTGGTGTTCATAGATGACATTTCCATTTACTCTAGAAACGAGAAAGAGCATGAAGAACATCTCACGATAGTGTTGGAAATACTGAGAATTGAGAAAACTCTGCCAAATTCAGTAAGTGCGGATTTTTGTTGAAAGAAGTAATATGTCTTGGGCACATTGTGTCAGCAGGTGGTGTTAAGGTAGACCCAGCTAAAGTGGAAGCAGTGCGTGGCTGGAAGTCACCAACCAATCCTAATGATATTAGGA
The DNA here is from genome assembly GCA_033398695.1 of Orobanche coerulescens. Lineage (NCBI taxonomy): Eukaryota > Viridiplantae > Streptophyta > Magnoliopsida > Lamiales > Orobanchaceae > Orobanche > Orobanche coerulescens. The sequence goes on from CM065806.1 coordinate 58,630,016, forward strand.
GTTTCTTGGGTCTAGCTGGGTAGTACCGAAGGTTCATCGAAGGATTCTCAAAGATTTCTAGACCAATGACACGACTATTGCGGAAAGGAATTAAGTATTTATGGACAGATGAATATGATGAGAGTTTTCAGGAACTCAAGAGGAGACTGACTACTGCGCCAGTTTTAGCAGTACCAGAAGCGAACAAGGGGTATGTGGTTTACACGGATGCTTCTAAGAATGGGCTAAGTTGTGCATTGTTGCAAGATGGGAAAGTGACAGCTTATGTGTCAAGACAACTTAGGCCCCATGAGGTGAATTATTTCACGTATGATTTGGAACTAGCCGTAGTTGTGCACTCATCAAAGATATGAAGACATCATCTTTATGGAGTATGGTGTGAAATTTTTACTGATCACAAGAGTTTAAAGTACTTTTTCGAGCAGAAGGACTTGAACATGAGACAGAGGAGAGGGCTCGAATTGTTAAAGGATTATGATTGTGGTATTAACTATCACCCCGACAAGGCTAATGTGGTAGCAGATGTCTTGAGTCGTAAGACTCAATCACAGTTAGGATACCTATTTACCGCAGAAAGGGATCTAATCCAAGATTTTGAAGGAATGAGTTTAGAGGTGGTTCATCCATTGGAAATGATAATGGGTCGTGTCGCGACGTTAGTGACGACAACAGATCTGAGAGGATGGATAGTGAATGCATAGAGGAGAGATGAAGCATTTGAGAACCTACATATAAGAATTAGATCCGATAACCCAGGAAGTTACCTTGAAGCGGCTGATAACGCAATTATGTTCGAAGAGAGAATATGTGTTCCACAAGATGAAGAGTTAAAGAATGAAATTATGAGTGAAGCTCATGATACTCCCTACACCACTCAGCCAGGAAGTACCAAGATGTATCAAGACCTGAAGAGAAATTTCTGGTGGGACGGTATGAAACGGGATGTAGCTTCATTTCTCGAGCGGTGTTTGGCTTGTCAGCAAGTGAAAGCACTGCACCAATGACCTTATGGGAAGTTACACCCATTGGACATTCCAGAATGGAAGTTGGAAGGAATAGCGATGGATTTTGTGACTTGTTTGCCGAGGACCAAATGAGAAAACACTGCTATATGGGTTATCGTAGACAGACTCACAAAATCAGCTCACTTTTTGCCTATCCCGATCAATTACGGATCTGAGAAGTTAGAACAGTTATATGTTCGTGAAATTGTGCGTTTACATGGAGTGCCGATATCAATCACATCAAATCAAGATCCAAAATTTACTTCTAGATTTTGGACGAGCCTACAGAAGGAAATGGGCACACACCTGGATTTTAGTACCACTTTTCACCCGCAGATCGACAGACAATCGAAAAGGATGATTCAGACACTAGAAGACATGTTGAGAACTATAGTGTTGGATCAAGGTGTAAATTGGGAGCATGTTTTGCCCTTAAATCGAATTTGCTTACAACAACAGTCATCAGGCAACAATAGGTATGGCACCTTATGAAGCCTTATACGGCAGCAAAAGCAGATCACCAGAGGCGATCGTTAGATGCCAAGAGGCGATCGCCCTGGACGTCGATCACTGGGTACCTGATCTCATTCTGGACTCTTCGCTTGGCAAATCTGCCTTGGACTATTTGATGCTGGCTTGGTCGCACGGCCCTTATGCCGATCGCCGTCGAGGCGTGTAAATCGCCGCACAACAATTTCCCCCAGCTCGCTCCGATGTTGAAGACGTGGGGTGAGGTGGTTCTACTAGCAATCGCTTGACTTAGATGAGCAACTCAGCATTTTATGGAACAGACGATCGTCTCTCGAACGGACTGATTTTGAATTTGGACGACCTGGTCGATTGCTGAAATGAGCGGGAAATGACAGCGGTTGTGAAGATGTCACCGTGGCACATGTTCGGATCTTATTGGGGGAGTCCGGCGGTTTTGTCAGGCTGTCCTTTGGCGTGCCCTCGAAACGACGCGCACGCGGGATTCGAGGGCAGCATTAAATGCAGCCTATCTGACGGTTGCACTTCGATCCTCGGGACTCCGCTTATTTGCTCATAAGCCCCCGCTCCTGCCTATAAAAAGGACTGGGGTTACAAGGTGAAAAATCTTTTGCATTTCTGCCTGAGAAGAAGACATAGATGAATTCCTTTGAAGCTTCGTGTGGCGATCATCGTTCGACTCAGACCTTAGGTAAGAACAAAAAACTCCTTCTCCATCCTTTCTCTTTGAATATGTCCGGAGGAAGACCAGCTGTGTATGAGGTGGGTAGCACTTCCGCCGTCGGGGCTTTGACCGCTCGGGAAGAACTTTCTGCGGAATTTCATGTGGATACTGCCGTCGAGGCCATCCTTTCCAGGATTGAGCCCACAGAGTTCGAGGAACATTTTAATGAGGCTGACGCGGCCAAGACGGTGGAGGCCGAGCGGATCCGTTCACTAAAATGGGAGGAGGCGGATGCGATGGCGTACTGGGAGCGGAACAGCGCGTTCGGCAAAGCCTTCATAGATTTTGCCGAACTCATGGAGAGATTGGCCGGCCCACTCCCCAAATTTAACTTCAATGAATACTAGATCGCCCATCCTTATTAACCTGTAAGGAGGACGTTGTTCCGGGCTGCTCGCCGCTCTCCATGGACCCTTGGCCAGATCGGGAGCTCGACGACCAGGAAGGATCTGAACCGTTGGAGGGAGAGGTTCCATGTTCCTTCTGATGTTTGCCTCCACGTGCCCGCCGATAACGAGCGAGACGATCAACCTCCCGAGGGCATGGTCGCTGTTAATGAGGCGATAATGGAGGCTGGACTGCAATTCCCATTTCCGTTCGCTGTCTCCTATTTGATGACTGCCTGGAACATGGCGCCACTTCAATTGATGCCGAACGCCTAGCTGCAGATCATCTGCACCCTCACTTCGTTTGGTGGCCATCGGTTGTATCGTCTTCCTTCGCCGTTGGAGATGAACCATCTCTTCAAACTGACGGTTCTGTCGGTGGCTACCACATCCAAGGTTGCTCAGGTCGGGTGATTCTTGGGGTCCCGAACAAAGTGAGGGGCGATCCGTCAAAGTGGTTCTGGGTCGGCGGCGCGTGGAAGTCGGCAGCGAGCGACAACCCGACCGACAAGTTGGATATTCCCACCGGCTTTCGGGAGAGGAGTCCGAGTAAGGATTTAGACTCTCCATTTGTTCGGACATTTTCTGAACTGATCTGATTTTGGCCTTCTTTTTGCAGGTGTCATTGTTCCGGCGGCAGGAGACCTCGCTTTTGATTTCGCGATCGTCTAGGAGAAGATACAGAGTCTTCCTGACGACCATATAGACGCCCGCCAAATTAACAACGAAGCCTGCTGGTTAGCTGCTCAGCTGTTTCGCTACCCTCGCCATCTAAAGGTTCCAGGTACGAACTTTTGGCGATCTTATTTGACCAGCCGATCGTCTTGACTGAAGAAGATTACTAACTTTGTCGTTTGTTTTCTTTTGCAGAAATTCGTTTCCCTTGTTTCCCAGAGCCTCCTGCTGCGATTGCCATGTATAATCCGGGGGTCATGAACCATCTTCGCCAAGGTAAAAAGGTAAGCCGAGCTCCTTCTGCTCCGCCGCGACCGACCCCGGAGGCAAGACCTCTCCAGGAGCCTGTCGTCGAAGGGCGGGAGCTTCGGGAGGAGGAGAAACTACGGCTTATCCATAAGAAACGGAGGACTGTGGAGCCCTCGGCCCCTGTTACTGCAGATGAGCTGCCGATCTCTGTGCCTTCGATTTCCGCAATTTCTCCGGAGGAGGGGTCCACACCATCTTCGGATTTTCTTCAGTCCATGGCGACTGCTGAGGCCGAGACTTCGCGTGGCAGGCCGTTCTTCGGCCGTGACCCAGAGAAGGTCGAGAGGTAAGCCTGGTCGTTTTGCCAAGTTATGAAACTTGTGTAGGAAACACACTTAACTCTTTTGTCCTTTGTGCAGGATCCGCCATTCCGACCCGAATTGCTCGCCGATGGTGTTGGACTTCCTGTCGAGCAAACCTCCTCACGAGGTAAGAGATATCCCTTCATACGTTGCTCGGGCCATCGCCTCCCTACCGAAGGCTTGGACGACCGATCTGGATGCGATCGCGTGCCGTCGATCTGCTGACGCGATGCAGGCTACTTTCGCATTGTCCCTTCAGACGACGACAATGCAGCTCAGGCCGTGAGGGACTACGAGGGGCGGCCGTCCACTGCCCATCTCCACGCGGACCTCGAAACCACACAGAGACAAAACATTGAGTTTGCCGACCGGCTCGCGGCCATGGAGAAGAGCTCCACGGGCGGCTAAGCAGGCGAGCGAGGCAGGATGTTGACCGGGCATGGGTGGCGACTGACCAGATGCGGGACCAGATGATGGAAGCCTGCAGGTCGCACGTGGCCGCGCAGAAGGAGGCCGACCAGCTGAAGGTGACCGTCGCCCGATTGACCAGTGAGCTTGAATCCTCAAAGGAAGAGGTGGCCGCCAAAACTGCCGAGCTCGAGGGCGCAAGCCAAACAGTTGCGGAGTTGAAGGAAAAGCTGAAGGCGACTGAGGCAGATCCCTTCGTTAACGTGGAGTACATCAGCGAATTCGCCTATTACATGGATTATGCTGATGCCATCCGCGCCGCTAAGAAGGGAGGGCTCGAGGTCGGCCCTTTGGCTGAAAATTTCAAAGCCTATGCGCTGGAGCATCCTCTGCAGCCTGACTTCAGCGTGCTGATCCTCGACCTCTCTGCGGATCTCGGAATCGACTTGAGCTGGTACCTGCTGCCGGACAATCTCGTTCATCCGGGTGCCCCGGAGGATGGGGGTGCATAGTCTGTTGCTCGCAATGGAACAGGCGCCGATCCTTGAGCTTTTCTGCTTTTTACTTGTAATTTTTGTAGCTTTCATCGTACTTTTGCCTTCGGGCGACCGTTTTTGCACTTTTTGTATTCCAAGTGATGAAATAAATATTTGCTTCTCTGATTTCTTGCTTGCATGATTTTAAACAAGTGTTTAATAAACGATTGTTGTGTGTACAGCTCCAAGTGAATTGATAAACTCATATTGATAACTTTAGAACAAAGTCGATCGTTACACATGCATCTGAACAATGCCAATCGTCGTACATGTATTTGAATAGAGACGATCTTGGTATATATAGCTCTACTCTTCCCCATTGTTTTTGTTTACTTAGTGAAAGTAAGGGGACGAAAATAAATCATTTTGTGAACGGTCTTCAATTTTGTAGATTCCTCGAGGAAGGCCGACCATCCCGGCCTAGAGGAACCGTGCACAATCGCGGAGTTCGATGGAACCGACCTCCGCGACCATGTCTTGTGCGCGAGCAACATTCCGTCTGATGGCCAACTTCTCGCGACTCACTAAATTGTGAGGGTCCTCCATAGGCTGCGCCCGCCTCGTATTTAAACGAAGGGCGAGCGGTCTTGGTCTGGAGGAGTCCTTTCACGGGGCGTCGTCGGATTAATCGACTCCACGAGAACAGATTGATAGCACTTTTTTACCTCGGATCGTCATGTTAGATGGCGATCCTCGACGGTATACATTGTGATGGGGGGAGGGATGTGTCACATTGTCCAGACCTACCATGTTAGGTGATGGACCTTTGAGGGTGGGCAAACGTGTCCACAGATCTGTTTTGGAGGGCCCTTTGGCTATGCCCACCTCGTATTTAAATGAAGGGCGAGTGATCGCTGCCCAAAGGAACCTTGCATGGTCATAGAGAACGGTTCCATCGTCCTCCACAACTATGTCGGCACTTTTCTACCTCGGACCGTCATGTTAGATGGCGATCCTCGACGGTATATGTTGTGTAAGGGGAGGCGATTGCTTGCCTAGGTACTTCATGTTGATGAGGAACTTTAGAGGGCAAACGAGTCATCCTCTGATTTGTTTTGGAGGGTCCTTCGGCTGCACCTGCCTCGTATTTAAATGAAGGGCGAGTGGTCTCGGCCCAAAGGAACCTTGCATGGATGGATCGTCGGTTTCATAGACCTCCGCGATCATGGCGGCACTCTTCTACCTCAGACCGTCATGTTAGATGGCGATCCTCGATAGTATACATTGTGCCGGGGAGGCGATCTCCTGCTTAGGTCCATCATGTTAGATGACGAACTTTAGAGGGCGAGCGAGTCATCCTCTTTTTCGAGGCGTTGCTCAGGCAGTAGCCTTTGGTTTGACGTGGTGGGAATCAGGAAAAGACTTCCGAAGTTCCCACCTCTTGATTGAAGCATGTAGATCCATCCACCGAGGTTGATCGGGGGGTCGACTCGTATGAGCCTTCCGGCCTGTCACGTTCGACTCTGGTGATCCGGCTAAGCCAATAAACTGTCCAGCCCGCCCTCCTCGAACAATCTCCAGAGTTGTCTGAGGAGGTCGCGACATTGGTTGGTGCTGTGACCGGGACTCTTGTGGTAAGCACAATATTTATTGTGGTCCAGATGACCGTTGTCCCTTAAGGCCTTCGGCTTGCTTAGCGGTTCGTGCCCCTTGATGGCGTAAAAAATATGAGCCGGAGTTCAGTTGAACTTGTGGAGGAGATGGGCTTCCACCTCCTCAAAGGCCTTGAAATCACCGTGTGGCTTGGTGACCGCCTTGTTGGATTTGGCGATTGCCGTCTTTTGGACGGAAGGCGGCATCTCCTCACCTAGGCGAAGGGTTAGGAGCCTCTGCCTAGCCAGAAAATCGGTAGCCCTGGCGCAGAAGATCGCGTAGGTTGGAGGGATGTTCTTCGTGAGGTGTCTGAACATCGGTGAATGACCATAGAATCCCCCCAAGACAGAGTAGAGGCCGAGCTCGTCGCTAATGGGCTCACCGATGAGGACTATTTCATCCACCCGGTTGATATAATCCGCATCGGACTCGTCTTCCCCTGTCTGATTTTCATCATGCGGTGGGGGTCTTCTCGTCTGGCGACCTTGGCGGCGAAGTATGACATGAAGTCGCTCGCTAGTTCCTCAAAGGAATTGATTGATCGCGGTGGCAGGGAGACGTACCACCTATGGGCCAGATCGCCCAATGTTAACGGGAATATTCGGCACCTGGTCGCATCTGACGCCCCACATCCGGTCATGTAGATCCGAAACTTGCTCAAGTGGGTCTCGGGGTCTGATCTCCCCTTATACAAAGGCGTTTGAGGAGGAGCGGTCTTTGGTTGCATGGGGGCAAGCTCGATGTGGACCGCGAGTGGCTCACTCGGTCCGATTATCTTTCTACTGGCGCCTGCCCCAGTTTCCATGAGCGCTTTCATCTCGTCGAGCTGGCGTTGCATAGTGGCCATCACCGTGGCCTGGCTGCTCGCGGCTAGGCGCTCGGAGTGGGAGCCAAGGCGACTAAGTACTGATCCCCTGGCTTCGCTGTTGACGATGTTTTTTTCCGCGGGGTTCGATTCTTTGGCGCATGGGAGCCAAACGACTGACCTGTTTTTGATCGGGAGTTAGGTATGCCGAACTCCTGGTGACGGATTCGGACTCCGCCGTCTCGTGGTTGGGGCTGGAATGCCCCAGTCGCCACGATGAATTGCTTCCAAGGCGGCTGAATACAGAACTGTCCTGCATTGCGAGAGCCTTTCCTCGTGAATCGGGGCTTTCTGATGATCGCTCGACAAGTAACCCCTTGAGTTTCCACTTGCCCGCGCAGCGGATGGCCGATGGGGTTATGGCGGGCGCTTCGCATGCTCTCCGTCGCTCCCTTAGGATGGCCATAGCCTCCTCTATCTGTTCCGCAGTTTGGAACTGGTCGAGTGAGAGGCTGGGGCCGTCCCTCGGGGACGGGATCGAGAGTCTCGCGTCGCCGTGGCTACCCTCTACTGTAGGTTGGGGCTCGGATTGAGCGGAATATGACGTCCAGCGGATCGGGGAGTGGCTCTCTTCACTATGGTGGCAGACGTCATGATTCTGAAGGTTTTTCTTTGGAGAACAGTGAGTGTTTCTTCAAGTATATGCCCCAGAGAACAGTGAGTGTTCTTCGAAACGGTCGGAATGAAAATGAAGGTAGTCCCTTTCCTCTGGCGCCAATTGTTGTTACCCAAAATATTATTCGGAAGGGATTGCTGGAATGGATGAGTAACAAACAAATGCGAGAGCACGTCCGTGGGGAAGTAAATAACACAAGATTTGTCGGGGTTGTTAGTCCTGGACTTGAATGCTCTCGCGAGATATTATTAATACGAATACTTGGGAGTACAAATATTAAGGTTAAAGTACAATTACAATGAGTGTAAGGACCCTAGTTATCTAGCTCTTGAGTGCTGATGATTGCCGGAAGAACCAGAGTTGATGCTCTGTGAGTTCTTGTAACAACGATGGAGTGCTCTGTCAATCGCGAGAAATCGACTGTCTCTCACTGTGTGGATTAGCTGAATTCTCGTATAAAAATCACTGTTTTGAACCTTTTTCCAGTTGCTGGAGGTTTCCTATTTATAGGAGGGGAAGTCGCTGGGCGATCGCCTCTACTGTATTATAATAAGCGGGCGATCGTCTTTAGCACATGGGTTGGTCTCCCTGAAGTCCGCAGCAGCTACTGGTAGCTGGATGTGCGAACCAATGAGAAGACAACACGCGTCCTCTGTCACTATCTTGGGAGGTCCCACATAGGACCTTTCGGCGGGTCTGTGGGTAGGTGAGGACGTCCTTGTCGTTGACAGCTGTTGATGGGCTGGAGTCAAATATCCTTAATCCGCGGCGCCATTCGCGGATCTGCACGTGGGTCTTCGCTCTGAGATCCGGTCTGCGTAGATATGACGGATGATGACCTTACACATGGAACGGGACGGTCGTCCTTGGAGGCGATCGCTAGATGCCAAGAGGCGATCGCCACGACGCCGATCGCCGGGTACACGATCTCGGCCTGACTCTTCGCTGGCAACCGCTGACTATTTGATGCTGGCTTGGTCGCTCGGCCATTATGCCGATCGCCGTCGAGGCGTGTCAATCGCCGCACAACAGGATTATCTTCCGAATTTGATTTTATGTTTCGATAGACATAATCGTGATTCTGTCACCTTCTATATACATGAGTATGATTTTTCGAAAGTTTACTTTTTGAGTTTTCGGGAATATTATATGTCGGGTCGTTTTCTTGGATAATTCATGTTCCATAAATCGCGTAACTTTTCTCCGACTTTAAGCTGTAAGTTCGACATGATAATTTAAGTATATGACATACACACAATACCCGAGTAATTTTAACAGCGGAGGAGCAAAACATGAAATATTCTTCGACCGATTTATGATGACGTCTAGGGTTAACCTAGTATATAAAGGGACATAACCCTTCTCCACTTCACTTCATCTTCTTCCCCTCACTTCTCACTTTGGCCGCCCCCTCCCCCTTCACCATTGAAGTTCATCATTGTTCTTCCTTAAGAACTCGATTTACAAGCTCCATTTGTGTTCCAAACTTGAAACAAAGTTCATATTCAAGTAAGTTAGCTTCTCCTCTTCATTTCTATCCAAGTAGAAATAGGTTTTAGCTAACTTTGAAATTTGAAAGTTGATGAAGAAACTTAGGTTTGATGTTATAATATTTTGTATGTTGTTTCTAAGTTGATTCTAAGGTACTTGAGAGGGTTTAGAACAAGTTTTGATCATGTTTCGATTTTCAAGTTTTGGCCGAAAATATTAGGGTTTTATAACTCAATCATGTGCTATTTTTCTTATGATTTTCTTACACAATATGATTTCATATTGTTTTTCTTATGATTTTCTCACACAATATGTTCACGGAAACGGCCATAACTTTCTCCAGGTTAATATTTTTGAGATCCGGAAAATGGACGTGAAACTAGACTTTAGTTGCTTTCCAGTGGTGTAAGATATACTGTCTAGTTCTTACTGTACAATTACAGAATTCTAATTATTTCCAGCCTTTGTGCACATTATGTTTTTGACTATGTTAAATGTTTGATGATGTTTTTCGAACCAAGGAATCTGTAAGGAAATCGAGTGTCGGTTACCGTTGTTAGTATCTTTATATGTTATATGGTCAGTTAGGTTCTCTAAGAGACTCATGGCTTTTATTATTAAACTTAAGTCAAATGCAAAACCCTAAAGTCCAAACATGTGGATCGAGTCCGTTGTCTGTTAGACTTCGTTACGCTCGATCGACCGCTAAACTTAATTGTTTCCGATGAAAGGTATAGCAGCAGATTGAAGCGTAAGGAAGATCTGAGAATCATTTTGCTTGCGTTTATTACTTGTCCAGGTGGGCTTTATATACGAAAATGTTTATGGTGGGCTTTCTATACGAAAATGATTTGAGCTTTGCTCTATTCGATGAAATGTTTTACAAGAAAATTATGATTTCAAATGATTATGATGCATAAAAACTTTTATATGGATTCTCATAAACCTATCACTATTGGCTTGCTAATCTATGAAATGATCGGATCCTGAGCTAGATAAAGGTCGCTGGACAGGGTTAGTGTACACAGTACTTGGGGTTATGAGCTCTCTTCGGAGTGGCCAATCTCAGGGAGTAACGTTCGCGAGAGGTGGCCACCTTCCCCGGCATAAATTATGGATATGGTGAATCTGATGATATATGTAATGAAATGAAATGATTTAGTAAACATGGGGTTTTCTTAAAACCCCCGTGTGTTACTTCTTATATGCATGATGACAAATATGGAAGCATGTTTTATGTTTTGGCAATATATTCACGGAGTACATTGTACTTAGCCCTGTATTTTCCTAGCTGCTCTGGTCTATTTGATTTGGCAGGAGAGTAATGAGAGAAGATTTGGCCAGAGACGTCGAGATCCTCACTCGCTTACTTTTTCAGGAGATCGGTCTTGTTCGTGACATTATTTCCCAGAGATGGCCCCCTCGTTCTCTATCTGCAGTGGCTGTTAGACGCATTTGGAGGATAGCTTGGTAGTCATTTATCCATGTATTTTACTTATTGCTAGATTGATTCATTGTATTGTTGTATGGTGCATCCTTATATATGGTTGATGTGTTACTGATCTGCCTTATTGGCCACTCTTATTTATTTAATGCAATTGACTTTTCCAAAAAAAAAGTCATTTCCAAAATCCTTTCAAACACGTCAAAAATATCAATGACGGCAACATTTTACAAAATGTTAAAAATACTTCAAAACACATCTTTCAAATACCGTTAAAAGGTTTCATTCAAAAATACAAGGTCGGATTGCCAAAATTCAAACAACCTTTCAAAATCCACACTAAGCCGCCATTTGACCACACCGACAAAATATTTTTGAAAACTGATTTTTCCACAATATACTCAAGTGTATTAATAAATCGTTTTCAAACACGCACACAGCGGATATAATTGTCAATAGGAACAGGTTGTAAATAACAACAATTCGCCAAATACCATCGATCCTCAAACATATGCCTATATGGCATTCAAAATCACCAATTCAACAAACACAACTCATAAATCACCCAATTCAAACCCACGTAAAACCATCTATCTGGGTTCTCAACAAACTCGACCATCGATACACTTTCCAAAACATATCAATGTTCAAAGTTTCAGAACACACTACACCAGTCGGTGTCCAATCCATCAATATACCACGCCCATTACACGTGTAATGTACCACAAGTATCAAATACAAACTCCATTTCTCACACATATATAACAAGGTCATGAATCACAAATATCACACATAAAAGAGAAGACTTACGTCCATAGGTCCCACGAAGATGATGATCGCCTACAATACTAATCTCAACCGACATCATAAATGACATAGTGTGCCAACGCACAGCTCAACTTGTCACCCTACAACTTGGATGACACGACAAAACATGACTCGACCATTCACGACTCGACTCGATCCGACAGCCTAGGTTTCCACAACCTAATCTCCGATACCATAAACGTAACACCCCCAGAAACCCACCGGGAATATCACATGTCGTAGACCCTTTGGTCAAGGATCTACCAATCACTACAAGACGACAAAGGGTTGACCTATCAGGGTCAAACCACATAACGACACGGACCGAAAAGGTCAAATATCTAAATTACATGGACCGTAAAGGTCACACGACTGCAAACAAATTGAAATGAAACTTCTTTCAATACATACCCACACAAGGGTCAAAGTACGTTATAGCAGAAGACTGTATATACCACTCAACAATACAATGACATCAGACTGAACTCTAACTCTTATTAGTATCGTAGATCATCTTCTTCCATGCCGTTCCTCTGATTACTCCCACGAACTACGCAAACCTAAAATGCATAAAACACATTTCACCCATTTAAGGGGTTAGCTGTAAAACCCCCTAAATTCGATAGCTTATTACATATACAACTTATATCATGATGTATCTTAACAACATTTGTTTTATATTATAACATAATCTACATCTATATTATTTTTCGCTTATTAATTCGAAATTGTATGATAAATTAATTTAAAATTTAAGAAGGGGATCATGAATTTCCTAATGGGCTATATGTATCAACACTTACACATATAAACTCATTAATGGACCCAAACCCAACTTAATAAAATTTCTAAGACATGACCTAGTCATTAAAGCCCAACCCAACTAATTAAATCACCAACTATTACAATTATAATTATACTCTTAAATGAACAAAAAAAATGATACACACACACACACACATATGGGTGTCCGTATGAGGGAGAAGAGGAGTGTGTCTCTAGACACTTCACTCATTACATGCAAGACCATGACACTTATTCAATATTTCCTACCCATTTCCCTTCCCAAACTCATTACTCTTCCCAACCTCATTATATTCCCTTAAATACTTACACAACTACCTACCCTTCACTTCTACACACACTAAAAATCTGAAAATTTGAGAGAGAGAGAGAAAGAGAGAGAGAGAGAGAGAGGGGGGGTATACCGAACCAAGAAGAAGAAGGAGAAAGAGGGAAGAAGAAAAAAATTCAACAAGAAATAAGTCATCTCATCCCTTATATCCATTTCCATAATTTCTTATGAAAAACTTCCTAATCTAACTTTATTCTTAACACATGCAAACAAAATACTCATATTGGGGTGCATGGTGATCAGTCGTACCATATAGTGTGAGAGGGGAAGTCGTTTTCCAACTTTCGGGACCTAGAATCGACTAAATCCGGCAAGATCGAGGTGGGTGAAACTCTTTCAAACTTTTAAATTATTAACTCTTATTTTCTTGTGATGCATGTTCTAAATCTGAAAGTTCTTCATATATAATGTTGAGAAATTTGTGAACAACATCATGTTAGAATTTATACTATAAAATTTATATTAAAAATATATGTATCATTTTTCTTTATGAACTATGATTATAAAATTATGAAAAATGTAGAGCATACACTAATCTAAATTTCTTATATGGATGTATATTTTAAAGATGTATTATATGATTATATTAACATGCAATATGATTTTAGTGAATTTAAATGACATCCGATTTGATAGTCGGATTTCGATTATGTGAAAAATTGAAATTTCATGATTTTTTCGTAATTTATTGTAAACTCTATCGAAAATCTGGAACTTATATTATATGATTAAGGTATGGTATGTGGATAAATTATTTGTGGTCAAAATGGGATTTTAATCGAGTAAACGGAACTTTAGGACATAAATCGTAATTTTTAAAAATTTGGGGACTAAACTAAAATTTACTAAAACTAAAATATTCCGGACCCTGGACAATACATATTTTATCATATATAGGTTTTCCGTAAAGTTTCAAGTGATTCGGAGTCCGATATCTAAACTTATTAGTCAAAATTGCAATTTTTAAACAATTTTGGGGTCAAAATGCAAGAAAACAAAAATTCTGGACCGAGTCCAAATTTTTCTGGACTTTTCACAAATATGGAATTCCAGGTCCATAACGAGTCATATCGTAAAATTTTCGTTAAATTCCGAGCTAAATTCATAGCTCTATATGCCTCGGAACAACTTTCCTAAGTTTTGGGGCAATTTCGTAATTTCTGGAAATTTCAGTCCCGAAATTGGAAATTTCTGAATCTTTCCTTAAATCTGGAGTCGAGGACATATTTTGACTTCCTCATAAAGTTTCACGACTATCCAAATCTATTTCTTATTCCAAACACTTAGACTCGAACTCAAGAGCAGAAACATCCTTTCAACCTATTCCAGAAAACCCTCGTTTTCGTTTCATCGAACTTATCCATCTAATATATCTGACCTGAACCCATCAGACCATCAATAAATTATTGAGAATATTTTCAAATTTATATATAAGTCCTATCCCGTATTACCGTGCCACAAATATAAGTAACCATATTCCATACTTAATCAAAAGACGCTATTAACCTCACTGATCGAATGTTTACGTGATACTTGTGAAATGCATCTAATTGATAACTATGACTGTCCGGGAACTAAGTGCTATACAAAAAAAGTGTCACGGACGGGTCCGCCTCTAACTCTATCGGGACAAAGTGCCATGTCGACGGACGGGGGCCACCTCTTGAGTTGTAGGAGCCACCTCTAGAGTCCCAAATCGAGTCGGGATAGTTAGACCGAGTCATGGATCGAGCAGTGCGGCTGCGGTTCATGAACGAGGCTACGGTTGTTTCCTATTCTCATAACTGAGGAACAGAGTGTTCCGAGGGACCTAGGTCGTAGAACTTGGGGTATAACCGCGATTATGGTGTGATCCGGGTATTGACCCACAGCTAAGGACATACCGAGCCCAGATAAGAGATAAGGAAGCACACGCTAAGTGTGAGAGCGAAGGCTCAGCTATTGGGGCAATGGTCCAAATCTTGGGGCGACGGCCTATATTGCTAGGAGAGTCTAGAATCTAAAGTCAACATCAGCAGGATTCGAAACTGGATTGACTGATCGACTGATTGACTGATTGCTTGACTTGACATCCTTCCGTGGGGACAGGAGACAGGATTATAATATTACAACTACATAATTATTATTGTTTTAAAAAAACTTCGACGTAATTGGAACTGTTTCCACTTTCTCATAATTGATAAAATCATGCATCACTTAAAATTTTCAAAGGCCAGAGAGCCACACTCGCACACGATCATCCACTCACTGAGACCTTTTGTCTCACCCCATCGTTTTCCCTTTTAAAACGAGAGAATGAGCCACCAGCCGAAGACGAAGAAGTTTTCGAGAAGAGACTGAATAGAAGACCGCCATCAAGACTTAGAATTTCTGTTGTTATCCCAACTTGTAACAGTTAATTATGTTTCGTACTTGGTTCATTTGGTATTTGGAAATTTTCCGCTGCAAACTTATGATAAGTGTAATTTTTATTATCCGCTTTTGTCACAACGAATCTTAGAACATCGGGTTAAGATTGTTGTTTTGAAATATTATCCAATCCTTATTTTGCTTCCACTATTTATTGTCGCACTTTGATTGATTGATCGACTGATGCGTCGCGACCTCGTCCTTCCCGATGTTTTGGGGGGCGTGACAGTAGCTATTTGAATTTGCTAGTATAAGTATCATAACCATACGAAATGTAGCAAGCGAACAACAATCACGAATCAGATAGTAACAACTATCTAGCAATTATTTCCAAAAGGTTTTAGTATTTATAAAATAGAGAACCTGAAGCCTTTGAAAGTAAAATCATCATCTCGGGAGTTTTAGAAAACAGAAAAGTTCTTTTAAGACTTCAAGTCCAAAGTTGTAAAGCCTTTTTGAAGCATTAGGGTCTCGGCTTAAATCCCGTTCCACATTACAAGAATTTTATAAAGTAGAAAATCTTCCTGGATCTCACGTCCTTAGTTATAAAACTATTTCAATCGATTGGGTCTCGGCCCAAAATCGTCTTTCGTAACACATCCGTAAAACATCCTTTACACAGCTGGTAGGGTCTCAACCCATTTCTCATTTCAAAACACAATAGCTAGCACATCATCACGGGTCCGAGACCCAACAACAAAACATTATTCACACAGATATCGTCCGTACTCATCAAGTAACATACATCAGAGGCCACAAAGTCCCGTACCCGGTTTCACTCAATCACTGTTCGTACTCGTCAAGTAACAAACTCCAAAGGCCTCGTCGGACCCTACCCCAAACACAACACGCACTGTTCATAAGTAACGAACTCCAGAGGCCTCGTAAGACCCTACCCAGAATACAACACACACTGTTCGTACTCGTCAAGTAACAAACTCCATAGGCCTCGTCAAACCCTACCCGGAACACAATACACACTGTTCATACTTGTCAAGTAACGAACTCTAGAGGCCTCGTCAAACCCTACCCGAAAAAAAACACACACTGTTCATACTCGTCAAGTAACAAACTCTAGAGGCCTTGCCAGACCCTACCCGGAACACAACACACACAATCACTATTCATTTTTGTCAAGTAACGAACTCCAATGGCCTCGTCGGGCCATACCCGGCAGCATACACACAACTCCTCAAAACATATAGATCATCTCATCACATTACTACGAACAACACACATTATTAAAATATGGCCAATCATTCAACAATACACCATAATACACGTCCAAGTGTATAGTTCATTCGACACAATCCTTAAGACCGACATTACTTCATAACTCATGAATATTTCACAACACATAGAGATACGCATCCAAGAGTATTATCACACCAATACGACATCACAATAAACACAATACCAAGAATATCAAAAACACCATCAAACATCCATGATGAGTAACTCATAATTCAATCACACGAATCATAATTTACAAAATAACTAATCAGTGCAACCCAAAACGTAATTTCTATTCACAAGATACAAATCGTATAAGCAAGATACTTACCTCGATTTTCACCTGCGAATACTCCGAAGAACACGGTCGATCGGTAAACTACGAAACTTCGATAAAGACGATGAACGAAAGGGTTCAACATGAGCTCTTTGCATGGAAATCAACCCTATTATCATATCATCATTCAATCAATGATCACACGAAGAAAAATAATCATAGAACACCCTAATACCCCCACCATGACATTCTATCGGACACCTTGAAGGCGTCAACTTAGAACTAAACAAAACGACAAATTGCTAGCAATAAAACCATGAAATAACATTGGAAATGGTAGAATATAACTTAATCTTCGATAATCCATCACTAATCTAAGCTAATTCGGATTAAATGGGTGAAATCAATCAAAACCCTCAATTTCCCCAAAACTAGATTTTTAGGGAAACTCTTACCTTGATTCGATCGATAGGAGGAGATTACGGGATGATTAATCGACGTTAAAAACTCAAGGACCTCGCGGATTTATGGTTTTACACCATGTCTTCGTGTTCACCACGCCCCAACCACGGAAAGGAAAGAAGAGAAATGAGAAAATGAGCGTAAACATGACTGCTCGGTTATTTTTATACCACCGGCAACACACGAGCAGTCACGCATGAGCATCGGTCATGCATGACTCATGTGCCAGAAACATGCCCGTAAATCTTCCGGGCACGCACGAGGATGGTGCTAGGGCATCCGGTCATTGTCGGGTCATGCGCGCACGCTGCCTGGCCTCTACCGCACCGCACGAGCACCACGCATGAGCCCCCCCACTCGTGCGCGCATGCTTCAGGCAGTCAGTGCCGCAAGAGCACCGGCTCATGCGTCTTGCTCGTACGCCCTGCTCGTGCGCATCCAGCTGGCACTGTCCCAAACTCTGCCTGCTCCGCACGATCACCACACGAGCACCCGCCCGGGTGGTCTGCTTGTGCACATCTGGCTGGTTCCTGCTGCACTTGGCCGGCCAGTGCCCAGCCGCCATGACTCGACGACTCAATTTTTCGAAAACGCATGGAACGAATACGACAAAACGCTTGCGGACAACATTATCAATCCGAAATGGAAAAACATGTAACATATCACCACATACGACCACATAAACATAAAATCAGTCAACAAAAAAATAATACCAATGCTCGACAACTGAGAAATACCCGGTCTAAAAAATTTCAAAATAACCAAAATGAAAATATCGGGTATTACATCCACAGCTATCAAAACAGAGGAATGCCTACGAGCTGTCACCGATAGTGGACTCCTCCGATGATAAAATTAAAGATAAAGCCTACATGTGATTTATGTCAAAGGAAGAGGATGACGACGATAGTGATGATGAGGTAAACTAAACCTCAGTCAATCCTATAAATGCATGACATACCTTTGAAAACATGATGAATAAGTTTCGGACCATTCAAAAAGACTATGAGATGCTTAAACAAGAAAACACAACTCTCTCTTTCTAATCTAGAGCTGAAAGTTGAAATGACCTGCTGAAAAACAATTATGAAAATATGTCTTGAGATTACAAAAACAGCAAGTTCACCCATGGAAAACTTATGGAAAGCAATCATCAACTTGCAACTGAATTAAATGAGGCAAAATCTCATAATCAATGGAAGACAAATGATTATGCTCTACTAGAAGCTAAGACATCTTTTCGAGAAAAGAGAAGGAGAACTCAAGACCATCCTCAAATCATTTTAGAAATCATCTAGGAGGATGGAAGACATCCTAAGCACTAGACAACATATCAATGACAAACGTGGCTTAAGATACAACTCATTCTCCAACAATGGCATAACTAGTACGGTATTTGTCAAAGGAGTGGAACTTGTTCCTAAAACCAAGAAAGATCCAAAGGCTGCATTTTTAGACAAAGGAAAGGCTAAAATTGTCCCTTCTCAGAAACCAAAGGCTTCCATTCCACCACCAAGCTCTTACCACTAGCAGTGGAAAGCACAACCTCAGAAGCCTGCAAGACGCAATGCTCAATATCAACAGTATGCCCCTCAAGCATACTAACAGCATAATCAGCAGAAAAGATTGTACCCAAGTACCACCAATAGCATGCGCCTCAGTACTAACAACAGTATGCAGCTCCTCGATACTGGGTACAGGAACCCATGTATCTCTCTCAACCAAGTTGCCTCGTAATTTTACAAACAAAATATCTGGGAATCCAAATGGAAACCCAGGAGGCAATCTAGAAAGCAAAAATATACTGGGACCAACATTCTCA
Organism: Orobanche coerulescens; assembly: GCA_033398695.1. Taxonomy (NCBI): domain Eukaryota; kingdom Viridiplantae; phylum Streptophyta; class Magnoliopsida; order Lamiales; family Orobanchaceae; genus Orobanche; species Orobanche coerulescens. Next base: position 58,649,003 of record CM065806.1, read on the forward strand.
ATTTTACATATATAATAACAATGCTTAGAGCGATTACGTACCTTCCCCACATAAATCTCGCCAAGAAGGACATAACACAACCAACAACAAACCCAATGTTGACAGAAAAATTTGGGTACCTAAAGGCACTAATAATTAAGGTCCCAAAGATCAAACGGGATCTAAGTCTACTTAATTCTTGATTACATGATATCATGGAGAAGGACATTTGGTACTTCGATAGGGGACGGTCTCGTCATATGACATGATATATGACCAAGCTAATAGATTATGTAGAAGGCCGAGGTCCAAATATGCTATTCATTGACAAATCAAAAGGAAGAACGAGTGGAAAGGTATCCCTACTTATTGGAAAATTCAAAGTCACCGATGTAGCCTATGTTGAAGGACTACAGTACAACCTTCTAAGTGTTATCCAGTTACATGACAAGCAGTTCTCAATTAAATACTATGAAGGACACTATAGGGTGAAGGACAAGCAGTCCTCACAGGAGGCCGGTCAGGTAACATGTATATTGCTGACTGGGAACCTACTAGTGCTGTAATTCCTTGTTTTGTCGCCAAAAGGCACTGCAAATCAAAGCTCACTATGGTACAAAATGATGTCTATCACATCAACTTCAAGACCATCAACAAATTGACTCGATAGGGAATGGTCAGAGGCTTTCTCGATGTTTCATTCCATAAGAACAACGTCTGTGGACCCTATCAGAAAGGCAAGTGATTGAAGACATATCTAAAGAGCAAATCATGTCTCTCCACCCATAGGGTCCTGGACTTACTCCATATGGATCTTTATGGGCCTGTAGACCTTGTCAGCCTAGAAGGTAAGAAATATTGTCTTGTTATCGTTGATTATTTCTCTAATTACTCATGGACTATATTCCTGAGAAAGAAGAAAGAGGCAACCACAAAGCTCCCGACACACCTTAAGAAGCTTCAAAATGAGAAAGGGCTGATCATAGTATCCATTCGGTCCGATAGAGGCACATATTCACAGACTGCTTCATAGAGCAGTACTGTGCGGACATTGGCATACAACACGAATACTCAGCAACCTACTCACAAAATAGTTTGACCGAGTGAAAGAATAGGACGTTGAAAGAGGCAATAAGAACAAGCTACAAGCAAGTTGCCATAGGGTTTTTGGGGAGAAGCAATAAATACAGCATGCTATACACAAAATTGCTGCATTATCAACAAGCACCCAACAAAACTACATACAAGTTATAGAATAATAAAGCTCTTATAGTTGCATCCTTTCATATTTTTGGATGCAAGTGTTACATTCTTAATAATGGGAAGGATCAACTCAAGACATTTGATGAGAAATTTGATGAGCGTATATTTGTTGTATACTCATCTGTCAGCAAGGCATTCAGGATTTTCATCAAAAAAAACTGAAAATAAAGGAGTCAGTCCATGTGGTCTTTGATGAACCTCATTACGATCCTACAGGAATAGATAACACAACCCAAGCCATCCAAACTATATCTCTTGAGGAAATCCCACATCCTGAAAACAAACCTGTCACCACTCTAGAAATTAATCCCACTGATGTAAGAACAGATGAGGTACAGTTGAAACTGATGTTGTAGAAGTTAAAGTTGATCCTACAGTCCAACATGATACAACAAGGGATGCTAAATTATTACCAGACAGAAGGTGGTTAAGAGATTACCCTCAGGAGTTAATACTTAGTGATATTGATGATGTGTCCATCAGAAGAATAACACAGACTACACAAAGAACTATACTCTATGCATAAAAAGATACAGAATCCGGATTTAAACAATTTTCATTCCCTGTATGGAAGTCCAGTTATGAACTCAGGAGACTTGCAATGTGCAAACTATATGTAATCATAGCACAGTCTGAACCATTATAGACCAATGAAGCTCTCAATAACTCTCACTGGATATCATCCATGGAAGAAGAGTAAAATGGTTTCGGAAGAATAATGTTTGGTACCTAGTTCCCAGACCAACCCATCAAGCTATAACTGGAACCATATGGGTTTTTCAAAACAAGAAGGATGAGAATGGCCTTGTTATAATAAATAAGTCAAGACTAGTTGCCCAAGGATACACACAGGAAGAAGGCATAGACTATGATGAAATATTTGCCCCTGTAGCCAAACTAGAAACCATTAGGATATTCCGAGCTTTTGTGGGTCATAAGAAATTTATTGAATATCAAATAGACATTAAGAGCGTATTTCTAAATGGAGACCTAGCTTAAGAAGTGTATGTTGAACAACCACTAGGGTTAGTCAACACAGAGGAAGGAGATCTTGTATACAGGATATGAAAAGCGCTGTATGATCTTAAGCAAGCACCCAGAGCATGGTATGAAACTCTGTCACTGTATCTTATAATAGTGGGTTTTAGAAAGGTGTCATTGACAAAATCCTCTTCAAAATCCAGGAAGGTGATGATCTCCTTATGGTACAATTTATGTAGATGATACTATTTTTGGTTTAACTAACCTTGATCTGTAAAATAAGTTCTCTCATCTAATGAAAAGTAAATTTAATATGATTATGAAGGGGGATCTTAGCTATTTCTTAAGGTTGTAGGTTCAACGACTTCCTACAGGTATATTCAACAACTAGGATAAATACAGCAAGAAACTGCTCAACAAATTTTGGATGAACACTTCAATGTCATCATCTACCCCCATGATCACTTCCATAAAGATAAGTGCTGATGAAGTTGGAAAAACAGTTAATTAATCACTCTATAGGAATCTCATCGGCTCACTCCTGTACCTAACAGCCAGCAGCCCCAAGATCCAATTTGCTGTAGGAGTGTGTGCTCGATATCAGGTTGCACCTAAGGAGTCACACTTCACCACAAGCAAATGAATCCTCAAGTATGTCAAAGGAAAAATCAATGTGGGATTGTGGTATTCTAAGGAAGGATGATTCAATTTGGTAGGCTACATCGACTTGGGTCTCGAAGGTTGCAAGTTGGATAGGAAGAGTACAAGTGGGACTTGTCAATTCCTTGGACCTAGACTTGTGTCATGGTTCAGTAAGAAGAAATTGGCCATCCTGTATGTTTATTCAGAAACGGTTACCATCTCTTAAATCTATCTGTTCATTGTAACCAAGCCTTTTTGCACACTATAAAAGGGCCATTATGCTGATCAACAGACTCCTTACGCTTTCTGCAAATTAAAAGAGCCTACAGTATATAGCCTAAACACTTGTAAACTTTTTATGGAAAGTTCTCTTTACTTTCCGACTATCTCTCTAAAAAATCTACTTCTTCACATACTTCATCTCTGTCCTTGAAAAAGAAGGAAACTATTATAGATGGGAGTAATTTGCTCGCTCTATGCTTCAAGAGCGTATAATTTCTGAGAACGAGGACAAGGCCTGGATGAATCTGGTGATTTCCCGTGTCAAACAACAAGGTCTCTACCGACTTGGTAGACTCCACCCAGAAAATTATGATGAACAGGTTGTGGAAGAGTTCTATATGGACACGGTGTTTAAATATGCGCCAGAAGAGAAAGGTACTCCAATTTTTGAGATTGTGAGCACCATGCAGGAGAAGGAGATCTCTATAAATAGTGATCTTCTTGAAAATGTATACAAATTGCCCTCCGATGGCCTGACACTGGAGGAACTGGAAACCTTCAGGTCGGACAGTATGCTTGAAGCATGCTGGAATCTTTTCACCGGGAATTCCATGGCGTCAGATATCCATTCTCCGCGACAAGAAAAGTTTCACTCTCCTCTACTTCCATTTGCACGAGTTCTGTTTCTGGGTCGTGGAGAACCGAACCGGAACCTTCGAAATGTGCACGACCTGAAGGGTCAGAATGATGGTGGCCATTATGAGCGGGGAGAAGGTAAACTAGCACGAGTTGATATTAAAGCAACTGCAGGAGGAGGCTTCCAAGCTAGAGACGGAAAGGAAGTGCTTCAGTCTGATGCTGAATCACATCGTAACTAGCTGTGGCATCTAGCATTCACCTACGACCAAGAAGATTTTAGCTGGGAAGTTTATGGGTGGCTCCGAGCCCACCCTATATAACAAAGCCATGCCAATTTCCAACAGGCCTGATCATTTCTCAATGCCAACATCGAGTGATCCAAGATACGTCAATGTTCACTCCTCAAAGGCCAAATCTAGTGGCAGCGACAAAAGGAAGCAGCTTGTTAGCAAGAAAAGGGCAATTCCCGACAGCAACTCTGCCTCGGCTGTAGAGAAAAAAAGAAAAGGCAGAAGATCCAGAAGCCTTCAAAGTTAGAAACTGTTCCTATAGCACCTCAGTCCACTACAGCGGCCACTGAGGCAGATCCGCCTACTCCATCTACTCCTGCAGTAGCCCACCGACAGGAAGCCACTCATATGGAGAAGCACTGCTGCTCTCGCAGTAGATCCTGATCAAGTTGCGGCTATGCCTAATGACCAGTGGCTTGCAAAGTTAGAGGAAGTAGGTGAATCAACTGCCTCTATGAAGCCAAAAGCCACTTCTCCTCATAGGACCCCTACCCCTGTGAGGAACCCCTCTCCCAACAGGGCACCCCACCCTATAAGGGATCGATCTCCTCAACAGGCTCCCATACATGAAGAGGATCCCAACCGGGCATTAGAACTCTCTAATGTTAGGAGTCCCTCCCCCTGAGCTATCATAAATCAAATCGTCCTTCAAGTCCAAATCGTTGAAGCAATATAAAGCTTCAAAGCGGTAAGAGCTACACGCTCGCCCCCTATGACACCCTGTACAACTGGGAAGGATGGAAGGACAATGAAATGTTTGTGATGGAGGTTATCGACACTCAAAACATCGAAGCAGGATCTTATGGTATGATCCATTTTTCCACGAGCTAATAACTAAATATCTCGTGGAAAAAAAGGCTAGACTGAAAGGGAAGAAACCATCCCAAGATGGTACTTAGAGCTCAAGTCACACTCTAATCCAGACTTTGATGGGGACAATGATGCCCTAGAGGATGGGATGCAGATGAGCCGTGAAGAGGCCTGAAAGAAAGAATTTTCCAAGATACAGGATGCCAACGGCCAGTGGATATCCATCGAGAAGCCTAAGTCCCTCACCCCTCAAAATGAAGTAGGCCAGGATGCCAACTTACTGGGGGAATCAGTCCCTTCTACAACTCAAGGAACTGCTGCATCTTCTGCCAATGAGGAATCAGTCCCTCCGATCGAGGAGAATGGGACCCACACCATCGGATAGGAAGATCAGTCCCATAAGGAACAGGCAGAGGCTGAGAGCCAGTAGGAGGAATTAGTCCCTCTTGTCCAACAGGCTACAGACACCCAACAAAGTCAGGAGGAATTAGTCCCTTCTATCTCCTATACAGCAGAACAGGAGGAACCGAGAGAGTTTCCATCCACCAAGCATGTAGCACCTCCTACCCCTACAGGTTATCTTCTGAACTTGATGAGGACTTCCTACCTGCTGACAGTCCTAAAAAGCCCACATATAACATCATTATCGAACAGGTAGGAGAGCCCTTATACTCCACAATTGCTCATCCTCACTCCCTCAGACTAAATCTAAAATCGAGCAATTGTAATACATCGATCGTCAAACCATATTCCTGCAGGATGCTGTCGAAGCACTGTAAGATGTTAGAAAGGAACTTGACTGGATGCGAGGAACTACCCTTGATGAATTTACTAGACTAAAGAGATATATGCAGGAGGTTGAAGAAGCCTTTAGGCTCATGCCCAATGCCTTATGGCAGGCCATCAACCAGCTCCAACAGTACCAGGTGCGGATCCTTAGGTAAGAGCAAGAGAAGTTGCGGCTTGCCGAAGCTAAAACAATCGCCACCATCGAGTACACAAGGTCTAGACTCAATACCCATAGTCAGAAGATGGACATCTTTACAACAGTGGCCGCAAGTCTTGTAAACTCTATGAAAGATATTCAGAACAAGCAGGTTGAATCAATGGATATTCTTCGGAATATTCATCGTAAAGTCACAGAGCTTGATAATACCAAAAGAGGGAAGAGGCTCGTGAAGTTGGGAGGAGATGGAGATTAGAGAGAAAGAGTGACATGGAAGGTATAAGGTGACTATTTCTCATCTCGAGTTCCAAGATCCTAAATTCCCATAGAAAAGTACAGTCTAAAAGACCGTTGAGATTCTCCTTCCAATAGATACACATCCAATAGTAGAAGATCTAAACGCATGGAATAATAATAGACTGTTGAGATACTTCTGTAATATCATTAGGGAGTATGCCATATTCAATTAGTTCAAGACAATGGAGGAAGCTATGAATGAGTTCTCAAGGCTCTTGTCAGAAGGAAAGCTACCTTTGCAACATATACTGAAGTCAAGACATCTGAAGTGTTATTGGATAGCTCACTCAGGGATTCTCGCCTTCGATGTGACTCTGGAAGAAAGAAACATCTACAGGGACTGAGGCATATATTCCTTAGTAAACTATTTGGTTGGTACCGCCACTAGAAGGAAGGTTTAGATAGTGCGGTTAAGAATATAGAATTCTTTTGCGATTGCGGATAGAGATTTATATAGGTTTGGTTAATATGCCTATGTCCTCTCTGTTTATCTTTTTCTATAGGTTCAAGATAAACCTTTCTGCCTTGTCTTCGATCTGTCCGAGGTAAACCATTACAATCTTGCCTTCTGTCGGTCCAAGATAAAATGTTACAATCTTTACTTTATGTCGGTCCAAAATAAACCATTTTTCTTTTCTATTGGATAAGGAATCAACCTTTCTAGATTTCTATCGGTACTAGAAAAACCTCACTTGGATTTAGATTATGATTATAGCAATTCCGGATCCACGATCCTAATAACACCGAATCAAATCTATAATCCTTTCTTTTCTCTCATGTATGGTTCAGTGAATTAAACACTTGAACTCTTATCAATTAAGCTCGATTACAACAACAATAATGTTTATAAAGTATATCAGATGTATAGCAATTTGCTTGAACTTGTTGTACTAAATAATACCAAATGCATTGGTATTTATAAGCTTGAGAGCCAAACTAGCCGTTGCTCCGTATTTTGCTTTTCCATACGTTATGCTTCCTGTATAGCATACATAATGCTCTTAGCATACGTAAGGCTTTTTTGTAGCGTACGTTATTACATGTCTATTTCTTTCCAGTAGCTACTGCATCTCTCATAGCGTGCACTATATCATTATGTAGCATACATTATATGTATCCTTAGATAGTCGTTGAAATGATGACGTACTCCATGACATCACTCGCCCATCAACGGTCCAATGTTTGAATTTAGATTCAAACTCTTAGCGTACGTTGTGTTAAGCATTAGGTTACATACTTATCATATGTCAATCTTCATGTATTACGTACGTTAGGTTACATACTTAGCATATTGATCTTTGTCTCCTTGACTTGATTCGTTCCTTCGTGAGTTACCTCTAGCATTTTCCAAATTTCTTTGGCACTATCACACGAGGAAACCCAATTGTGTTCTTCCGGATTTAAAGCAAAATAAAGTAGTTGTGTTACTTTGCTATTGTAATGATCGTTTTCACAATCTGTATCATCGTATTCTTTGAAGCTTTTGAGAGAGCCATCGACTTTCGTAGGAATTTTTGGACCAAGGCATATTACATTCCAAAGTTTGATATCATAGGCTCGAATGAAGCTTGACATCTTTTTCTTCCATGTCATGAAATTTTATCCACCAAAGAATGGAGATCGGTTTAAGACGAGGCCTTCGATTAGGGCATAATGAAGCACCATTGGATCATTTTCTCCTCGGATGTTAAGACGACTATAAGAGATACCCGCTCCAATACCAATTGTTGGGTTGGTACCTCCACTATAAGGGGAGTTATATAGTTTAAGAATATAGAATTCTTTTGCGATTTCGGAAGCGATAAAGTGTGGAATGACACATCGATTTATAGAGGTTCGGTCAATATGCCTACGTCCTTTCTTCTTATCTTTTTTTACAGGTTCAAGATAAACCTTTCCGCCTTTTCTTTAGTCGGTCCGAGGTAAACTATTGCAATCTTGTCTTCTATCGGTCCAACACAAACCGTTACAATCTTGTCTTTATGTCGGTCCAAGATAAACCGTTTTCCTTTTCTATTGGATGAGGAATCAACCTTTTTAGCTTTCTATCAGTACTAGAAAAACTTCAATTGGATTTAGATTATGATTCTAACCATGCTGGATCCACGATCCTAATAACACTGAATCAAACCTATAATCCTTTCTTTTCTCTCTTGTATGGTTGAGTGAGTTAAACAATCGAAGTCTTGTCAATTAAGCTCGATTACAACAATAATTTTATAACATATATCAGATGTATAGTAATTTGCTTAAAGTTGTTATACTAAATAATACCAAATGCATTGGTATTTATAGTCTTGAGAGCCAAACTAGCCGTTGCTCCGTATTTTGCTTTTCCATACGTTATGCTTCCTGTATAGCGTACATAATGCTCTTAGCGTACGTAAGGCTTTTTTGTAGCATACGTTATTACATGTCTATTTCACTCCAGTAGCTACTACATCTCTCATAGCGTGCGCTATATCATTACGTAGCATATATTATATGTATCCTTAGATAGTTGTTGAAATGATGACATACTCCATGACATCACTCGCCCATCAACAGTCCAATGTTTGAATTTAGATTCAAACTCTTAGCGTACATTGTGTTAAGCGTTAGGTTACATACTTAACATATGTTAATCTTCATGTATTACGTACGTTAGCCATGCCATGCTCGGATGTCTTCAGCTGGGTCTTTGTTGTGTACGTTAGCTATGATGCTTAGCGTATGTTAGCTGTGTTTTATGCTTCAGTTCATTGTATTTCTGTCCAACTCGTACATCTTCAACTGTTGTTGATTAATTGTTGTTTTTCATTGTTTATCACCTTATCATCAAAATCTTTAATATGAAAGTGTGGTATAAAATGTTCCAACATCAACTAATGGAAAGGAACCGATCACGATCCCTCCATAAAGTCTTCCAAACAATGGTATAGAAGATAAATCCTGACAGCTGTATCTTTTATTTCTGTTTGCTCCCGATGTAATGATTCAATTCCAAAAAGCACTGCAACTTTGATTTTGTTATCAACAAAATACTTAGTTGCCTAAGATTACAGCTCGTGATCTTCATTTACAGTTTGATTACACTTTATATTGAAACACTTGCCAAATATAAAAACTGCCAAGTCTAAAAAGCTGTATAAACTTGTTCGCGAACAGTTCATAGATTAAGTTGTATTTCGATAGACTATTTGCTGTAAGATTGTTCCTACGATCCAATCATAACTTAAGTTTTAATACACTTAGTCTTGTAGGATTTAAAATTTTAGAACTTGCCTATGAGCAGTTCAAAGTTTAGTCTAATTCTCGAAGACCAGATCCTCTGAGAGAAGACTTGAAGATAGCCTTGTGTTTTAAAATGGTTTGGCATTATAAAAACAAGGGAAATTGTTGGAAAAAATAATACCCTAAGTATTTTGATAAATGCACCCTAAAACCTGTCCCTACAACAAACTTCCTATAGTGCCCAAAAAGATATATCCCATAGTTAAATGGAAGTTCCAACTTTCAGCAAGAAGACTGTTGACTACAACAAAGAAGCTGTAGGTGTTTTACTTAGGAAAAGTAAAACACAATCCAAGAGAATTTAGACTTAGAGCTATAAACTATTGTGAGATAATATTTCTCTATTCACAAAGTATTCACAGTTTTAAAGTAGCATTTAATGCTGATAGGACAATATTTAATGCGGCTGAAAATACTATGGACTGGAGAGCATTTAATGTTCATAAAAAGAATGTTTGAAGCACTAAATACGAGACATCTTTGTTTCAAACATTCTGTAAAGCCACCAATCAGATTGGTCTAAATCCCACCAACCGTCCAACGACTACATTTACAATAGATCTATTTCTAAGGTTATAAATAGCCCAAGCAAGAGGACATTGCTCACTTACTGATTGATCAAGAATCCGAAGCATTCCACTATCTAAGCGTAGTCTATTTATTCAAGGAGCGCATATCTTGAGTGAAGAAATAATAAGTCCTCAACAGAGAACATCACAACTAGAATGAAGACTTACAAAGCGTACAACTGTTGTTCCAACTCGTGTAACTTCAACCCTTACTATGGATACCATTATCCCTGTGTGGACTAATTTTAACTATTCCGGCCTGTGTGGGAAGAAAAGAGTTCAAATACTGTTAAAGAAGCCTACAGTGAATCTGTGTGAACGGCTCAAGCTACAGTCGGCTGTATCAATCTGTGTCAATGATACAACGACCGATTTAGTTAAAACCATACAGTTGTGTACGTCTTGCTTTTAATAAACTTTTTATACCTACGTGCAGGATCCGTGGACATAGAGAGGTTTACCTTGATCCACACTGAAACTGTGTGTTATCATTTCTTGTACTTAATATTTTCATACTGTCTGTGAATTTTAGTATATGTACTCTGAAAATTCTGTAAGCACCAAGCTATAGGAGACTGTCTAGTTGCTGTACTTACAGCAACTTAGCTTAAGACTTTTGCTATGTAAAATAAACTTCGAAAAAGAGTACATCTTATTCAACCCCCTTCTAAGTTGTAAGATAGTATACTGTGACCAACAAGCTACATCCGACGGACCAATAATAATATTTATTATTACCATATGGTAATTTAAAGATATGAGTTGGTAATTTAAATTAACGTAGTCCTACAGAAATATTTGCAGGGAAAAAAATAAAAATAGAAAACAAAGGAAAACGCCAGTGATCGCAGACTAGTTGACAACTGGGGGCGCTCGACAGCCGGTGGTCGTGTTACATAGTAGCTGTCTGTAATGACCACTTGATATTGTTTCACTATTATTACATGTAAGGACATTTAAGAAATTTTTAGAATATTACTATTCTAATTATGTGTCTTAAGAACTATAAGAGTTTTGTTTTGTCACAAAATTAATGCAAAAATATTTTGGGGAAAAAATATTTTATGATTGTAGTTTTGTGTCAAAAACCCAATATAAATTTCTATGATTTATACGCATTTAAATATAGGTATTATAAGAAGTTTTCTTGAAATTTACTTTCTCAATACTACTTCTCAATCTTGGGTAGATTTAGAGTTAACCATGTATATGTTCGCTAAAATAGTTGTGATAACTGTAAGTGCACGGTATAGTTATAGTGTCGTGGCAATCAAAGGTCGTATTCAACAAGGATTAAGATTTTGACGGTTTGAGACTACTATAGTTGTACTAATGAACGCAAAAATAAAATAAATAAAAATAATTCTAAATAAAACAATAATGGGAGTGCAGAAATAGGTTCTAGGATACGCTTTATTTCAATTACTATTCGTGGCTCGTAATGAGGTACCTAAACCCTTATTAGTCCTTGTAGAAAAAACACAAAGTATATTCTATTTCGTACAAGTTAAAAACATACTAATTCTCAATTATAATTACTTGAATCAAAATATTCAAAATTAATCTAATAAAAATTAGAATTTTGTTTCCTCTCAAATTTCTTCTACTGGTTTCGATTTTGTCCAAGATTTGATTCGTCTATTATCAACTATCTCTTTTTGTATCTCAAGTTAATCAAAAGATATGATTAAAATATAAGCAAATCCTAGAATCTAAATGATATTAGCAAAGGAACATGGCTATTAATTTACAATAAGAATAACGGAACATGTTCTTTAATTTCAACTAAGAAAAATGTAACACACCTAAATCCCATTGGGTCATTACAGTGCCGTGGACTCCACACCAGGAGATCCACCAGGAGAACACGATCAAAATACAACAAAATGACCAAAAAAAGGGAGAATCACAGTCCCTACTATGATATCCAACATAATATTCCGATATGGAATTTCAACGACAAAAGTGAGCCTACGTGGCCAAAATAAAAGTACAACAACATCCACGAGCCTTGCTCGGATAATACAAAATGACAACGACTGAACAAAACTAGAGTACTCCAAACTGTATGACCGACATGAACACCAAAACAACTCGGACTAGTATCGCTCGAATGCCTCTTCGCCATCGTCATGCCCCTGTGTCTCAACTCTCTCCTCGCAAGCACCTAAAACATGTAAACATGTTCGGCCCCCACGGGGTCAGTCATCCAGATAATGAATATCAAATACATGTATAACATGATATGCATCCAAAGGCAGAATAAAATGGTACAATAATGGTAATAAGAGATGCTCACAAACCAAGGTAAGAACCAAGCATTCGTGAAACACTACGACCACGGCATACGATCGGTACCTGCTCAAAAGGTTAGAATACAAGTGCCCAATGGCGAATCATCAATATAGAACACAACAATATATTACCCGAAGGTAAACCAAGCCATAGCTAAAATAGGTACGAATCACAAAGCCCGAAGGCTCCAACGTAAATACCAAAACATCACAATGGCCTGAAAGCCCCTCAGCCGAAGCTGCCAAATATCACATTCACCTGAAAGTCACTCAGACGGAACTGCCAATCATCACAATGGCCCGAAGCCAAACACCCCGAAGCTGTATCATCTGAGGGCCGAAGCCATGGCACGAAGCCGTATCACAATGAGGGCCGAAGTCACGACACGAAGCCGTATCACAATGAGGGCCGAAGCCACGGCATGAAGCCGTATCACAATGAGGGCCGAAGCCACGGCACGAAGCCGTATCATAATAAGGGACGAAGCCACGGCACGAAGCCGTATCACAATGAGGGCCGAAGCCACGGCACAAAGCCGTATCACAATGAGTCCATCCAATGGCCGTGACCTACTGAACTGTAGGTGTTGGGAAACCAACCGCGAAGGTTCAAGTCCCAAACTTACCCTTCGAGGACTAGCCGAGACTAGCCTCCCAAAACACAATTAATCACAACCGGCAACGATCACAAAATTACCGAATTCACAAGAATAATAGTGTGCTACCTTGAGTCGGTCAACACAACAACAATAACTCACGGATGGGCACCGTCCTCGGTGGTCCCAATTCAAATACCTCGACTGCCTTAGGAATGGCCAATCGATCACAATGACATCAATGGATGGGATCCATCCTCGACAGTCCCAATTCAATACCTCAATTGTCATAGAACGACCAATCGATAACAACGATACAACAGATGGGAAATGTCTTCGACGGTCCCAATTCAATACATCGATTACCTCAGAACGGTCAATCGACAACAACGATACAACATATGGGAATTATCCTTGATAATCCCCATTCAATACGTCGATTACCCTAGAACGGTCAATCGATAAATGATGGTACAACGGATGGGAATTATTCTCGATAATCCCAATTCAATACCCCGATTGCCTTAAAATGGCCAATCGATCACACGAAACGATTAGAACAGATGTCCTGGAGCCTTTAATCAGTTACCGATGATGGAGATGATAATTGAACATGTCAATGCCTTCACTCGGCCAATTACAGAATAGCAAAATACCAATATCAATAACAATGATCGCAACAATGTCTTAAACCGACATCAATATCAACAATAACTGATACATCTATACCGCGAACTGGCTATCGACAATAACATCAAGAACGAGTATCTCAAAGCCCTGAACGGCCTTTATCGGGCAATAACAACATTTGGCATAATTTGTCGAAGGGTATCGTATCAAACAATCCCCTGATAACAACAAAATCATAGAGAGACCAAGTATCGAAATGATACAACACATTCATACACATACATGATAACATTAATCTCAATGACTAGTACAAGTATAAAACTTGCCTCAAACCGAAGGCGAGAAAGTCCTTACACGATCAACGTCCTCCCACGAAACGACGAACGGTGTCTTCCGACGATCACAAGCACTCAAACTGTTAGGAATATGCCCTCGAATGCCACTCAGGGGATGAGAGAGTAAGGGCATTGTACTTGTAATTATGGAATAATTAATAAAAAGGCAATACGATTCATTCACTGTTTATTGTATTTCAATTGCATTCTTGATTTGGTAAACATTGAAGTGAAGTCCTTGTAAATAAATCGAACATTCCATTCTCGATATGGGATAAGAGAAAATGCACTTGAAGTGTTTAAAGTTTATTTACGTAAATTGTTCGCAAGTCAATAAACTTAAAATGGGCATTAAGTTTTAATACGACCTGTATAACTGATGTTAGGACGTGTGCACGTCTTGATAGCATAGTTATAAGTATATTGGTGGGGCCAGTATACTCGAACACGACTCATACCCGATTCAGTCACACGGTATTCACTCTCGGAGAGTCGATGACGAATCGAATGGTTGTGATAGTATACGTGGACCTTTGACTTGAGGGTTTAGTAGAAGATGTGCCTGTGACATTTAGTTTGTCATTAGAGTAGTTAGACTCATTTGTTTAATTGCTGAGTCGACCTCGAAGTGCGGACTATACGGGTAGGTAGCAGTCTTTACTGTACGCCAAGAAAGGATTCTATCTCCTATTAGTGAGCAGGCGAATGTCCTATACGGTTAATGGCAAATAAGATCATAAGTCTTTGGCCAAAGCATTCTGATATAGTCGTATTAGATACACTATTAATCAGTCGGTCTTGATTTGCATTAACACATGTATAGAGTTTTGTCAACAATAGGGTTTGACTTTACCGTGACCCGAAGACTTGACCAGGACATCTGATGAAGGGTCTATACGTATATAGTATTCACGACATAATGGTTCTGGAATGATCCCTTCATTCGTTCTCAGTTGGGGTTTACAGTGCGCCCGCTAGGCTAGGTAAGTGCTGCCCGCACTCATTGGTGTAATATCCGGATTTATTACTGTGTAATTTACCTGTATTAGAACCCTGTATTATTCGGAATTGTGATCTTGATGATTGGAGTATGATATTTCTTACATTGATATATTTGTACATAAGTATAACAACATCCAAAATTTCTCATGCAAACTCGTGATAGCGCATGCTAAGAATATAGCTTAACGCGCGCTATCGAGCTACTACTAGCGCACGCTATGTATGTAGGAGTTGCGTGCGCTAAGCACTCAATTATTGAACTGGACGGCTAGCACCTGCGCCAGCCGGGACATGGGTTCGGATAAGATTCCCGCGGACGAACCTGGATAGATTTGGAGTCAACGCTTCGTAGCGTGCGCTAAGTATTGTATGCTGGCGTGCGCTAATTAGCTAAAGTGCAGAATATTATAAATGAGACAACAACCCGTTTTGGCTTACATTTCATTCGTCTATTCTTCATTCTTGAGAGGCCAGAGAGCTATAATAATCCTTCTACACACTTAGAACACATCTTATTCATCCTTGTATATTGGTTATCGCTTGTGAGTGATCATTGAAGTAGAGTAGCACCTTGGAGTGGCATACAACCAACCGGAGTTGGATTCTACCTTACGGTTCAGTAATTTTCGTCATATTAAGATATGTTCAACCTATCTCCAGACTTAGAGTTGGATTCTAAAGAATTGGATGATCATGTTATCGAGATATTGATTTTCATTAGTGAATTATCCAAAGTACATCATGTTTGGAATATTGAGATGAATAGGCCTTAAGTACCTTGATTATGAACATCATGATTCGAATCTTATTACAATGAACAAGTAGAGGAAGCTTCTATCATTGGTAATCCAAATCTAGTAGATGACTTCATAGCAATCATGGACTTGACTTTAACATCACTATTGTTAGATGAATCTAATGGATTGATCATGGAAAGATTTATTTTGTATAGATGGAACATTATTCAAACTTCAGAGTGATAGTTTTCATTGATATAAAGGTGTGATATCAACCGTTAAATATCAACCGTTAAGCCTTCCGAATTATCGCATGAAGTATGGTATTTGAAATGGAATATGGTTTTATAATAGTATACATATTCTTGAATCCGAAGTTGTTGTTATCCGTAAGATCATTCATAGCCGTATAAACATGATATTCATGGAGGTAACATGAATTTACACTGAGGATTTCATTTGGTTTGATCATGTTAAGGTCCGTTTACTGCCCAGTAGTAAACTGCCATGCACAGTTAGTGCACGCTAAGCTATGTAGATTAACGTGCTCTATTGAGCATGAGTTAACGTACGCTACGTTTGGTACTTAACGTACGTTAGGCCATCAGACGAGTCAGTCGGATGATTAGTGAGGTACTGACCATGCATAGTTAGCGTACGCTAGGCTTGTTGTTTGCGTGCGCTATCGAGCAGACTTAACGCACGCTACACAGAGTACTTAGCGTGCGCTAAGAAGTTCAGACAGATTTCATTTTATTAGCTTTTGGCCGTAAATTGAATTGTTAGACATTCGTACGACGTGAGATAAATCCTATATTATTTCTTTTGTTAAGGTTTGAGCTTGTTACGTGATTGATTGAGGGGGGACGACCTTCGAGTGTTCGTTTCCATGGAAGTATTGTTCTTGTCTTCAAATCGAGGCAAGTACCTTATTTGTTTTATGTATTGATGTTATACATATTGTCATGCATGTATGTCGTTGTTGTATGTCCACCTCGTGTTGGTCGGACGGGATCATCGGGGGATCTATGCTAGCGTGCGCTGGATCATCGGAAGGGTTTTTCCACCACGGGTTGGTCTGACGGGATCATCGTGGGTTCTAGGCAGTGAACGCTGGATTGTCGGAATTACCATGTGTATGTTGTGATATCATGTTTTGATTATCAGTTGTGTATATTATGTATGAGTTTCTCACAGGAGAAAACTCGTTTGACATTTGATCATTTACGTTATTATTATTCTGCGTGTGACGTTGAATAATATGTTGTGGTACTTGTACTAGCATCGTTGTGCTAACCCCTTCGGGGGTGAACATTTTGTTTATGTTCAGGATCTAGGAGAGCGGGGAAACAACCACTCGAGCTGCATGACGACGAGGGTGCAGAGTGATGTTCCGGCCGGGTTTATTTGTCTGTTGTTTATTGGTTATTTCAATAAGTACTCGAGTACGAAGTCATTTATGATGAATTTGAATTTGGTGATGTATTATTAAGTTTCTGTTGAACAATTGTATTTTCAGTATTTGGTCAGAACCGTTGTATCTTAATTCCGTTATTTCCATTCGTTAGTACCTCTTAATGTCTGTTCAATTCTTCAGCCTTGTAAATCCTTATGTAAAGGATTTACGGCGCTGTAATATTCTTGAATATATCGGGGGTGTTACAGAATATGGTATCGGAGCTAAGATTATGGATATCTTGGCCGTTGGGTTAAAATAGGGGTCATTTATGTCTTTTGAGGTAACCGGCCGCGAATAACATCACTGTACTGCCTACGTCTTCGTGCGGGCGGTGGTTGTAAGTTCCTAAACTCTATCTCATCTTTTACATGTTATATTCCTTTGTACTTGAGCATTTGAATGGCATTGTTCCTGGTATATTGAGTATTTGTGCTTACAGTATGTTGAGAGGCGGACGTGGACGTGGACGCGGTCGCGGATGCGGACAAAGGAATGCAGAAAGGGAAGCGTCGCCTTCAAATCAAGCCAGTCATAGCTCAGGCGAGCCACAACGATCTATCAATAACGAACCGGAACCTGCTTTACCAGAGATCCTTCGTCAAGTGGTGAACCAGATGACTCAGTTCGCCCAAGTCGTGGACCGAATGCAGGTGGCGGTGGGACTACAGTAGGGAGAGAGACAGCAAGGGATCCCAGACATGGGAAATCGAGATGACCGGTGGCTGCAGGAGGTGGCGAAGATGCAACCACCCAAATTCAACGGTATTTCTGAGACTCCCACCTGGGACCATTGGTTGAAGGAACTGAAGAAAATCCTTGCCGGAATTAACTGCCCAGACGACCGGAGAGCCTCTATCGCTCAATATTTTCTAATAGGGGAAGCGTCCGAATGGTGGGAAGCCATCCGGCCTGTAGACCATGATGCTGATTGGACAGAGTTTAGATTGATTATGGAAGCTCAGTATTGCCCTCGTCCTGTGAGGGAAGCTAAAGTTCGGGAGTTTTTCTCCGCTCAACCTTCAGATGTGCCAGTATCCCAGGCAATTAAGATGTTTAACCAGCAGCTAGCATTTGTTCGACATCTGGTCAGAACAGATGCAGAAATGATGATCCATTTCGATATGAGGATGAAACCAGAAATCCAGAGGTACATGTCCGGTTTTGAATGTACCACACTCCGTCAATACCAGGATAAGGCGTTGGCGTATGAGTTCAAGGAAGCATCTATGGAGAAATTTTCGGAATCCAAGAAGCAGAAAGTCTCTGGCACTTTTACAGAGCACAAGAACAGCGGGCCCCGTAAGGCCCAGTCATCCTTTCACTCTTTCAAGAAACCTCCGCACCCAGTTAGGAGTGGAAAGAACTTCGGAGCGACATCAACTATTACTGATGTTACCAGGAAATGCTTTAACTGCGCCCAGACGGGGCACTATCGACGGAATTGCCCCCTACCTGCCGTGACATGTTTTGATTGTGGTCGAGAGGGACATCATGCGGTGTTCTGTGAAGAGGCTGCAAAGTCTTTTAGAGCCCGTACACCACAGCCAGTCCAGAAAGAAACCAGTATCCAACAGACGCAGCAAAGTGTTCATATGCCTCAAAATTTTGGCCGCGGACGAGGCAGAGGACAATGGGACCGAAAGGGGACATCGAGTGCCGGATCTGTTCCCCCACATTTGTACGAAATGAGGAGGACAGACGATCATGATGCTGCTGTCGCATCAGGTACTGTCCAGATCCTTTCCCAGCCAGTTAGCGTTTTATTCGATACAGGAGCTACGCATTCTTTTATATCTTTGTCTTGTGTAAATCATTTGAATATTTCCGGTTTTCATACTTTTGAACCTTATGTTGTTGGTTTACTGAGTGGAGAGAGGATTGTCGGGAACTTAGAAACTAGAAATTTCCCTGTATCATTTGGAGGCAGAGAGTGGCTCTCAAATTTGATTGTAATAGAAATGCAAGGAGACAACCTGATACTCGGAGACGATTGGGTGAATCGATATGGAGCAATTGTAAACTACCGAAGGAGGAATATCTCGCTGATCGCTGACGATGGTTCCAAAATATTGTTTGAGGGGTGGAAACTGGGAAGCTTAGGAAAATTGATCAAGGCGATGAAAGCTGTCAAATTGTTGAAACAGGGCTGTATCGGATACTGGTGCTATGCAATGAAGAAAGAAGACGAAATTGTGGAACTTTCATCTATTCCTGTTGTGAACGAATTTCTTGATGTATTTCCTGACGAGTTACCTGGACTACCTCCACGAAGGGATGTAGAATTTACCATTGAGCTGGAACCCGGAGCTACACCAATTTCTAAGGCGCCGTATCGTATGGCACCTATTGAGATGTACGAACTGAAAAAGCAGCTGGAGGAGTTACGGGACAAAGGCTATATTCAGCCAAGCGTTTCGCCCTGGGGAGCGCCAGTTCTTTTTGTCCGAAAGAAGGATGGATCTCTTCGACTATGTATTGACTATCGAGAGCTGAACAAGATGATGATTAAGAACAAGTATCCGTTGTCACGGATTGATGATCTATTTGACCAGTTGCAAGGGGCAACAGTATTTTCTAAAATCGATCTGAGATCAGGGTATCATCAGCTGAGGATTAAGGAATCTGATGTTCCGAAATCAGCATTCAGAACTCGCTACGGACATTATGAGTTTGTAGTGATGCCGTTTGGTCTCACTAATGCACCTGCTGTATTCATGCAATTTATGAACCGAGTGTTCATCGAATATTTGGATAAATTTGTGGTCGTGTTCATTGATGACATTCTAGTGTATTCTAAGAGCCCGGAAGAGCATGCTCAGCATTTGCGGATTGTATTGGAACTTTTGAGAAGCGAGCAATTGTATGCCAAACTCTCTAAGTGTGAATTTTGGCTGAAGGAAGTAATGTTACTCGGCCATGTGGTATCAGCTAAAGGAGTCCGAGTAGACCCTCAGAAAATCGAAGCAATTATAGATTGGAAACCTACAAAGAACGTGAAAGAAGTCCGAAGCTTCTTAGGACTTGCTGGGTATTATCATCGATTCGTGGAAGGGTTTTCTAAAATTTCCCGCCCACTTACTCGACTCCTGCAGAAAACTCAAAAGTTTGAGTGGAACGAGTCGTGTCAGACTAGTTTTGATGAGTTAAAGAAGAGATTGACGACGGCACCAATTCTATCACTTCCACAGGGAACTGGAGGATTTATAATTTATAGTGATGCTTCGAAACAAGGACTCGGGTGCGTATTGATGCAGAATGATAAGGTGATCGCTTATGCGTCGCGACAGATGAAACCTTATGAAGTGAATTACCCAACACATGATTTGGAGCTAGCAGCAGTAGTTTTTGCTTTGAAGATCCAGAGGCATTATCTGTACGGGACTCACTGTCAGATCTTTACGGATCACAAGAGTCTCAAATACATCTTCAGTCAGAAAGAATTGAACATGCGGCAAAGAAGATGGTTAGAACTGATTAAGGACTATGACTTGGAGATTTTGTATCATCCAGGCAAAGCGAATGTAGTGGCCGATGCACTCAGCCGCAAGCCTGTTTCTATTCAGATGCTGGAGACGCTGACCTCCCAACTTAGCCTTCAATGAGTGATGATTCGAGAAGGAATTGAAGTGTGGTTACAAAGAGTCCAAGGACAACTGTGCGTGATGGAGATAACTTCATCACTAACCGAAGAAATCAAATCTAGACTGGCAGATGATCCTCTGATGATTCGGTTACGTGATGAAGTGATCAAGGGAAAGGCCCCCGGATTCATAATTCATGATGATGGAGTTTTGAGATTTCAGAACCGACTCTGCGTTCCCGATGTCGATGTTCAAATGCATAATTATGAAGGAAGCTCACAGTCGCCCTATTCTATCCACCTGTGCACCAAGAAGATGTATAAGGACTTGAAGCACTTCGTGGAGCAACATGAAGAAAGATGTAGCGGACTATGTTTCGAAATGCTTGACTTGTCAACAGGTTAAGATAGAGCATCAACGGCCTGCCGGAATGTTGAAGCCACTCCCGATTCCTGAATGGAAGTAGTAGGACATATCGATGGACTTTATCACTAGTATGCCGAGAACCAGGATAGGAATGAACATGATTTGGGTGATAGTTGATCGTTTAACCAAATCAGCTCATTTTCTAGGCATTAAGGACACGTGGGGACCAGAGAGGTTGGCACGAGTATTTATTTCGGAGATAGTTCGATTGCATGGTACGCCGAAAACCATTATTTCTGATCGAGACGGCCATTTTGTGTCTCATTTTTGGAAAGCAGTTCATAAGGCCTTGGGGACCGAATTGAACTTCAATACAGCTTATCACCCGCAGACTGACGGACAATCCGAGAGGACCATTCAAACAGTGGAGGATATGCTGAGGGCTTGTGCCTTAGATTGGTCAAACGATTGGGAAGTTCATCTACCATTGATTGAATTTACCTACAACAATAGTTGGCATGCTTCCATTAAGATGGCACCATTCGAGGCACTATACGGTAGGAGATGCAGATCGCCCCTATGCTGGGACAATTCGTCAGACTTGATCGGAACAGAAACAGAGTTGATCGTGCAGACTCGATAGAAGATAGCTTTTATTCGTGAAAGACTGTTGACCGCCTGCAGTCGCGTAAATCTTACGCACGCACGTCGTGCCGCCATTGGAGTTCGATCGAGACCACGTACTTTTAATGATTTCTCCTACTCGGGGAATCTTTCATTTCGGAAGGAAAGGAAAGCTGAGTCCGAGATATATCGGAGCATTTGAGATCCTTGAGAGAGTTGGAGAGTTGGCATACAGATTAGCATTGCCGCCGTCATTGTGCCATGTTCATAACGTGTTCCACGTATCCCAGTTACGGAGGTATATACCAGATCCCAGTCATATCATTGATTTCGGCGAGATCGAAGTCGCGCAGGATGGGACGTTTGAAGAAAGACCGGTCAAGATACTCGAGAGTCGAGTTAAGCAGTTGAGGAACAAACCAATCGTTTTGGTCAAAGTTCAATGGTCACGTAACGGAATGGAAGAAGCCACATGGGAAACGGAAGCTGGTATGAAGTCCAGATATCCCGAGTTATTTTCGTCTTGAGTTTCGGGACGAAACTCCTTTTTAGTAGGAGAGTATGTAATATCCGGATTTATTACTGTGTAATTTACCTGTATTCGAACCTTGTATTATTCGGAATTGTGATCTTGATGATTGGAGTATGACATTTCTTACATTGATATCTTTGTACATAAGTATAACAACATGCAAAATTTCTCATGCAAACTCGTGATAGCGCACGCTAAGAATGTAGCTTAACGCGCGCTATCGAGCTACTACTAGCGCACGCTATGTATGTAGGAGTTGCGTGCGCTAAGCACTCAATTATTGAACTGGACGGCTAGCACATGCGCCAGCCGGGACATGGGTCCGGATAAGATTCCCGCGGACGAACCTGGACAGATTTGGAGTCAATGCTTAGTAGCGTGCGCTAAGTATTGTATGCTAGCGTGCGCTAATTAGCTAAAGTGCAGAATATTATAAATGAGATAACAACCCATTTTGGCTTACATTTCATTCGTCCATTCTTCATTCTTGAGAGGCCAGAGAGCTATAATAATCCTTCTATACACTTAGAACACATCTTATTGATCCTTGTATATTGGTTATCACTTGTGAGTGATCATTGAAGTAGAGTAGCACCTTGGAGGGCATACAACCAACCGGAGTCGGATTCTACCTTACGGTTCAGTGATTTTCGTCATATTAAGGTATGTTCAACCTATCTTCAGACTTAGAGTTGGATTCTAAAGAATTGGATGATCATGTTATCGAGATATTGATTTTCATTAGTGAATTATCCAAAGGACATCATGTTTGGAATATTGAGATGAATAGGCCTTAAGTACCTTGATTATGAAAATCATGATTCGAATCTTATTACAATGAACAAGTAGAGGAAACTTCTATCATTGGTAATCCAAATCTAGTAGATGACTTCATAGCAATCATGGACTTGACTTTAACATAATTATTGTTAGATGAATCTAAGGGATTGATCATGGAAGGATTTATTTTGTATAGGTGGAACATTATTCAAACTTCAGAGTGATAGTTTTCATTGATATAAAGGTGTGATATCAACCGTTAAGCCTTCCGAATTATCGCATGAAGTATTGTATTTGAAATGGAATATGGTTTTATAATAGTATACATATTCTTGAATCCAAAGTTGTTGTTATCCGTAAGATCATTCATAGCCGTATAAACATGATATTCATAGAGGTAACATGAATTTACACCGAGGGTTTCATTTGGTTTGATCATGTTAAGGTCCGTTTACTGCCCAGTAGTAAACTGCCATGCACAGTTAGCGCACGCTAAGCTATGTAGATTAACGTGCGCTATCGAGCATGAGTTAAGGTACGCTACGTTTGGTACTTAACGTACGTTAGGCCATCAGACGAGTCAGTCGGCTGATCAGTGAGGTACTGACCATGCATAGTTAGCGTACGCTAGGCTTGTTGTTTGCGTGCGCTATCGAGCAGACTTAACGCACGCTACACAGAGTACTTAGCGTGCGCTAAGAAGTTCAGACAGATTTCATTTTATGAGCGTTTGGCCGTAAATCGAATTGTTAGACATTCGTACGACGTGAGATAAATCATATATTATTTCTTTTGTTAAGGTTTGAGCTTGTTACGTGATTGATTGAGGGGGGACGACCTTCGAGTGTTCGTTTTCGTGGAAGTATTGTTCTTGTCTTCAAATCGAGGCAAGTACCTTATTTGTTTTATGTATTGATGTTATACATATTGTCGTGCATGTATGTCGATGTTGTATGTCCACCTCGTGTTGGTCCGACGGGATCATCGGGGGATCTATGCTAGCGTGCGCTGGATCATCGGATGGGTTTTTCCACCACGGGTTGGATTGACGGGATCATCGTGGGTTCTAGGCAGTGAACGCTGGATCGTCGGAATTACCATGTGTATGTTGTGATATCATGTTGTGATTATCAGTTGTGTATATTATGTATGAGTTTCTCGCAGGAGAAGACTCGTTTGACATTTTATCATTTACGTTATTATTATTCTGCGTGTGACGTTGAATAATATGTTGTGGTACTTGTACTAGCATCGTTGTGCTAACCCCTTCGCGGGTGAACATTTTGTTTATGTTCAGGATCCAGGAGAGCGGGGAAACAACCACTGGAGCTGCATGACGACGAGGGTGCATAGTGATGTTCCGCCCGGGTTTATTTGTCTGTCGTTTATTGGTTATTTCAATAAGTACTCGAGTACGAAGTCATTTATGATGAATTTGAATTTGGTGATGTATTATTAAGTTTCTGTTGAACAATTGTATTTTCAGTATTTGGTCAGAACCGTTGTATCTTAATTACGTTATTTCCATTCGTTAGTACCTCTTAATGTCTGTTCAATTCTTCAGCCTTGTAAATCCTTATGTAAAGGATTTACGGCGCTGTAATATTCCTGAATATATCGGGGGTGTTACAATTGGTTCCTCCCAATGCCGGCTGATACGGACCTACGGAGTCGCGCATTAGGAGCGTTGACGGATAAATGTGAATTTATTATCTCTTTATTAATATTAGATATTGGATATCTAAATTATGATTTATTGGATAAATCAAAATTGCGGTCTTATGAATTGAAATTAAGTTATCGGGTATTTAATTTAATTCATAAATTATATTTCTTAGAGAAATATATTTGTATTTGATATAATTAATTAATTGGATTAATTAATTTATATAAATACATTGGTGATTAAACGGAATATTGTTAACGGAGTCATTTGACGAACGTCCGGTACACGAGCCAAGTGGCTCGGCTCGTTTTCTAGGAAGTTTTCTTCTAGCCGCCCCCTCCCTACTTTTCACATGTCTTGTTGGTTTTTTAAATAACATCATGCATGTTAAGGTGATAATTTGGTGATATTATATATCACATTATTGTTATGACTTTGTTATTAAAAAAATGACAAGACAAAACTCTCAACATATAATACTATTCTCCATCTTCTTCCTTATAGGAGGTGACTGCCGAGAGTTAAGTGAACAAGGGAGGGAGAAATATTTTCAAGTTTTTTTTTTCATCTTAGAGGTGAGAAATAATAAGAAAAAGAGATATAAATTCCTATAGTAATTTCTAGCCGTCTTCTTGGAGAACAGATTGCTATCGAATTTTTACGGGTAACTTCCGACGCGTGTGAAGTAGAGGCTTCGAATTTTCAGTGCTTGGAACGAAGGGATTTCGTGTTCGTGAAGGGGTTCTTGATCGGCATCCATTTTTACGAAGATTTATTTCAAAGGCTTCAAGGGTATGGTTTTTATCTTCGTATTTATTTTTTGTATATACGTTACTTGATCGGTCCTGTTTGGGATTCATTTTTATTTTCCGCTGCGTATTTCGTTTTATTTTCGGAATCCCAGCAGTGGTATCGGAGCGAGGTCAATGTTTCTGTATATACGATTATTTGTGTATTTTGAATGCTTTTGGATGATGATTATGATTTATAATCATGTTTGGAATAATCTTAGATTTTAAATTGTTCGTTGTAGCATCACGTTTTTGGAAACGAGCCGAAAAACGAAGAAACGGGTCACGGCAGTGGTGTCAAAGATCGCCTCGGGCTACTCGCCCAGCCGCGATCATGCTCGCCCATGCTCGGCCATGTCTCGGCCGCACTGCCGAGAGGCACTGATGCTCGCCGATCAGACTCGCCAGTCGCGAGCATGGCTCGGCCAGCAAATTTCGGGTTTTGGCCCGATTTTGAATTTGGCGCGGCCGGGCCTAAACCGGATTGTCCGGACTGCTTTTAAGTTTATATTTTGTTGTAATTATTTCCCAAAATTTAAATTAGATTTTAATTTGACTAAATTAATATTTGGAATATTTTTTTAGTTAAGGGAAATAAATTAAACGAAAATATTATTTTGGCCGGATTACTTCGAATGAATTTAAATGACGATTATTAGTATTAATTGGATTAATACCATTAAAATTGAATAGATTAATTTTATATTGATTGGATTAATATATTAATCGATTATTTAATTTTAATGCCACTTTATATTAATTGGATTAATATAGTAGAAATTGAATTAATTTATATTAAAATTAATTGTTTAATTTCGTTGCCATTACATGTTGTATGGAATCCTTATGTGATGGTGATATAGCTCGTGGACTTAGTTTTTGATTTGTTCGATTCGATTGGGTTGTAAAGGCCGTTTTAAGCCTATTTATATTTACTAGAAAAATTTCTATAGAATGCAATTTTTCAATGATGTAATTATTATTTTGGGTATGACGAAGACCGAAGACAACCAACCGAGAAGACGAAGATTCGAAGACTGTGTTTTTATTTATTGGGTCATTCGCTTGGCCCAGTACTTAGGAATTAGGTCCATGAGCTATATGTTGGTAGTAACTAGGTTATTGTTTTCTGTTTTTTATTTTGAATGATTGACAAACCAACAAATGCGCGTATAAATGAATTAATGTGCAAAGTGTAACATTAATCGCGAAATTCTCCCGACTACAAACACACTAAGTTATAAAGGTTACGAGGTTTCCTACCCTCCGTCAAACTCATGGATAATTGAAATCTAAACCGGAATATTATTCTTCCGAGTATGTCGGGGTAATATTTTTGGGGAAAGTTGATAAATTCCTAGAGTGCATTAGATGCCTTTGGTTGTGACAAATCAAACCACTATAAACCGTATGGGTTGCCGGGTAAGATTCAATTGTCAGACTAATAGGAGTTGACGGTTTAAACTTAGATAGTTCAGCGAGCCATAGAAACCGAATGGGTTGAGGGCAATTGAACTAGGGGTAAAAGAAGATCGAATCATCCATTAGATGGCTTGGTATTAGACACCACTTTATAAAGAATAATTGAATAGAAACCGTATGGGTTGCCCTCTATTAAACTTTGTAAAGAAATCGATCGCCACTATGAAGTGACCCAAAACTTCCGGATTTAACATGGAAGTATGTAAATGACGATAAAATAGTGGGAGCCGAGTTATGAATAAAGAAAGCCCTTAAATTCTTTACTCGGATCATAATTAAATAATGACTAATGAATCATAAATTATTTTCTGCACTTAACTAAATCTCTCTAAAAAAATGGCTAAAAACCCACTTGCAATACTACTAGAAGAGAATCTCCTAACTGGACCCAATTTTGTTGACTGGTTGCGGAATCTAATGATTGTACTCAGTATGGAGTCTCTGGGATACGTCTTGGAGGCGGACATTCCACCGAATCCAATCCGGACTAGGGGTAATCAGGAAGATATTGATGTCCATGAAAAATGGGTCAAGGATGACGTGCTACTCCATGGCTTTATGATGGGCTCAATGACTAATGAACTACAGAGAGCGCACGAGAAAATGACTTATGCTAGGCAGATTCTCACACACTTGACCGAACTTTATGGAGAGCACAGTAGGACTGCTAGATATGAGATATCGAAGCAGTTGTTCAGTGCTAGGATGAAGGAAGTGGAGAAAGTGGGAGACCACGTCCTCAAGATGATCTCTATGATTGAGAGGCTCGAGGTGCTCAACTTTAATATGGATTTATCCCTTCAAATTGATCTCATCCTTCAATCTCTCCCTGACTCTTTCACGCAATTTGTAATGAATTTCAATTATAATGAAATTATATGCACATTAGCTGGGCTAATGAATAAACTGGTGATGGCGCAGTCTAACATGAAGACTAAACCGAGAGAGGATGCTCTTGTGATTTCTTCTGGGCCTCGGAGGTCCAAGAACAAGAATAAAAAGACCTACGAGCAGTACAAACCCAAGAAAGGGGTACAGAAAGGAAAGGGCAAGGCCCGAAAGGTTCAAAAGGTAGGCGGTCCAAAACCTACGGACAAATGCCTTGAATGTGGTGAGATGGGTCACTGGCGAAGGACTTGTCCTAATATTAATGGCGCATCAGGTACGGAACTTTTTGTTTTTGAAACTAATTGTTCCGCTACTGTATATTCTACTTCATGGATTTTGGATTCAGGTGCCACTTCTCATATTTGTACTATGAATCAGGATCTGGAACAAAGTAGAAAACTTGAAGCTCGGGAAATAATGATCCTTTTCGGAAGCGGACAAAGTGTCGAGGCAACTGATATTGGATCAATCCTACTGGGTTTAAAATCCAGTTTTATTTTGACATTAGATGAAGTACTTGTTTTGCCCAAGGGGCATAAAAACATTGTATCCATTCCAGTCTTGGACCGGAAAGGATTTTGTTTCTTCATTGGAAATGGTAGTTGTAAAATTTTTTTTCGAAATAAATTGGTTGGCACAGCTACATTGTTGAATGGTTTATATCATCTGAACATGCAAAATAAAACACCAGTGAACACTATAACTAGGAAACGTGGTAGGCAAGATACTAACCAAGCTCTTAAATGGCACCTTAGACTTGGTCATATTGGTCAGACCAAGGTTCAGAAAATGGAGAAAGATGGACTTTTAAGTCCATTGGGTGTAGAACCCTATCCAACTTGTGAATCTTGCCTTAGAGGCAAAATGAGTAAGTCCCCCTTCACACGGACTTTTGAAAGGGCTGCCGATAAACTTGGATTGGTACATACCAATGTTTGTGGTGCTCTAGAAGTGTCCCGAGATGGATATCAATATTTCATAACGTTCACAGATGATCATACTAGGTATGGGATTGTGTACTTAATAAAACATAAATCCTAAGCCTTTAGTAAATTCAAAGAATTTAAGGCCCCAGTTGAAAAACAGACTGGATGTCATATCAAAGCACTTCGGCCGGACCGAGGTGGTGAATATATGAGCACAGAGTTTGATGAGTTCCTTAAGGAACATGGAATAGTTTCACAATTGACGCCGCCAGGAACCCCACAGTTAAATGGTCTTTCAGAAAGGAGAAATCGAACTTTGTTGGACATGGTTTGCTCTATGTTAAATTACACTGATTTACCTATTTACCTGTGGGGGTATGCCTTACTAACCGCTGCCTATATCCTTAATAGATGTCCTTCCAAATCCGTTCCTATCACTCTGCATGAGATGTGGAATGGTAAGAAACCAAGCCTTAATCACATAAGGATTTGGGGATATCCAGCCTATGTCAAGAAGGCTAAGGTGGACAAACTAGAAGCGAGGTCCATCAAAGGACGTTTCATTGGATACCCAGAGGACTCGATGGGTTATCTATTTTACATGCCAGAAGACCATAGGGTCGTTGTGGCATTACAAGCGCACTTCCTTGAGGATGAATTCATTCAGGAAGGTGGCTCGGGTAAAAATATCTCTTTAGAAGAGCATAATGAAGATCCTAAGGAGACATCTGATCAGGGATAAGGAACCGAACCTATTGTAACACAACCTCCACTTCGAAGGTCTGATAAGGTGTGTATGCTGCAACGAGCCATTTATGGGCTGAAGCAAGCTTCTCGGAGTTGGAACCTTCGATTTGACGAAGCAGTCAAGGACTTTGACTTCGTATGAAATGAGGAGGAACCGTGTGTTGACAAAAAGGTCAGTGGGAGCAACATTGCGTTCTTAGTACTATATGTAGATGATATTCTACTTATAGGAAATAATGTAGCAATGCTCAGCATTGTGAAAGCTTGGCTTTCTAAAACGTTCTCCATGAAAGACTTGGGAGAAGCTTCCTATATTATAGGGATTCGTCTTTATAGAGATAGACCGTGAAGAATGATAGGACTTTCCCAAGCGCTCTATATATATAAAATCCTGAGAAGATTCAAGATGGATGAATCTAAAAGAGGGTTCCTTCCCATGCGACATGGAATTCATCTCACCACAAAAATGTGTCCTCGAAGTGAGGAATACAAGAGAGATGAGTAAGGTACCCTATGCCTCAGCAGTGGGTAGCCTCATGTACGCTATATTGTGAACGAGACCAGACTTAGCCTATGTTGTGAGTATGGTAAGCCGATTTCAAGCAAACCCGAGTAGGGAACACAGGACTGCCGTAAAGAACATTCTTAAGTACTTAAGAAGAACTAGAGATTTGGTTCTTACTTACGGTGGTGGAGAACTGAGGGTGATTGGATTCACCGATTCTGATTTTCAAGTAGACAATGACGACTCTAAGTCGACATCTGGGTATTTGTTTACTCTCAATGGAGGAGTAGTATCTTGGAGAAGCTACAAGCAAACTGCTACTGCAGATTCCACCTGCCAAGCAGAGTATCAAGCTGCCTCAGAGGCTAGCAAAGAAGCATTTTGGATGCAGAAGTTTATGCAAGAACTTCAAGTGGTGCCTAATGCGGAGCTGCCTATATCACTATTCTGTGATAATGATGGAGCTTTCGCCCAAGCCAAGGAGCCTATGGCTTACTACAACACCAAGCATATAGAGAGAAAATACCACATTGTTTGAGAGATGGTGGAAAAAGGATATGCTTCATTGCAAAGAGTAGACTCAGAAGACAATGTCCCTGACCCGCTGACTAAGCCATTATCTCAGGCTGTATTGGAAAGACATCTGAAGAACATGGGTATTGGATACCATGATGTGTGGCATTGAGTGCAAGTGGGAGATTGTTAGGAATATGCCCTCGAATGCCACTCAGGGGATGAGAGAGTAAGGGCATTGCACTTGTAATTATGGAATAATTAACAAAAAGGCAATACGATTCATTCACTGTTTATTGTATTTCAATTGCATTCTTGATTTGGTAAACATTGAAGTAAAGTCCATGTAAATAAATCAACATTCCATTCTCGTTATGGGATAAGAGAAAATGCACTGGAAGTGTTTAAAGTTTATTTACGTAAATTGTTCGCAAGTCAATAAACTTAAAATGGGCATTAAGTTTTAATACGACTTGTATAACTGATGCTAGGACGTGTGCACGTCTTGATAGCATAGTTATAAGTATATTGGTGGGGCCAGTATACTCGAACATGACTCATACTCGATTCAGTCACACGGTATTCACTCTCGGAGAGTCGATGACGAATCGAAAGGTTGAGATAGTATACGTGGACCTTTGACTTGAGGGTTCAACAGAAGATATGCCTGTGACGTTTAGTTTGTCATTAGAGTAGTTAGACTCATTTGCTTAATTGCTGAGTCGACCTCGAAGTGGGGACTATACGGGCAGGTAGCAGTCTTTACTGTACGCCAAGAAAGGATTCTATCTCCTGTTAGTGAGCAGGCGAATGTCCTATACGGTTAATGGCAAATAAGATCATAAGTCTTTGGCCAAAGCATTCTGATATAATCGTATTAGATACACTATTAATCAGTCGGTCTTGATTTGCATTAACACATGTATAGAGTTTAGTCAACGATGGGGTTTGACTTTACCGTGACTCGAAGACTTGACCGGGACATCTGATGAAGGGTCTATACGTATATAGTATTCACGACATAATGGTTCTGGAATGATCCCTTCATTCGTTCTCGCCGGGTTTACAGCGGCACCGCTAGTTTGGCTAAGTCCGCCCGCACTCATTGGTTCCTCCCCATGCCGGCTGAGACGGACCTACGGAGTCGCGCATTAGGAGCGTTGACGGATAAATGTGAATTTATTATCTCTTTATTAATATTAGATATTGGATATCTAAATTATGATTTATTGGATAAATCAAAATTGCGGTCTTATGAATTGAAATTAAGTTACCAAGTATTTAATTTAATTCATAAATTATATTTCTTAGAGAAATATATTTGTATTTGATATAATTAATTAATTGTATTAATTAATTTATATAAATACATTGGTGATTAAATGGAATATTTTTAACGGAGTCGTTTGACGAACGTCCGGTACTTGTTATTAAGAAAATGACAAGACAAAACTCTCAACATATAATACTATTCTCCCTCTTCTTCCTTAGAGGAGGTGACTGCCGAGAGTTAAGTGAACAAGGGAGGGAGAAATATTTTCAAGTTTTTTTTTTCATCTTAGAGGTGAGAAATAATAAGAAAAAGAGATATAAATTCCTATAGTAATTCCTAGCCGTATTCTTGGAGAACGGATTGCTATCGAATTTTTCTGGGTAACTTCTGACGCGTGTGAAGTAGAGGCTTCGGATTTTCGGTGCTTGGAATGAAAGGATTTCGTGTTCGTGAAGGGGTTCGTGATCGGCATCCATTTTTACGAAGATTTATTTCAAAGGCTTCAAGGGTATGGTTTTTATCTTCGTATTTAATTTTCGTATATACGTTACTTGATCGATCCTGTTTGGGATTCATTTTTATTTTCTGCTGCGTATTTTGTTTTATTTTCGGAATCCCAGCACAAACAACCTTGAATGAAATACAATTAATTCAATAACACAAAATCAATAGAAAACAACACCAAAGACGATCCCGATTCAATCCCGAATCGATTAAACTCCACAAACGAATATCATAGTCCCCAACTATGAATTCCAACATCTTCCAACACCCCCATAATCCATATGATCAAATGTTCTTAACACTTGTGAAAAAAAATCAACAAGAATCACTTAAGAACAACATCAAATTGATTCTCCTACAATGATAATATCATCAATATTATCACTATCACCTCAAGAACATCATCAACACAACAAACATGATGTCTAAACGATAATTAACCACCAATTCATCATGAATTCGGATAAATCAACAAGATTAATTCAACCATTTCAAGATTATGATAATCATCCCATAATTCATCATAATTCCTTACTAAAATGGTTATAATCTCCCTGAGAAACACAAACAACAACATCAATCACATCAATACTATGTTAATCATATAACAATCTTAACATAATCCTTCTTAGACATGATTAAAACCTCCAAACATCCTAAAACATCAAGAACAACTCCTCCTCAAGACACAATCATTATGTTATTCATCATAAGTTATAAAAACTCATCAAGAATCATGATATACTCCAACAATGAATCAATACATGAAGTAGACGGCAACAACAACAACAACATACTCGTAAATCACTTGAAGAACAAGAGATTAAGAAAATTTACCCAAGAAGAATAAGATGAACTCTCCAAACACCAAAGGAGTAAGAAAAGCTTCCAACCTCAAGCCTCAATCCAAGATAGGATGATCAAAATCACATTGGAAGAGTCTCAATATCAAGAACAAGTCCAGGGGGACGATTCTAGAGAGAGAAAATCGATAATGGTTCGTGAAGAAATGAAAAATGAAACCAAGATACATAACCTGGCAATCACATTACGTACGCTATACACAAAGCATAACGTACGTAAGGACCATTACGTACGCTACGCCAACATCTTAACGTACGTAATGCTATTCCAGAACTGACTGACCAAATATATGAAGACCCTAACGTACGTAAACAACAACCATTTACGTACGTTAACAAGCTGCATGAATAACGTATGTAGGCCTCACATCCTAATGTACGTAAAGGACCCGTTGACTGCAATAGTCGATCGGATCAAAGATACCCTGGACCCACCGTCCGAAAGTAGACTCCGAGGAAGGTTCCCTCCACCTACCTCTCATTACGTACGTAACATGAACAGAATAACGTACGTAATGCCGAAGGTTTAACGTACGTTAAGCGCAAAAGCTAACGTACGTTAGCTGACCAAAGTGGACAACCAAGTTGTTTCATCAACTCTCAACCTGAATGAACGAAACACAATCCATCGCACCTCAACAAACACGAATGATATAATACAACAATATTTGTACAATTCCAAATGAATATGTACAACTCAACAGTAACACGAAAAAAAAAATTACTCCCGGATATTACATACTCCCCCCTTAAAGAGTTTCGTCCCTGAAACTCAGGGTGCCCAACTCGGGGTACAAACTATCCATCAGGATCTGAAAACAACATCTCCTGGAATACTCCTCAATACGAACAACTCCACCTGAGTAATCGGGCCAACCCCACGGGCCCCCCGCGTCTCCTATGCCTGAACACGGCGAAAGTCAAGTGATAAACTCAACCAAGTGCGAGATCAGTCGAATCCTGACTCCTCCGCCAGAGACTAGCCACCACCCATATTAGTCGTAACATCGGGGTACACACCCCGCGGGAGCCGTCCATTGTACATGTCTACAATCATCGGTGTACACTTCCCCATTCTCGTCGGCATCGGATGCCCATACAAACACTGACTCACGCCACACAAAGATAACAACACATATATAGTCCTCCAAACCATATCAATCGAACGCCTAAGTCCTCACGACTTGATGTCTCGAATCACAATGAATAATTACCCAGATTATCACGAAATCTCGGGTATAACACCAAAAGGAAAGAAAAACGCATCAAACGACCTCAAATCTCACGATTATCAAATACTATCATTACAAGATAGATCAACAACAAATGATTCACAGCCACAATACCATAATACAAATTAAGTCAATCATCAATCCAAAAATCAAGGAAAATACAAATCAAGGCTACAACTCAAGCGTATCGCACATTGATATCCTCCAGATCATCTATCTCCTCGATCTCATCTACTCGAGGGAGACCCAAATCTGAACTCGCAGCTCCTCCTCGGCTATCCTTACCTCTAGCTCCCGAAGCCTGATAGGACCCCTTGGATGAAGTACGGACTAGAGTAACAAAATCTCTCGAGGCCCGTGAGATCTCTCGAGACCTACTGGCACTAGAACTCCTGCATTATCTCTGAAGGTGTCCCTGCCTCCCACATGAACGAGAAACAAAAGCCGGCCCTGAATAATGAGTACTAACGTGCCCCGCTGAATCACAGTTAAAGCAAATAACAGTCAAACTCGTCGTCGGAGAAGAAGATGCTTTCCCAGCACGAAGACGACTAGAAGATGACCTCTTGGACGTCGGAGCCCGATGTCCCTCTAAACGAACCGGCATCCTAGTCCTCCCACCAGAAGAAGCTGAAGGGTGCTTCCGAGCAAGCTCCTTGATCAAAAGCTCTGCTCCAAGAGCCTCCTCAATGAATTCTCCAAGTGATTTACAATTATGATTGAACAACTGCATCCTCAACTACGGGTTTAGCCTCTTGCTAAAATACTTGATCTTATCCGCTTCAGTACAGATAACAGATGAAGAAAACTGTAGAAGTCCTTGAAACTTCTCAGCAATAACAATAACACCCTCGTCCTCGACGGATTCGGGGTTCAAAACCTCTGATAACTTGGCTTCACGAAGTGAAGCCAGATAATACCTTTCTAACATGAGAGTCTTGAACTCGCTCCAACCACAGTCATGATCGGTGGGCTTCACAGAAAGCCACCATGAATAGGCACCCTTACTCAAATAGTAAGCCGATACTGCCACCTTACTCTCATCCGGATGCTGAATCATGTCGAAGAGTTTATCAAAATGTTCAAGCCAATGAACAATATCAGCTGTTTCCGATGAACCCTCAAAAGTAGGCGGCCTCTGACGGGAGATATCGCCGACAATCTGACTCACTCTCCCGGCCTGTCCATAAAATGGCACCTAGGATCCCTGTTGCGGTGGACCACGAACCACTGAGGTCTGCATGGTTTACATTATCTGTGTCATCTGAGTCATCTGAGCCATCATGCCCCTCATAATCAAGAAAGGGTCGATGTGTCCACTCTCAGTCTGATCGACTCCTCGAGTATGACGTCCCGAAGGAGAATTGGTCGCGTTGGTAACACCGCCGGCCGAACTCTAATCCATCTCGGCATCCACACACGTATAAATATGAGATTCTGGGTTCTGGATCGATCTGCAGGCCTTACCTCCCCTGCCACGTCCTCGGATTCCTCTTTCCATACTGAAAGAATAACATTTGATCATGATCGTAACTCAAACACGCCTCAACGGCTAATCGAGAATGCTAAGTCAATAGTCAAACACGAGTATACATGCTCAACAGATAAACAATCACATCAATCATGCTAATCACAGTAAATACAGAGCTGACACGTCCTAAAACAAATAATCACGTGTGAATCATAACACAAATGTTACATACAGGTTTCAACAGAACATGTATAATCAATGACATAAAGAATGTATGAACATAAAATAGAATCGAGTCCTTACACAAGTCATATGAAGCTTCGAGGTCTTGCGATACTAGTCTTCACTGACGACGACTCGTTGAAAGAATGACTCATACAATCGTCCAACTATCACGACTCACAAAACCTGACTGTCCAGATTGTCATAACCTGACAGCCCCATTACTACCGCGTCGGTAGAGCCACATAACTCACATATCAGGGTATCTCACAACCCAATGCTCTCTGATACCATCTTCTGTAATACCCCCAAATCCCATTGGGTCATTACAGTATCGTGGACCCCACATGAAACACAACCCATACTAACTACCTAACCTAACATATCTTATATCATATTAGTGTTAGAGATATGCCCTCGAATGCCACTCAGAGGATGAGAGAGTGAGAGCATATGTATTGTAATTATGAAAATTTAACAAGGGAATAATTATTTCTATATTATTGTATATCACTGGCATTGTGATTTGATATATAGAATAATAGTCCTTGCATTTGAGAGCAAACATTCTACTCCTTATGGAGATAAGGAGATAAGCACTAGAAGTGTTTAGAGCCCGAATGCTTAACTCGTTCGCAAGTCGATAAAACTTCACTGGGCAATAAGTTTAGACAAGACTTGTATAATGTGTACTTTGACCTGTAGAGTACCGGTATTCACTAAGGGTTAGTGGGAGCACACGTTATAGGTATGCTAGTGAGATTAGTATACTCGAACACGACTCACCTCGATTCGGTCACATGGATATCACTGTGATTGTCAATGACTGGATCGAAAGGTTGTGATAGGTATACGTGGACCTTTGACTTGAGGTTTCAGTAGGAGATGTGCTTGTGACATTAAGTTAGTCATTAGAGTAGTTCGATCCAATCGCCGGTGGGTGGGGTCAACCTCGAAATGCAACTTAGTGGGCAAGTAGCAGTCTCTACTGAATACCAAGATAGAATTCTTTCTCCTGTAAGTGAGCAGGTAAATGTCCTATGCGGTTAATGGCAAATGAGATTATAAGTCCTTGGCCAAAGCATTTAGAGCTAGTTGTATTTAATACACGAGAGCTCGACGATCTCAGTTTGCATTAACAGAAAGCATAGTGTCAAGTTACAGTAGGGTTTGACTTTTCCGTGACCCTAATACTTGACCGGGACATATGATTGAAGGGTTTATACGTATACGGTATTCACGACATAATGGTTTTGGAATGATCCGATCATTCTTTCTTAGTTGGGTTATGGTACGAAGCACTAGACTGGCTAAGTGTTACCCGTACTCCTTGGTTCCTCCCATTGCAGACTAAGACGGACCTACAGAGTCGCGCACAAGGATATTTGACGGATAAATATGTATTTATTATCTCTTCATTAATATTGGATATTAGATATCTAATTTGATTTATTTGATAAATCATGCGGTCTAGTGAATTGAAATTAATTACTGGGTAATTAATTTAATTCATAAATAATTATTTCTTGGAAATATATTATTATAATTTTGTATTTGATAAAATTAATTAATTGGATTAATTAATTAAGTATAAATACATTTGGGATAAAACGAAGTGTATTTAACGGACTAGACACGCGAACGTCCGGTACATGAACCGAGTGGCTTGGCTCGTTTTCTCACCTAAAATCTAGTGGGCCGCCCCTCTCATTTTCCTCCCTTCCTTCCATGTGGTGTGTGTTGTGTGTTTAATTGTTTAATGGGTTGAAGACAAAAGGATGAGATTTCATATCTCATCATTTTGATATCATCCCCATTATATAATGTAATTATCTTCACATTATGTGATGACAAAAATATAACAAACATACACACTCAAAATCAGCCGTGAGTTATTTAGCTAAGGGAGAGAAAAATTTATTTCTTTTCTTGTTCATCTTTGAGAGAAAGAAAAGGAAGAAGAGAAGAGAAGAAAAATACCGTATCAATTCCTAGCCGTGTTCTTTGAGAACGAATTGATATTTTATTTTTCCGATCAATATCCGACGCGTAATAACGTAGAGACATTCGGCAATTTCGGTGTTGGATCATTCAACAAGTTACAACGAATTGGATTCGTGTTCGTGTCGGTAACCGGAGAAAGTTTGTTCGAGTTTCACCTTCGAAATTATATGATCAAAGAACTACGAGGGTAAGTATTCTTTGATTCTCTTCCTCGTTGTTTATATTCATTTATATGATGCTTGATCGGTCCATTTTTGGGGTTTGGTTTTATCCGGTTGGACCGTTTTATTTTCCGCTGCGTAATTCGATTTTAATTACCGAATCCCAACAGTGGTATCGGAGAAAGGTCTATGCGATCGTATATTCGATATTTGCATTTGAAATGCTTGATTTTTTTTTATTATTTAGTATCATAAAAATTTTAATTGTTGATGTTTAATTGTTCATCTAAAAATTATTTTTCATGATTTTATGTTACAATATAAATCTATTTTTCTTTTGAAAAACTGATTTATTTGTGTAATATAAAAAATTAAAAAAATATTATTTTTGGATTCGGGACGAAAAAATGAGCCGGAAAATTGGCCGGACCCGGCATCTCTGGCCGGATCATTGGCCGGGCTGGCCGGGCTGGTCAATGGGCTGGTCATTGGCTGGCTGGCTGGCGGGCTGGCAGCTGGCCGCGGCTTGGCCTGGCCTTGTGTTTTCCGACTCCATTTTTATATTTCGTTCGGTAAATTAATTTTCCGCAAATTAAATTGATTTAATTTGACTAAAATATAATTATGGTAATTTTATTTTAAGGGAATTAATTTAATGAAATATTTATTTTGTCCGGAGCAAATTAAAATTAACGATTAAGTGAATTAATTGGATTAATTTTTATTGATTAGATCAATTTTAGATTAATTATTATTGCCATTTATTTTAATGTAATTGTTGCATTAATTTTGAATGGGGATGTAGTTCATGGACCTAGTTTTGAATCGTTTGTTTTGTTCGATTGGGTTGTAAAGGCCGTTTTGAGCCTATTTATTTTACTAGAAAATTTGTATAGGATGCAATTTTTCAAATGTAAAATTTATATGTAATGACGAAGACCGGAGGAAGATTCGCTCGAGAAGACGAAGATTCAAGACCGAAGACATGTAATTAGATTACGATGTTTTTGTTCTAGGAACGGTCCATGAACTGCATGTTGTTAGTTTTAGGTTGTGTATGTTTTCATATTGTATGACAAACAAACAAACCGACAAACCGCGCTTATAAACGGATTAATGTGCAAAGTGTAACATATATTCGCGTTAATACTCCCACTTACAAACACTAAGTTATAAAGGTTACGAGGTTTCCTACCCTCCGTCAAACTCATGGAAAATTGAAATCTAAACCGGAATATTATTCTTCCGAGTATGTCGGGGTAATATTTTTGGGGTAAGTTGATAAATTCCTAGAGTGCATTAGATGCCTTTGGTTGTGACAAATCAAACCCCTATAAACCGTATGGGTTGCCGGGTAAGATTAAATTGTCAGACTAATAGGAGTTGATGGTTTAAACTTAGATAGTTCAGCGAGCCATAGAAACCGAATGGGTTGAGGGCAAGTGAACTAGGGGTAAAAGAAGATCGAATCATCCATTAGATGGGTTGGTATTAGACACCACTTTATAAAGAATAATAGAATAGAAACCGTATGGGTTGCCCTCTATTAAATCGTAAAGAAATCGATCACCACTATGAAGTCACCCAAGACTTAGGATTTAACATGGGAGTGTGTAAATACCGATAAAATAGTGGGAGCCGAGTTATGAATAAAGAAAGTCCTTAAATTCTTTACTCGGATCATAATTAAAAATCACTAACGAATCTTAAATTATTCTCTCATTAGCAAAACTCTCAATATGACAATGAACCCACTCGCTATACTACTTGAAAAGAACGTCCCGATCGGTCCGAACTATGGATGGCCGGAACTTGAGGATTGTCCTAACTATGGAAATCTTGGGATACGTCTTGAGGCGGACATCCCGGCTCCTGCAAGAACCCGAGCCAATCAGGAAGATGTCGATGCCCATGAGAAATGGGTAAAAGACGACATAAGAGTGCGAGGGTACATGTTAGGCTCAATGACCAATGAGCTTCAACATGCCCATGAAAAGATGACGTCTTCGAGAGCCATCTTATCGCACCTGGCTGAGCTCTATGGAGAGCATAGCCGAACTGCTAGATATGAGATATCGAAGCAATTATTCGGCGCTCGGATGAAGGAAGGAGAGAGGGTTGGGGACCATGTCCTCAAGATGATCTCGATGATTGAGAGATTAGAAGCTCTTGATTTTCAGATGCATGCATCTCTCCAAACTGACCTTATCCTGCAGTCACTTCCTGACTCCTTTTCACAATTTGTCATGAACTTCAACTGCAATGAGATTGCATGTAACTTAGTGGGCTAATGAACAACGACGACCGCCAGTCTCGATGAAGACAAAGGGAAAGGAAGTCGCACTTGTGATTTCTTCCGGGACTTGGAAGTCCAAGAATAAGAAGAAAAAGAACAAGAAGCGATTAGGTCCAATAGCCAAGATCGACAAGGGAAAGGGCAAGGCCCCAATGGTTCAAAAGAGCAAGGGGGCCAAGAAAACGGATGTATGCCTCAATCGCGGTGAGCTAGGCCACTGGAAGAGGTCTTGCCCAAAGCTTGACCGTAATGCGCCTTCAGTACGGAACTACCGGGTTTTAGAAACAAATTTTTCTCAGAATCGTATATTCTACTTCTTGGATACTTGATTCGGTGCGAGTTCTCACATTTGTACAATGAATCGGATCTGAACGAAGTAGGAAGTCGGATTCGGGGAGGTGATGGTCACCGTCGGAAGTGGGCATAGTGTCGAGGCTTCGATATCGGATCCCTTATGTTGGATTTAGAATCGGTTTTATTCTTACTTTAGATGATGTACTTGTTTTGCCCAAGGGGCACAAAAATATCAGATCAATTAGGTCATGGACCGAAAGGGATTTCACTTCTTTATTGGAGATGGGTCCTGTCGTATTTATTTTAGAAATAAATTGGTTGGTACTGCTATATTATTAAATGGTTTATACCATTTAAATCTAAAGAATAAAACAACTGTGAACACTATAACTAGGAAGCGTGGTAGGGATGAAACGAATCAAGCACTTAAGTGGCATCTTAGATTTGGTCATATCGGTCAGACCAAGGTTCATAAAATGGAGAAAGATGGGCTTATGGGTCCATTGGGATCGGATCCCTATCCAACTTGTGAATCTTGCCTTCAAGGCAAAATGACTAAGTTACCCTTCGCAGGGACTTTTGAAAGAGCTGCTGAAAAACTTGGATTGATCCATACCGACGTCTGTGGCCCTTTTGAAGTGGCACGAGATGGCTTTCAGTATTTCATTACATTCACTGATGACCATACCAGATATGGATTCGTGTACTTAATGAAATATAAGTCTGAAGCTTTTGATAAATTCAAGGAATTTAAAGCCCTAGTTGAAAATCAAACAGGTAACCGTGTTAAGACTCTTCGGTCAGACCGGGGTGGTGAGTACATGAGTACCGATTTTGATGAGTTCTTAAAGGAACTAGGAATAGTGTCACAATTCACTCCTCCAGCTACTCCACAATTAAATGGTGTATCAGAAAGAAGGAACCGAACCTTGT
This sequence comes from Orobanche coerulescens, assembly GCA_033398695.1. Lineage (NCBI taxonomy): Eukaryota > Viridiplantae > Streptophyta > Magnoliopsida > Lamiales > Orobanchaceae > Orobanche > Orobanche coerulescens. The sequence continues at coordinate 58,690,621 of CM065806.1, forward strand.
TGGACATGGTTCGCTCCATGCTTAACTATAATGATCTACCGATTTATCTGTGGGGTTACGCGCTCTCATCTGTGCATATCTTGAACAGATGTCCTTCCAAATCCGTTCCTAAGACTCCCCACAAGATGTGGAGAGGTAGGAAACCAAGTCTTAATCACATTAGGATTTGGGGATGCCCTGCTTATGTCAAGAAGACTAAAGTAGAGAAATTGGAAACTAGGTCTGTGAAAGGTTGTTTCATAGGATATCCAGGGGATTCCATGGGATATCTATTCTACATGCACGAAGATCATAGGATCATCGTTGCTATACAAGCACACTTCCTAGAAGATCAGTTTATTCAGGAAGGAGGGGCAGGTAGAAATATTTCTTTAGAAGAAATAAAAGAAACACCAAATGAGACACCTATCCAAGATATTAGAACCCAACCTTCTGAAATACAAACACAACCTCACAAGTCTAGTAGAATTTCTCAATTACCTGAGAGGTATGGCTATCTGCATCAAGAGGAACTGGGTGTCCATGAGATGACAGAAAGTAGTCAAGAGAATGATCCTTCTACATACGACCAAGCGATGGTAGATGTTGACTCCACCAAGTGGCAAGAAGCTATGGAAGCTGAGATAGACTCAATGCATGCTAATCAGGTCTGGACTTTAGTAGATCGTCCTAAAGGCATAGTGCCTATTGGAAACAAATGGATCTATAAAAGAAAGACTGATGGAGATGACAAGGTTGATACCTATAAGGCCAGGCTTGTGGCAAAGGGTTATTCCCAAAGAGAAGGAATCGATTACTTCGAGACCTTCTCACCTGTAGCTATGATTAAGTCTATTCGCATGATGCTTGCCATAGCAGCCCACTTAGATTATGAAATATGGCAAATGGATGTAAAAACTGCATTCCTAAATGGATTCCTCGAGGAGGAGATTTACATGGAACAGCCTAAGGGATTCATATCTCAAACCAATATTCATAAAGTATGCAAACTTCAGCGTGCCATTTATGGACTGAAGCAAGCTTCACGGAGTTAGAATCTTCGTTTTAACGAGACAGTCAAAGAGTTTGATTTTGTCCAAAACGAAGAGGAGCCCTGTATTTACAAGAAGGTTAGTGGGAGCAAAATTGCGTTCTTAATACTATATGTAGATGACATTCTACTTATAGGAAACGACGTAGGAATGCTCACTTCTGTGAAAGCTTGGCTTTCTAAAGAGTTCTCAATGAAAGACTTGGGAGAAGCTACCTATATTCTGGGTATTCGTCTCTACCGGGATAGAGAGAAAAGAATGTTAGGTCTTTCCCAAGCCCTATATATAGAAAAGATCCTGAAGCGATTTAGGATGGAAGATTCTAAAAGAGGGTTCCTTCCTATGCAACATGGTGCAAAACTTTCCTTAGAGATGTGTCCTCAAAGTGAGGAAGACAGAAAGGAAATGAGTAAGGTGCCCTATGCTTCGGCAAGAGGGTAGCCTCATGTATTCTATGTTTTGCACTAGACCGTACATTGCCTATCCGTGAGCGTAGTAAGTCGGTTTACGTCAAATCCAGGCGGGAACATTGATCTTCAGAAAGAACATTCTTAAGTACCTAAGGAGGACTAAAGACTTGGTTCTTACATACGGCGGTGGAGAAATTAGAGTGATGGGCTATACAGACTCAGATTTTTCGGGGACATGGATGCTCGATGTCTACATCGGGTATATCTTCACTGCGAATGGTGGGGCGGTTTCTTGGAGAAGTTCCAAGCAAAGTTCGATTGCTATCTCTACATGTCAAGCCGAATACCGGGCGGCCACGGAGGTCGCTAAAGAAGCTTTGGATTAAGAAGTTCACTGAGGAACTTCAAGTGGTTCCTAATGCGGAGAAGCCCGTGACGCTGTTTTGTGACAACGACGGAGCTGTTGCACAGGCTAAGGAGCCTAGGGCTCACCACAATACCAAACATATTGCGAGAAAATATCATTTTGTGAGAGAAATAGTTCAGGAAGGAAATGTTATACTGCAGAGAGTAGACACAGCAAATAACGTTGCTGATCCGCTTACCAAGCCACTATCTCAGAAGGTCTTAGAGAGACATCTGGAGAGTATGGGTATTAGATACCATAGTTTGTGGCATTGAGTGCAAGTGGGAGATTGTTAGAGATATGCCCTCGAATGCCACTCAGAGGATGAGAGAGTGAGAGCATATGTATTGTAATTATGAAAATTTAACAAGGCAATAATTATTTCTATATTATTGTATATCACTGGCATTGTGATTTGATATATAGAATAATAGTCCTTGCATTTGAGAGCAAACATTCTACTCCTTATGGAGATAAGGAGATAAGCACTAGAAGTGTTTAGAGCCCGAATGCTTAACTCGTTCACAAGTCGATAAAACTTAACTGGGCAATAAGTTTAGACAAGACTTGTATAATGTGTACTTTGACCTGTAGAGTACCGGTATTCACTAAGGGTTAGTGGGAGCACACGTTATAGGTATGCTAGTGAGATTAGTATACTCGAACATGACGCACCTCGATTCGGTCACATGGATATCACTCAGGGATTGTCAATGACTGGATCGAAAGGTTGTGATAGGTATACGTGGACCTTTGACTTGAGGTTTCAGTAGGAGATGTGCTTGTGACATTAAGTTAGTCATTAGAGTAGTTCGATCCAATCACCGGTGGGTGGGGTCAACCTCGAAATGCAACTTAGTGGGCAAGTAGCAGTCTCTACTGAATACCAAGATAGAATTCTTTCTCCTGTAAGTGAGCAGGTAAATGTCCTATGCGGTTAATGGCAAATGAGATTATAAGTCTTTGGCCAAAGCATTTAGAGCAAGTTGTATTTGATACACGAGAGCTCGACGATCTCAGTTTGCATTAACAGAAAGCATAGTGTCAAGTTACAGTAGGGTTTGACTTTTCCGTGACCCTAATACTTGACCGGGACATATGATTGAAGGGTTTATACGTATACGGTATTCACGACATAATGGTTTTGGAATGATCCGATCATTCGTTCTTAGTTGGGTTATGGTACGAAGCACTAGACTGGCTAAGTGTTACCCTTACTCCTTGGTTCCTCCCATTGCCGACTAAGACGGACCTACGGGGTCGCGCACAAGGATATTTGATGGATAAATATGTATTTATTATCTCTTCATTAATATTGGATATTAGATATCTAATTTGATTTATTTGATAAATCATGCGGTCTAGTGAATTGAAATTAATTACTGGGTAATTAATTTAATTCATAAATAATTATTTCTTGGAAATATATTATTATAATTTTGTATTTGATAAAATTAATTAATTGGATTAATTAATTAAGTATAAATACATTTGGGATAAAACGAAGTGTATTTAACAGACTAGACACGCGAACGTCCGGTACATGAACCGAGTGGCTCGGCTCGTTTTCTCACCTAAAATCTAGTGGGCCACCCCCCTCATTTTCCTCTCTCCCTTCCATGTGGTGTGTGTTGTGTGTTTAATTGTTTAATGGGTTGAAGACAAAAGGATGAGATTTCATATCTCATCATTCTGATATCATCCCCATTATATAATGTAATTATCTTCACATTATGTGATGACAAAAATATAACAAACATACACACTCAAAATCAGCCGTGAGTTCTTTAGCTAAGGGAGAGGAAAATTTATTTCTTTTCTTTTTCATCTTTGAGAGAAAGAAAAGGAAGAAGAGAAGAGAAGAAAAATACCGTATCAATTCCTATCCGTGTTCTTTGAGAACGAATTGATATTTTATTTTTCCGATCAATATCCGACACGTAATAACGTAGAGACATTCGGCAATTTCGGTCTTGGATCATTCAACAAGCTACAACGAATTGGATTCGTGTTCGTGTCGGTAACTGGAGAAAGTTTGTTCGGGTTTCACCTTCGAAGATTATATCATCAAAGGACTACGAGGGTAAGTATTCTTTGATTCTCTTCCTCATTGTTTATATTCGTTTATATGATGCTTGATCGGTCCATTTTTGGGGTTTGGTTTTATCCGGTTGGACCGTTTTATTTTCCGCTGCGTAATTCGATTTTAATTACCGAATCCCAACAATTAGTACTTATAAATTACGGTGAAATTTTATCAAAGTTTCCCCTAAACTAGTACCTATCCCAAACCTGTGACATAAAACCAACACAAGTATCACACAGAAACATCTAGTCTCAATCCGAATCAAACTCATGACATTAATATCCCCATAGATATGACTACAAGAGATTAGTAAACAACAAAACTTCGAGCTTCCCAAATCACTCACTTATTTATTTTACATTACGATATTAAACAACCTCACAGGTTACACAAACATACTAGGTGAACTTAAAGTACCCCTCACACCATCAACGACACTCGAACACATGAGTACATTATTACAATACATATTTATAAAATAAGGTTCAGAAAAGAATTAAAACATGTTAATCCCATGGTTAAGCCTGACAGGTCGTCATCCATGTACGTCGACCCTCAGCAACCGTGGAACTCCAACCCATCCAGCGAGGGAACATGCTCAAGCATCAGGATCACCTACAATGCATAAACTACGTGAGCTAAAGCCCAATAAGTAGAAATCATGCATGTATCATGTCTGATGCAACATATGACATATGATCATCAATGAGAATCTCTCAAAATCATTTTATTATCCTTGGGCCCTTTGAACCACATACTAAGCACCGGAATGAGCTCAATATCATGTCATATCATAAGGCATGCATCTACCATGCCAGGTATATAAGGCATGCATCTACCACACCAAATATATCGTGAGAACATGCATCTACCATGTCCCACACATCATATAATCACGCATCTACTATTCTAAATATATCATAAAAGCATGCATCTACCATGCCTCGGTGCTCTAGCAGCGGCCAACAAAAGATTTTTCTTTTCTTTCTTTCCATGATCGTACCATGCATGCAGACGCTAGTGAGTCTCCTATTATGCATGCATGTGGAGATGATAATGGATGTTATGATCATGTAAGGTGCAAAAAGCATAATACAGATCAATCATACAATACAATAGAACACTCTCAAGATATCATCAAGTTCAACAACTAATTATACAAACAATACTATGTTTATGCATTGTAGTTGCAGATGGATTTCTACTTATCTTGATCGGGTAATACCCTTAAGTTTATACCAATAGGGGGTGTTTGTGATGATATATCTTCAGAACCTGTTTCAGGGAATGTGTTTAAAGTATTTACATACCACACGCAAGGTTTAAGTCTCTTCATATCGAAAGGGTTTACTACTTCCTATGTAGATGCATAACGGTGTTCTATGTATTTTATGTCTGTTTATCGACATATACCAGCCCATTAACCAATAAATTTTGGACTTATGATTTACTAATTAATCTATTAGTCTCTGTTTATAAAGTCCATTCAACTCTCACAACTTAAAATTCCAAGATTTTATAACAATACACTTGATTAAGAGAGTTCATCAAAGTCTTGTCATAATCATATTTTGTTTTGCTTATAACCGCTAGAATATAAGTTGGATTTGCACAAAGTTTTGACATAATATCTCTAAGATACTTAAAAACAAGTATATTAAAACTCCTACCCATGAAACACACGGATCAAGTAACATATACCATTAATTCCAAAAGGTGGCAGAATTAATTCCTTTATTTCCTTAGTGAGTTTTAAGCCTTATAAATCCATATTAAACACAAGGGTAAGCCATGGATGAATTGTTAACATCATTATAACATGTCTAGAAACATATACAAGCTATCACACCTTCGAAATAGCTACAAAACATAGCAAGAACAAGGAAGAAACAAAGGAAACCCACCTTGATTGTCAAAGGAATTGAGGTGTTGATATTTTGATGATTTATTCTTGGATTTTTGGTGAATTTTCGAAGGGTAAAGCTTCTTGATAATGTTCAGACAGTATATGAGGGTGGAGGGTCGGTTTTAGTGTTTATCTAAGAGAGAAAATCGGTTATAAAGAGGAAATTATAAAACTACCCTTAGTAAGCTTTAGAAAACCATCTTCCATGGTCTAGGCTGGTTTGGGCATATTAGGTCCAGTTCTTGGAGTGTTTGGACCAGTTCCTAGTATATATTGACCTAATTTAGGGTATGGATGATCTTTGAAAGGGTTTAGTAGAAGTTTAGGGTGTATTTTTATCGCTTAAACTCGATTACTCATGCGAACAATGTTGAAAATGCTAGTGAAGGAGTTTATTGTCAAACTTTCTAAAACTTCACAAATGCGACACTGTAGATAAGAATGGGTGTACTCATTTATTAGAAACATATAATTAATGCAATAAACTAAAAGATAAGTTCAATTCATACTTCAGTTGGAACAAATTAGGTATAGATAGATCACAGTATTTTACCACCATTACCACATGCAATCACAGATTGCATCCTATAGGGTATTGACAACAATCAAGGTACTTGACATGTGTTAGTATATTAAATGATGGTTATTCACTTGAATCATCAATCTAAAGTGACCCAGTACACGCGCCGACTAAAATCTCGAGATAAGCTGGTTAACCTCTGACAGACACGTTAGTTACACCTTTATGACTTCTAGTCTTACCACGTGTACTTAGAGTTTTATAGAATCTTTACATATATTTTATTTTCGTATTAGAAATACTATGAATAACATAAATTAGTCCCGTAACATATACCACGATTGTGTTTTAGACTTTAGTTTAAATGTTTAGCACATTTCTATGTAGTGAAATTAACTATAAGATCAACAGAACCATGAAACATCAAATAATCCAAATAACACATAATTAACAAGTTATGCATGAATCATATTGACCAAGTGAGTAGTGTTAGGCTCGGGTATCACACCACACCAGGAGATCCACCAGGCGAACACGGCCAAAGTATAACAAAATGACCAAAATGGAGAATCAGAGTCCCTAATATGATATCCAACATAATATTCCGATATGGAATTTCAATGACAAAAGTGGGTCTACATGGACAAAATAAAAGTACAACAACATCCACGAGCCTTGCTCGGATAGTACAAAATGACAACGACTGAACAAAACTGGAGTACTCCAAACTGTATGACCGACATGAACACCAAAACAACTCAGACTAGTATCACTCGAATGCCTCTTTGCCATCGTCATGCCCCTGTGTCTCAACTCTCTCCTCGCAAGCACCTAAAACATGTAAACTTGTTCCTCCCCCACGGGTCAGTCGTCCAGATAATGAATATCAAATACATGTATAACATGATATGCATCCAAAGGCATAATAAATGGTACAACAATGGTAATACGAGATGCTCACAAACCAAAATAGGAACCGAGCATTCGTGAAACACTATGCCCATGGCATACGATCGGTACCTGCTCAACAGGTTAGAATATAAGTACCCAATGGCAAATCATCAATATAGAACACAACAATACATTACCCAAAGGTAAACCAAGCCAAAGCTAAAATAGGTACGAATCACAATGCCCGAGGGCTCCAACATAAATACCAAAACATCACAATGGCCTGAAAGACCCTCAGCCAGAGCTGTCAAATATCACATTCACCTGAAAGTCACTCACCGAATCGCGAATCATCACGGTGGCTGCCAAACAAATTAAGTCAGTATCATCTGAGGGCCGAAGCCACAGCATGAAGCCGTATCACAATGAGGGCCAAAGCCATGGCACGAAGCTGTATCACAATAAGGGCCGAAGCCACGGCACGAAGCCGTATCACAATGAGGGCCGAAGCCACGGCATGAAGCCGTATCACAATGAGGGCCAAAGCCACGGCACGAAGCCATATCACAATGAGGGCCGAAGCAACATCACGAAGCCGTATCACAACGAGGGCCGAAGCCACGGTACGAAGCCGTATCACAATGAGGGCCGAAGCCACGGCACGAAGCCATATCACAATGAGTCCATCCAATGGTTGTGACCTACTAAACTGTAGGTGTTGGAAACCAACCGCAAAGGTTCAAGACCCAAACTTACCCATCGAGCACTAGCCGAAACTAGCCTCCCAAAACATAATTAATCACAACCGGCAACGATCACAAAATTACCGAATTCACAAGAATAATAGTGTGCTGCCTTGAGTCGGCCAACACGACAACAATAACTCACGGATGGGCACCGTCCTCGGCGGTCCCAATTCAAATACCTCGACTGCCTTAAGAATGGCCAATCGATCACAACAACATCAACGGATGGGATCTATCCTCGACAATCCCATTTTAATACCTCAATTGTCTTAGAACGTCCAATCGATAACAACGATACAATAGATAGGAAATGTCTTCGATGGTCCCAATTCAATACATTGATTAATTCAGAACGGTCAATCGACAACAACGATACAACATATGGGAATTATCCTCGATAATCCCAATTCAATACGTCGATTACCATAGAATGGTCAATCGATAAACGATGGTACAATGGATGGGAATTATTCTCGATAATCCCAATTCAATACCTCGATTGCCTTAAAATGGCCAATCGATCACACGAAACGATTAGAACAGATGTCCTGGTGCCTTTAATTGGTTACCGACGACGGAGATGATAATCGAACACGTCAATGCCTTCATTCGGCCAATTACAGCATCAATAGCAAAATATCAATATCAATAACAATGATCGCAACAATGTCTTAAACCGACATCAATATCAACAACAACAATCGATACATCGATACCGCGAACCGGCTATCGACAATAACATCCACAATGCTCAAAGCCCTGAACGGATTTTATCGGACAATAACAACATTTGGCATAATTTGCCAAAGGGTATCGTATCAAACAATCCCCTGATATCATAAAAATCATAGAGACACCAAGTCTCGAAATGATACAACATATTCATACACATACATGATAACATTAATCTCATTGACTAGTACAAGTATAAAACTTGCCTCAAACCGAAGGCGGGAAAGTCCTTCCACGATCAACGTCCTCCCACGAAACGACGAACGGCGTCTTTCGACGATCACAAGCACTCGAACAACCTTGAATGAAATACAATTTATTCAATAACACAAAATCAATAGAAAACAACACCAAAGATGATCCTGGTTCAATCCCGAATCGATTAAACTCCACAAACGAATATCATAGTCCCCAACTATGAATTCCAACATCTTCCAACACCTCCATAATCGATATGATCAAATGTTCTTAACACTTGTGAAAACAATTCAACAAGAATCACTTAAGAACAACATCAAATTGATTCTCCTACAATGATAATATCATCAATATTATCACTATCACCTCAAGAACATCATCAACACAACAAACATGATGCCTAAATGATAATCAACCACCAATTCATCATGAATTCGGATAAATCAACAAGATTAATTCAACCATTTCAAGATTATGATAATCATTACATAATTCATCATAATTCCTTACTAAAATGGTTATAATCTCCCTAAGAAACACAAATAACAACATCAATCACATCAATACTATGTTAATCATATAACAATCTTAACATAATCCTTCCTAGACATGATTAAAACCTCTAAAAATCCTAAAACATCAAGAACAACTGCTCCTCAAGAGACAATCATCATGTTATTCATCATAAGTTATAAAAACTCATCAAGAATCATGATATACTCCAACAATGAATCAATACACAAAGTAGACGGCAACAACAACAACATACTCGGAAATCACTCGAAGAACAAGAGATTAAGAAAACTTACCCAAGAAGAACAAGATGAACTCTCCAAACACCAAAGGAGTAAGAAAAGCTTCCAACCTCAAGCCTTAATCCAAGCTAGGATGATCAAAATCACATTGGAAGAGTCTCAATATCAAGAACAAGTCCAGGGGGACGATTCTAGAGAGAGGAAATCGATAATGGTTCGTGAAGAAATGAAAAACGAAACCAAGATGTATAACCTGACAATCACATTATGTATGCCATACACAAAGCATAACGTACGTAAGGACCATTACGTACGCTTCGCCAACATCTTAACGTACGTAATGCTATTCCAGAACTGACTGACCAAAAATACGAAGACCCTAACGTACGTAAACAACAACCATTTACGTACGTTAACAAGCTGCATGAATAACGTATGTAGGCCTCACATCCTAATGTACGTAAAGCACCCGCTGACTGCAATAGTCGATCGCATCAAAGATACCCGGGACCCACCGTCCGAAAGTAGACTCCGAGGAAGGTTCCCTCCACCTACCTCTCATTACGTACGTAACATGAAGAGAATAACGTACGTAATGCTGAAGGTTTAACATACGTTAAGCGCAAAAGCTAACGTACGTTAGCTCAACAAAGTGGACAACCAAGTTGTTCCATTAACTCTCAACCCGAATGAACGAAACACAATCCATCGCACCTCAACAAACACGAATGATATAATACAACAGCATTTGTACAATTGTAAATGAATATGTACAACTCAACAGTAACACGAAAAAAAATTACCCCCGAATATTGCAAAAAATAAAGAAAAGAAATTGGACAAAAGAACTTATTGGGATCTTGAATCTTGAGGCTTGATTTGTGCTTTCTCCTTTTCTGGTACTTTCTCGAGTCTCTCAATACCAACGGGTGTCGTTTTTGTTCTCTAATTTTGTGCTTTATGATATCCTTTATATAGGGAATGTTCAACCATAACTTAAATTATTTATCAAGGCAATTCAAGATAGAAAATGATTTTGTCACCCAAAATCTTAAGCAAAAAATTAGCTGAACACTTGCACGGTTCTTATCGCCTGATATTGAACGAATTGGCTTATGGACCCTTTTTACATGATTTGATATTTCTATTATCTTTATGTGTTCACTCGAATCATCCCAATCCGATTTCGCGGGGAAGCGTCATGTCCAAGATACAAAACCGCGCAACGAAAAAATTTCCCGGGCATGCGATGTGATCGTGTTGTATGCATCAACATGGTTGTGACGAGCGAAATAGTTAAGTTTATTGTAACACCCCCGATATTTTCAGGAATATTACAGCGCCGTAAATCCTTTACATAAGGATTTACAAGGCTGAAGAATTGAACAGACATTAAGAAGTACTAACGAATGGAAATATCAGAATTAAGATACAACAGTTTTGACCAAATACTGAAAATACAATTGTTCAACAGAAACTTAATAATACATCACCAAATTCAAATTCATCATAAATGACTTTGTACTCGAGTACTTATTGAAATAACCAATAAACAACAGACAAATAAACCCGGCCGGAACATCACTCTGCACCCTCGTCATCATACATCTCCAGTGGTTGTTTTCCCGCTCTCCTGGATCCTGAACATAAACAAAACGTTCACCCCCAAAGGGTTTAGCACAACGATGCTAGTACAAGTACCACAACATATTATTCAACGTCACACACAGAATAATAATAATAACGTAAATGGTAAAATGTCGAACAAGTCTTCTCCTGCGAGAAACTCATACATAACATACACAACAGATAATCACAACATGATATCATAACATACACATGGTAATTTCGACGATCCAGCGTTCACTGCCTAGAACCCACGATGATCCCGTCAGACCAACCCGTGGCGGAAAAACCCATCCGATGATCCAGCGCACGCTAGCATAGATCCCCCGATGATCCCATCGGACCAACACGAGGTGGACATACAACAACAACATACATGCATGACAATATGTATAACATCAATACGTAAAACAAATAAGGTACTTGCCTCGATTCGAAGACAAGAACAATACTTACACAAAACAAACACTTGAAGGTCGCCCCCCCTCAATCAATCAGGTAACAAGCTCGAACCATAACAAAAGAAATAATATAGAATTTATCTCACGTCGTACGAATGTCTAACAATTCGATTTACGGCCAAAAGCTCATAAAATGTAATCTATCTGAACTTCTTAGCGCATGCTAAGTACTATGTGTAGCGTGCGTTTAGTCTGCTCGATTGCGCACGCAAACAACAAAGTCTAGCGTACGCTAACTATGCATGGTCAGTACTTCACTGATCAGCTGACTGACTCATCTGATGGCCTAGCGTACGTTACGTACCAAACGTAGCATACGTTAAGTGATGCTCGATAGCGCACGTTAATTTACATAGCTTAGCGTGCGCTAACTGTGCATGGCAGTTCACTACTGGGCAGAAAACTGTTCTCATCATGATCAAACCAATGAAATCTTCCGTGATAATTCATGTTACCTCCATGAATATCATGTTCATACGATTATGAATGATCTTACGGATAACAACAACTTCGGATTCAAGAATATGTATACTATTATAAAACCATATTCCAATTCGACTACAAATCTTCATACGACAATTCGAAAGGCCTAACGGTCGATATCAACACCTTAATATCAATCAAAATTATCATAATGTAGTTGTTTAACATTCCATCTATACTAGATAAATCCTTCCATGATCAATCCCTTAGATTCATCTAACAATGATGATGTTAAAGTCATGTCCATGATTGCTATGAAGTCATCTACTAGATTTGGATTACCAATGATACAAGCTTCCTCTACTTGTTCATTGTAATAAGATTCGAATCATGATGTTCATAATCAAGGTACTTGAGGCATAACCATCTCCATATTCCAAACATGATGCATGTTGAATAATTCACTAATGAAAATCAATATCTCGTTAACATGATCATCTAATTCTTTAGAATCCAACTCTAAGTCTGGAGATAGGTTGAACATACCTTAATATGACGAAAATTACTGAATCGTAAGGTAGAATCCGACTCCGGTTGGTTGTATGCCACTCCAAGGTGCTACTCCACTTCAATGATCACTCACAAGTAATATCCAATATTCAAGGATCGGGAAGATGTTTTCTAAGTGTGTTAGAAGGGTAATTCTTGCTCTCTGGTCTCTCAAGAATGAAGTATAGACGAAGGAAATGGGAATAAAAATGGAGTGCTGGCCCATATATAAACTTTCTGCACAAAGCAGATTAGCGCACGCTACGAAGCATTCCTTAGCGCGCGCTAACAAGAGTTGACTTCAAAACTGTCCAGGTTGGTCCGCGGGAATCTTATCCGGACCCATGTCCCGGCTGGCGCATGTGCTAGCCGCCCAGCTCAATAATTGAGTGCTTAGCGCACGCAACTCCTACATACATAGCGTGCGCTAGTAGTAGCTCGATAGCGCGCGTTAAGCTACATTCTTAGCGTGCGCTATCACGAGTTTGCATGAGAAATTTTGAATGTTGTTATACTTATGTACAAAGATATCAATGTAAGAAATATCATACTCCAATCATCAAGATCACAATTCTGAATAATACAGGGTTCGAATACAGGTAAAATACATAGTAATAAATCCGGATATTACATACTCTCCTACTAAAAAGGAGTTTCATCCCGAAACTCAAGACGAAAATAACTCGGGATATCTGGAATTCATGCCATCTTCCGTTTCCCATGTGGCTTATTCCACTCCATGGCGTGACCATTGAACTTTGACCAAAACGATGGGTTTGTTTCCCAACTGCTTAACTCGACTCTCGAGTATCTTGACCGGTCTTTCTTCAAACGTCCCATATTGAGCGACTTCGACTTCGCCGAAATCAATGACATGACTAGGATCTGGTATATACCTCAGTAACTGGGATACGTGGAACACGTTATGAACATGGCACAATGACGGCGGCAATGCCAATCTGTATGCCAACTCTCCAACTCTCTCAAGGATCTCAAATGGTCCGATATATCTCGGACTCAGCTTTCCTTTCCTTCCGAAACGAAAGATTCCCCGAGTAGGAGAAACCCTTAAAAGTACGTGGTCTCCAGTACTGAACTCCAATGGGCGACGACGTATGTCTGCGTAAGATTTCTGGCGACTCTGGGCGGTCAACAGCCTTTCATGAATCAAGGCTATCTTCTCTCGAGTCTGCACGATCAACTCTGGTACTGCTCCTATCAAGTCTGATGAATCGTCCCAGCATAGGGGCGATCTGCATCTCCTCCCGTATAATGCCTCGAATGGTGCCATCTTAATGGAAGCATGCCAACTATTGTTGTAGGTAAATTCAATCAATTGTAGATGAACTTCCCAATCGTTTGACCAATCTAAGGCACAAGCCCTCAGCATATCCTCCAACGTTTGAATGGTCCTCTCGGATTGTCCGTCAGTCTACGGGTGATAAGCTGTACAGAAGTTCAATTCGGTCCCCAAGGCCTTATGAACTGCTTTCCAAAAGTGAGACACAAAACGGCCGTCTCGATCAGAAACAATGGTTTTCGGCGTACCATGCAATCGAACTATTTTCGAAATAAATACTCGTGCCAACCTCTCTGGTCCCCACATGTCCTTAATGCCTAGAAAATGAGCTGATTTGGTTAAACGATCAACTATCACCAAAATCATGTTCATTCCTGTCCTGGTTCTCGACATACTAGTGATAAAGTCCATCGATATGTACTCCCACTTCCATTCAGGAATCGGGAGTGGCTTAAACATTCCGGAAGGCCGTTGATGCTCGGTCTTAACCTGCTGACAAGTCAAGCATTTCGAAACATAGTCCGCTACATGTTTCTTCATGTTGCCCCACCAGAAATTCTGTTTCAAGTCCTTATACATCTTACTGGTGCCTGGGTGGATAGAATAGGGCGAACTGTGAGCTTCCTTCATAATTGTCTGTTTCATAACATCGATATCGGGAATGCAGAGTCGGTTCTGAAATCTCAAAACTCCATCATCATGAATTATGAATCCGGGGGCCTTTCCCTTGATCACTTCATCACGTAACCGAATCATCAGAGGATCATCTGCCTGTCTAGATTTGATTTCTTCGGTTAATGATGAAGTTATTTCCATCACGCACTGTTGTCCTTGGACTCTTTGTAACCACACTTCAATTCCTTCTCGAATCATCTATCGTTGAAGGCTAAGTTGGGAGGTCATAGTCTCCAGTATCTGAATAGAAACAGGCTTGCGGCTGAGTGCATCGGCCACTATCGCTTTGCCTGGATGATACAAAATCTCCAAGTCATAGTCTTTAATCAGTTCTAACCATCTTCTTTGCCGCATGTTCAATTCTTTCTTACTGAAGATGTATTTGAGACTCTTGTGATCCGTAAAGATCTGACAGTAGGTCCCGTACAGATAATGCCTCCAGATCTTCAAAGCAAAAACTACTGCTGCTAGCTCCAAATCATGTGTTGGGTAATTCACTTCATAAGGTTTCAGCTGTCGCGACGCATAAGCGATCACCTTATCATTCTGCATCAATACGCACCCGAGTCCTTGGTTCGCAGCACTATAAACTATAAATCCTCCAGTTCCCTGTGGAAGTGATAGAATAGGTGCCGTCGTCAATCTCTTCTTTAATTCATCAAAACTAGTCTGACACGACTTCTTCCACTCAAACTTTTGAGTTTTCTGCAGGAGTCGAGTAAGTGGGCGGGAAATTTTAGAAAACCCTTCCACGAATCGATAATAATACCCAGCAAGTCCTAAGAAGCTTCGGACTTCTTTCACGTTCTTTGGAGGTTTCCAATCCATAATTGCTTCGATTTTCTGAGGGTCTACTCGGACTCCTTTAGCTGATACCACATGTCCGAGGAACATTACTTCCTTCAGCCAAAATTCACACTTAGAGAGTTTGGCGTACAATTGTTCGCTTCTCAAAAGTTCCAATACAATCCGCAAATGCTGAGCATGCTCTTCCGGGCTCTTAGAATACACTAGAATGTCATCAATGAACACGACCACAAATTTATCCAAATATTTGATGAACACTTGGTTCATCAATTGCATGAATACAGCAGGTGCGTTAGTGAGACCAAACGGCATCACTACAAACTCATAATGTCCGTAGCGAGTTCTGAACGCTGATTTCGGAACATCAGATTCCTTAATCCTCAGCTGATGATACCCTGATCTCAGATCGATTTTAGAAAATACTGTTGCCCCTTGCAACTGGTCAAACAGATCATCAATCCGTGGTAACGGATACTTGTTCTTAATCGTCATCTTGTTCAGCTCTCGATAGTCAATACACAAATGGGCGATCCATCCTTCTTTCGACAAAAGAATTAGCGCTCCCGGGCGAAACGCAGCTGAATATAGCCTTTGTCCAGTAACTCCTCCAGCTGCTTTTTCAGTTCATACATCTCAGTAGGTGCCATACGATACGGCGCCTTAGAAATTGGTGTAGCTCCGGGTTCCAGCTCAGTGGTAAATTCTACATCCCTTCGTGGAGGTAGTCCAGGTAACTCGTCAGGAGATACATCTGGAAATTCGTTCACAACAGGAATGGATGAAAGTTCCACAATTTCGTCTTCTTTCTTCATTGCATAGCACCAGTATCCGATACAGCCCTGTTTCAACAATTTGACAGCTTTCATCGCCTTGATCAATTTTCCTGAGCTTCCCGGTTTCCACCCCTCAAACAGTATTTCGGAACCATCGTCAGCGATCAGCGAGATATTCCTCCTTCGGTAGTTTACAATTGCTCCATATCGATTAAGCCAATTGTCTCCGAGTATCAGGTCGTCTCCTTGCATTTCTATTACAATCAAATTTGAGAGCCACTCTCTGCCTCCAAATGATACAGGGAAATTTCTAGTTTCTAAGTTCCCGACAATCCTCTATCCACTCGGTAAACCAAAAACATAAGGTTCACAAGTATGAAAACTGGAAATATTCAAACGATTTACACAAGACAAAAATATAAAAAATGCGTAGCTCCTGTATCGAATAAAACGCTAACTGGATGGGAAAGGATCTGGATAGTACATGATGCGATAGCAGCATCCTGATCGTCTGTCCTCCTCATCTCGTACAAACGTGGGGGAACAGATCCGGCACTCGATGTCCCCTTTCGGTCCCATTGTCCTCTGCCTCGTCTGCGGCCAAAATTCTGAGGCATCTGAACACTTTGCTGCGTCTGTTGGATACTGGCTTCCTTCTGGACTGGCTGTGGTGTACGGGCTCTAAATGACTTTGAAGCTTCTTCATAGAACACCGCACGATGTCCCTCTCGACCACAATCAAAAAAAGTCACGGCAGGTAGGGGGCAATTCCGTCGATAGTGCCCCGTCTGGGCGCAGTTAAAGCATTTCCTAATAACATCAGTAATAGTTGATGTCGCTCCGAAGTTCTTTCCGCTCCTAACTGGGTGCGGAGGTTTCTTGAAAGAGTGAAAGGATGACTGGGCCTTACGGGCCCCGCTGTTCTTGTGCTCTGTAAAAGTACCAGAGACTTTCTGTTTCTTGGATTCCGAAAATTTCTCCATAGCTGCTTCCTTGATCTCATACGCCAACGCCTTATCCTGGTATTGACGGAGTGTGGTACATTCAAATCCGGACATGTACCTCTGAATTTCTGGTTTCATCCTCATATCAAAATGGATCATCATTTCTGCATCTGTTCTGACCAGATGTCGAACAAATGCCAGCTACTGGTTAAACGTCTTAATTGCCTGGGATACTGGCACATCTGAAGGCTGAGCGGGGAAAAACTCCCGAACCTTGGCTTCCCTCACAGGACGAGGGTAGTACCGAGCTTCCATCATCAATTTAAACTCTGTCCAATCAGCATTATGGTCTACAGGCCGGATGGCTTCCCACCATTCGGACGCTTCCCCTATCAGAAAGTATTGCGCGATAGAGGCTCTCCGGTCGTCTGGGCAGTTAATTCTGGCAAAGATTTTATCCAGTTCTTTCAACCAATGATCCCAGGTGGGAGTCTCAGAAATACCGTCGAATTTGGGTGGTTGCATCTTCGCCACCTCTTGCAGCCACCGGTCACCTCGATTCCCCATGTCTATGATCCCTTGCTGTCTCTCTCCCTGTTGTAGTCCCACTGCCACTTGCATTCGGTCCACGACTTAGGCGAACTGAGTCATCTGGTTCACCACTTGACGAAGGATCTCTGGTACAGCAGGTTCTGGTTCATTATTAATAGATTGTTGCGGCTCGCCTGAGCTATGACTGGCCTGATTAGAAGGCGACGCTTCCCTTTCAGCATTTCCTCGTCCGCGTCCACGACCGCGACCACATCCACGTCCGCCTCTCAACATACTGTAAGCATAAATACTCAATATACAGGAAACAACATCGTTCTAATATTCGAGTATAAAGAGACACAACATTTAAAGAACGAGATAGAGTTTAGGAACTTACAACCACCGTTCGCATGAAGACGTAGGCAGTGCAGTGATGTCATTCACGGTCGGTTACCTAAAAGACGTAAATGACCCCTATTTTAACCCAATGGCCAAGATATCCATAATCTTAGCTCTGATACCATATTCTGTAACACCCCCGATATTTTCAGGAATATTACAGCGCCGTTAATCCTTTACATAAGGATTTACAAGGCTGAAGAATTGAACAGACATTTAGAAGTACTAACGAATAGAAATATCGGAATTAAGATACAACAGTTCTGCCCAAATACAGAAAATACAATTGTTCAACAGAAACTTAATAATACATCACCAAATTCAAATTCATCATAAATGACTTCGTACTCGAGTACTTATTGAAATAACCAATAAACAATAAACAAATAAACCCGGCCGGAACATCACTCTGCACCCTCGTCGTCATGCACCCAAAGGGTTGTTTTTCCGCTCTCCTGGATCCTGAACATAAACAAAATGTTCACCCCCGAAGGGGTTAGCACAACGATGCTAGTACAAGTACCACAACATATTATTCAACGTCACACGCAGAATAATAATAATAACGTAAATGATAAAATGTCGAACGAGTCTTCTCCTGCGAGAAACTTATACATAACATACACAACTGATAATCACAACATGATATCATAACATACACATGGTAATTCCGACGATCCAGCGTTCACTGCCTAGAACCCACGATGATCCCGTCAGACCAACCCGTGGTGGAAAAACCCGTCCGATGATCCAGCGCACGCTAGCATAGATCACCCGATGATCCCGTCGGACCAACACGAGGTGGACATACAACAACGACATACATGCATGACAATATGTATAACATCAATACGTAAAACAAATAAGGTACTTGCCTCGATTCGAAGACAAGAACAATACTTCCACAAAACGAACACTTGAAGGTCGCCCCCCCTCAATCAATCACGTAACAAGCTCGAACCTTAACAAAAGAAATAATATAGAATTTATATCACATCGTACGAATGTCTAACAATTCAATTTATGGCCAAAAGCTCATAAAATGTAATCTGTCTGAACTTCTTAGCGCACACTAAGTACTCTGTGTAGCGTGCGTTAAGTCTCCTCGATAGCGCGCGCAAACAACAAAGCCTAGCGTACGCTAACTATGCATGGTCAGTACTTCACTGATCAGGTGACTGACTCGTATGATGGCCTAGCGTACTTTACGTACGAAACGTAGTGTACGTTAAGTGATGCTCGATAGCGCACGTTAATTTGCATAGCTTAGCGTGCGCTAACTGTGCATGGCAGTTCACTACTGGGTAGAAAACTGTTCTCACCATGATCAAACCAATGAAATCTTCCGTGAATATCATGTTCATACGATTATGAATGATCTTACGGATAACAACAACTTCGGATTCAAGAATATGTATACTATTATAAAACCATATTCCGATTCGACTACAAATCTTCATACGACAATTCGAAAGGCCTAACGGTCGATATCAACACCTTAATATCAATCAAAATTATCATAATGTAGTTGTTTAACATTCCATCTATACTAGATAAATCCTT
This sequence comes from Orobanche coerulescens, assembly GCA_033398695.1. Taxonomy (NCBI): domain Eukaryota; kingdom Viridiplantae; phylum Streptophyta; class Magnoliopsida; order Lamiales; family Orobanchaceae; genus Orobanche; species Orobanche coerulescens. Next base: position 58,710,353 of record CM065806.1, read on the forward strand.
CCATGATCAATCCCTTAGATTCATCTAACAATAATGATGTTAAAGTCAAGTCCATGATTGCTATGAAGTCATCTACTAGATTTGGATTACCAATGATAGAAGCTTCCTCTACTTGTTCATTGTAATAAGATTCGAATCATGATGTTCATAATCAAGGTACTTGAGGCATAACCATCTCCATATTTCAAACATGATGCATGTTGAATAATTCACTAATGAAAATCAATATCTCGTTAACATGATCATCTAATTCTTTAGAATCCAACTCTAAGTCTGGAGATAGGTTGAACATACCTTAATATGACGAAAATTACTGAACCGTAAGGTAGAATCCGACTCCGGTTGGTTGTATGACACTCCAAGGTGCTACTCTACTTCATTGATCACTCACAAGTAATATCCAATATTCAAGGATCGAGAAGATGTTTTCTAAGTGTGTTAGATGGGTTATTCTTGCTCTCTGGTCTCTCAAGAATGAAGTATAGACAAAGGAAATGGGAATAAAAATGGAGTGCTGGCCCATATATAAACTTTCTGCACAAAGCAGATTAGCACACGCTACTAAGCATTCCTTAGCGCGCGCTAATAAGAGTTGACTTCAAAACTGTCCAAGTTCGTCCGCGGGAATCTTATCCGGACCCATGTCCCGGCTGGCGCATGTGCTAGCCGCCCAGCTCAATAATTGAGTGCTTAGCGCACGCAACTCCTACATACGTAGCGTGCGCTAGTAGTAGCTCGATAGCGCGCGTTAAGCTACATTCTTAGCGTGCGCTATCACGAGTTTGCATGATAAAATTTGCATGTTGTTATACTTATGTACAAAGATATCAATGTAAGAAATATCATACTCCAATCATCAAGATCACAATTCCGAATAATACAGGGTTCGAATACAGGTAAAATACACAGTAATAAATCCGGATATTACATTTATGTACTTGACACAGTCCATATCATATGTAGGCGACATCCGATACGGCCATGTCATATGTACGCACCCCTAAAGTCTGATTTTTTTAATCTTTTTTATCCGTTCAAGCTCCAGATGAGTTCCAACTCCATTTTGACCCATTTTTCCAGTTTTAAGCACAAGTAAACCAAATTACATGATATTCCATAAAATAATGTCAACTTTACATATATGTTGCATGCTTTTTGACCTTCTATAATCAATCCAACGGATTGATTTATTTGAATTCGAACTTTTCCATGCTTAGCGTATGTTAACACGCATGCGTTGCATATGTTAATCTCAGATCATTGTGTAGGTTGGTCTTGCACTATAGCGTACATTTTCCATGCTGTATCTTAAGCTTGGTTTCCATAGCGTATGTTATCCTTGTTGTATAGCGTACATTATATGTGGTTTTGCTTCAAATAAATGTTTCTTCTGTCCACCTCATGCATGTTTGACTCTTCTTCATTCATTGTTGTTTTTCTTTGTTTAGCATCTTATCATCAAAACCTCTCAAATGAATGTGTGGAATAAAATGTTCCAACAATCTCCCCCTTTTTGATGATGACAAAACAACAATACTTCGATGGGATTTAGACCTGCTAAAATACCTAAAATATATACAAATTAAAGTTTTCAGCTTTGTACATTTCGTTATTTTTCTTCTCCCATCATTCCTTCTGTTTTTCTCTTCTTCTCCCCCATTATATTTTTCTTCATTTTTCTCATCATTCTTCTCCCCCTATTTGTCATTAGCAAAAAGTGCATGAAAATCGTAAAATTAATGAGAAATTAAATAAATGGGTAAAACTCCCCTGGAAAATATCTCCCATTTTTTCAAAAATAACTCCCCCTGAGTTAAATACAGATTATTTTGAAATAATTAATTTTGAATTTCGGGGATCCAACAGACTCTTGGTCATTTTTCATTTGGTAAACAGACTATGTTTGGTATTATGGTTTCTTTTGGAATCCATCCTTTCGTTATTTTGATTGTTCGTCTTGGGCTTTTACAATTTGTAATGTGACGCCAGATTTTAAATATTTATCACATTTGGGTATTTTGAAATTTAAGGATTCATTTTTATCATTATTTTTTAATCCTAAACCTTGTTTATTTAACGATTTTTTTGAACATTTTGTAATTTTTTAAATTTCTCATTTCGAGAGAAAAATTTGTTCATTAAATTTTTGAGTTCATTTTGAACTTCTAAAAGATCATCTTTTAATTTATTTTCTTTTTCAAGGCATAATGATTGATCGATTTCAATAAATTTTCTTTTTTCTTGTAATTTGGAGATTTTGTCTTCCAAACCTTTATTTCTAATTTAAAGGGATTTATGTTGATTAGTGAATTTGAAAATCCATGTGTAATTGTTCGAAAGCATAAAAAAGTTCATCTTGAGACGAGGTACTTACCTGACTTTCGTCGTCACTATCGTCAAACACGCCCCTTTCCATGAGTACGAGATTATGTTGAATATTATCTTCTTCTTCATCCTCATCACTCCAGGTGGCTATCAACACTTCATTCTTAGAAGTCGAGCTACGACAATTTTTCGCAAAGTAATTTCGACAATTATTGTCAAACCGATTTGACTCATTCCGGACTTGCGAGTTGAAGTCTCTTATTCTCTAGTTTAATAAGTTTTAATACTTATTTATATTTTTGGCATCAAATGCCGATTCTTCATAATCGTCATCAACCGTGATGGCTTCTTCATTTCTTGACATCTTCTTAGCTTTTAAAGCTAGAGATCTTTCCTTCGGTTTCGGCTTCGTATTACGATATTTCAGGACGATCTCAGAATTTATTGAACCAACAAGGGTGCTGAAATCAAGGGTATTGATATCTTTAGATTCCATAATTGTCGTAATCATGTCGTCCCATTCGAGAGGTAGTGATCGTAATATTTTCTTGACCTTTTCACTACTCGATAAGGTTTTTTCAAAGCATGCTAGCCCATTAGTAATAATCGAGAATCGGTCTAGCATATTTTTGATGAACTCTTCGTCTTTCATCATGAAAAGCTCGTAGTGGTGGAGAAGCATATTTATCTTCGTCTCCTTGACTTGATTTGTTCCTTTGTGAGTTACCTCTAATATTTTCCAAATTTCTTTGGCACTATAACATGAGGAAATCCGATTATGTTCTTTTGGATTTAAAGCACAATAAAGAAATTGTGTTGCTTTGCTATTGTAATGGTCGTCCTTCCAATCCATATCATCATATTCTTAAAATATTTTTAAAGTACCATTGGAATTTATAGGAATTTTAGGACCAAGACATATGACTTTGCAGAGATCGATATCATAGGCTCGGATGAATATTGACATTTTATTTTTCCATGTCATAAAATTTGATCCATCAAAAAACGGAGGTCGGTTTAAGGCGAGGCCTTCGACCAGGGCATAATGAAGCGCCATTAGATCATTTTCTCCTCAGATGTTAAGCCGACTATAAAAGATACCCGCTTCGATACCACTGTTGGGTTTGGTACCGCCACTTGAAGGGAGGTTAATAGTGCGGGGTAGAGTTTTTAAACTCTTTAGCGACTGCAGAAGCGATATTAAAACGGGGAATATAAACGACACAAGATTTATAGAGGTTTGGCCAAATATGCCTATGTCCTATCTTCGTATCTTTTTCTATAGGCCTAAGATAAACCTTTCCGCCTTGTTTTCTATCAGTCCGAGGTAAACCGTTATAATCTTGTCTTCTATCTGTTCAAAACAAACCGTTACAATCTTGTTTTTATGTCGGTCCAAGATAAACCATTTTCCTTTATCGGATAAGGAATCAACCTTTCTAGATTTCTATCGGTACTAGAAAAACCTCACTTGGATTTAGATTATGATTCTAACAATGCCGCATCCACGATCCTAATAACAACGAATGAAAACTATAATCCTTTATTTTCTCTCGTGTATGTTTGAGTGAATTAAACACTCGAGCTCTTAAAATTAAGCTAGATTACAACAACAATAATGAAGATAATAATTTTTGAAGTATATAATCTTTACTTGAAGTTTTTGTGGTGAATACCATACGAAGTGGTATTTATAGGCTTCAAGGCCTAAATGAGCCGTTGGTCACTGCCTCTACTTTTGCGTATGTTAAGCTAATAGTGTAGTGTACGTAATGCCTTTAGCGTACATAAATAATACATGTAGCGTACGTTATCTGTTTTTAGATTCAGTCCAGTAGCTTTTGCCTCTTACGTAGCGTACGTTAACATTCACCATAGCGTACGTAATGTTTTCACCATAGCGTACGTTAGCCATGTTGATTCCGTGCATTGTATCAAGCGCAGATAGCCGTTGATATGATGACCTACTCCATGATGTCACTCCACGTAGCATACATTATGCTTCATGTCTATTGCATGCTTTTTGACCTTCTAGAATCAATCCAACGGATTGATTTATTTGAATTTGAACTTTTCCATGCATAGCATACGTTAATATGTATGTGTTGGGAAAACAAGAACCCTGTATCAGAACAGCTGGGATATTCAATCCCTGTATCGAATTGTGTTGATAAGAGGTTTTGACATATATGCCAATCCTCAATACAGTAAAGGAAACTGTATCGAAGAGTTGAAGTGTCAACCTGTATCGAAGACCTATCTCGAATCCAGCAAATAGTGGAACCCTTCAGTACAGCAAAGCAGTCTTATAAAGACCATGTATGGAAACTGTCTCGAATCACCAATACAGTTATCTTCCATACAGCTCTCAACAGGACAAAGATGGAATCTTCAGAAGTCAAGTCCCGTTGAATAAAGAAGTATTTAAATACTCAAGGATAAAGTATTTAAATACTGTCAGTCAACAGATCTTCAAATACCGCTAAATTTGGATCGTGCTTTTAATCCCGTTGGAACGTAATCTTGCTCAACGGATATATCTCAACGGATATATATTTCAGAGACTATATATATCTCATGAAGGCATTGAAGATCAGTTACCAAAACCGAAATCAATCAAAGCTATCAAAGTTATCATCAGAGCAAAATATATCTCCAAGCTTACTGCAACTCAGATAAAAGAGATATACAGTGCTCATCATCTTGAACAACACTTCATCAGCTAGAAGCTCATAAAGTCAAAGCTGTTGTTCATACTATGTTCTATACTTTGAACAAACCCATATCAGCCCTGTGTGGACTGAGGAAGATGAAGCTTCAGAACTCTGTGTGAAGAAGTCAGTCAAGCTTTAGCTCAAACCAATCTGTGTGAACGGTTGAAGCTAAGATCTTTATATCAATCTGTGTGAACGATATATTGATTGTATATTGTTATAATTACGTAGTTGTGTACGTAGTAATTATAATAAACATCTTACTCCTGTGTGGAGGACCAGTGGACGTAGAGGGGTTTACCACGAACCACTTTAAATACTGTGTTATTTAGCTTCAGTTTTTACTGTTTTATTTACTGTGATTATTTAAGTATACACTGCATACCAAGTTGCTGTATCCACAGCAACTTACTGTATCTAAGACTTCCGCTACGCACTCAGATTTAAAATCAGTACAGCTTGTTGTTTAAACTACTTCCCAAACTGTATCCAGTATACTTAGTGGCCAACAAGTGGTATCGGAGAGGTTGATTCTAAAAAGAATCAGTCGTATTTTTAACCGAATCAGATCCAAAATAACTTAGTCTTTAAAACAGTCTCTTTCATTTCCTAACTTTCACATGGATACTTCAATGATCAACAAAGTTCTTATGTTCTCTATTAACGAATTTGATGACTGGAGAATTAGGATGGAGGCTCATCTTGCAGCAATGCACGAAGAGATGATTTTTGTGATACAGGATGGCCCTATCAAGATCATGAAGGTAAACACAGCTGCAAGGATTGAAGGCCAAGCCCATGCTGAGATGCTCGAGAAGCATCGCGAGCAATGGACCACAGATGAAAGAAAGCGGGCCAACCTTGACAATATGGCTAAGAACGCGTTATTTGTCACTCTTGACAAAGGCACGTTCTCGAAGGTAAAGAGATGCAAAACAGCCAAGGAAATCTGGGATAAACTCAAGTAGATTTGTGAGGGAACTGAGCTCTCAAAAGAAAATAAGATTCAAAACTGACTCAGCAATTTGAATCTTTCGAAATGAAACCAACTGAGACACGTGAGGAACTTGACCTCAGATTCACTGGTATTGTTGGTGAACTTGAAGCGTTGGGCAAAATTTATACCCAAAAGGAGAAGAATTTAAAAATTTTCAGATCTCTTCCAGCACGATGGGACATTAAGACCACAGCTATGCGTGTATCTTGCAATCTTAATGAAATAACTATTTTTGATCTCTTCTCTGACCTCAAAGCTTTTGAGTATGATATTGACAAAAGAGAAAAAGCTGAAGAATCTCCTTCAAAGGTCAGAGCACTAGCCGCTGTATCGAGTCGTCGACACAGCATGCCCAACTCGTCGAAGCCTAGTCACAAGAATGCTGACAGTGAGGACGACATCCTATCTCAAGATGAAATGGCGCTTCTCATGCACAAATTCAAAAAGTTCATCAAGCAGACTCCCTACAGGCCCAAACCTGTCCAAAAGGTAAGTACCGGAACTTCATCCGGTAATACTAACCTGTGCTATAATTGCAGGAAACCAGGGCATTATGCAAATAAATGTCCTCATCCCAAAGTTCAAAAGTTGCCGGAGGCCGAGCAACAAGATAGAGATGAAAGAAGACGTGCTTGGAAAAACAAGCCCAAGGCCCTGATTGGAGAATCAGAAGCCTCCCCCACACCATCCAAATCTGAAGAATGTCTTCAGGTGGTCACTGAAAGTGATTCATCTGATGATGAGTTCGATGATAAAGCTTATATGTGCTTTATGGCCAAAGACATTCCGGAAGGTGAAGACAGCGATGATGAGGTAAGTTTAACCTCAGCTATTCCATCAAATGCATCTCATACTTTTGAAAACATGGTGAATGAATTTAAAAACATTCAAAAGGCCCATGAGACATTGAAAAACGAGAATATACATCTCCAACTGTCTAAGCTAGAGCTGAAAGATGAAAATGACTTGCTGAAGATAAATTATGAAAATATGTCTCTTGACTGTGAAACCAGCAAAATCGATTTTGAAAAACTCATGGAGAGCAATCATCAACTTGCTAATGAACTAAGTGAGGTTAAAACTCACAACGAGAGCAATACAAATGATTTGGTTCTACTTCAAGCCAAAGTCACAACTCTCGAAAAACGAGAAATTGAACTTGAGACCACTCTGAAATCGTTCGAGAAATCGTCCAAAAGAATGGAAGAAATTCTGAGCACTGGGCAACATGCTCATCATAAAAGTGGCTTAGGATACATCTCATGTTCAAACAAAGGGAAAACTAGTACAGTGTTTGTCAAGAGTGTGGAACACATTCCAGTATCGAAAGATACCCCTAGTCCCGTGAAGGAACCTGCTGCACCGCGAAAACCAAAGGCTGCCATTCCGCCCCCGCAATCCTATTCCAGACAGCGGAATCATAAGCCGTTCCAACCTGTGAGGCGCACTCAACAGCATGCTCCCCGAGCATATCAACAACGCCAATAGCCGTTCAGAAGGAAGGCTCTATCCAACTACCAAAGGCCCGCACGGCAGTACTATCAGTACAGCACGCCTAGGTATTGGATACAGGAGCCCCGTTATCCCTCGAGACAAAGATATGCCCGCCAAGATTATCATCAGGCGTTGGGAATCCAACTGGAGACCCAGAAGGCAAGCTGTTAGGCCAAAGAAAATGGCTCCACCTCCAAGACAGCACTCGTACTGGATTAATAATAATAACCCTGAATTTTTCATGCATAATAATTATCATGGTTATAGCGACTACGGATATGCCCCTCATAGATATCGCAACACTGTACCGAGTATGACCTACGGTAAACCAATTGCTGCCAGGAAAACTTGGGTACCTAGAGGAACTAACAATCATGGACCCAAAAATCAAAGGGAACCTAAATCTACTTAATTTCTTTGCTACAGGACATTGTAGAGGAGGATACCTAGTACTTTGATAGTGGATGCTCTCGGCACATGACCGGAGATAGAAGCGAGCTATCAGATTTTGTAGAAGGTCGCGGTCCAAAAGTTCATTTCGGTGATAAATCTAAAGGTAGAACAAGAGGGAAAGGAAACCTACTGGTCGGAAAATTCAAAGTCACCGATGTTGCATATGTTGAAGGCTTACAGTACAATCTACTTAGCATTAGCCAGTTTTGTGATAAACAGTTCTCGGTGAAATTCTATATAGATCGCTGTAGAGTCAAGAACATCTAGACCAAAGAAGTTGTGCTTACAGGAAGCAGATCAGGTAACATGTATATTGCTGACTGGAAGCCTATGAGCTCCTCAATTCCATGCTTTGTTGCCAAAGGCATTGCAGATCTTAGCTGGTTATGGCACAAGAGGATGTCTCACATCAACTTCAAGACGATCAACAAGCTCTCAAGACAGGGAATGGTTAGAGGATTATAAAATGTGTCATTTAAGAAGGACAGCGTCTGCGGACCATGTCAGAAAGGCAAGCAAATCAAGTCAACCCTGAAGAGCAAATCCTACCTTTCAACCCAAAGAGTGTTGGAAATGCTACATATGGATCTATACAGTCCTATAGACCCAGTAAGTTTGGGAGGTAAGAAATACTGCATGGTTGTTGTTGATGATTACTCCAGGTATGCTTGGACAATTTTCCTTAGCAATAAGAAGGAAAAAACATCAAAGCTGCCCGAGCTCCTGAGAAACTTGCAAAATGAAAAGGCATTGAGTATCGTGTCCATTCGTTCCGACAGAGTTACAAAATTTACTAACCGCTTTATAGAGCAATACTTTTCGGAAAATGGGATACAACATGAATACTCAGCTGCCCGTACACCTAAACAAAATGGTGTTGCCGAGCGAAAGAATAGGACGTTGAAAGAAGCAACAAGGACAATGATCGCCGCAAGCAAGTTGCCACAGCGTTTCTGGGGTGAAGCAACCAATACAGCATGCTACACTCAAAACCGCTGTATCGTCAACAAACACCACAACAAAACATCATATGAGGTATGGAACAACAAAACTCCATTAGTTTTATATTTTCACATTTTTGGATGCAGATGTTATGTGTTGAATAATGGGAAGCACCAACTTAGAACCTTTGATGAGAAATCAGATGAAGGAATATTTGTAGGATACTCCTCCATCAGCAAAGCTTACAGGATCTTTAATAAAAGGAAGCTGACGATCGAGGAATCAGTTCATGTAGTGTTCGACGAACCTCACCATGACCCTACAGGAATAGAAGATGTTACTTAGAACATCCAACAACTCTCTATCTTGGATCCTCCAACTCCCATAGAACCTGTCTTTGATTTAGAAATCAACCCCGCAGCTGTAAAAATCGACGTGGATGAAGCTGATGCTGTACAAGCTGAAGCTGTATCCACAGAAACTCTCGATACAGTACGGGACCCTGAATTAGAAACTGACCGAAGATGGTTGAGAGATCACCCACAAGAACTGATAATTGGAAACATAAATGCTGGTGTTTCTACTCGTAGGAGAATACAGAGTACACAAGAAATGTACTTTGTGCACAAGAAGAACTTGATACTGAGATATCACAGTTTCCTGAATGAAAATCTCAATCCGAGCTTAGAAGACTCAATATGTGCACTATCGCTGTATTCTTAGCTCAGTCCGAACCTGTTTCGACCATAGACGCTCTTAATAATTCTCATTGGATGACATCTATGGAAGAAGAGCTTAACGGTTTCGAAAGAAACAATGTATGGTATCTTGTACCCAAACCTACACATCAATCGGTTATAGAAACCAAATGCGTATTTCGAAACAAAAAGGATCGAAATGGACTTATTATAAGGAATAAATCCAGACTAGTCGCACAAGGCTATAGTCAGGAAGAAGGCATAGACTATGATGAGAACTTCGCCCCTGTAGCCAGACTAGAAGCCATTAGGATATTTTTAGCCTTTGCCGCCCATAAGAGCTTTATTGTATACCAAATGGACGTCAAGAGTGCATTCCTGAATGGAGACCTTGCCGAAGAAGTCTATGTTGAACAACCACCAGGGTTTTCCAACACAGACAGTATCGACCTAGTATACAGGCTAAGGAAAGCGCTGTATGGACTTAAACAAGCCCCTAGAGCCTGGTATGAGACCTTGTACCAGTATCTAACCGACAACGGATTTGAGACAGGTGCTGTGGACAAGATGTTGTTCAAAATACAGGAAGGTGATGACCTTCTTATGGTGCAAATATATGTAGATGATATAATTTTTGGTTCAACTAACCTTGCTTTATGTCAAAGGTTCTCTCATCTCATGCAAAGTAAATTTGAAATGAGTATGATGGGGGAACTTAGTTATTTCCTAGGTTTGCAGGTAAAGCAGTTGCCTACAGGTATTTTCATCAACCAGGAAAAATACAGCAAGGAGCTTCTCAAAAAATTTGGAATGAATACTTCCAAATCATCGTCAACCCCCATGAGCACTTCCGTGCAAATTAGTGCTGATGAAGCTGGAAAGCCGTTTGACCAATCACTCTACAGGAAGCTCATTAGTTCGCTCCTGTACCGAACGGCTAGCTCATTGGTTCGCTCATTGGTTCGCTCCAGTTTGCTGTTGGAGTGTGTGCGAGGTATCAAGTAGCACCTAAGGAATCACACTTCAATACAGCTAAACGAATCCTGAAGTACATTAAAGGAACAGTCGATGTAGGACTATGGTATCCTAAAGAATGCGGATTCGATTTAGTTAGATGCAATGACTCGGATCTCGGAGGCTGCAAGCTAGATAGTAAGAGTACAAGTGGAACTTGTCACTTTCTTGGACCTAGACTCGTTTCTTGGTTCAGTAAGAAGAAATTGGCTAACTCTCTTTCCACGGCTGAATCAGAATACTATGCTGCTGGTAGTTGCTGTATGCATATCCTTTGGATGCAGCAACAGTTGTCAGATTATGGAATTGAACCCAGAGAGACTCCAATCATGTGTGATAGCACGAGTGCAATTGCAATAACGCACAATCCTGTCCTGCACTCGCGCACTAAGCATATTAACATGAAGCATCATTTTATAAGGAATCATGTCGAGAACAAAGATGTTCGCCTTGAAAAAGTTCATACAGACATTCAGTTGGCTGACATCTTCACCAAGCCGCTCGACACAGCCATATTCAACATGCTTAGACAAGAATTGGGAATGCTACAGCCCGACTCCCTGTAAGTAATGTCCTGTTTTTACACAGCAATTGAGGGGGAATGCTGTAAGACCCAAGAATACAGTATCCAACGTTAATTATCTGTACACTCAGAACCGTCAATACAGCACTATAGTGAACAAAGACCTATGATTCCTACATCTTACGTGTGCAATAATTAAGGGGGAATACTGTAGGACCCATGAATACAGCATTAATCCAAAAGTTGTTGTATGGAATTTAAAACCTATATGTACCTTTCTAAGGGGGAATGCTGTATGGATGCGGATACAGCACATACTATAGGATTTCGATTTAGTATATATATATAATATTATATTGTTTCATTTTAAAATGATTTTTGTCCACGTGCCCTGTTTTTATGTCAAACGTCATTTACATTAAATGCCTTACACGACATCTGGACAATTGAATCTCAAAAGCCGCGATATTTTAAATTGTTTAATGTTTTAAAACCGTCGTTTCAGGCATTTAGGGTGACACAAATGTCAGAAGTGGGACCCGCTTATATTTTAAACATTTTAATGGATTAGTGTACCAGTTACACTCAGTCCATATTAACCGTTGATTTTAAAAACCGGTTCCCATCCCTTAAAATCTGACCATTCGTACTCTGCAAAACCCTATTTCGCCACCCACTATAAAAGGACTGATACTGCCATTAGAGACTCTTTACGCTTTCTGCAAAAATTAAGAGTTCTCAAGCAAAAACAGCCTACATAGCTTTCTGCATTTTACTGCAAATTTCGTGCATTCTTCTTCACATTTTCTTGAAAAATCATCAATGGATGGACAAACATCTTCGCCCGCAGTCAAGAAAACCGCAAACATCATCAATGGACGGATCTTCTCAAGATCTGTTGTCATTGAACGCCTTCTCGCTGAAACCAATGATGTCGAACCCATGAAGTACATTATCACTCGTCTTCGTCAACAAGGCCTCTATCGCCTTGGAAGTCAAACTGCTGACAAATACGATGTTCATCTGGTTGAGGAATTTTACCTCAACGCCGCCGTACGCTTTTTGTCGCTGGCCCAAGGAGGTCACGTTGCTGACATAACCACTACCATTCAAGGAGTTGAGATCTGTGTTGATAGCGATCTGCACCAGAATATCTACAGGCTACCTGCTGATGGCCTGACAATGGATCAACTTGAGACGTTTGGGTCTCAAGCGCTTATAACTAAGTTTTATGGGCTGTTCACCGGCTCAACTGTTGTTGACATGGTTCAAAACACCTGTCACAAAAAGAATTTTTGCCTGCCTTATGTGTATTTGCATGATTTCTGCTGCAGGATCATCGAGAACAGAACGGGTGCATTCGAAATGTGCACTAATCGAGATTCAGGATGATGGTCGCAATTCTGACCTGTGAAAAGGTCAACTGGTGCCAGATAATCCTAAAGCGCTTGCAAGAGGAAGTATGCAAGCCTGCCACCCAGAAGAAGTCATTTGGTTTAATGTTAAACCATATTTTGATGAAATGCGGACTGTCGCAATCCGCCGATGCAAAGAAGAATAGCTCCAGGATATACCTAGGAGGTGTCAAGCCTACAGCGTATAATCAGAGCACTCTGGTCTGCAACCACCCGAAAACCAAAAGTATGCCAATTTCTACAGACCCAAGGGATGTATATTTGAAATTCCAGGACTTGGAGTCTTCAAAGAAGAGGAAAAGATCTCACAGCAAGAAACCCATTACTGGTGAAAAGCCAAAGAAGAAACTATGGAGGCTTTCTAAATCCACCAAGCCCTCCGAAGAAGTTTCCACAGTGGTGCAACCCACTGAAGAACAACCCCAGGGCCCAACCCCTGTGGAAGAGGTGTCCACTATTGTATCGACAGTAGATCCTGAGCCTTTGGCGGCTAGGACGGATGATGGGACATCTGCCAACGAAAAAGACTCTAGCGAGTCGGCTGCCCCTACGGAGCCAAATGCTACCTCTCCTATGCGGGATTCCACACCCGTACAGGATCAATCTTCCTTCGGGGCACCATCCCCTGTAAGGAATCCCACTTCCCTACAGGATCCCACACCTGTAGAGGAATCCCTCGCTACAGTGGATCCAGACGTTGTACGCAGTCCCTCCCCTGACACCATTATCCACAAAACCCTTCTTTCTATTCAGATCGACCATGCTTACGAAAGATTTCTGAAATGGAAAGGCTACAGGCTAGCTCCGTATGACACATTATACAATTGGAGCGAATGGAGCCAAGAAGAAAGATTTGTATCAGAAGTGACGGACTCAACAGAAATTGGGGCCCTGATCCGATGGGACAATCCCTTCTGTAAAGAACTGATTGAGAGCCATCTTCTGCAGAAATCTGACGCAATGAGGAAAGGTAAAGATAAGTTAGAGGACTCTCCCCCAAATCCAAAAGACGACGATGACAATGACTCAGACGACGACGACGACGCTTTACAAGCTGGTCTGAGAATGAGTCGTGAAGAGGCTCAAGATAGAGAGGCCTCTCCACCAAAGGATGACGAAGGGCCGTCAACTCAGAGTGAGCCTCCTTCGCCACAGCAAGAAAACATTCCCGACGATGAGGAAACAGTCCCTCATGCCGAGGAGGAAGAAATAGTTTTGGAACAGGCACCCGAGCCTGCCGCCGCTCAAGAAGAAGAAGTTGTCACTGAGAGACAACAGGAGGAATCAGTCCCTCCTGTATCCATGTCTACCGACGAACCTTCGGAATAGGAGGACACTACACCCCCTGCCGCCGAACCAGAACATGCTGCTCCCGCCCCATCAACCGTGGAATCCGAGGACGGTAATATACCTGAGGATGTCCAACTCACTTCATGCCCAACCTTGAATCTGAGGAGGTTGAACGGATCCGAGGATTTTGCCCAACTGGATTCTCCAAGCACAGCCGCTAGAAAAGAGCGCCTGCGTGCTCTTGGTCTTCAAACTGTATTCATCCAGGATGCAGTGAATGCTCTGTCTTCAGTTGAAAAAGCCTTGAATTGGATGCATACTTCTGCCGTTGAAGAAATGACCACCTTACAGCATGAAGTTTCTCGAGTAGTCTAGGCCTTCGTTATATTGCCAGAAGTATTCAAACAAGCACTGAAGATCATGGAAGACAAGCAAGAGCAACTCCTGAAAGAAGAGGAAACCGAAACCCAGATTGCTGAAGCCAAGACCGCATGTGCTATGATCGAAAACAGTTCTCAATTGCGAGCCCACGACAAATGTATCAAAAGACATGTCGCAGACACTTTCCTCCATTGTAGAAAGAATGACTAACATCGAGACGAAACAGGATGCTACATTAGAGATCCTAGGACGTCTTGATGATGCCCAAAAGGGGAAAAAGCAAGAGAAGCTGCAAGGAGAATCAGGTTACAGCATGAAAGGGAATTTGAGGCCGCTCAAGACAGCATCACTGATGAGTTAAACAAGCTAGCCCCTCCCTCTCAGAGTTTTAAGATTTCAGGCTCCCGATCTAAATTTCATGATCCAAATGTCCCGTGGCAAAACCTAATCCAAAGACCTTCTGAAATTCGTCTGCCGATCAACCGCCATCCAACTGCTGATGAGGTAAAGCAATGGAGGAAGAACGAAGTGATGAGATACTTTGTTAAACTCATTAGGGAATCCGCCATCTTCAACAGCTATAAGACTTTAGTGGAGGCCGCAGATAAATTCACGAAGATGCTAGAAGAAGGAAAACTCCTTCTCCAGCTAGATATGAAAAGCAAGCACAGAAGAGGAGATCGGATCACCCATCCAGAAGACTGGATTCTTGCCTTCGACAAATCCTATGAAGGAAGAGCTATATACCAGGATCGAGGCAATGATTCCCTACAGAACTGGTGGCGTGGTACCGAGAATGATCCAGGGAGAAAGCCATGGAGACATGCGGACTATAGATAGGAGCTGAAATCCTTGTATATTATTTTTGTTTGTAATTTTTTCTTCGAAACAGCAAACCATGTACTCAATTTGTTTTGAATATCAATAAAAGTGTTTGTTTGTCTTGAAAGATTACAACTCGTAATCTACTGTGTTGATGAATGATTACATAAATTATGTGATAACAATCTCAAGTATAGAAACTTGATTGAAAATTAAGCTGTACGAACTTGTCTACGAACAGTTCATAATTTCAGTTGTATGCTTATAATACATTGTAAGATTGTGCCTGCGTGCTAATCATAAGCTTAAGTTGTAAAAATTCTTAGCTGTATCGAACTCGCCTGCGAGCAGTTCATTAATTAGACTAAGATTGCTGAAAGACAGACCTTTTGACAAAAGATCAAGAAGTGTGCCAGAAGTCATCAAGGAAGATTATTTCATGAAGAAGGTTTTGGCATCATCAAGAAGACTTGAATGTTAGAAAGTTAAGTCTTGGCAAATTGTCAAAAAGGGGGAAATTGTTGGGAAAACAAGAACCCTGTATCGAAACAGCTGGGATATTCAATCCGTGTATCGAATTGTGTTGATAAGAGGTTTTGACATATATGTCAATCCTCAATACAGTAAATGAAACTGTATCGAAGAGTTGAAGTGGCAACCTATATCGAAGACTTATCTCGAATCCAGCATATAGTGGAACCCTTCAGTACAGCAAAGCAGTCTTATAAAGACCAAGTATGGAAACTGTCTCGAATCACCAATACAGTTATCTTCCATACAACTCTCAACAGGACAAAGAAGGAATCTTTGGAAGTCAAGTGCCGTTGAATAAAGAAGTATTTAAATACTCAAAGATAAAGTATTTAAGTACTGTCAGTCAACAGATCTTCAAATCCCGCTAAATCCGGATCGTGCTTTTAATCCCGTTGGAATGGAATCTTGCTCAATGGATATATCTCAACGGATATATATTTCAGAGACTATATATATATCTCATGAAGGCATTGAAGATCAGTTACCAAAACCGAAATCAATCAAAGCTATCAAAGTTATCATCAGAGCAAAATATATCTCCAAGCTTACTGCAGCTCAGATAAAAGAGATATACAGTGCTCATCATCTTGAACAACACTTCATCATCTAGAAGCTTATAAAGTCAAAGCTGTTGTTCATACTCTGTTCTATACTTTGAACAAACCCAGATCAGCCCTGTGTGGACTGAGGAAGACGAAGCTTCAGAACTCTGTGTGAAGAAGTCAGTCAAGCTTTAGCTCAAACCAATCTGAGTGAACGGTTGAAGCTAAGATCTTTATATCAATATGTGTGAACGATATATTGATTGTATACTGTTATAATTACGTAGTTGTGTACGTAGTAATTATAATAAACATTTTACTCCTATGTGGAGGACCAGTGGATGTAGAGGGGTTTAACCTCGAAGCACTTTAAATACTGTGTTATTTACCTTCAGTTTTTACTGTTTTATTTGCTGTGATTATTTAAGTATACACTGCACACCAAGTTGATGTATCCACAGCAACTTACTGTATCTAAGACTTCCGCTACGCACTCAGATTTAAAATCAGTACAGCTTATTGTTTAAACTACTTCCCAAGCTATATCCAGTATACTTAGTGGCCAACAATATGCATTGCGTATGTTAATCTGCGATCATTGCGTACGTTGGTCTTCCACCATAGCGTACATTGTCCATGTTGTATCTTCAATTGGGTTTCCATAGCGTATGTTATCTTTGTTGTATAGCGTACATTATATGTGTTTTTGCTTCAATTCAATATTTCTTCTGTCCAGCTCATGCATGTTCGACTTCTTCTTGATTCATTGTTGTTTTGCTTTGTTTAGCAGCTTATCATAAAAACCTCTAAAATGAATGTGTGGAATAAAATGTTCCAACAGAAACTTGACTCTATGCATTTGTTAATGCAAACCGAGATCACCAAGTTCTCGTGTATCAAATACAACTAGCTCAAAATGCTTTGGCCAAAGACTTATGATCTCATTTGCATTAACCATAAATGACATTTACCTGCTCACTTACAGAAGAAGGAATCCTATCTTGGTATTCAGTAGAGACTGCTACTTGCCCACTAAACTACACTTCAAGGTTGATCCCACCTACCAGTGATTGAATCGAACTACTCTAACGACTATCTTCATGTCACAAGTATATCCCGTACTGAAACCTCAAGTCAAAGGTTCACGTATACCTATCACAACCTTTCGACTTAGTCATTGACAATCCCACAGTGAACTTCTTAATCCAAAATGCTTCTTTAGCAGCCTATGTGGCTGCCTGATATTCCACTTGATATGTGCAAATTGCAGTCGCACTTCTCTTGGACACTACTTCACCATTCAGAGAAAAGATATACCCTGATGTGGACATCTGCATATCCATATCTCCCAAAAAATATGAGTCCTTATAACCCATCACTTTAAGTTATCTACCGCCATATGTAAAAACCAAGTCTTTAGTCCTCTTTAGGTACTTAAGAATGTTCTTTATAGTAGTCTAATGTTCATGCCATAGATTTGGCTGAAACTAACTAACTATACTCACAACATAGGCAATGTCCGGTCTAGGGCAAATCAAAGCATACATGAGGCTACCCACTACCGAATCATAGGTTACCTTGATCATTTCCTTTTTGTCTTCCTCACTTTGAGGACACATCTCTAAGGTAAGTTTTACACCATGTTGCATAGGTAGGAACCCTCTTTTAAAAATTTCCATCCTAAATTGCTTCAGGATCTTTTCTATATAGAGGGCTTGGGAAAGACCTATCATTCTCTTCGCTCTATCCTGATAGAGAAGAATACCTAGAATATAGGTGGCTTCTCCCAAGTATTTCATTGAGAACTTAATAGAAATTCAAGCTTTCATAGAACTGAGCATTGCTACGTCGTTTCCTCTAAGTACAATGTCACCCACATATAGTACGAAGAACGCAATTTTTCCCTAATAAGCTTCTTGTAAATACATGGCTCCTCTTTGTTTTTGACAAAATCAAACTCTTTGATTGTCTCATCAAAACGAAGAATCCAACTTTCCGAAGCCTGCTTCAGTCCATAGATGGCACGCTGAAGCTTGCATATTTTATGAATATTGGCCTCAGATATGAATCCATTGGGTTGTTCTATGTAGATATCCTACCCGAGGTACCATATAAGAATGCTGTTTTCATAATGATTTGCCATATTTCATAATCAAAATGGGTTTTTATGGAAAGCTTCATGCGAATAGAATTTATCATGGCTACAAGCGAAAAGGTCTCGAAGTAATCGATTCCCTCTCTTGGGGAACAGCCTTTCACCACAAGCCTAGCCTTATAGGTTTCAACCATTCCATCTCGATCAGTTTTTCTTGTAGATCTATTTAATCCCAATAGTCACTATGCCCTTAGGACGATGTACTAGATTCCAAACTTAATTAGTATATATAGAGTTTATCTCAGCTTCCATAGCCTCTTGCCATTTCGTGGAGTCCACATCTACCATCACCCGGTCATAAGTATAGGGATCATTCTCTTGGCTACTTTCTGTCATCTCATGAGAATCCAGTTCCTCTTGATGCAGATAGCTATACCTCTCAGGTAAATGAGAATCTCTACTAGACCTGCGAGGTTGTGTTTGTATTTCAGAAGGTTTAGTTCCAATACCTTGTACAGGTGTCTCATTGGGTGTTTTTTTTTTATTTCTTCTAAAGAAATATTTCCACATGTCTCCTTCCTGATTGGACTAATCTTCAAGGAAGTGTGCTTGTAAAGCAACAATGATTCTATGATGTTCAGGCATGTAGAATAAATATCCCATGTAATCCTCTTGATATCCTATGAAACAACCCTTCACAGACCTAGTTTCTAATATCTCTACTTTAGTATTCCTTGCATAAACAGGACATCTCAAAATCCTAGTAAGACTTGGTTTCCTACCTCTCCACATCTCATGTAGAGTCTGTAGGTCAGAAGTCTTTAGGGATAAGTCTAGGGGCGGGTGAATAGACTTATTCAACTCTTTTCCTGAATCTCACGTGAATAAACTCAGTTGTTAAATATGTAGATAATAAAACCTTAGCTGCGGGTGAGTAATGCGGAAGCATAGCTGATGACAATGCAGGTGACTAATGTCGACTGCAGGTGACTTATGTCAACTGTAAAACTAAGTTAGCGGAAGACAGTTGACTGATAAATGGAACAGTAAATATGAATGCATCAGATAAGTATGATGTAATGCAGTAAAACACGCAAGCACTTATAGTGGTTTCAGAGGTGGGATAATCCTCTACTAGTCCATTTTTCTCCAAACCAGATGGAGATGAATTCACTATAACTTTCAACCAGTTATAAACGTTACAATGATTTACCCAGTTATAATAACTTCCAACCGGTGGAAACCCGTGGCCATTGCAACTCCCTTTGACTGCCTAGCACCTCCTGATTGAAAACCCTTGGATGCCTCAACAACCTGCAACCTGTCTATCACCTTCCATTCAAGAACCCATGGATGCCTTATCAGCCTCGAAACTTCTGCAAACCTCGTTCACAGAAGTACGCCTTACTCAAGCTTTTAAGACAAGAGTGTTGTCTTCTCCAACTCAAGAGCTTCTAAGTATATGAACTTTGAAACTTTTCTCTTCACGATGCTATAGTTCTCTTTGATAGCTTTGGTTGCTTTGAATACTTTGTTTGCTTGTAAATGTTGTTCACGTCATACTTTGCTCAAATCTGCCTTCAGATATTTATAGTACGAATCTTGAGCTTCTACATAGCCGTTGCATTTCTTGTAACAAATTCGTCCGTTGGAGAGTAGACTTCTTTATTTATCTCTTTGCACGACTTGTCTGTTTCATCAAATCTGTTCGTTTGAAGAATCTTCCAGCTGCACCGTTATTCTAGATTACTTTATTTAGAAAGTCTTTTAGGCGCTAATCTCTAGGTATAAATTATTCCTTAACTTCTGGGAATCATTCACTTTGTCTCCTTGAATTCACGTCCGCATGACTTTTCGTTATTATTAACTTCCAACGCTTTGGTGACGTGGACTGAGCTTCGATATTCTTGGCTGCAGATATAGTTTGGTCAACTTCCTTTGATATTTTGTTTGACAGAAAACCTTGATTGCTAAAGTACTCGTCTGTAGTCAACCTACAGGATGTTCCTTTTGACTATCTGATAACTTGTCTGATGATATCTCATCTGTGGTGAACCTCAGATGATGTTTTGTGTTGACCAGACCTTCTCTGATAATAAGTCGCCTGCGGTCAAGCTTCTCTTATATACTCTGTTGACCAGAACTCGCCTGATATGTTGCATGATTATATCTCGTATGTGGTCAACCTTCTATCTCTTGAGTTGACCAAAACTTGGCTGAAGTAATCTGGCCTGATGATTACTTGTCTGAACCTCGACTCCTATAATGTTTTGATCAAACCTCTCTGTTATTATAGTTAACCAAAACTCGGATGATAATGAACTCCCCTCAAGACTTATCTGATATTTTGGCAGCTCTATAATTAGCCGATTTTAACTCTTTGATCAAACTTAGCCTATTCAATGGCTTATAGAAGATACTCATTTGGTTCTTCTTTACAATGCCAAGTACTAAGAGCACACATTTGAATAAAACATTAGGAATTACAAGTAAACTGAATAATTACAAGTAATATTACAAATATTCATCTCCCTCCTCCTCTGCCTCTTTCTTTGGTCCTTGCTGGAGGGAGTGTCTTCAATGGTTTTGCTCCAATGGGTCTTTTTATAACTGGGTCTAACCCATACTTCTTCTTGACCACCAAGGAGGCAAACTGATGCTGTTATGGACATGTGAAATTGTTTTCAATGCATACCTTTTATATTTCTTTCTGATGGGCAATCTCATTTAGTTCTCCATTCATGAGAGTAGGTGCTTATCCAGGTCTGAAGCTTGGAATCATGGGGTATGCATTGAATTCCCTTTGTGCATATTTCTTCAATACATCCCAAAGGTTGGGGTAATTCATCTCCATGAAGTTTATAAAAATTTCTTGTGGGGAACAATCCTTGTCTTGAATTATTTCTCAAAGGTAGTACTTCTCTATGAATTTTTTCCTTGCTTTTCCCCACATAGGCTCTGCTTCCACAGGCAAGAATTCCTCAATGTAATGGAGCTCTTTTCCTTTCCATTGTAATCGTATAACAGGATCTTGCCTGGTTCTCTTCCTTTTGGCTGCAGGTTCTTCAGATGGCGCAGCTGTTTCTTTTCTCTTAAGGCTTGAAGTTCCTGCCTGAATCAGTGGAAGATATTGTATCCTTTTTGTTCTTACTTCTTCTTTTTCTTCTCCCTTATTTTTATCTTGCCCCTTTTTGCCAGCATCAATAATAAATGGTAGTTGTTCTCCACCTTATGCATGAAATCAGACATGCCAAGAGGCATTCTTGAACTTGAATGTGGTGGAGAGGGTTCCTCCCGTTTGAGAAGGGTGTCCATATCAGCTTAGGTTTGACTTCTGTTGCCAGGAGCTCAGCAACTGTCTCTTTCACCATTCCTCTGATCAGCTCAGTGAGGTTTGACGGCAGCTGATATACAGTTGCCTCTATATGAACAATATTCTCTCCTGAATTTTCTTCTCCAGTTCGCTTTCGAGCAATAGATATATCACATGAGACTTGCCTGTCTGCTGGCGCTTGATTAGATGGGGTTTTTTCAGGGGTACCTAATTTTTCAGAGTCATCTGCATGTGACTTTGACTTCTTCGGTGCAGATGACTTCTTCTTAGAGTGACTTTTCCCAGCCTGTTCCCCCTGATCCCTTTGACCCTCTGATTTCTCAGCTTCAGAAGGCTTAGCTGAGCTGGAGGCCCGATCAGGTGACTTATGATCATGGTCCTCATCATCATCTTTTCTTTTTACTTCTGCCATCACTTCCTTATCCTCCTCTTCTTCTTTCTTCTCATCCTCCTCTTCTTTATCTTCTTTCTTTTCAACTTCTTCCTTTTCACTTTATTTTTCAACTTCAACAATTATAATTCCTTTCTTTTCCTTCTCTCCTCCATTTTCCTCCCCCAGGGTCTGTCCTTGTGCTACACCAATCATGACTTCAAAAATGAACTTGTCCATGTTTTGTTTGAAATGACACATGAACCAATTCTCCTGCAGCAGCAACATCACATCTGTCTCCTGATAGAAGTGCATGACTAGTTGTTCTATGTCAATGGGGTGATCCCAGGTACACTTTTCAATAAATACTCTTATATGAGAGAAGCTAAGGGTCTTCAATTCCTTCCATTCGTCATAGATATTGACAAAAAAAACTTTCAAGGATTGCTTCTTTACCAGTTTCAGTTGATCCATGGTAAGATTCAGGGGATTGTTTCCTTGAGATTGAAGGAGTATCCAGATTCTGGTACCTCGATAGTTACTTATGCCTCCTCTTCCTCCGTTATGCTTGGGAGATATAAGAGGGGGATAATTTCTGCCACCAGCTCTAAGGACTGGGCAGGTTGATCTTCGAGTGAAGCTGGTGTAGGTGAGATGATTAGCTGCATTTGAGCTGAGGGTTCTTCAACCGATGCAGGTGCAGGTGATATCACAGTCTGCACCACTTCTTCTTCTGATGATGAATAGTCCACCAAGACTTTAAGTCGTTTGGGGGACTGATCAGGTAAGGATGCAATGTAGAAAGGCTTTTCCAGTGACTTCCTCTTTTTGAAGATCTTGGTAAGAGGAATGTTGTCGCTATCAGAATCATCTATAGGTAGGATCTCAGGTGCAGGTGACTTTTGTATCTCAGCTGCATATGAGACTGATGTCATCTCCTCTGCAGTTGTGTCAGCTGAGATCCCAGCTGTGGTTTTGTTGGCTGCGTCAGATTGAACTTCATATGATTCTGAGGGGATTCTATATGGCGAAGTTCCACTTGTCATATTTTCAATAAGCTCAGTTGTTGTGGGCTTGTTCTCCTCTTCAAGTTTCTCCTTTTTCGCTTGGTACAGGTGACCAAGTCTCTTGCTGATGAAGAATGTTTTCGCTCTACCTTTGGCCTTTCCCAAGAACTCCAAAATCCAACTGATCTGGGTTCCATAGGCCAACTTGTGAACAAATTTGTTTTTATCTGAGTCACAATCCATCTTATCTACCTTACGAACGAACTGCCTATATATGTAATCAGGCTAGTTAATCCTGTCTCTGGATTAGTGCACCCATGACAATATACTAGGATGAAGATAGTTGATCAAAACTGCCTGCCATCCCCATCACTATTTTATTAGTGATGTCCAGGATATATTTGTACTCCTTCTTCAGGCCACCCTTCTTGGCTGTGAATTTGACTTTTGGTGACTGGTCAGGCATCCTGATTTTCTCCCATAGTTAGAATGGATTTGCTTTTAGGGCTTCAACTGCAATGCCCCTATTCTCCATTTTAAAAGGTCCTGCGATAGTCTTCTTGTTGATGGTGATAGGTTCACCAAAAATCGAGCTCTTGATTCCGTATTGAGTGATTCGGGCCTCCTTGTAGAAGCAGATAAAGGCTTCCTTGAATAGTTGAGTGGGATTAATATCGAGGTTCTTTATGTTCCTGATTAGGTGCGCCATCATCGCCGTATTGTTTGATTCCAGCAGTCCTTCAAAATCAATGACGATGTTAAAGATGATCTGTTCTTTCACCAGCTTTAGGTTGATGCCTCTGAAATAGGTAGTTGAGTCCCTTTATGAAAAAGAAGGTGTTTCGATTTAGTGCAGTGCAAATTATAGGGTTCTTTGCTTTTTAGAAATATAGGGTTTTTAGAGCTTAAAACGATAAGGTTTTTCTGAAATGATTTTCGACTGTCTTAAATAGCCATTCGAAAAGGCGTTTTTGAATTTTAATAATTAAATAGGGAATGGTGGTTGGAGTGGATTGATTGGATCTCTTGATGTAGACGTGGAGGTCGTGTGATCGTGTGAATTTAAACACGTGTAATAAATATGAATATTTAAAGAGTAGGAAAACTTAGCTGGTTGACCGTTTGACTTCTGATGCAGCTGTGATTTCAATTCCTTATTTGCTCTGATCAGGGGATATTTCTTGTCTGTACTTCTGATCAACTAGCTTTTCTTCGTCTGTTCTTCGGATTCTGCATTAGGTGAGGTATGTCGCCTGTTGTTGGTATCAGCCCGCTTTTCCTGTCTTGCTTCCGATCCTCGTCTCGTCTTCGGATCAGATCACTTTTTCTTCATCTCTCGTCTGCTTTAGGTCAGATGACTTTTCCTTCACCTCTTGTCTGTTTCAGGTCAGATGACTTTTCTCATATGTTTTTCAACTAAGTACTACATTCCCAATCTAGTAATCCAAGATTCCTGCTAAGTTCAAGAAACCTTTCTTCTGGTAGAGGCTTAGTGTATATGTCAGCAATTTAATGCTCTGTGCTGACCCTTTCCACTCTTACTCTTTTGTTAAGCACATGATCTCTGATAAAGTGATGTTTGACATCTATGTGCTTTGTTTTTGAGTGTAGGACTGGATTATCCGTTATAGCAATTACGCTATTGTTGTCACACCATATAGGAACTTCATTTGCTATGATGTTGTAGTCCTTAGTTGAGTATGCCCTCGAATGCCACTCAGAGGATGTTGAGTAAGGCCATCGTACTTGTTATTATGTATATCATTAATATAAGGCAATGAATGTTTCTTTATTTACTGGTAGTTACTGGCATTCCTAACTCGTAAATATACATATAGAAAATAGTCTGTGTATTTGAGAGCAAAACGTTCCACTCCTTATTGGATAAGGGGGTCAGCACTGGAAAGGTTTATAGCTCAAATACTTAATCGTTCACAAGTCGATGAAACTTGATTGGGCGTTAAGTTTATGTGAAGACTTTTATGACGTGTTCTTTGACATGAAGATTGCCTGTCGAACACTAATGCTTAGTGGGAGCACATATTATAGGTATGCTAATTGGATTAGTATACTCGAACCGACTCACCTTCGATTCATCAAATGCATTTCACTCCGGGATAGTCAATGATGAAATCGAAAGGTTGTGATAGGTATTCGTGAACCTTCGACTTGAGGATTTAGTAGGGATGTGCTCGTGATGTCAAAATTTTCATTAGAGTAGTTCGACCCTATAAACCGAAAGGTGGGGGTCAACCTTGACGTGCATCTTGACGGGCAAGTAGCAGTTCCTACTGAATACCAAGATAGAATTCTTTCTCCCGTTAGTGAGCGGGTTATATGTCCTATGCAGTTATTGGCAGATTAGATCATAAGTCTTTGTCCAAATCATTGGAGCTAGCTGTATTAGATACACAAGAGCTCGATGACCTCGATTTGCATTAACGCATGTATAGCGTCATGTACAGATAGGGTTTGACTGACAGTGACCTTATAACTTGATCGGGACATTTGAAAGAAGGGTTTATACGTATACTGGTATTCACGACAGAATGGTTCTTGAATGATCCCAATCATTCATTCTCAGTTGTGGTACAGTGTAGGCCGCCAAGTTGGCTAGGTGGTGCTACTACTCTTTGGTTCAACCTATTGCTAACTGAGACGGACCTACCGAGTCGCGCAATAGGATTGACGATGGAATGAATCGAGCTTATTCTCACATTATGAATATTAGATATTGGATATCTAATTTATTGCGACATTGGATGTTTAAATTGATTTATTGGATAAATTAATTTACGGCCTAATGAATTAAATAAATTACTGGGTGATTAAATTTATTTCTTGGAGAAATTAATTATATTATTTTGTATTTGATATTATTAAATAGTTAGATTAATTAATTGATATAAATACATCGGGATGGAATTGGATTTTATCTATTTGGACTCACGGGAGTCCGAAATGGACCGAACTTGTCCGGGCTCCTTCTAGATGGCCGCCCCCCTCCAATCACCCTCCCATCTTGGTCTTTGTCTCCATTTTATAAATGGAAGACAAACGACTTTAAGATATTTGGAATCTTTTATTATATGGTAAAGGTGATATGATCATAATTTGATCTTGAATCTTGAAGAATAAAAGTGAAAACAACTCTCACTCCTCCCTACACTTTGTACCATCCGTGCGTTTGAGAGAGAGAGAACTATCAAGACATTAATTGAGAGAAAAAGATTAAAAACACTTAGAGTGTAATAATATTAATATACAAGCGTCTACAAACTTGCTCTAGCCGTATCCTTGGAGGATAGCAAGGCATAGTCGTTCCGGTCATCTTCCGGCGCGTGGCAAGTAGAGACGCAGTATTTTCGACGTTAGATCATCCAAGGGCTTGGTGCAAATTGGATCGTAGGGCATTCATCTAAAGCTTGGGTAATTGCTCAAGAGAAGGAATCCATTTAATCAATGGACTACAAGGGTGAGTTTCTTACATCTCTTGTGTTTTCATTTATATATTCGTATATACGTAGCTCGATCGATCCTCGTAGGGATTCAGTTCGAATTAATTTTCATTTTATAGCTTCCACTGGGCCTTCGATTTAGGCACCGAATCCCAACAGTGGTATCAGAGCGTAGGTCTTGCGATCGTATATACGATATTGGCATTTGGAATGATTGATTAGATGGTGAATGATTTGGAATCATTTATAGTCATAGTCGTGGTATATGTTTTTCGTTCGTAATAGTTGTATTTTTTGTAAGTTTATGTCTAAATATAAATCTCTAATTTATGGGAAATATGATTTATATTGAAGATATGAATGAAGAAAAATATTGATATTGGATATCGACCGTAAATCAAGCTCCGAATCATCGTCAAACGACTTTTCGGACAACGGGCAGGAAACTACCGGGATGTCCCGACCGTGTCAGGTGACACGGGCCATGCCAGTCGGCCAGTCTCGGCAGACTGTCGGGACGACCCGACCGTGTCAGGCGACACGGGCCGTGTCTGGCCTGCAGGCTATCGGGACGATCCAACCGTGTCATTTGACACGACCGTGTCTGGCAGGATAGTCTAGGACACTACCGGCATGACCCGACCGTGCCATTCGGCACGGGCCATGCCTTGCCGGCAGACTGCCGGAAGTGTCTCTACCGTGGCAGGCCAGTTTTGCCCCAGCTCGATTTTTTCGTGTATTCTTGAAAATTAACCTCCCGCATGTTAAATTGGATTTAATATGATTAAAATGATTTAAGGTATTTCATTTTATAAGGGAAATTTGATTAACTGGAATATTTGTGGGTGACCGAATTATTTGAACGTTTTTCATATTACCGATTGTGTGAATCGATTGGATCGGTTCGAATTGTTGATTGGATCAATGTATCTCTATGCTTTCCATTTATATAGTATTTATTGGATGAATGTTTTTGAATGGGGATGTGGTTCATGGACTTAGTTTTGAATTATTCGTTTTATTCGATTGGGTTGTAAAGGCCATTTTGAGCCTATTTATTTTACTAGAAATATTTGTATCTAGGATGCAATTTCAATGTAAAATTTATATGTAATGACGAAGACCGGAGGAAGATCCGTTTCGAGAAGACGAAGATTCAAGACAAAGACTTGTAATTAGATTACGGAGTTATTGTTTCTAGGAACGGTCCATGAACTACATGTTGGTAGCAACTAGGTTGTGAATGGTTGTTCATATTGTATGAATGCACAAACGCGCTTAAATAGATTAATGTGCAAAGTGTAACATTAATGGCGAAAATTCTCCCATGACAAATTATTAAGTTTATAAGGTTTCAAGGTTTTCCTTCCCTCCATCAAGCTTTCGGGAAATTGAAATTCAAACCGGATGTGCTATGCTTCCAAGTTATCAGGGTAGTCGTTCGGGGAGGACGGATAAATTATCGGGAGCGCATTGGATGCCTTCGGTTGGAGCAAATTTTATCCCTAGAAATCTGATAGGTTACCGGATAAGATTCAATTGTGAAACTGATTTGCGTCGATGTTATAAACTTAACTTGTTCACGGACCATAGAAATCGTATAGGTTGAGGGGAGTGAACAAGGGGAAAAAGAAGATCGAATCATCCATTAGTTGGGTTGGTGTTGGACACCACTTGATGAAAATTAATAGACTAGAAACCTGTTCGGTTGCCCTCTATTAAGATTTATAAAGAACTCGATCACCACTATGAAATAGAGCGACGATACTTCCGAATTTCACATGGTAGTGTGTTATTCCGATAAAACTAGTGGGAGTTGGGTAACAAGAATAGAAAAAACCTTAATTCTATACTCAAAACATAATTAAACGAGTCACTAATTAATCTGTCATACTTAAATGCAGACATAACTCTCAATATGACAATGAACCCACTCGCAATTCTACTCGAAAAGAACACCTTAATCGGACCTAACTTTGTGGATTGGCTCTGCAATCTGATTATAGTCCTCAGTATAGAGGCACTGGGATACTTCTTGGAGACGGACATTCTGGCGCCTCCAGTGCGGACAAGAGCCAATCAGGAAGAGATTGAAAACCAAAAAAGTGGGTTAATGATGACTTAAAAGTCCGTGCATATATGATGGCTTCCATCTCTAATAAGCTTCAGTGAGCTCATGAGAAAATGACTTCTGTTAGGCAGATTCTATCTCACTTAACTGAGCTTTATGGTGAGCACAGTCGAACTGCTAGATATGAGATATCCAAGCAACTGTTCGGTGCAAGTATGAAGGAAGATGAGAAGGTTGGGGACCACTTCCTCAAAACGATATCCATGATCGAGAGATTGGAGGCTCTTGATTTTAAGATGGATACTTCTATTCAAACCAACCTTATCCTACAGTCTCTCCCTGATTCCTTCTGACAGTTTGTTATGAATTTCAAGTGCAATGAGATTGCATGTAACTTAGCTAGGCTAATGAACAAACTAGTGACCGCTTAGTCTCAGATGAAGACTTTGCAGATGAAGGAGTCCGCCCTTGTGATTTCTTCTAGATCTCGGAGGTCCAAGATCAAGAAGAAAAAGACCAAGAAGCGGAAGGGACCACAAGTCGAGGACCTTAAGG
Organism: Orobanche coerulescens; assembly: GCA_033398695.1. Taxonomy (NCBI): domain Eukaryota; kingdom Viridiplantae; phylum Streptophyta; class Magnoliopsida; order Lamiales; family Orobanchaceae; genus Orobanche; species Orobanche coerulescens. Next base: position 58,739,387 of record CM065806.1, read on the forward strand.
GTAAGGGCAAGGCCCTGATGGTTCCGAAGAGGAAGAAGAAGGACACTTGTCTCAAATGCGGTGAGCTGGGCCACTGGGCAAGAGACTGTCCGATTCTTCATGGCGCTTCAGGTACAGAACTTTTAGTTTTGGAAACAAATTGTTTAGCTACTGTATTTTCTACTTCTTAGATACTGGATTCTGGTGCTAGTACCGTGAATCAGCATCTGGTACAAAGTAGGAAGCTTGGAGCTGGGTAAGTGATGGTTACATCGGAAGCGGGCATAGTGTCGAGGCAACCGACATAAGATCACTTCTTTTAGGTTTAGAATCCGGCTTTATTTTGACTGTAGAAGATATACTTGTATTGCCCAAGGGGAATAAGAACATTGTATCCATTCCGGTCATAGATCGAAAAGGCTTTTCATTTTTCATTAGTGATGGTTCCTGCAAAATTTATTCCAGAAATAAACTAGTGGGTACTGCTACATTGTTAAATGGATTGTATCATCTAAATCTCAGCAACAAAGTAGTTATGAATACTATGACTAGAAAACGTGGTAGGGATGAAACCAATCAAGTTTTGAAATGGCATCTTAGACTTGGCCATGTTGGTCAGATCAAGGTTTACAAAATGGAAAAAGATGGACTTATGGGTCCTTTTCCTACTTGTGAATCTTGCCTTAAAGGCAAAATGACTAAGTCCCCCTTCATAGGGACTTTTTAAAGAGCCGCTGATAAACTGGGATTAATTTATACCAACTTATGTGGTGCTTTGGAAGCAGCACGTGATGAATATCAGTACTTCATTAAGTTTACAGATAATCATACTAGGTATGGTTATATATACTTAATGAAACACAAATCCGAGGCCTTTTGTGAAATTCCAGGAACTTAAGGCCCTAGTCAAAAAACATACTAGAAATCATATCAAAGCACTTCGGTCGGACCGAGGTGGCGAGTATATGAGTTCAGAGTTTGACGAGTTCCTAAAGGAACATGGAATAGTATCACAACTTGCACCTCCAGGCACTGGTGTGTCAGAAAGAAGGAACCAGACCTTGTTGGACATGGTCTGTTCCATGCTAGGCTATACTAACTTACCGATTTACCTGTGGGGTATGCACTCGTGACTGCTGCATATATCTTGGACAGGTGTCCTTCTAAATCCATTTCTAAAACTCCACATGAGATGTGGGAGGGCAGGAAACCAAAGTCATAATCACATTAGTATTTGAGGATGTCCCGCCTATGTCAAGAAGACTAAGGTGGACAAAATGGAAGCGAGGTCTGTGAGGAGGCATTTCATTGGATTTCCATCTAAGACGATGGGTTATCTATTCTACATGCCCAAATATTGAAAGATCATTGTTGCTTTACATGCAAACTTCCTGGAAGATGAGTTCATTCAGGAAGGCGGAGCATGTAGAATATTTCTTTGGAAGAATACAATGAAACTCCTCAAGAGACACCTGTGCAAGAAATTAGAACCGAACCTTCTGTAACACAAGTACAACCACCTCGTAGGTCAAGTAGGGTGTCTCAATTACCTAAGAGGTATAGTTTTATGCACTTGGAGGAACTGGGTTTCCACAAGGTTCCAGGTGATAAACAAGAGACTGACCCACAACCAATGACCTAGCAATGATGGATGTAGACTCCAAGAAATGGACTGTAGCAGTCTTCATGTAGTTGGGACCTTCGTTTTGATGAGGCAGTCAAAGAGTTTGAATTCGTGCAAAATGAAGAGGAACCTTGTGTATACAAGAGGGTTAGTGGGAGCAAGATCACATTATTAGTACTATATGTAGATGATATTCTACTAATAGGAAATGATGTTGGAATGCTCAGTTGTGTGAAAGTTTGACTTTCGAGTAATTTCTCCATGAAAGACTTGGGAGAAGAAACCTATATTCTTGGGATTCGACTCTACTGGGATCGATCGAAGAGAATGATAAGTTTTTTCGAAGCCCTCTATATAGATAAGATCTTAAAGAGGGTTCCTTCCGATGCGAAACGGAATAAAACTCACCTTGAAGATGTGTCCTCATAGTGAGGAACAATGAAAGGAAATGAGTAATATATCATATGCTTCGGAAATTGGGTAGCCTTATACATTATTGTGTACGAGACCTGACATTACGCATGATGGGAGCGTGGTAAGAAGGTTTTGGGCTAACCCAGTTAGGGAACATTAGATCGCCGTAAAGAACATTCTCAAGTACTTTAGAAGGACTAGAGATATGGTTCTTAAATATGGTGGTAGATAATTGAATGTGGTGGGATTCACTGAATTGGACTTCCAAGGACAGAAAGATGATTCGATGTCTACTTCTGGCTACATATTTACTCTTAATGAGGAGCAGTATCTTGTTATAGTGCCAAGTATAGCGTCACTGCTAATTCCACCTGTTAGGCTGAGTATAAAGCGGCCTCGAAGGCCTCCAAAGGAAGGATTTAGAAGTTACTGGGTAAACTTAACGAGACACCTTGTGCTGTGCTGCCAGAGCGGTAGCACAGGCCTAGGAGCTGAGGTTTCACAACAGTACCACACATATTGAGAGAGAGTATTATCTCGTAAGAGAATTTGTTCGCAAAGAGATACACTGTGCTACATAGAGTTGAGTCAGCCGACTACGTCTCTGATCCACTGACCAAGCCACTTTCTCAGATTAGCTTAGAGCATCATCTGGAGAACATGGGTATTAGATACCATAGTGTGTGGCATTGAGTACAAGTGGGAGATTGTTAGGAGTATTCACTCGAATGCCACTCAGAGGATGTTGAGTTAGGGCATTATACTTGTTATTATGTATATCATTTATATAAGGCAATGGATGTTTCTTTATTTACTGGTAGTTACTGGCATTCCTAAATCGTAAATATACATATAGAAACTAGTCCATGTACTTGAGAGCAAAATGTTCCACTCCTTATTGGATAAGGGGGTTGGCACTGGAAAGGTTTATAGCTCAAATACTTAATCGTTCGCAAGTCGATGAAACTTGACTAGGCGTTAAGTTTATGTGAAGACTTGTATGACGTTTTCTTTGACATGAAGAGTGCCTGTCGAACGCTTATGGTTAGTGGGAGCACACATTATAGGTATGCTAATTGGATTAGTATACTCGAACCGACTCACCCTCGATTCGTCACACGGATTTCACTACGGGACAGTCAATGACGGAATCGAAAGGTTGTGATAGGTATTCGTGAACCTTCGACTTGAGGATTTAGTAGGGATGTGCTTGTGACGTCAAGATTTTCATTAGAGTAGTTCGACCCTATAAACTGAAAGGCGGGGGTCAATCTCGACGTGCATCTTGACGGGAAAGTAGCAGGTCCTACTGAATACCAAGATAGAATTCTTTCTCCCATTACTGAGCGGGTTATATTTCCTATGCGGTTATGGGTAGATTAAACTATAAGTCTTTGGCCAAAGCATTGGAGATAGCTGTATTAGATACACGAGAGCTCGATGATCTCGATTTGCATTAATGCATCAATAGCGTCAAGTACAGATAGGGTTTGACAGACTGTGAGCTTATAACTTGATCGGGACATTTGAAAGAAGGGTTTATACGTATACTGGTATTCACGACAAAATGGTTCTTGAATGATCCCAATCATTCATTCTCAGTTAGGGTACAGTGTAGGCTGCCAGGCCGGCTAGGTGGTGCTACTACTCTTTGGTTCCGCCCATTGCTGACTGAGACGGACCTACCGAGTCGCGCAATAGAGTTGACGACGGAATGAATCGAGCTTATTCTCTCATTATGAATATTAGATATTGGATATCTAATTTATTAGGACATTGATGTTTAAATTGATTTATTGGATAAATTAATTTATGGCCTAATGAATTAAATAAATTACTGGGTGATTAAATTTAATTCATAGATATAATTATTTATTGGAGAAATTAATTATATTATTTTGTATTTGATATTATTAATTAATTGATATAAATAAATCGGAATGGAATTGGAGTTTATCTGTTTGGACTCCTGGGAGTTCGAAATGGACCGAACTTGTCCAGCTCCTTCTAGATGGCACCCCCCTCCAATCACCCTCCCATCTTGGTCTTTGTCTCCATTTTATAAATGGAAGACAAATGACTTTAAGAGATTTGGAATCTCTTATCATGATTTGATCTTGATTCTTGAAGAATAAAAGTTAAGACAACTCTCACTCCTCCCTACGCTTTGTACCAACCGTGAGTTTGAGAGAGAGAGTGAAGGAAAAATAGTTTTTCCAAGTTTTCTACTTCTTCTTCATTCATCTTGAATTTTCTTGGAGAAATATCAAGACATTAATTGAGAGAAAATGATTAAAAACACTTAGAGTGTAATAATCTTAATATACAAGCTTCTACAAACTTGCTCTAGCCGTATCCTTGGAGGATAGCAAGGCATAGTCGTTTCGGTCGTCTTCCGGCGTGTGGAAAGTAGAGACGTGATATTTTCGACATTGGATCATCCAAGGGCTTGGATCAAATTGGATCTTAGGGCATTCATCTAAAGCTAGGGGAATTGCTCAAGAGAAGGAATCCATTTAATCAACGGACTACGAGGGTGAGTTTCTTACATCTCTTGTGTTTTCATTTATATATTCGTATATACGTAGCTCGATCGATCCTTGTAGGGATTCAGATCGAATTAATTTTTGTTTTACCACTTCCGCTGGGCCTTCGATTTAGGCACTGAATCCCAACAGTTGTAGTCCCTTAGCTGTTGTCTGATCCAAACAATTTGAGCACAACAGCTACCTGCGGCTATGTATTCTGACTCAGTTGTGGATATTGAGTTAGATACTTGCTTCTTGCTGAACCATGATATAAGTATGGTTCCACTGGTGCTTTTCCTGCCAATCTTTCATCCTGCAAAGTGTGCATCTGAATATCCTGAAAGCTCGAAGTTGTCATCCTCTAGATACCATAAACCAACATTAATTGTAGACTTAAGGTATCTGATTATCCTTTTAGCTGCTTCCTAGTGAGACTGCTTCGACTTTGACTGAAATCTTGCACGCACTCCTACTACAATATGGAATGTCAAGTATGCTTGCAGTGAGGTATAGTAGTGATCCAATAAGTCCTCTCTAGTGTGTTAGATCCATTGGAATGCCTCCTTTATCTGCATCAATGTGTAGGGATGTGCTATGGGAACTTTGAGTGGTTTGGCTTAGTCCATGCCCAATCTTTTGATTAATTCCCTTGTATACTTTGCTTGGTTGATGAAAATTCCATTATCAACTTGTTTGACTTGCAAACCAAGAAAGAAATTTAGCTTTCCCATCATACTCATCTCAAATCCTCCTTGCATGAGTTTTGAGAATTTTTCACATAGCTCTTGGTTGAGCCAAATATAATGTCATCCACATATATTTGAACAAGAAATATGTGGTCTTCATGTTCAATTCTGAAGAGTGTCTTGTCCACCTTTCCTTTGCTAAATCCATTTTTCTCAAGAAATACTGATAAGGTTTCACACCATGCCCTTGGTGCCTGCTTGAGTCCATATAGAGCTTTCAGAAGCTTGTATCACTTGTATCCTTTGACAAATATAGATGGTTGATTCAAATAGACTCCTTCTTCTAGTACTCTATTGAGATTCACATCCATTTGGTAGACTTCAAAATCCTTGAATGCTGCATATGCAAGGAATATTCTGATAGCCTCCAGTCTTGCTACAGGTGCATATGTTACATCAAAATATATTCCTTCACACTGAGCATATCCTTTTGCAACTAGTCTGGCTTTATTCCTAACAACAACTCCATCTTCATCACATTTGTTTTTGTACACCCATTTGGTGCCTATGACTTTCTTGTGATCTCATCTGTCGGTTAGTTCCCAGACATTGTTTCTCTCCATTTGGTTTAGCTCCTCTTGCATTGCAATTATCCATGAGTTGTCATTCAGGTCCTATTCAGTTGTTTTGGGTTTCATCTAAGACATGAAACATGAGAACATTGCCATTCCTGCTGGTTCGGTGGATTGCCTGGTTTTGACTCCATCAGTTAAGTTTCCAATGATTTGTTGGATGGGATAATCTCTGAGACATTTGTGAATATCATCTTCAAGGTTTGTTCCCCCTGTTGAGTTGCTTTTATGGACTTCGTCTCTTTCTACATCAGCTTGATTTTGGCCTTCTTGATCTGCAATGGATCAGCCATGGTTTTGTCAGCTGCAGATGGGGATCCTGTCTGCTCTGCAGTTGTGTCTCTATCAGCTGCAGTTGGAACAAGTACAGTTGGAGATCCTATCTGATCTGCAGTTGGGTCTCTTGTCTGATCTGCAGTTGGGTCTTCAGCCGAGTCCATCATTCCTGTGTCATTGATGATAATTTCTTCCAGGGAGGCGGATTTGAGCTTTTTCTCAATTGATTCACCTGTTTCCTATACTCAACGGTAGATTCATCAAACACAACATGGGGTGTTTCTTCCACAATGTTGTTACCCAAAATATTACACGTAATGGCTTGCTGGATATGGCTACGGGTGAGTAACAAACAAAATGCGAGAGCACGTATGAAGGAATGTAAATAATATAAGATTTGCTGGGGTTGTTAGTCCCGGGCTTGAATGCTCTCGCGAGATATTATTAATACAAATACTGCTTTGGAGTACAAATATTAATGTTAGAGTACAATTACTATGAGTGTAATGACCCTAGTTATCTAGCACTTGAGTGCTAATGATTGCCAGAAGAACCAGAGTTAAAGCTCTGTGAGTTCTTGTTACAAAGATGAAGTGTTCTCTATATTGTTTACTGTGTGTGATCGTGTTTTTTCCAATGCTAGAGGTCTCCTATTTATAGAAGAGGAGGTTTTTGGGATGTATGTGTCCCAGACGGGCGATCGCCGTTCCTGTATTAAATTAAGTGGGTGATCGTCTCAGCACGTGGGACTGTTTCCTTAAAGTCCGCAGCTGCTGCTGGCAGCCAGATGCGCGAACCAATGAGAAGGCGACATGTGCCTCACGTCGCAGTCTTGGGAGGTCCCACCTAGGACCTTTCGGCGGGTCTATCGGTAGGTGAGGTTGTCCTTGTCACCGAGAACTGCTGATGGGCTGGAGTCAAGCCTGTTCTTGCGGCGCCTTTTGCGGATCTGCACGTGGGCTTTAATCCTGAGATACGGTCTTCGCTGACTTTGACGGATGTTGGTTTTACACGTGGTATAGGACGATCGTCCTCGGTCGGGTACTAGATGTGATCACCAGGTGCCAAGAAATGATCGCCCTGGGCGTCTTCGGTTGGCATGTCTGCCTTGGTCTATTTGATGTTGTCTTCGGTCGCTCGGTGTTTATGCCGATCGCCTTCGAGGTGTATTAATCGCCAGACAACAATTGCCCCCCAGCTCGCTCCGATGTTGAAGACGTGGGGTGAGGTGGCTCTACCGGCAATCTCTTGCATTAGACGAGCGACTCCTCCTTTTATGAATCAGACGATCATCTCTCGAGCGGACTGATTTTGAATTTGGACGACCTCCCCGGTCGTTGAAAAGAGCAGGAAGTGGAAGCGGGCTTTGAAACGTCACTGGGGCATGTGTCGCATTCCTGTTGGGGGAGTCCGATGGTTTTGTCAGACTTGTCGTTTGGCGTGCCCTCAAAACGACACACGCGCAGGTTTCGAGGGCAGCATTAAATGTGTCTTATCCGAAGGTTGCACTTCAGCCCTCGAGATTCTGTTTATTTGCCCAGAAGCCCCCGCTCTTGCCTATAAAGGGGCTAGGGTTTCTGGGGTTATATCCTTATGCGTTTTCGTATGAGAAGAAGACATAGCTGAATTTCCTTGAAGTTTTGTGTGACGATCGTCGTTCGACTCAGACTCTTTAGGTAAGAATAAAAGATTTTCTCCCTCATTTCTCATTGAATATGTCCTGAGGAAGACCAAACATGTATGAGGCGGGTAGCACTTCCGCCGCCGCGACTTCAACTGCTAGGGATGAAACATCTGCGGATTTTTACGTGGAGATGGTTGTCGAGGCCATCTGCTATAATACCCGTACTTTTTTATTGACTTTTTGGCCTTGCCGTTCTTCCTATTTCGTCGCTCTATAAACACTTTGAGATGTTGTCATTGTTGATTTTGAGTTTTGTACCTTTCGGATCATGATCTTGTTGATTGGACCTTGCGGCAGTGCTTTGGGATAGGCTAATAGCGTACGCTTGGCCTAGGCTAATGCACGCTAATTCTGATTGAGTACGCACGCTAGCCTTGAGCCTTAGCGCACGCTCATGGTCTGAGCATAGCATAGGCAGTGGTTAATTCTGCTCTCTGGACTAGCAGTTAGCGCATGCTAGGAGTTCTCTAGCGCACGCTGTTCGTGGTCAGTAGCGCGCGCTAAAACCGTCCGTAGGGCACGCTGACGTGCTGATTCGGAAGAGGCAGTGAGGTACTTATACTTTCTGGACTATCAGTTAGCGCACGCTAGGAGTTAGCTAGCACATTCTAAAGGAAGGTGATTAGCGCACGCAACGGTATACCTAATGCATGCTAACGAGGCTGGCAGGAGACACTGGACTACCCGGTTACCCCGCTTGCACATGCTAATATTGAGGCGTAGCGTGCGCTTGACTAGGCACAGTATATATAGCACAGTTGACCTTGCACTTGTCATTTCTTCCATCTTTTTCACTTATCCGATCGAGAGGGCTCAAGGAGGCCATTCAGGGCGATTTGAAGCAGTCTTTCTTTATCAATCATCTTCTTCAGTTGGATAACAAAGATTTCACAACAACTAATCCATTTCTATCTTCCAAATCAAGGTAAAAATCCTTAGAACTCTAATGTTGGGAATTTTGGGGTTTTTCTTAGATTTGTCCGATTTATCTGTTTTGGAGCTTGAGAAATTTGAGATTATGAAGTATTTACCCCGTGCACATGTTTTCCCTATGATTTTATGGATTGTTTTGTTCCTTGTTCGGATGTGAGAGGGTTTGGGTGATTTTCAAACCTCTAGATGTTTACCCTTGTAGTTTCGTGAATCGCAGGCGGGTTTCGGGTGTATCTTCATGTGATTTGAGTATAGATGATTGAGTATCATATTCTTTGCGAATCGTTTAGGTGCCGGAAGTGCGTTCTCAGACCTACCGAACCTATACTCTTTTTCTTCCGATTTCTCAATGTCTCAAAGGCAAATATATGAATGTAAGATAGATGATTGTATGTTCTCAACTTTGAAAGTAAGATATATGAATGGCATGATTATTTATATCAACTCTGGGATGGGCCGACGGGTCCTCTGAGGGTTTCGTAGCCTCTGGTGCGATTCCACGGATAATATGAGTTAACCACTCTGGGAGGGACCGACGGGTCCTCTTAGGGTTCCGTAGCCTCTGGTGCGGTTCCACGGTTGATCATTAATGTATTAATGTGATGCTTTGAGATTTAGTTATTCCGGAATACTAGTCTTGAAATTATGAATTGACGGTTACGTTTATTTTATTGTCGAGAAGTATTGTGTTTCATATTCGATATACTTGCACTAGCTATTCGACGGCTAACCCCTTTATGGGAGAAATACTTTTTATGTATTTCAGGTTCCAGGAGAGCGGACAGGCAGGTATCAGTTCGTCATGAAGATGATGGGCAAGCGTGATACTGTGTCTTATCTCCAGTTATATTTTTTGTCCCTCCATTCAGTGTTGTTGTACTAGAATGGTTAGTCAATACTCGAGTATTGCTTTTCAGTTTTCTTGATGTTCCGACCTGTGTTGCCGAGGTATTGATTTGTGTGGTGATGTATTCGGATATGTTGGGTATGGTTTGAATACCATTTGTATTATTATTCATTTTATTGTATTTGGACATTCTCGGTCAAGTTTTATATTTTCGCGTATGATTAGCCTTGTGGGTCCTACGGCGGGGCTCACGGCGCTGTAATATACCCTGAATAACTTGGGGTGGTTACAGAATATGGTATTGGAGCTTAGGTTTATGGATACCTAGGTTGTCGGTCTTTTGGGTCGATTGAGTCATTGTTTATCTACAGTATCACTACTTTGCCATCATCACAGTGCAGCCGGTACTTGTAAGTCGTATTACTCTTCTTGTGTTTTCTTGATCGCTTCGCTTTTAGTTTGATATTCTTGGGAATCGGTCACTTTGAGTACGTACGGTTTGGATTGCACTTACGTACTTTGTGTATCCTTTAGAATGTCTGTTGACAGGGGACAGAGACGAGACCGTGGTCGCGGATGCGGACTTTTCTTTGAGATATTTTCAAAATTGCTAATTGCGGTATTGTTGTGTGTTTGTATTATGTTGAGACTCTGTATGGGAGTCGGATGCTAGTATCATGGGAGATCATCGAATTCACGCATATGTAAGCATACTGTTTTGGTTATTCGCTTGTGGTGACGACTGATTGCTCTTGTGATGAGTTTGGAAATTTTGGGTTGATCTGTTGTTGGTGACAGGACTGCAAGTTTCGAGGACGAAACTTATTTTTAAGGGGGAACGGTAGTATGTAATACCCGGATTTTCAGTATAAATTTTTTGCATTATTTTATATGAGAGATAATGGATAGCTTGGTGTCTATACAGCATGGATAAAATAATTTGAGGACTGAGGCAGTTGTATTTATGCAATTGACGTGATTGGTTGACAATTATAATTGAGGATATCGTGTATCAGATTATTTTAATTGTGATATCCGGTATATCATATGAGAATATTATTGGAATGAGTATGTGTATTCAGTATTCCGTATGTTTGTATTCTGTATGCCGACACATTGGACAAGAATGGCTGAAGATGGCTAAGTACAGCCACGTTAGCGCACGCTGCAATGTATGCCTAGCGCACGCTAAGATGTATACTTAGCGCACGCTATGGTGAATACTTAGCGCAAGCTAAGAGGTTTGAGTTATGTACGCTAAGGAGGACCCCTAACGTACGTAAGGTATTATGGATAAGGTCTGGAAGGCGGCCGACAGGTAGGCCCATGCTGTGTACTATCGGCATTCAGTGCATGCTAATACATTTCGATAGCGCATGCTAATTTCAGATCGGTCAACAGGGAATCTTGGCTTTCGGCGAGTGGACCCGACCACTTTCGATGCGTGTCCGGATAAGGTCAAAGGATAAACCCTTCGGTTAGCATACGCTAATTCCAGATCGGGCAGAGGGAATCCCGGTAATCGCAGATGCTTTCGGCACGTGGTGGGGCACGGGCATCTTCTCGGTAGGTGCAGACTGTCGAGTCAACTACGATTAGCGCACGCTATGGGTGTATAATAGCATACGCTAATGAGACTTTTACTATAGCAAGTCAGCGCTATGTTACATACGTTATGGCGAGGATTTTACGTACATAACACATGGCACGAAGTGGGGCAGTAGCCTCTGGACCTCGATAGCGCACGCTAACAGAGTCAGTTAGCACACGCTATGGCAAGTAACGCGCGCTATTTTGTTAGAGTAGCGCACGGTAGTAGTGCGCAATTTAGTAATGTTATCCATTCAGCCCATTCTTTCTTTTCCACCGATAGAGAGAGTTCTTGGAGGATGTTTTGAGGTTCCAAACACTTGTGTAATCATGTAATTGATTGTTTTTAACAACGCTAAGCTTGGAATCGATTGGAAATGGATTCAACCTTGATAATCAACCCATTTCTTTGAAGAGGTAATTAATATTCACTTTGGATTTCATTTTGAATTAAATATCGTTGTCCTTGAGTTGATAATCATCATGTGTATGAGTTGATAAATATGATTATGGATGGAATACCGAGTTATGTTGATATTATTGTTGAAGTGCGGATATTAATATGATTCGTGTGGTTTTGAATGGTGTTGCTTATCTTCATGAGATATGTTGGTTAATATCTCCAGACATCTTGACTTTGACATTGTACTTGATGATTAGTTCATACGATAATATTTTATGGAGGTGTTATGATGATTCTTGGTATTCCACGGGAAGTTTGTTAAGAAAGATGATGACATGATGACTTATATGTTGGATTATGTTATGTTGTAATGAGCATGGTTAGGGAATCATAGTGTTCTTGGCAGTATTGTTGCGATTTCTGATGTTATGATGATATATGCCTTAGACTATGAGTTAGATGATGGCTTAGATGTTAGAACATCGGATTTTTGTCGTTTAGTCGATTGTGGACGTGATGTCGAATTAATTCATGATTCTTGAGAGATTCTTGAATTATATGAGATGATGAACATTTACAAGAAGTGTGGTTGTTTTGGATATGAACATGGAGAATCATGTCTAGATCTGAATTATGTGTTTTGATATAATATTCGCATAGGAATACAAATATGATTACGAGTTTGATGAAATTATTATTCATCTTTGAGTTTGGAAGTCCATACATATTGAACAAGTGTTCAAGTCGAATGATTGGATTGGTTGATAACCTTAGAATATGATTATCTATAATGTTGAACTAATTGGATGGTTCGAATTGATGATGATCATCGTAAAATTTTAATTATGGATTTATAATAAGGAATCTTGTTAATTTGTATTTAAGAATTTAGTTTGGAATTGATAACATTTAGACCGTTATTGGTTCGAATTGGTTGATGATATGATCATCAGATTTCGGCTCGTATTGTGGAACTGTTGAGTTTGTGGTTTGGTGGTATTGATATCGATCGTTATCGAACATGTTGATTATTAATCCTTCTTTTTATAATAATTTGTGATGTTTGAATGTGGATATTGACCACTGTGTTGCGGTTGAGGTCGAAGAGTTCGTAGATTGCTTTGGTCGCGGCTAAGGAACTCGTAGACAAAAGCAACTAAATTGGTAATAGTTTTGTTATATTGGTATCGAGGCAAGTTATACTTGTTCGGTTTGTAACACTTAATGAATAGTTTCGGTTTCTATTCATTTGCAATTCATAAAGCAATGATATATAAATGTAAATTGTCGGGATGATGGTTTGTATATTGTGCCCTAGTTTGGGTTATATCATAATGTATATGATTTAATTGTGTGTGATTGGAGACAGAGATGTGACTTAGCCTTGACTGGTGATATGGAGTGTCAGGTATCGGAGATAGTTTATCGTATCGACATGGGTGTCAGGGCGGTGGCTTATTGATATTATTGGACTGTACCTCATTGGAGATTATTCGAATAACTGTGTATTCGTTCAGGGATGTTTGTTCGTGGAAAGAATATTGTCTTCGGCATTAAGGTAATTTAAGTATTGTTCAGTTATGAGGATAACTACTCAGGTAAATTGTTGTATATGTTATATGTTGATGTTTCGTATGATGAGATTCATATTGATTGTTTCGTTGAGGGATGTTGATCCTAGGACCGTTTGTTTTGGAGATCGTTGACCGTGTTGATCATTCATTGGGGATGATGATCCCAGGATTGTTGTTCTGGATAATGATTGTTCGTGTCGACTTTTCATTGTCAGTTTGTCATTGATCATTCTGGTGAGTCTTTTGATCCTTATTAGATATGTGATTCTTTGAATGTCGTTGTCATGTTGCATCGTGACATATTTGGAGTCATATCTGCGTGTCGATTGGTTGTGGTGTAGGATTTTTAGCCGGGCACACTTTGGTCGTGCGTGGCTGTTTTCGCATTGGACCGTGCACATGAGATGTCAGTCCGTGAGGCTAATTAGGCACATGTCTCATGTATATCGGGGTTTTCCATACGAGGTGGACATGTGCACGGACACATTTCCGGATCGGGTGTACTGTGACGTCCATCTTTGAGCCATATGGATTGGTCGTTCATCCTCCATTTATGGTTGGGTATGTTCGATGGTTTTTGACTGGTTGTTCATACGCCCGAGGGGTATTTTCGACAGTCGGGGTTATTTCCTTGAGATCCATTATTGTTGATTGTTTGGAGTTCAACTTGTTGATAGTACTCTCGATCGTTGTTGATTCTTTATTGATCGTGTTGGGGTTTATCATGTCGATGAATTTTCTCGGTTGATTTATTGGTGGATCATTGTTATTGATCGTATGAGCATTCAAACTATATGTCGATGTTCAGGACTAGTTGTCGTTGTGTTGTGATAGTTGATCTACAGATATATTATGTGATATTGGGTTTTACCCAGATTGAGACTTGATGGTGCAATCCGACGGTCAAGATTTGGCACAGATAGATCGTTCCACATTTGTGAGTTGTGATGATGTTTTGTGGATTCTTGGTATTTTCTGAATACAGTACAGACGGTTATAGTTGAGTTCATTTTGTATTTTGAGAATGCCTTTCAACATATCAAATCGTATGCCGGTACTCGTCGTCTACCTTTGGAATTCGATTTTGGAGACCATGTCTACTCCAGTGTTGGAGATTTACCTTATTGCTTGGCGTTGCCCACGGCTTCGACTCACATCCATATAGTTTTTCATGTGTCTCAGTTGAGAAAGTATGTGCCGGATCCAAGTCATGTTATTGACTAGAGTGAGATTGACGTAGCCGAGGATATTACCTTTATGGAGAGACCAGTGAAGATCCTTGAACCTCGTGAGAAACAACTTCGGCATAAAACTATTCCGTTGGTTAAAGTTCAATGGTCGAGACATGGAGTCGAGGAGGAGACTTGGGAGACGGAAGAGAAGATGCAGTCGGAGCACTGAACTTTTTATTTCTCAAGTTTCGGGACGAAACTTATTTTTAGAGGGGGAGAATGCAATACCCGTACTTTTTATTGACTGTTTGGCCTTTCTGTTCTTCCTATTCGTCGCTAGAGCGACACTTTGAGATGTTGTCATTGTTGATTTGGAGTTTCGTACATTTCGGATCATGATCTTGCTGATTGGACCTTGCGGCAGTGTCTTGGGACAGTCTGATAGCGTACGCTAGGCCTAGGGTAACACACGCTAATTCTGATTGAGTAGCGCACACTAGCCTTGAGCCTTAGCGCATGCTAATGGTCCGAGCATAGCAGAGGCAGTGGTTAATTCTGTTCTCTGGACTAGCAGTTAGCGCACGCTAGGAGTTCGCTAGCGCATGATGTTCGTGGTCAGTAGCGCGTGCTAACACCGTCCGTAGCGCACACTAACGTGCTGAGTCGGCAGAGGCAGTGAGGTACTTCTACTTTCTGGACTATTAGTTAGCGCACGCTAGGAGTTAGCTAGCGTACATTAAAGGAAGGTGATTAGCGCACGCAACGGTATACCTAACACATGCTAACGAGGCTGGCAGGAGCCACTGGACTACCCGGTGACCCTGCTAGCGCACGCTAAAATTGAGGCGTAGCGTGCGCTAGACTGGGCAAAGTATATATATAGGACAGTTGACCTTGCACTTGTCATTTCTTCCATCTTTTTCACTTATCCGATCGAGAGAGCTCAAGGAGGGCGTTCGGGGCGATTTGAAGCGGTCTTTATTCATCAATCATCATCTTGAGTTGGATAACAAAGATTTCACAACATCTAATCCATTTCTATCTTACAAATCAAGGTAAAAATCCTTGCGAATTTTGGGGTTTTTCTTAGATTCGTCCGATTTATCCATTTTAGATCTTGGGAACTTTGAGATTATGAAGTATTTACCCCGTGTACATGTTTCCACAATGATTTTGTGGATTATTTTGTACCTTGTTAGGATGTGAGAGGGTTTGGGTGATTTTCCAACCTCTAGATGTTTACCCTTGTAGTTTCGTGAATCGTAGGCGGGTTTCGGGTGTTTCTTCGTGTGATTTGAGTATGGATTATTGATTATCATATTCTTTCCGAATCGTTTAGGTGCCGAAAGTGCGTTCTCGGACCTACCGAACTTATACTCTTTTTCTTCCGATTTCTCAATGTCTCAAAGGCAAATATATATTTATAATTGTACGTTCTCGACTTTGAAAGTAAGATATATGAATGGCATGATTATTTATCTCCACCCTGGGATGGGCTGATGGGTCTTCTGAGGGTTTCGTAGCCTCTGGTGCGATTCCACGGATAATATGAGTTAACCACTCTGGGATGGACCGACGGGTCCTCTGAGGGTTCCGTAGCCTTTGGTGCAGTTCCACGGTTGATCATGTATGTATTTATGTGATGCTTTGAGATTTAGTTATTCCGGAATACTAGTCCTGAAATGATGAATTGACGGTTACGTTTATTTTATTGTCGAGGAGTATTGTGTTTCATATTCGATATACTTGCGCTAGCTATTCGATGGCTAACCCCTTTATGGGGGAAATACTTTTTATGTATTTCAGGTTCCAGGAGAGCGGACAGGTAGGTATCGGGTCGGCATGAAGATGATGGGCAAGCATGATACTGTGTCTTATCTCCGATTATATTTTGTGTCCATCCATTCAGTGTTGTTGTACTGTAATGGTTATTCAATACTCGAGTATTGCTTTTCAGTTTTCTTGATGTTCCGGCCTTTGTTGCCGAGGTATTGATTTGTGTGGTGATGTATTTGGATACGTTGTGTATGGCTTGAATACCATTTGCATTATCCTTCATTTCGTTGTATTTAGACCATCTCGGTCAAGTTTTATATTTCCGCGTATGATTAGCCTTGTGGGTCCCACGGCGGGGCTCACGGCGCTGTAATATACCCTGAATAACTTGGGGGTGTTACATCCGCACCGGGATTGAACCCGCGGAGGTTGAAGAACTTTTCAATGAGGCTGACGCAGCCAGGTCGGCGGAGGCGGGGCGGAAGCGTTCGTTGGCCGAAGAGGAGGAGGCAATAAGAGTGTATTAGGAGCAAAACAATATATTCGGCAAAGCATTTTTAGGTTTTGCCGAGCTTATGGAGAGATTAGCCGTCCCACTCCCTAAGTTCGACTTTCGTGCATACTCAATCGCCCATACTCATGAACTAGTAAGGCGGACGTTGTTTCGAGCCGCGTGCCGCTCCCCGTGGACCCTTGACCAGATTAAGAGTTCGGCGACCAAGAAGGATTTGACTCGTTGGAGGGCGGAGTTCCATGTCCCCTCTGACGTTTCCCTTTATGTGCCCGCCGAGAATGAACGTGCTGACCAACCTCCCGAGGGTATGGTCGCCGTTAATGAGTTGATCATGGGGGCCGGACTGCGGTTCCCACTGCCATTCACCGTATCGTACTTGTTCACCGCTTGGAATGTGGCGCCGCTCCAACTGACGCCGAACGCCTGGTTGTAGATCGTCTGCACTTTTACTCTATTTGGCGGTCACCGTCTATTCCGTCTTCCTTCTGTGCTGGAGATGAATTATCTCTTTAAGTTGACGGCGCAGAAGGGTTCCGTTGGCGACTACCACATCTAGGGTCGTTCAGGCCGGGTGGTTCTTGGGGTGCCGAACAAGGTCCGGGGCGACCTGACGAAGTGGTGTTGGGTCGGCGGTGCGTGGAAATCGGCCGCGAGCGACAAACCCGCCGATGAGTTGGATATCCCCACCGGCTTCTGGGAGAGGAATCTGAGTAAGGGTTTTGACTCTCCCTTCATTCGGATACATCCTGAACTGATCTAATTTGGCTTTCTTTTTGTAGGTACCCTTGTTCCGGCAGCAGGCGATCTACCATTTGATTTTGCGATCGTCTGGGAGAGAATCCGTAGTCTTCTGGATGGTTATATCGATGCTCGCCAGATCAACAATAAAGCTCATTGGTTGATCGCTCGGTTGTTTTGCTTTCCCTGCCACTTAAGGGTCCCATGTATAAATATTTACGATCTTATTTTGCTTGACGATCACCTTTTATTGAAGAAGATGACTAATCTTGGTAGATTGTCTTCTTTGCAGAGATCTACTTCCCCCGCTACTCCGAGCCACCGAGAGAAGTTGCCATGTTGAACCCTGGGATCAGGAGTCGTCTCTACCAAGGGAAAAAGATGAGTCGTGCCCCTGCGGTGATGATCCATACTATTCCAGAGGCGAGACCTCTCGTGGGGCCGGTCACCAACGAGCCGGAACCTCGGGAGGAGGAACAGCTCCAGCTCAACCGCAAGAGGCAGAGGCCGGAGGAGCCTTCGCCCTCTGTTGCTGCTGAGGCGCCCACAGTGGTGCCGCCGGTCGCCGCGCCTCCACTTTCTGCAGTTCCAATGGCGGAGGGGTCTACGCCCTCATCGGCTTTCCTGCAGGCCATGGCAACCGCTGATGCCCAGACCCCGCATGGCAGGCCGTTCTTCGACCGTGACCCAGAGAAGGTCGAAAGGTAAACTTGGTTGCTCTGCTGAGTTATGTCACTTGTGTAGGGGACATACTAACTCTTTTGTTCTTGGTGTAGGGTCCGTCTCTCCGACCCGAACTGCTCGCCGATGGTGTTGGACTTCCTCACGAGCAGATCTCCCCACGAGCCTAGCGACGTCCCTCACTATGTCTCTCGGGCTATCGCCGCCCTGCCTAAGGATTAGACGACAATGCAGGCGACCCTTGCTCTGGCCCTTCAAACGGCGACGATGGCCGCTGAGGTCGTGAAGGATTATGAGGGACCTCCAGGCTGCTCGGAATCAGAATGCTGAGTTTGTCGATAGGATCTTGGCAATGGAGAATGATTCCGTGGAAACGGCCAAGCGGGGGAGGCAGGATCTCGACTGGGTCCGGGAGGCGACCGACTGGATGCGTGATCAAATGACGGAAGCCCGCCGATTGTACACGGCCTCGCAGAAGGAGGCGACTGAGCTGACGACGGTTTTGGACCGGTTGAATGGCGAATTGGAGTCGTCGAAAGGGAGAGGTGGCCGCTAAGGTTGTCGAGCTCCAGGGCGCGGATCAAACAATCGCTGGGCTGAGGGAGAAACTGAAGGCGAGCGAGGCCGATCCCTTCCTCAATGTGGAGTACGTCAGCGAATTTTCCTATTACATGGCTTATGCTGACGCCATCCGCGCTGCCAAGAAGGGAGGGCTCGAGGTCGGCCCTCTGGTTGATAATTTCAAAACCTACATGCTTGAGCACCCTCTGCACCCGACCTTCTTTGTGCCGATCCTCGACCTCTCTGATCTCAGAGTCGACTTGAGCTGGTATTCGTTGCCGGACAACCTCGTTCACCCGGACGCCGACGAGGGGGTGCATGCCGATCCAGTGACCGGTGGCAAAAGCCGGGCCGATCCAGCGGCCGGTGGCGAAGGCCAGGCGGGGGCAGACTGAGTTTGTCCGCTTTTTTTTTGTTTTTGCTTGTAATTTTTCAGCTTTGTTGTATTTTGCCTTCGGGCGCTTGTACATGTACTTCGAATGAAATGAAATAAATAATTGCTTCTGATTCCTTGCTTGTACGATCGTCTGTCTGAATATATTGCATTTGACTTCACACAAGTGTTTGAGGAACGATCATCGTATGCACAGCTCCAAATGGATTGATATACTTAACTCATACTGGTAAATTTCAGAACAAAACCGATTGTCATATGTGTATTTAAACAAAGCCGATCGTATATATGGCTCCGTTCTTGACCGTCCTATGCCACGTGTAAAACCAACATCCGTCAAAGTCTGCGAAGACCGAATCTCAGGATGAAGGCCCACGTGTAGATCTGCAAAAGGCACCGCAAGAACCGGCTTGACTCCAGCCCATTAGCAGTTGTCGGTGCCGACAGACCCGCCGAAAGGTCCTAGGTGGGACCTCCCAAGACTTTGACGTGAGGCACATGTTGCCTTCTCATTGGTTCGCGTATCTGGCTGCTAGCAGCTGCTGCGGACTTTAAGGAGACAGTCCCACGTGCTGAGACGATCGCCCGCTTAATTTAATGCAGGAACGGCGATCGCCCGTCTGGGACAGAGACATCCCAACAACCTCCTCTTATATAAATAGGAGACCTCCAGCATTGTAAAAGACACAATCACACATAGTAAACAATACAGAGAACACTTTATCTTTGTAACAAGAACTCACAGAGCTTTAACTCTGATTCTTCGAGCAATCATCAGCACTCAAGTGCTAGATAACTAGGGCCATTACACTCATTGTAATTGTACTCTAACATTAATATTTGTACTCCAAAGCAGTATTCGTATTAATAATATCTCGCGAGAGCATTCAAGGCTGGGACTAACAAACCCGGAAAATCTTGTGTTATTTACATTCCTTCGTACGTGCTCTCGCATTTTGTTTGTTACTCACTCGTAGCCATATCCAGCAAGCCATTACGTGTAATATTTTGGGTAACAACAATTGGCGCTAGAAGGGGGGCTTTACCCTCATTTTCATTCCGCCCGTTTCAAAGAACACTCATTGTTATCCGGAACATATACTTGAAGAAACACTCACTGTTCTTCAAAGAAAAACCTTCAGCATAATGACGTCTGCCACCACCTCAAAAAAAGCAACTTTATGATCTGCCGGACGTCTTGTTCCGGCCCAAACCGACTCCCAGCCTACGGCGGAAGGCAGCTGCGTCGACGCTAGACTCTCGCTCTCGCCCCGAGGGACGGCCCTAACCTCTCACTCGATCAATTCCAAACCGTGGAACAGATCGAGGAGACCATGGCCATCCTAAGGGAGCGACGGAGAGCATGCGACACGCCCACTATAACTCCATCCATCCATCCACTAAAGCTCAAAGGGTTATATGTCGAGAAATCGTCAGAAAGCTCTGAGCCCCAAGAGAAGACGCTCGCAAGGCGAGACAGTTCCGTCTTCAGCCTCCTAGGAAGTGACCCTTCATGGCGACCAGGGCATTCTGGCCCCAGCCATGAGACGTCGGAGTCCGAATCCGTCACCAGGAGTTCAGCATACCCGACTCCCAGAAAACAGGCCAGCCATCTGGCTCCCACTCGCTAAAGAATTGAGCTCGGCGGTAGAGACCACGTCGCCTACAATGGAGCCAGAAGATCGGTACACAATCGCCTCGGCTCCCACTTCGAGAGCCAGACCGCGAGCAGCCAGGCTACAGCGATGGCCGCCATGCAGTGCCAGCTCGACGATATGAAGGTGCTTATAGAAACTAGGGCAAGCGCCAAGAGAAAGGTCGTCGGACCAAGTGAGCTGCTCGCGCTCCACATCGAGCCTGCCCCCATACAACCAAAGATCGCTCCTCCTCAAACACATTTGTATGAGGGGAGATCGTACCCCGAGACTCACTTAATCAAGTTCCAAATCTACATGACTGGATGCGGGGCGTCGGACGCGACGAAATGCCGAATGTTCCCATTAACATTGGGCAATCTTGCCCATAGGCGGTACATCTCATTGCCACCGCGCTCAATCAACTGTTTTGAGAAGCTGGCGAACGACTTCACGTCATACTTCTCCGCGAAGGTCGCTCGGCCAGAAGGTCCCCACCGCATGATGAAAATCAGACAGGGGAAGGACGAGTCCAATGAAGATTACATCGACTGGGTGGATGAAATAGTCCTCACTGGCGAGCCCATAAGCGACGAGATCGCCCTCTACTCGGTCCTGGGGGGATTCTATGGTCATTCTCCTATGTTCAGGCACCTGACAAAGGACATCCCCCAGACCTACTCGATCTTCCGTGCCAAGACCGCCGAATTTCTGGCCAGGAAGAGGTTGCTCACCCTTCGCCTAAGCGAGGGGGAACTGGAGAAAGGAAAGCACCATCTCCCGTCCTGAAGCAGGTGATCGCCAAGCCCAGAACAGTGGTCGCAAAGCCACGCGATGAGTTCAAGGCCTTCGGGGATGTGGAAGTCCACCTCCTCCACAACCTCAATTTATCTCCAGCTCATATCTTTAACGCCATCAAGGGACGTGAATGGCTAAGCAAGCCAAAGCCAATAAGTGACAACGATCATCTGGACCGCAGTAAATTTTGTGCCTACCACAAAAGTCCCGGCCACAACACTAGCCAATGCCGCGACCGACTGGATGCGTGATCAAATGACGGAAGCCCTCCGATTGTACACGTCCTCGCATAAGGAGGCGAATGAGCTGACAACGGTTGTGGACCGGTTGAATGGCGAACTGTAGTCGTCGAAGGGAGAGGTGGCCTCTAAGGTTGTCGAGCTCCAGGGCGCGGATCAAACGATCACTGGGCTGAGGGAGAAGCTGAAGGCGACCGAGGCCGATCCCTTACTCAACGTGGAGTACGTCAACGAATTTGCCTATTACATGGCTTATGCTGACGCCATCCGCGCTGCCAAGAAGGGAGGGCTCGAGGTCAGACCTCTGGTTGATAATTTCAAAACCTACATGCTTGAGCACCCTCTGCACCCGACCTTCTTTGTGCCGATCCTCGACCTCTCTGATCTCGAAGTCGACTTGAGCTGGTATCCATTGCCGGACAACCTCGTTCACCCGGATGGCGACGAGGGGGTGCATGCCGATCCAGCGACCGGTGGCGAAAGCCGGGCCAATCCAGCGGCCGGTGGTGAGGCCAGGCGGGGGCAGACTGAGGTTGTCCGCTTTCTTTTTTGTTTTTGCTTGTAATTTTTCAGCTTTGTTGTATTTTGCCTTCGGGCGCTTGTACATGTATTTCGAATGAAATGAAATAAATAATTGCTTCTGATTCCTTGCTTGTACGATCGTCTGTCTGAATCTATTGCATTTGACTTCACACAAGTGTTTTAGGAACGATCGTCGCATGTACATCTCCAAATGGATTGATATACTTAACTCATACTAGTAAATTTCAGAACAAAACCGATCGTCATATGTGTATTTAAACAAAGCCGATCATATATATGGCTCCGTTCTTGACCGTCCTATGCCACGTGTAAAACCAACATCCGTCAAAGTCTGCGAAGACCGAATCTCAGGATGAAGGCCCACGTGCAGATCTGCAAAAGGCGCCGCAAGAACTGGCTTGACTCCAGCCCATCAGCAGTTGTCGGTGCCGACAGACCCGCCGAAAGGTCCTAGGTGGGACCTCCCAAGACTGCAACGTGAGGCACATGTTGCCTTCTCATTGGTTCGCGTATCTGGCTACTAGCAGCAGCTGCGGACTTTAAGGAAACAGTCCCATGTGCTGAGACGATCGCCCGCTTAATTTAATACAGGAACGGCGATCGCCCGTCTGGGATAGAGACATCCCAACAACCTCCTCTTCTATAAATAGGAGACCTCCAGCATTGTAAAAGACACAATCACACATAGTAAACAATACAGAGAACACTTTATCTTTGTAACAAGAACTCACAGAGCTTTAACTCTGATTCTTCCAGCAATCATCAGCACTCAAGTGCTAGATAACTAGGGCCATTACACTCATTGTAATTGTACTCTAACATTAATATTTGTACTCTAAAGCAGTATTCGTATTAATAATATCTCGCGAGAGCATTCAAGGCCGGGACAAACAACCTTGGCAAATCTTGTGTTATTTACATTCCTTCGTACGTGCTCTCGCATTTTGTTTGTTACTGACCCGTAGCCATATCCAGCAAGCCATTACGTGTAATATTTTGGGTAACAACAATTGGCGCTAGAAGGAGGGCTTTACCCTCATTTTCATTCCGCCCGTTTCAAAGAACACTTATTGTTATCCGGAACATATACTTGAAGAAACACTCACTGTTCTTCAAAGAAAAACCTTCAGCATAATGACGTCTGCCACCACCTCAAAAAGAGCAACTTTATGATCTTCCGGACGTCTTGTTCTGGCCCAAACCGACTCCCAGCCTACGGCGGAAGGCAGCTGCGGTGACGCTAGACTCTCGCTCCCACCCCCGAGGGACGGCCCTAACCTCTCACTCGATCAATTCCAGACCGCGGAACAGATCGAGGAGACCATGGCCATCCTAAGGGAGCGACGGAGAGCATGCGACACGCCCACTATAACTCCATCTATCCATCCACTAAAGCTCAAAGGGTTATATGTCAAGAAATCGTCAGAAAGCTCCGAGCCCCAAGAGAAGACGCTCGCAAGATGGGACAGTTCCGTCTTCAGCCTCCTAGGAAGTGACCCTTCACGGCGACCAGGGCATTCTGGCCCCAGCCATGAGACTTCCGAGTCCGAATCCATCACCAGGAGTTCGGCATACCCGACTCCCAGAAAACAAGCCAGCCATCTGGCTCCCAATCGCCAAAGAATTGAGCTCGGCGGAAGAGACCTCGTCGCCTACAATGGAGCCAGAAGATCGGTACACGATTGCCTCGGCTCCCGCTTCGAGATCGAGACCGCGAGCAGCCAGGCTGCGGCGATGGCCGCCATGCAGTGCCAGCTCGACGATATGAAGGTGCTTATAGAAACTGGGGCAGGCGCCAAGAGAAAGCTCGCCGGACCAAGTGAGTCGCTCGTGCTCCAGATCGAGCTTGCCCCCGTACAACCAAAGATCGCTCCTCCTCAAACACATTTGTATGAGGGGAGATCGTACCCCGAGACTCACTTAAGCAAGTTCCAAATCTACATGACTGGATGCGGGGCGTCGGACGCGACGAAATGCCGAATGTTCCCATTAACATTCGGCAATTTTGCCCATAGGCGGTACATCTCATTGCCACCGCGCTCAATCAACTGTTTTGAGAATCTGGCGAACAACTTCACGTCATACTTCTCCACCAAGGTCGCTCGGCCAGAAGGTCCCCACCGCATGATGAAAATCAGGCAGGGGAAGGACGAGTCCAATGAAGATTACATCGACCGGGTGGATGAAATAGTCCTCACTGGCGAGCCCAAAAGCGACGAGCTCGCCCTCTACTCGGTCCTGGGGGGATTCGATGGTCATTCTCCTATGTTCAGGCACCTCACAAAGGACATCCACCAGACCTACTCGATCTTCCGCGCCAAGGCCGCCGAATTTCTGGCCAGGAAGAGGTTGCTCACCCTTCGCCTAGACGAGGGGGAACTGGAGAAAGGAAGGCGTCATCTCCCATCCCGAAGCAGGCGATCGCCAAGCCCAGAAAAGCGGTCGCAAATCCACGCGATGAGTTCAAGGCCTTCGGGGATGTGGAAGTCCACCTCCTCCACAACCTCAATTTATCTCCAGCTCATATCTTTAACGCCATCAAGGGACGTGAATGGCTAAGCAAGCCAAATCCAATAAGTGACAACGGTCATCTGGACCGCAGTAAATTTTGTTCCTACCACAAAAGTCCCGGCCACAACACCAGCCAATGCCGCGACCTCCTCAGACAACTTTGGAGATTGTTTGAGGAAGCCAAGCTAGACAATTTGGTGACCAAGCCGGAGCTCAGGGCTGGAAGGGCCGGGGGCCGCGACCGTCAACTTCCCAATCCGGTCGCCAGGATCGAGCAAAACACGCTAGAGTACTCAGACGAGTTAATCCCTCCAATCAACCCCGGCGGTCGGGTCAATATGCTTGAGTCGGGAGGTGGAAACTTCAGAGGTCTTTCCCTGGTTTCCACCATGTCAAATAGAAAACGGAAGGCCGAGCTGAGGGTGTTCGCCGGAGTCCATGTCGTGGTGCCCCCAGAGCCAACCATATCCTGAGATGCGCTCATCTCCTTCTCCAACAAGGATAGGGAGGGAGTGCAGTGCCCTAAAGAGGATGCATTGGTGATCTCTGCATGTATCCTTGGGAAAATGGTCGACCGCGTGTTGGTTGACAATGGGAGATTTCCAAAATCATTTTCACATCTGCTCTGGACCAGCTCGGCAACTTGACCAAGTTCATCAAGCCATTCGAAATCATGCTTCAAGGGTTCGGCAATAACACGGTCAAAGCCGATGGAAGGATCAAGCTCTCCGTCGAGCTAGTATGCTGTTACGTTCCCAAGGTTAAGATCACTAGGAACCTCAATTTTGTAATCATAGATAGGCCCAACATCTATAATGGGTTCCTAGGTCGCCCCTTTCTAGAAACTTTTGAGGCGGTCACCTCTTCTTTCTTTTATTGTATCAAGTTCCCCACTACCGATGGGACAGTTGGTACTGTAAAAGGAGACCAGCTAATGGCAAAGAAATGTTTGAATTACTCTTGTGTCGTAACTTTTCCTTTAAATGTTTCTTGTACTGTTTGTAACATTGGGACGATCGAAAATCAACCGACGGAGATCGACGAGCCAAGCACCTCATATCAGCCCGACTTAGAGGACAACATCTCACATCGATTGTCGGATGACATCGAACTAAGGATCGGCTTCGAGCCAAACCTTGATGTTGATCCAAGGATCGAGTTCGGCGATCGTACCAAACGAGAAGCGACCGTCCCCATAGAAGAGTTGGAAAATCTAACAATCGATCCGGCTCGCTCGGAGCGGGAAGTGCAGATCGGCTCAAGCGTCGGTCCCGAGTTAAAAGACGATCTGATCAGTTTACTACGAAAGAACATTGGAGTCTTTGCCTGGTCGCATCAAGATATGGTCGGCATTAGGCCTGAACACGCTTGCCATTATCTAAAGATCAACCCGGCGAAGAAGCCTGTTCACCAAAAACGTCGGAAATTCCGTCCAGAGAAATATGCTGCGCTCGACACAGAAGTCAAAAAGCTGCTCGACAACAAACTGATCGGGGTAGCTACCGACGAGCCACAGTGGGTAGCCAATGCGGTACTCGTCAAAAGGCTAGCAACTCGTGGAGGTTATGCATCGATTTCACCGACCTTAATGCGGCGTGTCCGAAATATCACTTTCCAATGCCTCATATTGAGCACTTGGTCGATAGCACGGCAGTTTGCGAAATGATGTCGTTTATGGACGCGTTGGCCGGGTACCATCAGATCCCAATGGCAGAGAAATATGTAAAACACACGCCATTCACATGGAAAAAGATGTGTACTTTTGGGTCCGAATGCCGTTCGGTCTGAAAAATGCGGGGGCGACCTACCAACGACTAGTCAACGGGATGTTGGCCGATCAGATCGGCAAGACCATGGAGGTTTACAGTGACGACATCATGGTCAAGAGCCTCAAAAATGAAAATCACCTCAAAGACCTTGCTGAGACGTTCGCCATCCTCGAGAGGTTCAACATGAAGCTGAACCCCAAGAAATGCAAATTCGGAGTAAACTCCGGAAAGTTCCTGGGACACATCGTGAGCCAAATGGCGATCCAAGCGAACCCCACCAAGATCAAGGCGATCCTCGATATACAGGAGCCATGGAATGTGAAGCAGGTGCAACGCCTCACAGGGTGTCTAGCAACCCTTAATCATTTCATTTCCCGGCTCGAAAACAAAAGCAAGCCATTCTTCGCCACCATAAAGAATAATAAATTTACGTGGATGAAGTAAAGTCAAATGGCATTCGCCAAAATCAAGGAGTATCCGTCTAATCCCCAAATTCTGGCAAAACCGATCCCCTGGCAGCCTCGGAGGTCGCACTGAGCGCTGTATTAGTGCGGGCAGAGGGGCAAGCCAACTTGCCGATCTACTTTGTCATTCAAGCGCTTCATGATGCAGAAACGCGTTACACGCCTCCGGAGAAGCTCGCCTACACACTTGTCATGAGTGTTCGCAAGCTGAGAGCCTATTTCTTCGAACACCAAGTGGAGGTTCTGACGACTCTCCCTCTAAGGCAAGTTCTGCACCGGCCAGACACCAACGAACGACTCCTCAAGTGGTCACTGGAGATTGCCCAATACGGTGTCACGTATGCTCCCCGCACGGCGATCAAGGGCCAAGCGCTGGCAGATTTTGTGGTGGAATTAACGTTCCCGCCTAGACCGACCCAAGTCGGTCGTCCCGCCTGGAAACTGTACGTAGATGGCTCGGCGATCAGCTTGTGTGCAGGGGCAGGGATTGTCCTCATCAGCCCTGATGGCCAGAGTTTTACAAATGCTGTGCGTTTCGACTTCCGAGCGACCAACAATGAGGCCAAATATGAAGCCTTAATAGGCGGACTCGATCTGGCACTCGCCATGGACATTCATCGCCTCCACATCTTCATGGACTCCCTCTTGGTCGTGAACCAAGTAAAGGGGGAATATGAGGCTCGCGCCGAACAGATGATCAAATATCAAGAGTTGGTCGCTGAAATGTGCACAAATTTTGAAGAAGTGCTGATCGAACAAATCTCGAGAGAGGACAACTCCCAGGCCGATGCCCTATCCAAACTCGCATTGTCATATGGGGCGGCGGACTTCTCTAACATCGAAATCACTAAGTTGGCGAGATTGGCGATCGACAAAGTCCTGGTCGCCACAGTTGGCATTGCCGAAGAGAACTGGATGACTCCGTTCATTGAGTACTTGAAGGATGGAACGGTCCCCGCAGATCGGATCAAGGCTCGCCAGCTTCAGCTCCGAGCAACCAGATACACCCTATTGGACGACCGGCTTTACAAGCGAGCTTTCAGCCTTCCTCTCCTCAAGTGCATTACGCCGGAGAAAGGCCGACTTGTTTTAGCCGAAATCCATAACGGGATCTGTGGAAATCACGTGGGAGGGCGAGCGCTCATCCACAAGACGACCAGGCAAGGCTTTTTCTGGCCTACCCTGCAAAAGGACGCGATCGCCTACGCCCGATCCTGTCACAAGTGTCGAATAATGGGCCCGAACATCAAGCTCTCCCCCGAGAAGCTCACCTCTATGTACAGTCTATGGCCGTTCACCCAATGGGGCATCGACCTCATCGGTCCTTTGCCGACGGCGCCAGGGGGATGTAAATTCATCATTGTGGGGGTCGATTATTTCACGAAATGGGCCGAGGACGAACCACTCAACAAGATCGGCCAAGAATAAGTGATCAAGTTCATTTGGAAGAACATCATCTGCCGATTCGGTCTACCTCAGGCTATCATCTCCGACAACGGAAATCAGTTCGATGGTCTGGAAGTTATGCAATTCTGTGAAAAATGGGGAATTAAAAAGTTGTTTTCGGCACCTTACCACCCTCAAACAAACGGGTAGGTAGAGGCTGTAAACAAGATCCTCAATCACACGATAAAAGCAAGACTCGAGTCCAAGCAAGGGCGATGGGCGAGCGAGATCCCGGATGTTTTATGGTCTTACCGAACGACGACCCGAAATTCAACCGGCGAGACCCCATTCGCCCTCGCTTTCGGAACTGAAGCAGTGATCCCATCGGAGATCGCCGTCCTCAGCCACCAAACTGCACAACAAATGACGACGGACAACAATGTAGCTCGGTGAATCGACTTGGATATGCTCGAGGAACGACGACTGACCTTGGAAATGAAAAACACGATCCACAAAAGGTAATCCGAAAAATTCTTCAATTCGAAGGTCAAGGAAAGGCGATTCCAAGTGGGCGACCTAGTCCTCAAAAAGATCCAGACCCACATGGGAGTATTTGGCCCAAATTAGGAGGGCCCGTTCAGGATATCCAAGTGGCTGACCAAAGGAGCCTACAAGCTCCAACACCGAGACGGAACTCCGGACCAATATCCCTGGAACGCCATTCATTTGAAGAAATACTATCAATAAAAACACCTTGTATTCATTTATTCAATGTACAAAGAGCTTAATGAGATTTTACGACCCTCTCTAAGTTATTCGGCTCGGCAAAACAACCAAAAAGAGGATGACTCACTCACCCTCCGAGAGTTCGTCATCTAACATGATGGACCTAGGCAAGCAATCGCCCCCCACAGCACAACGTATACCGTCGAGGATCGTCATCTAACATGACGATCCGAGGTAGAAAAGTGCAGCCATGGTTCCGGAGGTCGATGGAACCGACAGCCTGTCCATGCAAGGTTCCTTTGGGCAGAGATCGCCCACCTTTTCGTTTAAATACGAGGAAGGCGTAGCCGAAGGACCTTCCAAAATAGATTTGTGGACACGCTCGCCCGCCCTCAGGTCCATCATCTAACATGGTGGACCCGGACAACGCGACGCGTCCCTCCCCCCATCACAACGTATGCCCTCTTAGGTCCGTCATCTAACATGTCGGTCCCAGGCAGAAAAGTGCTAACAAGCCACGGTCGCAGAGTCGATTAATCTGACGGCGCCCCATATAAGGACTCCTCCAGGCAGAGACCGTCCACCCCATCGCTACATTGCGAGGCAAAACGTAGCCTACGGAGGACCCTCACAATTAAGTGAGTTGCGAGAAGTTGACTATCAGACGGAATGTCGCTCATGCACAAGACATAGTCATGGAGGTCGGTTCCATCGAACCCCACGACCGTGCAAGGTTCCTCCAGGGCGGGATGGTCGTCCTTCCTCGAGGAATCTGCAAATTGAAGATCGCAAGAACCAAACTGAAGATAGCTCGCTAAACTATTTATTTTAGTTCCCTTACTTTCACTAAGTAAACAAAAACAAGGGGCAGAACGGAGCCATACATACGATCGGCTTTGTTCAAATACACATATGACGATCAGTTTTGTTCTGAAATTTACCAGTATGAGTTAAGTATATCAATCCATTTGGAGCTGTACATACGACGATCGTTCCTCAAACACTTGTGTGAATTCAAATGCAATAGATTCAGACAGACGATCGTACAAGCAAGGAATCAGAAGCAATTATTTATTTCATTTCATTCGAAATACATGTACAAGCGCCCGAAGGCAAAATACAACAAAGCTGAAAAATTACAAACAAAAATAAAAATGAAAGCGGACAAACTCAGGCTACCCCCGCCTGGCCTTCGCCACCGGCCACTGGATCGGCCCGGCTTTTTCCATCGGTCACTGGATCGGCATGCGCCCCCTCGCCGGCGTCCGGGTGAATGAGGTTGTCCAGCGATGGATACCAGCTCAAGTCGACTCTGAGATCAGAGAAGTTGAGGATCGGCACAAAGAAGGCCGGCTGCAGAGGGTGCTCAAGCATGTAGGCTTTGAAATTATAAACTAGAGGGCCGACCTTGAGCCCTCTGTTCTTGGCAGCGCGGATGGCGTCAGCATAAGCCATATAATAGGCAAATTCGCTGATGTACTCCACGTTGAGGAAGGGATCGGCCTCAGTCGCCTTCAGCTTCTCCCTAAGCCTAGCGATCGTTTGATCCGTGCCCTGGAGCTTGGCAACCTTAGCGGCCACCTCTCCCTTCGACGACTCCAGTTCGCCATTCAACCGGTCCACAACCGCCTTCTGCTCAGTCGCCTCCTTCTACGAGGCTGCGTACAACCGGCGGGCTTCCGTCATTTGATCACGCAACCGGTCGGTCACTGCCTGGGCCCGGTCGAGATCCTGCCTCGCCCGCTTGGCCGCCTCCACAAAATCCTTCTCCATTGCCACGATCCTGTCGGCAAACTCGGCGTTCTGATTTTGAGCAGCCTCGAGCTCCACATGGAGACGAGCGGTGGAGGGTCGCCCCTCATAATCCTTCACGGCCTGAGCGGCCATCGTCGCCGTTTGAAGGGCCAGAGCAAGGGTCGCCTACATTGCGTCTCCGGACCGCCGGCGCGCGATCGCATCTAGATCAGTCGTCCAAGTCTTCGGCAGGGTTGCGATAGCCCGAGAGACATAGTGAGGGACGTCGCTGGGCTCGCGGGGCGATCTGCTCGCGAGGAAGTCCAACACCATCGGTGAGTAGTTCGGGTCGAAGAGACGGACCATATACCAAGAACAAAAGAGTTAGTATGTCCCTACACAAGTGACATAACTCAGCAGAGCAACCAAGCTTACCTTTCAACCTTCTCTGGGTCGCGGCCGAAGAACGGCCTGCCACGCGGGGCTGGGCATCAACGATCGCCATGGCCTATAAGAAATCCGATGAGGGCGTAGACCCCTCTGCCATTGGAACTGCATAAAGTGGCGGCGCAGCGACCGCCGGCACCACTGTGGGCGCCTCAGCAGCAACAAAGGGCGAAGACTCCTCCAGCCTCCGCCTCTTGTGGTTGAGCTGGAGCTATTCCTCCTCCCGAGGTTCCGGATCGTTGGCGACCGGCCCCACGAGATGTCTCGACTCCGGAATAGGATGGATCATCACCGCAGGGGCACGACTCGTCTTCTTCCCTTGGCGGAGCCAACTCATGATCCCAGGGTTCGACATGGCAACTTCTCTCGGTGGCTCGGAGTAGCGGGGGAAGTAGATCTCTGCAAAGAAGACAATCGACCAAGATTAGTCATCTTCTTCAATCAACGGCGATCGTCAAGCAAAAGAAGATCGTAAATATTTGTACGTGGGACCCTTAAGTGGCGGGGAAAGCGAAACAACCAAGCGGCCAACTAATGAGCTTCGTTGTTGATCCGACGAGCGTTGATATAACCGTCCGGAAGACTACGGATTCTCTCCCACTTGATGGCAAAATCAAATGGTAGATCGCCTGCTGCCGGAACAAGGGTACCTGCAAAAAGAAAGCCAAATTTGATCAGTTCAGGATATATCCGAATGAAAGGAGAGTCAAAACCCATACTCGGATTCCTCTCCCAGAAGCCAGTGGGGATATCCAACTCATCGGCGGGTTTGTCACTCGTGGCCGATTTACACGCACCACCGACCCAACACCACTTCGTCAGGTCACCCCGGACCTTGTTCGGCACCCCAAGAGCCACCCGGCCTGAATGACCCTAGATATGGTAGCCGCCAACGGAACCCTTCTGCGCCGTCAACTTAAAGAGATAATTCATCTCCAGCGCTGAAGGAAGACGGAACATCCGGTGACCGCCAAATAGAGTAAAAGTGCAGACAATCTGCAACCAGGCGTTCGACGTCAGTTGGAGAGGCGCCACATTCCAAGCGGTCAACAAGTATGACACGACGAACGGCAGTGGGAACCGCAGTCAATAGGAAGAACGGCAAGGCCAAACAGTCAATAAAAAGTATGGGTATTATAACGGATGGCCTCGACAACCGTCTCCACGTGAAAATCCGCAGAGGTTTCATCCCGAGCAGTCGAAGTCGCGGCGGCGGAAGTGTTACTCGCCTCATACACATTTGGTCTTACTCCGGGCATATTCAAAGAGAAAGGAGGGAGAAAAGCTTTTGTTCTTACCTAAAGAGTCTGAGTCGAACGACGATCGTCACAGAAAGCTTCAAGGAAATTCAGCTATTCTCAAACGAAAACGCATAAGGATATAACCTCAGAAACCCTAGCCCCTTTTATAGGCAAGAGCGGGGGCTTTTGGGTAAATAAACAGAATCTCGTGGGCTGAAGTGCAACCATCGGATAAGACGCATTTAATGCCGCCTTCAAAACCCATGCGTGCATTGTTTCGAGGGCACGCCAAATGAGAAGTCTGACAAAACCATCGGACTCCCCCAATAGGAGCGCGACACGTGCCACAGTGACGTTTCAAAGCCCGCTTCCACTTCCCGCTCTTTTCAGCGACCGAGGAGGTCGTCCAAATTCAAAATTAGTCCGCTCGAGAGAAGATCGTCTTTTTCATAAAAGGAGGAGTCGCTCGTCTAATGCAAGCGATCGCCGGTAGAGCCACCTCACCCCACGTCTTCAACATCGGAGTGAGCTGGGGGGCAATTGTTGTGCGGCGATTAATACGACTCGAAGGCGATCGGCATAAGGGCCGAGCAACCGAAGCCAGCATCAAATAGACCAAGGCAGACATGCCAACCGAAGATGCCAGATCATGGTCGAGTGCCTAGCGGTCGACGCCCAGGGCGATCGTTTCTTGGCACCTGGAGATCGCCTCAAGTACCCGACCGAGGACGACCGTCCTATGCCACGTGTAAAACCAACATCCATCAAAGTCAGCGAAGACCGAATCTCAAGATGAAGGCCCACGTGCAGATCCGCAAAAGGTGCCGCAATAACATGCTTGACTCCAGCGCATCAGCAGTTGTCGGTGACAAGGACAACCTCACCTACCGACAGACCCGCCGAAAGGTCCTAGGTGGGACCTCCCAATACTGCGACGTGAGGCACATGTCGCCTTCTCGTTGGTTCGCGCATCTGGTTGCCAGCAGCAACTGCATAGTTTAAGGAAACAGTCCCACATGCTGAGACGATCGCCTGCTTAATTTAATGCAGGAACGGCGATCGCCCATCTGGGATAGAGACAACCCAACAACCTCATCTTCTATAAATAGGAGACCTCCAACATTGGAAAAGACACCATCACACACAGTAAACAATACAGAGAACACTTCATCTTTGTAACAACAACTCACAGAGCTTTAACTCTACTTCTTCCGGCAATCATCAGCACTCAAGTGCTAGAAAACTAGGGTCATTAGACTCATTGTAATTGTACTCTAACATTAATATTTGTAATCTAAAGCAGTATTCGTATTAATAATATCTCGCGAGAGAATTCAAGCTCGGGACTAACAACCCCAGCAAATATTGTGTTATTTACATTCCTTCGTACGTGCTCTCGCATTTTGTTTGTTACTTACCCGTAGCCATATCCAGCAAGCCATTACGTGTAATATTTTGGGTAAAAACACACAACTAATGTTCTTTTATTAAATACTCTGTCGCCTTGCTTATTTTTGAGTATCCCATTAAGAGACCATCATCAGTTTAAGCATCAAAGGCATTCACTTGGGTCTTAACATTGTTGTGGATGAAACACTTACAACCAAAGATATGAAAATAAGCAACAGTTGGTGTTCTACCATTCCAAACCTCATAGGGAGTTTTGCCATGTCTCCCTACTATCATACTCCTATTCTGAGTATGGCATGCTGTGTTGACAGCTTCAGCCTAGAACCTATTGGGCAGGTCATCTTCTGCAATCATTGACCTGGCTGCTTCCTTCAGGGTTCTGTTTCTTCCTTCAGCTACACCATTTTGCTGTGGTGTTCTTGCTGCAGAGACTTCATGATGGATTCTATTCTGATCATTATATTCAGTGATTGCCTTGTTGAGAAATCCTCCACCTCTGTCTGATATGATCTTTATGATTGAGAGGGATTTCTCATTCTGAATTTTCCTCAGCAGTTCAGGTAGCTTTGTTAATGTTTCACTCTTTTTATAGAGAAAAACAATCCACATATATCTGGAGTAGTTATCTACAACTACTAAGGTATGCTTTCTTACACTCAATGTCCTTGGCTTGATGGGGCCAAAGAGATCTATATGAAGTAGATCCAGAATTCTGGTGGTGAGAGTGGTAGGCTGAACTAGTTTGAAGGTTGCTCTAGTTTGCTTTCCCTTCTGACATGCATCATAAAGGGCTTCTTCTTGAATACTTCTTCTGGAAGTCCTCTGACCAACTTTTGAGAGCTGATTTTGTTGATGGCCTTGAAATTCAGGTGACTTAATCTTTTTTACCATAGCTATCCATTCTCAGTAATTGTTTTTGATAAGAAACAGGTGTTTGGTGCTCCTGATTTCCAGTCTATCAGATAGACATCTCTTCTTCTGAATCCTTGTAGCTTCACTTCTCTAGTCAGGAGATCAATCACCATGCATTTCCATCTTGTGAAGACTATTAAGTTGTTCTGATCACAGAATTGGCTTATACTTAGAAGATTGTATTTGAGCCCTTTGACATAGTGCACTTTAGTAATGATTATGTTCCCCCTGTGCAGTTTCCCATGTCCTTTGGTTTGTCCACTTGAGATATCTCCAAAAGTTACCTTTGGTCCTCTTTCTTTCACATATTCTGACAGAATCTTCTTATTCCTTGTCATGTGCCTTTGAGCATCCAGAGTCTACAAACCATTATTCACCTCATGTTGAACTTGAGGTGACATAATGGTAGTCCTTCCACCTTTTCTGTAATTAGACAAGCCAAATTTGAGTGGGTCCTTTGGGGTTAGTGGACTATTTGGAGAACTGATTTCTCCTGGTGTTCTGAAAATTATGTTGGCTAATCCTATGGGGTGCGTAGTGTCTTCTATATCCTTGGTTAGGGTTGTATACTGGATATACCTCATAGTATTTCTGGTGTGGTCCATTCCTAAATCTTGGCTGAGACTATTTATTAAAGCTTTGGGGTCTCCACACATATTCTATTTGAAAATTTGGATAACTTTGAGGTTTCCATTTACCTCTCCCATTTTGAGATCTATTTTTTTGGGAGTCTTTGGTAATAGTTGGAATAATGTCTTGACTGCTGCTTCTGCCTTGGCCATTGCCTAGTCTCCTGTCTAGGTGGCTGCCTTGTAAACCTTGGCTGCTGCCTAAACTTTTGACTGGGATGCTGCCTTTTTGAAATACAGGTTTGTTTATAGGCTCAGCAGTCTGGACATAAGTTTCTCCCTTGATAAAGGTGGTTTTTGAGCTAGAGGGAGTATTGAGGTCATATTCAAGGCCTGCTTTTAAATAAAGTGGCCTCTTATTTATACACAATTCATCTGAGGTTATATATGCTTTCATAGATGTTATCTCTTTAGATTGTACACTGTTTAGATGTTTCAAATTAGAAATCTCAGTTTTGATATGAGCCAGTGCAGCTGACTTTTCACTATTTAAAACAGTCAACTTATGAACCGCAGGTGCGTTATTTTCATCTGAGTTTTTCAAGGCAATTTCAGATTTTTTTTCAAACTCAGCTATGATGTTTTAAACTTTGCTGACTCTTGGCTGAGTTTGTCAAAATCATTTTTAAGCTGGACTTTCTCATTCTTCAGCTGTGCATTCTCAGTTGTAACAGACAGGTGGGCTGATTTTAAGGTTTCAAAATCTTTAAGTAGCTAATTTACAGATTTATGAAGATCAATGTCTTCAGACATGTCAGAACTGAAACCTTCTGAAGTTTGAGGTTTAGATGTTACCTCTTCATCAGCCAAATTAGCCATCAAGCAGTTGTAGTCATCATCATCATCTGAAAAGAACTCACTGCTTGATTCAACTCTTTCTTGGTCTTCTCTAATGAGAGCTTTCCTTTTATCATCCTTTCGGCCCATGTCCTTCTTGCTTTCATCCTTCTTGAGTTCAGGGTAGTCAAATTGTATGTGTCCTGTCTTATGACAATTGTAGCATGCAATCTTGCAATTTCCAGACTTTTGGTTCCTCCTTAGGTTGTCCTTGTAATTCTTCTTTTACTTAGAGTAGTTTTTCCTGAAGTTGCTGAATCTTTGCATGATAAATGCCATTTCTTCCTCAAAATCTAGAAGATTTGGAGGTTTAACTTCAGACAGGTTCTTTGCAGGGGACTCAGCTGCAAATGCTAATCCTTTCTCAGCTGGTTCAGTTGATGATGAGCAGGACAACTCAAACTCATATGCCTTCAGGTCAGGGAACAACTCTTGGATCTTTATCTTGTTAAGAACTTTTGATTCCATCATGGCTACGACTTTCATGCTCCATTATGGGTTAAGAGACCTTAGAACTTTCAGGGCCATCTCCCTGTTGCCATATATTTTCCCAAGAGAATTTATTTCATTTATGATCTCTGTGAATCTTCCATCCACCTGATCAATTGTTTCTTCACTTTTCATCTTGAAGTTGTCAAACTTCTGGGTGGCTATTGACAACTTATTTTCTTTGATCAGATCGATTCCTTCACACATTATAGCTAATGTGTCCCAAATTTCCTTGGCTTTCTTGCAGTTTTTGATTTTGACCATGGTTGCCTTGTCAAGGGTTTGATATAATACATCTATGCCCCGGTTGTCAAGATTGGCGAGCTTCCTTTCTTCAGGTGACATTTCAGTCCTCTATTTGGGAATCTTCTCTGGCTTCCTAGCTACAATTTCTTCTGGTGTGTTTTCCTTCAGGAAGATGAATGGTCCATCTTCTATGATACACCACATGCATCACGGATAGATGAAAGATGTGCATGCATTCTAATATTTCAGAGGTCATATTCATCAACAAAATATACAGGTAATCTAGAGTACATGTGCTGTTGTGTTCCATTATAATCAGAGATTTATATATGCTCAGATATATAGATCTGGTTTTGTGAAATTAAACCAACCTCTCCGATGCCACTTGTAGGTCACAAGTCGTCAGGAATAAGTCTAAGGGGGGTGAATAGACTTATTCAACTCTTTTCTGAATCTCAAGTGAGTAGCCTCACCTGTTAAATATGCAGCTATCAAAACCTTAGCTGCAGGTGAGTAATGCGGAAGCACAGGTGATGACAATACAGGTGACTAATGTCGACTGCATGTGACTTATGTCAACTGTAATACTAAGTTATGCGGAACACGATTGATTGATAAATGGAACAGTAAATATGAATGCAGCATATAAGTATGATGTAATGCAGTAAAACACGCAAGTAGTTATAGTGGTTTCAGATGTGGGGTAATTCTCTACTAGTCCACTTTTCTCAAAACCAGTTGGAGATGAATTCACTATAACTTTCAACCAGTGATAAACATTATAATGATTACACAGTTACAACAGCTTCTAACCAGTGGAAACCCATGGCCATTGCAACTCCCTTTGACTGCCTAGCACCTCCTGATTGAAAATCCCTAGATGCCTCAACAACCCGCAAGCTGTCTATCACCTTCCAATCAAGAACCCGTGGATACCTTATCAGCCTCGAAACTTCTAAAAACCTCGTTCACAGAAGTACCCCTTACTCAAGCTTTTAAGACAAGAGTTTTGTCTTTTCCAACTCAAGAGCTTCTCACTATATGTACTTTGAAACTTTGCTCTTCATGATGCTATAGTTCACTTTGATAGCTTTGATTGCTTTGCAAACTTTGTTCACTTGTAAATGTTGTTCGCATCGTACTTTGCTCAAATCTGTCTTCGGATATTTATAGTACAAATCTTGAGCTTCTTCATAGCCATTGCATTTCTTGTAACAAATCCATCCATTGGAGAGTAGACTTCTTTGTTTATTCGTTCATCTCTTTGCACGGCTTGTCTGTTTCTTCAAATCTGTCCATTTTAAGAATCTTCCCATTGCATCGCTATTCTAGATTACTTTATTTGTAAAGTCTTTCGGGCGCCATTCTTTAGGTATAAATTATTCCTTAACTTCCAGGAATAATTCACTTTGTCTTCTTGAATTCACATCCGCATGTCTTTCCATTATTGTTGACTTTCAACGCTTTGCTGACATGGACTGAGCTTCTATATTATTGGTTGCAGATATAGTTTGGTCAACCACCTCTGATATTCTGTTTGACCAAAAACTTTGATTGATAAAGTACTCGTCTGTAGTCAGCCTACAACTAATGTTCCTTTTGACTGCCTGATAACTTGTCTGATGATATCTCATCTGTGGTGAACCTCAGCTGATGTTTTGTGTTGACCCGACCTTCTCTGATAATAAGTCGTCTACGGTCAAACTTCTCTAATATACTCTGTTGACTAGAACTCGCCTGATATGTCGCCTGATTATATCTCATATGTGGTCAACCTTCTGTGATATTTGAGTTAACCAAAACTCGGCTGAAGTAATCTCGCCTAATGATTACTTGTCTGAACCTAGGCTGCTATAGTGTTTTGGTCAAACCTCTCTGTTATTATGGTTGACCAAAACTCGGGTGATAATGAACCCTCCTGGCGACTTATTTGATATTTTGGCAGTTCTACACTTAGCCGATTTTAACTCTTTGATCAAACTTAGCATATTTAATGGCTAATAAAAGATACTCATTTGGTTCTTTTTTACAATGACAAGTACTTGGAGCATACATTTGAATAAATCATTTATACAGGGATGACATCATCAAAATCTAACAAGTATTCCTAACAGAGTCTTAGGAATAGATTTGGAAGGACATCTGTTTAAGATATGTGCATCAGTAAGGAGCGCATAACCCCACAGGTAAATAGATAGATTAGTATAGTTAAGCATAGAGCGAACCATGTCCAACAAGGTTTGGTTCCTCATTTCTGGCACACCATTTAATTTTGGAGTAGCTGCAGGAGTGAACCGTGACATTATTCCCAGTTCTTTTAAGAACTCATCCAACTGGGTACTCATATATTCACCACCACGGTCCAACCTAAGTGCTTTGATATGATGACCCATTTGGTTTTAAACTAGGGCCTTAAATTCCTTGAACTTTTCTAAGGCTCTGGATTTATGTTTCATCAAGTAAATGAATCCATACCTAGTATGGCCATTAGTGAATGTAATTAAATACTGAAATCCATCTCGTGCCACTTCAAAAGGCCACACACGTTGGTATGGATTAATCCAAGTTTTTCAGTAGCTCTTTCAAAAGTCCTTATGAAGGGTGACTTGGTCATTTTTTGCCTTTAAGGCAAGATTCACAAGTTGGATAGAGATCCGATCCTAATGGACCCATAAGTTTATCTTTCTCCATTTTATAAATCTTGGTCTGACCAACATGACCAAGTCTAAGATTCCACTTAAGTGCTTGATCTGTTTCATCCCTACCACGCTTCCTAGTTATAGTATTTATTCCTTAGATTCAAACGGTATAGACCATTTAGTAATTTAGCTGTACCAACCAATTTATTTCTAAAATAAATTTGACAGGACCGATTTACAATGAAGAAATATATTTCTTACGGTCCATGACTGAAATTAATATAATGTTTTTGTGCCCATTGGGCAAAACAAGTACATCATCTAAAGTGATAATAAAACTGGATTCTATATCCAACATAAGTGATCCGATGTCAGTAGCCTCGACATTAGGCCCACTGCTGACTGTCACCATCACTTCTCCAACTCCAAGCTTCCTAATTCATTCCGGATCCTGATTCATTGTACATATGTGAGAACTTACACCAGAATCAAGTATCGAAGAAGTGGAATAAACAGTTATAGAACAACTCATTTAAAACTTGTAGTTTCGTTCCTGAAAGTGTATTGTGGTCAAGTTTTAAACAGTGCCTTCTCCAGTGGCCTAGCACACCACAGTTGAGGCAAGCATCTGTCTTATTGGCCCCCTTACTATTTGGAACCATTGGGGCCTCTCCCTTATCTTTCTTTAACCCTCCTTTTGGATTGAACTGCTTCTTGCCCTTTTTCATGTTGTTCTTGGACCTCCGAGGCCCAGAAGAAATTACATGTGCATTTTCCTTCGGCTTAGTATTTATTTGAGACTCTTCCATACTCAGTTTGTTCATTATACCAGCCAAGTTACAAGCAATCTCATTGCAGTTGAAGTTCATAACAAACTAAGAGAAGGAGTAAGGAAGTGGCTGAAGGATAACATCGGTCTGGAGAGTGTAGGTCACATGCACATATGGTAAAAGTCTGTAAATAGACTTTTAAAACACTTTACTGAAATAGTTGGTTTATGAAACTTAACTCTGATTTGTGTAGCTAGGTAAACTTAGATGATCTTTATTCTTAGATGAAATCTCAGCTAGGTACAGTTCAGATGTCAGCTGAAAAATAATATACGGAAGACTTAGCTGACTTTTAATGCAACAATTAAGATGGATACAGCAGTTAAGCATGATGTTTAAAATAGTAAATCACACAACACTTATAGTTGTTTCAGAGGTGGGGTAATCCTCTGCTAGTCCACTTTTCTCCAATCCACTTAAAGATAAATTCACTATAACGTTTGATGGTTATAATGAGTTAGTTACTGCAGCTTTTAACCAGTAAAAACTCTTGGCTCCGGTAACTCCTTGCTTTTGTTGCTTGTCGCCTCCTGATCGAAAACATGTAGATGCCTCACAACTCTCAAGTTGCTTATGACCCTCCAATCAAGAACCCGTGGATGTCGCACAACCCAACTTTTAAGAACATCGTTCAAGAAAGTACCCCTACTCAAATTTTCAACACAAGAGTGTTTGTTTTCTCCAACTTATTGTTAGGAATATAATTTTAAGATTTTGCTGGTGTCATACCTATATTCAAGATTATTTCAAATGTATGTACTTGGCATTGTAAAGAAGAACATAATGAGTATCTTCTATAGGCCTTTAAATACTAGGCTAACTATTGATCATGTTGATCAAGTAGAAAATTGACCAAGTATAGAACAGGCATATTATCAGCCGTGGTTTTAGTCAACACAAGATATCAGCTGGGTTTGACCGATAAAATATCATGCGAGTTTCGGTCAAAGGAAAATATCAGCTGGGTTTGACCAAGTCTGATGTACAGCTGAAATATCTCAAAAGACAAGTTTGGCTAAGTACACAACGCTAATATATTAGTCGAGGTTTTGGTCAAAGCATAATATCAGTTGATGTTGACCAAGGGACGATCAGCCAACTTTTTAAAGACCAGATATTAGAGAGCTTTTGTCTAGGCAGAACATCAGCTATGTTTAACCAATATATCAGCCAGGTTTGACCAAAGAAAATATCAGATGAGTTTACCTCAGACGATACATCAGCCAAGTTTTGGATATCAACTGTCCACGTCAGCAAATATTGAAAAGTCAACAATAACAACAACAAACATGCAGATGCAAAAGCCAAGGGGACAAGTGATTGATTCCCGGAAGTTAAGGAATATTCTATTCCTAGATATTCGTGCTCTGAAGAATTTATAATTATAGTAATCAAGAAAAGCGGCGCAACGGAAAGATACATCTTCAAACTGTCAGATTTGATGAAAGAGACAAAACCTTGCAAAGACATGAACAAGATAAACAATGAAGTACATTCTCCAATGGATAGAATTGTTACAAGATGTAATGGCTCTGAAGAAGCTCAAAGATCATACTATAAATATCTGAAGAAAGATTGAGCAGAAGTACAATGCGAATAATACTTACAAGAAATCAAAGCAATCAAAGCAAATCTATAGCATCGTGAAGAGCTAGTTTCTAAAGTCATACACAGAGAAGAACTTAAGTTGGAGAATACAACACTTTTTGTCTTAAAGTTTGAGTAAGGGGTACTTTCTTGAACGCGGTTCTTGAAAGTGAGAGGTTGTAAGACATCCATGGGTTCTTGATTGGAAGGTGATAGGCAGCTTGTGAGTTGTTGAGGCATCCACTGGATTTTGATCAAAAGGTGTTTAGCAACCAAGAGAAGGAGTTGCAATGGCCACGGGTTTCCACTGGTTAGAAGCTGTTGTAACAAGATTCATTGTAACATTAACTTCACTAGATGAAAGTTTTCCAACTGATTTGGAGAGAAGTGGAGAATTAGAGGATTATCCCACCTATGAAACCACTATAAAAGTGTTGTGTGATTTACTGCTATAATCATCATATTTAATTGTTGCATTCATATTAACTGTTACACTCACAGTCAGTTGTCTTTCCGCAAACCATTTTACAGCTGCAAAAGGTTACCTACATTATTATTCGACGAGTAACCTAAGATGCATTCACTTCTGCCGTGTTTTTGAAAACAATTATTTAAGCAAAAGATTCTATAAGTCTATTCACCCTCCTCTAGACTTATACCTGAAGCCTTTTGACCTACAAGTGGTATCATAGAGGTTGGTTCAATTTTACAGAGCCAGATCCATATGCTTGAGTATATACATTTAAATCTCTCATTAAAATGGAACACATGCAACACATGTACTCTAGATTACCTGTATTATCTGTTGATGAATATGACTTATGGAAAATAAGAATGCAGACACATATATCATTAATCCATGATGATATGTGGTACATAATCTAGGATGGACCCTTCACCTTCCTGAAGGTCAACACAGATGAGGAGATTGCAGCTGTAAAACCAGAGCAGATTCCCAAGAGAAGAACAGAGATGACCTTAGAAGAAAGAAAGCTGACTAACCTTGACAACCGGGCCAGAGATATCTTGTACCAGACTCCTGATAAAGCCACCATGGTGAAGATCAAGAATTGCAAAAATGGCAAAGAAATTTGGGACACATTAGCTATGATGTGTGAGGGAACATAGCTTATCAAGGAAAACAAGTTGTCAATAGTTACCCAGAAGTTTGACAACTTCAAGATGAAGAATGGAGAAATAATTGATAAAGTGGATACCAGATTCAATGAGATCATCGACGAAATAAACTCTCCTGGTAAAACCTATGGCAACCGAGAGATGGCTATGAAGGTACTAAGTTCTCTAACCCCAGAATGGAGAACGAAGGTTGTTGCCACGAGGGAATCCAAGGTTCTTAACAAGATAAAGATCCAAGAAATATTCTCAGACCTCAAGGCATTTGAGTTCGAGCTGCCCTACTCATCATCTACTAAGCCAGCTGAAAAAGGAATAGCTTTGGCAGCAGAATCACCTCCAAAAAGCAACACTGGAGTTAATCCTCCAAGTCCTCTAAACTTTGAGGAATAAATGATATTCATTATAAAAAGATTCAGCAACTTTAGGAATAACTACTCAAAATATAAGAAGAACTACAAGGAGAATCCAAGAAGGAACCAAAAAGATGGAAAAATGGAAGGTAGGATGCTACAACTGTCATAAGACAAGACATATCTAGTTTGACTGCCATGATCTCAAGAGATATGAAGATCAGAAGGACATGGGAAACAAGGAAGACGGAGAAAAGATCTCATTGGAGAAGATCAGATCCAAGAGAGAGTATAATTAAGCAGTGGATTCTTTTCAAATATTGATGACAACTACAACTGCTTGATGGCCAATCTAGCTGATAAAGAGGTAACATCTAAAACTCCAACTTCAGGATATGTCAGCTCAGACACGTATGAAGATATTGATCTTCATAAATTTGTAAATTAGCTCTTTAAAGATTTTG
Organism: Orobanche coerulescens; assembly: GCA_033398695.1. Lineage (NCBI taxonomy): Eukaryota > Viridiplantae > Streptophyta > Magnoliopsida > Lamiales > Orobanchaceae > Orobanche > Orobanche coerulescens. Next base: position 58,783,415 of record CM065806.1, read on the forward strand.
AAACACTTAAAACTGCACACCTAACTCTGACAGTTGAGAACACACAGTTGCAAGATGAGAATAGGGAGCTGAAAAATAATTTGGACAAACTCAGCCTTGAGTCAGCTAACATCAGATCTGAGCGTGAAAAACAGACTGATGAAAATTTGAAAAACTCAGCTGAAATTACCACAGTGAGATTAAAAGGCTGATAATTTTAAACTGTGAAAAATTAGCTGCACTTGCCCATAGCAAATTTGAGTTTTCTAGACTGACATAGCTGAGTAATACACATGCTAAAGAAATAACATCTTTAAAAGCATATATAACCTTGGATGGTTTGTGTATAAACCAGAGGCCACTTTATTTAAAATCAGGCCTTTGATATGACCCAAATATTCCCTCAAGTTCAACAAACACTTTCATAAAGGGAGAAACAATTGTCCAGACTGTTGAGCCTATAAACAAACCTATATTTAAAAATAGGCAGCAGCTCAGTCAATAATATAGGCAGCAGCCAAGGTTTACAAGGGAGCCACGTAGACAAATGACTAGGCAATGGCTGATAAGTGTCAGTTTTGTACACTTATCCATGGTTTGTATCGATAAAATTCACCAATAATTGAGCTAGTCTACTCGTTTTTTGCTTTTAATTAATTAGTTTTAATAATTTTATTTTTATCGGATGATGATCGGATTAAATAACCGATTTACTCAAGAAATAACATGTTTATTAAATATTCTCTTTGTTGAATTTTAATATATTCATGTTGTAGGGCTTTCCGAGATGAATTCGGCAGTCTTTCCGGATTCAAAATCAGTGTTATATATCAAAAGTTATCATCCGAAGAAGATTTGGGGGCAAAAACGCAAAGTCTGAGAAATTCTGGGCTGAAAACGTAACTATCAAAGCATCCAGTGAGCAATTTTATGAAGCCAAGTTACGGCCGTAACTACAGAATGTTACGTCCGTAAGTCACCCTAGTTATGGCCGTAACTCCTGAATATTACGGCCGTAACTCTTGACAGATTGTTATGATTTGTCTAATTTTTTATACTTTTTGTGTATTATTGAGGGGATGGCTGGCATTGATCCGATCTATTGTAATAATGCTGGAGTTTTGGAGCTATTAGATGACTTTAGGTGTATAAATAGACCCCTTAGATCCTTCATCATTCATCATTCATCTTATAATTTTCCATTTTTTGTAAACTTTTCTTTTTGTGTGAAGAACACACTTGTGTTCTTGAGTGATCTTTGTAAGTGTGGTATAGCATATGTTGTTCAGAGAGTTTATTGCTTCTATCTCCTTTATCTACTAAGGGAGTTAGGATCAATTCATTCTCTTGATTCAACTAATAATGACCACACAAGCTTGTAATATGTATAATAAACCCTTCATGGGCTAAGTAACCTTTAGTTGGGATTATAAACAAGGTTAGTCATGTTATTTATGTTTGTATAAAGATCTATTGTGAATTACTTATTATTGTGTGTGATTTTCATTGTTTTAACAATCTTTATTTATTTGGCCAATAAATGACGATATTTATGGTCTTCATATATTTCGAAAGAAAATATGTTTGATTAGATCAAATGATCTTCACTCTAAGTTGTTCTAGGGGATAGAAATATACCTCTAGTCCTTAGATGATTCTTTGAATTATTTTCATAAATCCTAATGCTATGTATTGAAGCCAATTAACATAGAAATATAGTGGATTGATTCAATATGTAAGGGGCGTTTTATAGTTCGAAAGAGAAACCGTCTTTTTAAGGAAAATCGAATCTACACAACATAATAAGTAAATTCATCTTATGATCTCCTATACATCTTTTATAACTAATGAGGAACTAAGTTTGTAATCCCAACTATTTCATTTTATCGTTAATCAATCTATTATTATTGCAATATTTTTATTTCCTTAAAATATTAAAACTAATATTGCATTTTCTTTGTAATTATTAAACCAAACTTTTTAATTGTGTGTTTCACTTATCTTAGTATCTATAAAAATAGACTAATAGTGTATAATTCAAATTATAACCAAAGTTCCTTGTGGGATCGATAAACCGGACTCAAAAGACCCTGTTTGCCAATTTGTAAGAAAATTGGATGGGAAGCTTCTCCCCGACTCATAGAAGGCGTTTAGGCCGTTTCTGAATGTAAAATCAGAGGAAGATGTGAGCCACAATCACAACTACTGTACATACGCGTAAGTATCTTTTATTTTTGTCGTGTGGTGAGATTTTCTGAATAAAAAAATGTAATATCCGGGGATAATTTTTTTTTCGTGTTACTGTTGAGTTGTACATATTCATTTGGAATTGTACAAGTGTTGTTGTTTTGGACTGATACAATGTATATTGTATTGGAATATTTCGGGATCGAAATATTATACTTGTCGTCGGGTTAGTTTTGTCGTTTGAATGTTGGTTGGAGAGTTTGGATTTTTGGCTAAGTACACTAGCCTTAACGTACGCTATATGTGTAGACTTACGTACGTTATGGGTTGAGTATTACGTACGTTATGCCTGTAAGGTTACGTACGTAATGCTTGGTAGGTGGCAGGAACCTTCCTCGTAGTCACTTTCGGCCGGTGGGTCCCGACCATCTTCCGATCGGATCTCACTATTGTAGTCAACGGACCCTTACGTACGTTAAGGGGTGAGCTTTACGTACGTAATGTAGGTCTTGTTAACGTACGTAATAAGTTCTTGTTTACGTATGTTAAGGCCTTCGTATTTTAGTCCAGTTAGTTCTGGATTTTTCATTACGTACGTTAATGTCTTAGCATAGCGTACGTAATGCCTCTTACGTACATTAACCATAGTGTATAACGTACGTAATGAATTGGTCAGTCTATTTATCTTGGTTTCGTCTTTCATTTCCTCACGAACCAAAACACATTTTCTCTCCCTAGAATAAATGCATTTGGACTTGTTATTGATGTTTAGCCTCTTCCAACTCGATCTTGATCATCCTAGCTTGGATTGAAGCTTGAAGTTGGAAGCTTGTTGGTGCTCCTTTGGTGTTTGGAGGCTTCTTCTTGTTCTTCTTTGGTAAGTTCCCTCAATCTCTTGTTCTTCAAGTTATTTTCGAGTTGTTGTTGTTGTTTTCTTCGGGTATTGTTTGATTAATGGAGTATATCATGATTCTTCATAGTTTGGATGAACTTTTGATGAAGAACATGTTGGTATAGCTTGAGGATGATTATGTTCTTGATGTTTTAGATTGTTTGGAGGTTTTAATCATGTCTAGGAAAGATTATGTTAAGATTGTTATATGATTAACATAGTCTTGAGATGATTATTATTGTTGGTGGTGTTCTTGTTAGATTTTAACCATTTTAGTAAGGATTTATGATGATCCAGGAGGTGATTATCATAATTTGAAAATGGTTGAGTGAATCTTGTGGTTTAATCCGAATTCATGAGGTTATGATGAAGGATTTTTATTTCAAACATCATGGTTATTGAGTTGATGATGTTCTTGGGGTGATAATGATAATATTGATAATATTATCATTGTAGGAGGATCAATTTGATGATATTGGTGATATTATCACTTTGAGATGTTTGTTTTGATGATTGTTCTTAAATGAATCTTGTTGAATGGATTTCACAAGTGTTAAGAACGTAATGATCATGTTAATTGATCATCGAGGTGTTGGAGAATGTTAGAATTCATAGTTGAGGACTATGATATTCGTTCATGCGGTGTGATCGATTCGTGTTTGAATCGGGCTTTGTCCTTGTCGTTGTTTTCTATTGATTTTGTGTTTTTGAATGAATCGTTTTCATTCAAGGTTGTTCGAGTGTTTGTGATCGTCGGGAGGCGCCGTTCGTCGTTTCGTGCCAGGACGTTGATCGTGGAAGGACTTTCTCGCCTTCGGTTTGAGGCAAGTTTTATACTTGTACTGGTCAATGAGATTAATGTTATCATATATGTGTATGAATGTGTTGTATCATTTCGAGACATAGTCTCTTCGTGATTTATTGATATTTGGGGATTGTTTGATATAATACCCTTCGGTGATTTTACGATTGTGATTGTTATTCGTTAACGGCCGGTTTAAGGCATTGAGATTCTTGTTGTCGATAGCCGGTTCGCGGTATCGATGTATCGATTATTATTGTTGACGCTAATGTCGTTCTGAGGCATCGTTGAATCGTTATTATCGAATTGGAACTATTACTATGATGTTGCATTGGCCGATTGAAGGCGTTTGATATATTCGTTATCATATCTGTTTCGATGGTCGGTTTAAAACGCCGGGATATCTATTCTACCGTATCATTGGTTATCGATTCACCGTTCTAAGGTAATCGATGTATTTAATTGGGATTATCGAAGATAATTCCCATCCGTTGTATCATTGGTTATCGATTTACCATTCTAAGTTAATCGATGTATTTAATTGGGACTATCGAAGATAATTCCCATCCGTTGTATCATTGGTTATCGATTATCCGTTCTAAGGAAATCGATGTATTTATTTGGGATTATCGAAGATAATTCCCATCCGTTGTATCATTGGTTATCGCTTGACCGTTCTAAGGCAATCGACATATTTAATTGGGATTATCGAAGATAATTCCCATCCGTTGTGTCATCGTTATCGATTGACCGTTCTAAAGGTAATCGATGTATTGAATTGGGACTGTCAAGGTTAGTTTCCATCCGTTGAGTTGTTGTGATCGATTGGCCATTCCAAGGCAGTCGAGGTATTTGAATTGGGACCTCCGTGGATGGAGCCCATCCGTGAGTTATTGTTGTCGTGTTGGCCGACTCAAGGCAGCGTGCTGTTATTCTTGTGAGTTTGGTAATCTTGGGATTGTTACTGTTGTGGTTAATTATGCTTTGGAGACTAGTCTCGGCTAGTGCTCGATGGGTAAGCTTGGGGCTTGAACCTTCGCGGTTGGTTTCCCAACACCTACGATTCGATGAGTCACGGTCATGTTAATGATCTCATTATGGGTAAGTTTGGGGCTTGAACCTTCGCGGTTGGTTTCCCAACACCTACGATTCGATGAGTCACGGTCATGTTAATGATCTCATTATGGGTAAGTTTGGGGCTTGAACCTTCGCGGTTGGTTTCGCAACACCTACGATTGATGAGTCACGGTCCTTTGGGTGATCTCATTATGGGTAAGTCGGGGCTTGAACCCTCGCGGTTGGTTTCCGGCACTGCAATTCGGAGTCACGGTCATTGGATGATCTCATTGTGATACGGCTTCGTGCCGTGGCCCGGCCCTCATTAATCTGATTTCGGGCTGTTTTGGCTTCGGGCCATTGTGGTGATTAATGACTTGGTGAGTGACATTCGGGGTATTATGATGATAAACAGTTTGGTACATTGGTACATTAAGGCCATTGTGATGTATCGGTATTCCTGTCGGAGCCTTTGGGCATTGTGATTCGTATCTATTTCAGTGTTTGGCTTGGGTTACCTTCGGGTGATGTATTGTTGTGTTCTGTATTGATGATTCGTCGTTGGGCACTTGTGTTCTAACCTGTTGAGCAGGTATTGATCGGATGCCGTGGGCATAGTATTCCACGAATGCTCGATTCTTACTTTGGTTTGTGAGCATCTCTTATTACCATTACTATAATATTCATTCTGCCCTTTGGATGCATATCATGTTGTACATGTATTTGATAATCATTATCTGGATCACTGACCCCGTGTGGGCGGAACATGTTTTCATGTTTTAGGTGTTTGCGAGGAGAGAGTTGAGACACAGGGGCATGACGGTGGCGACGAGGCATTCAAGCGATACTAGTCCGAGATGTTTTGGTGTTCATGTCAGTCAGGCAGTTGGAGTACTCCAGTTTTGTCAGTTATTGTCATTTTGTATTATCCGATCAAGGCTCGTGGATGTCGTTGTAATTTATTTGGGCCATGTAGGCCCACTGTTGTCATTGAAATTCCATATCGGAATATTATGTTGGATGTCAGTGTAGGGATTGTGATTCCCCTTTTGGTCAGTTAGTTGTATTTTTGGTCGTGTTAGCTTTGGTGGATCTCTGGTGTGGGGTCCACGGCCTTTGTAATAACCAACGGGATTTGGGGTGTTACGAGAAGATGGTATCGAGAGAGTTGGGTTGTGAGATACCACGATATGTGAGTTATGCGGTTCTACCGCGCGGTAGTAGTGAGCTGTCGAGGTTATGACAATGCGGACCGGTCGGGTTTTGTGAGTCGTGGTAGTTGGACGATTGTATGAGTCATTCTTTCATCGAGTCGTCGTCGGTGAAGACTAGTATCGCAAGACCTCGAAGCTTCGTATGACTGTGTAAGGACTCGATTCTCTTGTATGTTCATACATTCAATATGCCATTGATTATGCATGTTTTGTTGAAATCATATGTAACATTGTGTTACGACCCATTCATGATTAATTGCTTTGGAGCGTGTCGGCCCAGTATTGGCTATAATTAGCATATATGAAGTGATTGTTTATTTGTTGAGTATGTATATTCATGTTTGGCTAATGACTTAGCATTGTGGATTGGCCGTTGAGGCATATTTGAGCTTTGTTCATGATCGAACGTTATTCTTTCAGTATGGAAAGAGGAATCCGAGGACGTAGCAGAGGGGGTAAAGGCTGCAGAGCAGGCCGAAACCCAGAACCTCATGTTTATACGCGTACGGGTGCCGATATGGATCATAATTCAGCCGGAGATGTGACTTATGCGACCGGTTCCCCTTCGGAACGTCCTACTCGAGGAGTCGATCAGACTGACATCGACCCTTTCTTGCTTATGAAGGGCATGATGACCCAGATGACTCAGATGACGCAGATAATGGAAACCATGCAGACCTCGATGGTTCGTGGTACACCGCAGCACGGATCCCAGGTGCCGTTTTATGGACAGTCCAGGATAGTGAGTCAGATTATCGGTGACATCTCTCGTCAGAGGCCGCCTATTTTTGAGGGTTCGTCGGAACCAGCTGATATTGTTCATTGGCTTGAACATTTTGATAAACTCTTCGACATGGTTCAGTGTCCGGAAGAGAGTAGGGTGGCAGTAGCGGCTTACCATTTGAGTAAAGGCGCTTATTCTTGGTGGATTTCTGTAAAACCCACCGATCGTGATTGTGCTTGGAGTGAGTTTAAGACTCTCATGTTAGAGAGGTATTATCCGGCTCCACTTCGTGAAGCCAAACTGTCAGAGGTTTTGAACCCCGAATCCGTCGAGGACAAGGGTGTTATTGTTATCGCTGAGAAGTTTCAGGGACTCCTTCAGTTTGCTTCATCTGTTATCCGTACTGAGGCGGATAAGATCAAGTATTTTAGCAAGAGACTGAACCCGCAGTTGAGGATGTAGTTGTTCAACCATAATTGCAATTCACTTGGTGAATTCATCGAGAAGGCTCTTGGAGCATAGCTTTTGATCAAGGAGCTTTCTCGGAAGAACCCTTCAGTTTCTTACGGTGAGAGGACTAGGATACCGGTTCGTTCAGAGGGACATCGGGCTCCGACGTCTAGGAGGTCGTTTTCTAGTCGTCCTCGTGCTGGGAAAGCATCTTCTTCTCAGGCGACGGGTTCGACCGTTGTTTGCTTTAAGCGTGATACTGATAGGACATCGCAGTACTCGGTGCTCGATGCGGTCTATTGCTTGTTTTCTGTGTGGGAGGCAGGGACACCTTCAGAAATACTGCAGGGGTTCTAATGCCAGTAGATCTCAAGGAAGCTCACGGGCCTCGAGAGATTTTGTTGCTTCAGTCCGTACTCCATCTAAGGGGTCGTATCGGGCTTCGGGAGCCAGAAGTATGGACACTCGAGGAGGAGCGGCGAGCTCAAATTAGGATCTTCCTCGAGTCGATCAGATCGAGGAGTTCGATGACCTGGAGGATGTTGATTTTCGATACATTTGAGATGTAGCCTTAATTTCTTTCTTTATTTTTCGGATTGATGTTTGACTCGGTCTGTACTTTAGTACTGTGGTTGCGAACCATTTATGGTTGATCTATCTTGTAATGATTGTATCTGAGAATCTTGAGATTTGAGGTCGTGTGATGTGTTTTTCCTTCCTTTTTGGTGTTATACCCGAGATTTTGTAATAATCTGGGTAATTGTTCATTACAATCCGAGACGCCGAGTCGTGAGGACTTGGGTGTGCAGTTGATATAGTCCCGAGGACTATGTCTGTGTTGTTATTTTCTTTTGTGGTGCGAGTCCGTGATTGCATGGGCGTCCGATGCCGATGAGAATGGGGGAGTGTACACCGATGATTGTAGACATGTACAATGGGCGGCTCCCGCGGGGTGTGTACTCCGGTGTTACTAGTCATGCGATTGGTACGACTTCCTGGCTGGTCTCTAGCGGGAGAGTTATGTTTCGGCTGATCTCGCAGTTGGTTGAGTGTTTTTATCCCTTGTTTTTCGCCGTGTTAGGGCATAGGAGATGCGGGAACCCGCGGGGTTTGCCCGATTACTCAGGCGAAGTGGTTCGCAGTGAGGAGTATTCCTGGAGATGTTGTTTTCTTATCCTGATGGATAGTTCGTACCCCGTGTTTTTGCACCCTGAGTTTCGGGGACGAAGCTCTTTTTAAGGGGGGGAGTATGTAATATCCGGGGATAATTTTTTTTCGTGTTACTGTTGAGTTGTACATATTCATTTGGAATTGTACAAGTGTTGTTGTTTTGGACTGATACAATGTATATTGTATTGGAATATTTCGGGATCGAAATATTATAATTGTCGTCGGGTTAGTTTTGTCGTTTGAATGTTGGTTGGAGAGTTTGGATTTTTGGCTAAGTACACTAGCCTTAACGTGCGCTATATGTGTAGACTTACGTACGTTATGGGTTGAGTATTACGTACGTTATGCCTGTAAGGTTACGTACGTAATGCTTGGTAGGTGGCAGGAACCTTCCTCGTAGTCACTTTCGGCCGGTGGGTCCCGAGCATCTTCCGATCGGATCTCACTATTGCAGTCAACGGACCCTTACGTACGTTAAGGGGTGAGCTTTACGTATGTAATGTATGTCTTGTTAACGTACGTAATAAGTTCTTGTTTACGTACGTTAAGGCCTTCGTATTTTAGTCCAGTTAGTTCTGGATTTTTCATTACGTACGTTAATGTCTTAGCATAGCGTACGTAATGCCTCTTACGTACGTTAACCATAGTGTATAACGTACGTAATGAATTGGTCAGTCTATTTATCTTGGTTTCGTCTTTCATTTCCTCACGAACCAAAACACATTTTCTCTCCCTAGAATCGTCTGTTTGGACTTGTTATTGATGTTTAGCCTCTTCCAACTCGATCTTGATCATCCTAGCTTGGATTGAAGCTTGAAGTTGGAAGCTTGTTGGTGCTCCTTTGGTGTTTGGAGGCTTCTTCTTGTTCTTCTTTGGTAAGTTCCCTCAATCTCTTGTTCTTCAAGTTATTTTCGAGTTATTGTTGTTGTTTTCTTCGGGTATTGTTTGATTAATGGAGTATATCATGATTCTTCATAGTTTGGATGAACTTTTGATGAAGAACATGTTGGTATAGCTTGAGGATGATTATGTTCTTGATGTTTTAGATTGTTTGGAGGTTTTAATCATGTCTAGGAAAGATTATGTTAAGATTATTATATGATTAACATAGTCATGAGATGATTATTATTGTTGGTGGTGTTCTTGTAAGATTTTAACCATTTTAGTAAGGATTTATGATGATCCAGGAGGTGATTATCATAATTTGAAAATGGTTGAGTGAATCTTGTGGTTTAATCCGAATTCATGAGGTTATGATGAAGGATTTTTATTTCAAACATCATGGTTATTGAGTTGATGATGTTCTTGGGGTGATAATGATAATATTGATAATATTATCATTGTAGGAGGATCAATTTGATGATATTGGTGATATTATCACTTTGAGATGTTTGTTTTGATGATTATTCTTAAATGAATCTTGTTGAATGGATTTCACAAGTGTTAAGAACGTAATGATCATGTTAATTGATCATCGAGGTGTTGGAGAATGTTAGAATTCATAGTTGAGGACTATGATATTCGTTCGTGCGGTGTGATCGATTCGTGTTTGAATCGGGCTTTGTCCTTGTCGTTGTTTTCTATTGATTTTGTGTTTTTGAATGAATCGTTTTCATTCAAGGTTGTTCGAGTGTTTGTGATCGTCGGGAGGCGCCGTTCGTCGTTTCGTGCCAGGACGTTGATCGTGGAAGGACTTTCTCGCCTTCGGTGTGAGGCAAGTTTTATACTTGTACTGGTCAATGAGATTAATGTTATCATATATGTGTATAAATGTGTTGTATCATTTCGAGACATAGTCTCTTCGTGATTTATTGATATTTGGGGATTGTTTGATATAATACCCTTCGGTGATTTTACCAGTTGTGATTGTTATTCGTTAACGGCCGGTTTAAGGCATTGAGATTCTTGTTGTCGATATCCGGTTCGCGGTATCGATGTATCGATTATTATTGTTGACGCTAATGTCGTTCTGAGGCATCGTTGAATCGTTATTATCAAATTGGAACTATTACTATGATGCTGCATTGTCCGATTGAAGGCGTTTGATATATTCGTTATCATATCTGTTTCGGTGGTCGGTTTAAAACGCCGGGATATCTATTCTACCGTATCATTGGTTATCGATTCACCGTTCTAAGGTAATCGATGTATTTAATTGGGATTATCGAAGATAATTCCCATCCGTTGTATCATTGGTTATCGATTTACCGTTCTAAGTTAATCGATGTATTTAATTGGGATTATCGAAGATAATTCCCATTCGTTGTATCATTGGTTATCGATTAACCGTTCTAAGGCAATCGATGTATTTATTTGGGATTATCGAAGATAATTCCCATCCGTTGTATCATTGGTTATCGGTTGACCGTTCTAAGGCAATCGACATATTTAATTGGGATTATCGAAGATAATTCCCATCCGTTGTGTCATCGTTATCGATTGACCGTTCTAAAGGTAATCGATGTATTGAATTGGGACTGTCAAGGTTAGTTTCCATCCGTTGAGTTGTTGTGATCGATTGGCCATTCCAAGGCAGTCGAGGTATTTGAATTGGGACCGCCGTGGATGGAGCCCATCCGTGAGTTATTGTTGTCGTGTTGGCCGACTCAAGGCAGCATGCTGTTATTCTTGTGAGTTTGGTAATCTTGGGATTATTCTGCTTGCAGTTAATTATGCTTTGGAGACTAGTCTCGGCTAGTGCTTGATGGGTAAGCTTGGGGCTTGAACCTTCGCGGTTGGTTTCCCAACACCTCTGATTCGATGAGTCACGGTCATGTTAATGATCTCATTATGGGTAAGTTTGGGGCTTGAACCTTCGCGGTTGGTTTCCCAACACCTACTGATTCGATAGGTCACGGTCATGTTAATGATCTCATTATGGGTAAGTTTGGGGCTTGAACCTTCGCGGTTGGTTTCCCAACACCTACGATTCGAGGTCAGTCCACCGGGTGATCTCATTATGGGCAAGTCCGGGGCTTGAACCCTCGCGATTGGTTTCCCAAAGACTGCAATTCAGCAGTCACGGTCATTGGATGATCTCATTGTGATACGGCTTCGTGCCGTGGCTTCGGCCCTCATTGATCTGATTTCGGGCTGTTTTGGCTTCGGGCCATTGTGGTGATTGACGGCTTCGACCGAGTGACATTCGAGTGGTATTATGATGATAAGCGATTTGGTACATTTGTTAAGGCCATTGTGATGTATCGGTATTCTGTCGGAGCCTTCGGGCATTGTGATTCGTATCTATTTCGGTGTTTGGCTTGGGTTACCTTCGGGTGATGTATTGTTGTGTTCTGTATTGATGATTCGCCGTTGGGCACTTGTGTTCTAACTGTTGAGGTGTATTGATCGGATGCCGTGGGCATAGTATTCCACGAATGCTCGATTCTTACTTTGGTTTGTGAGCATCTCGTATTACCATTACTATACTATTCATTCTACCCTTTGGATGCATATCATGTTGTACATGTATTTGATAATCATTATCTGGATGACTGACCCCGTGGGGGCGGAACATGTTTTCATGTTTTAGGTGTTTGCGAGGAGAGAGTTGAGACACAGGGGCATGACGGTGGCGACGAGGCATTCAAGCGATACTAGTCCGGGATGTTTTGGTGTTCATGTCAGTCACGCAGTTGGAGTACTCCAGTTTTGTCAGTTATTGTCATTTTGTATTATCCGAGCAAGGATCGTGGATGTCGTTGTAATTTATTTGGGCCATGTAGGCCCACTGTTGTCATTGAAATTCCATATCGGAATATTATGTTGGATGTAAGTGTAGGGATTGTGATTCCCCTTTTGGTCAGTTAGTTGTATTTTTGGTCGTGTTAGCCTGGTGGATCTCCTGGTGTGGGGTCCACGGCACTGTAATAACCCAACAGGATTTGGGGGTGTTACAAAAAATGTGATACGCGATAAATGCTTTCATTATTCTATTGAGTAGTTGAAGCGCAATCAACGCAATCACAATCTTGTTAAATAATTTTTACCTTCTTTTTCTTATATAAATAAACTTTGTGATTGTTTTTTTTATTCATCCCTCAAACTTGTACTTTTCTCTTTTTCTCTCTAAATAATTTCTTTTCAAAAATGGAGTCATCATCTTCAACAAAAAAATTTAGCACAGTCTGCATTTTTGGTGGAGCTACTTATGGAAAAGAGGCATGCTTTACTGAAGCAGCCCACAACTTGGGTCGTACCTTAGGAGAAAAATGCATTCATATAGTTTACGGAAGAGGAAGTCTAGGATTAATGGGACGAGCTGCTGCTTCTGCCTATATGGAAGGAGTAAGAGTGTTGGGAATAATACCAAAGCCTCTGGCTGAAAGTAAAATCACCGGGTCAAGTATTGGAGATGAGTTTAGATCTGTAAATATGCAAGATCGCATAACTCACATGATAAATAATTTTGGCGCCTTTATCACCTTTCCCGGTGGTTTTGGCACCCTTGAGGAACTTTTTCATGTGGTTACCAGAGCCCAGCTAAATGTTCATCAAAAACCAATAGGTGTGCTTAATGTCAATGGTTTCTTTGATGGTTTACTGTCTTTCATCGATTACTCTGCTGAAAAGGGTTTTATTTTCGAGCGTGCTAAACGAATCATAGTCGTTGCAACAACACCAGAAGAACTAATCAAAAAACTCAATGAATTTGTTCCTCAACCAGATCCAGATCTAGCTAAAATTGTCTGGATGGAAGATTTTACCATGAGAAAACGAAAAGTGGATTCATTCCTCTCCCTTTGATACCCCATGTCGGACCTCTTTTATTTTTACTTTCTGTCATGTGTAATAATCGTGGTAAATGGTGGCAGATTAAGGAGTTTCTTCTTGATCTCTTGACGCGCATCTATTCGCGATTTATGTATTGTTATTTTATTACTGTAATTTTTATTGTGTGTTTTTTATAATAGCATTGATGGTAGCGTAAGGCGACTCTTCGGACTTTCTTGATGCGAATCTTAAAAATTGTGTTATACTTCCGAGTATATTTTTTTTTTGTGCCTCGTATATTTATTCTCTTGCAGATTCTAAAAGGCGTTAGCTCAAACATCAACTTTCTTAACAGGGAGTATTCTGCTTTTTCTGCATTGCTTTTTATTTTATTTTATTTTTAAAAACTCACGACAGTTTTATTTTCAAGTTTGGGGGTAGTTTGTTTTCTTATTTTGGTGTGTTGTAATTTTGGTGTGTTTTGATTGATTTGGTTATTTGCCTTATTTTATATATATATATATATATATTTATAGTATTTTGATTTATGAGATTTCTAGATCTAGCCATAACACCAATAAATTAGCTATAAAATCATTTTAACCGGTAAAAAAATTGTATATTCCAAAATTTTTTGGGCCTTAATCTCTTTCCAAGCCTTGTAATTATCATATAAAATCGAGTCATTCGTTACCTTGAGAAAAGAAGAATCAATCGGTTGATGAAAAATAGAACTGAAATTTACTTAATTTGTGGAGTTTTTGATTTTTCATGCTTAAACTAAGAAATGATTTTCTGCAAAAATTCTATTCCCTAAAAAAAAGGATGTTATTAAAAAAAAAGGAGTCATTGGTGAAAAGAGCTACACGTTAGCAAATAACGGTGTGAAAGCTATCACCTTAAAAAAAATGACGAAAAGGAGAAGTGTTGAGCAGCAACAGCTGCCTAATTTTGGAGGTCTTAAGTTTTACGAAAAATAAAGGACTAACCATTGTTGGTGCGTAGCTGCCGTCTCAGAAAAAAAAATTGGTGAAAAAAGCTACACGTTAGCAAATAACGGTGTGAAAGCTATCACCTTTTAAAAAAAAGAGATAGAAATTGTGTTAGTGAAAAGAGCTACACGTTAGCAGATAACGGTGTGAAAGCTATCACTAAGGGATGTAGTTTATGAGCAGATTTGAATTAATTAGCGGCTGAATTTCAATACACTCAATTTCGTGAAAAAATCACAATATTTGATGACGCCAATGAAATTCTTCTTCATATTGAGTCGAAAAATAAACGAGTGATCGAGAACAACCATTAAAGGGAGTCATGTGTATCACGAGTGGGAAAGAAATAATCAACCTTTTGGGGGGAAACCTTACATTTTGGAATTACAATACTAAAACTGTGTTTTAACTTCAAAATCATTTGTAGATTTATTTTGAATCTTGATTCATTTATATCTACTGTATAAGCTGGTTGTTGTGTATTAATTGCATTTTGATCTCCTTTTCTCTTTTTATATTTTAATTTATGTGTGTATTAATTTTCTTATTTATTTTTATTTTTATTTTTATTTTTGGAGCATGAATAATAAAGAGCCTTGCTCGGGACTAGCAAGAATTCAAGTTTGGGGGTGTGATAAGTGTCAGTTTTGTACACTTATCCATGGTTTGTATCGATAAAATTCACCCATAATTGAACTAGTCTACTCGTTTTTTGTTTTTAATTAATTAGTTTTAATAATTTTATTTTTATCGGATGATGATCGGATTAAATAACTGATTTACTCAAGAAATAACATGTTTATTAAATATTCTCTTTGTTCAATTTTGATATATTCATGTTGTAGGGCTTTCCGAGGCGAATTCGGCAGTCTTTCCGGATTCAAAATCAGAGTTATATATCAAAAGTTATCATCCGAAGAAGATTTGGGGGCAAAAAAGCAAAGTCTGAGAAATTCTGGGCTGAAAACGTAACTATCAAAGCATCCAGTGAGCAATTTTACGAAGCCAAGTTACGGCCGTAACTACAGAATGTTACGGCCGTAAGTCACCCTAGTTACGGCCGTAACTCCTGAATGTTACGGCCGTAACTCTTGACAGATTGTTATGATTTGTCTAATTTTTTATACTTTTTGTGTATTATTGAGGGGATGGTTGGCATTGATCCGATCTATTGTAATAATGCTGGAGTTTTGGAGCTATTAGATGACTTTAGGTGTATAAATAGACCCCTTAGATCCTTCATCATTCATTATTCATCTTATAATTTTCTATTTTTTGTAAACTTTTCTTTTTGTGTGAAGAACACACTTGTGTTCTTGAGTGATCTTTGTAAGTGTGGTATAGCATATGTTGTTAAGAGAGTTTATTGCTTCTATCTCCTTTATCTACTAAGGGAGTTAGGATCAATTCTTTCTCTTGATTAAACTAATAATGACCACATAAGCTTGTAATATGTATAATAAACCCTTCATGGGCTAAGTAACCTTTAGTTGGGATTATAAACAAGCTTAGTCATGTTATTTATGTTTGTATAAAGATCTATTGTGAATTACTTATTATTGTGTGTGATTTTCATTGTTTTAACAATCTTTATTTATTTGGCCAATAAATGACGATATTTATGGTCTTCATATGTTTCGAAAGAAAATATGTTTGATTAGATCAAATGATCTTCACTCTAAGTTGTTCTAGGGGATAGAAATATACCTCTAGTCCTCAGATGATTCTTTGAGTTATTTTCATAAATCATAATGTTATGTATTGAAGCCAATCAACATAGAAATATAGTGGATTGATTCAATATGTAAGGGGCGTTTTATAGTTCGAAAGAACCGTCTTTTTAAGGAAAATCGAATCTACAAAACATAATAAGTAAATTCATCTTATGATCTCCTATACATCTTTTATAACTAATGACGAACTAAGTTTGTAATCCCAACTATTTCATTTTATCGTTAATCAATCTATTATTATTGCAATATTTTTATTTCCTTAAAATATTAAAACTAATATTGCATTTTCTTTGCAATTATTAAACCAAACTTTTTAATTGTGTGTTTCACTTATCTTAGTATCTATAAAAACAGAATAATAGTGTATAATTCAAATTATAACCAAACTTCCTTGTGGGATCGATAAACCGGACTCAAAAAGTCCACTTTACTACTTGATACGATATCGTGCACTTGCGATAGTTACACTAACAACGTGTCAATGGCCAAAACAGCATCAACAGTCAAAACATTACCCTGTTATTACCAAAGACTCCCACAAAATAGATTTCACAATAGGAGAGGTAAATCGTAACCACAAGGGAATCCAAACTTTTTAAATTATCAAGTGTGGAGACCCCAAAACATTATTAACCGGTCTTAGCAAAGATTAAGAAATGGCCCACACCAAAACCATTATCAGTCATATCCTATATACAACCCAACTCAAGGATATAGATCAAGACAATATGCACCCTATAGAAATAATCAACACCATTTCTCAAACACCAGAAGAAATTAATTCTCCTGGCAATCCACTAACCCTAAAGGACCCACTCAAATTTGGGTACCTAAATCTCTGCTTGTCTGATTGCAGAAAGGGTGGAAGGACTACTATCATGTCACCTCAAATTCAAGAGTACGAGGTGAAGAATAGTTTGTGGACTCAGAATGCTCAAGGCACATGACAGGAAATAACAAGGTTCTGTCAAGTTATATCAAAGAAAAAGGTCGATGTAACCTTTGGAGATAGCTCTCGTGGACAAACAAAAGGTTATGGGGAGATGCACAGAGGAAACATTATCATCTCAAAAGTGCAGTATGTCAAAGGACTCAAATATAACCTGCTGAGTATTAGCCAGTTCTGTGATGAAAAGAATCTAGTAGTTTTTACTATTTGGAAATGCATGGTAATTGATATGCTATCTGAAGAAGGTAAACTACAAGGATACAGAAGAAGGAATGTCTACATGATAGATTGGAATACAGGCACTCCCAATACTTGTTTTATATCCAGCACAATAGCTGAAAATGGATGGCTCTGGCACAAAAGACTGTGTCACCTGAACTTCAAAGCTCTCAACAAAATAAGCTCACAAAAGTAGGTCAAAGGACTTCCATAAGAAGTCTTCAAGAAGGATAGTCTATGTGATGCATGTCATAAGGGAAAGCAAACAAAAGCATCTTTCAAAGCACTTCAACCTACCACTCTTAACCACAAAAATTTTAGACCTACTTCACATGGATTTATTCGGTCCCATCAAGCCAAGAACTCTGAGTGGAAGGAAGCATGCCTTATAAGTTGTGGATGACTATTCAAGATACACTTGGATAGTGTTTCTCCACAAGAAGAGTGAAACTCTAACCAAGCTGCCTGAGCTGCGAAGGAAAATTCAGAATGAGGAATCCTTATCAATCATAAAGATCAGATGAGGAAACAAGGCCATAACTGAGTACTGTGATCAAAATGGGATTCAACACGATGTATCAGCTACAAGAACACCACAACAAAATGGTGTAGCTGGAAGAAGGAACAGAACCCTCAAGGAAGCAGCCAGAACAATGATTGCTGAGACTGATCTTCCAAAAAGGTTATGGGCTGAAGCTGTCAACATATCATGTCATACTCAAAACAGAAGTTTGATAGTAGGGAGATATAGTAAAACTCCCTTTGGGGTTTGGAAGAATACCAACTGTTTATTATTCTCAAATCTTTGGTTGCAAGTGTTTCGTCCTCAACAATGAAGAAACCCAACTAAATGGCTTTGATGCAAAAACTGATGATGGTCTCCTTTATGGGATACGCACAGATAAGCAAGGCATATAGAGTCTTTAACATAAGGACATTAGTTGTGGAAGAAACAGCTTATGTTATCTTTGATGAATCTAATGTTGAGTATAAAAAACAGGTGGAACAAATTGAGAAAAAGCTCAAAGCCACCTCCCTAGAAGAAGAGATCATCAATGACACAAGAATGATCGACACAACTGATAAAGACCCAACTGCAGATCAACAGGATCTCCAAAGGCAGCTGATCCAACCACAGCTGATCCAACCGTAATTGATCTACCTACAACTGATGTTGACCCAATCACAGCTGAATCAGATGTAGCAACAAATTGTAAAAACCAAGCTAATGCAGAGTAAGACGCAGTCCCTCAAAGCAACTCAACATGGGGAATGAACAATGAAGATCTTCAACTAAAAGAATATGAATATGATACCCCAGAATGGCTAAAATATCACCTCATTCAACAAATCATTGGGAACCTAACTGATAGAGTCAAAACCAAGAACTCAAGAGAACCAACAGGAATGGCAATGTTCTCTTGCTTCATGTCCCAAATGGAGCCCAAAACAATAGATCAATACCTGTATGACTACACATGGGTGATTGCAATGCAAAGAAGAACAAAACCAGATGGAGAGGAACAACGTAAGGGAACTAACAGATAGACCAAATCATAAGAAGGTCATAGGCACCAAATGGGTGTACAAAAACCAATGTGATGAAGATGGAGCTGTTGTTAGGAATAAGACCAGATTAGTTGCAAAAGGATATGCTCAATGTGAAGGAATAGATTTTGATGACACATATGTAACATCACAAAAACGGTGGCTATTACAGTGCCGTGGACCCCTACCGGGACCCACCGGGCGATATCACAATATACATTTACAACCTGACAATGTGGCACCGTACCACAATATTTATCAAAACCCCAATGTGGAGTATAAGTTATACATGTCTTTAATACGAGCAAACGTACACAGGATCCAAATTCGGTACAGACCATATGACGATGGGCAATACCTAACAGAGTATAGTACATTCATCCGACACAAAGTAAAATGAAATTTATAATAAAATATAACCGAACATCAAAAGACTCGGGGGCCCCGAAATAGCATACTTGAAAACCCTCCATCGCCATTGTGCTCCTCATGTGCCTTGCCCTTTCCTCGTCCTGAAATACAAGTATTTCACCCCAAACCACAGGGTCAGCTATACATGATAATAATTATCATGACATTATACAATTCATATATATAGGGATCTCAAACAAAACAATCGACTACTGAATATACCCCGCAGGCGTATAAACAGTCAGTCCCAACTATCAAACATAACCAAATATACGAATGACCATATAATATGGCTCGAGATGGACGTCATAGTACGCCCGATCCGGAAATGTGTCCGTGCACATGTCCACCCCGTATACGGAATCCAGAATATACGTGGGACGATGTACCTAATTAGCCTCACGAACTACGTCTCGTGTGTACGCTCTAAATGCAGAAAACAACCACGCATGATCATCAAGTGCCCGGCTAAAAATCCTACACATAACCAATCGGCACGCAGATATGAATCCAGAGATGTCACGATACAACATGACAACGAAACTCAATGAATTACACCTTAATCAAGGAATCGAACGACTCACCGAAGTGTCAACAAAGCTCAAAAGGACCAATGGTAACAAGAACGGTAATTTCGGGTATATCACCCCGACACCACGATAATACGATCAAGGGCATCACCATATCACGAATCATATATTATCGGAACATTTCATACACACGAAACGCATAATAATCACAAGAATTCAATCATCATTATAACCAAGCAAAATAACTTGCCTCAATTCCGTAGATGAGTAATCCTTCTGTGAATGATCAAACGAACGGTATCCTCGTCTAACAATACTCACGTGAATAAGCAACCTTGAATGAAATGTAATTCATTCAACAACACATTCGTATTATAACGATATTATTACATGAACAATATTCGTAAATTTACTTGAATAAATCAATTATCCTATTGATCACTCTAATGGTCCAATTATAAATCATCATATGTTTATCATGTCCATTCACATATTCTAACATTAATTTCAAATACTTGAAGTCCAGTTTATTACCAATGTAACATCGTGAAAATATCTTTTCAAATCATCGGCACTTTTGATTACGATATAAGTTTGTGTTTAATTACGTTCTTCATTATTTTACCAACGATTACATTCAAAACTGATTACAATATGAAACATAAGTTTAAGTTTTTAGTGAACTAAGAACATCATCTTAATTTACGTCTCTTAACACACACGGATTAATGAAATGGAATTCGGCTACTCATCTACCGCATTTGTATCACCATATTCAACACAATCCTCTTAAGAACATTATCAACATATTAATGTAGTGATTAACACCCTTTGAAGTTATCAACGAAATCGATTAACTTGAACATATGAAGATTACAACTTCCTTCTATCAAAATCCATTGTTTTACTTTTGAAGAATTTATTAAAAGTCTAGTTATATCATTAGGTGCTTGGAATTCTAAATGTAACTTCACCCCATCTTGTGAAAATTATCTTCAAAGGGTTAACATAATTCTTCCAACAATTTATTACAAAGGTGTTGGTTTTAGAGGCCAAAATTATGGTTCCATATTACCTTCAAGAATCAATTGAATGTTCAAGACAAGTTTAGTATTTCTCACTTCTAATCATTAAGGATTTCATCCTTAGCATGTTCCTAGTGTTGAGACTATAATTAATTTCCGATTATCATGTTATACATCAGGTTTTATATATCATTATCAACACAATCATATTATGAAGTTATTGTCCAACAAAAAGTAATACTAATACCCTTAAATGTTGATCTTCACTTAGTTTGAGCATGAGTCAATCAACTTATCAAGTTTATACTAGCTTAAACTAACATTATGTGAAGTGTTTATCTACTAACATCATCATAAGCATGGATTTAATATGAGTTAAAGAAAGACCAACCTCAAAATGAAGAACAACACCAACACTTCAAAGAACACACTCCAATCTCTTAATCTCCAAGTCAAAACCCAAGTGTTGAAGCTCCAACACTAGTTAGAAGGGCTAGAAATGGAGTTGGCAGGGAAGGGGATCGTCTTTCTCAGTGGAGAGGTTGAATGGGTCGAGTAGGAAATGAAAGGCATATCCTATTTTTATAACCTGAACTCATCATTACGTACGTTAATGAGAGGGGTTAACGTACGTTAAAGCCCTTACGTACGTAACCTCATGAACATTACGTACGTAATCGATTTTGTCAGATCTTACTGACTTAAAACACGCAAATTGTTACGTACGTAAATATATAGCTATTACGTACGTAATAGCCGTTGACTTGGCTGTCGCGATCGGCTCCCAACCACCTACCCCCGCTCGGTCCCACCCACCGAAAGGCGGGCTGTTGATGGATCTCTCGCATTATGTACGTTAACATATGAATGTTACGTACGTAAGGCTACGTACATAGCGTACGTAAAGGATATAGGTTAACATACGTTAAGTTCTATAACAAGCATAAATGGAATTCTCCCAATATCACCCAACAATTAATATAGTATGAATGACCATGACATAATTCGTCGATATACTTACTACAACAATACAGATATGGTGCGAAAATACTTGGTTCAAATGAGAGAATACAATAGTAAAGGCGAGGGTATTACATACTTCCCCCTTAAAAGGAGTTTTGTCCCCGAAACTAAGGGGTAAACATCTCAGGGTATTTCTCTCGCATGCTATCTTCAGTCTCCCATGTAGCTTCCTCGACTCCATGTCTCGACCACTGAACTTTTAACAAGGGAATCGCCTTGTTCCTCAGCTGTTTAATTCTTCTCTCAAGTATCTGCACAGGCCGTTCTTCATACGAATGGTCATTGGCTATTTCGACCTCGTCGAATTGAATAACGTGACTTGGGTCAGCAACATACTTCCTCAACTGAGATACATGGAATACGTTGTGAATCCGGCTCAAAGCTGGTGGTAATGCTAAACGATAGGCTAGGTCGCCTACTCGTTCCAGGATCTCAAACGGACCAATATACCTTGGGCTCAACTTGCCTCTCTTCCCGAATCGGAAAACACCTCTAGTAGGAGATACTTTGACTAGTACATGGTCACCAGTCTCAAACTCGAATGGTCGTTGATGATTATCTGCATATGATTTCTGGCGGCTTTGGGCCGTTAATAGACGACTCTTGATCAGGGAAATCTTCTCGCGGGCTGCCAATAACATATCAGGTTCCGTACCAATAGATTCAGACAAATCGTCCCAACACAAAGGGGACCTACAACGATGACCATACAATGCCTCATAAGGTGCCATCATGATCGAGGCGTGCCAGCTGTTATTATATGTGAATTCTACCAACGGTAGTTGGGCTTCCCAGTCGGGCTTCCAATCGAGAGCACATGCCCTCAACATATCCTCTAGAGTTTGAATATTCCTCTCAGACTGACCGTCGGTATGAGGATGAAAATTCGTACTGAAGTTAAACTGCGTACCCATAGCACGATGAACTGCCTTCCAGAAGTGCGACACGAACCGTCCATCACGATCTTATACAATACTCTTAGGGGTACCATGCAGTCTCACAATCTCTTTGATGAATAACTGGGCCAATCTCTCGGGGCCCCACGTATCCTTGATCTCCAAGAAGTGGGCTGATTTAGTTAATCGATTCACAATCACCCAAATCGTATTCATGCCTCGACGGCTCGTCGGCAAGCTAGTAATAAAATCCATCGATATGTCTTCCCATTTCCACTCGGGAATCTGAAGCGGTTTCATCATGCCAGCTGGTCGTTGATGCTCAATCTTGACCTGCTGACAGGTCAAACATTTCGAAACGAATTCGGCAACCTCCCGTTTCATGCTACCCCACCAATAATGCGGCTTCACATCCTTATACATTTTGTTCGATCCCGGGTGTATGGAATACGGGGTAGCATGAGCCTCCTTCAAAATAGTATTACTCAACTCTTCGTCTGCTGGTACACATACTCGATTTTTAAAACGTATCAATCCATCCTCGTGAACCACAAATCCAGGGGCCTTCCCCTTATCGATTTCTCCTCGAATTCTGGATAAGAACGGGTCCATCATCTGTTTCGTCCTGACCATCTCATCAAGGGATGGTGAAATCTCAAGCGTGCATAGTTGTCCCTGAATGCGTTGTAACCATACCTCAATCTCTGGTCTCATGAACTCTAATTGCAACTCCTTCTGGGCGGTCAAACGAGCCAGTATCTGCTCCTGCACTGTCTTGCGGCTCAAGGCATCGGCAACCACGTTTTTCTTGCCTGGATGATAAAGGATCTCGATATCATAGTCTTTGATTAGCTCTAACCACCTCCTTTGTATCATATTCAACTCCTTTTGGGTAAAAATATACTTCAGGCTCTTGTGGTCCGTAAAAATCCGGCAGGTAACTCCATACAGATAGTGGCGCCAGATTTTTAAAGCAAACACTACGGCTGCTAACTCCAAATCATGAGTCGGGTAGTTGACCTCATAAGGGCGCAACTGTCTGGATGCATAGGCGATCACCTTCCCGTTCTGCATTAATACGCAGCCAAGGCCCTATCTCGATGCATCGCTATATACCACGAATCCTTCCGTTCCTTTAGGTAGAACCAAAACAGGTGCTGAAATTAATCGACTTTTGAGTTCATCAAAACTTTGCTGACATGCTTCCGACCACAAGTACTTCTTATCTTTCCTTAACATATTAGTCATCGGTTGAGTAATTTTGGAAAATCCTTCCACGAATCGTCTGTAATAGCCTGCTAGACCCAGAAAACTACGAACTTCCTTCACGTTCTTCGGAAGTAGCCAGTCTCGGATAGCTTTTGTCTTCTGCGGGTCCACTCTCACTCCATCTGCTGATATTACATGTCCCAGAAAAATAACTTCAGACATCCAGAATTCACACTTATTTTCCATAGAGTTGTTCTCGCCTTAATGCATCGAGAACCTGGCGGAGGTGATACTCATGCTCCTCATGATCACGAGAGTAGATCAGGATGTCATCGATAAAAACGACTACAAAACGATCCAGATAATTAATAAAAACTCGATTCATCAATTCCATGAATACTGCGGGTGCATTAGTCAGTCCGAAAGGCATGACAACGAACTCATAATGTCCATAGCGAGTGCGAAAAGCTGTCTTTGGGACGTCAGACTCTCGAATCCGCAATTGGTGGTACCCGGATCTCAAGTCGATCTTGGAAAATACAGCGGCTCCCTGGAGCTGATCCAATAGATCATCGATGCGAGGTAAATGATATTTGTTCTTAATTGTTACTTTGTTCAGCTCACGGTAATCAATACACAAACGTAGCGATCCATCCTTCTTCCGTACGAATAACACCGGCGCTCCCCAAGGGGATGTACTGGGTCGAACATATCCTTTCTCAGTTAACTCCTCAAGTTGTCTTTTCAACTCCTTCATCTCCGTCGGAGCCATACGATATGGTGCTTTCGAAAGCGGGGACGTCCCTGGCTCCAACTCAATGGTGAATTCTACCTCTCGCTGTGGGGGTAATCCTGGAAGCTCTTCTGGAAATACATCTGGATAGTCTCGAACTACTGGAATATCATCCAATTCGACTGGTCGGTCAGTTGTCTTGGTCATGTAACACCAATAACCAATGCATCCCTGGTTCAGTAATCTCACAGCCTTCATAGCGCTGATGACTCTCCCATAATGATTGGGATTATCACCCCGAAAAATACACTCGACGCCATCGTCAGATGTGACGGTCACCATTCGCTTACGGACGCTAAGCACGGCATCGTGACGATCCATCCAGTCGATGCCCAAGATTACATCATCTTTAGATAAATCAACCACAATCAAGTCGGACAACCACTCACGGTTGTTCATGTGAATCGGACAGTTCTGTACTTCACGACTCCCAATAATTCTTCTACCATCGGGTAGACCAATTGCATAAGGTTCACAATCGGTAACATGATTCAAATGCAAATGACTCAAACAAGAACTAGACAAAAAGGAGTGTGAAGCACCAGTATCAAAAAGAACACAAACGGGCTGAGAGTGGATCTCGAGAGTACCTGCAATCATGCTGGCTTCGGGATCATCGACTTTCTTCATCTCGTAGACCACGGTTTTGCAACCGGAAGCAGTGTGTACCGGCTTGATTTCCACGGCCCATCCCTTTGTTTGCCCTTAGTCCGGGTAAGAAGCGGACGGAGGAGCACGTTCTGAGTAAGAGGCATCTTGGAGCAAGAGATGCTACTGGAGCATGCCCGAGTCCACCCCTGCAAATAGCGAGCACGATGACCGTTCTTCCCGCAAGTGTGACACGCAACGACCGGCTTCGGACACTTGGAGCTGATATGCCCCTGGTCCCCACAGTTATAACACACGACACGTGAGCTGATTGCCCGAGAGTGCATTCCTGTCGGTTTCGGTGCCATAGGTGGCCGTTCAGAAGGATTTGGTACAGGCTGGGGCTTCTTGAACATCCCCTGGTTACTGTCTCCCTGGGTCTGGTTCCTGGATCTCTTGTTGGAAAACTGAGGCTGCTTCATGGAAATCTCCTTCGCAGTAAGTTCACACTCCAAAGCCTTCTCAATAAACTCCGGTAGGGTCGTACAATGGTGATTGAGTAATTGCATCCTCATTCGGGGTTTAAGCCTCTTGAGGAAATATTTGATCTTATCAGCTTCCGAACGGACAACTGACGTAGCAAATGGGAGAAGTGCTTGGAATTTTTCAGCAATCGTTAACACATCCTCATCTTCCGATGGATCGGGGTTCAGTAATTTGTACAATTTGGCTTCACGGAGGGGTGCAGGATAGTAACGATCTAGCATAAGATTCTCGAATTCCTCCCATGTACTCGCGCCATCGGCAGGCCTCACAGAAAGCCACCAAGTATGGGCATTCTTACTAAGGTAGTAGGCTGCCATAGCAACTCGATTTTCCTCTGGGCACTCCACCATCTCGAACAGTTTCTCGAAATGCTCTATCTAGTGTACAATGTCAGCAGGCTCAGATGAGCCTTCAAAAATCGGAGGTCGCTGTCGTGATATGTTGCTAATAATCCGGCTCATGATCTCGCCAGGCACCAGAGGCGGAGGCTGTTGTCCCTGCTGTTGACCAGTAGTATTTCTCTGCATAGCTTCCATCAGCTGACCCATTTGGGTCATCTGGGCTATCATGCCCTGCATCACGGTGTAAGGATCGACACATGCATTTTCTCCAGTGTGGTGTGATTGGTCCCTAGAAGGCGAATCACTGCCTGCGGAACTCTGTTCCACATTCGCGCGTCTGTTGGCTCGTGGTATCGGGATTCGGCCTCTTCCGCGGACTCGTACCCCTCTGCCACGGCCTCTCAGGTTCCTTTCCATACTGAAAGAATCAAGTCACAAGTACAGTTCAAGTTATCAATCATAACTCATGCTAAGTTAATGGCAACAGGGAATTTCATATTCACCAAAGCAGTTCGTAAAGAATCACTGGCACCGCAGGTGCTACACACTCAATTTCAACATCAAGTCGAAACAATTCCAATCACATAATTAATTTAGGTTTTCCTCAAACAGATGAATTTTACCACATGTTAGCAAGATGCCAAGATAAGTAAAGAGACCAATACGTCATCAATATCATGCCAGTAATCAAATTATGGCTCATGAGAACATACCATATTCGACGGGTCAGGCGCTTGCACATGTTACACGTGGCACGAAGGTTTCTTGATGCTATTTCGATTCTACAATGACCCAAAAGAAAAAAAGAAAAACAAACATTCTCTGATACCATCTTCTGTAACACCCCAAAAACGGTGGCTATTACAGTGCCGTGGACCCCTACCGGGACCCACCAGGCGATATCACAATATACATTTACAACCTGACAACGTGGCACCGTACCACAATATTTATCAAAACCCCGATGTGGAGTATAAGTTATACATGTCTTTAATACGAGCAAACATACACAGGATCTAAATTCGGTACAGACCACATGATGATGGGCAATACCTAACAGAGTATAGTACATTCATCCGACAAAAAGTAAAATGAAATTTATAATAAAATATAACCGAACATCAAAAGACTCGGGCCCCCCGAAATAGCATACTTCAAAACCCTCCATCGCCATTGTGCTCCTCCTGTGCCTTGCCCTTTCCTCGTCCTGAAATACAAGTATTTCGCCCCAAACCACAGGGTCAGCTATACATGATAATAATTCTCATGACATTATACAATTCATATATATAGGGATCTCAAACAAAACAATCGACTACTGAATATACCCCGCAGGCGTATAAACAGTCAGTCCCAACTGTCGAACATAACCAAATATACGAATGACCATATAATATGGCTCGAGACGGACGTCACAGTACACCCGATCCAGAAATGTGTCCGTGCACATGTCCACCCCGTATACGGAATCCAGAATATATGTGGGACGATGTACCTAATTAGCCTCACGAACTACGTCTCGTGTGCACGATCTAAATGCGGAAAACATCCACGCATGATCATCAAGTGCCCGGCTAAAAATCCTACACATAACCAATCGGCACGCAGATATGACTCCAGAGATGTCACGATACAACATGACAATGAAACTCAACGAATTACACCTTATTCAAGGAATCGAACGACTCACCGAAGTGTCAACAAAGCTCAAAAGGACCAACGGTAACAAGAATGGTAATTTCGGGTATATCACCCCGACACCACGATAATACGATCAAGGGCATCACCATATCACGAATCATAGATTATCGGAACATTTCATACACACGAAACGCATAATAATCACAAGAATTCAATCATCATTATAACCAAGCAAGATAACTTGCCTCAATTCCGTAGATGAATAATCCTTCTGTGAATGATCAAACGAACGGTATCCTCGTCTAACAATACTCATGTGAACAAGCAACCTTGAATGAAATGTAATTCATTCAACAACACATTCGTATGATAACGGTATTATTACATGAACAATATTCGAAAATTTACTTGAATAAATCAATTATCCTATTGATCACTCTAATGGTCCAATTATAAATCATCATATGTTTATCATGTCCATTCACATATTCTAACATTAATTTCAAATACTTGAAGTCCAGTTTATTACCAATGTAACATCGTGAAAATATCTTTTCAAATCATCGGCACTTCCGATTACAATATAAGTTTGTGTTTAATTACATTCTTCATTATTTTACCAACGATTACATTCAAAACTGATTACTATATGAAACATAAGTTTAAGTTTTTAGTGAACTAAGAACATCATCTTAATTTACGTCTCTTAACACACACGGATTAATGAAATGGAATTCGGCTACTCATCTACCGCATTTGTATCACTATATTCAACACAATCCTCTTAAGAACATTATCAACATATTAATGTAGTGATTAACACCCTTTGAAGTTATCAACGAAATCGATTCACTTGAACATATGAAGATTACAACTTCCTTCTATCAAAATCCATTGTTTTACTTTTGAAGAATTTATTAAAAGTCTAGTTATATCATTGGGTGCTTGGAATTCTAAATGTAACTTCACCCCATCTTGTGAAAATTATCTTCAAAGGGTTAACATAATTCTTCCAACAATTTATTACAAAGGTGTTGGTTTTAGAGGCCAAAATTATGGTTCCATATTACCTTCAAGAATCAATTGAATGTTCAATACAAGTTTAGTATTTCTCACTTCTAATCATTAAGGATTTCATCCTTAACATGTTCCTAGTGTTGAGACTATAATAAATTTCCGATTATCATGTTATACATCAGGTTTTATATATCATTATCAACACAACCATATTATGAAGTTATTGTCCAAGAAAAAGTAATACTAATACCCTTAAATGTTGATCTTCACTTAGTTTGAGCATGATTCAATCAACTTATCAAGTTTATACTAGCTTAAACTAACATTATGTGAAGTGTTTATCTACTAACATCATCATAAGCCTGGATTTAATATGAGTTAAAGAAAGACCAACCTCAAAATGAAAAACAACACCAACACTTCAAAGAACACACTTCAATCTCTTAATCTCCAAGTCACAACCCAAGTGTTGAAGCTCCAACACTAGTTAGAAGGGCTAGAAATGGAGTTGGCAGGGAAGGGGATCGTCTTTCTCAGTGGAGAGGTCGAATGGGTCGAGCAGGAAATGAAAGGCATGTCCTAGTTTTATAACCTGAACTCATCATTACGTACGTTAACGAGAGGGGTTAACGTACGTTAAAGCCCTTGCTTATGTAACCTCATGAACATTACGTACGTAATCGATTTTGTCAGATCTTACTCACTTAAAACACGCAAATCGTTACGTACGTAAATATATAGCTATTACGTACGTAATAGCCGTTGACTTGGCTGTCGCGATCGGATCCCGAACACCTACCCCCGCTCGGTCCCACCAACCAAAAGGCGGGCTGTTGATGGATCTCTCGCATTACGTACATTAACATATGAATGTTACGTACGTAAGGCTACGTACATAGCGTACGTAAAGGAGATAGGTTAACGTACGTTAAGTTCTATAATAAGCATAAATGGAATTCTCCCAATATCACCCAACAATTAATATAGTATGAATGACCATGACATAATTCGTCGATATACTTACTACAACAATACAGATATGGTGCGAAAATACTTGGTTCAAATCATAGAATACAATAGTAAAGGTGAGGGTATTACAACATATGCACCAGTAGCAAGGCTAGAAGCAATCAGGCTATTTCTTGCATATGCAGCCTTCTAAGATTTTAATGTTTATCAAATGGACGTGAAAAGTGCATTTCTCAATATAGTACTAGAAGAAGAAGTCTATGTTGAGCAATCCCATGGATTTGTCAAAGGAGACAAGGTATACAAGTTACTAAAATCTCTCTATGGACTCAAACAGGCACCAAGAGCCTGGTATGAAACTCTACCCGTATTTCTTGAGAATAATAGATTTCGCAAAGCAGAGGTGGACAAAGCTCTCTTCAGGATTGAACATGAAGACCACATATTACTAGTTGAAGTATATGTAAATTGTATTATATTTGGCTCAACCAACCCTGAGCTATGTGAAAAATTCTCATCTCTCATGCAAGGAGAATTTGAAATGAGCATGATAGGAAAACTGAATTTCTTTCTTGGTTTGCAAGTCAAACAAGTTGACACTAGAATATTCATCAACCAAGCAAAGTACACAAAGGATCTAATCAAGAGATTTGGCGTGGAGTCAGCCAAACCCCTTAGAGTACCAATGAGCAAATCTTTACACATTGATGCAAATGATAGAGGCATTCCAGTAGATCCAACACACTAAAGATGACTAATTGGATCATTCTCTCACTGCAAGCAGACCTGACATTTCATATGCAGTAGGAGTATGTGCAAGACTCCAGTCCAAGCCAAAGCAATCACATCAGAAAGCAGCAAAAATGATAATCAAGTACCTAAAATCTACAATCAATGTTGGATTGTGGTATCCTAAAAATGACAACTTTGAACTATCACGATATTCTGATGCTGACTTTGTAGGATGCAAAATTAACAGGAAAAGCACCAGTGGAATATGTCAATTCCTTGGAACCAGCTTGGTTCAGTAAGAAGCAGGTGTCCAACTAAATATCCACAACTGAGTCAGAATACCTAGCTGCAGGTAGCTGTTGTGCTCAAATTCTATGGATCAGACAACAGCTAAGGGACTACAACATCATTGCCAATGAAGTCCCTATTTGGTGTGACAATAATAACACAATTGCTATAACAAACAATCCTGTAACACCCGAACCCGAAAAGGGCCAAAATGTAACATTATGGTGCCAATCAGAACATACTAACGCAAGCGGAAGACTTTTATTATAAATTAAATAATGAGTCAAGTAAAACAACGACTTCCAAAGTATTATCTCGACAAAGTCTCAGTGAAGGAAATAATCCAAAACATAAGTCTGAAATGAAATACAACCCTAAAATAGTAAGTCTTAAAATACTCCATAAATGGGAATCTAAACATGGGTAGGTCCTCTAGCTCCTACTCTCAACGCTCATGCCCAGCATCCTGCTTATTACCTACCGCAGAGAAAAGAAAATGCGGCTGAGCTAACACTCAGTGAACAGATATAAATAATGAAAGGTGAAAAGCATAAATGAAAGAATAGTGAATGAATCCAAGAGAACCTGCTGAACAAGATGTCGAAGGAAATATGGAACAAATGATGAAAGAGTCAAAACTTAAACAAAGGAAAAATATAGAACGGATGTCAAGCATAAATAAAGAATAATGCCCAAAGTATCAAACAAATAGCAAATCGTACAAAGGAGTCTAGCTCTCCACATGTACTAATGTGAAATGGGGTGTATTGCACACACACAAGTCCATTCGCCAAATTCTAAACATAACTAAGTACCTAGGATGCATCCATACGCTCCCTGCAAAATAGATATACGTATGCCAAGTTCTATACTAAGCATACATACAATATACACGGACCAAGTGCGCTATATATAGCAATATAAACAAATAGGAACGTCGTTGACAAAGTCACACCTCCACAGATAGTGTCAATACCATTGGTGCATCAATGGCAAGGTCATGGAACCCCCATGACTGGTTAAACAAATATGGGCAACATAAATAGGCAAATGATGTATATAATAATCGTGAAGGACAATTTCTAATTGTCCATTAAGATGATGACTATGGAAATGAATATAGCATCAATAAATAATCAAACAAACAACAAATCAAATAAGGATCAATAGCATCAAATAACCAACATCGGGAAGAATAAAGTCATGAGAAACTCTTACTGAAAGAGGGCGAAATATCTGTACCTTAAGAAATGAAAGCAAATGGAAATTGAACACAAGGAAAGGTGGATCACTCCTCCTTCACTAAATCTACACGAATTATAATCATATATTACTTATACGTTCATTAAAGTCATAACGGTTCATTACTCAAAGTTACTTATTAATAGGTGAGGGATTTCACAAGTGAATCTGGTTCTGTTTTCTTATGAATTTTAAAGCATAACAAATAAGGTTTTGAGGTTTTACAATTTTTACTTGTGATTACAACATGAGTTAAGCACCTCCCCAAATTTTTCCAGATTTTATTTCTAAGTGCAAGTATCATTTCAAAAATCGTTTTCTCAAACCTATCCAGAAACTGTTTTGCAGGTATACCCCAAAAGTTTTGTATTTATCAGCATAGTTAAACCTTTCAAAAAAATCTCCAAAAATTAAAGTAACTAATAAACCTGTTATTTGTTCTCCTGCTAAAATTTGGGGTTTTCAATCGTTATTGTTTGTGAAATAAAAATCATAGAAACAGACTGAAATCAGACTCAAGATTTTCAGATTCAACAACCGTTTTCTTATAAATTGTTTGGACGACCAAATCAAACTCAAATCCATCCAAAACAATTGGAACACTTAGTAACCTCTTTAAAATTAGTTTTAGACTCAAAAAACTCATAAAAACAGATTGGGATCATTTATTTATTCACCTTACAATCCGACCCAAATTCTGCGCAGTCTACTATTGTGACAGAAAACAGCACAATACCCCAATTAAAAATAAACTAAACGTCCCTCATTAAAGCCTAGGGTTTGTTGATTAGATACAAGATGTGCATAACCAACTGATTCGTATAGCCTAAGACAGAAATAGAAGTCGACATATATGTTTCATATTTTCATGATTTCATGTGACGTTTTTATGTGTTAAACGTATCACCGATTCAGTGAGGAATGTTATATTAGCATGATTATTATAGTTCTTATGACATGTTTACTACTGATTATATACATTATATAGGTGTCGAATGAAAGGGAAAAAAATAAAGAGGATGAGAGTTCCTTGTGGCATAAATAACGAGGCAAAGAGGGAAACCAAAACCAAACCCACGAATCAAGATACAAACTAAGGACACCACGATCAAACACCTTCAAACCTTCCTTCTTCTTGATCTTGGGCTGAACTAAAGAGACAATGGATGCTTAGGGTTTCGATAAGGAGAGGGAAGAATATTGCCGTATGTTTTGTGAAAGAATAATGAGGAGGAGCGTGGGTTTGGTTAAAAAGAAAACAGAAAGTTATAATTGCGATTCAATTTGTATTGATTCGTCTGTTATTAAGCGTGATTATAGGGCTGAATATATGGAGTTCATATCTCTTTTTAATTAGTGAAACCGTATGATATAAGAGTCAGGAACGTGTGATTGATTTGTAGAGAATTAGGAAAGTTTTGAATTAGTAATAAACTTATATTTAGGCATGTTACTTAGGTTAACTTAAATTAATACATTAACATAACATAACATATAGTTTTAGGTTTAATTTAAATGATTACAAAGCTTAGGGTAATTTCTGAAATTAGACGAAAATTTGTCCGAATTTTAGGGTTTTACAACTCTTCCCCTCTAAAAAGGAAATTTCGTCTGTGAAATTGAAATGAAAACGAAACGGAGACATACCAAGTCACGGAAAGAATTGCGGGTAGCTAGTTCGCATAGATTCTTCGGTCTCCCAAGTAGCTTCGTGCTCGGGATGATTCTTCCATAGAATTTTGACAAACGGAATGACTTTGTTTCTCATGACTCTTTCCTGACGGTCTAAAATAGCCTCAGGTTCTTCAACAAATGATAAGTCATCACGGATCTGATCCAAAGGATATGAAACCACATGAAGCGGATGATAATTGTAGCCTCTTAGAAGAGACACATGGAAAAAATCATGCACATGAGATAGCTGAGGAGGTAACGCCAAACGATACGAAACTTCACCAACACGCTCTAAGATTTCAAACGACCTAATGAAACGCGGACTCAACTTCCCCTTAATACCAAAGCGTTTAACACCTCTGCATGGTGATACCTTAAGGAAAACATGATCCCCAACATTAAATGTTAGGTCCTTCCTATGACGATCTGCATAACTCTTTTGTCATGGTCTTGCTTCTTTGAGTTTCTCCTTAGAAATGGCAACCTTCTCGTTAGTCACCTCAATCAATTCAGGACCCTCAATAAGTCTTTCCCCAACTTCATTCCAACAGATAGGTGCTCTACACTTCCGTCCATACAATATTTCAAACGGGGCACCTTTGATACTAGCATGCCAACTGTTGTTATAAGCAAACTCCACCAGGCATAAGTATTCATCCCAATTACCCGTCCATTAAAGAGCACAAGACCTCAACATATCTTCCAAAGTCTGAATTGTTCGCTCAGTCTGACCATCTGTCTGAGGGTGAAAAGCCATGCTAAACTTGAGTCTAGTTCCCCACGCCTTTTGCAAACACTTCCAGAAACGAGAAGTAAAACGCGGATCTCTATCAGATACAATAGCTGCAGGTGTACCATGTAGTCGAACAATCTCTTGTCGAAAAATCTCTGTCAACCTGCTAATTGGATAATCTTTACGAATAGGCAAGAAGTGAGCTTACTTGGTTAAATAATCAACCACAACCCAAATAGCATCATGCTTCTTTTGTGTGCGAGGTAATCCTGTCACAAAGTCCATGGAAATTTGATCCCACTTCCAAGTAGGAATATCCAAAGGCTGTAAAAGACCACTAGGACATTGATGCTCAATCTTCACTTGCTGACATGTCAAACATTTGGCCACAAATGTAGCCACATCCTGCTTCATCCCATTCCACCAGAAGTTCTGTTTCAAATCTCTATACATCTTGGTTGAACCAGGATGAATAGTGAATGGAGAACTGTGTGCTTCAGACAACACAGCTTCCCGAATAGAAGAGTCGTTAGGAACACACAAACGATCACCATACCATACATTTACATCATCATCAACACGAAATTCCGTCTGTTTACCTTCCTCCAAGTTCTGAATTATAGACCACAATTCACCATCGTCTTTCTGAGCTTCTTTAAACCGAAGTATAAGGTTAGGTTCAACCTTCAAACTCGCCCAATAACCATCATACCCACGAACACATAGTTCCACCTCCATAAGTTCCAAGTCGTCGATAATCTTTGGTGCGATATCAAGACTAGCCAGAATTCCAGACTTCCTACTAAGAGCATCAGCAACCACATTCGCCTTGCCTGTATGATACTGGATGTTCGCGTCGTAATACTTAAGAAGTTCCAACCAATGCCTTTGTCTCATATTCAGCTCCTTCTGCGTAAAGATATACTTGAGGCTCTTATGATTAGTGAAGATGTCACATGTCTCTCCATATTGATAATGCCTCCAAATTTTCAGGGCAAACACCACCGATGCCAACTCTAAATCATGAGTGGGGTAATTAGTCTCATAAGGTTTCAGCTGTCTTGATGCATAGGCGATAACCTTTCCATGTTGCATCAGTACACATCCAAGACCTTTCTTTGAAGCATCGCTGTAGATTTGGTAACCACCGGATCCAGAAGGTAAAGTAAGTATAGGAGCGGAAACTAATCTCTTCTTCAGTTCCTCAAAACTCTTCTCCTGTTCTTCATCCCAGACAAATTTCTCACCTTTCCTCATAAGTTTGGTCAACGGTAAGTCCAAACGTGAGAATCCTTCCACAAATCTCCTATAATAACCCGCAAGACCAAAGAAACTTCTAACTTCTGTCACAGTCGTCAGTCTCGGCCATTTAGTGATAGCCTCAACCTTCACAGGATCCATGGTAATACCATCTGCAGATACGATGTGACCCAAGAATGCCACCTGTCCCAACCAGAATTCATACTTGGAAAACTTAGCATACAGCTTCTTCTAACGTAAAATCTCCAACACAATACGAAGATGCTTGTAACACCCCCAAAATATCCCGAGGTATTACAGTGCCGTGAATCCCACGTGGGACCCACAAGGCTAGTTAGAAAATAGACATTTTAAGAAAATCGTGATAAAACCTTAAATTCAAGGGTTACATGACAAGAAACGAAAGATTTAAGGAAAAATGTAATTCGGAGAATTATTACACAACACATGTTTTTCCAAAGAAAATAATTTATTCCAATTTAAGCAACGGCTAGAGATAATTCCAACACCGCTCAAGTCTGACCGGACCCCTCGGGAATGTCCTGCACATGATGAACAATTTTACCTGGTATGACGAGTCATACCAGGTTGCCAGGGTCAGAGAATGCATATCAAATAACAACTACTAACAACAATATGTGACATTTTTACAATCACCGTATCTAGCAATCACAAGGAATATTTCATCATTCAACCGACGTGTCTTCCTCTTTATCACATAAACCCCCGAGGTCGCAACCAAGGGTTACGGAAGTATCCACACGGGAATACCCCGGAACATAGGTGCCCAATTCGGGTCTTACCCCCTAACACATTTCCACACGGGTACCATACAGGTTTTATCCCCAACACATCGGCCCATTTATAACATCTTTAGAGAAAGACAACGTCGGCTTTTATCAAAATGGCACGTACACACATACGGTATAACATTGATATTAGAAATTCACGAGCAAGATTTCACTTGCCTGTGATCCGATAGTAGGTGCTTTATGATAACGAAGTCCCCACGCCCGCTCGAGCTTAACCTAGCCACGAGACATCCGATTAACACTTCGTACGGATCATAATGAATAAAACTAGTCTCCCTTTCCTAACCGGATTCCTAGTGTAGTTTTAATTGTCGGTATGAGTATCGTTTCCAAGTTTTCAAGTGTCGTTTATCTCGTTCAATCTTATAGTTAACATTAGGTATATCGATTTACTCAAGAAGATAATCCTACCATTCTTCGGTTGTCAACAAATTATTATGGCGAAATCGAATCTTATGCTTCCTAATACAATTCTATATTCCGAATACTACAATCGACGGATTTTATTGCACAATAACTCCGGTGGTTTAACAACCAATATTAATTATACTATCGAATTACTTCCTAGTTTGCTAAGTGTCAAAAATTACAAGGTGAGGGTGACTACGAACAATGGAACATACGGTGCCGGATTACTACGAATTTCCCCACAATTGATTCGTCAAACTTTACATTCCTAGTGATGATTTGAAGTGAAATTTCGTTTGCATGAAACGAAACATATAAGAAACGGAATTTCTCGTTACTACAATTCATCCGACAAGATTGTCTACAAAGTTTAGCAAAATCTAACCCATACCGGCAATATAACAAGTATTAACTAAGAAAACATCGAAGATATAACTCCAGGGATTGGTGGCTTACCTTTTTGGAAGAAAATAGTGAAGATAGTTGACGGATTCACAAAAACTACGAGGAGAACGAGAAGTGACTTGAACGACTTGGATAATCTTCGCCGGAGCTCAAGAATCCACCTCCTTAATGTTAATTCAAGTGTTTAAGGCTTAAGAACCGGGTATAGGGCTAGGAATTTCTCCAAGGGTGGTAGTTTTGTGGTGTTGGGTCGTGCAAATGAAGAAGGGAGTTATCATTTTATAAAACTGGATTTTGGTAACGTACGTTAACGATAAGAGTGTTACGTACGTAAGGTGTATTACGTACGTAACAGTGCGATGACAACGTACGTAAAGAACTAACTGCCCGAAATGTGCACAAGTGTTACGTACGTTAATTTTGGGACATTACGTACGTAACAAACAGTTGACTCGTTTGTCATCTAGCACGAAAGTAGCCTGTCCGTGTCAAAAGAAAGATTCGGTGGAGACCGACCCACCCGTTACGCACGTAGTATGTTTGCCTTAACGTACGTAACCATTGAAATTTAGCGTACGTTAGGCATGGGTTATAGCGCGCGTTAGACAGAATTTTTAGCCTCAACCACATTCTAACCATCTCGGGTGACCATCCCTTCCGCTCGTCAACAATTATCGGGGAACAAGACGTTGGCCACCGTCATATTCGCACCGACGATCGTCCCACGGCATCAAGGTGCGTCACCCCCGTTTCATTCACATCGTACAATTATATAGCACTCAATAGAATACATAAATAGAAATGACGTCACATTACCAAACATTCACACGGTACAAAGTAATCAAGCATGGAATCTGAGGTATTACATATCACCCCTCTTAAAATAGTTTCGTCACGAAACTTAAGAAAATAACTCGGGATGACTCTCCTTCATGCTCGACTCGGTTTCCCAAGTCGCCTCTTACGTGCCGTGGTGCGACCACCGAATCTTCACGAGGGGTATGGCTTTATTTCTTAACATCTTCACACGCCGATCCAGAATGGTGATCGGTATCTCCTAAAGGTAGCGTCATCGGAAATTTCCACTTCTTGAAATTGAGCGTGTGGCTCGGGTCATAGACATACTTCCTTAATCGGGAGACGTGAAAAACATTATGCACTCCATCTAGATGCGGCGGTAGAGCTAATCGATACGCGAGTTTCCCTACCCGGTCCAATATCTCAAACGGACCTATAAATCTCGGGCTTAACTTGCCCTTCGGCCGAAACGCCGAATACCTCGCATAGGTGATACTTTGACCCAAACATGATCCCCGACCGTAAATTCTAGCAGTTTGTCGGTTCGGCATAAGATTTCGCCGGCTCTGCGGCCGGCATGTGTTTCCGAACTACGAGATCTTCTTAATGGACTCTGGATAAGATCCAACTCGGTAACCGCGGTGTCGGAGGCATCATCCCAAAGATAACGGTGACTTGCATCTTCGCCCATACAGGGCCTCAAATGGTGCCATGCCTATGCTTGCATGCCACTGTTGTTGTACGAGAACTCCACTAACCCCAAATGTCTAGCCCAATCCTTTCCCCAATCGAGAACGCATGCCCTCAACATATCTTCCAAGGTTTGAATCGTCCGCTCAGTCATCCCATCTGTCTGAGGATGATAAGCCGTGCTAAAGTGTATCTGTGTCCCCATAGCTTTATGGATGACTTTCCAAAACGAGATACATATCGGGTGTCCCTATCCGAAATGATGGACGAGGGAACACCATGTAGCCTTACGATTTCTCGATGAAAATGACGGCCAATTGCTCTGTCCCGGTTGTCTCTGGAATAGGAATGAAATGTGCTGACTTTGTCAATCGATCAACAATGACCCAAATCGTATCCTTTCCTCCCACCGCCGTAGGTAGCTTAGTGACAAAGTCCATTGATATGCTCTCCCATTTCCACTCCGGGATGGGTAGGGGTTGCATAATTCCAAATGGGTCTCATGCGGTGTTCGATCTTCACTTGTTGGCATGTCATACATCGGGCGACGAACCTAGCAACCTCCCACTTCATGTTCTTCCACCAAAAACTCTGTCTTAGATCCTTGTACATCTTGCTTTCTCCGGGGTGAATAGAATAAGGGGTGGAGTGCGCCTCCTTCAATATAGTTTGCTTCAGTCCGTCATTCGGTGGAATACATATCCTGTTCTTGAACCTCACCAGATCACCCTGAATCTTATAGTCGGAAACATCCCCTTTCTTGATTCTTTCACCAATCGCACGTAATTCAGGATCTTCCATCTGTGCTAGGCGTATCTCGTCTAGTAAGGACGAAAGTATATTGATTGAGCATAATCGTCCTTGCCTACGTTGTACCCATACTTCGGTGTTGCTTCTCCTGATCTCTTGCCGTAGTTCGGGCTGAAGCTGTTATCTTGGATACCATCATCTCTTGTGTAGTTTTCCGACTAAGAGCCTCAGCTACCACGTTGGCTTTTCCGGGATGATAGGAAATTTCCACATCGTAGTCCTTGATTAGCTCCAACCAACGCCTCTGTCTCATGTTTAGTTCTCTTTGCGTGAAGATATATTTCAAACTTTTATGATCCGTGAAAACCTTGCAAGTAACTCCGTAAAGATAGTGCCTCCAAATCTTGAGGGCATGCACCACCGCGGCTAGCTCCAAGTCATGTGTCGGGTAATTTACTTCGTACGGCTTCAGTTGTCGGGATGCGTACGCAACGACTCTGCCATTACGCATGAAGACACATCCTAGTCCATGCTTGGATGCATCCGTATATATAATGAATCCTTCTGTACCTTGTGGTAACACTAGTACTGGGGCAGTAGTTAACCTACTCTTGAGCTCGTCGAAGCTCTTCTGGCAGTCTGCAGTCCATACAAATTTGGTGCTCTTTCTCAGTAGGTTTGTTAACGGTCGGGCGATACAGGAAAAAGCCTCGACGAATCTTCGATAGTATCCCGCCAATCCTAGGAAGCTCCTAACCTCCTTGACATTCTTCGGTGGTTCCCAACTCGTTATTGTCTCGATCTTTTGTGGATCGACCTTGACACCTTCTGCTGAAACAACATGTCCGAGAAAATTTACCTCCGGCATCCAGAATTCGCACTTGGACAGTTTCGCATAAAGTTGGTGTTGTCTTAACACGCCCAGCACTTGCCTCAAATGTTCCTCGTGTTCCTGTCGGCTTCGAGAATATATCAGGATGTCGTCAATAAAAACCACCACGCATTTATCGAGGAAATCAATCAAAACTCTATTCATCAGTTCCATGAAAACGGCTGGGGCATTAGT
This sequence comes from Orobanche coerulescens, assembly GCA_033398695.1. NCBI lineage: Eukaryota > Viridiplantae > Streptophyta > Magnoliopsida > Lamiales > Orobanchaceae > Orobanche > Orobanche coerulescens. The sequence continues at coordinate 58,823,890 of CM065806.1, forward strand.
CAACCCGAAGGATACCACGATGTATTCGTAATGCCCATACCTCGACCGAAATGCAGTCTTGGGTATATCTTCCTCCCGAATTCTCAATTGGTGATATCCGGACCGTAAATCGATCTTTGAAAACACGACTGCCCCTTGTAACTGATCCAAGAGGTCGTCAATCCTTGGTAGCGGATAACGATTCTTGATAGTAACCTTATTCAGCTCCCTGTAGTCGATGCACAAGCGTAGAGAGTTATCTTTCTTCTTAACGAAAAGTGCCGGCGCGCCCCACGGCGAGGTGCTTGGGCGGATCAGCCCTTTCTCCAATGATTTTGAGTGTATCTTTAATTCTTTCATCTCGGCCGGTGCCATTCGCAGGAGCTTTGGAAATAGGTCTCATTCCCGGTTCGAGTTCAATGGCGAGGTCAACTTCTCGGTGCGGTGGCAGCCCTGGTAGTTCATCAGGAAAAACGTCTGGAAACTCATTCACCACCGGAATGTTTGTGATTGCAAGTTGTGAAGTGTCCTCTCGAAGAACATAACACTAGTATTCATTTCGAGAGGCTGCGGGAGGATTCTGATGCGATAATGCTGAGAGAACCTTTTGTACTAAAATGTTCACGTCCGCTGATGACATGTGTGGTACCATCATGAGCCGAAATGGAGATAGTCAGGTGGTAGGTATCCAAGATCGTTCTGTGCAATGGCATCCAGTCCATACCTAATATGATATCTTCATTGCAGGCGGGAAGACCATAAGATTAGCGGTCCAGTGTGATCGTTGATGCAGATCCCAGTCTCGAACCTTTGATCGCCGCAATCTACTACCCTCAGGTAGTTTTACAGTAAAGGGTTCACAAGGTACACAAACAAGTTTTAAGCGTTCAACACATTCCACAGATATAAACGAATGGGTGGCTCCGGTATCAAATAGTACATGCACTGGCTGAGAGTTAACAAGAAGAGTACCTGAAATAGCTGGCGCAGGCTGACCATCCGTAGCCCTCGGCTCAAACACACGAGGCAGCCGACTCGAGAGAAGGACGAGGTACCTCCGCGCCCACGGCCTCGTCGGCACCGTGCGGTGGTGGTTGGTTACAGTAGAATGGAGCTCGGTAGGAAACAGCGGGCGTCTGAGGGATTGCACAGAGCCTTGTTGACTTGGTTGCGAAGCTGGGCTCTGAGTGGAATTGGCCCGCCAGCAATAACGAGACATGTGTCCACTCTTTCCGCAAGTGAAACATTTGGTAGCCGTCTTCTGACACCGATCCTTAGTATGCCCGGTCATGCCACAATTGAAACAGTCCCTACGGTAAGGCCGATCAGATACACCCTTCTGTTGGTACGAAACCGCCGACTTAAAAGAATATGCGGGTCCCGAATTCGTTTTGTTGTTGCTCCCAGGCTGAACTGATGTCTTCTGCTTCTTCGAGTTATGCCCGATGTCGGTGTTAACAACTGTACCGGCATATGCTGTGACTACGTCCTCGTATGCTCTCAGGGTAGTGCAGTGAAATCCGGCGGCATAGCGTTGTACATCTTCCGGTAACCTCTGTGCAAGATGGCATATTCGTTGATCTTCTGATGGAACCATCTGGGAGATGTAACTTAGCTCGGTTCGGTAGGCCCGGATGATCTCTGATCGCATGTTCGTGGGCGGCCTTGAAAAAGGCTCGTGCGCGAGCCGTCGGGCTGATCGGGGCGATGACTCGCTCCGTAGTAGTCGGGCAAATTCGGTCCACCCGACCACTCGGTCCTCTGGCCTGTAAGTCCTCCACCATCGTGCAGCAGTGTCACGAAGTTGATTAATTCCGAGCGGCACCTTTCTGTTTTCTGGGCATCCGATCACTTCGAAGGCGGTCTCCATTTCAGAAATCCAGTCGTCCACGTGTTTCTCTCCTGTCCCGTCAAATAATGGAGGCCTAGCCTTCAGCATCTCTCCCAACCATCGATCCCTTCCTGCGTTTTCTTCCACATTGATGACCGGTATCCGTTCCGCCTGATTGACCTGAGCAATTCCCATGGCGATAGCCTGAGCAAGGACTGAACAAAAGTTGGATCCATGCCTCCCGGGTTGTTGTTACGGCGTTCCGCCTCCCGATCATTTTGATTAATCGGTGGCGGCCGGCCTGACAGGATGGGTCTCGGCAGTGTTCCCGTCCTCATTGTGGTTCGCGGCGGAACCCTGAGCGTCATTCACCACCCTTCTAGCTCCTCGGCGTGCCATCACTAACGGTATTAATCTAAAGCCAGTTCCACGCATGGTTTATAATTAAATGTTGCACAAAATAAAAACACACACATATCACTTACTTGCATTCCCATGAGGAGCTTCGATCGCTTGGGGTGTTGGACTTTGAAAAAGAATTAGGACAAAGTTTATTCAAACCAGGAGTTTCGCTCTGATACCATTTTCTATAACACCCCCAAAATATCCCGAGGTATTACAGTGCCGTGAATCCCACGTGGGACCCACAAGGCTAGTTAGAAAATAGACATTTTAAGAAAATCGTGATAAAACCTTAAATTCAAGGGTTACATGACAAGAAACGAAAGATTTAAGGAAAAATGTAATTCGGAGAATTATTACACAACACATGTTTTTCCAAAGAAAATAATTTATTCCAATTTAAGCAACGGCTAGAGATAATTCCAACACCGCTCAAGTCTGACCGGACCCCTGGGAATGTCCCGCACATGATGAACAATTTTACAGTATGACGAGTCATACCAGGTTGCCAGGGTCAGAGAATGCATATCAAATAACAACTACTAACAACAATATGTGACATTTTTACAATCACCGTATCTAGCAATCACAAGGAATATTTCATCATTCAACCGACGTGTCTTCCTCTTTATCACATAAACCCCCAAGGTCGCAACCAAGGGTCACGGAAGTATCCACACGGGAATACCCCGGAACATAGGTGCCCAATTCGGGTCTTACCCCTAACACATTTCCACACGGGTACCATACAGGTTTTATCCCCAACACATCGGCCCATTTATAACATCTTTAGAGAAAGACAACGTCGGCTTTTATCAAAATGGCACGTACACACATACGGTATAACATTGATATTAGAAATTCACGAGCAAGATTTCACTTGCCTGTGATCCGATAGTAGGTGCTTTATGATAACGAAGTCCCCACGCCCGCTCGAGCTTAACCTAGCCACGAGACATCCGATTAACACTTCGTACGGATCATAATGAATAAAACTAGTCTCCCTTTCCTAACCGGATTCCTAGTGTAGTTTTAATTGTCGGTATGAGTATCGTTTCCAAGTTTTCAAGTGTCGTTTATCTCGTTCAATCTTATAGTTAACATTAGGTATATCGATTTACTCAAGAAGATAATCCTACCATTCTTGATTGTCAACAAATTATTATGGCGAAATCGAATCTTATGCTTCCTAATACAATTCTATATTCCGAATACTACAATCGACGGATTTTATTGCACAATAACTCCGGTGGTTTAACAACCAATATTAATTATACTATCGAATTACTTCCTAGTTTGCTAAGTGTCAAAAATTACAAGGTGAGGGTGACTACGAACAATGGAACATACGGTGACGGATTACTACGAATTTCCCACAATTGATTCGTCAAACTTTACATTCCTAGTGATGATTTGAAGTGAAATTTCGTTTGCATGAAACGAAACATATAAGAAACGGAATTTCTCGTTACTACAATTCATCCGACAAGATTGTCTACAAAGTTTAGCAAAATCTAACCCATACCCGCAATATAACAAGTATTAACTAAGAAAACATCGAAGATATAACTCCAGGGATTGGTGGCTTACCTTTGGAAGAAAATATTTAAGATAGTTGACGTATTCACAAAAAATACGAGGAGAACGAGAAGTGACTTGAACGACTTGGATAATCTTCGCCGGAGCTCAAGAATCCACCTCCTTAATGTTAATTCAAGTGTTTAAGGCTTAAGAACCGGGTATAGGGCTAGGAATTTCTCCAAGGGTGGTAGTTTTGTGGTGTTGGGTCGTGCAAATGAAGAAGGGAGTTATCATTTTATAAAATCGATTTTGATAACGACGTTAACGATAAGAGTGTTACGACGTAAGGTGTATTACGTACGTAACAGTGCGATGACAACGTACGTAAAGAACTAACTGCCCGAAATGTGCACAAGTGTTACGTACGTTAATTTTGGGACATTACGTACGTAACAAACAGTTGACTCGTTTGTCATCTAGCCCGCCGAAAGTATCCCTGTCCGTGTCAAAAGAAAGATTCTGGTCGGGAGACCGACCCACCCGTTACGTACGTAGTATGGCTGCCTTAACGTACGTAACCATTGAAATTTAGCGTACGTTAGGCATGGGTTATAGCGCGCGTTAGACAGAATTTTTAGCCTCAACCACATTCTAACCATCTCGGGTGACCATCCCTTCCGCTCGTCAACAATTATCGGGGAACAAGACGTTGGCCACCGTCATATTCGCACCAACGATCGTCCCACGGCATCAAGGTGCGTCACCCCCGTTTCATTCACATCGTACAATTATATAGCACTCAATAGAATACATAAATAGAAATGACGTCACATTACCAAACATTCACACAGTACAAAGTAATCAAGCATGGAATACCGGAGGTATTACAATGCTCTTCGTGTTCCTTCTTCGTCTTCGAATAAAAAAGGATGTCGTCAATGAATACAATAACGAATTTGTCCAAGAATTGGGTGGAAGACACAATTCATTAAATCCATAAACACAGCTGGAGCATTGGTTAGACCAAACGGCATCACCAAGAATTCATAATGGCCATAGCGAGTACGGAATGCAGTCTTAGGAACATCTTGCTCCTTCACCCATAGTTGATGATAGCCAGATCTCAGATCAATCTTGGAAAAGAACTTTGCACCCTGAATTTGATCAAAGAGGTCGTCGATGCAAGGTAATGGGCAACAGTCTCTGATCGTGATACGGTTTAACTCACGGTAGTCAATACACAGTCTCATACTACCATCCTTCTTCTTCACAAATAGAACAGGAGCACCCCATGGAGATACACTCGGACGAATGAATCCACGTTCCAAAAATTCTTAAAGTTGCTTCTTCAATTCCTTCAACTCAAAAGGAGCCATACGATAAGGAGCTTTTGAAATAGGTTCAGCACCAGGAATCAACTCAATGCTGAATTCAACTTCACGTTCAGGAGGTACTCCCGGAAGCTCTTCTGGAAATACATCGGGAAAATCTCGGACTACATGATGATTCTCAAGGCGAGGTTCATCCACAAAAGTATTCTTGATGGAAGCTAAGAAACCCTCACAACCGTGTGAGATCAATGTACGGGCTTTCAAAGCAGAGATGATTCTCATAGACTTAACAGGTCGAGAACCCTGATAAATGAATTCGGTATTACCGAGGTTACCAAAGATGACACGTTTGGCATGACAGTCAATCGTGGCTCGATGTTCCGTCAACCAATCCATGCCTAGAATGATATCGAAGTCGCACATCTCCAAAGGAAATAGATTGGCAGAACGAGTTTTGTCGTCAAAACATAAGGGATAGTTCTTAAATTCATGGCTAATAATTACTTGATTCTTCATAGGGGTGGATATAGATAAGGCATAGTCAAGTAATGTAGATAAGATTGTAATATGATTAGCAAATGAAACAGATACCACAGAATGAGTTGCACCAGTATCAAATAAGACAAAAACAGCTCAACCAAACATATATAAGGTTCCCGTAACGGTAGCTGAAGCAGTTGCCGCCTGATCTCTGGTTAAAGCAAACACCCGACCTTTAGCAGCTGGCTGTTTCCCATTACCCTTTCCATTATGCTTAGGACATTCAAGAGCTTGATGTCCTACTACACCACAAGAAAAGCAACCTCCAGTAACTTTGTGAGACGGTTTTCCTGGATGCAGCTTCCCACATGTAGCACATGGGGGAGAAGTAGCCTGATCAGGAAACCTCTTCTGATTAGAAGGACCAGAACCGGACCCATACCCAGAAGCACAGTTGAAATGTTGACCACGGTCACGCCCAAACCTCTGACTGTTATCACCCCATCTATCATAGTTTCTCTGATCCTGTACCTTAGGGGTATTCAGTGGAGTAGGTGACAAAGCCGGTCGAATCCGGTCACCTTCTCTGTTCCTCTTATTACTGTTCTTGGACCTCTCTCGAAGAGTCTCAATGTTACCACCACATGGGCGACATCTGTGAACTCAGTGTTCACAATACCATCAAGAATCCAATCGTTCAACGCCCATTTAAAATTCTTGGCCTGCTCTTCATGTGTACCAGCCCTAGTTCCCAAAAACCCAGCCAAACGAAGGAATCTCTTCATGAATTTACCAGTAGTTTTATCCTCCAACTGACGGATAGTATGTTACTCATGTTCATACTTTTGCTGTTCTGATCTAGGGAAGTACTGCAGAAAGAAAACATCACGAAACTCCTGCCAAGTCATAGCAGCAACAAAAACATCTCCACCCTTAGCTTGCTTGAATGCTTTCCACCAACTCAAGGCATCACCCTCCAGCTTATAGCTAGCCAGCCTAGCTTTAAATTCATCCGCACAACCTAACACCTCAAAAATATTCTCCACATGCGCAATCCAGTTCTCAGCATCGACTGGAGTGCTAGCAGTTCTGAATGATTTGGGTTTTTGATTGCCAAACCGCTCTACCCAAACATGCATAGTGGGGGGAACATCCCCACCAGAACCACCAGAAGTCCCTGTCTGACGAATCTCATTAGTAATCCTGGCAGTGAGATCCGGTAACAAGTCTTGAACAGCCGCAACAACAGCCGCATTAAAAGTAGCTTCATCACTTCGAGATGAGGTAGTAGTACGAGTGTTCACCATCTAAAAGATCAATAAACGAAACAGCGAAGACAAGATTAGAGGCTAAGATCAAAATATAAAGGAAAACGGTTAAAGCAGAAGGAAGCCTAATGTCTACCCAATCCTCACAGGTCCTAACCTAAGCTCTATAGGTCGAACCTAGGCTCCGATACCATAATTGTAACACCCGAACCCGAAAAGTGCCAAAATGTAACATTATGGTGCCAATCAGAACATACTAACGCAAGCGGAATACTTTCATTATAAATTAAATAATGATTCAAGTAAAACAACGACTTCCAAAGTATTATCTCAACAATGTCTCAGTGAAGGAAATAATCCAAAACATGTCTAAAATGAAATACAACTCTAAAATACTAAGTCTTAAAATACTCCATAAATGGGAATCTAAACATGGGTAGGTCCTCTAGCTCCTACTCTCAACGCTCATGCCCAGCATCCCGCTTATTACCTGCCACAGAGAAAAGAAAATGCGGCTGAGCTAACGCTCAGTGAATAAATATAAATAATGAAAGGTGAAACGCATAAACGAAAGAATAGTAAATGAATCCAAGAGAACCTGCTGAACAAGATGTCAAAGGAAATATGGAACAAATGTTGAAAGAGTCAAAACTTAAACAAAGGAAAAATATAGAATGGATGTCAACATAAATAAAGAAGAATGCCCAAAGTATCAAACAAATAGCAAATCGTACAAAGGAGTCTACCTCTCCACATGTACTAATGTGAAATGGGTCTATTGCACACACACAAGTCCATTCACCAAATTCTAAACATAACTAAGTACCTAGGATGCATCCATACGCTCCCTGCAAAACAGATATACATATGCCAAGTTCTATACTAAGCATACATACAATATACACGGGCCAAGTGCGCTATACATAGCAATATAAACAAATTGGAATGCCATGGACAAAGTCACACCTCCACAGATAGTGTCAATACCATTGGTGCATCAATGGCAAGGTCATGGAACCCCCATGACAGGTTAAACAAATATGGGCAACATAAATAGGAAAATGATGTATATAATAATCGTGAGCGGCAATTTCTAATTGTCCACTAAGATGATGACTATGGAAATGAATAGAGCATCAATAAAGAATCAAACAAGCAACAAAGCAAATAAGGATCAATAGCATCAAATAACCAACATCGGGAAGAATAAAGTCATGAGAAACTCTTACTAAAAGAGGGTGGAATATCTGTACCTTAAGAAATGAAAGCAAATGGAAATTGAACACAAGGAAAGTTGGATCACTCCTCCTTCACTGAATCTACACGAATTGTAATCATATATTACTTATACGTTCATTAAAGTTATAACGGATTCATTACTCAAAGTTACTTATTAATAGGTCAGGGATTTCACAAGTGAATCTGGTTCTGTTTTCTTATGAATTTTAAAGAATAACAAATAAGGTTCTGAGGTTTTGCAATTTTTACTTGTGATTACCATATGATCTAAGCACCTCCCCAAATTTTTCTAGATTTTATTTCTAAGTTCAAATATCATTTCAAAAATCGTTTTCTCAAACCTGTCCAGAAACTGTTCTGTAGGTATACCCCAAAAGTTTTGCATTAATCAACATAGTTAAACCTTTCAGAAAAATCTACAAAACTTACAGTAACTAATAAACCTGTCATATGTTCTCATACTAAAATTTGGGGTTCTCAATCGTTATAGTTTGTGAATTAAAAATCATAGAAACAGACTGAAATCAGACTCAAGATTTTCAGATTCAACAACCGTTTTCTTATAAATTCTTTGGATGACCAAATCAAACTCAAATCCATCCAAAACAATTAGAAAACTTAGTAACCTCTTTAAACTTAGTTTTAGACTCAAGAAACTCAGAAAAAAACGTTGGGATCATTTATTTATTCACCTTATAATCTGACCCAAATTCTGCGCAGTCTACTATTGTGACAGAAAACAGCACAATACCCCAATTAAAAAAAAACTAAACGTCCCTCATTAAAGCCTAGGGTTTGTTGATTAGATCCAAGATGTGCATAACCAACGGATTCATATAGCCTAAGACAGAAATAGAATTCGACATATATGTTTCATATTTTCATGATTTCATGTGACGTTTTTATGTGTTAAACGTATCACCGATTCAGTGAGGAATGTTGTATTAGCATGATTATTATAGTTCTTATGACATGTTTACCACTGATTATATACATTATATAGGTGTCGAATGAAAGGGAAAAAAACAAAGAGGATGAGAGTACCTTGTGGCAGAAATAACGAGGCAAAGAGGGAAACCAAAACCAAACCCACGAATCAAGATACAAACTATCTAAGGACACCACGATCAAACACCTTCAAACCTCCCTTCTTCTTGATCTTGAGGGCTGAACTAAAGAGACAATGGCTGCTTAGGGTTTCGATAAGGAGAGGAAAGAATATTGCCGTATGTTTTGTGAAAGAATAATGAGGAGGAGCGTGCGTTTGGTTAAAAAGAAAACAGAAAGTTATAATTGCGATTCAATTTGCTTTGATTCGTCTGTTATTAAGCATGATTATAGGGCTGAATATATGGAGTTCATATCTCTTTTTAATTAGTCACGAACGTGTGATTGATTTGTAGAGAATTAGGAAAGTTTTGAATTAGTAATAAACTTATATTTAGGCATATTACTTGGGTTAAACTTAATTAATACATTAACATAACATAACATATAGTTTTAGGTTTAATTTAAAAGATTACAAAGCTTAGGGTAATTTCTGAAATTAGACGAAAATTTGTATCCGAATTTTAGGGTTTTACAAATCTAGTCTTACATTCTAGGACGAAGCACATAGATGTCAAGCATCATTCATCAGAGACCATGTGCTCAACAAAAGAGTAAGGGTGGAAAGAGTCAGCATAGAGTATCATATTGCTGATATATTCACAAAACCTTTGCCACAAGAAAGGTTTCTCGAACTAAGCAGGGATCTTGGACTTCTAGACTAGGAATATAGTGCCTAACAGAAAATCTGTAGACAAGAATGTCACTTGATCTGAAGAACAATCGAGAAAAACTACCTGATAAGAACCAGATGTGGAAAAGTCACCTAATCTGAAGCAGACAATAAAAGTCATCTGAGCAGAACCACAGACGAGGAAGCCACCTGATCAGAACCAGATGAGAAAAGCCACCTGATCAGAACCACGGACATGGAAAGTCATTTGTTCAGAAGCACAGACGAGGAAATCTTGCTGATCAATACCGCAACCCTGATGCAAAAAGTCAGCTGATCAAAAGTGAAAAAGTCAACCAGCTAAGTTTTTAATTTCTTTTAATACTCATTTTATAACATGTGGACTAGACCGCACGTTCTCACTAGCTCTCACGTCTACATCATGTCGTCCTATCAGTCACACGAACCGCCAGTCTTTATTAATTATTTTTAGAAAAAACCTGTGTTGCTATTTAAGATGGTTGAAGTCATTTCACTAAAACCTTATCGTCTTCAACCTTTGAAACGAAGAACCCTGATTTTTCTCAGAAAAGCAAAAACCCTAGAATAATAACTACACTAAAATCCGAAAAATTTGCCGATATGGACGCCAATACCTATTTCAAGAACACCAATCTGAGGATGGTGAAGGAACAGATAATTCAGTATTTTCGTAGACTTTGTCGATCTACTAGAGGCTAATAACACCGCGTCGATGGCGCAACTGATCTGGAAGATGAGGAAAAACAAAATTTACCAATTTCTGGGTATTAACCCTACACATCTATTCAAGAAGGCTGTCGTTTGCTTTTATAAGGAGGCCCAAGTCAGAGACAGGGGGATTGAAAGCTCGATTTTTGGAGAACCTGTTTTCATAACCAAACAGACCATCGCAGATGCATTCAACTTGGAGAACTGGGGCATTGCGGTTGAGGCCCTGAAACGAAACCCAATTGAGATATGTTACGAGATAAATATGGCGGACCAGCCGATGAAGATGAAATTTAGTGCTCGGAAGTTAAACCTGAAGAAAGAATACAAATAAATGTTGGACATAACAAACAAAATTTTGATGGGAATGGTAGGAAGCTTTGACCAGTTATCTTACTCCGAATATATAGTCACGGGCGCTGTGATTTAGAGTCAACGGATAAATTGGCCTGACGACGTTTACAGGCAATTATTCTGAGAAGTAAATAAAGTGAGATGGGATAATGACAACAAGAAGTTTGGACAGAAGTTTAGGCTTTAGAACTCAAATCAGTTACATTCTGAAGTTCTTGGGAAAAGCTAAAGGGAAGGCAGAGAACTTTCATAGCAGCAAGAGACTTGGTCACCTGGACCAAGTTGCAATGGACAAATTTACAGAGATCAAGACCAGGGCGGCGGAAATAATTGAGAGGATGAAAACTGGAACATCCTCGTATGAAGCACCCACGGACTCATATGAAGTTGTATCAGATGCAGCTGATAAAACTACAGCTGATAAAACTGCAGCTGAGATCCAAACCGCAACTGAGACTCTTGTTCCAACCCCAGCTGATCAGTTAGCTGCAGATGAAGACATTCCACCTGCTCCTACAACCTCACCTGTTCTTCCAACCGCAACTATAACCGCACCTGCAGACAGTCCAGACAGTGACAACATACCCATATTCAAGCTTTAAAAGAGAAAGTAATCTGAGAGAGAAGAAGTTGTCCACATCACGTCACCCCCTAACAATCTCCCAATAAACAGAAGAGTCTGGTGGACCACTCACCTGGAGAAAAGAAGGACATACAGCAATCCACCAACACCCTAGCTGCACTACCACTCACCACATCTACAGATCAACCAGCTCACTCTACTGAGCTGATACCAGAAGTAATTCTACTCCTTACACTCCCTAGTGTCACTGAAGAAGAAGAAACAGAGGAACTCCTAGGGGAACAAAATGTCCAATACTCTTTAAACCTCAAGGAGAATAACCCTCTGAACCTTACCAAGGCATAACTGAGACTGGTAAGAAAACAAGCTCTGAAGTATTCATCTGTCAATATGTATAAAGAATGGAAGGGATTACAGACACTTAGCTTCTCTGAGCTAAAGGAGTCAGTTAAGAAAAGTGGGTGGGACTATCCCATAGCCACTGAACACCTCATAACAGCATTCCATCATGAGTCAAACCTGAGGTTATTATTGGATGAGAAGTGGTTCATATCAAATTTCAAACAAAATATGGACTGGTTCACATTTGACATTATGGAAGGAGTAGCTCAGTGGATGAATTTTGATGATGAAGAAAAGGATGAAGGAGAAAAATAAGTAGTTGAAAAGGAGAAGGAAAAAGACGAAGAAAATAAAGAAGTTGAAAAAGAGAGGGGAATATAGATAAGGAGAAGTTGAAAAAGGAGAGCAAGAGAAGGAAGAAGAAAAAGCAGAAGAAGAGAATGAAGTAGCAGAAGAGAAAAAGGATGATAAGGACCATGATTAGGATGCACCTAATCAGGCAGCTCAGCTCAGCACCTAATTAAATATATGATCGCATAGACCTAAGCTCCGATACCACTGTCGTGATTCGGTAATTAAAAAATTAAGTTACGTAGCGGAAAAATAAATCAGTCTAACAGATAAAGACCGAACCCATAAAGATTCAATCAAGCATCGTATATAGAATTAAATAGGCAAAGATAAAATTAAAGAAATCATACCCTCGTAGTACTTTGATAATTTTGTCTTGAAGGAAAAACCAAGCTTTGTAAAGTTCCCGAGCACCAAAAACCACTGTTCCTTTTCGTATCACAGACACTAATAGAAATCCAATTCGTTTAGGCTTGATGAATGATTCAACACCGAAGATGCCGGGTCTATCTATGTTACCACGCAACCGATATTGGTCGAAAAAATTCTATATTAGTTCATTCTCTAAGTGATGTCGTATTTTTTACTCTCTTATTTTATTCTTTCTTTCTCTCTATGATAAACAAGAAAGTTAAAAAAATTCTCCCTCACCTCTCAAAATGTCTTCGGTCGAATTGGTTTTTGTATGTGTGTGTGCTATTATGTTTTATAACATGATGAGATTAAATTTCAAGTTCATGATAATCTTGATATCTTATCTCCACATGTATAAATCAAGTCAAACACACCCCACACAACATGACAAAGGTGTATACTTCATAAAATGAGAGAGCAAGAGAGGTGGGGCGGTCCTATCATGTTTTGATGAGAAGAAATGAGTCGAGCCACTCGGGTCGTGTACCAGAGGTTCACGTGTCTAGTCTATTAAGTAAACTTTGTTTTATCTATAATGTATTTTTTACTTAATTAATTAATATAATTAATTAGTTATATCAAATACAATATTATAATTATTTTTCTCCAAAAAATAATTATTTATGAATTAAATTAATCCTCAGTAATTAATTTCAATTCATAAGACCGCATCGATTATCTAATAAATCAAATTAGATATCTAATATCCAATATTGATCTTCCTAAATACTAATTTTTCGTCAAATTTCCTTGTGCGCGACTCCATAGGTCCGTCTTAGTCGGCAGTGGGAGGAACCGAGGAGTGCTTGTAAAACTTAGCCAGCCTAGTAGCCCCACTCCAATCTAACTGAGAACGAATGATAGAATCATTCTAAAACCATTATGTCCTGAATACCGTATACGAATAAACCCTTCAATCTTATGTCTCGATCAGGTATTAAGGTCACGGTAATGTCAAATCCTATTGGACATGACTCTATGCATTTGTTAATGCAAACAGAGATCACCAGGCTCTCATGTATCAAATACAACCAGCTCGGAATGATTTGGCCAAAGACTTATGATCTCATTTATCATTAACAACATAGGATAATTACCTGCTTACTTAGAGGAAAATAATCTTATCTTGGTATTCAGTAGAGACTGCTACTTTCCCACTAATTTTCACTTCGAGGTTGATCCCACCTATTGGAATATTCTATTCCACATAATTATAAAATGGTTTTGATAATGAGTTGTCGAACAAAGAAAAACAACAATGACACAAACTAAAACAACAAAGGAAACAACATTTTGTACCGAAGCAGTTAGCGCACGCAAATAGGCAGGCTAACACACGCTAGTCAGAAAAAATAACATACGCTAAACTATAAGTGTTACATACGCTAAAGGAAGGTCAAATACATCACAACAGTCATAACAAAATGACATATGCAGTGACGAAGAATTATCCCACGCTACGAGTGTTGAATAGCGCACGCTAAAGAGCATTCCAATTCAAACCAAATAAATACATTAGATTGATACAAGGAAGTCAAAAGGATGCAACGGATACATGGTGACACATGCAATAACGTCACATTAACGCACGCTACGAAGGTTATTAACGCACGCTAAAGATAGAGTCGGAAGCGTAGACTCAACCGATCAACAGTTAATGTACGCTACATGCTGATATTACGTATGCTAAAGAGGATTAGTGAATGCTCAACCTACATATAGTGCATGCTAAAGAGAGAAGGCAGCAACGGCTAGTTGAGGCTTTATGCCTATAAATACCAAGGCATTTAGTATCATTCATAACAACAACTCCAAGGAGCTTATATACATACTTGTTATTATTGTATACATTATCGTTGTTGTAATTGTGCTTAATTGATAAGTGTTTGAGTGTTCGTACACTAAACCATACACGAGAGGAAAGAAATGATTGTAGATTGATTCGGTGTTATTAGGATCGTTGATCTGGCATTATTAGAATCATATCTAAATCCAAGTGAGGTTTGTCTAGTACCAATCGAAAGCTAGATAGGTTGATTCCTTGTCCGATAGAAAAGAAAAACGGTTTAGCTTGGACCACTATAAATTCAAGAGTGTAACAGTTTATCTCGGACCAATATAAGATAAGATTGTAGAGGTATCCCTAGGACAAATAGAAGATGAGGTGTAGGGGTTGATCTTAAGACTGTAGAAAAAGATATGGAGAGAGGACGTAGGCACAATTGGCCCAACCTCTATAAATCTTGTTTTGTTATCTTCCACAATTTAATTACGCTTCCGCAAATGCAAAAGAGTTTGAAAACTCTAGTCCGTGATATTATTCACCATTCTAAGTGGGTACCAATTAACAACACCACCAACCGGTGATTGGATTGAACTACGGTAATGACTAACTTAATGTCACAGGCACATCTCCTACTGAAATCTCAAGTCAAAGGTTCATGTATACCTATCACAACTTTTCGACTAGTCCTTGACAATCCCAGAGTGAAATCGATGTGACTGAATCGAGGTGAGTCGTCCCAGTATACTAATCACATTAGCATACCTATAACGTGTGCTCCCACTAACCCTTAGTGAAAACAGGCACTCTACACGTCAAAGTACACGTTATACAAGCCTTGTCTAAACTTAATGCCAGTTAAGTTTTATTGGCTTGCAAACCAGTTAAGCATTCGAGCCCTAAACACTTCCAGTGCCTATCTCCTCATCTTCATGAGAAGTGGAATGTTTGCTCTCAAATGCAAGGACTATTATTTATATACCAAATCATAATGCCAGTGATATACCATAATATAGAAATAATAAATGCCTTATTTAATTTAATATTCATAATTACAATACAATGCTCTCACTCTCTCATCCTTTGAGTGGCATTCGATGGAATATTCCTAAAAGCCATATCATATAACATATACACAATAAGTATGATATAAGCTATGACAAGTCGCACTCGATGAATACCACAACACAATCACAAATTCGTGACACACGGCAAATGATTAATACCAATCAATCATCAACATAAAATATTCAACCTAAATTGACAGATAATTCAAGACAAGCAAAAATGAATATCTCGGTATTACATTCTTCCCCACTAAAAAGATGTTTCATCCTCGAAAGCTAAATTAAAAGAAAACAACAATCAAAGAAAATAAGCCAAAAGCAAAAAATCTACATCAAGGATCTCTACGAGTCAAACTCGACACTGATGCTGAAACCTGAGTCTCGAATGATCCAGAAACTATCTCATAGTATTAGAGTCGGTGTCCCTTGCATCCATAATTATAAAAAGTCACTGATGGTGTCTATGATTTGCACGATCATGGCCCGGAACTTTACAATTAAAGCATCTTGTACTTTACAGTAAGTTAGTGATACCGACCTGGCACTCTTAGATCTATCGGATGTTATAAAAGGTCCTACATACATACGATATAGGATTACATTTTAGAAACCACAATTCCCTTACTCCTCGATGAGTGATCAGAAATTTGTTGCTTCTTCGACACAGATACACACTCTATCGACATCAAAGTCATCTCGTATGCCAAAGCTCAATCCTATAATCTCACAACATAGCACAACGAGACCCAACCCTATACTAACAAATATGTGGTTTCATCTGCATATTGAAATGATGGATCTTATCTTTCTCATCCTCCACCTGCTTCAGCACATAATTAAGCTGTCGGATATAATCAACAATGGCCTCAAACACGGATATATCTTGCAGTTGAACCGAAAAAAAATATCAAACTCGCAAATCCCTAACCAACCCTGGGCAGAACTCGGTCCTCCATCAATTGTTTGAATTTATCCCGAGCGACAAATCGATCCTTAGGCTTAATAGCCTCCCACCAGTTAGCAGAATCTTGCTCGAGAAGATAATGTGCAATAAGTACTCTCCGATTCTCAGGGCCATCAATAGCCTCAAAAATCTTCCCGAGCTGGAATAACCAACCATCCATCCTAAAGAATCACGCGAACCAACAAAACAAGGAGGATGCATATTAATCACTTTCCAAGCCATTTTATTTTCCCAATATCATCACCTGGAGTTGAATTATTGTGTAACTGCCTGAGTCAAAAGGGCATCTGATTCACCATCTGCTGAATCCGATTCGGGAATATTACAACATTGTAGACCCTTCTCACAAGAATATACCAGGATTAAGATCAATTTATAACCATATTATTTGACAGATGGGGCCGAATAACACAGGGAATACTGACTACCAAGTAAACCATTGAGATAAGACATCTGCCAAGGCCACACAAATACATAATAAGAAGAAGTGTAGGCGAAACCCCATTATGACCCATTCTCACACAGATACAATATTATACCCGTACAAGAGTAGGAAACAGGATGATATAACTCAATAAATAAAACCATAATGCCGACTCTCATGTGATTAGCAGTGTCCCCTTTCCTTATCCTTTGTGCCAAACCTATGACTGCTCCCCCGAGCTAGAAATACCTGAAATGTATATAACGCATTTTGCCTATTTAAGGGGTTAGAAACTGGAATTTTCTAGTACAAGTATTCTAATAATACACATTATACCCCGTAAATATCAGTCATGAATCAAACAGCAATGAGCCTTAAAACAGATTCCCGAGAGGTTAAATCAAAGCCAGGTCTTATAAGACATTTCATCATCTCAGGAGTTTTAGTCAACATAAAGTCTTTAGGAATGTTTGGTATATTTTTGGTAGTATTTTTTTGTATTTTATATATATAATTGTGTGTTTTGTATGATAATTTATAATCTTTTATCGTATATTTATATTATTTAATTTTGGTAGAATTTTCTATGATTTTGTGTAATTTTTGGATAATTAACTAAAATTAAATTATATCTGCAGTTTAACCAACCGGTACAAGACATATCAATCTGTTCAAATGGCGATATTTTTTCAGAAATCAAAAATAGTCATGACTGGCCTCATTTTATTCATCTCATCGAGGCGATCATTTTAAAAAAAATCATCCAAATCCGAGTTCGTATGAAGAAGTTATGGCCGGTCGAAGGACAATTAAATAGACAGACCATATCGCGCCACATGTCAATTCTGGATTGGACAGTCAACTTTCAGCTGTCGCGATCCATGATGTCAGCACCTCCTTGACAGCCGTGAATTATTGTTAGTGGCAATTAAATATTTTAAAATAATTATTTTATTAATTTGGAAGTATTGTAAATAGGGGAGGAAGGTGTAGGGTGGAAAGGGAGAGAGGGAAGTAGAGAGACATTAATTTGAAAGAGAAAAGAATATTGTTTAATAAAATTATATTTAAGAAAAATATTATCGAATATTTATTTATTTGTTGTTATTATGAGTGAGGATTTTTTTTACTAGGGCTATGGTGAAACCATGTCTAAATTACTATGGAATATTTATTTATTTATGTTGTTATTATGAGTGAATAATTTTCTTTTACTCGGGCTATGATGAAACAATGTCTAAATTATTATTAATAGTTACATAATTATTTCAGCCGTATGTTTGAATGATTATGATTTTCACTTCAATAGGAGAATATTATTTCATCAATTATATCACGTATTTTTTATAGTAATAAATTCCCGATTGATTTGTAATTATTGATATTAGTTAATTTTTTTGATTATTTATTTTCTATTAAATTAATACATATAATGCCTATATTTTACAATTATCAAGCGAAGGAAAATCTATATTCAAATAATAGTTTTGTACTTATTATGAAATCTATAGGGAAAGAGTGAGATTGATTTCAAAATCTATTCTATGAATTTCTTGGAAATTAATATATGAAATAAATAATAAATAGACATTGGTGGATTCTAAACCCTAGTAAATTATATAAAAATCTATTTATCTAAATTTCACTTAATTATTGTTATTTATTGCAATTATTTCAATAGTTCTAACAATCAAATTATTTAGGACTAGGTTAGAATTTAATGTAATTTTGTAATACAATATAAATATTTTTACTTCACCATCATAATATTCCCTGTGGAATTGACCTTGAACCACATATCTATATCGAACCAATCGTGCACTTGCGAGTATTAGATTTTAGAACCAGCAAGTTTTTGGCACCGTTCCCTGGGAGGCGCAAACGAAGTACAAAAAGACTATCGTCACCAAGTTAGTTAAATTCTTCTACTATTTATTTATTTTAATGCTTTTCTCTATTGTTATTTTTTCTTTTTAATATTCCTTTTAGATTGTGTTAGTTTGTATAATAGTTAGTGTTGGCCACACGCTATACAGTAAACAACTTAGAGGGGGTTAAATAAGCTGTATCCTCTTACGAAGTTCTTTACAATCGCAACTAAGTATTCTCCTGTTTGCTTGGTGCGTACAGGGTTTTTACAATATGTATACTTAAATCACACATGCAGATAGAAAACAGTAAATGGTAGAATGTAAATACACACATATTTAAGTGGTTTGAGGTAAACCCCTATATGTCGATGTATCATTCACACAGATTGATACAACCGACATAGCTTGCGCCATTCACACAGGTTGTCTTGGATTCTTCAACTTGCTTCCTCTCATACAAATCGAAGCTTCATCTTCAATGCTATTCATCCCACACAGGTCAAAACTAGCAAGGCTTAGTCCACATAGGGCTAAGTTAATCTATACGAAAGGTTTGATAGAACAAGGTCAAACAGCGGTTGTATGTTTGATGAGCGTTTGCTCTAAGGTGTGCTGTTTGCATTGAGGACTCTGTATATTTCTTCTCTTGATGAAGCTGTATGCCCAAGGAAATATATTGCTCTTGTAAGCTTGATATTCAGATTGTCAGAGAGCTAATCCGTCGATGTATTTTGCGAATTAAAAGTGTTTGCAATGTCCTCTTGCTTGGGGTAATTTATAACTTTGAAAATAGATCAGTTATAAATGTAGCCGTTGGCCGGTTGATAAGATTGATACTTTACTGATTGGCGGCTTCAGATTGTTTGAATTAAAGGCGATTCACATTTAATGCTTCAGACATTCTTTTTGCCTAGCATTAAATGCTCTTCAGACTGTAGTCTCTTCGGCCGCATTAAATGCTGTCCTATCAGCATTAAATGTTACTTTAACTGTGAATACTTTGCGAATAAATAATGTTTGGTTTAACAATGGTTTAAAGTTTTCTTGAGTCCTGTTGGATATATGTATTACTTTTTCTAAGTAAAACACCTACAGCATGTTTCCTGTATCCAACATCTTCATCTCTTGCTGTATCTTACCGACTACGCTGTAGGAAAGGACTCTTGACTTTGATGGAAGATCTTTAGCTGTATGGACATGTTGTATGATATTCTTCAAAGAGCTTCCATACTTGCACCAAAATGCGGACTTTGAAGAACTTGCTGTATGAGGCAATTATGAAAACACAAAAATCGGAGTTTTTCCAACAATTTTTCTCATTTTGATAATGCCAAAAATTCCTTTATGCGAAGAGGCTGTCTTTAAGTCTTCTATCAAAAGATCCGATCTTTCAGACTTAGTCTAAAAAATTTGAACTGCTCGCAGGCAAGTTCTAAAATGAAAGATCCTACAGGACTAAGTGTATTACAACTTAACTTATGATTGGCGCGTAGGCACAATCTTACAGGAAGTAATCCTAATCGAATAGAACTTAATCTATGAACTGTTCGCAGATAAGTTCTTACAGCTTTGAGACTTTACTGATGTTTTGTATCTGGTAAATATTTCATCACAAAATATACTTAAAATAACAACATTAGATAACGAGTTGTAATCTTTGGGATAAAATGATATTTTATTGATAATCAAGTACAATGCTGATAGAAATGAAAATTAAATTGGAAGCAGACAATAAATATAAATGTGCAGAAAAATGAAGTACTATCCCTTGTATGACTGATGTCTCCAAGTTCCCAGGGAGGGGTCATTTTCGGTTCCCTTCCACCAGTTGACTAGAGCATCTCTTCCTCGATCCCTATTATAAGTTTTTACCTTCTTGGATGCGTCAAAGTAAAGAATCCAGTCTTCCAGATGGGTTAGTCATTCGCCTTCATGACTTTCGATTTCCGTTTTGTCTGGAGTGGGAGATTTATTTCTTCAAGGAGCCTCGAAAACACTTTAGCTGCATCCTCCACCGTATTAAATTGGTTAAACATGGGACATTACCTAATGAGAACACAACAGTATCTCATCAGTTCATTATTTTTACATGCCTTCAACTCATCGGCTGTTAGCTGCCCGTCTGTTGGGAGTTTCATCTTTGTAGTAGTTTGCACATTGTTTTTCCATGGGAAGTTGGGATCCTAGAACTCTAGACGAGAACAAGATACCTTGTATCCCTTATTTCCTTGTCATAGCCCTGGTCCAACTAGCCATCCAATGGTAGATGCAACAGTGTCGTCTAGGATAGCCTTCATCTCCTTCTATCTCTCTCTCCAGGCATCATTTCCTTGCAGTCTCTCGCAACTCTTCCCCCTTTTTAGCAGTATCAATATCCGATACTTTGTCGTAAATACCCCGAAGGAGTTCCATTGATTCGGCAGGTTTGTCTTTGAGATCAGTAACACAATCCACCAGCCTTTTCAAGATGATCTGGCACCACTTCACCTTTTCTCCAGTCATAATGGCCACCATCATCCTGAAACGTATATTTGTGCACATCTTGAATGCACCAATTCTATTCTCAACCACCCTGCAGCAAAAATCATGCAAATAAATGTATAGCAGGGTGAAGTTTTTCTTGTGACAAGACAAGTGAACTTGAGAAGGTTGGGAGTTTCCAGTGAACAAATCCCAACAAGCCTCCAATATTAAACCATTACAAGGAAGTCTATACAAACATTTAAGTAGTTCTCAGTTGATGGTTATCTCCTCATCTTGGACGGTGCTGACGATGGAAGTGACGTCAGAACCCTTTTTGTTCGACACATATTGAAACTCATCACCAATAAAGAGATCTTCAATGATCTGCTTGTCGTAGTTCTCCATATACAGGCTACCCAACCGATAGAGGCCGGTTTGCTTCACATGGGAGACAACTAGGTTCATCCCGGCTACATCCTCATCCTCAGAAATTAAACGCTCCTGAAGAATTGAGAGAGGAAAAATCCTTCCATCTATTATAATGTCCTTCTTATTAACTGAGAAAGATGAAGTAAGTAGAAAACCAGATAGTATGTAGGTCGTATGTTGTAGTCTCAATAATATGCAGAAAGCATAAAAAGTTTGTAGATCAGTATACTGGCCCTTTTATAGGGTGCATGGAATGCTAGGTTACAGTGAATGGTCAGATTTAAGGGATGGGAACCGTCTTTAAATGATCGTACAAGATGGATTCAGATGTAACTTGTACGTATAATTCATCAGTTTTGAAATTAATGAGCAGTCCCACATCTGACACAGTTTGTCTTCCACTATTGCACGGAACGACAGTTTGAATTTTGAAATCACGATTTTTAAGGCATTAAAGTCCAGATGTCTCTTCAGTATTCAAAGATAAATAATTTTAAATTCAGACAGTGTATGTGGATTTAAATCAGTTTGTTGTGTTTAAAAAGTATAAATTTAGATATGATTAAAATATTAATTGATATCCTATAGTGTATGTGCTGTATCCGTGAAAATACAGAGTTTCCCCTTAAAAGGTACATACATGATTCAATTCTTACAGTACTTTTGTACTAATACAGTATTCTTGACTCATACTGTATTCCTCCTTAATAATGAACATGTCATCTTTAGAAAGGTTATATGCCTTCTTCTTCCCATAGTAAAGATACAACTTGGAGCTCTGAATGTACAATAAATTAAAGTGGATACTGTATTTATGGGTCTTACAGCATTCCCCTCAATTGATGAGTAAAGTGTAAAAACTTACAGGGAGTCTGGATGTAGCATTCCCAATTCCTGGCGAAGCACGCAGGATCTGGTGATGCGGAAGGTTTTTTAAAGATGTCGGCTAATTGGATGTCTGTATAAATCTCAATCCGAACAACTTTATTCTCAACATGATTCCTGATGAAATGATGCTTCATATCAATATGCTTAGTTCGCGAGTGCAATACAGTGTTGTGCGTGATTACAATTGCACTCGTGCTATCTCATATCATTAGTGTCTCTCTTGCATTGATCCTATAATCTTATAACTGCTGTTTCATCCAGAGAATTTGCATACAACAACTTCCAACAGCATAGTATTCTGACTAGGCTGTAGAAAACGAGTTGGTCAATTGCTTCTTACTGAACCATGACACAAGTATTGGTCCAAGAAAGTGACAAGTGTCGCTTGTATTCTTCCTCTCCAACTTACATCCTCTGAGATCCGAGTCATTATAGCCTACCAAATCGAATCCTCCTTCCTTAGGATACCACAATCATACATTGATTGTTCCTTTCACGTACTTAAGGATTCGTTTGGCTATGGTGAAGTGTGACTCCTTAGGTGTTATCTAGTACCGAGCACACACTTCTATAGCAAACTGGGTATCAGGCCTGCTGACTATTAGGTATAAGAGTGAGCCTATAAGATTCCTCTAGAGTGACTGATCAACTGGAATTCCAGCTTCGTCAGCACTTATCTGTGTGGAAGTACTCATGGGGGTGAACGATAATTTGGAGTTGTTCATGCCGGATTTGTTGAGCAGCTCCTTCTTATACTTCTCTTGGTTGATAAATATACCTGTAGGAAGTTGTTTCACCTTCAATCCTAAAAAATAACTAAGTTCTTCCATCATACTCATTTCAATTTTACTTTGCATGAGATGAGTGAACCTTTGACATAAAGCAAGGTTAGTTGAACCATAAGGAGATTGTCACCTTCTTATATTTTAAAGAGGGTTTTGCCAATTGCACCTTTCTCAAATACATTATTGATCATATACAGAGACAGAGTTTCAAACTATAATACCTGGATAATTGTTGTGTATTTTCATCTGTATTTGAACCTTGTATTATTCGATTCTGTCGTATTAATAATCAAATTGTGATTTTTCTGTATTTGTATTCTAATATTCTGATCACATTGTGTGGAGTTTGTCAATTCATGCATGATTCTGCATGACAATAATGTACATTAAAAGTTGTATATAACGTACGCTACGAGCTATGGATAACGTACGTTATTTTGAAAGCGTAGCGTACGTAAAATGCGGTCAAGACAAGGCAAAGTGAGGTTGGCTTGCGGGGCCAGATAAGGATATTGTCGGATCCCCCGTGTGTATCTGGACAACTTTTGATAGAGCAGGTCAACGAGCATGACATACGTTATAGAGGGGTAGATAACGTACGTTATGATGAGAGGATTACGTACGTAAAGGTGTGTTAACGTACGTTATGGAGGATGGAAAATGAGGCAGTGAACTTCGATAGATGATTGCATACGTAAAGGTTTTGTCGTTAGCGTACGTTAGGAAGCTAACGTACATAATGCCTTGTGCATAACGTACAAAATATTGATGGACTTTATGTATAGACATCAACCTCGTTTCATTTCACCTCTACCCTTGTCCAATTTTTTGCAAATTTGAGAGTTCCCTAACTCTATAAATCCCTTATATCAGTCTCTCAGCTTGGTTTAGAATATCTTAGACCTTTGTGGATTGGTGTTCATGTAATACCCAGTTGTAATTCAGTAATTATCACTCAGTAATTATCATTCAGTATTTATTATTCAGTAATTGATACTCAGTAATTTCATTCATTATTGATCATTTGTCACTCAGATTCAGTCATGGTATTCATCATTCAGAGTAATTGTATCGTGTATCGATCGTCATTCATCATTAATCTGATTGGAGTTTCGTGCCGTGTTTATCATCATTGTCATTTTCGTTGCAAGCTGTGCTTGAGGAGTAGCGCACGCTACATACTCCTTTTAGCGTACGCTAATTGGGTATAGGTAGCGCACGCTACCGCTCAGCTTTAGCGCACGCTAAGGCTACCTTGGCTGCGATCCGGAAGGTCGGTGCGGTGAGAATAATTGTAGCGCACGCTACGAGTGGTAAGTAGCGCGCGCTAACGGGTCGTAGTAGCGCACTCTATAAGTGGGTAGTAGCGCGCTAGGCGGATCGAGTTGAGTCGATGGCTCCGGATCGCACCAAGTTTATTCATAGCGCACGCTATGCATTGTTTTTAGCGTACGCAACCGACATATTTGCGCACGCTAAAGATTGGTTGTAGCGCACGCTATCGAGGTTAAATCAGAGGGCAGATGGTTTTCGGACTCCGATCGGGCGTCAAATATTTCGCTAGCGCACGCTAACAATGGATATTAGCGCACGCTAGTAGTATGGCCGTAGCGCACGCTACAAAGAGGTACGTAGCGCGCGCTACCGTGTTCGGACAGTGGGTACTGGACTACCCAAATTACTCGTTAGCGCACGCTATACACAAGGGTTAGCGCACGCTAACCTGGACTGAGTATAAATTGGACAGTTAGTCAGACTTCTTCATTTGTTCATCTCATTTCACTCCTTCGGTATTTTTGGGCGATTTCGAGCGATTCGGAGAGGGTTCTTCGAGGTGTAATCATCAATCATCATCGTCAAGCTCATCTATCAGATTGATCATCATCTCATCATCTTCATCACATCGAATCAAAGGTATTAATCTCTTGGATCTAGAATTTTGGATTTTTGGGTTTTCCTTCCGCTTTCTTCGTGTAAGCTTGGATTATCATTGGGATATGTTAAGTTATGGATTATCTACTTGGATAAATATATTCCTACGGATTTAATGGTTATTTTCGGAATTGTTTTCAAGAACCCTTGGGGTTGACTTCGGTTAATTGGGGATTTTCCGATTGATGTCGTTATAATCATGAATTATGGATTCCTAATGGATTATTGATATCCTTGAAGTGTTTTGTTAGTTCGAAATACTCATTTTGGTGTGGGTTTCGACATATTCGGGATTGGATATTTCCGAAGTTGTGCGGTCAGTTATGTATTCGTTGGAATGCCTATGAGTTTGTTTATCGTTGTTTCGACCCTTGGGTTAGTCGTGTTTTGTTGTTTGATACGTGTATTGAACGATTGTTGGTAATTATTGTTATTCAAGGTTGTTCGAGCGATCGGTATCTTGGTTAGGACGTTGTTCGTGGACGGACATTCTTCATCGGTATTGTGTAAGTTAAATCTTACTCGGTTAAAAGGATACTCATTCCTTTTGTTGTTGATTGCTCATAATCATAATTCATTCATCATAATATTAATCATTTTGAGACTTGTAAGTGTCGAATAATCATTTCATTCACGAGGAACGACGGTTCCAAATCTTTTCATTGGTTCATCAATCCCGTCACTATTACTTTCATATCGGTGAGTCATCTTGGCCTTGTCTAATTATTATTCATTGGTTTTCATCATGGTCATTCTCGTTCATGTGACCTTCCGGGTTCATATTGCGTGGCCGGGTGTGGCTGTGTGGAATTTTTAGTCGGGCACATGATGGTCATGTATTGGGTTCACCGATACACCGGACCGTGCACACGGTAACGCTTACCTCCGTGAGACTAATTAGGCACAAGGACGGGTGTGTCCGGACATTCGTCTTGTACACTTGCACAGGACATTACGGGCGTACTATGATGCTCCTCTTCAGCGAAATTCATAATTAAGAATATTTCATCACTTCAGTTAATTCATGATTGTGTAATTTCAACTCTTGAGGATTGTTGTTCTGTGTAACTGACCCCGTTGGGGGATTTTGTTTTCAGGTCACGGCAAGGCAAGGGCACGGGAAGAGCATGTTGACGGCGACGAGTCCCAGTGATACTAGTAGGGGGCCCCAGTCTTTCCGTTTGTTTCAGTCATTTAAGTCATTTCAGTTATTCTGTCATTTGTACTTTTCCGCTGCAAAATTCCGTTTGAGATGTTCATTTATTCAGGGTGGTGTATTTTATCTCCATATAAAATATACTAGTATTCTGTTTTGTCCTGGTGTAATGTACTTAAACTCCTCATCGGAGTATTTGGTAATATAATGTGGTTCGGTACTACAATTATATTATTTAATTCATCATTTTCATTCTCCTGGTGGGTCCCAGTCAGGGATCCACGGCACTGTAATATCCGCCTAGTTTGGGGTGTTACAGAGTTGGTATCGGAGCGTGGTTTTGAATACTACCCTCCAAGTCATGTCTCATTTGAAATCATCGTCATCGGACTAGTATCATTGGACTTTCGCGTCACGTGTGACCTGTGCAAATGCCGAGCCAATCAGACCAAGAACTGTAAGATTTCTAATGCCATGGTATAATTTCTGGCATTAATCATTCATTCATAATTCATCAGTTAACAATCCTCAATCATCATTGTCATTTTGACCGGGACGGTCAGGTTAACTCATTAATCAGTCAATCCATTTCATTGTTCAGTTGTTGATCAGGAAGATCGGATCATTAATCTTGTTAACTCATCCAAGATAATCATTTCAGTAACTTCATCAGATAATCATGTCACGTCAATCAATCATTCATGTAATCGCTGTATTTGAGCGCGTATGCTCATTTTCATCATTTCATAATATAATCATAATGTGATACTCATGCGAGATGTATAATCATCATATGACTTTCCACTTGATATGGAAAGGGCGGAGAGGGCGTGGAGGACGAGGCCGTGGAGCGGGCCGAATCCCGAGAACTCGTGCGAATACCCGTGCAAATGCCAGAATAATGCTAATTCGGCAATGACGCTGCCACTCATTCACCTGGACGCGATCATTCATTATCAGGGAGTCGTACCCGGGACACGGCTCAGTCAGAGGGTGTCCGGGTTGATCCACTCGCATTTATGCAGGGCATGATGGCCCAAATGACTCAGATGGCTCAGTTGATGGAGACGATGCATAACTCCGTCAATCAGAATCAGCAGGCTCCTCCACCGCCACCTCAGAGGCAAGAGAGGAATGTGAGTAACATCATCGGCGATATCTCTCGCCAGAGGCCACCTACTTTTGAGGGCTCGTCTGAGCCGGCAGATATCATTCATTGGCTCGAGCATTTCGAGAAGCTGTTTGCTATGGTAGAGTGTCCCGAGGGACACAAGGTTTCATATGCGGCTTACTATCTCGGTAAGAGCGCTCATTCATGGTGGTTATTGTTGAAGCCCACAGACGGAACATGTACTTGGGATCAGTTCAAGACTCTCATGATGGAGAGGTACTATCCGGCCCCACTCAGGGAGGCCAAGTTGTCGGAATTACTCACTCCCGACCTTTCGGCGGATGATGATGTTCTCGCCATCGCCGAAAAATTTCAGGAACTTCTTCCGTTCGCCTCATCTATCATTCACTCAGAAGCGGACAAGATCAAGTATTTGACAAGAGGTGAAACCCGTATGAGACTTCAGTTACTTAGTCATAATTGCACCACGTTGGCCGAGTTCATTGAGAAGGCTCTTACTTACGAGCTTACGGCTAAGGAAATTGCTAAGCAGCAACCTTCGTCTGCTAGCAAGAAGTCCAAGAACCGTAATCGATCGGCGGAGTCAGCCACTTTCAAGAAACCGCGGGCGGGCTCTACTTTTCCGAGCGACCTCCCTAGCGTCTAAACCCGGAATCTCGAGCTCGAGCGGCCGGTTCGGCCATCACTGTTATAAGCTGCGGGAACTTGGTCACCTCGGTACCAAGTGTCCGAGACTATCACATGTCATAATTGTGGAATTCCGGGCATAAGGCCCGTTTTGCCGTAGGGACTCCAAACCTACTCGGGCGTCATCTCGGACCTCTAAGCGATCGGCCGTTCGAGAATCGGGCCACTCAATCGGCGTCGTTTAAAGCAGCGGGAGCGACTAAAGGTGGAGCTTTTAGCGTGACAGGAGCGTCGGTGCGGGACTAGCAAGCCCGGATTTATGAGATGAAGAAGACCGATGATCCAGAGGCCGAATGATCTCGGTACACTCGATATTCTATCTCAACTTTGTGTGTACTCTTTTAAATCTTGGTGCATCCCATTCATTTATTTCCGAGTCATGTTTGAGTAGACTAAATGCTGGGTAGTGCTACTAGTTGTGAGCCTTATGTCATTGGCCTACGATGGTAGGCGAATTATCGATAATCGGGAGATTGAATTGTCAGGTCGATTTCATGGTCGTGTATGGCGGCGGACCTAATCGTGGTAGATTTGCCGAGGGACGGCGTCATCTTGGGTATTGATTGGATGGATTGTCATGATGCCATCATTAATGTCCGTAAGCGTATGGTCACTATCATTTGACGATGGAGTTGAATGTGTGTTTGAGGAGGTAATCCCATTGCTACAGTAAGGTCATTAATTCAATGAAAGCGATAAGGTTACTCAATCGGGGATGTGTCGGTTATTGGTGCTATATGGCCAAAACCGAGAAGTCATCGATAATGTTAATGGATATTCGGTGGTGAGGGAATATGCCGATGTTTTTCCAGACGAGCTACGGTTTGCCTCCACGGAGGGATGTGGAATTCACGATTGAGTTGGAACACAGTACGTCCCGATATCGAAGGCACCGTGCGGATGGCCCCGACCGAAATGCGGGAATTAAAGAACCAACTTGAAGAGTTGTTCGAGAAGGGTTATATTCGACCGAGTGCGTCCCAGTGGGAGCACCGGTGTTATTTGTCAAGAAGAAGGATGGTTCATTCCGCTTATGTATTGATTATCGGGAGTTGAACAGGGTGACGATCAAGAATAAGTATCCCTTACCCCGTATTGACGATCTCTTAGATCAACTTCAGGGAGCTTCAGTATTTTCCAAGATCGACTTAAGATCTGGGTATCATCAGTTGCGGATTCGAGAGTCGGATATCGCGAGGACGGCGTTTCGAACACGCTATGGTCATTATGAGTTTGTGGTTATGCCGTTCGGATTGACTAATGCACCTGCGGTATTCATGGAATTAATGAATCGGGTTTTCATCGACTTTTTGGATCAGTTTGTTGTTGTCTTCATCGACGACATTTTGATTTATTCTCGTGACCGGGAGGAACACGAGTTCCACCTTCATCAAGTGCTAGACGTGTTGAGACGAGAACAACTTTATGGGAAGTTTTCTAAATGTGAGTTCTGGATGTCCAAGTGACTTTTCTCGGACATGTAATTTCATCGAGACGGAGTTCGTGTCGATCCTCGAGAAGATGGAGGCTATTCGAGATTGGCTACCTCAGAAGAGCGTTAAGGAAATCCAAGTTTCCTCGGATTAGCGGGTTATTATCGGCGATTTGTAGAGGGATTTTCTCGAATCGCTCAACCCTTAACGAACCTTTTGCGGAAGGATAAGAAATACACGTGGTCCGACGCGTGTCAACGGAGTTTTGAGGAACTCAAGAGTCGGTTAATGTCAGCACCTGTACTTTCCTTGCCGCGAGGACGGAAGGATTTGTGGTCTATAGTGATGCGTCGGACGGGGTCTCGGATGTGTGCTCATGCGAGCGGGAAAGTTATTGCCTATGCTTCACGGCAATTGAGGCCTTACGAGGTTAATTATCCGACCCACGACCTGGAGCTAGCAGCCGTGGTGTTCGCTTTGAAGATTTGGCGTCATTACCTTTATGGCATCACCTGTCAGATATTCACCGATCATAAGAGTTTAAAGTATATATTTACTCAGAAGGAGTTAAATATGCGTCAGAGACGATGGTTGGAATTAATCAAAGATTATGATATCGAGATCCTCTACCACCCGGGCAAGGCGAACGTTGTCGCCGACGCCTTGAGTCGTAAGTCCGTTCAGGAGCAGATGCTTGCCCGTTTAACGATTCGAAGGAGCTTGGCGGGAATTCCTTAGACCCGAGATCGAGTGCAGCCGGCGAGTTCGAGGGACGGCTTTGTATGTTAGAGATTTCATCATCACTCGAGGAGGCAATCCGAGAGAATCGGGGTTCGGACCCATCATTGTTGCGCATCCGAGAGGATGTGGCTCGGGAAAGCCCACGGATTTGTGGTCCACGAGGATGGACTTTTGAGGTTTAAGAATCGGTTGTGCGTGCGGCAAATGACGAGTTGAAAAACTCGATTTTGTGAGAAGCTCTTGCTTCCCCTTATTACGTTCATCAGTGGTCTAGCAAGATGTACTAGGACTTGAAACAAAATTCTTGGTGGAGTAATATGAGCGAGAAGTCGCGAGAATTTGTTTCGAGATGCTTAACTGTCAACGAGTTAAGATTGAACATCGGCGGCCGTGGGTATCTTTGAAACCCCTTCCTATTCCCGAGTGGAAGTGGGAAGACATTTCTATGGATTTCATCACGAGTTTGCCGACGAGTCGTCGTGGCATGAACACGATCTGGGTGATCGTGGACCGCTTAACCAAATCAGCTCATTTCCTTGAAATCAAGGAAACGTGGGGTCCCGAGAGACTTGCTCAACTGTTCATCAAAGAGATAGTCAGACTGCACGGTACTCCTAAAAGTATCGTTTCCGATCGTGACGGACGGTTTGTGTCGCATTTTTGGAAATCAGTTCATCGTGCTCTGGGAACTCAGCTTAATCTCAGTACCGCTTTTCATCCTCAGTCCGACGGACAATCAGAGAGGACCATTCAGACATTCGAGGACATGTTGAGGGCATGCGTCCTCGATTGGAAAGACGATTGGGAAGCCCAACTACCATTGATCGAGTTCACGTATAATAATAGTTGGCATGCTTCGATCAAGATGGCACCTTACGAGGCCTTGTATGGTCGTCGTTGTCGATCTCCGTTGTGTTGGGACGACTTATCAGAATCAATCGGCACCGAGCCCGATATGCTTATAGCCGCCCGTGAGAAGGTAGCTTTGATCAGGAGTCGTTTGTTGACCGCTCAGAGTCGGCGAAATCATATGCGAGATAACCGTAAATCGACCATTAGAGTTCGAGGTGGTGACCATGTGTTAGTCAAGGTATCCCAGTCGTGGTATCTTCCGTTTTGGGAAGAGGGAAAGTTGAGTCCGAGATTGATTGGAGCGTTTGTAATTTTGGATCGGGTGGGCGAGTTTGGTTATCGATTGGCTTTAGCTCCGGCGTTGAGCCGATTTCATAATGTGTTTCTTGTCTCTCTGTTGCGGAAGTTTGTTGCCGACCGAGTCACATACTTGATTCGGAAATCGAGATCGCCGATGATCATTCATATGAGGAACGTCTATACGAGTTTTAGAGCGGCGAATCAAGCGGTTGAGGAATAAGGCGATTCCTTTGGTTAAAATTCGGTGGTCTAGACACGGAGTCGAAGAGGCTACGTGGGAAACCGAGGATAGTATGCGGGAGAGTTATCCCGAGTTGTTTGACCCTTAGTTTGGGACGAAACTCTTTTAAGAAGTGTATGTAATACCCGGTTGTAATTGATAATTATCACTCATTAATTATCATTCGGTATTTATCATTGATAATTGATACTCGGTAATTTCATTCATTATTGATCATTTGTCACTCAGATTCAGTCATGGTATTCATCATTCAGAGTAATTGTATCGTGTATCGATCGTCATTCATCATTAATCTGATTGGAGTTTCGTGCCATTTTTATCATCATTGTCATTTTCGTTGCAAGCTGTGCTTGAGGAGTAGCGCACGCTACATACTCCTTTTAGCGTACGCTAATTGGGTATAGGTAGCGCACGCTACCGCTCAGCTTTAGCGCACGCTAAGGCTACCTTGGCTGCAGTCCAGAAGGTACTGAACTGCAGGTGAGAATAATTGTAGCGCACGCTACGAGTGGTAAGTAGCGCGCGCTAACGGGTCGTAGTAGCGCACGCTATATGTGTGGAGTATCGCGCGCTAGGGGCGGATCAGGTTGAGTCCAGTGGCTACTGGACTGCACCGGGTTTATTCATAGCGCACGCTATGCATTGTTGTTAGCGTACGCAACCGACATATTAGCGCACGCTAAATAATGGTTGTAGCGCACGCTATCGAGGTTAGATCAGAGGGCAGATGGTTTTCTGGACTCCAGTACTGGGCGTCAAATATTTCGCTAGCGCACGCTAACAATGGATATTAGCGCACGCTAGTAGTATGGCCGTAGCGCACGCTACAAAGAGGTACGTAGCGCGCGCTACCGTGTTCGGACAGTGGGTACTGGACTACCCAAATTACTCGTTAGCGCACGCTATACACAAGGGCTAGCGCACGCTAACCTGGACTGAGTATAAATTGGACAGTTAGTCAGACTTCTTCATTTGTTCATCTCATTTCACTCATTCGGTATTTTTGGGCGATTTCGAGCGATTTGGAGAGGGTTCTTCGAGGTGTAATCATCAATCATCATCTTCAAGCTCATCTTTCGGATTTATCATCATCTCATCATCTTCATCACATTGAATCAAAGGTATTAATCTCTTGGATCTAGAATTTCGGATTTTTGGGTTTTCCTTCCGATTTCTTCGTGTAAGCTTGGATTATCATTGGGATATGTTAAGTTATGGATTATCTACTTGGATAAATATATTCCTACGGATTTAATGGTTATTTTCGGAATTGTTTTCAAGAACCCTTGGGGTTGACTTCGGTTAATTGATGATTTTCCGATTGATGTCGTTATAATCATGAATTATTGATTCCTAATGGATTATTGATATCCTTGAAGTGTTTTGTTAGTTCGAAATACTCATTTTGGTGTGGGTTTCGACATATTCGGGATTGGATATTTCCGAAGTTGTGCGGTCGGTTATGTATTCGTTGGAATGCCTATGAGTTTGTTTATCGTTGTTTCGACCCTTGGGTTAGTCGTGTTTTGTTGTTTGATACGTGTATTGAACGATTGTTGGTAATTATTGTTATTCAAGGTTGTTCGAGCGATCGGTATCTTGGTTAGGACGTTGTTCGTGGACGGACATTCTTCATCGGTATTGTGTAAGTTAAATCTTACTCGGTTAAAAGGATACTCATTCCTTTTGTTGTTGATTGCTCATAATCATAATTCATTCATCATAATATTAATCATTTTGAGACTTGTAAGTGTCGAATAATCATTTCATTCACGAGGAGCAGCGGTTCCAAATCTTTTCATTGGTTCATCAATCACGTCACTATTACTTTCATATCGGTGAGTCATCTTGGCCTTGTCTAATTATTATTCATTGGTTTTCATCATGGTCATTCTCGTTCATGTGACCTTAGGGTTCATATTGCGTGGCGGGTGTGGTGTGTGGAATTTTTAGTCGGGCACATGATGGTCATGTATTGGGTTCACCGATACAGGACCGTGCACACGGTAACGCTTACCTCCGTGAGACTAATTAGGCACAAGGACGGGTGTGTCGGACATTCGTCTTGTACACTTGCACAGGACATTACGGGCGTACTATGATGCTCCTCTTGCGAAATTCATAATTAAGAATATTTCATCACTTGATTAATTCATGATTGTGTAATTTCAACTCTTGAGGATTGTTGTTACGTATGGCCCGGCCCGTTGGGATTTTGTTTTCAGTCACGGCAAGGCAAGGGCACGGGAAGAGCATGTTGGCGGCGAGTCGATGGTACTAGTAGGGGCCCCGGTCTTTCCGTTTGTTTGATCATTTAAGTCATTTCGATTATTGTCATTTGTACTTTTCATTGCAAAATTCCGTTTGAGATGTTCATTTATTCAGGGTGGTGTATTTTATCTCCATATAAAATATACTAGTATTCTGTTTTGTCCTGGTGTAATGTACTTAAACTCCTCATCGGAGTATTTGGTAATATAATGTGGTTCGGTACTACAATTATATTATTTAATTCATCATTTTCATTCGCCTGGTGGGTCCCAGTCAGGGATCCACGGCACTATAATATCCGCCTAGTTTGGGGTGTTACAGTTCAAGCTTCCGACGTTGAGTTTCATCAAGTGTTTCATCGTTCTCCTCTATATTAAGGTATGTTGATCCTTCACCAACTGGAATTCATATTTTTAGTGTCGATTATGAACATGCTACTGGGATTGTGGAGTTTGTTATGAACATTATGAATCGAACACCATGTTTAGGAGTGCAGGAATGATTAGACTTAGGTTTTTCTATTGCTAAGAGGATTTTGAATTGAGACTTGATTGTTTTAAACTTTGGAATGAAGTTTTCTCAAATTATACCATAAATTTGATGGTGAATTCGAAATGTTCTAATGACAAAGTAGCTATTATAATATAACTTATGATTAATGAATTCAAGTGGAAGAATGATAAGGGTGTTAATCAAGATTAAATGCACATCTTGTAAGGAGTTGGATAATATTCATAGTAGCGGTTGAGACGTAATGATTATGTCGGTGATAATCGTATTGAATGTAGAACCTTTGTATGAAGAACTATTTCATCGTAGAACGGAAATCCTTGCGATAGATGAATCTAGAACTCGGTTGATTATGTCCATCCTTATTATGAATCGTAGTTTAATCGAACCATACCTTAGGGTTGATAAACGAGATTGGAGTACAGATTTTGATGTCTAGCATATCATTGATTTTTAGACGTCGACATCTTATCCCCATTATAATCCTTTATTTCACATGTAGTATGTTATCCGTTCGACATAGAATACGTTAAGTAATTACCCGGGAATCGGCCGTATGATGATAACTAGTTCGGTCATTTTTGGAACGTTTAGCATGTTCGTGTGATAGTCTTGTTACATAAGTTGAGTTTGTCATTATTTCCTTTTGTGTAATGTTCTAGCTTGTCGAACGGTTGATCGAAGGGGTGGCCTTCGAGTTGTTGAAATCATTGAAGTATTTATTTATTGCCACCTTTCCAAGGCAAGTACTTTAATTATGTTTACCCGTATTGATGTCGGTTATGTTGTTATGTGTCGTAAATATGTATTGTGATTGTTTTGTCCACCATGCATTGGTACGACGGGATTATAATGGGAATATATAGCTATGTGTGCTGGATCATTGGACGGGGACTTCCACCATGTGTTGGTCCGACGGGATCATCATGGGGATCTATGCTGTGTGCGCTGGATCGTTGGAATACCACGAGTATGTTGAGATTGATACGTTGTGTTGTGCATTGTCTTATTATTGTTTCTCGTTGGGGAAACTTGTTGTTATCACTGTTGATATTATTGATGTTATTATTCACGGGACGCTAAGTAAATCATTGTGTAATTATCGTACTTGTACTAGCATCGTTGTGCTAACCCCTTCGGGGGTGAACATTTATTTTATGTTCAGGATCCATGAGGGCGGGGAAACAACCACTAGAGCAGCATGATGACGAGGGTGTAGAGTGATGTTTATGGCCAGGAGAGTTTTTCAGTTGTGTTATATTTTAATTTAGTAGTCGTGTACGTTGTCGTTTTGGTTGTATTTGATGTTTATTATCGGGGGTGGACCGATTAACATTTTTTCCAGACTTGTAATGTAATAATAAATTTTGTTGTTGGTATTTAATAATGTTGTTTTGAATTTCTTAGCATTGTAAATCCTCATATCAAGGATTTACGGTGCTGTAATAATCCTGAATATCTCGGGGCGTTAAAGAATATGGTACTGGAGATAAGGTTATGGATATCTTGGTCATTGGGTTAAAATGAGGTTTATATGTGTCTTTTAAGGTAACCGACCGCGAATAATATCATTGTACTGCCTACGTCTTTGTGTGAGTAGTGGTTGTAAGTTTCCTAAACTCTATCTTGTCCTTTTTGATAATGGAACATTAGAACGATATTATTTCATGTATATTGAGTATGTATGCATACATTATGTTGAGAGGAGGACGTGGACGCGGACATAGAAATGCTGAGAGGGAAGCTTCACCATCTGTTCCTGATTCGCTATCAGATCAGGCTAACTACGGTTCTGGAAAGCAACAAGAGTCCGTCAACAATGAACGAGAGAAAATCTTGGAAACAAAAGTCGAACCTGCTGTTCTCGACATCCTTTGTCAAGTGGTTAACCAAATGACTCGGTTTGCTCAAGTTGTGGACATAATGCAAGTGGCGGTAGGATTGCATGTAACAGCCCAAAAACAGTGGCTATTACAGTGCCGTGGATCCCTCCTGGCACCCACCAGGCATTATCACAATATACACTTAAAATCTGACAACGTGGCACCGTACCACAATATTTATCAAAACCCCGGTGTGGAGTATGAGTTATTCATATTTTTAAATACAAGCAAACATACACAGGATCCAAACACGGTACAGGCCATATGACGATGGGCAGTACCTAACAAGTTTTAGTACATTCATCCGACACAAAGATAAAACGAAAGTCACGCTTAAACATAACCGAACAACCAAAAGACTCGGGGGCCCCGAAATAGCATACATCAGAATCCTCCGTCGCCATTGTGCTCCTCCTGTGCCTTGCCCTTTCCTCGCCCTGAAATACAAGTATTTCGCCCCAAACCACAGGGTCAGCTATACATGATAATAATTCTCATGACATTATACAATTCATATATACTGATTTCAAAGAAATTCACCGACTACTGAATATACCCCGAAGGCGTATAAACAATCAGTCCCAACTGTCGAAGATAACCAAATATACGAACGACCACATACTATGGCTCAAGACGGACGTCACAGTACGCCCGATCCGGAAATGTGTCCGTGCACATGTCCACCCCGTATACGGAATCCAGAATATACGTGGGACAATGTACCTAATTAGCCTCACGAACTACGTCTCGTGTGCACGATCTAAATGCGGAAAAACCTCCACGCATGATCATCAAGTGCCCGGCTAAAAATCCTACACATAACCAATCGGCGCGCAGATATGACTCCAGAGATGTCACGATACAACATGACAACGAAACTCAACGAATTACACTTTTTCCAAGAAATCGAACAACTCACCGAAGTGTCAACAAAGCTCAACGATATCAAGGGTCCAAAAGTACGAATTTGGGTATACAATCCCATGATGAAAACGGGACATCATCAAGAACAACCTCAAGTCACAAGACACAAGTTTATAGGTGTTTATATACACGAAATGCATAATCATCATAAGAATCCACACATCATTATAACCAAGCAAGATAACTTGCCTCAATTCCGTAGACGAATAATCCTTCCTCGAATGGTCAAACGAACGTTATCCTCGTCTAACAACACTCACGCGAACAAGCAACCTTGAATGAAATATAATTCATTCAACAACACATTAAATGCGATAATGGTATTATCGCATAAACAATATTCACAAATCGATTATCCTATCGATCATTTTAATGTTCTTATTACAAATCATCGTATGTTTATCATGATCATTACATATTCTAACCTTAATGTCAAATTCTTGATGTCTAGTTTATTATTTATG
Source organism: Orobanche coerulescens (assembly GCA_033398695.1). Taxonomy (NCBI): domain Eukaryota; kingdom Viridiplantae; phylum Streptophyta; class Magnoliopsida; order Lamiales; family Orobanchaceae; genus Orobanche; species Orobanche coerulescens. The sequence goes on from CM065806.1 coordinate 58,861,655, forward strand.
CAATATCGTGAAAATATCTTTTTCAAATCATCGACACTTCCAATTACGATATAATTTGTGTTTAATTACATTCTTCATTATTTACCAACGATTTCATTCAAAACTTGATTACTATATGAAACATAAGTTTAAGTTTTTAGTGAATTAAGAACATCATCTTAAATTACGCCCCTTGACATGCATGGATTAATGGAATGGAATTCGGCTATTCATCTACCGCATTTGTATCATCACAATTCTCTAAAGAACATTATCAACCTATCAATGTAGCGATTAACGCCCTTTAACGAAATCGATAGATTCGAACATATGAAGATTACAACTTCCTTCTATCAACATTCATTGTTTTACTTTGAAGAATTTATTAAAAGCCTAGTTATATCATTGAATACTTGAGATTTTTGAAGTAACTTCATTCATCTAACAAGGATCATCTACAAAGGATTAATATCATCTTTCCAACAATTTTATTACAAAGGTTTTAGAGGCCAAAATTCATGGTTTCATACTACCTTCAAGAATCAATAGAATGTTCAAGACCAATTTAACATTTCTTACTTTTAATCATTAAGGATATCATCCCTAACATGTTCCTAGTGTTGAGACTAAAATCAACTTCCGATTATCATGCTATACCTCAGGTTTTATGTATATCATTATCAACACAATCACATTATGAAGTTATTTACATCAAGAAGTAACACTAATACCTTCAAAGTTAATCTTCACTTGGTTTGAGTATGATTCAATTAACTTATCATGTTTACACTAGTTTAAACTAACATTATGTGAAGTATTTATCTACTAACATCATCATAAGCATGGAATTGATATGAGTTAAAGAAAGACCAACCTTAAAATGAAGAACAACACCAACACTCCAAGGAATACACTTCAATCTCTAGCTCTCCAAGTCACCAATCAAGTGTTGAAGCTCCAACACAAGTTAGGAAGGCTTAGAAATGAAGTTGGAAGGGAAAGGAATCATTCCTAAGTTGGGAGATTGAAAGAGGTCGAGTAGGAAGTAAATGGCAAGTCATACATTTATAATCTGAACTTGTCATTACGTACGTTAACGAACGTGGTTAACGTACGTTATAGCCTTTACGTACGTAATCTTATGATCATTACGTACGTAACCAATTTCATCAAACTCTCTGTCTAAAAACACGCAGTTCGTTACGTACGTAACCAGGCACCCATTACGTACGTAATAGCCGTTGACTTGGCTGTCGCGATCGACTCCCGACCACCTACCCTTGCTCGACCCCACCCGCCGAAAGGCGGATTGCTGGAGGATCTTCCGCATTACGTACGTTAACGTACTGATATTACGTACGTAAGGCGGCCTATATAGTGTACGTTAAGAATACATGTTAACGTACGTTAAGTACTATAACAATCATAAATGGAATTCTCGCAATATCACCCAACAACTAATATAGTATGAATGACCATGAATCCAATCTAAGATAATTCGTCGGTACTTGTTACAACATCACAGATATGGTGCGAAAATACTTAACTTAAATCATGGAATACAATATTAAAGGCGAGGGTATTACACACTCCCCCCCTTAAAAGGAGTTTCGTCCCCGAAACTAAGGGGTAAACAGTTCGGGGTATCTCTCTCGCATGCTATCTTCAGTCTCCCACATAGCTTCCTCAACTCCATGTCTTGACCACTGAATTTTTAATAAGGGAATCGTCTTGTTCCTCAGCTGGTTAATTCTTCTCTCGAGTATCTGCACAGGCTGTTCCTCATACGAATGGTCGTCGGCTATTTCGACCTCGTCGAATTGAATAACGTGACTTGGATCAGCAACATACTTCCTTAACTGAGACACATGGAATACGTTGTGAATCCGACTCAAAGCTGGTGGTAATGCTAAACGATAGGCTAGGTCGCCTACTCGTTCCAGGATCTCAAACGGACCAATATACCTTGGGCTCAATTTGCCTCTCTTCCCGAATCGGAAAACCCCTCTAGTAGGAGATACTTTGACCAGTACATGGTCACCAACTTCAAACTCGAGTGGTCGTCGACGATTATCTGCATATGATTTCTGGCGGCTTTGGGCCGTTAATAGACGGCTCTTGATCAGGGAAATCTTCTCGCGGGCTGCCAATATCATATCAGGTTCCGTACCAATGGATTCAGATATTTCGTCCCAACACAAAGGGGACCTACAACGACGACCATATAATGCCTCATAGGGTGCCATCATGATCGAGGCGTGCCAGCTGTTATTGTATATGAATTCTACCAACGGCAGTTGGGCTTCCCAGTCAGGCTTCCAATCGAGAGCGCATGCCCTCAACATATCCTCTAGAGTTTGAATTGTCCTCTCAGACTGACCGTCGGTTTGAGGATGAAAAGCCGTACTGAAGTTCAACTGTGTACCCATAGCACGATGAACCGCCTTCCAGAAGTGCGACACGAATCGTCCGTCCCGATCTGATACAATACTCTTAGGGGTGCCATGCAGTCTCACAATCTCTTTGATGAATAATTGGGCCAATTTCTCAGGGCCCCAAGTATCCTTGATCTCCAAAAAGTGGGCTGATTTAGTCAATCAATCCACAACCACCCAAATCGTATTCATGCCTCGACGGCTCGTCGGCAAACTAGTAATAAAGTCCATCGATATGTCTTCCCACTTCCACTCGGGAATCGGAAGCGGTTTCATCATGCCAGCTGGTCGTTGATGCTCAATCTTGACCTGCTGACAGGTCAGACATTTCGAAACGAATTCGGCAACTTCCCGTTTCATGTTACCCCACCAATATCTGCTTCAAATCCTTATACATTTTGTTTGATCCGGGTGTATGGAATACGGGGTAGCATGAGCCTCCTTGAGAATAGTATTCCTCAATTTTTCGTCTGCTGGTACACACACTCGGTTTTAAAGCGTAGCAGTCCATCCTCGTGAACCACAAATCCGGGGCCTTCCACGATCGATTTCTCCTCGAATTACGGATAAGAATGGGTCCGACATTTGTTTCGTCCCGATCGTCTCATCAATGGATGGTGAAATCTCAAGCATGCACGATTGTCCACGAATGCGTTGTATCCAGGACCTCAATCTCTGGTCTCATGAACTCTAATTGCAACTCCCTGCAGGCGGTCAAACGAGCTAGCATCTGCTCTGCACCGTCTTGCGGCTCAAGGCATCGGCAACCACGTTTGCCTTGCACGGATGATAAAGGATCTCAATATCATAGTCTTTGATTAGCTCTAACCACCTCCTTTGTCTCATATTCAACTCCTTCGGGTGAAAATATACTTGAGGCTCTTGTGGTCCGTAAAAATCGCGGGTAACTCCATACGAGATAGTGGCGCTGATTTTTAAAGCAAACACTCTTCTTGCTAACTCCAAGTCATGAGTCGGGTAGTTGACCTCGTAAGGGCATGGCTATGCGGGCGTATAGGCGATCACTTTGCCGTCCTGCATTAACACGCGGCCAAGGCCCCGCCTCGATGCATCATTGTATACCGCGAATCCTTCCGTTCCTCTAGGTAGTACCAAAGCAGTGCTGAAATTAATTGACCTTTGAGTTCATCAAAACTTTCTTGACATGCTTCCGACCACAAGTACTTCTTATCTTTTCTCAACAGTTAGTCATCGGTTGAGCAATTTTGGAAAATCCTTCCACGATAAATGCATGTGCTTTGCTAGACCCAGAAAACTACGAACTTCCTTCACGTTCTTCGGGGGTAGCCAGTCTCGGATAGCTTCCGTCTTACGTGGGTCTACTCTTACTCCTTCTGCTGATATCACATGACCCGGAAAAATAACTTGGACATCCAGAATTCACACTTAGAAAATTTTCCATAGAGTTGTTCTATTCAAAAAGCATCGAGAACAATGCGGAGGTGACACTCATGCTCCTCATGATCACGAGAGTAGACCAAGATATCGTCAATAAAAACGACTACAAAACGATCCAGATAATTAATAAAAACCCGATTCATCAATTCCATGAACACTGCAGGTGCATTAGTCAGTCCGAATGGCATGACAACGAACTCATAATGCCCATAGCGAGTGCGAAAAGCTGTCTTCGGGACGTCAGACTCTCGAATCCGCAATTGGTGGTACCCAGACCTCAAGTCGATCTTGGAAAATACAGCGGATCCCTGGAGCTGATCCAATAGATCATCGATGCGAGGTAAAGGATACTAGTTCTTAATTGTTACTTTGTTCAGCTCCGTGTCGATACCAAACGCGGCGATCCGTCCTTCTTCGTCACGAATAACACCGGCGCCCCCAAGGGGATGCCTTTGGGCGAACATATCCTTTCTCGATTAATTCTTCAAGTTTTCTTTTCAATTCTGCATCTCGATCGGGGCCATACGGTGCGGTGCTTTGAAAGCGGGGGCGTCCACGGCTCCAACTCAATGGTGAATTCCACCTCTCATTTGTGGGGGTATTCTGGAAGCTCGTGCAGGAATACATCCGGATAGTCTCGAACTCGGAATATCAACCAATTTGGTAGCCGGTCATTTGTCTTAGTCATGTAACACCAATAACCAATGCATCCACAGTTCGGTAATCTCATAGCCTTCATAGCGCGATGACTCTCCCGAATGATTGGGATTATCACCCCGAAAAATACACTCGCGCCATCATCCGATGTGACGGTCACCATTCGCTTACGGACGCTAAGGGCGGCATCGTGACGATCCATCCGATCAATACCCAAGATTACATCATCTTTAGGTAAATCCACCACAATCAAGTCGACAACCACTCACGGTTGTTCATGCTAATCAGACGATTACGTACTTCACGACTCCCAATAATTCTTCTACCATCGGGTAGACCAATTACATAAGGTTCACAATTGATAACACGATTCAAATGCAAACGACTCAAACAAGAACTAGATAAAAGGAGTGTGAAGCACCGATTATCAAAAAGAACACAAGCGGTGAGAGTGGATCTCGAGAGTACACCGCAATCATGCGGCCGGGATCATCGGCTTTCTTCATCTCGTAAACTCTGGGTTTTGCAACCCCGGAGCAGTGTACCAACTTGATTCCCACGGCCCATCCCTTTGTTCGCCCGGTAGTGCGGTAAGAAGCGGATGGAGGAGCACGTTCTGAGCAGAAGGCATCTTTGGAGCAAGAGATCTTCTTGGGCACGCCCGAGTCCACCCGGCAATAGCGGCGCGATGACCGTTCTTCCCGCAAGTGTGACAGTAACGGCCGGCCGGACACTTGAGCTGATATGCCCTGGTCCCCACGGTTATAACACACGCCGGGTGGTGATTGCCCGAGAGTGCGTTCTGCCGGTTTCGGTGCCATAGGTGGCCGCTCGGAAGGATTTAGTACAGTGGGGTTTCTTGAATACCCCGGTTCTTTGTCTCCTTGGAGTGCAGTTCTGGATCTCTTGTTGGAAAGCGAGGTTGCTTCTTAAAAATCTCCTTCGCGGTAAGTTCATACTCCAAAGCCTTCTCAATAAACTCCGGTAAGGTTGTACAGTGGTGATTGAGTAATTGCATCCTCATTCGGGGTTTAAGCCTATTGAGGAAAAATTTGATTTTATCAGCTTCCGAACGGACAAGCGCGTAGTAAAGGGAGAAGTGCTTGGAATTTTTCGGCAATTACTAACACATCCTCGTCTTCCGATGGGTGGGATTTAGTAATTCGGACGGTTTAGCTTCACGGAGGGTGCGGGATAGTAACGATCTAGCATAAGATTCTTGAATTCCTCCCAAGTACTCGCGCCTTGGCGAGCCTCACGAGAAAGCCACCAAGTATGGGCACTCTTACTGAGGTAGTAGGCAGCCACAGCAACTCGATTTTCCTCTGGGCACTCCACCATCTCGAACAGTTTCTCGAAATGCTCTATCCAGTGTACAATGTCGGCAGGCTCAGATGAGCCTTCAAAAGTCGGAGGTCGCTGACGTGATATGTCGCTAATAATCCGGCTCACGATCCCGCCAGGCACCAAAGGCGGAGGCTGTTGTCCCTGCTGCTGACCAGTAGTATTCCTTTGCATAGTTTCCATCAGCCGACCCATTTGGGTCATCTGGGCCATCATGCCCTGCATCACGGTGTAAGGGTCGGCACGTGCATTCTCTCCGGTGTGGTGCGATTGGTCCCGAGAAGGCGAATCACTGCCTGCGGAACTCTGTTCCACATTCGCGCGTCTGTTAGCTCGTGGTATCGGAATTCGGCCTCTTCCGCGGCCTCGTCCCCCTCTGCCACGGCCTCTAAGGTTCCTTTCCATACTGAAAGAACCAAGTCACAAGTACAGTTTGATTTATCAATCATAATTCATGCTAAGTTAATAACAACAGGGAATTTCCTATCCAACAAAGCAGTTGTAAAGAATCACTGGCACTACAAGTGTTACACACTCAATATCATATCAACATTAAGTCGAAATAATTCCAATCACATAATTAATTTAGGTTCTCTTTAAACAGATGAATTTTGCCTCATGGTAGCAAGATGCCAAGATAAGTAAGGAGACCAATACATCGTCAATATCATGCCGTAATCAAATTATGGTTCATGAGAACATACCGTATTCGACGGTCGGGCGCTTGCACAGTTACACGTGGCACGAAGTTTTCTTGATGCTATTTCGATTCTACAATGACTCAAAATAAAAACACACTCTACGATACCATCTTCATGTGACCCAAAAGCAGTGGCTATTACGGTGCGTGGATCCCTCACAGGACCCACCGGGCAATATCACAATATACACTTAAAATCGACAACGTTGCACCGTACTACAATTTTTATCAATAAACCCGTTTGGAGTATGAGTTATTCATATTTTTAAATACAAGCAAACATACACAGGATCCAAACACGGTACATGCCATATGACGATGGGCAGTACCTAACAAGTTTTAGTACATTCATCCGACACAAAGATAAAACGAAAGTCACGCTTAAACATAACAGAACAAACAAAAGACTAGGGGCACCAGAAATAGCATACATTAGAATCCTCCGTCGCCATTGTGCTCCTCCTGTGCCTTGCCCTTTCCTCGCCCGAAATACAAGTATTTCGCCCCAAACCACAGGGTCGGCTATACATGATAATAATTCTCATGACATTATACAATTCATATATCGATTTCAAAGAAATTCACCGACTCTGAATATACCCCGAAGGCGTATAAACAATCGGTCCCAATGCCGAAGATAACCAAATATCTGACGACCACATACTATGGCTCAAGACGGACGTCACGATCGCCCGATCCGGAAATGTTTACGTGCACATGTACACCCCGAAAAAGGAATCAAGAATATACGTGGGACAATGTACCTAATTAGCCTCACGAACTACGTCTCGTGTGCACGATCTAAATGCGGAAAAACCTCCACGCATGATCATCAAGTGCCCAGCTAAAAATCCTACACATAACCAATCGACGCGCAGATATGACTCCAGAGATGTCACGATACAACATGACAACGAAACTCAACGAATTACACTTTTTCCAAGAAATCGAACAACTCACCGAAGTGTCAACAAAGCTCAACGATATCAAGGGTCCAAAAGTACGAATTTGGGTATACAATCCCATGATGAAAACGGGACATCATCAAGAACAACCTCAAGTCACAAGACACAAGTTTATAGGTGTTTATATACACGAAATGCATAATCATCATAAGAATCCACACATCATTATAACCAAGCAAGATAACTTGCCTCAATTCCGTAGACGAATAATCCTTCCTCGAATGGTCAAACGAACGGTATCCTCGTCTAACAACACTCACGCGAACAAGCAACCTTGAATGAAATATAATTCATTGAACAACACATTCGTACGATAATGGTATTATCGCATAAACAATATTCACAAATCGATTATACTATCGATCATTTTAATATTCTTATTACAAATCATCGTATGTTTATCATGATCATTACATATTCTAACCTTAATGTCAAATTCTTGATGTCTAGTTTATTATTTATGAAATATCGTGAAAATATCTTTTTCAAATCATCGACACTTCCAATTACTATATAATTTGTGTTTAATTACATTCTTCATTATTTACCAACGATTTCATTCAAAACTTGATTACTATATGAAACATAAGTTTAAGTTTTTAGTGAATTAAGAACATCATCTTAAATTACGCCCCTTGACATGCATGGATTAATGGAATGGAATTCGGCTATTCATCTACCGCATTTGTATCATCACAATTCTCTAAAGAACATTATCAACCTATCAATGTAGCGATTAACGCCCTTTAACGAAATCGATAGATTCGAACATATGAAGATTACAACTTCCTTCTATCAACATTCATTGTTTTACTTTGAAGAATTTATTAAAAGCCTAGTTATATCATTGAATACTTGAGATTTTTGAAGTAACTTCATTCATCTAACAAGGATCATCTACAAAGGATTAATATCATCTTTCCAACAATTTTATTACAAAGGTTTTAGAGGCCAAAATTCATGGTTTCATACTACCTTCAAGAATCAATAGAATGTTCAAGACCAATTTAACATTTCTTACTTTTAATCATTAAGGATATCATCCCTAACATGTTCCTAGTGTTGAGACTAAAATCAACTTCCGATTATCATGCTATACCTCGGGTTTTATGTATATCATTATCAACACAATCACATTATGAAGTTATTTACATCAAGAAGTAACACTAATACCTTCAAAGTTAATCTTCACTTGGTTTGAGTATGATTCAATTAACTTATCATGTTTACACTAGTTTAAACTAACATTATGTGAAGTATTTATCTACTAACATCATCATAAGCATGGAATTGATATGAGTTAAAGAAAGACCAACCTTAAAATGAAGAACAACACCAACACTCCAAGGAATACACTTCAATCTCTAGCTCTCCAAGTCACCAATCAAGTGTTGAAGCTCCAACACAAGTTAGGAAGGCTTAGAAATGAAGTTGGAAGGGAAAGGAATCGTTCCTAAGTTGGGAGATTGAAAGAGGTCGAGTAGGAAGTAAATGGCAAGTCATACATTTATAATCGAACTTGTCATTACGTGCGTTAACGAGCGTGGTTAACGTGCGTTATAGCCTTTACGTACGTAATCTTATGATCATTACGTGCGTAACCAATTTCATCAAACTCTCTGTCTAAAAACACGCGATTCGTTACGTACGTAACCGGGCGGCCATTAAATGCGTAATAGCCGTTGACTTAGGTGTCGCGATCGACTCGACCACCTACCCTTGCTCGACCCCACCCGCCGAAGGCGGATTCTTTGGAGGATCTTCCGCATTACGTACGTTAACGTACTGATATTACGTACGTAAGGCGGCCTATATAGCGTACGTTAAGAATACATGTTAACGTACGTTAAGTACTATAACAATCATAAATGGAATTCTCGCAATATCACCCAACAACTAAAATAGTATGAATGACCATGAATCCAATCTAACATAATTCGCCGGTACTTGTTACAACATCACAGATATGGTGCGAAAATACTTAACTTAAATCATGGAATACAATATTAAAGGCGAGGGTATTACATTGCAGACGGCACAGAGACAGCAAGGCATCCCAGACTTGGGAAATCGAAGAGACAGATGGCTACATGAGGTGGAGAATATGCACCCGCCGAAGTTTGGTGGTTTTTCTAGGACGTCGACATGGGATCACTGGATGCGAGAGCTGGAGAAAGTATTTGCAGGGATTAACTGCCCGGACGACCGAAGAGCCCCTATTACCCAATATTTCCTAACGGGAGAAGCGTCCGAGTGGTGGAAAGCCATCCAACCTATTGATCATGATGCCGATTGGGGAGAGTTCAAACTAATGGTGGAAGCCCAATACTGCCCTCGTTCGGTGAGGGAAGCTAAAGTTCGAGAGTTCTTCTCCGCACAACCTACATACGAATATGTAGCCCAAATAATTAATATATTTAATCAACAATTGGCATTTATTTGACACCTGATCAGAACTGATGCGGAAATGATGATCCATTTCGACAGGAGAATGAAGCCGGAGATACAGAGGCACATGTCAGGATGCTAATGCACCACTCTCCGCCAGTATCAAGACAAATCTCTGGCGTAAGAAATGAAAGAAGCGACTATGGAAAAGTTTTCTAAATCCAAGAAGCAAAAGGTCAATGGTGGTTTTTCATAACATAAGAGTAGTGGGCCCCGCAAGGCTCAGTCATCTTTCCACTCATTCAAGAAACCTCCACAACCATCCAAAAGCGGAAGGATCCCCAGATCTGTACTAGCCTTTACTGATGCGGCAAAACAATGCTTTAATTGTGGTCGCCCAGGACACTTGTGGCGTTACTGTTTTCATCCTCTGGTGACATGTTACGGATGCGGATAGGAAGGGCATCGAGCGATGTTTTGCAGACTGTTCAGTCACCCCAGAATTTTGGCCGAGGTAGAGGCAGAGGACAGTACGACTGAAAAGAAGCATCAAGTGTTGGATCCACTCCTCCACGCCTTTATGAGATGAGGAGGGCAGACGACCAGAATGCAACTGTCGCATCAGGTACCGTTCAGATCCTTTCCCAACCAGTTAGTGTTTTATTCGATATAGGGGCTACGCACTCGTTTATATCATTGTCTTGTGTTAATCGTTTGAACATTTCTTGTTTTCATGAATGTGACACTACCAAAAAAAGTACTTTAGCCGACGACCCGAAAAAACGGCCGACGACTATAAAGTGTCATCGGCTAAACTTCGCACTTTAGCCGGCGACTCGAAATACCGTCGGCTAAAGGGTTTTAGTTGACGACTTGGTGGAGGTCGTCGGCTAAAGTTCGAAATAGTCGTCGGCTATATTAAAGAGGTTTAGCCGACGACCGTGATAACGTTTAGCCGACTGAAAAGAAAAAAAATAATATACTTTGTGACGACCTAGATCTAGGTGGCTAAACTCCTTCCGAAAAAAAAATAATAATGGAATGGTTTAGCGGACGACCTATATCTTGTTCGTCGGCTAAACCCTTTTTTAAAAAAAATAATATACTTTAGCCGACGACCTAGATCTAGGGCGTCGGCTAAACTTCTTCCGAAAAAAAATAATATTGTAATGGTTTAGTCGACGACCTTGGTCTAGGTCGTCGGCTAAACACTTTTTAAAAAAAAAAATAATATACTTTAGCCGACGACCTAGATCTAGGGCGTCGGCTAAACTCCTTCCGAAAAAAAATAATATTGTAAGGGTTTAGCCGACGATCTAGATCTAGGTCGTCGACTAAACACTTTTTTTAAAAAAAAAATATACTTTAGCCGACGTATTATATCTAGGTCGTCGGCTAAACTCCTTCCGAAAAAATAATAATGTAATGGTTTAGGTGACGACCTAGATCTAGGTCGTGGCTAAACTCTTTTTAAAAAAATAATATACTTTAGCCGACGACCTTGATCTAGGCGTCGGCTAAACTTCTTCGAAAAAAATAATATTGTAATGGTTTAGCCGACGACCTTGGTCTAGGTCGTCGGCTAAACACTTTTTAAAAAAATAATATACTTTAGCCGACGACCTAGATCTAGGTCGTCTAAACCTCAAGTGAAATTTATTTATAGTTCGGGAACACCAACCCAATCTTGCCCCTCTCCCGCTAAAGAGCACATTTCTATTCCGATTAATCGGTTATTCCAGAAAAAAGCTTGTGAGTTGCTACTTTGAGTTGTGCTATTTGGAGTGACGAAGGTTTCTACCGGTTGTTATAATCACCATTTCGATTAAGGTATGTATTTTATTGTATTTTTATTGTGATTTGAAACTTTGTATTATTCATGTTACATTCGATAGCTTTTATGTAAAGCGATTAAGTTTTATGATGATAATCATTATGATTAATTGTTTGTTGTGATTTCATTTATAATTTGAACAATATTAGTTAGTTGGATTAATATTGGAAAATGTATACATTTTCGGATGGACAAGAGTTGGATTGGGTTACGAAAATGGGATCCAGTGTAATGGATGGGATGAAGCGGTTTATGAGATTTGTAAAGAGCACGACGGTGGTAATACGTTGCACTCTTGTCTATGTAATAAATGTAGATGTCGCGGTGATATGTTTCGTTTTCCATTTGATGAGGTGCAGGAACACCTAAAGAAGAATGGTTTTGGAGTAAATATACATGTTGGAAATACCATGGAGAATCACCGATTGTTATTAGTATGATCACGGACAATTTAGTGGTAACGACGGGTTCACCGATCCGAAGAGGAGGTTGATTGATGATGTGTTTGGTTTTTCCGAGACGTTTGTACCAACTGAGCAAATCCCACGACCCCGTAGACCGTTGCCTTGCAATACTGCTGGGCTTGACAGGTACAATAAGCTAATTCAACTCCAACAGACCCCTCTATACCCAGGGTGTAACATGACTGTTCTTGATTGTGTCATGGAAACGATGAGATTAAAGGTGGAAAACAAATCATCCATCAAGTCTGTAGATGATTGCTTGGAGCTTACAAGTAATATGCTTCCACAGGGTCATCATCTTCCTAATACATATTCAAAAATGAGACGAATTTTGAAAGAACTTGGTCTTTCCTACATTAAGATCCACGTCTGCATGTATGATTGTGTTTTATTCTGGGGGCATCCTAATGAAGACCTCACGAGATGTCCTGTATGTGATACAGAGAGATATAGGATCACTCCTTCTGGAAAAGAGAAACCGGTGAAGGTACTTTGGTATTTTCCACTGAAGGACAGGTTGGAACGGCTTTTTATGTCTCCTCACACGGCAAAAGCAATGAGATGGCATGCCGAGCCGCGCACTAATGACATGGATACTATGATACACCCTTCGGATGGAGAAGCGTGGAAGCATATAGATAGGGAGTATCTGAATTTTTCTTCAGATATCCGAAATGTGAGGCTCGGGATTGCATCTGATGGTTTCAACCCTTTTGGTAACATGAGTCTTTCATATACCATATGGCCTGTTGTAGTGATTCCTTACAATCTTCCTCCGTGGATGTGTATGCGGAAGGAGTATAATATGTTGACCTTGTTAGTCCCGGGGCCGGGATATCCGGGAAAGTGTATCGATGTGTATATGAGACCTTTGATAGAGGAGCTGAAATTGTTGTGGGAGCAAGGTCATCCCACATACGACAGTTATTCGTCCGAGACGTTCTACTTGCACGCCATGTGTATCAGCACTATTAGTGATTTTCCTGCATATGGAATGCCGTCTGGATCTGTTATTAGCGGATATAGAGGTTGTCCAGTGAGTTTGAATGCAGATTGTGCTAGCTACCACTGTATGAAAGTTATCCGAATGCGTCATTGGATATGGCTTGAGAGGGAACATGAGTGGCGTATGGATGCTGCAGCATTTGATGGCACTGTAGAAATGGGCGAGCCACCACGAAAGTGGACAGGTGATGAAATACTATCAATTCTTAATGAGTACGATTTTGGTCAGCTTAGCAACCATCCTGGTGTGCTTGCAGCAACCCCTGAAAGGCCCGACATGTATAAGTATTGGTCGCACAAAAGTATATTCTGGGAATTGCCTTACTGGTCCAAGTTACTGATAAGGAACTTCTTGGATGTCATGCACATTGAAAAGAATGTTTGCGAAAGTGTGGTTGGGACAACCTTAGGTTGGGTTGGAAAGACCAAAGACGGGCCAAAAGCACGCAAAGGTTTGGAAGAAATGAGCATAAGAAAACATTTGTGGTTGAAAACTGTCAAGGGAAAACAAAAAATGCCTAAGGCAGCTTACACCATCACTGCCGAGCAGAACCGAGATATTTCTTTGGATAAAGTGCTAGGTATCCTACCGGGTATCTTGGAAATATAGGAAGATGTGTTAATTTCGGGAGAACAAGTTAAGCTGGTTTGAAGAGTCATGATTGTCATATCCTACTCAACGCCTATTTCCGGTATTTATTCGGCCAGTACTTACCAAAACAGGTGGTCGAGCCATGTGTTGCATTGTCAAGATTTTTCCAGAAACTATGTACGAGAGAAGTCAAGAGATCTGATTTGCGTAAAATGCAAGATGAGATCATCTATATCTTGTGCAAGTTTGAGTGAATATTTCCTCCAAACTTTTTTGACCTCATGCCTCACCTCATGATCCACCTTCCCAGGCAGTTATTGGTCACTGGTCCAGTGCACTACACGTGGATGTACCCGGTTGAAAGGTAACATAATTTTGTATGATATATATATATATATATTGTCAAATTAAGTTTGTTTTTTAACACAATGACAATATTACAGGCAACTCTGTGATTACAAAGACTCCGTGGCCAATAAGTCTACACCAGAAGGATGCATTGCAGAATCTTACCTTGCGTCGGAGTGTATTACGCATATCAAGTTGTATTTGGGCAACTTCGAGCCCCCTTCCCGCTCTATTCCAGCAGATAAAATACAATTCAATCTTTCTATCATATCCACTGAGGTTGACGTCTATGGGAGGTTGCCAGGAAGACAATTAGACCCGTACGAGTCACGAATTGCACATTGGTGGATATTGCTCAATTGTCCGAAGTTGATCGGAAAGACATCCACTTGTCATGCGATATGGTGCGAGGTGACACTAGATTCCACAATGACACTTTTGCCGACTATTTTGGAGAATGGGTACGTATACATTCAATTGCTATTGCATTTTGGACTTAAGATATTCTTTTACATAAAAAGTTTATTTACGACAGATGACACACATACAAGATGACGGACACCCTAACTGGTCGCCTGAACTTATGCTTCTTTCTATGAAGCCGGTTATGTCAAGAATTTATTCGATGGCCAAAGTCAACGGTGTCACATTCGTATGCCTTGGGAGAGACGAAAAAAGAAGATGTCAAAATTCTGGGGTTATGATAGATGGTGGATATTACGGTGTTCTTTTGGAAGTGGTAGAACTAATTTACGGGGAAGGCATGACAATTTACTTGTTTAAGTGTCGATGGTACGACACCAGTCTTGGAACCGATATGCAAGACGACTACGGGCTGTTATCTTTTGACACTTCCACTTCATGGTATGAAAGTGATCCTTTTGTATTTGCTACATCAGCAAAGTCGGTGTATTATTTGGACGACTTGGTGAAGAAAGGCACATGGAAGGTAGTGAATGTTGTGACAACGAGGAATATTTTTAGTCTTTGCTACCTTTGGGAGAAACAACAGTGCGATGACGATGATGCTTATCAAGAGCCAAATGCGGCAAATATTCCACCATCAATGACAATTACAATGAATAATGTTCTGAAGGACGAGTTGTCCGACTGCGTGGTGATGCTCGGAGTACGTTGGCGTTGATACAAATGAATTACTTGAAAATTGATGACGATAATGTGGACGACTTGAGGCATATGTTAGGATATCAACTCGAGATAATGAGACAGACTGTAGTGATGACTCAAACTATGAGCCATAAATTTAGTAGATGTATATCTTCATTTGTTAAATATAATTAAAAAAATAGTAATAATAATAATAATCATAATCATAACATTAATATAATATCAATAATATTATTAAAAAAAAACCTGGGTGTTTAGCCGACGACCGTGTCCATCGACACGGCCCGTGTCGCACCTGCCCAGAAATTGAAAACACACTGTTTGCCTGCCCGACCGTGTTGTCTAACACGGTCGGGTCACTTCCGGGTTTAGCCGACGACCGTCTTATATGTCGTCGGCTAAAGTATATTTTTTTTTTAAAAAAAACTTTAGCCGACGACGTAGATCTTGTCGTCAGCTAAACCCCCACCTATTATACGTTTCTCGTACCTCCCTTTTGTTATTTTCTTCTTCTGCCCCAACCCCAATCGCCCGCCGATCGTCACCCAGCCCCAACCCCAATCGCATGATCGTCACCCACCCCGCCCGTCACCTAGCCGCCCGTCACCTAGCCCCGGCCCGCCGATCCTCCGTCGCCCGTCTTACGGTTTAACCGATCGTCGGCCCACTTGACCCGGTCCGTCGCCGCCCGCCCGACGCCCTTCGCCCGTCGCCCGCCAGCCCGGCCACGGTAACCCTTGTCCTTTTTTTTTATTTTGTTTGTTGAATTTATTGTATTTGTTTGATGAATTTGTTTTGATTATGTGATGAATTAGATAAAATGTTTAATGAGTTGTGATGCAATATTTGATGAATTTAGTATTTTCAATATTTTGTGTTTAATGAGTTGCGAATTTGATGAATTTGTTTGAGGAGGAAGGGATTGTATAGCCGGCGTTAATCGAAAGATTAACGTGGTATGGCATTGATAATTACTGTTGGGTTGAATTGTTTAGTTGATGAATTTGTTTAGAAATATTTGATGAATTTGTTTGAGTCGGAAGGAATTTTATAGCCAGCGTTAATCGAAAGATTAATGTGGTATGGCATTGATAATTACTGTTGTGTTGAGTTGTGAATTTGATTTATTTGTTTAGATTATGGATAGAATAAAGAAAGCATTCGGGAAGAAGTCGACAAAGTCGACCACTCCCGATTCGGGGGGGAGTTCCGTAGCCTCTAGTAAGGCGGATCCCGGTACACTATACATATCTCAGAGCAGCGTTCGTGCCCGCCAGATACTAGAATCTACCGGCATGAACGCTGACGATTTTTATAGGGCGACAGATGAGCCCGATGCACTAGCGCGGCGTTTATCCTTTCAGACACCACGGCCGACCCCCTCGCAGCCGGAGACTCGTATGCCTCCCATCCACCGACCCACGTCTAGCCCTCACACATCAGGAGATATACGGAGTTCCTCGTCCGCGGTGCTCCACGGTCCGCCGCCGACTTTATTCATGCCTCCGATGGTTCCGACTATTCCATAAGTCGATGAGTCGGGAGCCCGAGTTCCCGTTCGATTGATTAGCCCTGACGAGGCGTACGTCTACGAGTCTTGGCCAGACAACATGTTTTGGCGGAGTTGTCGGGTTTCGAAGACGAAACTGTACGAGGAGATAGAGAGGGAGAAGGAGAAGGGGAAAAATGTAGTCGAGGAGGAGAAGAAAAAGAAGAAGACTCGTGGCCCGGCAAAGTGCAGCGCTCGACTAAATCGTAAGTAAGCATGGCCGTTATGAGATTCCTCTAGACGGACACGGCCGGCAGTGATGTCTTGGCTTGTGGCGTCATATAGCCGTAATGTTGGCTTTGTCATACGGACGAGTCCGTTTGTGGCCCGATTGGGGGACGTGCCGTAGTGCGTGAAGGATGCTTTGAATAATGCTATGTCGGTAAGTTAATAAATATTTAATAAGTGTTTTTCAATCAACACGTAGTTCTTGAAAATGCAATATGTGATGTTTTTAAATTATTGCGTATTTATCTTTTCATAGGTGTGGTTTGTCATTCCCGAATCTCTACTACGTACTTGGTGTGACGAGTGCGATCTACCAAGTAAGTCATTTTAATTTATTTTGTATCTACATTGTTGGCGTAATTTTTTTCTTACGAATGATATATGTTGTGCAACGTGTGTTGTAGGTACAAATCTTGGAAAAATGAGATGCACATGTTACAGATGACTGAGGTGATACCGAGAGGCTACCGGAAGAATTCAAGTTAGGAGTATGAGTGGAAGTGGCTACGCGCCCATTTTCGCGACCCGAGTTCATGGTATGACTAAAATACCCTCATTTCATTCTTCCTCTTTGATTTTATTTTTTGAATTCTAAATATAAACTCCATTTTTAAATTAATGTTTGAATATAAAAAATACTTGATGTTAAGTTTTTAAATTAGAAAAATCGGAACTTAATGTATTTTTAAAATTACGGAATATTATTAATATTAAATAATCTGATTTTTTTATTCAAAAGTGGAAATAAATTGTTTTAATAAAAATAAAAACTAGAATATTATTTTTCATAAAAAAATAAAAATCTGAATATTGTATTTTATTTGTTAAAAAAATGCTAGTATTTAATAAAAAATAATAACATTTCAGTTTTTATTTTTTTTTAATTCTAAATATAAACTCGATTGTAAATAATATTTTTTGAAGGCGACTAGCTTGACCAACACGACCAATCGTGCGGTCAGTGACCATCACGATGCAGGTTCGGTCGTTAGCCAGAGTTGCGCACGAGGCCATTTCTTCTGATTCGTTGGATGCATTTGCCTACGTGACTCAGAAAGCATTTCCGAATCGTCCCGAGGAGCATGTAAGTCTTTTTTTATTTTATTTTAGTAATAAAATAAATGCCTTTGTATCATACTTTTATTGATATTCAAATATTTATTTTCATATTAACTTAGGAGCGTGTGCGGGAGGAGTCTCAGAGGATGCTTGCTGAGATTGCTCGGGAGCAGTATCCGGACTTAGCGGAGACTGACCTCGATTTTGCCATTGGACAGATCGATCAGGCCGATCCTTATGTTCGCACTAGGGTGTGGGGTACCCTCTACCCTCCTAGAGGTAGTCGGTACCGCACTAAGATGATGGGAGCCGAGGGTCACCATGTATTGAAAGATACCCCCGGCTTCCAGCGCCCTCGCAGACGGGATGCACGGACTGCCTATCTCGAGGAGCAGTTGAGGGCGGAGAGGGAGCTCCAGACTGAGAATGAAAGGAGGACTCAGACGCGGTTAGATGAGAGTGAGCAGAGGACTGAGTCGCGGTTAGAGAGTTTCCAGAGACAGCAGCAGGCCATGATGGACTATATGATGACGCTGACTCAGACCATTACTCAGGCTGGACTGCAGGCACCTGCTCCACCGCCTTCTCTCTTCGGACAAACCCCATCTTCACAGCCTCGTGACGATGATCTAGGGGATGGTGGTAATCCTTCTACTACTACATTTCGACATTTAGAGGATTTTGGCAGTGGATTCTAGTTGTGTTGTTGTAGTACTCTTGTATATTTATATTTGTGTTACAATTGTGTAAGTGATTTTATTGACGCTACTAGTATGTTGATGAAATTAATGTTCTTGAATATGTTGTGCATTGATTGTTGTTGATAATGAGAGCTGGTGTATAAAAATTGCAGGTGCAAAAAATACAGGTTTTGGGATCCCAAAATCTGAATTAATTTTTTTTTGTAAAAAAGGATTTTAGCCGACGACATATAAGACGGTCGTCGGCTAAAGTAATTTTTTTTTTAAAAAGGGTTTTAGCCGACATATAAAGCGATCGTCGGCTAAAGTAATTTATTTTTTTAAAATAGGGTTTTAGCCGACACACGTAAGACGGTCATCGGCTAAAATAATTCAATATTTTTTAAAATGGTTTTAGCGACGACATATAAGGCGGTCGTCGGCTAAACTATATTTTTTAAAAAAATGGTTTTAGCCGACCGTCTCGTTAAGGTCGTCGGCTAATTTTTATTTTTTTCCCACGAGTTTAGCCGACGGCCAGTGTAGTAGTGGTCGGCTAATGGTTGAACTTCAGTAAACGATCGCACAAAGGTCGTCGGCTAAACCTTGGCCGACGAATATCGGCCGACGGTTTTTTAGCCGACGGCTGGCATGATTAGCCGACGACTTTGGGGTTTAGCCGACCACTTTAAGTCGTCGGCTAAAGTCTGATTTTTGGTAGTGTGAACCTTATATTGTGGGTTTACCGAGTGGGGAAAGAGTTGTGGGGAGTTTAGAAACTAGAGATTTTCCTGTATCAATTGGAGGCAAAGACTGGCCTTGAAATCTGATCGTAGTAGAGATTCAAGGAGATGACCTAATTCTTGGAGATGATTGGCTTAACCGATATGGAGCTATTATGAACTACCGGAAGAGGAATATATCGATGATACATGAAGATGGATCCGAATTACTATTCGAATGATGGAGAACAGGAAGCTCAGGGAAAGTGATCAAAGCTATGAACGTCATCAAACTAATAAAGCAGGGCTGTGCTGAGTACTGGTGTTCTGCGATGAAGAGAGAAGAAGGAAGAGTATAGATTTCATCTAGTCCTGTTGCAAGCGAATTTCCAGATGTGTTTCCTGACGAATTACCCGAACCACCTCCACAACAAGATGTACAGTTCACCATCGAGCTAGAGCCGGCAGCTACACTAATTTCTAAGGCGCTGTATCGAATGGCACCTACAGAGATGTATGAACTGAAAAAGCAACTAGAAGGATTGCTGGACAGGGGCTATATTCAGCCAAGTGTTTTTCCTTGGGGTGCAGCAGTTTTTTTTGTTCGAAAGAAAGATGTGTATCGCTTCGATTGTACATCAACTATCGGGAGCTAAACAGGATGACGATCAAGAATAAATACTCATTGCTACGGATTGATGATTTGTTCGACAGTTGCAAGGAGCGATAGTGTTTTCCAAAATTGATTTGAGATCGGGATACCATCAGCTGAAAATTAAAGAATACGATGTCCCGAAGTCAGCATTCAGAACTCGTTATGGGCACTATGAGTTTTTAGTAATGCCATTTGGTCTCAGTAATGCACCTGCTTGTTAGGAATACTTGTTAGATTTTGATGATGTCATTAATATAAAATCAAATGTTTATTACTTGGCAAAAATGTAAGGAAGAACCAAATGAGTATCTTCCATAGGCCAAATATGTTAAGTATAAAACTTGGCAAAATGTAAAGAAGAACCAAATGAGTATCTTCTGTAGGCCAAAATTAGTTAGGCTGAAAATCGGCTAAATCTTGAGTACTGGCTAAGTTCATCGAGAGGATCGGCCGAGTCCGGTCGAGTAGCTCGGTCAACAAAATTTATCGAGAGAAGTTTGACCAGTGCGGCCAAGGTACCTCGGGAAGTCACACGATCGGATAAGTCACAAACGGTGAGCAGTAGAGAGGACACGTCTGCAGAGATGTTAGCCGCATATTGTAACACCCCAAATCCGCTCGAGGATATTACACGCCGTAGACCCTCTCCTCGAGGATCTACCAGTGATAACTAAAATCAAACATCTAAACCTCGCCTTTAAGGCTAAAATGACTCGAGAGACCGATTTGGTCTTACAACAAATACATACGGCTCAAATACAACTCATGCCCATGCGGTCAAAATACAACCACACCCGTACAACGGAAACAAATCTGCGGCGGAAAGAAAATACAACTAGACCAATACGACAGCGGATCCTCGTGTGATTAGTATCGTTCATCAATCATCATCCTTCGTGCCGACCTGTGCTATGCTCCAAAACACGAATGCAAAAATAGACATCCACCCCGAATACTCGGGGTTAGCAAACTCCTTTGTTTTGCTAGTGCAAGTACAAGTGCAAAAATACGAGCCATACAATACAAGTTCCAAGAACAATAATAATCAGGAATCCTCAAAGATCCAAACATAAAGAAAAGTACTTCCCGAGGCAAGAGTTTGAGTAAACATTTCCAAAACCGAAAGATCGCAAATAAGGGAAACAATTTACAAAACAGTTTAAAATGCCATCGAGAGTTTTAATAGAAAACAATTTAGGATTATAAAATCCTTCTCTTTCCAAAAATCAATAGGGTCACGGCCCAAATGTTTTGTTTTCGCAAATAGAAACCACCAACAATTTACAGGGTCAAAGCCCAACATCACGTGTCCTCAACGGACGTAAAATCAACGAAACATAATCACGCACGCGCATCGCCTAGGACCGGACGCTACCACCGACATCCCACTCGAGGCCTCGAAGGACCCTCCCGAGCCGGCTAGCGAAACAAATCACACACATCTCACGGTTGGATCAATCGCTTGTTGCATCCTGGCCACATGATCACATGCCATGTGCCACCGTAGATTATCTCGAGCTCTCACGGTTGGATCAATCACTTGTTGCATCCTGGCCACATGATCACATGCCATGTGCCACCGTAGACCTTCAACCATATCCACACATTCACACAAATAACATATCACATCAAGGATATTCAAACAATTCGCCCAGAGGCATCAAACACTTAGCAAAACACCACGTCAATCCACAACGCACCGAAATGAAATAATATACGTCCACACACAATACCAAGTGCAACATGAACACCAAGCATATACATAGAATTCACATGGTTATTCACGAACCACACCAATCACAAAACACACACGGTTTTGAAAGAGGCCTTTAACGAGGCTAACCAAAACTTTTGAAAACTCATTTCAAACAAACAAACAAACCAAGACGATCACCAATCATCATATCCGCGAAACAAGAAAAGTATGGACAAGGTACTTGCCTCAAATAAGAACAACGCGGAGAATCGACCGAAGTAGGTTGGCCCGAACCGACTACGAACCCGCCGACTCCACCGAACGCCAACTCACGTTCATAAACTACGAAGGACAAATAATAACAATGAAATGAATTCCATAACACGACTCAAAGCCGTTGAATTCAAAGAACGAATGACGAAAGTTCACGGATTTCCCCCAAAACGGCCAAGAACACGATTCGTTCCGTTGAAACCCGAAAACGGAATTCCAAGTTGAAATATGGATATACAATCCATAGAATATGTTTAACAACATCATTTAACCATAATCGATCCATCGAAAACGGATGAAAAACGAGATCGGGGACAAATCCCCCAAAAAGTCAATTCGAAGGAAATCAAGAAATATACTTCGATTCGACGAAGAACAATGGATTAAATGATGTTAAACACAAGAATACTATCAAGATTAATCATACCCATCATGAATTAATCAACAACACGGAACGAATCGGACGAAAATGCAAAAATCCCCAAATTCACGAAATTAGGGTTCTAAGGAAGATTACCTTGATTATTTGAATCAAAGGTTGATAACAGACGATCGATTGATGTTATGAACTCAAGGACTTCATGGATTTGTTGTTAAACAACATGGCTTCGTCGCCCATGAATCGCCACTCGCGGATGGAGAAGGAAGGAAATGAAAAGCGAAGTGAAATGTATTTGCTCGGCCATATTTATCTTGGGCGACCTAGCGTGCGCTAGCCTTCCGGACTAGCGTCCGCTATCGGCCAGTATCGGCCGAGTACCCTCGTCCGGGGCCCACACGACCCGGCATCACCGACCAACCACGCCGGCCGACACATCGACTGACTCCCGCTAAGCGTGCGCTACGGCCGGATACTGCCGCGCGCTAGCAGCACATCCGGTAGCCCGGATGAATCGCCGGCAGTAACGTCGCTAAGCCGGCGGCAAGCGTGCGCTTCGCTGCCGACTAGCGCTTCGCTCAGCGTAGCGTGCGCTACTGCCCGATCTGGCCGAGTCGAGAACCTCGAAACCCAGCTGCCCGGGCGATGGCGTCTGGCCCAAGCCACCGGCGGCGTCGCTACACTGCCGGTTAGCGCGCAGCCTTCCGGCCGTAGCATGCGCTCGCCGGTTCTGCCGCACCGTCCGGCGGTGCCATAATCGTCCGGCGATCCATAACCGTCCATCGATCCCACCGCTGTGGCTCGGCGACCCGATTTAGAAAATGTGCGGGCGAACACGACGAAAAGTTCGCGGACAACATAAGCGACTCGAAATGAAAGCGTAATACCATAATTAGTCATACGCGACCAAGAAGCGGGTCGAGACAACAATTACAGAATACGGATACGTAACTTTCAAGAAATTACAAAATGGCCCAAAACGCTGGAAATCACGATACGTGATCGAATAACCAAACCGAAGTTCACAACACGTCTAACAA
This sequence comes from Orobanche coerulescens, assembly GCA_033398695.1. Lineage (NCBI taxonomy): Eukaryota > Viridiplantae > Streptophyta > Magnoliopsida > Lamiales > Orobanchaceae > Orobanche > Orobanche coerulescens. The sequence continues at coordinate 58,885,194 of CM065806.1, forward strand.
AGTTAAACGGACTTGCGGGAAACTCGAAACAACGATTTGGACGAGATTCGCAAGAATCGAACTCAAGTGCGGAAAAGTCGCTAAAAGCACAGAACTCAACGAAACGACACGAAGCGAACTCGGATGTCAAAAGTGTAGAATTAATCATTCTCGGAATGGCGAAACGGACATGAGCGAGTCGTCAAACAGACTTCCGCCGAAAAAAGAAATTAGGAAATCGAAAATTGCGGATATTACATTCTACCCTCCTTAAAAGAAGTTTCGTCCGAAACTTAAAACAAGTAGGGAGAAGAAATATTCCGCCAGAAAAACTCAACGAGATACACAAGAATGCGTAACTAACGCCCAACGGCGAAATGTTACAAACAACGCAAAGGAGTATACGGCGTGAAAACACGCTCACGGCGACCAACACAACGTCGCCGTTAGGGATATAATAAAAACCAACAAGTGACAACGTCATCAAGCGGATAATATAGCCAAGTCAATTATCCGACAATCACAAAACACAACGAGCGAAAATCAATATGATTGACCAACCCAACGGTACATCAATCAAAGCGAGTCAACGGCCGAACAAACACGAAATCCCACCGCCTAAGAAGTGGAAGATCGAAAAGCGAAACTAATTTCCCGGCGAAGGGAATTACGAAGGAGCGAATGTTCGCCAATCACGAGGTCAATATAAACCGAACAATCAAGCGATCAAACCACAACGATCGAGACAACAAAGATCGAAGAATCATGTTCGAATCACAAAGAACAATAAAGTTCAAACAACAACTCCCAGGATGATCTGGTGAGAACTACAAGACATGCATTGCCGAAGATCCACAGGAAAGGGAATAGCGATTGAAAAGTCACAACGACAACGAGTTATTCCGAAATAACACCACACTCGTTCGATCAACAAAAGCAAGGAGCAGGACAAGCTCAGAAATGTCAACGAACATAAGCGAGTCGGCAGTCGAAAATGTAAAAGTTCAAGATCCAGTCCACTTCGAATAAAAGAACTAGTAGAACCAAAAGATGTTACTTCCGAACAAGGTTCACAAGAATCGAACCGAATTCGGAAAGTGACAGCGATAACCACATTGACCCAAAACAAGATCACAGCTCGTTCGAATGATGAACCCGAAATACAAAACGAGTTCAGACAGTATCAACGAACACGAGCGAATCGATAGACTGGAGAAAGAGAAAATACAGAAGTCTAAAAACAACACGGGTACTACATTCGACCTCTTATAAAAGAAGGTCGCCCCGCAACTCACAACAGCAAAATCAAGGTGACGACACAACAAGCAACCGACGAAACATCCTTCAAAGGCCTCTCAAAGCCGATTCGATATCTGTCTTTGAAGCGCGAACTCCGAAAGTCTCGGTAGCCAAATCACAAAACTGAATTCGGTGTCCCTCGAGTCCACACTTGAAATGTGTTATCGGCGAGAAGGACAATTTACACGTGCATGCCCGGCACATCACGATTGAAACGCCTCGGCTCGGCATACCGAAAATATAAATGCTCGATACAATGGATTAAAACACCGCAAAACAACATACCGGAGATGCCAACTCGGCATAACATATCAACGCATACAAAAATCACAACAACAACGGCATCATTCGAAGATTACAACATCCCGACAGCGGCCATCACACAATCACAAACATCATGAAACAATCACCCATGTGTATAACGCATAAAAATCCAGGCTTTAACAACCCACACTAGTGCGACAATACGCAAATCGCCACGAGGCGATAAGCGATAAACACCGGTTCACACCTCTCACGGAGGGCCAACAAAACATATGCGTGGCGAGCGACTCGGCGCTCACGCCACCAATTCAATCACAATTGGGGTTGACACCGTAACGAAAGTTCGAAAACCATACACGCATTTCCGGTCCATAAGCAGGAATGATAGGTTTTAAAACGAGAACCACCTTTTGAAAACGGTTTGGAAACAACGGTTGATCTTGAGTATCATTTTACAAAAGTAGTGCAAACACCATTATCGAGACTTTGAAAATCATCTTGCGTTTGAACAAAAATGAGGACACCTTTCCTTTAGTGAAAAACTTTCAAAAATATTCGACCCTTGGGTCTAAGCAATGCATTTGAAAATATCTCAAAAATATTTTTGGTCCTCAATAGAAAAATTTTGAAATGTATTGCGGCATTAGAAAACACCTTGAAAACACCGCAAGAAAATAATTCGTTTTAAAAGTACGTCTCGAATTTTAATTTTCTAGGATACTCAAGGTTTTCAAAAATAATTCAATGGGTTAGAATGCCCCAAAATTTTCAGGTAATTACAAGGAACAATATAGCGCCTTGGGTCCCGCGCCGGAACCCACCAGGCTAAAAACCAATTACAAGAATGCCCAAAAAGGTCGATGACGGTAGTACTTATCAAAACTCACAAAATCATTTGAAAACACCCAACTACCGTCAAAACGGTCAAGGCCAACAACTCGGTTAAAGGAATCGATTTTCGAAATAGAATTGATCGGTAAGATACGAAAGCTATTACAAAGGAACTCACGCGGCGGAAAAAAGAAATAGAGTCCAACATGCACAATCCGGCAACTACTCCTCACATGAAAGAAATATGAGAGTCAAATAGTCACGTATCAAGAAATCAAAATCCATAAGAGGATTAGTCACTTAGCAAATAAATCATAAAAATAGCTCGTGTCACACGAGGCACAACACAAAGAAGGGAGACTTACGATACAGTCGCACGAAGATGATGATCGCCCACGATACTAATCACGACCAACAAACTCGGGCGACGCGTCGCGACACATTCGGTCGGATAAAATCCGGCGAGACAAAACTCGATAGACACCATCGACCCGGCGACCTAGGTTTCCTCAACCTAAGCTCTGATACCATTTATGTAACACCCCCAAATCCGCTCAGGGATATTACACGCCGTAGACCCTCTCCTCGAGGATCTACCAGGCTGATAACTAAAATCAAACATCTAAACCTCGCCTTTAAGGCTAAAATGACTCAGTAGACCGATTTGGTCTTACAACAAATACATACAGCTCAAATACAACTCATGCCCACGCAGGGGTCAAAATACAACCACACCCGTACAACGGGAAACAAATACTGCAGCGGAAAAGAAAATACAACTAGACCAATACGACAGCAACGGATCCTCGTGTGACTAGTATCGTTCATCAATCATCATCCTTCGTGCCGACCCTGTGCTATGCTCCAAAACCTGAATGCAAAAATAGACATCCACCCCCCTAATACTCGGGGGTTAGCAAAACTCCACTGTTTTGCTAGTGCAAGTACAAGTGCAAAAATACGAGCCATACAATACAAGTTCCAAGAACAATAATAATCAGGAATCCTCAAAGATCCAAACGTAAAGAAAAGTACTTCCCGAGGCAAGAGTTTGAGTAAACATTTCCAAAACCGAAAGATCGCAAATAAGGGAAACAATTTACAAAACAGTTTAAAATGCCATCGAGAGTTTTAATAGAAAACAATTTAGGATTATAAAATCCTTCTCTTTCCAAAAATCAATAGGGTCACGGCCCAAATGTTTTGTTTTCGCAAATAGGAAACCACCAACAATTTACAGGGTCAAAGCCCAACATCACGTGTCCTCAACGGACGTAAAATCAACGAAACATAATCACGCACGCATCGCCTAGGACCGGGGCGCTACCACCGACATCCCACTCGAGGCCTCGAAGGACCCTCCCGGTGGCTAGCGAAACAAATCACACACATCTCACGGTTGGATCAATCGCTTGTTGCATCTGGCCACATGATCACATGCCATGTGCCACCGTAGATTATCTCGAGCTCTCACGGTTGGATCAATCACTTGTTGCATCACGGCCACATGATCACATGCCATGTGCCACTGTAGACCTTCAACCATATCCACACATTCACACAAATAACATATCACATCAAGGATATTCAAACAATTCGCTGCAGGCATCAAACACTTAGCAAAACACCACGTCAATCCACAACGCACGAAATGAAATAATATACGTCCACACACAATACCAAGTGCAACATGAACACCAAGCATATACATAGAATTCACATGGTTATTCACGAACCACACCAATCACAAAACACACACGGTTTTGAAAGAGGCCTTTAACGAGGCTAACCAAAACTTTTGAAAACTCATTTCAAACAAACAAACAAACCAAGACGATCACCAATCATCATATCCACGAAACAAGAAAAGTATGGACAAGGTACTTGCCTCGAATAAGAACAACGCGGAGAATCGACCGAAGTAGGTTGGCCCGAACCGACTACGAACCCGCCGACTCCACCGAACGCCAACTCACGTTCATAAACTATGAAGGACAAATAATAACAATGAAATGAATTCCATAACACGACTCAAAGCCGTTGAATTCAAAGAGCGAATAGCGAAAGTTCACGGATTTCCCAAGCGGCCAAGAACACGATTCGTTCGTGAAACCCGAAAACGGAATTCCAAGTTGAAATATGGATATACAATCCATAGAATATGTTTAACAACATCATTTAACCATAATCGATCCATCAGCGGATGAAAAAGCGAGATCGGGGACAAATCCCCCAAAAGTCAATTCGAAGGAAATCAAGAAATATACTTGATTGACGAAGAACAATGGATTAAATGATGTTAAACACAAGAATACTATCAAGATTAATCATACCCATCATGAATTAATCAACAACACGGAGCGAATCGGACGAAAATGCAAAAATCCCCAAATTCACGAAATTAGGGTTCTAAGGAAGATTACCTTGATTATTTGAATCAAAGGTTGATAACAGACGATCGATTGATGTTATGAACTCAAGGACTTCATGGATTTGTTGTTAAACAACATGGCTTCGTCGCCCATGAATCGCCACTCGCGGATGGAGAAGGAAGGAAATGAAAAGCGAAGTGAAATGTATTGCTCGGCCATATTTATCTTGGGCGGCCTAGCGTGCGCTAGCCTTCCCGGACTAAGCGTGCGCTATCGGCCCGGTGCTCGGCCAGTACCCTCGGCCGGGGCCCACACGACCGGCATCACCGACCAACCTGCCGGCCGAACACGCCGACCCGACTCCGCTAGCGTGCGCTACGGCCGGATACTGCGCGCGCTAGCGGCACATCTGTAGCCTTTGGGTAGGCGCGGCCAGTAACGTCGCTAGCGGCCGGCGGCGTGCGCTACGCTGCCGACTAGCGCGCTACGCTCGGCGTAGCGTGCGCTACTCGCCGATCTGGCCCGAGTCGAGAACCTCGAAACCCCAGCTGCCCGGGCGATAAGCGTCGCTGAGCCACCCGGCGGCGTCGCTACACTGCCCGGTTAGCGCGCGCGGCCTTCCGGCCGTAAGCGTCGCCCACGCCGGTTCTGCCGCACCGTCCGGCCGGTGCCGCAATCGTCGGCGATCCATAGCCGTGCGACCCGATCCATAGCGCCCGAGGGCTCGGCGACCCGATTTAAGCGTGCGGGCGAACACGGCGAAAAGTTCGCGGACAACATAAGCGACTCGAAATGAAAGCGTAATACGAGAATTAGTCATACGCGACCAAGCAGTCGAGACAACAATTACATATACGGATACGTAACTTTCAAGAAATTACAAAATGGCCCAAGCGTAGGAAATCACGATACGTGATCGAATAACCAAACCGAAGTTCACAACACGTCTAACAAAGTTAAACGGACTTGCGGGAAACTCGAAACAACGATTTGGACGAGATTCGCAAGAATCGAACTCAAGTGCGGAAAAGTCGCTAAAAAGCACGAGAACTCAGCGAAGCGACACAAAGCGAACTCGGATGTCAAAAAGTGTAGAATTAATCATTCTCAGAATGACGAAACGGACATGAGCGAGTCGTCAAAACAGACTTCCGCCGAAAAAAAAGAAATTACCGGAAATCGAAAATTGCGGATATTACACATATCAGCCTAGTCGAAGGCAGCCAAGTACTCCAAGTCAGCATGCGTTGAAAAGTCAAGTATTACGGAAAGTCACATGCAACGTGAAGAGACAAATTGGAGTGATTCCCGCAAGAGATATGATTTAAATAAATCATCTAGACCCACCTTGAAGACTTTAATCATTTTATATTCAAAAGATTCGGCGCTCACATGCAGAAGTCTTCACAACGGTCGGAAGATAAAATAAAATAATGGGAATCCAGCCTTGCAACGTTTAGAAAGATTAAACAATGAAGTCTCCCTCCAATGGAGGGATTTGTTCAAAAGATTTGCAACGGCTACAAGGAAAAAGCTCAGAGATCGTGACCTATATATATCCAAAGATTTGAAGCTGAGCAACTACCGGTGCGAACATACATTCAAGCGATCAAAGCAATCAGGCAATCTAAAGCAATCAATAGCATCGTGAAAAGAGCAGTTCTAAAAGTTCATACTTATAGAAGCTCTTAGTTGGAGAAGACAAAAACTCTTGTCTATAATCCTGAGTACGGGGTACTTCACTGGTTGAAGTAAGAGACTGTAAAGGCATCCAAGGATCGAGGATCAAGAGGTGCAAGGCAGTCAAGTGTGTACAACGGCACGAATTTCCCTTTGGTTGGAAGTCGTTGTAGTGTGGTTTGAATCACCGTAATATTTATCCTTTGTTTGAAAATTATAGTGAATTCATCTCCAAGTGGTTTGGAGAAAAGTGGATTAGTAGAGGATTACCCCACCTCGAGACCACTATAATTACTGCGTTATTTCTTGTTTCTTGCATCATACTTTAAGCTACGCATTCATTGTTAAGTGTTTCATTAAGTTGATTTCTATTCGTCATCAGCTGACTTCCGCATATATCTAAGAACAAACGACTCCAAGTCATTTGTTTAACTATCAGCTGAAGAAACTCACTCTTCGTGAAAAAGAGTTCAAGAGTTTCTACAAGTCTATTCACCCCCCCATCTAGACTTGTACCTGGACGACTTGTGACCTACAAGTGGTATCGGAGAGGTTGGTTCATTTATTTCACGAACCAGATCTATATCAGATATATATATATCTTTAGTCTCACTTGATAATGGAACACATGCACTCTAGACTCCCTGTGTTTTCAGTTGACGAGTATGATCTGTGGAAGATAAGGATGCAGGCACACTTATCTTCGATTCATGACGACATGTGGTGCATCATTGAAGACGGTCCATTCATCTTTGAGAAGGACAACACAGCAGAGGAGATCGCAGCAGGGAGGCCAGAGAAGATTTTTAAGAAGAGGATGGAGCTGACTCCCGAAGAAAGAAAGCTGGCCAATCTTGATAACCGAGCCAAAGATGTGTTATATCAAACTCTTGACAAATCCACCATGGTCAAGATCAAGAACTGTAAGAATGCCAAAGAAATCTGGGACACATTAGCCTTAATGTGTGAAGGAACGGAGCTGATCAAGGAAAACAAGCTGTCAATTGCTATCCAAAAATTTGACAACTTTAAAATGAAGAATGGTGAATCCATAGATCAAGTGGACACAAGGTTCATTGAGATTATAAATGAGATCAACTCCCTGGGCAAAACCTATGGCAACAGGGAAATGGCACTAAAGGTTCTCAGATCTCTCAACCCCGAATGGAGCATGAAGGCCGTGGCCATGAGAGAGTCCAAGGACCTGAATAAGATAAAGATTCAGGAGCTGTTCTCTGATCTGAAGGCTTATGAGTTCGAACTTCCAAGTTCATCCTCAATTGAGCCTGCAGAGAAGGGAATCGCATTTGCAGCCGAGTCCCCTGCCAAGATCCTATCTGATGTGAAACCTCCAAATCCTCTAGATTTTGAGGAAGAAATGGCTTTTATAATGCAAAGGTTCAGCAATTTTAGAAAGAACTACTCCAAATATAAGAAAAATTATAAGGAGAATCCAAGAAGGAACCAGAAGGCTGGAAGCTGGAAAGTAGAATGCTACAACTGTCACAAAATAGGACACATCTAAATGGATTGTCCCGAGCTCAAGAAGGACGAAACCAAAAAGGAGGTGGGCAGAAAAGAAGATAGAAGAAAGGCCCTCATCGGAGAAGACCAGGAGCATGTCGAATCAAGCAGCGGATTCTTTTCTGATGAAGATGAGGAGTATAAGCGCACGATGGCAAACCTAGGCGATGAAGAGGTAACTTCTAAACCCACGGTTCAAATAATAGCTCGGCCATGTCACAAGATATGGATCTACATGAATCGGTAAATCAGTTATTTAAAGATTTTGAAACACTCAAATCGCACACCAAGTATGTATCGTGAGAGAAGACTCGGTACCAAGATGAGAATAGGCGGTGAAAAATGATTTGAAAAACTCGGCTAGATCGAATAAGGTTGAGATAACTACGGTGACTTTAAAAACCAGGCAAATGTTAATACAGTGAGATAGATCGACTAACCATTTTACTTAAAGAAAAATCATTTGCACTTGCTCATGCCAAAGCCGAGTTTACTAAGGCAGCTCGGATAAATAAGACTCGAGCACGAAATAACCTCCTGAAGGCGTCTTCAACTCTGGGAGAATTGTGTACTTATAAAGGTCACTATATACCAAATCGGTCCTTGGATATGATTCTCACACTCCCTCTAGTTAAAACCAAGTTTATCAAGGGAGAAACAATTGTCTCATTCTTGAGCACGTATATAAACCAATATTCAAAAAAGGCAACCAGAGTCAAATGTCTAATTTGCAGATCAGGTTACACCAAAGACCACCTAGACAGCGACTAGCGATGGCGAGCAAAACGGCGGCCAGGACAACATGCCCACTATTACCAACAACTCCCCAAAAATAGATTTCATAATGGGAGGGGCAGATGGAAACCTCAAGGTTATCCTAATTACCAAAATGAACAAGTGTGGAGACCACAAAGATTTAATAAATGGTCTCAGCCTAGATTTAGAAATGGCCAACACTATCAAAATTTTGAGGAATATCCGGTATACAATCCAACCAGGAGATTCAGATCTCGACCACAGACACCTTATGAGGGTTATAATAATTATAATAACAATTTCTATAATCCAAGGAGAAATCAATTCTCCAGGAAACCAGCTAACCCCAAAGGACCCACACAAATTTGGGTACCTAAATCTCTGCTTGTTTAATTACAGAAAAGGTGGAAGGACTACAACCACATCTCCTCAAGCTCAAATTTTGGAGGTGAAGAATGGTTTGTAGACTCTGGATGCTCGAGGCATATGACCGGGAACAAGAAGATGCTGTCCAAATACATCAAAGAAAGAGGTTCCGATGTAACCTTTGGAGATAGCTCTAGAGGACAGACAAAAGGCTTTGGAGAGCTGCACCAAGGAAACAGTGTGATATCCAAAGTCCATTATGTCAAAGGGCACAAGTACAACCTCCTGAGCATAAGCCAGTTCTGTGACGAGAAGAACCTAGTAGTATTCACCATCTTGAAGTGTATGGTGATAGACATCTTATCTGGAGAAGTAAAGCTACAAGGTTTCAGAAGAAGAGATGTCTACATGATTGATTGGAACACAGGAACACCTAACTCCTGTTTTCTATCCAAGACAGTAGCTTAGAATGGATGGATGTGGCACAAAAGACTATGTCACCTGAACTTCAAAGCCATCAACAAGATTAGTTCTCAGAAGCTGGTCAGAGGACTTCCAAATGAAGCATTCAAGAAGGAAGCACTTTGTGATGCATGTCAGAAGGGAAAGCAGACCAAAGCATCGTTCAAGCCAGTTCAGCCTACAACGCTCACAACAAGGATCTTAGATCTACTCCACATGGATCTATTTGGTCCTATCAAGCCACGGACTTTGAGCGGCCGAAAGCATGCGCTTGTAATAGTAGATGATTATTCAAGGTACACTTGGATTATCTTCCTATACAAGAAGAGTGAAACCTTGACCAAGTTACCTGAGCTGCTGAGAAGGATCCAGAATGAGAAATCCTTCTCCATAATCAAGATCAGATCAGATAGAGGAGGAGAGTTTCTCAACAAGGCGATAACTGATTACAGCGATCAGAATGGGATCCAGCATGAGCTCTCTACAGCCAGGATGCCCCAGCAGAATGGTGTTGCTGAAAGAAGGAACAGAACCCTGAAGGAAGCAGCAAGGTCCATGATTGCAGAAGCGGACCTACCCAAAGGTTAAAGTGGTCAAGTCATCAACACACTGTCACACCCGAGCAGGAGTATGATAGTAGGGAGACATGGCAAAACTCCCTATGAGGTTTGGAATAATAGAACTCCTACTGTTGCTTACTTTCATGTTTTTGGTTGTAAGTGTTTCATCCACAACAATGGTAAAACACAGCTAAATGCCTTTGATGCGAAAACTGATGACGGTCTTTTTATGGGATATTCCCAAAGAAGCAAGGCATATAGAGTTTTTAATAAAAGAACCTTAGTTGTGGAGGAAACACCCCATGTTGTTTTTGATGAATCTACCGTTGAGTACAGGAAACAAGTTGAGCTAATTGAGAACAAGCTCAAGTCAGCAACCCTTGAAGAAGTCATTGTTCATGACACTGGAATGGTGGACTCACTGCCAGACCGGCTGATGACCCAGCTGCAGTGCTTGAAGACCCAATGCAGATCGACAGGATCACCAAACCTATCGATCCGATTCTTCTTGAAAGACCAGTAGGAGGCGCGAAGACTCATCTGCAGATCAGAACCAACCTGCAGATGACAAGACGGTAGCTGATCCAGTTGCAGACCAGAACCTAGCTGATGCAGATGACCACCAGGGCAATCCAACAGGGGGAACAAAACCAGAAGAGGACGAAATCCCCAAATGGCTCAAGGATCACCCAATTCAGCAAATAATTGGAAAGTTGACTGATGGAGTTAAGACGAGACAGTCAACCCTACCAGCAGGAATGGCGATGTTCTCATGTTTTATGTCACAAATTGAACCCAAGACTACAGAACAAGCCTTGGAAGATTATTCATGGATTAATGCCATGCAAGAGGAATTGGAGCAGATGGAAAGAAACAAAGTTTGGTAACTAACAGACAGACCTGATCACAAGAAAGTTATTGGCACCAAATGGGTGTATAAAAATAAAAGTGATGAAGACGGAGCTGTTGTTAGGAATAAGGCCAGACCCATAGCAAAAGGCTATGCACAGTGTGAGGGAATAGATTTTGATGAAACCTATGCACCTGTTGCAAGATTAGAGGCCATCAGACTATTCCTCGCATATGCTGCATTCAAGGACTTTGAAGTATATCAGATGGATGTAAAGAGTGCTTTTCTGAACGGAATCCTAGAAGAAGAAGTCTATGTAGAGCAACCCCCAGGTTTTGTCAAAGGAGACAAAGTCTATAAGCTGTTGAAGGCTCTGTATGGACTTAAGCAAGCACCAAGAGCATGGTATGAAACACTGTCTGTATTTCTTGAGAAAAATGGATTTTGCAAAGGGAAGGTGGACAAGACCCTATTCAGAGTTGAGCACGAAGGCCACATATTAATAGTCCAGATTTATGTGGATGACATCATATTCGGATCAACCAATCCAGAGCTATGCGAGAAATTCTCCAATCTCATGCAAGGAGAATTTGAGATGAGTATGATGGGAAAGCTTAACTTCTTTCTCGGACTACAAGTTAAGCAGATGGAAAAAGGAATTTTCATCAACCAAGCAAAGTATACCAGGGATCTTATCAAGAGATATGGAATGGAATCAGCCAAGCCCGCAAGAATTCCAATGAGCACAAGTACTCACCTGGATGCAGACGAGGCAGGCATATCAGTGGACTCAACTCATTACAGAGGACTCATTGGATCTCTTCTGTACCTCACTGCAAGCAGGCGAGACATATCATATGCCGTTGGAGTTTGTGCACGATTCTAGTCCAAGCCGAAGCAATCACACCTAGATGCAGCCAAGAGGATAATAAAGTACCTTAAGTCTACAATTAATGTTGGACTATGGTATCCCAAGGATGATAACTTCGAGCTGTCAGGATACTCAGATGCGGATTTCGCAGGATGCAAAATCAACAGGAAGAGCACTAGTGGAACGTGTCAATTCCTAGGAACCAGACTGATATCCTGGTTTAGCAAGAAGCAGGTTTCTAACTCTATCTACACTACAGAGTCAGAATACCTAGCTGCAGGTAGCTGTTGTGCACAAATTTTATGGATTAGACAACAGCTAAGGGACTATAATATCATTGCAAACGAAGTCCCAATCTGGTGTGACAACAATAATGCTATTGCAATAACCAACAATCCAGTTTTGCATTCAAGGACGAAGCACATTGATGTTAAACACCATTTCATTAGAGACCAAGTGCTTAACAAAAGGGTTAGAGTTGAAAGACTCAGCACAGACTACCAGATAGCTGACATCTTCACTAAACCCTTGCCAGAAGAAAGATTCCTGGAGCTGAGCAGAGACCTTGGATTACTAGATTGGGAATCTAGTACTGAAGCAAGTTAAAGCATTTCAAGGACGGACCCCAGCTGAAGAATCAGATCCTATCTGATGCAGACGAGAAGACGAAGGACGGACAAAGCAACCTAGCTGATCAGAATACCAGGCGAGAAGTCAACTCACCTGATACAGAGCGGTCAACACTCAACAAATCGGACCAGCTAAGTTATTTTTAACGGACCTCTGAATATTTAATTATTATCTGCCACATCTATAATATTATTATATTAATTTTGGATAACAACTGGCATTTAAATATACATTTTTATAAGCCAAGTGGCAATTTTAATACACGCGTCAATCGTCTATTAAATCAACCTCCACAGTGGCCAATCAGAATCAACCGTCAAATTTTAAAATGGGTCACAGATTCAAATTTGAAATTCAAAAGAATATCAAAAGGCGTACCACCGATTCAAATATATAATAAATTAATACAAACGTCTTTTCATCTTCTTTATAAGGAAAGAAGACCTTTCACTTTACTCTTTACGCTTACAGAAACCCTAGATTTTTCAGAGCAAAAAATTCTTGAACACCAAATACGCTAAAAACTTTTATTTGCAGAAATGGCATCTTTCGAAGGAGTTAATTTGAAGGCGGTGAAAGACCAGATCATTTTCTCACTGGTCGTTGACTTTGAAGGCTTGTTGGAAGGCAATCTGGAGGACTACGACATGTTTAATCTGATTCGCGCAATGAAGCTTAATGGGATCTACCCATTTCTAGACATCAACCCGCAACACCTGTTCAAAGAGGATGTCGTCGAGTTCTATCGCGAAGCTTATCTGATTCAAGACGGAATTCATAGCACAGTTGGCGGAATACCAGTCAGCATATCTTGAGAGACGATTCGTACTGTCTTCGGAATGAAGCACCGTGGTTTAGCAGTCGAAGCTCTCAAGCAATCCGCCGCCTAAACCTGGAAAAAGATTAAGGTGGAAAATATCCCGGAAAAACTGAAATTCACAGCCAAGAGAAATGAACTCAAGAGGATTTACCGTGTTGCGTTGGACATTACCAACAAAATAGTCATGCGGATGGCGGACAGTTATGATCAACTGTCGTCGTCTAAATTTATGGTGCTGGGAGCACTGATTCAGGAAGAAGAAGTTGATTGGGCAGACTACATCTTCAGGCAACTCGTGCGAGAGGTCAACAAAGTCGAGTGGCTTGACGATGAGAAGAGGTTCAAAACCAAGCTAGCGTTTGGAACGCATCTCAGTTGGTTTTTGGAGAAAACTGGTGTGGCAAAGGGAAACACTGATCCCTTCCACCCCAATAAAAGGCTTGGTCATATGGACTATGAGAAGGTGAAGAAAGTCGGAGGCACTGGGAGAGCAGCTCAGTTGTTGAAGGAGCTGCCGGACTCAAGGACATATCCAAGATACTATTCATCAGGAGAGTCGGACAGACCTGCAGCTGATATCGCAACTACAGTCGAGTCCGACACCGAGTCCGACGACACACCCATTGCAGTCAGATTCAAGAGAAGGGGACCAGCCCCTGAAGGACCCTCTATTCTGCAGTCATCACCAGAACCCTCTCCCAAGAGGCCAAGGAAACTGCAATTTAGTGAAGGAGAGCGATCAACACCTTGCCGGCCCCTCTGCCGGATCACCAATTCATCAGGAAGACCTGCACGCACTGGCACCCTTGAGACTCGGATTGTACATTCTCACCCCAGTCTACATTTCCGAAGAAGAAGAAGCGAGTCTCATAATTTCTATCCTCGAAGTGATTATACCTTTAACCTGCTTGAAAACAATACTTTCAACCTTTCAATTGAACAACTCCAGCTTGTTAAGCCACAAGCATTAAAACACTCTTTTGTACATATTTTTGAAGAGTGGAAGTTTTTCAAAACTATGACATTTTCAAACCTTCAAACCTACATTGCAACTAGTGGTTGGGAATATCCCCAAGCCACTGAGGAGGTTCTGATTCACTTCTGCAAAGAATCAGACTTAGTATTAATCCTCCAGGATAATTGGTTCATGTCCCATTTTAAAACAAACATGGACCAATTTATCCACTCTATCATGCTTAGCATTTTTGATGGTTCCTTTGGAGAAGAGGAGGAGGAGGAAGTTGAAAAAGAGATTAGAATTGAGGAAGTAGATGGAGAAGGAAATAATGAAGTTGTTGATTTGGTTGATGAAGAAGAAGAAGAAAAGCAGGAATAGAGGAGAACAGAAGAAAATATTCTAGTTGAAAAACAGTCAGGAGAAATTGAGAAAACAGAAGAATTGGCTGATGAAGAAGAAGAGGAAGAAGGAGAAGAGGTAGAACAAGAAAAAGATGAAGGAGAAAAAGAGGATGATGATGAAAAGAATGATGATGATGAAGGAGAAGAAGAGGATAAGGATGATGATAACAATGATAATGATAATGATGATGATAATGATGGTGATGATGGAGGAGATGCAGGAGCCGAAAAAGAAAATGAAAAGAAAAAAGATCAGGAGGAAGGAAAAGAAAATTTTGGAGAAAAGGCAGAAGAAGAGAAAGAGGAGGAGAAAGGGGAAGAGAAAGAGGAAGATAAAGAAGAAGAAAAGGAGCCAGAACCAGAGCCGGAGATAGAGCCTATTCACAAAGCTGCAGATAGGACTGTGGTACCTGCCCGGTACACCAGCCTAGACGCAGAGCTGGCTGAAGACTCCAGGTCACAGACCCCAGAGAAAACCTCCTCTGACCTACCAGCTGCAGACAGGAGCCTGCAGTCTAGTGGTTCCTTTGCAGAAGGCTCAGGAGAGCACTCTCCCTCAGCTCAGATATCTCCTACCATGACTGAGCTGATCAGGCAAATCGTCAAAGATACAATTGGAGAGCTGCTAATGTCTCAGGTCACTCCTGACCTTCAATAAATCAATGCCAAGATCAACACTCTTCTGCAAAGAGATATTCCTCAGCCCCCACCCCCTACCAACAACAGAATGCCTTTTGGCATGTCTGATTGGATGAGCAAAATGGAGCAGCAGTTAACTACCCTTGTTGATGCTGGCAAAAAGGGGGAAGAGAGAGTTCAGGGGGAAGGAAGTAATCAAGGAGAGATAAGGGCGGAGATAAGAAGCAAGAAGAAGCAAGATGTTCTTCAAATTGAAGGACCCTCAAGTCTGAAGAGGAAGGAAGTTGTGGATCCAGATGACCAGGCTGACCAGCCTGAAGGAAAGAGAAGGAGGACTAGAGGAGGTTTTGGGCCTACTCTTGAATGGGAAGGAAAGGAGCTGTGGTATGTTGAGGATTTTATACCATATGAAGCTCTGCCCATGTGGGGAACTGCAAAGAAGAAATTTATCAGAGATTATTACGTCTGGGAATTACTCCAGGATGATAATCTCTCCCCACAGCAGATCTTCATCAATTTCATGGAAGAAGCTTACACAAAACTCTGGACCATTCTGAAGAAGAAGGCTAAGGAACTAAACGCTTATCCTATGATTCCCTCATTCAGAGCAGAGGAAGCACCAACCCGTCTGGACAATGAGCTGAATGAGCTTCAGCTTCAAAAAGAAATCAAGAAGTTATATCTTGAGAATAGATTTACATCACAGCAAGAACAAGACTTTGCAGCTCTTGTTGTGAAGAGGAAATATGGCCTTTCTCCAGTCAAGATAAGACCAATTGGAGCTAAACCATTCAGGCCTCCCAAACAGCCTATTCGCAGAGGCAGAGGAAGAGGCAGATGACTTTATTTCTTTATTCTTGTAATTTTATTTTCTGTACCGGTAAAAACTTTCTTGTAAATTTCATTCATAAACAAGTCAGAAAATCTTATAAAAGTGACAATTTGCAGTTGTCTCAATATTAGACTGATTTTAGTTTGTGTCTTGCACTTAAGTGCAGACTTGGTCATTTGATTACTTGTTTAAAAGTTTTGCCATCATCAAAATAGGGGGAATTTGTTAGGAATACTTGTTAGATTTTGATGATGTCATTAATATAAAATCAAATGTTTATTACTTGGCAAAAATGTAAGGAAGAACCAAATGAGAATCTTCCATAGGCCAAATATGTTAAGTATAAAACTTGGCAAAATGTAAAGAAGAACCAAATGAGTATCTTCTGTAGGCCAAAATTAGTTAGGCTGAAAATCGGCTAAGTACTGAGTACAGCTAAGTTCATCAGAGAGGATCAGCCGAGTCCATTCAGAGTAGCTCTGGTCAACAAAATTTATCAGAGAAGTTTGACCAGACTACAGCCAAGGTACCTCAGGGAAGTCACCTGATCAGATAAGTCACAAACAGTGAACAGCCGAGAGGACCTGTCTGCAGAGATGTTAGCTGCATATCAGCCTAGTCGAAGGCAGCCAAGTACTCCAAGTCCACATCAGCATGCGTTGAAAAGTCAAGTATTACGGAAAGTCACATGCAACGTGAAGAGACAAATTGGAGTGATTCCCGCATGAGATATGATTTAAATAAATCATCCAGACCCA
This sequence comes from Orobanche coerulescens, assembly GCA_033398695.1. Lineage (NCBI taxonomy): Eukaryota > Viridiplantae > Streptophyta > Magnoliopsida > Lamiales > Orobanchaceae > Orobanche > Orobanche coerulescens. The sequence continues at coordinate 58,902,046 of CM065806.1, forward strand.
CCTTGAAGACTTTAATCATTTTATATTCAAAAGATTTGGCGCTCACATGCATAAGTCTTCACAATGGTCGGAAGATAAAATAAAATAATGGGAATCCAGCCTTGCAACGTTCAGAAAGATTAAACAATGAAGTCTCCCTCCAACGGACGGATTTGTTCAAAAGATTTGCAATGGCTACAAGGAAAAAGCTCAGAGATCGTGACCTATATATATCCAAAGATTTGAAGCTGAGCAACCACCGGTGCGAACATACATTCAAGCGATCAAAGCAATCAAGCAATCTAAAGCAATCAATAGCATCGTGAAAAGAGCAGTTCTAAAAGTTCATACTTACAGAAGCTCTTAGTTGGAGAAGACAAAAACTCTTGTCTATAATCATGAGTACGGGGTACTTCACTGGTTGAAGTAAGAGACTGTAAAGGCATCCAAGGATCGAGGATCAAGAGGTGCAAGGCAGTCAAGTGTGTACAACGGCACGGATTTCCACTGGTTGGAAGCTGTTGTAGTGTGGTTTGAATCACTGTAATATTTATCACTGGTTGAAAATTATAGTGAATTCATCTCCAACTGGTTTGGAGAAAAGTGGATTAGTAGAGGATTACCCCACCTCTGAGACCACTATAATTGCCTGCGTTATTCTTGTTTTCTTGCATCATACTTTAACTGCTGCATTCATTGTTAAGTGTTTCATTAAGTTGATTTCTATTTGTCATCAGCTGACTTCCGCATATATCTAAGAACAAACGACTCCAAGTCATTTATTTAACTATCAGCTGAAGAAACTCACTCTTCGTGAAAAAGAGTTCAAGAGTTTCTACAAGTCTATTCACCCCCCCCCCCCCCTCTAGACTTGTACCTGGACGACTTGTGACCTACACTGCTGTATTTATGCAGTTAATAAATCGAGTATTTATAGAGTACTTGGACAAATTCATAGTTGTGTTTATCGATGATATCTTGTTCTACTCTAAGAGTCTGGAAGATCATGTGCAGCACTTCCGAATCATTTCGAATCTCTTGAGGAATGAGCAGTTATATGCCAAACTTTCTAAGTGTGAATTTTGGCTAAAAGAAGTGATGTTCCTTGGTCACGTGGTATCAGCGGAAGGGGTCCGAGTAGATCCTCAGAAAGTCGAGGCAATTTTGGAATGGAAGTCTCCGAAGAATGTGAAGGAAGTCAGAATTTTTATAGGACTCGCTAGGTATTGTCGTCGGTTCATGGAAGGATTTTCCAAAATTACCCATCCACTTACTCGATTGCTGCAGAAAACCCAAAAGTTTGAATGGAGCGAGATGTGTCAGGCCAGTTTTGATGAACTGGAGAAGAGATTGATGATGGATCCAATTATAACATTACCACAAGGCACTAAAGGGTTCATAGTTTACAGTGACGCTTCAAATCAAGGTCTCGGTTGTGTACTGATGCAGAATGAGAAGATGATCGCCTACGCTTCATGGCAGTTGAAGCCATATGAAGTAAATTATCCAACTCGTGATTTGGAACTGGCAACTGTTGTTTTCGCCCTAAAGATATAGAGGCACTATTTTTACGGGACTCACTGTCAGATCTTCACAGATCATAAGAGTCTTAAATACATTTTCAGTCAGAAAGAGTGGAACATGTGATAGAGGAGATGGCTGGAATTGATTAAAGACTATAACTTGGAAATTCTTATCATCCAGGAAGAGCGAATGTAGTGGCTGATGCACTGAGCCGCAAACCCGTTTCCATTCGAATGCTGGAGACGCTCACATCCCAGTCCAACATTCAATGAGAGTTGATCCGTGAAGGAATTGAAGTATGGTTATAAGGCGTTCAAGGACAATTATGTGTGATGGAATTAACTTCGTCATTGATCGAAGAAATCAAATCTAAGCAATTAGATGATCCTCTGATGATTCGGTTACGTGATGAAGTGGACAAGGGAAAGGCCCCAGGATTTGTGATTTGTGAAGATGGAGTTTTGAGATTCCAAAGTCGACTTTGTGTTCCCGATATTGATGTTTTGAAGCAGGCAATCATGAAGGAACCTCACAGTACGCCCTATTTTATTCACCCAGGCACCAGTAAGATGTATAAGGATCTGAAGCAGAATTTTTGGTGGGGAAATATGAAGAAAGTGTAACACCCCAAACTAGGCGGATATTACAGTGCCGTGGACCCCCGACTGGGACCCACTAGGCGAATGAAAATGAATGAATTACACAGGGTAAATGTAGTACCGAACCACATTACAACAATAATTACTCCGATGAGGAGTTTCATACAACACACCCAGGATAATACAGAATACATGTATATTTTATATGGAGATAAAATATAAAACACTGAGTGAAATGAGTATTCAAACGGAATGTCTGCAATGAATAAATGAAGGAAACATAAATGATCGAAAAGACTAGGGCCCCCTTCTAGTATCATTGGGACTCCTCGCCAACGTGCTCTCCCGTGCTTTTGCCTTGCCATGACACGAAAAAATATCCCGAACGGGCCGCCATACGTAACAACAATCCTCAAGAGTTGAATACACACAATCCTGTCGAAACATACGCAATCAAACATGCTATATGAATCAACTAATAGTACGGCTCAAAGGAATGGCGCCACACTACGTCCGGGATTGAAATGTGTCCGTGCACAAGCCACCAACGAGTATCGATCGAATACACGTGTGGTCTTGTACCTAATCAGTCTCACGAAGAAATCGACTCGTGTGCACAGTCCAATGTGAGGCCAACAACCAACACACGACTTAAATGTGCCCGACATGAAAATCCTACACATACCAACCGTCATGCCAGTATGACCCAGAATGCCACGATATAACAAAAGTGACATCGAAAATGAATAATGACTCACCAAGATGAAATGATGGTGAAATGAATGACAGCTCAATGAAATGATTGGAACCATCGTTCCTCGTGAATGAAGTAATTAGGTGACAATTACAAGTTTTAAAACGGTTAGTACCTTATGAATGAATTATGATTATGAATGAACAACAACGAAAGGAAAGAATATCCTTTTAACTGAGTAAGAATTAACTTACTCAACCGGTGAAGAATGTCTGTCCATGAACAACGTCCTAAATGAGATATCGGTCGCTCAAACAACCTTGAATAAAACAAGTACCAACAATCCGTTCAATAAACGAATCAAACACGAATATAACAAACTCAAAACGTCGATACGATTAGACCAAGTTCATTGGGGCATTATATCGAACACTTTGTGGCCAAACTTCGATTGTCTATAACCAAAACTCAATAATACCAATATCAAATCCCCGAGAAGTGTTTCAAACCAACAAAACATCTTCAATACGATCAATAATCCAATATGAATATCCAAAATCGTGATTTAAACAACAATTAATCGAAAACCCCCAAATCCAACACAATATTCAAAGTGTTCTTGAATAACCTTTCAATAATCCGATGAATATTTATACATATCCATAATCATGCGTACTTCACTACATACAACATGATTATAATGTTCAAAACATCATATCTCAACACAAATCGAAATCCAAGAGGTTTGATGAATATTACCTTCGAAGATCCAAGTACTTAATCCGATGAAATCGCGTTAGATCAACAATCCGAGTTCACAACCGAATGAAAATGATGAAAAACGAATACTCAAGTGATTGATGATGAAGATTCTCTCCCACAAACCCTCTCTCTCGGACCAAGGTGAAGAAGTGCTACAAAATGAGTTGTTTCTCACAAAAACCCGCAATTATAGTGCAGACTGCACTGTGTGCCGCGGCCTGGCCGAAGTGTGCCGCGGTACAGGGCCAAAACTGCCCCTAGTGATCGGCAGCGTGCCGCGGCCCGGACGAATGTGCCTAGGCAGTGACTCGGTAGCGTGCCGCGGCCCTTTCGGCATGATCCGCGGCCCCCGGTACAGACGGGTTGGCCGAGAATTGCAACATGAGTGTGCCGCGGCCCAGACGAAGTGTGCCGCGACAGTGACTCGACAGTGTGCCGCGGCCCTGCTGGCATGAGCCGCGGCCCCCGGTACAGTTAGGTTGGCCAAATTAGCAGCATGTGTGTGCCGCGGCGTACATCCCTTGTGCCGCGGCCCACACCCCCTTGGGTCCTAAAATGATAAAAAATGACCCGGGAAGAGAATAAAAGCAATAGGAATCAATATTTGGGAAACAATAACATGAAATGGAAGTGCGGAAACCCCAAAACGGTGGTTCCAATCAATGATTACAAGGGTTCGCCCAATAAAACACAATTTGACCAATGAGAAGATTTGAAATGACATGAACTCCAACGTCAACATCGACTAATGAATCAATTACAACAATCAAGATAATACTCTTGTCTCGTTTCCCGAGTAAGGTTGAAATAATGAACAATATCGATACACAACTGGAAGTTATTCCGAACGGTGAACACGGATGAATGATTATTAACAAGTGAAAAATTACATAGTGACAATTACCGAATGATAATGACTGAATTACAACCGGGTATTACATACACCCCCCCTTAAAAGAGTTTCGTCCCCGAAACTAAGGGTCAAACAACTCAGGATAACTCTCCCGCATACTATCCTCGGTTTCCCAAGTAGCCTCTTCGACTCCGTGTCTAGACCACTGAATTTTAACCAAAGGAATTGCCTTATTCCTCAACTATTTGATTCGCCGCTCTAAGACTCGTATGGGACGCTCTTATTACGAATGATCATTTGCGATCTCGATTTCGTCGAACTGAAGTATGTGACTTAGGTCGGCAACATACTTCCGTAGCTGAGAGACATGAAACACATTATGAATTCGGCTCAACGCCGGAGGTAAGGCCAAACGATAAGCTAGCTCGCCTACTCGTTCCAAAATCTCAAATGGTCCAATAAATCTTGGACTCAACTTTCCCCGCTTCTCGAAACGGAAGATACCTTGACTCGGGGATACCTTGACCAACACGTGGTCACCTGTCTCAAACTCCAATGGTCGACAATGATTGTCTGCATACGATTTCTGTCGACTCTGAGCGGTCAACAAACGACTCCTGATCAAAGCTACCTTCTCACGGGCGGCTATAAGCATATCTGGCTCGGTGCCGATTGATTCGGATAGGTCATCCCAACACAAAGGAGATCGACAACGACGACCGTACAAGGCCTCGTAAGGTGCCATCTTAATCAAAGCATGCAACTATTATTATACGTGAACTCGATCAATGGTAGTTGGGCTTCCCAATCGTCTTTCCAATCGAGGACGCATGCCCTCAACATGTCCTCTAATGTCTGAATAGTCCTCTCTGATTGCCCGTCGGACTGAGGATGAAAGGCGGTACTGAGATTAAGCTGAGTTCCCATAGCACGATGAACTAATTTCCAAAAATGAGACACAAACCGTCCGTCACGATCGGAAACGATACTTTTAGGAGTACCGTGCAATCTCACTATCTCTTTGATGAACAGCTGGGCAAGTCTCTCGGGACCCCACATATCCTTAATCTCAAGGAAATGAGCTGATTTAGTTAAGCGGTCCACAATCACCCAGATCGTATTCATGCCATGACGACTCGTCGGAAAACTCGTGATGAAATCCATAGAAATGTCTTCCCACTTCCATTCTGGAATAGGGATAGGTTTCAGCATACCCGCCGGTCGCTGATGTTTAATCTTGACTTATTGACAGGTTAAGCATCTCAAAACAAATTCTGCGACTTCTCGCTTCATATTACTCCACCAGTAATTTTGTTTCAGGTCCTTGTACATCTTGCTAGACCCAGGATGAACAGAATAAGTGGTAGCATGAGCTTCTCTCAAAATCAAGTTTTTCAACTCGTCATTCTCCGGTACGGACAACCGATTCTTAAATCTCAAAAGTCCATCCTCGTGGACCACGAATCCAGGGGCTTTCCCCTGAGCCACATCCTCACGGATGCGCAACAATGATGGGTCTGAACCCTGATTCTCTCTGATTGCCTCCTAAAGTGGCGATGAAATCTCTAACATGCAAAGTTGCCCTTGTACTCGCTGAAGCCAGACCTCGATCTCGGGTCTAAGGAATTCCTGTTGAAGCTCCTTCTGAACTCTTAAACGAGCAAGCATCTGCTCCTGAACGGACTTACGACTCAAGGCGTCGGCGACAATGTTCGCCTTGACCGGGTGGTAAAGGATCTCGATATCATAATCTTTGATTAGTTCCAACCACCGTCTTTGTCGCATATTTAACTCCTTCTATGTAAATATATACTTTAAACTCTTATGATAGGTGAATATCTGACAAGTAACGCCATAAAGGTAATGACGCCAGATCTTCAACGTGAAAACCACGACTGCTAGCTCCAGGTCGTGGGTCGGATAATTAACCTCGTAAGGTCTCAATTGCCGTGAATCATAGGCAATAACCTTCCCATTCTGCATGAGTACACATCCGAGACCCTGCCCGGACGCATCACTATAAACCACAAATCCTTCTGTCCCTTGCGGCAAGGAAAGTACAGGTGCTGAAATTAACCGGCTCTTGAGTTCCTCAAAACTCCGTTGACACGCGTCGGACCACGTGTATTTCTTGTCCTTTCGCAAAAGGTTCGTCATTGGTTGAGCGATTTTAGAAAATCCTTCTACAAACCGCGGATAATAACCGGATAATCCGAGAAAGCTTTGGATTTCCTTAACATTCTTCGGAGGTAACCAATCTTGGATAGCCTACGTCTTCTGAGGATCAACACGCACTCCATCTGATGAAATTACATGCCCGAGAAAACTCACTTCGGACATCCAGAACTCACACTTGGAAAACTTTCCATAAAGTTGCTCTCGTCTTAACACGTCGAGAACCTGATGAAGATGAACCTCGTGTTCCTCTCGGTTACGAGAATAAATCAAAATGTCATCGATGAAGACAACAACAAACTGATCCAAAATGTCGATGAAAACCCGATTCATTAACTCCATGAATACCGCAGGTGCATAGTCAATCCAAACGGCATAACCACAAACTCATAATGACCATAGCGTGTTCGAAACGCCGTCCTCGCGATATCCGACTCTCGTATCCGCAACTGATGATATCCAGATCTTAAGTCGATCTTGGAAAATACTGAAGCTCCCTGAAGTTGATCCAAAAGATCATCGATACGGGGTAAAGGATACTTATTCTTGATCGTCGCTCGGTTTAATTCCCGGTAATCAATACACAAGCGGAACGAACCATCCTTCTTCTTGACAAACAACACTGGTGCTCCCCACGGGGAAGCACTCAGACTGATATAACCTTTCTCGAACAACTCCTCAAGTTGGTTCTTTAATTCCTGCAATTCGGTCGGGGCCATCCGGTACGGTGCCTTCGATATCGGGGACGTACCAGGCTCCAACTCAATCGTGAATTCCACATCTCTCTATGGAGGCAAACCAGGTAACTCGTCTGGAAAAACATCAGCATATTCCCTCACTACCGGAATATCCGTCAACATTACTGATGATTTCTCGATTTTGGTCATATAGCACCAATAAGCAACACACCCCTGACTGAGTAATTTCACTGCTTTCATCAAGTTAATGACCTTACCAGAACAGCCGGGATTACCTCCCTGAAAAACACATTCAACCCCATCGTCTGAAATGATAGTGACCATACGCTTACGGACACTAATGATGGCATCATGACGATCCATCCAATCAATACCCAAAATGACGTCGTCTCTCGGTAAATCTACCACGATTAGGTCTGCTAGCCATACACGGCCACGAAGTCGAATCGACAATCGAATCTCACGATTTCCGATAATTCGTCTACCATCAGGTAGACCAATGACATAAGGCTCACAACTAGTAGCACTACCCAGACGCAGTCTACTCAAACATGACTCGGAAATGAATGAATGCGATGCACCAGTATCAAAAAGGGTACACAAAGGTTGAGATAGAATATCGAGTGTACCTGAGATCATTCGGGCCTCTGGATCGTCGGTCTTCTTCATCTCGTAAATTCAGGGCTTGCCGGCCCCCGAACCAGACGCTCCCGTCTGATAGCTCTTGGCTCCGCCTTTGTTAGCTCCTGTCGTCTTCAACGACGCTGACTGAGTGGCCTGATTCTGCACTGTTGAATGTCCTGGGGCCTGAGATGACGCCGGAGTGGGTTTAGAGTCCCTTCGGCAAAAAAGGGCCCTATGCCCAGCAATTCCACAGTTATGGCACGTGACAGTCTGTTTCGGACATTTGGTGCTGAAATGACCATGTTCTTCACAGTTGAAACAGGTGATGGCCGAACTGGCCGCTCGTGACTGAGATTCCGCGGGTTTAGGTGCCATAGGAGGTCGCTCAGAAAAGGTAGAGCCCGCATGTGGTTTCTTAAAAGTGGCCTGACTGCCGCCAGACTGATCACGGTTCTTAGACTTCTTGCCAGCAGATGAAGGTTGCTGCTTAGCAATCTCTTTAGCAGTGAGCTCATAAGTAAGATCCTTCTCAATGAATTCAGCCAGAGTGGTGCAATTACGATTAAGTAACTGCATCCGCATCCGGGGTTTCAATCTCTTGCTGAAATACTTAATCTTATCCGCCTCGGAGTGAATGATAGATGAGGGGAACGGAAGAAGTTCCTAAAATTTCTCGGCAATGGTGAGAACATCCTCGTCTGCTGAGGGGTCGGGAGTGAGTAATTCCGACAGCTTGGCCTCTCTGAGTGGGGCCGGATAATACCTCTCCATCATGAGAGTCTTGTAACACCCCCAAACCGACCGGGAATATTACAGCGCCGTGGGCCCCATATTGGAACCCACAAGGCTAAAATCATTTTCGCAAACGTTTAAAAATGCCAAAAGGCCCTTTGAAAGTACACACACACAGCGGATAAAAACACAATTAATTACATTTGCAGCGGAATTAGAAAACCAGAAAAGAATACATAATCCCAACAACTACGCCATAGACAGTATCACCGGAAAGCTCATCCCTTCATGACCGCTACTAGCTCGAACTCCGAGTACCTAAAAGATAAAGCCCACGACGGGGACAGCCATAATACTCAACAATGATAACGATCACATCACAAAAACAATACATATCAATGTAATTACAAGGTAAGAATAATTCCAATATGATCTCACCGAAGTAACCTTACCAACCTGTCACAACCATAACAATCAAATCTTACCATATCCCACGCCTCGTGTCCTTAAGTAATGAACGAATTCAAATGTAATCACCACATCGTATCCAAACACTACCAAGATTTCCAAACGAAACATATCTCGAGTATAGAATAACTGTCAAGTTCGATTCGTTTACTGGTCGCACAACGGAACCCAATACCGATAGGAACTGATATCACATGATACATCTCGCAAATCAAGCGTCCCAAACAATGGCAAGTCCCGGATATCAATACAAAGCATGAATGCTCACACAATCAATAATGATAACAATCAATGCATCACACCAGAAATATCAATGACATGATAGTTCCACACAAGATCGACAAAGGGATCAACCACGAACGAGAGTACCATGATGTGGTAACTCCAACAAGATCAATGAAGAATCAATAACCGGGAATACCGACAATACGGCAAATCCCAACAAGGTCAATAAAAGGTCGACAACCGAGAATACCGACGACACAGTAAGGATCAATGAAGAGTCAATAACCGAGAATACCGACGACACGGTAAACTCTAACAAGGTCAATAAGAGTCGACAACCAGAATTACCAACGGTGCGATAAACTCAAATGAGAACAATAAAGGGTCAATAACCGAGAATACTGACGACACAGTAAACTCTAGCAAGATCAATAAGGACCAACAACCGGGAATACCAACGATACGGTAATCTCCAATAACATCAATCAAGGACTAGTAACCAAGAATACCAACGGTGAGACAACTCCCAAACGGAATCAATAAGGATCAATAACGAACGGGATTACCAATGACAGGGTGAACTCCAAACGAGATTTACAAAGGATCAATATCAATGAGTTGACCATCGATATGGTAACTCCGAACGAGATTAGTAAAGGTTCAACGGCGACAGATACATGAGAGAATAAAATCGTCAACCATATACAAATCATATATACGGGGTTTCAAAGACAACCCGAATATCGAACAGATCTAATTATACATGGACTGTGAAGAACCAATCAATAAGACTCAAGATGGACGTCACGATACGCTCGATCCGGACATGTGTCCGTGTACAAGCCAACCACGGGTATTGATCAATACACGTCTGGTCTCGTACCTAATCAGCCTCACGAAGTACGTCTCGTGTGCACGGTTCAATATGAGGTCGAAACCAACACATGCTACACGTGCCCGTCCCGAAAATCCTACACATGAACGATCAGACGTATCTGACTCCAGATATGCCACGATACAACATGACAACAAATCTCAAAGAATCGCATATCCATCAAGGATCAGAAGATTTTCCAAGAGGGCAACAATAACTCGATCATGAAAGACTGACACGACCACAATGTCGTATTCCGTCAGACAGTAGCCCACAGCATGCACAACAATGCATATAATAATAGCATATAAACTCCCAAGGCAGCAGCCAAGGGTCACGGAAGCATCTACTCAGGAATACTCCGGACAATATCACATAAACTCCCAAGGCGAATGAGGGTCACTAAGCATCTACTCAAGAATACTCCGGACATAGGTGCCATTTAGGTCTTATCCCCTAACACATTTCCAGTCGGGTACCATACAGGTTTTATCCCCAACACATCGGCCCCACAGATTACGGCTCAAGAAAGAGCACTTCACAAAACGTAACAAACAATGGTGCACATTCTCCGCATGAAATATTAACACACACATACAATAATGCAACATGATGATTATCATAATCTAACTATATTAATTTACCTCAAGCTGGAGACGCTAACCTTTCCACGACCAACCGCCCTGAAAGAATACACGGTTTATCCGACAATCCAAAATTATGTACAGTCCATAACAAATACCCAACCACCATCCCGAGTTCAACATCAACACGATAACTAGCCTTGATATCCAACTCCTCATGCAATAGACCAAATTATCATTCACGTTCCCATTTCCATTAGACATCCTTAAAATCATAAATATTATGATTTATCTTACATACCACCATTCCGACAATTCATATATTCCATAATACCATTGCTATATGAATCATAAATGAAATGAAAACGAAATCATTTATTAACATTATGAACTGAGCAAGCATAACTTGCCTTGATACCAATTCGACGAAGCCGCTATCAATCCCGCCGTCTTCGTCTACAAGCTCCGCAGCACAACGGTTAACTTCAACAATCACTAAACGCAACCTCTAGAAGATGACATACACAAGTAATCACTTGTTTTGAATAGCACGGTGTGAAGAAATCGACAAAAGGGAAGGGTACCGATTCAACTTCCTTCAAAAGTTCATTCCTAAATCACAATAATATCAATTCAATCACCATCCATGCGAAAACGTATAGAATTTCCCAAGTTCTACTCATTGAGGCATTTCATCGAACACTTTGAAGGCATAGTCCAATTCAATCGATTATTCAAAGAAATACTCAAATTCATTCCGCAAAACTTCAAGAGTGTTGAATGATTACGAGTATACAATCAAGTTTTACCAATAATCTGAATCAAAATGGAGCAAATCGGCCAAAACACCAAGAAACCTCAAGAACATCTAAAAACCAAAAGTTGATGTGTTCTTACCTTGGATCCGGGTGGAGGATGATGTTAATCCATGATTCCAACTTCCAAAACATGTTGTTATAAGTTGATTCTACTCAAAACCATCAACTTTGCTGAAGAAATCGCAAAAGGGACGGAGAAAAATGGAAAATGATAAGGGTGACTCGGTCCAGGCCTTATATAGGCCGAGACGTGCCGGCCAGTTACGTACGTAACCGGCGGGTCCTTACGTACGTAGCCGGCCGAGGCCTAACCTTCTGTCCAGTTTGTTCGGCACCCTTACGTACGTAACCGGCAGCTCCCTTACGTACGTAATCGGCCATTACGGCCGTAACCGGCCACTGCCTACGTACGTAATCGGCCAGTCCTAGCCCCCAGCGAGTCACTGCCGACCATGCTCGGCCATCCCAACAAGTCACGCGCGGCCATGCTCGGCCATCCAGGTCATCTCGGCCTCGACTCGGCCAGTCGCCCCGTAACGTACGTAACACTTGTTCCGTTGCGTACGTAATACGTACGTTGACTTGCTACAGTATTATACTCGTATTACGTACGTAATACACCCTGTATAACGTACGTAACTCCATCCGTTGACTCACCTGTCCACATCCGCGCCGAAAGCTGCCGACACCGGGCCCCACTGTCCGATTCCTCTTGTTACGTACGTAATACCTTACGCATAATGTACGTAACACGTACCACTTAGCGTACGTTATCTCAAAGTCTTAACGTACGTTAACAGATCCATACTTAGCCATTTCCAACAATTCCTGTCCAATGTCTCGACATACCAATTATGAACATACGACATACTGAACACATATACGAAATCCCCAAAATATTCTCATATGGTACGTCTCATGCACGATATCCTCAATTACAACTGTCGACCAAGTACGGAAATCATACAAATACTCATACGGTATATCCGACATCGAAAACACACCAAGCATGTAATATCCTAGAATCAAAATAACCTCGATAGACATACTGGCACGACTGTCACGGTTTCCAAAATTATCCGCTCATATCGTGTCGGTCCCACTCTGTACAGTACATCCCAGATAAAATAATGCGAAAAATCATAGTGAAATTCTAGGATATTACATATCTACCCACTTAATTAAGTTTCGTCCTCGAAACTCAAATCCTGTCACAATCAGTATCTCAATCTCGAAATATCTCAGAATCACGACACCATACTCAAATAATCATCATCAAAACTGAAATAACTGAAAGAACACACTTACAGGTCCGTGAAGTCGATGATCTTCCGTGATACCAGCATACGACTCCCATAAAAAGTCTCAACACACAGGCATCGCAATTACAATAATTTGAAAATATTTCAAAAATTTTGAAACCTCCAAAATCGGTTTGACCCAAAAGTCAGAAAATCATTTTCAAAAGTCACGCTACTACCGCACCCGTAGAGCCACATAACACACACGCCCGGGTTTTACGAAACCCAAGCTCCGATACCATTTTCTGTAACACCCCCAAACCGACCGGGAATATTACAGCGCCGTGGGTGTAACACCCCAAACTAGGCGGATATTACAGTGCCGTGAATCCCCGACTGGGACCCACCAGGCGAATGAAAATGATGAATTAAGTAATATAATTGTAGTACCGAACCACATTATATTACCAAATACTCTGATGAGGAGTTTAAGTACAACACACCAGGACAATACCGAATACTAGTATATTTTATATGAAGATAAAATACACAACACAGAATGAAACGGAATATCCAAATGAAAGTATGCAGCGGAAATTAAAGGACAACAACATGGATAACTGAAAGATCGGGGCCCCCTACTAGTATCACTGGGACTCCTCGACGTCAACATGCTATTCCCGTGCTTTTGCCTTGCCATGACCTGAAAAACAGAATCCCCAGCCGGGGTCAGTTACACAGAACAACAATCCTCAAGGATTGAAAATACACAATCATGATATATCTGAAGTTATGAAATATCCTTAATTATGAATTACGCTGAAGAGGAGTATCATAGTACGCCCGTAGTGTTCTGTGCAAGTGTACAAGATGAATGACCGGACACACCCGTCCTTGTACCTAATTAGTCTCACGGAGGTAATCTGTTACCGTGTGCACAGTCCAATGTATCACTCCCAATACATGGCCATCACGTGCCCGACTAAAAATTCCACAGATCCGCACCCGGCCACGCAATATGAACCCAGAAGGTCATATGAACGAGAATGACCGTAATGAATATCATTGAATAAATAATAATCTTACAAAGTCAAGAATGACTCACCGAGATGAAAGTAATAATGAAGTGATTGATAGTTTCAATGGAATGATTGGAACCGCCGTTCCCGTTAATGAAATGATTGTTCAACAATTACAAGTCTCAATATGATTAATACAATGATGAATGAGTTATGATTATGAATGATCAACAACAAAAGGAATGAATATCCTTTTAACCGAGTAAGAATTAACTTACACAACACCGGTGATAATTATCCTTCCACGAACAACGTCCAAATTGAGATATCGGTCGCTCGAACAACCTTGAATAAATACAATTACCAACAATTCGTTCAATATACGCATCAAACACGAATATAACGAACTCAAAACGTCGGTACGTTAAGACCAAGTTCATTGGGGCATTATATCGAACACTTTGTGGTCAACTTCGATTGTTTATAACCAAACTTCAAAATACCAACACCAAATCCTCAAGAAGTGTTTCAAACCAACAAAACATCTCCAATACGATCAATAATCCATTATGAATATCCAAATTCGTGATTTCAACAACAATTAATCGAAAACCCCCAAATCCAACACAACATTCAAAGTGTTCCTGAATAATCCTTCAATAATCCAATGAATAATCGAACATATCCATAATGATACGTATATCACTTCATACAACATGATCTTAACATCCAAAACATCATATCTCAACACAATTCGAAAATCCAAGAGGTTTGATGAAGATTTCCTTTGAAGATCCAAGCACTATGATTCGAAGAACACGCGATAGATCGATGATCCGAGCTTCACAACCGAATGAGAATGATTAAAAACCACACTCAAGTGATAGATGAAGAGAATTCTCTCCCTCAAGCCTCTCTCTCTCTCTCGTATGAAGGTGGAAGAAATGGAAGGAATGAGCTGAAATGCTCAAAAAAACGAAATTATAGGGGTTGACTGGTCTGTCGGACACGGCCCGTGCCGATCGGCACGGCCGCGGCGCGCAACTGGCCGGCAGGGACTCGACCGTGTCCGCTTGACACGGTCGCGGCGCTTCGGCATTGACTCGACCGTGTCCTGGAACACGGTCGGGCGTCTGGGCAGTCGGTTCTGGCTTATCCGTAAGAGTTCGACTCGGCCGTGCCAGACGACACGGTCGAGTCCTGTGGCAGAGACTTCGGCATTTCCGGACGAAAAGACGGCCGTGTCGGACGACACGGCCGAGTTCGGTCGGCAGTGATCGGCCAAAAACTGAAAAATGAGCAGGTGAGCTAAAACGACCATAACTCTTTCGTTCGGACTCTGATTGACTCACCATTTGAACCATTGGAAAGCTAACTCGATGCTCTATAATATTGCAAAGACTAAGAATTTTTGGAGTTACCAAAAATTAATGGTGATCTAACAAAGTCGAACTCATATGTGGAAAGTTGAAACAATGGACAATAACGATACACAACTCGAAGTTTTTCCGAACGGTGAACACGGGTGAATGAACATGATTGATGAATGATTATAAATGAGTGAAAATCCACTGAGTGACAATCACCGAATGAAATTACTGAATGATAATGACTGATTTACAACCGGATATTACATACACCCCCCCTTAAAAGAGTTTCGTCCCCGAAACTAAGGGTCAAACAACTCGGGATAACTCGCCCGCATACTATCCTCGGTTTCCCAAGTAGCCTCTTCGACTCCGTGTCTAGACCACTGAATCTTGACCACAGGAATTGACTTATTTCTCAACTGTTTGATTCGCCGCTCTAAGACTCGTATAGGACGCTCCTCATATGAATGGTCGTCGGCGATCTCGATTTCGTCGAACTGAAGTATGTGACTCGGGTTGGCAACATACTTCCGTAACTGAGAGACGTGAAACACATTATGAATTCGGCTCAATGCCGGAGGTAAGGCTAAACGATAAGCTAGCTCGCCTACTCGTTCCAAAATCTCAAACGGTCCAATAAATCTCGGACTCAACTTTCCCCGTTTTCCGAAACGGAAAGTACCTCGGCTCGGGGATACTTTGACCAAAACGTGGTCACCCGTCTCGAACTCTAGTGGTCGAAGACGATTGTCTGCATAAGACTTATGTCGGCTCTGGGCGGTCAACAAACGACTCTTGATCAAAGCTACCTTCTCACGGGCGGCTATAAGCATATCGAGCTCGGTGCCGATTGATTCTGATAATTCGTCCCAACACAAGGGAGATCGAAAACGATGACCGTACAAGGCCTCGTAAGGCGCCATCTTGATCGAAGCATGCCAACTATTATTATACGTGAACTCGATCAATGGTAGTTGGGCTTCCCAATCGTCTTTCCAATCGAGGACGCATGCCCTCAACATGTCCTCTAATGTCTGAATAGTTCTCTCTGATTGTCCGTCGGACTGAGGATGAAAGGCAGTACTGAGATTAAGCTGAGTTCCCATAGCATGATGAACTGATTTCAAAAAATGAGACACAAACCGTCCGTCACGATCGGAAACGATACTTTTAGGAGTACCGTGCAGTCTCACTATCTCTTTGATGAATAACTGGGCAAGTCTCTCGGGACTCCATGTATCCTTAATCTCAAGAAAATGAGCTGATTTAGTTAAGCGGTCCACAATCACCCAGATCGTATTCATGCCACGACGACTCGTCGGCAAACTCGTGATGAAATCCATAGAAATGTCTTCCCACTTCCATTCGGGAATAGGAAGAGGTTTCAGCATACCTGCCGGTCGCTGATGTTCAATCTTGACTTGTTGATAGGTTAAGCATCTCGAAACAAATTCTGCCACTTCTCGCTTCATATTACTCCACCAGTAATTTTGTTTCAAGTCCTTATACATCTTGCTAGACCCCGGATGAACAGAATAAGGGGTAGCATGAGCTTCTCTCAAAATCAAGTTTTTCAACTCATCATTCGCTGGTACACACATCCGATTCTTAAATCTCAAAAGTCCATCCTCGTGGAACACGAATCCAGGGGCTTTCCCCTGAGCCATATCCTCACGAATGCGCAACAATGCTGGGTCTGAACCCTGATTCTCCCTGATTGCATCCTCAAGAGATGATGAAATCTCTAACATACAAAGCTGTCCCTGAACTCGCTGAAGCCAGACCTTGATCTCGGGTCTAAGGAATTCCTGTTGGATCTCCTTCTGAATTGTCAAACGAGCAAGCATCTGCTCCTGAACGGACTTACGACTCAAGGCGTCGGCGACAACGTTCGCCTTCCCCGGGTGGTAAAGGATCTCGATATCATAATCTTTGATTAGTTCCAACCACCGCCTATGTCGCATATTTAACTCCTTCTGAGTAAATATATACTTCAAACTCTTATGATCGGTGAAAATCTGACAGGTGACGCCATATAGGTAATGACGCCAGATTTTCAAAGCGAAAACCACGGCTGCTAACTCCAAGTCGTGGGTCGGATAATTAACCTCGTAAGGTCTCAATTGCCATGAAGTATAGGTAATAACCTTCCCGTTCTGCATGAGTACACATCCTAGACCCTGTCCGGACGCATCACTATAAACCACAAATCCCTCCGTCCCTTGCGGCAAGGAAAGTATAGGTGCTGACATTAACCGGCTCTTGAGTTCCTCAAAACTCCGCTGACACGCGTCGGACCACGTGTATTCCTTATCCTTTCGCAAAAGGTTCGTCAAGGGTTGAGCGATTCTAGAAAATACCTCCACAAATCGCCGATAATAGCCCGCTAATCCGAGAAAACTTCGGATTTCCTTAACATTCTTCGGAGGTAACCAATCTCGGATAGCCTCCGTCTTCTGAGGGTCGACACGAATTCCGTCTGATGAAATTACATGTCCGAGAAAAGTCACTTCGGACATCCAGAACTCACATTTGGAAAACTTTCCATAACGTTGCTCTCGTCTCAACACGTCGAGAACCTGATGAAGGTGAACCTCGTGTTCCTCTCGGCTACGAGAATAAATGAAAATGTCATCGATGAAGACAACAACAAACTGATCTAAAAAGTCGATGAAAACCCGATTCATTAATTCCATGAATACCGCAGGTGCATTAGTTAGCCCGAACGGCATAACTACGAACTCATAATGGCCATAGCGTGTTCGAAAAGCCGTCCTCGCGATATCCGACTCGAATCAAGAATCGGTGATATCCAGATCTTAAGTCGATCTTGGAAAATACTGAAGCTCCCTGAAGTTGATCTAAAAGATCATCAATACGGGGTAAGGGATACTAATCTTGATCATCACCCTGTTCAACTCCTGATAATTAATACACACACGAGACGAGCCATCCTTCTCCTTGACAGGCCACACTGGTGCTCCTCACGGGGATGCAATCGGTCGGAGATAACCTTTCTCGAACTATTCCTCAAGTTGAATCTTCAACTCCTGCATTCTGGTCGGGGCCATCCGATACGGTGCCTTCGATAAAGGGGACGTACCGGCTCCAACTCACTCCTGAATTCCACTACTCTATGTGAAGGCAACCAGATAACTCGTCTGGAAATACATCGTCAATCGATGACAATGATACCACAAGTGATTGAACATTTCGATTGTCCTCGAATGGTCAATCGATAAAAAGTGATACAATGAATGATTGAACATCTCGATTGCATTAGAAGGGCCAATCGATGAAAATGATACAATGAATGATTGAATAACTCGATTGCCTTAGAAAGGTCAATCGATGAAAATGATACAATGAATGATTGAATAACTCGATTGCCTTAGAAAGGTCAATCGATGAAAATGATACAATGAATGATTGAATAACTCGATTGCCTTAGAAAGGTCAATCGATGAAAATGATACAATGAATGATTGAATAACGCGATTGCCTTAGAAAGGTCAATCGATGAAAATGATACAATGAATGATTGAATAACTCGATTGCCTTAGAAAGGTCAATCGATGAAAATGATACAATGAATGATTGAATAACTCGATTGCCTTAGAAAGGTCAATCGATGAAAATGATACAATGAATGATTGAATAGCTCGATTGCGGAATCTCTCTGCTTCCGCCATAATAATCTACTGGAACAACGGGGATTACTTCCCTGAAGCACACATTCGACAACCAACGACGGAAAGATAGCGACCAAACGCTAACAAACACTGAGGATAGTATCAAGACGATCAAACCAACGAATACCGAAAATTACATCGTCCTAAGATAAATTCACCACGATTAGGTCCACCAACCAATCGCGGTCATTAAGCTTAATTCAGTATGATTTCCGAAAAATCTTCCATCGTCAGGTAGACCGATGGTATGAGGTCCACAAGCAATAGGACTATCCCCAAATAAGTCTATTCAAACATGATTCGAAAATGAATGAATGCGGTGCACCAGTATCCAAAAGGTACACACAGGTTGCAATGAAATTACGAGTATACCTGAGGTCATTCGGGCCACCGGATCATCGATCCTCCTCATCACATGAATGCAGGACCCGCTGCCCTGAACCGGACGCTCCCGTCTGATAAATACGAGCCCCAACTCTATTTGCTTCCATTGTCTTAAACGACGTTGACAAAGCAGTCTGATTCTGAAAGGCTGATTGCTTCGGGGCCTGAGATGCCGCCGGAGCCGACTTGGAGTCCCTTCGGCAAAAACGGGCCCTATGCCCAGCAATTCCACAGTTATGGCACGCGACAGTCTGCTTCGGATATTTGGTGCTGAAATGACCCTGTTCTGCACAGTTGAAACAGGTGACGGCCGAACTGGCCGCTCGGGACTGAGATCCCGCACAACTATGCACTGTAGGAGGTCGCTCAGAAACGATAGGACTCACACGAGGCTTCTTGAAGGTTGACTGACCGCCTTCGGATTGATTACGCTTTGTTGATTTCTTGTTGGCAGATGAAGGTTGTTGTTCAGCACTTTCCTTAGCAGCCGGCTCATACGGGAGAGTTCTCTCGATTAATCCGGCCAGAGTGGCGCAATGATGATTGAGCAACTGTACATGGGTCATCATGGCCTGCATAAAAGTGAGTGGATCAACCCGAGCATCTTCTGATCTATCCGAGTCCTGGGCACGATTTCCCGACAGCGAGTGATTATTTCCCGGGTTTCGGCCCGCACCGCGGCCTCTCCCCGTGCATCCCCTGACAGCTCTCCCCATACTGAAGTAGGAAGGTCGCATAATGATTACATTTCCCGCATGATTATCACGTTATGATTATGTCATGAGATGATGAAAATGAGTATACATGTTCTAACTTAGTGATTATATGAATGATTTACTGAAGTGACATGATTATCTGATAAAATTCTTGAAATGATTATCTTGAATAACTTAATAAGATTGATAATATGACCATCCAGATCGAAAACTGAGTAATGAAATGAATTGAGTAATTAATGAGTTAACATGATCGTCCTGATCATTAACTGAGTAATGAAATGAATTAAGTGATTAATGAGTTAATATGATCGTCCTGATCATTAACTGAGTATTGAAATGAATTAAGTGATTAATGAGTTAATATGATCGTCCTGATCATTAACTGAGTATCGAAATGAATTAAGTGATTAATGAGTTAATATGATCGTCTTGATCACAATGAATGATGATGTTTGAGGATTGTTAATTGATGAATGATGAATGAATGACTATTGCTAGAAATTATACCATGGCGTTAGAAATCTTACAGTTCTTTCGGTCTGATTGGCTCGGCATTTGCACAGGTCACACGTGACACGAAAGTCCAATGATACTAGTCTGATGACGATGACTTCAAATGAGACATGGCTCGGAAGGTAGTATTCAAAACCACGCTCCGATACCAACTCTGTAACACCCCAAACTAGGCAGATATTACAGTGCCGTGAATCCTCGACTGGGACCCACCAGGCGAATGAAAATGATGAATTAAGTAATATAATTTTAGTACGGAACCACATTATATTACCAAATACTCCGATGAGGAGTTTAAGTACAACACACCAGGACAATACCGAATACTAGTATATTTTATATGAAGATAAAATACACAACACTGAATGAAACGGAATATCCAAATGAAAGTATGCAGCAGAAATTAAAGGACAACAACATGGATAACTGAAAGATCGGGGCCCCCTACTAGTATCACTGGGACTCCTCGACGTCAACATGCTATTCCCGTGCTTTTGCCTTGCCATGACCTGAAAGAATCCCAATGGGCCGGGCCATACGTAACAACAATCCTCAAGGGTTGAAAATACACAATCATGATATATCCGGGTTATGAAATATCCTTAATTATGAATTACGGCAAGAGGAGTATCATAGTACGCCCGTAGTGTTCGTGCAAGTGTACAAGACGAATGACCGGACACACCCGTCCTTGTACCTAATTAGTCTCACGGAGGTAACTGCTACCGTGTGCACACCCAATGTATCACTCCCAATACATGGCCATCACGTGCCCGACTAAAAATTCCACACATCCGCACCCGGCCACGCAATATGAACCCAGAAGGTCATATGAACGAGAATGACCGTAATGAATATCATTGAATAAATAATAATCTGACAAAGTCAAGAATGACTCAGCGAGATGAAAGTAATAATGAAGTGATTGATAGTTTCAATGGAATGATTGGAACCGCCGTTCCCGTTAATGAAATAATTGTTCAACAATTACAAGTCTCAATATGATTAATACAATGATGAATGAGTTATGATTATGAATGATCAACAACAAAAGGAATGAATATCCTTTTAACCGAGTAAGAATTAACTTACACAACACCGGTGATAATTATCCTTCCAAGAACAACGTCCAAATTGAGATATCGGTCGCTCGAACAACCTTGAATAAATACAATTACCAACAATTCGTTCAATATACGCGTCAAACACGAATATAACGAACTCAAAACGTCGGTACGATAAGGTCAAGTTCATTGGGGCATTATATCGAACACTTTGTGGTCAACTTCGATTGTTTATAACCAAACTTCAAAATACCAATACCAAATCCTCAAGAAGTGTTTCAAACCAACAAAACATCTCCAATACGATCAATAATCCATTATGAATATCCAAATTCGTGATTTCAACAACAATTAATCGAAAACCCCCAAATCCAACACAACATTAAAAGTGTTCTTGAATAATCCTTCAATAATCCAATGAATAATCGAACATATCCATAATCTTACGTATATCACTTCATACAACATGATCTTAACATCCAAAACATCATATCTCAACACAATTCGAAAATCCAAGAGGTTTGATGAAGATTACCTTTGAAGATCCAAGCACTATGATTCGAAGAACACGCGATAGATCGATGATCCGAGCTTCACAACTGAATGAAAATGATTAAAAACCACACTCAAGTGATAGGTGAAGAGAATTCTCTCCCTCAAGCCTCTCTCTCGTATGAAGGTGGAAGAAATGGAAGGAATGAGCTGAAATGCTCAAAAAAACGAAATTATAGGGGTTGATTGGTCTGTCGGACATGGCCCGTGCCGATCGGCACGGCCGCGGCGCGCAACTGGCCGGCAGGGACTCGACCGTGTCCGCTTGACACGGTCGCGGCGCTTCAGCATTGACTCGACCGTGTCCTGGAACACGGTCGGGCGTCTGGGCAGTCGGTTCTGGCTTATCCGGAAGAGTTCGACACGGCCGTGCCAGACGACACGGTCGAGTCCTGTGGCAGAGACTTCGGCATTTACGGACGAGTACAGCACGGCCCTGTCGGACGACACGGCCGAGTTCGGTCGGCAGTGATCGGCCGAAAACTGAAAAATGAGCGGGTGAGCTAAAACGACCATAACTCTCT
Source organism: Orobanche coerulescens (assembly GCA_033398695.1). NCBI lineage: Eukaryota > Viridiplantae > Streptophyta > Magnoliopsida > Lamiales > Orobanchaceae > Orobanche > Orobanche coerulescens. Next base: position 58,924,733 of record CM065806.1, read on the forward strand.
TGTCCGGACTCCGATTGACTCACCGTTTGAACCATTGGAAAGCTAACTCTATGATCTATAATATTGCAAAGATTCAGAATTTTTGGAGTTACCAAAAATTAATGGTGATCTAACAAAGTCGAACTCATATGTGGAAAGTTGAAACAATGGACAATAACGATACACAACTCGAAGTTTTTCCGAACGGTGAACACGGGTGAATGAACATGATTGATGAATGATTATAAATGAGTGAAAATCCACTGAGTGGCAATCACCGAATGAAATTACTGAATGATAATGACTGAATTACAACCGGGTATTACAGTGGGGCCCATATTGGAACCCACAAGGCTAAAATCATTTTCGCAAACGTTTAAAAATGCCAAAAGGCCCTTTGAAAGTACACACACGCAGCGGATAAAAACACAATTAATTACATTTGCAGCGGAATTAGAAAACCAGAAAAGAATACATAATCCCAACAACTACGCCATAGCCAGTATCACCGGAAAGCTCATCCCTTCACGACCGCTACTAGCTCGAACTCCGAGTACCTAAAAGATAAAGCCCACGACGGGGTCAGCCATAATACTCACCAATGATAACGATCACATCACAAAAACAATACATATCAATGTAATTACAAGGTAAGAATAGTTCCAATATGATCTCACCGAAGTAACCTTACCAACCTGTCACAACCATAACAATCAAATCTTACCATATCCCACGCCTCGTGTCCTTAAGTAATGAACGAATTCAAATGTAATCACACATCGTATCCGAAACACTACCAAGATTTCCAAATAGAAACATATCTCGAGTATAGAATAATGCGTCAAGTTCGATTACATTTACTGGTCGCACAATCGGAACCCAATACCGATAGAACCGATATCACATGATACATCTGCAAATCAACTGTCCCGAAACAATGGCAAGTCCCGGATATCAATACAAAGCATGAATGCTCACACAATCAATAATGATAACAATCAATGCATCACACCAGAAATATCAATGACATGATAGTTCCACACAAGATCGACAAAGGGATCAACCACGAACGAGAGTACCATGATGTGGTAACTCCAACAAGATCAATGAAGAATCAATAACTGGGAATACCGACAATACAGCAAATCCCAACAAGGTCAATAAAAGGTCGACAACCGAGAATACCGACGACACAGTAAGGATCAATGAAGAGTCAATAACCGAGAATACCGACGACACAGTAAACTCTAACAAGGTCAATAAGAGTCGACAACCAGAATTACCAACGGTGCGATAAACTCAAATGAGAACAATAAAGGGTCAATAACCGAGAATACTGACGACACAGTAAACTCTAGCAAGATCAATAAGGACCAACAACCGGGAATACCAACGATACGGTAATCTCCAATAACATCAATCAAGGACTAGTAACCAAGAATACCAACGGTGAGACAACTCCCAAACGGAATCAATAAGGATCAATAACGAACGGGATTACCAATGACAGGGTGAACTCCAAACGAGATTTACAAAGGATCGATATCAATGAGTTGACCATCGATATGGTAACTCCGAACGAGATTAGTAAAGGTTCAACGGCGACAGATACATGAGAGAATAAAATCGTCAACCATATACAAATCATATATACGGGGTTTCAAAGACAACCCGAATATCGAACAGATCCAATTATACATGGACTGTGAAGAACCAATCAATAAGACTCAAGATGGACGTCACGATACGCTCGATCCGGACATGTGTCCGTGTACAAGCCAACCACGGGTATTGATCAATACACGTCTGGTCTCGTACCTAATCAGCCTCACGAAGTACGTCTCGTGTGCACGGTTCAATATGAGGTCGAAACCAACACATGCTACACGTGCCCGTCCCGAAAATCCTACACATGAACGATCAGACGTATCTGACTCCAGATATGCCACGATACAACATGACAACAAATCTCAAAGAATCGCATATCCATCAAGGATCAGAAGATTTTCCAAGAGGGCAACAATAACTCGATCATGAAAGACTGACACGACCACAATGTCGTATTCCGTCAGACAGTAGCCCACAGCATGCTCAACAATGCATATAATAATAGCATATAAACTCCCAAGGCAGCATCCAAGGGTCACGGAAGCATCTACTCAGGAATACTCCGGACAATATCACATAAACTCCCAAGGCAGCAGTCGAGGGTCACGGAAGCATCTACTCAGGAATACTCCGGACATAGGTGCCATTTAGGTCTTATCCCCTAACACATTTCCAGTCGGGTACCATACAGGTTTTATCCCCAACACATCGGCCCCACAGATTACGGCTCAAGAAAGAGCACTTCACAAAACATAACAAACAATGGTGCACATTCGCCGCATGAAATATCAACACACACATACAATAATGCAACATGATGATTATCATAATCTAACTATATTAATTTACCTCAAGCTGGAGACGCTAACCTTTCCACGACCAACCGCCCTGAACGAATACACGGTTTATCCGACAATCCAAAATTATGTACAGTCCATAACAAATACCCAACCACCATCCCGAGTTCAACATCAACACGATAACTAGCCTTGATATCCAACTCCTCATGCAATAGACCAAATTATCATTCACGTTCCCATTTCCATTAGACATCCTTAAAATCATAAATATTATGATTTATCTTACATATCACCATTCCGACAATTCATATATTCCATAATACCATTGCTATATGAATTATAAATGAAATGAAAACGAAATCATTTATTAACATTATGAACTGAGCAAGCATAACTTGCCTTGATACCAATTCGACGAAGCCGCTATCAATCCCGCCGTCTTCGTCTACAAGCTCCGCAGCACAACGGTTAACTTCAACAATCACTAAACGCAACCTCTAAAAGATGACATACACAAGTAATCACTTGTTTTGAATAGCATGGTGTGAAGAAATCGACAAAAGGGAAGGGTACCGATTCAACTTCCTTCAAAAGTTCATTCCTAAATCACGATAATATCAATTCAATCACCATCCATGCGAAAACGTATAGAATTTCCCAAGTTCTACTCATTGAGGCATTTCATTGAACACTTTGAAGGCATAGTCCAATTCAATCGATTATTCAAAGAAATACTCAAATTCATTCCACAAAACTTCAAGAGTGTTGAATGATTACGAGTATACAATCAAGTTTTACCAATAATCTGAATCAAAATGGAGCAAATCGGCCAAAACACCAAGAAACCTCAAGAACATCTAAAAACCAAAAGTTCATGTGTTCTTACCTTCGATCCGGGTGGAGGATGATGTTAATCCATGATTCCAACTTCCAAAACATGTTGTTATAAGTTGATTCTACTCAAAACCATCAACTTTGCTGAAGAAATCGCAAAAGGGACGGAGAAAAATGGAAAATGATAAGGGTGACTTGGTCCAGGCCTTATATATGCCGAGACCTGCCGGCCAGTTACGTACGTAACCGGCGGGTCCTTACGTACGTAGCCGGCCGCGGCCTAACCTTCTGTCCAGTTTGTTCGGCACCCTTACGTACGTAACCGGCAGCTCCCTTACGTACGTAATCGGCCATTACGGCCGTAATCGCCACCGCCACGACGTAATCGCCGCCGCCCTAGCCCCGGCCGAGTCACTTCCGACCATGCTCGGCCATCCCAACGAGTCACGTCCGGCCATGCTCGCCATCCAGTCATCTCGGCCACGACTCGGCGATCGCCTGCAACGCACGTAACACTTGTTCCGCTATGCACGTAATACGACGTTGACTTGCTACAAGATTATACTGTACATGCACGTAATACACCCTGTATAACGTACGTAACTACATCCGTTGACTCACCCGTCCACATCCGCGCCGAAAGCTGCCGACACCGGGCCCCACTGTCCGATTCCTCTTGTTACGTACGAAATACCTTACGCATAACGTACGTAACACGTACCACTTAGCGTACGTTATCTCAAAGTCTTAACGTACGTTAACAGATCCATACTTAGCCATTTCCAACAATTCCTGTCCAATGTCTCGACATACCAATTATGAACATACGACATACTGAACACATATACGAAATCCCCAAAATATTCTCATACGGTACGTCTCATGCACGATATCCTCAATTACAAGTGTCGACCAAGTACGGAAATCATACAAATACTCATACAGTATATCCGACATCGAAAACACACCAAGCATGTAATATCCTAGAATCAAAATAACCTCGATAGACATACTGGCACGACTGTCACGGTTTCCAAAATTATCCGCTCATATCGTGTCGGTCCCACTCTGTACAGTACATCCCAGATAAAATAATGCGAAAAATTCATAGTGAAATTCTAGGATATTACAAGTCTTGAATTGATCCCAAGTACATGATCCGTCGGTGGGCTTCAACGATAACCACCAAGAATGAGCGCTCTTGCCCAGGTAGTAAGCCGCAACTGAAACTTTGTGTCCTTCGGGACACTCTACCATAGCAAATAACTTCTCGAAATGTTCGAGCCATGAACAATATCCGCCGGCTCAGATGAGCCTTCAAAAGTAGGTGGCCTTTGGTGAGAGATGTTGCCGATGATACTGCTCACATTCCTCTCTTGCCTCGGAGGTGGCGGAGGAGGAGCCTGTTGATTTTGGTTAGCTGAATTATGCATTGTCTCCATTAGTTGTGCCATCTGAGTCATTTGGGCCGTCATGCCCTGCATAAAAGTGAGTGGGTCAACCCGAACACCTTCTGACTGAGTTGTGCCCCGGGTACGACTCCCCGATAGTGAATGATCACGTCCAGGTGAATGAGTGGCAGCGTCGCTGCTCGATGAATTTGCATTATTTCTCACGTTCGCACATGTATTCACACGAGCTCTCGGGATTCGGCCCGCACCGCGGCCTCGTCCTCCGCGTCCTCTTCTTGCTCTCTCCATACTGAAGTAGGAAAGTCACATGATGATTATATCTCTCGCATGAATATCACATTATGATTATGCCATGAAATGATGAAAATGAGCACACGCGCTCTAGCATAGTGATTACATGAATGATTAACTGAGGTGACATGATTATCTGATGAAATTTTTGAAATGATTATCTTGAACAAGTTAACAAGATTAATGATATGATCTTCCAGATCAACAACTGAGTAATGAAATGAATTGAGTGATTAATGAGTTAACATGACCGTCCTGGTCAAAATGAAAATGATGATTGAGGATTGTTAACTGCTGAATTATGAATGAATGATTAATGCCAAAAACTATACCATGGCGTTAGAAGTCTTACAGTTCTTTCCGCCTGATTAGCTTGGCAATTGCACAGGTCACACGTGACGCGAAAGTCCAATGATACTAGTCCGATGACGATGATTTCAAATGAGACATGACTTGGAAGGTAGTATTCAAAACCACGCTCCGATACCAACTCTGTAACACCCCAAACTAGACGGATATTACAGTGCCATGGACCCCCGACTGGGACCCACTAGGCGAATGAAAATGAATGAATTACACAGGGTAAATGTAGTACCGAACCACATTACAACAATAATTACTCTGATGAGGAGTTTCATACAACACACCCAGGATAATACAGAGTACATGTATATTTTATATGGAGATAAAATATACAACACTGAGTGAAATGAGTATTCAAACGGAATGTCTGCAGCGGAATAAATGAAGGAAACATAAATGACTGAAAAGACTAGGGCCCCCTTCTAGTATCATTGGGACTCCTCGCCGTCAACGTGCTCTCCCCGTGCTTTCGCCTTGCCATGACCTGAAAAACAATATCCCCAACAGTCGATTACGAGAACAACAATCCTCAAGAGTTGAATACACACAATCCTGTCGAAACATACGCAATCAAACATGATATATGAATCAACTAACAGTACGGCTCAAAGGAATGGCGCCACACTACGTCCGGGATGGAAATGTGTCCGTGCACAAGCCACCAACGAGTATCGATCGAATACACGTGTGGTCTTGTACCTAATCAGTCTCACGAAGCAATCGACTCGTGTGCACAGTCCAATGTGAGGCCAACAACCAACACACGACTTAAATGTGCCTGATAAGTGTCATTTTTGTACACTTATCCATGGTTTGTATCGATAAAATTCACCCATAATTGAGCTAGTCTACTCGTTTTTTGCTTTTAATTTATTAGTTTTAATAATTTTATTTTTATCGATGATGATCGGATTAAATAATCGAATTACTCAAGAAACAACATGTTTAATAAATATTCTCTTTATTGAATTTTGATATATTCATGTTGTAGGGATTTTCGAGACGAATTCGGCGGTCTTCCGGATTCAAAATCGAGAGTTATATATCAAAAGTTATCATCAGAAGAAGATGCGGGGCAAAAACGCAAAGTCCGAGGAATTCGGGCTAAAAACGTAACTATCAAAGCTTCAAATGAGCAAATTTACGAAGCCACGTTACGGCCGTAACATTCAGAAGTTACAGCCGTAAGTCACCTCGATTACGGCCGTAACTCCCGAATGTTACGGCCGTAACTCTTGACAGATTGCTATGATTTGTCTAATTTTTATACTTTTGTGTATTATTGAGGGGATGGTGGCATTGATCCGATATAATGTAATAATGCTGTAGTTTTGGAGCTATTAGATGACTTTAGGTGTATAAATAGACCCCTTAGATCCTTCATCATTCACCATTCATCTTATAATTTTCCATTTTCTTGTAAACTTTTCTTTTTGTGTGAAGAACACACTTGTGTTCTTGAGTGATCTTTGTTAGTGTGGTACAACATATGTTGTTCAGAGAGTTTATTGTTTCTATCTCCTTTATCTACTAAGGGAGTTAGGATCAATTCTTTCTCTTGATTCAACTAAACATGACCACCAAAGCTTGTAATATGTGTAATAAACCCTTTATGGGCTAAGTTTCTTAAGTTGGGATTATAAACAAGGTTAGTCATGTTATTTATGTTTGTATAAAGATATATTATGAATTACTTATTATTGTGTGTGATTTTCATTGTTTTAACAATCTTTATTTATTTGGCCAATTAATGAAGATATTTATGATCTTCATATGTTTGAAAGAAAATATGTTTGATTAGATCAAATGATCTTCACTCTAAGTTGTTCTAGGGATAGAAATATACCCCTAGTCCTTAGATGATTCATTGAGTTATTTTCACAAATCCTAATGCTATGTATTGAAGCCAATCAACATAGAAATATAGTGGATTGATTCAATATGTAAGGGACGTTTTATAGTTCGAAAGAGAAACCGTCTTTATAAGGAAAATCGAATCTACACAACATAATAAGTAAATTCATCTTATGATCTCCAATACATCTTTTATAACTAATGACGAACTAAGTTTGTAATCCCAACTATTTCATTTTATCGATAATCAATCTATTATTATTGCTATCTTTTTATTTCCTTATAATATTAGAACTATTATTGCAATTTCTTTGCAATTATTAAACCAAACTTTTTAATTGTGTGTTTCACTAATCTTAAGTATCTATAAAAATAGACTAATAGTGTATAATTCAAATTATAACAAAACTTCCTTGTGGGATCGATAAACCGGACTCAAAAAGTCCACTTTACTACTTGATACGATATCGTGCATGTAACACCCCCAATCCACTCAGGGATATTACACGCCGTAGACCCTCTCCTCGAGGATCTACCAGGCTGGTAACAACATTTAACATCTCGACAATGCCTTCAAGGAAAAAATGACTCAGTAGACCGATTTGGTCTTTCAATAAATACATACAACTCGAATACAACTCATGCCCACGCAGGGGTCAAAAATACAACCACACCCGTACAACGGGAAAGATATAGCAGCGGAAATAAAAGTACAACTATACCAATACGACAACAACGGGTCCTCGTGTGATTAGTATCGTTCATCTTTCATCATCCTTCATGCCGACCCTGTGCTCTGCTCCAAAACTCGAATGCAATACAGACATCCACCCCGAATACTCGGGGTTAGCAAAACTCCACTGTTTTGCTAGTGCAAGTATAAAATACGAAAACGAGCCATACATATCATACTCCACGGAACATGTTAATCATAAACATACTTCCCGAGGTAAATCACTTAATCAAAACGGTTAAATCGAAAGATAGGGGTAAACCCGATATACATCTTGTGAAAATATTTTACGATCTCGGAGTTTTGAAAACACTTGGGATTTTAAGAATTCTCAAACCTTTCAAAACATTTAGGGACACACCAAAAGTCATTCTCCAAAATTCAAGTTCCTAGAATAATACGCAGGGTCCATAACCCATTTCACAAAACACGGGTCCGTGACCCAAATCACAAATCACATGTTCCTAAGGATTATTCGTGTCCCGTGCTAACAAGCCACGAACCTCGATGTTCCCAAGAACAAACCCGAGTGAATAACCCAATAGGAAAAACATATCAAATCACATGTCACCGTAACCGCATCACGTGACTACAAGCACATATACGTACATAATCAAACCACAACCATAAGTTATCCCGGCATCGCGCTAACAAGCCACGAACCTCGAGTCCCCGCAAGACATACCCGATGATAACCCTACAAGTTATCCGGCATCGGGCTAGCAAGCCCCGAACCTCGGAGTCCCCGCAAGACATACCCAGATTGGATAACCTTACGGTTTCGCCCGACCCATACTAGCAAGTATGGATCCCGGAGAGTCAACAAATCCTACCCCGAGGCACATCACAATACATCAAGCACACAACAATAATCACTTATCAATCCAAACAACATTAAGCATCACAAACTCCTTTCAAGGAGTAACAACTAATATCACACACATTACGTTCTTACCGAACAAGTACATAATAACAATACGTAATCCCCGACAAAGGATTACGGTCTATCAAACTCACTCGAATTGATCATATTATCTTTCAACATACAAAACCAACACACATATTCCGAGAATACATATTCACGAAGTATACGAATTATCGTTGAAAGACAACATTTATCGAGAACATACCAATCCCTTTTTACGTTCATTAAATATTGGATTTCGCATAAAATCAATTATCAATAATTATGCCGATGAAATATGAAATGTATGGGCAAGATACTTGCCTCAAAATCGCACGCAAGTATTCACGAACACGGCTCAACCGGAAAGCTTCAAACGCCCAATGCTATCAAACGGAAGACGGCGACGAACGAAAGGGTTCAACACGGTTTCTTCGCAAGAAACACGACCCTAACATCATACAATCAATAAATCATCGACCATACGAGGAAGAATAATCGTAGAACGCCCGAAAACCCCTCTAAGACATTTTACCGGACACCTTCAAGGCGTCGGTCAAGAACTCGACTCAAACAACGAATCGATACGATCCAACCATGGAATAACAAGGAAAATGATATAATACATCTAAATAATCATCAATCCATCACAATCCTAAGTTAAAACGGATTAAACGGACGAAATCGAACAAAATACCCAAAATCCCTAAAATTAGATTTTAGGAAAACTTGCCTTGATTCGGTCGATCGGAGCAAGTTATAGGACGGATGATTGACGATATGAACCTCCAAACTTCATGGATTCATTGTCCAACAACATCTCTAGAAGATTCACACACCCACAGACGCGGAAGAGAAGTGGAAGAAGGAGAAAATGGCTTAAAAACGATCACGGCCTTAAATAGCCGACAGACTCGACCGTGTCCGACATGACACGGCCGTGGCGCGCAGCTTGACCGGGCAGGACTCGACCGTGTCGGATAGACACGGTCGCGGCGCGAGGGGCCGTCCGAAGCTGATCCCGAAAGCGACTTCAAGACGACTCGACCGTGTCCCGAACACGGCCGGCATGTCGGGCATGCCTCAGTGCTTATCCGGAAGAGTTCGCACGGCCGCGGTTTGACGACACGGTCGGGCCCCGAGACAAACTTCCGCTTATCCGCACGAGACGCACGGGCCGTGTCAGACGACACGGCCGAGTTCGGCCGGCAGTGATCGGCCAATAACGAGCGGGTGAGCTAAAACGACCATAACTCTCTCGTCCGGACTCCGATTGACTCACCGTTCGAACCATTGGAAATCTAACTCGATGCTCTATAATATTGCAAAGATTCAGAATTTTTGGAGTTACCAAAAATTAATGGTGATCTAACAAAGTCGAACTCATACTTAGAAAAGTCGTTTAGTAATCTTGAATTTAACAAAACGACACCGAAACCCGAGCCTGAATATGAACCGAAGATACGGTTACGAAGTACACACAAAGACCAATCTAAGAGCTAGTAGAACACACGATTCCGACCACCCGAAGGCTCGAAATTCGACAACGGAAGGTAATTACCCCAAACTTTGGGAAATTACGAAAATGGCCCAACTGCCCGAAAATCACCATACGACAACGAATAATCAAACCGAAGCTCACAACACGTATAACAACGTTAAATGAACTTACGAAAAACCCCAAACGACAATTTCGAACGAGATTCGCAAGAACCGAACTCAAGCGCGAAAAGTCGCTAAAAAGCACTAACTCAACAAAGCAAAGACCAAACGAACTCGGATGACAAAAGTGCAGAATTAAATATTCTCCGAATGACGAAACGGTCATGAGAGAGTCGTCAAAATAGACTCCGACCAAAAAAAAAAGAAATTTACCGAAAATCGAAAATTGCGAATATTACATTCTACCCTCCTTAAAAGAAGTTTCGTCCCGAAACTTAAAACAAGTAGGGAGGAGAAATATTCCGCCAGGCAAAACTCAACAAGATACACAAGAATGCATAACTAACACCCAACGGCGAAATGTTACAAACAACGCAAAGGAATATACGGCGTGAAAACACGCTCCACGGCGACCAACACAACGTCGCCGTTAGGGATATAATAAAACCAACAAATGACAAGCGTTATCAAACGGATAATATAGCCAAGTCAATTATCCGACAATCACAAAACACAACGAACGAAAATCAATATGATTGACCATCCCGACGGTTCATCAATCTAAACGCGGGTCAAACGCGAACAAATACGGAATTCCACCGCCCAAGGGTTGGAAGATCGAAACGAGACTAATTTCCCAAACTTAAGGGAATTAGGAAGGAGCCTGAACGCTCAACAATCACGAAACGAGGACAAAAACCGAACAAACAAACGACCGAACCACAACGGTCGAGACAACAAAAGCGAACAATCATGTTCGAATCACGAAGAACAATAAAATTCAAACAACAACTCCAAGGTTCACATCTCGACTCGAGACAATATATGATCCGGTGAAAACAACAACGTATGCATTCGCATAGGATCCACATGAAAGGGAATAGAAATTGAAAAGTCACAACGACAAACGAGTTATTCCGAAATGATGCCACACTCGTTCGATAAACAAAAACAAGGGGCAGGACAAGCTCAGAAATGTCAACGAACATAAATGAGTCGACAAAGTAGAATATACAGAAGTTCAAAATCTGATCCACTTCGAATAAAAGAACTAGTAGAACCAAAAGATGTTACATCCGAACAAGGTTCACAAGTATCGAACCGGACTCGGAAGAGTCACAGCGATAAACAGAAAAACAAGATCACAGCTCGTTCGAACGATGAAACCGAAATACAGAACAAGTTCAGAAAGTGTCAACGAACACGAGCGAGTCGATAGACCTGAGAAAGAGGAAATGCAGGAGTCCAAAAATAATACGGGTATTATATTCGACCCCTTCTAAAAGAAGTGTCGTCCCCGAAACTCACAACAACGAAATCAATGTGACAACACAACAAGCAACCGATAGAAACATCCTTCGAAGGCCTCTCAAAGCCGATTCTGATACTTGTGCTGAAGCGCGAACTCCGAAAGTCTCGGTAGCCACCCGCAAAATCAATTCGTGTCCCTCGAGTCCACACTTGAAATGTGTTACTGACGAGAAGGACAATTTACACGTGTATGCCCCGGAACATCACGGTTGAAATGCCCCGGCTCGGCACACCGAAAATACAAATGCTCGATACAATGGATCAAAACACCGCAAAACAACATACCGGAGATGCCAACTCAGCATAACATATCAACGCATACAAAAATCACAACAACAACGGCATCATTCAACGATTACAACATCCCGAACGACAGCCAGCACACAATCACAAACATCATGAAACAATCACCCATGTGTATAACGCACAAAAATCCAGGCTTTAACAACTCACACTAGTGCGACAACACGCAAATCACCACGAGGCGATAAACAGTAAACACGAGTTCACACCTCTCACAGAGGGCCAACAAAACGTATGCGTGGCGAACGACTCGACGCTCACGCCACCAATTCAATCACAATTTGGGGTTGGCACCGTAACAAAAGTTCGAAAACCATACACGCATTTCCGGTCCGCAAACAGGAATGATAGGTTTTAAAAACGAAAACCACCTTTGAAGACAGTTTGGAAACACTAGTTGATCTTGAGTATCATTTTACAAAAAGTTGAACAAACATCATTTTCGAGACTTTGAAAATCATCTTGCGTTTGAACAAAAATGAGGACACCTTCTCGTAGTGAAAAACTTTCAAAAATATTCGACCCTTGGGTCTAAGCAACTGCATTTGAAAATATCTCAAAATATTTTTGGTCCTCAACCGGAAAATTTTTGAAATGTATTGCGGCATTAGAAAACACCTTGAAAACACCGCAAGAAAATAATTCGTTTTAAAAGTACGTCTCGAATTTTAATTTTCTAAGATACTCAAGGTTTTCAAAAATAATTCAATGGGCTAGAATGCCCAAAAATTTCACGTAATTACAAGGAACAATATAGCGCCGTGGGTCCCGCGCCGAACTCACCAAAGCTAAAAACAATTTACAAAACGCCAAAAAGGCCGATGACGGTAATATTTCAAAACTCACGAAAGCCATTTACAAAATACTAAATACCGTCATAAGAATTTCGCCAAAGCGATCAAGGCCATAATGCCAAAAACTCGGTTAAAGGAATCGGTTTTCAAATCAAACTCAATTGGCAAAAGGCCGAAAGCCATTTGAAAGAACTCACGCAATGGGATAAAAGAAATACGTTCAACATGCACAATCCAAAGAACATTACTCCTCATATGAACGAAATATGAGAGTCAAATAACCGCATATCACGAAATCAAAATCCATAAGAGGATTCCGTCACTTAACAAATAATCATAAAAATAGCTCGTGTCACACGAGGCACAACACCAAGAAGGAGACTTACAACCACAGGTCGCACGAAGATGATGATCGCCCACGATACTAATCACGACCAACCAACTCAGACGACGCGTCGCGACACGACTTAGTCAGACAAAATCCGACGAGACAAAAACTCAATAGACACCACTGACCCGACACCTAGGTTTCCACAACCTAATGCTCGATACCATTTATGTAACACCCCAATCCACTCGGGGATATTACACGCCGTAGACCCTCTCCTCGAGGATCTACCAGCCGGTAACAACATTTAACATCTCGACAATGCCTTCAAGGCAAAATGACTCAAGAGACCGATTTGGTCTTTCAATAAATACATACAACTCGAATACAACTCATGCCCACGCAGGTCAAAAATACAACCACACCCTGCATAACGGGAAAGATATAGCAATGAAATAAAAGTACAACTATACCAATACGACAACAACGGGTCCTCGTGTGATTAGTATCGTTCATCTTTCATCATCCTTCATGCCGACCCGTGCTCGCTCCAAAACTCCGAATGCACATACAGACATCCACCCCCGAATACTGGGGTTAGCAAAACTCCACCGTTTTGCTAGTGCAAGTATAAAATACGAAAACGAGCCATACATATCATACTCCACGGAACATGTTAATCATAAACATACTTCCCGAGGTAAATCACTTAATCAAAACGGTTAAATCGAAAGATAGGGGTAAACCCGATATACATCTTGTGAAAATATTTTACGATCTCGGAGTTTTGAAAACACTTGGGATTTTAAGAATTCTCAAACCTTTCAAAACATTTAGGGACACACCAAAAGTCATTCTCCAAAATTCAAGTTCCTAGAATAACACGCAGTGGTCCATAACCCATTTCACAAAACACGGGTCCGTGACCCAAATCACAAATCACATGTTCCTAAGGATTATTCGTGTCCCGTGCTAACAAGCCACGAACCTCGATGTTCCCGAAGAACAAACCCGAGTGAATAACCCAATAGGAAAACATATCAAATCACATGTCACCGTAACCGCGATCACGTGACTACAAGCACATATACGTACATAATCAAACCACAACCATAAGTTATCCCAAGATCGCGCTAACAAGCCACGAACCTGAGTCCCCGCAAGACATACCCGATGATAACCCTACAAGTTATCCCGCATCGGGCTAGCAAGCCCCGAACCTCGGAGTCCCCGCAAGACATACCCGTATTGATAACCTTACGGTTTCGCCCGACCCATACTAGCAAGTATGGATCCCGAGATTCAACAAATCCTACCCGAGGCACATCACAATACATCAAGCACACAACAATAATCACTTATCAATCCAAACAACATTAAGCATCACAAACTCCTTTCAAGGAGTAACAACTAATATCACACACATTACGTTCTTACCGAACAAGTACATAATAACAATACGTAATCCCGACAAAGGATTACGGTCTATCAAACTCACTCGAATTGATCATATTATCTTTCAACATACAAAACCAACACACATATTCCGAGAATACATATTCACGAAGTATACGAATTATCGTTGAAAGACAACATTTATCGAGAACATACCAATCCCTTTTACGTTCATTAAATATCGATTTCGCATAAAATCAATTATCAATAATTATGCCGATGAAATATGAAATGTATGGGCAAGATACTTGCCTCAAAATCGGTACGCAAGTATTCCGACGAACACGGCTCAACCGGAAAGCTTCGAAACGCCCAATGCTATCGAAACGGAAGACGACGACGAACGAAAGGGTTCAACACGGTTTCTTCGCAAGAAACACGACCCTAACATCATACAATCAATAAATCATCGACCATACGAGGAAGAATAATCGTAGAACGCCCGAAAACCCCTCTAAGACATTTTACCGGACACCTTCAAGGCGTCGGTCAAGAACTCGACTCAAACAACGAATCGATACGATCCAACCATGGAATAACAAGGAAAATGATATAATACATCTAAATAATCATCAATCCATCACAATCCTAAGTTAAAACGGATTCAACGGACGAAATCGAACAAAATACCCAAAATCCCTAAAATTAGATTTTAGGAAAACTTGCCTTGATTCGGTCGATCGGATCAAGTTATAGGACGGATGATTGACGATATGAACCTCCAAACTTCATGGATTCATTGTCCAACAACATCTCTAGAAGATTCACACACCTACGACGCGAAGAGAAGTGGAAGAAGGAGAAAATGGCTTAAAACGATCACGGCCTTAAATAAGCCGATGACTCGACCGTGTCCGACATGACACGGCCGTGGCGCGCAGCTGACCGGGCAGGGACTCGACCGTGTCCGGCTAGACACGGCCGCGGCGCGAGGGGCCTTCCGACGGTGACCGTCCGAAGCGACTCAAGACGACTCGACCGTGTCCTCGAACACGGCCGGCGTGTCAGCCGTCCTCAGCTTATCCGGAAGAGTTCGCACGGGCCGTGTCCTGACGACACGGTCGGGCCCCGAGACGAAACTTCCGCTTATCCGACGAGTACGGCACGGGCCGTGTCGGACGACACGGCCGAGTTCGGCCGGCAGTGATCGGCCAATAACGAGCGGGTGAGCTAAAACGACCATAACTCTCTCGTCCGGACTCCGATTGACTCACCGTTCGAACCATTGGAAAGCTAACTCGATTCTCTATAATAGTGCAAAGATTCAGAATTTTTGGAGTTACCAAAAATTAATGGTGATCTAACAAAGTCGAACTCATACTTAGAAAAGTCGTTTAGTAATCTTGAATTTAACAAAACGACACCGAAACCCGAGCCTGAATATGAACCGAAGATACGGTTACGAAGTACACACAAAGACGAATCTAAGAGCTAGTAGAACACACGATTCCGACCACCCGAAGGCTCGAAATTCGACAACGGAAGGTAATTACCCCAAACTTTGGGAAATTACGAAAATGGCCCAACTGCCCGAAAATCACCATACGACAACGAATAATCAAACCGAAGCTCACAACACGTATAACAACGTTAAATGAACTTACGAAAAACCCCAAACGACAATTTCGAACGAGATTCGCAAGAACCGAACTCAAGCGCGGAAAAGTCGCTAAAAGCACTAACTCAACAAAGCAAAGACCAAACGAACTCGGATGACAAAAGTGCAGAATTAAATATTCTCCGAATGACGAAACGGTCATGAGAGAGTCGTCAAAACAGACTCCGACCAAAAAAAAGAAATTTACCGAAAATCGAAAATTGCGGATATTACAGTGCACTTGCGATAGTTACACAAAAGCGTGTCAAGTTTTTGGCGCCGTTGCCGGGGAAGTATAAGTTATATTTGAAATCTTACATTATAAACTATTTTTGTAGGTACAAATTTCTCGACGTTGTAACTTAGTACTAAATTGTGTTTGTCCGGTCAAGTGGCGGATAACGGTACTCCGTGACTATTAAAGTCGGATTTTTCAGTTTCCCACAACAACTGATATTTGTATATATTTTTTATTTTTTTTAATTATTTTCATTGTCTTTTTATTTTTGTTTTTTTATCATGGATGAAACATTGTTTAAAATTGAAAAAAGATTTCCCTTTCTAAGCAAAAATGCAATTTTAAAAATTTACAAGACAAGGCTTGAAAGGATGAGGTTGCTTACGAATAAAAGCATACCTTTTGACATAAGATTCATTATCGAAGCCAAAGTAAGAATAGAAGGTGAATTCACGAAACACCAACTAGATTTTTACGGGGCTTGGAAAAAGTTCATATGCAAAGAAACGACGAGCAAAGATTCTAGCCGTTTGCTATAAATGTGCTAGATGGAACTGTAATGCAAAATGTCGATCTTTAGGAATTCCATCTACAAACAGAGAAGATAAAATTCAGTTCATTAATGATGGTCTAAATAAGGAGAATTTAGATAATATCGAAATTTCTCTTGACACGCATCCTAGTGGACTTGTGTATTACGGAATTCAATGTTTGTGGAATAAATTCAAACTAGAATATGAACAACGTCTTGGGAATCTGACGTTAAAAGACCCTGTTTGCCAATTTGTAAGAAAATTGGATGGGAAGCTTCTCCCCGACTCATAGAAGGCGTTTAGGCCGTTTCTGAACGTAAAATCAGAGGAAGATGTGAGCCACAATCACAACTACTGTACATACGCGTAAGTATCTTTTATTTTTGTCGTGTGGTGAGATTTTCTGAATAAAAAATTGTGATACGCGATAAAAGCTTTCATTATTCTATTGAGTAGTTGAAGCACAATCAAACGCAATCACAAACTTGTTAAACAATTTTTACCTTCTTTTTCTTCTATAAATAAACTTTCTACTGGTTTCTTTCATTCATCCCTCAAACTTGCACTTTTCTCTGTTTCTCTCTAAAATTTTTTTTTTCTTTTCAAAAATGGAGTCATCATCTTCAACAAAAAAATTTTACACAGTCTGCATTTTTGGTGGATCTAGTTCTGGAAAAGAGGCATGCTTCACTGAAGCAGCCCACAACTTGGGTCGTACCTTAGGAGAAAAATGCATTCATGTAGTTTACGGAGGAGGAAGTCTAGGATTAATGGGACGAGTTGCTGCTTCTGCCTATATGGAAGGAGTAAGAGTGTTGGGAGTAATCCCAAAACCTCTGGCTGAAAGTAAAATCACCGGGTCAACTATTGGTGATGAGTTTAGATCTGTGAATATGCAAGATCGCATAACTCACATGATAAATAATTCTGGCGCCTTTATCGCCCTTCCGGTGGTTTTGGCACACTTGAGGAACTTTTTCATGTGGTTACCAGAGCCTACTAAATGTTCATCAAAACCAATAGGAATGCTTAATGTCAATGGTTTCTTTGATGGTTTACTGTCTTTCATCGACTACTCGCTGAAAAGGGATTTATTTCCGAGCGTGCAAAACGAATCATAGTCGTTGCAACAACACCAGAAGAACTAATCGAAAAACTCAATGAATTTGTTCCTCAACCAGATCCACTCTAGCTAAAATTGTGCTGGTAGAAGATTTTACCGTGAGAAAACGAAAAGTAGATTCATTCCTCTCCCTTTGATAACCCATGTCGGACCCCTTGTATTTTTACTTTTTGTCGTGTGTAATAATCGTGCTAAATGATGGCAGCTTAAGGAGTTTCTTCTTGATCTCTTGACGCGCATCTATTCACGATTTATGTATTTTTATTTCATTACTATAATGTTTATTTCGTGTTTTGCTTTTATAAAAACTTTGATGGCAGCGTAAGGCGACTCTTCGGACTTTCTTGATGCGCATCTAAAAAATTATGTTATACTTACGAGTATATTTTATTTTCTTTTGTGTGTGCCTCGTATATTTATTCTCTTGCAGATTCTAAAAGGCGTTAGGCTCAGACATCAACTTTCTTAAAAGGGAGTATTCTGCTTTTCTGCATTGATTTTTATTTTTTATTTTTTATTTTATTTTTAAACTGAGGACAGTTTTATTTTCAAGTTTGGGGGTGGTTTGTTTTAGTATTTGTGTTTGTTTAATAATTTTGGTGTGTTTTGATTGATTTGGTTATTTGCCTTAAATTTTTTTTTTTATATATATTTATATATATATTTATAGTATTTTGATTTTTGAGATTTTTAAATCTGGCCATAACACCAATAAATTAGCTATATACAAACTTCTAAAATCGTTTTAACCGGTAAAAAAATTGTATATTCCAAAATTTTTTTTGAGCCTTAATCTCTCTTTCCAAGCCTTGTAATTATCATATAAAATCGAGTCATTCGTTACCTTGAGAAAAGAAGAATCAATTGGTTAATGAAAAATAAAACTGAAATTTACTTAATTTGTGGAGTTTTTGATTTTTCATGCTTAACTAAAAAATGATTTTCTCGCAAAAATTCTATTCCCTAAAAAAGGAGTCATTGGTGAAAAGAGCTACACGTTAGCAAATAACGGTGTGAAAGCTATCACCTAAAAAATTAAATGACGAAAGGAGAAGTGTTGAGCGACAAATGCCTAATTTTGGAAGTCTTAAATTTTGCGAAAAATAAAGGACTAACCATTGTTGGTGCGTAGCTGCCGTCTCAGGAGAAATTGGTGAAAAGAGCTACACGTTAGCAAATAACGGTGTGAAAGCTATCACCTTTTTACGAAAAAAAAAATGAGATAGAAATTGTGTTAGTGAAAAGAGCTACACGTTAGCAAATAACGGTGTGAAAGCTATCACTAAAAGGGATGTAGTTTATGAGCAGATTTGAATTAATTAGCAGCTGAATTTCAATACACTCAATTTTGTAAAAATCACAATATTTGATGACGCCAATGAAATTCTTCTTCATATTGAGTCGAAAAAATAAACGAGTGATCGAGAGCAACCATTAAAGGGAGTCGTGTGTATCACGAGTGGGAAAGAAATAATCAACCTTTTGGGGGGAAAACCTTACATTTTGGAATTACAAAATAAAAAATCGTGTTTTAACTTCAAAAATATTAGTAGATTTATTTTGAATCTTGATTCATTTCTATCTACTGTATAAAGCTGGTTGTTGTTTATTAATGGCATTTTGATCTCCTTTTTTCTTTTCATATTTTAATTTATGTGTGTATTAATTTTCTTATTTTTTTTTTTGTTTTTATTTTTATTTTTGGAATGTGAATAATAAAGAGTCTTGCTCGGGACTAGCAAGAATTCAAGTTTGGGGGTGTGATAAGTGTCATTTTTGTACACTTATCCATGGTTTGTATCGATAAAATTCACCCATAATTGAGCTAGTCTACTCGTTTTTTGCTTTTAATTTATTAGTTTTAATAATTTTATTTTTATTGGATGATGATCGGATTAAATAACTGAATTGCTCAAGAAACAACATGTTTAATAAATATTCTCTTTATTGAATTTTGATATATTCATGTTGTAGGGATTTTCGAGACGAATTCGGCAGTCTTTCCGGATTCAAAATCAGAGTTATATATCAAAAGTTATCATCCGAAGAAGATCTCGGGCAAAAACGCAAAGTCTGAGGAATTCTGGGCTAAAAACGTAACTATCAAAGCTTCAAATGAGCAAATTTACGAAGCCACGTTACGGCCGTAACATTCAGGAAGTTACGGCCGTAAGTCACCTCGATTACGTAGTAACTCCTGAATGTTACGGCCGTAACTCTTGACAGATTGCTATGATTTGTCTAATTTTTTATACTTTTTGTGTATTATTGAGGGGATGGCTGGCATTGATCCGATATAATGTAATAATGCTTTAGTTTTGGAGCTATTAGATGACTTTAGGTGTATAAATAGACCCCTTAGATCTTTCATCATTCACCATTCATCTTATAATTTTCCATTTTCTTGTAAACTTTTATTTTTGTGTGAAGAACACACTTGTGTTCTTGAGTGATCTTTGTTAGTGTGGTACAACATATGTTGTTCAGAGAGTTTATTGTTTCTATCTCCTTTATCTACTAAGGGAGTTAGGATCAATTCTTTCTCTTGATTCAACTAAACATGACCACCAAAGCTTGTAATATGTGTAATAAACCCTTTATGGGCTAAGTTTCTTAAGTTGGGATTATAAACAAGGTTAGTCATGTTATTTATGTTTGTATAAAGATATATTATGAATTACTTATTATTGTGTGTGATTTTCATTGTTTTAACAATCTTTATTTATTTGGCCAATTAATGAAGATATTTATGATCTTCATATGTTTCAAAGAAAATATGTTTGATTAGATCAAATGATCTTCACTCTAAGTTGTTCTAGGGGATAGAAATATACCCCTAGTCCTTAGATGATTCATTGAGTTATTTTCACAAATCCTAATGCTATGTATTGAAGCCAATCAACATAGAAATATAGTGGATTGATTCAATATGTAAGGGACGTTTTATAGTTCGAAAGAGAAACCGTCTTTATAAGGAAAATCGAATCTACACAACATAATAAGTAAATTCATCTTATGATCTCCAATACATCTTTTATAACTAATGACGAACTAAGTTTGTAATCCCAACTATTTCATTTTATCGATAATCAATCTATTATTATTGCTATCTTTTTATTTCCTTATAATATTAGAACTATTATTGCAATTTCTTTGCAATTATTAAACCAAACTTTTTAATTGTGTGTTTCACTAATCTTAAGTATCTATAAAAATAGACTAATAGTGTATAATTCAAATTATAACAAAACTTCCTTGTGGGATCGATAAACCGGACTCAAAAAGTCCACTTTACTACTTGATACGATATCGTGCACTTGCGATAGTTACACAAAAGCGTGTCAGTGCCCGACATGAAAATTGTACCCATACCAACCGGCACGCCAGTATGACCCAGAATGCCATGATATAACAAAAGTGACATCGAAAATGAATAATGACTCACCAAGATGAAATGATGGTGAAATGAATGACAGCTCAATGAAATGATTGGAACCGCCATTCCTCGTGAATGAAGTAATTAGGTGACAATTACAAGTTTTAAAACAGTTAGTACCTTATGAATGAATTATGATTAACGAAAGGAATGAATATCCTTTTAACTGAGTAAGAATTAACTTACTCAACCGGTGAAGAATTTCCGTCCACGAACAACGTCCTAAATGAGATATCGGTCGCTCGAACAACCTTGAATAACACAATTACCAACAATCCGTTCAATAAATGAATCAAACATGAATATAACGAACTCAAAACGTCGATACGATTAGACCAAGTTCATTGGGGATTATATCGAACACTTTGTGGCCAAACTTCGATTGTCTACAACCAAAACTCAATAATACCAATATCAAATCCCCGAGAAGTGTTTCAAACCAACAAAACATCTTCAATACGATCAATAATCTAATATGAATATCCAAAATCGTGATTTCAACAACAATTAATCGAAAACCCCCAAATTCAACACAATATTCAAAGTGTTCTTGAATAACCTTTCAATAATCCGATGAATATTCATACATATCCATAATCATGCGTAGTTCACTACATACAACATGATTATAACGTCCAAAACATCATATCTCAACACAAATTGAAATCCAAGAGGTTTGATGAATATTACCTTTGAAGATCCAAGTACTTAATTCGATGAAATCGCGTTAGATCAACAATCCGAGCTTCACAACCAAATGAAAATGATGAAAAACGAATACTCAAGTGATTGATGATGAAGATTCTCTCCCACAAACCCTCTCTCTCGGACCAAGGTGAAGAAGTGCTGAAAAATGAATTGTTTCTCACAAAACCCGCAATTATAGTGCAGACTGCACTGTGTGCCGCGGCCTGGCCAAAGTGTGCCGCGGCACAGGGCCAAAACTGCCCCCAGTGATCGGCAGCGTGCTGCGGCCCGGACAAATGTGCCGCGGAAGTGACTCGGCAGTGTGCCGCGGCCCTGTCGGCATGAGCTGCGGCCCCCGGTACAGACGGGTTGGCCGAGAATTGCAACATGAGTGTGCCGCAGCCCGGACGAAGTGTGCCGCGGCAGTGACTCGATAGTGTGCCGCGGCCCTGCCGGCATGAGCCGCGGCCCCCGGTACACTCGGGTTGGCCAAATTAGCAGCATGTGTGTGCCGCGGCGCACATCCCTTGTGCCGCGGCGCACGTTTCTTGTGCCGCGGCCCACACCCCTCTTGGGTCCTAAAATGATGAAAAATGACCCGGGAAGAGAATAAAAGCAATAGGAATCAATATTTGGGAAACAATAACACGAAATGGAAGTGCGAAAACCCCAAAACGGTGGTTCCAAGCAATGATTACAAGGGTTCGCCCAACAAAACACAATTTGAACAATGAGAAGATTTGAAATGACATGAACTCCAACGTCAACATAGACTAATGAATCAATTACAACAATCAAGATAATACTCTTGTCTCGTTTCCCGAGTAAGGTTGAAACAATGAACAATATCGATACACAACTCAAAGTTATTCCGAACGGTGAACACGGATGAATGATTATTAACAAGTGAAAAATTACATAGTGACAATTACCGAATGAAATTACTTAATGATAATGACTGAATTACAACCGGGTATTACAGAAAGATGTGGCGGAATATGTGTCAAAGTGTTTAAAATGTCAAAAGGTTAAGATCGAATATTAGTGACCTGTCGGAATGTTGAAGCCACTTCCGATTCCTGAATAGAAGTGGGAATATATATCGATGGACTTTATCACCAATATGCCGAAGACCAGAACAAGGATGAATATGATTTGGGTGTTAGTTGATCATCTAACAAAGTCGGCCCATTTTCTTGGCATTAAGGATACTTGGGGACCATAGAAGTTAGCACAAGTGTTTATTGCGGAGATAGTCCGATTGCATGGTACCCCGAAGACCATTATTTCTGAACGAGATGGTCGTTTCGTGTCATATTTTGGAAAGCAGTTCATCGAGCCTTGGGAACTGAACTGAACTTTAGTACAACGTATCATCCTCAAACCGATGGACAGTCCAAGAGAACTATCCAAATAGTAGAAGACATGTTGAGAGCTTGTGCCTTAGATTGGTCGACTGATTGGGAAATTCATCTGTCGTGGATTGAACTCACCTACAACAATAGTTGGCATGCTTCCATTAAGATGGCACCTTTTGAAGCATTGTACGGAACCAAAGTTGATAGTACAGACTCGAGAGAAGGTAGCTCTGATTTGTGAAAGGTTGTTGACTGCCCAAAGTCCGCAGAAGTCTTATGAAGACGTGCGATGTCACCCATTAGAGTTTGGAATTGGGGATCATGTACTTCTGAATTTTTCTCCTACCCGAGGAATTTTTCGTTTTGGGAGGAATGGAAAGCTGAGTCTAAGATATAGTGGACCATTTGAGATTCTTGAAAGAGTTGGGGACTTGGCGTACAGGTTGGCCTTGCCGCCATCGTTGAGTCATGTTCATAATGTGTTTCACGTATCTCAGTTATGGAAATATGTACCAGATCCCACTCATGTCATTGATTTTAGCGAGATCGAAGTAACTAATGATGGCACATTCGAGGAGAATCCAATCAAGATACTCGAGAGTCGAGTCAAGAAATTGAGGAATAAACCAATCTATGTAGTTAAATTTCAGTGGTTTCGATATGGAGTCGAAGAAGCAACTTGGGAGATGGAAGACAGTATGAAGGTAGATACCCGGAATTATTTTCATCTTAAGTTCCGGGACGAAACTTCTTTTTATAGGAGGATTATGTAATACCCGGATAATTATTGCGTATTTTCATCTGTATTTGAACCTTGTAGTATTCGATCCTATCGTATTAATAATCGAAGTGTGATTTTTCAATATTTCTATTCTGATATTCATGATCACATTGTGTGGAGTTTGTCAATTCATGCATGATTCTGCATGACATTAACGTACATTTAAAATTGTATATAATGTACGCTACGAGCTATGGATAACGTACGTTATGTTGCAAGCATAGTGTACGTAAGATGCGGTCAAGACAAGACAAAGTGAGGTCGGGTGCGGGGCCAGATAAGAATATTGTCGGATCCCTTGCGTGTATCTGGACAACTTTTGATAGAGCAGGTGAACGAGCATAACGTACGTTATAGAGGGGTAGATAGTGTACGCTACGATGAGAGGATTACGTACGTAAAGGTGTGTTAACGTACGTTATGGAGGATGGAAAATGAGACAGTGAACTTCGACATATGATAGCGTACGTAAAGGTTTTGTTGTTAGCGTATGTTAAGATGCTAACGTACGTAACGCCTTGTGCATAACGTACATTGATAGACTCTATTTATAGACATCAACCTCCTTTCATTTCACCTCTACCCTTGTCCGATTTTCTACAAGTTTGAGAGTTCCCTAGCTCTATAAATCCCTTATATCAGCTTCTCAGCTTGATTTAGAAAGACTGCATGTATGTTCAAGATTCCAGTGTTGAGTTTCATCAAGTGTTTCGTCGTTCTCCTCTATATTAAGGTATGTTGATCCTTCACCAACTAGAATTCATATCCTTAGTGTCGATTATGAACATGCTACTGAGATTATGGAGTTTGTTATGATCATTATGAATCGAACACCATGTTTAGGAGGGTAGGAATGATTAGACTTAGGTTTTTCTATTGTTAAGAGTATTTTGAATTGAGCCTTGATTGTGTTAAACTTCGGAATGAAATTTTCTATTATGCCATACATTTGAGGATGAATTCGAAATGTTCTAATGACAAAGGACATGTTATGATATCACTTATGATTAATGAATTCAAGTGGAAGAATGGTAAGGGTGTTGAGATGTAATGATTATGTCAATGATAACCATATAGGATGTAGAACCTTTGTATAAGGAACTATTTCGTCGTATAACGGAAATCCTTGCAATAGATTAACCTAGAACTCGGTTGATTATGTCCATCCGTATTATGAATCGTATATTTTAATCGAACCATACCCTCGGGTTGATAAACGAGATTGGAGTACATATTTTGATGTCCAGCATATCATTGAATTTTAGACTTCGACATCCGTTATTATCCTTCATTTCACAAGTAGTATGTTATTAATTCGACGTAGAATACTTTAAGTAATTACCGGGGAATCGGTCGTATGACGATAACTAGTTCGGTCACTTTTGGAATGTTTGGCATGTTTGTGTGATAGTCTTGTTACGTAAGTTGAGTTTGTCGTTATTTCCTTTTGTGTGAGGTTGGAGCTTTGTGAACGGTTGATCGAAGGGGCGGCCTTCGAGTTGTTGAAATCGTTGAAGTATTTATTTCTTGCCTTCTTTCGAAGGCAAGTACTTTAATTATGTTTATCCGTGTTGATGTCGGTTATGTTCTTATGTGTCGTACATGTAACACCCCCAAGTTATTCATGGTATATTACAGCGCCGTGAGCCCCGCCGTGGGACCCACAAGGCTATTCATACGCGGAACTGTAAAACTTGACCGAGAAGGTCTAGATACAATGAAAAGAAGGACAAGACAAATGGTATTCAAATCACAACCAATATAACCATATACATCACCCCATAAATCAATACCTCGGCAACACAGGCCGGAACATCAAGGAAACTGAAATACAATACTCGAGTATTTAAAATCCATTCCAGTACAATAATACTAAATGGAGGAATCCAAAAATATAACCGAAGACAAGACACAGTATCACACTTTCCCATCATCTTCATGCCGACCCGATACCTGCCTGTCTGCTCTCCTGGAACCTGAAATACATAAAAAAAGTATTTCCCCCATAAAGGGGTTAGCCGTCGAATAGCTAGTGCAAGTATATCAAGTATGGAATACAATACTCCTCGGCAATAAAGTAAATGTAACCGTCAATTCATCAATTCAAGACTAGTATTCCGGAATAACTAAATCTCGTAGCATCACAACAATGCATACACGATCAACCGTGGAACCGCACCAGACGCTACGGAACCCTCAGGGGACCCGTCGGCCCACCCTAGAGTGGTTAACCCAAATTATCCGTGGAATCGCACCAGAGGCTACGAAACCCTCAAGGGACCTATTGGCCCGCCCCATAGTAGATATAAACAATCATACCATTCATACATCTTACTTTCGAAGTCGAGAACGTATAATCATAAATATATACTTGCCTTTGAGACATTGAGAAATCGAACGGAAAAGAGTATGAGTTCGGTAGGTCCAAGAATGCACTTCCGGTACCTAAACGATTCGTAAGGGATATGATAATCAATAATCCATACTCATAATTCACAAAGAAACTCCTGAAACCCATCTACGATTCACGAAAATACAAGGGTAAACAACTAAAGGTTGGAAAATCAGCCAAACCCTCATGAGCCCAAAAACGGCACAAACCAATCCGTAAAATCGTAGTAAAAGCATGTATACGGGGTAGATATATCATAATCTCAAGATTCTCAAGCCTCAAACCATATAAATCGAACGAATCTAAGAAAACCCCCAAAATTCCAAAAAATAGGGTTCTAAGGAATTTTACCTTGCTTTGGAAGATGGAAAGGATTAGATGCTGTGAAATCTTTGTTCTCCAACTAAAGATGTTGTTATCTAAAGAAAGATCGCTTCCAAACTCCCCGAATCGCCTAAATCCACTGCTCCTGGTCGAAAATTGAGTGAGAGGATGAAAAATCATGAAATAGAAGTCAACTGTCCAATATTTACTCGCCCAGTCTAGCGCACGCTACGCCTAAATATTAGCGTGTGCTAACGGGTCACCCGGTAGTCTAGTGGCTACTATCCGCAGACATTAGCACGTGCTACTCAACATCCTTAGTGTGCGCTAACTAGTGTACTGCCAAAGTCCCAGTTCACTGACTCAGCCCGATAGCGTGCGTTAACACTGTGCACTAGCGCGCGCTATGCAACACATATAACATGCGCTAGCCGCTGCTTAGCATGCGATACCTGCTTGTCCAGAAAGTCTGAAACCTCACTGCCTCTACCGACTCAGTCCGTTAGCGTGCGCTAAGGCTCAAAACTAGCATGCGCTACTCATGCAGAATTAGCGTGCGTTAGCATAGGCCTAGCGTGCACTACCTCCCTGACCCAGAACACTTCCGAAAGGTCTAAACGGCACGATCATGATCCAAACAAGGCATAAAACTCTAGATCAATGCCGACACTATCACAAAGAGTTTACAGAGCGACTAAACAGGAAGAACGGTAAGGTCAAAAAGTCAATAAAATGTATGGGTATTACAATACATATGTATTGTGATTGTTTTGTACACCATGCGTTGGTCTGACGGGATCATCATGGGAATCTATAGCTGTGTGAACTGGATCATTGGACGGGTAGTTCCACCATATGTTGGTCCGACGGGATCATCATAGGGATCTATGCTGTGTGCGCTGGATCGTTGGAATACCACGAGTATATTGAGATTTATAAGTTGTGTTGTGCATTGTCTTGTTATTGTTTCTCATTGGGGAAACTTTTTGTTATCACTGTTGATATTATTGATGTTATTGTTCATGGGTTGCTGAGTAAATCATTGTTGTGTAATTATCGTACTTGTACTAGCATCGTTGTGCTAACCACTTCGGGGTGAACATTTATTTTATGTTCAGGATCCAGGAGGGGGGGGGGAAACAACCACTATAGCTGCATGATGACGAGGGTGCAGAGTGATGTTTATGGCCGGGGGAGTTTGTTAGTTGTGTTATGTTTTAATTTACTCGAGTATGTTGTCGTTTTGGTTGTATTTGATGTTTATTATCGGGGGTGACGGATTGGCATTTTTTCCCGACTTGTAATGTAATAATAAATTTTGCTGTTGGTATTTAATAATGTTGTTTTAAATTTCTTAGCCTAGTAAATCCTTATATCAAGGATTTACGGCGCTGTAATAATCCTCAATATCTCAGGTTGTTACACAAACTAGGTTCTAGGTGCTTGCTTGAGTCCATACAGTGCTTTCCTTAGCCTATATACAAGGTCTTCGCCTTCATTGTTGACAAACCCTAGAGGTTGTTCAACATAGACTTCTTCCGCGAGTTCTCTATTCAGGAATGCTCTTAACATCCATTTGATATACATTAAAGTTCTTGTGAGCGGAGGATGTTAGGAATATCCTGATGGCTTCTAATCGGGCTATGGGTGCAAAGGTTTCATCATAGTCGATTCCTTCGTCCTACCTGTATCCTTGGGCAACTAATATAGATTTGTTCCTGATTACAAGTTCATTTTCATCCTTTTTGTTTCTGAATACCCATTTGTTTCCTATGACTGATTATTGTGTTGGTCTAGGTACTAGGTTCCAAATATTGTTTCGTTCGAAACCATTGAGCTCTTCTTCCATCGAAGTTATCCAGTGAGAATTATTCAGAGCTTCATTGGTTGAAACAAGTTCGGATTGGGCTAAGAATACAGCTAAGGTGCACATAGCGAGTGTACTAAGTTGGTCTTGAGATTTCCGTACAGGGAATTGAGACTTCTCAGAATCTGTCTCTTCTTGTGCACAAAGAACAATTCCTTATGTACTCTATATTTTCCTATGTGTGGTTATACCAGCATCAATATCTCTAATTATTAATCTGGGGGTGATCTCTCAACCACCTCATGTCTGGTTCTAGCTCTGCATCCCGTGTTGTAACTGTTGTTGTAGCCTCAATCTTGTACATGCGGCCATCGGCTTCATTGGAGTTAGGGGGTCATCAAGAGAGAGTATCTGGATGCTCTGGGTTAGGTATTCTACTCCTGTAGGGTCACAATGGGGTTATCAAATACTACATGGACGGGTTTCTCTATTGTCAGCGTTCGTTTGTTAAATATCCTGAAAGCTTTGCTGACATAGGAATATCCAACGAAAATACCATCATCCGACTTTTCGTCGAAGGTCTTCAGTTGATCCTTCCCATTGTTGAGAATGTAACACCTGCATCCAAAAATATGAAATAATGCAACCATTGGTTTTTTGTTATTCCATACCTCATATACGGTTTTGTTGTGAGGCTTATTGATGATACACCAGTTTTGTGTGTAGCATGCTATATTTGTCGTTTCTCCCCAAAAATACTAAGGCAATTTTCTTGCGTCTAACATGGTCCTTGTTGCTTTTTTCAGCGTCCTGTTCTTACACTCGGCAACATCATTTTGTTGAGGAGTCCGGGCTACTGAGTATTCATGTTGTATGCCATTGCCCGCACAGTATTGCTCTGAAAAGCAATTTGTAAATTATGTGCCTCTTTTGGAATGAATGGATACAATACTCAACCCTTTCTCGTTCTGCAGCTTTTTCAGGAGCTCTAGCAACTTTATGATGGTATCTTTCTTCTTGTTCAGGAAGATGGTCCAAGCGTACCTGGAGAAATCGTCAACAATAACGAGATAATATTTCTTACCTTCCAAACTTACAGGGTATACAGGGCCGTAGAGGTCCATGTGTGGCAAATCCAGTACTCTGTGGGTTGGCAGATATGACTTGCTCTTCGGAGTGGTCTTAACCTACTTGTCTTTATGACAGGATCCATAGACGCTGTTTGACCTTACTGTCGAAATGCGTCAATTATTTATAAAGTTCCTTAACTTGCTTCTACAAAATAGTTGTATTGGCAAGTAAGATTCGAACCAACAGAGAACAGAAGATTAATTGAACTTATTGAGTTGAATATTTATAAAAACAAAAATAGTAATTCTAAATAAACAATAATACTAAATATAATATTATTAAATATAATAAAAAGGGGGCTTTGGCTGATTTAGATTAAATAATATAAATTAAAATAACAAGTAGGCAAATAAAAAGAAGTAAAATTTTAATAATGAAAAACGAATTCAATTAATATCTAGTTCTTAGTTTCGTTATCATCCGTTCTAATTTAATTTATGGATTAATGCAGCACATATCTTTTCTTTATTCCCAATAAATTCCTACTACGAAATCAACAACAAGCTATGTTAACCCCACTCGTCTTTTAAGTTTATTTAATCAAAACAAGCTCTTCAATTAAACCTAGTAGACGAAGGATTCAAAACAAGATCTTCAAATCTTGTTCGTTAGATGCATAAGGAACCAAAACGATGGAAATAGACAGGATCTTGAGTTCACAAGCTCGACCCAAGGGATCCTGATTTTGTGTTACCCAACTGAATAAAATTAATTGTTGCTACTTGTGATTTATAATTATAATGATTACGTATTATAACCCTAGATCTAGCAATAGATATAAAAACCTCAATTAAGTTGGCCCAACTAATCAAAGTGAATTATAGCATAAATAAATTTGTTCAATAACACAAAGATAATTCAAGAAAAATAAGGCAAGAATATGCTACGGGATTAAAACATAAATAGTATAGATACAGGCTCAAACTTAGCTAAGAACTGGAATAAAGAATTTAGCCGGACATGGTGGCTTGAAAAGACAAAATTATTCGAAAATAAGAGAAATAAAACTGATGAAGTAGATCTAGTTTCCTGCTCGGTTGAGATGATGCTCCTCCGTCCACCTTGGTGCTGCCCTTTTCGCTAATGTTGGCTCGATGGTGGGAGATATAGATGTAGAAAAAACTAAGATGGAGAGATATGTTTAAGATGTGATGATAAATCTCTTCTCAACTTCTTTGGCCTCCTTACATATGTGTGAATAGCCTCCATCCTAGATATGGGTCATTTGGATTGTGTTTAACTCTTTTCTTAGGCCCCAAGTAAATAAATCCTAAATTGAATCTGCACTGGGTGTTTGTTTGACAGTGGGTGACCCAGTTTAAGGCCCAAATCCTAATGGGGTGCACATCTGATGGCCCAAATAACTCTTCTAACTCCAAATATACTCTAAATACCTTAAATAATCAATAAATTC
Source organism: Orobanche coerulescens (assembly GCA_033398695.1). Classification (NCBI taxonomy): domain Eukaryota; kingdom Viridiplantae; phylum Streptophyta; class Magnoliopsida; order Lamiales; family Orobanchaceae; genus Orobanche; species Orobanche coerulescens. Next base: position 58,956,185 of record CM065806.1, read on the forward strand.
CAAATGGTGAAGTAAATTGCGTTCATAATTCAAAAAGATAGAAAAACAATATAATATGCTAAAATAAATATAATAAAATTACGCAATTGGCACATGGAATTACTCAATATTTTCTACCTATCAAATCTCCCCAAACTTAAACTCAATGCTTATCCTCAAGCATAAAAATATCAAAGATTTGAATTAAAAACAATTAGCCCTAGACGACGCTCAATAAAACTTTAAATCCTATTCACCGACCCAAAATTCTCAAGTCGCTTAAAATAAAAGTTCCTCTCCCCAAACTTAAAACATTGTCTATCCTCAAGCAATTTTGAATGAGTTGGATCGGAGAGGAGGCACAAGTAGTAATATGCTTTGCAAGCCTGGGAAGATTTTGTTTTCGTTAACTCGAACAGTGGTGTAATAATCGCCTCATCTGCATAATTAACAAAATGATGTGCATATGCAATTAAAAAAATACATAGAATTATCACACATAAAAATACAACCCTCTTAAACAATTCAAAGAAGAGAAGAATGGTTAAAAAATTTTACGTCTTATGATGAGAAACTTTAGTCACCTCCCCAAACTTATTATTTCAGTTGGTTGTTTATCAAGAGGAACTAACGGAGTAAACCATCTACAATCGTCATCATATTTGGTAGGTGATAGCTCTCACACTGTTATTTGCTAATGTGTAGCTATTTTCATCTATACTTTTTTTTGGGTGATAGCTTTCACACCGTTATTTGCTAACATGTAGCTCTTTTCACCAACACTTTTTCGTGTGAGACGGCAGCTACGCAGCAACAATGAGTTAGTCCTTTATTTTTTTCGTTGTTACTTTTTTCACAACATTTTAGGATTAAAAATTTCGGCAACTGTTGCTGTAATATCCGGAATTTCTACTACTGTTGTTTAATATTATTTTATCCGAGTTATATTTTACAGCATGGGTTCTGTAAAGTATGGATAAAATAAATTAAGGACTAAAATGTCAGTTTTGGTATAATTATCGTATTTGGTCGACAATTGCACTTGAGGATATAATGTGTCGAGTATATGCATTCAGTATGCCGTATGTTCGTATTTGGTATATCGAGATGTTGGACGAGGATAACTGAAAATGGCTAAGTACAGCCACGTTAGCGCACGCTATGAAATACGCTTAGCGTACGCTACGAGGTATGAGTAGCGCACGCTACGTGGTGCAGTTAGCATACGCTAATAGGTTCACATTACGTACGCTAAGGAGGATCCTTAACGTACGTAAGGCATTCTGGGAATGGTTTGGAAGGCGGCCGATAGGTAGGCCCGGGTTGATGTTTATCATCATTTAGATCACGCTACCAAGGATGGTTAGTGTATGCTAATATCAGATCGTCCGACAGGGAATCTTGGCTTTCGGCGAGTGGACCCGGAAATCACGGATGCTTTCGGCATGTGGGGGCACGCGTGGTAGGTGAATACTGTAGTAAGTCAACTTCGGATAGCGCACGCTAAGGGCAAGGACTTGCGTACGCTAGACATGATGTTTTACGTACGTTAATGCATGGGCATTACGTACGTAAACTAGTTTATGAAGCGAGGCAGTAGCCTCTGGGCTGCGATAGAGCATGCTAAGAAAGTCAGTTAGCGCACGCTAAACATGAGATGTTAGCGCACGCTAAACTAGTAACATACGTTAAATGAAGAGGTTAGCGTACGTTAATAATGTACAGTGTATATATATGAGTAGTTGGCTATCATTCCTCATTTCGTCCATTCTCTTCTTGCAATCGATAGAGAGAACCTTGGGAGGACATTTGGAGTTCCTAAACACTGAGGGATGATCCTTTTTAACAAGATTAAAGATGGAAATCATGGATTAAATCTTTGTTCTTTAAATCATTGGCGATTCTTGGAAATGGATTCAACCTTGGAAATCAATCCATTCCTTCAAAAATGTAATCACTCTTCATCTTTGGATTTCATTTGGATTGATTATTGATGTTCTTGAGTTGATGATTATCATATATTCGAGTTGGATTACCGAACTAAGTTAGTGTTGTTATTAATATATGAGTATTGATATGTTTCGTATGGTTTTGGATGGAATTCAAGAGATATGATGATGTAATTCCCTTCTTCAATTCGGATTTTTGATGTTTTGTCGTTGGTTACGTCGTATGGTAACGATTATGGTGTTGTTGTTGTGATTCTTGAAGTTATATGAATTGTATGTCGAAGAACATGATGAATAAGGATTTTTAGATGTTAGAACACATTGGATTATGTCATTTTATGGATTATGAACGTGGATTCGGATAATTCGTGTTCTTGAAGAACGATAATAGAATTATATATGTCATGAATTTTATGAATAAGAACTGGAATTTGGAAAGGTTATGGATGATTTTGGAATGTGATTATTCATGATAATAACCGGTAAATTATTCGAGGAATTTACCAAATATGAACAAGAAGGAATCTTGTTGATTCGTGTTTAAAGATTAAAGTTGGAATCGAATATGTTATGAAATCCTTAATATCGAGATGAGTTGATCATTGATATGATGGAAGTGTTAGACAATGCTTGGAATGCATGCCACTGTACAGCATTAGCGCACGCTAAGCTTACTGGCTAGCGCACGCTAACGGGAGCAACTTAGCACACGCTACGTTATGCGTTCAACGTGCGCTAAGTAGGCAGACAGTACAGTCTTTTTGTGTTGTGATTATGAATTCGTGATGGTTTGATTTGGTTTGTTCAGGCTGCATTTAATCGAGGTTTTTTATTGAACCGTTGAGTTGATTGGTTGGTCGTGTCGGTTGTTGATCGTTATCGGATTGTTGTTAGTTTATTATTGAGATAGGTTGCGATAATGGATCGGTGATTATAACCATATGTTGCAGTCGTGTTCGAGTGTGTTCGTGAATTGCATGGTCAGGGTCGAGGAGCTCGTAGACGAAGGCAATGAGATTGGTAGCGGCTTCATCTTCGTCGTATCGGTATCGAGGCAAGTGATTACTTGCTCAGTTATAAAGTTTAATGAATAGTTTCAGTTTCATTTCGTTTATAATGCATATAGTAATGATTATTACTGCGAATTCTGGAGATTCAGATTATATGTTGTTTTTGTGATTCTGGGAGTTAAATCATAATGTATATGCTTTATCTCGGTTATTGGTATGTTCGGGTATCAAGGTTATGCTACGATAAAGACGAGGATATGAGTATCTATAGTCCATGGTACGTTTGGATCGCCGAGCATTGAGGATAATCGCCGGTGATGATTTGACATCGAGATTTATCCTGAAGGATTCGGGACAAGTATCTTAGTTTGATTCGGTTTAGTATTGATGATGTTGATCATGCAGGTTGTCATTCATGTTGCTGAACATGAAGTCATCCTAGTTGTTTCATCATAGTGTCGTTCATATTTTGATTCATATGTTATTCATGTTGATGAACATATTGATTTGCATATGTGTATGCATAATTGCATTGTTTATGTTGTAAATGATCCGAAGGGATCATGAGGATCTATGCTGAGGTCACTGGATCGGATGTCCACTATGCGTTGGTCTGACGGGATCATCATGGGGATCTATGTTGAGGGCGCTCGATCATTGGACAGGTTTTCCACCATGTGTTGGTCCGACGGGATCATCATGGGGATCTATGCTGAGGGCGCTGGATAGTTGGATTACCTAGTGTTGTGTTGATGGAATCATGTGGATTCGCATCATTGATTTTTATCATGTGTTGTTGTGCATATGTATATTGTTGGTTGTCCATTTTGTGTTGATGATCTAGTAGGATCATCATGGGATCTATGCTGAGGGCGCTGGATCTTGGGATTTCCATTGAGTATGCACTGTTGTTATTGTTTTGAGCATATTGACGTTCTCAAATAAGTATGCATTTGTAGGTCTTGTGTTAGGACCGTGCCCGTATGTTTCTTTGATCTGATCTTGGATTAGACTGATATGATTGTCATGGTATTGTGCATGTTCGAGGTATGTCCCGTATTTTCTCTTGGTATTTTCGTGTTGAGACTTGATGATGTCACCCGACGGATTTGGATTGGACAGAGTAAGTAGATTTCCGTAACAGTGAGTTATGATGATGTTTTGAGGATTTTGGGGTATTGTGTGAGACACAGTACGAGATGTGAATTTTCGTAGAGTTATGACGATAAGATCACATTAGACGTATTCTTATTTTGTATCTCATTGGTATGTAATTATTGATGTGATGTGATTGATATCATTGTTGGATATTATGGCTGACCCCGTCGTGGGCTTTCTTTTTAGGTTCTTTGGATATCGAACTTGTAGCGGTTGTGGAGAGATGAGCTTCCCGGAGGATACTGGCTAGGGCATGTAAATGTGTACTGAGTTTCCTGATCAGTTGTTGTATTCCGCTGCTAGAGTATTTTTAATTGTTTGTCTTTTCCGCTGCGTGAGTGTTTTTAAATGGCCTTTTGGTATATGGTAACTTAGGTTACATTGGCAACCGTTTTCTAAACTATTTTGTCGGTACGTGTAAGCGATAGCTTAACGTATGTTTTTTTAAACTATTGATTTTTGGCATTTCAGGCCTTGTCCTTTCAAACGAGATTTTACGACGGTTTGATAAACAGATTTTTATATAGTCTTCAAATGTTTTAAAGATAGTACCGTCGTTGGCCTCTTGGGCGTTTGTAAAATATTTACGAAAATTTCCTTTGGCTTTGTGGGTTCCATCTCGGGGCCCACGGGACTGTAATATTTCCGGTTAAATCTGGGTGTGTTACAGAATATGGTATCGGAGCTTAGGTTGAGAAAACCTAGGCAGTCGGGTCTAGTTGGGTCGCATTTTTGTCGCGTCATTCGAGTTGTCGATTGAAAAATATTAGAGCCGTGAGTTTTTGTTGTTCACTCGGACTTGTGCGTTTTGTGATTTGCCAGTGTAGTACTGGGCTTCTTATAAAATTTTCCAAATAGTATTAACGTGTTTCTTTGGATAGAAATGTCTCGTGTTCTCGAGTTGAACTGATTTTGCAAAACATGTGTTTTGAAAATATCCGTGTTGATTATTTTCTAGAGTTGAGACATGTGCCAGTATCACGGGGAATCGTCAGCTTCACGATCTGTAAGTGCTTCGATTTTTGAATTGCATTGAGAACTATTACCAATTTAAGTTGATATGCTTTGAGATTCAGTAGAATATTATCCATCACAGTATGAAATGACAGGGTTGAGACAGGATTAATGATCTTGAGAAACTATGATTTTGGAAATCAATATGTCAGTTAGATTTTGGAAACGAAGTTATGTATTTGGGAAAGATGTTGTGAATGGTTGAGAAGAACATGTAGTCAGGTTAATTCATTTTGAGATATATGAACTGCTTTTGAGCATTTGAAAATGATTCTTTTCAAAATGAATATTTTACGGATGTTTCACGGAAAATGATTTTTGGGCCGAGACCCAATTGATTTTTAAATAGTTTTACAACTCAGGACTTGGGGTCCGAAAAAGGGTTTTCTACTTTTTAAACTTCTTGTAATGCGGAACAAGATACGGGCTGAGACCCAAAGGTTTCAAAAGAAAGCTTTTCTGTTTTCTAAAACTCCTGAGATTTCTAAAACACTTTACTAATCGTTTATCTATTTGATTACTACCTTTCGGGGTTTTGGTTTACTTGTTCAAACGATACTTCTCGGGTAGTCTTTCGATGTATTTGATTTATTGATTATTCAATGTTTTGTCATAGCATAATTGAGGTGATCCAGGATGGGTTAATGATTGATGTTGCGAGTTATATGTAGAAAAAGGAGTTTTCATCGGAGTATATATATTAAGATTGTGGAACTCTATCGTGTGGTTTTCCGATGGAATATCAGTGGAATTTGTGACGAGCCGGACTAGTATACAAGAGTATGGAGGTGGTCAATCATTTGCATAGTGTTCATTTTAAAACTTAAAAAATTGTGTGGATTGGAAGGACACTATTATTGAAAACTTGGCATTAGCGAGCCAGTTTAATTTTTCGAAAATTGATTTCATGATCTTACGAAAATTTATGTTTTGAATTTTGGAATTTTTTAAAGAACTTTCGAAAATTTGTCTTCGTGACAAGATTATATGATTTTAAAAATAGTCTTGAAAATGTGATTGGTGTACACACGCATTTAGTACATAATACATATCGCGGTGAAGTTCTGAGCGAGACTCTCGAATTGGATATTTCATCGATATGGTACGATGAACAGAGATTCGAGCTCTAGTATGGTAGTTTGGTTATCTAGGGATGATCGGTTGATTTATTGAATAACAGAAATATGCTGCGTGTTGTAGATCCATGCACATGACGTAATTTTGGAACTTTGGATTTGGTGAAACTGGAGCATGTGTGCTATGTGGCTCTATTGATGTGGTGGTAGCGTGATTTTACTACTTTTGAATTTTGAGCCGTACTGATTGGTCATTCTCACTCCATGTATAATTTGGGATGTTCGCCGATTTGCAACTGGTTGTTCGTACGCCTGAGAGGTCCGTTCAACAGTCGGTTGTGTTTCGTTGAGATCCACTGTATGTGATTTGTTTAGCATTTTGAGAATTTTGCTCTTTCGTGTATCTGTCTCTGTGGTTCTGTGTTCATCGTGTTGGAGCTTACCGTGTGAAGGTATTCTCAATTGTGTTTTGACCTCTGGTTGGTCATATTGAAGATTATCATGTCGATGATATTCTCGGTAAATTTGTTGGCTGATCGTTGTTAATGATCGATAAGCGTTCAGATTTTGTGTTGATGTTTCTGGATTCGTGTCTTTATTTTGGGCAGTTATTTCTCAGATATATCGCGCATTATTGATGGTATCGGAATTGGGACTCGATTGTGTAATCAGGCAGACAGGATTTGACATGGACAGATTATTTTCTTCCAAAGATGATATATTTTTGTTGAGACTCAAGGAACTGTGATTGTAAGCGTATTGAGACTGTACAGTGAGGTCACTTGCTAGTATCTCAGGAGATCGTCGACCTGCGTATTTGTAAGTATGCTCTTTTGGTTATTCGGTAATGATGATGATCGATCATTGTCGTGATGGTTTTGGGATATTTTTGGTTAAACGGTTTGTTTGTTTGTTTTACGACGGATTGCAAGTTTCGAGCACGAAACTTATTTTAAGTGGTGTAGAATCTAATATCAGGAATTTCTACTACTGTTGTTTAATATAATTTTATCCGAGTTATATTTTACAGCCTGGGTTCTGTAAAGTATGAATAAAATAAATTAAGGACTGAGATGTCAGTTTTGGTATAATTGTCGTATTTGGTCGACAATTGCACTTGAGGATATAATGTGTCGATTATATGTATTCAGTATGTCGTATGTTCGTATTTGGTATGTCGAGATGTTGGACGAGGATAGCTGAAAATGGCCAAGTACATCCACGTTAGCGCATGCTATGAAATATGTTGAGCGCACGCTACGAGGTATGAGTAGCGCACGCTACGTGGTGCAGTTAGCGTACGCTAATAGGTTCACATTACGTACGCTAAGGAGGATCCTTAACGTACGTAAGGCATTCTGGGAAAGGTTCGGAAGGCGGCCGACAGGTAGGCCTGGGTTGATGTTTATCGGGATTTATTGCACGCTACCAAGGATGGTTAGCATACGCTAATATCAGATCGTCCGACAGGGAATCTTGGCTTTCGGCGAGTGGACCCGGCCACTTGTGATGCGTGTCCAGATAAGGTCAGCGGGTGTTATTCATGTAGGGCTAGCGCACGCTAATTCCAGATCGGTCAGAGGAATCCCGGAAATCGCGGATGCTTCGGCATGTGGGGGCACGAGTGGTAGGTGAATACTGTAGTAAGTCAACTTCGGATAGTGCACGCTAAGGGCAAGGACTTGCGTACGCTAGACATGATGTTTTACGTACGTTAATGCATGGGCATTACGTACGTATGCTAGTTTACGAAGCAAGGCAGTAGCTTCTGGGCTGCGATAGCACACGCTAACAAAGTCAGTTAGCGCACGCTAAACATGAGATGTTAGCGCACGCTAAACTGGTAACGTACGTTAAATGTGTAACACCCCGAGATATTCGGAATAATTACAGCGCCGTAAACCCTTTAAGTAAGGATTTACAAGGCTGATTTAAAAGAAATGTAAATATAAGACATCAATACTGCGGAAATTCAAGTTTACAAAACCATTCAACTGGTTCAACGAGTAATTAATACAACCATATCGAAATGATATTAATACGACACACGTACTCGAGTACTGAAATCAAAACAAGAAAACAAATCACCAACAACAACAAACATCACTGAACCCCTTCGTCGTCACATCCGTACTGTGGCTGTTTCCCTGCTCCTCGGCTACCTGAACATCAAAACAAATGTCCACCCCCGAAGGGGTTAGTAAAACGATGCTAGTACAAGTATCATATTAAACAATTCGAATATGCATCAACAATACATAACAAGATACACCACACGGACTTCCGCTACCGGAATCCGACAATGCGAATCCACAAGATTCCATTAATACAGCAAGGGTATTCCAATGATCCAGCGCCCTCAGCATAGATCCCAAGATGATCCCGTCGGACCAACACGAGGTGGACATCCGATCCAGCGCCCTCAGCACACGAGGTGGACATCCGATACAACGTACAAAAATACAACTCATGCATACACATATGCCAAATCATTATGTTCATCAACATGAACATACAAATACTAGATAACGAATATCATGACAATTCAACAAATTAATTTCCGTGTTCAACAACATGAATAAGCCACAAACATGCTCAAAATATCAATTTTAACACATTACGATACTTGCCTCGAAGATGGCAAGAACGAAAAACTTCAATGATCTCAACACACTCGAAGGCTGCCTCCTTCGATCAACGTAGCAAGCTTGAACCTTAACAAAAGAAATGATATACAATTTATCTCAAGTCGAACGATCGCCTAACAATGGTCTACGGCCCAAAAGCTCAAAATATGCAGTCTGCCTGAACCACTTAGCGTACGCTACGTACTCTACGTAGCGTGCGCTAAGCCTGCCTGTTAGCGCACGCTATCGTCTAAGCCTAGCGTACGCTAGCCATAGGCTGACAGTACTCTCTGATCAGCCGACTGACTCGGCTGATTTCATAACATACGTTACGTACTAAAGGTAGTGTGCGTTAACTTATCCCCGATAGCGCACGTTAACTTACGTATGTTAGCGTGCGCTAACTGTGCATGGCAGATTACTACCGGTAGAAAACTGGATCTAACGGTGATGAACTCATGAATTCTATGGTGATAAAACAAGTCATCCCCTAGCATATCATGCTAATAAGGTTTGTGAAAGTTCTTTACGTACTAAATGACTATGAGATACAAAGATACGTATAATCATCACAACACCATAGTTCATCTAGATCTTCAAGGGATATCTTGAGTTCAATCCGTTATAAGTCTCAAAACGTATGATCCTTCTATATAAACGCATAAGAACTTGAAAATCTCCATATACTGATCACAAATCGGTTTGAAAATGCTTAGGAGTCCATAAACTAAAAAGGTTCAAAGGTTCATACAATGAATAAGTGCCGAAACGTCGAAAATATCCTTCTAACACATGATTATCGATTTTGAACGAAATAACTGACTATTAAAACATGATCAAACGTCCTTTAGAACACTACTAATATTGGTGAAGAACCACCTACCTCAAAGTAGTGAAGAACAAGGAGAAAATCGAAGCAATCCAACGTCGAAGGCTCGAACACCAATCCTCAATGATCTACAATCTTCAATACAAGCTAGGATGCTGATATGAAGTGTTTAGGATGTAGGAAGTTATACTCTAAGTATAAGAATTCGGATGTGGGAAAAGAAAGGACTGAAAATACGAAAAGGATGTTGTCCTATTTATAGGAAATGGTTATTAGCGCGCGCTAGTCCCTGCTCGTAGCGTGCGCTAACGGCTACTGACTTCACTGTACTCAGCACTTAGCGTGCGCTATGCACATGCCTGTAGCGTGCGCTAAGGCGTTGACTTGGCTTTTCCCGAAAGCCGTCCAGGTTCATCCCGACACAATCCGACCAAGATCCCCGGCCTGATCTCACCTACCACACGTCTCAATCAAATTGACCACGCATAGCGTGCGCTAATGTTCCTTTGTAGCGTGCGCTATGGATCCATGTTAGCGTACGCTACACATAGCCGATAGCGTGCGCTACATGCGCAGAATTACAATTTTTAAATCACAATCATGAAATCATATGCTCGACAACATCGGATTATGAAATACGGAGAATAATACTTAGACAAAAGTACAATAATTACAATATCACAAGTTCCAAAAACATATCAGAAATATCGGGTATTACATCCTTCCTCCCTAAAAAGAAGTTTCGTCCCGAAACTTAAGATGAAAACAACTCCGGATATCTAGTCTTCATACTGTCCTCCGTTTCCCAAGTGGCCTCTTCAAATTCGTGTCGCGACCATTGTACTTTAACCAAATGTATTGGTTTATTTCTCAATTGTTTGATCCGACTCTCAAGTATCTTGATTGGTCTCTCTTCGAAGGTGCCATCATTAGCTATCTCGATCTCGTCGAATTCAATGACGTGACTGGGGTCCGGTACATACTTCCGCAATTGGGATACGTGAAACACATTATGAACGTGACTCAGCGATGGCGGTAAGGCCAACCTGTATGCTAAATCTCCAACCCTCTCGAGGATCTCGAATGGTCCGATATATCTAGGACTAAGCTTGCCTCTCCTCCCAAAACGGAAAATCCCTCGTGTAGGAGACACCTTCAATAGTACATGGTCTCCAACGTCGAACTCTAGAGGGCGACGACGTACGTCTGCATAAGACTTCTGTCGACTTTGGGCGGTCAACAGTCTTTCTCGAATCAAAGTTATCTTCACTTGAGTCTGAATTATCAATTCCGGTTCCGTCCCAATCAAATCCGAAGAATCGTCCCAACACAGGGGTGATCGGCATCTTCTCCCGTACAAAGCTTCAAATGGTGCCATCTTAATAGAAGCATGCCAACTATTATTGTAAGTGAATTCAATCAATGGCAAATGAACTTCCCAATCAGTTGACCAATCAAAAGCACAGGCTCTAAGCATGTCCTCTACTGTCTGTATAGTCCTTTCGGACTGACCGTCCGTTTGGGGATGATAAGCCGTGCTAAAGTTGAGCTCAGTCCCCAGAGCCCTGTGAACTGCTTTCCAGAAGTGCGACACGAAACGACCATCTCGATCCGAAATAATGGTCTTCGGCGTCCCATGCAATCTGACTATCTCCGCAATAAATACTCGCGCCAATCTCTCGGGTCCCCATGTATCTTTAATCCCTAGGAAATGAGCCGACTTGGTTAGTCGATCAACTACAACCCAAATCATGTTCATTCCCGTTCTGGTCCTTGGCATACTGGTGATGAAATCCATCGAGATGTCCTCCCACTTCCATTCAGGGATCGGAAGTGGCTTTAACATTCCGGCGGGTCGCTGATGTTCAATCTTAACTTGCTGACAAGTCAAGCACCTCGAAACATACTCTGCTACGTCCTTCTTCATATTCCCCCACCAGAAGTTTTGTTTTAAATCCTTATACATCTTACTGCTGCCCGGGTGAATGGAATAGGGCGCGCTGTGAGCTTCCTTCAGAATAGTCCGTCTCAAGTCGTCATCATCGGGAACGCAAAGTCGACTCTGAAATCTCAGAACTCCATCGTCTTGTATCACGAATCCTGGGGCTTTTCCTTTCTTTACTTCGTCACATAATCGAAGGATCAAAGAATCGTTCAACTGCTTAGACTTGATCTCCTCGACTAGTGATGAAGTCAGTTCCATCACATAAAGTTGCCCTTGGATTCCTGGTGCCCATACTTCAATCCCCTCGCGGATCAGTTCTCGTTGAATACTGGATTGGGATGTAAGTGCTTCCAACACTCGAAGAGAAACAGGTTTACGGCTCAATGCATCGGCTACTACGTTTGCTTTCCCCGAATGATAGAGAATCTCCAAGTCGTAATCCTTTACCAATTCCAGCCACCTTCTCTGCCTCATGTTTAATTCTTTCTGACTGAAAATGTACTTGAGGCTCTTATGATCGGTAAAGATCTGACAATGAGTGCCGTACAAATAATGTCTCCAAATTTTCAAAGCAAAGACTACAGCTGCTAGCTCCAGATCATGAGTCGGGTAATTAACCTCGTATGGTTTCAACTGCCGAGAAGCATAGGCAATCACCTTATCTCTTTGCATCAACACACATCCTGCACTCGATTTGAAGCGTCGTTGTACACCATGAATCCATCAGTTCCATCTGGTAATGCTAATATAGGTGTTGTCGTCAGTCTCTTCTTAAGTTCGTCAAAACCAGCCTGGCATTTCTCATCCCACTTGAACTTTTGAGTTTTCAGAATAAATGAGTGAGCGGATGAGCAATTTTGGAAAATCCCTCTACAAAGCGGCGATAATATCCAGCAAGTCCTAAGAAACTCCGGACTTTTTTCACGTTATTAGGGGCTTCCCATTCTAAGATTGCTTCGACTTTCTTTGGGTCCACCTGAACTCCGTCGGCTGATATCACATGCCCAAGGAAAGTTACCTCCCTGAGCCAGAACTCGCATTTTGAAAGGTTTGCATACAGCTGTTCCTTCCTCAAGGTGCTCAAAACCACACGCAAATGTTCGGCATGCTCCTCTGCGTCCTTCGAATATATCAAGATGTCATCAATGAAGACGACCACAAATTTATCCAAGTATTCCAAGAATACCCGATTCATCAATTGCATGAATACCGCAGGAGCATTGGTAAGCCCAAACGGCATCACTACGAATTCATAATGCCCGTACCGGGACCTGAAAGCAGACTTTGGTATATCCGATTCCTTAATCCTCAACTGAAGGTATCCTGATCGCAAGTCAATCTTCGAGAATACCCTTTCCCCTTGCAGTTGATCAAACAAGTCGTCGATCCGAGGTATAGGATACTTATTCTTGATCGTCATCTTATTGAGCTCCCTGTAATCAATACACAGTCGGAGGGATCCGTCTTTCTTACGGACAAAGAGAACGGGCGCTCCCCAAGGAGAAACGCTAGGTTGAATATAGCCCTTCTGTAACAATTCCTCCAGTTGCTTCTTGAGTTCATACATCTCGGTTGGCGCCATGCGGTAAGGTGCTCTGGAAATAGGAGCTGCTCCAGGCTCTAATTCGATAGTGAATTCCACTTCTCTCTGCGGAGGTAACCCAGGTAGTTCGTCAGGAAATACATCTGAGAACTCATTCACAACTGAAATAGATGAGAGCTCTACTCCTTCCTCTTTCCTCATGGCATAACACCAAAGTCCATGACATCCTTGCTTCAGTAATTTCATGTCTTTCATTGCTTTGATCAATTTTCCCGAGCTTCCCGGTCTCCACCCTCGAAATAAGTGTTCAAATCCGTCATCAGCAATGATAGAAATGACTCTCTCTCGGTAATTCAGAATAGCTCCATAACGGTTGAGCCAATCGTCTCTGAGAATTAAATCGTCACCGTAGATGTCAACTACAATAAGATTCGATGGCCAATCTCTCCCTCCTATAGACACTGGAAAATCTCTAGCCTCTAGGGTTCCCACAATTCTCTCTCCACTCGGCAAACCCACAACATATGGTTCACAATCAAATAAGCACGAGATTTTTAAACGATTTACACACTTCAAGGATACAAAAGAATGTGTAGCTCCGGAATCGAATAAAACACTAACTGGTTGCAAAAGGATCTGAATCGTACCTGATGCAACAGCAGTGTTCTGATCGTCAGATTTCCTCATCTCGTACAGGCGCGGAGGAACGGACCCAGCACTCGATGTCTCTCTCTTCCCAACGTTCTGCTGCGGAAATCCACTCTATTGTGTCTGGTTCACACTTATCTCCTTCGGAAGTGGCGCTGGAGTGCGAGTACCAAAAGACCTAGTAGCAACTCCACAGAAAGCCGCACGGTGTCCTTCTTGTCCACAATCGTAGCAAGTCACAGAAGATGCGGGGCAGTCACGTCGAATATGCCCTCCTCGACCACAATTGTAGCATTTCTTTGATGCGTCCGGAACTGCTGATGTAGTCCGGAACTTCTTTCCACCTCTGGAAGGATGTGGAGGTTTCCTAGCTGAATAAAAGGAAGACTGGCCCTTGCGGGGCCCACCACTCTTGTTTTCTGAAAAGTTGCCGGTCACCTTCTGCTTCTTTGCCTCCACTGATTTCTCCACCGCCGCCTCTTTCATGTCGTAGGCCAGCGCTTTGTCTTGATACTGTCGTAACGTAGTACACTCGAACCCGGACATGTACTGCTGAATCTTCGGCTTCATCCGCATATCGAAATGAAAGATCTTTTCTGCCTCCGTTCTGACCAAGTGTCGCACACAAGTCAGCTGATGATTAAAAGTTTTGATTACATCTGTCACAGATGCTTCCGAATTCTGTGGTGAGAAAAACTCTCGGATTTTTGCCTCTCTAACTGGACGAGGACAATACTGTGCTTCCATCATTAATTTGAATTCCGTCCAATCCGCATTATGATTCTCGGGTCGAATAGCTTCCCAACAATCAAAGGCCTCCCCAGTCAGAAAATACTGGGCAATGGGAACCTTCCTGTCCTCGGGACAGTTAAGACCCGTGAATATCATCTCTAACTCCTTGAGCCAGTGATCCCAAGTAATTGCCTCAGCGGATCCGTCAAATTTTGGCGGGTGCAATTTGACCACCTCAGCAAGCCATCTGTCTCCCCGGTTATCCTCGTGGTGCTGCTGTCCCATCGCCGTCTGCATGCGGTCGACTACCTGGGCGAATCAAGTTGTCTGCGCCACCACTGTTGAAGCACTCCCGGCATGTTAGGATTTGCGTCGTCATTCGGCCGACCCTTTGCCGCCTCCGAGAATGGGAATCGGTTCGACTAGCTGATAATTCCGGTGTAGTTGCGGAATCCTCCTGTCTCATGTTACCCCGTCTGCGTCCACGACCGCGTCCGCGTCCACGTCCTCCTCTCAACATACTGTAAACACAATTCCTCAATATCCAGGACAAAGTTTACGAAATAAAGCCCGTCAATACTCACAAAACAGTAATTAAGTAAAACGGTAGTATAAGAGATTAGGAGACTTACAACCACGGTCCACATGACGACTTTTATGAGCGGTGATGTTACGAACAACTCGTAAATCAATAACGTAAATGCACTCCAACTTAAAACCCATTGCCAAGATATCCATAAATCTTAGCTCCGATACCATATTCGTAACACCCCGAGATATTCGAATAATTACAGCGCCGTAAACCCTTTAAGTAAGGATTTACAAGGTGATTTAAAAGAAATGTAAATATAAGACATCAATATCATGAAATTCAAGTTTACAAAACCATTCAACCGGTTCAACGAGTAATTAATACAACCATATCGAAATGATATTAATACGACACACGTACTTCGATCGAAATCAAAACAAGAAAACAAATCACCAACAACAACAAACATCATCGAACCCCTTCGCCGTCACGTCGGCATCGTGGTCGCTTTCCCGCTCCTCGGCTACCTGAACATCAAAACAAATGTCCACCCCCGAAGGGGTTAGCAAAACGATGCTATTACAAGTATCATATTAAACAATTCGAATATGCATCAACAATACATAACAAGATACACCACACGGACTTCCGCTACCGGAATCCGACAATGCGAATCCACAAGATTCCATTAATACAGCAAGGGTATTCCAATGATCCAGCGCCCTCAGCATAGATCCCAAGATGATCCCGTCGGACCAACACGAGGTGGACATCCGATCCAGCGCCCTCAGCATAGATCGTACAACGTACACAAATACAACTCATGCATACACATATGCCAAATCATTATGTTCATCAACATGAACATACAAATACTAGATAACGAATATCATGTCAATTCAACAAATTATTTTCCATGTTCAACAACATGAATAAGCCACAAACATGCTCAAAATATCAATTTTAACACATTACGATACTTGCCTCGAAGATGGCAAGAACGAAAAACTTCAATGATCTCAACACACTCGAAGGCTGCCTCCTTCGATCAACGTAGCAAGCTCGAACCTTAACAAAAGAAATGATATACAATTTATCTCAAGTCGAACGATCGCCTAACAATGGTATACGGCCCAAAAGCTCAAAATATGCAGTCTTCCTGAACCACTTAGCGTACGCTACGTACTCTACGTAGCGTGCGCTAAGCCTGCCTGTTAGCGTACGCTATCGTCTAAGCCTAGCGTAAGCTAGCCATAGGCTGACAGTACTCTCTGATCAGCCGACTGACTCGGCTGATTTCATAATGTACGTTACGTATTAAAGGTAGCGTGCGTTAACTTATCCCCGATAGCGCACGTTAACTTACGTATGTTAGCGTGCGCTAATCGTGCATGGAAGATTACTACCGGTAGAAAACTGGATCTAACGGTGATGAACTCATGAATTCTATGGTGATAAAACAAGTCATCCCCGAGCATATCATGCTAATAAGGTTTGTGAAAGTTCTTTACGTACTAAATGACTATGAGATACAAAGATACGTATAATCATCACAACACCATAGTTCATCTAGATCTTCAAGGGATATCCTGAGTTCAATCCGTTATAAGTCCCAAAACGTATGATCCTTCTATATAAAAGCATAAGAACTTGAAAATCTCCATATACTGATCACAAATCGGTTTGAAAATGCTTAGGAGTCCATAAACTAAAAAGGTTCAAAGGTTCATACGATGAATATGTGCCGAAACGTCGAAAATATCCTTCTAACACATGATGATCGATTTTGAACGAAATAACTGACTATTAAAACATGATCAAACGTCCTTTAGAACACTACTAATATTGGTGAAGAACCACCTACCTCAAAGTAGTGAAGAACAAGGAGAAAATCGAAGCAATCCAACGTCGAAGGCTCGAACACCAATCCTCAATGATCTACAATCTTCGATACAAGCTAGGATGCTGATATGAAGTGTTTAGGATGTAGGAAGTTATACTCTAAGTATAAGAATTCGGATGTGGGAAAAGAAAGGACTGAAAATACGAAAAGGATGCTGTCCTATTTATAGGAAATGGTTATTAGCGCGCGCTAGTCCCTGCTCGTAGCGTGCGCTAATGGCTACTGACTTCACTGTACTCAGCACTTAGCGTGCGCTATGCACATGCCTGTAGCGTGCGCTAAGGCGTTGACTTGGCTTTTCCCGAAAGCCGTCCAGGTTCATCCCGACACAATCCGACCAAGATCCCCGGCCTGATCTCACCTACCACATGTCTCAATCAAATTGACCACGCATAGCGTGCGCTAATGTTCCTTTGTAGCGTGCGCTATGGATCCATGTTAGCGTACGCTACACATAGCCGATAGCGTGCGCTACATGCGCAGAATTACAATTTTTAAATCACAATCATGAAATCATACGCTCGACAACATCGGATTATGAAATACGGAGAATAATACTCAGACAAAAGTACAATAATTACAATATCACAAGTTCCAAAAACATATCAGGAATCTCGGGTATTACAAAATGAAGAGGTTAGCGTACGTTAATAATGTACAGTGCATATATATGAGTAGTTGGCTGTCAATCCTCATTTGGTCCATTCTCTTCTTGCAATCGATAGAGAGAACCTTGGGAGGACATTTGGAGTTCCTAAACACTGAGGGATGATCCTCTTTAACAAGATTAAAGATGGAAATCATGGATTAAAGTTTTGTTCTTTAAATCATTGGCAATTCTTGGAAATGGATTCAATCTTGGAAATCAATCCATTCCTTCAAAAAGGTAATCACTCTTCATCTTTGGATTTCATTTGGATTGATTATTGATGTTCTTGAGTTGTTGATTGTCACATATTCGAGTTGGATTACCGAACTAAGTTAGTGTTGTTATCAATATATGAGTATTGATATGTTTCGTATGGTTTTGGATGGAATTCAAGAGATATTTTGATGTAATTCCCTTCTTCAATTCGGATTTTTGATGTTTTGTCGTTGGTTACTTCGTATGGTAACGATTATGGTGGTGGTGTTGTGATTCTTGAAGTTATATGAATTGTATGTCGAAGAATATGATGAATAAGGATTTTTAGATGTTAGAACACATCAGATTATGTCATTTTATAGATTATGAACGTGAATTCGGATAATTCGTGTTCTTGAAGAACTATAATAGAATTATATATGTCATGATTTTTATGAATAAGAACTGGAATTTGGAAAGGTTACGGATGATTTTGGAATGTGATTATTCATGAGAATAACCGGTAAATTGTTCGATGAATTTACTAAATATGAACAAGAAGGAATCTTGTTGATTCGTGTTCAAAGATTAAAGTTGGAATCGAATATGTTATGAAATCCTTAATATCGAGATGAGTTGATCACTGATATGATGGAAGAGTTAGATGATTCTTGGAATGCATGCCACTGTACAGCATTAGCGTATGCTAAGCTTACTGGCTAGCGCACGCTAACGGGAGCAACTTAGCGCACGCTATGTTATGCGTATAACGTGCGCTAAGTAGGCAAACAGTACAGTCTTTTTGTGTTGTGATTATGAATTCATGATGGTTTGATTTGGTTTGTTCATACTGCGTTTAATCGAGGTTTTTTATTGAAACATTGAGTTGATTGGTTGGTCGTGTCGGTTGTTGATCGTTATCGGATTGTTGTTAATTTATTATTGCGATAGGTTGCGATAATCGATCGGTGCTTTTAACCGTATGTTGCGGTCGTGTTCGAGTGTGTTCGTGAATTGCATGGTCAGGGCCGAGGAGCTCATAGATGAAGGCAATGAGATTGGTAGCGGCTTCATCTTCGTCGTATCGGTATCGAGGCAAGTGATTGCTTGCTCAGTTATAATGTTTACTGAATGGTTTCAGTTTCATTTCGTTTGTAATGCATATAGCAATGATTATTACTGCGAATTCTGGAGATTCGGATTATATGTTGTTTTTCCGATTCTAGGAGTTAAATCATAATGTATATGCTTTATCTCGGTTATTGGTATGTTCGTGTAACACCCCCAATCCGCTCAGGGATATTACACGCCGTAGAACCTTTCCTCAAGGATCTACCAGGCTGGTAACGACATTTAACATCTCGACAATGCCTTCGAGGCTACAATGACTCAGTAGACCGATTTGGTCTTTCCACAAATACATACAACTCAAATACAACTCATGCCCACGCAGGGGACAAAATACAACTACACCCGTACAACGGGAACAATACAGCAGCGGAAAATAAAGTACAACCGAACCAACACACGATGTACGGTTCCTCATGTGATTAGTATCGATCATCTTTCATCATCCTTCGTGCCGACCGGTGTTATGCTCCAAAACCCGAATGCAAAACAGACATCCACCCCGAATACTCGGGGGTTAGCAAAACTCCACCGCTTTTGCTAGTGCAAATACAAAGTGCAAATACGAGCCATACAATTCACATTCCACGAATAACAATAACCGAGGATCCTCAAAGATCCAAACGAAACGAAAAGTACTTCCCGAGGCAAGGGTTTGAGAAAACATTTCAACAACGAAATATCATAAATCAATGGAAGTAATTTATAAAACAGTTTAGAATGCCATCGAGAGTTTTAATAGAAAACAATTTAGGATTATCAAATCCTACTTTTCGAAAACCAAAAGACAAAAGGGGTCACCGCCCCAAAGGTTTACTTTATGAAAAATGACATTAACCAACCGTTGGGATTTTAGCCCCAAATCCGTAAAACGACTTTTACAAAACCATTGGGATTTTAGCCCCAAATCTCATCAACTCACAGTACACAAGAACGACCAGGAGGTTCGTATCCCAACATCAAAATCCACAAATAAAGGATTTAAAACAAACAACAAAATACTCCAGTGCCATCCTAGCCAAGTAAGCCAAACGAACACTTACCTCTTACACACTTAGTCAATGCATGCAATCATGAAAACCGTACTAAAGCACTCATTTAAGGTAATGCCAATATCGAATCACATTAGCAAAAATGCACCACAATTAACCGTCGATCCACACCTCCGTGGACCCCTACCGAGACCCCGTCGGATCTAACCCGTAGTGGTTAAAAGCAAAGCTCGTCGATCCACACCTCCGTGGACCCCTACCGAGACCCCGTCAGATCTAACCCGTAGTGAGCATACACACACACACGTTACTCATGCAACACTAATATGCTAAGAATGTAAGTTCATTACGAATACTTACTAGAGATGGCCATTAACTCGACACCATTATCAAACTCTTCAAAATTTCGATAACAAGATTAAATAAGGAAATACACGATTCCATAACTTAAACAATATGGGTATCATCATAAAATCCTTCGACGTTCAAAATAATCAATTCATAATCAATTCTCAAAACACCGTTCACAAAACACACGCGTTTTGAAAGAAAGCCTTTAACGAGGCCAAACAAATTCCTTTGAAACTTCATTTCAAATAACCAAACAAACACATCAAGACGACCACCGATCATCATATACATAAAACGAGAAAAGTATGGGCAAGGTACTTGCCTCGATACCACGAGCACGGAACCACGAACGGATACGGCTCAACCGGGAAGCTTCGGAACGCCCGATGCTAACGAAAAGGAATACGACAACGAACGGAACGGAAGAATCAAGCACGACCGCGAGGAATCGACGAAAATGAACCTAACGATTCGAATAGCACAATCACAACCACTTCTAAACGGTTATGGAAATGGAATACACCCGGAACCCCGCCTACGATTCATGTATATTCATACCGAAAACAACAACGAGGGCGGACCACAACCAAACCCTCTCGATTCCGAAAAAAATCACGAAATATACCATGAATCCGTAGGGAAACTAAGAATACCAACAAGAATAATCATATTCATCATGAATCCATCAACGAAACGGAAAGAATCGGACAAAACCCCAAAATCCCCAATTATCCAAAAAGGTAGGGTTTCAAGAGATATTACCTTGAGTGATTCAAGTATTACGATCCGTAGAACACGCGTTAGATTGATTATCCGAGCCTCACAACCGAAAAGAAATGATTAAATTCTACCCAAGGATGAAGAACTCTCTCAATATATATTTCTCTCTCGCGACGCCGTGGAAAAGAATGGGGAAGGAATGAGTGCTCGCTCGTAACAACACATTTATAGCGTAACACGAGACCACTTATCGGCCGGCCTATCGGCCGATAGGCCCAACCGATAGCCATACGGAATGCCGGCGGTAGGGTCTATCGACCCCCTATCGGCCGAAAGGCTCTGGAAGTGCTCGGCCAAAACTAAAACGACCATAACTCTCTCGTCCGGACTCCGATTGACTCACCGTTTGAACCATTGGAAATCTAACTCGATGTTCTATAATATTGCAAAGATTTATAATTTTTGGAGTTACCAAAAATTAATGATGATCTAACAAAGACGAACTCATACTTAGAAAAGTCGTTTAGTAATCCTGAATTCAACAAAACGACACCGAAACCCGAACCTGAATACGAACCGAAGATACGGTTACGAAGTACTCACAAGGACGAATCTAAGAGCTAGTAGAACACACAATTCCGACCACCCGAAGGCTCGAGATTCGACAACGTAAGGTAATTACCCCAAACTTTGGGAAATTACGAAAATGGCCCAAATGCCCGAAAATCACCATACGTGATCGAATAACCAAACCGAAGTTCACAACACGTCTAACAAAGTTAAACGGACTTGCGGGAAACTCGAACAATAGCTTTCGGTCGAGATTCGCAAGAATCGAACTCAAGTGCGGAAAAGTCGCTAAAAAGCACAGAACTCAACGAAACGACACCGAAACGAACTCGGATGTCAAAAAGTGTAGAATAAATCATTCTCAGAATGACGAAACGGTCATGAGCGAGTCGTCAAAACGGACTCCGACCGAAAAAAAAAGAATTACCGGAAATCGAAAATTGCGGATATTACAGTTCGGGTATCAAGGTTACGCTGCGATAAAGACTAGGATATGGGTATCTATAGTCCATGTTACGTTTGGATCGCCGAGCATTGAGGATAATCGCCGGTGATGATTTGACATCGAGATTTCTCCTGAAGGATTCGGGACAAGTATCTTAGCTTGATTTAGTTTAGTATTGATGATGCTGATCATGCAGGTTGTCATTCATGTTGCTGAACATGAAGTCGTCCTAGTTGTTTCATCATAGTGTCGTTCTTGTTTTAATTCATATGTTGTTCATGTTGATGAACATATTGATTTGCATATGTGTATGCATAATTGCATTGTTTATGTTGTAAATGATCCGAAGGGATCATGAGGATCTATGCTGAGGGCGCTGGATCGGATGTCCACTATGCGTTGGTCCAATGGGATCATCATGGGGATCTATGCTGAGGGCGCTGGATCGTTGGACAGGTTTTCCACCATGCGTTGGTCCGACGGGATCATCATCGGGATCTATGCTGAGGGCGCTGGATCGTTGGATTACCCAGTGTTGTGTTGATGGAATCATATGGATTCGCATCATTGATTTTTATCATGTGTTGTTGTGCATATGTATATTGTTGGTTATCCATTTTGTGTTGATCTAGTAGGATCATCTTGGGATCTATGCTGAGGGCGCTGGATCATGGGATTTCCATTGAGTATGCACTGTTATTGTTTTGCGCATATTGACGTTGTCATATAAGTATGCATTTGTAGGTCTTGTGTTAGGACCGTGCCCGTATGTTGCTTTGATCTGATCTTGGATTAGACCGATATGATTGTCATGGTATTGTGCATGTTCGAGGTATGTCCCGTATTTTCTCTTGGTATTTGTCTTTGATGGACAATCGGTTTTCGTGTTGAAACTTGATGATGTCACCCGACGGATTTGGGTTGGACAGAGTTAGTAGATTTTCGTAACAGTGAGTTATGATGATGTTTTGAAGATTTTGGGGTATTGTGTGAGACACAGTACGAGATGTGAATTTTGGTAGAGTTATGACGATAAGATTACATTGGTCGTATTCTTATTTTGTATCTCATTGGTATGTAATTATTGATGTGATGTGATTGATATGATTGTTGGATATTATGGCTGACCCCGTCGTGGGATTTCTTTTTAGGTTCTTTGGATATCGAACTTGTAGCGGTCGTGGAGAGATGAGCTTCCCGGAGGATACTGGCTAGGGCATGTAAATGTGTACTGAGTTTCCTGATCAGTTATTGTATTCCGCTGCTAGAGTATTTTTAATTGTTTGTCTTTTCCGCTGCATGAGTGTTTTTAAATGGCCTTTTGGTATCTGGTAACTTAGGTTACATTGGCAACCGTTTTCTAAACTATTTTGTCGATACGTGTAAGCGATAGCTTAACGTATGTGTTTTAAACTATTGAGTTTTGGCATTTCAGACTTTGTTCTTTCAAACGAGATTTTACGACGGTTTGATAAACAATTTTTTATATAGTCTTCAAATGTTTTAAAGATAGTACCGTCGTTGGCCTCTTGGGCGTTTTTAAAATGTTTACGAAAATTTCCTTTAGCCTTGTGGGTTCCATCTCGGGGCCCACGGCGCTGTAATATTTCCGGTTAAATCTGGGGGTGTTACAGTTGCTGCACTACACCTCTCCCTTTTTTCTATCAAGTAGCCCCCTTTCAAAATGATAACGCATGTTGTAAGCCAAAAAAATTCAACAACCAACTAATTTTGAGGAAATAGGTATAATGACCAAGTATAAATCACAAGTGAAATTTTAATTATGATCCTCCTTCCTGGCTTTTCTAACAGTGTAGCTATTTCCATGTCTCTAACTAACATAATTATACATTAAAAATAAAAAACCAAATAATTTTTAGAGAAGGGCGAAACTACGAACTACACATTGAGCTAATTCCAACCAAATATGCCGAACGAGCAAATGGTACTAAATAACAATACACTTTTCACCAACTATTCGCGGTTAACTAAAGGACAATTATTATAAATTAAAATCAAAGTGCGGGGCAGACAACATAGTGACTCATGAGAAGTATATCTAAAAAGAAAAAAGGTAACACACAAATCAAGTATGATAAAGGAAAAGAGTTCGCCCGGGCTAGTGCGGTGTGTTAGTCATGGAGAGAGAGTAGGCTTTCTTGTAAATTCACACACTGGGACAGATTTGTGGCATTGGATCTCCTAGTATTATTTATTTGCACAATAGTCGACCTCCCCAAATTTGATTCAAAGTCCATTATTGACCAACCATATCCGAGACCCTCTATTACCTATGAAAAACCAAAAGAAAAAGAAGGAAAACAAATGAGAAATTTTATTTGGTTCTACAACTACAAAAAATAAAAATAAAAATAAATAAACATTGGGTTGCCTCCCAGCAAGCACCTTTATTTTAAGTCGTTAGCTTGACTAGAACTTCTCTTATCAACGAATGCACCAAGGAGGTTTCAGTATAGGTCTCAATAAGTATTTGACTGTTGCCTCATACTTTTGAACCACACCAAGCTTACTTGGAGTGCTTAATGAAAATTTTCCTCTCTTGAGACTCTCACAGAAGGTTACCTTCGATTCACCCTTTCCATATAAATTCTTGCACATTGAAGGTAATTCTCTTTGAAACTTGATGGAAATGTTTTCTTTATTGGCCTCCAAATTTCTAGTATGCATCATTTCCAGCTCTTCCATACAATTTAACTCAAATACTTTCTCGACAAGAGGGTAAATCACACTCAATGCAAATAAGGAACATGCATCTTTAGGGAATTTCATTGCATCGTTAATATTAAATTTTACTACATGCTCATAAAAATCAATCGCGAGGGAGACCTTGCTAACATCTATTTCGTTCGGGTGGTGTTTAAACATGGTCTTCCTAACAAAATGGATGTTGAATTTTACGAGTCACCTTGCATATCTAAAACATAGAAATCGACCTGAAAAACAAGCTGATTAACTTGAACAATGACATCTCCAATAACTTCCTCGGTATATACATGACTACGATCTGCTAATTGAATTATTATCCTTGATTCTTTTAAGGGTCCTAAGTTTAAATAAGAATAAATAAATTGCGGCATGACATTTATAGAAGCTCATAAGTCTAACATAGCTTGCTCAAATCGAAAATTACCTATTCAGCAAGGGATGGCAAACATACATGGATCATCACGTTTTAGGTGGTAACTTTCTTTGGAGAATAGCGGACACATTTTCTCCCAGGAGCACCTTTCCAATTTCTTTTAGCTTTCGTTTATTGGTGCACAAATTCTTAAGGAAGTTCGCTTATTTTGGGATTCGTTGAATCGCCTCAATTAACGGAATGTTGATCTCCACTTTTCTGAAGCCATCCAAGATTTGTTTCTCCTTGCGGTCCGATGCTGTCTTCTTTATCCTTGAAGGAAAAGGTACGTTGTCAGCGCCGATATGGAAAGAATTATAAGTTATTACCTTGCGTCTGGAAGTTCAGCATTCGGTGCCTGTTTGACACTGGGTGACTCTGTAAAACCCCACAAAAATCATGTAAACGTTAGACTTAGTAAATATAGTTGTAAGATATCATCTCATTGTTATGAGTAAAATTTTGTTACGAACCCCTTGATGTTTCGATCGATTAATTCTTAATCACCCAAATTTAAATTTTTATTATTAAATATTTAGCACACATAATTAATTAAATAACATACTAAAATAACTAATGGGCCGAGACCTAAAACATAAACTTAATATATTGGGCTCAACCCAACATACTTTACAACTAAACTAACTAAGAACCCATCCCATTACAATAATAACTTATACATTTAAAATTAACAAAAAATAATATATATATATATATATATATAGACACATATGAAATGATGATGGGCGGCGACGGGGGAGGGGGGGGAGAGGAAGGGAGTGAAGTGTTCTAGGGCATTCACCTTCCCCATGCAAGACTACATTCATTAGTCTTCCATACACCCACACTTCCCCAATCCTTAACTACACACTATAAATACATGCACTAATTACCTAGCCACATTTTATACTTTCCAAAAAAAAAATATGCACTATAGGGAGAGTTAGAGAGAGGGCCGAAAGTTTGAAAAAGGAGGAAGAAGAAGTAGTTCAAGCAAGAACTAGGTAATCCGACCTTCTTTATTTCCTTGTATAATTTATAGTTGTAATCTTCATTCCCTAACTTAATCTCATCATGCAAACAAAATACAGCACCATGGTGAAATGTGTGTCACGACCGAACCATGTAGAGGTGAAAGGAAGATTGTCTTCCAACTTACGAGACTTAGAACCGACCGTTTGCAACGAGAAATCGAGGTGGGTGAAATTCCTTTCAAAACTCCTAAAGTAAATAATTTCATTCTTTATTCTGTAATGCATGTGTAAATCTAAAATCTCCATGATTTATTATTGAGAAATATGTTAAGATATTCATGGTAAAATATATGCTATAATTTTTTTTGTACTTAAAAAATGTATCTCTTGTTTTCCTTAAGTTTTAATTCAAAAAAAAAAATATGAACTATTATGATGCATGCATGAATCTGAAAATTTTTGTAAATGCATCTATTTGAGATGTATGTATATGTCTAAATTAACATACATTATATTTTTACGGGTTTAAGTTACAACCGATTTGATAGATGAAGTTCGATTATGTGAAAATTTGTGGATTTCATGTCTTCTTTGAAATTTTAGTAAAACTCTACCAAAATCTGGAATTTTGTGTTATATGATTATGTTATGGTGTTTGGGTAACTTAATTGTGGCAAAAACGGGACTTGAAACAAGTAAACAGAATTTAAAGGGCACAAATTGTACCTAATGGAAAGTAATGGACTAATATGAAAATCTCGAAAGCTGTTCTAGACCTTGAACAATTTAAATTTTAACATGTATAAGCTGTCCGTAAAGATTCAAATAAGTCGGAGTTCGTTATCTAAGCTCACTAGTCAAATATGAAATTTTTAAAAAATTCCGGGGTCAAAATTAAAGAAATCAAAAATTCTGGACCAAGTCCGAATCTTCTAGAATTTTTCAAAAATCTGGAATTAAAGGTTCACCATGAACCA
Source organism: Orobanche coerulescens (assembly GCA_033398695.1). Taxonomy (NCBI): domain Eukaryota; kingdom Viridiplantae; phylum Streptophyta; class Magnoliopsida; order Lamiales; family Orobanchaceae; genus Orobanche; species Orobanche coerulescens. The sequence goes on from CM065806.1 coordinate 58,983,270, forward strand.
TCGCTTGAAATTCTGTTACCTTCCGAGCTAAACTCCAAGCTCTATGGGCCTTGGAATGAATTTTTAAATTTTGGGGCAATTTCTTAATTTTCTGGAAATTTCAGTCCCGAAACTGGAAATTCCAAATCTATGTTTAAATCTGAAGCCGAGTAAATAATTTTGACTCCTTTATAAATTTTCACAACCATCCGAATTCATCCCGAAGTGCTCGTTCTTCCGAAATGCGTAGTCTCAAAACTAAGGGTAGAATCGTCTTTAGAAAAATTCTCGACTACCGTATCATTGTACCTACCAGTCCAATATATCTGACCTAAACTCTTAAAACTGTTAGAAATTCATAGATTGCTAAATTCCTCAAGAACATTTTCATAGAATCTCGTCCTAAATAATTTTGACCAAATATTGATAAAGAAAAATATTTCCAAATTAACATGCAAGTCCTATTCCGTGCCACAAATATAGGTAACTATAACCCATACGTAATCAACAGATGCATTTGACATTACTAACTGAATGTATAAGTGCTACTACGGGTAATACGTATAACTAACAAATGAGTGGTCGGAAACTAAGTGTTATACAAATAAAATGCCACAGACGGGGCCACCCTCGAACTCTACGGGATCAGAATGCCTCATCGACGGATGGGTACATCTATTGAACCTTACGAGACGGAACGTTTGTCCTACAACCCTGGGGCCACCTCTTGAACTGTAGGAGCCACCTCTAGAATTCCAAAATCGAATCGAGACGGTTAGGCCGAGTCTTGGATCGAGCAGCACGGCTGCGGTTCATGAACAAGGCTGCTGTCGTTGCCTATTCTCATAACCGAGGAACAGAGTGTTCTGAGGTATATGGGTCGTAGAACTAAGGTATAATCGCGATTATGGTGTGATTCGGGAATTGGCCCACAGCTAAGGACACACCGAGCCCAGATAAGAGATAAGGAAGCACACGCCAAGTGTGAGAGCAGAAGCTCAGCTATTGGGGCAACGGTCCAATTACTGGGGCGACCGCCTATACTGCGAGGTGTTATAAGGAGAGCCTAGGATCCAAAGTCCACATCGGAAGGATTCGAAGTTGGATTGACCGATTGACTGATTTTAACATCTGTCCACGGGGACAAAATTTTAAATTTAAAACTACTAAAGGATCGTTTTTCATAAAATTATCGGCATACTCTTGTAACTTTTCTCTCCTCATTTGTAATTTGACAAAGTCATGCATCACTTAAAATGTTCAAAGGAAAGAAAGCCACACTCGCACATGTTTATCTAATCACTGAGACCTTTTGTTTCACCCCACCGTTTTTCCTTTTAAACCAGAAAATGAGCAGATAGCAGAAGATGAAGGAGACTTCATGGAAGAGACCAACTAGAAGACCCGCGGTCAAGACTTAGAAATTCTGATGTCATTCCATTTTTTAATAATTAATTTTTGCTTCATACTTTATATCGTTTTGGTATTTTCCGGCTGCAACTTTGTAATCATTGTAACCTGGACATCAACTTTCGTTTCAACGAATCTTAGAACCATCGGGCTAAGATCATTATTTTAAAATTTTATCCTTCTGTTATTTAGCTTCCGCTAATTATTGCCGTACTTTTATTTCGATAATTTGATCGATAACCATTGTGTCGCGCCCTCGTCCTTCCCGTTGTTTGGGGGTGTGACAGACATGGGATTGGAGCAAGGTTGTAGTAAGGACACTTACAACGGGCTAACCAAGATAAGATTCTTCGGACTTAGATGGGAATTCCACCTAGGATGAAGTGAACCATGGGATTGGACCTAAAATAGATTTCTCGAGTCAATTCTCGTTAAGATCTCTTTTGACTTGTCGTTATTCACTTGGAATATGCGTAGTCAAATTCAAATTTCCTAACTCATTGGCCATGATACTTGATTGAGTATTCGCGGCATGCCCCGATTGAATCAATTCTTCTACATGACTCTTGAAACATATATGGTCTATTTCAATACCAGTTTCTCAAGTCGTTTCACTATTCATTCAGAATAGATGAGATTGGTGAATTCCTTTAAACTCAACTAAACTTCATCATCCTCGTAAGGGGAGTATTATTGTTGCTCATCACTGGTGTTTTTAATTACATTTATTAGATCATTAAGCTCACTAACTTGATGATTGTTCATACTTAATAGAGGTCTATATTAGAACTTAGATTTCTAAGATACTTAGTTTTATAATTCGATGGACCCCGAAGGTAATAAAGATTTGACCAAGGAAAATCAGAATACCCCTACTTCGTAGATGATGATTACCGAAGACCAACTCCGGCAAGCGCTCTACCAGATAGAAAGCATTACCAGACCCATTCTGGATGCAGCTGTTTTAGCCGACTCAAGAGAAAGAGAGGTTCAGAACCTGAGGGTAGTGATTGCGCGCATCTATCAGGATGTATCGGCATACCAGAAGTAGAGGGACGAGCTATTCCAGCTATTAGAGAAAAGGAGGCAAGAGTGTGAGGAACTTGAGAAAAGAGTACACTACCAGGAGAGCCAATCACAGGTGCACAACCGAATGATCACCAAACTCCGTAGCAACAAGTTTCTCCAAACCCACCGTGTACAGATGCTCGAGGAGCAGATCTTATCAGAGCGTCACGAACACGAGAAATTCCAAACCTTGGTGAGATCTAATCATAGTGCCGTGATTGACCTATTCCCTAACTCTTCCACCGAGATTGGAGCTCCGTCGCAAGCACCACCAGCTGCCGACGCTCAATTCCGCGAGTATAAAGAGGACCCCAAGAAATATTCGGAAGAAGACCCGGAGGAGGATCCAGAAGAAGACTCGAGGATGGACTCTGGAGATGATTAGAGAATTCTGTGACTAGGATCGAGAGTGTTAGTATAGCTTATTTTGTTGTTGTGTGTTTACAATGTTCGGCCTAGTGCCATGAAACTCGATATGTATGCTCAGACGAATAAGCCAAGCTTAACTAGAATCAACTATGTTTCCAACTTTATATTATAATTCCATTTTTCACAAATTATTAGTGTTCAATCGTTCACTTAATTCTGCATAACAACATAAATCAATGATAATCCCATACAAGACTGTTAATCCTCACACATTTCCCTAACTTATAATAGATGGCTGACAGAAGATGTGGACGTCCACGTGTGAACCGTGATGAACAAAAGCGTTGCAATGATTGCTCTCCCACTCCTCCACGAGGAGAGAATGGAAATGACGCTATGGCTCAAGCCTTAGCTCAACTGACAAATTTTCTGCAACAACAAGCAACAAACAACCAGAATGTTGGTGAAACCCACGATCACACGCTCAAAAGATTCTTTGCGCTTCAAGCCACCTACCTTTGATGGAGAGCATGATGAAGTTAAGGCCGAACTATGGTTGGAGAATATTGAGGGGATATTCAACGCGCTACAATATTCTGGCGTACATGTATCCCTAGACACATTCCGACTCGAAGCTGCTGCCTATGATTGGTGGAAGGTTGTTAACAAACGCTGGACGAGGGAGAACTGTGCCAGAAGTTGGGCCAACTTCTTAATTGATTTCCAAACGCAATACGAAGCTCAGTTCAACATTGTCCAAATACGCGCCTGGATTGGTGGTGACTGAGGAAGATAAGCTTTACAAGTTTACGCGAGGACTGAGGTATACACTCCAACAGAGTCTCTTGACTATTGGTCTGACAACACATCCTAAAGCTATAGAAGCCACCACCCGAATTGAATGCGGAACAGCAAGACTAGCTCATCAACAAAGTCGATTCACTAGCAATGCCAAGAGACATGTGACTCGACCAACATTAAAGCCACCACAGAAGTCTCAGAAGACGGGAGCCCAGGGAAACTCAAGTGGATCGAAGGCACCGGCTCCCAACAAAAGAGCAGCACCTTGCCCCCATTGTAGCAAAAAAGGGCACAAGCCAGATCTATGCTGGAAAAAGCTTGGAAAGTGTCTACATTATGGCAGCTCAGACCATCAGATCCGAGAATGCCCTGAAATGAATCCTCTGGCAAACAAACCAGCCGCTACAGTAAAGCCAGGAAACAATCGAGGGAACGCCCCAGCAAAAGTGTTTGCTCTGATTGGCCAGGAGGCACCAGAAAGTAATGATGTGATGGAAGGTATGCTCCTTATATCTAATAATCTCGCACGGACACTCATAGATATAGGATCATCCCACTCATTTGTTGCACCACATTTATCTAAGAAACTTGATAAGCCTTTAGAATCCTTTCCATTACATCTGGAAGTATCTATCCCAATTGGAGTTAGTCAACTAACGGATAAAGTTCACAGTGCGTGTGACATGATAATCAGAGGTAGTTGTTTTTCCGTCGATTTAGTAGTGCTTCCGATATTGGAGTATGACATCATCCTCGGAATAGATTGGCTGTCCAAACATTAGGCACAATTAGATTGCCCCTCTAAGATAGTTAGGTTTTGCGAACCTAACAAAACCAGTTGTGGAACTAGTTGGGAACGCTAGAGTCAACCTAGCACCCATTGTATCAGCTGTCAAGGCTAGGAAGCAGTTACCAAGCGATAATCAGAATGGCGCCTTATGAAGCTCTGTACGGGAGGAATTGCCGATCCCCACTCCATTGGGAAACTGATGACCAATGGATGCCGAAGACTCAACGGACAAAATTGTAATACCTGGTTGTAATTCAGTCATTTTATTCAGTAATTATCAGTCATTAATTGTCACTCAGTAATTTTCATTCATTATTAATCACTCATCATTCATACTCATTCAATTGTGTTCACCGTTCGGCGTAATATTTGTCATACTCGTACTTTTGTCCTTGTACTTCTCAAATTCTGTGATTTTTGTACTCGGTGTATCGTTATGGGCAGAACTGCTTGTCGAGCAGGGCCGCACGAGCAGGCCGCACGAGCATCTGGTCGTGCGCGGCGCTCGTGCGTTGCGGCTGGACTAGGCAGGAAACCCAGCGGCCGAGTCAGGGCCGCACGAGCAGGCCGCACGAGCATCTGGTCATGCGCGGTGCTCGTGGGTTGCGGATGTACTGGGCAGGAGGCCCAGTGGTCAAGTTAGTGCCGTACGAGCAGGCCACACGAGCAACTGCTCGGGCGTGGTGCTGGTGTGTTGCGGCTGTACTGGGGTGTTCGAGTCAGGGCCGCACGATCAGGCCGCACGAGTTGCTGCTCGTGCGCGGTGCTCGTGCGCTATGAGCGTATCCGGCATAAGCCTCATGCACGACCGGATGCACAGACACTTGGTCGTGCGGATTGGTCGTGCGTCCCTGGGCTTTATATAGGTGGACCGACGAGATTTCCTCATTTTCAACTTTTCTTCATCCTACTTCCGAGAGAGGGTTTGTGGGAGAAATTTTCATAATCAATCACTTGAATACTCGATTCTTCATCATTTTCATTCGGTTGTGAAGCTCGAATCGTCGATCTAACGCGTGTTCATCGAATCAAAGTGTTTGGATCTTCAAAGTTAATATTCTCAAACCTCTTGGATTTCGATTTGTGTTGAGATATAATGTTTTGGATGTTATAATCATGTTGTATGAAGAGATATACATATGATTATGCGTATGTATGAATATTCATCGGATTATTGAAAGGTTATTCAAGAACACTTTGAATATTGAGTTGGATTTGGGGGTTTTCTATTAATTGTTGTTGAAATCACGAATTTGGATATTCATATTGGATTATTGATCGTATTGAAGATGTTTTGTTGGTTTGAAACACTTCTTGGGGATTTGATATTGGTATTATTGAGGTTTGGTTGTAAACAATCGAAGATTGGCCACAACGTGTTCGATATAATGCCCCAATGAACTTGGTTTAGTCGTATTGACGTTTTGAGTTAGTTATACTCGTGTTTGATTCGTGTGTTGAACTGGATTATTGGTAATTGTGTTATTCAAGGTTGTTCGAGCGACCGACATCTCATTTAGGATGTTGTTCGTGGAAGGACATTCTTCATCGGCGTTGTGTAAGTTAATTCTTACTCGGTTAAAAGGATATTCATTCCTTTCGTTGTTATTCATTCATAATTATAGTTCATTCATAATGTATTAATCGTATTGAGACTTGTAATTGTCAATTAATCACTTCAGTCATAAGGAACAACGGTTCTAATCATTTCATTGAGCTATCATTTATTTCACTGTCATTTCATCTCGGTGAGTCATTATTGATTTCGATGTCACTTTTGTTATCTCGTGGCATTTCGGGTCATACTAGCGTGCCGGTTGGTATGTGTAGGATTTTCATGTCGGGCACATATTAAGTCGTGTGTTGGTTGTTGGCCTCACATTGGACTGTGCGCATGAGAAGATCACTTCGTGAGACTGATTAGGTACAAGACCACAAGTGTATTCGATCGATACTAGATGGTGGCTTGTGCACGGACACATTTCCATCCCGGGCGTAGTGTGGCACCACCCTTTGAGCCGTACCGTTAGTTGATTCATACAGCATGTTTGATTGCGTATGTTTTCAACAGGATTGGGTTATAATCTGACCTATTCACTTTTGATCGCATGTTTTCGACGGTTTGAGACTTTGATCGAACTTGTGGTTTATACAGCATATATGATTATGTTTATTCAACTCTTGAGGATTATTGTTCTGTGTAACTGACCCCATTGGGGGATTTTTTTTTAGGTTATGGCAAGGCAAAAGCACGAGAATAGAACGTTGACGGCGATGAGTCCCAGTGATACTAGTAGGGGGCCACGATCCTTTCAGTCATTCATGTTGTTGTCATTTATTTTCCGCTGCAGATTTCCATTTGGATACTCCGTTTCATTTAGTGTTGTGTATTTTATCTTCATATAAAATATACAGGTATTCGGTATTATCTTGGGTGTGTTGAAATGAAACTCCTCATCGGAGTAATTGATGATATAATGTGGTTCGGTACTACATTTACCCTGTGTAATTCATTCATTTTCACTCGCCTGGTGGGTTCCAGTCGGGTGTCCACGGCACTGTAATATCGCCTAGTTTGGGGTGTTACAGAGTTGGTATCGGAGCATGGTTTTGAATACTACCTTCCGAGTCATGTCTCATTTGAAATCATCGTTCATCAGACTAGTATCATTGGACTTTCGCGTCACGTGTGACCTGTGCAAGAGACGAGCCCTTCAGACCAAAGAATAGTAAGATTTCCTCATTTATCATTTTCATTTGTAATCATGTTGATCATGTTAACTCATTAATCACTCAATTCATTTCATCACTCAGTTGTTAATCTTGAGGATCACATCATTAATCTTGTTAACTTGTTCAAGATAACCATTTCAAGAATATCATCACATAATCATGTCACCTCATTTAATCATTCATGTAATCACTGTGTTAGAGCGTGTATGCTCATTTTCATCATTTCGTGACGTAAATCATAATGCGTTACTCATACGATATCTATGATTATCATGTTACCTTCCTACTTCAGTATGGAGAGAGCTGTCAGGGGATGCACGGGGAGAGGCTGCGGTGTGGGCCGAAACTCGAGAAATAATCACTCACTACCAGGAAGTCGTACCCAGGACTCAGCTCGATCAGAAGATGTTCGGGTTGATCCACTCACTTTTATGCAGGTCATGATCACCTATATGCAATTGCTCAATCATCATTGCGCCACTCTGGCCGAATTAATCGAGAGAAGTCTCCCTTGTGAGCCTGCTGCTAAGGAAATTGTTGAGCAACAACCTTCATCTGTCAGCAGGAAATCAACGAAGCGTAATCAGTCCGAAGGCGGTCAGTCTACCTTCAAGAAGCCTCGTGCGGTCCCTAACGTTTCTGAGCGACCTCCTACGGCGCCTAATCCTGCGGGATCTCAACCCCGAACGGCCAGATCAGCAATCACCTGTTTCAACTGTGGAGCGTCGGGTCATTACAGCACTAAGTGTCTGAAACCGTTTATCACGTGCCATAATTGTGGGATTGTTGGGCATAAGCCCGTTTTTGCCGAAGGGACTCCAAGCTGACTCCGGTAACATCTCAGGCCCCGAAGCAATCAGCAATTCAGAATCAGACTGCTCTGTCAGCGTCGTTTAAGACGACGGAAGCGAATAAAGGCGGAGCTCATATTTATCAAATTGGAACGTGCGGTTCGGGGGCCGGCAAGTCCCGGATTCAAGAGATGAAGAGGACCGACGATCCGGAAGCCCGAATAATCTCAGGTATACTCGTAATTCTATCTCAACCTGTGTGTACCCTTTTTGATACTGGCACATCGCATTCATTCATTTCCGAATCATGTTTGAATAGACTTAACTTGGATAGTCTTATTAATTGTGGGCCTTATATCATTGGTCTACCTGGCGGTAGAAGAATTTTCGAAAATCATGAGGTTAAGAACTGACCGAATTAAGCTTAATGACCGCGAGTGGTTGGTGGACCTAATCGTGGTGGATTTACCAAAGGACGATGTAATATTAGATATTAGTGGGATGGATCGTCATGACACCATTCTCAATGTTCGTAAGCGTATGGTCCCTATCATTTCCGTCGTTGGAGTCGAGTGAGTATTTTAGGGAGGTGATCCCCATTGTTCCGGAAGAATCATTAATATGATGAAAGCAGTAAAATTACCCAACTATGGTTGTTCAATCATTCATTATATCATTGTCATCGATTGACCATGCTAAGGCAATCGAGATGTTCCATCATTCCTTATATCATTGTCGTCGATTGGCCATTCTAAGGCAATCGAGGTGTTCAATCATTCATTGTATCATTGTCGTCGATTGGCCATTCTAAGGTAATCGAGGTGTTCAATCATTCATTGTATCATTGTCATCGATTGGCCGTTCTAAGGCAGTCGAGGTGTTCAATCATTCATTGTATCATTTTCATAGATTGGTCGTTCTAAGGCAATCGAGGTGTTCTACCATTCATGGTATCATTGTTATCATTTGACGATGTACTCCCAGACGAGCTACCTGTTTTACCTCCACCAAGGGATATGGAATTCACGATAGAGTTGGAGCCTGGTACGTCCCCATTATCGAAGGCACCGTATCAGATGGCCCCGACCGAAATGCTGGAACTAAAGAATCAATTGGAGAATTTGACCGAGAAGGGTTATATCCGGCCGAGTGCGTCTCCGTGGGGAGCACCGGTATTATTTGTCAAGAAAAATGACGGTTCTTTTCGTTTGTGTATTGATTACCGAGAGCTGAACAGGGTGACGATCAAGAATAAATATCCCCTACCCCGTATTGATGATCTTTTGGATCAATTTCGAGGAGCTTCGGTATTTTCCAAGATCGATTTAAGATCTGGGTATCACCAGTTGCGAATCCGAGAGTTGAATATTGCTAGGACGGCGTTCCGAACACGCTATGGTCATTATGAGTTTGTGGTAATGCCGTTTGGATTAACTAATGCACCAATGGTATTCATGGAGTTAATGAATCGAGTTTTAATCGACTATTTGGATCGGTTCGTAGTTGTCTTCATTGATGACATTTTGATCTATTCTCGTGACCAGGAGGAGCACGAGTTTCACCATCATCAGGTACTCGGCGTGTTGAGACGAGAGCAACTTTATGGCAAGTTTTCCAAATGTGAATTCTGGATGTCCGAAGTGATGTTTCTCGGACATGTAATTTCATCAGACGGAGTTCGTGTTGACCCTCAAAAGACTGAGGCTATCCGAGATTGGCAACATCCGAGGAATGTTAAGGAAATACGAAGTTTCCTCGGGTTAGCTGGTTATTATCGGCGATTTTTTGAAGGATTTTCTAAAATCACTCAACCCATGACGAATCTTTTACGGAAAGATAAGAAATACACGTGGTCCGACGCGTGTCAACAGAGTTTTGAGGAACTCAAGAGCCGATTAATTTCAGCACCTGTCCTTTCTTTACCGCAAGGGATGGAAGGATTTGTGGTTTATAGTGATGCATCCGGACAGGGTCTCGGATGTGTACTAATGCAGAACGGGAAAGTTATTGCTTATGCTTCACGGAAATTGAGACCTTACGAGATTAGTTATCCGACCCACGACCTGGAGCTAGCAGCCGTGGTGTTCGCATTGAAGATTTGGCGTCATTACCTTTATGGTGTTACCTGTCAGATATTTACCGATCATAAGAGTTTAAAGTATATATTTACTTAGAAGGAGCTAAATATGCGAAAGAGACGGTGGTTGGAACTAATCAAAGATTATGATATCGAGATCCTGTACCACCCGGGTAAGGCAAACGTGGTGGCCGATGCCTTGAATCGTAAATCAGTCCAGGAGCAAATGCTTGCTGGTTTGACAGTCCAGAAGGAGTTTCAACAGGAATTTCTTAGATCCGAGATTAAGGTATGGCTTCAGCGAGTGTAAGGGCAACTTTGCATCTTAGAGATTTCATCGCCACTTGAGGAGGCAATCAGAGCGAATCAGAGCTCAGACCCATCATTGTTGCGCATCCGTGAGGATGTGGCTCAGGGGAAGCCCCTGAATTTGTGGTCCACGAGAATGGACTATTGTGATTTAAGAATCGGTTAGGCATACCGGCGAATAACGAGTTGAAAAACTCGATTTTCAGAGAAGCCCATGCTACCCCTTATTCTATTCATCCGGGGTCCAGCAAGATGTGTAAAGACTTGAAACAAAATTACTGATGGAGTAATATGAAGCGAGAAGTCGCGGAATTTGTTTCGAGATGTTTGACCTATCAGCAAGTTAAGATAGAACATCAGCGACTGGCAGGTATGCTGAAACCGCTCCCTATTCCAGAGTGAAAGTGGGAAGATATTTCAATGGACTTCATCACGAGTTTACCTACATGTCGTCGTGGCATGAATACAATCTGGGTAATTGTGGATCGCCTAACTAAGTCAGCCCATTTTCTCGAGATTAAGGATACTTGGGGTCCCGAGAGACTTGCCCAGTTGTTCATCAAAGAAATAGTGAGATTGCAAGGTACTCCTAAGAGTATTGTTTCCGATCGTGACGGACGATTCATGTCTCATTTTTGGAAATCATTTCATCTTGCCATGGGAACTCAGCTTAATTTCAGCACAGCTTTTCATCCTCAGTCCGATGGACAATCAGAGAGGACTATTCAGGCATTGGAGGACATGTTGAGGGAATGCGTCCTCGATTGGAAAGACAATTGGGAAGCCCAGCTACCATTGATCGAGTTCATGTATAATAATAGCTGGCATGCTTCGATTAAGATGGCACCTTACGAGGCCTTGTATGGTCATCGTTGTCGATCTCCTTTGTGTTGGGATGACTTATCAGAATCAATCGGCACCGAGCCCGATATGCTTATAGCCGCCCGTGAGAAGGTATCTTTGATCAGGAGTCGTTTGTTGACCGCTCAGAGTCGGTAGAAATCATATGCAGATAATCGTCGCTGACCATTAGAGTTCGAGACAGGTGACCACGTGTTGGTCAAGGTATCCCCGAGTCGAGGTATCTTCCGTTTCGGGAAGCGGGGAAAGTTGAGTCCAAGATTTATTGGACTGTTTGAGATTTTGGATCGAGTAGGCGAGTTAGCTTATCGATTAGCCTTACCTCCGGCGTTGAGCCGAATTCATAATGTGTTTCACGTATCTCAGTTACGAAAGTATGTTTCCGACCCGAGTCACGTACTTCAGTTCGACGAAATCGAGGTCGCCGGTGATCATTCATACGAGGAGCGTCCTATACGAGTCCTAGAGCGGCGAATCAAACAGTTTAGGATCAAGGCGATTCCTTTGGTTAAAATCCAGTGGTCTAGACACGGAGTCGAAGAGGCTACTTGGGAAACCGAGGATAGTATGCGGGAGAGTTATCCTGAGTTGTTTGACCCTTAGTTTCGAGGACGGAACTCTTTTTAAGGGGGGGAGTATGTAATACCCAGTTGTAATTCAGTAATTTTATTCAGTAATTATCAGTCAGTAATTATCAGTCAGTAATTTTCATTCATTATTAATCACTCATCATTCATACTCATTCAATTGTGTTCACCGTTCGGCATAATATTTGTCATACTCGTACTTTTGTCCCCGTACTTCTCGAATTCTGTGATTTTTGTACTCGGTGTATCGTTATGGGCAGAACTGGTTGTCGAGCAGGGCCGCACGAGCAGGCCGCACGAGCATCTGGTCGTGCGCGGCGCTCGTGCATTGCGGCTGGACTGGGCAGGAAACCCAGCGGCCAAATCAGGGCCCCACGAGCAGGCCGCACGAGCATCTGGTCGTGCGCGGCGCTCGTGCGTTGCGGCAGTACTGGGCAGGAGGCCCAGTGGTCGAGTTAGTTGTAATACCCGGTTTAAATTCAGTCATTATCATTTAGTAATTTCATTCGGTGATTGTCACTCAGTGGATTTTCACTCATTTATAATCATTCATCAATCATGTTCATTCACTCGTGTTCACCGTTCGGAAAAACTTCGAGTTGTGTATCGTTATTGTCCATTGTTTCAACTTTCCGCATATGAGTTCGACTTTGTTAGATCACCATTAATTTTTGGTAACTCCAAAAATTCTGAATCTTTGCAATATTATAGAGCATCGAGTTATCTTTCCAATGGTTCAAACGGTGAGTCAATCGGAGTCCGGACGAGAGAGTTATGGTCGTTTTAGCTCACCCGCTCATTTTTCAGTTATTGGCCGATCACTGCCGACCGAACTCGGCCGTGTCGTCCGACACGGCCCGTGCTGTACTCGTCCGGAAATGCCCAAGTCTCTGCCCACAGGACCCCACCCTGTCGTCTGGCACGCGAGTCAAACTCTTCCGGATAAGCGAGTAACCGCCGGGACGCGGCCGTGTTCCAGGACACGGTCGAGTCATGCCGAGTCGCTGTCGGACAGGTCACTATCGGAAGGCCCTTCGCGCCGCGACCGTGTCAAGCAGGACACGGTCGAGTCCCTGCCGGCCAGTTGCGCGCCGCGACCGTGCCGATCGGCACGGGCCGTGTCGGACAGGGCAGTCAACCCCTATAAATTCGTTTTTGAGCATTTCAGCCCATTCCTTCCATTTTTTTCCACCTTCATACGAGAGAGAGAGGCTTGAGGGAGAAAATTCTCTTCACCTATCACTTGTGTGTGGTTTTTAATCATTTTCATTCGGTTGTGAAGCTTGGATACTCGATTAAACTCGTGTTCTTCGGTAATTTCTTCAACACCTTGGACTTCGATTTTGTGTTGAGATATGATGTTTTGGACGTTATAATCATGTTATATGAAGGGATATGTATATGATTATGAGTTTGTATAAGGATTCATTGGATTATTGAGGAATTATTCAAGAACACCTTGAATATCGGGTTGAAATTGGGGGTTTTCGATTAATTATCGTTATAATCACGTTTTCGGATATTCATTTTGGATTATTGATCTTTTGGAAGATGTTTGTTGGTTTGAAAAACTTCTTGGGGGATTTGATGGTGGCTTATTGAGATTTGATTGTAAACAATCGGAGTTTGGCCACAACGTATTCGATATAATGCCCCAATGAATTTAGTTTAATCGTATCGACGTTTTGAGTTCGTTATATTCGTGTTTGATTCATATATTGAACGGGTTGTTGGATATTGTATATTCAAGGTTGTTCGAGCGACCGATATCTCAATTAGGACGTTGTTCGTGGAAGGATAATTGTCACCGGTATTGTGTAAGTTAATTCTTACTCGGTTAAAAGGATATTCATCCCTTTTATTGTTGTTCATTCATAATCATAACTCATTCATCATTGTATTAACCGTATCAAAACTTGTTATTGTCAATTAATCACTTCAGTCATAAGGAATGACGGTTCCATTCATTTCATTGAGCTGTCATTTACTTCACTATCATTCCATCTCGGTGAGTCATTATTCATTTTCGATGTCACTTTTGTTATATCGTGGCATTCTAGTCATCTTGGCGTGCAGTTGGTATGTGTAGGATTTTCATGTCGGGCACATTTATGTCGTGTGTTGGTTGTTGGCCTCACATTGGACTGTGCACACGAGTCGATTGCTTCGTGAGACTGATTAGGCACAAGATCACGCGTGTATTCGATTGATACTCGTTGGTGGCTTGTGCACGGACACATTTCCATCCCGGGCGTAGTGTGGCGCCACCCCTTTGAGCCGTACTGTTAGTTGATTCATACAGCATGTTTGATTGCGTATGTTTTCAACAATATTGGGTTATAATCTAACCGTTTCATTTTGATCGAACTTGTGGTTTGTACTACATATTATATGATTGTGTTTATTCAACTCTCGAGGATTGTTGTTCTTTGTAACTGACCCCGTTTGGGGATTTTGTTTTTCAGGTCTTGGCAAGGCAAAAGTACGGGGAGAACATGCTGACATCGAGAAGTCACAGTGATACTAGTAGGGGGCCCCAATCTTTCAGTTATTCATGTTATTGTCCTTTATTTCCCGCTACAGACTTTCATTTGGATACTCCGTTTCATTCAGTGTTGTGTATTTTATCTTCATATAAAATACACTAGTATTCGGTATTGTCCTGGTGTGTTGTAATTAAACTCCTCATCGGAGTAATTACTGTTGTAATGTGGTTCGGTACTACATTTATCTTGTGTAATTCATTCATTTTCATTTCCCTGGTGGGTCCCAATCGGGGATCCACGGCACTGTAATATCCGCCTAGTTTGGGGTGTTACAGAGTTGGTATCGGAGCGTGGTTTTGAATACTACCCTCCAAGTCATGTCTTGTTTGAAATCATCGTCATTGGACTAGTATCATTGGACTTTCGCGTCACGTGTGACCTGTGCAAATGCCGAGCCAATCTGACCGAAAGAACTGTAAGATTTCTAACGCCATGGTATAATTTCTGGCAATAGTCATTCATTCATCATTCATCAATTAACAATCCTCAAACATCACCATTCATTGTGATCAGGACGATCATGTTAACTCATTAATTACTCAATTCATTTCATTACTCAGTTGTCAATCTGGATGATCATATTATCACTCTTGTTAAGTTATTCAAGATAATCATTTCAAGAATTTCATCAGATAATCATGTAACTTCAGTAAATCATTCATATAATCACTAAGTTAGAGCATGTATACTCATTTTCATCATCTCATGACATAATCATAACGTGCTAATCATGCGGGTAATATAATCATTATGCGACCTTCCTACTTCAGTATGGAGAGAGCTGTCAGGGGATGCACGGGGAGAGAGCGGTGCGGACCGAAACCCGAGAAATAATCACTGTTGCCGGAAATCATGCCCAGGACTCGGCTCGATCAGAAGATGTTCGGGTTGATCCACTCACTTTTATGCAGGCCATGATGACCCATGTGCAGTTGCTCAATCATCATTGCGCCACTCTGACCAGATTAATCGAGAGAAATCTCCCGTATGAGCCAGCTGCTAAGGAAAGTGCTGAACAACAACCTTCATTTGTCAGCAAGAAATCAACGAAGCGTAATCAATCCGAAGGCGGTCAGTCAACCTTCAAGAAGCCTCGTGTGAGTCCTATCGTTTCTGAGCGACCTCCTACGGCGCATAATCGTGCGGGATCTCATTCCCGAGCGGCCAGTTCAGCCATCACCTGTTTCAATTGTGGAACGTCGGGTCATTTCAGCACTGAGTGTCTGAAACCGTCTATCACGTGCTATAATTATGGGAATTTTGGGCATAAGGCCCGTTTTTTGCCGAAAGGACTCCAAGTCGGCTCCGGCGGCATCTCAAGCCTCGAAGCAACCAGCGTTTCAGAATCAGACTGCTTTGTCATCGTCATTTAAGACAATGGAAGAAAATAGAGTTTGAGCTCGTATTTATCAGACGGGAGCGTCCGGTTCGGGGACCGACAAGTCCCAGATTCATATGTTGAGGAGGATCGACGATCCGGTGGTCCGAATGATTTCAGGTATACTCGTAATTTTATTTCAACTTGTGTGTACCTTTTGATGCTGGTACACCGCATTCATTCATTTTCGAATCATGCTTGAATAGACTTATTTCGGGATAGTCCTATTGCTTGTGGACCTCATACCATCGGTCTACCTGACGATGGAAGAATTTTCGGAATCATACCGAATTAAGCTTAATGACCGCGATTGGTTGATGGATCTAATCATGGTGAATTTATCTTAGGACGATGTAATTTTCGGTATTAGTTGGTTTGATCGTCTTGATACTATCCTCAGTGTTTGTTAGCGTTTGGTCGCTATCTTTCCATCGTTGGTTGTCGAATGTGTGCTTCAGGGAAGTAATCCCCGTTGTTCCAGAAGAAGTATTATTATGACGAAAGCAGAGAAATTCCACAATCGAACTATTCAATCATTCATTGTATCATTTTAATCGATTGGCCTTTCTAAGGCAATCGAGTTATTCAATCATTCCTTGTATCATTTCCATCGATTGGCCTTTCTAGGGCAATCGATTTATTCAATCATTCATTGCATCATTTCCATCGATTGGCCTTTCTAAGACAATCGAGTCATTCAATCATTCATTGTATCATTTTCATCGATTGGCCTTTCAAAGGCAATCGAGTTATTCAAACATTCATTGTATCACCTTCATCGATTGGCCTTTCTAAGGCAATCGAGTTGTTCAATCATTATTGGTATCTCTTTTTATCGATTGACCATTCTAGGGCAATCGAAATGTTCAATCATTCATGGTATCATTGTCATCGATTGACGATGTATTTCCAGACGAGTTATCTGGTTTCCTTCACATAGAGTAGGGGAATTCAGGAGAGAGTTGGAGCCGGTACGTCCCCTTTATCGAAGGCACCGTATCGGATGGCCCCGACCAGAATGCAGGAGTTGAAGATTCAACTTGAGGAGTAGTTCGAGAAAGGTTATCTCCGACCGATTGCGTCCCCGTGAGGAGCACCAGTGTGATCTGTCAAGGAGAAGGATGGCTCGTCTCGTGTGTATATTAATTACCAGGAGTTGAACATGGTGATGATCAAGAGTAGTATCCCTTACCCCGTATTGATGATCTTTTAGATCAACTTCAGGGAGCCTCAGTATTTTCCAGGATCGAATTAAGATCTGGATATCACCAGTTGCGGATTCGAGAGTCGGATATCGCGAGGACAGCGTTTTGTACACGCTTTGGTCATTATGAGTTCGTAGTTATGCCGTTCGGGCTAACTATTGCACCTGCGGTATTCATGGAGTTAATGAATCGGGTTTTCATCGACTTTTTGGATCAGTTTGTTGTTGTCTTCGTCGATGACATTTTGATTTATTCTCGTAGCCGAGAGGAACACGAGGTTCATCTTCATCAGGTTCTCGACGTGTTGAGACGAGAGCAACTTTATGGAAAGCTTTCCAAATGTAAGTTCTGGAGGTCCGAAGTGACTTTCTCGGGCATGTAATTTCATCTGACAGAGTTCGTGTCGACCCTCAGAAGACGGAGACTATCCGAGATTGGCAACCTCCGAAAGATATTAAGTAAATCCGATGTTTCCTCGGATTAGTTGGTCAATTATCCAACCCACGACCTGGAGCTTGCAGCCGTGGTTTTCGCGTTGGGGATTTGGCGTCGTTACCTTTATGGCGTCACCTTTCAGTTATTCACCAATCACAAGAGTTGAAGGATATATTTACTCACAAGGAATTAAATATGCGACAAAGATGGTGGTTGGAACTACTCAAAGATTATGATATCGAGATCCTTTACCACCCGGGAAAGGCGAACAGTGTCGCTGACGCTTTGAGTGGTAAGACCGTTCAGGAGCAGATGCTTGCTCATTTATCAGTTCAGAAGGAGCTCCAACAGGAATTCCTTAGACCCGAGATCGAGGTCTGGCTTCAGCGAGTTCAGGGACAGCTTTGTATGTTAGAGATTTCATCATCTCTTGAGGATGCAATCAGGGAGAATCAGGGTTCAGACCCAGCATTGTTGCGCATTCGTGAGGATGTGGCTCAGGGGAAATCCCCTGGATTCGTGATCCACGAGGATGGACTTTTGAGATTTAAGAATCGGATGTGTGTACCGGCGAATGATGAGTTGAAAAACTCGATTTTGAGAGAAGCTCATGCTACCCCTTATTCTGTTCATCCGGGGTCTAGCAAGATGTATAAGGACTTGAAACAAAATTACTGGTGGAGTAATATGAAGCGAGAAGTCGCAGAATTTGTTTCGAGATGCTTAACCTGTCAACAAGTCAAGATGGAACATCAGTGACCGGCGAGTATGCTGATACCGCTCCCTATTCCATAATGGAAGTGGGAAGACATTTCTATGGAATTCATCACGAATTGCCGATGAGTCGTCGTGGCATGAATACGATCTAAGCGATCGCGGACTGCTTTACTAATTTAGCTCATTTCCTTGAAATCAAGGATATGTGGAGTCCCAAGAGACTGGCCCAGTTGTTCATCAAGGAGATAGTGAGACTTCACGGTGCCCCTAAGAGTATCGTTTCTGATCGTGACGGACGATTCGTGTCTCATGTTAGAAATCAGTTCATCGTGCTATGGGAACTCAGCTTAATCTCAGTACTACCTTTCATCCTCAGTCCGACGGACAATCAGAGAGAACTATTCAGACATTAGAGGACATGTTGAGGGCATGTGTCCTCGATTGGAAGGATGATTGGGAAGCCCAACTACCACTGATCGAGTTCACGTATAATAATAGTTGGCATGCCTCCATTAAGATGGCACCTTACGAGGCCTTGTACGGTCGTCGTTGTCGATCTCCTTTGTGTTGGGATGACTTGTCAGAATCAATCGGCACCGAGCCCGATATGCTTATAGCCGCCCGGGAGAAGGTAGATTTGATCAAGAGTCGTATGTTGACAGCTCAGAGTCGACAGAAATCATATGCAGATAATCGTCGTCGACCACTAGAGTTCGAGATGAGTGACCACATTTTGGTCAAGGTATCCCCGAGTCGAGGTATTTTCCGTTTCGGAAAACGGGGGAAGTTGAGTCCGAGATTCATTGGACCGTTTGAAATTTTGGATCGAGTAGGCGAGTTAGCTTATCGATTGGCTTTACCTCCGGCTTTGGGCCGAATTCATAATGTGTTTCATGTCTCTCAGTTGCGGAAGTATGTTGCCGACCCGAGTCACATACTTCAGTTCGACGAAATCGAGATCGCAGACGACCATTCATATGAGGAGCGTCCTATACGAGTCTTAGAGCGGCGAATCAAACAGTTGAGAAATAAGTCGATTCCTTTGGTCAAGATTCAGTGGTCTAGACATGGAGTCGAAGAGGCTACTTGGGAAACCGAGGATAGTATGCGGGAGAGTTATCCCGAGTTGTTTGACCCTTAGTTTCGGGGACGAAACTCTTTTAAGGGGGGTGTATGTAATACCCGGTTGTAATTCAGTCATTATCATTCAGTAATTTCATTCGGTGATTGTCACTCAGTGGATTTTCACTCATTTATAATCATTCATCAATCATGTTCATTCACTCGTGTTCACCGTTCGGAAAAACTTCGAGTTGTGTATCGTTATTGTCCATTGTTTCAACTTTCCGCATATGAGTTCGACTTTGTTAGATCACCATTAATTTTTGGTAACTCCAAAAATTCTGAATCTTTGCAATATTATAGAGCATCTAGTTAGCTTTCCAATGGTTCAAACGGTGAGTCAATCGGAGTCCGGACGAGAGAGTTATGGTCGTTTTAGCTCACCCGCTCATTTTTCAGTTATTGGCCGATCACTGCCGACCGAACTCGGCCGTGTCGTCCGACACGGCCCGTGCTGAAGTCTCTGCCCACAGGACTCGACCGTGTCGTCTAGCACGGCCAAGTCAAACTCTTCCGGATAAGCCAGAACCGACTGCCCAGACGCCCGACCGTGTTCCAGGACACGGTCGAGTCATGCCGAGTCGCTGTCGGACAGGTCACTATCGGAAGGCCCTTCGCGCCGCGACCGTGTCAAGCAGGACACAGTCGAGTCCCTGCCGGCCAGTTGCACGCCGCGACCGTGCCGATCGGCACGGGCCGTGTCGGACAGGGCAGTCAACCCCTATAAATTCGTTTTTTGAGCATTTCAGCCCATTCCTTCCATTTTTTTCCACCTTCATACGAGAGAGAGAGGCTTGAGGGAGAAAATTCTCTTCACCTATCACTTGAGTGTGGTTTTTAATCATTTTCATTCGGTTGTGAAGCTTGGATACTCGATTAAACTCGTGTTCTTCGGATCGAAGTGGTTGGATCTTCTAGAGGTAATTTCTTCAACACCTTGGACTTCGATTTTGTGTTGAGATATGATGTTTTGGACGTTATAATCATGTTATATGAAGGGATATGTATATGATTATGAGTTTGTATAAGGATTCATTGGATTATTGAGGAATTATTCAAGAACACCTTGAATATCGGGTTGAAATTGGGGGTTTTCGATTAATTGTCGTTATAATCACGTTTTCGGATATTCATTTTGGATTATTGATATTTTGGAAGATGTTTGTTGGTTTGAAAAACTTCTTGGGGGATTTGATGGTGGCTTATTGAGATTTGATTGTAAACAATCGGAGTTTGGCCACAACGTATTCGATATAATGCCCTAATGAATTTAGTTTAATCGTATCAACGTTTTGAGTTCGTTATATTCGTGTTTGATTCATATATTGAACGGGTTGTTGGATATTGTATATTCAAGGTTGTTCGAGCGACCGATATCTCAATTAGGACGTTGTTCGTGGAAGGATAATTGTCACCGGTATTGTGTAAGTTAATTCTTACTCGGTTAAAAGGATATTCATCCCTTTTGTTGTTGTTCATTCATAACATAACTCATTCATCATTGTATTAACCGTATCAAAACTTGTTATTGTCAATTAATCACTTCAGTCATAAGGAACGACGGTTCCAATCATTTCATTGAGCTGTCATTTACTTCACTATCATTCCATCTCGGTGAGTCATTATTCATTTTCGATGTCACTTTTGTTATATCGTGGCATTCCGGGTCATACTGGCGTGCCGGTTGATATGTGTAGGATTTTCATGTCGGGCACATTTATGTCGTGTGTTGGTTGTTGGCCTCACATTGGACTGTGCACACGAGTCGATTGCTTCGTGAGACTGATTAGGCACAAGATCACGCGTGTATTCGATTGATACTCGTTGGTGGCTTGTGCACGGACACATTTCCATCCCGGGCGTAGTGTGGCGCCACCCCTTTGAGCCGTACTGTTAGTTGATTCATACAGCATGTTTGATTGCGTATGTTTTCAACAAGATTGGGTTATAATCTAACCGTTTCATTTTGATCGAACTTGTGGTTTGTACTACATATTATATGATTGTGTTTATTCAACTCTGGAGGATTGTTGTTCTTTGTAACTGACCCCGTTTGGGGATTTTGTTTTTCAGGTCTTGGCAAGGCAAAAGTACGGGGAGAACACGCTGACGTTGAGAAGTCCCAGTGATACTAGTAGGGGGCCCCAATCTTTCAGTTATTCATGTTATTGTCCTTTATTTCCCGCTGCAGACTTTCATTTGGATACTCCGTTTCATTCAGTGTTATGTATTTTATCTTCATATAAAATACACTAGTATTCGGTATTGTCCTGGTGTGTTGTAATTAAACTCTTCATCGGAGTAATTACTGTTGTAATGTGGTTCGGTACTACATTTATCCTGTGTAATTCATTCATTTTCATTTGCCTGGTGGGTCCCAGTCGGGGATCCATGGCACTGTAATATCCGCCTAGTTTGGGGTGTTACATTAGTGCCGCATGAGCAGGCCACACGAGCAACTGCTCGGGCGTGGTGCTCGTGTGTTGCGGCTGTACTGGGGTGTTCAAGTCACGGCCGCACGAGCAGGCCGCACGAGTTGCTGCTCGTGTGCGACGCTCGTGCGCTATGAGGGTAGCCGGCAGAAGCCTCATGCATGACCGGACGCACGGACACTTGGTCGTGCGGATTGGTCGTGCGTCCCTGGGCTTTATATAGGTGGACCGACGGGATTTCCTCATTTTTCAACTTTTCTTCATCCTACTTCCGAGAAAGAGGGTTTGTGCGAGAAATTTTCATCATCAATAACTTGAATACTCGATTCTTCATCATTTTCATTCGGTTGTGAAGCTCGGATCGTCGATCTAACGCGTGTTCATCGAATCAAAGTGTTTGGATCTTCAAAGGTAATATTCTCAAACCTCTTGGATTTCGATTTGATGTTGAGATATGATGTTTTAGACGTTATAATCATGTTGTATAAAGAGATATACATATGATTATGAGTATGTATGAATATTCATCGGATTATTGAAAGGTTATTCAAGAACACTTTGAATATTGAGTTGGATTTGGGGGGTTTCGATTAATTGTTGTTGAAATCACAAATTTGGATATTCATATTGGATTATTGATCGTATTGAAGAGGTTTTGTTGGTTTGAAACACTTCTTGGGGATTTTATATTGGTATTATTGAGGTTTAGTTGTAAACAATCGAAGATTGGCCACAACGTGTTTGATATAATGCCCCAATGAACTTGGTTTAGTCGTATCGACGTTTTAAGTTAGTTATACTCGTGTTTGATTCGTGTGTTGAACCGGATTATTCGTAAATATGTTATTCAAGGTTGTTCGAGCGGCCGACATCTCATTTAGGACGTTGTTCGTGGAAGGATATTCTTCATCGGCGTTGTGTAAGTTAATTCTTACTCGGTTAGAAGGATATTCATTCCTTTCGTTGTTGTTCATTCATAATTATAGTTCATTCACAATGTATTAACCGTATTGAGACTTGTAATTGTCAAGTAATCACTTCATTCACAAGGAACGATGGTTCCAATCATTTCATTGAGCTATCATTCATTTCACTGTCATTTCATCTCAGTGAGTCATTATTGATTTCGATGTCACTTTTGTTATCTCGTGGCATTCCGGGTCATACTAGTGTGCCGGTTGGTATGTGTAGGATTTTCATGTCGGGTACATATTAAGTCGTGTGTTGGTTGTTGGCCTCACATTGGACTGTGCACACGAGAAGATCACTTCGTGAGACTGATTAGGTACAAGACCACACGTGCATTCGATCGATACTCGATGGTGGCTTGTGCACGGATACATTTCCATCCCGGGCGTAGTGTGGCGCCACCCTTTGAGCCGTATCGTTAGTTGATTCATACAACATGTTTGATTGTGTATGTTTTCAACAGTATTGGGTTATAATCTGACCGATTCACTTTTGATCGCATGTGTTCGACGGTTTGAGACTTTGATCGAACTTGTGGTTTATACAGCATATATGATTATGTTTATTCAACTCTTGAGGATTGTTGTTCTGTGTAACTGACCCCGTTGGGGGATTTTGTTTTTAGGTCATGGCAAGGCAAAAGCATGGGAATAGAACGTTGACGGCGAGGAGTCCCAGTGATACTAGTAGGGCCCCCCGATCCTTTCAGTCATTCATGCTGTTGTCATTTATTTTCCGCTGTAGGTTTCCATTTGGATACTCCGTTTCGTTCAGTATTGTGTATTTTATCTTCATATAAAATATACAGGTATTCGGTATTATCTTGGGTGTGTTGAAATAAAACTCCTCATCGGAGTAATTGATGATATAATGTGGTTAGGTACTACATTTACCCTGTGTAATTCATTCACTTTCACTCGCCTGGTGGGTCCCATTCGGGGGTCCACGGCACTGTAATACCCGCCTAGTTTGGAGTGTTACAAAAACCCTCACTGATGAACATAGATTTGGTGATAGAAGCCATGGAAAAGGTACAATTGATTAAGGATAGGATCCGCACAGCTCAAAGTAGACAAAAGAGTTACGCCGATCAACGAAGGAAGGATTTAGAATTCGAGGAAGGAGATCAAGTATTTCTCAGGTTATCCCCACAAAAGGGACGTATCACATCGAGGAAAGGAGTGAAATTGGGTCCTCGATAGGTCGGACCATTCAAGATCATTGAACGAATTGAAAGGCTAGCTTATCGCCTTGAACTTCTGACTAATCTCTCTGGCATGCACGATGTCTTTCACATCTCGAGGTTGAATAAATACCATCCAGAACCTGCACACGTTCTTACCACGGACTCTCCACCAATCAAAGGGAACTTGACCTATGAAGAAAAGCCAATAAAGATCCTTGATCAGCACGTTCGCGAATTGCGGAAGAAGCGAATCCCCTTAGTCAAGTTCGTCTGGTCGAATCACATTCGAGAAGAAGACGCTATGTGGGAGGCTGAGGAAAAGATGAAGAAATCCTATCCCGAACTGTTTGAGAAGGAATTTTGGGACCAAATTCTTTGAAGGATGGGAGGATGTAAAACCCCACAAAAATCATGTAAACGTTAGACTTAGTAAATATAGTTGTAAGATATCATCTCATTGTTATGAATTAAATTTTGTTATGGACCCCTTGATGTTTCGATCGATTAATTGTTAATTGCCCAAATTTAAATTTTTATTATTAAATATTTAGCACACATAATTAATTAAATAACATACTAAAATAACTAATGGTCCGATTCCTAAAACATAAACTTAATAGATTGGGCGCAACCCAACATACTTTACAACTAAACTAACTAAGAACCCAACCCATTACAATAATAACTTATACATTTAAAATTAACAAAAAAATAATATATATATACATATGTAATGATGATGGGCGGCCACAGGGGGGGGGGAGAGGAATGGAGTGAAGTGTTCTAGGGCCTTCACCTTCCCTATGCAAGACTACATTCATTAGTCTTCCATACACCCACACTTCCCCAGTCCTTAACTACACATTATAAATACATGCACTAATTACCTAGCCACATTTTACACTTTCAAAAAAAAAAAATATGCACTAGAAATAGAGTTAGAGAGAGAGGGCCGAAAGTTTGAAAAAGGAGGAAGAAGAAGTAGTTCAAGCAAGAACTAGGTAATCCGACCTTCTTTATTTCCTTCTATAATTTATAGTTGTAATCTTCATACCCTAACTTAATCTCATCATGCGAACAAAATACACCATCATGGTGAAATGTGTGTCATGACCGAACCATGTAGAGGTGAAAGGAAGATCGTCTTCCAACTTGCGAGACTTAGAACCGACCGTTTGTAACGAGAAATCGAGATGGGTGAAATTCCTTTCAAAACTCCTAAAGTAAATAATTTTATTCTTTATTTTGTGATGCATGTGTAAATCTAAAATCTTCAAGATTTATTGTTGAGAAATATGTTAAGATATTCATGGTAAAATATATGCTATAATTTTTTTTGTACTTAAGAAATGTATCTCTTGTTTTCCTTAAGTTTTAATTCAAAAAAAAAATTTATGAAATATTATGATGCATGCATGAATCTCAAAATTTGTGTAAATGCATTTCTTTGAGATGTATGTATATGGCTAAATTAACATGCATTATATTTTTACGAATTTAAGTTACAACCGATTTGGTAGATGAAGTTCGATTATGTGAAAAATTGTGGATTTCATGTCTTCTTCGAAATTTTAGTAAAACTCTACCAAAATCTGAAATTTTGTGTTATATGATTATTATGGTGTTTGGGTAACTTAATTGTGGCAAAACGGGACTTGAAACAAGTAAATGGAATTTAATGGGCACAAATTGTAATTAATGGAAAATAATGGACTAATCTTAAAATCTCGAAAATAAGCTGTTCTAGACCTTGAATAATATATATTTTAACATATATAAGCTCTCCGTAAAGTTTCAAACAAATCGGAGTTGGTTATCTAAGCTCACTAGTCAAATATGAAATTTTCAAACAATTTCAGGGTCAAAATGAAAGAAATCAAAAATTCTGGACCAAGTCCGAATCTTCTGGAATTTTTCAAAAATCTGGAATTCCAGGTTCACCATGAACCATCTCTTGAAATTTCATTACCTTCAGAGCTAAACTCCAAGCTCTATGGGCCTCGGAATGAATTTGTTAAGTTTTGGGGCAATTTCATAATTTTCTGGAAATTTCAGTCACGAAACTGGAAATTATGAATCTCTTCTTAAATATGAAGTCGAGTAAATAATTTTGACCCCCTTATAAATTTTCACAACCATCCGAATTCATCCTGAAGTGCTCGTTCTTCCGAAACGCTTAGTCTCAAAACTAAGGGTAGAATCGTCTTAAAAAAATTTCTCGACTACCATATTATTGAACCTACCAGTCCAATACATCTGACCTGAACTCTTAAAACCATTAGAAATTCATAGATTGATAAATTCCTCAAGAACATTTTTATAGAATCTCGTTCTAAATTATTTTGACCAAATGTTGATAAAGAGAAATATTTCCAAATTAACATGCAAGTCCTATTCCGTGCCGCAAATATAGGTAACTATAACCCATACGTAATCAACAGATGCATTTGACATTACTAACTAAATGTATAAGTGCTACTACATGTAATACATATAACTGACAAATGAGTGGTCGGAAACTAAGTGCTATACAAACAAAGTGCCACGGACGAGGCCACTCTCGAACTCTGCGGGATCAAAATGGCTCATCGACATATGAGTACATCTATTGAACCTTACGAGATGAAGCGTCCGTCCCGCAACCCGGGGGCCACCTATTGAACTGTAGGAGCCACCTCTAGAATTTCAAAATCAAGTCGGGATGGTTAGACCGAGTCTTGGATCGAGCAGCACGGTTGCGGTTCATAAACAAGGCTGCCGTTGTTGCATATTCCTATAACCGAGTAACGGAGTGTTCTGAGGGATCTGGGTTGTATAATTAAGGTATAATCGCGATTATGGTGTGATCCGGGCATTGGCCCATAGCTAAGGTCACACCGAGCCCAGATAAGAGATAAAGAAGCACACGCTAAGTGTGAGAGCAGAAGCTCAGCTATTGGGGCGACCGTCCAATTACTTGGGCGACGGCCTATACTGCTAGGAGTCATAAGGAGAGCCTAGAAACCAAAGTCCACATCGGCAGGATCCGAAGCTGGACTGACTGACTGACTGATTTTAACATCTGTCTACGTGGATGGAATTTTAAATTTTAAACTACTGAAGGATCGTTTTTCGTAAAATTATCGGCATACTCTTGTAACTTTTATCTCCTCATTTGTAATTTGACAAAATCATGCATCACTTAAAATTTTCAAAGGAAAGAAAGCCACACTCGCACATGTTCACCCACTCACTGAGACCTTTTGTTTCACCCCACCGTTTTCCCTTTTAAACTAGAAAATGAGCAGATAGCAGAAGATGAAGGAGACTTCGTGGAAGAAACCGACTAGAAGACCCGCTCTCAAGACTTAGAAATTCTGATGTCATTCCAATTTATAATAATTAATTTATGCTTCGTACTTTATGTTATTTTGGTATTTTCCCGTTGCAACTTTATAATCATTGTAACCTGGACATCAACTTTCGTTTCAACGAATTTTAGAACCATCGGGCTAAGATCGTTATTTTGAAATTTTATCCTATCGTTATTTAGCATCCGTTAATTATTGCCATACTTCTATTTCGATAATTTTATTGATAAACTGGAGTGTCTCGCCCTCGTCCTTCCCAATGTTTGGGGGTGTGACAGACTCAGTGTCGGTCTGGACTGGAGGTTTCCATTTTTCTCCTTCAATGTTCATATTTTCTTGGGGTTTCTAGGGGACCTCCAACTGTTTACCACTTCTCAAGGTGATGACACTCGCATTACTAGGATTTACCTTTGTTTGGGAGGGTAGTTTCCCACTGTTCTCGCTCTCTAATCGACTCACTGAGGTAGCAGGTTGGACTATTTGATTTCAATGATTTTTATGCTCGATTGAGTGTTGTGCTGAAATTGACTCATGTTCTACTGAAACTACTTCGTGTTCGAAGTGATGGCCTTCATCATCTCTCCGAGTGAGGAACTCGAATTTTCTGACAGTTGCTAGTAAAATTGTTCCTTATTATGTGGAGGCTCCTCTTGCTGCGATTTCCACTTGAAATGGGGTCATCTGTCGCGCCCCCACACCAGGGTTGGACGAGAACGCGACAGTTAACGTAATAAATAACATTTGTCATAATAAATTTTCAGTGAGCAGATATGTGCTAGATCTTAGCCCGGTGAACTAAGACTGGTTATCCCATAGGAAAAAAATATTCAAGAATACAGTGGAATTATTACATCAAGTACAAAAGAGTATAGCGGAAATCGAAATACAGTTTTAACACAGGAATAAAAGAAATATTAAATGCATCATCATGATTACTTTGTCTTGGCAGTACTGGGGTCAGTCTTCACTTATTACCAGCATCTGACTCTTCTTCATCTAGTGGGATTTCAAAAAAATCAAAGTGGGGTGAGAATAATGGATTCTCAGTGGATTGGGTTTAAGTATTTTACGAATTCGTGTATATATATATTTTTGAAACATAATATATTCTCCCCCACATTTGGAAATACACATATGCGGATTTTCCGAGGTGTTGGTTGCTAGCATATATATTGTGTTTTGAGGTTTTTCGATAAATTTTGCTATGCATTATGTGGATGTTTTTAATTTTTATCTCATATGTTTTTCAATCCACTAGCTATTATTCTCAAAGAAAATAAACTTGATGGCACTAACTTTGCCGATTGGAAAAGAAATCTTGACATTGTCCTGACTGCTGAGGGGCTTAATTTGTCTTAACTAAGGAGAGCCCTCTGGATCCAGAACCGGATGCCACTCCTGGAGAGTTGGATGAATTCCGGAAATGGAAGAAGTCTAATGAGATGGCTCGTTGTTACATTTTGGTGTCACTGACAAATGTATTGCAGCATCAGCATCAGACGATGGGCTCGGCTGCGGAAATGATGAAAAGTCTCACCGAGATGTTTGGTCATCATAACCAGGCGGCTAGACAAAATGCAATGAGGGTGTTGATGACAACCCAAATATCTGAAGGGACCCCAGTAAAGGATCATGTTTTGAAAATGATGTCTCATTTGAACGAACTGAGCATACTGGGGGCTATTATCGATGCGGAAATATAGGTCGATATTATCTTGGGCAGCTTACCAAGAAACTTTGAGTAGTTCCGTCTTAACTATAATATGAACCGTAGGACATACTTTGGTAGAACTTCTGACAAAGCTTCAATCTGCTGAAGGTCTCTTCAAATAAGGTTATCATCATGTTCTTGCGGCAACCGGTGCTACTTCTTCCAAACCCAAATGGGGAAAGAAGAAAAAGCAGGTTGGCCAGAAGCAACTGGAAACCCTCAAGGTGAAAAGCAAGGCTCCTCACCCCGAGGCAAACAAAAAGCCAAAGGGAAAGTGCTACAAGTGCGGTCAGAAAGGTTATTTTAAAGCGGACTGCCCTGCTCTTAAGAAAGGTATGTCTCGCGCACTAGTAGTCAAAATATGTTTGGCAACTAGTTCTTCCACTTCGTGGATTGTTGATTCAGGCTCCACTGATCATGTTTGCTTTGACACACATGGTTTTTAGGTAACCAAGCAGCTTAGTGCGGGCGAGATTACCATCAACTGGGGCTATTATTCCAGGCTTATAGCTGTTGCAGTGGGAGTCATGCAGTTGAAGATTAATGATAAATTATTAGTCCACAATAATGTATTATTAGTACAGAATTTTAGAATGAATTTCATTTCGGTTTCTAAATTAAAATGCGATGGTTATTCAGTTTCTTTTGATGATGATGCCATTATTAGGAAAAGGAACGGTGAATATATTTGCAAAGGCATTTTTAATGATGGATAATATTTCGTTAATACTGCATAAACTCTTATGCATAAATCACTTAACTCTTTGTCTAAACCTAAAAAGAGAAAAGAACCTTCAAGCATAAACCAAACATATCTATGGCATTTACGGTTAGGGCATGTAAACCTTGGGAGGATTCAAAGATTGGTAGATGATGTCCCATTGGATGATCTCCAAATTGAGTCATTTCTAATTTGTGAATCCTATATGGAAGGTAAGATGACCAAAAGGGTTTTTAAAACCAATAGAAACCGTGCTCAGAATGTGTTAGAATTGGTTCATACGGATGTATGTGGTCCAATGAATATCCAGGCTAGGGGTGGTTTGGAATACTTCATCACATTTATAGATGATTATTCGAGATATGGATACATCTATTAGATGCGAAGTAAGTCTGAAGCCTTTGACAAGTTCATAGACTTCAAGGCTGAAACGGAGAAGCGTCATAGGAAGAGTATTAAGTCACTACGATCTTATCGTGGTGGCGAATACCTTAGTGTAGAGTTTATGGATTTCTTGGCGAATGAGGGGATTTCGTCCCAGCTCACCGCACCAGGAACTCCATAACAAAATGTTGTGGCTGAAAGAAGGAATATGACTCTTTTAGAAATGGTTAGGTCAATGATGTGTTATTCAGATTTACCTATTTCATTTTGGGGATACGCCTTAGAAACAACGGTGTACATTCTAAACCTGGTGCCTTCGAAATCAGTTCCAAAAACACCCACAGAACTGTGGAGTAGGCCTAAGCCCAGTCTAGGACATGTTCGGTTTTAGGGTACTCCAGCACATGTGCTGAATAAGGAAGATGACAAGTTGGCATCTCGTACAAAATTGCGAGTGTTTGTAGGATATCCTAAGGGAATGAAGGGTGGCTTGTTCCATAGTCCCCAGGATCAGAAGGTCATTGTTAGCACCAATGCCCGATTCCTGGAAGAGGATTATCTGATTAGTCACAAGCCTATGAGCGAGATAATTATGGAAGAGCTGAGGGGCAAGACTCCGTCTATACCAATCGTACAAGCGCCAACTAACACTGCCTCGTCGTAGTGGGATGGTTGTTCATCAGCCGGAATGATTCATAGGCGTGGAAAAGTCTTCGAACTCAATCCCAGACGAAGATGAATCAGATCCCTGGACCTACAAGGAGGCAATCCAAGATAAAGATGCTGACTCCTGGCAAGTAGCAATGGAATCAGAAATGGGATATATGGATTCCAATCAAGTTTGGGAGCTAGTAGAGCTACCTGATGGTATACAAGCCATTGGGAGTAAATGGGTCTACAAGCAAAAGAAAGGAGGTGACGGGAAGGTTGAAACCTTCAAAGCAAGGCTTGTCGCCGGTAGCAATGCTTAAGTCAATCCGGATTCTTTTAGCTATAGCTGCGTATTTGGATCTGGAGATTTGGCAAATGGGTGTCAAGACTGCATTCTTAAATGAGTGTCTACACAAGGAGATCTATATGCGCCAACCCGAGGGATTCATTGATGAAGGAGAAGAGCACTTGGTGTGCAAGCTTAAGAGATCCATTTATGGACTTAAGAAAGCATCTAGATCTTGGAACACTTGTTTTGACGAAGTTGTTCAGTCATATGGATTCGTCCAATGTCCGAGTGAGAGTTCTGTGTATAAGAAATGCGATGAAAATGTGTTGGTGTTTCTTGTACTGTATGTAGACAATATCCTTCTAATTGGAAACAACGTGAAGGAATTGTAGGACGTACGGGTATGGCTATCTGATCAGTTCGATATGAAGGATCTGGGAGAAGCAGGACACATCCTTGGAATCAGGATCTTTCGTGATCGGAAGAAAAAGATGTTGTGCTTGTCCCAAACATCCTATATCGATACAATGCCAAAACGGTTTAACATGGAGAATTCCAAGAAAGGTTTCTACCTTACAGACATGGAAATCAACTATCTAAGGATATGTGTACCAAGACACAAAAGGAGATAGAATACATGAATATGGTCCCTTATGCATCTGCTGTGGGAAGTATCATGTATGTTATGCTTTGCACTAGACCAGATATCTGTCATGTCGTAGGAATGCCTGCTAGATCTCAGTCAAACCCAGGACCAGGACACTGGATTGCTGTCAAGCACATACTCAAGTGCCTGAGAAGGACTAGGGAGTACATGCTTGTATATCAGTCAGACGACCTGTGTCCGGTGGGTTACACTGACTCTGATTTTTCATCGGACAAAGAAAAGTCCAAGTCTACTTCGGGTTATATGTTTAGCCTGGGAAGTGGAGCCATTAGTTGGAGGAGTGTTAAGCAGAAATGCATCTCGGGCTCTACCATGGAAGCCGAGTCCGTAGCAGCCTCTCAGGCAGCCAAGGAGGCGGTGTGGCTCAAGTACTTCCTGCAGGACTTAGATGTGATTCCCGATTTGCCAGAGGGTATTACACTTTATTGTGATAATACTGGTGCAGTCGCAAATTCGAGGGAACCATGAGCCCACAAGGTAAGTAAACATATCAACCACAAGTACCACATCATACGACACTTCGTAAAGGAAGGAGACGTAGTTGTAGCCAGTTGCATTGGAAGATAATCTTGCTGATCCTTTCACGAAAGGACTACCATCAAAAGTTTTTGAAATGCATGTGGAAGGAATGAGATTATGGTGTATGGCAGCATTGCTTTGAGTATAAGTGGGAGAAATGAGAGACTATGTAATAGAGTAGTATACTTAAAAGCATGCTTTGAGTATAAGTGGGAGATTGTTAGGATTGTATACCGCAAAGCATACCTTATGCTTGTATTACCTAATTTTCCTGTAACTACCTATGAAAATATTAATTATATTTAATCACATATTTTGCATATTTATTCACGTTATGTTTATGCAAATGAAATGTCTAATTATTTTATATTGTAGATAATGTAGTGTGTTGGTGTCACATGGAAGATCACATTATCGGTATCTTATAAAATAATATAATAGTTCACAACCTATATAATTATTAGACAAATTATATAAAAGGTTGTAGTGTATGCTTGAGATTAGTTGGTCTTGACTATTATCATGCATTAGCGTATTTGCATACGTTGTACTGGATAGAGATGAGATAATGTCTTCTGTACTAACTGTAAGAAGAATGTAAATCTCGGATAATTATTATTTCTTAATTCTAAATATATAATATTTAATTATGTATTTATAATACTTATTGCTTTGATTTACCATGGGTGAGAGTCAAAATGATCGACTCAATAAGCCTCGTATCTTGGGCAATAATTATATGACAATTATTATTATCACTAGAAATCGTGTCCCGACTCGTGCGGGTTGGTGATGTGCCCTTGAGGAGATCGATAATGAGTATTATATTAAACCCTGCAGGTGGATTTAATTCCGATATAATAATAAGGTTCGAGTGGTACTACTCTTGGATAAGATATTAATTAATTAAAGCTGTCAGTAGCTTATAATTAATTAATAGCCATTCAATATCTTAAACACGGGAAATAATATATTTAATAAGGAGCCCAATTTCGTAATTTGGGATCTTGGTAGGAAGTGCAATATCAACCTTTTAGTGGACTAAGATGATATTAATAGATTCATTATATCAGGAAGAGTCCTAATATGGTAAGATGAAATTTATTGGGAGTCTTTTCATCATCATCCTTAAAGATCCCTAGTAGTAGTCCAAGAGCCTATAAATAGGACATATTAAGGGGGTTGTCCGATTTTGTACTCTCTTGTAAGGTTGTGAGATCAAATTTTTCCTTTTGTGTTTAATTGTAGATCTAGACTTGTGTCTTTGATTCTACAATTTAGATAACACAATTAATTTGCTAAGAGTGTTCATAAAATACTAGAAAGCAAAGAAAAATAGAGTGATCACAAACAAAGGGTTCAGCCGATCCAAAGTTTTCCAAACAAGATCTAGTAGCTCGTTGCCCACACAACGTCCGGGTTAAGGCGGATCATACTCTAGAAGGTCTAAAGGCAGAAATAGAAGGTGATCAAGACGAATGCAACTAATTCGCTTCAAAGGTAATATCCTATGATATTTAGATCTAGATTAGGATATTTATATAACCGACATATTTAATTAATAAATAATAAATAATATTTAAATTGCTTATTAGTCTTAGTAATTAATTAATTAGCATGCCTAAATAGATCTTATGCTCGTGGATGCGTAAAACGCAATTATCAAACTTTCCCAAACTTCTCTTCTGCTGCATTTTACTTTCCAATAATTGGTATAGGAGCTGAATTTTTAGGCTTTCTGCTATTTTAATTAATTTTGGTGATTAATTGATAGCAATTTAAATATTCATGTATTTTGATGTTGGAATATTTTGCTAGATGTGTTCTTGTAGGTGATATGATCCAATTATCATGGTTTATGTGAATGGTTTATTTATTTATTTTTATTATTTATGCAATTGTTGGTTTGGCCCGTTTTTTAGGCATGTAATGGTTTTTCCCGTGAGAAAATCCGCGGGTAGTTCTAGGTGTTTTATTTTTCGTGTAATCTTGCTGTAATTTCGATGTATTTTATTTTGTATAAAATTGTAATCGAATTCGAAAAAGATGGGATCAAGAAGAAATATAGCAGAACCGAGATCGGCCGGATCTTGGCGGCCGCGCGACAAGAATGCAGCAGGGCCGCTGAAAAGACACGGCACTGTCGCCGAGTACCGCTGAAGCCGGGCGGCACTGGTCCGGCTAGTTCGGCCGTTCGCCCGGTCGTCCATTTTTTAGTCCGGTCCATTTCTCCGCCGTTCGTTGCGTCCGCTGGAGAGTCGGGATTTAAAATTAATTTTTTATGTAATAAATTTTGCATAAAAGTGAAATTTTAAATTTGGAAATCCACGGACCGGCCGGGGAGGAGCGATGATCTCAATACATACATACCGATGGACTCAACATTCACGTTACTATTTTAATCATAAAACTGGCACCACTGCTCAACAACGAGAGCATCATCAATACACATCTTCTGACCAACATTGATGAAACCGAAAAGTTACAAACGAGAGTCACGTCTTGAGTACATTTTGAAGACCTTATTTGAGTTAAAAACTCGAGTTTTGAAAACTTATATTATGAGATGAGAATGAAATATTGGTAGTTTGAAGTCTAAAAATTTTCGACCTTGTGGTCATCATACAAAAATCGAAATTTTTCCTCCCTTGGAGAACATTTTAAAAATTTACATGGCTCCCCGGAAGCCCTCGAAACTAAAAATTCCAAGGTTGTTGCTCTTGCAATAAAAACAGTTCCTACAAGGATACATTTGGCCATATCATTCTTCATTCTAGCACAAAACGGGAATTAACAAATATATGTCACTTACTCACGATGCAACTTCAAATACTACTACATAACACAGAATCATACAGGCTCGTATAGCTCGTGGTACAACATGTAGTAGGGAGACTTACATCCACAGATCGCACGAAGATGATGGCTGCACCTTGATACTAATCACGGCAGACATCCCAGACGACGCGTCGCGACACGACTCAGTCAAACAAAATCTGACAATACAAGACTCAACAACACATAACTCGACCCGACAGCCTAGGTTTCCTCAACCTAAGCTCTGATACCATAAATGTAACACCCCCAGATCAAACTGGGAATATTACACGCCGCAGACCCTCTCCGTGAGGATCCACCAGGCTAGACATCAAAACAACACATTACATTACATACCGATGAATCAAAATAACGAGCCAATAGACCGATTTGGTCTTTCGTCACTGACTTACAAATCAAAATACATAAGACTCATCCAGACTCATACCCACGCAAGGGTAAAATACTTGCAACAATGAACAATAAGACAACGGAAAAGACATTACAATGGACTTCGACTAACTTAACCCAAAACTGGCCTTCGTGTGATTAGTATCATTCGTCTTTCATCATCCCTCGTACCGATCCTGTGTCTTGCTCCCGAAAACCTACATGTACCTGGACACAATACAGATATCCACCCCCCGATTACTCGGGGGTTAGCAAAACTCCACTGTTTCGCTAGTGCAAGTATAAAGTGCAAAAACGAGCCATACACAACACATTCCGAGAATACAACGAAAGACTTCCCGAGGTATATTTAGTTAAGAATAGTTCAAGTCTTGAAAGTAGAAACGAAGTAAGTAAGCACTTTGAAAACACTTCCAAATCTCGGGAGTTTTGAAAACATTTGAAATTGAAAAGTTCTTAATTGCTCGAAAGTCATTTAGGGTCACAGCCCCAAAGTTCTTTTTCCAAAATGCAAATCCGTTAACAAAACGCGGGGTCCACGACCCAACCATTATGGTCACAAAACATAGGGTCCACGACCCGATCATCCACTTCAATTCACTTAAAAGTGCACATTACACATAACACATTAATCTTATGCCATTCTAGCCAAGCACCAAGACTCGATATATAATGTCTCTCGACCCCGAGTGCAAAGTATTGTGATACTCCGGACAATATCACAATTAATCATCAAAACATCAACATCAACATCACAGAAACCACATTTGGTAACCCGTGGTCGTACCCATTAGTATCGGCCCCCAGAGGCCCCGTCGGACTGTCCCCATGTGGGAAACCACTTCCGCGGCCGTACCCATTAGTATCGGCCCCCAGAGATCCCGTCGAACCGTCCCCAGGTGGAAGAACATCAACACACGCACCCAAGTCCACTTCCGTGGCCGTACCCATTAGTATCGGCCCCCAGAGGCCACATGCCATCCCCAGGTGGAAGAACATCAACACACGCACTCAAGTCCACTTCCGTGGACGTACCCATTAGTATCGGCCCCCAGAGGCCACATGCCATCCCCAGGTGGAAGAGTAACAATTCACAGATTACAAAACCACGGCTCTCAAAGGTCAAACACACAAGATATATATAGTCGAGGTACCTTGATAGAATGGCCAAATTATCCAACACGTACTCACGACCCAGAACTATATCAATTCACAAGGGAGCACAAGATCTCAACAGCACCGAACGACACAACTAATATCACAAAAACTCACATATTCACCCATAACCACGGGACTCCAAGCACATAATTTAACAAGAGAATTACACTTTACATTTACCGACGCCATAATCATACATAATGACATCACACGAAAGTAAGGTGATCCTATACTCGAAACTAGCACACATAATCAACTAAGCATATTAATTCCCGACCCACACGGGTCACCTTTACGAAAACCATGTTGGTAAATATACCGATTCTTTTGAAAAAAGATTATAAATATTTATTTAGCACATATCGACACTTAGCAACCATTATATCCACAAAACACGTAATGTATGGGCAAGATACTTGCCTCGATAATTGATACCGGATACTCCCACAATCACGGATCAGTGGGGACACCTCGAACACCAACAATTCTCCGGCGAAGAAAATGAATACACCCACGATCGAAAAGTTTGAAGAAAACGACGAACGGAAGGATTCCGACTCGAATTCTTTGCGAGAAATATGACCCTAACATCATACCATCAATAAATTAACGAGCGAATGAGGAAGAATAATCGTAGAACGCTCGAATCCTCTTTGCGACATTTTATCGAACACCTTCAAGGCGTCGATAAGATACTCAATAAAACGATGAATCCTCGGCGATTCAACCGAGGAAAAGCAAGTAATTCGACATAATATTGTTTAAAAATCATAAATACATCACTATTATGAGTTAAAACGGATTAAACGGACAAATCGAACAAAATCCCCAAAACTAGATTTTAAGAAAACTTGCCTTGATTCGCTGGATTGAAGGATGTTACGTGATGATCAATTGATGTTATGAACTCCAAAAATTCGTGGATTCATAGTATATCAACATGTATTCGACTTCCCAAAGACTCCAGCCGCGGACAGGAAGGATAGGAAATGAAATGAGTGAAAAAAGCATTTGCTCGGCCATATTTATAGGCACTGCACGGGCTGTGCGACAAGCCCCAGAGCGCCGTGTGTCTCGGCCGTGTCTCGGCAGGCTGCCAGTCCTGGCCGACCCGGCGCAGGACACGGCGCTCAGCAGCGCCGTTTTCAGGGTCGTGTCGCACAGGTCTGGGCAGCCACCTCCAGACAGACTGAAAATTACGTCCGAACCACAACGACGATCCGAACGACCCCGAAACCCGAACCTGAATACGAATCGAAGTTACGGTTACGAAGTACTCGCAAATACGAATCTAAGAGATAAAAGAACACACGATTCCAACCACCCGAAGGCTCAGAATTCGACAACGGAAGTAATTACCCAAAACTTTGGGAAATTACGAAAATGGCCCAAAACGTCCGAAAATCACGATACGCAATCGAAACACCAAAACAAAGCTCGCAACATGAATAATAACATTAAATGAACTTACGAGAAACTCGAAACAACAGTTTCGGACGAGATTCACAAGAATCGAACTCAAGTGCGGAAAAGTCGCTAAAAAGCTCGGAACTCAACAAAACGATACCGAAACGAACTCGGATGACAAAAAGTGCAGAATTAATCATTCTCGAAAAGACGAAACGGTCATGAGCGAGTCGTCAAAATGGACTCCGGCCGAAAAAGAAATTTACCGAAAATCGAAAATTGCGGATATTACAGCTCAAGTACTTCCTGCAGGACTTAGATGTGATTCCCGATTTGCCAGAGGGTATTACAATTTATTGTGATAATACTGGTGCAGTCGCAAATTCGAGAGAACCATGAGCCCACAAGGTAAGTAAATATATCAACCACAAGTACCACATCATACGACACTTCGTAAAGGAAGGAGACGTAGTTGTAGCCAGTTGCATCGGAAGAAAATCTTGCTGATCCTTTCACGAAAGGACTACCATCAAAAGTTTTTGAAATGCATGTGGAAGGAATGAGATTATGGTGTATGGCAGCATTGCTTTGAGTATAAGTGGGAGAAATGAGAGACTATGTAATAGAGTAGTATACTTAAAAGCATGCTTTGAGTATAAGTGGGAGATTGTTAGGATTGTATACCGCAAAGCATACCTTATGCTTATATTACCTAATTTTCCTGTAACTACCTATGAAAATATTAATTATATTTAATCACATATTTTGCATATTTATTCACGTTATGTTTATGCAAATGAAATGTCTAATTATTTTATATTGTAGATAATGTAGTGTGTTGGTGTCACACGGAAGATCACATTATCGGTACCTTATAAAATAATATAATAGTTCACAACCTATATAATTATTAGACAAATTATATAAAAGGTTGTAGTGTATGCTTGAGATTAGTTGGTCTTGACTATTATCATGCATTAGCGTATTTGCATACGTTGAACTGGATCGAGATGAGATAATGTCTTCTGTACTAACTGTAAGAAGAATGTAAATCTCGGATAATTATTATTTTTTAATTCTAAATATATAATATTTAATTGTATATTTATAATACTTATTGCTTTGATTTACCATGGGTGAGAGTCAAAATGATCGACTCAATAAGCCTCGTATCTTGGGCAATAATTATATGACAATTATTATTATCACTAGAAATCGTGTCCCGACTCGTGCGGGTTGGTGATGTGCCCTTGAGGAGATCGATAATGATTATTATATTAAACCCTGCAGGTGGATTTAATTCCGATATAATAATAAGGTTCGAGTGGTACTACTCTTGGATAAGATATTAATTAATTAAAGCTGTCAGTAGCTTATAATTAATTAAAAGGCATTCAATATCTTAAACACGGGAAATAATATATTTAATAAGGAGCCCAATTTTGTAATTTGGGATTTTGGTAGGAAGTGCAATATCAACCTTTTAGTGGACTAAGATGATATTAATAGATTCATTATATTAGGAAGAGTCCTAATATGGTAAGATGAAATTTATTGGGAGTCTTTTCATCATCATCCTTAAAGATCCCTAGTAGTAGTCCAAGAGCCTATAAATAGGACATATTAAGGGGGTTGTCCGATTTTGTACTCTCTTGTAAGGTTGTGAGATCAAATTTTTCCTTTTGTGTTTAATTGTAGATCTAGACTTGTGTCTTTGATTCTACAATTTAGATAACACAATTAATTTGCTAAGAGTGTTCATAAAATACTAGAAATCAAAGAAAAATAGAGTGATCACAAACAAAGGGTTCAGCCGATCCAAAGTTTTCCAAACAAGATCCAGTTGCTCTTTGCCCACACAACGTCCGGGTTAAGGCGGATCATACTCTAGAAGGTCTAAAGGCAGAAATAGAAGGTGATCAAGACGAAAGCAACTAATTCGCTTCAAAGGTAATATCCTATGATATTTAGATCTAGATTAAAATATTTATATAACCGACATATTTAATTAATAAATAATAAATAATATTTAAATTGCTTATTAGTCTTAGTAATTAATTAATTAGCATGCCTAAATAGATCTTATGCTCGTGGATGCGTAAAACGCAATTATCAAACTTTCCCAAACTTCTCTTCTGCTGCATTTTACATTCCAATAATTGGTATCGGAGCTGAATTTTTAGGCTTTCTGCTATTTTAATTAAATTTGGTGATTAATTGATAGCAATTTAAATATTCATGTATTTTGATGTTGGAATATTTTGCTAGATGTGTTTTTGTAGGTGATATGATCCAATTATCATGGTTTATGTGAATGGTTTATTTATTTATTTTTTTTATTATTTATGCAATTGTTGGTTTGGCCCATTTTTTAGGCATGTAATGATTTTCCCGTGAGAAAATCCGCGGGTAGTTCTAGGTGTTTTATTTTTCGTGTAATCTTGCTGTAATTTCGATGTATTTTATTTTGTATAAAATTGTAATCGAATTTGAAAAAGTTGGGATCACGAAGAAATAGAGCGAGCAGATGGGGCTAACTGAAGCGGCCACATGTGCAGCAATGACGGCTGCCGAGCTGACACAGTACTGCAGTTGCCGGAAGGCTGCCAGGCGGCTGAGTCCGGCTAGTTATTTGGTTCGGCCCGGGTCGTCCATTTTTTAGTCCGGTCCATTTCTCCGCCGTTCGTTGCGTCCGCTGGAGAGTCGGGATTTAAAATTAATTTTGTATGGAATTAATTTTGCATAAAAGTGAAATTTTAAATTTGGAAATCCACGGACCGGCCGGGGAGGAGCGACGAGATGCTTGATTCAGCGGGAGAGATCGAGTCGAAGATTTTGTCGGGTTCAACTCAAGGAAGAAGACCATGATAATTGGATAATTTAATTATCCATGCTTTATTTTTGGTTTTTATTGTTTTGATGTATGGCATGTATGGATGTATGCGTGATATGTTTTCTGCATATTAGGATGAGAAAATTGAAAACCTTAAGGCTAAAATAACTAAGTGATTAAATTGATTTATTTTTCTAAAATAAAATCAAATTGGCTTCCATAATTAATTTAAATTGTGAAGTGATTATCATGCGCATTGACATTAGGGTCTTCTTCCATATCGGATGTGCTAATTATAGGTTCACTAGTTTTATATTTTAAAATAATAACATAAGGTAAATATTACTTTTTATAATAGGACCTCTCCATCTGTAGGACTATTATTTAAAAGATAATATTTTAAGGATGTTAATTTATGGTGTTCACTAAGGTGTATTAATTAATAAGCTCCCCATTGGAATCTATGTTAACTAGTACATGGCCAAGAGGAACCAACTATTAATTTTACTTGTCATAACGTAAGTTGACTAAATAGTAAAATTAAATACGTAAAACTCTACTTGAAAATGTGTGTGTAAACGTCCACAAGATCGTGGCTTGCATATGCGGATTTTTTGAGGTGTTGGTTGCTAGTATATATATTGTATTTTGAGGTTTTTCGATATATTGTGCTATGCATTATGTGATGGATGTTTTTAATTTTTATCTCAGATGTCCTTCAATCCACTAGCTGTTATTCTCAAGGAAAATAAACTTGATGGCACTAACTTTGCCGATTGGAAAAGAAATCTTGACATTATCCTGAGTGCTGAGGGGCTTAATTTGTCTTAACTGAGGAGAGCCCTCTGGATCCAGAACCGGATGCCACTCCTGGAGAGTTGGATGAATTCCGGAAATGGAAGAAGTCTGATGAGATGGCTCGCTGTTACATTTTGGCTTCACTGACAAATGTATTGCATCATCAGCATTAGACAATGGGCTCGGCTGCGGAAATGATGAAAAGTCTCACCGAAATATTTGGTCATCAGAACCGGGCGGCTAGACAAAATGCAATGAGGGTGTTGATGACAACCCAAATGTCTGAAGGGACCCCAGTAAGGGATCATGTTCTGAAAATAATGTCTCATTTGAACAAACTGAGCATACTGGGGGCTACTATCGATGCGGAAATGCAGGTCGATATTATCTTGGGCAGCTTACCAAGAAACTCTGAGCAGTTCTGCCTTAACTACAATATGAACCGTAGGACATATACTTTGGCGGAACTTTTGACAGAGCTTCAATCTGCTGAAGGTCTCTTCAACCAAGGTTATCATCAGGTTCTTGCGGCAACCGGTGCTACTTCTTCCAAACCCAAATGGGGAAAGAAGAAAAATTAGGTTGGCCAGAAGCAAGTGGCAACCCTCAAGGTGAAAAGTTGTTAGGATTCGGTTCCTAAATCAAAGGCCCAGCAAAAGCGGTAAAATGAAAATTAATTCGATCTGAATCCCTACGAGGATCGATCGAGCTACGTATTTATTAATATAATACAAAACACAAGAGATACGAGAAAACATACCCTTCTAGTTCGTTGATTAAATGGTATCCATCTCTTGAGCTATTCCCCAAGCTTTAGATGATTTCCCTACCATCCAATCCGCTCCAAGCTCTTGGATGATCCAACGCCGAAATACCG
The DNA here is from genome assembly GCA_033398695.1 of Orobanche coerulescens. Lineage (NCBI taxonomy): Eukaryota > Viridiplantae > Streptophyta > Magnoliopsida > Lamiales > Orobanchaceae > Orobanche > Orobanche coerulescens. The sequence continues at coordinate 59,025,628 of CM065806.1, forward strand.
CGTCTCTACTTCTCACGCACTGGAGAAACGAATGGGATGACGGTCACCTTGCTATCCTCCAAGGATACGGCTAGAGCTAGGATGATGAAGCTTTTGATTATAACAGTCTAAGTGTACAATCAATATCTCTCAATTAATTCTCGCAATATTTCTCCAAGAAAAATATTAAGGAGATGAAGAACACTTTGAAGACAAAGAAAACTATTTTCTTCTCTCTTTTCTTTTCTCAAAAACGTGTGATACACCAAGTGAAGGGGAGAGATGTTTTCTTCATTTTATTCTTCCAGAATCAAGACCATATCACCTAAAACAATATCTTAAAAGATGTTGTCCCCTTGGTGCCCATATGTCTTCCACCTTTCAAGGTAAAGACCTAGACCAAAGGGTGGTGGTTGGTAAGGGGTGACCATCTAGAAGATCAGATGGTTTTGGTCCGTTTCGGACTCCCGATGAGTCCAAACAGATAAACTCCAATTCCGTTCTAATTTATTTATATCGATTAATTAATCCAATTAATTAATCATATCAAATACAAAATAATATAATTAATTTCTCCAAGAAATAATTATATATATGAATAAAATTAAACCTAAAAATTTATTTAATTCATTAATTTAGACATCCATTGTCCCAAATCATATATCCAATATCTAATATTCATAATGAGAGAATAAGCTTGATTCATATCGGCATCAATCCTATTGCGCGACTCGGTAGATCCGTCTCAGTCAGCAATGGGAGGAACTGTTGGAAAGTAAAACGCAGCGGAAGCGAAGTTTGGGAAAATATGATAAAAGCGTTTTACGCATCTACGAGCATTAGATCTATTTAGGCATGCTAATTAATTAATTACTAAGACTAACAAGCAATTTAAATATTGTTTATTGTTTATTAATTAAATATGTTGATTTAATTAAAATATCCTAATCTAGATTCAAGATCATAGGATATTACCTTTTGAAGCGGTTGGTTATTTCCTTCTTGATCGCCTTGTATTTCTACCTTCAGATCTTCTAGAGTATGATCCGCCTTGAACCGGACGTTGTGTGGGCAACGAACCACCGGATCTTGCTTGGACACCTTATGGATCGGCCGAATCTACCTTGCCTCACAACTCTCGATTTTATTTTCTTCAAGTAATTCCGATATGTAGCAAAAATTAAAGTGTTATCTCAATTGTGGAATCAAAGACACAAGTCAAGATCCACAATTAAACACTTAGAAGAAAAATCGAAATTTCTTGTGCAAGTATGTGATAAAATCGGCCAACACCCCATAATGTCCTATTTATAGGCTCTTGGACTACTACTAGGGATCTAAAGGAGGATTATGGAAGGACTCCCAATTAATTCATCTTACCTTATTAGGACTCTTCCTAATATATGATGAATCAATTAATATCAACTTAGTCCACTAAAAGGTTGATATTGCACTTCCTACCAAAATCCTAAATTACGAAATTGGGCTCCTTATTAAATATATTATTTCCCGTGTTTAAGATATCGAATGTCCATTAATTAATTATAAGCTCTTGTGACTTTAATTAATTAATATCTTATCCAAGAGTAGTACCACTCGAACCTTATTATTATATCGAAATTAAATCCACTGCGGGGTTTAATATAATAATCATTATCGAGCTCCTCAAGGGGACATCATCAACCCGCACGAGTCGGGACACGATTTCTAGTAATAATAATAATTGTCGTATAAACAATATTATTGCCCAAGATACGAGGCTTATTGAGTCAATCATTTTGACTCTCACCTATGGTAAATCAAAGCAATAATTATTATAAATACACAATTAAATATTATATACTTAGAATTAAGAAATAATAATTATCCGAGATTTACGTTCTTCTTACGGTCGATCAGAAGACACTATCTCACCTCGATCCTGTTCAACGTATTCAAATACGCTAATGTATGCTAATAGTCAAGACCAACTATTCTCAAGCATACACTACAACCCTTTATATAATTTGTCTAATAATTATATAGGTTGTGAACTATTATATTATTTTATAAGGCACCGATAATGTGATCTTCCGTGTGACACCAACACACCACATTATCTACAATATAAAATAATTAGACATTTCATTTGCATAACCATAACGTGAATTAATATGCAAAACATGTGATTAATTATAATTAATATCCTCATAGGTAGTAATAGGGAAATTAGGTAATACAAGCATAAAGTATGCTTTGCAGTATACAATCCTAACAATCTCCCACTTATACTCAAAGCATGCTTTTAAGTATACTACTCTATTACATAGTCTCTCATTTCTCCCACTTATACTCAAAGCAATGCTGCCATACACCGTAATCCCATTCCTTCCACATGCCTTTCAAAAACTTTTGAAGGTAGGCCTTTTGTGAAAGGGTCAGCAAGATTATCTTCCGATGCAACCCTGGATACAACTACGTCTCCTTCCTTTACGAAGTGTCGTATGATGTGGTACTTGCGGTTGATATGTTTACTTGCCTGATGGGCTCGTGGTTCCCTCGAATTTGCGACTGCATCAGTATTATCACAATAGAGTGTAATACCCTTTGGCAAATCGGGAATCACATCTAAGTCCTGCAGGAAGTACTTGAGCCACACTGCCTCCTTGGGCCGCCTCGGAGGCCGCCACGTACTCGGCTTCCATGGTAGAGTCCGAGATGCATTTACCTTCACACTCCTCCAACTAATGGCTCCACCTCCCGGGCTAAACACATAACCCAGTAGACTTGGACTTTTCTTTGTCCGATGAAAATGCAGTCGGTGTAACCCACCGGAAGCAGTCGTCGATTGATATACAAGCATGTACTCTCTAGTCCTTCTCGGTACTTGAGTATGTGCTTGATGCAATCCGGTGTCACAGTCACAGGTTCGGCCGATATCTAGCAGCCATGCCCACGGCATGACACATATCTGGTCTAGTGCAAAGCATAGCATACATGAGACTTCCCACAGCGGATGCATAAGGGACCATCTTCATGTCATCTATCTCCTTTTGTGTCTTAGGACACATGTTCTTAGATAGTTGAATTCCATGTCTATAAGGTAGAAAACCTTTCTTGGAATTCTCCATGCTAAACCGCTTCAGCACTGTATCGATATAGGATGCAGGATAAGCACAACATCCTCTTCTTCCGATCACGAAAGATCCCGATTCCAAGGATGTGTCCCGCTTCTCCTAGATCCTTCATATCGAATCCTTTCGAGATAGCCATACCCGTCGTCCGACAATTCCTTCACGTTGTTTCCAATCGAGAAGGATATCGTCTACATACGACAAGAAACACCAACACGTTTCCATCGCATTTCTTATACACACAACTCTCACTCGGACATTGGGCGAATCCGTATATGGACTACTTCGTCAAAATGAGTGTTCCAAGATCTAGATGCTTGCTTAAGTCCATAAATGGATTTCTTAAGTTTGCACACCAAGTGCTCTTCTCCTTTAGCAATGAATCCCTCTGCTTGGCGCATATAGATTTCCTTGTCTAGACTCCCATTCAAGAATGCAGTCTTGACATCCATCTGCCAAATCTCCATATCCAAATGCGCAGCTATAGCTAAAAGAATCCGGGTTGACTTAAGCATGGCTACCGGCGAAAAGGTTTCATCATAATCGATACCCTCTTTCTGAGTGTAACCTTTTGCAACAAGCCTTGCTTTGAAGGTTTCAACCTTCCCGTCACGTCCTTTCTTTCGCTTGTAGACCAATTTACTCCCAATGGCTTGTACACCATCAGGTAGCTCTACTAGCTCCCACACTTGATTGGAATCCATAGATCCCATTTCTGATTCCATTGCTTCTTGCCAGGAGTCAGCATCTTTATCTTGGATTGCCTCCTTATAGGTCCAGGGAACCGATTCATCTTCGTCTAAGATTGAGTCCGAAGACTTTCCCACGCCTATGAATCGTTCGGGCTGACGAACAACCCTCCCACTACGACGAGGCAAATCCTGAGTTGGTGTAAAAGTTTCAGAATCGATACGTGGTGCAGTGTTAGTTGGCGCTTGTACGATTGGTATAGACGGAGTCTCGCCTCGACTCTTCCGAATTATTTCGCTCATGGGCTTGTGACTAATTATATAATCCTCTTCCAAAATCGGGCATTGGTGCTAACAATGACCTTCGATCTGAGGACTATAGAACAAGCCACCCTTCGTTCCCTTAGGGTATCCCACAAACACTCGTATACATGCGAGATGCCAACTTATCGACTTCCTTATTCAGCACATGTCTTTGGAGTACTAAATTCGAACATGTCCTAGGCGGGCTTACGCCCACTCCACGGTTCTGTGGGTGTTTTTGGAACGATTTGAAGGCACCGGAGTTTAGAATGTACGCCATTGTTTCTAAGGCGTATCCCCAAAACGAAATAGGTAAATCGAATAACTCATCATTGATCTAACCATTTCTAAAAGAGTCATATTCCTTCTTTCACCACTCCATTTTGTTGTGGAGTTCATTGTGATGGTGAGACGAAATCCCCTCATTCGCCAAGAAATCCAAAAACTCTCCACTAAGGTATTCGCCACCACGATCAGATCGTAGTGACTTGATACTCTTTCCATGACGCTTCTCCGTTTCAGCCTTGAAGTCTCTGAACTTGTCAAAAGCTTCGGACTTACGTCGCATCAAAAAGATGTATCCATATCTCGAATAATCATCTATGAACGTGATGAAATATTCGAAACCTCCCCTATCCTGGATATTCATTGGACCACATAAATCCGTATGAACCAATTCTAACACATCCTGAGCACGGTTTCCCTTGGTTTTAAAAACCCTTTTGGTCATCTTACCTTCCAGACAGGATTCACAAATTGGAAATGACTCAACTTGGAGATCTTCGTATGGGCCATCATCTACCAATCTTTGAATCCTTCTAAGGTTTACATGTCCTAACCGTAAATGCCACAGATATGTTTGGTTTATGCTTGAAGGTTCTTTTCTCTTTTTAGGTTTAGACAAAGAGTTAAGTGATTTATGCATAGGAGTTTGTGCAGTATTAACAATATATAGTCCATCATTAAAAATACCTCTGCAAATATATTCACCGCTTCTTTTCTTAATAATGGCATCATCATCAAAAGAAACTGAATAACCATCGCATTTTAATTTAGAAACCGAAATTAAATTCATTCTAAAATCTGGTACTAATAATACATTATTGAGAACTAATAATTTATCATTAATCTTCAACTGCACGACTCCCACTGCAATGTGACCATAAGCCCGGAATAATCGCTTGATTGATGGTTATCTCGCCCGCACTAAGCTGCTTGGTTACCTGAAAACCATGCGAGTCAAAGCAAACATGATTAGTGGAGCCTGAATCAACTATCCACGAAGTGGAAGAACAAGCTGCCAAACATGTTTTGACTACTAGTGCACGAGACATACCTTTCTTAATAGCAGGGCAGTCCGCTTTAAAATGTCCTTTCTGACCGCACTTGTAGCACTTTCCCTTTGGCTTTTTGTTCGCCTCGGGGTGAGGAGCCTTGCTTTTCACCTTGAGGGCTGCCACTTGCTTCAGCCAACTGCTTCTTCTTCTTTCCCCATTTGGGTTTGGAAGAAGTAGCACCGATTGCCGCAAGAATTTGATGATAACCTTGTTTGAAGAGACCTTCACAGATGAAGCTCTGTCGGAAGTTCCGCCAAACTATATGTCCTACGGTTCATATTGTAGTTGAGGCGAAGCTGCTCAAAGCTTCTAGGTAAGTGCCTAAGATAATATCGACTGCGTTTCGCATCGATAGTAGCCCCCAATATGCTCGATTCGTTCAAATGAGACATCATTTTTAGAACATGATCCCTTCTTGGAGTCCCTTGGACATTTGGGTTGTCATCAATACCCTCATAGCATTTTGTCTAGCCGCACGGTTACGATGACCAAACATCTCGGTGAGACTTTTCATCATTTCCGCGGCCGAACCCATCGTCGATGTCTTTGCCGCAATACATTTGTCGGTGAAGCGAAATGTAACAATGAGCCATCTCATCGAAATTTTTCCATTTCGAATTCCGCCAACTCTTCGGGAGTGGCATCCGGTTCTGGTTCTAGAGGGCTCTCCTCGATTAAGACAAACTTATGCCCCTCGTGATCGGGACAATGTCAAGATTTCTTTTCCAATCGGCAAAGTTAGTGCCATCTAGTTTATTTTCTTTGAGAATAACAGCTAGTGGATTGAAAGACATCTGAGAATGAAAATTAAAAACATCCATCACATAATGCATAGCAAAATATATCAAAAAACCTCAAAAACACAATATATATGCTAGCAACCAACACCTCAAAAAATCCGCACATGCAAGCCACGATCGTGTGGACGTTTACACATACATTTTTCAAGTAGAGTTTTACGTCTTTAATTTTACTATCTAGTCAAATTACGTTATGACAAGTAAAATTAATAGTTGGTTCCTCTTGGCCATGTATTAATTAACATAGACTCCGATGGGGAGCTTATTAATTAATACACCTAAGTGAACACCATAATTTAACATCCTTATAATATTATCTTTTAAATAATAGTCCTACAGATGGAGAGGTCCTATCATAAAAAGTAATATTTACCTTATGTTATCATTTTGAAATTTAAAACTAGTGAACCTATAATTAGCACATCCGATATGGAGGAAGACTCTAATGTCAACGCGCATGCTAATTACTTCACAATTTAAATTAATTATGGAGGCCAATTTGATTTTATTTAAAATAAAAATCAATTTAATCACTTAGTTATTTTAGCCTTCAGGTTTTTTATTTTCTCGTCCTAACATGCAAGGAAACATATCACGCATACATCCATACATGCCATACATCAAAACAATAAAAACCAAAATAAAGCATGGATAATTAAATTTATCCAATTATCATGGTCTTCTTCCTTGAGTTGAATCAGAAAATCTTCGACTCGATCTCTCCCATTTGAATCAAGCATCTCGTCGCTTCTCCCGGCCGTAGGGCCGTGGATTTTCAAAATTAAAATTTTACTTTTATGCAAAATTAATTACATAAAAAAATTTAATTTTAAATCCCGACTTCAATGGGCCGCATAGCAGGCAACGGCAGCGACCAGGACCAAATCGGGCGACCGGCCGAACAATAACGGCCCAGGACAGTGCCGTACTGGCGGCCTTGCCGGCCAGCTCACTCGGTACTGACGCTTCGGCACTTTCAGCGGCCCTAACATCGGCGGCGGCTTGCCAGCGATCCGGCGATCCGGTTACGCTCTATTTCTTCGCGATCCCGTCCTTTCCGAAATCGATTACAATTTTATACAAAATAAAATACATCGAAATTACATCAAGATTTACACGAAAAAATAAAACCACCTAGAACTACCCGCGGATTTTCTCACGGGAAAAACCATTACATGCCTCGAAAAACGGGCTAAACCAACAATTGCATAATTAATAAAATAAATAAATAAATGCACCATTCATATAAACCATGATAATTGGATCATATCACCCGCATGAACACATCTAGCAAAATATTCCAACATCAAAATATATGAATATTTAAATTGCTATCAATTAATCACTAAAATTAATTAAAGTAGCAAAAGCCTAAAAATCCGGCTCCGATACCAATTGTTGGAAAGTAAAACGCAGCGGAAGCGAAGTTTGGGAAAATATGATAAAAGCGTTTTACGCATCTACGAGTATTAGATCTATTTAGGCATGCTAATTAATTAATTACTAAGACTAACAAGCAATTTAAATATTGTTTATTGTTTATTAATTAAATATGTTGATTTAATTAAAATATCCTAATCTAGATCCAAGATCATAGGATATTACCTTTTGAAGCGGTTGGTTATTTCCTTCTTGATCGCCTTGTATTTCTACCTTCAGATCTTCTAGAGTATGATCCGCCTTGAACCGGACGTTGTGTGGGCAACGAACCACCGGATCTTGCTTGGACACCTTATGGATCGGCCGAATCTACCTTGCCTCACAACTCTCGATTTTATTTTCTTCAAGTAATTCCGATATGTAGCAAGAATTAAAGTGTTATCTCAATTGTGGAATCAAAGACACAAGTCAAGATCCACAATTAAACACTTAGAAGAAAAATCGAAATTTCTTGTGCAAGTATGTGATAAAATCGGCCAACACCCCATAATGTCCTATTTATAGGCTCTTGGACTACTACTAGGGATCTAAAGGAGGATTATGGAAGGACTCCCAATTAATTCATCTTACCTTATTAGGACTCTTCCTAATATATGATGAATCAATTAATATCAACTTAGTCCACTAAAAGGTTGATATTGCACTTCCTACCAAAATCGCAAATTACGAAATTGGGCTCCTTATTAAATATATTATTTCCCGTGTTTAAGATATCGAATGTCCATTAATTAATTATAAGCTACTGACAGCTTTAATTAATTAATATCTTATCCAAGAGTAGTACCACTCGAACCTTATTATTATATCGGAATTAAATCCACCTGCAGGGTTTAATATAATAATCATTATCGAGCTCCTCAAGGGGACATCATCAACCCGCATGAGTCGGGACACGATTTCTAGTAATAATAATAATTGTCGTATAAACAATATTATTGCCCAAGATACGAGGCTTATTGAGTCGATCATTTTGACTCTCACCTATGGTAAATTAAAGCAATAATTATTATAAATACACAATTAAATATTATATACTTAGAATTAAGAAATAATAATTATCCGAGATTTACGTTCTTCTTACAGTCAGTACAGAAGACACTATCTCACCTCGATCATGTTCAACGTATTCAAATACGCTAATGTATGCTAATAGTCAAGACCAACTATTCTCAAGCATACACTACAACCTTTTATATAATTTGTCTAATAATTATATAGGTTATGAACTATTATATTATTTAATAAGGCAACGATAATGTGATCTTCCGTGTGACACCAACACACCACATTATCTAAAATATAAAATAATTAGACATTTCATTTGCATAACCATAACGTGAATTAATATGCAAAACATGTGATTAAATATAATTAATATCCTCATAGGTAGTAATAGGGAAATTAGGTAATACAAGCATAAAGTATGCTTTGCAGTATACAATCCTAACAGGAACCAAAGAGTAGTAGCACCACCTAGCTAGCCTGGCGGCCTACGTTGTACCCCAACTGAGAACGAATGATTGGGATCATTCAAGAACCATTCTATCGTGAATACCAGTATATGTATAAACCCTTCTTTTAAATGTCCCGATCAACTTATAGGGTCACGGTCAGTCAAACCCTATCTGTACTTGACGCTATGCATGCGTTAATGCCAATCGAGATCATCTAGCTCTCGTGTATCCAATACAACTAGCTCCAATGCTTTGGCCAAAGACTTATGATCTCATCTACCAATAACCGCATAGGACATATAACCCGTTCACTAACAGGAGAAAGAATTCTATCTTGGTATTCAGTAGGACCTGCTACTTGCCCGTCAAGACGCACGTCGAGGTTGAACCCCGCCTTCCGGTTTACAAGGTTGAACTACTCTAATGAAAATCTTGACATCACAAGCACATCCCTACTAAATCCTCAAGTCGAAGATTCACGAATACCTATCACAACCTTTCGATTCCGTCATTGACTGTCCCAGAGTGAAATCCGTGTGACGAATCGAGGGTGAGTCGGTTCGAGTATACTAATCCATTTAGCATACCTATAATGTGTGCTCCCACTAACCATTAGTGTTCGACAGGCACTCTCCATGTCAAAGAACACGTCATACAAGTCTTCACATAAACTTAACGCCCAGTCAAGTTTCATCGACTTGTGAACAATTAAGTATTTGAGCTATAAACCTTTCCAGTGCCTACCCCCTTATTCAGTAACTACTAGTAAATAAAGAAACATCCATTGCCTTATATTAATGATTTACATAATAACAAGTACAATGCCCTCACTCAACATCCTCCGAGTGGAATTCGAGGGCATACTCCTAATAATCTCCCACTTGCACTCAATGCCACACACTATGGTATCTAATACCCATGTTCTCCAGATGACGCTCCAAGCTATTCTTAGGAAGTGGCTTGGTTACTGGATCAGCGATGTTGTCGGCTGAGTCTACTCTATGCAGCACAATGTATCCCTTGCAAACAAATTCTCTTACGAGATTATACATCCTCTCAATGTGTTTGGTACTGTTGTGAAATCTCGGCTCCTTGGCCTATGCTACAGCTCTGTCGTTGTCGCAGTACAGCGGAACAGGCAGCTCAGCACATGGTATCACTTGATCCAGAACCCTTCCTTAGAAGCCTCCGAGGCTGCTTCATACTCAGCCTGACAGGTGGAATCAGCAGTCGCGCTTTGCTTGGCGCTACGCCAAGACACTGCTCCTCCATTATGAGTAAATTTGTAGCCAGAAGTAAACATTGAATTGTCCTTCTGTCCTTGGAAGTCCGAATCAGTGAATACCACATCCAATTCTCCACCGCCATACATAAGAACCATATCTCTAGTCCTTCTTAAGTACTTGAGAATATTCTTTACGGCAGTCTAATATTCCCTACCTGGGTTTGCCTGAAACCTACTTACCACACTCATATCATGCACAATGTCAGGTCTCATACACAACATAGCATACATAAGGCTACCCACGGCCGAAGCATATGGTATATTACTCATTTCCTTTCGTTGTTCCTCACTTTGAGGACACATCTTCGAGGAGAGTTTTATTCCATGTCGCATCGGAAAGAACCCTATTTTTGAATCATCCATCTTAAATCGCTTAAAGATCTTATCTATATAGAGAGCTTAGGAAAGACATATTGTTCTCTTCGCTCTGTCCCGGTAGAGCCGAATACCAAGAATATAGGTTACTTCTCCCAAGTCTTTCATGGAGAAATTACTCGAAAGCCAAGCTTTCACAGAACTGAGCATTCCCACATCATTTCCTATTAGTAGAATGTCATCTACATATAGTACTAAGAATGCGATCTTTCTCCCACTAACCATCTTGTATACACAAGGTTCCTCTTCATTTTGCACGAAGTCAAACTCTTTGACCGCCTCGTAAAAACAAAGGTTCCAACTACGCGACGCTTGCTTCAGTCCATAAATGGAACGCTGAAGTTTGCACACTTTCTGAATATCAACCTCGGACACAAAGCCTTTAGGCTGCTCCATATAGATTTCCTCCTCAAGGAATCCGTTAAGGAAAGCCGTCTTTACGTCCATTTGCCATATCTCATAATCGTGGTAGGCAGCTATAGCAAGCATCATGCGAATAGACTTGATCATAGCTACGGGCGAGAAGGTATCATGATAATCGATCCCTTCCTTTTGGGTATAACCCTTTGACATAAGCCTGGCCTTATAGGCGTCAACCTTGCTATCACCATCAGTCTTTCTCTTGTAGATCCACTTGTTCCCAATAGGCACTATGCCATTGGGGCGGTCTACTAGAGTCCAGACCTGATTGACATGCATCGAGTCTATCTCAGCTTCCATAGCATCACGCCATTTTGCGGAGTCCACATCCACCATCGCTTGGTCATAGTTCGTTGGGTCAGTCTCTTGGCTATCACTTGGAACCTCATGGAGACCCAGCTCCTCCAAGTGCACAAGGCCATACCTCTCAGGTAAATGAGACACCCTACTAGACCTACGAGGTCATACCTCACTTCGGTTCTAATTTCTTGTACAGGTGTTGTAACACCCCCAAAACCATCTGGGATATTACTGTAATACCCGTAATTTCGATTTCCGGTAGTTTCTTTTTTTTCGGCGGAAGTCCGTTTTGTCGACTCGCTCATGACCGTTTCGTCAATCCGAGAATGATTAATTCTACACTTTTTGTCATCCGAGAATGTTTCTGTGTCGTTTTGTTGAGTTCCGTGTCCTTAATCAACTTTTTCACGTGTGAGTTCGACTTTGTAAAGTCACCATTAATTCTTGGAAACTCCAAAAATTCTTAATCTTTGCAATATTATAGATCATCAAGTTAGCTTTCCAATGGCTCAAACGGTGAGTCAATCGGAGTCCGGACGAAAGAGTTATGGTCGAAATAGCTAAGACTGCACGATGTGCCTTTTTGGTGTTGGAGTGGACTGTACCGTGTGCCGCGGCACACTTCGGCTGGGCCGCGGCACTAAGCCAGTGCTGGGCAGTTTTTTTTGGCCGTGGGCCGCGGCACACTTGTCCTGTGCCGCGGCACACAGGGCAGATTAGCCTATTTACGCGGATTTTGTGAGATGAATGCTCATTTCATCTCTTCCTTCATTCCTCCTCCTCTTGGGCGATCTTGTGGGCGATTTTTGGGCGTTTTTGCATCATAAATCCCAGCGAACTTCATGTTCTTCAAGTTCCTGGTGTGGATTAATAACACCAACAATTGTTCTTCATCATTAATCCAAGGTAAATTCCTACTTTTGGGTGGATTGGGGGTTTTTGTTCGTTTTGTCCGATTTAACCGTAATAACTTAGATTTGTGATGTATTGATGATTAATTAGATGTATTCTATCATTTCCCTTGTTATTCCATGGTTGGATCGTATCGATTTGTTGTTTTGGTCGAGTTCTTGACCGACGCCTTGAAGGTGTCCGGTAAAATGTCATAGAGGGGTTTTCGGGCGTTCTACGATTATTCTTCCTCGTATGATCAATGATTTATTGATTATATGTTGTTAGGGTCGAGTTTCTTGCGAAGAAACTGAGTTGAACCCTTCCGTTCGTTGTCGTCTTTCTTTTCGATTGCATCGGGCGTTTCGAAGCTTTTCGGTTGAGCCGTGTTCGTCGGGATACTTGCGTGCCGATTTTCAGGCAAGTACCTTGTCCATACTTTTTTGTTTTATGGATATGATAATTAGTGATCGTCTTGGTATGTTTGTTGATTGTTTGAAATGAGTTTTCAAAAGATTTGGTTAGACTTGTTAAAGGCCCTCTTTCAAAACCGTGTGTGTTTTGTGATTGGTGTGTTTCGTGAACGAGTATGTGAATCTTATGGATATGTTTGGTGTTGATGTCGCACTTGATATTACGTGTATTCGTATATGGCTTTATTTCGGTGCAGTGTGGTTTGACGTGGTGTTTTGCTAAGTGTTTGATGTCTCTGAGTGAATTGTTTGGATATCTTTGTTGTATGGTGCTATATATGTGATTGTGTGGATGTGGGCGGGGCCTACGGTGGCACATGGCATGTGATCATGTGGCCAGGATGCAACAAGCGATTGATCCGACCGTGAGAGCCTAAGAAAAACTACGGTGGCACATGGCATGTGATCATGTGGCCAGGATGCAACAAGTGATTGATCCAACCGTGAGGGCCAAAGTTAATCTACGGTGGCACATGGCATTCGATCATGTGGCCAGGATGCAACAAGTGATTGATCCAACCGTGAGATGTTGTGATTTGTTTAGCTAGCCAGCTCGGGAGGGTCCTTCGAGGCCTCGGGCGGGATCAATGGTATTACCCTGTTCCCAAGGCGATGCTTGTGTGTGATTTGTTTCGCTAACCAGCGCGGGAGGGCCCTTCGAGGCCTCGAGTGGGATTTGGGGCTTCGTCCCGGTCCTAGGCGATGCGCGTGCGCGATTATGTTTTGTTGATTTTTATGTCCGTCGAGGACACGTGATGTTGGGCTCTGGCCCTGTGAATTGTTGTCGGTTTTCTATTTGTGAAAACAAAAACCTTTGGGCTGTGACCCCTGTTGATTTTTGGAAAGGATAAGGATTGATAATCCTAAGTTGTTTTCTATTAAAACTCCCAAAGGTATTTTAAACCATTTTGCAAATCGTTCTCGTTATTTGTGATCTTTCGGATTTGGAAAGTTTTACTCAAACTCTTGCCTCTGGAAGTATTCGTTTCGTTGTATTTGAATCTTTGAGGATTCCTAGTTATTATTATTCTTGGAACTTCTATTGTATGGCTCGTATTTTTGCACTTGTACTTGCACTAGCAAAACAGTGGAGTTTTGCTAACCCTCGAGTATTCGGGGGGTGGATGTCCATTTGATGAAAGAAGAACAATACTAATCACACGAGGACCCGTTTGATGTTATATTGGTTTAGTTGTATTTTATTTCCGCTGCAGTATTCTTTCCCCGTTGTATGGGAGTGTGTTGTATTCGACCCCTGCGTGGGCATGTATTGTAATTGAGTTGTATGTATTTATTGAAAGACCAAATCGGTCTACTGAGTCATTTTAGCCTTAAAGGCGTTGTTGATTTGTTTGGTTTTATTACCAGCCTGGTAGAACCTTGAGGAAAGGTTCTACGGCGTGTAATATCCCTGAGCGGATTGGGGGTGTTACATAAATGGTATCGGAGATTAGGTTGTGAAAACCTAGGTTGTCGGGTCAGTGGTGTCTGTTGAGTTTTTGTCTAGTCGGATTTTGTCTGACTGAGTCGTGTCGCAACGCGTCGTCTGAGTTTGTTGGTCGTGATTAGTAGCGTGGGTGATCATCATCTTCGTGCGACCTGTGGATGTAAGTCTCCCTTCTTTGTGTTGTGCCTCATGTGACACGAGCTATTTTTATGATTATTTGTTAAGTGACGGAATCCTCATATGGATTTTGATTTCGTGATATGTGGTTATTTGACTCTAATATTTCGTTCATATGAGGAGTAGTGTTGCTGGATTGTGCATGTTGAACTGTATTTCTTTTATCCGCTGCGTGAGTTCTTTTGTAATGACTTTCGGTATTTTACCGACTGAGTTTTATTTCGAAAACCGATTCCCTTAACCGAGTTTTTGGCATTATGGCCTTGATCATTTTGGCGAAATTCTTATGACGGTATTTAGTATTTTGTAAATGGATTTTGTGAGTTTTTGAAATATTACCATCATCGGCCTTTTTGGCGTTTTTGTAAATGGTTTTTAGCCTGGTGGGTTCCAGCGCGGGACCCACGGCGCTATATGTTCCGTGTAATTACCTGAAATGTTTGGGAATTCTAGCCCATTGAATTATCTTTGAAAACCTTGAGTATCTTAGAAAATAAATTTCGAGACGTACTTTTAAAATGAATTATTTTTTCGTGGTACGTCTAAGGTGCCACAATATGTTTCAAAATTTTTCTACCTCGAGGACCCAAAATGTTTTGAGATATTTCCAATGTTTTATAAACACTTTTACTTAGACCCGAGGGTCGAATATTCGGAAAGTTTTTCACTATCAGAAAGTGTCCTCATTTTTAACAAATGCGAAATGGTTTTTCAAAGTCTCGATAACGATGTTTCACGTTTGTACTTTTTTTTTGAAAGGTGATACTCAAGACCAACCGGTGTTTTTCTAAATTATTTTCAAAAGGTGGTTTTCATTTTTTTTTTAAACCTATCAATTCCCGTTTGCGTTTGGGAATGTGTGTATGATGTTGGTATGTTGTTAGGGTGTTAGCCCTCTGAATTGTGATTGAATGGGTAGTGTGAACGTTGAGTCGTTCGCCACGCATATGTTTTGTTATCCCTTTTGTGGGAGGTGTGATGACGACCTTTAATGTTCCCAACTGGGACCCACCAGGCAAATGAAAATGAATGAATTACACAGGATAAATGTAGTACCGAACCACATTACAATAATAATTACTCCGATGAGGAGTTTAGTTACAACACACCAGGACAATACCGAATACTAGTGTATTTTATATGAAGATAAAATACACAACACTGAATGAAATCGAGTATCCAAATGAAAGTCTCACGGAAAATAAAGGACAATAACATGAATAATCGAAAGATCGGGGCCCCTAATAGTATCACCGGGACTCCTCGCCATCAACATGCTATTCCGTGCTTTTGCCTTTCCATGACACGAAAACAAAATCCCCGGCCGGGTCATACCGTAACAACAATCCTCAAGGGTTGAAAATACACAATCATGATTATATACGAAGTTATGAAATATCTACACCGAAACATACGCAATCAAACATGCTATATGAATCAACTAACAGTACGGCTCAAAGGGTGGTACCACACTATGCCCGGGATGGAAATGTGTCCGTGCACAAGCCACCAACGAGTATCGATCGAATACACGTGTGGTCTTGTACCTAATCAGTCTCACGAGACAATATGACTCGTGTGCACAGTCCAATGTGAGGCCAACAACCAACACACGACTTAAACGTGCCCTACATGAAAATCCAACACATACCAACCGGCACGCCAGTATGACCCGGAATGCCACGATATAACAAAAGTGACATCGAAAATGAATAATGACTCACCGAGGTGGAATGGTAGTGAAATAAATGACAGCTCAATGAAATGATTGGAACCGTCGTTCCTTATGGTCAAGTGATTAATTGACAATAACAAGTTTGATACGGTTAATACACTGATGAATGAGTTATGATTATGAATGAACAACAACAAAAGGGATGAATATCCTTTTAACCGAGTAAGAATTAACTTACACAATACCGATGACAATTATCCTTCCACGAACAAATGTCCTAAATGCGATGTCGGTCGCTCGAACAACCTTGAATAACACAAATACCAACAATCCGTTCAACATACGTACCAAACACGATTATAACGAACTCAACACGCCAATACGACTAAACCAAGTCCATTGAGGCATTAAATCAAACACGTTGTGTCCAAACTCCGATTGTTTACAATCAAACCTCAATATACCAATATAAAATCCCCCAAGAAGTGTTTCAAACCAACAAAACATCTCCAATACGATTAATAATCCAAAACGAATATCCAAAAACGTGATTATAATGACAATTAATCGAAAACCCCCAATTTCAACTCGATAATCAAAGTGTTCTTGAATAATCCCTCAATAATCCAATGAATCCTTATACAAACTCATAATCATATACATATCCCTTCATATAACATGATTATAACGTCCAAAACATCATATCTCAACACCAAATAGAAATCCAAGATGTTGAAGAAATTACCTCTTGAAGATCCAACCACTTCGATCCAATGAACACGAGTTAAAACGAGTATCCAAGCTTCCCAAATGAATGAAGATGATGAAAATTACACACTCAAGTGATTGATGATGGCAAAATCTCTCCCTCAACCCTCTCTCTCGGATAAAAAAAGAAAAGGAATGAAAATGAGGAAAAAATGTCCCGGCCGAGTCCTTAAATAATGCTGGAAGTTACGGCCGTAACTCGGCCCTCTTACGGCCGTAACATTCCAAGTCAACGGCCTTACGGCCATAACCGGCCAACTCGTACGGCCGTAACTCGGCTTCGTCCGAAAGCCTGCCGACAGACTTACGGCCGTAACCGCTCCTGAGTTACGGGCGTAACCCGCCTTCGTCAAAAACATCCGCCGACATCCTTACGGCCGTACCCGCACACCTTACGGCCGTAACTCGGATGATACGGCCGTAACTCGGATGATACGGCCGTATCCGGCCAAACTTACGGGCGTAAGCCCTCTTCGTCGAAAATGACCAGGCACCTAGCCTGGAGCGTACGGCCGTATCCGGCCAAGCCTTACGGCCGTACCTTCCTCGACTTACGGCCGTATGCCGCAACCCTTACGGCCGTAAGTCACCCTTGGTCGACAACACCTGAAATTTACGAACACCACTTACGGTCGTATCCTCCCCTTCTTACGGCCGTAACTCGCCTTCGGCCAAAAATGCTCGGGCAGCCTGCTGGACACGTACGGCCGTAACCGGCCAGCCTTACGGCCGTACCTGCTCAACTTACGGCCGTATCCCGGAACCTTACGGCCGTAACTCGATGCTGGCCAAGGTGAATAAAACCGATAACTCCGATTCCTCGCTACGACTGATGAATGATCCGACACCATACGAATGTGAAAGTGAACAAGTCTAACACGAGCCAAATATGATACTCCCAGTACAATGCTATCAAGCACAATGAAAATGATAATACTCCCGTCTCGATCTATACGGAGATGAAATGACGATTGGTAATTGATATACGATTACAATATGCCAACAGCGAACGCAAATGAATGATTCACGAATGATGAGTGATTATTAATGAGTGAAAATTACTGAGTGACAATTACAGACTGATAATTACTGAATGAAAATGAATGAATTATAACCGGGTATTACATACTCCCCCCCTTAAAAAGAGTTTCGTCCCCGAAACTAAGGGTCAAACAACTCGGGATAACTCTCCCGCATACTCTCCTCGGTTTCCCAAGTGGCCTCTTCGACTCCGTGTCTGGACCACTGAATCTTGACCAACGAGATCGTCTTGTTCCTCAACTGTTTGATTCACCGCTCCAATACTCGTACAGGACGCTCCTCATACGAATGATCATCCGCGATCTCGATTTCGTCAAACTGAAGTATGTGACTCGGGTCGGCAACATACTTCCGCAACTGAGAGACGTGAAACACATTATGAATTCGGCTCAAAGCCGGAGGTAAAGCCAATCGATAAGCTAACTCGCCTACTCGATCCAAAATTTCAAACGGTCCAATGAATCTCGGACTCAACTTCCCCCGTTTTCCGAAACGGAAAATACCTCGACTCGGGGATACCTTGACCAAAACGTGGGCACCCGTGTCGAACTCTAGTGGTCGAGGACGATCATCTGCATATGATTTCTGTCGACTCTGAGCTATCAACATACGACTCTTGATCAAAGCTACCTTCTCCCGGGCGGCTATAAGCATATCGGGCTCGATGCCGATTGATTCTGACAAGTCATCCCAACACAAAGGAGATCGACAATGAAGACCGTACAAGGCCTCGTAAGGTGCCATATTAATGGAGGCATGCCAACTATTATTATACGTGAACTCGATCAATGGTAGTTGGGCTTCCCAATCGTCCTTCCAATCGAGGATGCATGCCCTCAACATGTCCTCTTATGTCTGTATAGTCCTCTATGGTTGTCCGTCGGACTGAGGATGAAAGGCGGTACTGAGATTGAGCTGAGTTCCCATAGCACGATGAACTGATTTCCAAAAATGAGACACAAATCGTCCGTCACGATCGGAAACGATACTCTTAGGGGTACCGTGAAGTCTCACTATCTCCTTGATGAATAACTGGGCCAGTCTCTCGGGACCCCACGTATCCTTAATCTCAAGGAAATGAGCTGATTTAGTTAAGCGGTCCACAATCACTCAAATCGTATTCATGCCACGACGACTCGTCGGCAAACTCGTGATGAAGTCCATAGAAATGTCTTCCCACTTCCACTCTGGAATAGGGAGAGGTTTCAGCATACTCGCCGGTTGTTGATGTTCAATCTTGACTTGTTGACAAGTTAAGCATCCTGAAACAAATTCCGCGACTTCTCGCTTCATATTACTCCACCACTAATTTTGTTTCAAGTCTTTATACATCTTGATAGACCCCGGGTGAACCGAATAAGGGGTAGCATGAGCTTCTCTCAAAATCGAGTTTTTCAACTCGTCATTCGCCGGTACGCACAACCGATTCTTAAATCTCAAAAGTCCATCCTCGTGGACCACGAATCCAGGGTCTTTCCCCTGAGCCACATCCTCACGGTTGCGCGACAATGCTGGGTCTGAACCTTGATTCTCCCTGATTTCCTCCTCAAGTGACGATGAAATTTCTAACATACAAAGTTGTCCCTGAATTCGCTGAAGCCAGACCTCGATCTCGGGTCTAAGGAATTCCTGCTGAAGCTCCTTATGAACTATTAAACGAGCAAGCATCTGCTCCTGCACGGACTTACGACTCAAGGCGTCGGCGACAACGTTCGCCTTGCCCGGGTGGTAAAGGATCTCGATATCATAATCTTTGATTAATTCCAACCACCGTCTCTGTCGCATATTTAACTCCTTCTGAGTAAATATATACTTTAAACTCTTATGATCGGTGAATATCTGACAGGTAACGCCATAAAGATAATGACGCCAAATTTTCAAAGCGAACACCACGGCTGCTAGCTCCAGGTCATGGGTCGGATAATTAACCTCGTAAGGCCTCAATTGCCGTGAAGCATAAGCAATAACCTTCCCATTCTGCATGAGTACACATCCGAGACCCTGTCCGGAAGCATCACTATAAACCACAAATCCTTCTGTCCCTTGCGGCAAGGAAAGTACAGGTGCTGACATTAACCGGCTCTTGAGTTCCTCAAAACTCCGTTGACACGCGTCGGACCACGTGTATTTCTTATCCTTTCGCAAAAGGTTCGTCAAGGGTTGAGCGATTTTAGAAAATCCTTCCACAAACCGCCGATAATAACCGGCTAATCCGAGAAAGCTTCGGATTTCCTTAACATTCTTCGGAGGTAACCAATCTCGGATAGCCTCCGTCTTCTGAGGGTCGACACGAATTCCGTCTGATGAAATTACATGTCCGAGAAAAGTCACTTCGGACATCCAGAACTCACATTTGGAAAACTTTCCATAAAGTTGCTCTCGTCTCAACACGTCGAGAACCTAATGATGATGAACCTCGTGTTCCTCTCGGCTACGAGAATAAATCAAAATGTCGTCGATGAAGACAACAACAAACTGATCCAAAAAGTCGATGAAAACCCGATTCATTAACTCCATGAATACCGCAGGTGCATAAGTCCATCCAAACGGCATAACCACAAACTCATAACGACCATAGCGTGTTCGAAACGCCGTCTTCGCGATATCCGACTCTCGAATCCGTAACTGGTGATAGCCAGATCTTAAGTCGATCTTGGAAAATACTGAAGCTCCCTGAAGTTGATCTAAGAGATCATCAATATGGGGTAAAGGATACTTATTCTTGATCGTCACCCGGTTCAATTCCCGGTAATCAATACACAAATGGAACGAACCATCCTTCTTCTTGACAACAAAGATCGTGCTCACGGGACGCAATCGGTCGGAGATAACCTTTCTCGAACTATTCCTCAAGTTGAATCTTCAACTCCTGCATTCTGGTCGGGGCCATCCGATACGGTGCCTTCGATAAAGGGGACATACCGGCTTCAACTCACTCCTGAATTCCACTACTCTATGTGAAGGCAAACAGATAACTCGTCTGGAAATACATCGTCAATCGATGACAATAATACCACAAATGATTGAACATTTCGATTGCCCTAGAAAGGCCAATCGATGAAAATGGTACAATGAATGTTTGAATAGCTCGATTGCCTTAGAAAGGCCAATCGATGAAAATGATGCAATGAAGGATTGAATAACTCGATTGCCTTAGGAAGGTCAATCGATGAAAATGATACAATGAATGATTGAATGACTCGATTGCCTTAGAAAGGCCAATCGATGAAAATGATGCAATGAATGATTGAATAACTCGATTGCCTTAGAAAGGTCAATCGATGAAAATGATACAATGAATGATTGAATGACTCGATTGCCTTAGAAAGGCCAATCGATGAAAATGGTGCAATGAATGATTGAATAACTCGATTGCCTTAGGAAGGTCAATCGATGAAAATGATACAATGAATGATTGAATGACTCGATTGCCTTAGAAAGGCCAATCGATGAAAATGGTGCAATGAATGATTGAATAGCTCGATTGCGGAATCTCTCTGCTTCCGCCATAATAATAATTCTACTGGAACAACGGGGATTACTTCCCTGAAGCACACATTCGACAACCAACGACGGAAAGATAGCGACCAAATGCTAACAAACACTGAGGATAGTATCAAGACGATTAAACCAACTAATACCGAAAATTACATCATCCTAAGATAAATTCACCACGATTAGGTCCACCAACCAATCGCGGTCACTAAGCTTACTTCGGTATGATTTCCGAAAATTCTTCTATCGTCAGGTTGACCGATGGTATGAGGTCCACAAGCAATAGGACTATCCCGAAATAAGTCTATTCAAGCATGATTCGAAAATGATTGAATGCGGTGTACCAGCATCAAAAGGTACACACAGGTTGAAATAAAATTTCGAGTATACCTGAAATCATTCGGGCCACCGGATCGTCGATCCTCCTCATCACATGAATCTGGGACTTGCCGGCCCCCGAACCGGACGCTCCCGTCTGATAAATACGAGCTCCAACTCTATTTGCTTCCATTGTCTTAAACGACGTTGACAAAGCAGTCTGATTCTGAAACGCTGATTGCTTCGGGGCCTGAGATGCCGCCGGAGCCGACTAGGAGTCCTTTCGGCAAAAACAGGCCTTATGCTTAAAATTCCCACAATTATAGCACGCGATAGACGGTTTCAGACACTCTGTGCTGTAATGACCCGGCGTTCCACAATTGAAATAGGTGATGGCCGAACAGGCCGCTCGGGACTGAGATCCCGCACGATTTTGCGCCGTAGGAGGTCGCTCAGAAACGATAGGACTCACACGAGGCTTCTTGAAGGTTGACTAACCGCCTTCGGATTGATTACGCTTCGTTGATTTCTTGCTGACAGATGAAGGTTGTTGTTCAGCACTTTCCTTAGGAGTTGGCTCATACGGGAGAGTTCTCTCGATTAATCCGGCCAGAGTGGCGCAATGATGATTGAGCAACTGCACATGGGTCATCATGGCCTGTATAAAAGTGAGTGGATCAACCCGAACATCTTCTGATCGAGCCGAGTCCTGGGTACGATTTCCCGGCAGCGAGTGATTATTTCTCGGGTTTCGGCCCGCACCGCGGCCTCTCCCCGTGCATCCCCTGACAGCTCTCTCCATACTGAAGTAGGAAGGTCGCATAATGATTATATTTCCCGCATGATTAGCACGTTATGATTATGTCATGAGATGATGAAAATGAGTATACATGCTCTAACTTAGTGATTATATGAATGATTTACTGAAGTTACATGATTATCTGATGAAATTCTTGAAATGATTATCTTGAATAACTTAACAAGATTGATAATATGATCATCCAGATCGACAACTGAGTAATGAAATGAATTGAGTAATTAATGAGTTAACATGATCGTCCTGATCATTAACTGAGTAATGAAATGAATTAAGTGATTAATGAGTTAACATGATCGTCCTAATCACAATGAATGATGATGTTTGAGGATTGTTAATTGATGAATGATGAATGATGAATGAATGACTATTGCCAGAAATTATACCATGGCGTTAGAAATCTTACAGTTCTCCCGGTCTGATTGGCTCGGCATTTGCACAGGTCACACGTGACGCGAAAGTCCAATGATACTAGTCTGATGACGATGATTTCAAATGAGACATGACTCGGAAGGTAGTATTCAAAACCATTCTCTGATACCAACTCTGTTACACCCCAAACTAGGCGGATATTACAGTGCCGTAGATCCCCAACTGGGACCCACCAGGCAAATGAAAATGAATGAATTACACAGGATAAATGTAGTACCGAACCACATTACAACAATAATTACTCCGATGAGGAGTTTAGTTACAACACACCAGGACAATACCGAATACTAGTGTATTTTATATGAAGATAAAATACACAACACTGAATGAAACTGAGTATCCAAATGAAAGTCTGCAGCGGAAAATAAAGGACAATAACATGAATAACTGAAAGATCGGGGCCCCCTACTAGTATCACTGGGACTCCTTGCCATCAACATGCTATTCCCGTGCTTTTGCCTTGCCATGACCTGAAAAACAAAATCCCAAATGGGTTACCATACGTAACAACAAACCTCAAGGGATGAAAATAAACAAACATTATTATATAAGAAGATATGAAATATCCTATCGAAACATACGCAATCAAACATGCTATATGAATCAACTAACAGTACGGCTCAAAGGGTGGTACCACACTACGCCCGGGATGGAAATGTGTCCGTGCACAAGCCACCAACGAGTATCGATCGAATACACGTGTGGTCTTGTACCTAATCAGTCTCACGAGATAATATGACTCGTGTGCACAGTCCAATGTGAGGCCAACAACCAACACACGACTTAAACGTGCCCGACATGAAAATCCAACACATACCAACCGGCACGCCAGTATGACCCGGAATGCCACGATATAACAAAAGTGACATCGAAAATGAATAATGACTCACCGAGGTGGAATGGTAGTGAAATAAATGACAGCTCAATGAAATGATTGGAACCGTCGTTCCTTATGACTGAAGTGATTAATTGACAATAACAAGTTTGATACGGTTAATACACTGATGAATGAGTTATGATTATGAATGAACAACAACAAAAGGGATGAATATCCTTTTAACCGAGTAAGAATTAACTTACACAATACCGATGACAATTATCCTTCCACGAACAAATGTCATAAATGCGATGTCGGTCGCTCGAACAACCTTGAATAACACAAACACCAACAATCCGTTCAACATACGTACCAAACACGATTATAACGAACTCAACACGCCAATACGACTAAACCAAGTCCATTGAGGCATTAAATCAAACACGTTGCGTCCAAACTCCGATTGTTTACAATCAAACCTCAATATACCAATATCAAATCTTCCAAGAAGTGTTTCAAACCACCAAAACATATCCAATACGATTAATAATCCAAAACGAATATCCAAAAACGTGATTATAACGACAATTAATCGAAAACCCCCAATTTCAACTCGATAATCAAAGTGTTCTTGAATAATCCCTCAATAATCCAATGAATCCTTATACTAACTCATAATCACATACATATCCCTTCATATAACATGATTATAATATCCAAAACATCATATCTCAACACAAAATCGAAATCCAAGATGTTGAAGAAATTACCTCTTGAAGATCCAACCACTTCGATCCAATGAACACGAGTTAAAACGAGTATCCAAGCTTCCCAAATGAATGAAGATGATGAAAATTACACACTCAAGTGATTGATGATGGCAAAATCTCTCCCTCAACCCTCTCTCTCGGATAAAAGAAGAAAAGGAATGAAAATGAGGAAAAAATGTCCCGGCCGAGTCCTTAAATACTGCCGGAAGTTACGGCCGTAACTCGGCCCTCTTACGGTCGTAACATTCCAAGTCAATGGCCTTACGGCCGTAACCGGCCAACTCGTACGGCCGTAACTCGGCTTCGTCCGAAAGCCTGCCGACAGACTTACGGCCGTAACCGCTCCTGAGTTACGGGCGTAACCCGCCTTCGTCAAAAACATCCGCCGACATCCTTACGGCCGTACCCGCACACCTTACGGCCGTAACTCGGATGATACGGCCGTATCCGGCAAAACTTACGGGCGTAAGCCCTCTTCGTCGAAAATGACCAGGCACCTTGCCTGGAGCGTACAGCCGTATCCGGCCAAGCCTTACGGCTGTACCTTCCTCGACTTACGGCCGTATGCCGCAACCCTTACGGCCGTAAGTCACCCTTGGTCGACAACACCTAAAATTTACGAACACCACTTACGGCCGTATCCTCCCCTTCTTACGGCCGTAACTCGCCTTCGGCCAAAAATGCTCGGGCAGCCTGCTGGACACGTACGGCCATAACCGGCCAGCCTTACGTCCGTACCTGCTCAACTTACGGCCGTATCCCGGAACCTTACGGCCGTAACTCGATGCTGGCCAAGGTGAATAAAACCGATAACTCCGATTCCTCGCTACGACTGATGAATGATCCGACACCATACGAATGTGAAAGTGAACAAGTCTAACACGAGCCAAAGATGATACTCCCAGTACAATGCTATCAAGCACAATGAAAATGATAATACTCCCGTCTCGATCTATACGGAGATGAAATGACGATTGGTAACTGATATACGATTACAATATGCCAACAGCGAACGCAAATGAATGATTCACGAATGATGAGTGATTATTAATGAGTGAAAATTACTGAGTGACAATTACAGACTGATAATTACTGAATGAAAATGAATGAATTATAACCGGGTATTACAGTTGATTCGTTCGCCACGCATATGTTTTGTTATCCCTTTTGTGGGAGGTGTGATGACGACCTTTAATGTTCTCATTTCGTGGTGACTTGCGTGTTATCACACCTGTGTGAACTGTTAAAGTTTGGATTTGTACGTTTGTGTACATGTGTGATTGTTCCATGATGTTTGTAATTATATGCTGGTTATTGTTCGGGCCTTTGAGGTCGCCGAACGATACCGTCATTGCTATAGTGTTTGTGTGTGTATTACTTTACGATGGTAATCGTTGTATATGATATGTGTTACGATTCTTTGTTGTGCTGAGTTGGCATCTCCGGTATGTTGCTTTGTGACGTTATGCCCCATTGTATCTAGCATTTGTATTTTCGGTATGCCCGGCCCGAGGTGTTTCAACCGTGGTGTGCTGGGGGCATTCAGTAACGCATTTCAAGTGCGGACCCGAGGGACACCGAATCCAGTTTTGCAAATGGGCTACCGAGACTTTCGGAGTTCGCGCTTCAGCATAGTTATCAGGAGCGGCTCTGAGAGGCCCAGTGGAGATTTTTCTGTCGGTTGCTTTTGTGTGGTTACCTTGTTTCCGTTGTTGTGAGTTGTGGGGACGACCTTCTTTTATAAGAGGATGAATGTAATACCCGTATTATTTTTGGATTCTGCATTTCCTCTTTCTCAGGTCTATCGACTCGCTCGTGTTCGTTGATACTTTCTGAGGTTGTTCTGTATTTCAGTTTCATCGTTCGAACGAGCTGTAATCTTGTTTTGGGTCGATCTGGTATCGCTGTGACTTTTCCGAGTTCGGTTCGATTCTTGTGAACCTTGTTCGGAAGTAACATCTTTTGGTTCTGCTAGTTCTTTTATTCGAAGTGGATCAGATTTGGAACTTCTGTATTTTCGACTCTGTCGACTCATTTATGTTCGTTAACATTTTCTGAGCTTGCCCTGTCCCTTACTTTTGTTAATCGAACGAGTGTTTCGAAATGACTCGTTTGTCGTTGTGACTTTTCAATTGCTATTCCCTTTCCTATGGATCTTATGTGAATCACATCTTGTTGTTTTCACCGGATCAAATATTGTCCCGAGCCGAGACGTGAACCTGGGAGTTGTTGTTTGAATTTTATTGTTCTTCGTGATTCGAATATGATTGTTCGATTTTTGTTGTCTCGACCGTTGTGGTTCGATCGTTTGATTGTTCGGTTTTTGTTGATATCATTTCGTGATTGTTGAGCGTTCAGACTCCTTCCTAATTTCCCTTAAGTTCGGGAAATTAGTTTCGTTTTCGATCTTCCAACCCTTGGGCGGTGGAATTCCGTATTTGTTTAGTGGTTGGCTCGCGTTTTGATTGATGTACCGTTGGGTCGGTCAATCATATTGATTTTCGTTCGTTGTGTTTTGTGATTGTTCGGATAATTGACTTGACTATATTATCCATTTGATGACGCTTGTCATTTGTTGGTTTTATTATATCCCTAACGGCGACGTTGTATTGGTAGCCGTAGAGCGTGTTTTCACGCCGTATATTCCCTTGTGTTGCTTGTACGTTTCGCCGATGGGCTTAAGTTACGCGTTTCTTGTGTATCTCGTGGAGTTTTCCTGGCGGGGATATTACTTCTCCCTACTTGTTTTAAGTTTCGGGACGAAACTTCTTTTAAGGAGGGTAGAATGTAATACCCGTAATTTCGATTTCTGGTAATTTCTTTTTTTTCCGCGGAAGTCCATTTTGACGACTCGCTCATGACCGTTTCGCCAATCCGAGAATGATTAATTCTACACTTTTTGTCATCCGAGATCGTTTCGGTGTCGTTTTGTTGAGTTCTGTGTCCTTAATCGACTTTTTCATGTGTGAGTTCGACTTTGTAAAGTCACCATTAATTCTTGGAAACTCCAAAAATTCTGAATCATTGCAATATTATAGATCATCAAGTTATCTTTCCAATGTCTCAAACGATGAGTCAATCGGAGTCCAGACGAAGGAGTTATGGTCGAAATAGCTAAGACTGCACGATGTGCCTTTTTGGTGTTAGTGGATCGTACTGTGCCGCGGCACACTGGCCGGGCCGCGCACTAATCCAGTCTGGGCGCTTTTTTTGTCCGTGGCCGCGGCACACTTGTCTGTGCCATGCACACAGGGCAGATTAGCCTATTTACGCGGATTTTGTGAGATGAATGCTCATTTCATCTCTTCCTTCATTCCTCCTCCTCTTGGGCGATCTTGTGGGCGATTTTTGGGCATTTTTGCATCATCAATCCCAGCGAACTTCATGTTCTTCCAGTTCTTGGTGTGGATTAATAACACCAACAATTGTTCTTCATCATTAATCCAAGGTAAATTCCTACTTTTAGGTGGATTGGGGGTTTTTGTTCGTTTTGTCCGATTTAACCGTAATAACTTAGATTTGTGATGTATTGATGATTAATTAGATGTATTCTATCATTTCCCTTGTTATTCCATGGTTGGATCGTATAGATTCGTTGTTTTGGTCGAGTTCTTGACCGACGCCTTGAAGGTGTCCGATAAAATGTCATAGAGGGGTTTTCGGGCGTTCTACGATTATTCTTCCTCGTATGATCAATGATTTATTGATTATATGTTGTTAGGGTCGAGTTTCTTGCGAAGAAACCGAGTTGAACCCTTCCGTGCGTTGTCGTCTTTCTTTTCGATTGCATCGGGCGTTTCGAAGCTTTCCGGTTGAGCCGTGTTCGTCGGGATACTTGTGTGCCGATTTTGAGGCAAGTACCTTGTCCATACTTTTCTTGTTTTGTGGATATGATAATTAGTGATCATCTTGGTATGTTTTTTGATTGTTTGAAATGAGTTTTCAAAAGATTTGATTAGCCTTGTTAAAGGCCCTCTTTCAAAACCGTGTGTTTTTTGTGATTGGTGTGTTTCGTGACCGAGTATGTGAATCTTATGGATATGTTTGGTGTTGATGTCGCACTTGATATTGCGTGTATTCGTATATGGCTTTATTTCGGTGCAGTGTGGTTTGACGTGGTGTTTTGCTAAGTGTTTGATGTCTCTGAGTGAATTGTTTGGATATCTTTGTTGTATGGTGCTATATATGTGATTGTGTGGATGTGGGCGGGGCCTACGGTGGCACATGGCATGTGATCATGTGGCCAGGATGCAACAAGCGATTGATCCGACCGTGAGAGCATAAGAAAAACTACGGTGGCACATGGCATGTGATCATGTGGCCAGGATGCAACAAGTGATTGATCCAACCGTGAGCGCCAAAGTTAATCTACGGTGTCACATGGCATGCGATCATGTGGCCAGGATGCAACAAGTGATTGATCCAACCGTGAGATGTTGTGATTTGTTTAGCTAGCCAGCTCGGGAGGGTCCTTCGAGGCCTCGGGCGGGATCAATGGTATTACCCTGTTCCCAAGGCGATGTATGTGTGTGATTTGTTTCGCTAGCCTGCTCGGGAGGGTCCTTCGAGGCCTCGAGTGGGATTTGTGGCTTCGTCCCGGTCCTAGGCGATGCGCGTGCGTGATTATGTTTTGTTGATTTTTATGTCCGTCGAGGACACGTGATGTTGGGCTCTGGCCCTGTGAATTGTTGTCGGTTTTCTATTTGTGAAAACAAAAACCTTTGGGTTGTGACCCCTGTTGATTTTTGGAAAGGATAAGGATTGATAATCCTAAGTTGTTTTCTATTAAAACTCCCGAGGGTATTTTAAACCATTTTGCAAACTGTTCTCGTTATTTGTGATCTTTCGGATTTGGAAAGTTTTACTCAAACTCTTGCCTCGGGAAGTATTCGTTTCGTTGTATTTGAATCTTTGAGGATTCCTGGTTATTATTGTTCTTGGAACTTGTATTGTATGGCTCGTATTTTTGCACTTGTACTTGCACTAGCAAAACAGTGGAGTTTTGCTAACCCCCGAGTATTCGGGGGGTGGATGTCTGTTTTTGCATTCAGGTTTGGGAGCATAATACAGGGCCGGCACGAAGGATGATGAAAGATGAATGATACTAATCACATGAGGACCCGTTTGATGTTATATTGGTTTAGTTGTATTTTATTTCCGCTGCAGTATTCTTTCCCCGTTGTATGAGAGTGTGTTGTATTCGACCCCTGCGTGGGCATGTATTGTAATTGAGTTGTATGTATTTATTGAAAGACCAAATCGGTCTACTGAGTCATTTTAGCCTTAAAGGCGTTGTTGAGTTGTTCGGTTTTATTACCAGCCTGGTAGAACCTTGAGGAAAGGTTCTACGGCGTGTAATATCCCTGAGCGGATTGGGGGTGTTACAATTACAGCACCGTGGGCCCCGTGCCGGAACCCACCAGGCTAAAAACCATTTTCAAAACATTTCAGAACGCTAAAAAGGCTGATGAAGGTAATATTTTGCAAATACTCAAATATATTCAAAAACATAGTTCTCAAATACCATCATAAAATACCATTTGAAAATACAAGGCGAAATGCCAAAACTCAACAGTTTCAAAACGTACGTTAAGTCACCACTTATACGTACCAATAAAATAGTTTGGGGAATCGATTTACGAAATAAACCCAAATTCGCAAAATGCCAAAAGGCCATTTTGAAAGTACATACGAGTTGGAAAGAAATACCGGGAAGCCATTTTAAAATACACTCACGCAGTGGATAAAACAAAATTCAAAATACACATTTGCAGCGGAATAAAACAACCAGAAAGGAGTACTCAAAACTCAAATAAATGCCACAGCCAGTATCACCCTGGAAGCTCATCTCTTCACGACCACTACTAGATCGATCTCCGAGTACCTAAAACAAAGCCCTCGACGGGGTCAGCCATAATACTCAATAATGGTATCGATCACATCATCATAAATAATTACATATTACATACCAATGTAATAATACTGTAAGAATATTACCAATGTAATCTTACCGTCATAACCTTACCAACTCAGAGTAATCCATAACAAATCAATCCTTACCATAATCCACATTTCGCATTCTCAAATGACGAAATGAACTCAATTACAACCATCTGTACTGTATTCAAACAATACCAAGAATCCTCAAAAATTCATCATAACTCATAAGTGTGGAATGAACCATCTGTGCCAAATCCTGTCCGTCAGATTGCACCATCATATATCAATCTAGATAAAAACCAATAACACACAACATATTTGTAGATCAACTACTACAAATTAATGATAACAAGTCCCGAAACATCGACGTACAGTCTGAATACTCATACGATCAATAACCAGATCAACTGATAAATCAACTGAGAATATCGACAACATGATAAAGCCCAACACGACTAACAAAGGATCAACAATGACCCAGAATACCATCAACAAGGTAAACTCCATACACGATCAACAAAGGATCAACAATGATCGAGAATACCATCAACAAGGTAAACTCCAAACAATCAACAATAATGGATCTCAAAGAAATAAAACCGACTGTCGAACATACCCCTCGGGCGTATGAACAACTAGTCACAAACCTTCGAACATATCCAATCATACATGGACTATGAACAAACAGTATGGCTCAAAGATGGACGTCAGAGTACGCCCGATCCGGAAATGTGTCCGTGCACAAGCCACCCCAGTATCGATCAAATACCCGTGTGGTCTTGTCCCTAATCAGTCTCACGAAGTAATCTTCTCGTGTGCATAGCCCAATGTGAGGACATGGCCCCATCACACGTCTATATGTGCCCGCCCTGAAAATCCTACACATAACCGATCGGCACGCAGATATGAATCCAGATATATCACGATGCTACATGACAACGAAACTCAAAGAATCAAATATCCAATAAGGATCAAAAGACTCACCGAAGTGAACAATACACACGGATAATGAAAGATCAACACGACCAACAATATCCAAAACAACCATCCTGGAATCACAATCCCCAAATAATGATCAAAACATCCCTTAATACCAAACAACAGTCCTGGGATCAATATCCCGCAACGAACAACCAATACAAATCTCATTAAACGAAACCTCAACTTACAACATATACAACAACTCATCAGAAATAATTATGCCCATAATTGAACAATACTTACATTACCTCAAAGCCGAAGACAATGTCCTTTCCACGAACAAACATCCCTGAACGAATGCACATGTTATACGAATAATCTTAAATAAGGTACCATTTAATACCAATAAACATTTATCCCGATACTCATGTCATCACGATAACTACCCTCGATATCCGACATTGCATATCATAGATCAAAGATAACTCACATATCTGTCTTCAGTCAAACACAATTAAATCAAAATGTACGTCAAGTCACCATTTATATCCAAGCCTCAAAACCCATGCCTTCAAGCTCATAATCGACTTCAAATGACCAAGAATCCATGTCTGAGTGTTGAAGCGCAAAAATGAAAATTAAATTCCGAAGAAAATTAAATGATGGGCGTCCACTTTTATAAACTTCCAGCTCGTTAAGTACGTAACATGCCAAAATTAACGTATGTAACCAACATTTATGTACGCTATCTGACCTTGGTAGCGTACGTAACGACAGTCCATAACGTATGTAATACGTACGTTGACTTGCTACAGTAACATACATGTTAACGTACGTAATGATCCGTCCTTAGCGTACGTAATGCTCGAGGTTGACTCGCCTGTCCACATCCGTTCCCGACACCGAGTCCCACCTGCCGACCACAACTCGGTCCTGTCCGATTCCTCTGGTTACGTAGGTAATGCCTTATTCATAACATACGTAAATCATAGCAATTTAGCACACATAAGTCCTTAAGCTTAGCACACGTAATTGTCTTCTGTACTTGGCCAAAATCCAACTGTTTTGATCCGACGTCTCGGCATACATAATACAAACATACGGCATACTGAATACATATACTCAATTCGATAACATTCTCATATGATATACCCGATATCAAAATTAAAATAACCTGATACACGAAATCCTCAATGTAATTGTCGACCAAGTACGACAATTATACAAATACAGCTGTCTCAGTTCTCAATTTATTTTATCCATACTGTATAGTCACCAAGCTATCCAGTATATCTCAGATAAAATAATGTGAAAAAAATATACTGAAAATCCAGATATTATATACTATCCCCCTTAAAATAAGTTTCGTCCTTGAAACTTGCAACCCTGTCACAAACAACAAATCATCCAAAATTTTCCAAACTCATCACAAAAGCAATCAATCGCCGCCCCAAGCGAATAACCAAAACGATATACTTACAGGTGCGTGAAGCCGATAATCTCCCGTGATACTAGCACACGACTCCCATACGAAGCCTCAACACTATACCAACACATACCAATATCACAATTAGCAATTTGAAAAGATCTCAAAAATTTTGGAACCTCCAAAAATCAGTTCGACTCAAAGTCAGGAAAAATCATTTTCAAAAGTCACGCTACTACCATGCTGGTAGAGCCCCATAACACACACGCCCGGGTTTCACAAAACCCAAGATCCGATACCATCTTCTGTAACACCCCCCAAACCATCCGAGATAATACAGCACCGTGAGCCCCGTGCCTGAACCCACCAGGCTAAAAACCATTTTAAAAAATGTTTCAAAACGCCAAAAAGGCCGATGACGCTAATATTTTGCAAATACTCAAATATATTCAAAAACATAGTTCTCAAATACCGTCATAAAATACCATTTGAAAATACAAGGCGAAATGCCAAAACTCAACAGTTTCAAAATGTACGTCAAGTCACCATTTATACGTACCAATAAAATAGTTCAGGGAATCGGTTTACAAAATAAACCCAAGTTCGCAAAATGCCAAAAGGCCATTTTGAAAGTACATACGAGTTGGAAAGAAATTCCGGGAAGCCATTTTAAAATACACACACGCACCGGATAAAACACAATTCAAAATACACATTTGCAGCGGAATAAAACAACCAAAAATGAGTACTCAAAACTCAACTAAATACCACAGCCAGTATCACCCGGGAAGCTCATCTCTTCACGACCGCTACTAGCTCGATCTCCGAGTACCTAAAATAAAGCCCATGACGGGGTCAGCCACAATACTCAATAATGGTATCGATCACATCATCATATATAATTACATACCAATGTAATAATACTGTAAGAATACTACCAAATGTAATCTTGCCGTCATAACCTTACCTACTCATAGTAATCCATAATAAATCAATCCTTACCATAATCCACATTTCGCATTCTCAAATGACGAAATGAACTCAATTACAACCATCTGTACTGTATTCAAACAATACCAAGAATCCTCAAAACATCATCATAATCATAAGTGTGGAATGAACCATCTGTGCCAAATCCTGTCCGCCGGATTGCACCATCATATCTCAATATGGATAAAAACCAATAACACACAACATATCTGTAGATCAACTACTACAAATTAATGATAACAAGTCCCGAAACATCGACATACAGTCCGAATACTCATACTATCAATAACTAGATCAACTGATAAATCAACTGAGAATATCGACAACATGATAAACCCCAACACGACTAACAAAGGATCAACAATGACCGAGAATATCATCAACAAGGTAAACTCCAAGCACGATCAACAAAGGATCAACAATGACTGAGAATACCATCAACTAGAGGTTGGAAAATCACCCAAACCCTCACGATCCCGAAAACGGCACAAAACAATCCGTAAAATCGTAGGAAAAGCATGTATATGGGGTAGATATATCATAATCTCAAGATTATCAAGCCTCAAACCATATACATTGAACGAATCTAAGAAAACCCCGAAAATTCCCAAAAATAGGGTTCTAAGGATTTTTACCTTGCTTTGGAAGATGGAAAGGATTAGATGCTGTGAAATCTTTGTTCTCCAACCAAAGATGTTGTTATCTGAAGAAAGATCGCTTCCAAACTCCCTGAATCGCCTAAATTCGCTACTTATGGTCGAAAATTGAGTGAGAGGATGAAAAATGATGAAATGGAAGTCAACTGTCCAATATATACTCGCCCAGTCTAGCGCACGCTACGCCTAAATATTAGCGTGCGCTAACAGGTCACCCAGTAGTCCAGTGGCTACTGTCCGCAGATGTTAGCGCGCGCTACTCAACATCCTTAGCGTGCGCTAACTGGTGTCCTGCCAAAGTCCCAGTTCACTGACTCAGCCCGATAGCGTGCGTTAACACTGTGCACTAGCGCGTGCTATGCAACACATATAACATGCGCTAGCCGCTGCTTAGCATGCGATACCTGCTAGTCCAGAAAGTCTGAAACCTCACTGCCTCTGCCGACTCAGTCCGTTAGCGCGCGTTAAGGCTCAAAACTAGCGTGCGCTACTCACGCAGAATTAGCGTGCGTTAGCATAGGCCTAGCATGCGCTACCTCCCTGACCCAGAACACTTCTGAAAGGTCTAAACGGCATGATCATGATCCAAACAAGGCATGAAACTCTAGATCAATACCGAAACTATCACAAAGAGTTTACAGAGCTACAAAACAGGAAGAACGGTATGGTCAAAAAGTCAATAAAAAGTATAGGTATTATAGTACATATGTATTGTGATTGTTTTGTACACCATGCGTTGGCCTGACGGGATCATCATGAGAATCTATAGCTGTGTGCACTGAATCATTGGACGGGTAGTTCCACCATATGTTGGTCTGACGGGATCATCATAGGGATCTATGCTGTGTGCGCTGGATCGTTGGAATACCACGAGTATGTTGAGATTTATAAGTTGTGTTGTGCATTGTCTTGTTATTGTTTCTCATTGCGGAAACTTGTTGTTATCACTGTTGATATTATTGATGTTATTGTTCATGGGTTGCTGAGTAAATCATTGTTGTGTAATTATCGTACTTGTACTAGCATCGTTGTGCTAACCACTTCGGGGTGAACATTTGTTTTATGCTCAGGATCCAGGAGGGGGGAAACAACCACTATAGCTGCATGATGACGAGGGTGCAGAGTGATGTTTATGGCCGGGAGAGTTTGTCAGTTGTGTTATATTTTAATTTACTCGAGTATGTTGTCATTTTGGTTGTATTTGATGTTTATTATCGGGGGTGACCGATTGGCATTTTTTCCAGACTTGTAATGTAATAATAAATTTTGTTGTTGGTATTTAATAATTTTGTTTTAAATTTCTTAGCCTAGTAAATCCTTATATCAAAGATTTACGGCGCTGTAATAATCCTCAATATCTCAGGTTGTTACACAAACTAGGTTCTAGGTGCTTGCTTGAGTCCATACAGTGCTTTTCTTAGCCTATATACAAGGTCTTCGCCTTCAGTGTTGACAAACCCTAGAGGTTGTTCAACATAGACTTCTTCCGCGAGTTCTCTATTCAGGAATGCTCTTAACATCCATTTGATATACATTAAAGTTCTTGTGAGCGGAGGATGTTAGAAATATCCTGATGGCTTCTAATCGGGCTACGGGTGCAAAGGTTTCATCATAGTCGATTCTTTCGTCCTACCTGTATCCTTGGGCAACTAATATAGATTTGTTCCTGATTACAAGTTCATTTTCATCCTTTTTGTTTCTGAATACCCATTTGCTTCCTATGACTGATTAATGTGTTGGTCTAGGAACTAGGTTCCAAATATTTTTTTGTTCGAAACCATTGAGCTCTTCTTCCATCGAAGTTATCCAGTGAGAATTATTCAGAGCTTCATTGGTCGAAACAAGTTCGGATTAGGCTAAGAATGCAGCTAAGGTGTACATAGCGAGGGTCCTAAGTTCGTCTTGAGATTTCCGTACAGGGAATTGAGACTTCTCAGAATCTGTCTCTTCTTGTGCACAAAGTACAATTCCCTGTGTACTCTGTATTTTCCTATGTGTGGTTATACCAGCATCAATATCTCCAATTATTAATTTCTGGGGGTGATCTCTAAACCACCTCATGTCTGGTTCTAGCTCTGCATCTCGTGCTGTAACCTGTTGAACTGTAGCCTCAACTTTAGCTTGTACAACATCAGCTTCGACTGCTTCTGTTGGAGTTAGGGGGTCATCAAGAGAGAGTATCTGGATGCTTTGGGTTAGGTCTTCTACTCCTGTAGGGTCACAATGGGGTTATCAAATACTACATGGACGGATTTCTCTATTGTCAGCATTTGTTTGTTAAATATCCTGAAAGCTTTGCTGACATAGGAATATCCAATGAAAATACCATCATCCGAATTTTCGTCGAAGGTCTTCAGTTGATCCTTCCCATTATTGAGAATGTAACACCTGCATCCAAAAATATGAAATAATGCAACCATTGGATTTTTGTTATTCCATACCTCATATATGGTTTTGTTGTGAGGCTTATTGATGATACACCAGTTTTGTGTGTAGCATGCTGTATTTGTCGTTTCTCCCCAAAAATACTAAGGCAATTTGCTTGGGGCTAACATGGTCCTTGTTGCTTCTTTCAGCATCCCGTTCTTACACTCGGCAACATCATTTTGTTGAGGAGTCCGGGCTGCTGAGTATTCATGTTGTATGCCATTATCCGCACAGTATTGCTCTATAAAGCAATTTGTAAATTATGTGCCTCTTTTGGAATGAATGGATACAATACTCAACCCTTTCTCATTCTGCATCTTTTTGAGGTGCTCTAGCAACTTTATGATGGTATCTTTCTTCTTGTTCAGGAAGATGGTCCAAGCGTACCTGGAGAAATCGTCAACAATAACGAGATAATATTTCTTACCTCCCAAACTTACAGGGTATACAGGGCCGTAGAGGTCCATGTGTGGCAAATCCAGTACTCTGTGGGTTGGCAGATATGACTTGATCTTCGGAGTGGTCTTAACCTGCTTGTCTTTCTGACAGGATCCACAGACGCTGTTTGACGTCACTGTCGAAATGCGTCAATTATTTATAAAGTTCCTTAACTTGCTTCTACAAAATAGTTGTATTGGCAAGTAAGATTCAAACCAACAGCGAACAGAAGAATTAATTAAACTTATTGAGTTGAATATTTATAAAAACAAAAATAGTAATACTAAATAAATAATAGTACTAAATATAATATTAGTAAATATAATAAAAAGGGGGCTTTGGCTGATTTAGATTAAATAAGATAAATTAAAATAACAAGTAGGCAAATAAAAAGAAGTAAAATTTTAATAATGAAAAACGATTTCAATTAATATCCAGTTCTTAGTTTCGTTATCATCCTTTCTAATTTAATTTATGGATTAATGCAGAACATATCTTTTCTTTATCCCCAATGAATTCCTACTACGAAATCAATAACAAGTTATGTTGACCCCACTCGTCTGTTAAGTTTATTTAATCAAAACAAGCTCTTCAATTAAACCTACTAGACGAAGGATTCAAAACAAGATCTTCAAATCTTGTTCGTTAGATGCATAAGGAACCAAAACGATGGAAATAGATCGGATCTTGAGTTCACAAGCTCGACCCAAGGGATCCTGATTTTGTTTTACCCAACTGAATAAAATTAAGTGTTGCTACTTGTGATTTAGAATTATAATGATTACGTATTATAACCCTAGATCTATCAATAGATATAAAAACCTCAATTAAGTTGGCCCAACTAATCAAAGTGAATTATAGCATAAATAAATTTGTTCAATAACACAAAGATAATTCAAGAAAAATAAGGCAAGAATTGTAATACCCGGTTGTAATTCAGTCATATCATTCAGTAATTTCATTCGGTGATTGTCACTATGTAATCTTTCACTTGTTAATAATCATTCATCCGTGTTCACCGTTCGGAATAATTTCGAGTTGTGTATCGATATTGTTCATTGTTTCAACCTTATTCGGGAATCGAGACAAGAGTAGTATCTTGATCGTGGTAATTGATTCATTAGTCGATGTTGACGTTGGTATTCATGTCATTTCAAATCTATTCATTGTTCAAATCGTGTTTTGTTGGGCGAATCCTTGTAATCATTGCTTGGAACCATCGTTTTGGGGTTTCCGTACTTCCATTTCGTGTTATTAGTTCTCAAATATCGATTCCTATTGCTTTATTCTCTTCCCGGGTTATTTTTCTTCATTTTAGGACCCAAGGGGGGTGTGGGCCGCGGCACAAGGAGTGTGCGCCGCAGCACACACATTTTCCAGTTTTTGGCCGAGCGGCCTGTACTATGTGCTGCGGCACATGTCGGCCGGGCCGCGGCACACTGCCGCGGCACACTGCCGCGGCACACCCGTCCGGGCCGCGGCACACTCGTATAGTATTTTTGGTCATTCAGCGTCTGTACCTTGTGCCGCGGCACATGCCGGAAGGGCCGCGGCACACTGCCGAGACACTGCCGCGGCACACTCGGCCGTGCCGTGGCACACTGCCGACCACTGGGAGCCGTTTTTGGGCCTGTGCCGCGGCACACATGGCAGTCAACTCTATAATTGCAGTTTTTGAGCGGATCACCTCATTATTTTCCATTTTCTTCACCTACACACGAGAGAGAAGGCTTGAGGGTGAGGTTTTTCTTTATCTATCACTTGAGTGTTGGATTTTCATCATTTTCATTCGGTTGTGAAGCTCGGATCATCGATCTATCGCGATTT
This sequence comes from Orobanche coerulescens, assembly GCA_033398695.1. Classification (NCBI taxonomy): domain Eukaryota; kingdom Viridiplantae; phylum Streptophyta; class Magnoliopsida; order Lamiales; family Orobanchaceae; genus Orobanche; species Orobanche coerulescens. The sequence continues at coordinate 59,064,869 of CM065806.1, forward strand.
CATCGGATTATAATACTTGGATCTTCAAAGGTAATATTCATCAAACCTCTTGGATTTCGATTTTGTATTGAGTTATGATGTTTTGGATGTTTAAAATCATGCTGTATGAAGTGATATACGCATGATTATGGATATGTTTGATTATTCATTGGATTATTGAAGGATTTTCCAAGAACACTTTGAATATTGAGTTGGATTTGGGGGTTTTCGATTAATCGTTGTTGTAATCACGATTTTGGACATTCACATCAGATTATTGATCGTATGGAAGATGTTTTGTTGGTTTGAAAACATTTTTTTTGGGTTTTGATGTTGGTTTAATCAAGGTTGGGTTGTTAACAATCGAAGTTGGCCTCAAAGTGTTCGATATAATGCCCCAATGAACTTGGTTTAATCGTATCAATGTTTTGAGTTCGTTATATTTGTCTTTGATTCGTATTTTGAACGAATTGTTGGTCATTGTATTATTCAAGGTTGTTCGAGCGACCGATATCTCAATTAGGACGTTGTTCGTGGAAGGATAATTGTCACCGGTGTTGGGTAAGTTAATTCTTACTCGGTTAAAAGGATATTCATTCCTTTGGTTGTTGTTCATTTATAATCATAACTCATTCATCATTGTATTAAACGTATCAAAACTTGTCATTGTCAATTAATCAATTCAGTCACAAGGAATGACGGTTCCAATCATTTCATTGAGCTGTCATTCATTTCACTATCATTTCATCTCGGTGAGTCATTATTTGTTTTCGATGTCACTTTTGTTATGATTGTGTTTATTCAACTCTTAAGGATTGTTGTTCTGTGTAACTGACCCCGTTTGGGGATATTGTTTTTCAAGTCATGGCAAGGCAAAGGCACGGGGAGATCATGTTGACGGCAAGGAGTCCCAATGATACTAGTAGGGGGGCCTAGTCTTTTCAGTCATTTATGTTTCCTTCATTTATTCCGCTGCAGACATTCCGTTTGAATACTCATTTCACTCAGTGTTGTATATTTTATCTCTATATAAAATATATATGTATTCTGTATTATCCTGGATGTGTTATAAGAAACTCCTCATCGGAGTAATTATTGTTGTAATGTGGTTCGGTACTACATTTACCCGGTGTAATTCATTCATTTTCATTCGCCTAGTGGGTCCCAGTCGGGGGTCCACAGCACTGTAATATCCGCCTAGTTTGGGGTGTTACAGAGTTGGTATCGGAGCGTGGTTTTGAATACTACCTTCCGAGTCATGTCTCATTTGAAATCATCATCATCGGACTAGTATCATTGGACTTTCGCGTCACGTGTGACATGTGCAAATGCCGAGCCGATCAGACCAAGAACTGTAAGATTTCTAACACCATGGTATAATTTCTGGCAATAATCATTCATTCATAATTCATTAGTTAACAATCCTCAATCATCATTTTCATTTTGACCAGGACGGTCATGTTAACTCATTAATCACTCAATTCATTTCATTACTCGGTTGTTGATCTGGAAGATCATATCATTAATCTTGTTAACTTGTTCAAGATAATCATTTCAATAATTTCATCAGATAATCATGTCACCTCAGTTAATCATTCATGTAATCACTGTGTTAGGGCGTGTATGCTCATTTTCATCATCTCATGTCATAATCATAACGTGATATTCATGCAGGAGATTTAATTATCAAGTGACTTTCCTACTTCAGTATGGAGTGTAATATCCGTGTTTTCTATTTTTAGTAATTTCTATTTTTGGTGTATATTCGTTTCGAACAACTCGCTTGGCACTATTTTTGAATTATGAACGTATTTTGTTCTTGGAGTTTCTCCGCTTAGATGGGTCTCGATGATGTTTTTACGTAATTTCATCTTGTGTTATATTTTGTCTCATGTGTATTCGATTCTCGTTAAACTCGTTCGATTTCGTCATTTTCTTACTTCCATGAGTTCGTATGATTGAGTAGAGCATGTTGTGAGTTTCGGATTGTTAATCCGACGTTGTATCGTGATTTTTGGATGTTTGGGCCGTTTTTTTTTTTGTAATTTCCTAGAAGTTTAGGGAATTTGTTCCTTGTTCGACTTTGGTTGTGTACCTCAGATCGTTTTGGGGTTCCGTACTTCCATTTCGTGTTATTGTTGCCCAAATATCGATTCATATTGCTTTTATTCTCTTTCCGGATCATTTTTCGTCATTTTGGGACCCGAGGCAGGATGTGGGCCGCGGCACAAGGATTGTGCGCCGCGGCACACACATTACCCAGTTGTTGGCCGAGCAGATCGCACTGTGCCGCGGCACAAGGATTATGCGCCGCGCACACAGTCGTGCCGCGGCACACTTGTCCGGGCCGCGGCACACCCGTGTGGCACTTGCCGGCCAAAACCTACTGTACCGCGTGCCGCGGCACAGTCCGGCAGGGCCGCGGCACATGCCGAGTCTGGGCCGCGGCACACTTCGAATGAGCCGCGGCACAACGAGCGGTCAGCCGATCACTGGGCCCAATTTTTGGCCCTGTGCCGCGACACAGTTTAGCTGAGCCGCGGCACACAATGCGGTCAGTGCTATATCAGCGTTTCTTTTTTAGCGGATGCAGTTCATTTCTTCCTTCCTTCCACCGTACGCGAGAGAGAGAGGGTTGAGGGGGGGATTTTTCTCCATCTACCATTTGATTGTGTGTTTTTCTTCATCTTCCTTCGATCGTGTAGCTCGGATTGTGGATCTAGCACGTGTTGTTCGGATTATAGGGCTTGAATCTTCAAGAGGTAAGAACTCCTTTAACCCTAGTATGATTTTGGGGAGGGTTTGGTGTTGATCTTGTATTTTAATCCGATTTAACCGATGTTGTTGTTAGATTTTGATAGTATACTCGTGACCCTTGGTTTTCTTGTTATTGGTTGGGATGAAATCCCGTTATTACACCATTGACCGATTTCATTTCCTTATGCGCTCGTGGTGTCCGATGAATTTTCCCAACGGGTAGAACTAGGATGAATTTCTTCGTATTCATGATGTTGAGATTGGTTGTATATCATTATTATGTTAGGGTTGGATTTGAGAGGATTGTTCGGACCGTAACCTATTCCTTCGTCGTTTCCTTCGCGTCGTATTATCCAAGGCAAGTACATGTATTATATTTCATTATGTGTGTACGGTTTTGATGCGAATGATGTAAACTGGTTTATTGAACGATTGTATTGGTTACTCTTCCACCTGGGGATGGCATGGGGCCTCTGGGGGCCGATACTAATGGGTACGGCCACGGAAGTGGACTTGGGTGCGTGCGTTGATGTTCTTCCACCTAGGGACGGTTCGACGGGACCTCTGGGGGCCGATACTAATGGGTACGGCCGCGAAAGTGGTTTCTCACCTGGAGACGGTCCGACGGGACCTCTGGGGGCCGATACTAATGGGTACGGTCGCGAGTTACCAAACGTGGATAATTGTGATGTGGAAAGCTTGATAATATATTGATTTGGTGTAAATGTGATATTCCGGAATATTGATTTTTTTGAAATGATTTTTCCTAATGATTTGTTTGCGTTGAATCGTGTATGTATATAGTGTTGTGTAATTGTGTACTTGCACTAGCTATTCAAATGATAACCCCTTAAATGGGGGAAATGCGTCTTATTCATTTCAGGTACCGGGAGGGCTGAGGAGCAAGCACGGGACATGCATCCAAAGGATGGGCTGGCTTGATGATGTGGCTCGAGTCTGCATTTTTATGTTTTGTCATTGCATTGTCGAGTATTGAAGTTAGACTGTCTATTTTGAAACTTGGTTTAAGTCCCATGCGTGAGCAATGAATTGGTATTTAACCCCTGTTCATGTATTACGTTAAAAATGTTTTGGCCGAGGCCACGGCCTTATATACTTTTGAGTGCATCATTCGGGATTACATTGTGGTTTATATATCATGTGTTAGCCTGGTAGACCTCACGAGGGTTCTACGGCGTGTAATGTCCCAGTTGTGAATTGGGGTGTTACATTTATGGTATCGGAGCTTAGGTTTTGAATACCTAGGCTGTCGGTTAATTTTGGGTCTGTTATTGGCGTCATTTAGAGTCAGTCGTTGAGCCTAATATCATCATGCTACCGTCTTTTCGTGCGACCCGTGGCTGTAAGTCTCCTCGAACTCTTATATTCCTATAATTCGTTTTCTTGCGTTGTTCGGGATTGTGAATTGTGACACCAACTTTGTCAATTGTTAATCTTTCTGATTTTGTCCTTTTCATTCTTCCTCTAGTATGTTGATAGGTCGTCGTGGTAGACCAGCTAGGGGACGCGGCCGAGGCCGTGGTCGGGGTGCTGATAATGAAGAGGGCTCACTTTCTCAGTCCTCTGCGGACTCAGCCTCTCACTCAGTGCCGTCGGGTAATAATGCCGACGCCGGGGCTACTGTCGTACTTCAGCAGTTAGTAGCTCAGCTTGCTCAGATAGCTCAGGGCGGACGCCAGAATCCGCCCCCGACACCTGAAGAGGAGGCTAGTAAATGGCTTCAGACGGTGACTAATATGCACCCTCCTCGTTTCTCCGGAGCTTATGACTCCCTCGGTTGGGAGAATTGGCTCTTTCAGTTGTCCAGGACCTTTGATGCCGTAGCTTGTCGTGAAGACAGGAGGGTACATATCGCCCAGTACCTCCTGGATAAGGAAGCTGCGGAATGGTGGGAGGCCGTTGTGCCCAGAGACCGTCGAGCTACTTGGGAGGAATTCAAGGCTGCTATGGAAGAAGAGTATTGTCCGCTGCCAGTCAAGGAGCGCAGAATTGTGGAATTCTTCACCGCTACACCTCAGGATGTGCCTATTTCTCAGGCCATCATTTCTAACAATCAGCAGTAGGGTTTCGTTAGAGATCAAGTGAGAACAGAGGCTGATAAAATCCGTTACTTCAATATGCGCATGAAGCCGCATATCAGGCAGAGAATGGCACCGCTCATGTGTGCCACTTTGAAGGAATACCTGGATCGCGCTCTGGCGATCGAGATGGCTGTCCCGGAATCAGAGTCGGTTTCGGAAGCTAAGAAGTCGAAGACTACCGGCGGGTTCTCGGCCGGTAAAGGTGGACAGTTTTTGAGGTCTCGTTCTGCTCCTACACCAGGGAAGAGGCCGTTTCATCAGGCCGGTGGATCCCAGGGTAACCGTTCGGTCCAGTCTGTGGCACCAAGTGAGAGTTTGTTTTAATTGCAGTCAGCCCGAGCACGTTATGAAGGATTGCCCATTTCCGTTAGTTGCTTGCTTTACTTGCGGACAGACCGGGCATCGGGCAGCTCATTGTGAGAGGGCCACCAGGGCCGCTAGAGTTCCGACTACCACTACCGATCAGAGGGATCACAGCTCTCCAACTACTCATGTTCCGCAGAGTTCGGGCCGTGGTAGGGGTCGGGGTCAGCCGGATCGCCGTACAGCGTCGAGTTCGGGTTCAGTTCACCCCCGATTGTATCATATGAGGCGCATAGAGGAGGCGGACGTTCCGGTGGCGTCAGGTACCAATCAGATCCTTTCTCATCCAGTTTCAGTGCTTTTTGATTCGGGTGCTATCCACTCCTTTATTGCTTCGGATTGTGTGAATCGTATTGGCTTTAACTGCTTGTTTGAGTGTGAACCGTTTGTGGTGGGTACGCCTAGCGGGGATCGTATGGTTGGGGACCGGGAAGTTAGGGATTGCCCAATGAGGATCGGGAGCCAAGATTGGCCCTCGAATCTCATCGTTATAGACCTTAAGGGTGAGGATTTGATTCTCTGGGACGATTGGCTGGATCGTCACGGTGCTATCATGAACTATCGGACTCGTACCATCTCAATAGTGGCCGAGGATGGCACCGAGCATACCCTCGTCGGTTGTAAGCCAGGTAGATCGGGGAGTGTGATTAGCGCCTTGAAGGCGATGAAACTTCTGAACCAGGGTTGTGTCGGCTTTTGGTGTTACGCTCTGCAGGCGGAGGATGGCGGGGTTGACATGTCATCAATTCCAGTTGTTAGTGAGTATCCCGACGTATTCCCAGACGACTTGCCGGGATTACCACCACAGCGAGAGGTGGAGTTTCCTATCGATCTTGAGCCGAATGCAGCCCCTATATCTCGAGAACCGTACCGTATGGCACCGTCGGAGATGTTAGAGCTGAAGAATCAGTTGGGAGAATTGTTAGATAAAGGGTATATTCGACCGAGCGCATCGCCTTGGGGTGCGCCCGTACTCTTTGTTAAGAAGAAGGATGGGTCGCTTCATTTATGCATCGATTATCGAGAATTAAACAAGCTGACCATCAAAAATAAATACCCTTTGCCCCGGATCGACGACTTGTTTGATCAGCTTCAGGGGGCGACGATCTTTTTGAAGATCGACTTGCGATCGGGTTACTACCAGTTGAGGATTCGGGACATCGATATACCGAAAGCTGCCTTTCGGACGAGATATGGCCATTACGAGTTTGTGGTTATGCCTTTCGGGCTAACTAATGCCCCAGCAGTGTTCATGCAGTTAATGAACAAAGTTTTTATTGAGTATCTAGATAAATTCGTAGTCGTCTTTATCGATGACATTCTGATCTACTCACGGAGTCGTGAGGAGCACGCCTTACATCTCCGGATTGTATTAGACATCTTGAGAGCGGAGCAGTTGTATGAAAAGTTCTCTAAGTGTGAGTTTTGGCTCAAGGAGGTGATGTTCCTCGGGCATGTGATTTCAGCAGAAGGAGTTCGGGTAGATCCGCAGAAGATAGAGGCAGTGTTGGCTTGGGAGCCGCCTAAGAATGTGAAGGGGGTGAGGAGTTTTCTGGGGCTTGCGGGCTATTACCGTAGATTTGTCGAGGGGTTTTCTAAGATCGCTAGACCACTCACCCAGTTACTCCAGAAAACCCAGAAGTTCGAGTGGACCGCAGTCAGACAGAGTAGTTTTGAAGAGTTGAAGAGACGACTAACTACCTCACCCGTGTTAGCATTGCCTCAGAGGAACGAAGATTTCGTGGTATACAGTGATGCTTCGGGCCTCGGACTCAGATGCGTTTTGATGCAGAGAGATAGAGTTATTGGTTATGCATCCCGCCAGTTGAAACCGTATGAGGCGAATTACCCCACGCACGATTTGGAGTTAGCCGCGGTCGTTTTCGCCTTAAAGATATGGAGGCATTATCTCTATGGATCGTCTTGTAAGATTTTTACGGACCACAAGAGTCTGAAGTATATCTTCAGTCAGAAAGAGTTGAATATGAGACAGCGCAGGTGGTTGGAGTTAATTAAAGATTACGACCTCGAGATACTTTACCATCCGGGTAAGGCTAACGTAGTGGCTGATGCGTTGAGCCGGAAGCCGATGGCATTACAGATGTTAGAGGTACTTACACCACAGAGTAGGATCCAACGAGATTTTATTTGCCAAAATATTGAGGTTTGGGTTCAGAGAGTCCAGGGCCAGTTATGTGCGTTGGAGATCACTTCGTCCTTGACTGATGATATCAAGGGAAAACAGTATGATGATCCGTTTTTAGTCCAGCTGAGGGAGGATGTGAGGAAGGGGAAAGCCCCTGGATTTGCAGTTCACGATGATGGAGTTTTGAGGTTTCGCGGCAGACTTTGTGTACCGAGTGTTGTTGAGCTGAGACAGAAGATCTTGAGTGAAGCTCATGCTACACCTTACTCCATACATCTTGGTACGAGTAAAATGTACAAGGATGTGAGGAGCAACTACTGGTGGAGTAATTTGAAGACAGACGTTAGCGAGTTTTTGTCGAGTTGTATGACCTGTCAGCAGGTTAAGATCGAACATCAGCGACCCGCGGGGCTGTTACGACCACTTCCTATTCCTGAGTGGAAATGGGAGGATATTTCTATGGATTTCATTACCGGTATGCCTAAGACTCGGACTGGAATGAATATGATTTGGGTCGTTGTCGATCGACTAACCAAATCAGCTCATTTTCTAAGTATTAAGGACACTTGGGGGCCAGAGAGGCTTGCACGAGTGTTTATTGCGGAGATCGTGAGATTACATGGGACCCCTAAGAGTATTGTTTCGGATCGTGATGGCCGATTCATATCACATTTTTGGCAGGCCGTTCATCGAGCTTTGGGGACTGAGTTGAGACTCAGTACGTCTTACCACCCTCGCATCGACGGACAGTCAGAGCGGACGATCCAGACGTTGGAGGATATGTTGAGAGCCTGTGCCTTAGATTGGAAGGATGATTGGGAGTCGCACTTGCCGTTAATCGAGTTCACGTACAACAATAGTTGGCACGCCTCGATTAAAATGGCACCATTTGAGGCATTATATGGGAGAAGGTGTAGATCGCCGTTGTGTTGGAACGATGCATCCGAGCTGATTGGTACCGAGCCCGACATGATAGTTGAGACGAGAGAGAAGATTGGCCTGATTCGCGATAGATTGTTGACGGCCCAGAGTCGGCAGAAGTCTTATGCCGATACCCGTCGCCGATCGTTGGAGTTTGAGGTGGGAGACCATGTGTTGCTTAAGGTGTCGCCGACACGGGGAGTTTACCGCTTCGGTCGGAAGGGTAAACTTAGTCCGAGGTTTATTGGGCCATTCGAGATTTTAGATAGAGTTGGAGAGCTTGCGTATCGGTTAGGCTTGCCGCCGTCCCTGAGCCACGTGCATAACGTATTTCATGTTTCCCAGCTTAGAAAGTACGTATCGGACCCTAGCCATATTATTGATTTTGGAGAGATCGAGTTAGGGCCCGACATTACCTTCGAGGAGAGGCCGATTCAGATCTTAGAGCGTCGAGTGAAGCAACTCAGGCACAAAACCATTCCTTTGGTCAAAGTGCAGTGGTCGAGGCATGGATCCGAGGAAGCCACGTGGGAAATGGAGGAGAGTATGAGGTCGAGATACCCCGAGTTATTCGTGTTGTAAGTTTCGGGACGAAACTTATTTTTAGGGGGAGATAATGTAATATCCGTGTTTTCTATTTTTAGTAATTTCTATTTTTGGTGTATATTCGTTTCGGACAACTCGCTTGGCACTGTTTTGGAATTCTGAACCTATTTTGTTCTTGGAGTTTCTCCGCTTAGACGGGTCTCGATGATGTTTTTACGTAATTTCATCTTGTGTTATATTTTGTCTCATGTGTATTCGATTCTCGTTAAACTCGTTCGATTTCGTCATTTTCTTACTTCCATGAGTTCGTATGATTGAGTAGAGCATGTTGTGAGTTTCGGATTGTTAATCCGACGTTGTATCGTGATTTTCGGATGTTTGGGCCGTTTTTTTTTTGTAATTTCCTAGAAGTTTAGGGAATTTGTTCCTTGTTCGACTTTGGTTGTGTACCTCAGATCGTTTTGGGGTTCCCTACTTCCATTTCGTGTTATTTTTGCCCAAATATCGATTCCTATTACTTTTATTATCTTTCCAGATCATTTTTCGTCATTTTGGGACCCGAGGGGGTGTGTGGGCCGCGGCACAAGGATTGTGCACCGCGGCACACACATTACCCAGTTGTTGGCCGAGCAGACTATATCGTGTGCCGCGGTACAAGGATTGTGCGCCGCGGCACACAGCCGAGTCAGTGCCGCGGCACACTTGTCCGGGCCGCGGCACACCCGTGTGGCACTTGCCGGCCAAAACCCATCAGACCGCGTGCCGCGGCACGGGCAGGGCCGCGGCACATGCCGAGTCAGGCCGCGGCATACTTCAATGAGCCGCGGCACAACGAGCGGTCATCCGATCACCGGGCACAATTTGCCCCGTGTGCGCACGCTTAGCCGAGCCGCGCACACAAAGCGGCCGCTATATCGCCTTTTTTTTTTTCGGCCGGATGCAGTTCATTTCTTCCTTCCTTCCACCGTACGCGAGAGAGAGAGAGGGTTGAGAGGGGGATTTTTCTCCATCTACCATTTGATTGTGTGTTTTTCTTCATCTTCCTTCGATCGTGTAGCTCGGATTGTGGATCTAGCACGTGTTCTTCGGATTATAGGGCTTGAATCTTCAAGAGGTAAGAACTCCTTTAACCCTAGTATGATTTTGGGGAGGGTTTGGTGTTGATCTTGTATTTTAATCCGATTTAACCGATGTTGTTGTTAGATTTTGATAGTATATTCGTGACCCTTGGTTTTCTTGTTATCGGTTGGGATGAAATCCCGTTATTACACCGTTGACCGATTTCATTTCCTTATGCGCTCGTGCTGTCCGATGAATTGTCCCAACGGGTAGAACTAGGATGAATTTCTTCTTATTCATGATGTTGAGATTGGTTGTATATCATTATTGTGTTAGGGTCGGATTTTAGAGGATTGTTCGGACTGTAACCTATTCATTCGTCGTTTCCTTCGCGTCGTATTATCCAAGGCAAGTACATGTATTATATTTCATTATGTGTGTACGGTTTTGATGCGAATGATGTAAACTGGTTTATTGAATGATTGTATTGGTTACTCTTCCACTTGGGGATGGCATGGGGCCTCTGGGGGCCGATACTAATGGGTACGGCCACGGAAGTGGACTTGGGTGCGTGCGTTGATGTTCTTCCACCTGGGGACGGTTCGACGGGACCTCTAGGGGCCGATACTAATGGGTACGGCCGCGGAAGTGGTTTCTCACCTGGGGACGGTCCGACGGGACCTCTGGGGGCCGATACTAATGGGTACGGTCGCGAGTTACCAAACGTGGATAATTGTGATGTGGAAAGCTTGATAATATATTGATTTGGTGTAAATTTGATATTCCGGAATATTGATTTTTTTGAAATGATTTTTCCTAATGATTTATTTGCGTTGAATCGTGTATGTATATAATGTTGTGTAATTGTGTACTTGCACTAGCTATTCGAATGCTAACCCCTTAAATGGGGGAAATGCGTCTTATGCATTTCAGGTACCGGGAGGGCTGAGGAGCAAGCATGGGACATGCATGCAAAGGATGGGCTGGCTTGATGATGTGGCTCGAGTCTGCATTTTTATATTTTGTCATTGCATTTTCGAGTATTGAAGTTAGACTGTCTATTTTGAAACTTGGTTTAAGTCCCCTGCATGGGCAATGAATTGGTATTTAACCTCTGTTCATGTATTACGTTAAAAATGTTTTGGCCGAGGCCACGGCCTTATTTACTTTTGAGTGCATCATTCGGGATTACATTGTGGTTTATTTGTCATGTGTTAGCCTGGTAGACCTCACGAGGGTTCTACGGCATGTAATGTCCCAGTTGTGAATTGGGGTGTTACATGGAGAGAGAAGGCAGAGGACGTGGAAGACGAGGCCGCGGAGCGGGCCGAATTCCTAGAGCTCGTGTGAATACACGTGCGAACACGAGGAATTATGCTAATTCATCGAGCAGCGACGCTGCCACTCATTCACCTGGATGTGATCATTCACTATCGTGGAGTCGTACCCGGGACACGGCTCAGTCAGAAGGTGTTCGGGTTGACCGACTCACTTTTATTCAGGGCATGATGGCCCAAATGACTCAGATGGCACAACTAATGGAGACGATGCATAATTCAGCTAATCAAAATCAACAGGCTCCTCCGCCGCCACCTCAGAGGCAAGAGAGGGGTGTAAGCACTATCATTGGCGATATCTCTCGCGAGCGACCACCTACCTTCGAGGGCTCATCTGAGCCGGCGGATATTGTCCATTGGCTTGAGCACTTAGAGAAGTTGTTTACTATGGTGGATTGCCCTGAAGGGCATAAAGTTTCAGTTGCGGCTTATTATCTGGGTAAAAGCGCACATTCTTGGTGGTTGTCGTTGAAGCCCACCAAAGGATCGTATACTTGGGATCAGTTCAAAACTCTCATGATGGAGAGGTATTATCCATCCCCACTCAGGGAGGCTAAATTGTCGGAATTACTCACTCCCAACCACTCAGCGGACAACGATGTTCTTGTCATCGCCGAAAAATTTCAGGAACTTCTTCCGTTCGCCTCATCTATCATTCACTCTGAGGCAGACAAGATCAAGTATTTCAGCAAGAGGCTGAAACCTCGTATGCGGCTACAATTGCTTAATCATAATTGCACCACATTGGCCGAATTCATTGAGAAAGCTCTTACCTATGAGCTTACTGCTAAGGAGATTGCTAAGCAGCAACCTTCATCTGCTAGCAAGAAGTCCAAGAACCGTAATCAGTCTGACGGCAGTCAGGCCACTTTCAAGAAACCACGTGCGGGCTCTACCTTTTCTGAATGTCCTTCTATGGCGCCTAAACCCGCGGAATCTCAGTCACGAGCGGCCAGTTCGGCCGTCACCTGTTTCAACTGTGAAGAACAGGGTCATTTCAGCACCAAATGTCCGAAACAGGCTGTCACGTGCCATAACTGTGGAAATGCTGGGCATAGGGCCCGTTTTGGCCGAAGGGACTCTAAACCCACTCCGACGTCATCTCAGGCCCCAGGACATTCAGCGGTGCAGAATCAGGCCACTCAGTCAGCGTCGTTTAAGACGACAGGAGCTAACAAAGGCGGAGCCAAGAGCTATCATACGGGATCGTCTGGTTCGGGGGCCGTCAAGCCCCGAATTTATAAGATGAAGAAGACCGACGATCCAGAGGCCCGAATGATCTCAGGTACACACGATATTCTATCTCAACCTGTGTGTACCCTTTTTGATACTGGTTCATCGCATTCATTCATTTCCGAGTCATGTTTGAGTAGACTACGTCTGGGTAGTGCTACTAGTTGTGAGCCTTATGTCATTGGTCTACCTGATGGTAGACGAATTATCAGAAATCGTGAGATTCAGAACTGTCCGATTCAGCTTCATGGCCGTGCATGGCCAGTGGACCTAATCGTAGTAGATTTGCTGAGAGACGACGTCATCTTGGGTATTGATTGGATGGATCGTCATGATGCCATCATTAGTGTCCGTAAGTGTATGGTTACTATCATTTCAGATGATGGGGTCGAATGTGTGTTTCAGGGAGGTAATCCCGGCTGTTCTGGTAAGCTCATTAATTTGATGAAAGCAGTGAGATTACTCAATCCGGGGTGTGTTGGTTATTGGTGCTATATGACCAAAACCGAGAAATCATCAGTAATGTTGATGGATATTCCGGTAGTGAGGGAATATGCCGATGTTTTTCCAGACGAGTTACCTGGTTTGCCTCCACAGAGAGATGTGGAATTTACAATTGAGTTGGAGCCCGGTACGTCCCCGATATCGAAGGCACCGTACTGGATGGCCCCGACCGAAATGCAGGAGTTGAAGAATCAACTTGAGGAATTGTTCGAGAAAGGTTATATCTGTCCGAGTGCGTCCCCTTGGGGAGCACCAATGTTGTTTGTCAAGAAGAAGGATGGTTCGTTCCTCTTGTGTATTGATTATCAGGAATTGAACCGGGTGTCGATCAAGAATAAGTATCCCTTACCCCGTATTGATGATCTCTTTGATCAACTTCAGGGAGCTTCAGTATTTTCCAAGATCGACTTAAGATCTGGATATCATCAGTTGTGGATCCGAGAGTCGGATATCGCGAGGACGGCATTTCGAACACGCTATGGTCATTATGAGTTTGTGGTTATGCCGTTTGGATTGACTAATGCACCTGCGGTATTTATGGAGTTAATGAATCGGGTTTTCATCGACTTTTTGGATCAGTTTGTTGTTGTCTTCATCGATGACATTTTGATTTATTCTCGTAACCGAGAGGAACACGAGGTACATCTTCATCAGGTTCTCGACGTGTTAAGACGAGAGCAACTTTATGGAAAGTTTTCCAAATGTGAGTTCTGGATGTCCGAGGTGACTTTTCTCGGACATGTAATTTCATCAGATGGAGTGCGTGTTGATCCTCAGAAGACGGAGGCTATCCAAGATTGGTTACCTCCAAAGAATGTTAAGGAAATCCGAAGCTTTCTCGGATTAGCCGGTTATTATCGACGGTTTGTGGAAGTATTTTCTAAAATCGCTCAACCCTTGAAGAACCTTTTGCGAAAGGATAAGAAATACATGTGGTCCGACGCGTGTCAACGGAGTTTTGCGGAACTCAAGAGCCGGTTAATGTCAGCACCTGTACTTTCCTTACCGCAAGGAACGGAAGGATTTGTGGTTTATAGTGATGCGTCCGGACAGTGTCTCAGATGTGTACTCATGCAGAATGGGAAGGTTATTGCCTATGCTTCACGGCAATTGAAACCTTACGAGGTTAATTATCCGACCCACGACCTGGAGCTAGCAGCCGTGGTGTTCGCTTTGAAAATATGGCGTCATTACCTTTATGGCGTTACTTGTCAGATATTCACCGATCATAAGAGTTTAAAGTATATATTTACTCAGAAGGAGTTAAATATGCGACAGAGACGGTGGTTGGAACTAATCAAAGATTACGATATCGAGATCCTTTACCACCCGGGCAAGGCGAACGTTATCGCTGACGCCTTGAGTCGTAAGTCCGTTCAGGAACAGATGCTTGCTCGTTTAACCGTTCAGAAGGAGCTTCAATAGGAATTCCTTAGACCCGAGATCGAGGTTTGGCTTCAGCGAATACAAGGGCAACTTTGTACTTTGGAAATTGCATCACTTGAGGAAGCGATCAGGGAGAATCAGGGTTCAGACTCATTTTTGTTACGCATTCGAGAGGATGTGACTCAGGGGAAAGCCCCCGGATTTGTGGTCCATGAGGATGGACTTTTGCGTTTTAAGAATCGGTTATGCGTACCGGCGAATGACGAGTTGAAAAACTCGATTTTGAGAGAAGCTCATGCTACCCCTTATTCTGTTCATCCGGGGTCTAGCAAGATGTATAAGGACTTGAAACAAAATTACTGGTGGAGTAATATGAAGCGAGAAGTCGCAGAATTTGTTTCGAGATGCTTAACCTGTCAGCAAGTCAAGATTGAACTTCAGCGACCGGCGGGTATGCTGAAACCTCTCCCTATTCCAGAATGGAAGTGGGAAGACATTTCTATGGATTTCATCACGAGTTTGCCGACGAGTCGTCGTGGCATGAATACGATTTGGGTGATTGTGGACCGCTTAACTAAATCAGCTCATTTCCTTGAGATTAAGGATACGTGTGGTCCCGAGAGACTTGCACAGCTGTTCATCAAAGAGGTAGTGAGACTGCACGGTACTCCTAAAAGTATCGTTTCCGATCGTGACGGACGGTTTGTGTCTCATTTTTGGAAATCAGTTCATCATGCCATGGGAACTCAGCTTAATTTCAGCACATCTTTTCATCCTCAGACTGACGGGCAATCAGAGAGGACTATTCAGACATTAGAGGACATGCTGAGGGCATGCGTCCTCGATTGGAAAGACGATTGGGAAGCCCAACTACCATTAATCGAGTTCACATATAATAATAGTTGGCATGCTTCGATTAAGATGGCACCCTACGAGGCATTATACGGTCGTCGTTGTCGATCTCCTTTGTGTTGGGATGACCTATCCGAATCAATCCGCACCGAGCCCGATATGCTTATAGCCGCCTGTGAGAAGGTAGCTTTGATCAGGAGTCATTCGTTGACCGCTCAGAGTCGACAGAAATCTTATGCAGGCAATCATCTTCGACCATTAGAGTTCGAAGCGGGTGACCACGTTTTGGTCAAGGTGTCCCCGAGTCGAGGTATTTTCCGTTTCGGAAAACGGGGGAATTTGAGTCCGAGATTTATTGGACCATTTGAGATTTTGGAACGAGTAGGCAAGCTAGCTTATCATTTGGCCTTACCTCCGGCGTTGATTCGAATTCATAATGTGTTTCACGTCTCTCAGCTTCGGAAATATGTCGCCGACCCGAGTCACATACTTCAGTTCGACGAAATCGAGATCGCTAATGATCATTCGTATGAGGAGCGTCCCATACGAGTCTTAGAGCGGCGAATCAAATAGTTGAGGAATAAGGCGATTCCTTTGGTTAAAATTCAGTGGTCAAGACACGGAGTCGAAGAGGCTACTTGGGAAACCGAGGATAGTTTGCGGGAGAGTTATCCCGAGTTGTTTGACCCTTAGTTTCAGGGACGAAACTCTTTTAAGGGGGGGTGTATGTAATACCCGGTTGTAATTCAGTCATATCATTCAGTAATTTCATTCGGTGATTGTCACTATGTAATCTTTCACTTGTTAATAATCATTCATCCGTGTTCACCGTTCGGAATAATTTCGAGTTGTGTATCGATATTGTTCATTGTTTCAACATTATTCGGGAATCGAGACAAGAGTAGTATCTTGATCGTGGTAATTGATTCATTAGTCGATGTTGACGTTGGTATTCATGTCATTTCAAATCTCTTCATTGTTCAAATCGTGTTTTGTTGGGCGAATCCTTGTAATCATTGCTTGGAACCACCGTTTTGGGGTTTCCATAGTTCCATTTCGTGTTATTAGTTCCCAGATATCGATTCCTATTGCTTTATTCTCTTCCCGGGTCATTTTTCTTCATTTTAGGACCCAAGGGGGGTGTGGGCCGCGGCACAAGGAGTGTGCACCACGGCACACACATTTTCCAGTTTTTGGCCGAGCGGCCTGTACTATGTGCCGCGGCACATGTCGGCCGGGCCGCGGCACACTGCCGCGGCACACCCGTCCGGGCCGCGGCACACTCGTATAGCATTTTCGGCCATTCAGCGTCTGTACCTTGTGTCGCGGCACATGCCGGCAGGGCCGCGGCACACTGCCGAGACACTGCCGCGGCACACTCGGTCGTGCCGCGGCACACTGCCGACCACTGGGAGCCGTTTTTGGGCCTGTGCCGCGGCACACTCGGCCTGGGCCGCGGCACACATGACAGTCAACTCTATAATTGCAGTTTTTGAGTGGATCACCTCATTATTTTCCATTTTCTTCACCTACACACGAGAGAGAAGGCTTGAGGGTGAGGTTTTTCTTCATCTATCACTTGAGTGTTGGATTTTCATCATTTTCATTCGGTTGTGAAGCTCGGATCATCGATCTATCGCAATTTCATCGGATTATAATACTTGGATCTTCAAAGGTAATATTCATCAAACCTCTTGGATTTCGATTTTGTATTAAGTTATGATGTTTTGGATGTTTAAAATCATGTTGTATGAAGTGATATACGCATGATTATGGATATGATTGATTATTCATTGGATTATTGAAGGATTTTCCAAGAACACTTTGAATATTGAGTTGGATTTGGGGGTTTTTGATTAATCGTTGTTGTAATCACGATTTTGGACATTCACATCGGATTATTGATCGTATGGAAGATGTTTTGTTGGTTTGAAAACATTTTTTTGGGTTTTGATGTTGGTTTAATCATGGTTGGGTTGTTAACAATTGAAGTTGGCCTCAAAGTGTTCGATATAATGCCCCAATGAACTTGGTTTAATTGTATCGACGTTTTGAGTTCGTTATATTCGTGTTTGATTCGTATTTTGAACGAATTGTTGGTCATTGTATTATTCAAGGTTGTTCGAGCTACCAATATCTCAATTAGGACGTTGTTCGTGGAAGGATAATTGTCACCGGTGTTGGGTAAGTTAATTCTTACTCGGTTAAAAGGATATTCATTCCTTTTGTTGTTGTTCATTTATAATCATAACTCATTCATCATTGTATTAACCGTATCAAAACTTGTCACTGTCAATTAATCACTTCATTCACAAGGAACGACGGTTCCAATCATTTCATTGAGCTGTCATTCATTTCACTATCATTTGATCTCGGTGAATCATTATTCATTTTCGATGTCACTTTTGTTATATCGTGGCATTCCGGATCATACTGGCGTGCCGGTTGGTATGTGTAGGATTTTCATGTCGGGCACATTTAAGTCGTGTGTTGGTTGTTGGCCACACATTGGACTGTGCACACGAGTTGATTGCTTCGTGAGACTGATTAGGTACAAGACCACACGTGTATTCGATCGATACTCGTTGGTGGCTTGTACACGGACACATTTCCATCCCGGGCGTAGTGTGGCGCCACCCTTTGATCCGTACTATTAGTTGATTCATACAGCATGTTTGATTGCGTATGTTTTCAACAAGATTGGGTTATAAACTAACCGATTCATTTTGATCGGACTTGTGGTTTATACTACATATATATGATTGTGTTTATTCAACCCTTGAGGATTGTTGTTCTGTGTAACTGACCCTGTTTGGGGATATTGTTTTTCATGTCATGGCAAGGCAAAGGCACGGGGACAGCACGTTGACGGCAAGGAGTCCCAATGATACTAGTAGGGGGCCCCAGTCTTTTCAGTCATTTATGTTTCCTTCATTTATTCCGCTGCAGACATTCCGTTTGAATACTCATTTCACTCAGTGTTGTATATTTTATCTCCATATAAAATATACATGTATTCTGTATTATCCTGGATGTGTTGTAAGAAACTCCTCATCGGAGTAATTATTGTTGTAATGTGGTTCGGTACTATATTTACCCTGTGTAATTCATTCATTTTCATTCGCCTAGTTTGGGGTGTTACAAGAATATGCTACGGTATTAAAACATAAATAGTATAGATATAGGCTCAAACTTAGCTCAGAACTGGAATAAAGAATTTAGCCGGACCTGGTGGCTTGAAAAGACAAAAGTATTCGAAAATAAGAGAAATAAAACTGATCAAGTAGATCTAGTTTCCTGCTCGGTTGAGATGATGCTCCTCCGTCCACCTTGGTGCTGCCCTTTTTGCTAATGTTGGCTCGATGGTGGGAGATCTAGATGTAGAAAAAACTAAGATGGAGAGATATGTTTAAGATGTGATGATAAATCTCTTCTCAACTTCTTTGGCCTCCTTACATATGTGTGAATAGCCTCCATCCTAGGTATGGGTCATTAGGATTGTGTTTAATTCTTTTCTTAGGCCCCAAGTAAATAAATCCTGAAATTGAATGTGCACTGGGTGTTTGTTTGACACTGCGTGACCCAGTCTTAGCGGCTGCAGCAAAATTTAAGGCCCAAATCCTAATGGGGTGCACATCTGATGGCCCAAATAACTCTTCTAACTCCAAATATACTCTAAATACCTGAAATAATCAATAAATTCCAAATGGTGAAGTAAATTGCGTTCATAATTCAAAAAGATAGAAAAACAATATAATATGCTAAAATAAATATAATAAAATTACGCAATTGGCACATGGAATTACTCAATATTTTCTACCTATCAAATCTCCGCAAACTTAAACTCAATGCTTATCCTCAAGCATAAAAATATCGAAGATTTGAAATAAAAACAATTAGCCCTAGAAGACGCTCAATAAAACTTTAAATCTTATTCACCGACCCAAAATTCTCAAGTCGCTTAAAATAAAAGTTCCTCTACCCAAACTTAAAACATTGCTTGTCCTCAAGCAATTTTGAATGAGTTGTATCGAAGAGGAGGCACATGCTTTGCAAGCCTGGGAAGATTTTGTTTTAGTTAACTCGAACAGTGGTGTAATAATCGCCTCATCCGCATAATTAACAAAATGATGTGCATATGCAATTAAAAAAATACATAGAATTATCACACATAAAAATACAACCCTCTTAAACAATTCAAAGAAGAGAAAAATGGTTAAAAAATTTTACGACTTATGATAAGAAACTTTAGTCATCTCCCCAAACTTATTATTTCAGTTGGTTGTTTATCAAGAGGAACTTACGGAGTACACCATCTACAATTGTCATCATATATTGTAGGTGATAGCTCTCACACTGTTATTTGCTAACGTGTAGCTATTTTCATCTATACTTTTTTTGGGTGATAGCTTTCATACCGTTATTTGCTAACATGTAGCTCTTTTCACCAACACTTTTTCGTGTGATACGGCAGCTACGCAGCAACAATGAGTTAGTCCTTTATTTTTTTCGTTGTTACTTTTTTCACAACATTTTAGGAGTAAAAAATTCGGCAGTTGTTGCTGTAATATCAGGAATTTCTACTATTGTTGTTTAATATTATTTTATTCGAGTTATATTTTACAGCGTGGGTTCCGTAAAGTATGGATAAAATAAAATAAGGACTGAGATGTCAGTTTTAGTATAATTGTCGTATTTGGTCGACAATTGCACTTGAGGATATAATGTGTCGAGTATATGTATTCAGTATGCCGTATGTTCGTATTTGGTATGTCGAGATGTTGGACGAGGATAACGGAAAATGGCTAAGTACAGCCACGTTAGTGCATGCTATGAAATATGCTGAGCGCACGCTACGAGGTA
The DNA here is from genome assembly GCA_033398695.1 of Orobanche coerulescens. NCBI lineage: Eukaryota > Viridiplantae > Streptophyta > Magnoliopsida > Lamiales > Orobanchaceae > Orobanche > Orobanche coerulescens. Next base: position 59,084,917 of record CM065806.1, read on the forward strand.
TGAGTAGCGCACGCTACATGGTGCAGTTAGCATACGCTAATAGGTTCGCATTACATATGCTAAGGAGGATCCTTAACGTACTTAAGGCACTTTGGGAAAGGTTCGGAAGGTGGCCGATAGGTAGGCCCGGGTTGATGTTTATCGGGATTTAGCACACGCTACTAAGGATGGTTAGCGTACGCTAATATCATATCGTCCGACAGGGAATCTTGGATTTCGGCAAGTGGACCCGGCCACTTGTGACGCGTGTCCAGATAAGGTCAGCGGGTGCGCACGCTAAACCGTATGGTTAGCGCACGCTAATTCCAGATCGGTCAGAGGAATCCTGGAAATCGCGGATGCTTCGGCATGTGGGGGCACGAGTGGTAGGTGAATACTGTAGTAAGTCAACTTCGGATAGTGCACACTAAGGGCAAGGACTTGCGTACGCTAGACATGATGTTTTACGTACGTTAATGCATGGGCATTACGTACGTAAGCTAGTTTACGAAGCGAGGCAGTAGCCTCTGGTCTGCGATAGCGCACGCTAACAAAGTCAATTAGCGTATGCTAAGACTGTAGCGCGTGCTAAACATGAGATGTTAGCGCACGCTAAACTGGTAACATACGTTAAATGAAGAGGTTAGCGTACGTTAATAATGTACAGTTTATATATATGAGTAGTTGGCTGTCATTCCTCATTTCGTCCATTCTCTTCTTGCAACCAATAGAGAGAACCTTGGGAGGACATTTGGAGTTCCTAAACACTGAGGGATGATCCTCTTTAACAAGATTAAAGATGGAAATCATGGATTAAAGCTTTGTTCTTTAAATCATTGGCGATTCTTGGAAATGGATTCAACCTTGGAAATCAATCAATTCCTTCAAAAAGGTAATCACTCTTCATCTTTGGATTTCGTTTGGATTGATTACTGATGTTCTTGAGTTGATGATTATCATATACTGGAATTTGGAAAGGTTACGGATGATTTTGGAATGTGATTATTCATGATAATAACCGGTAAATTGTTTGACGAATTTACCAAATATGAACAAGAAGGAATCTTGTTGATTCGTGTTTAAAGATTAAAGTTGGAATCGAATATGTTATGAAATCCTTAATATCGAGATGAGTTGATCATTGATATGATGGAAGTGTTAGATGATGCTTGGAATGCATGCCACTGTATAGCATTAGCGCACGCTAAGCTTACTGGCTAGCGCACGCTAACGGGAGCAACTTAGCGCACGCTACATTATGTGTTTAACGTGCGCTAAGTAGGCAGATAGTACATCTTTTTGTGTTGTGATTAGGAATTCGTGATGGTTTGATTTGGTTTGTTCAGGCTGCGTTTAATCGAGGTTTTTTATTGAACCATTGAGTTGATTGGTTGGTCGTGTCGGTTGTTGATCGTTATCAGATTGTTGTTAATTTATTATTGAGATAGGTTGCAATAATCAATCGGTGATTATAACCATATGTTGCAGTCTTGTTCAAGTGTGTTCGTGAATTGCATGGTCAAGGTCGAGGAGCTCGTAGACGAAGGCAATGAGATTGGTAGCGGCTTCATCTTCGTCCTATCGGTATCGAGGCAAGTGATTACTTGCTCAGTTATAATGTTTAATGAATAGTTTCAGTTTCATTTCGTTTATAATGCATATAGTAATGATTATTACTGCAAATTATGGAGATTCGGATTATATGTTGTTTTTCCGATTCTGGTAGTTAAATCATAATGTATGTGCTTTATCTCGGTTATTGGTATGTTCGGGTATCAAGGTTACACTGCAATAAAGACGAGAATATGAGTATCTATAGTCCATGGTACGTTTGGATCGCCAAGCATTGAGGATAATCGCCGGTGATGATTTGACATCGAGATTTCTCCTGAAGGATTTGGGACAAGTATCTTAGTTTGATTCGGTTTAGTATTGATGATGTTGATCATGCAGGTTGTCATTCATGTTGCTGAACATGAAGTCGTCATAGTTGTTTCATCATAGTGTCGTTCATATTTTGATTCATATGTTATTCATGTTGATGAACATATTGATTTGCATATGTGTATGCATAATTGCATTGTTTATGTTGTAAATGATCCGAAGGGATCACGAGGATCTATGCTGAGGGCGCTGGATCGGATGTCCACTGTGCGTTGGTCTGACGGGATCATCATGTGGATCTATGCTGAGGGCGCTGGATCGTTGGACAGGTTTTCCACCATGTGTTGGTCCGACGGGATCATCATGGGGATCTATGCTGAGGGCGCTGGATCGTTGGATTACCCAGTGTTGTGTTGATGGAATCATGTGGATTTGCATCACTAATTTTTATCATGTGTTGTTGTGCATATGTATATTGTTGGTTATCCATTTTGTGTTGATCTAGTAGGATCATCTTGGGATCTATGCTGAGGGCGCTGGATCTTGGGATTTCCATTGAGTATGCATTGTTGTTATTGTTTTGAGCATATTGACGTTGTCATATAAGTATGCATTTGTAGGTCTTGTGTTAGGACTGTGCCCGTATGTTGCTTTGATCTGATCTTGGATTAGACCGATATGATTGTCATGGTATTGTGCATGTTCGAGGTATGTCCCGTATTTTATCTTGGTATTTGTCTTTGATGGACAATCGGTTTTCGTGTTGAGACTTGATGATGTCATCCGACGGATTTGGGTTGGACAGAGTTAGTAGATTTTCGTAAAAGTGAGTTATGATGATGTTTTGAGGATTTTGGGGTATTGTGTGAGACACAGTACGAGATGTGAATTTTGGTAGAGTTATGACGATAAGATTACATTGGTCGTATTCTTATTTTGTATCTCATTGGTATGTAATTATTGATGTGATGTGATTGATATCATTGTTGGATATTATGGCTGACCCCGTCGTGGGCTTTCTTTTTAGGTTCTTTGGATATCGAACTTGTAGCGGTCGTGGAGAGATGAGCTTCCCGGAGGATACTAGCTAGGGCATGTAAATGTGTACTGAGTTTCCTGATCAGTTGTTGTATTCCGCTGCTAGAGTATTTTTAATTGTTTGACTTTTCCGCTGCGTTAAATGGCCTTTTGGTATATGGTAACTTAGGTTACATTGGCAACCGTTTTCTAAACTATTTTGTCGGTACGTGTAAGCGATAGCTTAATGTAAATTTTTTTAAACTGTTGAGCTTTGGCATTTCAGGCCTTGTCCTTTCAAATGAGATTTTAAAATGGTTTGATAAACAGATTTTTATATAGTCTTCAAATGTTTTAAAGATAGTACCGTCGTTGGCCTCTTGGGCGTTTGTAAAATATTTACGAAAATTTCCTTTAGCTTTGTAGGTTCCATCTCGGGGCCCACGACACTGTAATATTTCCGGTTAAATCTGGGGGTGTTACAGAATATAGTATCGGAGCTTAGGTTGAGAACACCTAGGCAGTCGGGTCGAGTTGGGTCGTGTTTTTGTCGTGTCATTCGAGTTGTCGATTGACAAATATTAGAGCCGTGAGTTTTTGTTGTTCACTCGGACTTGTGCGTTTTGTGATTTGCCAGTGTAGTACTGGGCTTGTTATAAACTTTTCCAAATAGTATTAACGTGTTTCTTCGGATAGAAATGTGTCGTGTTCTCGAGTTGAACTGATTTTGCAAAACATGTGTTTTGAAAATATCTGTGTTGAGTATTTTCTAGAGTCGAGACATGTGCCAGTATCACGGGGAATCGTCGGCTTCACGATCTGTAAGTGCTTCGATTTTTGAATTGCATTGAGAATGATTACCAATTTAAGTTGATATGCTTTGAGATTCAGTAGAATATTATGCATCACAGTATGAAATGACAGGGTTGAGACAGGATTAATGATCTTGAGAAACTATAATTTTGGAAATCAATATGTCAGTTAGATTTTGGAAACGAAGTTGTGTATTTGGGAAAGTTGTTGTGAATGGTTGAGAAGAACATGTAGTCATGTTAATTCATTTTGAGATATATGAACTGCTTTTGAGCATTTGAAAATGATACTTTTCAAAATGAATATTTTACGGATGTTTCACGGAAAATGATTTTTGGGCCGAGACCCAATTGATTTTAAAATAGTTTTACAACTCAGGACTTGGGGTCCGAAAAAGGGTTTTCTACTTTTTAAACTTCTTATAATGCGGAACAAGATACGGGCTGAGACCTAAAAGTTTCAAAAGAAAGCTTTTCTGTTTTCTAAAACTCCCGAGATTTGTAAAACACTTTACTAATCTTTTATCTATTTGATTACTACCTTTCGGGGTTTTGGTTTACTTGTTCAAATGAGGCTTCTCGGGTAGTCTTTCGATGTGTTTGATTTATTGATTATTCAATGTTTTGTCATAGCATAATTGAGGTGATCCAGGATGGGTTAATGATTGACGTTGCGAGTTATATGTAGAAAAAGGAGTTTTCATCGGAGTATATATATATTAAGATTGTGGAACTCTATCGTGTGGTTTTCCGATGGAATATCAGTGGGATTTGTGACGAGCCGGACTAGTATAAAAGAGTATGGAGGTGGTCAATCATTTGCATAGTTTTCATTTTAAAACTTCGAAATCGTGTGGATTCGAAGGACACTATTATTGAAAACTTGGCATTAGCGAGCCAGTTTAATTTTTCGAAAATTGATTTCGTGATCTTACGAAAATTTATGTTTTGAATTTTGGAATTTTTTAAAGAACTTTCCAAAATTTATCTTCGTGACAAGATTATATGTATTTCAAACTGGTCTTGAAAATGTGATTGATGTACACACGCATTTAGTGCATAATGCATATCGCGGTGAAGTTCTGAGCGAGACTCTCGAATTGGATATTTCATCGGTATGGTACGATGAAAAGAGATTCGAGCTCTAGTATGGTAGTTTGGTTATCTAGGGATGATCGGTTGATTTATTCAATAAGAGAAATATGCTGCGTGTTGTAGATCCATGCACATGACGTAATTTTGGAACTTTGGATTTAGTGAAACTGGAGCATGTGTGCTATGTGGCTCTATTGATGTGGTGGTTGCGTGATTTTACTACTTTTGAATTTTGAGTCGTACTGAGTGGTCATTCCCACTCCATGTATAATTTGAGATGTTCGCCGATTTGCGACTGGTTGTTCGTACGCCTGAGAGGTCCGTTCAACAGTCGGTTGTGTTTCATTGAGATCCACTGTATGTGATTTGTTTAGCATTTTGAGAATTTTGCTCTTTCGTGTATCTGTCTCTGTGGTTCTGTGTTCATCGTGTTGGAGCTTACCGTGTGAAGGTATTCTCAATTGTGTTTTGACCTCTAGTTGGTCGTATTGAAGATTATCATGTCGATGATATTCTCGGTAAATTTGTTGGCTGATCGTCGTTAATGATTGTATAAGCGTTCAAATTTTATGTTGATGTTTCGGGATTCGTGTCATTATTTTGGGCAGTTATTTCTCACATATATCGCGCATTATTGATTGTATTGTAATTGGGACTCGATTGTGTAATCAGGCAGACATGATTTGACACGGGCAGATTATTTTCTTCCGAAGATGATATATTTTTGTTGAGACTCAAGGAACTGTGATTGTAAGCGTATTGAGACTGTACAATGACGTCACTTGCTAGTATCTCAGGAGATCGTCGACCTGCGTATTTGTAAGTATGCTCTTTTGGTTATTCGGTAATGATGATGATCGATCATTGTCATGATGGTTTTGGGATATTTTTGGTTAAACGGTTTGTTTGTTTGTTTTTATGACGGATTGCAAGTTTCGAGCACGAAACTTATTTTAAGTGGTGTAGAATGTAATATCCGAAATTTCTACTACTGTTGTTTAATATTATTTTATCGGAGTTATATTTTACAGCGTGGGTTCTGTAAAGTATGGATAAAATAAATTAAGGACTGAGATGTCAGTTTTGGTATAATTGTCGTATTTGGTCGACAATTGCACTTGAGGATATAATGTGTCGAGTATATGTATTCAGTATGCCGTATGTTGGTATTTGGTATGTCGAGATGTTGGACGAGGATAGATGAAAATGGAAGTACAGCCACGTTAGCGCATGCTATAAAGTATGCTTAGCGCACGCTACGAGGTATGAGTAGCGCACGCTACGTGGCGCAGTTAGCGTACGCTAATAGGTTCGCATTATGTACGCTAAGGAGGATCCTTAACATACATAAGGCATTCTGGGAAAGGTTCAGAAGGCGGCCGACAGGTAGGCCCGGGTTGATGTTTATCGGCATTTAGTACACGCTACCAAGGATGGTTAGCGTACCCTAATATCAGATCGTCCGACAGGGAATCTTATCTTTCGGCGAGTGGACCCGGCCACTTGTGACGCGTGTCCAGATAAGGTCAGTGGGTGTTTGTCATGTAGGGCTAGCGCGCGCTAAACCGTATGGTTAGCGCACACTAATTCCAGATCGATAGAGGAATCCCGGAAATCGCGGATGCTTCGGCATGTGGGGGCACGAGTGGTAGGTGAATACTGTAGTAAGTCAACTTCGGATAGTGCACGCTAAGGGCAAGGACTTGTGTACGCTAGACATGATGTTTTACGTACGTTAATGCATGGGCATTACGTACGTAAGCTAGTTTACAAAGCGAGGCAGTAGCCTCTGGGCTGCGATAGGGCACGCTAACAAAGTCAGTTAGCGCACGCTAAGGCTGTAGCGTGCGCTAAACATGAGATGTTAGCGCATGCTAAACTGGTAACGTACGTTAAATGAAGAGGTTAGCATACGTTAATAATGTACAGTGTATATATATATATATGAGTAGTTGGCTGTCATTCCTCATTTCGTCCATTCTCTTCTTGCAATCGATAGAGAGAACCTTGGGAGGACATTTAGAGTTCCTAAACACTGAGGGATGATCCTCTTTAACAAGATTAACGATGGAAATCATGGATTAAAGCTTTGTTCTTTAAATCATTGGCGATTCTTGGAAATGGATTCAACCTTGGAAATCAATCCATTCCTTCAAAAAGGTAATCACTCTTCATCTTTGGATTTCGTTTGGATTGATTATTGATGTTCTTGAGTTGATGATTATCATATATTCGAGTTGGATTACCGAAGTGTTGTTATCAATATATGAGTATTGATATGTTTCGTATGGTTTTGGATGGAATTCAAGAGATATGTTGATGTAATTCCCTTCTTCAATTCGGATTTTTGATGTTTTGTCGTTTGTTACTTCGTATGGTAACGATTATGGTGGTGTTGTTGTGATTCTTGAAGTTATATGAATTGTATGTCGAAGAACATGATGAATAAGGATTTTTAGATGTTAGAACACATCGGATTATGTCATTTTATGGATTATGAACGTGAATTCGGATAATTCGTGTTCTTGAAGAACTATAATAGAATTATATATGTCATGATTTTTATGAATAAGAACTGGAATTTGGAAAGGTTACGGATGATTTTGGAATGTGATTATTCATGATAATAACCGGTAAATTGATCGATGAATTTACCAAATATAAACAAGAAGGAATCTTGTTGATTCGTGTTTAAAGATTAAAGTTGGAATCGAATATGTTATGAAATCCTTAATATCGAGATGAGTTGATCATTGATATGATGAAAGTGTTAGACGATGCTTGGAATGCATGCCACTGTACAGCATTAGTGCATGCTAAGCTTACTGGCTAGCGCACTCTAATGGGAGCAACTTAGCGCACACTACATTATGCGTTTAACGTGCGCTAAGTAGGCAAACAGTATAGTCTTTTTGTGTTGTGATTATGAATTCGTGATGGTTTGATTTGGTTTGTTCAGACAGCGTCTAATCGAGGTTTTTTATTGAACCGTTGAGTTGATTGGTTGGTCGTGTCGGTTGTTGATCATTATCGGACTGTTGTTAATTTATTATTGTGATAGGTTGCGATAATCGATCGGTGATTATAACCGTATGTTGCGGTCGTGTTCGAGTGTGTTCGTGAATTGCATGGTCAGGGCCAAGGAGCTCGTAGACGAAGGCAATGAGATTGGTAGCGGCTTCATCTTCGTCGTATCAGTATCGGGGCAAGTGATTACTTGCTCAGTTATAATGTTTACTAAATGGTTTCAGTTTCATTTTGTTTGTAATGCATATAGCAATGATTGTTTTTCCGATTCTAGGTGTTAAATCATAATGTATATGCTTTATCTCGGTTATTGGTATGTTCGCGTATCAAGGTTACGCTGCGATAAAGACGAGGATATGAGTATCTATAGTCCATGGTACGTTTGGATCGCCAAGCATTGAGGATAATCTTCGGTGATGATTTGACATCGAGATTTCTCCTGAAGGATTCAGGACAAGTATATTAGTTTGATTCGGTTTAGTATTGATGATGTTGATCATGCAGGTTGTCATTCATGTTGCTGAACATGAAGTCGTCCTAGTTGTTTCATCATAGTGTCGTTCATGTTTTAATTCATATGTTGTTCATGTTGATGAACATATTGATTTTCATATGTTTATGCATAATTGCATTGTTTATGTTGTAAATGATCCGAAGGGATCATGAGGATCTATGCTGAGGGCGCTGGATCGGATGTCCACTATGCGTTGGTCCGACGGGATCATCATGGGGATCTATGCTGAGGGCACTGGATCGATGGACAAGTTTTCCACCATGCGTTGGTCCGACGGGATCATCATGGAGATCTATGCTGAGGGCGCTAGATCTTTGGATTACCCAGTGTTGTGTTGATGGAATCATGTGGATTTACATCATTGATTTTTATCATGTGTTGTTGTTCATATGTATATTGTTGGTTATCCATTTTGTGTTGATCTAGTAGGATCATCTTGGGATCTATGCTGAGGGCGCTGGATCATGGGATTTCCATTGAGTATGCACTATTGTTATTGTTTTGAGCATATTGACGTTGTCATATAAGTATGCATTTGTAGGTCTTGTGTTAGGACCGTGCCCGTATGTTGCTTTGATCTGATCTTGGATTAGACCGATATGATTGTCATGGTATTGTGCATGTTCGAGGTATGTCCCGTATTTTCTATTGGTATTTGTCTTTGATGGACAATCGGTTTTCGTGTTGAGACTTGATGATGTCACCCGATGGATTTGGGTTGGACAGTGTTAGTAGATTTTCGTAACAGTGAGTTATGATGATGTTTTGAGGATTTTGGGGTATTGTGTGAGACACAGTACGAGATGTGAATTTTGGTAGAGTTATGACGATAAGATTACATTGGTCGTATTCTTATTTTGTATCTCATTGGTGTGTAATTATTGATGTGATGTGATTGATATCATTGTTGGATATTATGGCTAACCCCGTCGTGGGCTTTCTTTTTAGGTTCTTTGGATATCGAACTTGTAGCGGTCGTGGAGAGATGAGCTTCCCGGAGGATACTGTCTAGGGCATGTAAATGTGTACTGAGTTTCCTGATCAGTTGTTGTATTCCGCTGGTAGAGTATTTTTAATTGTTTGTCTTTTCCGCTGCGTGAGTGTTTTTAAATGGCCTTTTGGTATCTGGTAACTTAGGTTACATTGGCAACCGTTCTCTAAACTATTTTGTCGGTACGTGTAAGCGATAGCTTAACGTATGTCTTTTAAACTATTGAGTTTTGGCATTTCAGACTTTGTCCTTTGAAACGAGATTTTACGACGGTTTGATAAACAGATTTTTATATAGTCTTCAAATGTTTTAAAGATAGTACTGTCGTTGGCCTCTTGGGCGTTTGTAAAATGTTTACGAAAATTTCCTTTAGCCTTGTGGGTTCCATCTCGGGGCCCACGGTGCTGTAATATTTCCGGTTAAATCTGGGGGTGTTACAGTTGCTGCTCAACACCTCTCTTTTTTTTTATCAAGTAGCCTCCTTTCAAAATGATAACGCATGCTGTAAGCCAAAAAAATTCAACAACCAACTAATTTTTAGGAAAGAGGTATAATGACCAAGTACAAATCACAAGTGAAATTTTAATTATGATCCTCCTTCCTGGTTTTTCTAACAGTGTTGCTATTTCCATGTCTCTAACTAACATAATTATACATTAAAAATAAAAAAACCAAATAATTTTCAGAGAAGGGCGAAACTACGAACTACACATTGAGCTAATTCCAACCAAATATGCCGAACGAGCAAATGGTACTAAATAACATTACACTTCTCACCAACTATTCGCGGTTAACTAAAGGACGATTATTATAAATTAAAATCAATGCGGGGCAGACAACATAGTGACGCACGAGAAGTATATCTAAAAAGAAAAAAGGTAAGGCACAAATCAAGTATGATAAAGGAAAAGTGTTCGCCCGGGCTAGTGCGGTGTGTTAGTCATGGAGAGAGAGTAGGCTTTCTTGTAAATTCACACACTGAGACAGATTTGTGGCACTGGGTCTCCCAGTATTATTTATTTGCACAATAGTCGATCTTCTCAAATTTGATTCAAAGTCCATTATTGACCAACCATATCCATGACCCTCTATTACCTATGAAAAACCAAAAGAAAAGGAAGGAAAACAAATGAGAAATTTTATTTGGTTCTACAACTACAAAAAATAAAAATAAAAATAAATAAACATTGGGTTGCCTCCCATCAAGCACCTTTATTTTAAGTCGTTGGCTTGACTAGAACTTCTCTTTTCAACAAATGCACCAAGGAGGTTTCAGTATAGGTCTCAATAAGTATTTGACTGTTGCCTCGTACTTTTGAACCACACCAAGCTTACTTGGAGTGCTTAATGGAAATTTTCCTCTATTGAGACTCTCACAGAAGGTTACCTTCGATTCACCCTTTCCATATAAATTCTTGCACATTGAAGGTAATTCTCTTTGAAACTTGATGGAAATGTTTTCCAAATTTCTAGTATGCATCACTTCCAGCTCTTCCCTACAATTTAACTCAAATACTTTCTCGACAAGAGGGTCAATCACACTCAATGCAAATAAGGAACATGCATCTTCAGGGAATTTCATTGCATCGTTAATATTAAATTTTACTACATGCTCATAAAAATCAATCGCGAGGGAGACCTTGCTAACATCTATTTCATTCGGGTGGTGTTTAAAAATGGTCTTCCTAACAAAATGGATGTTGAATTTTACGAGTCACCTTGCATATCTAAATCATAGAAATCGACCTTAAAAACAAGCTGATTAACTTGAACAATGACATCTTCAATAACTTCCTCGGTATATACATGACTACGATCTGCTAATTTAATTATTATCCTTGTTTCTTTTAAGAGTCCTAAGTTTAAATAAGAATAAATAGATTGCGGCATGACATTTATAGAAGCTCATAAGTCTAACATAGCTTGCTCAAATCGAAAATTACCTATTCAGCAAGGGATGGCAAACATACATGGATCATCGCGTTTTAGGTGGTAACTTTCTTTGGAGAATAGCGGACACATTTTCTCCCAGGAGCACCTTTCCAATTTCTTTTAGCTTTCGTTTATTAGTGCACAAATTCTTAAGGAAGTTCGCTTATTTTGGGATTCGTTGAATCGCCTCAATTAACGGAATGTTGATCTCCACTTTTCTGAAGCCATCCAAGATTTGTTTCTCCTTGCGGTCCGATGCTGTCTTCTTTATCCTTGAAGGAAAAGGTACGTTGTCAGCGCCGATATGGAAAGAATTATAAGTTATTACCTTGCGTCTGGAAGTTCAGCATTCGTTGCCTGTTTGACACTGGGTGACTCTGTAAAACCCCACAAAAATCATGTAAACGTTAGACTTAGTAAATATAGTTGTAAGATATCATCTCATTGTTATGAATAAAATTTTGTTACGAACCCCTTGATGTTTCGATCGATTAATTGTTAATCACCCAAATTTAAATTTTTATTATTAAATATTTAGCACACATAATTAATTAAATAACATACTAAAATAACTAATGGGCCGAGACCTAAAACATAAACTTAATATATTGGGCTCAACCCAACATACTTTACAACTAAACTAACTAAGAACCCAACCCATTCCAATAATAACTTATACATTTAAAATTAACAAAAAATAATAATATATATATATATATATATATATATACACACATATGTAATGATGATGGGCGGCCACAGGGGAGGGGGGGAGAGGAAGTGAGTGAAGTGTTCTAAGGCCTTCACCTTCCCCATGCAAGACTACATTCATTAGTCTTCCATACACCCACACTTCCTCAATCCTTAACTACACACTATAAATACATGCACTAATTACCTAGCTGTAACACCCCCGATATATTCAGGAATATTACAGCGCCGTAAATCCTTTACATAAGAATTTACAAGGCTGGAGAATTGAAAATATATTAACAGGTACCAACTAATGATAATAACGGAATTATAATACAACAGTTCTAACCAAATACTGAAAATACGAATGTTCAACAGAAAATTATTAATACATCACCAAATTCAAATTCATCATAAACGACTACGTACTCGAGTACTTAGTGAAATAACCAACAAACAATAGACAAATAAACCCGGCCGGGACATCACTCTGCACCCTCGTCGTCATGCAGCTCCAGTGGTTGTTTTCCCGCTCTCCTGGATCCTGAACATAAACAAAATGTTCACCCCCGAAGGGGTTAGCACAATGATGCTAGTACAAGTACCACAACATATTATTCGACATCACACGCAGAATAATAATAACGTAAATGATAAAATATCAAACGAGTCTTCTCCTGCGAGAAACTCATACATAACATACACAACTGATAATCACAACATGATATCATAACATACATAACTGATAATCACAACATGATATCATAACATACACATGGTAATTCCGACGATCCAGCGTTCACTGCCTAGAACCCACGATGATCCCGTCAGACCAACCCGTGGTGGAAAAACCCGCCCGATGATCCAGCGCACGCTAGCATAGATCCCCCGATGATCCCGGCAGACCAACACGAGGTGGACATACAACAACGACATACATGCACGACAATATGTATAACATTAATATGTAAAACAAATAATGTACTTGCCTCGATTCGAAGACAAGAACAATACTTCCACGAAACGAAACACTCGAGGGTCGCCCCTTCAATCAATCACGTAACAAGCTCGAACCTTAACAAAAGAAATAATATAGAATTTATCTCACGTCGTACGAATGTCTACTAATAAAATTTACAGCCGAAAGTTTATAAAACGCAATCTGCCTGAACTTCTTAGCGTACGCTAAGTATTCTGTGTAGCATGCGTTAAGTCTGCTCGATAGCGCACGCAAACAACGACGCCTAGCGTACGCTAACTATGCATGGTCAGTACCTCACTGATCAGCCGACTGACTCGTCTTGTGGCCTAACGTACGTTACGTACCAAACGTAGTGTACGTTAACTCATGCTCGATAGCGCACGTTAATCTACATAGCTTAGCGTGCGCTAACTGTGCATGGCGATTCCTCTTGGGCGATCGATCTCATCAGGATCAAACCAGTGAAATCTTCAGTGTTAATTCATGTTACCTCCATGAATATCATGTTCATACGGTTATGAATGATCTTACAGATAACAACAACTTCGGATTCAAGAATATGTATACTATAATAAAACCATATTCCATTTCGATTACAATTCTTCATGCGATACTTCGGAAGGCCTAACGGTCGATATCAACACCTTTATATCAATCAAAACTATCATTATGTAGTTCGATTAACATTCCATATTTACAAGATAAATCCTTCCATGATCAATCCCTTAGATTCATCTAACAATAATGATGTTAAAGTCAAGTCCATGATTGCTATGAAGACACCTACTAGATTCGGATTACCAATGATAGAAGCTTCCTCTACTTGTTCATTGTAATAAGATTCGAATCACGATGTTCATAATCAAGGTGCTTAAGGCATAATCATCTCAATAGTCTAAACATGATGTGGTTTGGATAATTCACCCAAGAAACTCAATATTTTGCTAGCATGATTATCTTATTCTCCATAACACGAATCTAGAGTGGAGATAGAATCAACATACCTTAATATGACGAAATCACTGAACCCCAAATGTAGAATCTGACTCCGGTTGGTTATATGTCACTCCAAGGTGCTACTTCTCTTCAATGATCAATCACAAGAAGTATCCAATGTCTAATGATCAAGTGGATGTGTTATAAGTGTATCTAAGGAAGATGATATGTTCTCTGGTCTCTCAAAAACGAAAGATAAACGAAGGAAATGAGAACAAAATGGAGTGCTGGCCCATATATAAACTTTTTGTTCATGGAAAATTAGCATACGCTACCATGCATCCTTAGCGCGCGCTAATAAGAGTTGACTCCAAATTTGTCCAGGTTCATCCGCGGGAATCTTATCCGGTCCTACGTCCGACTGGCACATGTGTTAACCGCCTAGCTCAATAATTGATTACCTAGCACATGCAAGTCCTACATTCATAGCGTGCGGTACTAGTAGCCGATAGCGTGCGTTAAGCTACATTCTTAGCGTCCGCTATCACGAGTTTGCATGAGAAAATTTGCATGATGATGTACTTATGTACAAAGATACCAATGTGAGAAATAACATACTCCAATTATCGAGATCATAAATCAGAATAATACATAGTTCAAATACAGATGAAATACAGAATAATAAATCCGGGTATTACATACTCTCCTACTAAAAAGGAGTTTCATCCCGAAACTTAAGATGAAAATAACTCTGGATATCTGGACTTCATACTATTTTCCGTTTCCCATTTGGCTTCTTCCACTCCATGACGTGACCATTGAACTTTGACCAAAACGATTGGTTTGTTCCTCAACTGCTTAACTCGACTCTCGAGTATCTTGACCGGTCTTTCTTCAAACGTCCCATCCTGAGCGACTTCGATCTCCCCGAAATCAATGACATGACTAGGGTCCGGTATATATCTTCGTAACTGGGATACGTGGAACACGTTATGAACATGGCTCAATGACGGCGGCAATGCCAATCTATATGCTAACTCTACAACTCTTTCAAGGATCTCGAATGGTCCGATATATCTCGGACTCAGCTTTCCCTTCCTTCCAAAATGAAAAATTCCTCGAGTAGGAGAAACTTTTAAAAGTACGTGGTCTCCCGTACTGAACTCCAAAGGGCGACGGCGTACGTCTGCGTAAGATTTCTGGCGACTCTGGGCGGTCAACAGCCTTTCACGAATCAAGGCTATCTTCTCTCGAGCTTGTACGATCAACTCTGGTTCTGTCCCGATTATGTCTGATGAATCGTCCGAACATAGGGGTGATCTATATCTCCTCCCGTATAATGCTTCAAACGGTGTCATCTTAATGGAAGCATGCCAACTATTGTTGTAGGTAAATTCAATCAACGGTAGATGAACTTCCCAATTAGTTGACCAATCTAAGGCACAAGCCCTCAGCATGTCTTGTACCGTTTGAATAGTCCTCTCAGATTTTCCATCAGTCTGTGGGTGATAAGCTGTGCTGAAGTTCAATTCGGTCCCCAAGGCCTTATGAACTGCTTTCCAAAAGTGAGACACAAAACGGCCGTCTCGATCAGAAATAATGGTCTTCGGTATACCATGCAATCGAACTATCTCCGAAATAAATACTCGTGCCAACCTCTCTGGTCCCCACATATCCTTAATGCCTAGAAAATGAGCTGATTTGGTTAAACGATCAACTATCACCCAAATCATGTTCATTCCTGTCTTGGTTCTCGGCATACTAGTGATAAAGTCCATCGATATGTCCTCCCACTTCCATTCAGGAATCGGGAGTGGCTTCAACATCCCAGCAGGACGTTGATGCTCGATCTTAACCTGTTGACAAGTCAAGCATTTCGAAACATAGTCTGCTACATCTTTCTTCATGTTGCCCCACCAGAAATTCTGCTTCAAGTCCTTATACATCTTACTGGTGCCCGGGTGGATAGAATAGGGCGAACTGTGAGCTTTCTTCAAAATCGTCTATTTCAGAACATCGGCATCGGGAACGCAGAGTCGGTTCTGAAATCTCAAAACTCCATCATCATGAATTAGGAATCCGGGGGCCTTTCCCTTGATCACTTCATCACGTAACCGAATCATCAGAGGATCATCTGCCTGTCTAGATTTGATTTCTTTGGTTAATGACGAAGTTAATTCCATCACGCACATTTGTACTTGGACTCTTTGTAACCACACTTCAATTCCTTCTCTAATCATATCTCGTTGAAGGCTAAGTTGGGAGGTCATAGTCTCCAGCATCTGAATAGAAACAGGCTTGCGGCTAAGTGCATCTGCTACCACATTCGCTTTGCCCGGATGATACAAAATCTCCAAGTCGTAGTCCTTAATCAGCTCTAACCATCTTCTTTGCCGCATGTTTAGCTCTTTCTGACTGAAGATGTATTTGAGACTCTTGTGATCAGTAAAGATCTGATAGTGAGTCCCGTACAGGTAATGTCTCCAGATCTTCAAAGCAAAAACTACTGTTGCTAGCTCTAAATCATGAGTTGGGTAATTCACTTCATAAGGTTTCAGCTTTCGTGAAGCATAATCGATCACCTTATCATTCTGCATCAATACGCATCCGAGCCCTTGGTTCGAAGCATCACTATAAACTATGAATCCTCCTGTCCCCTGGGGAAGTGATAAAATTGGTGCTGTCGTCAATCTCCTCTTCAATTCATCAAAACTAGTCTGACACGACTCGTTCCACTCAAACTTTTGAGTTTTCTGCAGGAGTCGAGTAAGTGGGCAGGAGATTTTAGAAAATCCTTCCACGAATCGACGATAATATCCAGCAAGTCCTAAGAAGCTTCGGACTTCTTTCACGTTCTTTGGAGGCTTCCAATCCATAATTGCTTCAATCTTCTGAGGATCTACTCGGACTCCTTTAGCTGATACCACATGGTCGAGGAACATTACTTCCTTTAGCCAGAATTCACACTTAGAAAGTTTGGCGTACAATTGCTCGCTTCTCAAAAGTTCTAATACAATCTGCAACTGCTGTGCATGCTCTTTCGGGCTCTTAGAATACACCAGAATGTCATCAATGAACGCGACCACAAATTTATCCAAATATTCGATGAACACTCGGTTCATCAACTGCATGAATACAGCAGGTGCATTAGTGAGACCAAACGGCATCACTGCAAACTCATAATGTCCGTAACGAGTTCTGAATGCTGATTTCGGAATATCAGATTCCTTAACCCTCAGTTGATGATACCTTGATCTCAGATCGATTTTAGAAAATACTGTTGCTCCTTGCAACTGGTCGAGCATATCATCAATCTGTGGCAACGGATACTTGTTCTTAATCATCATCTTGTTCAGCTCTCGATAGTCAATACACAATCGAAGCGATCCATCCTTCTTTCGGACAAAAAGAACCAGCGCTCCCCAGGGCGAAACGCTTGACTGGATATAGCCTTTGTCCAGTAACTCCTCCAGTTGCTTTTTCAGTTCATACATCTCAATAGGTGCCATACGATACGGCGCCTTAGAAATTGGTGTAGCTCCGGGTTCCAGCTCAATGGTGAATCCTACATCCCGTCGTGGAGGTAGTCCAGGTAACTCATCAGGAAATACATCTGGAAATTCGTTAACAACAGGAATGGATGAAAGATCCACAATTTCGTCTTCTCTCTTCTTTGCATAACACCAGTATCCGGTACAGCCCTGTTTCAACAACTTGACAGCTTTCATCGCCTTGATCAACTTTCCTGAGCTTCCTGGTTTCCATCCTTCAAACAGTACTTCGGAGTCATCGTCAGCGATCAGCGAAATATTCCTCCTTCGGTAGTTTACAATAGCTCCATATCGATTAAGCCAATCGTCTCCAAGTATCAGGTCGCCTCCTTGCATTTCTATCACAATCAGATTTGAGAGCCACTCCCTGCCCCCAAATGATACAGGGAAATCTCTAGTCTCTAAGTTCCCAACAATCCTCTCTCCACTCGGTAAACAACAACATAAGGTTCACAAGTATGAAAACCAGAAACATTCAAACGATTTACACCAGACAAAGATATAAAAGAATGCGTAGATCTTGTATCAAATAAAACTCTAACTGGCTGGGAAAGGATCTGGACAGTACCTGATGTGACAGACGTGGGGGAACAGATCCGGCACTCGATGTACCCTTTCGGTCCCACTGTCCTCTGCCTCGCCCGCAGCCAAAATTCTGAGGCATCTGAACACTTTGCTGCGTCTGTTGGATACTGGCTTCCTTCTGGACTGGCTGTGGTGTACGGGCTCTAAAAGACTTTGCAGCCTCTTCACAGAACACCACACGATGTCCCTCTCAACCACAATCGAAACAAGTCACGGCAGGTAGGGGGCAATTCCGTCGATAGTGCCCCGTCTGGGCGTAGTTAAAGCATTTCCTGGTAACATCAGTCATAGTTGATGTTGCTCCAAAGTTCTTTCCGCTCCTAACTGGGTGCGGAGGTTTCTTGAAAGAGTGAAAGGATGACTGGGCCTCACGGGGACCGCTGTTCTTGTGCTCTGTAAAAGTACCAGAGACTTTCTGCTTTTTGGATTCCGTAAATTTCTTCATAGCTGCTTCCTTGATCTCATACGCCAACGCCTTATCCTGGTATTGACGGAGTGTGGTACATTCAAAACCGGACATGTACCTCTGAATTTCTAGTTTCATCCTCATATCAAAATGGATCATCATTTCTGCATCTGTCCTAACCAGATGTCGAACAAATGCCAGTTGTTGGTTAAACGTCTTAATTGCCTGAGATACTGGCACATCTGAAGGCTGAGCGGAGAAAAACTCCCGAACCTTGGCTTCCCTCACAGGACGAGGGCAGTACTGAGCTTCCATCATCAATTTAAACTCTGTCCAATCAGCATCATGGTCTACAGGTCGGGTGGCTTCCCACCATTCGGATGCTTCCCTTATCAGAAAGTATTGAGCGATAGAGGCTCTCTGATCGTCTGGGCAGTTAATTCCGGCAAAGATTTTCTCCAGTTCCTCCAACCAATGGTCCCAGGTGGGAGTCTCAAAAATACCGTCGAATTTGGGTGGTTGCATCTTCGCCACCTCTTGCAGCCATCGGTCACCTCGATTTCCCATTTCTGGGATCCTTTGTTGTCCATCTCCCTGCTGAAATCCCACCGCCACCTACATTCGGTCCACGATTTGAGCGAACTGAGTCATCTGGTTCACCACTTTACGAAGGATTTCTGGTACAGCAGGTTCTGGTTCGTTATTGATAGATCGTTGCGGCTCGCCTGAGCTATGACTGGCCTGATTAGAAGGCGACGCTTCCCTTTCAGCATTCCTTCGTCCGCGTCCACGACCGCGACCACGTCCACGTCCGCCTCTCAACATACTGTAAGCATAAATACTCAATATACAGGAAACAACATCGTTCTAATGTTCAAGCATAAAGAGATACAACATGTAAAGAACGAGATAGAGTTTAGGAACTTACAACCACCATTCGCATGAAGACGTAGGCAGTACAGTGATGTTATTCGCGGCCGGTTACCTCAAAAGACATAAATGACCCCTATTTTAACCCAATGGCCAAGATATCCATAATCTTAACTCCGATACCATATTCTGTAACACCCCCAATATATTCAGGAATATTACAGCGCCATAAATTCTTTACATAAGAATTTACAAGGTTGGAGAATTCAAAAGACATTAACAGGTACCAACTAATGATAATAACGGAATTAAGATACAACAGTTCTGACCAAATACTGAAAATACGAATGTTCAACACAAAATTATTAATACATCACCAAATTCAAATTCATCATAAACGACTACGTACTCGAGTACTTAGTGAAATAACCAACAAACAATAGACAAATAAACCCGGCCGGGACATCACTCTGCACCCTCATCGTCATGCAGCTCCGGTGGTTGTTTTCCCGCTCTCCTGGATCCTGAACATAAATAAAATGTTCACCCCCGAAGGGGTTAGCACAACGATGCTAGTACAAGTACCACAACATATTATTCGACATAACACGCAGAATAATAATAACGTAAATGATAGAATATCAAACGAGTCTTCTCCTGTGAGAAACTCATACATAACATACACAACTGATAATCACAACATGATATCATAACATACATAACTGAGAATCACAACATGATATCATAACATACACATGGTAATTCCGACGATCCAGCGTTCACTGCCTAGAACCCACGATGATCCCGTCAGACCAACCCGTGGTGGAAAAGCCCGCCCGTTGATCCAGCACACGCTAGCAGAGATTTCCCGATGATCCCGTCGGACCAACATGAGGTGGACATACAACAACGACATACATGCACGACAATATGTATAACATTAATACGTAAAACAAATAAGGTACTTGCCTCGATTCGAAGACAAGAACAATACTTCCACGAAATGAAACACTCGAAGGTCGCCCCTTCAATCAATCACGTAACAAGCTCGAACCTTAACAAAAGAAATAACAATTTATCTCACGTCGTACGAATGTCTACTAATTCAATTTACGGCCGAAAGTTCATAAAACGCAATCTGCCTGAACTTCTTAGCGTACGCTAAGTATTCTGTGTAGCGTGCGTTAAGTCTGCTCGATAGCGCACGCAAACAATGAAGCCTAGCATACGCTAACTATGCATGGTTAGTACCTCACTGATCACCCGACTGACTCGTCTGATGGCCTAACGTACGTTACGTACCAAACGTAGCGTACGTTAACTCATGCTCGATAGCGCACGTTAATCTACATAGCTTAGCGTGCGCTAACTATGCATGGCAGTTCACTACTGGGCAGTAGACTAATCTCATCATGATCAAACCAGTGAAATCTTCAGTGTTAATTCATGTTACCTCCATGAATATCATGTTCATACGGTTATGAATGATCTTACGGATAACAACAACTTCGGATTCAAGAATATGTATAATATAATAAAACTACAATTCTTCATGCGATACTTCGGAAGGCCTAACGGTCTAGATCAACACCTTTATATCAATCAAAACTGTCATTATGTAGTTCGATTAACATTCCATATTTACAAGATAAATCCTTCCATGATCAATCCCTTAGATTCGTCTAACAATAATGATGTTAAAGTCAAGTCCATGATTGCTATGAAGACACCTACTAGATTCGGATTACCAATGATAGAAGCTTCCTCTACTTGTTCATTGTAATAACATTCGAATCACGATGTTCATAATCAAGGTGCTTAAGGCATAATCATCTCAATAGTCTAAACATGATGTGGTTTGGATAATTCACCCAAGAAACTCAATATTTTGCTAGTATGATCATCTTATTCTCCATAACACGAATCTAGAGTGGAGATAGAATCAACATACCTTAATATGACGAAATCACTGAACCCCAAATGTAGAATCTGAATCCGGTTGGTTATATGTCACTCCAAGATGCTACTTCTCTTCAATGATCAATCACAAGAAGTAAGTGTATCTAAGGAAGATGATATGTTCTCTGGTATCTCAAAAACGAAAGATAAACAAAGGAAATGAGAACAAAATGGAGTGCTGGCCCATATATAAACTTTCTGTTCATGGCAGATTAGCGTACGCTACCATGCATCCTTAGCGCGCGCTAATAAAAGTTGACTCCAAAATTGTCCAGGTTCATCCGCGGGAATCTTATCTGGTCCTACGTCCGGCTGGCGCATGTGTTAGCCGCCAAGATCAATAATTGATTACCTAGCGCACGCAAGTCCTACATTCATAGCGTGCGCTAGTAGTAGCCGATAGCGTGTGTTAAGCTACATTCTTAGCGTGCGCTATCACGAGTTTGCATGAGAAAATTTGCATGATGATATACTTATGTACAAAGATACCAATGTGAGAAATAACATACTCCAATTATCGAGATCATAAATCCGAATAATACAGGGTTCGAATACAGATGAAATACATAATAATAAATCCGGGTATTACACTTGCCATATTTTATACTTTACAAAAAAAAATATGCACTATAGGGAGAGTTAGAGAGAGAGGGCCGAAAGTTTGAAAAAGGAGGAAGAAGAAGTAGTTCAAGCAAGAACTAGGTAATCCGACCTTCTTTATTTCCTTCTATAATTTATAGTTGTAATCTTCATACCCTAACTTAATCTCATCATGCAAACAAAATACACCACCATGGTGAAATGTGTGTCACGACCGAACCATGTAGAGGTGAAAGGAAGATTGTCTTCCAACTTACGAGACTTAGAACCGACCGTTTGCAACGAGAAATCGAGGTGGGTGAAATTTCTTTCAAAACTCCTAAAGTAAATAATTTCATTATTTATTCTGTAATGCATGTGTAAATCTAAAATCTCCAAGATTTATTATTGAGAAATATGTTAAGATATTCATGGTAAAATATATGCTATAATTTTTTTTGTACTTAAGAAATGTATCTCTTGTTTTCCTTAAATTTTAATTCAAAAAAAAATTATGAAATATTATGATGCATGCATGAATCTGAAAATTTGTGTAAATGCATCTCTTTGAGATGTATGTATATGGCTAAATTAACATGCATTATATTTTTACGGGTTTAAGTGACAACCGATTTGGTAGATGAAGTTCGATTATGTGAAAATTTATGGATTTCATGTCTTCTTCGAAATTTTAGTAAAACTCTACGAAAATATGGAATTTTGTGTTATATGATTATGTTATGGTGTTTGGTAACTTAATTGTGGCAAAAACGGGACTTGAAACAAGTAACAGAATTTAAAGGGCAAAAATTGTACCTAATGGAAAATAATGGACTAATATGAAAATCTCGAAAGCTGTTCTAGACCTTGAACAATGTATATTTTAACATGTATAAGCTGTTTGTAAAGTTTCAAAAAAGTTGGAGTTCGTTATCTAAGCTCACTAGTCAAATATGAAATTTTCAAAAAATTCCGGGGTCAAAATGAAAGAAATCAAAAATTCTGGACCAAGTCCAAATCTTCTGGAACTTTTCAAAAATCTGGAATTACAGGTTCACCATGAACCATCGCTTGAAATTTCATTACCTTCCGAGCTAAACTCCAAGCTCTATGGGCCTTGGAATGAATTTGTTAAATTTTGGGGCAATTTCTTAATTTTCTGGAAATTTCAGTCCCGAAACTGGAAATTCCATATCTATTCTTAAATCTGAAGTCGAGTAAATAATTTTGACTCCCTTATAAATTTTCACAACCATCCGAATTTATCCCTAAGTGCTCGTTCTTTCGAAATGCGTAGTCTCAAAACTAAGGGTAGAATCGTCTTTAGAAAAATTCTCGACTACCGTATCATTGTACCTACCAGTCCAATACATCTGACCTGAACTCTTAAAACTGTTAGAAATTCATAGATTGCTAAATTCCTTAAGAACATTTTCATAGAATCTCGTCCTAAATAATTTTGACCAAATGTTGATAAAGAGAAATATTTCCAAATTAACATGCAAGTCCCATTCCGTGCCACAAATATAGGTAACTATAACCCATACGTAATCAACAGACGCATTTAACATTACTAACTGAATGTATAAGTGCTACTACGGGTATTACATATAACTAACAAATGAGTGGTCGGAAACTAAGTGCTATACAAATAAAGTGCCACAGACGGGGCCGCCCTGGAACTCTACGGGATCAGAATGCCTCATCGACGGATGGGTACATCTATTGAACCTTACGAGACGGAACGTTTGTCCTACAACCCTGGGGCCACCTCTTGAACTATAGAAATCACCTCTAGAGTTCCAAAATCGAGTCGGGACGGTTAGGCCGAGTCTTGGATCGAGCAGCACGGCTGCGGTTCATGAACAAGGCTGCTGTCGTTGCCTATTCTCATAATCGAGGAACAAAGTGTTCTGAAGGATATGGGTCGTAGAACTAAGGTATAATCACGATTATAGTGTGATTCGGGCATTGGCCCACAGCTAAGGACACACCGAGCCCAGATAAGAGATAAGGAAGCACACGCCAAGTGTGAGAGCAGAAGCTCAGCTATTGGGGCAACGGTCCAATTACTGGGGTGACGGCCTAGACTGCTAGGTGTTATAATAAGAGCCTAGGATCCAAAGTCCACATCGGCAGGATTCGAAGTTGGACTGACCGATTGACTGATTTTAACATCTGTCCATGGGGACGAAATTTTAAATTTTAAACTACTGAATGATCGTTTTTCATAAAATTATCGGCATACTCTTGTAACTTTTCTCTCCTCATTTGTAATTTGACAAAGTCATGCATCACTTAAAATGTTCAAAGGAAAGAAAGCCACACTCACACATGTTTACCCACTCACTGAGACCTTTTGTTTCACCCCACCGTTTTCCCTTTTAAACCAGAAAATGAGCAGATAGCAGAAGATGAAGGAGACTTCATGGAAGAGACCAACTAGAAGACCCGCGGTCAAGACTTAGAAATTCTGATGTCATTCCAATTTTTAATAATTAATTTTTGCTTCGTACTTTATATCGTTTTGGTATTTTCCGGATGCAACTTTGTAATCATTGTAACCTGGACATCAACTTTCGTTTCAACGAATCTTAGAACCATCGGGCTAAGATCATTATTTTAAAATTTTATCCTTCTGTTATTTATCTTCCGCTAATTATTGCCATACTTTTATTTCGATAATTTGATCGATAATTGTTGTGTCGCGCCCTCGTCCTTCCCGTTGTTTGGGGGTGTGACAGACATGGGATTGGAGCAAGGTTGTAGTAAGGACACTTACAACGGGCTAACCAAGATAAGATTCTTCGGACTTAGATGGGAATTCCACCTAGGATGAAGTGAACCATGGGATTGGACCTAAAATAGATTTCTCGAGTCAATTCTCGTTAAGATCTCTTTCGACTTGTTGTTATTCACTTGGAATATGCGTAGTCAAATTCAAATTTCCTGAGTCATTGGCCATGATACTTGATTGAGTATTCGCGGCATGCCCCGATTGAATCAATCCTTCTACATAACTCTTGAAACAGATATGGTCTATTTCAATACCAGTTTCTCAAGCCGTGTCACTATTCATTCGGAATAGATGAGATTGGTGAATTCCTTTAAACTCAACTAAACTTCATCATCCTCGTAAGGGGAGTATTATTGTTGCTCATCACTGGTGTTTTTAAGTACATTTATTAGATCATTAAGCTCACTAACTTGATGATTGTTCATACTTAATAGAGGTCTATATTGGAACTTAGATTTCTGAGATACTTAGTTTTATAATTCGATGGACCCCGAAGGTAATAAAGATTTGACCAAGGAAAATCAGAATACCCCTACTTCGTAGATGATGATTACCGAAGACCAAATCCGGCAAGCGCTCAGCCAGATAGAAAGCGTTACCAGACCCATTCTGGATGCAGCTGTTTTAGCCGACTCAAGAGAAAGAGAGGTTCAGAACCTGAGGGTAGTGATTGCGCACATCTATCAGGATGTATCGGCATACCAGAACCAGAGGGACGAGCTATTCCACCTATTAGAGAAAAGGAGGCAAGAGTGTGAGGAACTTGAGGAAATAGTACACTACCTGGAGACCCAATCACAGGTGCACAACCGAATGATCAGCAAACTCCGTAGCAACAAGTTTCTCCAAACCCACTGTGTACAGATGCTCGAGGAGCAGATCTTATTAGAGCGACACGAACACGAGAAATTCCAAACCTTGGTGAGATCTAATCATAGTGCCGTGATTGACCTATTCCCTAACTCTTCCACCGAGATTGGAGCTCCGTCGCAAGCACCACCGGCTGTCGACGCTCAATTCCGCGAGTATAAAGAGGACCCCAAGAAAGATTCGGAAAAAGACCCGGAGGAGGATCCAGAAAAAGACTCGACGATGGACTCTAGAGATGATTAGAGAATTCTATGACTAGGATCGAGAGTGTTAGTATAGCTTATTTTGTTGTTGTGTGTTTACAATGTTCGGCTTAGTGCCATGAAACTCGATATGTATGCTCAGGCGAATAAGCCAAGCTTAACTAGAATCAACAATGTTTCCAACTTTATATTATAATTCCATTTTTCACAAATTATTAGTGTTCAATCGTGCACTTAATTCTGCATAACAACATAAATCACTGATAATCCCACACAAGACTGTTAATCCTCACACATTTCCCTAACTTTTAATAGATGGCTGGCCGAAGACGCGGACGTCCACGTGTGAACCGTGATGAACAATAACGTTGCAATGATTGCTCTCCCACTCCTCCACGAGGAGAGAATAGAAATGACGCTATGGCTCAAGCCTTAGCTCAACTGACAAATTTTCTTCAACAACAAGCAACAAACAACCGGAATGTTGGTGAAACCCATGATCGCACGCTCGAAAGATTCTTGCGCTTCAAGCCACCTACCGTCGACGGAAAGCATGATGAAGTTAAGGCCGAACTATGGTTGTAGAATATCGAGGGGATATTCAATGCCCTACAATATTCTGACGTACAACGTGTATCCCTGGCCACATTCCGACTCGAAGCTGCTGCCTATGATTGGTGGAAGGTTGTTAACAAACACTGGATGAGGGAGAACCGTGCCAGAAGTTGGGCCAACTTCTTAATCGATTTCCAAATGCAATACAAAGCTCAGTTCAACACTTTCCAAATACGCGCCTGGATTGGTGGCGACTGAGGAAGATAAGCTTTACAAGTTTACACGAGGACTGAGGTATACACTCTAATAGAGTTTCTTGACTATTGGTCTGACAACACATGCTGAAGCTATAGAAGCCGCCACCCGAATTGAATGCGGAACAGCAAGACTAGCTCATCAACAGAGTCGATTCACTAGCAATGCCAAGAGACCTGTGACTCGACCAACATTAAAGCCACCACAGAAGTCTCAGAATACGGGAGCCCAGGGAAACTCAAGTGGATCGAAGGCACCGGCTCCCAACAAAACAGCAGCACCTTGCCCCCATTGTGGCAGAAAAGGGCACAAGCCAGATCTATGCTGGAAAAAGCTTGGAAAATGTCTACGTTGTGGCAGCTCAGACCATCAGATCCGAGAATGCCCTGAAATGAATCCTCTGGCAAACAAACCAGCCGCTACAGCAAAGCCAGGAAACAATCGAGGGAACGCCCTAGCACAGGTGTTTGCTCTGACTGGCCAGGAGGCACCAGAAAATAATGATGTGATGGAAGGTATGCCCCTTATATCTAATCATCTCGCACGGACACTCATAGATATAGGATCATACTACTCATTTGTTGCACCACATTTCTCTAAGAAACTTGATAAGTCTTTAGAATCCTTGCCATTACATCTGGAAGTATCTATCCCAATTGGAGTTAGTCAACTAACGGATAAAGTTCACAGTGCGTGTGACATGATAATCAGAGGTAGTTGTTTTTCCGTCGATTTAGTAGTGCTTCCGATATTGGAGTATGACATCATCCTCGGAATAGATTGGCTGTCCAAACATTACGCACAATTGGATTGCTCCTCTAAGATAGTTAGGTTTTGCGAACCTAACAAAACCAGTTGTGGAACTAGTTGGGAACGCAAGAGTCAACCTAGCACCCATTGTATCAGCTGTTAAGGCTAGGAAGAAGTTACCAAGCGATAATCGGAATGGCGCCTTATGAAGCTTTGTACGGGAGGAATTGCCGATCCCCACTCCATTAGGAAACTGATGACCAGTGGATGCCGAAGACTCAACGGACAAAACCCTCACTGATGAACATAGATTTGGTGATAGAAGCCATGGAAAAGGTACAATTGATTAAGGATAGGATCCGCACAGCTCAAAGTAGACAAAAGAGTTACGCCGATCAATGTAGAAAGGATTTAGAATTCGAAGAAGGAGATCAAGTATTTCTCAGGTTATCCCCACAAAAGGGACGTATCGCATTGAGGAAAGGAGTGAAATTGGGTCCTCTATACGTCGGACCATTCAAGATCATTGAATATATTGGAAGGCTAGCTTATCGCCTTGAACTTCCGACTAATCTCTCTGGCATGCACGATGTCTTTCACGTCTCGAGGTTAAATAAATATCATCCATACCCTGCACACGTTCTTACCACGGACTCTCCACCAATCAAAGGGAACTTGACCTATGAAGAAAAGCCAATAAAGATCCTTGATCGGCACGTTTGCGAATTGCGGAAGAAGCGAATGCCCTTAGTCAAGTTCGTCTGATCGAATCACATTCGAGAAGAAGACGCTATGTGGGAGGCTGAGGAAAAGATGAAGAAATCCTATCCCGAACTGTCTGAGAAGGAATTTGGGGACCAAATTCTTTGAAGGAGGGGAGGATGTAAAACCCCACAAAAATCATGTAAACGTTAGACTTAGTAAATATAGTTGTAAGATATCATCTCATTGTTATGAATAAAATTTTGTTACGGATACCTTGATGTTTCGATCGATTAATTGTTAATCGCCCAAATTTAAATTTTTATTATTAAATATTTAGCACACATAATTAATTAAATTACATACTAAAATAACTAATGGTCCGATTCCTCAAACATAAACTTAATAGATTGGGCGCAACCCAACATACTTTACAACTAAACTTACTAAGAACCCAACCGATTACAATAATAACTTATACATTTAAAATTAACAAAAAAAATAATATATATACATATGTAATGATGATGGGCGGCCACGGGGGAGGGGGGGAAGAGGAAGGGAGTGAAGTGTTCTAGGGCCTTCACCTTCCCCATGCAAGACTACATTCATTAGTCTTCCATACACCCCACACTTCCCCAATCCTTAACTACACACTATAAATACATGCACTAATTACCTAGCCACATTTTACACGTTCAAAAAAAAAAATATGCACTAGAGCGAGAGTTAGAGAGAGAGGGCCGAAAGTTTGAAAAAGGAGGAAGAAGAAGTAGTTCAAGCAAGAACTAGGTAATCCGACCTTCTTTATTTCCTTCTATAATTTATAGTTGTAATCTTCATACCCTGACTTAGTCTCATCATGCGAACAAAATTGTAATACCCAGTTGTGAATTCATTTATTATCACTCAGTAACTGTCACTCAGAATTTTTTTCACTCAGTAATAACCATTCATCACTCATGTTCATTCAGTTGTAACCATCGTTTGGTGTACTTTGGAATCGCATATCAGTTGCTTTTCGTCATTCATCACTGTTTGAGATTGAGCCGAGATTATTGTCATCATCATCATATTTTGGGTTTCAGTTTGAGAGGTAGCGCACGCTACATATTCTAGTTAGCGCGCGCTAATGAGGTGCAGGTAACGCATGCTATGATTCAGTATTAACGCACGCTAGCGCAACAGAGGCAGACAGTCCAGAAGGTACTGGGCTGATTTGGGAAATTGGTAGCGCACGCTACGAGTGGTAAGTAGCGTACGCTAACTGTGCTGGTAACGCACGCTAAGTCACATTAGTAGCGCATGCTAACGCGAGCAAGGCAGAGTACAGTAGGTTCTGGACTTCAGTTTCTGGGTATCAGATATCAGTTAGTGCACGCTAACATTTGGGATTAACGCACGCTATCGGTAAGGTGTTAGCGCACGCTACCAAGTTCGTAGCGCACGCTAACTAGGCAGTCAGAACTCACTGGACTACCCAGTAAACCGCTAGCACACGCTAAACATCAGGACATAGCGTGTGCTAAGCTGGATTACTATAAATGGGACAGCTCGGTCCAGATTCGTCATTTATTCATTTCTTCTCCTCTTCCCATCGGTTTTGGGTGATTTTGGATATTTTGGAGAGATCTTTTCGAGCTACATTCATATATCAACATCATCAATCTTAGTAGTCGGATTAATCATCATTTAATCAGTTTCATCACTTCAAGTCAAGGTAAATTTTCATTGAATCTTGAATTTCGGGATTTGAAGGTTTCATTCTCGATCTCTTCGAGTTAGATTGCTTTTATGTTGGAATATGTTAGATATGGATTATCTATCTTGGATACATGTATTTCTACGGATTGATTGGTGTAATTTTCGGAATTTGTGAATAATTGAGGAATTGTTCAAGAACCCTTACGGGTTGACTTTGGAATTTTGGGGGTTTTCGACTAAATGTTGTTGAAATATCGATTTGAGTATTCCTATTGGATTATTGATAGTATTCATGAGGTTTTGTTGGATTGAATCATTCATTGGAGATTGGTTTTCGATATAATTGGGATTTGTTGTAAACAATGGGAGATTGTTTACAACATGTTCGTTTAAATGCCCCAATTAGTTTTGGGTAGTGCTGTATCGACTTTTGAGTTGGTTGTGTTCATGCTTGATTCGTATATTAAGCGAATTGTTGGTATTTGTGTTGTTCAAGGTTATTCGAGCAGCCGGTATTTCCATTAAGTACGTCGATCGTGGAAGGACTTTCTTGCCTTCGGTTTGAGGCAAGTTTTATACTTGTACTAGTCAATGAGATTTATGTCATCATATATGTGTATGAATGTGTTGTATCATTCCGAGACTTAGTCTCTTCATGAATTCATTGATATCAAGAGATCGTTCGATACGATACCTTTCGGCAATTATGCCAAATGTTATTATTGTTCGTTAATGGCCGATTCAAGGCATTGTGATACTCGTTATTAATGTCATTGTCGATAGCCGGTTTGCGGTGTCTATGTATCGATTTTTGTTGATATTTATGTCAATCTAAGACATCGTTGAGATCATTGTTATTCCTGTTGGGGTTGTCATTAAAACTGTATTGGCCGATTAAAGGCATTGCCATATTCATTTCTCATTTTCGTCGTCGATATCCGATTAAAGGTGCCGAGGCATCCTTCGTATCATTGTTATCGATTGCCCGTTCTCAGGCAAATCGAAGTTTTCAATCATTGATCATATCGTTGTCATTGATTGGCCGCTCTCAGGTAAATCGAAGTGTTCAATCATTCATCATATTGTTGTCATCGATTGGCCGCTCTTAGGCAAATCGAAATCATTCACTATATCATTGTTATCTATTGACCGTTCTAAGGCAATCGAGGTATTCAATCATTCATCGTATCATTCGTATCGATTGGCCATTCTAAGGCAATCGAATCCCCAATCATTCATGGAATCATCCGCTGCATCATTGTTATCGGTTGGCCATTCTAAGATAATTGAGGTTTTGAATTGGGATTGTCGAGGACGGTGTCTATCCGTGTGTTACTGTCATTGTGTTGGCCGACTCAAGGCTGCACACTATAAAAATTGTGATACGGCTTCGTGCCGTGGCTTCGGCCCTAATTGTGATATGGCTTCGTGCTGTGGCTTTGGCCCTAATTGTGATACGGCATCGTGCCGTGGCTTCGGCCCTAATGGTGATACGGCTTCGTGCCGTGGCTTCGGCCCTAATTGTGATACGGCCGTGCGTGGCCCCTAATGGTGATACGGCCGTGCGTGGCCCGGCCTAATGGTGATACGGCCGTGCCGTGGCCGCCCTAATTATGATACGGCCGTGCCATGGCCCGGCCCTAATTGTGATACGGCCGTGTCGTGGCCCGGCCTAATCGATACGATTGCGGGCTGTTTTGGCTTCATGTGATTGTGATATTTGTGACTTCGGTTGAGTGGCTTTCAAGCCTTTATTATTGTCTGGTAATTTCATTGGAGCCTTCGGGCATTGTGATTCATAATTAATTGATTCTGGTTTAGTTCATGTCGTGTAATTCATTACGGTACTCTATAATTATGATTCGCCGTTGGGCATTTACGTTCTAACTTTGTCGAGCGGTATTAATAGTATGCCGTGGGCATAGTATTTCACGAATGCTCGGTTCTTACATTGGTTTGTGAGCATCTCGTATTATTATTATCATTATCTTGTTTCATTACGCCTTTGGATGCATATCATGTTATACATGTATTTGATATTCATTATCGGATTCTTGACCCAGTGGCGGAACATGTTTTCATGTTTTAGGTGCTTGCGAGGAGAGAGTTGAGACACGGGGGCATGATGATGGCGGCGAGGCATTCGAGCGATACTAGTCCGAGTTGTTCATGTTGGTCGATCGGTTGGAGTGTTCTTGATCATCGAGTCATTGTCATTATGTATTACCCGAGCAGATGCTCGTGGATGTTGTTGTATTTTATTTTTGGCCATGTAGGCCCATCGTTGTTGTTGAAATTCCTTATCGGAATATTGTGTCGGATATCATGGTAGGGACTATGATTTCCCCTTGTTGTTTAATTTAATGTTTTTAGGTCATGTTCGCCTGGTGGATCTCTTGGCGTGGGGTCCACGGCACTGTAATAACCCAATAGGATTTGGGGGTGTTACAAAAATACACCATCATGGTGAAATGTGTGTCACGACCGAACCATGTAGAGGTGAAAGGAAGATCGTCTTCCAACTTGCGAGACTTAGAACTGACCGTTTGTAACGAGAAATCGAGGTGGGTGAAATTCCTTTCAAAAATCCTAAAGTAAATAATTTTATTCTTTATTTTGTGATGCATGTATAAATCTAAAATCTTCAAGATTTATTGTTGAGAAATATGTTAAGATATTCATGGTAAAATATATGCTATAATTTTTTTTTGTACTAAAGAAATGTATCTCTTGTTTTCCTTAAGTTTTAATTCAAAAAAAAATTATGAAATATTATCATGCATGCATGAATCTCAAAATTTGTGTAAATGCATCTCTTTGAGATGTATGTAAATAGCTAAATTAACATGCATTATATTTTTACGAATTTAAGTTACAACCGATTTGGTAGATGAAGTTCGATTATGTGAAAATTTGTGGATTTCATGTCTTCTTCGAAATTTTAGTAGAACTCTACCAAAATCTGGAATTTTGTGTTATATGATTATTATGGTGTTTGGGTAACTTAATTGGGGCAAAACAGAACTTGAAACAAGTAAATGGAATTTAAAGGGCACAAATTGTAATTAATGGAAAATAATGGACTAATCTTAAAATCTCGAAAATAAGCTGTTCTAGAGCTTGAATAATATATATTTTAACATATATAAGCTCTCTGTAAAGTTTCAAACAAATCGGAGTTGGTTATCTAAGCTCACTAGTCAAATATGAAATTTTCAAACAATTTCAGGGTCAAAATAAAAGAAATCAAAAATTCTGGACCAAGTCCGAATCTTCTGGAATTTTTTACAAATCTGGAATTCCAGGTTCACCATGAACCATCTCTTTAAATTTCATTACCTTCAGAGCTAAACTCCAAGCTCTATGGGCCTCGGAATGAGTTTGTTAAGTTTTGGGGAAATTTCATAATTTTCTGGAAATTTCAGTCACGATACTCGAAATTATGAATCTATTCTTAAATATGAAGTCGAGTAAATAATTTTGACCCCCTTATAAATTTTCACGACCATCCGAATTCATCCTGAAGTGCTCGTTCTTCCGAAACGCTTAGTCTCAAAACTAAGGGTAGAATCATCTTAAAAAAAATTCTCGACTACCATATTATTGAACCTACCAGTCCAATACATCTGACCTGAACTCTTAAAACCATTAGCAATTCATAGATTGATAAATTCCTCAAGAACATTTTTATAGAATCTCGTCCTAAATTATTTTGACCAAATGTTGATAAAGAGAAATATTTCCAAATTAACATGCAAGTCCTATTCCGTGCCGCAAATATAGGTAACTATAACCCATACGTAATCAACAGACGCATTTGACATTACTAACTAAATATATAACTGCTACTACATGTAATACATATAACTGACAAATGAGTGGTCGGAAACTAAGTGCTATACAAACAAAGTGCCACGGACGGGGCCACTCTCGAACTCTGCGGGATCAAAATGCCTTATCGACATATGAGTACATCTATTGAACCTTATGAGACGAAGCGTATGTCCCACAACCTGGGGGCCACCTATTGAACTATAGGAGCCACCTCTAGAATTTCAAAATCGAGTCGGGATGGTTAGACCGAGTCTTGGATCGAGCAGCACGGCTGCGGTTCATAAACAAGGCTGCCGTTGTTGCATATTCCCATAACCGAGTAACGGAGTGTTCTGAGGGATCTGGGTTGTGTAATTAGGGTATAATCGCGATTATGGTGTGATCCCGGCATTGGCCCACATCTAAGGTCACACCGAGCCCAGATAAGAGATAAAGAAGCACACGCTAAGTGTGAGAGCAGAAGCTCAGCTATTGGGGCGACCGTCCAATTACTTGGGCGACGGCCTATACTGCTAGGAGTCATAAGGATAGCCTAGAATCCAAAGTCCACATATGCAGGATCCGAAGCTGAACTGACTGACTGACTGATTCATATGTCCACGGGGATGGAATTTTAAATTTTAAACTACTAAAGGATCGTTTTTCGTAAAATTATCGGCATACTCTTGTAACTTTTCTCTCCTCATTTGTAATTTGACA
Organism: Orobanche coerulescens; assembly: GCA_033398695.1. Taxonomy (NCBI): domain Eukaryota; kingdom Viridiplantae; phylum Streptophyta; class Magnoliopsida; order Lamiales; family Orobanchaceae; genus Orobanche; species Orobanche coerulescens. The sequence goes on from CM065806.1 coordinate 59,119,098, forward strand.
AAGTCATGCATCACTTAAAATTTTCAAAGGAAAGAAATCCACACTCGCACACGTTCACCCACTCACTGGGACCTTTTGTTTCACCCCACCGTTTTCCCTTTTAAACTAGAAAATGAGCAGATAGCAGAAGATGAAGGAGACTTCGTGGAAGAGACCGACTAGAAGACCGGCTGTCAAGAATTAGAAATTCTAATGTCATTCCAATTTGTAATAATTAATTTTTGCTTCATACTTTATGTTATTTTGGTATTTTTCCCGTTGCAACTTTATAATCATTGTAACCTGGACATCAACTTTCGTTTCAACGAATTTTAGAACCATCGGGCTAAGATCGTTATTTTGAAATTTTCTCCTACCGTTATTTAGCTTCCTTTAATTATTTCCATACTTTTATTTCGATAATTTTATTGATAAACTGGAGTGTCTCGCCCTCGTCCTTCCCAATGTTTGGGGGTGTGACAGACTCAGTGTCGGTCTGGACTGGAGGTTTCCATTTTTCTCCTTCAATGTTCATATTTTCTTGGGGTTTCTAGGGGACCTCCAACTGTTTACCACTTCTCAAGGTGATGATACTCGCATTACTAGGATTTACCTCTGTTTGGGAGGGTAGTTTCCCACTGTTCTCGCTCTCTAATCGACTCACTGAGGTAGCAGGTTGGCTTATTTGATTTCAATGATTTTTATGCTCGATTGAGTGTTGTGCTGAAATTGACTCATGTTCTACTGAAACTACTTCGTGTTCGAAGTGATGGCCTTCATCATCTCTCCGAGTGAGGAACTCGAATTTTCTGACAGTTGCTAGTAAAATTGTCCCTTATTATGTGGAGGCTCCTCTTGCTGCGATTTCCACTTGAAATGGGGTCATCTGTCGCGCCCCCACACCAGGGTTGGACGAGAACGCGACAGTTAACGTAATAAATAACATTTTTGATAATAAATTTTCAGTGAGCAGACATGTGCTAGATCTTAGCCTGGTGAACTAAGACTGGTTATCCCATAGTAAAAAAATGTTCAAGAGTACAGTGGAATTATTACATCAAGTACAAAAGAGTATAGCGGAAATCGAAATACAGTTTTAACACAGGAATAAAAGAAATATTAAATGCATCATCATGATTACTTTGTCTTGGCAGTACTGGGTCAGTCTTCACTTATTACCAGCATCTGCCTCTTCTTCATCTAGTGGGATTTCAAAAAAATCAAAGTGGGGTGAGAATAATGGATTCTCAGTGGATTGGGTTTAAGTATTTTACGAACTCGTGTATATATATATTTTTGAAACATAATATATTCTCTCCCACATTTGGAAATATACATATGCGGATTTTCCGAGGTGTTGGTTGGTAGCATATATATTGTGTTTTGAGGTTTTTCGATATATTTTGCTATGCATTATGTGGATGTTTTTAATTTTTATCTAAGATGTTTTTCAATACACTAGGTATTATTCTCAAAGAAAATAAACTTGATGGCACTAACTTTGCCGATTGGAAAAGAAATCTTGACATTGTCCTGACTGCTGAGGGGCATAAATTTGTCTTAACTAAGGAGAGCCCTCTGGATCCAGAATCGGATGCCACTCCTGGAGAGTTGGATGAATTCCGGAAATGGAAGAAGTCTGATGAGATGGCTCGTTGTTACATTTTGGCGTCACTGACAAATGTATTGAAGCATCAACATCAGACGATGGGCTCGGCCGCGGAAATGATAAAAAGTCTCACCGAGATGTTTGATCATCAGAACCGGGCGGCTAGACAAAATGCAATGAGGGTGTTCATGACAACCCAAATATCTGAAGGGACCCCACTAGGGGATCATGTTTTGAAAATGATGTCTCATTTGAACGAACTGAGCATATTGGGGGCTATTATCGATGCGGAAATATAGGTCGATATTATCTTGGGAAGCTTACCAAGAAATTTTGAGCAGTTCCGTCTTAACTACAATATGAACCGTAGGACATATAATTTGGTAGAACTTCTGACAGAGCTTCAATCTGCTGAAGGTCTCTTCAAACAAGGTTATCATCATGTTCTTGCAGCAACCGGTGCTACTTCTTCCAAACCCAAATGGGGAAAGTAGAAAGAGCAGGTTGGCCAGAATCAAGTGGAAACCCTAAAGGTGAAAAGAAAGGCTCCTCACCCCGAGGCGAACAAAAAGCCAAAGGGAAAGTTGTAGGTCACAAGTCGTCCAGGAACAAGTCTAGAGGGGGGGTGAATAGACTTGTTGAAACTCTTGAACTCTTTTTTGCTAAGAGTGAGTTTCTTCAGCTGATAGTTAAACAAATGACTTGGAGTCGTTTTGTTCTTGAATATGTGCGGAAGTCAGCTGATGACGAATAGAAATCAACTTAATGAAACACTTAACAATGTATGCAGCAGTTAAAGTATGATGCAGTAAAACGGTAAATAACACAGGAAATTATAGTGGTCTGAGAGGTGGGGTAATCCTCTACTAATCCACTTTTCTCCAAACCAGTTGGAGATGAATTCACTATAATTTTCAACCAGTGATAAATATTACAGTGATTCAAACCACACTACAACAGCTTCCAACCAGTGGACATCCGTCTTTGTTGTACACACTTTGCCTTGCACCTCTTGATCCTCGATCCTCGGATGCCTTCTGATCTCTTACTTCAACCAGTGAAGTACCCCGTACTCAAGATTATAGACAAGAGTTTTTGTCTTCTCCAACTTAAGAGCTTCCTTAAGTATGAACTTTTAGATCTGCTCTTCTCACGATGCTATTGATTGCTTTAGATTGCTTGATTGCTTTAATCGCTTGAATGTATGTTCGCACCGGTAGTTGCTCAGTTTCAAATCTTCGGATATATATAGGTCAGATCTCTGAGCTTTTTTCCTTGTAGCCGTTGCAAATCTTTTGAACAAATCCGTCCGTTGGAGGGAGACTTCATTGTTTATTCTTTCTGAACGTTGCAAATTTGGATTCCCATTATTTTATTTTATCTTCCGACCGTTGTGAAGACTTACGCATGTGGCGCGAATCTTTTGAATATAAAAGGATTAAAGTCTTCAAGGTGGGTCGGGATGATTTATTTAAATCATATCTCTTGGGAATCACTCGAATTTGTCTCTTCACGTTGCATGTGAGCTTTCCGTAATGCTTGACTTTTCAACGCATGCGCGTGGACTTGGAGTACTTGGTTTGCCTTGAGTAGGTGCGATATGCGGCTAACAACTCTGTGACGAGTCCTCTCGGCTTTTCCTTTGTTTGTGACTTATGCAGTCGGGTGACTTCCACAGGTACCTCGGTGATCTGGTCAAACTTCTCTTATAAATTTTGTTGACGGAGCTACTCTGTTGGACTCATTTGTTCCTCTCTGATGGACTAAGTTGTACTTAGTACTTTGCTGTTTTTCAGCCTAACTAATTTTTGGCCTACAGAAGATACTCATTTGGTTCTTCTTTACATTTTGCCAAGTTTTTATACTTAACATATTTGGCCTATGGAAGATACTCATTTGGTTCTTCCTTACATTTTGCCAAGTTAAACATTTGATTTTATATTAATGACATCATCAAAATCTAACAAGTATTCCTCACAAATTCCCCCTATTTTGATGATGGCAAAACTTTAAGTAAGAAATCAAATGACCAAGTCTGCACTTAAGTGCGAGACATAAGCGAAATCGATCTAATATTGAGACAATGAAATTGTCATTCAACAGACTGTTTATAAAATTTTCTGACTTGTTTATTATTGAAATTTTACAAGAAAGTTTTAAGTACATAAAACATTACAAGTAAAAGAAATAACTAAAAGTCATCTGCCTCTTCCTCTGCCTCTTCGAACAGGCTGTTTGGCAGGCTTGATTGGCTTAGCTCCAATTGGTCTTATCTTGACTGGAGCAAGACCATATTTCCTCTTCACAACAAGTGCTGCGAAGTCTTGTTCTTGCTGGGATCTGAATCTGTTCTCAAGACACAATTGCTTGATTTCTCTTTGAAGCGCTAACTCATCAAGTTCACCATCCAGACGGGTTGGTGCTTCCTCTGCTCTGAATGAGGGAATCATGGGATAAGCATTTTGATCTTTAGCGTGCTTCTTCAGAACAGCCCAAAGCTTCGGATGGATTTCTTCCATGAAGTTTATGAAAATTTCTTGTGGGGAGAGTTTATCATCCTGGAGTAGTTCCCAGATGTAATAGTCTTTGATGAATCTCTTCTTAGCAGATCCCCACATCTCAAGAGCTTCAAATGGAATAAAGTCCTCTACAAACCACAGCTCCTTCCCTTCCCATTCTAGAGTAGGTCCAAATCCACCTCTAGTCCTTCTTCTCTTTCCTTCAGGCTGGTCAGCCTGGTCATCTGGATCCACAGCTTCCTTTCTCTTCAGACTGGAGGGTCCTTCAATTTGAAGGACATCCTGCTTCTTCTTGCTTCTTATTTCTCTCTCTTCCCCCTGAACTCTCTCTTCCCCCTTTTTGCCAGCATCAACCAGAATAGTTAATTGTTGTTCCATTCTGCTCATCCAATCAGACATGCCAAATGGCATTCTGTTGTTGGTAGGGGGAGGGGGCTGAGGAATCTCTCTCTGAAGAAGGGTGTCTATCTTGGAATTTATTGACTGAAGGTCAGGAGTGACCTGAGATGATAGCAGCTCTCCAATAGTGTCTTTGACGATTTGCCTGATCATCTCATTCATAGTAGGGGATATCTGAGCTGATGGAGAGTGCTCTCTTGATCCTTCTGCAAAGGAACCACTAGACTGCAGGCTCCTGTCTGCAGCTGGTAGGTCAGAGGGGGTTTTCTCCGGGTCCACGACTGGAGTCTTGACCGACTCTGCGTCTAGGTACAGTGTCTGGGCAGTACCACGATCTATCTGCAGACTTCGTGAATAGGCTGCGCTCCGGCTGCAGTTGGCTCCTTTTCTTCTTCTCTCTCTTCCTCTTTCTCTTCTTCTTCTTTTTCTTTTCCTTCTTCCTCATCTTTTTCTTTTTCATTTTCTTTTGCTGCTCCTGCATCTCCTCCATCATCATTATCATCATCATCATCATCATCATTCTTATCATCATCCTGCTCCTTCTTTTCTCCTTCATCATCCTCATCCTCCTTTTCTTCTTCATCTTTTTCTTGATCTACTTCTTCTCCTTCTTCTTCATCTCCTTCATCAGCCAATTCTTCTGTCTTCTCAATTTCTTCTGGCTGTTTTTCAACTGGAATATTTTCTTCTGTTTCTCTCTCTTCTTCATCTTTTTCAGCCACCAAATCAATAATTTCATTATCTCCATCTACTTCTTCAATCCTAATCTCCTTTTTAACTCCCTCCTCCTCCTCTCCAAAAATGTCATCAAAAATGCTGAGCATGATAGAATGGATAAAGTGGTCCATGTTTGTTTTAAAATGGGACATGAACCATTTATCCTGGAGGATTAAGGCTAAATCTGATTCTTTGCAAAATTCAATCAGAACCTCCTCAGTGGCTTGGGGATATTCCCAACCACTAGTTGCAATGTAGGTTTGAAGATTTGTAAAAGTCATGGTTTTGAAAGATTTCCACTCTTCAAAAATATGTACAAAAGAGTGTTTTACTGCTTGTGGTTTAACAAGCTGGAGTTGTTCAATAGAAAGGTTGAAAGTATTATTTTCTAACAGGTTAAAAGTATAATCAGCTTCAGGAATAGAGATTATTAGACATTCTTCTTCTTCTTCGGATATGTAGACTGGGGGGGTGAGAACAGGTACAATCCGAGTTTCAATGGTGTCTGGTGCAGGCAGGTCGTCCGGATGAATTGGTGATCGAACTGAGGGGCTGGCAAGGTGTTCAGATTGCCCTCCCTCGCTAAACTGCAGTTTCCTTGGCCTCTTAGGAGAGGGTTCCGGTGATGACTGCAGAGTAGAGGGTCCTTCTGGGGCTGGTCCCCGTCTCTTTAATCTGACGGCAATGGGTGTATCATCGGACTCGTTGTCGGACTCGACTGCAGTTGGGATATCAGCTGCAGGTCTGTCCGACTCCTCTGATGAATGGTATCTTGGATATGACCTTGAGTCCGGCAGCTCCTTCAACAACTGAGCTGCTCTCCCAGTGCCTCCGACTTTCTTCTTCTCATGGTCCATATGACCAAGCCTTTTATTGGGGTGGAAAGGGTCAGTGTTTCCCTTAGCCACTTCGGTCTTCTCCAAAAACCAACTGAGATGCGTTCCGAACGCCAGCTTTGTCTTGAACTTCTTCTCATCGTCAAGCCACTCGACCTTGTTCACCTCGCATACGAGTTGCCTGAAGATGTAGTCTGCCCAATCGACTTCTTCTTCCTGAATCAACGCACCCAACACCATAAATTTCGACGACGATAGTTGATCATAACTGCCCGCCATTCCCATGACTATCTTGTTGGTAATGTCCAACGCAACACGGTAAATCCTTTTTAGTTCATTCCTCTTGGCTGTAAATTTCAATTTTTCAGGGATATTTTCGACTTTAATCTTTTTCCAGGTTTCGGCGGCGGATTGCTTGAGAGCTTTGACCGCCAAACCACGGTGCTTCATCCCGAAGACAGAACGAATCGTCTCTCGATATATGCTGATAGGTACTCCGCCGACTGTGCTGTGGATTCCGTCTTGAATCAGATGGGATTTGCGATAGAACTCGACGACATCCTCTTTGAACAGATGCTGCGGGTTGATGTCGAGAAAAAGGTAGATTCCGTTAAGCTTCATTGCCCGGATCAGATTGGACATGTCATAGTCCTCCAGATTGGCTTCTAGTAAGCCTTCAAAATCGACAACCATGGAGAAAATGACTTGGTCTTTCACCGCCTTCAAATTCACTCCTTCGAAAGATGCCATTTCTGCAAATAGAGGATTTTAGTGTATATTTTTGCTCTGAAATATCTAGGGTTTCTGTAAGCGTAGAGAGTAAAGTGAAAAGTCTTCTTTCCTTATAAAGAAGATGAAAAGACGTTTGTATTAGTTTATTATATATTTGAACGGTGGTACGCCTTTTGATATTCTTTTGAATTTCAAATTTGAATCGGTGGCCCAATTTAAAATTCGACGGTTGATTCTGATTGGCCATCGTAGAGGTTGATTTAATAGGCGTTTGATGCGTGTATTAAAATTGCCACTTGGCTTATAAAAATGTATATTTAAATGCCATTCGTTAACCAAAATTAATATTATAAATGTGGCAGATAATAATTAAATATTCAGAGATCAGTTTAGAGAACTTAGCTGGTCTGTTTTGTTGACTGTTGACCACTCTGTAACAGGTGAGTTAACTTCTCGCCTGGTATTCTGAACAGCTAAGTTGCTTCGCCTGGCCTTCGTCTTCTCGCCTGCATCAGCTAGGCTGATTCTGGGGGTCCGTCCTTCCTTTAACTTGCTTCAGTACTAGATTCCCAATCTAGTAATCCAAGGTCTCTGCTCAGCTCTAGGAATCTTTCTTCTGGCAAGGGTTTAGTGAAGATGTCAGCTATTTAGTAGTCTATGCTGACTCTTTCAACTCTAACCCTTTTGTTAAGCACATGGTCTCTAATGAAATGGTGCTTAACATCAATGTGCTTCGTCCTTGAGTGCAAAACCGGATTGTTGGTTATTGCAATAGACTATTCTTTGTCACACTGATTGGAACTTCGTTGGCAATAATATTATAGTCCCTTAAGCGTTGTTGTCGATCCATAGAATGCAGTACTGCACTACTGCACTAGGTATTCGACTCTGTAGTGGAGATAGAGTTAGAAACTTGCTTCTTGCTAAACCAGGATATCGATCTGGTTCCTAGGAATTGACACGTTCCACTAGTGCTCTTCTGTTGATTTTGCATCTGCGAAATCCGCATCTGAGTATCTGATAGCTCGAAGTTGTCATCCTTGGGATACCATAGTCCAACATTAATTGTAGACTTTAGGTACTTAATTATTCTCTTGGTGCATCTAGGTGTGATTGCTTCGGCTTGGTGGAATCTTGCACAAACTCCAATTGCATATGATATGTCCGGCACCTTGCAGTGAGGTACAGAAGAGATCCGATGAGTCCTCTGTAGTGGGTTGAGTCCACTGATATGCCTGCCTCGTCTGCATCCAGGTGAGTACTTGTGCTCATTAGAATTCTTGCGGGTTTGGCTGATTCCATTCCATATCTTTTGATAAGATATCTGGTATACTTAGCTTGGTTGATGAAAATTCCTTTTTCCATCTGCTTAACTTGTAATCCGAGAAAGAAGTTAAGCTTTCCCATCATACTCATCTCAAATTCTCCTTGCATGAGGTTGGAGAATTTCTCGCATAGCTCTGGGTTGGTTGACCCGAATATGATGTCATCCACATAAATCTGGACTATTAATATGTGGCCTTCGTGCTCCACTCTGAATAGGGTCTTGTCCACTTTCCCTTTGCAAAATCCATTTTTCTCAAGAAACACAGACAGTGTTTCATACCACGCTCTTGGTGCTTGCTTGAGTCCATACAGAGCCTTCAACAGCTTATAGACTTTGTCTCCTTTGACAAAACCTGGGGGTTGCTCTACATAGACTTCTTCTTCTAGGATTCCGTTCAGAAAAGCACTCTTTACATCCATCCGGTAGACTTCAAAGTCCTTGAATGCAGCATATGCGAGGAATAGTCTGATGGCCTCTAGTCTTGCAACAGGTGCATAGGTTTCATCAAAATCTATTCCCTCACACTGTGCATAACCTTTTGCTACGAGTCTGGCTTTATTCCTAACAACAGCTCCGTCTTCATCACTCTTGTTTTTATACACCCATTTGGTGCCAATAACTTTCTTGTGATCAGGTCTGTCTGTTAGTTCCCAAACTTTGTTTCTTTCCATCTGCTCCAATTCCTCTTGCATGGCATTAAACCATGAATAATCTTCCAAGGCTTGTTCTGTAGTCTTGGGTTCAATTTGCGACATAAAACATGAGAACATCGCCATTCCTGCTGGTAGAGTTGACTGTCTCGTCTTAACTCCATCAGTCAACTTTCCGATAATTTGCTGAATTGGATGATCCTTGAGCCATTTGGGGATATCTTCCTCTTCTGGGTTTGTTCCCCCTGTTGGATTGCCCTAGTGGTTATCTGCATCAATTTGGGTTAAGTGCCAGTCGGGTCGACTACCGCCTTGTCATCTGCTGACTTGGTTACGTCTGCAGATGAGTCTTTGTCGACTCATTTGGGTTTTCTTGACAAGCTGGATCAGATAGGTTTGGTGATCTTGTCTGATCTGCAGTTGGGTCTTCATCAGCTGCAGTTGGGTCATCAGGCTGGTCTGCAGGTGAGTCCACCATTCCAGTGTCCTGTATAATGACTTCTTCAAGGGTTGCTGACTTGAGCTTGTTCTCAATTAGCTCAAGTTGTTTCCTGTACTCAACGGTAGATTCATCAAAAACAATATGGGGTGTTTCTTCCACAACTAAGGTTCTTTTATTAAAAACTCTATATGCCTTGCTTCTTTGGGAATATCCCATAAAGAGACCGTCATCAGTTTTAGCATCAAAGGCGTTTAGCTGTGTTTTACCGTTGTTGTGGATGAAACACTTACAACCAAAGACATGAAAGTAAGCAACAGTAGGAGTTATATTATTCCAAACCTCATAGGGAGTTTTGCCATGTCTCCCTACTATCATACTCCTGTTCTGGGTGTGGCAGGCTGTGTTCACAGCTTCAGCCCAGAACCTTTTGGGTACGTCCGCTTCTGCAATCATGGACCTTGCTTCTTCCTTGAGTTCATTCCTTCTTTCAAAGAACACCATTACTGGGGCGTCCTGGCTGCAGAGAGCTCATGCTGGATCCCATTCTGATCGCTGTAATCAGTTATCGCCTTGTTGAGAAACTCTCCTCCTCTATCTGATCTGATCTTGATTATGGAGAGGGATTTCTCATTCTGGATCCTTCTCAGCAGCTCAGGTAACTTGGTCAGGGTTTCACTTTTCTTGTATAGGAAAATGATCCAAGTGTACCTTGAATAATCATCTACTATTACAAGGGCATGTTTTCGGCCGCTCAAAGTCCTTGGCTTGATAGGACCAAATAGATCCATGTGGAGTAGATCTAAGATCCTTGATGTGAGCGTTATAGGCTGAACTGGCTTGAACGATGCCTTGGTCTGCTTTCCCTTCTGACATGCATCACAGAGTGCTTCCTTCTTGCTTCTTTTGGAAGTCCTCTGACCAGCTTCTGAGAGCTAATCTTGTTGATGGCTTTGAAGTTTAGGTGACATAGTCTTTTGTGCCACAGCCATCCATTCTCAGCTACTGTCTTGGATAGAAAACAGGAGTTAGGTGTTCCTGTGTTCCAATCAATCATGTAGACATCTCTTCTACGGAAACCTTGTAGCTTTATTTCTCCAGATAAGATGTCTATCACCATACACTTCAAGATGGTGAAGACTACTAGATTTTTCTCATCACAGAACTGGCTTATGCTCAGGAGATTGTACTTGAGCCCTTTGACATAATGGACTTTGGATATCACAATGTTTCCTCGGTGTAGCTCTCCAAAGCTTTTTGTCTGTCCTCTAGAGCTATCTCCAAAGGTTACATCGGGACCTCTTTCTTTGATGTATTTGGTCAGCATCTTCTTGTTCCCGGTCATATGCCTCGAGCATCCAGAGTCTACAAACCATTCTTCACCTCCAAAATTTGAGCTTGAGGAGATGTGGTTGTAGTCCTTCCACCTTTTCTGCAATTAAATAAGCAGAGATTTAGGTACCCAAATTTGTGTGGGTCTTTTGGGGTTAGTTGGTTTCCTGGAGAATTGATTTCTCCTGGGATTATAGAAATTGTTATTATTATAACCCTTATAATGTGTCTGTGATCGAGGTCTGAATCTTCTGGTTGGATTGTATACCGGATATTCCTCAAAATTTTGATAGTGTGGGCCATTTCTAAATCTAAGCTGAGACCGTTTATTAAATCTTTGTGGTCTCCACACTTGTTCATTTTGGTAATTAGGATAACCTTGAGGTTTCCATCTGCCCCTCCCATTATGAAATCTATTTTTGGGGAGTTGTTGGTAATAGTGGGCATGTTATGCAATTTCTTTGCTTTTGCACAGGCCTGCCTAGTCGCTGTCTAGGTGGGTATGCAGTGTAACATTTGCGGCCTAGACGTTTGACTTGTTATTGCTTTTTGAATATCGGTTTATATACTGTGCTCGATCGAGACTATTGTTTCTCCCTTGATAAACTTGGTTTCAGAACTAGAGGGAGTGTGAGAATCATATCCAAGGCCTGATTTGGTATATAGTGACCTTTTATAAGTACACAATTCTCCAAGGGTTGAAGACGCCTTCAGGGAGGTTATTTCCTGCGCCTGAGTTTTATTTATCTGAGCCAGCTTAGTAAACTCAGTTTTGGCATGAGCAAGTGCAGCTGATTTTTCTTTAAGTAAAATGGTTAGCCGATCTATCTCAGCTGTAGTGACATTTGCCTGTTTTTTAAAGTCAGCTTAGTTGTCTCAACCTTATTCAAATCTAGGCTGAGTTTTTCGAAATCATTTTTCAGCTGCCTATTCTCATCTTGCAGCTGAGTCTTCTCTTGTCTGACTTGATGTGCAGATTTGAGTGTTTCAAAATCTTTAAATAACTGATTTACCGATTCATGTAGATCCATATCTTGTGACATGGCTGAGCTATTATTTGAATCGGTGGGTTTAGAAGTTACCTCTTCATCAGCTAGGTTTGCCATCAGGCAATCATACTCCTCGTCTTCTTCAGAAAAGAAACCGCTGCTTGATTCGACATGCTCCTGGTCTTCTCCGATGAGGGCCTTTCTTCTATCTTCTTTTCTGCCCACCTCCTTCTTGGTTTCGTCCTTCTTGAGCTCGGGACAATCCATTTGGATGTGTCCTATTTTGTGACAGTTGTAGCATTCTACTTTCCAGTTTCCAGCCTTCTGGTTCCTTCTTGGATTCTCCTTGTAATTTTTCTTGTACTTGGAGTAGTTCTTTCTGAAATTGCTGAACCTTTGCATTATGAAAGCCATTTCTTCCTCAAAATCTAGTGGATTTGGAGGTTTCACATCAGATAGGCTCTTGGCAGGAGACTCGGCTGCAAATGCGATTCCCTTCTCTGCAGGCTCAGTTGAGGATGAACTTGAAAGTTCGAACTCATAAGCCTTCAGATCAGAGAACAGCTCCTAAATTTTTATTTTATTCAGGTGCTTGGACTCTCTCATAGCTACGGCCTTCATGCTCCATTCGGGATTGAGAGATCTGAGGACCTTTAGTGCCATTTCCCTGTTGCCATAGGTTTTGCCCAGGGAGTTGATCTCATTAATAATTTCAGTGAACCTTGTGTCCACTTGATCTATGGATTCACCACTCTTCATTTTAAAGTTGTCAAATTTTTAGATAGCAATTGACAGCTTGTTTTCCTTGATCAGCTCCGTTCCTTCACACATTAGGGCTAATGTGTCCCAAATTTCTTTGGCATTCTTACAGTTCTTGATCTTGACCATGGTGGATTTGTCAAGAGTTTGATATAACACATCTCTGGCCCGGTTGTCAAGATTGGCCAGCTTTCTTTCTTCGGGAGTCAGTTCCGTCCTCTTCTTATGAATCTTTTCTGGCCTCCCAGCTGCGATCTCCTCTGCTGTGTTGTCCTTCTCAAAGATGAATGGACCGTCTTCAATGATGCACCACATGTCGTCATGAATTGAAGATAAGTGTGCCTGCATCCTTATCTTCCACAGATCATACTCGTCAACTGAAAACACAGGGAGTCTAGAGTGCATGTGTTCCATTATAGAGTGAGAGTTAAGATATATATCTAATATAGATCTGGTTCGTGAAATAAATGAACCAACTTCTCTGATACCACTTGTAGGTCACAAGTCGTCCAGGAACAAGTCTAGAGGGGGGGTGAATAGACTTGTTGAAACTCTTGAACTCTTTTTTGCTAAGAGTGAGTTTCTTCAGCTGATAGTTAAACAAATGACTTGGAGTCGTTTTGTTCTTGAATATGTGCGGAAGTCAGCTGATGACGAATAGAAATCAACTTAATGAAACACTTAACAATGTATGCAGCAGTTAAAGTATGATGCAGTAAAACGGTAAATAACACAGGCAATTATAGTGGTCTCAGAGGTGGGGTAATCCTCTACTAATCCACTTTTCTCCAAACCAGTTGGAGATGAATTCACTATAATTTTCAACCAGTGATAAATATTACAGTGATTCAAACCACACTACAACAGCTTCCAACCAGTGGAAATCCGTGCCGTTGTACACACTTGACTGCCTTGCACCTCTTGATCCTCGATCCTCGGATGCCTTTACAGTCTCTTACTTCAACCAGTGAAGTACCCCGTACTTAAGATTATAGACAAGAGTTTTTGTCTTCTCCAACTTAAGAGCTTCCTTAAGTATGAACTTTTAGATCTGGTCTTCTCACGATGCTATTGATTGCTTTAGATTGCTTGATTGCTTTAATCGCTTGAATGTATGTTCGCACCGGTAGTTGCTCAGTTTCAAATCTTCGGATATATATAGGTCAGATCTCTGAGCTTTTTTCCTTGTAGCCGTTGCAAATCTTTTGAACAAATCCGTCCGTTGGAGGGAGACTTCATTGTTTATTCTTTCTGAACGTTGCAAGGCTGGATTCCCATTATTTTATTTTATCTTCCGACCGTTGTGAAGACTTCTGCATGTGAGCGCCGAATCTTTTGAATATAAAAGGATTAAATTCTTCAAGGTGGGTCAGGATGATTTATTTAAATCATATCTCTTGCGGGAATCACTCCAATTTGTCTCTTCACGTTGCATGTGAGCTTTCCGTAATGCTTGCCTTTTCAACGCATGCTGACGTGGACTTGTAGTACTTGGCTGCCTTCGAGTAGGCTGATATGCAGCTAACAACTCTGCAGACAGGTCCTCTCATTCCTTTGTTTGTGACTTATGCAGTCAGTGACTTCCCGAGGTACCTACCGCATCTGGTCAAACTTCTCACGATAAATTTTGTTGACGAGCTACTCTGATGGACTCATTGTTCCTCTCACGATGGACTAAGCTGTACTTAGTACTTTGCCGTTTTTCAGCCTAACTAATTTTTGGCCTACAGAAGATACTCATTTGGTTCTTCTTTACATTTTGCCAAGTTTTTATACTTAACATATTTGGCCTATGGAAGATACTCAATTGGTTCTTCCTTACATTTTGCCAAGTTAAACATTTGATTTTATATTAATGACATCATCAAAATCTAACAAGTATTCCTAACAAAAGTGCTACAAGTGCGATCAGAAAGGTTATTTTAAAGCGGACTGCCCTACTGTTAAGAAAGGTATGTCTCGCGCACTAGTAGTCAAAATATGTTTGGCCACTTGTTCTTACACTTCGTGGATTGTTGATTCAGGCTCCACTGATCCTGTTTGCTTTGACTCGCATGGTTTTTAGGTAACCAAGCAGCTTAGTGCGGGCGAGATTACCATCAACTGGGGCGATTATTCCAGGCTTATAGCTATTGCAGTGGGAGTCATGCAGTCGAAGATTAATGATAAATTATTAGTTCTCAATAATGTATTATTAGTACTGGATTTTAGAATGAATTTCATTTCAGTTTCTAAATTAAAATGCGATGGTTATTCAGTTTCTTTTGATCATGATTCCATTATTAGGAAAAGGAACGGTGAATATATTTGCAAAGGTACTTTTAATGATGGACAATATGTCATTAATACTGCATAAACTCTTATGCATAAATCACTTAACTCTTTGTCTAAACCTAAAAAGAGAAAAGAACCTTCAAGCATAAACCAAACATATCTGTGGCATTTACGGTTAGGGCATGTAAACCTTGGGAGGATTCAAAGATTGGTAGATGATGTCCCATTGGATGATCTCCAAATTGAGACATTTCTAATTTGTGAATACTATATGGAAGGTAAGATGACCAAAAGGGTTTTTAAAACCAAGGGAAACCGTGCTCAGAATGTGTTAGAATTGGTTCATACGGATGTATGTGGTCCAATGAAGATCCAGGCTAGGGGTGGTTTCGAATACTTCATCACATTTATAGATGATTATTCGAGAATATGGATGCATCTATTAGATGCGACGTAAGTCTGAAGCCTTTGACAAGTTCAGAGACTTCAACGCTGAAACGGAGAAGCGTCATAGGAAGAGTATCAAGTCACTACGATCTGATCATGGTGGCGAATACCTTAGTGGAGAGTTTATGGATTTCCTGGTGAATGAGGGGATTTCGTCCCAGCTCACCGCGCCAGGAACTCCATAACAAAATGGTGTGGCTGAAAGAATGAACAGGACTCTTTTAGAAATGGTTAGGTCAATGATGTGTTATTCAGATTTACCTATTTCGTTTTGGGGATACGCCTTAGAAACAGCGGCGTACATTCTAAACCTGGTGCCTTCGAAATTAGTTCCAAAAACACCCACAGAACTGTGGAGTAGGCCTAAGCCCAATTTAGGACATGTTCGGATTTAGGGTACTCCAGCACATGTGCTGAATAAGGAAGATGACAAGTTGGCATCTCGTATAAAATTGCGAGTGTTTGTAGGATATCCTAAGGGAATTAAGGGTGGCTTGTTCTATAGTCCCCAGGATCAGAAGGTCATTTGTTAGCACCAATGCCCAATTCCTGGAAGAGGATTATATGATTAGTCACAAGACTATGAGCGAGATAATTCTGGAAGAGCTGAGGGGCAAGACTCCGTCTATACCAATCGTACAAGCACCAACTAACACTACCTCGTCGTAGTGGGATGGTTGTTCATCAGCCGGAATGATTCATAGGCGTGGGAAAGTCTTCGAACTCAATCCCAGGTGAAGATGAATCTGATCCCTGGACCTACAAGGAGGCAATCCAAGATAAAGATGCTGACTCGTGGCAAGTAGCAATGGAATCAGAAATGGGATCTATGGATTCCAATCAAGTTTGGGAGCTAGTAGAGCTACCTGATGGTATACAAGCCATTGGGAGTAAATGGGTCTACAAGCAAAAGAAAGGAGGTGACGGGAAGGTTGAAACCTTCAAAGCAAGGCTTGTCTCCGGTAGTGATGCTTAAGTTAATCCGGATTCTTTTAGCTATAGCTGCGCATTTGGATCTGGAGATTTGGCAAATGGATATTAAGACTGCATTCTTAAATGGGAGTCTACACAAGGAAATCTATATGCGCCAACCCGAGGGATTCATTGATGAAGGAGAAGAGCACTTGGTGTGCAAGCTTAAGAGATCCATTTATAGACTTAAGAAAGCATCTAGATCTTGGAACACTCATTTTGACGAAGTTGTCCAGTCATATGGATTCGTCCAATGTCCGAGTGAGAGTTCTGTGTATAAGAAATGCGATGAAAATGTGTTGGTGTTTCTTGTACTGTATGTAGACAATATCCTTCTAATTGGAAACAACCTGAAGGAATTGTCGGACATACGGGCATGGCTATCTAATCAGTTTGATATGAAGGATCTGGGAGAAGCAGGACACATCCTTGGAATCAGGATCTTTTGTGATCGGAAGAAAAGGATGTTGTGCTTGTCCCAGACATCCTATATCGATACAATGCCAAAGCGGTTTAGCATGGAGAATTCCAAGAAAGGTTTTCTAACTTACAGACATGGAAATCAACTATATAAGGATATGTGTCCCAAGACACTGACTGTAAGAAGAATGTAAATCTCGGATAATTATTATTTCTTAATTCTAAGTATATAATATTTAATTGTGTATTTATAATACTTATTGCTTTGATTTACCATGGGTGAGAGTCAAAATGATCGACTCAATAGGCCTCGTATCTTGGGCAATAATTATATGACAATTATTATTATCACTAGAAATCGTGTCCCGACTCGTGCGGGTTGGTGATGTGCCCTTGAGAAGATCGATAATGATTATTATATTAAACCCTGCAGGTGGATTTAATTCCGATATAATAATAAGGTTCGAGTGGTACTACTCTTGGATAAGATATTAATTAATTAAAGCTGTCAGTAGCTTATAATTAATTAATAGACATTCGATATCTTAAACACAGAAAATAATATATTTAATAAGGAGCCCAATTTCGTAATTTGGGATTTTGGTAGGAAGTGCAATATCAACCTTTTAGTGGACTAAGATGATATTAATAGATTCATTATATTAGGAAGAGTCCTAATATGGTAAGATGAAATTTATTGGGAGTCTTTCCATCATCCTCCTTAAAGATCCATAGTAGTAGTCCAAGAGCCTATAAATAGGACATATTAAGGGGGTTGTCCGATTTTGTACTCTCTTGTAAGGTTGTGAGATCAAATTTTTCCTCTTGTGTTTAATTGTAGATCTAGACTTGTGTCTTTGATTCTACAATTTAGATAACACAATTAATTTGCTAAGAGTGTTCATAAAATACTAAAAAGCAAATAAAAAGTAGAGTGATCACAAACAAAGGGTTCAGCCGATCCAAAGTTTTCCAAACAAGATCTGGTAGCTCGTTGCCCACAGAACATCCGGGTTAAGGCGGATCATACTCTAGAAGGTCTAAAGGTAGAAATAGAAGGTGATCAAGATGAAAGCAACTAATTCGCTTCAAAGGTAATATCGTATGATATTTAGATCTAGATTAGGATATTTATATAACCGACATATTTAATTAATAAATAATAAATAATATTCAAATTGCTTATTAGTCTTAGTAATTAATTAATTAGCATGCCTAAATAGATCTTATGCTCGTGGATGCGTAACACACAATTATCAAACTTTCCTAAACTTCTCTTCCGCTGCGTTTTACTTTCCAATAATTGGTATCGGAGCTGAATTTTTAGGCTTTCTGCTATTTTAATTAATTTTGATGATTAATTGATAGCAATTTAAATATTCATGTATTTTGATGTTGGAATATTTTGCTAGATGTGTTCTTGCAGGTGATATGATCCAATTATCATGGTTTATGTGAATGGTTTATTTATTTATTTTTATTATTTATGCAATTGTTGGTTTGGCCCGTTTTTTAGGCATGTAATGGGTTTTCCCGTGAGAAAATCTGCGGGTAGTTCTAGGTGTTTTATTTTTCGTGTAATCTTGCTGTAATTTCGATGTATTTTAATTTGTATAAAATTGTAATCGAATTCGGAAAAGATGGGATCACGAAGAAATAGAGCGTAACCGGATCGCCAGGATCGCTGCAAGCGGCGACAAAGATGATGTGGCAAAGCCAAAGCAAGACACGATCTGCCGCGAGTACCGCCTTGGTACCGGTAGGTCCGGGCCGATTATTTGGTTCAGCCCGGGTCGTCCATTTTTTAGTCCGGTCCATTTTGCCGCCGTTCGTTGCGTCCGCTGGAGAGTTAGGATTTAAAATTAATTTTTTATGTAATTAATTTTGCATAAAAGTGAAATTTTAAATTTGGAAATCCACAGACCGGCCGGGGAGGAGCGACGAGATGCTTGATTCAGTGGGAGAGATCGAGTCGAAGATTTTCTCGGGTTCAACTCAAGGAAGAAGACCATGATAATTGGATAATTTAATTATCCATGCTTTATTTTTGGTTTTTATTGTTTTGATATATGGCATGTATGAATGTATGCGTGATATGTTTTCTGCATGTTAGGACGAGAAAATTAAAAACCTTAAGGCTAAAATAACTAAGTGATTAAATTGATTTATTTTTCTAAAATAAAATCAAATTGGCTTCCATAATTAATTTAAATTGTGAAGTGATTAGCATGCGCATTGACATTAGGGTCTTCCTCCATATCGGATGTGCTAATTATAGGTTCACTAGTTTTAAATTTTAAAATGACAACATAAGGTAAATATTACTTTTTATGATAGACCTCTCCATCTGTAGGACTATTATTTAAAGGATAATATTTTAAGGATGTTAAATTATGGTGTTCACTAAGGTGTATTAATTAATAAGCTCCCCATCGGAATCTATGTTAACTAGTACATGGCCAAGAGAAACCAACTATTAATTTTACTTGTCATAACGTAAGTTGACTAAATAGTAAAATTAAATACGTAAAACTCTACTTGAAAAATGTGTGTGTAAACGTCCACAAGATCGTGGCTTGCATATGCGGATTTTTCGAGGTGTTGGTTGCTAGCATATATATTGTATTTTGAGGTTTTTCGATATATTATGCTTTGCATTATGTGATGGATGTTTTTAATTTTTATCTCAGATGTCCTTCAATCCACTAGCTGTTATTCTCAAAGAAAATAAACTAGATGGCACTAACTTTGCCGATCGGAAAAGAAATCTTGACATTGTCCTGAGTGCTGAGGGGCTTAATTTGTCTTAACTGAGGAGAGCCCTCTGGATCCAGAATCGGATGCCACTCTTGGAGAGTTGGATGAATTCCGGAAATGGAAAAAGTCTGATGAGATGGCTCGATGTTACATTTTGGCTTCACTGACAAATATATTGCATCATCAGCATCAGACAATGGGCTCCGCCGCGGAAATGATGAAAAGTCTCACCGAGATATTTGGTCATCAGAACCGGGCGGCTAGACAAAATGCAATGAGGGTGTTGATGACAACCCAAATGTCTGAAGGGACCCCAGTAAGGGATCGTGTTCTGAAAATGATGTCTCATTTGAACAAACTGAGCATACTGGGGGCTACTATCGATGCGGAAATGCAGGTCGATATTATCTTGGGCAGCTTACCAAGAAACTTTGAGCAGTTCCGCCTTAACTACTATATGAACCGTAGGACATATACTTTAGCAGAACTTCTGACAGAGCTTCAATCTGCTGAAGGTCTCTTCAACCAAGGTTATCATCAGGTTCTTGCGGCAACCGGTGCTACTTCTTCCAAACCCAAATGGGGAAAGAAGAAAAAGCAGGTTGGCCAGAAGCAAGTGGCAACCCTCAAGGTGAAAAGTTGTTAGGATTCGGTGCCTAAATAGAAGGCCCAGCAAAAGCGGTAAAATGAAAATTAATCCGATCTCAATCCCTACGAGGATCGATCGAGCTATGTATTTATTAATATAATACAAAACACAAGAGATACGAGAAAACATACCCTTGTAGTCCGTTGATTAAATGGTATCCTTCTCTTGAGCTATTCCCCAAGCTTTAGATGATTTCCCTACCATCCAATCCGCTCCAAGCTCTTGGATGATCCAACGCCGAAATACCGCGTCTCTACTTCTCACGCACCGGAGAAACGAACGGGATGACGATCACCTTGCTATCCTCCAAGGATACGGCTAGAGCTAGGATGATGAAGCTTTTGATTATAACAGTCTAAGTGTACAATCTATATCTCTCAATTAATCCTCGAAATATTTCTCCAAGAAAAATATTAAGGAGATGAAGAACACTTTGAAGACAAAGAAAAATATTTTCTTCTCTCTTTTCTTTTCTCAAAAACGTGTGATACACCAAGTGAGGGGGAGAGATGTTGTCTTCATTTTATTCTTCAAGAATCAAGACCATATCACCTAAAACAATATCTTAAAAGATGATGTCCCCTTGGTGCCCATATGTCTTCCACCTTTCAAGGTAAAGACCTAGACCAAAGGGTGGTGGTTGGTAAGGGGCGACCATCTAGAAGATCGGACAGGTTTGGTCCGTTTCGGACTACCGATGAGTCCAAACAGATAAACTCTAATTCCGTTCCAATTTATTTATATCGATTAATTAATCCAATTAATTAATCATATCAAATACAAAATAATATAATTAATTTCTCCAAGAAATAATTATATATATGAATAAAATTAAACCCAAAAATTTATTTAATTCATTAATTTAGACATCCAATGTCCCAAATTAGATATCCAATATCTAATATTCATAATGAGAGAATAAGCTTGATTCATACCGGCATCAATCCTATTGCGCGACTCGGTAGATCCGTCTCAGTCAGCAATGGGAGGAACCAAAGAGTAGTAGCACCACCTAGCTAGCCTGGCGGCCTACATTGTACCCCAACTGAGAACGAATGATTGGGATCATTCAAGAACCATTCTATCGTGAATACCAGTATACGTATAACCCCTTCTTTTAAATGTCCCGATCAAGTTATAGGGTCACAGTCAGTCAAACCCTATCTGTACTTGACTCTGTGCATCCGTTAATGCAAATCGAGATCATCTAGCTTTCGTGTATCCAATACAACTAGCTCCAATGCTTTGGCCAAAGACTTATGATCTCATCTGCCAATAACCGCATAGGACATATAACCCATTTACTAACAGGAGAAAGAATTATATCTTGGTATTCAGTAAGATCTGCTACTTGCCCATCAAGACGCACGTCGAGGTTGAACCCCGCCTTCCGATTTACAGGGTCGAACTACTCTAATGAAAATCTTGACATCACAAGAACATCCCTACTAAATCCTCAAGTCAAAGATTCACGAATACCTATCACAACCTTTCGATTCCGTCATTGACTGTCCCAGAGTGAAATTCGTGTGACGAATCGAGGGTGAGTCGGTTCGAGTATACTAATCCATTTAGCATACCTATAACGTGTGCTCCCACTAACCATTAGTGTTCGACAGGCACTCTCCATGTCAAAGAACACGTCATACAAGTCTTCACATAAACTTAACGCTCAGTCAAGTTTCATCGACTTGCGAACGATTAAGTATTTGAGCTATAAACCTTTCCAGTGCCTACCCCCTTATTCAGTAACTACCAGTAAATAATGAAACATTCATTGCCTTATATTAAGGATTTACATAATAACAAGTACAATGCCCTCACTCAACATCCTCCGAGTGTCATTCGAGGGCATACTCCTAATAATCTCCTACTTGCGCTCAATGCCACACACTATGGTATCTAATACCCATGTTCTCCGGATGACGCTCCAAGCTATTCTGAGGAAGTGGCTTGGTCAGTGGATCAGCGATGATGTCGGCTGAGTCTACTCTATGCAGCACAATGTATCCCTTGCAAACAAATTCTCTTACGAGATTATACTTCCTCTCAATGTGTTTGGTACTGTTGTGAAACCTCGACTCCTTGGCCTATGCTACAGCTCTGTCGTTGTCGCAGTATAGCGGAACAGGCAGCTCAGCACATGGTATCACTTGAAGTTCTCTCAGAAACTTCTTAATCCATAACCCTTCCTTGGAAGCCTCCGAGGCTGCTTCATACTCAGCCTGGTAGGTGGAATCAGCAGTCGTGCTTTGCTTGGCGCTACGCCAAGACACTGCTCCTCCATTAAGAGTAAATATGTAGCCAGAAGTAGACATTGAATTGTCCTTCTGTCCTTGGAAGTCCGAATCAGTGAATACCACATCCAATTCTCCACCGCCATACATAAGAACCATATCTCTAGTCCTTCTTAAGAACTTGAGAACGTTCTTTACGGCAGTCCAATGTTCCCTACCTGGGTTTGCCTGAAACCTACTTACCACACTCACATCATGCACAATGTCATGTCTCATACACAACATAGCATACATAAGGCTACCCACGGCCGAAGCATATGGTATATTTCTCATTTCCTTTCGTTGTTCCTCACTTTGAGGACACATCTTCGAGGAGAGTTTTATTCCATGTCGCATCGGAAGGAACCCTATTTTTGAATCATCCATCTTAAATCGCTTTAAGATCTTATCTATATAGAGAGCTTGGGAAAGACATATTGTTCTCTTCGCTCTATCCTGGTAGAGCCGAATACCAAGAATATAGGTTACTTCTCCCAAGTCTTTCATGGAGAAATTACTCGAAAGCCAAGCTTTCACAGAACTGAGCATTCCCACATCATTTCCTATTAGTAGAATGTCATCTACATATAGTACTAAGAATGCGATCTTGCTCCCACTAACCATCTTGTATACACAAGGTTCCTCTTCATTTTGCACGATGTCAAACTCTTTGACTGCCTCGTAAAAACAAAGGCTCTAACTACGCGACGCTTGCTTCAGTCCATAAATGGAACGCTGAAGTTTGCACACTTTCTGAATATCGACCTCGGACACAAAGCCTTTATGCTGCTCCATATAGATTTCCTCCTCTAGGAATCCGTTAAGGAAAGCCGTCTTTACGTCCATTTGCCATATCTCATAATCGTGGTAGGCAGCTATAGCAAGCATCATGCGAATAGACTTGATCATAGCTACGGGCGAGAAGGTATCGTGATAATCGATCCCTTCCTTTTGGGTATAACCCTTTGACATAAGCCTGGCCTTATAGGCGTCAACCTTGCCATCACCATCAGTCTTTCTCTTGTAGATCCACTTGTTCCCAATAGGCACTACGCCATTGGGGCGGTCTACTAGAGTCCAGACCTGATTGACATGCATCGAGTCTATCTCAGCTTCCATAGCTTCACGCCATTTTGCGGAGTCTACATCCACCATTGCTTGGTCATAGGTCGTTGGGTCGGTCTCTTGGCTATCACTTGGAACCTCATGGAGACCCAGCTCCTCCAAGTGCACAAGGCCATACCTCTCAGGTAAATGAGACACCCTACTAGACCTACGAGGTCATACCTCACTTTGGTTCTAATTTCTTGTACAGGTGTTGTCACACCCCCAAAACCATCCGGGATATTACAGTACCGTGGGCCCCGTGCCGGAACCCACCAGGCTAAAAACTATTTTCAAAAACATTTCAAAACGCCAAAAAGGCCGATGAGGGTAATATTTTGCAAATACTCAAATATATTCAAAAACATAGTTCTCAAATACCATCATAAAATACCATTTGAAAATACAAGGCGAAATGCCAAAACTCAACAGTTTCAAAACGTACGTTAAGTCACCACTTATACGTACCAATAAAATAGTTTGGGGAATCGGTTTACAAAATAAACCCAAATTCGCAAAATGCCAAAAGGCCATTTTGAAAGTACATACGAGTTGGAAAGAAATACCGGGAAGCCATTTTAAAATACACACACGCATTGGATAAAACACAATTCAAAATACACATTTGCAGCGGAATAAAACAACCAGAAAGGAGTACTCAAAACTCAAATAAATGCCACAGCCAGTATCACCCGGGAAGCTCATCTCTTCACGACCGCTACTAGCTCGATCTCCGAGTACCTAAAACAAAGCCCTCGACGGGGTCAGCCATAATACTCAATAATGGTATCGATCACATCATCATAAATAATTACATACCAATGTAATAATACTGTAAGAATATTACCAATGTAATCTTACCGTCATAACCTTACCAACTCATAGTAATCCATAACAAATCAATCCTTACCATAATCCACATTTCGCATTCTCAAATGACGAAATGAACTCAATTACAACCATCTGTACTGTATTCAAACAATACCAAGAATCCTCAAAAATTCATCATAACTCATAAGTGTGGAATGAACCATCTGTGCCAAATCCTGTCCGTCGGATTGCACCATCATATATCAATCTGGATAAAAACCAATAACACACAACATATATGTAGATCAACTACTACAAATTAATGGTAACAAGTCCCGAAACATCGACGTATAATCGGAATACTCATACGATCAATAACCAGATCAACTGATAAATCAACTGAGAATATCGACAACATGATAAACCCCAACACGACTAACAAAGGATCAACAATGACCGAGAATACCATCAACAAGGTAAACTCCATACAGGATCAACAAAGGATCAGCGATGACCGAGAATACCATCAACAAGGTAAACTCCAAACAATCAACAATAATGGATCTCAAAGAAATAACACTGACTGTCGAACATACCCCTCGGGCATATGAACAACTAGTCACAAACCGTCGAACATATCCAATCATACATGGACTATGAACGAACAGTATGGCTCAAAGATGGACATCACAGTACGCCCGATCCGGAAATATGTCCGTGCACAAGCCACTCCAGTATCGATCAAATACTTGTGTGGTCTTGTACCTAATTAGTCTCACGAAGTAATCTTCTCGTGTGCACAGCCATATGTGAGGACATGGCCCCATCACACGTCTATATGTGCCCGCCCTGAAAATCCTACACATAACCGATCGGCACGCAGATATGAATCCAGATATGTCACGATGCAACATGACAACGAAACTCAAAGAATCACATATCCAATAAGGATCAAAAGACTCACCGAAGTGAACAATACACACGGATAATGAAAGATCAACACGACCAACAATATCCAAAACAACCATTCTGGAATCACAATCCCCAAATAATGATTAAAACAACCCTTAATACCAAACAACAGTCTTGGGACCAATATCCCGCAACGAACAACCAATACAAATCTCATTAAACGAAACCTCAACTTACAACATATACAACAACTCATCAGAAATAATTTTGCCCATAATTAAACAATACTTACATTACCTCAAAGCCGAAGACAATGTCCTTTCCACGAACAAACATCCCTGAATGAATGCACATGTTATACGAATAATCTTAAATAAGGTACCGTCCATTTAATACCAATAAACATTTATCCCGATACTCATGTCATCACGATAACTACCCTCGATATCCGACATTGCATATCATAGATCAAAGGTAACTCACATATCTGTCTTCAGTCAAACACAATTAAATCATATACATTATGATTTATCCCAAACCACAGCACGATAAACAAACCATCATCCCGATAATTTACATCTATAATAGCATTGCTATATGAATTATAAATGACATGAAAGCGAAATCATTCATTGAATATTATAAGCTGAACAAGCATAAACTTGCCTCGATACCGATACCACGAAGTCGTTACCAAAATCCATTGCCTTTGCCCACAAGCTCCTCAGCCCCGACCAATGCAATCTACGTGCTCTTCAACCTCAACCGCAACACAACGGTTACAACCAACGATCAATTATCACCACCTATTGCAATAATCAATTAACACACATTCGATAATAATCAACCACCGACCATTATAACTCATACGATCACGAACTCATAACCAACAATACAATCTGCAACTCGATAATCAGTATAACCGATCAATAAACCCAACAGTTCCACAATATCCCGATTAAACACAAATCCAACAACCCAAACTATCAATCATGGACTCAAAACCACAACATGATTCATAATCCGATAATCATATCAATAATCAATCTAACCAAGTGTCTAAGGATTACAGATTCCAAATTCAATCTTAAATATGATTACAAGTTTCGTCCTTGTACATTCATAATAAAAACCAATTACCGATTATCATCATCAATCCGGTCAATCCAATTAATTCAACATTATAGATAATCATATTCCAAGGGTTTCAATTAACTCAATCATTTGATTTGAACACTTGTTCAATACGTATGAATTCCCAAACTCAAATGTGAATCATAATCTTATCAAACCCGGAACCATATTCGTATTCCTATACGAATATTGCACCAAAACAAATAACTTTGTTTGAGATATGAATATTCCATATTCATATTCAAAACACCAACACCTCCTAAACATATTCATCAAACCATATAATCCCAGAGTTCCTTAAGAACACAAATTATTCCAAAATCACATTCATAATCCATAAAACGACATAATCTGATGTGTTATAACATCTAAACAATCCTTATTCACAAATCAAGAGGTATATTATCATATTTTCCGGTATACGATTCTTCTAACACCAAGGATCGCAGCAATACTACCAAGAACATCAAGAACATTATGATTCCTCAATCATAAACAACATAATCAAGACATAGATCGTCATATCATCAACCTCCTTTAACAAAATTCCCGTAAATAACAAGAATCATCACAACAACTCCATAAACTATCATCATACGAACTAATCATCAACAACAACATCAAAAATCCGAATTGAAAGAGAGGATTATCTAACATACCTCTTAGAAGATGAAGTACACAAGGAACCACCTCAAGAATCATCAATGTCTTCATATCCAAGCCTCAAAACCCATGCCTTCAAGCTCATATAATCGACTTAGAAGGACCAAGAATCCATCTCTGAGTGTTGAAGCGCAAAAATGAAAATGAAATTCTGAAGAAAATTAAATGACGGGCGTCCACTTTTATAAACTTCCAGCTCGTTAAGTACGTAACATGCCAAAGTTAACGTACGTAACCAATATTTATGTACGCTATCTGACCGTGGTAGCGTACGTAACGACAATCCATAACGTACGTAATACGTACGTTGACTTGCTACAGTAACATACTTGTTAACGTACATAATGATCCGTCCTTAGCGTACGTAATGCTCGAGGTTGACTCACCTGTCCATATCCGTTCCCGACACCGGGTCCCACCTGCCGACCACAACTCGGTCCTGTCCGATTCCTCTTGTTATGTATGTAATGCCTTATGCATAACATACGTAAATCATAGCAATTTAGCATACATAAGTCCTTAAGCTTGGCGCACGTAATTGTCTTTTGTACTTGGCCAAAATCCAACTATTCCGATCCGACGTCTCGGCATACATAATACAAACATACGGCATACTGAATACATATACTCAGTTCGATAACATTCTCATATGATATACCCGATATCAAAATTAAAACAACCTGATACACGAAATCCTCAATGTAATTGTCGATCAAGTACGACAATTATACAAATACAGCTGTCTCAGTTTTCAATTTATTTTATCCATACTGTATAGTCACCAAGCTATCCAGTATATCTCAGATAAAATAACGTGAAAAAATTATACTGAAAATCCAAATATTACATACTATCCCCCTTAAAATAAGTTTCGTCCTTGAAACTTGCAACCCTGTCACAAACAACAGATCATCCAAAAATTTCCAAACTCATCACAAAAGCAATCAATCGTCGCCCCAAGCGAATAACCAAAGCGATATACTTACAGGTGCGTGAAGCCGATGATCTCCCGTGATACTAGCACACAACTCCCATACGAACCCTCAACACTATACCAACACATACCAATCTCACAATTAGCAATTTAAAAAGATCTCAAAAAATTTGGAACCTCCAAAAATCGGTTAGGCTCAAAGTCAGGAAAAATCATTTTCAAAAGTCACGCTACTACCATGCTGGTAGAGCCCCATAACACACACGCCCGGGTTTCACAAAACCCAAGCTCCGATACCATCTTCTGTAACACCCCCCAAACCATCCGGGATATTACAGCACCGTGGGCCCCGCGCCTGAACCCACCAGGCTAAAAACCATTTTCAAAAATGTTTCAAAATGCCAAAAAGGCCGATGAAGCTAATATTTTGCAAACACTCAAATATATTCAAAAACATAGTTCTCAAATACCATCATAAAATACCATTTGAAAATACAAGGCGAAATGCCAAAACTCAACAGTTTCAAAACGTACGTCAAGTCACCACTTATACGTACCGATAAAATAGTTTGGGGAATCGGTTTACAAAATAAACCCAAGTTCGCAAAATGCCAAAAGGCCATTTTGAAAGTACATACGAGTTGGAAAGAAATACCGGGAAGCCATTTTAAAATACACACACGCATCGGATAAAACACAATTCAAAATACACATTTGCAGCGGAATAAAACAACCAGAAATGAGTACTCAAAACTCAAATAAATGCGACAACCAGTATCACCCGGGAAGCTCATCTCTTCACGACCGCTACTAGCTCGATCTCCGAGTACCTAAAATAAAGCCCACGACGGGGTCAGCCACAATACTCAATAATGGTATCGATCACATCATCATAAATAATTACATACCAATGTAATAATACTGTAAGAATACTACCAATGTAATCTTGCCGTCATAAGCTTACCTACTCATAGTAATCCATAATAAATCAATCCTTACCATAATCCACATTTCGCATTCTCAAATGACGAAATGAACTAAATTTCAACCATCTGTACTGTATTCAAACAATACCAAGAATCCTCAAAACATCATCATAACTCATAAGTGTGGAATGAACCATCTGTGCCAAATCCTGTCCGTCGGATTGCACCATCATATCTCAATCTGGATAAAAACCAATAACACACAATATATCGGTAGATCAACTACTACAAATTAATGATAACAAGTCCCGAAACATCGACATACAGTCCGAATACTCATACGATCAATAACTAGATCAACTGATATATCAACTGAGAATATCTACAACATGATAAACCCCAACAGGACTAACAAAGGATCAACAATGACCGAGAATACCATCAACAAGGTAAACTCCATACAGGATCAATAAAGGATCAGCAATGATCGAGAATACCATCAACAAGGTAAACTCCAAACAATCAACAATAATGGATCTCAAAGAAATAACACTGACTGTCGAACATACCCCTCGGGCATATGAACAACTAGTCACAAACCGTCGAACATATCCAATCATACATGGACTATGAACGACCAAAACAGTATGGCTCAAAGATGGACGTCACAGTACGCCCGATCCGGAAATGTGTCCGTGCACAAGCCACCCTGGTATCGATCAAATACCCATGTGGTCTTGTACCTAATCAGTCTCACGGAGTGATCTTCTCGTGTGCACAGCCCAATGTGAGGACATGACCCCATCACACGTCTATACATGCCCGCCCTGAAAATCCTACACATAACCGATCGGCACGCATATATGACCCTAGATATATCACGGTGCAACATGACAACGAAACTCAAAGAATCACATATCCAATAAGGATCAAAAGACTCACCGAAGTGAACAATGACACACGGATAATGAAAGATCGACACGACCGACAATATCCAAAACAACCATCCTGGAATCACAAACCCCAAATAATGATCA
Source organism: Orobanche coerulescens (assembly GCA_033398695.1). Lineage (NCBI taxonomy): Eukaryota > Viridiplantae > Streptophyta > Magnoliopsida > Lamiales > Orobanchaceae > Orobanche > Orobanche coerulescens. Next base: position 59,148,700 of record CM065806.1, read on the forward strand.
ACACATCCCTTAATACCAAACAACAGGCCTGGGACCAATATCCCGCAACGAACAACCAATACAAATCTCATTAAACGAGACCTCAACTTACAAATATACAACAACTCAGAAGAAATAATTATCCCCATAACTGAACAATACTTACATTACCTCAAAGCCGAAGACAATGTCTTTTCCACGAACAAACATCCCTGAACGAATGCATAGTTATACGAATAATCCTAAATACGGTACCGTCTATTTAATATCAATAAACCTTTATCCCGATACACATGTCATCACGATAACTACCCTAGATATCCGACATTCCATATCATAGATCAAAGATAACTCACATATCTGTCTTCAATCAAACACAATTAAATCATATACATTATGATTTATCCCAAACCACAGCACGATAAACAAACCATCATCCCAACAGTTTACATCTATAATAGCATTGCTATATGTATTATAAATGAAATGAAAGCGAAATCATTTATTGAATATTATAAGTTGAACAAGCATAAACTTACCTAGATACCGATACCACGAAGTCGTTACCAAAATCCATTGCCTTTGCCCACGAGCTCCACATCCCCGACCAAAGCAATCTACGTGCTCTTCAACCTCAACCGCAACACAACGGTTATAACCAACGATCAATTATCACCACCTATTGCCATAATCAATTAACACACATTCGATAATAATCAACCACCGACCATTATAACTCATACGATCACAAACTCATAACCAACAATACAAGCCGCAACTCGATAATCAGTATAACCGATCAATAAACCCAACAGTTCCACAATATCCCGATTAAACACAAATCCAACAACCCAAACTATCAATCATGGACTCAAAACCACAACATGATTTATAATCCGATAATCATATCAATAATCAATTTAACCAAGTGTCTAAGGATTACAGATTCCAAATTCAATCTTAAATACGATTACAAGTTTCCTCCTTGTACATTCATAATAAAAACCAATTACCGATTATCATCATCAATCCGGTCAATCCAATTAATTCAACATTATAGATAATCATATTCCAAGGGTTTCAAATAACTCAATCATTCGATTTGAACACTTGTTCAATACGTATGAATTCCCAAATTCAAAGGTGAATCATAATCTTATCAAACCAGGAACCATATTCGTATTCCTATACGAATATTGCACCAAAACACATAACTTAGTTGAGATATGAATATTCCATATTCATATGCAAAACACCAACACCTCCTAAACATATTCATCAAACCATCCTAGAGTTCTTTAAGAACATAAATTATTCCGAAATCACATTCATAATCCATAAAATGACGTAATCCGATGTGTTCTAACATCTGAACAATCCTTATTCACAAATCAAAGGGTATATTATCATATTTTCCGGTATACGATTCTTCTAACACCAACAATCGCAGCAATACTACCAAGAACATCAAGAACATTATGATTCCTCAATCATAAACAACATAATCAAGACATAGATCGTCATATCATCAACCTCCTTTAACAAAATTCTCGTAAATACCAAGAATCATCACAACAACTCCATAAACTATCATCATACGAACTAATCATCAACAACAACATCAAATTCCGAATTGAAAGAGAGGATTATCCAACATACAGAAGATGAAGTACACAAGTAACCACCTCAAGAATCATCAATATCTTCATATCCAAGCCTCAAAACCCATACCTTCAAGCTCATAATCGACTTAGAAGGACCAAGAATTCATCTCCGAGTGTTTGAAGGGCGAAAAACAAAAATGAAATTCTGAAGAAAATGAAATGACGGGCATCCACTTTTATAAACTTCTAGCTCGTTACGTACATAACATGCCAAAGTTAATGTACGTAACCAACATTTACGTACGCTTTCTAACCTTGGTAGCGTACGTAACGACAGTCCAGAGGCTCCTCACTCTTTTCGTTCACATCCTTACGTACGTAACACTTTCTCCATAACGTACGTAATACGTACGTTGACTTGCTACAATGACATACTTGTTAACGTACATAATGATCCTTCCTTAGCGTACGTAATGCTAGAGGTTGACTCACCTGTCCACATCCGTTCCCGACACCGGGTCCCACCTGCCGACCACAACTCGGTCCTGTCCGATTCCTCTTGTTACGTACGTAATGCCTTATGCATAACGTACGTAAATCATAGCAATCTAGCATACGTAAGTCCTTAAGCTTAGCGCACGTAATGGTCTTCCGTACTTGGCCAAAATCCAACTGTTCCGGTCCGACGTCTTAGCATACATAATACAAACGTACGACATACTGAATATATATACTCGATTCGATAACATTCTCATATGATATACCCGATATCAAAATTAAAACAACCAGATACACGATATCCTCAATGTAATTGTCGACCAAGTACGACAATTATACAAATACAGTTTTCTCAGTTCTGAATTTATTTTATCCATATTGTATACTCAGCAAGCTATCCAGTATATCTCAGATAAAATAACGCGAAAAATTTATACTGAAAATCCGGATATTATATACTACCCCCCTTAAAATAAGTTTCGTCCACGAAACTTGCAACCCTGTTACAAACAACAGATCATCCAAAAATTTCCAAACTCGTCACAAAAGCAATCAATCGTCGCCACAAGCGAATAACCAAAACGATATACTTAGAGGTACGTGAAGCCGATGATCTCCCGTGATACTAGCACACGACTCCTATACGAAGCCTCAACACAATACCAGCACACACCAATATCTCAATTAGCAATTTGAAAAGATCTCAAAAAATTTGGAACCTCCAAAAATCGGTTCGACTCAAAGTCAGGAAAAATCATTTTCAAAAGTCACGCTACTACCGTACTGGTAGAGCCACATAACACACATGGCTGGGTTTCACAAAACCCAAGCTCCGATACCATCTTATGTAAAACCCCCAAAACCATCCGGGATATTACAGCGTCGTGGGCCCCGCGCAGGAATCCACCAGGCTAAAAACTATTTTCAAAAACATTTCAAAACGCCAAAAAGGCCGATGACGGTAATATTTTGCAAATACTCAAATATATTCAAAAACATAGTTCTCAAATACCGTCCTAATATACCATTTGAAAATACAAGGCGAAATGCCAAAACTCAACAGTTTCAAAATGTACGTTAAGTCACCACTTATACGTACCAATAAAATAGTTTGGGGAATCGGTTCACAAAATAAACCCAAGTTCGTAAAATGCCAAAATGCCATTTTGAAAGTACATACGAGTTGGAAAGAAATACCGGGAAGCCATTTTAAAATACACACATGCAGCGGATAAAACACAATTCAAAATACACATTTGCAGTGGAATAAAACAACCAGAAAGGAGTACTCAAAACTCAAATAAATGTCATAGCCAGTATCACCCGGGAAGCTCATCTCTTCACGACTGCCATTAACTCGATCTCCGAGTACCTAAAATAAAGCCCACGATGGGGTCAGCCACAATACTCAATAATGGTATCGATCACATCATCAAATTACATACCAATGTAATAATACTGTAAGAATACTACCAATGTAATCTTACCGTCATAACCTTACCAACTCATAGTAATCCATAACAAATCAATCCTTACCATAATCCAAATTTCGCATTCTCAAATACGAAATGAACTCAATTACAACCATCTGTACTGTATTCAAACAATACCAAGAATCCTCAAAACATCATCATAACTCATAAGTGTGGAATGAACCATCTGTGCCAAATCCTGTCCGTCGGATTGCACCATCATATCTCAATCTGGATAAAAACCAATAACACACAACATATCTGTAGATCAACTACTACAAATTAATGATAACAAGTCCCGAAACATCGACGTATAGTCCGAATACTCATACGATCAATAACCAGATCAACTGAGAATATCGACAACACGATAAACCCCAACACGACTAACAAAGGATCAACAATGATCGAGGATACCATAAACAAGGTAAACTCCAAACACGATCAACAAAGGATCAACAATGACCGATAATACCATCAACAAGGTAAACTCCAAACGATCAACAATAATGGATCTCAAAGAAATAACACCGACTGTCGAACAACCTTCTCGGGCGTATGAACAACTAATCACAAACTATCGAACATATCCAATCATACATGGACTATGAACGAACAGTATGGATTAAAGATGGACGTCACAGTACGCCCGATCCGAAAATGTGTCCGTGCACAAGCCACCCCGGTATCGATCAAATACCTGTGTGGTCTTGTACCTAATCAGTCTCACGAAGTAATCTTCTCGTGTGCATAGCCCAATGTGAGGACATGACCCCATAACATGTCTATATGTGCACACCCTGAAAATCCTACACATAACCGATCGGCGCGCAGATATGACTCAAGATATGTCACGATGCAACATGACATCGAAACTCAAAGAATCACATATCCAATAAGGATCAAAAGACTCACCGAAGTGAACAATGACACACGGATAATGAAAGATCGACACGAGCGACAATATCCAAAACAACCATCCTGGAATCACAATCCCCAAATAATGATCAACACAACCATTAATACCAAACAACAGTCCTTGGACCAATATCCTGCAACGAACAACCAATACAAATCTCAGTAAAGGAAACCTCAACTTACAACATATACAACAACTCAGCAGAAATAATTATCCCCATAACTGAACAATACTTACATTACCTCAAAGCCGAAGACAATGTCCTTTCCACGAACAAACATCCCTGAACGAATGCACATTTATACGAATAATCTTAAATAAGGTACCGTCCATTTAATACCAATAAACCTTTATCCCGATACTCATGTCATCACGATAACTAACCTCGATATCTGACATTCCATATCATAGATCAAAGATAACTCACATATCTGTCTTCAATCAAACATAATTAAATCATATACATTATGATTTATCCCAAACCACAGCACGATAAACAAACCATCATCCCGACAGTTTACATCTATAATAGCATTGGTATATGAATTATAAATGAAATGAAAGCGAAATCATTCATTGAATATTATAAGTTGGACAAGCATAAACTGGCCTCGATACCGATACCACGAAGTCGTTACCAAAATCCATTGCCTTTGCCCACGAGCTCCTCAGCCCCGACCAAAGCAATCTACGAGCTCTTCAACCTCAACCGCAACACAACAGTTATAACCAACGATCAATTATCACCACCTATTGCAATAATCGATTAACACACATTCGATAATAATCAACCACCGACCATTATAACTCATACGATCATGAACTCATAACCAACAATACAAGCCACAACTCGATAATCAATATAACCGATCAATAAACCCAACGGTTCCACAATATCCCGATTAAACATAAATCCAACAACCCAAACAATCAATCATGGACTCAAAACCACAACATGATTCATAATCCGATAATCATATTAATAATCAATTTAACCAAGTGTCTAAGCATTACCGATTCCAAATTCAATCTTAAATACGATTACAAGTTTCCTCCTTGTACATTCATAATAAAAACCAATTACCGATTATCATCATCAATCCGGTCAATACAATTAATTCAACATTATAGATAATCATATTCCAAGGGTTTCAAATAACTCAATCATTCAATTTGAACACTTTTTCAATACATATGAATTACCAAACTCAAAGGTGAATCATAATCTTATCAAACCCGGAACCATATTCTTATTCCTATACGAATATTGCACCAAAACACATAACTTAGTTTCAGATATGAATATTCCATATTCATATTCAAAACACCAACACCTCCTAAATATATTCATCAAACCATATAATCCAAGAGTTCCTTAAGAACAAAAATTATTCCGAAATCACATTTATAATCCATAAAATGACATAATCCGATGTGTTCTAACATCTAAACAATCCTTATTCACAATCAAGGGGTATATTATCATATTTTCCGGTAGACGATTCTTCTAACACCAAGAATCGCAGCAATACTACCAAGAACATCAAGGACATTATGATTCCTCAATCATAAACAACATAATCAAGACATAGATCGTCATATCATCAACCTCCTTTAACAAAATTCCCGTAAATACCAAGAATCATCACAACAACTCCATAAACTATCATCATACGAACTAATCATCAACAACAACATCAAAAATCCAAATTGAAAGAGAAGATTATCCAACATACCTCTTAGAAGATGAAGCACACAAGTAACCACCTCAAGAATCATCAATATCTTCATATCCAAGCCTCAAAACCCATGCCTTCAAGCTCATAATCGACTTAGAAGGACCCAGAATCCATCTCCGAGTGTTGAAGGGTGAAAAACGAAAATGAAATTCTGAGGAAAATGATATGACGGGCGTCCACTTTTATAAACTTCCAGCTCTTTACGTACGTAACATGCCAAATTTAACGTACGTAACCAACATTTACGTATGCTATCTGACCTTGGTAGCATATGTAACGATAGTCCAGAGGCTCCTGACTCATTTCGTTCACATCATTACGCACGTAACACTTTCTCCATAACGTATGTAATACGTACGTTGACTTGCTACAGTAACATACTTGTTAACGTACGTAATGATCCGTCCTTAACGTACGTAATGCTCGAGGTTGACTCGCCTGTCCACATCCGTTCAAGACATCGGATCCCACCTGCCGACCACAACTCGGTCCTGTCTGATTCCTCTTGTTACGTACGTAATGCCTTATGCATAACGTACGTAAATCATAGCAATTTAGCGTACGTAAGTCCTTAAGCTTAGCGCACGTAATGGTCGTCTGTACGCGGCCAAAATCCAACTATTTCGGTCCAAAGTCTCGGCATACATAATACAAACATACGGCATACTGAATACATATACTCGATTCGATAACATTCTCATATGATATACCCGATATCAAAATTAAAACTACCTGATACACGATATCCTTAATGTAATTATCGGCCAAGTACGACAATTATACAAATACAGCTGTCTCAGTTCTCAATTTATTTTATCCTCACTGTATAGTCACCAAGCTATCCTGAAAATCCGGATATTACAGGCGTCTCCTTGGGAGTTTCATTGTATTCTTCCATAGAAATACTTCTACCTGCTCCGCCTCCCTGAATGAACTCATCTTCCAGGAAGTGTGCTTGTAAAGCAACAATGATCTTTCGATCTTCGGGCATGTAGAATAGATAACCCATCGTCCCAGATGGGAATCCAATGAAACGTCCCTTCGCGAACCTCGCTTCCAACTTTTCCACCTTAGTCTTCTTGACATAGGCGGGACATCCCCAAATTCTAATGTGATTAAGACTTGGTTTCCTGCCCTTCCACATCTCATGTGGAGTTTTAGGAACGGATTTGGAAGGACATCTGTTCAAGATATATGCAGTAGTCAGGAGTGCATACCCCCACAGGTAAATCGGTAAGTTAGTATAGCCCAGCATCGAACGAACCATGTTCAACAAGGTCCGGTTCCTTCTTTCTGACACACCATTTAACTGAGGAGTACCTGGAGGTGTTAGTTGTGATACTATTCCATGTTCCTTTAGGAACTCGTCAAACTTCAAACTCATATACTCGCCACCTTGGTCCAACCGAAGTGCTTTGATATGATTTCTAGTTTGTTTCTCGACTAAGGCCTTGAATTCATGGAATTTCTCAAAGGCTTCGGATTTATGTTTCATCAAGTATACATAGTCATACCTAGTATGATCATCTGTAAACATAATGAAATATTTATATCCGTCACGTGCTGCTTCCAAAGCACCACATACGTCGGTATGGATTAATCCCAGTTTATCAGCGGCTCTTTCAAAAGTCCTTGTGAAGGGTACTTAGTCATTTTGCCTTTAAGGCAAGATTCACAAGTAGGAAAGGGATCCGATCCCAATGCACCCATAAGTCCATCTTTTTCCAATTTGTAAACCTTGGTCTGACCAACATGACCAAGTCTAAGAAGCCATTTCAAAATTTGATTGGTTTCATCCCTACCACGCTTTCTAGTCATAGTATTCACAACGACTTTGTTACTAAGGTTTAGATGATACAGTCCATTTAACAATGTAGCAGTGCCCACGAGTTTATTTCTAAAATAAATTTTGCAGGAACCATCTCCAATCAAAAATGAAAAGCCGGAATGGATACAATGTTTTTATGCCCCTTGGCCAAAACAAGTACATATTCTAGTTAGAACAAAACCGGATTCTAAACCCAAAAGAAGTAATCCTATGTCAGTTGCTTCGACACTATGCCCGCTTCCGACAGTAACCATCACTTCCTCAGCTCCAAGCTTCCTACTTTGTTCCACATCCTGATTCACGGTACAAATATGAGAACTAGCACCAGAATCCAGCATCCAAGAAGTAGAAAATACAGTAGCAGAACAATTTGTTTCCAAAACTAAAAGTTCTCTACCTGAAGTGCCATGAAGAATTGGACAGTCTCTAGCCCAGTGGCCCATCTCACCGCACTTGAGACAAGCGTCCTTCTTCTTCTTGCCTTTTGGAACCATCGGGGCCTTGCCCTTACCCTTAAGGTCCTTAACTTGTGGTCCAGTCTGCTTCTTGGTCTTTTTATTCTTATTCTTAGACCTACGAGGTCCAGAAGAAATCACAAGGGCAGACTCCTTCATCCGCGGAGTCTTCATCTGAGACTGAGCGGTTACCAGTTTGTTCATTAGCCCAGCTAAGTTACATGCAATCTCATTGCAGTTGAAGTTCATAAAAACTGTGAGAAGGAATCAGGGAGACACTATAGGATAAGGTCGGTCTGAAGAGAAGCATCCATTTTAAAATCAAGATCCTCCAATCTCTCAATCATGGATATCATTTTGAGGACGTGTTCCCCAACCTTCTCACCTTCCTTCATCCTTGCACTGAACAGTTGCTTGGATATCTCATATCTAGCAGTTCTGCTGTGCTCACCATAAAGCTCAGTTAAGTGAGATAGAATCTGCCTAGCAGAAGTCATTTTCTCATGAGCTCTTTGAAGCTCATTAGACATGGAAGCCATCATATAAGCACGGACTTTCACGTCATCCTTAACCCACTTTTCGTGGTTTTCAATCTCTTCCTGATTGGCTCTTGTCCGCACTGGAGGCGCCGAAATGTCCATCTACAAGACGTATCCCAGTGCCTCTATACTTACGACTATCATCAGATTGCGTAGCCAATCCACAAAGTTAGGTCCGTTCAAGGTTTTATTTTCAAGTAGAATTGCGAGTGAATTCATTGTCATATTGAGAGTTATGTCTGCATTAAGTACGACAGATTAATGAGTGACTCGTTCAATTATGATCTGAGTATAGAATTAAGGTCTTTTCTATTCTTGTTACCCAACTCCCACTATTTTATCGGAATAACACACTCCCATATGAAATCCGGAAGTATCATTCGCTCTACTTCATAGTGGCGGTCGAGTTCTTTATAAATTTTAATAGAGGGCAACCGAACAGGTTTCTAGTCTATTAATTTTCATAAAGTGGTGTCCAACACCAACCCATCTAATGGATGCTTCGATCTTCTTTTTCCCCTTGTTCACTCCCCTCAACCTATACGGTTTCTACAGTTCGTGAAGAAGTTAAGTTTATACCATCGACACAAATCAGTTTCACAATTGAATCTTATCCTGCAACATATCAGGTTTCTAGGGATAAAATTTGCTCCAAACGAAGGCATCCAATGCGCTCCCGGTAATTTATCCGTCCTATCCGAACGACTACCCCGATAACTCGGAAGCATAGCACATCCGTTTTGGATTTCAATTTCTCGAAAGCTCGATGGAGGGAAGGAAAATCTTGAAACCTTATAAACTTAATGATTTGTCGTGGGAGAATTCTCGATTAACATTACACTTTACACATTAATCCATTTAAGCGCGTTTGTAGCATTCATACAATATGAACAACCATTCACAACCTAGTTGCTACCAACATGTGGTTCATGGACCGTTCATAGAAACAAAAACTCCGTAACGAGTCTTCGTCTTGAATCTTTGTCTTCTCGAAAAGGTTCTTCCTCCGGTCATCGTCATTACATATAAATTTTACATTGAAAATTGCATCCTAGATACAAATATTTCTAGTAAAATGAATAGGCTCAAAACGGCCTTTACAACCCAATCGAATAAAACGAATGATTCAAAACTAAGTCCATGAACCACATCCCCATTCAAAAGCATTCATCCAATAAATTCTATATAAACAGAAAGCGTAGCAATACATTGATCCAATCAACGATTCGAATCGATCCAATCGATTCACACAGCCGGTAATATGAAAAACATTCAAATAATTCGGTCACCCACAAATAATCCAATTAATCAAATTTTCCTTATAAAATGAAATACCATAAATCATTTTAATCATATTAAATCCAATTTAACACGCAGGAGATTAATTTTCAAGAATACACGAAAAAATCGAGTCGGGGCGAAACTGGCCTGCCACGGCCGAGTCACCTTCGGCAGCCTGCCGGCCACGGTCGGGTTACCCCGACAGCTTCTAAAGCTGGCCTGCCAGACTCGGCCCGTGTTACAGTCGGGTCGTCCCAACAGCCTGCCGGCCAGACACGGCCCGTGCCGAATGGCATGGTCGGGTCATCCCAACAGTCTGCCGAGACTGGCCAGCTGGCACGGCCCGTGTCGCCGGACACGGTCGGTTCAGCCCGGCAGCTGCCTGCCCGTTGTTCGAAAAGTCATCCGACGACGATTCGGGGCTAGATTTTCGACCGGATATCCAATATCACTATTTTCCGACTTTCATATCTTCAATATAAATCATATTTCCAAGAAATTAAAGATTTATATTTAGACATAAACTTACGAAAAATACAACTATTACAAACGAAAAATATATACCACGATTATGACTATAAATGATTCCAAGTCATTCACCACCTAATCAAGCATTCCAATTGCCAATATCGTATATACGATCGCAAGACCTATACTCCGATACTACTGTTGGGATTCAGTGCCTAAATCGAAGGCCCAGCGGAAGCGGTAAAATGAAAATTAATTTGATCTGAATCCCTACGAGGATCGATCGAGCTACATATATAGAAATATAATACAAAACACAAAAGATACGAGAAAACATACCCTTGTAGTCTGTTGATTAAATGGTGTCCTTCTCTTGAGCTATTCCCCAAGCTTTAGATGATTTCCCTACGATCCAATCCGCTCCAATCTCTTGGATGATCCAACGCCAAAATACCACGTCTCTACTTGTCACGCGCCGGAGAAACGAACAGGATGACGATCACCTTGATATCCTCCAAGGATACGGCTAGAGCTAGGATGATGAAGCTTTTGATTATAACACTCTAAGTGTACAATATATATCTCAATTAATCCTCACAATATTTCTCCAACAAAAATATGAAGGAGATGAAGAACACTTTGAAGACAAAGAAAACTATTTTATTCTCTCTTTTCTTTTCTCAAAAACGTGTGATACACCAAGTGAGGGGGAGAGATATTATCTTCATTTTATTCTTCAAGAATCAAGACCATATCACCTAAAATAATATCTTAAAAGATGTTGTCCCCTTGGTGCCCATACGTCTTCCACCTTTCAAGGTGAATACGACCAAAGGGTGTTGGTTGGTAAGGGGCGGCCATCTAGAAGATCGGATGGGTTTGGTCCGTTTCGGACTCCCGATGAGTCCAAACAGATAAACTCCAATTCCGTTCCGATGTATTTATATCGATTAATTAATTCAATTATTTAATCATATCAAATACAAAATAATATAATTAATTTCTCCAAGAAATAATTATATCTATGAATTAAATTAAACCCAAAAAATATATTTAATTCATTAGGCCGTAAATTAATTTATCCAATAAATTAATTTAGACATCAAATGTCCCAAATTGGATATCCAATATCTAATATTCATAATGAGAGAATAGGCTTGATTCATACCATCGTCAATCCTATTGCGCGACTCGGTAGGTCCGTCTCAGTCACCAATGGGAGGAACCAAAGAGTCATAGCACCACCTAGCCAGCCTGGCGGACTACACTGTACCCCAACTGAGAACGAATGATTAAGATCATTCAAGAACCATTCTGTCGTGAATACCAGTATACGTATAAACCCTTCTTTCAAATGTACCGATCAAGTTATAGGTCACGGCCAATCAAAACCTATTTGTACTTGACGCTATGCATGCGTTAATGCAAATTGAGATCATCGAGATCTCGTGTATCCAACACAACTAGCTCCAATGCTTTGGCCAAAGACTTATGATCTCATCTGCTAATAACCGCATAGGACATATAACCCGTTCACTAACAGGAGAAAGAATTCTATCTTGGTATTCAGTAGAACCTGTTACTTTCCCATCAAGATGCACGTCGAGGTTAACCCCCGTCTTCTGGTTAACAGGGTCGAACTACTCTAATGAAAATCTTGACGTCACAAGTACATCCCTACTAAATCTCCAAGTCTAAGGTTCACAAATACCTATCACAACCTTTCGATTCCGTCATTGACTGTCCCGGAGTGAAATCCGTGTGACGAATCGAGGGTGAGTCTGTTCGAGTATACTAATCCAATTAGCATACCTATAATGTGTGCTCCCACTAACCATTAGTGTTCTACAGGCACTCTCCATGTCAAAGAACACGTCATACAAGTCTTCACATAAACTTAACGCCCAGTCAAGTTTCATCGACTTGCGAACGATTAAGTTTTTGAGCTATAAAACTTTCCAGTGCCTACCCTCTTATCCAATAAGGAGTGGAACATTTTTCTCTCAAATACACGGACTAGTTTCTATATGTATATTTACGAGTTAGGAATGCCAGTAACTACCAGTAAATAAAGAAACATCCATTGCCTTATATTAATGATTTACATAATAACAAGTACAATGCCCTCACTCATCATCCTCTAAGTGGCATTAGAGGGCATACTCCTAACAAAAGCAAGGCTCCTCACCCCGAGGCGAACAAAAATCCAAAGGTAAAGTGCTACAAGTGCGGTCAGAAAGGACATTTTAAAGTGGACTACCCTGCTCTTAAGAAAGGGATGTCTCGCGCACTAGTAGTCAAAACATGTTTGGCAGCTTGTTCTTCCACTTCGTGGATAGTTGATTCAGGCTCCACTGATCATGTTTGCTTTGACTCGCATGGTTTTCAAATAACCAAGCAGCTTAGTACGGGCGAGATTACCATCAACTGGGTGATTAGTCCAGGCTTATGGCTGTTGCAGTGGGAGTCGTGCAGTTGAAGATTAATGATAAATTATTAGTCCTCAATAATGTATTATTCATACCGGATTTTAGAATGAATTTAATTTCAGTTTCTAAATTAAAATGCGATGATTATTCAGTTTCTTTTGATGATGATGCCATTATTAGTAAAAGGAATGGTGAAAATATTTGCAAAGGTATTTTTAATGATAGACTATATGTCGTTAATACTGCATAAACTCCTATGCATAAATCACTTAACTCTTTGTCTAAACCTAAAAAGAGAAAAGAACCTTCAAGCATAAACCAAACATATCTGTGGCATTTACGGTTAGGACATGTAAACCTTGCGAGGATTCAAAGATTGGTAGATGGTGTCGTGCAGTTAAAGATTAATGATAAATTCATAGTCTTCAATAATATATTTATTCGTACCGGATTTTAGAATGAATTTAATTTCGGTTTCTAAATTAAAATGCGATAATTATTCAGTTTCTTTTGATGATGATGCCATTATTAGTAAAAGGAACGGTGATTATATTTGCAAAGGTATTTTTAATGATGGACTATATGTTGTTAATACTGCACAAACTCCTATGCATAAATCACTTAACTCTTTGTCTAAACCTAAAAAAAGAAAAGAACCTTCAAGTATAAACCAAACATATCTGTGGCATTTATAGTTAGGGCATGTAAACCTTGGGAGGAGTCAAAGATTGGTAGATGATGGCCCATTTGATGATCTCCAAATTGAGTCATTTCTAATTTTTGAATCCTGTATGAAAGGTAAGATGACCAAAAGAGTTTTTAAAACCAAGGGAAACCGTGCTCAGAATGTGTTAGAATTGGTTTATACAGATGTATGTGGTCCAATGAATATCCAGGCTAGGGGTGGTTTCGAATACTTCATCACATTTATAGATGATTATTCGAGATATGGGTACATCTATTTGATGAGACGTAAGTCTGAAGCCTTTGACAAGTTCAGAGACTTCAAGGCTGAAATGGAGAAGTGTCATGGGAAGAGTCTCAAGTCACTACGATCTGATCATGGTGGCGAATACCTTAGTGGAGAGTTTTTGGATTTCTTGGTGAATGAGGGGATTTCGTCCCAGCTCACCGCGCCAGGAACTCCACAACAAAATGGTGTGGCTGAAAGAAGGAATAGGACTCTTTTAGAAATGGTTAGGTCAATGATGAGTTATTCAGATTTACCTATTTCGTTTTAGGGATACGCCTTAGAAACAGCGGCGTACATTGTAAACCTGGTGCCTTCGAAATCAGTTACAAAAACACCCACAGAACTGTGGAGTGTGCATAAGCCCAGTCTAGGACATGTGCAGATTTGGGGTACTCCAGCATATGTGCTGAATAAGGAAGCTGACAAGTTGGCATCTCGTACAGAAGTGCGAGTGTTTGTAGGATATCCTAAGGGAACGAAGGGTGGCTTGTTCCATAGTCCACAGGATAAGAAGGTCATTGTTAGCACCAATGCCCGATTCCAGGAAGAGGATTATATGATTAGTCACAAGCCTATGAGCGAGATAATTCTGGAAGAGCTGAGGGGCGAGACTCCATCTATACCAATCGTACAAGCGCCAACTAACACTGCATCACATATCGATTCTGAGACTTTTACACCAACTCAGGATTTGCCTCGTCATAGTGGGAGGGTTGTTTGTCAGTCGGAACGATTCATAGGCATGGGAAAGTCTTCGGACTCAATCCCAGGCAAAGATGAATCAGATCCCTGGACCTACAAGGAGGCAATCCAAGATAAAGATGCTGACTCCTGGCAAGTAGCAATGGAATCAGAAATGGGATCTATGGATTCCAATCAAGTGTGGGAGCTAGTAGAGCTACGTGATGGTATACAAGCCACTGGGAGTAAATAGGTCTACAAGCGAAAGAGACGAGGTGATGGGAAGGTTGAAACCTTCAAAGCAAGGCTTGTTGCAAAAGGTTACACTCAGAAAGAGGGCATTGATTATGATGAAACCTTTTCACCGGTAGCCATGCTTAAGTCAATCCAGATTCTTTTAGCTATAGCTACACATTTGGATCTGGGGATTTAGGAAATAGATGTCAAGACTGCATTCTTGAATGGGAGTCGAGACAAGGAAATCTATATGCGGCAACCAGAGGGATTCATTGCTGAAGGAGAAGAGCACTTGGTGTGCAAGCTTAAGAGATCCATTTATGGACTTAAGCAAGCATCTAGATCTTGGAACACTCGTTTTGACGAAGTTGTCCAGTCATATGGATTCGTCCAATGTTCGAGTGAGAGTTGTGTGTATAAGAAATGCGATGGAAATGTGTTGGTATTTCTTATACTGTATGTAGACGATATCCTTCTGATTGGAAACAACGTGAAGGAATTGTCGGACGTACGGGTATAGATATCTGATCAGTTTGATATGAATGATCTGGGAGAAGCAGGACATATACTTGGAATCAGGATCTTTCGTGATTGGAAGAAAAGGATGTTTTGCTTGTCCCAGGCATCCTATATCGATACAGTGCTAAAGCGGTTTAGCATGGATAATTCCAAGAAAGGTTTTCTACCTTACAGACATGGAATTCAACTATCTAAGGATATGTGTACCAAGACACAAAAAGAGATAGAAGACATGAAGATGGTCCCTTATGCATCTGCTGTGGGAAGTCTCATGTGTGCTATGCTTTGAATAGACCAGATATGTGTCATGCCGTAGGCATGGCTGCTAGATATCAGTCAAACCCAGGACCAGGACACTGTATTGCTGTCAAGCACATACTCAAGTACCTGAGAAGGACTAGGGATTAGCTGCTTGTATATCAGTCAGACGACCTGTGTACGGTGAGTCACACTGACTCAGATTTTTCATCGGACAAAGAAAAGTCCAAGTCTACTTCGGGTTATATGTTTATCCTCGGAGGTGGAGCCATTAGTTGGAGGAGTGTGAAGCATAAATGCATCTCGGACTCTACCATGGAAGCCGAGTACGTGGAAGCCTCTGAGGCAGCCAAGGAGGTGGTGTGGCTCAAGTACTTCCTACAGGTCTTAGATGTGATTCCCAATTTTCCAGAGGGTATTACACTTTATTGTGATAATACTGGTGCAGTCGCAAATTCGAGGGAACCACGAGCCCACAAGGCAAGTAAACATATCAACCGCAAGTACCACATTATATGACACTTCGTAAAGGAAGGAGACGTAGTTGTATCCAGGGTTGCATTGGAAGATAATCTTGTCGATCCTTTCACGAAAGGTGTAACACCCCCGAGATATTCGGAGAATATCACAGCGCCGTGAATCCCGACCTGGGACGCACTAGGCTTATCTTACTCACAACGTATCAAATTTGACAAAATCCACTCGGGAATCAATAAATCCGATACAAACAAGGAAGTTCAACCACGGACAAACAATACCATGAAGAAATATAAGAAGTTGTACAACAACTGGAAAAGGACTTTCCTAAAGTACTCGAGTACCATTTATTATTACAAGGATAAAATGGAGTGAAGAGAACAACGACCAAACAAAATGGAACACAACTAGTTACAGTATCACGCCTCGCCATCCTCATCGTATCGTACCGGTGCTCGCTCGTATGGATCCTTAGGACCTGAAAAACACAAAAGTATTTTTTCCCCAAACGAGAGGGGTTAGGGCAAGTATTACAAGTGAAACGTCAAGTCTTATACATAAAAGCATATGCACCAATTCAAAGCCATGATAATAATATTTCCAGAAAATACAATTATCCAAACATATTTAGAAATGATGATATCTCTTGATTAACCGTGGACTAGACAATGCGCGAATCCCTCCTCGACCCCGTCGGATCATCTTGGAGTGGCTAACCCAAATGTTCACGGAACCGTCATAAGCGGAACCCTCCTCGACCCCGTCGGGCCCTCTTGGAGTGAACGAATATAACTCTCTCAATCACATGCATTACTTTTCACATTTAAGAACATAACTTTCACAAGAATCACTTGCCTGGAATCGAGAGAAAATGTATGATCGACAAGGTAAAGAGATTGAAAGGATCGTCGACTCCGAACCTAGATAAGTTCGGATTCAACTATCAAAAACCCATAGATATGAAACTAAGTTGGAATCACTCAAATTTACTACCTCAATACATGTGTTCCGAGAATAATTCTCTTAGATGGTGAATCGCAAGTCAACCATCCCAAATACTCAAGAACCCCGTAAATATACCAATAAGTCCGTAGGAAAACATGTATCCAAGGTAGATAATTCATAATCGACATACTCTAACATAACAACAAGCTGGATCGAAGATATCGGATGAAAAATCCCCAAATCCGAAAATGTAGGCTTGTGAGAAGTTTACCTTGATTTGGAGCAGTGTGGAGGATTAAACGTTGATAAATCCGAACTAGTAACTCAAAGATGTTGCTAGATAATTGCAGCTCGAAGAACTCCTCACAAAACGCCCGGAATCGCCCGAGGAAGTGAAGGAAGGAAGAAATGATGATTTGGGAATGGAAGTGTCCTATTTATACTAAATAGGAGCTAGCGTGCGCTAGTTATGAAAAATAGCGCGCTATCGGACTCACCAGGCAGTCCAGTGGCCTCTGCCAGCTTCGTTAGCATAAGCTAACACCTGCTAATAGCGTGCAATAGAGCCTTCTAATAGCGTGCAATAGAGCCTTCTAATAGCATGCGCTACCTGGTAGTCGGTGCCTAGTCCAGAACCTACTGTCCCCAGCTCTGCTCTCTTTAGCGCACGTTACTCGAGTAATATAGCATGCGCTACCACTAAAATCTAGCGTACGCTACCAGTCACACCTAGCGTGCGCTAGGAATTCCATTTTTCAGTCCAGTACCTACTGGACTGTCTGCCTCCAATACATTAGTAGCATGCGCTGATTATAACAGATAGCGTGCGCTACCCTCACTAAATTAGCGTGCGCTACAAGGTGTGCGTAGCGTGCGCTACCCTTTACATGAAGGTAGTATAATCGCATCAAGGATCCGAAGCAGCGACAATCCGAACATGAAAAGGGGTAAATCCAATTGACAAGAGTTTCAAGATTAATATAAGCTTACTAAACACTTACACGAGTGTCAAAATTACAAAGCACAAGAGTGGAAGATTTACAAAAAGTACGGGTATTACATCCTCCCCCTCTAAAATGAAGTTTCGTCCCGAAACTTAAGAAATGAATAACTCTAGGTATCTAGTGCACATGCTCTCTTCGGTTTCCCACGTTGCTTCCTCAACTCTGTGTCTTGACCATTGAACTTTAACCAACGGTATGGTTTTGTGCCGGATTTTTTTTACTCAATGCTCTAGTACTTTCACTGGTTTCTCTTCAAATGTGACATCCTCTGTGATCTCGATGTCCCCGTAATCAATGATATGACTCGGGTCAGGGACATACCTCCTCAGTTGGGAAACATGGAACACACTGTGAACATGGCTAAGGGCTGGAGGTAAAGCCAACCGATAGGCCAGTTCCCCAACTCTGTCGAGAATCTCAAATGGTCCAATATATCTCGGGCTAAGTTTGCCCCTTTTCCCGAACCTGAAGACTCCTCTAATTGGTGATACTTTGAGTAGGACATGATCTCCCACATCAAAGTCTAAGGGCCGACGACGATTGTCAGCGTAGGATTTTTGTCGACTCTGAGCGGTCAACAATCGGTCTCGGATGATGGAAATCTTCTCTTTGGTTTCTATCAACATATCGGGTTCCATCCCGATTAAATCTGAAGCTTCATCCCAACAAAGTGGGGATCTACACTGCCTACCATACAATGCCTCAAAAGGTGCCATCTTGATCGATGCGTGCCAGTTATTATTGTAAGTGAACTCGATCAAAGGTAGGTGTATTTCCCAATCGGTACTCCAGTCCAGGGCACACGCCCTCAGCATATCTTCCAATGTCTGGATCATCCGCTCAGTCTGACCGTCAGACTGTGGGTGGAAAGAAGTACTCAACCTCAACTCGGTGCCCAAGGCTTGATGGACCGCCTTCCAAAAATGTGGCACGAAATGACCATCACGATTAGAAACAATAGACTTTGGCATACCGTGTAATCTCACGATCTCCGATATAAAAATCTGGGACAATCACTCTGGTCCCCACGTGTCCTTAATGCCAAGAAAATGTGCCGACTTAGTCAATTGGTCAACAATAACCAAAATCATATTCATCCCCGTCTTAGTCCTCGGCATCCCGGTGATGAAATCCATGGTAATATCCTCCCACTTCCATTCGGGAATAGGGAGAGGTTTCAACAGTCCGACCGGCCATTGATGCTCAATTTTGACTTGTTGACATGTCAAACACCTTGACACAAACTCGGTGACATCTCTCTTCATATTATTCCACCAAAAACTCCTTTTAAGATCCTTGTACATCTTACTCGTCCCAGGATGGATTGAGTAAGGTGTAGCGTGGGCTTCTCGGAGTATTCTCTGTCTCAGCTCCGAGTCATTCGGAATGCAAAGCCTACCTTGAAATCTCAAAATGCCATCCTCATGGATCATAAAACCAGGGGCTTTCCCTTTTTCCACATCCGCCTTCAGTTGGACAAGCATTGGGTCATTCCCCTATTTCTCCCCGACGTCGTCGATCAAGGACGGAATAATCTCAAGAGTACACATCTGACCCTGAACCCGTTGGATCCATACTTCGACTCCCTGCTCAATTAACTCCCATCTGATCTTAACTTGAGGCGTAAGGACCTCAAGTGATATCGACTTCCGGCACAACGCATCAGCTACAACGTTAGCCTTTCCTGGATGGTAAAGGGCTTCCAAATCATAATCCTTTATCAGCTCTAACCAACGTCGTTGTCTCATATTCAGTTCTTTCTGGCTAAAAATATACTTTAGGCTCTTGTGGTCGGTATAAATTCGACATGAAGAACCGTACAAATAGTGACGCCAGATTTTCAATGCAAACACCACAGCAGCTAACTCCAAATCATGGGTAGGATAATTCAGCTCATACGGTTTAAGTTTCCGTGAAGCATAGGCGATAGTCTTATCATGCTGTAAGAGTATGCACCCAAGTCCTTGTCCTGATGCGTCACAATAAACCGAATACCCACCGATTCCCTGGGGCAGGGCTAAAACCGACGCGGTAGTCAGATGCCTTTTCAGTTCTTCGAAACTCCGTTGTCTCTCTTCATTCCATTCGAACCTTTCGGACTTCTGGAGTAATTGAGTAAGTGGTCGAGCAAGTTTGGGGAACCCATCGACGAACCTCTGTTAGTATCCGTCCAGACCCAAAAAGCTACGAACTTCTTTTACGTTCCTAGGCGGAGCCCAATCTAATACTGCCTCAATTTTCTGGGGATCTACCCGAACCCCTTCCGCTGAAATCACATGCCCGAGAAACATGACTTCCTTCAGCCAGAATTCACACTTAGAAAACTTTGCATAGAGGTGCTGAGTCCTTAAAATCTCCAACACCAATCGCAAATGCCGAGCGTGTTCCTCTTCATCACGAGAGTAGACCAGAATATCATCGATAAAAATGACTACACAATCATCAAGATGCTCAATAAATATTTTATTCATCAATTGCATAAATATCGTCGGTGCGTTGGTTAACCCAAAAGGCATAACCACAAACTCAAAGTGCCCATACCTCGTACGGAAAGCGGTTTTACAAACGTCGGATTCCTTAATGCGAAGTTGATGGTAACCGGACCTCAAATCAATTTTCGAGAACACCACGGCTCCCTGCAATTGATCAAACAAACCATCGATACATGGCATGGGTACTTATTCTTAATGGTCACTTTGTTCAGTTCCCGATAATCAATACACAAACGTAGTGAACCATCTTTTTTCCTTACGAACAAGATCGGTGCACCCCATGGCGAGGCACTGGGTCTAATATACCCTTTATCCAACAATTCTCCCAGTTGTTTCTTCAACTCTTGCATTTCTGAATGTGCCATACGATACGGTGCCTTAGAAATCGGGGTTGCTCCCGACTCCAAATCAATTGTAAATTCAACTTCCCACCCTGGTGGTAGTCCCGGTAATTCATCTGGGAAAACATCTGGAAAATCACTTACTATAGGAATCGAGGGAAGTTCAACTTTCCCATCCTCGACTTTCATGGCATAACACCAATACCCAACACAGCCTTCTCTAATAAGTTTTGTCACCTTCAAGGCACTAATCAAAAATTTCTGACATCCCCTCTTGTACCCCGCAAAATAATGTTCGGTACCATCTTTGGCTAACATTGATATGATCTTCGTGTGATAATTCATTACCGCACCATGTCTATCGAGCCAATCATCACCGAGGATTAGATCTTCATCAACAATGTCTACGACTATCAAATTCGAAAACCACACTCTCTCAGCGATTAACACCGAACAATCTCTAACTTCCTTGTTCCCCACGATTCTATCACCACTGGACAACTTAACCACAAAGGACTCACAAGGAGGCAAGCCCTCAATATTCAATCGACGCACACAATCCAAAGAGATGAACGAATGAGAAGCACCGGAATCAAAAAGCACTCTAACTGGATGAGACAAAAGAGAAACGATACCTGTCGCCACGGTAGCCTCTGGATCTCCAGCTCTCCTCATCTCATAGACACGAGGTTGCACCGAACCAGCACTGGGGGCTCTCCCTCTAACAGACTGACCACGGCCTCTGCCTCGACCGTAACTCTGGGATGGCTGACCCATAGATGACTTCTGATTAACACTAGGTTCTACAGGTGTAGGGGTTAATGCCTGAGTTCCAAGTGGATTTTCTTCTTCTGTACAGTACATGGCTCTGTAGCCTTCCTGGCCGGAATTAAAACACTTCAATGGGGGTAGACCACAATCACGATTAAGATGTCCCTGTTGGACACAATTAAAAACATGTCACAACCCGGTTGGACACACTAGCACCAGCTCTGAAATTCTATTTACCTCCCGACGCACGGGAAGACCATTTGGTCGGATAACTTGCCGACTGTGATCCCCGCTGGTTGCCACCTGTACCGCTAGAAAACTTTCCAGTGGTCTTCTGCTTCTTACTCTCACTTGTGGTTTCGGTAGTAGTGAAGGACATATCATAGGCTAATGCCCTATCTTGATACTCCTTTAATGTGGTGCAAGCAAAGCCTGACATATAGTGCCGAACCTTTGGCTTCATTCGCATGTAAAAGTGATAGATTCTATCTCTCTCTTCCTTCACTTAACTCTTCACATGGTTGAGTTGACGGTTGTATTTAATGATTGCCTGAGATACAGGGACATCCTGGGGTTTAGCTTCGTATAAGGCTCGAATCCTGGCCTCCTGAACAGGCCACGGGCAGAACTCAGCCTCCATCAATTCCTTAAACTTGTCCCATGAAACCACACGATCCTGAGGTGCAACAGCTTGCCAGCAACTAGCCGCATCCCTCGATAGAAAGTACTGGGCAACTGGCATCTTACGTGCCTCTGGACAATTCACGGCCATGAAAACTTTATTCATCTCATTAATCCAATCTTCCCAGATGATTGGATCATTTGCACCAATAAATTGGGGAGGGCGCATACAGATAACATCTTGTAACCACTTCTCAGCCCCAGTGTCGGTAATAGGAGGTGGTTGGTTAAGCTGTACCGCCTGGGTTAAAAGAGCCATTTGGTTCGCCACTTGCTGCAGTATGGTGGCAACACCCACATCCGGTTGGCTCCCTGCAGAAGTTCCCAGACTGGCTGACGGCTCCTGATGACTACCGGTGCTAGGTTGAATAGAGTCCGACAAGCTAGGCATAGCTGAGCCTCCTACCGAGCTGAGGGACATGGCTGCGCCACGGCCGCGTCCACGTCCTCTACCAGTTGACATTCTAAAGAAAAAAAATGGAAGTAAAATCATAAGCATAGCTCGAAGAATTCCCATCTAGAATATGGACTTGTCATGTACCATAATCGAATGACAATTAGGGAATAAAGAGGGTAAAGAAGATAGGGAACTTAAGAGTACTGGTCATACGAGATGACGGCAGCGCGATGATACTGTATTCTCGGAATAGTACATTTAGACCCAGTAATCCGACAGTCTAGGTATCCATAAACCTAAGATCTGATACCAAATTCTATAACACCCCCGAGATATTCAGAGAATATCATAGCGCCGTGAATCCCGATCTGGAACCCACTAGGCTTATCTTACTCATAATGTATCAAATTTGACAAAATCCACTCGGAAATCAATAAATCCGATACAAACAAGGAAGTTCAACCACGGACAAACAATACCATGAAGAAATATAAGAAGTTGTACAACAACTGGAAAAGGACTTTCCTAAAGTACTCGAGTGCCATTTATTATTACAAGGATAAAATGGACCGAAGAGAACAACGACCAAACAAAATGGAACACAACTAGTCACAGTATCACGCCTCGCCATCCTCATCGTATCGTACCGGTGCTCGCTCGTATGGATCTTTAGGACTTGAAAAACACAAAAGAAATTTTTCCCCAAACGAGAGGGGTTAGGGCAAGTATTACAAGTGAAACGTCAAGTCTTATACATAAAAGCATATGCACCAATTCAAAGCCATGATAATGATTTTTCCGAAAAATACAATTATCCAAACATATTTAGAAATGATGATATCTCTTGATTAACCGTGGACTCGACAATGCGCGAATCCCTCCTCGACCCCGTCGGATCATCTTGGAGTGGCTAACCTAAATGTTCACAGAACCGTCATAAGCGGAACCCTCCTCGACCCCGTCGGGACCTTTTGGAGTGAACGAATATAACTCTCTCAATCACATGTATTACTTTTCACATTTAATAACATAACTTTCACAAGAATCACTTGCCTGGAATCGAGAGAAAATGTATGATCGACAAGGTACTGAGATTGAAGAAATCATCGACTTCGAACCTAGACAAGTTCGGATTCAACTATCAAAAACCCACAGATATGAAACTAAGTTGGAATCACTCAAATTTACTACCCCGATACATGTGTTCCGAGAATTATTCTCTTAGATGGCGAATCGCAAGTCAACCATCCCAAATACTCAAGAACCCCATAAATATACCAATAAGTCCATAGGAAAACATGTATCCAAGGTAGATAATTCATAATCGACATACTCTAACACAACAACAAGCTGGATCGAAGAGATCGGATGGAAAATCCCTAAATCCCAAAAATCTAGGGTTGTGAGAAGTTTACCTTGATTTAGAGCGGTGGGGAGGATTAAACATTGATAAATCCGAACTAGTAACTCAAAGATGTTGCTAGATAATTACATCTCGAAGAACTCCTCACAAATCGCCCGGAATCGCCCGAGGAAGTGAAGGAAGGAAGAAATGACGATTTGGGAACGGAAGTGTCCTATTTATATTAAATAGGAGCTAGCGTGCGCTAGTTATGAAAAATAGCGCGCGCTATCGGATGTAACACCCCAAACTAGGCGGATATTACAGTGCCGTGAATCCCCGACTGGGACCCACCAGGCAAATGAAAATGATGAATTAAATAATATAATTGTAGTACCGAACCACATTATATTACCAAACACTCCGATGAGGAGTTTAAGTACAACACACCAGGACAATACCGAATACTAGTGTATTTTATATGAAGATAAAATACACCACCCTGAATAAATAAACATTACAAACGGAATTTGCAGCGGAAAATACAAATGACGAAATAATCGAAATGATCAAAATGGTGAACAAACGGAATGACTGGGGGCCCCTACTAGTATCACTGGGACTCGTCGCCGTCAACATGCTCTTCCGTGCCTTTGCCTTGCCGTGACACGAGAACAAAATCCCCAACGGGAGTCGATTACGAACAACAATCCTCAAGGGTTGAAAATACACAAACATGATTTAAGCGAAGTTATGAAATATCCTTAGTTATGAATTACGCTGAAGAGGAGCATCATAGTACGCCCGTAGTGTTACGTGCAAGTGTACAAGACGGATGACCGGACACACCCGTCCTTGTACCTAATTAGTCTCACGGAGGTAATCGTTACTGTGCACGGTCGATGTATCACTCCCAATACATGGTCATCACGTGCCCGACTAAAAATTCCACACATCCGCACCCGGCCACGCAATATGAACCCGGAAGGTCATATGAACAAGAATGACCATAATGAATATCAATGAATAATACTAATCCGACAAAGTCAAGAATGACTCACCGATACAAAAGTGATAATGAAGTGATTGATAGTTTTCAATGAAATGATTGGAACCGCCGTCGCTAATGAAATGATTATCCGACAATTACAAGTCTCAAAATGATTAATACAATGATGAATGAGTTATGATTATGAATGATCAACAACAAAAGGAATGAATATCCTTTTAACCGAGTAAGATTTAACTTACACAATACCGATGAAGAATGTCAGTCCCACGAACAACGTCCTAAGTGAAATACCGGTCGCTCGAACAACCTTGAATAACAATAATTACCAACAACCGTTCAATACACGCATCAAACAACAAAACACGACTAACCCAAAGGTCAAAACAACGATAATCGAACTCATTGGGGCATTCTAACGAATACGTAACCAACCACACGACTTCGAAAATATCCAATCCCGAATATGTCGAAACCAACACTAAAATGAGTATTTCGAACTAACAAAACACTTCAATGATATCAATAATCCATTAGGAATCCATAAATCATGATTATAACGACATCAATCGGAAAAATCCCCAATTAACCGAAGTCAACCCCAAGGGTTCTTGAAAACAATTCGAAAATAACCATTAAATCCGTAGGAATATATTAATCCAAGTAGATAATCCATAACTTAACATATCCCAATGATAATCCAAGCGTACACGAAGAGATCGGAAGGAAAACCCAAAATCCAAATTCTAGATCCAAGAGATTAATACCTTTGATTCGACGTATCGGAGATGATGAAGTGATGATAAATTCAACTCAAAGACTTGAAGATGATGATTGATGATTACACCTCGAAGAATCCCCTCTGGATCGCTCGGAATCGCCCAAAAATACCGAAGGAATGAAATGAGATGAAAAATGACGAACTCTGACTAAACTGTCCAATTTATACTCAGTCCAGGTTAGCGTGCGCTAGCCCTTGTGCATAGCGTGCGCTAACGAGTAATTTGGGTAGTCCAGTACCCACTGTCCGAACACGGTAGCGCGCGCTACGTACCTATTTGTAGCGTGCGCTACGGCCATACTACTAGCATGCGCTAATATCCATTGTTAGCGTGCGCTAGCGAAATATTTGACGCCCAGTACTGGAGTCCAGAAAAACATCTGCCCTCTGATCTAACCTCGATAGCGTGCGCTACAACCATTACTTAGCGTGCGCTAACAACAATGCATAGCGTGCGCTATGAATAAACCCGGTGCAGTCCAGTAGCCACTGGACTCAACCTGATCCGCCCCTAGCGCGAGCTACTCCACACATATAGCGTGTGCTACTACAACCCGTTAGCGCGCGCTACTTACCACTCGTAGCGTGCGCTACAATTATTCTCACCTGCAGTCCAGTACCTTACGGGTGCGGCTAACCTTAGCGTGCGCTAAAGGCGAGCGGTAGCGTGCGCTACCTATACCCGATTAGCGTCGCTAAAGGAGTATGTAGCGTGCGCTACTCCTCAAGCACAGCTTGCAACGAAAATGACAATGATGATAAACACGGCACGAAACTCCAATCAGATTAATGATGAATGACGATCGATACTCGATACAATTACTCTGAGTGATGAATACCATGATTGAATCTGAGTGACAAATGATCAATAATGAATGAAATTACTGAGTATCAAATACTGAATGATAATTACTGAATGATAATTACTGAATTACAACCGGGTATTACATACACCCCCCCTTAAAAGAGTTTCGTCCCCGAAACTAAGGGTCAAACAAATCGGGATAAGTCTCCCGCATACTATCCTCGGTTTCCCAAGTAGCCTCTTCGACTCCGTGTCTAGACCACTGAATTTTAACCAAAGGAATCGTCTTATTCCTCAACTGCTTGATTCGCCGCTCTAAAACTCGTATAGGACGCTCCTCATATGAATGATCGTCGGCGATCTCGATTTCGTCGGCCAAGTATGTGACTCGTGTCGGCAACATACTTCCGCAACTGAGAGACATGAAACACATTATGAATTCGGCTCAACGCCGGAGGTAAAGCCAATCGATAAGCTAACTCGCCCACTCGATCCAAAATCTCAAACGGTCCAATGAATCTCGGACTCAACTTTCCCCTCTTCCCAAAACGGAAGATACCACGACTCGGGGATACCTTGACCAACACATGGTCACCAGCCTCGAACTCTAATGGTCGACGGTTATCTGCATATGATTTCTGTCGACTCTGAGCTGTCAACAAACGACTCCTGATCAAAGCTACCTTCTCACGGGCGGCTATAAGCATATCGGGCTCGGTGCCCAATGATTCAGATAAGTCGTCCCAACACAACGGAGATCGACAACGACGACCATACAAGGCCTCGTAAGGTGCCATCTTGATCGAAGCATGCCAACTATTATTATACGTGAACTCGATCAATGGTAGTTGGGCTTCCCAATCGTCTTTCCAATCGAGGACGCATGCCCTCAACATGTCCTCTAATGTCTGAATGGTCCTCTCTGATTGTCCGTCGGACTGAGGATGAAAAGCGGTACTGAGATTAAGCTGAGTTCCCATAGCACGATGAACTGATTTACAAAAATGCGACACAAACCATCCGTCACGATCGGAAACGATACTTTTAGGAGTACCGTGCAGTCTCACACTCTCTTTGATGAAAAGTTGGGCAAGTCTCTCGGGACCCCACGTATCCTTGATCTCAAGGAAATGAGATGATTTAGTTAAGCGGTCCACGATCACCCAGATCGTATTCATGCCACGACGACTCGTCGGCAAACTCGTGATGAAATCCATAGAAATGTCTTCCCACTTCCATTCGGGAATAGGAAGAGGTTTCACATACCCATGGCCGATGTTCAATCTTAACTTGTTGTGAGTTAAGCATCTCGAAACAAATTCTGCGACTTCTCGCTTCATATTACTCCACCAAGAATTTTGTTTCAAGTCCTTGTACATCTTGCTAGACCGGATGCACGAATAAGGGGTAGCATGAGCTTCTTTCAAAATCGAGTTTTTCAACTCGTCATTCACGGTACACACAACCGATTCTTAAACCTCAAAAGTCCATCCTCGTGGACCACAAATCCAGGGCTTTCCCTGAGCCACATCCTCACAGATGCGTAACAATGATGGGTCCAAACCCCGATTCTCTCGAATTGTCTCCTCTAGTGACGATGAAATCTCTAACATACAAAGTCCGCCCGAACTCGCTGGCGGACCTCGATCTCGGGTCTAAGGAGTTCCCGCCAAGCTCCTTCGAAGCGTTAAACGGCAAGCATCTGCTCTGAACGGACTTACGACTCAAGGCGTCGGCGACAACGTTCGCCTTGCCACAGTGGTAGAGGATCTCAATATCATAACCTTTGATTAATTCCAACCACCGTCTCGACGCATATTTAACTCATACGAGTAAATATATACTTTAAGCTCTTATGATCGGTGAATATCGGCGGTGACGCCATAAAGGTAATGACGCCAAATCTTCAAAGCGAACACCACGGCCGCTAGCTCCGGTCGTGGGTCGGATAATTAACCTCGTAAGGTCTCAATTGCCGGAAGCATAGGCAATGACCTTCCTGCTCGCATGAGCACACATCCGAGACCACGTCCGGACGCATCACTATAAACCACAAATCCTTCCGTCCCCTGCGGCAAGGAAAGTACAGTGCCGACATTAACCGGCTCTTGAGTTCCTCAAAACTCACGACACGCGTCGGACCACGTGTATTTCTTATCCTTCCGCAATAAGTTCGTCAAGGGTTGAGCGATTTTAGAAAATCCTTCCACAAATCGCCGATAATAACCCGCTAATCCGAGGAAACTTCGGATTTCCTTAACGTTCTTCGGAGGTAGCCAATCTCGAATAGCCTCCGTCTTCTGAGGATCGACACGAACTCCGTCTGATGAAATTACGTGTCCGAGAAACGTCACTTCGGACATCCAGAACTCACATTTGGAGAACTTCCCATAAAGTTGTTCTCGTCTCAACACGTCGAGCACTCGATGAAGGTGAGACTCGTGTTCCTCCCGGTCACGAGAATAAATCAAAATGTCATCGATGAAGACAACAACAAACCGATCCAAAAAGTCGATGAAAACCCGATTCATTAACTCCATGAATACCGCAGGTGCATTAGTCAATCCAAACGGCATAACCACAAACTCATAGTGACCATAGCGAGTTCGAAACGCCGTCCTCGCGATATCCGACTCTCGAATCCGCAACTGATGATATCCAGATCTTAAGTCGATCTTGGAAAATACTGAAGCTCCCTGAAGTTGATCTAAGAGATCATCAATACGGGGTAAGGGGTACTTATTCTTGATCGTCACCTTGTTCAGCTCCCGATAATCAATACATAAGCGGAATGAACCATCCTTCTTCTTGACAAATAACACTGGTGCTACCCACGGGACGCACTCGGTCGAATATAACGCTTCTCGAACTACGCTTCAAGTTGGTTCTTGAATTGCTGCATTTCGGTCGGGGCGATGCGGTTCGGCGCCTTCGATATCGGGGACGTACCTGGCTCCAACTCAATCGTGAATTCCACATCCCTCTGTGGAGGCAAACCAGTAGCTCGCGGAAAACATCGGCATATTCCCTCACTACCGGAATATCCGTTAACATTCTTGATGACTTCTCGGTTTTGGCCATATAGCACCAATAACCGACACATCCCCGATTGAGTAATCTTCTTGCTTTCATTGAATTAATGACCTTACGAGCGGGATTACCTCCCTTAAACACACATTCAACTCCATCGTCTCGAAATGATAGTGACCATACGCTACGGACATTAATGATGGCGTCATGACGATCCATCCAATCAATACCCAAGATGACGTCGTCCCTCGGCAAATCTACCACGATTAGGTCCGCCGCCATACACGACCATGGCCAGAATCGGACAATTACGAATCTCCCGATTATCGATAATTCGTCTACCATCGGGTAGGCCAATGACATAAGGCTCACAACTAGTAGCACTACCCGGGCGTAGTCTACTCAAACATGACTCGGAAATGAATGAATGCGATGCACCAAGATCGAAAAGAGTACACAGTTGAGATAGAATATCGAGTGTACACGAGATCATTCGGGCCTCTGGATCATCGGTCTTCTTCATCTCATAAATCCGGGCTTGCTAGTCCGGCACCGACGCTCCGTCGATGGCTAAAAGCTCCCCTTTAGTCGCTCCGTCGTTTTAAACGACGCTGATTGAAAGTGGCTTGATTACGAACGGCCGATCGCTAGGGGCCCGATATGACGCCCGAGTAGGTTTGGAGTCCCTACGGCAAAACGGGCCTTATGTCCCACAATTCCATGATTATGACACGTGACAGTGTCTCGGACACTTAGTGCCGACATGACCAAGATCCCCACAGCTTGTAGCAGTGATGGCCGAACCGCCGCTCGTGATCGAGATTCCGCGGGTTTAGACGACACCGAGGTCGCTCGGAAGCGAGCCCGCACGGGGTTTCTTGAAGGTTGTCTGACCCCCTTCAGACTGATTACGGTTCTTCGATTTCTTGCTAGCAGACGAAGGTTGCTGCTTAGCAATTTCCTTAGCAGTAAGCTCGTAGGTGAGAGCTTTCTCAATGAATTCGGCCAACGTGGTGCAATTATGGTTAAGTAACTGAAGTCTCATACGGGGTTTCAGCATCTTGCTGAAATACTTGATTTTATACGCCTCTGAATGAATGATGGACGAGGCGAAAGGAAGAAGTTCCTGAAATTTCTCGGCAATAGCGAGAACATCCTCGTCTGTTGAGGGGTCGGGGGTGAGCAATTCTGACAGCTTGGCCTCTCTGAGTGGGGCCGGATAATACCTCTCCATCATGAGAGTCTTGAACTGATCCCAAGTACAAGATCCTTCGGTGGGCTTCAATGACAACCACCAAGAATGTGCGCTCTTACCAAGGTAGTAAGCCGCAACGAAACTTTGTGTCCTCGGGACACTCTACCATAACAACGGACTTCTCGAAATGCTCGAGCCAATGAATGATATCTCCGGCTCGACGAGCCCTCAAAAGTAGGTGGCCTCGCGAGAGATATCGCCGATGATGTTACTCACATTCCTCTCTTGCCTGCGAGGTGGCGGCGGAGGAGCTGCGGTCCCGATTGACGGAGTTATGCATCGTCTCCATCAACCGAGCCATCGAGTCATTTGGGCCATCATGCCCGCATAAATGCGAGTGGATCAACCCGGACACCCTCGACCGAGCCGTGTCCCGGTGCGACTCCCGATAATGAATGATCGCGTCCAGGTGAATGAGTGGAAGCGTCATTGCTCGATGAATTAGCATTATTCCTCGCGTTTGCACGTGTATTCACACGAGCTCTCGGGATTCGGCCCGCTCCACGGCCTCGTCCTCCACGTCCTCTGCCGCCCTTTCCATATCAAGTGGAAAGTCATATGATGATTATATATCTTGCATGAGTATCACATTATGATTATATTATGAAATGACGAAAATGAGCATACGCTCAAATACACGATTACATGAATGATTAATTGACGTGACATGATTATCCGATGAAGTTCTTGAAATGATTATCTTGAATGAGTTAACAAGATTAATGATTCGATCTTCACGATCAACAATCGAACAATGAAATGAATTGGTGATTAATGAGTTAACTCGACCGTCCTGGTCAAAATGACAATGATGATTGAGGATTGTTAACTGATGAATTATGAATGAATGATTAATGCCAGGAATTATACCATGGCATTAGAAATCTTACATTTCTTGGTCTGATTGGCTCGGCATTTGCACAGGTCACACGTGACGCGAAAGTCCAATGATACTAGTCCGATGACGATGATTTCAAATGAGACATGACTTGGAGGGTAGTATTCAAAACCACTCTTCGATACCAACTCGTAACACCCCAAACTAGGCGGATATTACGGTCTGTGAATCCCATTGGGACCCACCAGCAAATGAAAATGATGAATTAAATAATATAATTGTAGTACCGAACCACATTATATTACCAAACACTCCGATGAGGAGTTTAAGTACAACACACCAGACAATACGAATACTAGTGTATTTTATATGAAGATAAAATACACCACCGAATAAATAAACATTACAAACGGAATTTGCGCGGAAAATACAAATGACGAAATAATGAAATGATGAAAATGGTGAACAAACGGAATGGTAGGGCCCCTACTAGTATCACTCAGGACTCGCCGCCGTCAACATGCTCTTCCGTGCCTTTGCCTTGCCGTGACACGAGAACAAAATCCCCAACGGGTCGATTCTACAGAACAACAATCCTCAAGGGTTGAAAATACACAAACATGATTTAAGCGAAGTTATGAAATATCCTTAGTTATGAATTACGCCAAGAGGAGCATCATAGTACGCCCGTAGTGTTCTGCAAGTGTACAAGGCGGATGACCGGACACACCCGTCCTTGTACCTAATTAGTCTCACGGAGGTAATCGTTACCGTGTGCACCCAATGTATCACTCCCAATACATGGCCATCACGTGCCCGACTAAAAATTCCACACATCCGCACCCGGCCACGCAATATGAACCCAGAAGGTCATATGAACAAGAATGACCATAATGAATATCAATGAATAATACTAATCCGACAAAGTCAAGAATGACTCACCGATACAAAAGTGATAATGAAGTGATTGATAGTTTTCAATGAAATGATTGGAACCGCCGTTCCTCGCTAATGAAATGATTATCCGACAATTACAAGTCTCAAAATGATTAATACAATGATGAATGAGTTATGATTATGAATGATCAACAACAAAAGGAATGAATATCCTTTTAACCGAGTAAGATTTAACTTACACAATACCGATGAAGAATGTCCGTCCACGAACAACGCCCTAAGTGAAATACCGTCGCTCGAACAACCTTGAATAACAATAATTACCAACAAGCGTTCAATACACGCATCAAACAACAAAACACGACTAACCCAAAGGTCGAAACAACGATAATCGAACTCATTGGGGCATTCTAACGAATACGTAACCAACCACACGACTTCGAAAATATCCAATCCTGAATATGTCGAAACCAACACTAAAATGAGTATTTCGAACTAACAAAACACTTCAATGATATCAATAATCCATTAGGAATCCATAAATCATGATTATAACGACATCAATCGGAAAAATCCCCAATTAACCGAAGTCAACCCCAAGGGTTCTTGAAAACAATTCCGAAAATAACCATTAAATCCGTAGGAATATATTTATCCAAGTAGATAATCCATAACTTAACATATCCCAATGATAATCCAAGCTTACACGAAGAAATCGGAAGGAAAACCCAAAAATCCGAAATTCTAGATCCAAGAGATTAATACCTTTGATTCGACGTTTCGGAGATGATGAAGTGATGATAAATTCAACTCAAAGACTTGAAGATGATGATTGATGATTACACCTCGAAGAATCCCCTCTGGATCGCTCGGAATCGCCCAAAAATACCGAAGGAATGAAATGAGATGAAAAATGACGAACTCTGACTAAACTGTCCAATTTATACTCAGTCCAGGTTAGCGTGCGCTAGCTCTTGTGCATAGCGTGCGCTAACGAGTAATTTGGGTAGTCCAGTACCTTTGTCCGAACACGGTAGCGCGCGCTACGTACCTATTTGTAGCGTGCGCTACGGCCATACTACTAGCGTGCGCTAATATCCATTGTTAGCGTGCGCTAGCGAAATATTTGACGCCCAGTACTGGAGTCCAGAAAAACATCTGCCCTCTGATCTAACCTCGATAGCGTGCGCTACAACCATTACTTAGCGTGCGCTAACAACAATGCATAGCGTGCGCTATGAATAAACCGGTGCGATCCAAAGAGCTGGACTCAACTCGATCCGCCCCTAGCGCGCTACTCCACACATATAGCGTGCGCTACTACAACCCGTTAGCGCGCTACTTACCACTCGTAGCGTGCGCCAATTATTCTCACTGCATCCGGTACCTTCCGGATGCGGCCTAAGGTAGCCTTAGCGTGCGCTAAAGCTGAGCGGTAGCGTGCGCTACCTATACCCAATTAGCGTACGCTAAAAGGAGTATGTAGCGTGCGCTACTCCTCAAGCACAGCTTGCAACGAAAATGACAATGATGATAAACACGGCACGAAACTCCAATCAGATTAATGATGAATGACGATCGATACTCGATACAATTACTCTGAGTGATGAATACCATGATTGAATCTGAGTGACAAATGATCAATAATGAATGAAATTACTGAGTATCAAATACTGAATGATAATTACTGAATGATAATTACTGAATTACAACCGGGTATTACATCGGACTCACCAGGCAGTCCAGTGGCCTCTGCCAGCTTCGTTAGCGTACGCTAACACCTGCTAATAGCGTGCGCTAGAGCCTTCTAATAGCGTGCGCTAATTCTTTCTAATAGCGTGCGCTACCTGGTAGTCGGTGCCCAGTCCAGAACCTACTGTCCCCAGCTCTGCTCTCTTTAGCGCACGTTACTCGAGTAACGTAGCGTGCGCTACCACTAAAATCTAGCGTACGCTACCAGTCACACCTAGCGTGCGCTAGGAATTCCCTTTTTCAGTCCAGTACCTACTGGACTGTCTGCCTCCAATACATTAGTAGCGTGCGCTGATTATAACAGATAGCATGCGCTACCCTCACTAAACTAGCGTGCGCTACAAGGTGTGCGTAGCGTGCGCTGCCCTTTACACGAAGGTAGTATAATCGCATCAAGGATCCGAAACAGCGACGATTCGAACAAGAAAAGGGGTAAATCCAATTGACAAGAGTTCCAAGATTAATATAAACTTACTAAACACTTACACGAGTGTCAAAATTACAAAGCATAAGAGTGGAAGATTACAAAAAGTACGGGTATTACAAAAGATAC
Source organism: Orobanche coerulescens (assembly GCA_033398695.1). Lineage (NCBI taxonomy): Eukaryota > Viridiplantae > Streptophyta > Magnoliopsida > Lamiales > Orobanchaceae > Orobanche > Orobanche coerulescens. Next base: position 59,183,949 of record CM065806.1, read on the forward strand.
CCTCAAAAGTTTTTGAAAGGCATGTGGAAGGAATGGGATTACGGTGTATGGCAGCATTACTTTGAGTATAAGTGGGAGAAATGAGTAGTATACTTAAAAGCATGCTTTGAGTATAAGTGGGAGATTGTTAGGATTGTATACTGCAAAGCATACTTTATGCTTGTATTACCTAATTTCCCTGTAACTACCTATGAGAATATTAATTACATTTAATCACATGTTTTGCATATTTATTCACATTATGGTTATGCAAATGAAATGACTAGTTATTTTATATTGTTGATAATGTGGTGTGTTGGTGTCACACGGAAGATCACATTATCGGTACCTTATAAAAAATATAATAGTTCACAACCTATATAATTATTAGAGAAATTATATAAAAGGTTGTAGTGTATTCTTGAGATTAGTTGGTCTTGACTATTAGCATGCATTAGCGTATTTGCATACGTTGAACTGGATCGAGGTGAGATAGTGTCTTCTGTACTGACTGTAAGAAGAACATAAATCTCGGATAATTATTATTTCTTAATTCTAATTATATAATATTTAATTATATATTTATAATACTTATTGTTTTGATTTACCATGGGTGAGAGTCAAAATGATCGACTCAATAAGCCTCGTATCTTGGGCAATAATATTATTTATATGACAATTATTATTATTACTAAAAATCGTGTCCCGACTCGTGCGGGTTGATGATGTCCCCTTGAGGAGCTCCATAATGATTATTATATTAAACCCTGCATGTGGATTTAATTCCGATATAATAATAAGGTTCGAGTGGTACTACTCTTGGATAAGATATTAATTAATTAAATATGTCAGTAGCTTATAATTAATTAATGGACATTCGATATCTTAAATACGGGAAATAATATATTTAATAAGGAGCTCAATTTCGTAATTTGGAATTTTGGTAGGAAGTGAAATATCAACCTTTTAGTGGACTAAGTTGATATTAATAGATTCATTATATTAGGAAGAGTCCTAATATGGTAAGATAAAATTTATTGGGAGTCCTTCCATAATCCTCCTTAAAGATCCCTAGTAGTAGTCCTAGAGCCTATAAATAGGATATTAGGGGGTTGGCCGATTTTGTACTCTCTTGTAAGGTTGTGAGATCAAATTTTTCCATAATCTTGTAAGGTTGTCCAAACAAGATCCGGTAGCTTGCTGCCCACACAACGTCCGGGTTAAGGCCGATCATACTCTAGAAGGTCTAAAGGTATAAATACAAGGTGATCAAGACGAAAGCAACCAATTCGCTTCAAAGGTAATATCCTATGATCTTTTATATCTAGATTAGGATATTTATATAACCGACATATTTAATTAATAAATAATATATAAATTGCTTATTAGTCTTAATAATTAATTAATTAGCATGCCTAAATAGATCTTATGCTCGTGGATGCGTAAAACGCAATTATCAAACTTTTCTAAACTTCGCTTCTACTGCGTTTTACTTTCGAACATTCCCCATTGTGGCAGAAAAGGGCACAAGCCAGAGATATGCTGGAAAAAGCTTGGAAAGTGTCTACATTGTGGCAGCTCAGACCATCAGATCCGAGAATGCACTGAAATGAATCCTCCGGCAAACAAACCAGCCGCTACAGCAAAGCCGGGAAACAATCGAGGGAAAGCCCCAGCACGGGTGTTTGCTCTGACTGGCCTGGAAGCACCATAAAATAATGATGTGATGGAAGGTATGCTCCTTATATCTAATCATCTCGCACGGACACTCATAGATCCAGGATCATCCCACTCATTTGTTGCACCACATTTTTCTAAGAAACTTGATAAGCCGTTAGAATCCTTGCCATTACATCTGGAAGTATCTATCCCAATTGGAGTTAGTCAACTAACGGATAAAGTTCACAGTGCGTGTGACGTGATAATCAGCGGTAGTTATTTTTCCATCGATTTAGTAGTGCTTCCGATATTGGAGTATGACATCATCCTCGGAATGGATTGGCTGTCCAAACATTACGCACAATTGGATTGCCACTCTAATATAATTAGGTTTTGCGAACCTAACAAAACCAGTTGTGGAACTAGTTGGGAACGCTAGAGTCAACCTAGCACCCATTGTATCAGCTGTCGAGGCTAGGAAAGCAGTTACCAAGCGATAATTGAAATGGCGCCTTATGAAGCTCTGTACGCGAGGAATTGCCGATCCCCACTCCATTGGGAAATTGATGACCAGTGGATGTCGAAGACTCAATAGACAAAACCCTCACTGATGAACATAGATTTAGTGAGAGAAGCCATGGAAATGGTACAATTGATTAAGGATAGGATCCGCACAGCTCAAAGTAGACAAAAGAGTTACGCCGATCAACGAAGGAAGGATTTAGAATTCGAGGAAGGAGATCAAGTATTTCTCAGGTTATCCCCATAAAAGGGACGTATCTCATTGAGGAAAGGAGGGAAATTGGATCCTCAATACGTCGGACCATTCAAGATCATTGAACGAATTGGAAGTCTAGCTTATCTCCTTGAACTTCCGACTAATCTCTCTGGCATGCACGATGTCTTTCACGTCTCGAGGTTGAATAAATACCATCCAGACCCGGCACACGTTCTTACCACAGACTCTCCGCCAATCAAAGGGAACTTAACCTATGAAGAGAAGCCAATAAATATCCTTGATTGGAAGGTTTGCGAATTGAGGAAGAAGCGAATCCCCTTGGTCAAGGTCGTCTGGTCGAATCACATTCGAGAAGAAGATGCTACGTGGGAGGCTGAGGAAGAGATGAAGAAATCCTATCCCGAACTGTTTGAGAAGGAATTTGGGGACCAAATTCTTTGAAGGAGGGGAGGATGTAAAACCCCACAAAAATCATGTAAACGTTAGACTTAGTAAATATAGTTGTAAGATATCATCTCATTGTTATGAATAAAATTTTGTTATGAACCCCTTGATGTTTCGATCGATTAATTATTAATCGCCTACCATGGTGAAATGTGTGTCACGACCGAACCATGTAGAGGTGAAAGGAATATCATCTTCCAACTTACGAGACTTAGAACCGACCGTTTGCAACGAGAAATCGAGGTGGGTGAAATCCCTTTCAAAACTCCTAAAGTAAATAATTTCTTTCTTTATTTTGTGATGCATGTGCAAATATAATTTCTTTTTTTATTTTGTGATGCATGTGCAAATCTGAAATCTCCAAGATTTATTGTTGAGAAACGTGTTAAGATATTCATGGTAAAATATATGCTATGATTTTTTTTTGTACTTAGAAATGTATCTCTTGTTTTCCTTAAGTTTTAATTCAAAAACAAAATTATGGAATAATATGATGCATGCATGAATCTGAAAATTTGTGTAAATGCATGTCTTTGAGATGTATGTATATGGCTAAATTAACATGCATTATATTTTACGGGTTTAAGTTGCAACCGATTTGGTAGATGAAGTTCGATTATGTGAAAATTTGTGGATTTCATGTCTTCTTCGAATTTTAGTAAAACTCTACCAAAATCTGGAATTTTGTGTTATATGATTATGTTATGGTGTTTGGGTAACTTAATTGTGGCAAAACAGGACTTGAAATAAGTAAATAGAATTTAAAGGGCATAAATTGTAATTAATGGAAAATAATGGACTAAACTGAAAATCTCGAAAATAAGCTGTTCTAGACCTTGAATAATATATATATTTTAACATATATAAGCTGTCCGTAAAGTTTCAAACAAATCGGAGTTCGTTATCTAAGCTCACTAATCAAATATGAAATTTTTAAACAATTCCGGGGTCAAAATAAAAGAAATCAAAAATTATGGACAAAGTCCGAATCTTATGGAATTTTTTATAAATATGGAATTCCAAGTTCACCATGAACCATCTCTTGAAATTTCGTTACCTTCCGAGCTAAACTCCAAGCTCTATGGGCCTCGGAATGAATTTGTTAAATTTTGGGGCAATTTCATAATTTTCTGGAAATTTCAGTCCCGAAACTGGAAACTACGAATCTCTTCTTAAATCTGAAGTTAAGTAAATAATTTTGACTCCCTTATAAATTTTCACGACCATCCGGATTCATATCGAAGTGCTCGTTCTTCCGAAACGCTTAGTCTCAAAACTAAGGGTAGAATCGTCTTTAGAAAATTTCTCGACTACCGTATTATTGAAACTACTAGTCCAATACATCTGACCTGAACTCTTAAAACCGTTAACAATTCATAGATTGCTAAATTCCTTAAGAACATTTTTATAGAATCTTGTCCTAAATAATTTTGACCAAATGTTGATAAAGAGAAATATTTCCAAATTAACATGCAAGTCCTATTCCATGCCACAAATATAGGTAACTATAACCAATACGTAATCAACAGACGCATTAGACATTACTAACTGAATGTATAAGTGCAACTATGTGCAATACGTATAACTGACAAATGAGTGGTCGGAAACTAAGTGTTATACAAACAAAGTGCCACGGACGGGGCCACCCTCGAACTCTGCGGGATCAAAATGCCTCATCGACGGATGAGTACATTTATTGGACCTTGCGAGATGGAGCGTCTGTCCCACAGCCCGGGGGCTACCTCTTGAACTGTAGGAGCCACCTCTAGAATTCCAAAATCGAGTCGGGATGGTTAGACCGAGTCTTGGATCGAACAGCACGGCTGCGGTTCATAAACAAGGCTGCCGTTGTTGCCTATTCCCATAACCGAGGAACGGAGTGTTCTGAGGGATCTAGGTCATATAATTAGGGTATAATCGCGATTATGGTGTGATCTGGGCATTGGCCCACAGCTAAGGTCACACCGAGCCCAGATAAGAGATAAGGAAGCACACTAAGTGTGAGAGCAGAAGCTCAGCTATTGGGGCGACGGTCCAATTACTGGGGTGACGGCCTATACTTCTAGGTGTCATAAGGAGAGCTTAGGATCCAAAGTCCACATCGGCAGGATCCAAAGCTGGACTGACTGACTGACTAATTTTAACATCTGTCCACAGGGACGAAATTTTAAATTTTAAACTATTGAAGGATCGTTTTCCGTAAAATTATCAGCATACTCTTGTAACTTTTCTCTTCTCATTTGTAATTTGACAAACTCATGCATCACTTAAAATTTTCAAAGGAAAGAAAGCCACACTCGCTCATGTTCACCCACTCACTGAGACCTTTTGTTTCACTCCACCGTTTTCCCTTTTGAACCAGAAAATGGCAGATAGCAGAAGATGAAGGAGACTTCGTGGAAGAGACCGACTAGAAGACCCGCTGTCAAGACTTAGAAATTCTGATGTCATTCAAATTTGGAATAATTAATTTTTTCTTCGTACTTTATATTATTTTGGTATTTTCCCATTTCAACATTATAATCATTATAACCTGGACATCAACTTTCATTTCAATGAATCTTAGAACCATCGGGCTAAGATCGTTATTTTGAAATTTAATCTACCGTTATTTAGCTTCCGCTAATTATTGCCATACTTTTATTTCGATAATTTGATTGATAAACTGGAGTGTCGCGCCCTCGTCCTTCCCAATGATTGGGGGTGTGACAGACTCAGTGTCGGTATGGACCGCAGGTTTCCATTTTTCTCCTTCATCGTTCATATTTTCCTCGGGTTTCTGGGGGACCTCCAACTGTTTACCACTTCTCAAGGTGATGACACTCACGTTCCTAGGATTTACCTCTTTTTGGGTGGGTAGTTTCCCACTGTTATTGCTCTCTAATCGACTCACTGAAGTAGCAAGTTGGCTTATTTGATTTCAATGATTTTTATACTCAATTGAGTGTTGTGCTGAAATCGACTCATGTTCTGCTGAAACTACTTCGTGTTCGAAGTGAGGGCCTTCATCATCTCTTCGAGTGAGGAACTCGAATTTTCCGACAGTTGCTTGTAAAATTGTCTCTTATCATGTGGAGGCTCCTCTTACTGCGATTTCCACTTGAAATAGGGTCATCTGTCGTGCCCCCACACTAGGGTTGGACGAGAACGCGACAGTTAATGTAATAAATAACATTTGTGATAATACATTTTCAGTGAGCAGACATGTGCTATATCTTAGCCCGGTGAGCTAAGACTGGTTATTCCATGGGAAAAAGATATTCAAGAGTACAGCAGAATTATTACATCAAGTACAAAAGAGTACAGTGGAAATTGAAATACAGTTTTGACATAGGGATAAATGAAATATTAAATGCATCATCATGATTACTTTGTCTTTGTAGTACTGGGGTTACTCTTCACTTCTTACCAGCATCTGCCTCTCCTCATCTAGTGGGATTTCAAAAAAAATCAAAGTGGGGTGAGAATAATGGATTCTCAGTGGATTGGGTTTAAGTATTTTATGAATTCATATATATATATATATGTTTTTGAAACATAATATATTCTCTCCCTCATTTTAAAATAATTTTGTTAATAATTGGTGCAAGTTTTAAAAAGAATACAATGAATTATAACATGAATGTACAATCAGCCTCCGTAGATTGCTGTTGAGTATGGTGATGTGCGGCGTCGAGCGCCCAGTGAATATTTAGCTTCAGGATGTCATCTATGCTAAATCTCTTAGCCTCCTTATAACGTCTTAGACCTTTATCAGTATTTGGCCTATGACTATTACCACGACCTTTGATTTAGTAACCGTAACCTTGGGCATGTGTCGGACCGTCACTATAACATTGACCTTTGAGCTTATCGCTCTAATGCTTGGTGACGTGCTGCCTTATCTCTTATCTGGGCTTGATAAGTTCTTAGCTTGGGTCTATGTCCGGATCATATTATAATTGCTACTATACCCGGATTCTACGACCCAATCACCTTAAGAACTCTCCATGCTTCGGCTTCAAGGGAATATGATACAACAGTAGCTTTGCCTGGAACCACAGCCACTGCTCGATTCATGACTTAGACTAACCACCCCGCAATGTATATAGATATAAAAGGGACTCTAGAGGTACTCATGGACTCTAGCAGTGGCTCCCGCGCGAAGGTTGTAGCACTTAGCTCCGCACAGCACGTACTCCCGATTTCTACTGAATAACAATAAATGTCGTGATTAATGACGATCATGCATTTTGTAAGATATCATCATGTTTGTTTAATAATAAATGGACTTGGTAAATGAGAGGAATTAGTTCAACCAGTTTATGGTCAGATGTCTATTGTTTGAGTTGTAACATATTCTTATGATAAATTCATAAACTTGGTTAGCTCGGTACGGATTGATTATGATTCCAAAAATTACGAACTTGCTTACGAAAATTCTGTTACAATATAGGTATTTAAGGACATAAGTTGTGTGCAAGTTTTACCTTTCGAAAATTACAATTCTGTCCTTCCAAGTTTTAAGTAATATTATTATTATGGTAAATTTGTTTAAGCCGGAACGGGATAATTATACGTCCGAGAATTATGAAGTTTATTGTGAAAAGTCCATAATGACATAAAAATTTAAGGTCAGAAGTTGCATGAAAGTTTTATCTTTCAAAAATTATAATTATGCCCTTCCAAGTTTTAAGTACTATTATTATTTTTTTACTAAATTATGGTAAATTCGATTAAGTCGAAACGAAATGATTATACATCCGAAAACTATTAAGTTTATTTCTAAAAGTTCGTTATGACATAAGGATCTAAGGTCAAAAGTTTCATGAAAGTTTTATCTTTCAGAAATTATAATTCTGTCAATTTCAAGCTTTAAGTTCTACTATTATTTTTTACTAAATTATGGTAAATTTGATTAAGTCGGAACAGAATGATTCTACGTCCGAAAATTCTGAAGTTTATTGAGCAAAGTCCGTTATGACATAAGGATTTAAGATCCGAAGTTGCATGAAAGTTTTACCTTTCAAAATTATAATTCTGCCCTTCCAAGTTTTAAGTACTATTATTATTATTATTATTATTATTATTTTTACTAAATTATTATAACTTTGATTAATCCGTTCGGATTCATTTTAACTACAAAAATTGTGATTCCAGTTGTATTTTGATCCTTAAGTCGTGTATTTACGTTTTCTGTTCAGATTAGAGATTTATTCTTTCAAAAATTATATTTCCACCTCTTAATTAAATCTTAATGGGATTTTTACTATTCGGGTTATAACTCTTTCGTTTCTTTTCGGCTTGACTTCAAATTTTCGGGATAAGTCTCTTATGTTATTATCAGTTTAGTAAGTTCAACTTTTCTGGAAATTGTATTTTCGAAACAAAAAGTTTCTGAAATTTATAGTTTTGGCCTCAAATTTTGAAAATTATATTTTTACCCCAACTTTCTATTTTAGTGAATTCCGATTTAGGTGAAATTTTATGGGTAACTTGTCTTTGATATATTAAGTCAATATATCTGGATATAAGTCCCTATTTGTGGCTTCATCGACTTTTCTCCCATGATTCATCTTAATTAGGTTACTTTAATTATTCTTCGAGTTTTAGGTTCGAATTGTGAAATCTTACAGTGACTATTTGTCCTCGTACCGTAGTCCAGTATTACAATTATAACTAGGGGATTTTTTATCCCAAGGGTCAGATTTATAATATTTATCAATAACTTTCATAATTAAAAGGTTTGCTCAAATTATCAAGTATATTAAAATGAAACTCAATAAACAATAAATCATTACATGCATGATGAAAAAAATATTATTTTTATGTCAAGCATGATCAATCAAAGTATAACTAATTAATCTTTTGCATGCGCCATCCTATATATCATATAACTGCCTTAATTTTTTCAAATAAGAAATGATTTTGATAATTTACGCACTTGAATGTGTCTTGTAGGTTGAAAATAACCTCTCTTCCTCTTCCTCTTCCTCTATATTTCATCCATGCACCATCACACTATGGATGATAATTTTATTTTCATGTTAGTTTTCTAAGTTAGAAAGAGAAGAAGGAAGAATTATAACTAAGTTTTGAGGTGAGGTTCTTACCTTTTTCCTTCTTTCTTCTGCCTATTCTTCTTCTTCTTCCTCTCTCCCCATTTTTTTCTCTTCTCCTCTCGCTTCACTTCGGCCCTCACTTTCTCTCTTAAGTGCAGATTTTTTTTTTGTGTTGTGAAATAGGGGAGGAGTTTTCAAGGTGGAAGTATTTATAGGTAGGAAGTGGAGGTGAGGTGTGGTCAACCATGTTTAAAGTCTCAACATGTGTCCTTATGAAGGGTGAAAAATGACACCTAGTTTCTGCATGCTTTTTGTACATGTATTTATACACGTATGTTGTATTTTAGTTGTATTTGTTAAGTACTAGGTAGTATTTTTAAGTTGGCTTTCGTCATGGGTGTTTTGGGCTAGGTGTAGTATTTTAAATGATATATGGTTTACTTAACTAGTGGCTTTAAGTCCATAATTACTTCAATCACAAAATTTAAACCATAGGCCTAATAATTAAGTTGTATTATCAATTTAGATAGCCCATTTAGATCATGTGTTTGTTCTTTTATTTTATTTAATTGAAATATAGAAATAATTAGGTTGTTAAAACTTGTAGGATTAATTTGGCTACGAGGCTATACGTAAGGTAAGAACTATATTTATTTTATAATAAAATAATATAAAATTTTATTTCATTTATTGAGAATTAATAATCTAATCTACTTACTAAAGAATGGGGTCTCACATCCTCCACACCTTGAGAGAATTTTATCCCCAAATTCCTATTCGAATAGTCCTAGAAAATTCTTCTTCATCTTATCCTCTGCTTCCCACGTGGAGTCTTCTTGTCGGTCGTGGTTCTGCCATACAACCTTAACGAACAATATCTTCTTATCTCTTATTTCGCGTACTTGTTAATCCACGATCCTGGTCGGCTTCTTGACATAAGTTAAATCCTCTTTGATCGGTAGTATGTCATGCATGATGACATGTTCAGGATCCAGATGATATTTCTTCAATCTCGATACATGAAATACATCGTGTATTCTGGCAAGATCGGTTGGTAGCTCGAGACTATATGCCAATTTTCCAATCCTTTCTGGGATCATGAAAAGTCCGACATGTCTGGGGCTAAGTTTCCCTCCTTTCTTCGAGTTGATTAATCCTTACGTGGTTAATCGAAGGAATACTTTATCTCATGTGTTGAATTCCACATCCTTCCTCATCTGGTCTGTATAACTTTTCTGTAGGCTCTGAGCGGTGCGAATCCATTCCCGAATGACTCGGACTTTATCCAGAACATCTTCTACTAGATCAACTCCCGGTAACGGGTTTTGGTTCTACTTAGTCCTCGGTTTCCATCGATCGTCAATCTCACAATATATTGGTGGTCGACATTTTCTCCCGTATAATGCTTCATATGGAGCCATTCTGATAGTTGCCTGATAGTTGTTGTTGTATGCGAACTCAGCTAAAGGTAGGTGGTGACTCCAACTTTTATGAAAATTTAGTGCAAATTCCCATAACATATCCTCAAGGACTTGTATCGTTCCCTCGGATTATTCGTCCGTCTGATACGATGTCTAGAGGTACTCCATGCAATCTAACGATTTCCCAGATATACGTCCTCACTAGCTTCTGCAGACTATCATTCCTTCTTACGGGTAAGAAGTGGGCTGACTTTGTAAGTATATCCATGACTATCCAGATTGTGTTATATCCTCCACTGGTTGTTGGTAAATCTGTCACGAAGTCCATCGTTATTAGTTCCCATTTTCATTCAAGAATCTTGAGTGGTTGTAGCAATCCTGATGGTCTTTGGTGTTCAGCCTTTACTGTTTGACAGGTTTAACACCTTGCTATGAATTTTGCTACTTGGCTCTTCATATTCACCCACTAGTAGTGTTTCTTCAGATCCATATACATCTTGTTACCACATAGATGAATTGTATATCGAGAGTAGTGAGCCTCTGCTAAAATTTTCTTCTTGAGTTCGTCATTATCGGGAACACATATTAGGCGTTTGAATTTTAGTGTTCCATCTTCCGACATGTTAAACTCAGATTTCTTGCCTTATGCGGTCCTTTCCTTAAGCTTACACATTTCCCATCTTGTACCTGTGCTTCTTGGATTTCCTCAAGTCAGGCTTCATGGTCAAATTAGCATATAAAATGTGTGTCTAAGCCTGCCTTGGATTCCATTGGCTTAGTTCTCCCAGGACATTCCACTTATCATAAGTCTAGCCACACTCTCTTTCCTACTCAAAACGTCAACCACGACAATGGCCTTGACCGGATGGTGTTGAATGGTGAAGTTATAAGCTTCAAGATGTTCTATCCACCGTCTCTGTCTTAGATTCAACTACTTCTGAGATAATAGATATTTGAGACTCTTGTGGTTGGTGAAGATGGTGAATGTAGCTCAATACAGGTAGTGTCTCAATTTATTCAAGGCAAATACTATTTCTACGAGTTCCAGGTCATGAGTCGGGTAATTTATCTCGTGGATTTTCATCTTTCGTGATGCGTAAGCTACTACCTTGACATTTTGCATCAGTACAGTTCCTAATCCTTCCATTGATGTATCACTATATACCAGAAATACTTCACTCCCTTCGGGAGGTGTTAGTACAGGTGTGGTGGTGAGTTTTTTCTTGAGTTCCTCGAAACTCGACTTATACTTATCGTTCCACTCAAATTTGACGCGGTTTTGCATTAGTCTTATGAGTGGTCCAGCAATTTTGGAAAATTCTTTAATGAATTTGTAGTAACCTGCAAGTCCTAGAAAGCTCTGTATCTGAGTGACTGTTTCTAGCCTCTTCTAGTCAAAACAGTCTCTACCTTTGATGGATCTGTGGCGACTCCATATCCAGATATTACGTGGCCTAAAAATGCTACTTCTCTTAACCACAATTCACACTTACTTCATTTGGCGTACAATGTATCTCTCCTTAGCGTTTCTAGCACCAACCTCAGGTGAGTTTCGTGATCCTTGTATGACTTGGAATATACGATTATGACGTCAATAAATATCACGAAGAATTAATCTAGATATGGTTGGAATACACGGTGCATTAAATCTATAAATGCAGCCAGCGCGTTGGTCATTCCAAAAGGCATTACCACGAATTCATAATGACCATACCTAGTTTGAAAGGAAGTCTTAGGTATGTCATTCTTTTTAATCCTCAATTGGTAATATCCCTGTTGAAGATTGAACTTCGAGTAGACCGTTGCTCCTTGGAGTTGGTCAAGTATCTCGTCGGTTATGGGAAGTGGATACTTGTTCTTAACAGTAATGTTGTTAAGTTCTTGATAATCGATGCACAATCTTAGCATGTCAACTTTCTTCTTTACGAATAGCGCTGGTGCTCTCCAAGGAGATACGCTCGGTCGGATAAATCCAACCTCTGGTAGTTTCTGTAATAGAATCTCCAGTTCTTGCAAATCCAGTGGGGCCATTCGATACGGTGTCCTATCCACAGGTGCCTTTCCTAGCAAGATATCAATGTTAAATTCAACTTCCCTATCAGGAGGTATGAATGTAAGTTCCACGAGAAAGGCATCAGTGTATTCTGATACTACTAGTATAGCTTCAATCTCCATCTTGGTCTTGGTTTTGTTGATGAGAAATGTCAAATATCCCATTGCTCCTTTCATGATATCCCTTATAGCCTTCATACATGATATGGTTGGACCAAGTTAAATCTAGCATTCCCGTGTAGTTCAATTACTGGGTGGTCAGGTTTGTAGAACCAAACTATCTCAGAGTGGCAATCGAGTTGCGCATAGTGTTTAGATAGCCAATCCATTGTTGGAACATTTTGTTCCATACATAAATTAAAAGTGTTTTGATGATTAAAGTCAATAAATAAAACAAACCAACGAAGAGACGAAGCAAGCATCGAAGGAAAACAAAGTGCAAAATGCTGGAGAAAATCAAAGTTAACCTACGTAAAGGAGTAAGAATAATGTACGTAATATAAGGCTATTAACATACGTAAGAGATGCATATTAACATACGTAACACATGTTCAAACCAAGTGAACGTTGGATGAGCCAAAGTCAGAAAGGTGGCAATGGACACATGACGTCAGCACTGACATATGGCTTAACGTACGTAATGGAGTATATGCTAACGTACGTAACCAACATGACGAAACTCCCTGGACTGTATTGTGAAGAGGCTAACGTACGTAACCCGTGGAGGTTAACGTACGTAATCAAGATTACGTACGTAACCAGAGTTACATAGCGTACGTAATGCAGTGTGCAGCAGCTAACGGCTAGTTTGTTGATGGAGCCTATAAATACCAAGGAGATGGTATTGATTCAACACAACAACTTCAAGTATACTACACATTGATCTGAGATTGATATTAATTATATGTTGTAATATTGAGCTTACATTGAGTGATTGAGTGTTATACACAAAATCATACACGAGTGGTAAAAGAAAAGATACGATTGGATTCGGTGTTATTAGGATCAAGGATCCGACATTATTAGAATCGCAATCGCTATCGAGTGAGGTTTATCTAGTACCCATAGAAAGCTAGAGAGGTTGATTCCTTATCCTACGAAAAGGAAAACGGTTTAACTTGGACCGACACAAAGACAAGTGTGAGTGGTTCATCACGGACCAATAGAAGACGTGATTGTAAACGGTTATCCCTCGACCGATAGAAGAGAGGTACAGAGGTTTTTATCTTGAACCTATTGAAAAAGATACCGAGAGAGGACGTAGGCTCGTTTATAGCCGAACCTCTATAAATCCTTGTGTGCTTTAAATTTCCTCACTTGATATTTACGCTTCCGCAACATGGCGCAATATCCGATCCCGTTCCAACAATTGGTATCGGAGCAGTACTCCAATACACGGCTTAACATCCGAAGAGAAAAAGATCCAATGGCGTTTCAATTTTCTCCTGTCGAAGGCCTTGCTCTCAACCGACCACTATTCTTTGATGGCTCAAATTATTTGACATGGAAGAAAAAGATGTCAATCTTTATTCGTGCCAACGATATAGAGATTTGGAAGATTATTTGCCTTGGCCTGGAGATTCCTCTCAAATCCGACGGTACCCTCAAATCTTTCGAAGAATACGACGATGCCGATTGGAAAAATGACCATCTAAATTGTAAGGCTACTCAACTCTTATTTTGTGCCTTAAATCCGGAAGAGGTCAATCGAATATCATCGTGTGAGAGTGCGAAAGAAATATGGAAAATTCTAGAAATCACACACGAAGGAACGACTCAAGTCAAGGAGACGAAAATCAATATTCTTCTCCATGACTACGAGTTATTCATGATGAAAGGTGACGAGTCCATCACCAATATGCTCCACCGATTCTCGGTTATCACTAATGGATGTGCTTCGTTTGGAAAACCATTGTCTAGTAGTGAAAAAGTCAAGAAAATATTACGATCACTACCTAGCGAATGGGACGGCACCATGACCATGATTATGGAATCTAAAGATCTCAACACGCTTGATTTTAGCGCCCTCATTGGCTCGCTAATTAATTACACTACAAAAATTCAGGCGAATAGCCACGGACAAATTTTGTGGGTAAAAGGGCCAGATTCATGGGTAACTGATGAATACCCACAGATTATCCATGAATCTGTTTTAATGGGAAAACCCTTCGAGGGTAAATGACTAGCCACGATTTTTTTTGCTATGTGGGTAATGTTAACCACGACAATGTTTGTGGCCATTTTCGTCGAATCTGTGGCTAAACGTTGCATGGGATTTTCTAAGATACCACAAAAATACCCACAATTGTTGTGTGGGTGATCTTTGGGTATATTTAGCCACTACATCATTCGTGGGTGTGTTCATTAAATCGGTGGTAAAATATTTCATGGGATTTTTTACATTACCACAAAATACTCACAAAAGATTTTGAGGGTAAATCGTGGGTGGACATAACCCACGGTATAGTTATGTGTAAAATCCGATGGTAAATAATTATGTTTACCCATAATAATTCATGGCTACACTTAACCACGGATATATGAGTATGTGGAAAAGCCGAAGGTAATGTTAGAAATTTACCCACAATAATTGGTTGCTAATATTAGCCACAACAATAAATACTGGTAAAAACTTGTAGGAATTTGTCGCTAGACGATTTGATTGGAATTTATACCAAATATTTGTGTATTTGTAAATGTCACAATTTTCAACATGCTGGTAATATATAAATTAGGCACCTCATATTTCCGATAACGTAATAAACATAAACCCACTTTATTAAACTTAACATAAACATAAATATCCGATATGAAAGAAATAAACAACCTAAATCATCCAAAATGAAACAAACAGCAAGCTCTGATATCCAAACTAAAATAGGCATGCACCTAAAATACTAGACAAGCTGAAAAAAATTAACTCATGTTTCTTGATGTCCTGCCAAGGCTTTGATGATCATCTAACTAGATTTCATGTTCCTCGGAGTTGCTAGTGTTTGTGTTTTGAGTTCCCCCTACAGTATATGCTTGATTGCTCTCTTCAGTATCACTGTCAGTGCTTGGAACAGGAATATGTAGATGATCACACAAGAGCTCGAGAATTTGTTGTTGTTTGCTGAGCTTGCGAGTCAACTTTCTCTCCATTGCCAAATACCTGTTCTCTAAAGGTTCATGTGACATAGAAGTTGCTGAAGTTCTATTAGCAGTATTCCGATAATAAGCAAATGCTTGTGAACCAAGACCATATATATTTCTTTTCTTAACGCCTCCAACCGCCTCATAATAAAGTTCTAATTCATTCACCAATTGGGATGACTCCCCTTCCGTAGGTGCAGAATTCGCCTCATGTGCTTCCCTCAGTCGCAACACATTATCTTGTTGTTATACATATGTGAAAATCAGTGATTATATACTATATTAAAATGTTATTCACTTTTTAGATCAAAACTTACATTGATTTTTTTTGCCTTCTTATCGATAAAGGTTTTCTCGTCATGATTTTTTGTATGGGTATACACAAATAGTTCAAAAGGATTAGGCGGACGCTTTAGGGTGGTTTCCTACATAGAAAAATGGAAAAAAATTAGAAACTAACAAACACTTTTGAAATAGATTTACTTGATCAAACAATAACATATTTTAGTTTCACAAAAGTGCAACTAAGTTTCTTAAACTTACAAGTTTCTTTGCATATTCGTGATACGATATGGACTCTTCAGTATGAGTAGATGGACCATCACCCTTCAGACGATTTTGTGAATTTGTTTCTCGTTTCTCCTTGTACGGGGGTGTATCCCAATAAGCTACAAAACCAGCCCATGTATCTTCACTTATAAATATTGGTTTTACCATTTTACGCCTAATGTCTCTCAAGAAGTCTGTATAACGTTCAGACACTTTTGATTCCCATGCTGTCCTCACTTGTGTTTCAGTTGCAGGTTCCCATACATAATGTTTCTACATTAATCCAAATCATTAATAACGACATATGTGATATATGTATAATCAAATAATCTAAATAAGATGTTATACCTTAAATTCTCCAAAATAGAAGTTTTTTGTGTAACACCCCCAAATCCCATTGGGTTATTACAGTGCCGTGGACCCCACCTCAGGTGATCCACCAGGCAAACACGACTAAAATACAACAAACTGACCAAAATAGGAAATCACAGACCCTACCATGACGTCCGACATACTATCCCGATATGGAATTTCAACGACAAGAATGGGCCTACATGGCCAAAATAAAAATACAACAACATCCACGAGCCTTGCTCGGATAATACAAAACGACAACGACTGAACAAAAATGGAGTACTCCAACTATCTGACCAACATGAACACCAAATTATCTCGGACTAGTATCGCTCGAATGCCTCGTCGCCATCGTCATGCCCCTGTGTCTCAACTCTCTCCTCGCAAGTACCTAAAACATGAAAACATGTTCCGCCCCCACGGGGTCAGCCATCCAGTATAATGAATATCAAGTACATGCACAACATGATATGCATCCAAAGGCAGAATAAACAGTACAACAATGGTAGTACGAGATGCTCACAAACCAAAGTAAGAATCGAGCATTCGTGGAATATTATGCTCACGGCATACGATCAATACCTGCTCAATAGGTTAGAACATAAGTGCCCAACGGCGAATCATCAATATAGAACACGACAATACGTTACCCGAAGGTAAATCAACCAACGCTGAAATAAATAAGGATCACAATGCCAGAAGGCTCAAACGGAAATACCGTTACATCACAATGGCCTGAAAGCCCTCAGCCGAAGCTGCCAAAATATCACGATGGCCTGAAAGCCGAACAGCCCGAAGCTGTAAATCATCACAATACAGATCTCAAAGAAACAAACATGACTGCCGAACATACCCCTCAGGCGTATGAACTCTTAATCACAAAACGTCGAACACATCCACACATTTAAATGGACTATGAACGAACAAAATTGTATGGCTCAACGATGGACATCACAGTACGCCCGATCCGAATATGTGTCAGTGCACATGTCCACCCCGTATACGGAATCCAGGATATACGTGGGACAATGTACCTAATTAGCCTCAACGAACTACGTCTCGTGTGCACAGCCTTTCACGGAAAATATTCACGCATGACTATATATGTGCCCGGCTAAAAATCCTACATAATATCCAATCGGAACGTAGATATGACTCCGGATATGTCACGATACAACATGACAACGAAACTCAAAGGATAACACATCCAATACGGATCATACGACTCACCAAGTGAACGATGACACACGAATAATGAAAGATCGACACGACCAACGATATTCCAAACAACTATCCTGGGATCAAAATCCCTAAGGACCGATTAACACGAGCAACGATCACAACACAACAGTTCGGGAAATCCTCAACTTTCAACGATCACAAAATTACCGAGTTCACAAGAATAATAGTGTGCTGCCTTGAATCGGTCAACATGACAATAATAATTCAACGGATGGGAATTATCGTTGATAATCCCAATTCAATACTTCGATTACCGTAGAATGGCCAATCGATAACAATTATACAATGGATGGGAATTATCTTTTTGACAACGGGTGGAAATTATATTTGATAATCCCAATTCAATATATCGATTACCGTTAGAGCGGACAATCGATAATAATTATACAACGGATGGGAATTATCTTTGATAATCCCAATTCAATATATCGATTACCTTCAGAACGGTTAACCGATAACAATTATACAACGGATGTCTCGGCACCTTTAATCGGTTACCGATAACGAAGATGATAATCGAATACGTCAATGCCTTCAATCGCCAAAACGACATCAATAGAAAAATACCGATATCAATAACGCATTTATTCACAAAAAATATCTTGATGGAACATCAATCAATAACAACAATCGATACGTCGATGCCGCGAACCGGCTATCAACAACAATATCTCAAAGGAACATCAATCAACAATAACAATCGATATGTCGATACCGCGAACCGGCTATCGACAACAATATTATCAACAAATACCGCAATGCCTTGGATCGGCCATTTACGAACAACAATAATATTTGGCATAATTTGCCGAAGGGTATCGTATCAAACAATCCCCTGATATCAACAAAATCATAAAGAGACTAAGTCTCGAAATGATACACACATTCATACACATACATGATAACATTAATCTCATTGACGATAAGTATAAAACTTGCCTCAAACCGAAGGCGAGAAAGTCCTTCCACGATCAACGTCCTACCAGGAATCGATCAACGCGTCCTCCGACAATCACAAGCACTCGAACAACTTTGAATGAAATACAATTCATTCGATAACACGATATCGACCGAAAACAACACAATAGATAATTCCGATTCCAACACGAACACATACTATACTCGTATTAATCCGTATACATACGTATATATAATATATATATTACATATATATATATATATATATATATATACAACTCATATATATATAAATACATAAAACACACAACACACACACACTGCTCATATATATATATATATATACATAAAACACACAACACACACACACACAATCACGCAGCACACACTAACACCTATATATATATATAACTGAAAAACACATAAAACTAACCGGAAGAGTCGATCGGCCAGGTCCGAAAAAAACTCCCATGCCGGAAATCGGCCGCCGGAAAAAATGTCCCGCCGGACCTCGTCCAACTCCGGTCTGTTTCCGTCCATGGCCGGTTTTCACCACCTCCGTTTGTAACTCTTCGCCGGAAGAATGTCAAACCTCCGTTCCGCCGTCCGTTCCGGACAAAAACCACCTCCGGTCGCCGGAATCAACGGAACCGCATCCATGGCCGGAAACCATGAAGACGCCGGACGCCCGAGCTCCGCCTCGCCGGAAGAAAAATGCCGGAACAGTTCAGATCGACCGGATTTATAATGCCTCCCGATCCGGAAATTCCGATCGGCCGCCGCCGAGCTCCAGTCGCTGCCAGAGACGTCGGCCCTACCTCCGGTCGCCGGAAAAAATGGAGAAGCTGGTGCCTGCTCCGTCCTCAAGCTCCATCTCGCCGGAAAAAAAAATGTAATGGAAGAGATGGAGATAAGAGAGGGAACGAGAGGGAGAGATGGCGGAGAGAGAGGGAGATGACGAGAAAGCTGGAAGAAGAAGAAAAAGAAAAAAAAAAATAGTGAGAGAGGGAGAGATGATGAGTGATAAGGTGATGATTTTATATCTATATATATGTATATATATATATATATATATAATATAGGAGTAAGGTATAGGAACGTGAGGGATGAGAGAAAGTTGGCAGGATAATGTATATATATATATATACATACATAACATGATAAATCATGTGAGGGAGAGAATCTCATGTGATGACATATTTACATATATATATATATATATATATATAAAAATGATACCCCAAAGATACCCTCGCCCCGAAAGTTGACCACGAGGAAAGTTCCCACCACCTACCACGCATTACGTACGTAACCTCAGGACGTAACGTACGTAATCGCAACAAATTAGCGTACGTAATGCTACACAGATAGCGTACGCTATGGCTATAAACTTAGCCAAAATTCCAAACTCGCCAAACAACAACCAAACGACGAAACCAAACCGTCGACCAGTAAAAATATTTCGATCCCGAAATATTTTAATACAATATAAATTGTATTGGTCCAAACAACAACACTTGTACAATTCCAAATGAATACGTACAACTCAACAGTAACACGAAAAAAAATTACCCCCGGATATTACATACTCCCCCCCTTAAAAAGAGTTTCGTCCCCGAAACTCAGGGCGCACAAGTCGGGGCACGGACTATCCATCAGGATAAGAAAACAACATCTCCAGGAATACTCCTCAATACGAGCAATTCCGCCTAAGCAACTGGGCCGACCCCACGGGTCCCCACGTCTCCTCTGCCTGAACAAGGCGAAAAATCGAGTGATAAAGACACTCAATCAAATGCGAGAGTAGCCGAATCATGACTCACCTGCTAGAGACTAGCCAGGAAGTCACACCACAAAAGAAGATAACAACGCACGAATAGTCCTCGGGACTATATCAAACGCACGTCCGAGTCCTCACGACCTGACGTCTCGAATCACAATGAACGATTACCCAGATCATCACAAAAATCTCGGGTACAGGACCAAAAGGAAAGAAAATCACCTCAAATGACTCAAGTGTCAAGATTCTCAGATACAAGGAGAACAAGATAGATGAATAATAAATAGCTCACAACCGCAATATTAAAATAAAGACCGAGTCAAACAACAATCCGAGAGACAAGAAAAATACAGATCAAGGCTACATCTCAAATGTACCCGAAATCAACATCCTCCAGATCATCGAGTTCCTAGATCTCATCGACTCGAGGAAATCACAAATCTGAACTCGCTACTCCCCCTCGGGTGTCCATACCTCTGGCTCCCGAAGCCCGATATGACCCCTTGGATGAAGTACGGACCGAAGCAACAAAATCTCTCGAGGCCCATGAGCTCTCTCGAGACCTACTGGCACTAGAACTCATGCAGTATTCTGAAGGTGTCCCCACCTCCGACACAGAAAATAAATAATAGCTGGCACCGTACATCGAGTACTAACATGCCCATTGAATCACGCTTAAAACAAACAACAGTCGAACTCGTCGCCTGGGAAGAAAATACTTTCCCAGTATGAAGCCGACTAGGAAATGACCTCTTGGACGTCGGAGCTCGATGTCCCTCTGAACGAATCGGCATCCTAGTCCTCTCACCAGAAGAAACTGAAGGATCCTTCTGAGTAAGCTCCTTGATCGAAAGCTCTGCTCCAAGAGCCTCCTCGATGAATTCGCCAAGTGAGTTACAATTGTGATTGAACAACTGTATTCTCAACCGCGGGTTCAACATCTTGCTAAAATACTTGATCTTATCCGCCTCGGTACGGATAACATATGAAGTAAACTGAAGAAGTCCTTGAAACTTCTCAGCAATAACAAAAACACCCTCGTTCTCGACGGATTCGGGGTTCAAAACCCCCGACATCTTGGCTTCACGAAGTGGAGCCAGATAATACCCCTCTAACATGAGAGTCTTGAACTCGATCCGAACACAATCACGATCGGTGGGTTCTCGAGCACAACTCCGAAAATGATTCGTCAACCACCAAAGTATTGGTACGAGGTTTCGGGTGTCGGCCCACTCTGCGGCCTCTACCCCCGCTGTCACGTCCTCTTTCCAGACTGAAAGAATAACGTTCAATCATGACCACAACACAATTACGCCTCAACGGCCAGAATGCTAGGTCAACGCAAAACACGAGTATACATACTCAACAGGTAAAGGATCACATCGATCGCGCTAATCATAGCCGATACAGAGCCCACACGCTCCAAAGCAATTAACCATAAATCAATCGTACCCGATCGTCACATACAAGTGTCAACAAGATAGGTTTAATCAATGACATAATGAATGTATGCACATAAAAGAGAATAGAGTCCTTACACAGGTCATACGAAGCTTCGAGGTCTTGCGATACTAGTCTTCACTGACGACGACTCGATGAAAGAATGACTCATACAGTCGTCCAACTATCACGACTCACAAAACCCGATTGTCTGCATTGTCATAACTGTGACCCGCTACTACCGCCTTGGTAGAGCCACATAACACACAAGCCGGGTATCTCACAACCCAAATCTCGATACCATCTTCTCGTAACACCCCAAATCCCATCAAGTTATTACAAAGGCCGTGGACCCCACCTCGTGATCCACTGTGCAAACACGACTAAAATACAACAAACTCGACCAAAATAGGAAATCATGCACCTACCATGACGTCCGACATACTATCCCGATATGGAATTTCAACGACAAGATTGGGCCTAAATGGCCAAAAAAAAAATACAACAAAATCCACGAGCCTTGCTCGATAATACAAAACGACAACGACTGAACAAAAATGGAGTACTCCAACTATCTGACCAACATGAACACCAAATTATCTCGGACTAGTATCGCTCGAATGCCTCGTCGCCATCGTCATGCCCCTGTGTCTCAACTCTCTCCTCGCAAGTACCTAAAACATGAAAACATGTTCCGCCCCACTGGGTCACCATCCAAAGATAATGAATATCAAGTACATGCACAACATGATATGCATCCAAAGGCAGAATAAACAGTACAACAATGGTAGTACGAGATGCTCACAAACCAAAGTAAGAATCGAGCATTCGTGGAATATTATGCCCACGGCATACGATCAATACCTGCTCAATAGGTTAGAACATAAGTGCCCAACGGCGAATCATCAATATAGAACACGACAATACGTTACCCGAAGGTAAATCAACCAACGCTGAAATAAATAAGGATCACAATGCCATAAGGCTCAAACGGAAATACCGTTACATCACAATGGCCTGAAAGCCCTCAGCCGAAGCTGCCAAAATATCACGATGGCCTGAAAGCCGAACAGCCCGAAGCTGTAAATCATCACAATACAGATCTCAAAGAAACAAACATGACTGCCGAACATACCCCTCAGGCGTATGAACTCTTAATCACAAAACGTCGAACACATCCACACATTTAAATGGACTATGAACGAACAAAATTGTATGGCTCAACGATGGACATCACAGTACGCCCGATCCGAATATGTGTCAGTGCACATGTCCACCCCGTATACGAGATCCGTGATATACGTGGGACAATGTACCTAATTAGCCTCAACGAACTACGCCTCGTGTGCACAAATTTTCACGGAAAATATTCACGCATGACTATATATGTGCCCGGCTAAAAATCCTACACAATATCCAATCGGAACGTAGATATGACTCCGGATATGTCACGATACAACATGACAACGAAACTCAAAGGATAACACATCCAATACGGATCATACGACTCACCAAGTGAACGATGACACACGAATAATGAAAGATCGACACGACCAACGATATTCCAAACAACTATCCTGGGATCAAAATCCCTAAGGACCGATTAACACGAGCAACGATCACAACACAACAGTTCGAGAAATCCTCGACTTTCAACGATCACAAAATTACCGAGTTCACAAGAATAATAGTGTGCTGCCTTGAATCGGTCAACACGACAATAATAATTCAACGGATGGGAATTATCGTTGATAATCCCAATTCAATACTTCGATTACCGTAGAATGGCCAATCGATAACAATTATACAATGGATGGGAATTATCTTTTTGACAACGGGTGGAAATTATATTTGATAATCCCAATTCAATATATCGATTACCGTTAGAGCGGACAATCGATAATAATTATACAACGGATGGGAATTATCTTTGATAATCCCAATTCAATATATCGATTACCTTCAGAACGGTTAACCGATAACAATTATACAACGGATGTCTCGGCACCTTTAATCGGTTACCGATAACGAAGATGATAATCGAATACGTCAATGCCTTCAATCGGCCAAAACGACATCAATAGAAAAATACTGATATCAATAACGACGATTCACAAAAAATATCTTGATGGAACATCAATCAATAACAACAATCGATACGTCGATTCCGCGAACCGGCTATCAACAACAATATCTCAAAGGAACATCAATCAACAATAACAATCGATATGTCGATACCGCGAACCGGCTATCGACAACAATATTATCAACAAATACCGCAATGCCTTGGATCGGCCATTTACGAACAACAATAATATTTGGCATAATTTGCCGAAGGGTATCGTATCAAACAATCCCCTGATATCAACAAAATCATAAAGAGACCAAGTCTCGAAATGATACACACATTCATACACATACATGATAACATTAATCTCATTGACCAGTACAAGTATAAAACTTGCCTCAAACCGAAGGCGAAAAAGTCCTTCCACGATCAACGTCCTACCACGAATCGATCAACGCGTCCTCCGACAATCACAAGCACTCGAACAACCTTGAATGAAATACAATTCATTCGATAACACGATATCGACCGAAAACAACACAATAGATAATTCCGATTCCAACACGAACACATACTATACTCGTATTAATCCGTATACATACGTATATATATAATATATATATTACATATATATATATATACAACTCATATATATATAAATACATAAAACACACAACACACACTGCTCATATATATATATATATATATATATATATATATATATATATATATATATATATATATATATATAAAACACACAACACACACACACACAATCACGCAGCACACACTAACACCTATATATATATATATATATATATATAACTGAAAAACACATAAAACTAACCGGAAGAGTCGATCGGCCAGGTCCGAAAAAAACTCCCATGCCGGAAATCGGCCGCCGGAAAAAATGTCCCGTCGGACCTCGTCCAACTCCGGTCCGTTTCCGTCCATGGCCGGTTTTCACCACCTCCGTTTGTAACTCTTCGCCGGAAGAATGTCAAACCTCCGTTCCGCCGTCCGTTCCGGACAAAAACCACCTCCGGTCGCCGGAATCAACGGAACCGCATCCATGGCCGGAAACCATGAAGACGCCGGACGCCCGAGCTCCGCCTCGCCGGAAGAAAAATGCCGGAACAGTTCAGATCGACCGGATTTATAATGCCTCCCGATCCGAAAATTCCGATCGGCCGCCGCCGAGCTCCAGTCGCTGCCAGAGACGTCGGCCCTACCTCCGGTCGCCGGAAAAAATGGAGAAGCTGGTGCCTGCTCCGTCCTCAAGCTCCATCTCGCCGGAAAAAAAAATGTAATGGAAGAGATGGAGAGAAGAGAGGGAACGAGAGGGAGAGATGGCGGAGAGAGAGAGGGAGATGACGAGAAAGCTGGAAGAAGAAGAAAAAGAAAAAAAAAATAGTGAGAGAGGGAGAGATGATGAGTGATAAGGTGATGATTTTATATCTATATATATGTATATATATATATATAATATAGGAGTAAGGTATAGGAACGTGAGGGATGAGAGAAAGTTGGCAGGATAATGTATATATATATATACATACATAACATGATAAATCATGTGAGGGAGAGAATCTCATGTGATGACATATATATATATATATATATAAATGATACCCCAAAGATACCCTCGCCCCGAAAGTTGACCACGCGGAAAGTTCCCACCACCTACCACGCATTACGTACGTAACCTCAGGACGTAACGTACGTAATCGCAACAAATTAGCGTACGTAATGCTACACAGATAGCGTACGCTATGGCTATAAACTTAGCCAAAATTCCAAACTCGCCAAACAACAACCAAACGACGAAACCAAACCGTCGACCAGTAAAAATATTTCGATCCCGAAATATTTTAATACAATATAAATTGTATTGGTCCAAACAACAACACTTGTACAATTTCAAATGAATACGTACAACTCAACAGTAACACGAAAAAAAATTACCCCCGGATATTACATTTTGTGTCTTGCTGCACCTTTCTCCACGTGAAGGCTTCATCATCGATTCTTTCTTTGAAAATCTTTGTTATTACTCGTGAGCATTGACTTGAATTTTCAAGGCTGTTATAATATAATGACACTACACCATATATGGGTTTCTGCAACACCTGAAAAACTGTGTTCAAAAGTCCAAAAAGTGTTGCTGAAGGCAAAAAAACAAGCTACGGCTACACTTTGACCAAATTTGAAAGTGTTACAAAAACGGCCGCAACCATAGGGGTCTAAGGTAACACTTTGCTACTTTTTGGTAACATACGAAAAAAGTGTAACAACAGACCCCTATGCCAACACATTTCTTGTCTGTGCCTACACTAGATTTTGTGTTGCTGTAGACTTAAGGCCACACTTTTATATATTTAGTGACACAAATATTTGCGTAGCTATAGACCTATGCTAACACTCATGAGGTCTAGTGTAATATTAAATTGTGAAACACTTTGACATCTTTACCAATAACTTTAACACTATGGCTACACTTATATATGAACAGTTCTAACTTTTGCCAACACACTTTTAATCTTTGCCAACACAATTTTTATATTTTGCCAACATGAAGAATTATAAATTAGTGTATATGGCTACATTTTTGTAGGTTTTCACCAACATTTTTCATGGTAAAATGCAGTTATATTGGAAAATAAATATTACCATAAAGCAAATAATACCATTAAAATATTGTCAACCATAACAACATCCAAAATACATGACCGCCAAATATTCAATCCATAATCAAATGACCCAAATGCACTTACATAACCAAACATCTAAATACAAGTTACCATCACAATCCATAAATACAACAAAACTACTTGAGTCACTTAGAAAAATTTCATCATCTCACCCCCAAAATGACGGCTCTAGTTGCCTCATGGTCTACGTCGAAAGGTAACGTTTTGCGTCTCCGACTCTAGCAGCAGCAAGCATCGACTGAAAAAAGGAGAAACAAGTAGATTATAAGCATAGAAATGGAAAGTGAGAAAGATCAATAGGACATTAATCAAGAGTGCTTGGATTTGTTCCTTCGTGTAAAGATAAGAGTAAAATCAATAGTACAAATCCACTGAGTTTCAGTCAAAGACCTAATCTATTCTTATGAACAATAAAATAACATTATTAAAATAAAATTAAATAATCCACACATAATATCACTAGTCACCTTGAACAGAAAGTATCCCCAAGATAAATCAATGGCCGAAAACTGCAAACTACACATACCATTTGCGTTGTCGATTGGCTCAACAAGTATCAGGAGATCCTGAAGTGCACGATGGAGATCCTCGAGCTAGAGATAAGTTAATCAAATCATCTATTGCAATTTTCATCAACTTTGCATCCGACGGTGCCTTTAGCTTCTCCATTATATCTTGTCGATGCAAAACAAACTTTATCAAGTTATAACAATATGATGTCAAATAAAGGGCGGTGGTCGCAGATAGGTATACAAAGAAGGAATACGCGGAATCGAGCCTAATTTTTTTTTTTTTCGATATCATAGAGGACCACATAAAATATAACCCCAAAAAAGAAGGAAAAAGATAATGTGGTTACGATCGATCTCTTTCGTAGCTCGATGAACTAATTAGTTATCTAAATTCAACCAATGTGATCCGAATTTCAAGTCTAACGTTGCATTTATATGTACAATAAATCAATCAGTAGAAATGCTGCAATGAGAAACAATCATCTGTGAAGCTTGTTAAGTGGCAGACATGATAAATCTATAGCTCTCGTATATGCCAAAATACTAAAATATGGTACATGATTCATTACATAATATGGTTGCATTTCATATGAATTTGCCTATCAAGTTTTTCCTTTATGTTCCGTAAAAGTTTTCTCAACATCTATTTGAATTTGTACCTTCTGATTCAGAACAAAACTTTCAGTTCATATATTGGTGCAGAGATTTAAAGCGATAATAAGGGAAATTCTTACCCTGCCTTCAATAAAAACAAGATGAGAAGGAATTAAATCATCAAAAGCAGCAACAGACAAGTAATCAACTCTGCAAAAACAAAAAGGATAAACAGATGGGGGTGGAAAAACTAAGCACAAACAGACAAGAAGCATCAAAATGTTAAAAATGATCATAGCAAATTAGCATCGAATGTGAGCAAAAAAGTCAAAAATTATTGTCTGCTGGTTATAATGGCATGTTTTATCGACAACCTACTTAATGACATTATAAGCTATCAAAACACAAGAATCTGAAAACAATACTTTACGTCTTACGAACGAGTTTGATGTCGGTGTTCTCTACAAGCCACTGGGCCCCATCTTTCATGAATCCCACATAACTTGTGTCAAATGCCTTCTTATACATGAGATCCCTGAAATTGATTTGTAGGAGTATAAGATATTCACAATACGAAAGTCTCTCACAGATACATTAATTTTATTCTATCTAAAGCAGACCATTGGGAACGTCGTATACTCAAAACTACTAACATAGCAGACTTAAATTGATTCAACCAAAGAATTATTGTCTTTACACCAAAAAGTGATTCGAAATAACCGTGTCATGCCAACATAAGTCATGTTTAGCTGAACTGGCAGTTAGCTTTCATTTTAGGTAGGAGATTACATTATCTTTTGCATTTGATGGAATTTTGATCGGTACGACGAGTCTCAAGTCTCCATAATTTCATGTCATTGAACAGTCTGTTAACGTTATAACATTCTGATTCAGTTAGCGTTCTGATTCAGGCTCTTAGACAAAGCATATCCATAAAGCATTATCTATAGATTCCTAATATCCCTATGCTCAATCAAAATTCTACCATAACTTTAAGCTTGAACTGACAAACCAGAGCACCGTTAACAGCATGTACATCTTGTTACTGAACCAGTTACAAATGCAAGCTATAAGAAGATCGCTGTTGATATAATTACCTCTCCGTATTAAGTGTACTAAAAAGTACTCTTTCTACTCCCTTAGGAATGTTCAAGGACTTCATAACATCAGCTGAAAACATAAGAAATGAAACAAAAAAAAGGAGTGAGTGAACATGTATACAGGCATGAAGTAAAGCATATAAAAACCTATCTCAATCAACCAGCAAACACGTACTCATTCCACGACCTATAATACCACCCACATATTCGCTAAGCTAGTCTACGTTAGAAACTCATGCCTCACGAACATACACAACACGTACAATTAAATGCACAATGAAAAGCTAGCCTGGTCATATATCGAGGTCTGAATGAGCTTTATTTTCGCATTAATTGCAAATAATGGCACAGTTCATAAAAAATAATAGCAAGTACCGAATATTTTGGCACTTGTGTCGTTGGACAAACATAAAGTGATTATATATATTTAATGCTCAACTGCAGCAAGTGTAGCCGGTATAATATCATTTAGCGCATTTTTATATATATATATATATATATATATATATATATATATATACACACACACACAGTTAATAGAATTCTGAAAACAGATAACATGTGGTTATACGGGAAATTTTGTTCTATTGCATACCGGTAATATTTGTCTCTTGGAACATCAAGAAGTAATGCCCGACCTGCTCAAAAAACAAAAGGAAACTCATAACAACTATGCATAAATAACAACTGAACACTGGTGAAGAACATATATCCACAATAACGCACAAGTGACAGAAAAGAAGTAAATAGATACACAAAAGTATGTCCAAGCAAATCAGGAATTAAATCTCTTCAATCAAGCTAGAAGCTCTGATGAGAAGTTCTAGGTGACAAGGAGGACGACAAAAATGTTAGTAACAAAGAATTCAAACGATCCAAAGCACCAATGTCTGACCTAAATGGCTAAATTAAGCAAAGAGGTGTAGTGGATATAAAAGACAAAAGAAGTTGAGAAAATAAGAAGGTGCTCGGACCAAAGAAACACACATTGTTATATACTTGCTTTTCGTAAATGCCGCTACGTGAGTCTCATTTTTCCCAATACTCGAACTCCGAGGATTCCTCTGTGAATGTTTCATTATCCGGCAATTTTTATTCGGACACTCTAGCAAGCTAAAAAGTTAAAATGTAATACATTTTCCTCTTCTACTAACAGCTATCTAATTACTTTATTAGTTTGTGTTACCTATATTCCCCAAATTGAATTTAATTCTTGGTTAATAATCACCGAGTTCCAAAAATACTTTCACGACTGTGTTTTCCCTATCTAGCACATTCACAACATAGCACAAATTAAGCCCCACCAACGAATACCCAATTATATGGCTATCAAGAATGCACAGCTCAACATTTCTCAAATTTTTAACACATTGATGGTTAAAAGCTAGAAAACACCTTGAATCACATTTGGAAGAGCGGTAGTCAGACGGAACTCGCTTAAAGCTTGCGAATTATTTTAGATTTTGACCCTTGAGTAGCTTTAATCGTTAAACCTCAATCGAGTATTTTTCAAGCTTATCTAATCCAGTTATACTTTAATCTTTCTAGATGAGCTGTACCAAACCCACACCTTAGAACCTCATAGAAGGTTTTTAACGCGACAACATATTAATTCTAACCAGCAACAGAGAAACGAGAACTTAGAAAGAGCGAAGAAAATACCAATAGCCCAGTGTAACATTCCTTCCATGGAAGAGAAGCTGCCGTCCAAATGGTGTTTCTCCTCCTCCTCCCTCAAATCACGACCATCGGCTTCTGGTTTCAATCTCAAGAGATCGCGTGCCTCTTTCGCAGTGGATCGAATGGAACCTACCGACACTGACTTATTTACGACAGCAGCACGACAAACCCCCATAGCCAGTATCACCACCAACACTGTCACCTTCACTGAGATTGAGATGGATCGCCGCTCCATCTCCGTCAATAGTATTTTCTTTCACAATCAACGA
The DNA here is from genome assembly GCA_033398695.1 of Orobanche coerulescens. Lineage (NCBI taxonomy): Eukaryota > Viridiplantae > Streptophyta > Magnoliopsida > Lamiales > Orobanchaceae > Orobanche > Orobanche coerulescens. The sequence continues at coordinate 59,214,636 of CM065806.1, forward strand.
CGGATAAGATATTAATGAGATATTAGGGTTAGACTCGTAAGGCAAGATATTAAGTGTAAAATTGGACCGAACCGTATTAGGATATATTAGACTCTTAAGGTAAGTCACCCACTGTCCACCTGGTGAAAAGGGCCCGGATTTAAACGGCCGCGATATATCGACCTTAATCTCGTTTTCTAAAGGGTTAAGCGGGTGGCCCGACGGACCGGGCAGCTTTAACATCTCTAATTTTAGCTAGATTTTACGCATATGTTTATATTCCAATTGTAGGATACGATAATCAAGATCACGGTTAGGACAATTCATAAGCATTCCAATTTAAGCTTGTTTTTTATAATTATTTTCCGCTGCTGGATTTTACGGTTGTGTTGGAGGTTTGAAATCGTTTTACATTCCGCAAATATTTTAGAAAATGTATGTTTCGTAAAAACTTGAAATTTCTACAAGTTTTCTTTATTATAAAAAAGTATATTCATAAAATAACTTAAAAAATCGGGTCGTTTTGAGAGTAATTTATTTGGACCGCCTAATATATTTTAGCAAGTCCGCCTATTTCGTTTAGTGTTTAGTTACACTTTTTTAAATAGCAACGGATACACTAAAATTTTGTGTTAGCGTAGATATTCAATTTAGTCTACGGTAACACTAATTTATATCAATAATAACATTAGAAAAATGTGTAGCCTTAAATCAAATTTGACCAACTTTAAGGCATCTAAGGCTACATTTTTGCTTGTAACATCAAAAAAAATGTTGTTGAAAGCCATATATGGTGTAGTGTGAGGATGATAAAATCAGTGTAATCACATGAAAATGTGTAATCAACTATTGATATAATAGACCTTATACTTACAATCCATTCACAACAGTGAGTTGTTTTCTCCCTGCTGTCAGTGAATGATTCTGAGAGCTTTCAACATTTGATCGAGGGTCTGAATTTGTCACAATAACATTTTCACGAGATGTTTCATTGCCATTACCATTCAAAGTTGAATCACTAATGATCTCATCGGTTGTATCTTGAGGAGCATATGAGAGACCTCCTTTCTTTGTGTTCCCTCCATTTCCTCTGGTCATATCACCATTACAAGTTGAATCATCAAGAATCTCATCTATTGTTCTCTGAGGAGCACGCGAGAGACCTACTCTTTTTGTGATCCCTCCCCTTCCTCTAGGCATTGCTCCATTCAAAGTTGGATCAGTTAGAGACTCGGCCGCGGTTCTAGGATGAGCATATGAGAGAAGTTGTCTTTTTGTGATCCCTCCCCTTCCTCTCGTCATATCTACAACTATTTAAAATACAAGATATTGATGAGATAGTAAACAAAAGTACAGATTAAACATTTACCAAACAATAAGGCCATCACACAAGTCTGATTCAGTAACAATAATAATATTTGACACAATATAACCCTTTCACTTATGTTAACAAACCATATACTTAAACATCACTGTATCCATTAAAACAAATGACTAAGGGCCTGTTTACTTTTTACTTAATCAGCTTAATGCTTAATCAGCTTAATCGATCAGTTATATTTTTTTATTTACTTTCTACTTAATGATCTTAATAATGTCTTTTTCATTAAGCAACTTTTGGGGTGTCATTACCATTAAGACAGAAATACTTCCCCAATATACCAAAATTACCCTCTTTAATAATAAAAGAATTGAGTATATATAGTATAATTATCATATAATCTTAATTATAATTGAGTATATATATAAATTTAAAATATATAATAATATTATACATTTAAAATTCATAAAATATAAGCTATTTATTGATAAAAAAATTAATATAACTATATATTAAAATATAATTTAATATATTTATAAAAATATTGTCGATTATTTAAATATACGAAAATTATAATATGATTTATGAATATACATATATTATAATATAAATTAAAATATATATTATTTTATATTATATAAATTGATTTTTTATATTGACTATTAAAAAATTAATATAACTATATATAATAAAATATAACTTAAAATATTTATGAAAATATTGTCTGATTAATTACATATACCTAAAAATTATAATATGATTTATGAATATATATTATAATATAAATTAAAATATATATTATGTTATATTATATAAATTGATTTTTTTTATATTGGCTATTAAAAATATAATATAAATATATATTAAAATATAACTTAATATATTTATAAAACTATTGTCTAGTTATTTAAATATATCTGAAAATTATAATATAATTTATGAATATATATTATAATATAAATTAAAATATATATTATTTTATATTATTTAAATTGATTTTTTATATTGACTATTAAAAAATTAATTTAACTATATATATATTAAAATATAACTTAGTGTATTTATAAAAATATTGTCTGATTATTTAAATATATATGAAAATTATAATATGATTTATGAATATATATTTTAATATAAATTAATATATATTATGTTATATTATTTAAATTGATTTTTTTATATTGACTATTAAAAAATTAATATAACTATATATATTAAAATATAACTTAATATATTTATAAAATATTGTCTGATTATTTAAATATACCTGAAAATTATAATATGATTTATGAATATATATTATAATATAAATTAAAATAAATATTATGTCATATAATTTAAATTGATTATATAAACTAAAATGCTCAATCCGTCCTTTATAAAAAAGGACTTAATTCATATTTAGGGGTAAAATGGTTATTTCTGTCATTCAGATAGTTCATTCAAGAAAGAAAGAAACAACAGGATATTTTTTCAAATCAGACAGATTAATCCACTCAGACAGCTTAATCCATTCAGATATTAATGGAAAAAAAAGTAAACAACCCCTAACACAAGTCTAGACTTGACCAAAACCATATAGTGACACAATCTCATCACTACCCATATGTGAATATAAACCTTCCCATATGTAGTAATGAAAACCAAATCCACTTGCTGACATAAGAAAAACATTCTCAGACGCATAAATATATTTCTGAACCAACATTATACTTGCAGACTAACTGAACCAATTAGCAGTCATGAACCCAAATATTTGTAACAATAAACAATGCCGCGAACACAGAATCTAAAGAAGAAAGGTTGTTTGATAAAATAGAATGATAAAGCGCTGAATCATTTGAATCCCTGAATGATAAAATGACTGATTAACTTGGTTCTGAAATAAAACAAATTGTTCAGAAGCGTATGGATTAGGTTTTCATTGCTGCAATCTTCTTCCAAATATACCAACAATTGTAAAAGTTAAACTATAAGGCTCACTTTGAATCATTGACAGGCAAAACAAATCATAAAAAAAACTAACAACAAAACACTGGTTCAATAAAACTACAATTCAGAATTGAAAAAACTGCATTGGAACATATAAGAAACATCGATAATGATTAAAATACCAAACAGAAATCAGAACACTCCAATGACAAAGAATGAAACCTTTGATATATTCAAAGTATATGCTAATATGAAATTAGATTAGGCATATACCTTGTTGAAAGTTATTAATCCTTGTGATATTGCTTCGACAATTCTCTGGTACCTCCTATAAGCGAAATGAAAAATATAAGCGATTAGTGTCGCTATTTATTCAACAACTGAGATCCGATTTTTATGCGATTGTTATCATCTTAAGCTTCATTCGCCTTAATTTCCCGCTAAACCCTTATCATTTGCCGCTTAATTTTCAGCCGCCGCTTAATTTCAATTTGCCGCTTCGCTTATTTTTCATTTGCCGCTAGTGGAAGGGTTATGTAATTGTGTGAATGTGAAGTGGCAGAGCTTGAAGTCTTGAATAGATGAAAATGGATTAGTCGGTCAGGTCAAGTGTGACAGCATTAAGTAGGGGTCAAGTGTCAGAGCTTTAAGCAAGGCTGGGACTTTTGAAATCGGGAACCGCGGAACCAATCCGAACCACATTGGAACCAACGACGCCGTTGCCAGGGGCGCTGCATATAAATGTGTATTTTTGATGCTCATGGGATTCGAAGCTACGACCTCCATAAGGTGGAAGTGTATCAAACCACTGACCCAAAGTCACTTTCTGATACTTTTGTTGCTTTATTTTATATAAGTGTACAACTAATCATATATATGTATATATATATATATATGTTTATTAATATTTTCAGAATTATATTATATACATTAAAGCTATGGCTAAACTTACGAAATTTAATAACAAGTAAACAAACTCTTAGAAAATTGCAATTAAGTCCCTAAAAACAGAAAAATGCAAAATTGAAGGCCTAGACGTCGTTTTTTGCCAAAAAGCGACGAACCTCACCGGCGGTGACTCTTGTTCAGTGGATTGATTCAGAAAATTCAGAGGTATGAGTTTATCCCAAAATTCACAACAAATATTTTCCATATATTTCAAAAACGACCCTTTTCCAAAAAACACTGAAATATTACTCTACATAAAGAAATAAAAAGTTGAATAATTTTTTTAAATATATATTTTTTTAAAACCTGCTAGTTGTATTTTTCATAAAAAAATTGTTATGTTTTTTAAAAAAATCTAAAAAAAAGACAGATTAAGGTTTAACTAAAAATCTATTGTAGTAAAGTAAAAAATATTATTTCTATTTTTTAATTTTGAATTTTTCTAGGAAATGGAAATCTATGTTTTTTATTTAAAATAAGATTGAAAATAGAAAATTTTAAAAAAGCACTAAAAACATTTAAAAAAAGCAGAAAAAATAATAATTTTAAAAAAAGTAAAAAAACAATAAAAACTCATTTAAATAGAAAAGTACATCTATTTGATAAATATATTTGAAAGTATATCTATATGGTAAATATATTTTAAAATAACACTCATTTGATAAATAACTCTCGGATGATCATCAATATATTTTTTATAAAACCACCATTATAATTTAATACTCATTGAATAAAGATATATGAAGAACACAAATGACCAGCTAACCCTAAAGTTCATCTATTTTATCCATTCCTCCAATCAAACTCTGCCCAGCCGTAGTCTTAGATCCATCGAACCTTGCACCAGTAGGTGATCTCATTCTCATTGTTGATTAAAAGGTTTGATTTGTTTTCATTGTTTCATAAATTATTTTTATTGTTGCTGTATAATGAATGCTTGTCGTCTTCTCATCATGCTGGTTTTCCAAAACCATTAATCATTTAACAATTGTTCAGTGTGTTTCAAAGGAAGATGTTTGGTTCAGGTTTAATTTATTGTGTATTTAAGTATTTTGTTTCTTTTTTTTTTTTTTTTACTTCTCAGGTTGTTCATTTGCTTTGACATCTACAACCAATAGAGTATTAAATGAGAATGGATCTAGAATGGATGTATAAGAGGTTTACAGAGGACTGTAGATACATTAGTCGTGAATTCATCGATGGGGTTGTATCATTTGTTGAATATGCTTGCCAACAATCAGCATACTTGGATAAGGATAAAATAAGGTGCCCATGTAGTAATTGTGAAAACCAAGCATATCGTTTACCTGAAGATGTAAAGTTGCACTTAGGTAAGCATGGGTTCGTAAAGAACTACTATGAGTGGATTTGCCATGGGGAACCTTCAGCTGCATCGAGCTCTGCACATTCACAGACTACTACCTCATCTGTTGGAGATGTAGAAGGGTCAAATTCATATCGTAACATGGTCATAGATACTACCCCACACACTGATGATAATGGAACCGAACCACCAGACCCAAAAACTCAGAAGTTATATGACTTGCTTCATAAAGCAGATGAACCATTATGGTCAGGTTGTTCAAAACTCTCACAATTGTCTACGGTTGCAAGGTTGTTAAACATTAAGTCAGAGGGTCGCATTACTGAAAAGGTATTTGATGATATACTGAAATTGTTGAAAGACGCTTTACCGTCTGATAACAAGTTGGTTGGTAGTTTTTATGACACGAAAAAGTATGCTGCAGATTTAGGCCTTCCATATGAGAAAATTCATTGTTGCATTAATGGATGTATGCTCTATTGGGATGAAGATATTGATGCAACAATTTGCAAATTTTGCGAGCACCCTCGTTATAAACAAAGAAAGAGGGGTGTCAAAAAGAGGAGAACTGAAGTACCACATTGTTTTATGCATTATTTTCCTCTTGTACCAAGGTTACAGAGGTTGTATGCTTCAAAAGTCACAGCTAAGCATATGAGATGGCATGCTGAGCATGTTCAAACGGATGGTGTAATGTTCCACCCATCTGACGCCGAGCCATGGAAATATTTTGATCGTATGCATCCTCCTTTTGCATTAGAGAAACGCAATGTAAGATTAAGGTTATGCACTGATGGGTTTCAACCATTTGGCCAGTCTGGAAAACAGTATTCTTGTTGGCCGGCCATTGTGACACCATATAATTTGCCCCCATGGATGTGTATGAAAGACCCGTATATGTTTTTGACAATTATTGTACCTGGACCAAAGAATCCAAAGCAGAGGTTAGATGTATATTTGCAACCTTTAATAGCAGAATTATTAGATCTTTGGAAGGGTGTACGCACATATGATGTATCAAAGGAACAAAATTTTCTTATGAGAGCTGCACTTTTGTGGACAATAAGTGATTTTCCGGCTTACGGAATGTTGTCTGGGTGGAGTACATCGGGAAAGAAAGCTTGTCCATATTGTCTAGACAACTCAAAAGCTTTTAGCTTATCAAATGGTCGAAAGGTTTCATGGTTTGATTGCCATCGCCAGTTTCTACCAGAAAGACATCCTTTCAGACGAAACAAAAATGACTTTATTAAGAATAGGATTGAGCTGTCTCCATCTCCGTTAATACTAACAGGTACAGAGGTTATCAAGCAAATTGAAGATTTCACATTAAAGAAAGTTACAGAAATCGGAGGTGTGGAATCAAATGCTTCCGTTAGCAAGTTGTGTGGTTGGAGGAAACGAAGTATATTATGGGATTTGCCTTACTGGAGTACTAATCTTATCCGTCATAATTTGGATGTTATGCATATTGAAAAAAATGTTTTTGAGAATGTATTTGAAACAGTGATGGATATAGAAGGAAAAACTAAAGATAATGCGAAGGCAAAAGAGGATATAAAAATTTATTGTAAGCCCAAGGATTTGGAGAAAAATGAATCAACTGGGAAGTATCCAAAAGCTTGTTACAGCTTGGGTAAAGAGGAAAAAAAGGTTGTGTGTGATTGGGTTTCAAAATTAGAGTTTCCGGATGGGTATGTTTCAAATATGTCTAGGTGTGTTGATATGCAAAAGTACAAGATGTTTGGGATGAAAATTCATGATTGTCACGTGTTCATGCAAAGATTGATCCCAATAGCTTTTCGTGAATTGTTGCCAACCACAGTGTGGAAAGTTCTAACTGAATTAAGCTTTTTCTTTAGAGATCTTACGTGTACTATGCTAAAAGAAGAAGACATGATTAGACTTCATGAAGACATTCCTGTGATTTTGTGCAAACTGGAAAGAATATTTCCTCCAGGTTTCTTCGACTCTATGGAACACCTGCCTATGCATTTACCTTATGAAGCAAGAGTTGGAGGGCCAGTTCAATATCGTTGGATGTACCCATTTGAGAGGTAAATTAGACTAATAATTTTAATATAATACTTTATTGTAAATGACATATTAAGAAAATATATCGTCAAATGTAGGTTCTTGGGAAAACTGAAACGGAAAGTGACTAATAAAGCTAAGGTCGAAAGTTCAATTGCTAATGCGTACTTAATTGAAGAAACATCAATGTTTTGTTCACATCACTTTGAGCCTCATGTTAGAACAAAGATGAATGCAGCGCCTCGTAATGATGGTGGAGGTGATGCTGAACCATCCGAAGGAAATCTCTCTATATTCATGTCTGATGGTCGATCATCTGGACAAGGAATATCAAGACGTTTAAGTGATGAGGAGTATGCTGCTGCAAGAATCTACGTGTTACTAAATTGTGTTGAGATTGAAAAATATATTGAGTAAGTTTCAAAATAGTATTTACTTATTTTTTATATCATTATTAGAATCAATTATTCAACTCAAAACTTTCCAATGGATTGGCTTCAATTTTTGTTGTCTGTATGCACCTTGTGGTGTTTTTATTGCCTTGGGTTCCATTCTCTTTAAGTGGCAATTCAAATAAAAAAAACTAAAAAAAATAATTACAATAAGTATTCAGCTCAAAAACCAAAAAAAAAAAAAAAGTAGCAAGACCTGTACACAAAGAGCAACTTACCCAAAAAAAAAAAATTACCTTCTGATAAAAGCATTTGCAAATTTAAATTAAATAATAAACAAAAAATAAAGATCCTCAAGCTGATTGATATATATATATATATATATATATTGAAAAACTTCGTAAATATGCATCATATGATCAGATTTAGATGTAAAATCTTTTAATGTACCTATTGTTGAACTTGTGCTGTTTCAAAATGGCACATATGCTTGACTGTGAAGCATAATTACTAACATCCCAACTCTCTGTGACATTATAAGTAGATTGTTTGTCATGATATTCCCTTGATGCACATTTTCTCTAGTTTTTTTTTTGTTGAGGAGGTGGGATGCCATTTCTTGTATAATTTGTTATTTGTTTTGTTCATTAATATAAATTGCCTTTCTAAAAAAACTCTCTCCGTCTCTCAAGGATATTTGTTGAAGAGATTTAAGGCAAATGATCCAACCATAACAGATGACCAAGTTGACCGGAGGCTTGAGAGTGAATTTGCTGATTGGTTTAATCACTATGTAAGTATTTCAGCCCTTATGGTTTTATAATTAGTATATGAGGTTTTATAATTAGTATTTCAGCCCTTATGGTTTAATCACTGATTGGTTTTAATAACTCTATGTGTTAATTGCAGGCACACAAATCAGGTAATGTGGATAATCAAATTATCAAGGATGTTGCTTTAGGGCCCTTGAGAAGGAGTGTTACCACCTATCCAATATATTTTGTCAATGGGTATAAATTCCACACTAGTGAGCATGGTTCAGGGAGGTCAAGCTTTAACAGTGGAGTGTGCATTAAGGGTACTAATTATGGTGACATGTCAACTGATTTTTACGGTCTACCTGCCACATCCACACCTAGAGTACCCCGCTCTCCCAATTAAAAGAGTTGTATTGTTTAGGTGTGATTGGTTTGATACAACCCCGAATGTTGGGATGAAGATTCATAAAGATTACAAGCTAGTCAATATCAACCATAAAAGAAGGCTTAGGAAGTATGAACCTTTTGTTTTGGCTAGTCAATCATCACAAGTTTATTATTCACCTTATCCGAGCTTGCGCCGTGACAAAGTTGATTGGTGGTCTGTGTGCAAAATCAAAGCCACTTCAACGTTTGATCTTCCTGAAGAAAATACAGCCTTGCAAGACGATGAAGTAGAAGCACATTCAATCGATGTGGCTGATCTTTCAACAATACCTTTGAATGATTCAAGTGGTATCCAAGTTGATATGGATGATGGCGATGATGATCTGCAGCATTCAGGAGATGACAATGATTAAAAACCAAACCAAACCAAACCAAACCAAACCAAACATACCCAGTATATCCCGCTCAGAGCAGGGTCTGGGGAGGGTAAGATGTACGCAGACCATGCCCCTACTTATTACGGTAGGGAGGTTGTTTCCGTGAAGACCAAATTTAGTGCATGCACAGAATCTTGTGATAAATACAAAGGAAAATATATGATTCGAAAAAGCTCGGGACCATACCTGAGCCCATGGCTTGATCCACATGGGACTTACCTAAGTGGAATTTTGCTACTTCACTCCCGATGAACGCTGCTCTAACAAAAGAGACAATAGGATAAAATATACAATAAAAGTAAAAATGCAATGCTCTAGGTCAAAGCTAACCGAGACAACCCAACCCTGAGGCTCTCAACTACAGCATCGCTCCCTACAAAAGAATCCGCAACTCTGATCTGGCGCCTCCAAGTGCACCTATCAACAGTCATGGTTTCGGAAAGGTTTAAGGTTTTCAAATCTAATCTGAGATGACAATGATTAAGTTTCTTTCAATGAAATTGAATTTATTTTATCATGTATTAAATTTCTTGCATAACTCATGTTTATATTCATATGGTTAGAGATTGGGTTGTTTGACAATAACATTTTAAGTATAAAGCAGTTCTTTTGCTTATGAACCTTTAGGTGGATGGAGACCTCGATTACCTTTTTTGAATAACAATATGATTATGAAGCGTTTCTTATATATTTTAGTAATAAAATATTGCTTAGAAGCAAGAAATATTTCGATTATAGGTTTACTGTTTATCGGGAGCATAGAATCATGATTGTAGAAAAAAACACAGATGAATATTTACTCATAAATAACACAAAAATACCAATGAACATAAAATAGTGTGCAAATAGTGGGTAACAAAAATTCACCCACGTAATAATGAGCAAAATAATTTAGGTAGAAAAATTAACCATCACCATAATCATGGGCATATTTTTACCCACAAATTACACGCACCAAATTACCCACGACCACAAAGGATGAGTCTAATAAATGGGTAATGTAAATATAGCCACGTAAATTACACTCGAGATGTTAAACGGGAAATCGGGTCTGTGAAAAGCTACAAGTATAAATGTTACCAATAAACCACCCACAAATATTACCAACGAATACAAAAGATGTGTGTAGTCTGTGGGCAAAAAGAATTTACCCACAAAATTAGCCATGACTTCACCCGCGATAATTATGTTGTGTGCAATATGTGGGAAATATTTTGGCGGCAATCATTTAGTCACAAACTGCACACGATATATTATTTAATGGGTAAATTTATGGGTAAAACTATGGGAAAATTGAGAGAAATTTATTCTAGACTTTGGATTCGCTAACCGTGGGTAACTAATGGGTAATATGAGGGCAAATACCCACGTATCAATGTCCGTGGGTAATTTCCATGGGGAAAGCCCTATTTTCTTGTAGTGATTATGAGATCGTGTTAAAATCACGAAGTGTCAAGCAGAAACTGAAGGAACGATCGTTAGCCATGAAGGCTAAGATATCGAGAAAGAAAGAAGAAATCCCGGTGGAAGAAAGCAACGAAGAAGCGGCATATTATGCCAAGAATATTAATAAATTCCCAACCTTATTAAACCGGAGGAAGAAGGATATCTCGAGCGAAACGAAGAAATTCGACAACTCTTGTCGAAAATGTGGAAAACCAGGCCACTTCGCTAAACATTGCCGTGCTAAACCCAAAAAGGAGGTCCTCGTGGTAACATGGAGCGATGAAGACGAAGACGACGAATTTATCGATCAAAATAATCTCGCTCTCATGGCCCGAAGTTCGTTCGACGACAGCGACGCCGAAAGCCAAGTAAGTACATCCTCTCGTGACGAGTTATTTGATGCATTTGAATTATTGCATATGGATTTTCAAAACGCTTTATCCGAAATCAAATCACTTAAGTCTAAAATTAAATCTTTGGAAATTAAAAATTCCGAAATTATCGAGAAGAGAAAATTTGTTGAAATCGATCATTCAAAGTGTATTGAAAATGAAAATATTTTGAAGGATGATCTTGCTAAAATTCAAACCGAGCTTAAAGATTTAACGAAGAAAATTTCTCTCGGGAACGAGAAATTTGAAACTATGCTTGATGTTCAGAAATTCACTTTAAATAAAGAAGGGTTGTGATTCAAACCACGTTCTAAAAACGAATCTTTAAATTTAATATACCCCGATGTGAACAATATTTAAAATTTGGGCATCATATTTCAAACTGTAAAAGCCCACGATGAACGATTAAAGTTAAGAAAATTTAGGTTTCTAAAGGAACAATTATTTCAAATATCGTTTATGTCTCGAAACAAAAACCAACTATCGATTGGATCCCCAAAAATTAATTTTGATATTTTACAAAGGGGGAGATAATACTTTCAGGGGGAGTATATTTTTTTGAAAAACGGGTATAAACTCCATCCTACTCATGCATTTATTTATCATAAATTAGTATCATGCATATTTTAAATTTATTGCATATTTTTATTCAATTGGTATTCTATTGCACTTTTTGATGAATACAAAAGGGGGAGAGATAGGAGAATGGAGAAATAAGTCGAAAATGGGATTAACCTTGAAAGGGGGAGAAAAAGAATTGGAAAAACGAAAGAGTTGAAAAATAAAAAGGAGAAGTCGAAAATAACAGGAAAAGAAAAATGAGGAGACGTCGAAAAAGACGATGAAAAATTTGAAAATGAGAAAAGAAAAGGAGAAAAGAAAGAAGGAGTCGAAAAATAAATGGGAGAAGAACTAACGAAACGGACAAAGTCAAAAACTTTGGTCTGTACACATATACATATATTTTTATTTTTGCAGGTAAATCCCATTGACGAAGTTTTGTTTTGTAATCATCAAAAAGGGGGAGATTGTTGGAACATTTTGTTCCATACATAAATTAAAAGTGTTTTGATGATTAAAGTCAATAAACAAAACAAAACAACGAAGAGGCGAAGCAAGCATCGAAGGAAAACAAAGTGCAAAATGCTGGAGAAAATCAAAGTTAACGTACGTAAAGGAGTAAGAATAACGTACGTAATATAAGGCTATTAACGTACGTAAGAGATGCATATTAACGTACGTAACACATGTTTAAACCAAGTGAACGTTGGACGAGTCAAAGTCAGAAAGGTGGCAACGGACACATGACGTCAGCACTGACATATGGCTTAACGTACGTAATGGAGTATATGCTAACATACATAACCAATATGACGAAACTCCCTGGACTGGATTGTGACGAGGCTAACGTACGTAACCCGTGGAGGTTAACGTACGTAATCAAGCTTACCTACGTAACCAGAGTTACATAGCGTACGTAATGCAGTGTGCAGCAGCTAACGGCTAGTTTGTTGATGGAGCCTATAAATACCAAGGAGATGGTATTGATTCAACACAACAACTTCAAGTATACTACACATCGATATGAGATTGATATTCATTATATTGTTGTTGTAATATTGAGCTTACATTGAGTGATTGAGTGTTATACACAAAATCATACACGAGTGGTAAAAGAAAAGATACGATTGGATTCGGTGTTATTAGGATCAAGGATCCGGCATTATTAGAATCGCAATCGCTATCGAGTGAGGTTTATCTAGTACCCATAGAAAGCTAGAGAGGTTGATTCCTTGTCCTACGAAAAGGAAAACGGTTTAACTTGGACCGACACAAAGACAAGTGTCAGTGGTTCATCACGGACCAATAGAAGACGTGATTGTAAACGGTTATCCCTCGACCGATAGAAGAGAGGTACAGAGGTTTTTATCTTGAACCTATTGAAAAAGATACCGAGAGAAGACGTGGGCTCGTGTATAGCCGAACCTCTATAAATCCTTGTGTGCTTTAAATTTCCTCCCTTGATATTTACGCTTTCGCAACACGGCGCAATATCCGATCCCGTTCCAATATCCATCCCAAGTATGAGGTCATACTCAAGTATAGGGAGAAGAATTAGGTCGACAGGAAAACAATAACCCTTACTATTACTTCATATATTTTGAATCCGTTTCTCGGCTTTCACCCATTGGTGTGGATACTTCTAGGCTTTCGGGTAGTGATTCCATGCAGACGTGTAATTCTTGTGCATAATGGGGTGCAACAAAAGGATGTGATGATCCTGGATCCAAAAATGCATGAGCAGAGTGGTTTCACACGATAAATGTACCTTCCACCACGTCAGTTGGATTAGGGGCTTCTTGACCGGCTAAGGGGAAAAATCTTGCTGGTGCCTTCCCCTTGCTGCCCTTGCGATCATCTTGCTTAGCCACATTTCTCTACTGATTTCTGCCAGGTGCCTACCACTTTGGGCATTCCCTGGTTGGATGTTGATTATCTCCACAACGTAGGCGTCTCGCTTGTTTCTCCCGGAAGTCCTCATATTTATGTCCCATTTTATTGTAGTGGGAACAGGTGGCAGGTTATTCACATGTCTCTTTCCGGTGTTTTGTCCAGTAGTCCTGCGTTGGAATTTCTAGGGTGGTCTGGATGATTGGTTTCATGCAGGTCTTTTGAATTTCTCAGTCGTGCGATCCTTCTCTTGTCCCAATCGGGTCATTCTTCTTTCGATTCGGCTTGCAGCCTCGACTGCTTCTGCCATGGTCGTCACTCTCACTGGCATCAAGCTCTGCTGTAGAGCAAACCTCAAACCTCGCGTAAACTTATACAGTTTTTTCTCCTCTGTGCTCACTAGTCCTGTGCGTACTTGCAGAGTCGATTGAATTGATTCTCGTACCGGGCTACAGTCATTGCCTCTTGCTTAAGATGGTAGAACTCATCACGTCGATCTCCACGAGTCGCCTGAGATATGTGCTGGTCACGAAAAGCCTTTACGGAGTTTCCCCCATGTTCGGTCAGTAACTTCCCTTGTCCACTTCTCATTGGTAACTCTCCACCAATCGTGAGTCACCGACTCCAATCGAAAAGTAGCTAGTGTTAACTTCTGTTCCACTAAGTATTGCAGAATAGCAAAGATGCTTTCTATCCTCTCAAGCCAGTGTTTGGATTTCTGGTCATCAGGTTCACCGAGGAAGGTAGGGGGATTAAATCGGAGAAACCATTCTAGAACTCGGTCATGTGGCACAAGTGCATTGCAGTTTGGAGCAATATGTTATTGCATGAAGGTTACCAGTTGGGCGACTTCCCGAGCAGTTTCGTTATTCCCTTGGAATAGATTTTCATCTCCTCCATGTGGCTCTTCGTTGTGATCCCATTGGGCACGAGGCCTTCCACGTCCACGATGTTCAGCCATCTGTAGTTAGCGATTATTGAAGGGAGCGTTATATTGTGAGATTTTATGGTATTCATTTTCGGGTAATAAACTTCAAGAAACATTATTATAATGAAAGATTATATACGCAATATTATGTCATGAGTTGAAGTACTAGATAAGGAAATATAAGTTTTTATTGCCAACTATTAATTATTAACGTTCAAGTTGAAAAACCAACACTTAGTTTCATACAACATATATTAATCAAATAAAAGTAATATAGATCACCCAATCCTCCCCGGGCTCCATCGGGTCCTCCTCCTCAGAGCTGGAGGATGCATCAATCATCTCTTCTGGTGGTGCAACCACGAGTCCTGGGATAAACTCTACTAGCTCTCTCATCTGCGGACGCATCGCATTTGGAAACTATCTCTCCTAAAGGTGCTCCGTAGCCAGGGTACACTCTAGCATCTCCACTCGAGAGCTCAACTGTTTGGAGACTCCTTATGATGGCCTCTCGTCTCTAAGCGTATGCATCGCGATGGTGCAGTGCCAGCTTCAGACTCCAAAACTCCTCTCATCGGGACTCGAGTGCCTGAAACACCTCGTGCCTCTACTCTCGGTACGCGCGCGCCTCCTATCTGGCCCTAGCAAGCTCTCCCATCAGGGTCTGAATCTACGACTCGAGCGTCTCGATCCGGTACTGGTCCTTTAGTTTCGCCCGAAACTGACCTGCCCAGCTCTCTCACCAGTAAGTAGCCTGCTCTATAAGAGCTTGACTTTTTCTGTTAAATGCATAAGCTCTATGATCATCTCCATCTCGGAATCTATACATACCAAAACCAAGGTCTAAGTCAGAAACTGACAAGGTGCTACTTGTATATAGCATCTTAGAGCGGCAGCTAAAATAAATAGATATATATAAGAAATTATGTTGCGATAAACAATCCTGTATTGAAGTTTTGATAAAGCGCCAACATACAACAAGCAACTTTCTCGAAGACAATCGAAGTTGTTGGAGTAAATAATCCTGTATCGAAGTCTTCTCAAAGTGCCAACATACAGCGAAAGTATAAAGAGCCATCATACATCAAGAAAATCATATGTCAATATGACGCTAAATATGGAAGTTGTCCCGAAATAAACATACAACATCCTTCCATACAGTATCGGTCTAAGATAGCCTACAACATTATGTCGGATACAGCATACATGCTGTAAGTATTGAGATCTTCAATACTTATCCAAACAGGACTGAAGACCGTTGAAACGGAATCTTCTTTATTCACGAAAATTCAAGTCCCATTTGAAAACAAGTATTTAAATACTGAAGGTATAAAGTATTTAAATACTAGCCGACATAGATCTTCAATCAAGGAGCAAAAACTGGATCGTGTTTTATTCAAATCAATCATCCCGTTGAAATGGACTTTTGCTCAATGGATCTATTCTCAACGGATCTATTCAGAGGCTATATATACCCCAGAGTTTGAAGATCAGTTCATCCAAGACCATCCAACATATACAAGTTTACAAGCAATACACGAACGATCTATCGACTGAATATTCATTATCATCAGATCAAGCTTACAAGAGCAAAGTATATTTCTTCCAAGTATCATTCATATCTGAGAAGAAGAAATATACTCAGTCAATCAAGAACAACCATCATCAGCTCAAGAACTTCATCGACAAGTTGCTGTTCTTACCTGGTTACTTTACTTTTTATCTTGAGTAAAAACCTAGTTCTGTGTGAACTAAAGAAGTTATTCCGACCTGTGTGGGACGAATAAGACGAAGATTTGGAACTATGTGTGAAGAAGCAAGTCAATAGTTAGCTTTGACCAATCTGTGTGAACGGTTGAAAGCGACGATCCTTGTATCAATCTGTGTGAATGATACAAAGGATAGATTTGATTATAGACACGTAGTTGTGTACATAGTGTTTATAATAAACATTTTCACTTTTGTGTGGAGGACCAATAGACATAGATGGGTTTACCTCGAACCACTTTAAACAGCGTGTTATTTACCTTATGCACTTACTGTTTTCATAATTGTGATTATTTTACAAGTATACACTGCATACCTTGTACGCACCAAGCAAACAGGAGAAAACCAAGTTGCTGTATTAACAGCAACTTACTGTTTCAAGACTTATGCTATGCACTCCTATTTGAAAATCATACAGCTTGTTGCTTAAACACTTTTCAAGCTGTATTCTGTATATTTAGTGGGTAACAAATTATTAAGGAATCTTAATAATTCAAATCGAACTTTAAGTTTTTGCAAGGTTTAGATTTCGCCCCATTTGGATGGGTTGAATATTTTGAATAATCCGTTGCAATATTAGCTTTACACCTTCCGAACGAATAATGTAGCTAAGTTGACTACGATGCACGTTAGCAACTCGGAACTTTAATAAGTTGAAATTAGTCATTACTATTCCAAACGGGTAGTATATCGACTCAATTGAAGTATACAACATTGATTGGTGATGCTTATTTTATATAGATAGCGAATTAATTGAAATATATCTTAATGGGCGACATAAATTAGACCTTAAGTTAGGTTGTAGATATTCTTATCTGTAAGGGTCTTGTTGTCCAATAATATTATTTCGTACTAGGTGGGATTCCAACTAAGTCCGAAGAATCTTATATCCTGGAAAAGCTCGATGCAAGTGTCCT
Organism: Orobanche coerulescens; assembly: GCA_033398695.1. Taxonomy (NCBI): domain Eukaryota; kingdom Viridiplantae; phylum Streptophyta; class Magnoliopsida; order Lamiales; family Orobanchaceae; genus Orobanche; species Orobanche coerulescens. The sequence continues at coordinate 59,232,049 of CM065806.1, forward strand.
TCTTACAAAGCGAGCTCTGATACCCCATATGTCAGCCCCCACACCGGGGTTAGACGAGAACGCTATAGTTAACGTAATAAATAACTTTTGTGATAATAGATTTCCAGTAAGCACACATGTGCCAGATCTTAGCTCGGTGAAATAAGACTCGTTATTCCATGAAAAAGAAATATTCAAGAGTACAGCAGAATTATTACATCAAGTACAAAGGAGTACAACAAAAATCATTATGTAGTTTTGACACAGGAATAAAATATGTTAAACGCAACATCATGAAACCTATGTCTTGGCAGCACTCGGGGTCAGTCTTCACTTCTTACCATCATCTGCCTCTTCTTCCTCTTTGTCTTCTTCATCTAGTGGGGATTTTTTTAAAAAAAAAATTAAAGTGGGGTGAGAATAATGGATTCTCAATTAGTTGGGTTTGAGTATTTTACGAACTTATGTGTATATATTTGTTTTTGAAACATAATATATTCTCCCCCACGTTTGAAAATAATATTGTTAATAATAGGTGCAAGTTTTCAAAAGAAATACAATGAATTATAACATGAATGTACAGTCAATCTCCATAGATTATTGTTGAGTATGATGATGTGCAGCGTCGAGGGCGCAATGATTATTTAGCTTCGGGAGGTTGTTTATATGACAAAATACCTTAGCCTCCTTATAACGTCTTAGACCGTTATCAGTATTTGGCTTTTGACTGTCGCCACGACCGTTATCAGCCTTGGAATTTGTCGGACCGTCACTATAACATTGGCCTTTGAGCTTATCGCTCTCACACTTGGTGACGTGATGCCTTATCTCTTATCTGGGCTCGATATGTCTTAGATTGGGTCTATGCCCGAATCATATCATAATCGTGATTATACCCGAATTCTACGACCCAGTCACCTTAGGAACTATCCGTCCTTTGGCTTAAAGGGAATAGGATACGACAGTAGCTTTGCCTAGAACCCCAGCCACGCTGCTCGATTCATGACTTAGACTAACCGCTCCTCAATCCATATAGATAGAAAAAGGGACTCTAGAGGTACTCGTACAGACTCTAGCGGTGGCTCCCGCCCGAAGGCCGTAGCACTTAGCTCCGCACAAAGCTTACTCCCGATTTCTACTGAATAACAATAAATATCGTGATTAACGACGATCATGCGTTTTGTAAGACGTCATCATGATTTTTAGTAATAAATGGACTTGGGTAAAAGAGAGGAATTAGTTCAACCGATTGATGGTCAGATGTCTATTGTGTGAGTTTTAACAGATTCTTATGATAAACTCATAAACTTGGTTAGCTCGGTACAGATTGTGTCTGAAAATTACGAACTTGGTTACGAAAAGTCCGTTACGATACAGGGATTTAAGATCGAAGTTGTATGAAAGTTTTACCTTTCGAAAATTACAATTCTGCTCTTCCAAGTTTTAAGTACTATTATTATTATGGTAATTTGATTATGCCGGAACGGAATAATTAAACGCCGAGAATTATGAAGTTTATTGCCAAAAGTCCGTTATGACATAAGGATTTAAGGTTAGAAGTTGTATGAAAGTTTTACCTTTCAGAAATTACAATTTTGTCCTTCCAAGTTTTAAATACTATTAATATTTTTTACTAAATTATGATAAATTTGATTAAGTCGGAACGGAATGGTTATACGTCCAAAAATTATAAAGTTTATTGCGAGAAGTCCGCTATGACATAAGGATTAAAGATCAAAACTTACATGAAAGTTTTGTTAGGAGTATGCCCTCGAATGCCACTCAGAGGATGTTGAGTGAGGGCATTGTACTTGTAATTATGTAAATCATTAATATAAGGCAATGGATGTTTCTTTATTTACTGGTAGTTACTGGCATTCCTAACTCGTAAATATACATATAGAAACTAGTCCGTGTATTTGAGAGCAAAATGTTCCACTCCTTATTGGATAAGGGGGTCGGCACTGGAAAGGTTTATAGCTCAAATACTTAATCGTTCGCAAGTCGATGAAACTTGACTGGGCGTTAAGTTTATGTGAAGACTTGTATGACGTGTTCTTTGACAAGGAGAGTGACTGTCGAACACTAATGGTTAGTGGTAGCACACGTTATAGGTATGCTAATTGGATTAGTATACTCGGACCGACTCACCCTCGATTCGTCACATGGATTTCACTCTGGGACGGTCAATGATGGAATCGAAAGGTTGTGATAGGTATTCGTGAACCTTCGACTTTAGGATTTAGTAGGGATGTGCTTGTGACGTCAAGATTTTCATTAGAGTAGTTCGACCCTATAAATCGGAAGGCAGGGGTCAACCTCGACGTGCATCTTGATGGGCAAGTAGCAGGTCCTACTGAATACCAAGATCAAATTCTTTCTCCCGTTAGTGAGCGGATTATATGTCCTATGCGGTTATTGGTCGATGAGATCATAAGTCTTTGGCCAAAGCATTGGAGCTAGTTGTATTGGATACACGAGAGCTCAATGATCTCGATTTGCATTAACGCATGCATAGCATCAAGTAGAGATGGGGTTTGACTGACCGTGACCCTATAACTTGATCGGGACATTTGAAAGAAGGGTTTATACGTATACTGGTATTCACGATAGAATGGTTCTTGAATGATCCCAATCATTCGTTCTCAGTTGGGGTACAGTGTAGGCCGCCAGGCTGGCTAGGTGGTGCTACTACTCTTTGGTTCCTCCCATTGCTGACTGAGACGGACCTACCGAGTCGCGCAATAGGATTCACAACGGAATGAATCAAGCTAATTCTCTCATTATGAATATTAGATATTGGATATCTAAATTTGGGACATTGGATGTTTAAATCGATTTATCGGATAAATTGATTTACGGCTTAATGAATTAAATATATCACTGGGTGATTAATTTAATTCATGAATATAATTATTTCTTGGAGAAATTAATTATCTTATTTTGTATTTGATATGTTTAATTAATTGGATTAATTAATCGATACAAATACATCGGAATGGAATCGTAGTTTATCTGTTTGGACTCACGGGAGTCCAAAACGAACCGAACTCGTCCGTTTTTGCATAGTAGACGCCCCCCTTTGTTTCCACTCACTTTCCTCTTGTCTTGTTGCTTTCATTTTATATGAAAGAACATGACATTGTGGGGTTTAAAATCATGTGGCATGATTTGTAATATTAAAGTGAGAGTTGAATAAAGGAAAGAAGACATCTCTCACTTCAAAATCCATTCCATTCCAACGTGAGTTTTGAGAGAGAGAGAGAGAGAGAGAGAGAGAGAGAGAGAGAGAGAGGGAGAGAGAAAACTTTTCTCAAAGTCTTCATCATCTTCTTTAAGTGTTCTTGGTGGTTCTTAGAGAAAAATCAAGAAATCAAAAGATATATATATATATATTATACACTTAGAGTGTAATAATAAAAAGCTTCATCACCTAGCTCTAGCCGTATCCTCGGAGGATAGCAAGGTGTTGTCATTTCGTTCGTTTTTCCGGTGCGTGGCAAGTAGAGACGCGGTGCTTTCGGTGTTGGATCGTTCAAGGGATTGAAGCGGAATAGATTCGTAGAGATCAAGCAAAGCTTGGGGAATAGCTCAAGAGAAGGTTATCCATCTAATCAACGGACTACAAGGGTGAGTTTCTATATTTCTTGTGAATTCGTTTTTGATATTCATATATACGTAGCTCGATCGATCCTCATAGGGATTCGGATCGAATTAATTTTCATTTTACCGCTTCCGCTGGGCCTTCGTTTTAGGCACCGAATCCCAACAGTGGTATCGGAGAGTAGGTCTTGCGATCGTATATACGATATTGGCATTTGTAATGCTCGATTAGATGGTGAATGATTTGGAATCATTTTAGTCATAATCGTGGTATATGTTTTACGTTCGTTGTAGCTATATTTTTCGTAAGTTTATGTCTAAATATAAATCTTAAATTTTGGGAAATATGATTTATATTGAAGATATGAATGTTGAAAAATATTGATATTGGATATCCGGTCAAATATCGAGCTCCGAATCGTCGTCGGACGATTTTTCGGAGAAAGGGGAGGTAGCTGCCAGGGTGACTCGACCGTGTCTGGTGACACGGGCCGTGTCCGGCAGTCCCCAGGCCAATGCCAGGCAGACCCGACCATGTCTGGAGACACGGGTCGTGTCCTGGCCGGCAGCTTCCGAGCGTGACTCGGCCATGCCAGCTTCGTCTGCCAGCCGCCGAGGTGACTCGGTCGAGCATGCGATTTCACCCTCCGATTTTTCCGTGTATTCTTGAAAATTAATCTCCCTCATGTTAAATTTGATTTAATATGATTAAAATGATTTATGGTATTTCATTTTATAAGGAAAATTTGATTAATTGGAATAATTATGGTCGGCCGAATTATTTTGAACGTTATCATATTACCGATTGTGTGAATCGATTGGATCAGTTCGTATTGTTGATTGGATCAATGTATCTCTACGCTTTCCATTTATATAGTATTTATTGGATGAATGCTTTTTGAATGGGGATGTGGTTCGTGGAGTTAGTTTTGAATCATTCGTTTTATTCGATTGGGTTGTAAAGTCCGTTTTGAGCCTTTTTATTTTACTAGAAATATTTGTATCTAGGATGAAATTTTTAATATAAAATTTATATATAATGATGAAGACCGGAGGAAGATCCATTCCGAGAAGACGAAAATTCAAGACGAAGACTTGTAATTAGATTATGAAATTTTTGTTTTCTATGAACGGTCCATGAACCACATATTGGTAGCAACTAGGTTGTGAATGGTTGTTTCATGTTGTATGAATGCCACAAACGCGCTTAAATGATTAATGTGCAAAGTGTAACGTTAATCGCGATAATTCTCCCAAAACAAATAATTAAGTTTATAAGGTTTCAAGGTTTTCCTTCCCTCCATCGAGTTTTCGGGAAATTGAAATCCAAACCAGATGTGCTATGCTTCCGAGTTATCGGGGTAGTCGTTCGGGGAGGACGGATAAATTACCAGGAGTGCATTGGACGCCTTCGGTTGGAGCAAATTTTATCCCTAGAAACCTGATAGGTTGCCGGATAAGATTCAATTGTGAAACTGATTTGCGTCGATGGTATAAACTTTAACTTGTTCACGAACCATAGAAACCGTATAGGTTGAGGGGAGTGAACAAGGGGAAAAAGAAGATCGAATCATCCATTAGATGGGTTGGTGTTGGACACCACTTTATGAAAATTAATAGACTAGAAACCTGTTCGGTTGCCCTCTATTAAGATTTATAAAGAACTCGATCACCACTATGAAGTAGAGCGACGATACTTTCGGATTTCACACGGGAGTGTGTTATTCCGATAGAAATAGTGGGAGCTGGGTAACAAGAATAGAAAAGACCTTAATTCTATACTCAGAACATAATTGAATGAGTCACTAATTAATCTATCGTACTTAATGCAGACTCAAATCTCAATATGACAATGAATCCACTCGCAATTCTACTCGAAAAGTACACCCTGATTGGACCTAACTTTGTGGACTGGCTCCGTAATCTGATGATAGTCCTAAGTATAGAGGCACTGGGATACGTCTTGGAGACGGACATTCTGGCGCCTCCTGTGCAGACCAGAGCTAATTAGGAAGAGATCGAAAACCACGAAAAGTGGGTTAAGGATGATGTAAAAGTCCGTGCATACATGATGGCTTCTATGTCTAATGAGCTTCAGAGAGCTCATGAGAAAATGACTTCTGCTAGGCAGATTCTATCTCACTTAACCGAACTTTATGGTGAGCACAGCCGAACTACTAGATGTGAGATATCCAAGCAACTGTTCGGTGCAAGGATGAAGGAAGGTGAGAAAGTTGGGGAACATGTCCTCAAAATTATATCCATTATCGAGAGATTGGAGGCTCTTGATTTTAAAATGGATACTTTTCTCCAAACCGACCTTATCCTACAGTCTCTTCCTGATTCCTTCTCACAGTTTGTTATGAACTTTAACTGCAATGAGATTGCATGTAACTTAGCTGGGCTAATGAACAAACTGGTGACTGCTCAGTCTCAGATGAAGACTCCGCGAATGAAGGAGTCTGCCCTTGTGATTTCTTCTGGACTTCGGAAGTCTAAGAATAAGAAGAAAAAGACCAAGAAGCGGACTGGACCACAAGCTAAGGACCTTAAGGGAAAGGGCAAGGCTTCGATGGTTCCAAAGAACAACAAGAAGAAGGATGCTTGTCTCAAGTGCGGTGAGATGGGCCACTGGGCTAGAGACTGTCCGATTCTTCATGGCACTTCAGGTACAAAACTTTTAGTTTTGGAAACAAATTGTTCTGCTACTGTATTTTCTACTTCTGATATCTTGGATTCTGGTGCTAGTTCTCATATTTGTACCATGAATCAGGATCTGGAACAAAGTAGGAAGCTTGGAGCTGGAGAAGTTATGATCACAGTCGGAAGTGGGCATAGTGTCGAGGCGACCGACATAGGATCACTTCTTTTGGGTTTAGAATCCGGCTTTGTTTTGACTTTAGAAGATGTACTTGTTTTGCCCAAGGGGCACAAAAACATTGTATCCATTCCGGTCATGGACCGAAAGGGCTTTTCATTTTTCATTGGTGATGGTTCCTGCAAAATTTATCTTAGAAATAAACTAGTGGGTACTGCTACATTGTTGAATGAATTGTATCATCTAAATCTCAGCAACAATGTAGTTGTGAATACTATGACTAGAAAACGTGGTAAGGATGAAACCAATCAAGTCTTGAAATGGCATCTAAGACTTGGTCATATTGGTCAGACCAAGGTTTACAAGATGGAAAAAGATGCACTTATGGGTCCATTGGGATCGGATCGCTTTCCTACTTGTGAATCTTGCCTTAAAGGCAAAATGACTAAGTCCCCCTTCACAGGGACTTTTGAAAGACCCGCTGATAAACTGGTATTAATACATACTGACGTTTGTGGTGCTTTGGAAGCAGCACGTGACGGATATCAATATTTCATTACGTTTACATATGATCATACTAGGTATGGTTATGTATACTTAATGAAACGTAAATCCGAAGCCTTTGAGAAATTCCTTGAATTCAAGGCCTTAGTCGAGAAACAAACTAGAAATCATATCAAAGCACTTCGGTTGGACCGAGGTGGCGATTATATGAGTTTGAAGTTTGACGACTTCCTAAAGGAACATGGAATAGTATCACAACTAACACCTCCAGGTACTCCTCAGTTAAATGGTGTGTCAGAAAGAAGGAACCGGACCTTGTTGAACATGGTCCGTTCCATGCTGGGCTATACTGACTTACCGATTTACCCAGGGGTATGCACTGATCTTGCTTACATCTTGAACAGATGTCCTTCCAAATCCGTTCCTAAAACTCCACACAAGATGTGGGAGGGCAGGAAACCAAGTCTTAATCACATTAGGATATGGGGATGTCCCGCCTATGTTAAGAAGACTAAGGTGGAGAATTTGGAAGCTAGGTCCGCGAAGGGACGTTTCATTGGATTCCCATCTGGGACAATGGGATATCTATTCTACATACCCGAAGATCGAAAGATCGTTGTTGCTTTACAAGCACACTTCCTGGAAGATGAGTTCATTCAGGAAGGCAGAGCAGGTAGAAGTATTTCTTTAGAAGAATACAATGAAACTCCTCGGGAGATACCTGTGCAAGAAACTGGAACCGAACCTTTTGAAACACAAGTACAACCACCTCGTAGGTCTAGTAGGGTGTCTTATTTACCTGAGAGGTATGGGCTTGTGCACTTGGAGGAGCTGGGTCTCCATGAGGTTCCAAGTGATAGCCAAGAGACCGACCCGACGACCTAGGACCAAGCGATGGTGGATGTAGACTACGCGAAATGGCGTGAAGCTATGGAAGCTGAGATAGACTTGATGCATGTCAATCAGGTCTGGACTCTAGTAGACCACACCAAGGGCATAGTGGCTATTGGGAACAAGTGGATCTACAAGAGAAAGACTAATGGTGATGGCAAGGTTGACGCCTATAAGGCCAGGATTGTGGCAAAAGGTTATACCCAAAAGGAAGGGATCGATTACCACGATACCTTCTCGCCCGTAGCCATGATCAAGTTTATTCGCATGATGCTTGCTATAGCTGCCTACCACGATTATGAGATATGGCAAATGGACGTAAAGACGGCTTTCCTTAATGGATTCCTCGAGGAGGAAATCTATATGGAGCAGCCTAAAGGCTTTGTGTCCGAAGTCGATATTCAGAAAGTGTGGAAGCTTCAGCGTTCCATTTATGGACTGAAGCTCGAAACATGAATAATAACATTAAATGAACTTACGAGAAACTCGAAACAATAGTTTCGGATGAGATTCGCAAGAATCAAACTCAAGTGCGGAAAAGTCGATTAAGAACGCGGAATTCAACGAAACGACACCGAAACGAACTCGGATGACAAAAAGTACAGAATTAATCATTCTCAGAATGACGAAACGGTCACAAGCGAGTCATCGAAACGGACTCCCGCCGAAAAAAAGAAAATTACTGGAAATCGAAGTTGCGGGTATTACACAATATATGGCCACTTGCATTTCTAGACCTATTCTCCCAAACATGACAAGGTAATCAAATAATGAATAGGCAATATTCAAAAAAAAAAAATTTATAAAGTAACAGATGAGGCAATTTAAAACACCTTACATAATTTCCTGAATTATTTTTAAAAAACAGCGCAATAGATTTTTTTTTAAAAAATAATATAAATGCAGGGGTAAATATATTTAATTCATCCAAAATAATTAAGATTTCCTATCAGTCGTAGCCTAGATAATATCATTCCAATTCATGCTTGATAAACGACCTTTGAAAAGAAAAAGTAAAATGTCATTTCCACTCAATGTTCTCTCATAAACTGAAACATCGTTATTAAGTCTAAACATTGAAGATTTTCTCTTGTTGTGAAACATGTTTAATAAAACCCTCTAGATTGGAATAATTTTATCAATTATTATAAACTTGCAAAAAGACTAGTGACGGTACTGTTTATCAAAATACTCAAGGACATTCATAAAATTTATTTTTCAAATACCGTCATAAGAATCCATTTGAAAATACCCGACCAGATTGTCAAAAATAAATCAACTTCCAAATGGTACGTTAAGCTACTACTTACACGTACACACGAAACATTTTAGGAAATCAATTTTCTCTCATATTACACTCAAGTTCATAAAATACCAGAAAACCATCTTAAAATACGCATGCAACGGATGCCGTTAACAGTTTAAATACATTTATATCAGAGAACAACAGTCAATTGAAACTTTCGATTCCCCAACACAACTATATGATATTCTAGAAGCACCAGTTCAGCAGGCATACTTTTCATCGATACCATTTTCAATAAAGATCAGTGTCATCAGACTAAATTCTCAACAAGTTTTACCATAGGTAAGCCCCTTCTTAGACGCACCCACATTTAGAAAATTCATCAAAACATATTGTTGGGATTCGGTGCCTAAAACGAAGGCCCAGTGGAAGCGGTGAAACAAAAATAAATTCCATCCAAGTCCCTATGAGGATCGACAAGCTATGTATATACGAATATAAAATAAACAAAGGAAGATTTGAAATCATATCCTTGTAGTCCGTTAATTAAATGATGTTCTTCACTTGAGCGATTCCCCAAGCTTTAGGTGAACTTCCCCATGAATCCTATTCGTCAAGCTTTTGAAATCTCGAGCACTGAAGCACCGTGCCTCTACTTGCCACGCGCTGGAAAAACGACCGGAATGACGACCACCCTATTAACCTCCAAGGTTACGGATAGAATAGGATGATGAAGCTATAATATTTGATGAATACACTCTAAGTATATTTATCAAAAACTCTCTCTGTATTTACTAAGAAAGTGAAGAAGTGAAGAAGACAATAAAAACTATTTTCTTTTGCTCTCTATGCTTGCAATCCGTGGGATGTCCACTGTGTGAGAGAAGTGAGTTAAGTTTTCATTATATTCTCCATCCCACATGACAAGATCCACCAACCAAATAATGACCTTGATGCTTGTCCCCAAATGCCATTAGATTCCACTCATAATGGTGGAGACAAAAGATAAGCCTCATATGGAGGTAAGTGGGGCGGCCATCTTGAAGGAATCGGATGAGTTCGGTTCATTCCGGACTCTCGTGAGTCCAAACATATAAACTCTAATTCCGTTCCGATGTATTTATATCAATTAATTAATCCTATGAATTAATCACATCAAATACAAAATAATATAATTAATTTCTCCAAGAAATAATTATATCTATGAATTAAATTAATCATCTAGTAATTTATTTAATTCATTAGGCCGTAAATTAATTTATCCAATAAATCAATTTAGACATACAATGTACCAATAAATTAGATATCCAATATCTAATATTCATAATAAGAGAATAAGATCGATTCATTCCGTCGTCAATCCTATTGCGCGACTCGGTAGGTCTGTCTTAGTTAGCAATGGGAGGAACCAAAGAGTAGTAGCACCACCTAGCCAGCTTGGCGGCCTACACTGTACCCCAACTGAGAACGAATAATAGGGATCATTCAAAAACCATTCTGTCGTGAATACCAATATACGTATAAACCCTTCTTTTAAATGTCCCGATCAAGTTATAGAGTCACGGTCAGTCAAACCCTATCTATACTTGACGCTATGCATGAGTTAATGTAAATCGAGATCATCGAGCTCTTGTGTATCCAATACAACTAGCTTCAATGATTTGGCTAAAGACTTATGATCTCATCTGCCAATAACCGCATAGGACATATAGCCCGCTCACTAACAGGAGAAAGAATCATATCTTGGTATTCAGTAGAACCTGCTACTTGCTCGTCAAGATGCACGTCGAGGTTGACCCCCACCTTCCGGTTTTCTGGGTCGAAATAGTCTAATGAAAATCTTAACGTCACAATTAATTAAACATATCAAATACAAAATAACATAATTAATTTCTCCAAGAAATAATTATATTCATGAATTAAATTAATCACCCAGTGATATATTTAATTCATTAGGCCGTAAATCAATTTATCCAATAAATCAATTTAGACATCCAATGTCCCAATTTAGATAACCATTATCTAATATTCATAATGAGATAAAAAGCTCGATTCATCGTGTCGTCATTCCTATTGCGCGACTCGGTAGGTCCGTCTCAGTCAGCAATGGGAGGAACCAAAGAGTAGTAGCACCACCTAGCCAGCCTGACGGCCTAAACTGTACCCCAATTGAGAACGAATGATGGGATCATTCAAGAACCATTCTGTCGTGAATACCAGTATACGTATAAACCCTTCTTTCAAATGTCCCGATCAAGTTACGGGGTCACAGTCAGTCAAACCCTATCTGTACTTGACGCTATGCATGCATTAATGCAAATCGAGATCATCGAGCTCTCGTGTATCCAATACAACTAGCTCCAATGCTTTGGCCAAAGACTTTTGATCTCATCTGCCAATAACCGCATAAGACATATAACCCGCGCACTAACGGGAGAAAAAAATTCTATCTTGGTATTCAGTAGGACCTGCTACTTGCCTGTCAAGATGCACGTCGAGGTTGACCCCCACCTTCCTGTTTACAGGGTCGAACTACTCTAATGAATATCTTGACGTCACAAGCACATCCCTACTAAATCCTCAAGTCGAAGGTTCACGAATACCTATCACAACCTTTCGATTCCTTCATGACTGTCCCGGAGTGAAATCCATGTGACGAATCGAGGGTGAGTCGGTTCGAGTATACTAATCTAATTAGCATACCTATAACGTATGCTCCCACTAACCATTAGTGTTCGATAGGAACTCTCCAAGTCAAAGAACACGTCATACAAGTCTTCACATAAACTTAACGCCCAATCAAGTTTCATTGACTTGCGAACGATTAAGTATTTGAGCCATAAACATTTTCAGTGCTGATCCCCTTATCCAATAAGGAGTGTAATGTTTTGCTCTCAAATACACGAACTACTTTATATATATATATATATATATATATTTGCGAGTTAGGAATACCAGTGACTACCAGTAAATAAAGAAACATACAATTGCCTTCTGATAATAATTTACATAATAACAAGTACAATGCCCTCACTCATACATCCCCTGAGTGGCATTCGAGGGATTACTCCTAAAAATCTCTCACTTGCACTCAATTCCACATAATATGGTATCTAATACCCATGCTCTCCAGATGATGCTCCAAGCTAGTCTTAGAAAGTGGCTTGGTCAGTGGATCAGCGACGTAGTCGGCTGAGTCTACTCTATGCCGCACAATGTATCCCCTTGCGAACAAATTCTCTTATGAGATGATACTTCCTCTCAATGTGTTTGGTACTGTTGTGAAACCTCGGCTCCTTGGCCTATTCTACAGCTCCGTCGTTCTCGCAGTAAAGCGAAATAGGCAGCTCAGCACATGGTATTACTTGAAGTTCTCCCAGAAACTTCTTAATCCAGAACCCTTCCTTAAAAGCCTCCGAGGCTGCTTGATACTCAGTCTGACAGGTGGAATCAGCAGTCGCGCTTTGCTTGGCGCTACGCCAAGATACTGCTCCTCCATTAAGAGTAAATATGTAGCCAGAAGTAGACATCGAATCGTCTTTCTGTCCTTGGAAGTTTGAATCAGTGAAGCCCATCACATTCATTTCTCCACCGCCATACATAAGAACTATATATCTAGTCCTTCTAAAGTAGTTAAGAACGTTCTTTACTGTAGTCCAATGTTCCCTACCTGGGTTTGCCTGAAACCTACTTGCCACGCTCACAGCATGCGCAATGTCAGGTCTCGTATACAACATAGCATACATAAGGCTACCCACGGCCGAAGCATATGGTATATTACTCATTTCCTTTCATTGTTCCTCACGTTGAGGACACATGTTCGAGGAGAGTTTTATTCCATGTCGCATCGGTAGGAACCCTCTTCTAGAATCCTCCATCTTAAATCGCTTCAAGATCTTATCTATATAGAGGACTTGGGAAAGACCTATCGTTCTCTTTGCTCTATCCCGGTAGTGCCGAATACCAAGAATATAGGTTGCTTCTCCCAAGTCTTTTATGGAGAAATTACTCGAAAGCCAAGCTTTCACAGAATTGAGCATTCCCACATCATTTCCTATTAGTAAAATGTCATCTACATATAGTACTAAGAATGCAATCTTGCTCCCACTAACCCTCTTGTATACACAAGGTTCCTCTTCATTTTGTACGAAGTCAAACTCTTTGACTGCCTCGTTAAATGAAGGTTCCAACTACGCGAATCTTGCTTCAGTCCATAAATGGAACGTTGAAGTTTGCACACTTTCTGAATATTGACCTCGGACACAAAGCCTTTAGGCTGCTCCATATAGATTTCCTCCTCGAGGAATACATTAAGGGAAGCCATCCTTACGTCCATTTGCCATATCGCATAATCGTGGTAGGCAGCTATAGAAAGCATCATGCGAATAGACTTGATCATAGATACGGGCGAGAAGTTATCGTGGTAATCGATCCCTTCCTTTTGGGTATAACCCTTTGCCACAAGCCTAGCCTTATAGGCGTCAACCTTGCCATCCCCATCACTCTTTCTCTTGTAAATACACTTGTTCCCAATAGGCACAATGCCCTCGGGTCTGTCTACTAGAGTCCAGACCTGATTGACATGCATCGAGTCTATCTCAGCTTCCATAGCTTCACGCCATTTTGTGGAGTCTACATCCACCATCGCTTGGTCATAGGTCATTGGGTCGGTCTCTTGGCAATCACTTGGAACCTCATGGAGACCCATCTCCTCCAAGTGCAAAAGGCCATACCTCTGAGGTAAACGAGACACCTTACTTGACCTACGAGGTGGTTTTACTTGTGTTTCGGAAGGTTCAGTTCCAATTTCTTGCACAGGTGTCTCTTGAGGAGTTTCATTGTATTCTTCCAAAGAAATACTTCTACCTGCTCCGCCTTCCTGAATAAATTCATCTTCCAGGAAGTGTGCTTGTAAAGCAACAACGATCTTTCGATATTCGGGCATGTAGAATAGATAACCCATCGTTCTAGATGGGAATCCAATGAAATGTCCCTTCACGGACCTCGCTTCCAACTTTTCCACCTTAGTCTTCTTGACATAGGCGGGACATACCCAAATCCTAATATGATTAGGACTTGGTTTCCTGCCCTCCCACATCTCATGTGGAGTTTTAGGAATCGATTTGGAAGGACATCTGTTTAAGATATACACAGCAGTCGGGAGTGCATACCCCACAGATAAATTGGTGAGTCAGTATAGCCTAGCATAAAATAGACCATGTTCAACAAGGTCCGGTTCCTTCTTTCTGGCACACCATTTAACTGAGGAGTACCTGGAGGTATTAGTTGTGATACTATTCCATGTTCCTTAAGGAACTCGTCAAACTCTGTACTCCTATAGTCGCCACCTCGGTCCGACCGAAGTACTTTAATATGATTTCTACTTTGTTTCTCGAGTAGGGCCTTAAATTCCTGGAATTTCTCAAAGGCCTAGGATTTATGTTTCATTAAGTATACATAACCATACTTAGTATGATCATATGTAAACATAATGAAATACTGATATCCATTAAGTGTTGCTTCTAAAGCACCACATACGTCGGTATTTATTAATACTAGTTTATCAGCAGCTCTTTCAAATGTCCCTGTGAAGGAGGACTTAGTCATTTTGCCTTTAAGACAAGATTCACAAGTAGGAAAGGGATCCGATACCAATGGACCCGTAAGTCCATCTTTTTCCATTTTGTAAACCTTGGTCTGTCCAACATAACCAAGTCTAATATGCAATTTCAAAACTTGATTAGTTTCATCCATACCACGCTTCCTAGTCATAGTAATCACAACGACTTTGTTACTGAGGTTTAGATGATACAGTCCATTTAACAATGTAGCAGTGCCCACTAGTTTATTTCTAAAATAAATTTTCCAGGAACCAACAACAATGAAAAATGAAAAGCCTTTCTGATCCATGACCGGAATGGATACAATGTTTTTATGCCCCTTGGGCAAAACAAGTACATCTTCTAAAGTCAAAACAAAACCGGATTCTAAACCCAAAAGAAGTGATCCTATGTCAGTTGCCTCGACACTATGCCCGCTTCCGACAGTAATCATCACTTCCCCAGCTCCAAGCTTCCTACTTTGTTCCAGATCCTAATTCACGGTACAAATATGAGAACTAGCACCAGAATCCACTATCCATGAAGTAGAAAATACAGTAGCAGAACAATTTGTTTCCATAACTAAAAGTTCTGTACCTAAAGCGCCATGAAGAATCGGACAGTCTCTAGCACAGTGGCCCACCTCACCGCATTTGAGACAAGCGTCCTACTTCTTTCTCTTTGGAACCATTGGGGCCTTGCCCTTACACTTAAAGTCCTTGACTTGTGTCCCGTCCCCTTCTTGGTCTTTTTCTTCTTATTCTTGGACCTCCGAGAACCAGGAGAAATCACAAGGGCAGACTCCTTCATCCGCGGAGTCTTCATCTAAGACTGAGCGGTCACCAGTTTGTTCATCAATCCTGTTAAGTTGCACGCAATCTCATTGTAACACCCCCAAACCGATTGGGAATATTACAGCGCCGCAGACCCTCTCGGTGAGGATCTACCAGGCTAAATACAGAAAAAAAAACACGATAAACCATACATGCCAACACGCTAAAGTTGAACCACTAGACCAATTTGGTCTTTGCCACAACACAATATATCAAACATACATAACCGATTCTCATAATTCGTACCCGCGCAGGGGTTGGAACACATCAACATCCCCATAAAATGGGAGAACTATACAACGGAGAGACAAACAACAAGACTCTACCAGAATACTCAACGACTGGTCTTCATGTGATTAGTATCGTCGTCTTCCATCATCCTTCGTACCGATCCTATGATTCGCTCCCCAGCAACCTGCAATTACCTGGACGCAATACAGACATCCACACCTCGAATACTCGGGGGTTAGCAAAACACCACTGTTTTGCTAGTGCAAGTATAAAATATAAATACAAGCCATACATATCATATTCTGGGAATACAATGACTTGATTAATTTAGAAAGACTTCCCGAGATGTTTCATTTAGTTAAAATAGTTCAAGTCTTGAAAGTAGAGTTGAACAAGTAAGCACTTTAAAAATAACTCTGAATCCCGGGAGTTTTTTATTGGAAAATAATCACAAAAGCTATAGCCATACATCAATTCACATCTGAGGACCAATTCTACACAACACATCATCCATAAGCCATTCTAGTCCAAGCACCTCTGATAAATATGTATTACGTCCCAAGCATTATGGCAAGTCAAAACATCGTGATACTCCGGACATATCACAAAAATGCATCAAGCCACAAGGCTAAAAATACTCCTGGTTAACCATGGATCCGACAATACGCGAATCCCTCCTCGACCCCGTCGGGCCCTCTCGGAGTGGCTAACCCAAATGTTCGCGGAACCGTCATAAGCGGAACCCTCCTAGGCCCCGTCAGGCCCTCTCGTAGTGAACGAATATAACTCTCACACTCAGAAGTAATATCCGACTTCCAATGCAAAGGACTATAAACCATATACTCAGAGTACTCACTATAATGGCCTCCGAAATCGGGCAAAAGCAAGATTAACAATATAATCTACAAACTATGAAAAGTAGCAATGAAACGAGGTAAACAACTAGTAAAATGTTTTAAAGAATTCACAGCCTTTCGGAACCCATTTTGGGACACAGCTCAAGGTTATTTCCAAACTACAATTCCAATCACAAATCACAGGGTCCGAGACCCAAATATTCACATCGACATCCTCCCAAGGTTTATTCGCATCCCGTGCTAGTAATGCACGGACCTCGGAGCCTCCATGAGACATACCCGATTGAAAAAACCAATGGAAAACCACACAACATCACACATCATCATGACGACAGTCATCTAACAGTACCACACGAAAACCGGTCACAACAAACAATACTAATACCCATTCTCAGAATGACACATTCGTTCTTGAACACTCAAGTTAATTTGAAGAAGATATTTATCGAGAATAGATACTTATATATATATATATATATATATATATATTGATTCTTTTGAAAGTTAAATAACATTCAATTTTCACATATAGACAATCACCAATTTATTATGTCTATGAAACACGAAGTGTATGAGCAAGATAATTACCTCAAAATCATGAGCAATGGAACGTCGAACGGACGGGTTCGAGCAGCCCCCATGCTTCCAAATAATGATCAAGAATCTCGAAAGTCTCCCGAATACTACGCGAACAATACCATCACGAATCATCGAACTAATCGGAATCCAAATCAACACTAAGAACATCAAGGATCTAAGTGTTCTCAAGGAGATCAAGAATCATTATTCCGGGTGATACAAAATCAATAAATGAGTTGTCAAACCAAAAGCCACGGCCAAGACACTCAATAATACTCAACCGATCGGATAAGATCGGGTAAAAATCACCAAAACCAAGAAAAACCCCCAAATTCAAGAAACTAGGGTTCTAAGAAGAGAATACCTTGATTTGAGCAAGGGAGATGATTAAATGTTGTTAAACACCTACAAATCCACTCCAAGATGAAGCTTGATGATGAAGATCACCCAAAATCTCCCTTGGAACTCGCTCTCGATGGAAAGAGAAGAAGAAAAGTGAGAAATGACGAAGTGAAGCCTACTGCCCAGTATTTATACTGGATAGTTATTAGCGTGCGTTAACCAGACAGCATTAGCGCACGCTAACGAGGTCAACGCCTCAGAATACTTGGCCTGTAACAGTTAGCGTGCGCTAACGGGTCACGAAACCAGTCCAGTAGCCCCTGGACAGATCTGCACCTATCAGGTAGCGTGCGCTAGGAATAATGATTAGCGTGCGCTAATCAGTCAATAGCGTGCGCTAGCTATCAACCTTAGCGTGCGCTAATGAGACCCCAGTCCCAGTCTAGTAGCTCCTGGACTGCCAGTTAGCGTGCGCTACATGCCCGGTAGCGTGCGCTAACAATAGCACAGTAGCGTGCGCTACACCACAAGCGGTAGCGTGCGCTACATTGAAATGGGTCAAAAACTCATGAAATGGTCTGGAATGGAAATCAAACACGTGTCAACTCATGACACAACCATACATGGCACAACATTCCAACGATGTGGACCATAACAATCCGATAAAACCCAGAAAACTCAATGAATCCAGAACAAAGATCTCGGGTATTACATTCTACCCCTCTTAAAAGAAGTTTCGTCCCCGAAACTTGAAACATAGAGCGATCAACGCAAAATAATTCCAGATAACATCCGTTATCCGTTGCCGACAACCTGCAACGAATCACATGCAGCACGTGGCTGCTAGCATCGATATTGCGATGCCAGAATGATAACGAATCACAACGAACAAAATCAATATGGTTGACCAGCCCGAATAGTACATCAATTAAAACGCGAGTTAATCGCTGAACAATTACGAAATTACACAACACAAGGATTGGAAGATCAAAAACGAAGTTAATTTTCCGAACTTAAGGAAATTACGAAGAAATATGAACGCTCAAAAATCACGATACAAGACCAACAAGACTGGACAACAAACGATCGAACCACAACGATCGAGACAACATCGGTCGAACAATCATATTCGAATCACGACGGACGACAAAATCAAATAACCATTCCGAAGTCCACATCTCGACTCCAGACAATAGATGGTCTGGTAAAAACGACAAGATATACATTAACATATGACTCATAGGAATGGAGTCGAATTCGGAAAAAAGTCACAATGAAAAACGGATTAATCCGAAACAATACCACAACTCGTTCGATCAAAAAAAACAAAAGATTAGGACAAGTTCAGAATATATCAACGAACACAAACGAGTTGATATGATTGAGAACACATAAGTTCAAAAATCCGATTCTCTTCCAATAAAAGAAGTTCATCCCCGAAATTCGAAACAACAAGGCAAGAAAATAACACAATATACAAATAGCAGACTACACTCTCAGGGACTCCTCGGAGTCGATCTTGATATTAGTGCTCAAGTCTGTGCCTCAGAAGGCTCGGTGACTAACTGGCAGAACTAAACTCGGTGCCCCTTGAGTCCACACTTGTAATACGTTACTGGCGGAGAAGGGCAATGCGCACGAACATGCCTCGACACATTATAGTTAAAACACCTCCTGGCTTTACCAGGAGTCAAAGCAGACGACGTGAAACTCTCAGTCCCACGCATTGTGCGATGGAGTCTCACAGTAGAGAGACTACGATGTTGCAATCTAGAAATACCAACTCCTGTATTGTCCATAAGGTCATCAGACTTCCTCTGCTTCTTCGACTCGTGCACACGCTCCAAAGATAACGAAGCTAGTTCGTAGGCTAAGGCTCGATCCTGTTAATCCCTCAATGAAGTGCACGTAAATCTCTCCATATACTGGCGAATCTCCAGCTTCATACATCTGTCACAATAAAGGATCTTCTCTTCTTCGGTTCTCACCTGATCTCGCACATAACTGAGTTATTTGCTATAGTCGATGATAGCCTGCGACACCGATATATCTTGCGGTTCTGCCAAATAAAATTCACGAATCCTCTGATCTCTAATCAGTTTCGGATAGAACTTAGCTCCCATAAACGCCTAGGACTCTGTCCACGTGACATCACGACACTACTAGGAAAATAGGATTCAACATCGCCCAATTTACATCGGTTTTTAAGAAAAACGATGTTAAAAAAAAGACGGTGTAATTGTAATTTTTTTAAACGTTAACATCGGTTCTTAGAAGAACCGATGTGAATTTCAGTTTTTTAACATCGTTTTTGTAAAAACCGATGTGAATATCAGTAGTTTAACATCAGTTTTTTAGAAACCGATGTGAATATCAGTAGTTTAACATCAGTTTTTTTAGAAAC
This sequence comes from Orobanche coerulescens, assembly GCA_033398695.1. NCBI lineage: Eukaryota > Viridiplantae > Streptophyta > Magnoliopsida > Lamiales > Orobanchaceae > Orobanche > Orobanche coerulescens. The sequence continues at coordinate 59,251,936 of CM065806.1, forward strand.
CGATGTGAATAGCAGTAGTTTAACATCGGTTTTAATGTGTAACCGATGTGGAACGTTTATATTTTTTTTCAACCCTACGCAGGCAGTCTTCTCCTTTCATTTGTCTTCAACACTCAACGAACCTTCCCCTTTCATCTTTCTTCTCCAAACTTGTCCAAGAAAATGATAATCAGTGTTCCTTCATCATCCCTAATCTCAATCGCTCTACATCATCCATCATCCCCGTTTCATCAATCCCTCAAAGGTGAAACCTCCCGGCAGCCAAATTTAGGGATAAATGCGGTGAGAACATGATTGAGTATTACGTCGTTTTAGTGTAAAGACCTAGGCTGTTTTTGGTCGTCGTCTCCGATTAACCACACTAGAAAGAGAGCCGCCAGTTCCCCAACAAGCAAACAGCAGATATCGCCGGCAGTCGTATTCTCCAGAGGTAACTCAATCCTTTGTACTTTTCGTTGCACTTTTGATTCTATGGTCTAGTTTTCCTTCTTTGTTTTTGTGTGCATGAATTTGAAGCTTGGCGAATGGTTTTATTTGAACACTTAAAAATTCGTATCGGGGAGTCACTTCAAGCTCTCTTGCGAATTAGCCTGCTTTCCTAAGAGCATTCTTATGCCTTCTATTGCTAGTTTGATAGTACCTGGCCGGCCTGAACCCATTTTATTTATACCAGATCGCCCAAAGCTAATTTTTAAATTGAAATTATTATAAGGGTAAGTTAGTACAGGTTAAACTAGATAGAAATGATCTTAGCTCCCCAGACTTAACCGGCGTCACCAACCCATTTGATTGTTATTTAACCCGTTTCTAGTCCGAGAAGGGGAAAACTTATAAAAGTGTAAATCATGTTTTTACCTTTAAAAGTAGTGCTCGCGCACGTCGTAACTCTTAAAAACGAAGAAGTTATGGTCTATCAAAAGATATGCTGAAAATATATATTTTTACACTATTGATAGCTTTTAGTTTATGCTGAAAATTAACTTCAAAGTCATTTTTGGACGCCTTAACATCGGAATTAACTGAAACGGACGAAATAAAAGTTGTAATGTTTTATATATACATATTAGTCAAGTCGGATACTTTTCAAAATGTTTTATACTTGTTTAGTCGCTAAAAGTGTATATTACGACTATTGATAGTCAACATCGACAAAACTATATTTTACCAACTAAATCTTTATACAAACATGTACGGGTGATATAACATTTTATAAAATGCATACATAACATATCATTGTTGTGCAACCCAGTGTCAAAACAAACATAATACCATAATAGTTACATTCTTGCGGAATCTTACTAGTTACATTCTTGTTAGATGTTACTTTCGTTTTGAATATCTTCTCGTCATTTGGTTTTGAAACTATTTTGTTTGTCCAAATTGATCTAACAGTCTTAAAATGGATCGAGTTTGGATGAAAGCTAGTCGAATAAGTGTTGAATATGAGAATGGAGTTGAACAATTTCTAGAATTTGCACAAAAAAATCGACCAGAACCCGATCAAAAGTATTATTGTCCTTGTATCAATTGTGTGAATGGAAGAAGACATGAAGTTGGAAAGATTCGAGAACATCTTCTTTGTGATGGAATTAACAAGAATTATAAAATATGGACATGGCATGGTGAATTGATGGACTTTTCAAGTGAGCACTCGAAAGACACTCATGACATTGATGTGGATACATATGATCGAGTTGAGGACATGATTCGTGATGTTTGACAAGAATCTTTTCAACGAGCACATGTGTATGATACATTGAAAAGTGATTCAGAGATACCTTTGTGGCCGGGATGTAAACTCTTTACACGGTTGTCAGCAGTGTTAAAATTGGTTAATCTGAAGGCAAGAAATGGATGGAGTGATAAAAGCTTTACCGAATTGCTTGAACTGTTGACGGAGATGCTTCCAGAAAATAACACATTACCGAATCGTAATTATGAGGCAAAGAAGATATTGTGTCCGATGGGAATGGAGTACAAGAAAATACACGCATGCCCCAATGATTGCATATTATATAGAAAAGAGTTTGAAACATTGCATAAGTGTCCCACATGCGGGGTATCGAGGTACAAATCCAAGTCTGATGATTTTAGTGGTGATAGCACAAAACGAGGTTCCCCTGCGAAGGTGTTATGGTATCTTCCAATAATTCCAAGGTTTAAGCGATTGTTTGCTAATGCAGATGATGCGAAGAACCTCATATGGCATGCGGATGGGAGAAAATGTGATGGATAGCTTCGCCATCCGGCTGATTCTTTACAGTGGAAGAAAATTGATAACTTGTTTCCAGATTTTGGGAATGAGGCAAGAAATCTTAGACTCGGACTTGCTACAGATGGGATGAATCCATTTGGTAACATGAGTTGTAAGCATAGTTCATGGCCGGTTATGCTTGTGATTTACAATCTACCTGATTGGTTGTGCATGAAACGGAAATATGTTATGTTATCTATGATGATTTCAGGCCCAAGACAACCAGGAAATGACATAGATGTTTATCTAAGTCCTTTGATTGAAGACTTGACAATGTTATGGAAGGAAGGGATAAACGTGTTTGATGGGTATCGTCAGCAAAGTTTCAAGTTGCGTGCATTGTTATTTTGCACCATTAACGACTTTCCAGCATATGGAAATGTGAGTGGGTATGGTGTTAAGGGGCATCACGCATGTCCTATATGTGAAGAAAACACAAGTTACATACAACTAAAGCATGGGCAAAAGACTGCTTACACTCGACATCGAAGGTTTCTTGAACGTTATCACCCTTATCGTAGATTAAAAAAAGCTTTTAACGGATCTCAGGAGGATGGAACTGCACCTACACCCTTGACGGGTAAACAGGTTTATGATCGGGTTAAAAACATCAATACTATATTTGGGAAGACCAAGAAGAAGGCTATTGAGAAAAATATCTGGAAGAAGAGGTCGATATTCTTTGAACTACCATACTGGTCCCATCTAGATGTTAGGCATTGTATTGATGTTATGCATGTGGAGAAGAATGTGTGTGATAGTGTAATTGGTACACTTTTGAACATTAAAGGCAAGACGAAAGATAATGTGAAGGCTCGACAAGATTTGCTTGAGATGGGTATACGACCAGAGCTACATCCACAATTAGTAGGTAAACGTACCTATTTGCCTCCAAAGATGTCACACTTTATCAAAAAAAGAGAACAAGTTTTTGCCAGTGTCTACGGGGCATGAAAGTGCCGCAGGGATATTCTTCCAATATCAAGAGTCTTGTGTCATTGCAAGATCTGAAGTTAGTTGGATTGAAATCTCATGATTGTCATGTATTAATGCAACAACTCCTGGCGGTGGCCATACGTGGCATCTTACCTAAAAAGGTAAGACATGCCATAACTCGCTTGTGCTATTTCTTTAATGCCGTATGCAGCAAAGTGGTTGACCCTATGAAGTTGGATGAGTGGGAGAAAGAGGCTTCCGTTATCTTATGTCAATTAGAGATGTATTTTCCTCCTTCATTTTTTGACATCATGGTTCACTTAATTGTTCATTTAGTAAGGGAAATTAGAGTATGTGGTCCCGTTTATTTAAGGTGGATGTATCCTGTTGAGCGGTACATGAAGATCTTAAAAGGGTATACCAAAAATCCACATCATCCGGAAGCATCTATTGTCGAGAGATACATTGCCGAAAAAGCTATTGAGTTTTGTACAGATTACTTGTCAAAGATAGAAGCTGTAGGGCTACCGAAGCCTCGTCATGATGGGAGACATGAAGGTAAGGGAACTCGCGGTGTGAAAGTCCAAACTAAGAGTCGAGACGAAGTGTTTCAAGCGCATTTGTATATATTAAATAACACTGACGAGGTCCTCCCTTACTTGACTGCTCACAAAAATCTTCTAAAGATGAATTATCCTCGCATGAACGAAAAATGGTTGTTGAACGCGCATAACAAAACTTTCTTAAAGTGGTTTAAAGAAAAAATTAGTCTTGATAATAGTGCTTCCGATACATTAAAATGGTTGGCACACTGGCCTAAGTTTGATGTCATTACTTGGAGTGGATATGATATCAATAATTGCTCCTTCTACACAAAGTCACAGGATGACAAGAGTACTGTTCAAAACAGTGGGGTCACTCTTCAGGCCGAGTCCATGCACTTTTCTAGTTCTAAAGATAAAAATCCTGTTATGGCATCTGTAACTTACTTTGGAGTCGTTGAAGATATTTGGGAGGTTGATTATGTCATATTTCGAGTGCCTATTTTTAAGTGTAAGTGGGTTGATAATAACACAGGTTTGCGAATTGATGAGTTGGGATTTTCATTGGTAGACCTTCGCAAGGTAGCTTGTATGGACGAGCCTTTCATCATGGCATGTCAAGCAAAACAGGTGTTTTATATCAACGATCCATGTGATGAAAGATGGTCAGTGGTGCTTCAAGGTAGAATCATGGATGTTACTCATGAAGATGAAGGCTCAACACTTGAAAATTATGAGACTGTTGCACGCATGCCTTCTATGATGGAAGAAAATGAAGTGGATGATGTACATGCTACTCGTCATGATCATGATGAAGGCATATGGGAGAACGTTCTTATATAAACTAGGCTTTTACCTTTGGATTTTTATTTTGTTATTTTCTAATATTTAATATGTGTAATGTTAAACGTGATTTCAGTTTACAATCTTGGGAATGAATGTTTAATATGTGTAATATGTGAATGAATGAATGATGGATGTTTTTTATTGTGAATTAATTATTTATTTGATTACCTTGTCCAGTTATCTCCTTCCTGAGATTTTTCAATCTTTAGAGAAAGTTGTAGTTTTAGATGATGATATCGTTGTTCAAAGAGATATGTCAGCCCTGTGGAACCTTGACATGGGTGGGGAAAGTGAATGGGGCCATGCAGTCATGTGCAGTGAAGTTGTTTCACCTGAAAACTTACCTGCCAAGTAGCAGCTTCGATGAAAATTCTTGTTCTTGGACTTCAGGAATAAATATTATTGATTTATCTAGGTGGAGGATGCATAATGTTACCGAAACATATCAGCGCTTGGTGCATGAGGTGAGTGGAGACATTTTCACACTTGGATATGCTCCAATTTTATTTTTGTTGATGAATTCTCGGAAACTCTGGTTTTTAAGTACAGAATAAAATATATGCTTTATATTGAACTGCAAAGTTGAGAAGAGACAACCTGAGTATTCCACTGGGCTCAGGCACCAATTGGAATTCTAAGGATTATATTATATGCCCTAGAATTCTATTTACCTTGCTGACGACAGACAATATAGCCAGCATACCTGAATGAAAAAGCCATATTAGAATTATGACAAAGATTGGGAAAAGGACTGAAAAGGGATTGGGGGGAAATGAAAAGGTGGAAGCATGGAAGAATAGAGATGGAGAATAAATGAAAAGCAGGGAGAAAATGTGAGACGAAACACATAAAACAAAGATTCATGGCAAGTTGCTCTGATTTAGGAAGTATATTTCAGAATATAATGCCCTTCAAGACATTTTTAGGGGATCGGTTCTTGTGAATGTTAAAATTTACCAGGCATATCATGGTTCAGGAAGTTAAGAGTGTGCTAGAGACAAGTCAGGAAGAATTGAGATTTCTTCTAACTCTCAAGAAATGTTACTCCAAATGATTGCATTGGTTTGATTTTGATTGTTTGCTTCATAGATTTGAGTGGCTGTTTTATGCAATGTCCAGATAACTAACAAAATCCTCTCTTTTAAACAAGTTATCTGGTCTTAAAATTGAACTTCTCTTGTTTGTAGTCTTAATGGAGTCTTGAAATCCTTAATATGCATTACCTGAAACCTTATCCAAATTTGACAGAATATCATATCCGTATGCATAATATACTGTGGTATGGCAAAATTTTCACTTTCTTGAAATGTCGTTGAGCTTACGAATGTTGTTTAAGACTGTGTTTGCTGTTTCTTTGTTGATTTCTGCATTAAATCTTGCCCTTTTGTCCATTCTCTCTGTCCATCAACTTTAATTGTTGTTTGTGGTAGAAGTCTATTGTCTAGTGCTCTGTATAATTGTTATTGAATGAAGTCATGGCACATGGTGAATGATACATCTATGATTGAAGAGTTGATAAATTGAAAAATCTCAGGAAGGAGATTGAACAACGATATGTGTTTGGTGCATAAATCCATATGTATATAAATGTGGATATATATATATAGTAGTGCTCGTGTTCTACATAAGAAGTATTCGTTATTATTTGCTGCATTAATTGCTATGCTTCTTCTGATGACATGACTTACATGTTATTTTCATCGGAATTGCATTCCATGTTTTCCTTTTCTCTAGTCAGGCAAACGTTGTGCAAGAAATTCTTAGAATGCTGCTCGTTTGTTTTAATGCTGCTCGTTTGTTTATTAATATCACGCCTTTAATTCGTTAATCTTGCTCTTCTAAGTTACTACCGTTAGTTAACGGATTAATCTTTGACTTGATTAGTGGTGTTTGTGATTATTAGTCTTTGCTCTTGAAAATCTTAATCTTTGTTAATGGATTTTAAAAGGCTGATTGGTTTTAAAAGGCTGATTGATTTTAAAAGTTTGATTGATTTTAAAAGTTATTTGTCAATAAATATATTTCCACATGTCTATAGCTTAAAAATGAATTTCTTTTATTTCATTGCTTATGATCTTCTTATTAACTTATTACTAAATGAGACACATGTCTACTCCACCGAGATCTCGTTCCACTTCTCCAAGAGACTATATCGAGAAAAACTAGACAATCGACACGATGTAGAGATATGACAAAAACACGAGTGGATGGAAAAAAATTACCGCTTGACCTCGATAAGGTCACAGGAAAAACCAAAAGAGCTCATAAAGTGAAGTTAAGCACGTATTTGAGAAAACTTGCTCGAGATAATGTTTCTATTTTGCACCCTAGATGGTTAGAAGTACCAGAATCGGATAAGAATATGATTTGGCAGGATGTTTTGGTATGTTCAGTAAAACCTTATCCACTTAACTTGCATGTTTGGACATTTTAAGATATTTTACCGTATTATTATTATTGCCTAATTCTTTAATTTTCATTGTTATTGTTAGTCCAACTTTGATATTAGCAATAACGAACAATTGAAAGATAAGATATTGCAATCAGTGGGCTTAAAGTGGAGACAATTTAAATCAGAATTGACACGTGACTGGGTATATGGTGCATACAAGGACATGTCTCCTTGTGAAAAATACAATATCTCGGAGACTGATTGGGACGAATTCAAAAAGATTAGACTAGATATTTCTTGGGAGGTAAATCTGAGTTTTATTGTCTACTGCAATGCTTGTGTATTGTTATTCTTGTGTTAGTGATTCTCTTCATAATCACAGGTAAAAAGGAAAAAAGCACAGGACATCCAAAAACTGAACACGGCTCCCCATACGATGTCTCGTGGAGGTTATGATTGGCTTGAAGAGAAGATCATGGAAAGTAAACTAAAGCAACGGCAAGAGGAAGCCAAACAATCTGGTGCTGATACAATTATTGATCCTCCATCTCCTCCGACACGCCACCAAAAATATAAGTTGGGTCGAATTAAGAAATCGGGTGAGATGACATTCGATGCGGACGCGAGATCGCTAAGAGAATTGTAAGTTATTAATTTTGTTCGCTTTTCCTATATGTACACAATAAAACTCTCTGTGTTTAAGCTAAAATGCACCAAACAAACACCCCTGCATAAAATCCTCTTCCGTTGAATTTCCGCAAAAAAATTAACGGCGTTCATTTTTCGTTAATAAAATATAAAAATATTAAAAAAAATATTTAAATTCAGAAATGATTTAAAAAATCTGAAATTATTTTTGAATTTCAAATTTGATCTAAAAAATCAGAAAATTAACTGAATATTTTAAATTATTGAAATTCAGAAAATATATGTGACAAAATATATTTTGAATTTCTTTAATTTTTGAAGGAATTCCTTAAAAATTAGCATGAAATAATTACATTTTTAAAGTCAAAAATTATATAATTTTAGGTTAGTGTATTATTTTAGGTACTCGGGCACTCGTTTTTCTATTTTCTCTTAATGATGAGTTATTTGATTACATGTGATGGTGAAGATTATTACAAGTACAATAATGTTATCATCAAAAAAATAAAAAACTTAAATCACAATAACTCATTCGTTCAATAACTAGAAAGCTCTAAATGCTTAAAGACCATTTCACTGTTTGACTTATTGTTATTAATTTTTATTTAAATATATGATTGTTTTACAAGTTATTCAAATGCTCTATCTTTATTTGTTGTAGGATGAGTTTGAGGAGCAGTGCTCACAGGGTTCCTTTGTTAACGAGGGTCGCAAGGATATATTAGCAGCTGCAGTTGGGCGACCAGAGCACCCGGGTCGTGTTCGTGGTGTTGGATTCGGTGTGGGCATTCGAGAGTACTTTGGAGGTCGTTCTCGTGGGTCGGCAACATCATCAGTAAGTCCAGAATTTTTGAAGCGCCTAACACAAGAGATTACACGAAGTCACACAAAACTTAATGAAGCAGTTCGGCCCCGCTTTGGAATCATTGAATCAATCTCAACATACTCCAGTACATAATGACACACCTCCTCTACGTGTCAGCACAAAGGGGAGTTGTATTGTCGCTGCAAACCCCTTAGGGTAGGAGAAAAACGTGGACAAGGTCGATCGAGTTGAGTTGTATATCGATGAGCATCCTCCTCGTCTGGTAGCCCTTGGGAGAGTTATTGAGGGGGGGCCAACCTTACACGGTGTGCCTCTATCTGGTGATTTAGCTAGAGTGATGGTTGAATATGTTCGAGACCCTGATGCTCCAGTCCCGGTTCCCACGTCGGAGGTAAGTTTAGTGGGGCAAGCCGTAGGTGGTTTTATTGCATGGCCAAGGCGTCTAATCAAATCTGTTTTAGCACAGGTATTTCTTCCTTTTGTCTTTATTAGAAAAAATATACATTTTATTAAATAGAAATAGAATAACTAATAATAGTCGGATATAAGGGGTATACATTTCTCTTCATCTGTTATGAGTTGAGCTTGTTGAGCTTTCATTGACAAAGATTTCACTACAGGTTCTTCTATCAAAATCCCTTTGTCTTTGCCATGTGGTTGTTGAATTATTGTTGGTGTTGTTGTTGGTTCTTTGATGACAACGTCACATACCTCTAATCATTTGTTTGTATGCGTGAATCTATTATGAAATATATGTAGAGATTTAAATGTGGTCTGCCCTCATTTTTTTGGTGATTAATATTATGTAGTTATTATTGTATTCTTGTTCTAAAACATTGTTTCTCTTGCTCTGTTTTTCATTCTGATTTCGTCGCCGTTGTCTTCAATCGTTGCTGCCAGGGATTTTCTGTTTGCTGCTTCCAAAATTACAGATAATTTGGTGTTCTGTACTTCCTAGGTGGCATGTCTGTTTGTGTAATTTTTAGTTTATTCGTGCCGTATGCAAAAAAGAAACCTGACTAATTAAAAAAAATGCAGGTACATGTTGTGATACAATTTTTATTAGCATCCTTTTTTGTCTTCCCGAGCTGGACCACCCATTAAGGTTATGAAATCAGGCCTTGTGAGTTCTAAAAGTTTTTTGTCTTCCCGAGCTGGACCACCCATATCAACTACGCTGGTTTTGTGCCTCCACTGATTTCATGCTTTGGCCTTGTGAGTTCTCATCCCATTTAAAGAGTTCTATTGTTTTATATCCGATGTCCTTACTTTTATATTATTTCATATTTTTTAAGGATATTGTGCAACCAAAAAAGAAGCGAGTTCGACCGGTTGATGATTCAGAATCCGTACAAGATCCAATTTTGGAATTGCTTAAAATTTCCCCATCCCTTTATAAGAATCCTTTGCGGGTGCCGTTGGGTGATTTCTTTGGCGTAGTTGATACTGAGGTGCCATTGTACATATGCCACACCGATGTTTTAGAAATCTTTCACGGGAATGATTGGCTTAGCATCTCAGTTATGCAACTCTGGATCACGTAAGTAAATTTTATAACTAATTTTTAATAATATGAGTTTATGTTAGTGTTATGTCTGAGATTTTGTTAAATCGTTCTTCTGTGAAACGTAGCTTTATCATGATGATAGTGTTAATTGAGATTCAATGTTGTTGATGATTATTACATACATTAAACACTTTTGCTAAAGTCACTGAACAAATTGTGATTTTATAGTGTCAATCGGTTATACAACTCTGATAATAATCTGCATTTAATTTATAGTTATCAAAAGTTAAACTTCTTTTTATTGGATATTAGGTACCTAAAATCATTAATCGTAGACACGATGAATGATAATTTGTATGGATTCCTTGAGCCTCATCCATACAAAGTATGGGTAATAAGAAGTCCGAAGCCACATCGTACATTCTACGACATATCCAGGATTCAAAAACAGATTTTTCTAGGAGCTTATCACCACGAGTAAGTACAACGACCTAACAGCTTAGCGTCGATTTTAAACAATGCAACACTTTTGGTTAAATAAGAAATTTTATAACTTGTTTATCAAAATTAGCTTGTTTCTTTTCAAAATGCAGGCGACATTGGCAACTCTTGGTAATTTTACCTAAGCAAGGGACTGCCGTGTGGTTTTGTTCATTACATCGTAAGCCCGATCAGGATATCAAATTCATAGTGCAGGTAAGCTTCAAGAAGTGAAATGAATAAAGATAGAATGATTTATACATTTCTATTCGCTTTTTTGTTAAGCGCAGATTCGCTTCTTGTTGGCTACATGATTTTTCTTGTTATATTGGCCTTCTCCAAAATCAACAAAAACATCATTTCCTTCCAAATGTGGCCTTCTAGGTTTGGATGTTCTCGAGGACCTGTGGAACCAATAGAAAGCTGTGAATCTCTCTTAGTTATTTTGTGTTCTGTTTTGTTTGCTCGTTTTGTCTGACTGAATATGTTGTTTGCTGCTTTGCATTCCTTCTTTACTAAAGGTGCAACGTAGTAGAGGCGCTGAAATAGGAGCAGCATATGTATGACTTTCTTAATGTGTTTAATTGTGGATAACCAAACAAAATGGGTTTATATTATATAGCCTCAATTGGTCTTGTGCCCAGGTCTATGATGAAACATGGATCCATGATGAATATACAAGAGATGGGTGCCGAATATCATCTTTATATTCATCACTTGTCTAGCATATCCATTTCAGTGATTTAGCATACCTTGATTTAGTTGACTGTCTTATAATCCTGTGACTTCTTGTACTATTCATAACACAATTATGTTTTCCTTACTTCTAGTATTGTGACCTAATTGAGAGTGTTGGATGGTGCGCACACGAGTAAATCCAAGCAGGTCATTCAATGGATTTATCCCAAAGTAAGTAAAATTTCAATCCCAAAACTTACGTATAATTTTGTGTGATTTTATCTTGCTTGACAAATATTCTTTTACCGATTGCAATTTTTAATATTTCTTTTTTTAGTGTAATAAACAAAATGGTGGTTGGGAGTGTGGATATTATGTCATGAACTGGATGCGGACCATAGTTTAGGCTGGGATTGCAGAAAATTGGATGGAGGTAATTTTATCAAGTCAAATTAATCATATTTTTTTTTTCTGTTTTTGTACTGAAAAGTATTTTCATAAATTATATGACAGATATTTAGTGATACTCAAGCGCTTCCTGAAGAGAGCATTAAAGAAATTCGAACGCAATGGGCGAAATATTTTCTTACCAAATTTGTTTAGATTTTTTCTATGACATACAAACGGTTGGTTCTTGTTATTCTCGAATCGGTAAGTTCATGAAGTTAAAATTTTTTGGGACTTTTATAAGGATGTGTATTTTTATTTTGTAGTTACTTGATAATGCTTGTTGTAAACAGTTGAGATAGTTACAAAATTCTTTGCTTCATAGTTCATAATACATTTGTTGCTTAAAAATTATGTTTGGTTGGTTGTTGTTTGAGATGTTGTTTGGTTGGTTTTCGTTTGAGATGTTTGGTTGTTTTCGTTTCTGATCAGAAAAAATTATTGGTGTAGGTTGGGTCAATTTTTTTATACAGGAATCGACTGGGCAATTCTGGGAACAATCCACATCGGTTAGAAACCGATGTGACTTAAGTATTATTAACATCGGTTGCAACCGATGTAAATTCACATCGGTTATAAATCGATGTGAATTAAGAGTTATTTACATCGGTTGAAAACCGATGTGAATTAGATTTTTTCACATCGGCTAAAACTGATGTGAGTTAAGAGTTTTTTACATCGGTTGAAAACCGATGTGAATTAGAATTTTTCACATCGGCTAAAACCGATGTGAATTTACATCGGTTGTAAACCGATGTAAAAAAACGACATCGGTAGATACGACATCGGTTTTATAACCGATGTGAAACAACTAAAAAAACCGATGTCGTATCCTGTTTTCATAGTAGTGCGATCACGAGATTTAACAGCTTCCCACCAACTAGCGGCATCTTTGTCAATAAGGTACTGAGCGATAGGTACCTTCCGCTCTTAGGGACAATTGACAGCCTCGAATATGTTTCCCAACTAGAAAAGCCAATCGTCCCAGCCCAATGCATTCGCAGCATCGGCGAATCGAGGGGGATTCGTATGGATTACCTCTCGAAGCCATTGATTTACACTGACGTTCTGAGTCGCGTCAGTGTTGCGTTGAACCGCCTGGGTCAACTGAGTCATCTGTGTTGCTACTTGTTGCAGTGTAGTAGCAACACTAATACTAATGTCATTCCTGTCAATATTCTCTCGATCATGCGTCTGATCCCCGTGGCCATCCGTACCACGGTTGTGACCACGACCTCTGCCCCTCGGCATATTAACAAGCAACCACCTAACGCAACGAAAATCACGTAATCACACACAATAATTGTTGTCATTGGACAACACACATAGAATACGGTCACAAATGATCGGTCTAACAATCACAAAAGTTAGACCTAACGGCCAAAATGCAGTACCAAAGATTATGCCCAGACGGATTAGCGTGCTACAACAGAGGCTTAGCGTGCGCTAGCCATGCCATATTAGCGCGCGCTAGCTGCACACTTGGCGTGTGCTAATTGCTCCAATTCATTAACACATTATGAACATATGTCAAACCCTACCAAAATCGAAGGTTACAAATAAACAACAGCGTACAAATCCAAACGCCAACGGTTCACATAATTATAACATGACGCAAATAACCATCAGAAGATAACTAACATTCAAAACCGAATTCCCACCTCTCGGTCAAGAAAACTATCTCAATGAGTGCATATCGAATGACTAAGCGTCCCCACCACCCCTTTAATAACAACTCCGAGCATTATAGTCAAAATGATAGTAATATCATTACTACATACCTACTAACCGAAATTCATAACCGAAAAGTTAAAAGCGGAAATCACGTTTCAAGTAAATTTTTGATAGACCTCATTTGAGTTTTTAAAAATCAAATTTTGAAAATTTTCAAGGCAAGATGAAAATAAAATGTGTGTAATTTGAATTCTCAAAAATATTCTATCTCAAGGTTATCATAGGAAATCAAATTTTTTTCCTCTCTAGAAGGATGTTTTATAATGAAATTTACGTGACTTCCCAAAGCATTTAAATTTTCAAAATATCACGTTGATAAACTCTCCTTGCGTAGCCACACCAAAACATTACTACTGTAAAAACGATTTATACAAGGACATATATATATATATACATATACATCGGCACCACTCTACATTCTAGTACAATGCAAGAATCAACAATCATGGAGTACGTATTCACGATTCACGTTTAACTCCACATCATAACACAAAAATCACACAAGCTCGTGTGACACGAGACGCAACATATAGAGGGGTGACTTACATCCACAGATCGCACGAAGATGATGGTTGCACCTTGATACTAATCACGACCGACATCTTAGACGAAACATCGCGACACGACTCAGTCAGACAAAATCTGACAAGACAAGACCTGACAACACACGACTCAACCCGACAGCCTAGGTTTCCTCAACCTAAGCTCTGATACCATAATCTGTAACACCCCCAAACCGATTGGGAATATTACAGCACCACAGACCCACTCAGTGAGGATCTACTAGGCTAAATACAGAAAAAAAACATGATAAACCATACATGCCAACACGCTAAAGTCGAACCACTAGACCAATTTGGTCTTTGCCACAACACAATATATCAAACATACATAACCGATTCTCATAATTCGTACCCGCGCAGGGGTTGGAACACATCAACATCCCCATAAAATGGGAGAAATATACAACGGAGAGACAAACAACAAGACTCTACCAGAATACTCAACGACTGGTCTTCATGCGATTAGTATCGTCGTCTTCCATCATCCTTCGTACCGATCCTGTGATTCGCTCCCCAGCAACCTGCAATTACCTAGACGCAATACAGACATCCACCCCCCGAATACTAGGGGGTTAGCAAAACTCCACTGTTTTGCTAGTACAAGTATAAAATATAAATACAAGCCATACATATCATATTCTGGTAATACAATAACTTGATTAATTTAGAAAGACTTCCCGAGATGTTTCATTTAGTTAAAATAGTTCAAGTCTTGAAAGTAGAGTTGAACAAGTAAGCACTTTGAAAACAACTCTGAATCTCGGGAGTTTTTTATTGGAAAATAATCACAAAAACTATAGCCACACATCAATTCACATATGAGGACCAATTACACACAACACATCATCCATAATCCATTCTAGTCCAAGCACCTCTGATAAATATGTATTACCTCCCAAGCATTATGGCAAGTCAAAACATCATGATACTCCGTACATATCACAAAAATGCATCAAGCCACAAGGCTAAAATACTCCTGGTTAACCGTGGATCCGACAATACGCGAATCCCTCCTCGACCCCGTCGGGCCCTCTCGGAGTGGCTAACCCAAATGTTCGCGGAACCGTCATAAGCGGAACCCTCCTCGGCCCCGTCAGGCCCTCCCGGAGTGAACGAATATAACTCTCACACTCAGAAGTAATATCCGACTTCCAATGCAAATGACTATAAACCATATACTCAGAGTACTCACTAGAATGGCCTCCGAAATCGGGCAAAAGCAAGATTAATAATATAATCTACAAACTATAAAAAGTAGCAATGAAACGAGGTAAACAACTAGTAAAATGTTTTAAAGAATTCACAGCCTTCCGGAACCCATTTTGGGACACAACCCAAGGTTATTTTCAAATTACAATTCCAATCACAAATCACAGGATCCAAGACCCGAATATTCACATCGACATCCTCCCAAGGGTTATTCGCATCCCATGCTAGTAATGCACGGACCTCGGAGCCTCCATGAGACATCCCCGAGTGAAAAACCCAATGAAAAACCACACAACATCACACATCATCGTGACGACAGTCATCTAACAGTACCACACAAAAACTGGGCATAACATACAATACTAATACCCATTCTCAGAATGACACATTCGTTCTTGAACACTCAAGTTAATTTGAAGAAGACATTTATCGGGAATAGATACTTATATATATTGATTCTTTTGAAAGTTAAATAACATTAAATTTTCACACATAGACAATCACCAATTTATTATGTGTACGAAACACGAAGTGTATGGGCAAGATACTTGCCTCAAAACCACGAGCAATGGAACGTCGAACGGACGGGTTCGAGCAGCCCCCGGGCTTCCAAATAACGATCAAGAATCTCGACAGTCCCCCGAATACTACGCGAACAATACCATCACGAATCAACAAACTAATCGGAATCTAAATCAACACTAAGAACAACAAGGATCTAAGTGTTCTCAAGGAGATCAAGAATCATTATTCCGGGTGATACAAAATCCATAAATGAGTTGTCAAACCAAAAGCCACGGCCAAGACACTCAATAATACTCAACCGATCGGATAAGATCGGGTAAAAATCACCAAAACCAAGAAAAACCCCCAAATTCAAGAAACTAGGGTTCTAAGAAGAGAATACCTTGATTTGAGCAAGGGAGATGATTAAATGTTGTTAAACACCTACAAATCCACTCCAAGATGAAGCTTGATGATGAAGATCACCCAAAATCTCCCTTGGAACTCGCTCCCGACGGAAAGAGATGAAGAAAAGTGAGAAATGACGAAGTGAAGCCTGCTGCCCATTATTTATACTGGACAGTTATTAGTGTGCGCTAAACAGACAGCATTAGCGCACGCTAAATAGGTCAACACCTTAGAATACTTGGCCTGTAACAGTTAGCGTGCGCTAGACAAATAAGCGTAGCGTGCGCTAACGGGTCACGAAACCAGTCCAGTAGCCCCTGGACAGATCTGCACCTACCAGGTAGCGTGCGCTAGGAATAATGATTAGCGTGCGCTAATCAGTCAATAGCGTGCGCTAGCTATCAACCTTAGCGTGCACTAACGAGACCCCAGTCCCAGTCCAGTAGCTCCTGGACTGTCAGTTAGCGTGCGCTATATGCCCGGTAGCGTGCGCTAACAATAGCACAGTAGCGTGCTACACCACAAGCGGTAGCGTGTGCTACATTGAAATGGGTCAAAAACTCATGAAATGATCTGGAACGGAAATCAAACACGTGTCAACTCATGACACAACCATACATGGCACAACATTCCAACGATGTGGACAATAACAATCCGATAAAACCCAGAAAACTCAACGAATCCGGAACAAAGATCTCGGGTATTACACTCATTGCAGTTGAAATTCATAACAAACTGTGAGAAGGAATCAGGGAGAGATTGTAGGATAAGGTCGGTCTGAAGAGAAGTATCCATCTTGAAATCAAGAGCCTCCAATATCTCGATCATAGATATCATTTTGAGGATTTGGTACCCAACCTTCTCACATTCCTTCATCCTTGCACCGAACAGTTGCTTGGATATCTCATATCTAGCAGTTCGACTGTGCTCACCATAAAGCTCGGTTAAGTGAGATAGAATCTGCCTAGCATAAGTCATCTTCTTATGAGCTCTCTGAAGCTCATTAGACATAGAAGCCATCATGTAAGCACGGACTTTTACATCATCCTTAACCCATTTTTCATGGTTTTCAATCTCTTCCCGATTGGCTCTTGTCCGCACCGGAGGTGCCGGAATGTCCGTCTACAAGACGTATCCCAATGCCTCTATACTGAGGACTATCATCAGATTGCGGATCCAATCCACAAAGTTAGGTCCGATTAGGGTGTTCTTTTCGAGTAGAATTGCGAGTGGGTTCATTGTCATATTGAGAGTTATGTCTGCATTAAGTACGACAGATTAATTAGTGACTCATTCAATTATGATCTGAGTATCGAATTAAGGTCTTTTCTATTTTTTAACCCAACTCCCACTATTACTATCGAATAACACACTCCCATGTGAAATCCGGAAGTATCATTTGCTCTACTTCATAGTGGTGATCGAGCTCTTTATAAATCTTAATAGAGGGAAACCGAACAGGTCTCTAGTCTATTAATTTTCATAAAGTGGTGTCCAACACCAACCCATCTAATGGATTTGATCTTCTTTTTCCCCTTGTTCACTCCCCTCAACCTACACGGTTTCTATGGTTTGTGAACAATTTAAGTTTATACCATAGACGCAATTCAGTTTCACTATTGAATCTTATCCAGCAACCGAACACGTTTCTAGGGATAAAATTTGCTCCAACTGAAGGCATCCAATGCGCTCTCGGTAATTTATCCATCCTCCCCGAACGACTACCCTGATAACTCGGAAGCATAGCACATCCGGTTTGGATTTCGATTTTCCGAAAGCTCGATGGAGGGAAGGAAAACCTTGAAACCTTTTAAACTTAATAATTTGTCGTGGGAGAATTTTCGAAATTAATGTTACACTTTGCATATTAATTCATTTAAGCGTGTTTGAGCATTCATACCCTATGAATAAACATTCACAACCTAGTTGCTACCAACATGTAGTTTATGGACCGTTCCCTAGAACCAAAAACTCCGTAATCTAATTACAAGTCTTCGGTCTTGAATCTTCGTCTTCTCGAACAGATATTCCTCCGGTCTTCGTCACTACATATAAATTTTATATTGAAAAATTACATCCTAGATACAAATAATTCTAGTAAAATAAATAGGCTCACAACGGCCTTTACAACCCAATCGAATAAAACCGAACGATTCAAAACTAGGTCCATGAACCACATCTCCATTCAAAAGAATTCATCCAATAAATACTAAATAAATAGATTGCAAGTAGATTACATTGATCTAATAAATATATATAATCAACAATAAATAGAATCGATCCAATCAATTCAACAATAATCAACAATTTAATTTTCGTCCTTAGTAAACCCTTAAAATATTTTCTTTGAATTTTCCCTCATCCAAATTTCCAAATTAATGATTTTAATACTGGGAAAATCAATAAACGAAAATATACTGAAAAAAGAGACCCAGCGCCCGACAGCATGGAAGCTGCCAAGCAGCACCAGGCACCCTGCTCGTCAGCCTACAGGACAGGCTCGGCCGCCTACAGGAAACCGCTCGGCTGCCTACAGGGCACTCTCGGCCGCCTACAGGACGCGCTCGGCCGCCTACAGGACGCCACTCGGCAGCCTACAGGAAGGCTCGGCCGCCTACAGGAAACCGCTTGGCCGCCTACAGGACGCGCTCGGCCGCCTACAGGAAACCGCTCGGACGCCTACATGAACCTCTCGGCATCCTACAGGATACTCTCGGCCGCCTACAGGACGCGCTCGTCCACCTACAGGAAGCGCTCGGCATCCTACAAGAAGCGCTCGGCAGTTGTATGATATATCGTCCAACGATTACATACAGCTCATTTTTGGGCAGATTTCTAAAATCCTGTTATTCCTGATCTATATATTATTAATATAATTCATATTTCCAAGAAAAACCTGATTTATACCATAACATAAAATTACGTAAAACTAAATACTACGACGAACAATAAAATATCTACGATTATCAAAGTGATTCTAAATCACAAAACAAGCATTCCAAATGCTAAATATCGTATATACGATCGCAAGACCTTGCTCCGATACCACTGTTGGGATTCGGTGCCTAAAACGAAGGCCCAGTGGAAGCGGTAAAATGAAAATAAATTCGATCCGAATCCCTACGAGGATCGAACAAGCTACGTATATACGGATATAAAATAAACAAAGGAAGATTCGAAATCATACCCTTGTAGTCCGTTGATTAAATGGTGTTCTTCACTTGAGCGATTCCCCAAGCTTTAGGTGAACTTCCCCGCGAATCCGATTCGTCAAGCTTTTGAAATTCCAAGCACCGAAGCACCGTGCCTCTACTTTCCATGTGCTGGAAAAACGACTAGAATGACGACCACCCTATTAACCTCCAAGGTTACGGCTAGAATAGGATGATGAAGCTATAATATTTGATGAATACACTCTAAGTATATTTATCAAAAACTCTCTCTGTATTTACTAAGAAAGTGAAGAAGTGAAGAAGACAAGAAAAACTATTTTCTTTTTCTCTCCCTGCTTGCAATTCGTGGGATGTCCAGTGTGGGAGAGAAGTGAGTTAAGTCTTCATCATATTCTCCATCCCACATGACAAGATCCACCAATCAAATAATGACCTTGATGCTTGTCCCCACATGCCATGAGATTCCACTCATAATGGTGGAGACCAAAGATAAGGCTCACATGGAGGTAAGTGGGGCGGCCATCTTGAAGGAATCGGATGAGTTCGGTTCATTCTGGACTTTCGTGAGTCCAAACATATAAACTCTAATTCCGTTCCGATGTATTTATATCAATTAATTAATCCAATGAATTAATCACATCAAATACAAAATAATATAATTAATTTCTCCAAGAAATAATTATATCTATGAATTAAATTAATCACCCAGTAATTTATTTAATTCATTAGGCTGTAAATTAATTTATCCAATAAATCAATTTAGACATACAATGTACCAATAAATTAGATATCCAATATCTAATATTCATAATGAGAGAATAAGCTCGATTCATACCGTCGTCAATCCTATTGCTCGACTCGGTAGGTCCGTCTCAGTTAGCAATGGGAGGAACCATAGAGTAGTAGCACCACCTAGCCAGTCTGGCGGCCTACACTGTACCCCAACTGAGAACGAATGATAGGGATCATTCAAAAACCATACTATCGTGAATACCAGTATACGTATAAACACTTTTTTCAAATGTCCCGATCAAGTTATAGGGTCACGGTCAGGCAAACCCTATCTGTACTAGACGATATGCATGAGTTAATGAAAATCGAGATCATCGAGCTCTTGTGTATCCAATACAACTAGCTCCAATGCTTTAGCCAAAGACTTATGATCTCATCTGTCGACAACCACAGAGGACATATAACCCATTCACTAACAGGAGAAAGAATCATATCTTGGTATTCAGTAGAACCTGCTACTTGCCTGTCAAGATGCACGTCAAGGTTGACCTTCACCTTCCGGTTTTCTGGGTCGAACTACTCTAATGAAAATTTTAACGTCACAAGCACATTCCTAGTAAATCCTCAAGTCGAAGGTTCACGAATACCTATCACAACCTTTCGATTCCATCATTGACTGTCCCGGAGTGAAATCCGTGTGACGAATCGAGGGTGAGTTGGTTCGAGTATACTAATCTAATTAGCATACCTATAATGTGTGCTCCGACTAACCATTAGTGTTCGACAGGCACTCTCCAAGCCAAAGAATGTAACACCCCAAACTAGGCGGATATTACAGTGCCGTGGACCCCCGACTGGGACCCACCACGCGAATAAAAATTTACGAATTAAATAATATAATTGTAGTACCGAACCACATTATATCATCAATTACTCCGATGAGGAGTTTCATTATAACACACCCAAGAAAATACTGAATACATGTATATTTTATATGAAGATAAAATACACAACACTGAACGAAACGGAGTATCCAAATGGAAATCTGCAGCGGAAAATAAATGACAACAACATGAATGACTGAAAGGATTGGGGCCCCCTACTAGTATCACTGGGACTCCTCGCCGTCAACGTTCTATTCCCGTGCTTTTGCCTTGCCATGACCTGAAAACAAAATCCCCCAACGGGGTCAGTTACACAGAACAACAATCCTCAAGAGTTGAATAAACACAATCATATATGCTGTATAAACCACAAGTTCAATCAAAATCTCAAACCGTCGAACACATGCGATCAAAAGTGAATCGGTCAGATTATAACCCAATCCCGTTGAAAACATACGCAATCAAACATGCTGTATGAATCAACTAACAGTACGGATCAAAGGGTGGCGCCACACTACGCCCGGGATGGAAATGTGTCCGTGCACAAGCCACCAACGAGTATCGATCGAATACACGTGTGGTCTTGTACCTAATCAGTCTCACAAAGTAATCTTCTCGTGTGCACAGTCCAATGTGAGGCCAACAACCAACACACGACTTAATATGTGCCCGACATGAAAATCCTACACATACCAACCGGCACGCCAATATGACCCGGAATGTCACGATATAACAAAAGTGACATCGAAATTAATACTGACTCACCGAGATGAAATGACAGTGAAATGAATGATAGCTCAATGAAATGATTGGAACCGTCGTTCCTTGTGACTGAAGTGATTAATTGACAATTACAAGTCTCAATACGGTTAATACATTATGAATGAACTATAATTATGAATGAACAACAACGAAAGGAATGAATATCCTTTTAACCGAGTAAGAATTAACTTACCTTAACACCAGTGATGATACGATCTCTCTCGAACAACGTCCTAAGGAAACTACCGGTCGCTCGAACAACCTTGAATAACACAATTATCAACAACTCGCTTAATATACGAACCAAAAGTGATCATAACTAACCCAAGATGTCGATACAATAATTCCAAACTCATTGAGGCATTTCGACAAACACTTTGAAAACAAATTCCCTTCTTAAACAACTAAACCCATTTGTATCGAAAACCAACTTTTATTGAATGATCCAAACCACCAAAACACCATCAATACAATCGATAATCCAAACGAAATGCACAAATCGAGTTTACGATATCATTAAATTGCAAAACCCAATTCCAAGTCAACCGTGAAGGTGTTCTTGAGAAAAACTTCCAACAATCCGATGATAACTCGTAAAAACTCATAATCATATGTATATCCATCACAATTCATAATTATACCATCCAAAACATCATGCTCCAACTCAAAATCGAATTCAAGGGTTGAAGAAAGTTACCTTAGATTAGGATGAAAAATCCACAAATATGTTGTTGATCCACACTAAAACTTGAAGAAGATGAGAATCTCTGAGTTTTGATGATGTTAAAACACTCCAAGATCGCCCAAAATCGCCCCAAGGAAGAGAGGAAGAAGTGAAATGAAGAAATGAGCTTGTTCTCCTCAACAAAACGCAGTTATAGAAGAATCTGCACTGTGTGCCGCGGCACGGGCTGAGTGTGCCGCGGCACAAGGCCAAAAATGCCCAGCAAAACAGTTTTGTGCTGCGGCCCGTCCAGAAGGGGCCGCGGCCCGCGGTACAGCCCGCTCCAGCATCAAAAAGGCACACGGTACAGTCTTAGCTATTTCGACCATAACTCCTTCGTCCGGACTCCGATTGACTCACCGTTTGAACCATTGGAAAGCTAACTTGATGCTATATAATATTGAAAAGATTCAGAATTTTTTGGACTTTCTAAGAATTAATGGTGATTTTACAAAATCGAACTCATACGTGGAAAAGTCGCTTAAGAACACGGAACTCAACAGAATGACACCGAGACGAACTCGGATGACAAAAAGTGTAGAATTAATCATTCTCGAAATGACGAAACGGTCATAATAGAGTTGGTAAGATGGACTTCCGCCAAAAAAAGAAATTACCAGAAATCAAAATTGCGGATATTACAAAAAACACGTCATACAAGTCTTCACATAAACTTAACGCCTAGTCAAGTTTCATCGACTTGCGAACGACTAAGTATTTGAGCCATAAACATTTCCAGTGCCGATCACCTTATCCAATAAGGAGTGGAATATTTTGTGCTCAAATGCACGGACTAGTTTCTCTCTCTCTCTCTCTCTCTCTCTATATATATATATATATATATATATGTTTACGAGTCAGGAATACCAGTGACTACCAGTAAATAAAGAAACATACAATTATTGCCTTCTGATAATAATTTACATAATAACAAGTACAATGCCCTCACTCATACATCCCCTGAATGGCATTCGAGGGCATACTCCTAACACATACTTCACAACTCATGGTCCAATTTATAATTACATCTCAAACACTTCATGTCCAACTCATCACAAGCATCAAGTATAGGTCACATCACATACCATGTACATAAACCAATTTATGCGATACAAAATATAATGCGAAAAGAGGAGACTTACATCCACAAGTCACACGAAAATAATGGTCGCTCTATGATAGTAATCACAATGGACAACTCAGGTGTAAAGCACGTCACCTCATAACTTCACTCAATAGTCGATACTTATGATGACACGACAAGACACGATGTAACTTGACCCAACAGCCTAGTTTTCCACAACCAAAGCTCTGATACCATATTCTATAACACCCCCGGTCCGGTCTGGGAATGTCACAGCGCCATAGATCCTTCCTGTAAGGATCTAGCAGGCTGAACACCGATTACTAACCACTAAGTCTGACCGACAGGGTCAGATTATTTAATAAATACAAATCAACAAGTCAACGACTCAGAAAAAGGGCCGACAAGGCCACCCGACAACATAATAGTAATAAGTTCAACATAACTCCAATACAACCAATTCCCATGCAGAGGTACAAATACAACGTAATGCCTATACAAGGGAAAGAATACACAATGAAAGGATATACCACTCAATAAACGACACATTCACAAAATCTTATGTGATTAGCATCATTGCCTTTCATTATCCTTCATGCCGACCCTATGACTGCTCCCACGAACTAGAATACCTGAAATGCATAAAATGTATTTCCCCCATTTAAGGGGTTAGCAATTGGAATTTTCTAGTACAAGTATGCTAGCTATGCAAAATATACCACGTAGATATCAGATATGAATCAAATAATTACAAGCACTGATAAGAGATTCTCGAAAGGTTTTAGAGTTTACAAAACAACCTTAAATATAAGAAAACATTGTAGGATCTCGAAGATTTTATAAAATGGAAATCTTTTAGGACCTTCGGGCCATAGTTACAAATCATTTCAAAAACAAAGTGGGCACAGCCTAAAACTCGTTTCACATCTCAATATCCAGAATACAATTATGGGTTCGTGACCCAGAAACAAAATATTATTCGTACTCATCAAGTAACAAATTCTAGAGGCCCCGTCAGACCCTACCTATCATCACATAAATACTGTTCGTACTCCTCAAGTAACAAACTCTAGAGGCCCCGTCGAACCCTGCCCGGCACACATGAATACTGTTCGTGCTCGTCAAGTAACGAACTCTAGAGGCCCCGTCGGAACCTACCTGGGACACATGAATACTTTTCGTACTCATCAAGTAACGAACTCCAGAGACCCCGTTGGATCCTACCTGGTTCCACAGTACAACACAATAGTCCACAAAGCATATCAACAACACCGCCTTCACATTTAATCACTCCACAATATATACTCACAACAACCATTACAAAAGATATACAATTGTCTCACAATATATCCACTGATCAACAACACGGTACATTACACATCCAAGTGTATAAACCAACCAACACAATCGTCACAAACAACACAATTCCAAAACAAGAACCACCTTTAGGTTGAGTTCAACTCAACAATCAAAATCTCCAAGAATCCCCCAATAAGGAGTATTCAAGAACACATCAACACAACGAGACAATATGTAGTTTGTCTACAACAAACTACATATGTAATAATTAAATAGAGAAAAGAAAAATATCATAATCCGATACACAATGTAAATTCGCAAGATACAAGTTGTATAGATAAGATACTTGCCTCGATAACCGATATGCAAATACCCCAAAGAATACGGCTCGATCGGAAGCCCTGAAATATCCAACTACCATGAAAATACAACAAAATATAATCACTACCATTATAATAATCAATCACGACGAAAAATGCCCCAAACCCCGAATATAAACCTCTTGAAACATTTAATAAATATTGAATAGGGTTTCTTCAAGAATACCCAAATTGAATTCGAGTTGAATGAAAAAAATATAGGGATATTTGATCCATGGAATAAAATCATCAATACCGAATAACACTCACTGATTCATCAAAATTTGATTAAAATCGAAATCAAGAAGAAAACCCCAATTATTTCTAAAATAGAGTTCTAAGATGATTGTCTCGATTCAAAGGGGAAAAGGATGCTTTGATGTTGTTAATCCACACCAAAACCTTGATTATTAAATTGGAGGATGAAATATTGATGAACTTCCATGAAGAATCGCCCCAAAATTGCCTCAAGAACCCTGCCCGCCGCGTGAAAATAAATGGGACAAAACTTCCCTATTTTAGAACAGTCTACTGCTTAATACAGCGGCTCGTTACGGTCGTAACATAGGCCCCCTACGGCTGTAATATCGGTCTGTACTATCGTAACACCCTATAAGTTACGGCCGTAACCTGCATTCTAACATCAGGTTTCATCGATGATTCTGAAAAAGCAACGAAACACTTACGAAAGATTCTCAACAACGAACTAAAGCACTAAAAAAACATGTGATTCCAACCATCTGAAGATACAGAAAAACGAATATGAATACCAATACCCAGAACATTGAGAAATTACAAAACTACCTAAATGTCCGAAAAACATGTTCGAGATCGAACAATAATACCAACACTCACAACACATCTGAAAACATCAAATGAACTTGTAAGAATGTCGAAACGTCGATTTCACACGAGATTCATAAGAATCAAACCCAAATACGAAAAAATCACCACATCGGATATATTTAAATAAAACAGCCTCGAAACTCGTTTGAATGGTAAAAAGTGCAGAACAAAATAGTTTCAAAGTATCGAAACGGTTACAAACGAGTTGCAAAAATTAGAAAAGCACCAAGAAGGAAAATCCTTGAAAGTATAAAAGTACTGATATTACAGGAGGTTGTCGACATACACTTTTTCAGTCAGGTCGCCATTCAGGAATATGCTCTTAACATCCATTTGATACACAATGATGTTCTTATGAGCAGCAAATGCTAGGAATATCTTAGTGGCTTCTAGTTTTGCTGCAGGCACAAATGTTTCATCGTAGTCTATGCCTTCTTCCTGTCTGTAGCCATGGACAACCAGTCTGGACTTGTTTCTTATAACAAGACTATTCTCATCCTTCTTGTTTCGAAACACCTATTTTGTTTCAATTACAACTTGATAGGTTGGTCTAGGAACTAAGTATCAAATGTTATTCCTTTCGAAACCATTCAGCTCTTCTTTCATAGATGAAATTCAATAATAATTGTTGAGAGCTTCATTGGTCAAGACATGTTCTGAATGTGCTAAAAATATAGCTAGTGTGCACATGGCAAATCTCCGAAGTTCGTCTTTCGAATTTATACAGGTAATTGGGATGTGTCAGGAGCAAATTCTATTTTCTCTTGTGCACAAAGTAAAGTTTCATGTGTACTCTATACTCTTCTTATGATGGAAACACCAGCATGAATATCACTGATTACTAAGTCCTGTGGGTGATCTCTTAACCACCTCCCAGTTCTAAATCGGCATCCCTATATGTGTCTTGTTGGACTGTAGGTTTAGCTTCAGCTTCTACAACATCAGCTTCAACTACATCATCTATTCTTATAGCTGCAGGGTCTATTTCTAGCGTGATGACACGGTATTCCTGAGGGTGTGTGATTTCCTCAAGGATTAAGTTCTGACAGCTTGGGTTAGGTTGTCTACTCTTGTAGGATCACAATGAGGTTCATCAAAGATGACATGGACTGACTACTCTCTACTCAGTTTAATTTTATTGAAAATCCTGAAAGCATTACTGACAGGGGAGTATCCAACAAATATTCTCTCATCGGATTTCTCATCAAATTTCCTAAGCAGATCCTTCCCGTTGTTACGAACATAACCCCTACATCCAAAAATGTGAAAGTATGCAACCATAATAGTTTTATTATTCCATACCTCGTATGCGGTTTTTGTTTTGGTGCTTATTGATGATACAGCGGTTCTGTATATAACACGATGTATTTGCTAAAGAAGGCAACTAGAACAATGATTGCTGCAAGCAAGTTGCCACTTTGTTTATGGGGAAAAGCCGGCGGACAGGGAGGCCGAGTTGGCAATTTGGTATATTATTTTGCGATGTTGTACCATTGTATTGAGTGAGTATCCGCTTAATATGCCGAGGGGCAAAGGGCGCGGTCGTGACCGCGGTACAGACAGTCATGGAGATCAGATGCGGGACCAAAATAAGGTTTCCGGAAAGGTTGCTATTCTAGCACTTCGTTCTTGTTGTTTAGGTTTTGGGGACGAAACCTCTTTTATAGGTGATATGGTGTAATACCCATATTTTTTTCGCTTTCGTTTTGTTCGACTCTATCGACTCATTTATGTTCGTCGATATTTTCTGGACTTGTTCTACTCTTCACTTTTTGTTGTTCGAACGAGTTGCAGTATTGTTTCGGGTTAATCCGTTTGTCGTTGTGACTTTTCTAAATTCGGCTCCGCTCCTGTGAATCTTATGAAAATGTATATCATGTCATTTTTATCGGATCATATATTGTCTTGATTCGTGTTGTGGACTTTGGGGATGCTATTCCTATAAATAGAAGGCCTCCATCAGCGGCCAAAAGACGAAAAAATTCATTCACGAGCAGAGATAGTGAAAAACGTTAACACAATGACAGTTTATAACGTGAACACAGAACGCTAAAAGCAAACAATACAGAGAATTCCTCATCTTTGTAACAAGAACTCATAGAGCTTCAACTCTGATTCTTCCGGCAATCTTCAGCACTCGATAGCTGAGATAACTAGAGTCTTTACACTCATTGTAATAGTACTCTAACATTAATATCTGTACTCACTAGTATTCATATTAATAACATCTCGCGAGAGCATTCAAGCCCAGGATTAACAACCCCGGCAAACCTTGTGTTATTTATTTCTCCGCGGACGTGTTCTCGCACTTTGTTTGTTACTCGACAATTCCAGCAATATCATCTCCGGATAATATTTTGGATAACAACAATTGGCGCTAGAAGGAGGGGTTCTTAACCTCTATTTTTTATTCCGACCGTCTCGAAGAACACTCACTATTCTCCCTGGCATATACTTGAAGAAACACTCACTGTTCTTCAAAGAAAAACCTTCAGAATCATGACGTCTTCCACGACCTCAAAAAGAGCCACCCTGCGATCTGTCGGACATCTTATTCCGGCCCAGACCGAATCCCAACCTACGGCGGAAGGCGACCGCGGCAACGCCAGGCTCTCACTTCCGCCCCCGAGGGACGGCCCCAACCTCTCACTCGACCAGTTCCAAACTGCGGAACAGATCGAGGAGGCTATGGCCATCCTCAGGGAGCGATAGAGGGCATGCGACTTGCCCACCATTACTCCATCATCCATCCGCCGTGCAGGCAAGCAGAAACTCAAGGGGCTATATGTCGAGAAATCGTCAGAAAGCCCCGAGCCGCAGGAAAAGGCTCTCGCAAGGCGGGATGATTCTGTCTTCAGCCGTCTAGGGAGTGATCCCTCATGGCGACCCGGGCATTCGGGACCCAGCCGGGAGACATCGGAGTTTGAATCCATCACCAGGAGTTCAGCATACCCGACTCCCAGAATACAGGCCAGCCAACGGGCTCCCACTCGCCTAAGAATTGAGCTCGGTGGCGGAGAACTCATCACCTACCACGGGGCGAGAAGATCGGTACACGATCGCCTCGGCTCCCGCTGCGAGAGCCAATCCGTGAGCAGTCGGGCTACGGTAATGGCCGCCATGCAGCGCCAACTCGATGAAATGAAGGCACTCCTGGAAACTGGGGCAGGCACCAAGAGATCGATCGCCGGACCGAGTGAGCCACTCGCGGCCCAGATCGAGCTCGCCCCCGTTCAACCGAAGATCGCTCCTCCTCAAACACCTCTATATGAGGGGAGATCGGATCCTGAGACCCATTTGAACAAGTTCCGGATTTACATGACCGGATGTGGGGCATCGGACGCGACGAAGTGCCGAATATTCCCATTGACATTAGGC
The DNA here is from genome assembly GCA_033398695.1 of Orobanche coerulescens. NCBI lineage: Eukaryota > Viridiplantae > Streptophyta > Magnoliopsida > Lamiales > Orobanchaceae > Orobanche > Orobanche coerulescens. The sequence goes on from CM065806.1 coordinate 59,281,151, forward strand.
GATCTTGCTCATAGGTGGTACATCTCATTGCCACCACGCTCAATCAACTTTTTTAAGAAATTGGTGAACGACTTCACGTCATATTTCACCGCCAAAGTTGCTCGTCCAGAAGGCCCCCACCGCATGATGAAGATCAGGTAGGGGAAGGACGAGCCCGACGAAAATTACATCGACCGGGTGGATGAAATAGTCCTCACCGGCGAGCCCATTAGCGACGAACTCACTCTCTACTCGGTCCTAGGGGGTTCTATGGCCATTCACCCATCTTCAGATACCTCACGAAGGACATCCCCCCGACCTACGCGATCTTCTGCGTCAGGGCCGCCGACTTCCTTGCTAGGCAGAGGATGCTCACCCTTCGCTTAGGCGAGGGACCTACCGGAGAAGGGAAGGTGTCATCTTCCATTCCGAAGAAGGCGGTCGCCAAGCCCAGAAAGACGGTCGCAAAGCCGCCAGGTGAATTCAAGGCCTTCGAGGATGTGGAGGTTCACCTCCTCCGCAACTTCAATCTATCTCCGACCTATATCTTCAATGCCATCAAGGGGCGCGAGTGGCTTAGCAAACCAAAGTCGATGAGGGACAACGGTCATCTAGACCACAACAAATTCTGTGCCTTCCACAAGAGCCCCGGCCACAACACCAGCCAGTGCCACGACCTCCTCAGACAACTTTGGAGACTGTTTGAGGAAGGCAAGTTAGATAACTTGGTTACCAAGCCAGAGCCCCAGGCAGAAAGGACCGGGGGGTGCGATCGCCGACACAGAGACGGAGTCCCTCCCAATCCGGTCGCCAGGATCGAGCAGAACAATCCGGAGTACTCAGACCAATCAATCCCTCCGATCAACCCCGGCGGCCGGATCAATATGCTTCAGTCGGGAGGTGGAAACCTCGGAGGCCTTTCCTCGATTTCCACCATGCCGAATAGAAAGTAGAAGTCCGAGCTGAGGGCGTTCGCAGGGGTCCATGTCGTGGTGCCCCCAGAGCCGACCATCTCCATAGATGCGCTCATCACCTTCTCCAACAAGAATAGGGAGGGAGTGCAGTGCCCCAAAGAGGATGCATTGGTAATCTCTGCATGTATCCTTGGGAAAATGGTCGATCGCATGCTGGTTGACAATGGGAGCTTTTGCAATATCATATTCAAATATGATCTTGACCAGCTCGGCAACCTGACCAAGTTCATCAAGCCGTTTGAGACCGTGCTTCAAGGTTTTGGCGACAACACGGTCCGAGTCTATGGAAGGATCAATCTCTCTGTCGAGCTAATATGCTGTTACGATCCCAAGGTTAGGATCACTAGGAACCTCAATTTTGTAATCATAGATAGGCTCAGCATCTATAATGGGTTCCTAGGTCGCCCTTTTCTAGAAACCTTCGAGGCGGTCGCCTCTTTTTCTTTTACTATATCAAGTTCCCCACTGCCGATGGGACAGTCGGTACTGTAAAAGGAGATAAGCTAATGGCAAAGAAATGTTTGAATTACTTCTGTGTCGTAACTTCCTTAAGCATTTACCATACTATGTATAACATTGAGACGATCGACAATCAACCGATGGAGATCGACAAGCCAAGCACCTCGTATGAACCCGACTCAGAGGACGGCATCTCACATCGATTGACGGACGACATCGAGCCAAGGATCGGTTTCGAGCCAAGCCTCGACATCGATCCAAGGATCGAGTCCGGAAATCATTCCAAACGAGAAGCGACCGTCCCCGTTGAAGAGTTGGAAAGTGTAACGATAGATCCGGCTCGCCCAGAGTGGGAAGTGCAGATCGGCACAAGCGTCGGTCTCAAGTTAAAGGACGATCTGATTAGTTTACTACGTAAGAACATCAGAGTCTTTGCCTGGTCGCATCAAGATATGGTCGGCATTAGTCCTGAACACGCTTGCCACTATCTAAAGATCGACCCGGCAAGGAAGCCTGTTCACCAGAAACGTAGGAAATTTGGTCCTGAGAAGTACGCTGCACTCGACACAGAAGTCAAAAAGCTACTCGACAACAAACTAATCGAGGTAGCTACCGACGAGCCACAGTGGGTAGCCAACGCGGTGCTCGTAAAAAAGGCGAGCAACTCTTGGAGGTTATGCATCGACTTCACCAACCTCAACGCGGCATGCCCAAAAGACCACTTTCTGATGCCTCATATTGACCACTTGGTCGATAGCACGGCAGGTTGCGAAAAGATGTCGTTCATGGATGCCTTCGCCGGGTACCATCAGATCCCAATGGCGGAGAAAGACATAAAACACACATCGTTCCACACGGAAAAATACGTGTACTTTTGGGTCCGAATGTCGTTCGGTCTGAAGAATGCGGGCGCGACCTACCAATGGCTAGTCAATGGGATGTTCTCCAACCAGATCGGCAGGACCATGGAGGTTTACATTGATGACATCGTGGTCAAGAGCCTCAAAAAGAAAGATCACCTCAATGACCTGGCCGAGACGTTCGCCATCCTCGAGAAGTTCAACATGAAACTGAACCCCAAGAAATGCAACTTCGGAGTAAGCTCCGGAAAGTTTCTGGGGCACATCGTGAGCCATAGGGGGATCGAGGTGAACCCCACCAAGATCCAGCCGATCCTCGACATGCAGGAGCCACGGAATGTCAAACAGGTGCAACAACTCACAGGTTGTCTAGCTGCCCTTAACCGTTTCATTTCTCGGCTCGGAGATAAAAGCAAGCCATTCTTCGCGACCATAAAGAACAAGAAGTTTGCATGGACAAAGGAGAGTCAAATAGCGTTCGCCAAAATCAAGGAGTATCTGTCTAATCCCAAATCTTGGCAAAGCCGATCCCCAGCGAAAAGCTATTCCTTTACCTGGCGGTCTCGGAGGTCGCGCTGAGTGCTGTTTTAGTGCGAGCAGAGGGGCAAACCCACTTGCCGATCTACTTCGTTAGTCAAGCGCTCCATGACGCGGAAACGCGTTACACGCCTCTGGAAAAGATCGCCTACGCACTAGTCATGAGTGTTCGCAAGTTGAGGGCCTACTGCTTCGAACACCAAGTAGAGGTTCTGACGACTCTCCCTCTAAGGCAAGTTCTGCACCGGCCAGACACCAATGGGCGACTCCTCGAGTGGTCACTGGAGATCGCCCAATACGGTATTACATAGGCTCCTCGCACGGCAATCAAAGGCCAAGCTCTGGCGGACTTCGTGGTGGAATTAACGTTCCCACCCAGTCCGACTCAGGTCGGCCGTCCTGCTTGGAAACTGTACGTAGATGGCTCGGCGACCAACTCGCGAGCAGGGGCAGGGATTGTCCTCATCAGCCCCGATGGCCAAAGTTTCACAAATGCTGTGCGTTTCGGGTTCCGTGCGACCAACAATGAAGCCGAGTACGAAGCCTTGGTAGGTGGGCTCGATCTAGCACTCGCCCTGGACGTTCGTCGCCTCTACATCTTCATGGACTCCCTCTTGGTCGTGAACCAAGTCAAGGGGGAATATGAGGCGCGCGGCGAACAAATGATCAAATACCAGGAATTGGTCGCCAAAATGTGCACAAAGTTCGAAGAAGTGTTGATCGAACAAGTCCCAAGAGAGCACAACTCCCAGGCCGATGCCCTATCCAAACTAGCATCATCAGATGGGGCAGCTGATTTCTCTAACATCCAAATCACAAAATCAGCAAAGCCGGTGATTGACAGAAGCCTGATTACCACAGTTGCCATCGCCGAAGAGAACTGGATGACTCTGTTTATTAAATACTTGAAAAACGAGATGGTCCCCGACGATCATATCAAAGCTCACCAGCTTCAGCTCCGTGCAACCAGATACACCCTATTGGACGACCGGCTTTACAAGCGAGCTTTCAGCCTTCCTCTCCTCAAGTGCATTACGCCGGAGGAATGCCGACTCATTTTAGCCGAGATCTATGATGGGATCTGTGGAAATCATGCTGAAGGGCGAGCTCTCATCCATAAGACGACCAGGCAAGGTTTTTTCTAGCCTACACTATAAAAAGACGCGATGGCCTACGCCCGATCGTGTCACAGGTGTCAAGTGATGGGCCCAAACATCAAGCTCTCCCCCGAACAGCTCACTTCTATGTACAGCCCATGGCCGTTCGCCCAATGGGGCATCGACCTCATCGGTCTCTTGCCGACAGCACCAGGGGGATGTAAATTTGCCATCGTGGGGGTCGATTATTTCACGAAATGGGCTGAGGCCGAGCCACTCAACAAGATCGGTCAGGAACAGGTAATCAAGTTCATTTGGAAGAACATCATATGCCAGTTCGGTCCCCAGGCTATCATCTCCGACAATGGGAAGCAGTTCGATGGTTTGGAAGTCATGCAATTCTGCGAGAAATGGGGAATCAAAAAGTTGTTCTCGGTCCCTTACCACCCTCAGACGAACGGGCAGGTAGAGGCTGTAAACAAGATCCTCAAACAAACGATCAAAGCAAGACTCGAATCCAAACAAAGACGATGGGCGAGCGAGCTCCCGGATGTTTTGTGGTCCTACCAAATGACAACCCGAAACTCGACCAGCGAAACCCTGTTCGCCCTCGCCTTTGGAACAGAAGCAGTGATCCCTTCGGAGATCGTTGTCCTCAGCCACCGAAATGAACAGGAAATGACGACGAACAATGATGTAGCCCGACGGATCAACTTGGATATGCTCGAAGAACGCCGACTGACCTCAGAAATGAAGAACACGATCCACAAAAGGAGATCCGAGAAATTCTTCAATTCGAAGGTCAAGGAAAGGCGATTCCAAATGGGCGACCTGGTCCTCAAAAAGGTCCATACTCACACGGGAGTATTTGGCCCGAATTGGGAGGGGGCCTTCAGGATATCTAAATGGCTGACCAGAGGAGCCTACAAACTCCAACACCCAGACGGCACTCCATACCAATATCCCTGGAACGCCATACATTTGAAGAAATACTACCAATAAAAACTATGTATTCAGTTACCCAATGTATAAAGAGTTTAATGAGATTTTCCGATCCCCTATATATGATTCTCCTCGACAAAACAAACAAATAAAAATGAGGATGACCCACTCGCCCTACAAGAGGTCGTCATCTAACCAGACGAACCTATGCAAGTGATCGCCCCTACAAGCACAACGTATACCGTCGAGGTAGAAAAGTGCAGCCATGGTCCTGGAGGTCGATGGAACCGACATCCTCGTCCATACAAGGTTCCTTTGGGCTGCGATCGCTCGCCCTTCGTTTAAATACGAGGCGGGCATAGCCGAAGGACCCTCCAAACAAATCTGTGGACACGCTCGCCCGCCCTCAAAGGTTCATCATCTAAACATAATGGACCCGGACAAGGCGACGCGTCCCTATCCCCGTTACAACTTATACCGTCGAGGATTGCCATCTAACGTGATGATCCGAGGTAGAAAAGTGCTAACAAGCCACGGACGTGGAGTCAATTAATACGACGACGCCTTGTACAAGGACTCCTCCGGGCCAAGACCGCTCGCCTTTCGTTTAAATACAAGACGGGCACAGCCTAACGGAGGACCCTCACAATAAAGTGAGCCGCGAGACAGACCTACAGGTGAAATGTCACTCGCGCATAAGACACGGTCATGGAGACCGGTCCATCGAACTCCGCGACTGTGCATGGTTCCTCAAGGTCGAAACGTTCGGCCTCCCTCGAGGAATCAACAAAATTAAAGATCGCAAGAAACAAACTAAAGATAGCTCACCAAATGTATTATTTTCGTTCCCTTACTTTCGCTAAGCAAACAAAAACAAGGGGCAAAGCGGAGCTATTCATACATGCGATCAGGATGACGGAACCATACACGATCGGCTTTGTTCAAACATACACATGGCGATCGGTTTTGTTCATGAAATTTACAAGTAAGAATTTTCAAGTGTACCAATGCATTCAGATCTATTCAGACAGTTGTGCAAAGTCGAAATGATGCAAAACATTCAGAGAGGCGATCGTACAAATAAAGATCATATGCAAAAAAGAAGTATTTTATTCCATTCAAATTGTTTGTTCATACACGCCCGAAGACAAAACAAGGAGAAATTGAAAATTACAAGGAAAGAAAAACAAATTGACTGCGGTCCCACTCAGGCCACCCTCGACTGGCCTTCGCCTCCAGCAGACGGATCGACGCGCGTTTACTCACCGGCTTCAGGATAAACAAGTTTATTCGGCGATGGATACCAGCTCAGATCGATCCCAAGGTCGGTGAGGTCGACGATCGGCAGAGAGAAGTCCGGCAGCAAAGGATGCTCAAGCATGTAGGCTTTGAAATTTTCAATCAGAGGGCCGACCTCGAGCCCTCCCTTCTTAGCAGCACGGATAGCGTCGGCGTAAGCCATGTAATATGCGAACTCACCGACATAATCCACGCTGAGGTAGGGATAGGTCTCGATCGCCTCTAACTTCTCCTTCAGCCCCGCGGCTGTCTTGTCTGCATCCTTGAGCTCGGCTACCTTGGCAGCCAGCTCTCCCTTCGACGACTCCAGCTCTTCGTTTAGCCGATCCACCACCGCCTTCAGTTCGGTGACCTCCTCCTGCGAGGCCGCATGCAACCGACGAGCCTCCGTCATCTGGTCACGCATCCTATCGACCACCGCCCGGGACCAGTCGAGCTCCTGCCTCATCCGGTCAAAATCTTGTTTAGCTCGCTTGGCCGTCTCAGCATACTCCTTCTCCATGGCCACGATCCTATTGGCAAACTCGGCGTTCTGGTTCCGAGCAGCCTCAAGATCTGAAGGGAGGCGAGCAGTAGAGGGCTGCCCCTCATAATCTTTAACAGCTTGAGCGGCCATCGTCGCCGCTTAGAGAGTCAGGGCAAGTGTCGCCTGCATGGCATCTCCAGACCGCCGGCGCGCAATCGCGTCCAGGTCGGTCGTACAAGCCTTCGGAAGAGATGAGATGGCCCGGGAGACGTAGGAAGGGATGTCGATAGGTTCGCGCAGGGACTTGCTCGCCAAGAAATCCAGCACCATCGGCGAGGTGTTTGGATCGGCAAGGCGGACCCTGCAACAAAAAAACAAAGGAGTTAGTATGCACTCTGCACAAGTAGTTTAACTCAGAGAGATCAAACCAGTCTTACCTTGCGACCAACTCGGGGTCGCGGCCGAAATAGGGCTTGCCCCACGGAGTCTCGGCTTCACCAATCGCCGCATTCTTTAGGAAGGCCGCTGGGGGCGTAGACCCCTCCGCCATTGGAACGGCGGAAATAGGAGGCGCGGCAACCGGCGGCACCACAATGGACGCCTCCGCTGTAGCATTCGGTAGGGGCTCCTATGGCCTCTGCCTCTTGCGGTTGCGCTGGAGCTGTTCCTCCTCCCGAGCTTCCATCTCGACGACCGGCGCTATGAGAGGTCTCGCCTCAGGGACAGGGCGTGTTGGGAAAACAAAAACCCTATATCGAAACAGCCGGGATATTCAATCCCTATATAGAATAGTATTTGATAAGAGGTTTTGACATATATGCCAATCCGCATACAGTAAAGCAAACTGTATCGAAGTGTTGAGGCATCAACCTGTATCGAAGACCTGTCTCAAATCCAGCATATAGTGGAACCCTTCAGTACAGCAAAGAAGTCTTATAAAGACCAAGTATGGAAACTGTCTCGAATCACCAATACAGTTATCTTCCATACAACTTTCAATAGGACAAGAAGGACCCTTCAGAAGTCAAGTCCCGTTGAGTAAAGAAGTATTTAAATACTCAAGGATAAAGTATTTAAATACTGTCAGTCACCGGATCGTGCTTTTAATCCCGTTGGAACGGAATCTTGCTCAACGGATACATCTCAATGGATATATATTTCAGAGACTATATATATCTCATGAAGACATTGAAGATCAGTTACCGAAACCAAAATCATTCAAAGCTATCAAGTTATCATCAGAGCAAAATATATCTCCAAGCTTACTGCAACTCAGATAAAAGAGATATACAGTGCTCATCATCTTGAACAACACTTCATCAGCTACAAGCTCAGAAAGTCAAAGCTGTTGTTCACACTCTGTTCTATACTTTGAACAAACCCAGATCAGCCCTGTGTGGACTGAGGAAGACGAAGCTTCAGAACTCTGTGTGAAGAAGTCAGTCAAGCTTTAGCTCAAACCAATCTATGTGAACGGTTGAAGCTAAGATCTTTATATCAATCTGTGTGAACGATATATTGATTGTATAACTGTTATAATTACGTAGTTGTGTACGTAGTAATTATAATAAACTTTTTACTCCTGTGTGGAGGACCAGTGGACGTAGAGGGTTTTACCTCGAACCACTTTAAATACTGTGTTATTTACCTTGATTTCTTGTTTTATTTCTTGTGATTATTTAAGTATACATCGCACACCAAGTTCTTTGTATCCTGACAACTTACTGTATCTACGACTTCCACTACGCACTCAGAATTAAAATCAGTACAGCTTGTTGTTTAAACTACTTCCCAAGCTGTATCCAGTATACTTAGTGGCCAACAAGTGGTATCGGAGCGGTTGATTCTAAAAAGAATCAGTCGTATTTTTAACCGAATCGGATCCAAAATCACTTACTCTTTAAAATAGTCTCTTTCATTTCCTTACTTTCACATGGATACTTCTATGATCAACAAAGTGCCTATGTTCTCTATTAACGAATTTGATGATTGGAGAATTAGGATGGAGGCTCATCTTGCACCAATGCACGAAGAGATGATTTTTGTGATACAGGATGGCCCTATCAAGATCATGAAGGTAAACACGTCCGCAAGGATTGAAGGCTAAGCCCATGCTGAGATGCTCGAGAAGGATCGCGAGCAATGGACCAGAGATGAAAGAAAGCGAGCCAATCTCGACATGTGGCTAAGAACGCGTTATTTGTCACCCTTGACAAAGGCACGTTCTAGAAGGTAAAGAGCTGCAAAACAACCAAGGAAATCTGGGATAAACTCAAGTTGATTTGTGAGGGAACTGAGCTCTCAAAAGAAAACAAGATTTTAAAACTGACTCAACAATTTGAATCTTTCGAAATGAAACCAACTGAGACACTTGAGGAACTTGACCTCAGATTCACTGGTATTGTTGGTGAACTTGAAGCGTTGGGCAAAATTTATACCCAAAAGGAGAATAATTTAAAAATTTTCAGATCTCTCCCAGCCCGATGGGACATTAAGACCACAGCTATGCGTGTGTCCTGCAATCTTAATGAAATAACTACTTTTAATCTCTTCTATGACCTCAAAGCTTTTGAGTATGATATTGACAGAAGAGAGAAAGCTGAAGAATCTCCTTCAAAGGTCACAGCACTAGCCAGATCGAGTAAATCGACACAAAGCATGCCCGGCTAAATCGAAGCCTAGTCACAAGAATGCTGACAGTGACGACGACATCCTATCTCAAGATGAAATGGCGCTTCTCATGCACAAATTCAAAAAGTTCATCAAGCAGACTCCCTACAGGCCCAAACCTGTCCAAAAGGTAAGTACCAAAAATTCATCCGGTAATTCTAACATGTGCTATAATTGTAGGAAACCAGGGCATTATGCAAATAAATGTCCTCATCCCAAAGTTCAAAAGTTGCCGGAGGCCGAGCAACAAGAGAGAGATGAAAGAAGACGTGCTTGGAAAAACAAGCTCAAGGCCCTGATTGGAGAATCAGAAGCCTCCCCCACACCATCCAAATCTGAAGAATGTCTTCAGGTGGTCACCAAAAGTGATTCATCTGATGATGAGTTCGATAATAAAGCATATATGTGCTTTATGGCCAAAGACATTCCAGAAGGTGAAGATAGCGATGATGAGGTAAGTTCAACCTTAGCTATTCCATCAAATGCATCTCATACTTTTGAAAACATGATGAATGAATTTAAAAACATTCAAAAGGCCCATGAGACATTGAAAAACGAGAATATACAGCTCCAACTGTCTAACCTAGAGCTGAAAGATGAAAACGATTTGCTGAAGATAAATTATGAGAATATGTCTCTTGACTGTGAAACCAGCAAAGTCGATTGTGAAAAACTCATGGAGAGCAATCATCAACTTGCTCATGAACTAAGTGAGGTTAAAACTCACAACGAGAGCAAGACAAATGATTTGGTTCTACTTCAAGCCAAAGTCACAACTCTCGAAAAACGAGAAATTGAACTTGAGACCACTCTGAAATCGTTCGAGAAATCATCCAAAAGAATGGAAGAAATTCTAAGCACTGGGCAACTTGCTCATGATAAAAGTGGCTTAGGATACAGCTCATGTTCAAACAAAGGGAAAACTAGTATAGTGTTTGTCAAGAGTGTGGAACACATTCCAGTATCGAAAGATACCCCTAGTCCCGTGAAGGAAACTGCTGCACCGCAAAAACTGAAGGCTGCCATTCCGCCCCCACAATCCTATTCCAGACAGCGGAATCATAAGTCGTTCCAAACTGTGAGGCGCACTCAACAGCATGCTCCCCGATCATATCAACAGCGCCAACAGCCGTTCAGAAGGAAGACTGTATCCAACTACCAAAGGCCTGCACGGCAGTACTATCAGTACAGAACGCCTAGGTATTGGATACAGGAGCCCCGTTATCCCTTGAGACAGCAAGTGCCTGCTCATTATCAAAAACAGCATTGGGAATCCAACTGGAGACCCAGAAGGCAAGCTGTTAGGCCAAAGAAAATGGCTCCACCTCCAAGACAGCACTCGTACTGGATTAATAATAATAACCCTAAATTTTTCATGCATAATAATTATCATGGTTATAGAGACAACGGATATGCCCCTCGTAGATATCGCAACACTGTACTAAGTATGACCTACAGTAAACCAATTGCTGCCAGGAAAACTTGGGTACCTAGAGGAACTAACATACATGGACCCAAAAATCAAAGGGGACCTAAATCTACTTAATTTCTTTGTTACAGGACATTCTAGAGGAGGATACCTGGTACTTTGATAGTGGATGCTCTCGGCACATGACCGGAGATAGGAGCAAGCTATCAGATTTTGTAGAAGGCCGCGGTCCAAAAGTTCATTTCGGTGATAAATCTAAAGAAAGAACAAGAGGGAAAGGAAACCTACTTGTCGGAAAATTCAAAGTCACCGATGTTGCATATGTTGAAGGCTTACAGTACAATATACTTAGCATTATCCAGCTCTGTGATAAACAGTTCTCGGTGAAATTCTATATAGATTGCTGTAGAGTCAAGAACATCCAAACCAAGGAAGTTGTGGTTACAGGAAGCAGATCAGGTAACATGTATATTGCTGACTGGAAGCCTATGAGATCCTCAATTCCATGCTTTGTTGTCAAAGGCACTGCAGATCTTAGCTGGTTATGGCACAAGAGGATGTCTCACGTCAACTTCAAGACGATCAACAAGCTCTCAAGACAGGGAATGGTTAGAGGTTTGCCAAATGTGTCATTCAAGAAGGACAGCGTCTGTGGACCGTGTCAGAAAGGCAAGCAAATCAAGTCAATCCTGAAAAGCAAATCCTACCTTTCAACCCAAAGAGTGTTGGAAATGCTACATATGGATCTCTACGGTCCTGTAGACCCAGTAAGTTTGGGAGGTAAGAAATACTGCATGGTTGTTGTTGATGATTATTCCAGGTATGCTTGGACAATCTTCCTTAGCAAGAAGAAGGAAACAACATCAAAGCTACCCGAGCTCCTGAGAAAGTTGCAAAATGAAAAGGCATTGAGTATCGTGTCCATTCGTTCCGACAGAGGTACAGAATTTACTAACCGCTTTATAGAGCAATACTGTTCGGAAAATGGGATACAACACGAATACTCAGCTGCCCGTACACCTCAACAAAATGGTGTTGCCGAGCGAAAGAATAGGACGTTGAAAGAAGCAACAAGGACAATGATCGCCGCAAGCAAGTTGCCACAGCGTTTCTGGGGTGAAGCAACCAATACAGTATGCTACACTCAAAACCGCTGTATCTTCAACAAGCGCCACAACAAAACAGCATATGAGGTATGGAACAACAAAACTCCGTTAGTTTCATATTTTCACATTTTTGGATGCAGGTGTTATGTGTTGAATAATGGGAAGGACCAACTTAGAACCTTTGATGAGAAATCAGATGAAGGAATATTTGTAGGATACTCCTCCGTCAGCAAAGCTTACAGAATCTTTAATAAAAGGAAGCTGGCGATCGAGGAATCAGTTCATGTAGTGTTCGACGAACCTCATCATGACCCTACAGGAGTAGAAGATGTTACCCAAAACATCCAACAACTCTCTATATTGGATCCTCCAACTCCCATAGAACCTGTCGTTGATTTAGAAATCAACCCCGCAGCTGTAAGAATTGACGTAGATGAAGCCGACGCTGTACAAGCTGAAGCTGTATCTATAGAATCTCTCGATACAGTACGGGATCCTGAATTTGAACCCGACCGAAGATGGTTGAGAGATCACCCGCAAGAGCTGATCATTGGAAACATAAATGCTGGTGTTTCTACTCGTAGGAGAATACAGAGTACACAAGGAAATGTACTTTGTGCACAAGAAGAACTTGATACTGAGATATCACAGTTTCCTGAATGAAAAGCTCAATCCGAGCTTAGAAGACTCAATATGTGCACTATCGCTGTATTCTTAGCTCAGTCTGAACCTGTTTCGACCATAGACGCTCTTAATAATTCTCATTGGATAACATCTATGGAAGAAGAGCTTAACAGTTTCGAAAGTAACAATGTATGGTATCTTGTACCTAGACCTACACATCAATCGGTTATAGGAACCAAATGGATATTTCGAAACAATAAGGATCGAAATGGACTTATTATAAGGAATAAATCCAGACTAGTCGCACAAGGCTATAGTCAGGAAGAAGGCATAGACTATGATGAAACCTTCGCCCCTGTAGTGAGACTAGAAGCCATTAGGATATTTTTAGCCTTTGTCGCCCATAAGAGCTTTATTGTATACCAAATGGACGTCAAGAGTGCATTCCTGAATGAAGACCTTGCCAAAGAAGTTTATGTTGAACAACCACCAGGGTTTGCCAACACAGACGGTATCGACTTAGTATACAGGCTAAGGAAAGCGCTGTATGGACTTAAACAAGCCCCTAGAGCCTGGTACGAAACCTTGTCCCAGTATCTAACCAACAACGGATTTGAGAAAGGTGCTGTGGACAAGACCTTGTTCAAAATACAGGAAGGTGATGACCTTCTTATGGTGCAAATCTATGTGGATGATATAATTTTTGGTTCAACTAACCTTGCTTTGTGTCAACGGTTCTCTCATCTCATGCAAAGTAAATTTGAAATGTGTATGATGGGGGAACTTAGTTATTTCCTAGGTTTGCAGGTAAAGCACTTGCCTACAGGTATTTTCATCAACCAAGAAAAATACAGCAAGGAGCTTCTCAACAAATTTGGAATGAACAATTCCAAATCATCGTCAACCCCCATGAGCACTTCCGTGCAAATTAGTGCTGATGAAGCCGGAAAGTCGTTTGACCAATCACTCTACAGGAAGCTCATTGGTTCGCTCCTGTACCTAACGGCTAGCAGGCCCGATATCCAGTTTGCTGTTGGAGTGTGTGCGAGGTATCAAGTAGCACCTAAGGAATCACACTTCAATACAGCTAAACGAATCCTGAAGTACATTAAAGGAACAGTCGATGTAGGACTATGGTATCCTAAAGAAGGCGGATTCGATTTAGTTAGATACAGCGACTCGGATCTCGGAGGTTGCAAGCTAGATAGGAAGAGTACAAGTGGAACTTGTCACTTTCTTGGACCTAGGCTCGTTTCTTGGTTCTGTAAGAAGCAATTGGCTAACTCTCTTTCCACGGCTGAATCTGAATACTATGCTGCTGGTAGCTGCTGTATGCAGATCCTTTGGATGCAGCAACAGTTGTCAGATTATGGAATTGAAGCCAGAGAGACTCCAATCATGTGTGATAGCACGAGTGCAATTGCAATAATGCACAATCCTGTCCTGCACTCGCGCACTAAGCATATCAACATGAAGCATCATTTTATAAGGAATCATGTCGAGAACAAAGATGTTCGCCTTGAAAAAGTTCATACAGATATTCAGTTGGCCGACATCTTCACCAAGCCACTCGACACAGCCAGATTCAACATGCTTAGACAAGAATTGGGAATGCTACAGCCCGACTCCCTGTAAGTAATTTACTGTTTTTACTCAACAATTGAGGGGGAATGCTGTAAGACCCAAGAATACAGTATCCAACGTTAATTATCTGTACACTCAGAACCGTCAATACAGCACTGTAGTGAGCAAAGACATATGAATGCTACAACTGACGTGTGCAATAATTAAGGGGGAATACTGTAGGACCCATGAATACAGCATTAATCCAAAAGTTGTTGTATGGAATTTAAAACCTATATGTACCTTTTTAAGGGGGAATGCTGTATCGACGTGGACACAGCACATACTATAGGATTTCGATTCAGTATATATATATATTATATTATATCATTTCATTTTAAAATGATTTTTGTCCACGTGCCCTGTTTTTATGTCAAACATCATGTACATTAAATGACTTACATGACATCTGGATAACTGAATCTCAAAAGCCATGATGTTTTAAATTGTTTATTATTTTAAAACCACCGTTTCAGGCATTTAGGGTGACATAAATGTCAGAAGTGGGACCCGCTAATATTTTAAACATTTTAATGGATTAGCGTACCAGTTACACTCAGTCCATCTTAACCGTTGATTTCAAAAACTGGTTCCCATCCCTTAAAATCTGACCATTCGTACTCTGCAAAACCCTATTTCGCCGCCCAACTATAAAAGGACTGATACTGCCATTAGAGACTCTTTACGCTTTCTGCAAAAATTAAGAGTTCTCAAGCAAAAACAGCCTACACAGCTTTCTGCATTTTACTGCATATTACGTGTTTTCTTCTTCACTTCTTCTTGAAAAATCATCAAATGGCTGGACAAACTTCTTCGCCCGCTCTCAAGAAAATCGCAAACATCATCGATGGATGGATCTTCTCAAGATCTGTTGTCATTGAATGCCTTCTCGCTGAAACCAATGATGTCGAACCCATGGAGTACATCATCACTCGTCTTCGTCAACAAGGCCTCTATCTCCTTGGAAGTCAAACTGCTGACAAGTATGATGTTCATCTGGTTGAGGAATTTTACCTCAACGCCGCCGTACGCTTTTTATCGCTGGCCCAAGGAGGTCACGTTGCTGACATAACCGCTACCATTCAAGGAGTTGAGATCTGTGTTGATAGCGATCTGCTCCAAAATATCTACTGGCTACCTGCTGATGGCCTGACAATGGATCAACTTGAGACGTTTGGGTCTCAAGATTTTTTAACCAAGTTTTATGGGCTGTTCACCGGCTCAACTATTGTTGACATGGTTCAAACCACCTGTCACAAAAAGAATTTTTGTCTGCCTTATGTATATTTGCATGATTTCTGCTGCAGGATCATTGAGAATCGAACTGGTGCATTCGAAATGTGTACTAATCTGAGGTTCAGGATGATGGTGGCAATTCTGACCTGTGAAAAGGTCAACTGGTGCCAGATAATCCTGAAGCGCTTGAAAGAGGAAGTATGCAAGCCTGCCACCCAGAAGAAGTCATTTGGTTTAATGTTAAACCATATCTTGACGAAATGCGGATTGTCGCAACCCGCTGATGCAAAGAAGAATAGCTCCAGGATATACCTAGGAGGCGTCAAGCCTACTGCGTATAACCAGAGCACCATGGTCTGCAACTACCCGAAAACCAAATATATGCCAGTTTCTGCAGACCCAAGAGATGAGTCTTTGAAGTCCCAGGACGTGGAGTCTTCAAAGAAGAGGAAAATATCTCACAGCAAGAAACCCATTGCTGGTGAGAAGCCAAAGAAGAAACTAAGGAGGCTTTCTAAATCTACCAAGCCCTTCGAAGCAGTTTCTACCATGGCTCAACCCACTGAAGAACAACCCCAGGGCCCAACCCCTGTGGAAGAGGTGTCCACTACTGTATCGACAGTAGATCCTGAGCCTTTGGCGGCTAGGACGGATGATGGGACATCTACCAACGAAAAAGACTCTAGCGAGTCGGCTGCCCCTACGGATCCAAACGTTACCTCTCCTATGCGGGATTCCACACCCGTACAGGATCAATCTTCCTTCAGGGCACCATCCCCTGTAAGGAATCCCACTTCCCTACAGGATCCCACACCTGTAGAGGAACCCCTCGCTACAGCGGACCCAGACGTTGTACGCAGTCCCTCCCCTGACACCATTATTCACAAAACCCTTCTCTCTGTTCAGATCGACCATGATTACGAAAGATTTCTGAAATGGAAAGTCTACAGGATAGCTCCATATGAAACATTATACAACTGGAGCGATTGGAGCCAAGAAGAAATATTTGTATCAGAAGTGACGGACTCAACGAAAATTAAGACCCTGATCCGATGGGACAATCCTATCTGCAAAGAACTGATTGAAAGCCATCTTCTGCAGAAATATGATGCAAGGCGGAAAGGTAAATATAAGTCAGAGGACTCTCCCCCAAATCCAAAAGACGACGATGACAATGACTCAGACGACGACGACGATGCTTTACAAGCTGGTCTGAGAATGAGTCGTGCAGAGGCTCAAGATAGAGACGCCTCTCCACCAAAGGATGACGAAGGGCCGTCAACTCGAAGCAAGCCCCCTTCGCCACAGCAAGAAAATGTTGCGATATTTCCTACACGCAAGTGCACGTCATCGTTTACAAGTAATAAAGTGATAAGTAGAGTATCGTTCCCACGAGGATTGAATCTCTAACTACCGACGTTTTCGTATTCCAATTTTATTTGAACAATCGAAGTTGGGTTGTTGGAGTAATAACTAAAAGAATTAATAAAAGACTAAACAGAAAACGATAGCTTGAATAAGAGGAATCAAATGATAAATAAGTCTAGAGTTAAGATCCACCTTAATTTATCCGAATTTAATCTTGATTATCCGTAATAAATAATTTTCCCAATTTATTGAAGGCGGAGATTGCTAATATATTCTACCGCCTCTCCCGAGGTCAATAGATTTATCTAACGGCGACTAACGCACTCTATCCCTAGCTGAACTTCTCGACGCTAGGCAAAAGCATGAAATCTCCTAAAGGCCACGTAGTTCCTATGAGTATATTCCTATCTCACAGAATAAAACGGTCCTCACCAATAGTTCCTCACCAAATCTCCTCTCCCGATTCAAGTGAATGATTAAATCAATACAACTATTGGCGAGATAATTGCAAGCATTAAACATAATTGGGAAAACTCAATAAAAAGGTAATAAATTGGATAATCTCAATCAATTCGTCAAAATAAAGGTTTCATCAAAACCTTAGATTAGGGCTTTAGCCTGACATACTAAAAACTGACAATACAAAATAAATAAACGAAAGCATAAAATTCAACGCAGATGAAGCTCGGATTCCTCCGTTCTTGACTTCCGCCTTCGCCTTGAATTCCTCTGCTTCCTCCTCTTCTCTGTCTCCAAGCTTAAGCTCCTAGGTTTAGCCCCAATGATTCCAAGATCATTAAATTAGGGTCTTAAGCCCTATTTATAGCTCAGCATCTCCATAAATCGCGTCCGTATTAGTTGGTTGAAAATCGGCAAACGCCCAAAATCCGCGACAGAACCAAACCCGCTAAGTGTGCCGCGGCTCATCAACTCGTGCCGCGGCACATCACCAAAATCAATACACAGGCGTAATTAATTCCTCCCGTGCCGCGGCTCACATGGGCATGCCGCGGCACGCAGTCTGACTTACTCGCCCTTGGTGGCGTCTTCCTTTGCCGCGGCTCAGCTTCCTTGTCTGCGGCTCATAGTCCGATTTGCCGTTTTGCCGTTTTGCATCGTTTAAGCTTCCGGACTTCAATTTCCTGTCAATCATACAAAATTAAGGCATTAAAAGCTCATTTAGATGATTTCACACTCCAAAATACTACAAAATAATGATAAATAAGCGTATAAAAATACGCCTAACAAATACCCCCAAACTTAAGCCTTTGCTTGTCCTCAAGCAAAAAGAATTAAAGTCAATAAAAGAATGTCGTGAATCATCGTGCAACTCACAGTGTTCAACCTAATCAATACTATCCTGCCATTCTCTCTAAAAAATACGAGTGTCATAAAAGCGAGTTGCACTCAGAATCGTGATACCGCAAAGTAATCAAGTTCAGTCCTAATCATTTGTTCATGAAGAAAACTCAGCTCAAAGATCAACAAAACATGAGTCAAATCAACCGTCAATATGAAAGGCTAACATAAACAAGCTAGTTCGTCGCGTTCCACAGTCTAAAGGCACAATTTTTTTTTTTTTTTCACGAGTCTCATAACAAATAAACCTCGGACAGTATCCCCTTATATAAATATGCTCAAGAATCTGATTCGAGTCGACCACTAGGTTAGGATCTCGGGATGTTTCATCGGGATAATCCTAGGGTGGAACTTCCATTCTCATGTATTCGGAAACCGTTTGACGTAAAAGACACTCATGGGGTACATGGATGCTTCTAGTTACTAAGTTCCCGTCTACAACGGAGAAACAACTCGAATACATAATTTCCACATGTCCGAATCAAGGTTGCCGTTTGACGCGAGAGTAAACAGCGGGTCACGCGAATGCCCCCGGTTACTAGGCTTCCTATCATTGGCACATGTGAAATCACTAAATCACTAGTCTAATCGGGGTCGTCGTTTTACGCGAGAGTAAACAACGGGTCACGCGAATACCCCCGGTTACTAGACTTCCCTTCATAGAACACATTATCTCGACTTTTAGGAAAAAAAACTGACCGACTCTAAACTCAATTTAAGTGCCAACACGACTAAAGAAACAGTACGACTCACTATCCGGAAAATGTAGCCAAACGTAATGATGGGGATTTAAAAACAAGTATGTATCGTCTCTTATCTGCCAAGTCCTCTACAATCACGAAAAATTTCGGACCTAATTGAATACTAAGCAGAGCAGAAATAACTGACTACAACTCGACTAAAACTCGCCCGCTTCTTCAAAGAGAAAGACAGTGTCGTAACATCAGTATCACACATAATAGAAGCCCGAAAATTCACGAACAAAGAAAAAAAACTACGGCAAGCAAGGCTATCTAAAAAAATTTTCGCAAAGAAAAGGAAAGTGCAACAAAATATAGTGTACAGCCAGAAAATAGAGTACAGCAGCAATGAATGTAGAATGTAAATCCCTCCCCCAAACTTAGGACGTACATTGACCTCAATGGACAAAAGATGAATTGCAAAAAAAATAAAAGGTCAAGTACTCCCCTCCAGTCTGCTCAGGAGCTGGTGCCGGCATCGTCCGGTGAGGAAGGTGGTGTGGCTGGCCTATCGGGCGCAGTAAATGGCCCGTCAAGATGCATGATGTGGGCCGTCCATGCGGCGAGGTGCTCCTGATGATAAGCCTCCCTCGCAGCAAGACGCCTCTCCGCTCGTCGGCTGGCCCGGCGGGCCTGCTCTCTCATCTCGGCTCTGGCGGCAGCAACAACACTCTCCCGCGCCGCCCGCTGCTCCTCTCGCAAGGCAGCCATCCAGCTCTCTCTCTCACTCCTCATCTCGTCTCTCTCTCTCCTCAGATCCTCCCTATGCTCTTCTCTCTGTCTCCTCAAATCCTCCCGACCCATCAAACAGCTCCTCCAACCTCGCTCTGTCAGCCGCGGGCGGCCTCTCCGTGCGTCAACAAAGCGGCTCGGGGATCCTCATGAGCCTCCTCGAGCAAAAATCCTCGCCCCCTAGCGTGTGCCGGCGCTCCGCCCCACTGCTCAAAGTGCGATATGATGCGGTGGTCGATCGGGGCCTGTGGGGCAAGCATCGGCTCGTCGACTGACCATGTCAGCCCCGACTGCCGGCATAAAGCACAGATGAGGGAGGGGTGCTTCAACCCCGTCTTGGCCCCCCTGGATACTCTGGAAGATAGATCGAACCAGAATGGGGGCCACATCAAAACGCAACCCGGAGGTGATAGCAAAAAGTATCCGGGCGCGGGAGAGAAAAACTGTACGGATCTGGGAGGTGGGATCAATGCGGGCACAAATAAAGTAAAGCCAGGCTCGCCCGAGCCGGCTGAGGCGCGAGCTCCTAAAGTGAAAAGTAGATGAGCTCTGTGCTCGCTGCTCCCAGTCGGTGCCGGGCTGTGCAATCATCTCAAGCAGGGCCTCCTTAGTGAGGCCGGTCATCACGCGGTCATAGGCTGTCTCATCCACCGCCGGAAACCCAAAAAGCCTCCGAATAGCAGTCGGGGAGAAATCAACTGTGACCCCTCGGACGTCGACCTGAGTCCGAGACTCTAGAGATGGCAACGTATGCCCTGCCCGGATGTGCTTTAGCAGAGCGCTGGCATAAAACTCCTGGACGATCGAAATGACTGCTGGCTCAGGAGGTGCGGTAAATCTAGCCCATCCCATCTCGTCAATCATCATCAGCAACTCCCCGTCCTGAGGAACTGGAGTAAAACCTCTCTCGGGAATAAGTGGACGCGGACGGATCTTTTCGTTGAATATCTTGTGGATCTCGGGGTCCGAAAATTGGTGCCCCTCCGCCTCGGCCCGACCCCGAGAGGTCTCCTCGCGTAGGGGATGACTCGGTCCTAGCACGCTTGGTCAACTTCTTCGTGCGCGCCATAATCGATCTGAGAAGTACAACACGAGGGTTTATTTACGCAACAATAATAACGATGATATATGCGTGGCTAAAGACATCAAACCAGGAATTCCGAAATTAAGACACTAGCGCATACGAGAGAGAAAGATGAATTTGGGACTTAAACATTGACACTGGATGTAAAGGCTGGGCTTGCTGTAGATTGAAAACGTATACTTTTGCACAAAACTTCACAACACTTGCTTTTTCAAAGAAAACTATTCATTTGGGCAATTTGTCGGACACCTTGAGGGCGCATGTTTACTTGAAGAATAAACATAGTTATAGCTCGATTCAGCCCCCAAGAACAGAAATGCAATTCAATTAGCAACAACTTAACACAATCAACTCATTGATATTCCAATTTAATCAAGAAAATTCGATAAAACCACCCTGTTATTCTCTACAATCACAAAGCTATTTGAAGGAGCAATAAACATGTTCCAATCATCAAACACATACCCCACTTCCAAATATAAACCATAAGCAAGTAAAATCACAAGATTGAAACATACCTCTTCGAGATTTCAAGAAGAATCGCAGGGAAAAGATGAAGGAATTGCTTCGGCCGGTCGCACTGGGGAGGGAAGGCAAGGAGAAGGAAAATCGTACCTGATAAATGCCGGCCGAATGCATGTTATAGGCTACTGGCCTTTCAAATTCCGCATAGTGTGCCGCGGCTCACAATCTATGTGCCGCGGCACAAGGTACGATCCCTTTTACTGTGTCTCGTTTTGTCGTGTGCCGCTTAAATTCCGTGTGCCCGGCTCATTGCTCAAGTGTGCGCGGCTCATTTATGCCGTGCCGCGGCACAAAGTACTGATTGGTTTTGCCTTCCTGGCGAATGATGTGTGCCGCGGCTCACAATAGCCGTGCCGCGGCTCATACTCGATTTCTCCCCGGGATTTTCCTGCATGAGAATGTTGAAAAGAAGACGTTAAAAACGAGAGGACGAAGCAGATAGAAGCACAAAAATGATGAAAACTAAGAATCACGAAAACAAGAAAAATAAAGAAATGCAAGATTCTACAACTACGAGCTCGGGTTGCCTCCCGAGAAGCGCTAAGTTTATAGTCTTCAGCCGGACCTATTGAACAACGTTAGTTTGCTTTTCGCAAACTCCATTTGGCTTCCGCCCCGTTTATCGAATTTATATTTTGGTTAAAATTATGACCATTGGTCATCGGGTTCGATTCTCGGTTCGGTAATCAAATGTTGTTTGCGAAGAGGTTTCGACTTGAAAAACTTCCCGAAACACCCGGTTTCTCCATGACTAATTTTTCTCTTGGCTTTCGGCTCACTCTCCTCCTTTGCCAACGAACTCACGACTGCAGCAGATTTTTCCTCATGCTCGAGGAATGCCACTCGTTCAACATCCTTCTTAAAACTTGGGCCATTCAACACAAAATCTGAATTTTTCCACCGACGATGTTTTCGGTGCTTTCCTCTTTCAACAACATCCACGCTTTCAATTTGAGACTCTTTTTCAGCACTTCCGGGACATGGGAGCGATTTGAACACTTGAAAAGTGACTTGCTCGTCTTGGACCCTCAGAGTTAACTCCCCCTTTTCCACGTCTATAAGGGTGCGGCCCGTAGCTAGAAATGGTCGTCCCAAGATGATCGGAATATTTTCATCTTCCTCCATGTCTAGTACGATGAAATCAGCCGGAAAGATGAACTTATCGACTTTAACTAAAACATCCTCGATTACTCCCCTCGGATACTTTATTGATCGATCCGCCAATTGTAAGGAGACTGTGGTTGGCTTGGCTTCCCCAATATTCAGCTTTTGGAAAATCGATAGAGGCATGAGGTTGATACTTGCACCAAGATCGCATAATGCCTTATCAAACGAAAGATTCCCCATGGTGCATGGTATGTTGAAGCTTCCCGGATCTTTCAATTTAGGTGGAAGCTTCTTTTGAAGAATTGCACTGCACTCCTCTGTCAAGGCAACCGTTTCAAACTCTTCAAGTTTTCTCTTCTTAGATAATATCTCTTTCATGAACTTGACATAACTCGGCATCTGCTCCAATGCTTCGGCGAACGGAATATTTATGTGAAGCTTTTTGAACACCTCAAGGAACTTAGAAAATTGTTTGTCCGCCCTCCTTTCTTTGTAGTCTGCGGAAGCGGAGCAGGGGGGACACATGTCTTCGAGATCTCCGCCTTCAAGTTCTTCGACTCCTGCTTAAATTCCTTCGACTCCTCAATCACCTTCTCCTCTTTACCACCTCGGGCTGATCCGGCAACTTTCTCCGCTTCTCAAGCTAAGCTGCGTTTAGACTCTCTCTAGGGTTAGTTTACATTGTACTCGGCAATGCTCCCTCCGGACGATTTGTCAATACATTAGCGATTTGGCCCTTGAACCTCCAAATTCGAATGGAAGCAGAATGATTTTGTAGTGTAGCTTCTGTCCGAGTCATAAATTGACTCGTATTTGCCGCCAATTTTGCAAGTGCTTCCTCGAGAGACACTTTAGGAGCGGAAGTGGGCTGTTGATTCCGAGTGAAAGGGGGTGGTGTGCGTTGTCCGTTTCTCCATGAAAAGTTGGGGTGATTGCGCCACCCGGATTGTAAGTATTGAGTACGGGTTATTGATCGATTCCCATTTCCTACGAATTGAGCACGCTCCATATGATTTTGCTCGAACGGATTTCCAAATTGACATTCCGCACTTTCGGGTGTGATCCGTTACACCAATTACACGTCTCAATGGTAACGGGGCTGGTGCATGCGAAAAGTTACGATGTTGTGTCAAAGCGGCGACTTGGTGACAAGGTGGAGATCGGATCATTGCTCAAACTTCCATTACCCTCTTCGGTGTCAATCTTTCACGCCATTGGTATGCGTTTTCGCCATATCCTCCAAAAGCACGTGAGCCTCGGCCATAGATTTTCCCATGAATGTCCCACCGGATGCCGCATCGACAAGAGTGCGTGTAGAAGCACTCAAACCACCATAAAACGTATGCGGTGAAGCCAATCGGAATGCCGTGATGAGGGCATCTTGAAGTAATTCTTTATATCGCTCCCACGCCTCGTGGAGCGATTCCATATCAAACCGGGCAAAAGTAGTTATCTCGTTTCTCAACCGCGCCGTCTTAGCCGGGTGGGAAAAATTTTGCAAGGAAGGCTTGCACCAACCTCTCCCAAGTTGTAATCGACCCTGGTAAGGAATTCAACGAATTTTGCTTTATCCCTCAAAGAAAAGGGAAAATCCTCAATCGGATGGCATCGTCGGTGACACCATTTGTTTTAAATGTGTCGCATATCTCAAGGAACGAAGCAATGTGGGCATTCGGGTCGTCCTTCGGCAATCCACGAGCGGGCTCGCCTTTGTACCATCCGAATAATGGCGGGCTTGATTTCAAAATTATTAGCTTGGATGGTGGGACGCGAATTCCCGAAAAATTTGCGTTGACTTGCGGCATGGCATAATCACGAAGAGCGAGTTCGGTTGAACTTGCCGCACTTGGTTGTCTCCTCCTTGATTTCAACATTCTCGTCCATCTTGACCAGTCTGCAACTCTCTTTTCTCTTTTTATACCTTCTTAGCGTGCGCCGAGCTCGGTGTCCAAAGGTAGTAAGCCTTCGCACGAGTCTTCTCATGCACTACACGAAAGGTCCCGAAAGGAAAACGAATAAACAAAATTAAATACACAAAAATAAAAATAAAACGTTCAAATTAAGACCGGAAATACTTAAGTCGATATTAGAAAAATTTCAATCCCGACAACGGCGCCAAAAACTTGTTGCGATATTTCCTACACGCAAGTGCACGTCATCGTTTACAAGTAATAAAGTGATAAGTAGAGTATCGTTCCCACGAGGATTGAATCTCTAACTACCGACGTTTTCGTATTCCAATTTTATTTGAACAATCGAAGTCAGGTTGTTGGAGTAATAACTAAAAGAATTAATAAAAGACTAAACAGAAAACGATAGCTTGAATAAGAGGAATCAAATGATAAATAAGTCTAGAGTTCTCAATCCACCTTAATTTATCCGAATTTAATCTTGATTATCCGTAATAAATAATTTTCCCAATTTATTGAAGGCGGAGATTGCTAATATATTCTACCGCCTCTCCGAGGTCAATAGATTTATCTAACGGCGACTAACGCACTCTATCCCTAGGTGAACTTCTCGCTAGGCAAAAAGCATGAAATCTCCTAAAGGCCACGTAGTTCCTATGAGTATATTCCTATCTCACAGAATAAAACGGTCCTCACCAATAGTTCTCACCAAATCTCCTCTCCCGATTCAAGTGAATGATTAAATCAATACAACTATTGGCGATAATTGCAAGCATTAAACATAATTGGGAAAACTCAATAAAAAGGTAATAAATTGGATAATCTCAATCAATTCGTCAAAATAAAGGTTTCATCAAAACCCTAGATTAGGGCTTTAGCGACATACTAAAAATCGACAATACAAAATAAATAAACGAAAGCATAAAATTCAAATGCAGATGAAGCTCGGATTCCTCCGTTCTTGACTTCCGCCTTCGCCTTGAATTCCTCTGCTTTCCTCCTCTTCTCTGTCTCCAAGCTTAAGCTCCTAGGTTTAGCCCCAATGATTCCAAGATCATTAAATTAGGGTCTTAAGCCCTATTTATAGCTCAAAGATCTCCATAAATTGCGTCCGTATTAGTTGGTTGAAATCGGCTTCAAACGGCCCAAAATCCGCGCAGACGAACCAAACCCGCTAAGTGTGCCGCGCTCATCAACTCGTGCCGCGGCACATCACCAAAATCTGAATACAGGCGTAATTAATTCCTCTGCCGCGGCTCACATGGGCCGTGCGGCACAGCAGTGCACTCTACTCGCCCTTGGTGGCGTCTTCCTTTGCCGCGGCTCAGCTTCCTTGTGCCGCGGCTCATAGTCCAGTTTTGCCGTTTTCGCCCGTTTTGCATCGTTTAAGCTTCCGGACTTCAATTTCCTGTCAATCATACAAAATTAAGGCATTAAAAGCTCATTTAGATGATTTCACACTGAATCAGTCCCTCAAGTCGAGGAGGAAGGAACAGTTTTGGAATAGGCACCTGAGCCTGCCGCCGCTCAAGAAGAAGAAGTTGTCACTAAGAGACAACAGGAGGAATCAGTACCTCCTGTATCCATGTCCACCGACGAAACTTCGCAACAGGAGGACGCACAACCCCCTACCGCCGAACCAGAACAAGCTGCTCCCGTCCCTTCAACCGTGTAATCCGAGGACGGTAATATACCTGAGGATGTCCAACTCAATTTACGCCCAACCGTAAATCTGAGGAGGTTGAACTGCACTGAAGATTTTGCTCAACCAGATTCTCCAATTTCTGCCGCTAGAAAAGAGCGCCTGCGTGCTCTTGGTCTTCAAACTG
Source organism: Orobanche coerulescens (assembly GCA_033398695.1). Classification (NCBI taxonomy): domain Eukaryota; kingdom Viridiplantae; phylum Streptophyta; class Magnoliopsida; order Lamiales; family Orobanchaceae; genus Orobanche; species Orobanche coerulescens. The sequence continues at coordinate 59,307,106 of CM065806.1, forward strand.
TATTCATCCAGGATGCAGTGAATGCTCTGTCTTCCGTTGAAAAAGCCTTGAATTGGATGCATACTTCTGTCGTGGAAGAGATGACCACCTTACAGCATGAAGTTTCTCGAGTAGTCGAGGCCTTCATTATTTTGCCAGAAGTATTCAAACAAGCACTGAAAATCATGGAAGACAAGCAAGAGAAACTCCTGAAGGAAGAGGCAACCAAAACACGCATCGCTGAAGCCAAGACCGCATGTGCTATGATCGAAAACAGTTCTCAATTGCGAGCCCACGACAAATGTATCAAGGACATGTCGCAGGCACTTTCTTCCCTTATAGAAAGAATGACTAACATCGAGACGAAACAGGATGCTGCATTAGAGATCCTAAGACGTCTTGATGACGCCAAAAAAGGGGAAGAAGCAAGAGAAACTGCAAGGAGAATCAGGTTACAGCATGAAAGGGAATTTGAGGCCGCTCAAGACAGCATCACTGTTGAGTTAAACAAGCTAGCCCCTCCCTCTCAGAGTTTTAAGATTTTAGGCTCCCGACCTGAATTTCATGATCCAAATGTCCCGTGGAAAAGTCTAATCCAGAGACCTTCTGAAATTCGTCTGCCGACCAACCGCCATCCTACTGCCGATGAGGTGAAGCAATGGAGGAAGAACGAATTGATGAGATACTTTGTTAAACTCATCAGGGAATCCGCCATCTTCAAGAGCTATAAAACTTTAGCGGAGGTCGCAGACAAATTTACGAAGATGCTAGAAGAAGGAAAACTCCCTCTCCAGCTAGATATGAAGAGCAAGCACAAAAGAGGAGATCGGATCACCCATCCAGAAGACTGGATTCTTGCCTTTGATAGATCCTATGAAGGAAGAGCTATATACCAGGATCGAGGCAACGATTCCCTACAGAACTAGTGGCGTGGTACTGAGAATGATCCAGGGAGAAAGCCATGGAGACATGCGAACTATAGATAGGAGCTAAAATTCTTGTATATTATTTTTGTTTTGTAATTTCTCTTCGAAACAGCAAACTATGTACTCAATTTATTTTGAATATCAATAAAAGTGTTTGTTTGTCTTGAAAGATTACAACTCGTAATCTACTGTGTTGATGTATGATTACTTAAATTGTTTGATAACAATCTCAAGTATAGAAACTTGATTGAAAATTAAGTTGTACGAACTTGTCTATGAACAGTTCATGATTTCAGTTGTAAGCTTAGAAAACATTGTAAGATTGTGCCTGCGAGCCAATCATAAGCTTAAGTTGTAAAATTCTTAGTCAGATCGAACTCGCTCATGAAAGCGCTTCATTAATTAGACTAAGTTGCTGAAAGATAGACCTTTTGACGAAAGACCAAGAAATCTGCCAGAAGTCATCAAAGAAGATTATTTCATGAAGAAGCTTTTGGCATCATCAAGAAGACTTGAATGTTAAAAAGTTAAAGTCTTGGCAAATTGTCAAAAAGGGGGAAATTGTTGGGAAAACAAGAACTCTGTATCGAAACAGCCGGGATATTCAATCCCCGTATCGAATAGTATTTGATAAGAGGTTTTGACATATATGCCAATCCGCATACAGTAAAGGAAATTGTATCGAAGTGTTGAGGCATCAACCTGTATCGAAGACCTGTCTCGAATCCAGCATATAGTGGAACCCTTCAGTACAGCAAAGAAGTCTTATAAGGACCAAGTATGGAAACTGTCTCGAATCACCAATACAGTTATCTTCCATACAACTTTCAACAGGACAAGAAGGAATCTTCAGAAGTCAAGTCCCGTTGAATAAAGAAGTATTTAAATACTCAAGGATAAAGTATTTAAATACTATCAGTCAACAGATCTTCAAATCCCGCTAAAACCGGATCGTGCTTTTAATCCCGTTGGAACGGAATCTTGCTCAATGGATACATCTCAACGGATATATATTTCAGAGACTATATATATCTCATGAAGGCATTGAAGATCAGTTACCGAAACCAAAATCATTCAAAGCTATCAAGTTATCATCAGAGCAAAATACATCTCCAAGCTTACTGCAACTCAGATAAAAGAGATATACAGTGCTCATCATCTTGAACAACACTTCATCATCTACAAGCTCATAAAGTCAAAGCTGTTGTTCACACTCTGTTCTATACTTTGAACAAACCCAGATCAGCCCTGTGTGGACTGAGGAAGACGAAGCTTCAGAACTCTGTGTGAAGAAGTCAGTCAAGCTTTAGCTCAAACCAATCTGTGTGAACGGTTGAAGCTATGATCTTTATATCAATCTGTGTGAACGATATATTGATTGTATAACTGTTATGATTACATAGTTGTGTACGTAGTAATTATAATAAACTTTTTACTCCTGTGTGGAGGACCAGTGGATGTAGAGGGGTTTACCTCGAACCACTTTAAATACTGTGTTATTTACCTTCAGTTTTTACTGTTTTATTTACTGTGATTATTTAAGTATACACTGCACACCAAGTTGCTGTATCCACAGCAACTTACTGTATCTAAGACTTCCGCTACGCACTCAGATTTAAAATCAGTACAGCTTGTTGTTTAAACTACTTCCCAAGCTGTATCCAGTATACTTAGTGGCCAACAGGGCGGGAAATCGTTGCAGGGGCACGGCCCGCCTTCTTCCCTTGCTGGAGGCGACTCATGAGGCCGGGGTTCGACATTATAATCTCCCTCGGGGGCTCGGAGTAGCGTGGAAAGTGGATCTCTGTCAGAGAAGAAATTCAGCCAAGTTAGACATCTCTTTCAATCAGACGATCGTCAAGCAGAAAAGAGGAAGCAAAAATTCATACCTGGAACCTTCAGCTAGCGAGGGAAGCGAAACAATCGAGCACCCAACCAATGAGCTTCGTTGTTGACCGTGCGAACATCGAGGTAGTTGTCCGGCAGACTGCGGATTCGCTCCCAGACGATCAAGAAGTCAAAAGGAAGGTCGTCGATCACTGGAACAAGGGAGCCTGCAAAAAGGAAACCAAATTATATCAGTACAAGGTGTATCCGAACAAAGGGAGAGTTAAAACCCTTACTCGGATTCCTCTCCCGAAAACTGGTGGGGATATCCAACTCATCCTCTGGTTGGTCGCTCGACGCCGACCTCCACGCTCCGCCGACCCAGCACCATTTTTTCAGGTCACCCCGAACTTTGTTCGACACCCCGAGGACCACCCTACCCATGCGACCCTTAATGTGATAGCCGCCAATTGAACCCTTCTGCGAAGTCAGCTTGAAGAGGTAGTTCATTTCCAGCGCAGAAGGTAGACGGAAAACCGATGACCGCCAAAAAGTGTCAAGGTACTAATAATCTGCAGCCAGGCGTTCGGCGTCAATTGGAGCGGCGCCACATTCCAGGCGGTCAGCAAGTATGACACGGCGAACGGCAATGGGAACCGCAAACCGGCCTCCATGATCAGTTCATTATCGGCGACCATACCCTCGGGAGGTTGGTCGGTGCGTTCGTTCTCTGAGGGCACATATAATGAAACATCGGAAGGGATATGGAATTTTGCCCTCCAGCGACTCAAGTTCTTCCTGGTCGCCGAACTCCGGATCTGACCGAGGGTCCACGGGGAGCGGTCCGCGGCCCAGAATGACGTCCGCTTCACGGGTTCATAGGGGTGGGAGACCGAGTATGCACCAAAATCAAACTGAGGACGTGGTCCGACGAGCCTCTCCATAAGTCCGGCGAATTCCATAAAGGCAGGGCCAAACACGCTGTTCTGCTCCCAGTATATCTTCATCGCCTCATCCTCGTCTACCGGCGAGTCCTTCTACCCCGCCGCCGCCGACCTCGCCATGTCGGCCTCGTTGAAGAGCTCTTCAACCTCCGCGGGTGCAATCCCCGCACGAATGGCCTCGACGGCCGTCTCCATATGAAGAGCCACGGAGGTTTCTTCCCGGGCAGGTGAAGCCGCAGCGGCAGAAGAGCTACCAGCCTCATACATATTGGATCCTCCTCCAGACATGTTCGAAAAGAAAAGGGGGGAGAGAATTTTTGTTCTTACCTAGGATGAAAGTCGATCGGCGCAAGAAGCTTCAAGGAATTTCAGCATAGTCTTCGTCTAAAGGCAAGGGCGTATAAAGATCTGAACTTCAGTAGCCCTAGCCCTTTTATAGGCGAGAGCAAGGACCTCTGTGCAAATAGGCGGAATCCCGGGGGCTGAAGTGCAACCGTCGGGGGGGACACATTAAATGCAGCCCTCGAAACCCGCGTACGCGTCGTTTCGAGGGCACGCCAGGCGACAAGTCTGACAAAAACCGTCGGACTCCCCCAACGGGAGCGCGACGCATGTCCCTGTGACGTTTCGAAAGCCCGTCTCCACTTCCCGCTATTTCCAGTGTTGGAATATTTATTCCACACATTATTTAATTTGTGTTTTGATGATTAAAGTTGCTAAACAAACAAAACAACATTAAGGCGAAGCAAAACGATGATGCAGACGAAGACGCAAAAAGTTGCAATCTGGACTGAATTAGCGCACGCAAGTCATCATACGTTAGCGCACGCTAACGAGGAGTAATCTGCATTCCAGCCAAGTTTTGAAGTAAGCTGAAGTGAAGTCAGTTGATGGGATAGCGCACGCTACACGTTATCATTAACGCACGCTATCGAAGTCTTGTTACCGTTGTGAAGGAATTCAAATACAGAATAACGTATGCAATGAAATCAGCATTAGCGCACGCTACGATGAAGGATTAGCGCACGCTAAGCAGTTTGAATCAAGTCAATCAGAACGTTGGGAAAAGCAGGTCAAAGTCAGCATATCAAACGGATACTTTGACAATCCATGCAACGGATATATTGGATTAGCGCACGCTACAATGTGTTATTAACGTACGCTAATACAAGATGGTTACGTACATAAGGCAGAAGGCATAACGTACGCTAAGGAAGAAACGAAGCCACTGGACTGAAACTGGGCACAGTCTAACGTATGCTACAGGCACGCTAATGAGTTAGCGCACGCTAATAAAAAAGGCTAGCGCACGCTAGCAAGTCAAAACAGCCAGCAACGGCCAGTTTGTGGAAAATGCCTATAAATACCATTCCTATGGTATTGTTTGAGTACAACAACTCCAAGCATTCAAGACATTGATCTCATATTCATATACTTACATTGTTGTTGTAATATTGAGCTTATATTTTTAGTTTGAGTGTTTATACATTCAACATTATACACGAGAGGTAAAAGAAAAGATACGATTGGATTCGGGGTTATTAGGATCAAGTATCCGGCATTGTTAGAATCGCAATCGCTATCAAAGTGAGGTTTATCTAGTACCAATAGAAAGCTAGAGTGGTTGATTCCTTATCCAATAGAAAAGGAAAAACGGTTTTACTCGGACCGATAGAAGACGATCTTGTAACGGTAATCCCTCGACCGATAGAAGAGAGGCGTAGAGGTTTTGATCTTAATCCTAAGAAAAAGATACATCGAGAGAGGACGTCGGCTTCGTTAATAGCCGAACCTCTATAAATCGATGTGTCATTTATTTTCCGCACCTTATTTACGCTTCCGCACAAACGGTGCAATATCCAATTCTATACCAACAATTGGTATCAGAGCGGTACTCCAATACGCGGCTTAACATTCGAGGAGAAAAAGATCCAAAATGGCGTTTCAAATCTCTCCAGTCGAAGGCCTTGCTCTCAACCGACCACCATTTTTTGATGGCGCGAACTTCATGACTTGGAAGAAGAAGATGTTGATATTCATTCGAGCTTACGACATCGAACTTTGGAAGGTGATTTGTCTTGGTCCAAAAATTCCAACGAATTCCAACGGTACGCTTAAAACTTTTGAAGAATATGACGACTCCGATTGGAAAAACGACCATTTCAATTGTAAGGCAACTCAATTTCTTTATTGTGCCTTAAATCCGGAAGAACACAACCGGATATCATCGTGTGATAGTGCCAAAGAAATCTGGAAAATGCTTAAGATAACACACGAAGGTACGTCTCAAGTCAAAGAGACGAAGATAAACATTCTCCTTCAGGATTATGAATTATTCCAAATGAAGTACGACGAATCCATCTCGATTATGCTCGACCGATTCTCGGTCATCACTAATGGATTAGCATGTTTCGAAAAACCACTTTCGAGTAGTGAGAAAGTAAAGAAAATTCTCCGATTACTACCTCGAGAATGGGACGGCACGGTTACGGCAATAATGGAATCAAAAGATTTAAATACTCTCGATTTTAGTGCTCTCGTTGGTTCTCTTATCAACTACGAGATTGTTCTAAAATCTCAGAATGCCAAACCGAAACTGAAGGAGAGGTCGATAGCCTTCAAGGCTAAGGTGCCGAAAAAGAAAGAAGAAATTCCGGTGGACGACAGCGACGAAGAAATGGCATATTATGCCAAGAATATTAATAAGTTCCAACACTTATTAAACCGGAGAAAGAAGGACATCCAAGTGGGGGAATTGAAGAAACCCGACAACACCTGTCGATTATGTGGTAAACCATGACACTTTGCCAAGAACTGTCGAGTAAAGCAAAAGGAGGTTTTAATCACAACATGGAGCGACGAAGATCCCGATGAAGATTTTCTTGACCAAAATAATCTCGCTCTCATGGCCCGGAGTTCATTCGACGATAGCGACGTCGAAAGCCAAGTAAGTAACTCCTACGACGAACTCTTTGAAGCATTCGAGTTATTACATATGGACTATCAAAATGTTTTTAATGAAATTAAATCCCTCAAGTCTAAATATAAAAATTTGGAAATTGAAAATTCCAAAATACTTGAAAAAGGTAAATTTGTTGAAATCGATCATTCGAAATGCATTGAAAACGAGAATATTTTAAAGAATGATCTTTTAAAAGTTCAAGATGAACTAAAAATTTTGACAAAGAAATTCTCGTGCAGCAACGATAAATTTGAACAAATGTTATGTGTTCAAAAATATACTCTAAATAAAGAGGGGTTAGGATTCAAACCACGTTCGAAAAACGAATCCGTCAATTTCAAAATACCCCGATGCGAAAAATGTTTGAAAATCGGGCATCACATTTCAAATTGCAAAAGCCCAAGACAGACGATAAAAATTAAAAAGATTTAGGTTCCTAAAGGAACAAACATTTCAAATATCGTCTACGTTTCAAAAGAAAAACCAACTATAGGTTGGATCCCCAAAAATAAATTTTAACAAATGATATTTTACAAAGGGGGAGAAGGAATATTTTTTGGGGAGATATAATATTTTCAGGGGGAGCTTATACCCTTATTAATGCATAAATTGGTATCATGCATATTTATATTTCATTTGATATACTCTATATTTTTATACTTTTTGATGAAGACAAAAAGGGGGAGAAGTAGATGAATTGAGATAAAAATGAGAAGGAGAAGAATTGAGATAATAATGAGAAAAATCGAAGAAGTCGAAAAGAAAAGAAAAGCATACAAATAGGGGGAGTTGAAAAATTGAAAAATGAAAAACGACGGAGTCGAAAAATAAAGGAGATGTCGAAAAGAAAAGAGAATTGGAGAAACTAACGAAACGATCAAAGTCGAAAACTTTGATTCGTAGAAATATACATATATTATTCTTTACAGATTTTATCCTATTCAAGAGTTGTTTTGTAATCATCAAAAAGGGGGAGATTGTTGGAATATTTATTCCACACATTATTTAATTTGTGTTTTGATGATTAAAGTTGCTAAACAATCAAAACAACATTAAGGCGAAGCAAAACGATGATGCAGACGAAGACGCAAAAAGTTGCAATCTGGACTGAATTAGCGCACGCAAGTCATCATACGTTAGCGCACGCTAACGAGGAGTAATCTGCATTCCAGCCAAGTTCCGAAGTAAGCTGAAGTGAAGTCAGCTGATGGGATAGCGCACGCTACACGTTATCATTAACGCACGCTATCAATGTCTTGTTACCGTTGTGAAGAAATTCAAACACAGAATAACGTATGCAATGAAATCAGCATTAGCGCACGCTACAATGAAGGATTAGCGCATGCTAAGCAGTTTGAATCAAGTCAATCAGAACGTTGGGAAAAGCAGGTCAAAGTCAGCATATCAAACGGATACTATGACAATCCATGCAACGGATATATTGGATTAGTGCACGCTACAATGTGTTATTAACGCACGCTAATACAAGATGGTTACGTACGTAAGGCAGAAGGCATAATGTACGCTAAGGAAGAAATGAAGCTACTGGACTGAAACTGGGCACAGTCTAACGCACGCTACAGGCACACTAATGAGTTAGCGCATGCTAATAAAAAAGGCTAGCGCACGCTAGCAATTCAAAACAGCCAACAACGGCTAGTTTGTGGAAAATGCCTATAAATACCATTCCTATGGTATTGTTTGAGTACAACAACTCCAAGCATTCAAGACATTGATCTTATATTCATATACTTACATTGTTGTTGTAATATTGAGCTTATATTGTTAGTTTTAGTGTTTATACATTCAACATTATACACGAGGGGTAAAAGAAAAGATACGATTGGATTCGGTGTTATTAGGATCAAGTATCCGGCATTGTTAGAATCGCAATCGCTATCTAAGTGAGGTTTATCTAGTACCAATAGAAAGCTAGAGTGGTTGATTCCTTATCCAATAGAAAAGGAAAAATGGTTTTACTCGGACCGATAGAAGACGAGCTTGTAACGGTAATCCCTCAATCGATAGAAGAGAGGCGTAGAGGTTTTGATCTTAATACTAAGAAAAAGATACATCGAGAGAGGACGTAGGCTTCGTTAATAGCCGAACCTCTATAAATCACTGTGTCATTTATTTTCGGCACCTTATTTACGCTTCCGCACAAACGGCGCAATATCCGATTCTATACCAACATCCAGCGCCTAAGGAGATCGTCCGAATTCGAAACCGGTTTGTCCAGGCAACGATCGTCCTTGTCATAAATAGATGAGCCGCTCGTCTGAAACAGGCGATCGCCAGCAGTGCCACCTCACCCCACATCTTCAACATCGGAGCGAGATGGGGGCAATTGTTGTGCGGTGATTTATACGCCTCGATTGCGATCGGCATAATGGTCAGGAGCTAGCTAAAGAAGACAGATGCTGGGCAAGCGCCTAGCGGTCGACGTCCAAGGCGATCGTCTATTGGCATTTGGCTATTGGCATTTGGCGATCGCCTCTAATGGCCGACTGGAGACGATCGTCCAGTGCCAAGTATGAATCTGACACCCGTCAAAGTCTTCGAAGACCGAATCTCGGGTGAAGACCCACGTGCAGATCTGCAAAAGGCGCCACAGGATAAGGCCTTTTGACCCTAGTCTGTCACCACCTTCACACCTACCGACAGACCCGCCGAAAGGTGCAAAGTGGGTCCTCCCGAGACAGCGACTCAGGATGCGTGTAGACTTCTCATTGGCTCGCACATCTGGGTGCCAGTAGCAGCCGCGTACTTTAAGGAAACAGCCCTACGTGATGGGATGATCGCCCACCTTATTTTAATATAGGAAACGGCGGTCGCCCGCGGTGTACAGGGAGGACCTAGAGACCTCTTCTCCTATAAATAGAAGGCCTCCATCAGCGGCCAAAAGACGAAAAAATTCATTCACGAGCACAGAGAGTGAAAAACGTTAACACAGTGACAGTTTACAACGTGAACACAGAATGCTAAAAGCAAACAATACAGAGAATTCCTCATCTTTGTAACAAGAACTCACAGAGCTTCAACTCTGGTTCTTCCGGCAATCTTCAGCACTCGATAGCTAAGATAACTAGAGTCTTTACACTCATTGTAATTGTACTCTAACATTAATATCTGTACTCACTAGTATTCATATTAATAACATCTCGCGAGAGCATTCAAGCCCGGGATTAACAACCCCAGCAAACCTTGTGTTATTTATTTCCCCACAGACATGTTCTCGCACTTTGTTTGTTACTCGACAATTCCAGCAATATCATCTCCGGATAATATTTTGGGTAACAACAGTCCTAACATACAAATGACCTAAACATGACTTTAAAATCCTCAATACATAACATGTTCCTTAACCATATCAAATATTACCAACACATCTTCCAACTTCATAAATCTAACTTCATGCTCTTGTTTTCAAATAAATCTTCAAAAACATTTTATAAAAATCTAACAAAAGCATATCATGTACTTCTTTCATACATTATCACAATTATCGAGTCACTTTTGAACATAAAACAACATATCAAGAACTAAGCATGATTCTTCCTTACTTTCAAAACACCAAACATTTTATAAAAATCCCATAAATTCAACATAGCATCATATCATCATATAGCAACATATTGTGTAAGAAAATCATAAGAAAAACAACACATGATTGGGTTATAAAACCCTAAAAGTTTCGGCCAACATGAAAAAAATCAAGACATGATTACAACTTGTTCTAAACACTTTCAAGAACCTTAGAATCCACTTAAAAACAACATACAAAACATTATAACATTAAACCTAAACTCTTAATATATTTTCCAAATTTTAAAGTGGTCCAAACTATTTTTATTTGGGTAGAAATGAAGAGAATGAGGTAACTTACTTGAATATGAACTTGGATTCAAGTTTGGAACAAAAAGTGAGCTTGTAACTTGAGTTCTTAATGAAGAACAATGGTGTTCTTCAATGGTGAAGGGGGAGGGGCGGCTGAGGTGAGAAATGAAGAGAGGAAGAAGATTAAGTGAGGAGGAAAAATGAAAGGGAGGTGATGTCCCTTTATATACTAGGTTAACCCTAGACGTCCTCGTAAAGCGGTCGAATAATATTCTACGTTTTGCTCCTCCACAGATAAAATTACTCGAGTATTGAATATATGGCATATACTTAAATTATAGTGTCGCACTTACAGCTTAAAGTCGGAGAAAAGTTTTGCATTTTACGGAACGCGAATTATCCGAGAAAACGACTCGACGTAAAATATACCCGAAAATTCAAAAAGTAAACTTTTGAAAATCGTACTCATAATGTAAAAGTGATGTATATAAAAGTCGACGGAATCACAATTTTGTCTATCGAAACATAAAAATCAAATTCGGAAAATAAACCCAACCAGATAACCGAACATCCAATTTCTGAATTTAAAACATGTAAATAGTTCTAAACTTATTCCATTAGTCAGAATTTTATTATTTGTGAATGCAAAACCCTAATGTCGCACTTGATGTCATAATAATTCATGCATATAGAAGACCGGGACATTACAGTTGGGGATTAACATACGTAAGCTCATATGCTTAACGTATGTTATGGCTTCTATACTTATCCATTTACACTGATCTTGCTCGTCGTTCCATATATCGAATACGTATACACGACACACTATATCCTCAAATGCAATTGTTGACCAAGTACGACAATTATACCAATACATATGTCTCAGTCCTTCATTTATTTTATCCATACTGTACAGATTCCACATTGTACAACATAACTCGGATAAAATACATTAAACAACAGTAGTAGAAATTCCGGATATTACACATTCGAGCGCATATTCCTAATAATCTCCCACTTGCACTCAATATTATAAACTATGATATCTAATACCCATACTCTATAGATGTCGCTCTAAGACAATCTGATATAGTGGCTTGGTCAGTGGATCAACAATGTTATTTTATGTGTCTACTCTCTGCTGTATAACATTCCCTTTCTGAACCATTTCTCTAATAAAATGATATTTTGTCTCAATATGTTTGGTGTTGTGGTGAGCCCTAGGCTCCTTAGCCTGTGCAACAGCTCTGTCGTTGTAACAAAACAGCGTCACGAGCTTCTCTGCATTATAAACCACTTGAAGTTCCTCAGTGAACTTTTTAATCCAAAAAGCTTCTTTAGCAGCCTCCGTGGCTGCCTGATATTCGGCTTGACATGTAGAGATTGTAGTCGTGCTTTTCTTGGCACTTGTCCAAGATACTGCTCCACCATTCAGAGTAAAGATATACCCTGAAGTGGACATCTTCTCATCTATATCTCCCAAAAAATATAAATCTCTGTTTTATGTTCTCCACCATCGTATGTAAGAACCAAGTCTTTAGTTCTCTTCAGGTACAAAAGAATTTTCTTTACATAGTCCAATGTTCCTGCCCTGGATTTGACTGAAACCAACTTACTATGCTTACAACATAGGCTATATCCGATCTAGTGCACATCATAGCGTACATGAGACTACCTACCGCCAAAGCATAGAGCACCTTACTCATTTCCTTTTTGTCTTCCTCACTTTGAGGACGCATCTCTAAGGAAAGTTTTATGCCATGTCACATAGGTAGGAACCCTCTCTTAGAATCTTCCATCCTAAATCGCTTCAGGATTTTTTCTATATAGAGGGCTTGGGAAAGACCTAACATTCTTTTGGATTTATCCCGGTAGAGATGCATACCCAGAAAATAGGTAGCTTCTCCCAAGTCTTTCATTAAGAACTCTTTAGAAAGCCAAGCTTTCATAGAACTGAGCATTCCTACATCGTTTCCTATAAGTAGAATGTCATCCACATATAATATTAAGAACGCAATTTTGCTCCCACCAACATTCTTGTAAATACAGGGCTCCTCTTCGTTTTGGACAAAATCAAACTCTTTGACTGTCTCGTTAAAATGAAGATTCTAACTTCACGAAGCTTGCTTCAGTCCATAAATGGCACGTTGAGGTTTGCATACTTTATGAATATCAGAAACCCTCTCTCTCGAATCTCTTAAAAAAGTTACGGCCCGAAAACATCATCGATTTTGATAGTTAACTACAAGAAGCAAAAGATAGGGATCTTGCAAAGAAGATTGTTGAAAATCTGAAACTTGTTGGCTTATACGACTATCTCAACCTTCATGTAAAAATCGAGGCGAAAAATGAAGTTCTGAAATATTTTCAGACCTAGCAAGAAGAGGAGAGCCCATTGAAGGAATCATCAATGACGAATATGTAAAAATCTATAAATACGATCTCATCGCACACCTTTGTCTTTCAAGCCCAAAAAAAATAATTTTAAAGACATCTTCTGCAATGCGACAACTTCGTAGAATGAATATCCAGAATCCTCTATCATCGATCAAACTGCCAACCCACGAAATGGAACTGACACTAGAGTACCAACAATTGTGAACATACTTGACAAATAAATAGAGCTAAAAACTGGTAGTTTTGACTACCTCACAAGCATGAAGGCAAGGATGATGTACCTTATCATCGAAGGCATCAAGATAGACTGAGCTGATATAATTCTCAACCAACTGACTGGATTTATGCAAAAATTAGAAGTAGATGATCATGGCGCACTTAGCCACAAGAGGAGACAACTCCAATAACAGCAGAAGAACAACACTCTCATGGTCAAACATAAGTAGAGAACAACATCAGGATTCTAGCGAAACACAAATACAAGAAGAATAGTCAAAGATTGTTGAACCTTCCATAGCCACTTGCCAAAAAGGTTATAAAAAGATGAGACCTCCTAAAACCAAGGACCATTTGCCAAGAAATTCAAAATGAAAACCAAAGATCCCAATTCCTCCTCAGAAGAAGAAGAAGACATCAATGAACGGAAGATTCCTTCCTCTGAACAACCGATGGAGCAACCACCTACTAATCATGATGAAGAGTTTGCAAGGTATCTACAAGAAGAATAACTCACTGATTTATCACAACCTCGTACAATTCCATCCTCCAAAGAAATTCTACCAGCATAAAAGTTGTTTGTCAAGGAGATTTCAAGTATCATTAAATGGAATCTCTGGAAGTTAGGTAAAGTCGCTGATCATCTCAACGTCCAAGAAATGATTGATGAAAAAGAAAATACTCCAGTTCCTAAATATTGAAAGCATTCTCAATCCTCTAAGATATTCTTATGTAATGGAGGTCTTAAACCAGAAAATAGATCAATAGGTTAAGGAAAAATGAAAAAAAAACTGCCTTACCAAACGAACTAGAAGACTCCCCCATTCATAGTGTCTTCTGATTTTAAGGATGCTGATGATGAACCCATCCAACGAGTACTTTGAAGAACATTAGGGGCTCACAAAGTAGAAAAGTTTGCCTAATAAATGGAAGGCCACAATGAATATTCCAAACAAGCAGGAAAATCTTCTGGTGATGCAACAGTTCCGTTAGAAGAATCACTTCACAGCTTTATAGCCTCGCAAATAAGAGAAAGCATAGTGCTGATCCCAATTGTAGTCGAATAATTAGAATAACCAGAAAGGCCTTTTATTCCTGCAGCCCCACTGTCCAAGTTGAACAAGAAAAAAGAATGGTGTTCATCCCGTCTGCGGCTGCAAAAGTAAGTATCAAACAAATCCCCATTGTCTCACCTACCGAAGAGAACATAGAGCACAAATCAACAATGATAATTGAAAAGGACATGACTACAAGCTCAGAGCAAACATAACAAGAAGACTTGGACTCATTTATTTGAAGATCTACCAGAAGACAAGCAAACAAGGTCTCATGACCTTGCCCAAATACCACTATAAGAACTTTCAACTCTCAACCAAGAGAATAAGAAGAAGAAGAAGAAGAAGAAGGAGGAGGAGGAGGAGGAGGAGAAGAAGGAGAAGAAGAAGAAGAAGAAGAAGAAGAAGAAGAAGAAGAAGAAGAAGTAGGAGGAGGAGGAGGAGGAGGAGGAGAATGAGAAGGAGAAGAAGGAGAAGGAGGAGAATGAGAAGGAGAAGAAGGAGGAGAATGAGAAGGAGAAGACGAAGAAGAATAAGAAGAATAAGAAGAAGAAGAAGAAGAAGAAGAAGAAGAAGGAGGAGGAGGAGGAGGAGGAGGAGGAGGAGGAGGAGGAGAAGGAGAAGAAGAAGAAGAAGAAGAAGAAGGAGAAGAAGAAGAAGAAGGAGAAGGAGAAGGAGAAGGAGAAGAAGGAGAAGGAGAAGAAGGAGAAGGAGAAGAAGAAGAAGAAGAAGAAGGAGGAGGAGGAGGAGGAGGAGGAGGAGGAGGAGGATGAGAAGGAGAAGGAGAAGAAGAAGAAGGAGGAGAATGAGAAGGAGAAGAAGGAGGAGAAGAAGGAGGAGGAGAAGAAGAAGAAGAAGAAGAAGAAGAAGAAGGAGGGGGAGGAGAAGGAGCAGGAGGGGAAGGAGAAGGAGGAGGGGAAGGAGAAGGAGGAGAAGGAGAAGGAGAAGGAGAAGAAGAAGAAGAAGAAGAAGAAGAAGAAGAAGAAGAAGAAGAAGAAGAAGAAGAAGTCTAAAAATCTAGCAGTCTCAACATTAAGAAAGTTAGAAATGTGGCACAGGAACAACAGAATGGTGATTGATCTTCTAAGAATCAAAGACATCAACCTTTCGAGAACCCAAGAGCTACACAGATAATTGTCAAGGATAAACTCAAGCAGTTAAAGTTTGAAGTCTACAGAAACTTATCCTTGTTCAAAAAAGATATTGAGAAGTTGTTAGATGACCACAAGAAGGATAACACCGTGTACAAGACAATATAAATATATATTAAAAACTTTTGAGCTGTATCATTAACAAATATTGATATGCTTGAACTGCATCTACACTGTTCACATAAAATTAGATGGGCTGGATTTGAATCTTCGTCCTTGTCTCGCACAGATTGGAAGCTTGATTGTTCTAAGCAACTTCATCCCACACATGCTGAAAATTTTGCTTGCTTTGTCAATCCACACATGTTTGAGTTCTCAACTATATGTAGAGAAGAATAATGTTGAAAAATATATGTAGGCTTGAAATACTTAGTTGTAGTTTGTGTTGTTCCTCAGTTGAGGAATCGTTTTACTCTTCGATGTAGGAGGGTCGTTGTATTCATGCAAAAAGATTTTTACACTTAAGTTCATTGATTTCTATTTCACAAATCGTTGATCAAGTCCTCTAGACGGCTATTAAAATCATTGGAAATGTATCTGTTATAAATATAGCCATTACCGGTAGGTGAGATATGGACAACTTATGATTGGTGGATTGCTGAATTTGATCATTGGAAATGCTTCAATTTTTAGTAACTTTATCATGTGTATGTTGGAGGGTGGCACCAGTTGTGGCTTCCGCGATGGGACTTTCTCTGCTTCCTTCTTTAGGAGTCCCTCCTGTTGGGCTTTGAAGTTGGATAGGGCTTTCTTAAGGGACACATCAAGTTGGATAACATCATCAAATCTCAATTTATGAGAATCTAATCCAATCCATTGGATAATATAATTAAATATCAATCAATGATAATTGAGTACCAATACAGACAAGTACCAAAAAAAGAATACACAATATCTCAATAAATATAGGTGTAACTCCCCCAAAACCATATGGGAATATTATAGCATCGTGGGCCCCACGCCGAAACCCTCCAGGTTAAAAATCATTTTCGCAATCATTTCAAAACGTCAAAAAGGCCAATGATGGAAATATCTTTCAAATACTTAAATACTTTCCAAAATCTATTTCCCAAATACCATCATAAAATCTAATTTAAAGTACAAGGCAAAAATGACAAATCTCAACAATTTCAAAAAGTACGTTAAGTCACCACTTTCACATACCGATAAATAGTTTAGAGAAAAAGGTTTTCCAAGAATATATACAAGTTGGTAAAATACCAGAAATCCATTTTGACGTACACATGCAGCGGATAAAATGAACAGTAAAATACTCGGTTCCCAAAATAGATGCCGTAACTAGTATCACCCGGGAATCTCATCTCTTCACGACTGTTATTAGCTCGATCTTTGAGTACCTAATAATAAAGCCCATGACGGGGTCATCCATAATACTCAACAATGATAACGATTATATCATCATAAACAATTACATACCAATGTAATTACAAAGTAAGAATACTACTACAAAGTAACAATTACCTTACCATCTCATGGTAATCCATAGCAAATCAATCCTTACCATAATTCATATCTCGCATTCTCAAATGATGAAATGAAACCAAATCCAAACATGTGTACTGTATCCAAACAATACCCAAAATTCTCAAAACATCATCATAACTCATATGTGTGGAATAATCCATTCGTGCCAAATCATGTCCGTCGGATCACACAATCAAAACCCAATCCTGATAAAAGATTATCAATTAAGATAAAAACTAATAATACACAATCCCTGTGTAAAATAATTGCCCAAAACAATGGCAACAAGTCCCGAAACATCGACGCAAAGTCCGAATGTTCATATGATCAATAACGATGATCAACCAATAAATCAACCGACATTATCATCGACATGATAAACTCCAATACGACCAACCAAAGGTCAACCACAACCGATAATATCATCATAATAAAAATGAAATCAGTATCCTCTAATATATCAATACTGAATTCTAACAACAACATCCGAATTACTACGATTAATTAACAAGAACAATCCCACGATTTATTCAACATACACTCTTTTCCAATTTTCCCATAATTCCGCAAAATCCATATATCAATCCAATAAGCCGAATATACAAACTTAACCAAAATATTCCAATCAATATCTCTCTCAAATCTTTAATCAAACGCTTTGAAGGCATAATTCAAAGGTATATTCAAATCATCAATCCATAGACACCAACACATCAAGAACATGAAGAACACCATCACAACCATATAGATCCTTCAATGTAATATGATTTTAGCCATTTATACGAACTAAACAACCCAGATATACCAAAACTCTTCAAACATTCAAAAATATGAGAGTTCAAACCAATTACCTCAATCCGGCAAAAAAGTCAAGAACAATGTTAGAATCATTTTTCCAAGCTTTTCTAGATGTTAACACTTGATAAACCAACTCAAAATCTAAGGTCTAGGGGTTAAAAATCGAGTTTGGGTGCCTTCAGGAGAAAGGAGATCTGCCGGGAAGGGTTGAGAAAAAAAAATTCCCGATTATTGAACATATTTATACGTCCAGTCATGTTAACGTATGCTAAATTCAATCATAACATATGCAACATGTTCTCTTAATACAGACAATATGGTTTTTGTCATTTTGGTCATAACTCACTTATCCAGACTCCGATTAACTCATCGTTTAAACCATTAGAAATCTAACTCGATGCTCCAGTATCTTGTTATGTTTCAGAATTTTTGGAGTATTCAAGAAACGATGGTAATTTTTCAAAGTCGAACCTTGTGCATAATTCTTTCCAGAAAACGTCAAAATCTTATTTCCTCTAACACTTCAACATATAGTCATCTTAATCATGTCATATACATCAAAAAATTATTCAATAATATGAATTAATCCATAACTATATTCAATTAATATTACTTTGTTCATAATCATCAAAACAACATAATCCAATGTGTTCTAACATCTAAACTGCCATCTTAACTCATAGTCCAGCAAATATCAACATATCATCATTTTCCTCAACAAAAACTCCATGAAACACCAATAATATTAGCAAGAGTAAAGTGCACTTTGTGTACCTGAACTTTACTAAAGACACCACTTAAAATACTGAATTTTGATATCTATCACTTGCAATACTGAACATTCACTTTACTTAAACTTCATGTACTGTCGTCTATCTGTTACTAACTCTGTTAAAAGTTCAAGGGTAAAGCTGTCTTTTCCCTTACAAAAGGTGACTTGTAAGGTATTACTGTGAGTGATGGAGCTGAGCAAGGTGACTTTGGAGATTTTCTCGAAGTTGGATCAGAAGTGGTTGTACCACTGTGAAGGCAAGAAGACACCTGTTCTGAGCATTGACGGCAGAGGAACCATCGGCGCTGTAGCCGGAGCCGCCTTAGTTCATCTGGAGGACCAGATCCAAGCAAAAACCAGCAATGCCAATGCTCGGATTGCCGATTTCTTCGACGTCATTGTCGGTACGGGAATCGGCACTCTCCTTGCTGCAATGCTCGTCGCCGACGATGGCGCGGCGCGTCCGATCTTCACCGGGTTAGGGACGTCGTGAAATTCTTATCTGAAAATCAGAAAGGGATGTTCAAAGCCCCACACGTTTTCCTTTATCGCCGGCACGTGGGGTTTCCCGGCAAGAGCATAGACGTGGTGCTGAGGAAGGCGTTCCTGAGAAAAGACGGGAAGGATTTGACCTTGACGGACATGTGTAAGCCTCTCTTCGTGCAGTTTTGTAAGGGAGAAGACAACATTATCCCTGAACTTTTAACAGATTTAGTAACAGATAGACGACAGTACATGAAGTTTAAGTAAAGTGAATGTTCAGTATTGCAAGTGAAAGATATTAAAATTCGGTATTCCAAGTGGTGTCTTGAGTAAAGTTCAAGTACACAAAGTGCACTTCACTCTATTAACAATACTTCCATAATCTATTATCATATGAAGTTAACATCAATAACATCAGAAATCCGAGAATGAAGAGAGGGATTAACCAACATGCCTCTTGAAGATGAACAACACAATCACACACCAGAAGAATCAATAATAACTTCAAGCCCCAAGTTCCAATCCATGCCATCAAGCTCACAATCAAGTTTAGAGCATCTGGAAATCACTTACAAGTGAAGAATGAAGATTTTGGGAGAGAAACCCCCAACTTGGTTCGTGAGGAAATGAAAAACCATACCTCATTATATAGTCTTCACAATGATTAATGGCAGTATCTTAAGTATGCTATTGATCTTAATTGCGTACGTAACACCAGTCCATAGGTTACCGCCCTTATTTCGTGGACCGCTTACATAGACAATTATACATATGTAACCTTCCTCACATAGTACGTTATCCTGTCTTGCTTGCGTTAGGCCCGTTCACTAGCCTGTCGTATTCAAGCCGAAAGCACCTGGACCTTTCCGCATGCCAGTGTTAGGCGTATTTTTATACGCTTATTTATCATTATTTTGTATTATTTTGGAGAGTGAATTTGCTTAAATGAACTTTTAATGCCTTAATTTTGTATGTTTTTCAGGAAATTGAAGTCCGGAAGCTAAAACGAGGCGAAACGGGCAAAAACGGCAAATTTTGACTATGAGCCGCGGCACAAGGAAGCATGGCCGCGGCACAGGAAGACAACCAGCGAGCACAAAGTAAACTGTACTCTGTGCCGCGGCATAGTCCAGGTGAGCCGCGGTACAGATGAATTAAATGGCGCCCAGGCCTCCAGCTGAAGGCCATGTGCCGCGGCACAGATTTAGTGAGTCGCGGCACACTAGCGGTTTTTGTATCCTCCACACGGATTTGGGCCGTTTCGAAGCCAGTTCTCGACCTACTCACACGGACGCGATTTGGAGATGGTGCAAAGCTATAAATAAGGGTTTAAGACCCTAATTAATTATCTTTTGGATCTTGAGCTTGGAATCAGAAAATCTTAGAGAGACGGCAAAACAGGAAGAGAAGCAGAAGACTTCAAGAGCAGAGGGCGGAAGCCGAAGAACGGAGGAATCCGAGCTTCATCTGCGTTTGATCTTAATGCTTTTATTCATTTATTCTGTATATTCATTTATTAGTATGTCAGGCTAAAACCCTAATCTAGGATTTTGATGAAACTTACATTTTGACGGATTTGCTTGAGATTATCTAACTAATTACCTTTTTGTTGAGTTTTCCCAATCGTGTTTAATGCTTGCAATTATCTGGCCATTAGTTGTATTGATTTAATCATTCAATTCGAATCGGGAGAGGAGAATTGGTGAGGAACTATTGGTGAGGACCGTTTTATTCTGTGAGATAGGAATATACTCATAGGAACTACGTGGCCTTTTGGAGATTTTATGCTTTTTGCCTATTGATGAATTAATTCACCTAGGGATAGAGTGCGTTATTCGCCTTTAGAAAAATCTATTGACCTCGGAAGAGGCGGTAGAATATATTAGCAATCTTCGCCTTCAATAAATTGGGAAAATTATTTACTTCAGATAATCGAGAGTAAATTCAGATAAACCGAGGTGGATTCAGAATCCTAGACTTATTCATCATTTGATTTTCTTTCTTCAAGCGATCATTTTTTACTGTATAATCTTTTATTAATTCTTTAGTATTTAATAGCAAACCCAAAGTTCGATTGTTCGAATAAAACTTGAATACATAAAAATCGGTAGTTAGTGATTCAGTCCTCATGGGAACGATACTCACTCATCACTTTATTACTTGTATACGATAACGTACACTTGCGTTCAACAAATATCGCAACAAGTTTTTGGCGTCGTCGCCGGGGACTGAAATTTTTCTAATATCGATTTCAGTATTTCTAGTCTTAGTTTGAACGTTTTTATTTTATTATTTTTGTGTATTTAATTTTATTTATTTATTTGTTTTTCCTTTCAGGATCTTTTGCGTAGTGCATGAGAAAACTCGGTGACAAAGGCCTACTACCTTTGAATACTGAACTCGAGCGCACTCTTAGGAGAAAGAAGAAGGAGAAACGAGAGCTACCGACAACGGTCAACATGGCCGAAAATATCGAAATTCAAGGAGGAGATAACCATGTGCATCAAGTTCAACCGGCACTAGCTCTTCGAGACTATGCCATGCCGCAAATTAATGCTAATTTTTCGGGAATTCGGCGCCCCACTATCCAGGCGAACAACTTCGAGATCAAGCCTGTGATTATTCAGATGGTGCAGGCGAGCCAATTCTGTGGCTTGCCGAATGACGACCCAAACGCTCATATTGCTTCTTTTCTTGAGATTTGTGACACGTTCAAGAACAATGGTGTCACCGATGCTATCCGATTACGGATTTTCCCTTTTTCTTTGAGGGATAAAGCGAAATTTTCGCTAAATTCCTTACCGCCGGGGTCGATCACAACATGGGCAGAGTTAGCGCAAGCCTTCCTTGCCAAATTCTTCCCACCTTCAAAGACGGCGAGATTGAGAAGTGAGATCACCACTTTTGGACAGTATGATATGGAATTGGTCCACGAGGCGTGGGAGCGATGCAAATATTTGTTACGGAGATGCCCTCATCACGGCCTTCCAGACTGGCTTCAAATTCAGACGTTCTACAATGGTTTAAGTGCTTCTACACGCACTCTCGTGGATGCAGCCGCCGGTGGGGCTTTGATGGGAAAGACTATGGCCGAGGCACACTCGTTGTTGGAAGCTATGGCCGCAAATGCATATCAATGGCCATCTGAAAGATTAACGCCGAAGCGAGTTATGGAAGTTTCTAGTAATGATCCGATATCCACATTGTCAGCTCAAGTCGCCGCCTTGACGCAGCAGCTTCAAGCATTTTCGCATTCTCCTTCCCCCGTTACCATTGAGACTTGCAATTGGTGTACCGGATCCCACCCTACCGTGGAGTGTCAAGTCGGAAATCCGTTCGAGCGGCCCCAAATTGAACAAGCTCAGTTTGTAGGAAACGGAAACCGGCAAAATAATCCGTACTCCAACACGTATAATCCGGGGTGGCGTAATCATCCCAACTTTTCATGGAGAAACGGACAGAACTCAAACTAGCCCCCGTTCGCTCAGAACCAACAGTAGCCCCCTCCCGCTCCAAAAGTTTCTCTCGAGGAAGCAATTGCGAAATTGGCAGCGAATACGAGTCAGTTCATGACCCGTACTGAAGCGACATTGCAGAATCATTCCGCTTCCATTCGCAACTTGGAAGTCCAGCTGGGCCAAATTGCTAATGTGTTGACAGCCCGCCCGGAGGGAGCATTGCCAAGTACAACCGAGACAAATCCTAGAGAAAGTCTAAATGCGATCAGTTTGAGAAGCGGGAAGGAGGTGTTGGACCAGCCCGAGAGGTGTGAAAAGAGGAATGAAATTGAGGAAAAGAATAAATTAGCGACAGAGGAGTCACAAGATTGGAGACCTTCGATAACATTTCCGGATAACCCGAAGACATATGTGCCCCCCGTCCCATTTCCGCAGAGATTACAGCAGAAAAAGGCGGACAAACAATTCTTTAAGTTCCTTGACGTGTTCAAAAAGCTTCATATTAACATTCCATTTGCCGACGCGTTGGAACAAATGCCAAGCTACGTTAAATTCATGAAAGAGATATTGTCAAAGAAAAGAAAACTCGAAGAGTTTGAAACTGTCGCCTTGACGGAGGAATGCAGCGCGATTCTTCAAAAGAAGCTCCCACCAAAATTGAAAGATCCGGGAAGTTTCAACATACCGTGCACCATGGGGAATCTTTCTTTTAATAAGGCATTGTGCGATCTCGGTGCTAGTATTAACCTCATGCCTCTATCTATTTTCAAAAAGCTGGGAATTGGAGAAGCAAAGCCGACGACGATCTCCTTGCAATTAGCAGATCGATCAATTAAGTATCCGAGGGGAGTGATTGAGGACGTGCTAGTAAAAGTGGATAAATTTATCTTCCCAGCAGATTTTATTGTTCTCGACATGGAGGAAGACGAAGATAT
This sequence comes from Orobanche coerulescens, assembly GCA_033398695.1. Classification (NCBI taxonomy): domain Eukaryota; kingdom Viridiplantae; phylum Streptophyta; class Magnoliopsida; order Lamiales; family Orobanchaceae; genus Orobanche; species Orobanche coerulescens. Next base: position 59,330,331 of record CM065806.1, read on the forward strand.
CCTGATTATCTTGGGACGACCATTTTTAGCCACCGGCAGAACTTTTATAGACGTGGAAAAAGGAGAATTAACTCTGCGGGTCCAAAAGACGAGCATGTTACGTTCCAAGTATTCAAATCATTTTCATGGTCGGGAGGTGTTGATAAAAGCTCACAAAGTGAAAGTGTGGAGGTCGTTGCAAAAGAGAAACACCGAAGACATCGTCGGTCGAAAAATTCAGATTCCGTGTCAGATGGTCCAACTTTTAAGAAAGATGTAGAATGAGTAGCATTTCTCGAGCATGTGAACATGCAATCATGGCCATCTGATCACCCACACTCGGAAAAGTCCACTGCAGTCTTAAGTGCGTTCGTGAAAGAGGGGAATAAGGAGCGGACATCTAGTCATGAGAAAAACGGGTGTTTAGGGAAGTTGTTCTCGTCAAAACCTTTCCGCAAACAACATTCGATGTCCAAACCGAAAGTCGAATCGTTAATGACCGATGGTCATAATTTTAAAAACCATATTAACGGTTCGATGAACAGGGCGGAGATCAAATGGAGTTTGCGAAAAGCGAACTGATTTTTTTAATAGGTCCGGCTGAAGACTATAAACTTAGCGCTTCTCGGGAGGCAACCCGAGTTCGTAGTTGTAGATTTTTGCATTTCTATATTTTTCTTGCATTCTTGATTTTTATTTTTCATCATTTTGTGCTTTAATTTGCTTCTACCTCTCGCTTTTAACGTGTTCTTCTCAAAATTCTGTGCAGGAAAGTCCCACGGGAGAAAATTATGCTTGAGCCGCGGCACAAGTATTGTGTGCCGCGGCACACACAAATCGAAAGGGAGAGCTAAACCCACTGTACCCTGTGCCGCGGCACAACAATACTGAGCCGCGGCACACCTAAGCCCTGCGCCGCGGCACACGAGAGCTGAGCCGCGGCCCACAACAAAACGAACGAGCAGTTAAAAGGGACTGTACGCGGTGCCGCGGCTCACTTGAGCTGTGCCGCGGCACACCATGCGGAATTTGAAGGGCCCAGGTACTTTATAACCCGAATTTGGCTGGCCATTCCAGGTACGCTTCCTTTCTTCTTTCCTTCTCCCTTGCATGCGCGATCGGCCGAGAAGCTCTCTTCTTCTTTGCGTTTTCTTCTTGCGATTTTTCTTGCACTTTTCACAAACCAAGCAAGGTATGTTCAAGTCTCTATTCTCTACTTGTTCTATGAATTTAAATTTGAAGTTGTTTTATGCATTTGAGGATTGAATATATTTATTTTCCTTCAAAAGTTCTATAATGGTTTAGGGGATAACATGATGGTTTTTGATCCAATTTTCATGGTTATTTTGGAATATGAATGAATTGAGTGTGTAGTTTTGATGGTGAATAATGCGTGTTGTTGTTCTTGGGGATTGAATCGAGCTATTGCCATGTTTGTTCTTCAAGTAAACTCTTGCCCTTAAGGTGTTCGATGAAATGTCTAAATGAAAAATTTTCTTTGTTAAGGCAATATTTTGAATCTTTGTGCAACGTATTCGTTCTGGAATTACAGCAACCCCTACCCGTACATCTAGTTTAAACGTTATGGTTCAATTTCATTTTTCTCTCACAGTTGTGCTATCTCATAAAAATTTCTGATTTACGGCCGGATATCCTTAGCCGAGTGATGATTATTCTCGTTATTGTTTGAGTAAGTAACCTTCGGTGTTTAAATTCTTTTTCAGGGATCACTATGGCTAGGACTAAAAAGTTGAACAAGAGGGCCAGGACCCAGTCATCCCCCACTCGAGGGGAAACCTCTCGTAGCCGCGCCAAGTCTGAGGGGCACCAGTTTTCTGACCCTGAAATCCACAAAATCTTAAATGAGAAGATTCGACCGCGACCTCTTATTCCGGAGAGGGGATTTACTCCAGCCCCCCAAGACGGGAAATTGCTTATGATGATAGATGAGATGGGGTGGGCCCGATTTGCTGCACCCCCCGAGCCAGCAGTGATATCGATAGTGCAGGAGTTCTACGCCAGCGCGTTATTGAAGCATATTCGGGCAGGCCAGATGTTGCAGCAGTCAGACACTCGGACTCAGGTCGATGTCCGAGGTATTACGGTTGATTTTTCCACAGCTGCTATTCGTAGGTTGTTTGGGCTTCCGGTGGTAGATGAGACGGCCTATGACCGCGTTATGACTAGCCTCACGAAGGAGGCTTTGCTCGAGACTATTGCGCAGCCCGACTCCGACTAGGAGCAGCGTGCACCGAGTTCTTCCACTTTCCATTTCAAGAGCTCGCGCCTCAGTCGGCTCGGGCGTGCCTGGCTATATTTTATTTGCGCCCGTATAGACCCCACATCTCAGATCCGCACTGTCTTTCTCTCCCGCGCCCGGACACTATATGCTATCACATCCGGGCTGCGTTTCGATGTGGCCCCTCTTTTGGTCCGACCTATATTTCAGTGCATTCAGGGAGGGGCCAAGACGGGGTTGAAGCACCCCTCTCTCATCTGCGCTTTGTGCCGGCAGTCGGGGCTGACGTGGTCAGATGACGAGCCGATGCTTGCTCCCCAGGCCCCGATCGAACACCGCATCATCTCACATTTTGACTAGTGGGGAGGAGCGCCGGCGCACGCTCGGGGGAGAGGATTTCTACTGGATGAGGCCCACGAGGGATCCCCCGAGCCTCTTTTGCTGACACAGGGGCATGCAGAGGCCGGCCCGCCGCCCAACAGAGAGAGATTACAGGAGATGTTTGACGGGCTGAGGGAGGATATGAGGAGAGAGAGAGAGAGGAGACGAGGAGAGAGAGAGGTTATGAGAGAGGATATGAGGAGAGAGAGAGATGAGATGAGGAGAGAGAGGGAGAGTATGCTGGCTGCCATGCGAGAGGAGCAGCGGACGGAGCGAGAGAGCGTTATTGCTGCCGTCAGAGTTGAGATGCGAGAGCAGGCCCGCCGGGCCAACCGACGAGAGGCGAGGCGTCTGGCAGCGAGGGACGCCTACCATCAGGAGCACCTTACTGCATGGACGGCCCATATCATGCATCCAGACGGGCCATTTATTGCACCCGCCCAGCCAGCCACACCACCCTCTTCACCGGATGATGGCGGCACCAGCTCGTGAGAGGACTGGAGGGGAGTACTTGACCTTCTTATTCTATTGCATATCATATTTTGTCCATTGAGGTCAATGTACGTCCTAAGTTTGATGGGGGGTTTACTTTCTGTCGCTACATTTATTTTTGTACTGTTTTTGTTGCACTTTTCATTACTTTGCGTTAAATTTTTTTCGATAGCCTTGCTTGTCTTGATTTTACTCTATTCGTGAATTTTTCGTGCTTCTATTTGTGTGATACTGATGTTACGACACTGTTTTTATCTCTGAAGAAACGGTCGAGTTTTAGTCGAGTTGTAGTCAGTGATTTCTGTTTCTGCTTAGTCGTCATTTAGGTCCGAAATTTTTCTCGTGATTGTAGAGGTCTTGGCGGATAAGAGAGGACACATTCGTGTTTTAAAATCACCGTCGATACGTTTGGTTACATTTTTCGGTTAGTTAGTCGTCCAGTTACATTAGTCGTGTTGGCACTTAGATTGAGTTTAGAGTCGGTCATTTTTTCCCAAAAGTCGAGATATTTTTGTTCTATGAAGGGAAGTCTAGTAACCGGGGGTATTCACGTGACCCGTTGTTTACTCTCGCGTAAAACGACGACCCTGATTAGACTAGTGATTTAGAGATTTCACATGTGCCAATGATAGGGAGCCTAGTAACCAGGGGTATTCACGTGACCCGTTGTTTACTCTCGCGTAAAACGGCGACCTTGATTCGGACATGCGGGAATTATATATTCGAGTTGTTTCTCCGCTGTAGAAGGGAACTTAGTAACTAGAAGCATCCATGTGCCCCATGAGTGTCTTTTACGTCAAACGGTTTCCCAATACATGAGAATGGAAGTTCCACCCTAGGATTATCCCGATTAAACATCCCGAGATCCGAACCTAGTGGTCAACTCGAATCAATTTCTTGAGCATATATATAAGGGAATACTGTCCGAGGATTATTTTTATGAAACTCGTGAAAAATTTTGCCATTAGACTGTGGAACGGGGCGAACTAGCTTGTTTATTTTAACCTTTCATATTGACGGTCGATTTGATTCACGTTTGTTAATCTTTGAGCTGGATTTTCTTCATGAACGAGTGATTAGGACTGAACTTGGTTACTTTGTGGAATCAGTGTTATGAGTGTAGCTCGCTATTACGATACTCGTATTATTCAGAGAAAATTTCAGGATAGTATTGATTAGGTAGAGCACGATGAGTTGCACGATTATTCACGACATTTTTTTGTTGAAATTAATTCTTTTTGCTTGAGGACAAGCAAAGGCTTAAGTTTGGGGGTATTTGTTAGGCGTATTTTTATATGCTTATTTATCATTATTTTGTATTATTTTGGAGAGTGAATTTGCTTAAATGAACTTTTAATGCCTTAATTTTGTATGTTTTTCAGGAAATTGAAGTCCGGAAGCTAAAACGAGGCGAAACGGGCGAAAACGGCAAATTTTGACTATGAGCCGCGGCACAAGGAAGCAGGGCCGCGGCACAGGAAGACAACCAGCGAGCACAAAGTAAACTGTACTCTGTGCCGCGGCACAGTCCATGTGAGCCGCGGCACAGATGAATTAAATGGCGCCCAGGCCTCCAGCTGAAGGCCATGTGCCGCGGCACAGATTTAGTGAGCCGCGGCACACTAGGTGGTTTTTGTATCCTCCGCACGGATTTGGGCCGTTTCGAAGCCAGTTCTCGACCTACTCACACGGACGCGATTTGGAGACGGTGCAAAGCTATAAATAAGGGTTTAAGACCCTAATTAATTATCTTTTGGATCTTGAGCTTGGAATCAGAAAATCTTGGAGAGACGGCAGAACAGGAAGAGAAGCAGAAGACTTCAAGAGCAGAGGGCGGAAGCCGAAGAACGGAGGAATCCGAGCTTCATCTGCGTTTGATCTTAATGCTTTTATTCATTTATTCTGTATTTTCATTTATTAGTATGTCAGGCTAAAACCCTAATCTAGGATTTTGATGAAACTTACGTTTTGACGGATTTGCTTGAGATTATCTAATTAATTACCTTTTTGTTGAGTTTTCCCAATCGTGTTTAATGCTTGCAATTATCTGGCCAATAGTTGTATTGATTTAATCATTCAATTCGAATCGGGAGAGGAGAATTGGTGAGGAACTATTGGTGAGGACCGTTTTATTCTGTGAGATAGGAATATACTCATAGGAACTACGTGGCCTTTTGGAGATTTTATGCTTTTTGCCTATTGACGAATTAATTCACCTAGGGATAGAGTGCGTTATTCGCCTTTAGAAAAATCTATTGACCTCGGGAGAGGCGGTAGAATATATTAGCAATCTTCGCCTTCAATAAATTGGGAAAATTATTTACTTCAGATAATCGAGAGTAAATTCAGATAAACCGAGGTGGATTCATAATCCTAGACTTATTCATCATTTGATTTTCTTTCTTCAAGCGATCATTTTTTACTGTCTAATCTTTTATTAATTCTTTAGTATTTAATAGCAAACCCAAAGTTCGATTGTTCGAATAAAACTGGAATACATAAAAATCGGTAGTTAGTGATTCAGTCCTCGTGGGAACGATACTCACTCATCACTTTATTACTTGTATACGATAACGTACACTTGCGTTCAACAAATATCGCAACAGCCAGTCGTTCTTTGGGCTCCACATGTTAGGTATTGATTCCTCTGTCTGATTCTTCTCAAAGCATATGCAATACATGCTATGTAGCACATGCTACACTTGGCATATCAGCGTACATTAGCTTCTCACCTTAGCGCACGTTATGGCTTCTTTACTTAACCAATTATAACTATCTCAGTTCTAAAATTATTTTATTCATACTATATATTTACATGTTGTCCGATATATCGCGAACAATTCATACTGAAAATCGACGATACTATATATTTACATGTTGTCCAATATATCGCGAACAATTCATACTGAAAATCGACGATATTACAATAGGTACATAACATAACATAACATAATGCATTTATTTCGTGCTATATTTAGCCTATATGGAACATTAGAGACTGTGAGACCCCGCATTTTCAATCTGGTGTAACTTCTGATTTTGATTTTCTTGTGCTTTTATCATTTTGTTGAACTTCCGATTCAGCTCCATATTTACTTTTTCTCGTTTATACATCTCGCCTTGACACGATTCAGAGTGGTATAACAAATTGACACGCGATAACATCGAGGATTATCATTATAATGCTAATCCAATTACATTCGTTACAAGTGCTTAGAGGTTAACCATTCAACGTTATGGATTTACTTCAATGTTTCCAGCGGTCATTTCATCCAACTTCAACTTTCTGGGGCCGATTTGAACTCAACAATCGGAAGAATCTTACGGAAGGAAGGTCATCCATGTTGGGATCTTCATAATATACATAAGGGGAGCATTTATAACATATACCTTCATGTAACGTACGTAAAGAACATCACATTGCTAGTGGAAGCTAAGGACGTGCGTAATGGCCTAAATAACCAACTGACCCTTGGCCATAGAACCACAGTGATAACGGATGCTAAGAGGAATACATAGTAGCTGCAACGGCTGACCGACTTGATGCCATGAAGCCACCATGATAGTTGCGAGACCCCACGTTTTTTAACTTAGTGTGACTTGCAATGCTTTAATCATTGTGTGGTTCTGTCATTTTTTGGGATGACTGAAACTATTATTTCACATTACTGAGCTCGTTAATTAACATTAGCAATTACAATTTTTGTACGGTGCGTTACTATTGGACAAAACATTTCAACATCAACTTGATGATCCTAGGGTTTGTCACCCTACATGTCATTATGTCGAACTTCACCATTTCAAAACCTGCTGATGATCGAGATTCGCAAGAACTTTATACCCGCCAGTTTATAAATGCCTATTGCAGACTAACCACGATTAGTAGCCATTAATATCCATAGTCAGCAGTCGCAATGTCCTTAACCGACTCAAGGAATGAAACAGACTGAAATGAACCTTGGGACAAATCTAAGCAGATGTATGATTCCTTGATTTGTCCGTTATGTGTTACGATTTTGGTTAACGCAAGTGCATGTTGTCGTAAGCAAGTAATAAAGTGGTAAGAAAGTTATCATTCTCTCGAGGACTGACTCACTAATTACCGATTTATGCGTATTCTAATTTTATTTGAACTATCGAAATTGGAGGTGCAAGTGATAATTAAAGAAAATTAATAAAAGAATAAATGGTAAAATCGATTGTTCGAAGAAAGAAGATCAAATAGAGAATTAATCTAGGATTGTGAATCCACCTCGGTTTATCCGAATTACTCTTGATTTATATGAATTAAATGATTTCTCAATTTATTGAAGGCGAAGATTGCTAAAATACTCTACTGCCTCTCCCGAGGTCAATAAAATTTTCTAAGGCGAATAAAACACTCTATTCCTAGGTGAATTAATTCGTCAATAGGCAAAAAGTGCGAAATCTTTAGACAGGCCACGTAATTCTTATGAGTATATTTCTATCTCACAAGATAAAACGGTTCTCACTAATTTTTCCTACCAACTCTCCTCTCCCGATTCGAGTTACGTGATCAAAATAAATCAATCATAGGCCACATAATTGATATTAATTAAAACAATTGGGAAAACTCAATAAGAAAGGGAAATACATTTTAATAATGCAAAATCAAAAGTTAATTCGTCAAAAACCTCGGTTTCATCAAAATCCTAGAATAAGGTTCTAGCCCGACATGCTAGAAAATAATACAGAAGGAATTGAAGAAAGCATAAAAGAAATCAAACACAGTTGAAGAACTTGGATTCCTCCGTTTTCTAGCTTCTGCTCTCTGCTTGATCGGTGTTTTTCTCCTTCTCTTTGATGATATCTCTTCAGACCTTTAATCCCTATTTATAACCACCATTAGTCTCCAAAATGCATTCGGGAATTAGGTCAAAAACGGGCTTCAGAACAGTCCAAAAATGAGGGCTGGATCATCAAACCCGCGTCGGGGGCCGCGGCCTGGCTTTAGTGTGTCACGGCCCCAGTTGTGCTGAGTGCGTGCCTAGGCGCAAATTTTCCTTATGGGCCGCGGCTCAGCATCTTCGTGCCGCGGCCCCCAGTACAGTGTGTACCGCTTCATGCTGACCGTGTGTGTGCCGCGGCTCAGCTTCATTGTGCCGCGGCCCCTGACCAGTAATTATCGTTTTCGCCCGTTTTTCATCGTTTAGGCTTCTGGACTCCAATTTCCTTCAAAACATATAAAGATAGTGCATTAAAACCTTATTTATGCAGATTTAGACTTAAAAATGGATATAAGATAATGATAAATAAGCGCATAAAAATACATCTAACAAATACCCCCAAACTTAAGTCTTTGCTTGTCCTCAAGCAAAAATCAATTTCAAATAAGAAGTATTGTGAATGATCGTCCAAATCCATAGTGCTCAACTTAATCAATACTACCCTGAAAATCTCAAAGAATAATACGAGCATCGTATTAGTGAGTCACATCACGGACACTGATTCCACAAAGTAACCATTTTTAGTGCTAATCAATCGTTCATGAAGAAAATCAAGCTCAAAGATTAACAAGCGTTAATTTAACCGACCGCCAATATGAAGGGTTATATTAAACAAGCCAACTCGCCCAGTCCCACAGTCTAGTGGCAAAAATTTAAGAGTTTCATCATCAAAAATAATCCTTGGACAGCATTCCCTTATGTATGATCAATAAAATGATTCGAGTTAACCACTAGGTTTCGGATCTCGGGATGTTTCATCGGGATAACACTAGGGTGGAATTTCCATTCTCATGTATTGGGGAACCGTTTGACGTAAAAGACACTCATGGGGTACATGGATGCTTCTAGTTACTAAGTTGCCTTCTACAACGGAGAAAAAACTCAAATAGCTATTGCCGCACGTCCGATTCAAGGTTGCTGTTTTACGCGAGAGTAAACAACGGGTCACGTGAATACCCCCGGTTACTAGGCTTCCCATCATCGGCAAATGTGATATCTCTAAACCATTAGTCTATTCAGGGTTGTCGTTTTACGCGAGAGTAAACAATGGGTCACGTAAATACCCCCGGTTACTATACTTCCCATCATAGAACATGTATAATTTCTCGACTTTTTGGGAAAGACTATCCGACTCTAAACTCAATTTAAGTGCCAACAAGACTCATGTTACTGGACGACTAGCTACGTGAAAAGTGTAACCAAATGTATAGACGGCGATTTGAAAACACGTATGTCTTCTTTCTTATACGCTAAGATTTATACAATAACGAAAAATTTCAGACCTAAATGAATACTCAAAGGAAACAAATATCGCAAACTGCAAACTCGACCAAAACTCTTCAAAAAGAAATCAGTATCATATCATCAGTTTTACACAAGGAAGCACGTAAAATCCACGAATACAAATAAAATCAAGACAAGAAAGGTTAGAGTAAAAAAACAACAAAAAATAACAACGAATAAGTAAATAACAAACGAAAGTAACCCCCCCCCCCCAAACTTAGGACGTACATTGACCTCAATGGACATAAATAGTAATATGCAATATGAGAAAAGATCAAGTACTCCCCTAATATCAGCTCAGGAACTGGTGCCGGCCTCATCCGGCGAGGAGGGTGGAGTGGATAGCCTGACTGGTGGGATGAAGGGCCCGTCCGGATGGAGTATATGGCTCATCCACGCAGCAAGGTAGTCCTGATGGTAAGCATCCCTCGCCGCCAAGCGCCTCTCCTCACGTCAATTGGCCCGGCGGGCCTGCTCTCTCATCTCCTCCTGGACAGCTGCGTGGAGGCTCTCTCTCTATGTCCACATCTCCTCTCTCAAAGCAGCTAGATGGCTCTCTTTCTCTCTCCTCATCTCCTCTCTCACAGCAGCTAGATGGCTCTCTCTCTCTCTCTGCATCTCCTCTCTCAGGCTGTCAAACATCGCCTGAAGGTGCTCACTCTCAGGCGGCGGGCTGGACTCCGCTTGCTCATGCGTCAGAAGAAGAGGCTCGGGGGACTACTCATGTGGCTCATCAAGAAGAAATCCTCGTCCCCGAGCGTGTGCCCGCGCTCCACCCCACTGGTCAAAGTGAGAAATAATGCGATGATCTATCGGACCCTAGGGTGCTAGCGTTGGCTCATCATCTGACCAAGTCATGCCCGACTGGCGGCATAGAGCACAAATGAGAGAGGGGTGCTTCAGCCCCGTCTTGGCCCCTCCTTGAATGCACTGAAGGATAGATTGGACCAGATGAGGGGCCACATCGGATCTGAGTCCGGTAGTGATAGCATACAGTAGTCAGGCCCGAGAAAGTAAGACCGAGCGGATCTGTGAGGTAGGGTCGACTCGTGCACAGAGGAAGTAGAGCCAGGCTCGCCCGAGCCAACTGAGGCGAGAACTCTTAAAATAGAAGGCTGAAGAACCCGGGATGCGCGTCTCCCAGACGGAACCGGGCTGAGTGAGTGCCTCCAGCAGAGCCTCCCTCGTGAGGCTACTCATAATCCGTGTATACACCATCTCGTCCACCACTGGTAGCTCGTATAGTCTCCGAATTGCGGCCACCGAAAAATCCACAGTTTGGCCTCGGACGACGACCTCAGTCCATGTATCTGGTCGCCCCATCATCTGCCCCGCCTGAATATGCTGCAAAAGAGCACTGGCGTAGAATTACTGGACAATAGAGATCACCGCCGGCTCGGGGGGCGCAGTGAAACGAGTCCATCCCCTCTCGTTGATCATAGCCAAAAGCTCACCATCCTAGGGGGCGAGAGTGAATCCCCGCTCCGGGATTATTGGTCGAGGCCGGATTCTCTCTTTGAATATTCTGTGAATATTCGGATCGAAGAATTGGTAGGATTCAAAATCGGCTTGGTTTTGTGATGTCTCCCCTCTTGTGGGGGATGATCATGTCCTGGCCCTCGTACTCATCTTCCTTTTTCTAGCCATGGCGAGGTTCCTGAAAAATAAGCACCAGAAATTACACAACTTTTAAAGAAAACTACACCACTCTCGACTTAAGATACGCGGAACGTGATTATAGAGTCGATTGATCTTGCACCCTCGTAAGAGGGAATTAAGGCTGAGCTTTCAAGTTTAAACATGATGTAAGGGTTGGGGGTACAATGTAATCCGATAATCAAATTCGTTGCATATAGTTTGAAAACGTTTGGCTCAAAAACTTTTGTTGACGCATTTTATCAAACACCTAGTATGCATGGGTTTAAATGAAGAATAAGAATGATAATCGCTTAATCCAATCCCCAATAATAATAACAACAATCGATAGTCGCAAATAACATCAACAATCCATAGATAATCAACAAATAACATCAACAATCAATCAATAATCACCATATTCCAACTCAAATTTGATAGAACTTTTAAGAAAACTAACAACATATTCAACCACGAATGAGGAACATTACCTCACTTTTAATTCTATGTTGCAATTAAGATTCAGAGATGAGAGTTACCTTGCTTTGGATTGAAGAAGGTAAGAAGAAGAAGAAGTGAATAGAAGTTGTCCGAGCACTGCGCGAAGAAGGGAATGAAACTTACCTGTTTGTGTCGGCCGATCGAGTTTATGAAGGAGTCCTGGGCGGTTGAACTTCGCAGCAGGGGCCGCGGCACAGCTTAAGTGATCCGCGGCCCAGATTACAGCTTGCCTGGGCATTTTTGTTATTTTGCCGTGTGCCGCGGCTCAACGTACGGGTGCCGCGGCTCGTAGTGTAAGTGTGCCGCGGCTCATTTGGTCCGTGCCGCGGCACGGAGTACAGTTTCCTGGGCTGTTTTTCTGGGTCTTGGCGTGCCGCGACTCAGTTTCAAAGTGCCGCGGCTTAGGATTCAAGTGTGCCACGGCTCAGTAAGTTCGTGCTGCGGCACAGAGTACAGTAAGGTTAGCCACTATCATGGACTTGTGCATGCCACGACTCGCTTTCATTGTGCCGCGGCCCATTGCTGAATTTTTCCCTCGGGAGATTCCTGCACAGAATTTTCAAAGGAAAACACCTAGAACGTGAGAGATAAGCATATCAAAGCAAAAATGACGTAAAATATAGACTCCTAAAATGCATGAAAACACTGAAAAATAAAAATCTACAACTAATACTCGGGTTCCCTCCCGAGAAGCGCTAAGTTTATAGTCTTCAGCCAGACTTTTCTAGCATTCATCCGGGTGGATAAGACGACGCTCGTCTTCTGCGCGTCTATTGGATTACCCAAGTAGGCCTTCAACCGCTGCCCATTAACTTTAAATTTACGGTCATCTTTTTATACTTCCACTGCTCCGTGTGGGAATACTTGAACTACTGTAAACGGTCCCGACCATCGTGAACGCAATTTCCCAGGAAATAACCTTAAGCGAGAATTAAACAACAACACCTCTTGACCTGGGACAAACTCTCGATGTGTGATGTGCTTATCATGCCAAATCTTTGTCCGCTCCTTATAAAGCTTCGCATTTTCGTACGCATCATGGGGAATTTCCTCCAGCTCGTTCAACTGCAAACAACGCTTTTCACCAGCATATTTAAGATCAAAATTCAATTTCTTTATCGCCCAGTATGCATGATGTTCCATCTCTACTGGCAAATGACAACTTTTCCCATAAACCAATCTGTAAGGAGACATCCCGATAGGTGTTTTATACGCAGTACGGTATGCCCAAAGTGCATCATCGAGTTTAAAGGACCAATCTTTTCGAGACGAGCTGACTGTTTTTTCTAAGATCCACTTTAGCTCTCGATTTGATATCTCGACTTGACCGCTCGTCTGGGGATGGTAGGCTGTAGCAACACGATGAGTGACTCCGTATTTTCTCAAGACCGCATCAAGGAATTTGTTGTCGAAGTGTGAACCACCATCACTGATAATGGCGCGTGGAGTCCCAAAACACGTGAAAATATATTTTTTTATAAATTTGATCACGACATTAGACCCATTTGTCGGCAGTGCCACCACTTCGACCCACTTTGAGATGTAGTCCACTGCCACTAGAATATAGAGGTTCTTATTTGATGGAGGAAATGGACCCATGAAGTCGATCCCCCAAACGTCAAACAATTCAACCTCAAGTATTGTGTTCAACGGCATTTCATGTCGTTTTGAGATGTTTCCCGTCCGTTGACACCGATCACACGTGGACACAAAGGAGTGAGCATCCTTGAATAACGATGTCCAATAGAAACCTGATTGTAAGACTTTTGTCGCTGTTCAATTTCCGCTAAAATCCCCACCGTAGGGTGATGCATGACAATGATTCAACACACCGCGGATTTCCTCATCCGGAACACATCTGCGAATGATTCGATCAGGGCACCTTTTAAACAGAAAAGGATCGTCCCACAAGTAATACTTAGCATCTGAAATCAGCTTCTTCTTTTGATGGCGCGAGAGGTCATTCGGAATTATTTTGCTCGTCAAATAGTTCACTAGATCAGCGTACCAAGGCGCGTGTTGCGAACCCAACTTGTAGAGCTGTTCATCGGGAAAGGTTTCCATGATTTGTGGATGACTTTCTCCCTTCTCAAGGGGACTCTCTAACCGTGAAAGGTGATCAGCAATAACATTCTCAGTCCCCTTTTTGTCGCGGATTTCCAAGTTAAATTCTTGGAGGAGAAGCACCCACCTTATCAACCTTGGTTTAGCATCCTTCTTCTCCATAAGGTATTTGATCGCCGAATGGTCAGTCCAAACTACTACTTTCATCTCGAATAAATACGCCCGAAATTTATCAAAAGCAAAGATCACCGCTAACAATTCTTTTTCCGTTGTGGCATAATTTCTATGGGTGTCGTCAAGAGTTCGGCTTGCATAATACACGACGTGGAACACTTTCCCTCGTCTCTATCCCAAAACAGCCCCAATGGCAAAATCACTAGCATCACACATCAACTCGAATGGGAGGTCCCAGTCTGGAGTGACTATTATCGGGGCGGTGCTTAGAGCTTTCTTCAGTAGATCGAAACTTTCTGTACATGACTCGTCAAAATTAAACGGAACATCCTTCATGAGCAAATTGCACAACGGCTTCGTGATCTTCGAAAAATCCTTAATAAACCGACGGTAAAAACCGGCGTGTCCCAAAAAGCTCCTTATCCCTTTAACCAAAGTAGGCGGAGGCATCTTCTCGATTGTTTCAATTTTTGCCCGGTCGACTTCAATTCCATGGGAGGATATTCGGTGGCCAAGTACAATGCCCTTCTGGACTATAAAATGGCACTTCTCCCAGTTCAAGACCAAATTTGTTTCTTCGCATCTTTTTAGGACTTTCTGCAAATTCTGCAAACACATATCAAACGAATCACCGAAAACAGAAAAATCATCCATAAAAATTTCAATGCAATGCTCTACCATGTCAGAAAAAATAGCCATCATACACCGTTGAAAAGTGGCCGGCGCATTACATAAACCAAAAGGCATGCGCCTATAAGCGAAAATGCCATAAGGACATGTAAACGTCATCTTTTCTTGGTCTTCTAGGGCTATATAAATCTGACTACACTCAGAATAACCATCAAGAAAGCAATAGAAATCGTGTCCGGCTAATCTATCTAACATTTGATCAATAAAAGGTAAAGGGAAATGGTCTTTTCTAGTGGCTTTATTTAATTTCCTATAATCTATGCACATACGCCACCCCGTGACAATCCTAGTGGGAATTAATTCATTATTATCATTTTGAATAACCGTTATCCCACCCTTCTTTGACACAACTTGGACCGGACTTACCCACTTGCTATCAGAAATAGGAAAGATCATACCTGCATCGAGGAGTTTTAAAACCTCGACTTTTACCACCTCTTTCATATTTGGATTTAAACGGCGTTGATGCTCCACAGATGGTTTGTAGTCTTCCTCCATCAAAATTTTGTGCATGCAAATGGACGGGCTGATTCACTTAATATCCGCAATAGACCATCCAAGGACAGATTTGTACTCCCTCAGAACCCTCAATAATTTCTCCTCTTGATCCCCCGCTAAAGTGGCCGAAAGAATGACTGGCAAAGAATCGTCGGGTCCCAAGAATGCATATTTTAAGTGACTCGGCAGTTGTTAGAGTTCTAGCTTTGGGGGTTTCTCGATTGATGGAACGGGTCGAGTTGGTGAACTTCTGATCTCCTCACATGGTCCACGGGTGAAAAATGGTGGGGAAGCATCCATGTGTCGTACATAGGCTACATGCTCTGAATTTAATTCGGAAGCAGACCCAACTAAAACGGACTCCAATGGATCGGACAAATAATTATCTCGAATGGCTCTACTTACACACGAGTTGATGACGTCAACTTGAAAACAATTTTCAGCATCACTAGGATATTGTAAGGATCGAAATATATTGAACGTAACTTGCTCCTCTTGAACTCGTAGAGTAAGCTTCCCTTTTTTCACATCAATTAAAGTTCGGCCGGTTGCCAAGAATGGTCTTCCCAAGATAATTGGGATGTCATGGTTCTCCTCTATATCGAGCACAATAAAATCGGCCGGAAAGATGAATTTATCGACCTTGACAAAGACGTCCTATATTACTCCCCTCGGATATTTGATAGATTTGTCAGCTAATTGCAAAGAGATCGTCGTCCACTTGGCTTCCCCAATATCCAGCTTCTTAAAAATATAAAGGGGCATAATGTTTATGCTGGCTCCTAGATCACATAAGGCTCTGTCGAAGGACGAATTTCCAATGGTGCATGGAATAGTAAAACTTCCTGGATCCCTCAATTTAGGTGGGAGCTTCTTCTGTAGAATAGCAATGCACTCTTCCGTCAATGCCACTGTCTCATACTCTTCGAGCTTTCTTTTGTTTGATAAGATTTCCTTCATAAACTTTACATAACTCGGCATTTGTTCCAAGGCGTCGGCAAATGGAATGTTGATATGTAGTTTCTTGAAGACATCAAGAAACTTGGAGAATTGCTTGTCCAATTTATGCTTTTGCAGATGTTGTGGGAATGGAATTTGTGGAGTGGGATGAGTAGTCGACACTGCTTTTGGCTTGGGCTCCTCGTCCTTTTCTTTCTCACTGTGGTTTCTCTTGTCCTTGCTATTGGTAGGCTGCTCTTTCAGCTCCTTTCCGCTTCGTAGCTCAATTGCTTGCACGTTTTCCTTGGGGTTCATTTCGGTGGCGCTGGGTAATACACCTTGAGGTCGAGAGGACAATAGATTTGCGATCTGCCCCATTTGTACTTCCAATTTTCGGATGGAGGCGGAATGATTTTGTAAAGTGGTCTTAGTGCGGATCATGAATTGGCTCGTATTAGCCGCCATTTGGGCAAGAGCATCTTCCAAGGATACCTTTGGTGGTTGAGGGGGCTGCTATGGGGGCTGCACGAATTGAGCTTGCGGAGGTTTATTTAAATCTTGCCCGTTCTTCCATGAAAAATTTGGGTGATTTCGCCACCCTTGATTGTATGTGTTGGAATACGGATTGTTCTGCCGATTCCTGTTCCCTACAAACTGAGCTTGTTCCATCGGAGGTCGCTCGAAAGGATTTCCGACTTGGCACTCCGCGCTAGGATGAGACCCGTTACACCAATTACATGATTCTGTGGTAACGGTGGTAGGAGCATGTGAAAAATCTTGCAATTTCTGAGTCAGCGCTGCGACTTGGGCTGATAGTGTAGAGATCGGATCGTTGTCGGAAACTCCCATAACTCGCTTTTGGTTCACACGTTAGGAAGGCCACTGATAAGCGTTTGCAGCCATAGCTTCCAATAAAGAGTGGGATTCGGCCATCTTTTTGCCCATTAGAGCACCTCTAGCGGCTGCATCAACAAGAGTGCATGTAGAAGCACTCAATCCGTTATAGAATGTCTGAATTTGCAGCCAATCTGGTAGACCATGGTGTGGGCATCTCCTTAGCAAATCCTTGTATCGCTCCCAAGCTTCATGAAGCAACTCCATATCAAATTGCCAGAAAGTAGTTATCTCGTTCCTAAGTCTCGTCGTCTTCGACGGTGGAAAGAATTTAGCCAGAAAGGCTTGTGCTAATTCCGCCCAAGTCGTGATAGAGCCCGGCGGTAATGAATTCAACTAAAACTTGGCTTTGTCCCTTAGAGAGAAAGGGAAAAGCCGCAGACAAATAGCATCATCGATGACACCGTTATTCTTGAAGGTGTCACATATCTCGAGAAATGAAGCGATGTGTGCGTTGGGGTCATCATTCGCCAGTCCACAAAATTGGCTTGCATGTACCATCTGAATAATATCCGGCTTAATCTCAAAGTTGTTCGCTTGGATGGTTGGACGTCGAATCCCCAAAAAATTTGAATTGATTTGTGGCATTGCATAATCTCGGAGTGCCAATGCCGGTTGAGCTTGCTGAATAGGGTTGTCTACTCCGTGATTTTCTGTGTTATCGTCCATGGTGTCTTTTGTTGATAACTCGCGCTTTTCCTTCTTGTTTTTCCGCAGAGTGCGCTCGAGTTCAGTATCCAAAGGTAATAGGCCTTCGTTACCGAATTTTCTCATGCACAACATGAAACTCCTGAAAGGAAAACAAATAATAAAAAGTTACAAAAAATAAAATGGTGTTCAAATTAAGACTAGAAATACTAAAATCGACATTAGTAAAACAATCAGTTCCCCGGCAACGGCGCCAAAAACTTGTTACGAAATTTGGTTAACGCAAGTGCACGTTGTCGTAAGCAAGTAATAAAGTGGTAAGAAAGTTATCGTTCCCTCGAGGACTGACTCACTAATATCCGATTTATGCGTATTCTAATTTAATTTGAACTATCGAAATTGGAGGTGCAAGTGATAATTAAAGAAAATTAATAAAAGAATAAATAGTAAAATCGATTGTTCGAAGAAAGAAGATCAAATAGAGAATTAATCTAGGATTGTGAATCCACCTCGGTTTATCCGAATTACTCTTGATTTATATGAATTAAATGATTTCCCAATTTATTGAAGGCGAAGATTGCTAAAATACTCTACTGCCTCTCTCGAGGTCAATAAAATTTTCTAAGGCGAATAAAACACTCTATTCCTAGGTGAATTAATTCGTCAATAGGCAAAAAGTGTGAAATCTTCGGACAGGCCACGTAATTCTTATGAGTATATTCCTATCTCACAAGATAAAACGGTTCTCACTAATTTTTCCTACCAACTCTCCTCTCCCGATTCGAGTTGCGTGATCAAAACAAATCAATCATAAGCCACATAATTGATATTAATTAAAACAATTGGGAAAACTCAATAAGAAAGGGAAATATATTTTAATAATGCAAAATCAAAAGTTAATTCGTCAAAACCTTGGTTTCATCAAAATCCTAGAATAGGGTTCTAGCCCGACATGCTAGAAAATAATACAGAAAGAATTGAAGAAAGCATAAAAGAAATCAATCACAGTTGAAGAACTTGGATTCCTCCGTTCTCTAGCTTCTGCTCTCTGCTTGATCGGTGCTTTTCTCCTTCTCTTTGATGATATCTCTTCAGACCTTTAATCCCTATTTATAACCACCATTAGTCTCCAAAATGCGTTCGGGAATTAGGTCAAAAACGGGCTTCAGAACAGTCCAAAAATGAGGGCTGGATCATCAAACCCGCGCCGGGGCCGCGGCCTGGCTTTGGTGTGCCGCGGCCCCAGTTGTGCTGAGTGCGTGCCTGGGCGCAAATTTTCCTTATGGGCCGCGGCTCAGCATCTTCGTGCCGTGGCCCCCGGTACAGTGTGTACCGCTTCATGCTGACCGTGTGTGTGCCGCGGCTCAGCTTCATTGTGCCGCAGCCCCTGACCATAAATTGTCATTTTCTCCCGTTTTTCATCGTTTAGGCTTCCGGACTCCAATTTTCTTCAAAACATATAAAGATAGTGCATTAAAAGCTCATTTATGCAGATTTAGACTTAGAAATGGATATAAAATAATGATAAATAAGCGCATAAAAATACATCTAACATTATGTGATGAAGTAAACAAAGGAAAGGCACCAGGATTCGTGATATATGATGATGGAGTTCTGAGATTCCAGAGTCGACTTTGCGTCCCCGATGATGATGTTTTGAAGCAGACGATCATGAAGGAAGCTCACAGCGCGCCCTATTTCTATTCATCCAGACACGAGTAAAATGTATAAGGATTTAAAGCAAAATTTCTAGTGGGGAAATATGAAGAATGACGTAGCGGAATACGTCTCGAAATGTTTAACTTGTCAACAGGTTAAGATTGAATATCAATGACCTGCAAGAATGTTGAAACCACTTCCGATACCTGAATGGAAGTGGGAGGATATATCAATGGACTTTATGACCAATATGCCAAGGACCAGAACAGGGATGAATATGATTTGGGTGATAGTGGTTTGTCTAACCAAGTCGGCTCATTTTTTGGGTATTAAAGATACTTGGGGACCAGAAAAGTTAGCAAGAGTGTTTATTGCAGACATAGTCCGATAGCATGCTACGCCGAAGACCATTATTTCGGATCGAGATGGTCGCTTTGTGTCGCACTTTTGGAAGGCAGTTCATAAGGCCTTGGGAACCGAGCTGAACTTTAGCACAGCTTATCATCCTCAGACGGACGGACAGTCCGAAAGGACTATATTACAGTAGAAGATATGCAAAGAGCTTGTGCCTTATATTGGTCAACCGAATGGGAGGTTCATTTGTCGTTGATTGAATTTACCTACAACAATAGTTGGCATGCTTCCATTAAGATGGCACCATTTGAAGCGTTGTATGGGAGAAGATGCAGATCACCCCTGTGCTGGGATGATTCATCTGACTTGATCGGGACTGAACTAGAGTTGATAGTTCAGACTCAAGAGAAGATAGCGCTAATTCGCGATAGGTTGTTGACTGCCAGAGTCGACATAAGTCTCCTGCAGACATGTGTCGTCGCCCGTTGGAGTTCGAGATTGGGGACCACATGCTATTGAAGGTTTCCCCTACTCGGGGAATTTTCCGTTTTGGGAAGAAATGGAAGATGAGTCCAAGATATATCGGACCATTCGAGATCCATGATAGAGTTGGGGAGTTGTCGTACAGGTTGGTCTTACCGCCATCGCTGAGTCACGTCCATAATGTATTCCACGTATCCCAATTATGGAAATATGTAGCAGATCCCAGTCATATCATTGATTTTGGCGAGATTGAAGTGGCTAATGATGGTACGTTCAATGAAAGACCAATCAAAATACTCGAGAGTCGAGTCAAACAGTTGAGGAATAAACCGATCTCCTTGGTTAAAGTTCAGTGGTCCTGATATGGAGTCGAAGAAGCAACTTGGGATACTAAAGATAGTATGAAGTCGAGATACTCGGAATTGTTTTCATTTTATGTTTCGGGCCGAAACTTCTTTTTAGAGGGGTAGTATGTAATGCCCGTATAATTATTGTGTATTTATCTTGTATTCGAACTTGTAATATTCGACTTCGTGGCGTTATTAATTGATGATTGGTTTCCAGTATTCGTATCCCTACATTTTTGTATCTCCAACATTTTTGCATGCATGGTTCTGCACGTCATAACGTGCGCTAGGTGATGATCTTAGCATACGCTACGACTGCAATATAACGTATGTTATATGTTAATCTTAACGTACATAAGCTTTAGTCAATTCGAGATAAGACAAGGGTTGGCGTGTGGGGGCCAGTGAAGATTTGTGAGATGCTCCGCGTGAACCTGGACGGCTTTCCAGCTAAGCAAGTCAACGGGACTTAATGCACGCTAGGGTGGATTATTAACGTACGCTAAGGTCCTACCGATTACGTACATAAACCAGTATGACAACGTACGTAAGCAAATGCCAGAAACACCAGTGAGCTTTGGCCAGACGTTAGCGTACGCTAAGGATTGAGTATAGCGTACGCTAAGTCTTTTACGTACATAATGAAGTATAGGTAACATACGTAATGATCAGAGTTCTATTTATAACCCTCAACCCTCATTTCATTTCCTCCCCATTTCACTTCCAACTTTCGCCATCTAGGAACTATCCAGCACCATATAACTTCCATATCATCGTTTTTGAGGATCATAGACCTTTGTGGATTGGTGTTCTAGCTTCTGGTGTGGATTTTCTTCAAGTTCTTCGTTGTTCTTCACTATTTTCAGGTATGTGATCCTTCACCAACTTGTTTAACGTGTTCTTGGTGATGTTTTGGACCTATTTTAAGTTTACAAAATCAGTTATATTCGTGAGGAGTCGTACATCATGGTTTTAGAAGAATAAATTCGGTTATGCTTCGGTTCACTTTTGTTGTTGAACATGCTGAACGAACCTTATGGTGATTATACTCTTGAATATAGCATTCTTCAATTTTGAACCCAACTACAACAAGTTTTTGGAGATTATCTAAATTCTTAGGAATTATTAATCGAGCATTTCGTTGGAAAAGTTAATGGATTGAGCTAGGGTTAATTCCTAGAAGGAGATGATAATCAAGATGAACCTAGCGAATAAGTTCTTATGATGATTCGTCGAAGTGTTTCTGGTACCTTGTTGTTGAAGAATATGACTAGAATCCTTCTAAAACGAATTTCATTTTATATTGTATCATTCGACCGAAAAGATGTGTTTGAACTTGAACGGTATTGTTGCTCGGCTGTATAGCGTGGTGTCGATTCAACCAAATGAATTTTGGGCAGATTAGTTCAATTGTCTTGATAGGGTATATCATGCCTTTTGATTATTCATTTGATGATTAGAACGATTATATGGAATCGTTAGTTATACCGGTGTTATTGTTCGATGAAGGTTTGGATTTTGGTGAGCTGGTCGAGTGAGAATTCTTCGAGCGGGTTGAAGCCTATTCGTAGTTTCTGAGGCAAGTATCATATTTTGAAATTTGATAATATTGGTGATTTTGATCATGCATACTGTTTATTCATGTTGTTGAACATGAGATTATTTTCGTTCAATTGTCATGATATTCGTTATCGATTAATCGTATGTTCATGTTGATGGACATAGCGATTTTGCATATGTGTATGCATAGTTGTGTTTGTGTATGTTGTGTTGATCCTAAGGGATCGAGCGATCTATGCTGAGGGCGCTGGATCGGATGTCCACCTCGTGTTGGTCTGACGGGATCATCTTGGGATCTATGCTGAGGGCGCTGGATCATTGGATGGGTTTTTCCACCTCGTGTTGGTCCGACGGGATCATCTTGGGATCTATGCCGAGGGCGCTGGATTGTTGGAGTACCCATGTTGTGTTGATGGAATCATGTGGATTCGCATTGTTAGATTTCGGTAGCGGAAGTCCGTATTGTGTATTTTGTTATGCCTCGTTGTTGTATATCCGATTTTGTGTATTATGATACTTGTACTAGCATCGTTTTTCTAACCCCTTCGGGGGTGGACATTTGTTTTGATGTTCAGGTAGCCGAGGAGCGGGGAAGCAACCATAGTGCCGACATGATGACGAAGGGGCTCAGTGATGTTATTTGTCGTATTGTTTTGTTATTCTGGTTTGATTTTCAGTACTCGAGTACGCGTTCCCTATTGATGATTTGAGGTGTTGTAATAATTAGATTCATTTGAGTTGTTTGAACCGGTTCCGAATTCTAAATTTTTGTGGTACTTTTATATTATTTCCGCATTTCTTAAATTTAGCCTCATAAATTCTTATATAAAGGATTTACGGCGCTGTAATTATTCCGAATATCTGGGGCTGTTACAAACTAGGGGTAAAAAAATATCGAATCATCTATTAGATGGGTTGGTGTTAGATACCACTTTATAAAGAATGATAGAATAGAAACCGTATGGGTTGCCCTCTATTAAACTTTGTAAAGAACTCGATCACCACTATGAAGTCAACCGTGACTTCCGAATTTCACATAGGGAGTGTGTAAATACCGATAAAATAGTGGGAGCCGAGTTATGAATAAAGAAAGTCCTTAAATTCATTACTCGAATCATAATTAAACAATTACTAACGAATCTTAAATTATTCTCTGGAGTTACAAACAGATCTCAAAATGACAATGAACTCGCTCGCAATACTACTAGAAAAGAACTCTCTGACTGGTCTGAACTATATGGACTGGCTTCGGAACTTGAGGATTGTCCTCACTATGGAAATACTGGGATACATTTTGGAGGCGGACATCCCAGTGGCTCCTGCAAGAACTCGAGCCTATCAGGAAGAAGTCGATGCACATGAGAAATGGGTAAAAGACGACACAAGATTGCGCGGGTACATATTAGGCTCAATGACTAATGAGCTTCAACATTCCCATGAAAAAATGATGTCTTCGAGAGCCATCTTAGCGCACCTGGCTGAGCTATATGGAGAGCATAGTCGAACTGCTAGATATGAGATATCGAAGTAGTTATTCGGTGCCAGGATGAAGGAAGGAGGGAAAATTGGGGACCATGTCCTCAAGATGATCTCGATGATTGAGAGATTAGAATCTCTTGATTTTCAGATGCAGGCATCTCTTCAAACTGACCTTATCCTGCAGTCACTTCCTGACTCCTTTTCCCAATTTGTCATGAACTTCAACTGCAATGAGATTGTGTGTAACTTAGCTGGGTTAATGAACAAACTGACGACTGCCCAGTCTCAGATGAAGACAAAGGTAAAAGAAGGTGCACTTGTGATTTCTTCTGGGACTTGGAAGTCCAAGAATAAGAAGAAAAAGAACAAAAAGTAGTTAGGTCCAATATCCAAGATCGATAAGGGAAAAGGCAAAGCCCCAATGGTTCAAAAGAGAAATGGGGCCAAGAAAATGGACGCATGCCTCAACTACAGTGAGCTAGGCCACTGGAGGAGGTACTGTCCAAAGCTCGACCGAAATGTGCCTTCAGGTACGGAACTACTAGTTTTAGAAATAAATTGTTTTGTAACTGTATATCCTACTTCTTAGATACTTGATTCTGGTGAGAGTTCTCACATTTATATAATGAATCAGGATCTGGAACAAAGTAGGAAGCTGGATTCAGGGTAGGTGATGGTCACCGTCGGAAGTGAACAAATTATCGAGGCTTCTGATATTGGATCCCTTATGTTGAATTTAGAACCTGGTTTTATTCTTTCTTTAGATTATGTACTTGTTTTACCCAAGGGGCATACAGATATTGTATCAATTCCGGTCATAGACCGAAAGGGATGTCACTTCTTTATTGGAGATGGGTCCTGTCGAATTTATTTTAGAAATAAATTGGTTGGTACTGCTACATTATTAAATGGTTTATACCATTTGAATCTAAAGAATAAAACAACAGTGAACACTATAACTATGAGGCATGGTAGGGATGAAACAAACCAAGTACTTAAATGGCATATTAGACTTGGTCATGTTGGTCAGATGAAGATTCATAAAATATAGAAAGATGGACTTATGGGTCCATTGGGATCAGATCCCAATCCAACTTGTGAATCTTGCCTTCAAGGAAAAATGACTAAGTTACCCTTCCATGGACTTTTGAAAGAGCTGCTGAAAAACTTGGATTGATCCATACCAACATCTGTGGCGCTTTTGAAGTGGCACGAGATGGCTTTCAGTACTTCATTACATTTACTGATGACCATACTAGGTATGGGTTCGTGTACTTAATGAAACATAAATCTGATGATTTTGATAAATTCAAGGAATTTAAAGACCTAGTTGAAAACCAAACAGGTAACCGTGTTAAGACTCTTCAGTCAGACCGAGGTGGTGAGTACATAAGTACCAAATTTGACGAGTTTTTAAAAGAATTAGGAACAGTGTCACAGTTTACTCCTCCATATACTCCACAATTAAATGGTGTATTAAAAAGAAGGAACCGAACCTTGTTGGACATGGTTCGCTCCATTCTTAACTATACTGATCCGCCGATTTATCTATGCGGACACGCGTTACTTACTGCTGCACATATCTTAAACAAATTCCATTCCAAATCCGTTCCTAAGACTCCACATGAGATGTGGAGAGGTAGGAAACCAAGTCCTAATCACATTAGGATTTGGGGATGTCCTGCTTATGTCAAGAAGACTAAAGTAGAGAAATTGGAAGCTAGGTCCGTGAAAGCTCGTTTCATAGGATATCCAGTGGATTCCTGTTGAGTTTTCCATGCATTGAATACATAAATCAAGAGTAAAACACAGCAGAAGAAATAATAAGAAAACCTAATTTAAGATCTCATGCAGTAATTTAATTGTTTGATTAAAGCGTTACTCGAATTACCTTAATCCGACGAACAAATCTAGATCCAGACTAGAAGCAGATAAATATCTTGTTAGGAATACTTGTTAGATTTTGATGATGTCATTAATTTAAAATCAAATGTTTATTAATTGGCAAAATGTAAGGAAGAACCAAATGAGTATCTTCCATAGGCCAAAATGTGTTAAGTATAAAATTGGCAATATGTAAAGAAGAACCAAATGAGTGTCTTCTATAGGCCAAAGTTAGTTAGGCTGAAAATCGGCTAAGTACTAAAATACAGTCTAGTCCATCAGAGAAGTACAGCCGACTCCAAGCAGAGTAGCCCTGGTCAACTAAAAATTGTCAGAGAAGTTTGACCAGATCGCACTGAGGAACCTCGTGGAAGTCACCCGATCGAGAAGTCTCAAACAAGATACTGAGACGACCTACTGCAGAGAAGTAAGCCGCACATCGCCTACTCAACTACGGCTAGTACTCCAAGTCCACGTCAGCATGCTTTGAAAAGTCAAATATTACGGAAAGCTCACATGCAACGTGAAGAGACAAATTGGAGTGATTCCCGCAAGAGATATGATTTATTTAAATCATCCTGACCCACCGTGAAGACTTTAAACCTTTTATATTTAAAAGATTCGGCGCTCACATGCAGAAGTCATCACAACGGTCGGAAGATAAAATTAAATAATGGGAATCCAGCCTTGCAACGTTCAGAAAAGATTAAACAAAGAAGTCTCTCTCCAACGGACGGATTTGTTCAAAGATTTGCAACGGCTACAAGGAAGAAGCTCAGAGATCGTGATCTATAAATACCCGGAGATTTGAAACTGAGCAACTACCGGTGCGAACATATACTCTAGCGATCAAAGCAAACAAAGCAATCTCAAGCAATCAAATAGCATCGTGAAAAAGAGCAGATCCAAAAAGTTCATATTCAAGGAAGCTCTTTAGTTGGAGAAGACAAACACTCTTGTCTTTAAATCTTGAGTACGGGGTACTTCACTGGTTGAAGTAGCAGATCAGAAGGCATCCGAGGATCGAGGATCAAGAGGTGCAAGGCATCAGTGTGTACAACGGCACGGAATTCCACCGGTTGGAAGTCATTGTAGTGTGTTGTGAATCACCGTAATCTTTATCACCGGTTGAAAATTATAGTGAATTCATCTCCAACCGGTTTGGAGAAAAGTGGATTAGTAGAGGATTACCCCACCTATGAGACCACTATAAGCCCTGTGTTATTTATTGTTTCTCGCATCATACTCTAACCACGCATCCATTGTTAAGTGTTTCATTAAGTTAATTTATATTCGTCATCAGCTGACTTCCGCACATATCCAAGAACAAACGACTCCTAGTCATTTGTTTGATCATCAGCTGAAGAAACTCACTCTTCGAGAAAAAGAGTTCAAGAGTTTCTACAAGTCTATTCACCCCCCCTCTAGACTTGTTTCTGGACGACTTGTGACCTACAAGTGGTATCAGAGCGGTTGGTTCATTTTTTTTCACGAACCAGATCTATATTAAGATATATATCTTATCTCTCACGTTATAATGGAACACATCCACTCTAGACTACCTGTCTTTTCAGTTGACGAGTATGATCTCTGGAAGATAAGAATGCAGGCACATTTATCTTCAATCCATGACGACATGTGGTGCATCATTGAAGACGGTCCATTCATTTTCGAGAAGGACAATACACCCGAGGAAATCGCAGCTGGGAGGCCCGAAAAGATTCCTAAGAAGAGAACTGAGCTGACCCCCGAAGAGAGAAAGCTGGCCAATCTTGACAACAGGGCCAGAGATGTGCTATACCAAACTCTTGACAAATCCACAATGGTCAAGATCAAAAATTGTAAGAATGCCAAAGAGATTTGGGACACATTAGCTCTAATGTGTGAAGGAACGGAGCTGATCAAGGAGAACAAGTTGTCAATAGCTATCCAAAAGTTTGACAACTTTAAAATGAAGAATGGTGAATCAATAGACCAAGTGGACACAAGGTTCACTGAAATCATCAACGAGATCCACTCCCTGGGCAAAACTTATGGCAACAGGGAAATGGCACTCAAGGTCCTCAGATCACTCAATCCCGAATGGAGCATGAAGGCTGTAGCTATGAGAGAATCCAAAGACCTGAATAAGATAAAGATTCAGGAGCTGTTCTCTGATCTAAAGGCTTATGAGTTCGAGCTTCCAAGCTCATCCTCAACTGAGCCTGCAGAGAAGGGAATCGCATTTGCAGCCGAGTCCCCTGCTAAGAGCCTGTCTGATATGAAACCTCCAAATCCGCTAGATTTTGAGGAAGAAATGGCGTTCATTATGCAAAGGTTCAGTAACTTCAGAAAGAACTATTCCAAGTATAAGAAAAACTACAAGGAGAACCCAAGAAGGAACCAGAAGGCTGGAAGCTGGAAAGTTGAATGCTACAACTGTCATAAAATAGGACACATCCAAATGGATTGTCCCGAGCTCAAGAAGGATGAAACCAATAAGGAGGTGGCCAGAAAGGAAGACAGAAGAAAAGCTATCATCGGAGAAGACCAGGAGCATGTCGAATCAAGCGGCGGTTTCTTTTCTGATGACGACGAGGAATATGATTGCCTGATGGCAAACTTGGCTGATGAAGAGGTAACCTATAAACCTACCGGTTCAAATAATAGCTCAGCCATGTCACAAGATATGGATTTACATGAATCGGTAAATCAATTATTCAAAGATTTTGAAACACTTAAATCTGCACACCAAGTCAGATGAGAGAAGACTAAGTTGCAAGATGAGAATAAAATTAAAAATGATTTCAAAAACTCACCTAGATTTAAATAAGGTTGAGACAACTACTGATTTTGAAAACTGTGCAAGTGCCAATACAAATTGAGATAGACCGGCTAAATATTTTACTTAAAGAAAAGTCACCGCACTTGCTCATGCCAAAGCCGAGTTTACTAAGCCGGCACGATTAAATAAAACTCAGCGCAGGAAATAACCTCCTGAAGGCGTCTTCAACTCGGGGCGAATTGTGTACTTATAAAAGGTCATTATATACCAAATCGGCCTTGGATATGATTCTCACACTCCCTCTAGTTACGAAACCAAGTTTATCAAGGAGAAACAATGGTCTCGATCACGAGCTGTGTATAAACCGACTTTCAAAAGCAGCAACACCTAAGTCAAACATCTAGCCGCAATGTTACACTGCATGACCACCTAGACAGCGACTAGGCAAAGGCCTGTGCAAAAGCAAGACTGCATAACATGCCCACTATTACCAACAACTCCCCAAAAATAGATTTCATAATGGGAGGGGCAGATGGAAACCTCAAGGTTATCCAAATTACCAAAATGAACAAGTGTGGAGACCACAAAGGTTTAATAAATGGTCTCAGCCTAGATTTAGAAATGGCCCACACTATTTTGAGGAATATCCGGTATACAATCCAACCAGGAGATTTAGACCTCGACCACAGGCACCGTATAAGGGTTATAATAATAATAACAATTCCTATAATCCAAGGAGAAATCAATTCTCCAGGAAACCAACTAACCCCAAAGGACCCACACAAATTTGGGTACCTAAATCTCTGCTTTTTTAATTGCAGAAGAGGTGGAAGGACTACAACCACATCTCCTCAAGCTCAAATTTTGGAGGTGAAGAGTGGTTTGTAGACTCTGGATGCTCAAGGCACATGACCGGGAACAAGAAGATGCTGACCAAATATATCAAAGAAAGAGGTCCCGATGTAACCTTTGGAGATAGCTCTAGAGGACAGACAAAAGGCTTTGGAGAGTTGCACCGAGGAAACATTGTGATATCCAAAGTTCATTATGTCAAAGGTCTCAAATACAACCTCCTGAGCATAAGCCGATTCTGCGGCGAGAAGAATCTAGTAGTCTTCACCATCTTGAAGTGTATGGTGATAGACATCTTATCTGGAGAAATAAAGCTACAAGGTTTAGAAGAAGAGATGTATACATGATTGATTGGAACACGGGAACACCTAACTCCTGTTTTCTATCCAAGGCTATGGCGAGAATGGATGGTCATGGCACAGACTATGTCACTGAACTTCAAAGCCATCAACAAGATTAGCTCTCGGAAGGCTGGTCGGAGGACTTCCAAATGAAGCATTCAAGAAGGAAGCACTCTGTGATGCATGTCGAAAGGAAGCGAGACCAAGGCATCGTTCAAGCCGATTCGGCTACAACGCTCACAACAAGGATCTTAGATCTACTCCACATGGATCTATTTGGTCCTATCAAGCCAAGGACTTTGAGCGGCGAAAGCATGCTCTTGTGATTGTAGATGATTATTCAAGGTACACTTGGATCATTTTTCTATACAAGAAAAGTGAAACCTTGACCAAGTTACTCGAGGCTGTGAGAAGGATCGAATGAGAAATCCCTCTCCATAATCAAGATCAGATCAGATAGAGGAGGAGAGTTTCTCAACAAGGCGATAAGCGATTTCACGATCGAATGGGATCCAGCATGAGCTCTCTGCGGCCAGGACGCCCAGCAGAATGGTGTTCTTGAAAGAAGGAACAGAACCACGAAGGAAGCGGCAAGGTCCATGATTGCAAAGCGGACCTACAAGAGGTTCTCGGCTGAAGCCGCATTAACACACTGCCACACCCGAGCAGAGTATGATAGTAGGGAGACATGGCAAAACTCCTATGAGGTTTGGAATAATAGAACTCCTATTGTTGCTTACTTTCATGTTTTTGGTTGCAAGTGTTTCATCCACAACAACGGTAAAACACGGCTAAATGCCTTTGATGCTAAAGCTGATGATGGTCTATTTATGGGATATTCCCAAAGAAGCAAGGCATATAGAGTTTTCAACAAAAGAACCTTAGTTGTGGAGGAAACACCCCATGTTGTTTTTGATGAATCTACCGTTGAGTACAGGAAACAACTTGAGCAAATTGAGAACAAGCTCAAGTCGGCAACCCTTGAAGAAGTCATTGTACATGACACTGGAATGGTGGACTCACTGCAGATCGGCTGATGACCCAATGCGGCCGATGAAGACCCAGCTGCAGATCGACAGGATCACCAAACCTATCCGATCCATTCTGCGGAAGAAGACCCGGCCGGAGTCGACAAAGACTCATCTGCGATTAAGAACCAAGCTGCAGATGACAAGGCGGTAGCTGATCGATTGCACAGAATCCAGCAGATGCAGACAACCACCAGAGCAATCCAACAGGGGAACAAACCCAGAAGAGGACGAGATCCCCAAATGGCTTAAGGATCATCCAATTCAGCAAATCATCGGAAAAGGCGATCGATGGAGTCAAGACAAGACAGTCAACTCTACCGGCGGGAATGGCGATGTTCTC
Organism: Orobanche coerulescens; assembly: GCA_033398695.1. Classification (NCBI taxonomy): domain Eukaryota; kingdom Viridiplantae; phylum Streptophyta; class Magnoliopsida; order Lamiales; family Orobanchaceae; genus Orobanche; species Orobanche coerulescens. The sequence goes on from CM065806.1 coordinate 59,360,810, forward strand.
ATGTTTCATGTCGCAAATTGAACCCAAGGCAGCGAACAAGCCTTGGAAGATTATTCATGGATTAATGCCATGCAAGAGGAATTGGAGCAGATGGAGAGAAACAAAGTTTGGGAACTAACAGACAGACCTAATCACAAGAAAGTTATTGGCACCAAATGGGTGTATAAAAACAAGAGTGATGAAGACGGAGCTGTTGTTAGGAATAAAGCCGGACTCGTAGCAAAAGGATATGCACAATGTGAGGGAATAGATTTTGATGAAACTTATGCACTGTTGCAAGATTAGAAGCCATCGACTATTCCTCGCATATCTGCATTCAAGGATTTTGAAGTCTACCAGATGGATGTGAAAAGTGCGTTTGAATGGAATCCTAGAAGAAGAAGTCTATGTAGAGCAACCCCGGAGTTTTGTCAAAGGAGACAAAGTCTATAAGGTTGAAGGCTCTGTATGGACTCAAGCAAGCACCGAGAGCATGGTATGAAACAGCATCTGTGTTTCTTGAGAAAAATGGATTTTGCAAAGGAAAAGTGGACAAGACCCTATTCAGAGTGGAGCACGAAGGCCACATTCTAATAGTTGATTTATGTGGATGACATCATATTCGGTCAACCAATCCAGAACTATGCGAGAAATTCTCCAACCTCATGCAAGGAGAATTTGAGATGAGTATGATGGGAAAGCTTAACTTCTTCCTCGGATTACAAGTTAAGCGAGATGGAAAAAGGAATTTTCATCAACCAGCAAAATATACCCGAGATCTCATCAAGAGATATGGAATGGAATCGGCCAAACCCGCAAGAATTCCAATGAGCACAAGCACTCACCTAGATGCGAGACGAGGCGGGAATATCGGTGGACTCAACCCACTACGAGAGGACTCATCGGATCTCTTACGTACCTCACCGCAGCGGGCCGGACATATCATATGCGGTTGGAGTTTGTGCAAGATTCCAGTCAAGCCGAAGCAATCACACCTAGATGCGGCAAGAGAATAATTAAGTACTTAAAGTCTACAATTAATGTTGGTTGTGGTACCCCAAAGATGACAACTTGAGCTATCGGGATACTCGAGATGCGAATTTCGCGGATGCAAAATCAATAGGAAGAGCACTAGTGGAACGTGTCAATTCCTAGGAACCGGTGATATCTGGTTTAGCAAGAAGCGGAGTTTCTAACTCTATCTCCACTCTGAGTCGAATACCTAGTCAGTGTAGGCATTGTGCCTGATTCTATGGATCGGACAACGGTTAAGGGACTACAATATTATTGCCAACGAAGTTCCTATATGGTGTGACAACAATAGTCTTATTGCAATAACCAACAATCCGGTTTTGCACTCAGGGACGAAGCACATTGACGTTAAGCACCATTTCATTCGAGACCATGTGCTTAACAAAGGGTTAGAGTTGAAAGAGTCGGCCTGAGACTACCAAATAGTGACATCTTCACCAAACCCCGCGAAGAAAGATTCCTAGAGCTTAGCAGAGACCTTGGATTACTAGATTGGGACTCTAGTTCTGAAGCAAGTTGAAGGAAGGACGAACCCCCCCAGAATCAGCCTAAGCTGATGCAGGCGAGAAGACAAAGGCAAGTCGAAGCAACTTAGGCATACGAGAATACCAGGCGAGAGGTCAAACTCACTGTAGCAGAGCGGTCAACAGTCAACGAATCGGACCGGCTAAGTTCTCTAAACTAATCTCTAAATTTTTAATTATTATCTGTCATATTTAAAATATTATTTTGGCTATCGGAACAGGCATTTAAAATATACATTTTATGAGCCAAGTGGCAATTTTAAATACACGCGTCACACGCCCATTTAATTAACCTCTACGGTGGCCAATCAGAATCAACCGTCAAATTTTAAATGGGGCCACCGATTCAAATTTGAAATTCAAAAAAAATATGAAAAGGCGTACCACCGTTTAAACTTATAATAAACTAATCCAAACGTCCTTTCATCTTCTTTATAAGGAAGAAAACCCTTTCACTTTCCTCTTTACGCTTTCAGAAACCCTAAAATTTCACAGAGCAAAATACACACTAAATCCTAAAATCTTTTTGCAGAAATGGCATCTTTTGACGGAGCAAACTTGAAGGCGATGAAGGACCAGGTCATCTTCTCCATGGTCGTCGATTTCGAAGGATTACTGGAAGCAAATCTAGAGGACTTTGATATGCTCGACTTAATGCGGGCGATGGCGACGGAATCTACCCGTTTCTCGAAATCAACCCTCAACACTTGTTCAAGGAAGATGTGGTTGAATTTTATCGCAACGCTTACCTGATTCAGCACGAGATTCAGAGCAAGGTCGGTGGAGTACCAGTCACCATAGATACAGAGAAGATTCGCTCTGTATTCGGGATGAAACATCGCGGTTTGGCGGTCGAAGCACTCAAACAATCACCCGCCGAAATGTGGAAGACGATTAAGCTCGAAAATGTCCCTGAGAAATTGAAGTTTACCGCGAAGAGAAATGAGTTGAAGAGGGTCTATCGAGTTGCTTTGGACATCACAAACAAAATAGTCATGGGAATGGCAGGAAGCTATGACCAACTATCATCTTCAAAATTCATGGTGTTGGGTGCGTTAATTCAACGAGAGGAAGTTGATTGGGCCGATTATATTTTCAGGCAACTTGTTCGCGAGGTGAACAAGGTCGAATGGCTCGAGGGAGAGAAGAAGTTCAAGACTAAGTTGGCGTTCGGAACGCATCTTAGTTGGTTCTTGGAAGCGGACCGGAGTGGCAGGAAACATTGACCCTTTCCACCCAAACAAGAGGCTTGGTCACATGGACCATGATAAGAAGAAGGTTGGAGTCACTGGGAGGGCAGCCCAGTTGTTGAAGGATTTGCCAGACTCAAGCTTTTGCCCAAGATACGATCTATCAGACTCGGACCAACTGCGGTGAGATCGGAGCTGCAATCGAGTCGAGAATGAGTCGACGATACACCTATCGCCATCCGTTTCAAGAGAAGGGGACCGGCCCAGAAGGACCTTCCAACTGCGGTCATCACGAACCCTCTCCAAAGAGGCCAAGAAGCTGCGATTCGGCGAAGAGAAGCGGCCGAGCACTATGCGGCCCATCGATTCGATCACTGTTCATCAGGACCACCTGCACGAGATACCGAAACTAGAATTGTACTGTCATTACTCCTCCAGTGTACATGACCGAAGAAGAGGAAGCAGGTCTTGTTATATCTATCCCTGAAGCAGATTACTCATTCAATCTTTTAGAAAATAATACTTTTAATCTCTCCTTAGAACAACTTCAGCTTGTCAAGCCACAAGCAGAAAAACACTCTTTCGTAGATATTTTTAAAGAGTGGAAAACTCTTAAAACCATGTCCTTTACAAATTTTCAAATTTTTGTTGAAACTAGTGGTTGGGAATACCCCCAAGCCACGGAGGATGTTCTGACTGATTTTTGCAAAGAGTCAGATTTAGCCTTACTCCTCCAGGATAACTGGTTCATGTCACATTTTGAGACAAACATGGACCATTTTATCCACTCTATAACGCTCAGTATCTTTGATGGTAGTTTTGGAGAGGAAGAGGAAGAGGAGAAAGTAGAAAAGGAGATTAGGATAGAAGAAGTTGATGAAGAGAATGAAATTATCAATTTGGTTGAAGAGGATGAAGAAGCAAAAGAACCTGAAGAAAACATACCAGTTGAAAAGGAGACAGAGGAGATTGAGAAAACAGAAGAAGTGGATGATGAAGAAGATGAAGAAGGAGAAGAAGTGGAGCAGGAAAAAGAAGAAGAAGATAAGGAGAAGGATGAAGATGATGAAAGAGAAAAGGAGAAGGATGATGATGAGAAAAATGATGATGATGATGATAATAATGATGATGGAGGTGAAGGAGGAGCTGGTGTGGAGGCTGGAGAAGAAAAAGAAGAAGATGAGGAGGAAGAAAAAGAGAAATCTGAAGAAGAAGAAGGGAAAGAGGAAGAAAGAGAAAAGGAGCCAGAGCAGAAACCAGAGCCTACCAACGAAGCTGCAGATAGGATTGTTGTACCTCCCCGGTACACCAGCCTAGACGCAGAGCTGGCAGAGGACTCCAGATCAGGGACCCCGGAGAAGACTCAATCTGACCTACCGCAGTGCGGCCCGGGGCAGCCTAGTGGCTCCATTCTTGAAGGATCGGAGAACACTCCCCATCGGCTCGATTATCCCCTACCATGACCGAGCCGATCAAGCAAATTGTCGAGACACCATTGGGAGCCGCTATCAACTCAGTCACCCCGATCTTGAGACCATTAATGCCAAGATTGACACCTGCTTGAGAGAGATCCTCGGCCTCCTTCTCCTACAAACAACGAGAATGCCTTTTGGCATGTCGATTGGATGAGCCGCATGGAACAGATTGACAACACTCATTGATCTTTGGCAAAAGGGGAAGAGAGGATTCGGGAAGAGAGAGAAATCGAAGTAAGAAAAAGCGGGATGTTCCCAGTTGAAGGACCCTCTAGCCTAAAAAGGAAGAAAGTCGTAGATCAAGAAGACAAGGTGACCCGGCTGAAGGGAAGCGCAGAAGGACCGAGGCGGCTTTGAACCTACTCTTGAATGGGAAGGTGGAGCTATGGTATGTTGAAGATTTACGCCCACTTGAAGCTCTTGAAATATGGGGAGTTTGCTAGGAAGAAGTTCGTCGAGACTTTTATGTCAGGAACTACTTCAAGATGACAAACTCTCCCCAGGAGATTTTCATAAAGCTGGATGGAAGAGGTTCATCCTAAGCTTTGGGTACATTCTAAAGAAGTACGCAAAAGAGCAAAATGCATTTCCCATGATCCCTAAATTCAGAGCTGAAGAAGCACCAATCCGCATGGATGGTGAACTTGATGAGCTACAACTTCAGGAGGAAATCAAGCTAGTCTGCCTTGAGAACAAATTCAGATCTCAGCAGGAGCAGGACTTCGCAGCACTGGTTGTGAAGAGAAAGTATGGCCTTGCTCCAGTCAAGGTAAGACCTATCGGAGCCAAACCATTCGGACACACTTAGCGGCTATTCGAAGAGGCAGAGGAAGAGGCAGATGACCTTAAATTATTTTCTTACTTGTAATTTTATTTTTCTGTACTTAAAACAATCTTGTATAAATTCAATGGTAAGTCAGAAAATTTTATAAACAGTCTGTTGAATGACAATTTTCCAGTTGTCTCAATATTAGACTGATTTCAGTTTTGTCTTGCACTTAAGTGCAGACTTGGCCATTTGATTTCTTACTTAGTTTTGCCATCATCAAAATAGGGGGAATTTGTTAGGAATACTTGTTAGATTTTGATGATGTCATTAATTTAAAATCAAATGTTTATTAATTGGCAAAATGTAAGGAAGAACCAAATGAGTATCTTCCATAGGCCAAAATGTGTTAAGTATAAAATTGGCAATATGTAAAGAAGAACCAAATGAGTGTCTTCTATAGGCCAAAGTTAGTTAGGCTGAAAATCGGCTAAGAACTAAAATACAGTCTAGTCCATCAGAGAAGTACAGTGACTCCAAGCGAGTAGCCCGGTCAACTAAAAATTGTCGAGAAGTTTGACCAGTGCAGTCGAGGAACCTCGGGAAGTCACACGATCGACAAGTCTCAAACGATATACGGTAGAGACGACCTACTGCAGAAGTAAGTGCACATCAGTCTACTCAACTACACCCTAGTACTCCAAGTCCACGTCGGCATGCTTTGAAAAGTCAAATATTACGGAAAGCTCACATGCAACGTGAAGAGACAAATTGGAGTGATTCCCAAGAGATATGATTTATTTAAATCATCGACCCACCGTGAAGACTTTAAACCTTTTATATTCAAAAGATTCGCGCTCACATGCGAAGTCATCACAACGGTCGGAAGATAAAATTAAATAATGGGAATCGGCCTTGCAACGTTCAGAAAAGATTAAATAAAGAAGTCTCTCTCCAACGGACGGATTTGTTCAAAGATTTGCAACGGCTACAAGGAAGAAGCTCAGAGATCGTGATCTATAAATACCCGGAGATTTGAAACTGAGCAACTACCGGTGCGAACATATACTCTAGCGATCAAAGCAAACAAAGCAATCTCAAGCAATCAAATAGCATCGTGAAAAGAGCAGATCCAAAAGTTCATATTCAAGGAAGCTCTTTAGTTGGAGAAGACAAACACTCTTGTCTTTAAATCTTGAGTACGGGGTACTTCCTTTGGTTGAAGTAGCGGTGTAAAGGCATCCGAGGATCGAGGATCAAGAGGTGCAAGGCGGTCAGTGTGTACAACGGCACGGAATTCCACCGGTTGGAAGGCTGTTGTAGTGTGTTGTGAATCACGTAATCTTTATCCTTTGGTTGAAAATTATAGTGAATTCATCTCCAGTGGTTTGGAGAAAAGTGGATTAGTAGAGGATTACCCCACCTCCGAGACCACTATAATCGCTGTGTTATTTCTTGTTTCTTGCATCATACTCTAACCGCCTGCATCCATTGTTAAGTGTTTCATTAAGTTAATTTATATTCGTCATCGGATGACTTCGCACATATCCAAGAACAAACGACTCCTAGTCATTTGTTTGATCATCAGTGAAGAAACTCACTCTTCGAAAAAGAGTTCAAGAGTTTCTACAAGTCTATTCACCCCCTCTAGACTTGTTTACGGACGACTTGTGACCTACAAGTGGTATCGTGAGCGGTTGGTTCATTTTTTTCACGAACCAGATCTATATTAAGATATATATCTTATCTCTCACGTTATAATGGAACACATCCACTCTAGACTACTGTCTTTTCGGTTGTAGTATGATCTCTGGAAGATAAGAATGCAGGCACATTTATCTTCAATCCATGACGACATGTGGTGCATCATTGAAGACGGTCCATTCATTTTCGAGAAGGACAATACACCCGAGGAAATCGCAGCTGGGAGGACCGAAAAGATTCCTAAGAAGAGAAGCGAGTGACCCCGAAGAGAGAAAGCTGGCCAATCTTGACAACAGGGCCAGAGATGTGCTATACCAAACTCTTGACAAATCCACAATGGTCAAGATCAAAAATTGTAAGAATGCCAAAGAGATTTGGGACACATTAGCTCTAATGTGTGAAGGAACGGAGCTGATCAGGGAGAACAAGTTGTCAATAGCTATCCAAAAGTTTGACAACTTTAAAATGAAGAATGGTGAATCAATAGACCAAGTGGACACAAGGTTCACTGAAATCATCAACGAGATCCACTCCCTGGGCAAAACTTATGGCAACAGGGAAATGGCACTCAAGGTCCTCAGATCACTCAATCCCGAATGGAGCATGAAGGCTGTAGCTATGAGAGAATCCAAAGACCTGAATAAGATAAAGATTCATGAGCTGTTCTCTGATCTAAAGGCTTATGAGTTCGAGCTTCCAAGCTCATCCTCAACTGAGCCTGCAGAGAAGGGAATCGCATTTGCAGCCGAGTCCCCTGCTAAGAGCCTGTCTGATATGAAACCTCCAAATCCACTAGATTTTGAGGAAGAAATGGCGTTCATTATGTAAGAGGTGGAGGCCGATTTTTTCTTTCTTCTTGGGGGGGGGGGGAATTTTTATCTTTGGTTTCTTATGACAACTCCTTGTCATAGACTCCCTATTTATACTAACCCTAGATTCAAGAATCTAGTATTTGCCTAGTTACCCCTAAAGTTATGAAAATAATACAATATATATAATATCTAATATTATATATTACTTATTATTTAATCTCCTCATAAATATAATATCCAATATTATATTTATTATTCCCAGTTGATATTTATTTCTACTTGTCTATAATTGTCGTACGTGCGACCCCAAAGGCTTATTAAATAATAAATCATAAGTGCCCTCTAGCAAGACATTATGATTACCCAAATAATATAAGTTAATAGTCCATTAAACCTTTTAACGTTTCAAATCCCTTTGTCACGCAATATCATATTTGAACTAAGTCATGGAGTCTGTCATACTTATTTACGTTCAAATGCTTTCTCGATCTTAAGTAGACTGATTGAATCAAATGACTCTTCATTTGAGCATGGCCATGCATTTCCTTCAGTCCTACTTATCGAGGGGCCCAGCAGATATCTCTCTCACTAAAGAGAGGGTTAAATCCCCATCTTGATTATTCATTGCCCTCTACATGACTCCCACTAATCCCGATTGCTAACCTTTATGATCACCATGTTTCAGATGACGTTGGATTACGTCAAGGCATAGCAGTTATCATGTTGGACTCTATGATAATCTCAGGCTCAATGATTTATTGAGATACTGTTATATTGAGATTCACTTATGACATTTCCATGCAGTGATCTCAATGCGGGTCTGTCCAGTATTAGTTCTCCAACCAATACCCATAAGATTGATCCGTACCATACGCATAATCATCCGATGATTATCAATCAAACTTATACTAGTATATTAATCACTTGAGTCTCTACTCAACGCGATTGTACCAGGGACATTTGAATAATCTTATTATTCATGAATAACTATTTTTTGATTATTATAATATTAAAACATGCATACATTATAATAATCAACGAGAAATAAATCAAACAACTTTATTTAAATGTGACAATTACAAATCTAGGCACATTGAATATCCTAGGGCACTATTACCAACAATCTCACACTTGCACTAGGACCATTCATTCATGACTTTTAGTCATATCGCTCTAGCATGCTCAACATGCTTTCCTTGTGAGAGAGGCTTGGTAAGTGGATCTGCAACATTCTCTTCTGTTGCTACTTTGCATATTGTAATATCTTCTCGTCTGACGATCTCTCTGAGTAGGTGATATTTTCTGAGTATATGTTTGGAAATATGATGGGACCTAGGCTCTTTAGCTTGTGCAATAGCACCATTATTATCACAATAAAGGCTTATGGGACCCTGGATGGTCAGCACCACTCCTAGTTCGGTAACGAACTTCTTGATCCATACGGCTTCCTTAGCTGCATTCGATGCTGCCAGGTACTCAGCTTCTGTAACAGAATCAGCAACCGTGCTTTGCTTGGAACTCTTCCAACTCACAGCACCTCCATTTAATATAAACACATAACCAGTTGCGATTTAAAATCATCTTTTTCGGTTTCGAAACTTGCATCGGCGTAACCATTTACAACCAGCTCGTTTCCCACCCCTCCTTAAACTAGGAAATCATCCTTAGTTCTTCTCAAGTACTTTAGGATGGTTTTCACTGATGTCCAGTCACTTTCACCTGGATTCGGTTGGTATCAACTTGTCATGCTAAGGGCAAACGATACATCTGGTCGAGTACAAATCATGGCATACATGATCGATCCAATGGACAAAGCGTATGGTATCTTGCTCATGTGGGATCGCTCATCATGATTCAAAGGACTCTGAGTCTCACTCAGATTAATGCCATGTGACATTGGCAAGAGTCCTCTCTTGGAGTCTTGCATATTGAACCTCTTCAATATTTTATTAATGTAGGTACATTAACTCATACCAATCAATTTCTTTGATCTATCTCTATAGATTTTTATCCCAGGAATATAAGCAGCTTCTCCTAAGTCTTTCATTGAGAAACAACTTCCTAACCAAGTCTTGACTGTCTGCAAGGTGGGAATGTCATTTCCAATGAGTAATATGTCATCTACATATAAGACTAAGAAAACAACTATTATCCCACTAACCTTCTTGTACACACATGGTTCATCTTCATGTTGAATAAACCCAAACTCTTTGACAGTTTCACCAAAATGAAGATTCCAGCTCCGAGAAGCCTGCTTCAACCCATAAATGGATCTTTGAAGCTTGCAAACCTTTTTAGAATTTTCTAGGTGAACAAGACCTTCAGGTTGGGTCATGTACACATCCTAGAGTAAGTTTCCATTAAAGAATTATGTTTTGACATCCATTTGCCATATTTCATAATCATAGTATGCGGCAATGGCAAATAAAATTCTAATTGATTTAAGCATGACTACTAGCGAAAAAGTCTCATCATAGTCAACACTATGAATCTGTCTATAACCTTTTGCCACTAGTCTAGATTTATAGGCTTGCAGATTATCATACATGTCTTTCTTATTTTTATAGACCCATTTGCACACAATGGTTTTAACACCCTCAGGTGGATCTATCAAGTTCCAAACTTGATTGTCATACATGGACTGCATCTCTGACTTTATGGCTTCTAGCCATTCTTCGAACTCTGGCCCTGAAGCAGCTTCTGTATAGCTACTATGCTCATCATCTATGAGCTATGCGTCATCATCCTCTATTACGAGATAACCATATCTCTCAGGTTCATGTCGCATCCTATTAGATCTGAGAGGGATTTGTGTACTTTGAACGGGCTCTTCAACTGATTGTTGAGCCTGTTCGATTTCTATCGGTGAAGCGATGTATTCTTGTGGTTATCAAGTTTTCTCGAGAATTACTCTTCTCCAACTGTCTCTTTTGGAAATAAATTCTCTTCCTAAGAATACAGCATTTCTAGCAACAAACACATTGTTCTCCGCGAGCTTATAAAAGTAATATCCTTTAGTTTACTTAGGATACCCCACAAATAAACATCTTTCAGATATGGCTGCCAGTTTGTCAAACACTTGGCACCTTACGAACACTTCGCAACCTCATATCTTTAGAAAAGACAAGTTTGGTCTCTTAGCAGTCCATTTCTCAAATCGTGTCTTTTCAACTGCTTCATATGGAATACGGTTAAGGGTGAATGTTGTTGTTTCTAAGGCGTGGCCCCAAAATGATAATGGAAGCTCTGTTCGACTCATCATGGATCGAACCATATCTAATAAGGTTCGATTTCTCCTCTCGAACACCCCATTATGCTGAGGTGTTCCGGGAGGAGTAAGTTGTGAAACAATTCCACAACTCCTAAGATGATCATCGAATTCTTAGCTCCGGTGTTCGCCACCTCGATCCAATCGAAGGGCTTTAATTGTCTTGCCAAGTTGATTTTGTACTTCATTCTAGAATATTTTGAACATTTCAAAAGATTCATGTTTATACTTCATAAGATAAACATATCCATATCGGCTATAATCATCGGTAAATATAATGAAATATTGGTATCCGCCTCTGGCATGAGTGCTAAGAGATCCGCATACATCAGTATGTATTAGGCCTAATAGATCACTAGTCCTTTGTCCATGACCGGTGAAAGGATTCTTCATCATCTTGCCTAATAAACAAGATTCGCATGTCCCATATGATTCATAGTCAAAAGAGTCTAAAAGTCCATCATTATGGAGCTTAGAAATGCGTTTCTCGTTTACGTGACCAAGTCGACAATGCCATAAGTAAGTCGGATTAGAATCATTGAGCTTAGGTTTCTTGGATACAATGTTATAGACTTCCAAAGTGTCGGACTCATCTAGATCAATATTGTAAAGGCCAGTATATAACTTTGCAGTACCATAAATCAAGTCATCAAAGAAAATACGAATAATCTTATTCTTAATAAGAAAACTGTAACCTTCACAATCTAATGTAGAAACTGAAATAATATTCCTATTCATAGCAAGAACATAATAGCAATTGTTCAAAACTAACAAAAGCCCATTGGGTAAAACTAGATCATAAGTTCCTACGGCTAGTGCAGCAACTCTTGATCCATTGCCGACTCTTAGATCCATTTCCCCTTTCTTCAGTGCTCTACTGTTTCTCAACCCCTGCACATTTGTACAAATGTGAGATCCACATCGAGTATCCAATACCCAGGAGTTATAAGTAGATAAGTAAAATTCTATAACAAATATACCTGTGGTAGTCTCACTACCCTTAGTACGCTTTAGCTCTTCCAAAAACCTTGCAATTTCTTTTCTAGTGTCCTGGTTTATTGCAATGATGGCAATTTCCATCTTTGGGAGCTTTATCCTTGAAAACTGGCCTAGTAGGGTCTTTAGATTTGGAAACTTTTGCCTTACCCTTGCCCTTGCCTTTGTTCTTAAAGGACTTCCCTTTGCTGACCATCAGCACGTGGCTTGGTTTCTTCTTAATATTCTGCTCAGCCGTTTTAAGCATCCCATGCAGCTCAGCAATGGACTTCTCCATCTCATTCATATTATAGTTTATAATGAACTGACCAAAACTTTCGGGCAATGAGTTTAGGATCACATCCATGGAGTGCTCCTTAGAAAGTGGAAAACCAAGCCTTTCAAGATGATCAATATATCCTTTCATCTTGAGTACATGAGCGCTGACAGATATCCCCTCAACCATCTTGCAAACATATAAGGGTTTAAAGGTCTCATACCTCTATTGCCTAGAATGCTTCGAGAAAGTTTCCTTGAGGTGAGCATTCAGCTCATAAGCTTCCATTTCCTCCAGATTCTTCTGAAGATCTGGACAAATGGTAGCCAACATAAGACAACTGACATCAATATAATCATCACAATGTTTCTTCCATTTATCTTTTGTTGCTTTGTTTGCATTTTCAGCTGGCTCATCGGGAATTTCTTCCTCAAGAACATACAGCTTTCTTTCTTGCTTGAGAACTATTCTCAAGCTCCGGATCCAATCCAGATAGTTGCTACCGTTTTTTTTGATCTTGTCCTTCTCAAGGAGTGATCGCAATGAAATGGTGGACGTGTTGATTGATGCCATTCTATATTATCTACAAATTTCAATATGCAAAGTATTTAGTCACATTATTTTATTTCTCGAAAAATACTCCCACTAAAACAAAGTACCCTCAATTTTACAACATTTGTAATTTCGGTGGGCTAAGATCCCATTTTGCACAATCCTAAACTCAGCTTTGGCATGAAGCCTAGAATTGAGCTACTTTAGGTGGATAACTCTTTATCGATTACATCATATGCAACTCTGAGATTATATTCATGGGATTTGGCATCTTATGCCCAAACATGTTATAATCCCATCTTATGCCTTAAGGTTCAAAACTCTTTTGAATTCTTAGTTCATTAGAACACATAGGTATCACCATTACCCATCATACCTTACTAAGACAATCGGAGTGCCCAGCTTTGGCATGACCACTCAAGATGATCGAAGTCTTGTTAGGTGTTTTTCAAATGAACGGCATTTAAAAAATTTAACGAGGGATTTTTATCCTATGTGAATGTCTATGTTTGCTAACATACATCTAAACATACATAGCATCACATACATGCATAAATAAACATACATCGCATCACATGACAATTAAAGTCATAAGACCGTGTATAGCATGACCATAATTCCTAATGTGATTTCCATGAGCCAACATGAAAATCACAAAGGTCAATCTAAAAGGTTGCAATTGGTCATCATGGATCTTCCCAACTCCTTGGAACGTCATACGCGATCAATTGGCTCCTCGAGTCCGTCCTTCTCGTCCTTCTTGTCTTCATTACATTAGTGAATTCTAATATTACACTAGTAAATTAAATTACAAGAGGTGCGAACGACACGCAAGCCGTAAAATAATTAATAATTTAAATAGACGACTCACAGGCCGTAAAATCAATTATAATTAAACGACACGTAGGCCGTAAGACCAACTCATAAGGAAATGAATTATCCAATCACATTGGTCAATTTATGGTCATGCCATACAACATACACATACCATAAATAATTATCAAATAATTAATAAAGCATGTAATTATAGAAATTAAAATCTATCTGACAGTCAGACTTAAGACAAATATCCGATCAAAAATCAACAAATTGGATTGCTAGCCCAGATGGCCGAGCACTCTTCACCCGCACATGGCCGTATGGGTTTAAATCTAGATTCGGACTAGAAGCACATGAATATCTCCTTCCTCTTTGGGTTATCCACACACGAATAATTCCACAAGCCGGATTGCTAGATCCTTATGAATAATATTGATAAATAGTACAACACAAATTCCTCACTAGAAGGGTTGTACTATCGATCAAGATCAACTAAAGGAAGAAGATTAGATGACCGACGTCGTTCTCCTACTGTAAGAGGTGGAGGCCGATATTTTCTTTCTTCTTGGGGGGGGGGGGGGATTTCTATCTTTGGTTTCTTATGACAACTCCTTGTCATAGACTCCCTATTTATACTAAGTAACCATAGATTCAAGAATCTAGTATTTGCTTAGTTACCCCTCAAGTTATTAAATAATACAATATATAATATCCAATATTATATATTACTTATTATTTAATCTCCTCATAAATATAATATCCAATATTATATTTATTATTTCCAGTTGATATTTATTCCTACTTGTCTATAATTGTCGTACGTGCGACCCAAAAGGCTTATATTGTGTTGGCAATTATTTAATACCTTATTAAATAATAAATCATAAGCGGCCTCTAGCAAGACATTATGATTACCCAAATAATATAAGTTAATAGTCCATTAAACCTTTTAACATGTCAAATCCCTTTGTCACACAATATCATATTTGAACCAAGTCATGGAGTCTGTCATACTTATTTATGTTCAAATGCTTTCTCGATCTTAAGTAGACTGATTGAATCAAATGACCCTTCATTTGAGCATGACCATGCATTTCCTTCAGTTCTACTTATCGAGGGGCCCAGCAGATATCTCTCTCACTAAAGAGAGGGACAAATCCCCATCTTGATTATTCATTGCCCTCTACATGACTCCCATTAATCCCGATGGCTAATCTTTATGATCACCATGTTTCAGATGACGTTGGATTACGTCAAGGCATAGCAGTTATCAAGTTGGACTCTCTGATAATCTCAGGTTCAAGGATTTATTGACATACTGTTATATTGAGATTCACTTATAATATTTCCATGCAGTGATCTCAATATGGGTCTATCCAGTATTAGTTCTCCAACCAATACCCATAAGATTGATCTGTATCATACGCATAATCATCCGATGATTGTCAATCAAACTTATACTAGTATATTAATCACTTGAGTCTATACTCAACGCGATTGTACCAGGGACATTTGAATAATCTTATTATTCATGAATAACTATTATTCGATTATTATAATATTAAAATATGCACACATTATAATAATCAACGAGAAATAAATCAAACAACTTTATTTAAATGTGACAATTACAAATCTAGGCACATCGAATCTCCTAGGGCACTATTCCCAATAATTCCAAGGGATATCTATTCTACATGCACGATGATCATAGGATTATAGTTGCTTTACAAGCACACTTCCTAGAAGATGAGTTCATTCAAGAAGGAGGTGCAGGTAGAAATATTTCTTTGGAAGAAATAAAAAAACACCAATTGAGACACATCTGCAAGATATTAGAGCCGAACCTTCTGAAATACAAACACAACCTCGCAAGTCTAGTAGAACTTCTCAATTACCTGAGAGGTATGGCTATATGCATCAAGATGAACTAGGTGTTCATGAGATGACAGGAAAAAGTCAAGATAATGATCCTTCTACATACAACCAAGCGATGGTAGATGTTGACTCCGTGAAGTGGTAAGAGGCTATGGAAGCTAAGATAGATTCAACGCATGTTAATAAGGTCTGGACTTTAGTAGATCGTCCGAAAGGCATGATGCCTATTAAAAATAAATGGATCTATAAAAGAAAGACTGATGGAGATGGCAAGGTTGATACCTATAAGGCCAGGCTTGTGGCAAAGGGTTATTCCCAAAAGAGAGGGAATCGATTACTTCGAGACCTTCTCCCCTGTAGCCATGATTAATTTTATTCACATTATCTTGCCATAGCACCCTACTTAGATTATAAAATATGACAAATGGATGTGAAAACGGCATTCTTAAATGGATTCCTCAGGGAGGAGATTTACATGGAACAACCTAAGGGATTCATATCTAAAACTAACATTCATAAAGTATGCAAACTATAGTGTGCTATATATGGAATGAAGCAAGCTTCATGAAGTTGGAATCTACGTTTTAACGAGACAGTCAAAGAGTTTGCTTTTGTCTAAAACGAAGAGGAGCCCTGTATTTACAAGAAGGTTAGTGGGACCAAAATTGCGTTCTTATACTATATGTGGATGACATTCTACTTAAAGGAAATGATGTGGGAATGCTTAGTTATGTGAAACCTTGGCTTCATAAAGAGTTCTCAATGAAAGACTTGGGAGAAGCTACCTATATTCTGGGTATTCGCCTCTACCGGGATAAAGCGAAAAGAATGTTAGATCTTTCTCAAGCCCTCTATAGAGAACAGCTCCTGAAGCGATTTAGGATGGAATATTCTAAGAGATGATATAAAACTTCCCTTAGAGATGTGTCCTCAAAGTGATATAAAACTTTCCTTAGAGATGTGTCCTCAAAGTGAGGAAGACATAAAGGAAATGAGTAAGGTGCCCTATGCTTCGGCGGTGGGTACTCTCATGTACGCTATGATTTGCACTAGAGCGGACATAGCCTATGATGTAAGCGTAGTACGTTAGTTTCAGTCAAATCCAGGGTAGGAATATTATACTGCTGTAAAGAACATTCTTAAGTACCTGAAAAGGACTAAAGACTTGGTTCTTACATACGGCGGTGGAGAACTTAAAGTGATGGGTTATATGGACTCAAATTTTTCAGGAGACATGGATGCTTAGATGTCCACATCAGGGTATATCTTTACTCTGAATGGTGGGATAATATATTGGATAAGTGCCAAGCAAAGTGCGACTGCAATCTCTACATATCAAGCCAAATATCAGGCAGCCACGGAGGCTGCGAAAGAAGTTTTTGGGTTAAGAAGTTCATTAAGGAACTTCAAGTGGTTCCTAATGTAATATTCGTACCTTTCTATTCTTAGAAGTTTCCATTTTCGGTGTATGTCTATTTTTATCGACTCGCTTGTAACCGTTTCGACATTTTGAATCTACTTTACTTTTGGAGTTTTTCCATTTAGACGAGTTTTAGTGATGTTTTTACTTGATTCCATTTTATATCATGTTTTGCCGTATGTGCGTTCGATTCTCATAAAACTCGTTCGTTTTTGTTGTTTCTTGGTTTGCATGAGTTCGTATGATTGATTTGGTCATGTTGAGACTTTCGGTTTGTTAATCCGATGTTGTATCGTGATTTTCGGGCACTTGGGCCATTTTTGTAATTTCCTATAAGTTTAGGGAATTCTATATTCGTTGTCATATTTCGGATTCCTGGGTAGTCAGAATGATGTTTTCATATAACGGTTAGACTCGTCATCGAATATCCTTCGTAGCCATATTTTTGGTTCGATAGCAGGTCCGGGTTTCGGAGTCGTCCGGAATGGTTCGGACAGCAGCTGACAGACTGCTGTCCAGCAGGGTGTTACGGCCGTAACACCCCATTCATTATGGCCGTAATGTTGGCCTTGTTATGGCCGTAATGTAGCCTTTGTTACGGCCATAACAGCCCGCTGTTTTAAGAACAGCGGGCAGTTCAGAAACAACAGTTTTCATCCATTCTCTTCGTTTTCTTCGACGTGCGACTTCAGAGGCGATTTCTACCGGTGTTGCTCGGAGTTTTCTTCAAATTACATCAACGTAGAGTCGTGTTAGCATATTACCATCAGCGTAATCATCCTCCATCGTCCGAATCCGAGGTATTTTCTTCAGGAACCCTAGCTTGTCTAATTTGGGGGGTTTTCGCGGTTTTCGTGATTGATTCCGAATTGTTCATGTATGTTACGAAATTTCTTACCGATTGTTGTTATTGGGTGATTCCCAATCCATTTTCCTCGAGTTTAATCCGTCAATTATCGATATGGGGATATTTTGCGTAAACCCTCGCCCGTATCGATTGAACGTTTATTGTCATTAATTGTAATCGGGGTTATGGATGTTTTCCATTCGATTATTGTTGTCCGTTAGGACTGAGTTATATTGATCCTTCATTTAGGAACCGTCATTTTCCGTCCGGATCATTCATAGTCGTTGTTCGTCCCCATTTCGCCGGAGATGTCTCAAAGGCAAGTACTTTACATTTGTTTACGCGTTCTAGTATTTGAATTATGGCTATTCGTGGTTGTGTGGATGTATATGTGTATGTTCACCTAGGGATGGTCCGACGGGGCCTCTAGGGATACGTTGCTGTGAGTTTCATATCTCGAACTATGGTTAATCACCCAGGGATGTCCGACGGGGCTCTGCGGGGTACGGTGGCCGTGAGTCTCGTACCAAGGTTAACTTTGAATTGTTTTGTTGGAGAAAATGTGTTTTGTGCTTGTGCACCGTATAATATTCCGGAATATAAATGATTTCTAAAATGATTTTTGGCGCATATTTTCATCTGATTAGAATGGTAGTTCAAATGGATTGTACTTGCACTAGCAGTTGTCGCTAACCCCTTAAATGGGGGAAATACTTTTTGTATTTCAGGTTCAGGACTTGGAGACAAGTGAGCACTCGAGCCGTATGAGATTGATGGGCAAGCATGATACTGTTCAGTAGTCATTTGTTGGTGTTCGGTTCTGTCGGTTGTTATTGATGTCTTGTTTTGGGATTTCTGTATTATGAAATTGATTTAAGTACTCGAGTACTTCCTTTTTGAGTTTGTTAACATTGTGTTCCCGTTTTAGGAAATGGATTTGATGTCAGATTTTATTTGACGGATTGTAGTCTTTTATTTGAATTTTCGTTTTGTTGATGGTTGTATGTCTTTGTCGGGTGATATTTTGGTACGTTAGCCTGGTGGATTCCATGGTGTGGGGTCCACGGCGCTGTAATATGCCCTGATCGTCTTGGGGGTGTTACAGAATATGGTATCAGAGATTAGGTTTATGGATACCTAGGCTGTCGGTTATTTGGGTCTAGTAGAGTGTCGTTTTTTAACAGTATCACTGCCATGCCATCATCTTAATACGCCGGTGCTCATAAGTTTTTCCTAACTTGACTCATTACGTTGTTCTGTTCTATTCGTTTCTTGGTATCTTGTTGCGTTTTGCATTTGAATTGTACTCACGTGCTACTTCTTCAGAATTCCTGCTGGTAGAGGACGCGGACGCGGTCGCGGACGCGGTCGCGGACGCGGTAGGGGACGTGGCGTAGCCGGTGGGGCGGCCATGTCCAATAACTCGGGAACTGATTCAGTGATGCCTTTTTTGTCGAACAATGTTCCACCTAGTTCCGGAGGTCAGCAGGATCAGTCTGCTAGCTCCGATAATGCGCATGAGAATGTTGGAGTGGCGAATATTTTACAGCAAGTAACGAACCAGATGACGCTACTGACTCAGGCCGTTTTGGTCGGCCAGGCTAATGCTAACCCGGTTCTGCCTACTGGATCCAGAAATGATAAGCTACTTCAGGACGTGATTCGTATGCGTCCTCCGCAGTTTGATGGTGCTTCTGACCCTTCCGGTTGGGAGAATTGGTTGTTTGAGATGGAAAAGGTGTGTGAGGCTGCTAGCTGCTCTGAGGAGAGGGAGGTACCCATCGCTCAGTACTTCCTCGCCAAAGAGGTGGCAACGTGGTGGCAAGCGGTGAAACCGCATGACCGGGTAGCCACATGGGCAGAATTCCGAGAGTTGATGGAAGACGAGTTTTGTCCGTGGCCAGTTAAAGAGGGGAGGATCCGAGCCTTCTTTGAGGCTAAGCCCCAAGATGTTCCGATTTCGCAGGCAATCAATGACTACAACCAACAGTTTCATTATGTGAGAAACCAAGTCCGAGATGAGCTTGATAAGATCCGCCATTTTGACATGCGGATGAAACTGAGGGTGCGTCACTACATGTCTGGTCTGGGGGTGCACGACTTTGAAGGAGTATCAGAATAAGGCAATGGCTTATGAGATGTCGTTTCTGCGACAGAGACGGCAGCCGAGGGAAAGAAGCAGAAAACCTCCGGCCAGTTTTCGGGAGGCAAGTCTGTAGGGTATCAGAAGACTCAGTCTGGTTCGCGAGTCTTCGGGAGTCAGTCCCCGTCGTTTGGACGAGGAAACGGTTCTAAGTCTGCTCCTACGGGTTCAGTGCGTGGTCCTAATTGATTTAACTGTGGTCTCCCTGGACACATTATGAGTGAGTGGGACAGACCTCCGATTCAGTGTCATTCCTGTGGTTGGATGGAGAATCGTGCCAAGTTTTGTACGGATGCAGTTCGGGCGCTAGTTACTCAGATATCAGCCCTAGCTGCGGGAGAGCCGAGTGTGAATCAGACACCGACAGTTCCTCAGCCACAGCAGAGTTTTGGTAGAGGTCGAGGACGTGAACAGCCTTCTAGAAGGGGAGCTTCTAGTGCGGGGTTTGTTCCGCCCCGAGTATGTGAGATGAGATGAGCAGGAGATCCTGACGCGAAGGTGGCTACAGGTACTGTTCACATCCTTGACCATCCTGTTTCTGTATTATTCGATTCTGGTGCTACGCATTCTTTCATATCTATAGATTGTGTGCGTCGTCTGCATGTTGATTGCCTAGTTGCGTGTGAACCATTTGTTGTTAAACTGCCTAATGGGGATAGCATCGTGGGGGATCGTGAGATTAGAGATTTTCCAGTGAGTATCGCGGGGAGGGTTTGGCCTTCTAATCTGATTACGGTAGATATTAGAGATGAGGATTTGATTCTGGGTGAGGATTGGCTGGACCGTCATGGGGCGATCATGAATTATAGAACGAGAACCATTTCGATGTTAGCCTCTGACGATACCGAGCATTCTTTTGTAGGGCGTAAGCGGAGTAGTCAGAGATTCTTGATCAGCACTTTGAAAGCAGTGAGACTTCTTCGAGGAGGTTGCACGGGTTATTGGTGTTACGCTTTGAGATCGGGAGAAGGGGGAGTCGAGATCTCGTCTATTCCAGTAGTGTGTGAGTATTCCAACGTCTTTCCAGATGAGTTGCCGGGTTTGCCGCCGGATCGAGAGGTTGAGTTTACCGTTGATTTTGAGCCAGGAGCGGCACCGATTTCTAAGATGCCATACCGCATGGCGCCTGCCGAGATGCTTGAATTGAAGAAACAGTTGGGAGAGTTACTGGACATGGGGTATATTCGACCGAGCGCTTCGCCTTGGGGCGCACCGGTCCTGTTTGTGAAGAAGAAGGATGGGTCACTTCGTTTGTGTATCGACTACCGAGATTTGAACAAAGTGACCATCAAAAACAAGTATCCGCTCCCGAGGATCGATGATTTGTTCGACCAATTGTAAGGGGCGACCGTGTTTTCGAAAATTGATTTGAGATCGGGGTATTATCAGCTCCGAGTGAAGGATTCCGATATTCCGAGGACGGCCTTTCGGATGAGATACGGTCACTACAAGTTTGTGGTTATGCTTTTTGGGCTAACTCACGCACCAGCCGTGTTCATGCACCTTATGAACAAAGTCTTTATCGAGTACCTCGATAAATGTGTAGTTGTTTTTATCGACGATATCCTGATTTACTCGAGAAGCGAGGAGGAGCATGCCCTTTATTTGCATATCGTGTTAGACATTTTGAGAACTCAACGTCTTTTTGCGAAGTTCTCAAAGTGTGAGTTTTGGTTACGGGAGGTAATGTTTCTCGGTCATGTGATCTCGGCCGAGGGTGTTCGTGTGGACCCACATAAGGTAGAGGCAGTGTTGGATTGGGCGCCATCCAAGAACGTGAAGGAGGTCCGTAGTTTTCTGGGTTTGGCCGAATATTACCGTAGATTCGTCGAGGGGTTCTCTAAGCTCGCTCGACCGCTGACTCGGTTGTTACAGAAGTCAGAGAAGTTTGTGTGGACCGATTAGAGGCAGAATAGTTTTGAGGAGTTGAAGAAGCGGTTGACGACCGCTCCTGTTTTGGCTTTACCGAGTGGTAATGAGGGTTTCTCAGTCTTTAGTGATGCTTCGAGCCAAGGACTCGGATGTGTACTCATGCAGCACGGGAGGACGATTGCCTATGCTTCCCGTCAGTTGAAATCATACGAGTTGAATTACCCTATGCACGATCTTAAGTTGGCCGCAGTTGTATTTGCGTTGAAGATCTGGCGTCATTACTTGTATGGCTCTTCGTGTCAGATTTTCACCGATCACAAGAGCCTGAAGTACATTTTTACGCAGAAAGAGCTTAACATGAGACAGCAGAGATGGTTGGAGTTGATCAAGGATTACGACCTCGAGATTCTCTATCATCCGGGCAAGGCAAATGTGGTGGTAGATGCCTTGAGCTGGAAATCGGTATCACTTCGGGCGCTTGAGTTGCTTATGGCTCAGTCGGGACTTCAGCGAGAGTTTATGAGGTTGAGCATTGAGATTGTGCTACCAGAGAGTTCCGAGCAATTGCGTACACTTGAGATTTCATCATCTTTAGTCAACGACATTAAGTCGGGACAGTTAGAGGACCCGATGTTTATTCAGCTTCGAGAGAATGTAGGAAAGGGGAAAGCTCCGGGATTTGTGATACATGAGGATGGTGTGTTGAGATTCCAAGGTCGGCTTTGTGTTCCGAATGACTTGGAATTGAGACAGAGTATTATGCGAGAGGCTCACGCGTCACCTTACTGAGTCCACCCGGGCTCGAGTAAAATGTATAAAGATTTGAGAAATAATTTCTGGTGGAATGACATGAAGAATGAGGTAGTCGAGTTTGTGGCTAAGTGTTTGGCTTGTCAACAAATCAAAATCGAGCATCAGCGGCCAGCCGGATTGTTGAAACCACTTCCCGTCCCGGAATGGAAGTGGAAAGATATTTCCATGGATTTCGTTACGAGTTTGCTGAGGACGAAGACCGGAATGAATATGGTGTGGGTGATCGTAGACCGACTGACTAAGTCGGCACATTTTCTAGGCATCAAGGACACTTGGGGTCTGGAAAAGTTGGCTCGTGTTTTTATCGCACAGATAGTGAGACTTCATGGTACGCCGAAGACCATTATTTCGGACAGAGATGGTCGGTTTGTATCGCATTTCTGGCAGGCGGTACATAAGGCATTGGGGACACATTTGCGTTTGAGTACATCTTTCCATCCTCAGACCGATAGACAGTCCGAGCGTACCATTCAGACGTTCGAGGATATGTTGTGCGCGTGTGCATTAGACTGGGGTAGTGACTGGGAGGAGCATCTGGCCTTGATTGAGTTTACTTATAATAATAATTGGCACGCGTCGATTAAGATGGCACCGTATGAGGCACTATATAGCCGACGTTGCCGATCACCGATATGTTGGGATGAACCGTCCGATCTAGTTGGCACCGAGCCGGACCTTGTGTTGGAGACGAGGGAGAAAGTTGAATTGATTAGAAAGAGAATGTTGGCGGCTCAGAGTCGACAAAAGTCTTATGCGGATGTTAGGCGTCGACCTTTGGAGTTTGAGGTGGGAGATAATGTTCTGTTGAGAGTGTCTCCATCGAAAGGAGTTTTCCATTTTGGGAAAAAGGGGAAGCTCAGCCCGAGGTATATTGGGCCTTTCGAGATATTGGAGAGAGTCGGTGAGTTGGCATACCATTTGGCTTTGCCTCCGTTGTTGAGTCATGTTCGTATTTCATGTCTCTCAGCTGAGGAAGTATGTTCCGGACCCGTCCCATGTTATTGATTTCGGGGACATGGAGATCGAGAAGGATGTTACGTTTAAGGAAAGGCCCGTCAGAATTTTAGAGCGTCGAGTCAAACAGTTAAGGCATAAAACCATTCCTTTGGTTAAAGTGCAATGGTCGAGGCACGGAGTAGAAGAGGCAACGTGGGAGTTAGAGGAGGATATGCGTTCGAGGCACCCCCGAGCTTTTTGATTCTTAAGTTTTGGGACAAAACTTTACTTTAGAGGGGGAGAATGTAATATCAGTACCTTTCTATTCTTAGCAGTTTCCATTTTCGGTGTATGTCTATTTTTATCGATTCGCTTGTAACCGTTTTGACATTTTGAATCTACTTTATTCTTGGAGTTTTTCCATTTAGACGAGTTTTAGTGATGTTTTTACGTGATTCTATTTTATATCATGTTTTGCCGTATGTACGTTCGATTCTCGTAAAACTTGTTCGTTTTCGTTGTGTCTTGGTTTGCATGAGTTCATATGATTAAGTTGGTCGTGTTGAGACTTTTGGTTTGTTAATCCGATGTCGTATCGTGATTTTCGGGCACTTGGGCCATTTTTGTAATTTCCTATAAGTTAGGGAATTCTATATTCGTTGTCGTATTTTGGATTCCCAGGTAGTCGGAATGATGTTTTCATGTAACGGTTAGACTCGTCATCGAATATCCTTCGTAGCCATATTTTCGGTTCGATAGCAGGCCCGGGTTTCGGAGTCGTCTGGACACTAGCTGCCAGACTGTTGTACAGCAGGGTGTTACGGCCATAACACCCCATTCCTTACGGCCGTAATGTTGTCCTTGTTACGGCCGTAACAGCCCGCTGTTTTAAGAACAGCGGGCAGTTCAGGAGCAACAGTTTTCATCCATTCTCTTCGTTTTCTTCGACGTGCGACTGCAGAGGCGATTTCCACCAGTGTTGCTCGGAGTTTTTTTCAAATTCCATCACCGTAGAGTCGTGTTAGCATATTACCATCAGCGTAATCATCCTCCATCGTCCAAATCCGAGGTATTTTCTTCAGGAAACATAGCTTGTATAATTTGGGTGTTTTTCGGGTTTTTCGTGATTGATTCCGAATTGTTCATGTATGTTACGAAATTCCTTACCGATTGTTATTATTGGGTGATTCCCAATCCGTTTTCCTCGAGTTTAATCCGTGAATTATCGATACGGGGAGATTTTGCGTAAACCCTCGCCCGTATCGATTGAACATTTATTATCATGAATTGTAATCGGGGTTATGGGTCTTTTCCATTCCATTATTGTTGTCCGTTAGGACTGAGTTATATTGATCCTTCATTTAGAAACCGTTGTTTTCCGTTCGGATCATTTGTAGTCGTTGTTCGTCCCCATTTCGTCGGAGATGTCTCAAAGGCAAGTACTTTACATTTGTTTACGCGTTCTAGTATTTGAATTATGGCTATTCGTGGTTGTGTGGGTGTATATGTGTATGTTCACCTAGGGATGGTCCGATGGGGCCTCTAGGGATACGTTGCCGTGAGTTTCGTATTGCGAACTATGGTTAATCACCCAGGGATGTCCGACGGGGCTCTACGGGGTACGGTGGCCGTGAGTCTCGTACCAAGGTTAACTTTGAATTGTTTTGTTGGAGAAAATGTATTTTGTGCTTGTGCACCGTATAATATTCCGGAATATAAATGATTTCTAAAATAATTTTTGGCGCATATTTTCATCTGATTAGAATGGTAGTTCAAATGGAATGTACTTGCACTAGCAGTTGTCGCTAACCCCTTAAATGGGGGAAATACTTTTTGTATTTCAGGTTCAGGACTTGGAGACAAGCGAGCACTCGAGCCGTATGAGATTGATGGGCAAGCATGATACTGTTCAGTAGTCATTTGTTGGTGTTCGGTTCTGTCGGTTGTTATTGATGTCTTGTTTTGGGATTTCTGTATTATGAAATTGATTTAAGTACTCAAGTACTTCCTTTTTGAGTTTGTTAACGTTGTGTTCCCGTTTTGGGAAATGGATTTGATGTCAAATTTTATTTGACGGATTGTAGTCTTTTATTTGAATTGTCGGTTTGTTGATGGTTGTATGTCTTTGTCGGATGTTATTTTGGTACGTTAGCCTGGTGGATTCCACGGTGTGGGGTCCACGGCGCTGTAATATGCCCTGATCATCTTGGGGGTGTTACACCTAATGCAAAGAAGCCCATAATGTTGTTTTGCGACAAGGATGGAGCTGTTGCACAGGCTAAGGAGCCTAGGTCTCACCACAACAGCAAACATATTGAGAGAAAATATCATTTTATCAGAGAAATGGTTCAAAAGGGGAATGTTATACTGCAGAGAGTAGACACAGCAAATAATATTGCAGATCCACTCAACAAGCTACTATCTCATATGGTCTTAGAGCGACATCTGGAGAGTATGGGTATTAGATATCATAGTTTGTGGTATTGCGTGCAAATGGGAGATTGTTAGGAATATTCCCTCGAATGCCACTCAGAGGATGAGAGAGTGAGAGCATTGTATTGTATTTATGAATATTTATTAAATAAGGCATTTATTATTATTATATTATTGTATATCACTGGCATCGTGATTTGGTATATAGAATAATAAGTCCTTGTATTCGAGAGCAAATATTCCACTCCTTATGGAGATAGAAAAATAGGCACTGGAAGTGTTTTAGAGCTTGAATGATTAATTGGTTTGCAAATCGATAAAACTTAACTGGGCAGTAAGTTTCGACAAGACTTGTATAACGTGTACTTTGACATGTAGAGTGCCTGTCTTCACTAAGGATTAGTGGGAACACACATTATAGGTATGCTAATGGGATTAGTATACTCGAACATGACTCACCTCGACTCGGTCACATGGATATCACTCAGGGATTGTCAATGACTTAATCGAAAGGTTGTGCTAGGTATATGTGGACCTTTGACTTGAGGTTTCTGTAGGAGATGTGCATTTGACATTAAGTTAGTCATTAGAGCAGTTCGATTCAATTTTCGGTTGGTGGGATCAACCTCGAAATGCAACTTAGTGGGCAAGTAACAGTCTCTACTGAACACCAAGATAGGATTCTTTCTCTTATTAGTGAGCAGGTAAATGTCTTATGCGGTTAATGGTAAATGAGATCATAAATCTTTGACCAAAGAAGTTAGATCTAGTTGTATTTGATACACAAGAGCTCGGTGATCTCGGTTTGTATTAACAAAATGCATAGAGTCAAGTTAGAATAGGATTTGACTTTACCGTGACCCTAATACTTGACCAGGACATATGATTGAAGGGTTTATACATAGACGGTATTCACGATATAATAGTTTTGGAATGATCCTATCATTCGTTCTCAGTTAGGTTACGGTGTGGGCCACGGGACTCGCTAAGTGGTGCTAACACTCATTGGAACCTCCCAATGCTAATTGAGACGAACCTACAGAGTCGGGGTCAGGAATTAACGACGGATTATATTTAGCCTATTCTCTCTTGGTTAATATTGGACATTGAATGTCTAAATTAATTTATTGGATAAATTAAATCAATCTCATGAATTAAATAAATTACTGAGTAATTAATTTATTTATATAAATTTTTAGAGAATTTATTTTTAATATAATTAATTAATTGTATTAATATTGAAACGTTTTTTTTTTTTTTGAAACGTAAATTTTATTATAATTTTCAAAAAAGGGCCGCTAATCCCCTACACAGCGAACAGCAAGACAGCAAAGAAAAATCCCAAAAATGGCCAAAACAACCCATATTAGGTGCGAGTTCTTTTGTATCTCACATAAGGGAACATGATTTGATCCAAACGAATCAGTCCCACAATAAAACCTCTAATGTCCCTATTATTCATAATTGTTAAATCATGACCATCGCAGCCCTTGTTCGTGAGAAAATCCGCAATCTTATTGCCTTCTCGAAAGATATGAGAAAATTTTACGTCCATAGATCTCATAAGCTTATGGATTTTGATGATAATATTAGATACCAGCCAGTTACCGCCGTTGGCGGCGCCGATGATCCGGATGGCTACTATGGAGTCACACTCGACCCACACTTTGGTAATGTTCCTCTCATGACATAAGTTGAGACCTCTCCATATTGCATAGATTTCTGCATAGGTATTGGAGAAGATACCCAAGAACTCCGAAAAACAATGAACCATGTTTTCGCGGTCATCGCGAAGGATGCCACCCGCTCCAGCACAACCCGGGTTACCTCTAGAAGCCCCATCTGTATTGAGCTTGAACCAGCCATGTTCAGGTTTATGCCAACGAATAATATTCACGGCTGGAGATTTCTTCCGCACAGGGCAGATATGAAGTAGCTCAGAAATGCTATCCACACCCTCCCAAAAAGTCATCCTAGCTTTGCCCGAGTAGTTGATGTCCGAAAGGTGATTCCACACACGCTGACAAACTCTATATCCAGTGAATAGGATATTATTAGCTCTCTTGTCATTTCTGGAACACCACAAATACCACAAAATAAGAATAGGCAATGTGTGGAAAACATGCAATTTTCCTTTGGCCTTACCAAACCAATAGTATAATAAAAGATAGCAACTGTCTGTGGAGAGTTTCTGCAAGCCCACCAAAGAGTAAAAATTACTCCAGACTTGCGAGGCAATCGGACCATTAATGAGTAAATGACCAAAACTTTCAGTACCAATGCAGCAAAAACAATTGGCATCAACTACAATGCCTCTGGCAGCCAAGCAATCAGGGGTGGAAATCCACTTATTTAAAATTCTGACCATGAACAAAGAGATGGTAGGGGTAATGAGGGGATTCCAGCAAAATTTAAGAATAAGATTAGTAATTTTCCTATTCCTACTACTATCCCAAGCCGATTTAAAAGAGAAACGACCATGTGGAGTGAGTTTCCAAATAGCATGATTAGTCGAATGGTGGGTAGGAATATTGCAAATAATATCACATACATCATGAGGGAGGGCAGCCCGCAATTTAGCCATATCCCAATTATTATCCGTCCAATAATCTAAAAGGCACGCATTGGATTTGGTATGAATAATATTTGATAAAGGGCCCACGTCACGCCAAATATCATGCCAAAAAGAGACGTTACCATTACCGCTATTCCAAAAGATCCACTTATCAGCTACAGTTCTAGTAACACACATAGTTTTCCAAATGCGAGAATCATAATGGTTGGATTTAACAATAGTGGGATGCAGCCTTTTACAGTATTTATCTTTCATCAAATCTGACCAAATATTATTATGAGTGCGAAAACGCCACCAAATTTTGATTTGGGCGGCCATAATGATGTCACTGAGTCCACGACATCCCACCCCGCCTTCCTCAGTAGGAAAACATAGTTTATCCCACGAGGCCCAGTGCATTTTTCGGCGATTATCAGTGGTACTCCACAAAAATTGGTTGAAAATTCTTTCCAAACAAGTAATGACATTTTTAGGGGGTTTGACAACTTGAAAACTATAGAACGTGATCGAATTCAAAATGGTTTTAATAAGCTCCAATCGTCCTCCCGTAGAAAGGAGGTGATGGTTCCAGCTCAAGATTTTGCTTTTGACTTTGGAAATCAAATTGCTAAACATATCAAAAGTAGGCCTCCCTTTCCACAGAGGAACCCCTAAATATTGAATCGGCAAATTAGCTCTATTGAGACCAGTTAATTGGTGATCAAGGTTTTTGAGCTCGTCCGGGGGCTGGTGCATAATAAAGTGAGTTTTGTGCTTATTAATCCTTTGACCCGACACATTCTCAAAATGATGAAAGCAATTATTGAGTTTAAGAACATTATTATTAGATGCCTTGAAAAAAAGAAGCATGTCATCATCATAGGCCAAATGCGTCAGCTTAAATCCCTTAATGCCCGAATAGTACATATCAGGGTTGTTCCGGAAAGTCAAATCAATAAATCTCGAAAAGTAGTTCATCGCAAGAACAAATATCAAAGGAGATATAGGATCTCCTTGTCTAATACCTTTTTCATTTTTGAAAAAACCACAAGGCTGACCATTGATTAAAATCGAAAATTTGCAATTGTTAATACACATTTTGACTAAACTGATCCAATTTTGAGAAAATCCAAAGTCGGCCATGACTTTAAAGATGAAATTCCAATTAATCCTATCATAAGCTTTCTCCAAATCCAATTGGATAATGGTATTGGAGTTAGCGGTAGAGATATCATGAGCCGCCTCATGGGCAGCGAGGATATTATCCGTGATAAGCTTATTTTTGATAAAACTAGACTGAGCCGGGCTAACAAGGGAAGGGATAAGGCCACTAAGTCTTTTGAATAAGATTTTGGAAATGATTTTATAAGAGGTATTGCAAAGACTAATAGGTCTAAAATCCTTCCACGAATTAGGAGATGAAATTTTCGGGATAAGAATAATGGTGGTAGCCGTGTAAGCCTGATGCAGCTGGGGCCCATTAACGAATTCGAGGACAGCTTCAAAAATGTCCTGACAGATGATGTTCCAACAAGTTTGAAAAAATTTAGCATTAAAACCGTCAGGCCCAGCCACACTATCCGTCGGCATATCAAAAACAGCTAATCTAATTTCCTCTAGGTCAGGAGGGTTACAAAGCCTAAAATTATCATTATCCGTAACCAAGCAGGGGATAATATTACGGTGTAAATCATCAAGATTGGGATTACTGTCTGCAAAGCAAGAAGAGAAATAATTAACAGCCGATTGCCGGATGTCTTCTGACCTATTCAGAACACTGCCATTATCGTGAATTTTATGGATAACATTTTTAATCCTTTTACGTTTAACAAGGGAGTGGAAAAATTTAGTATTTATTTCACCTTCATTAGCCCACTTAATTCGGACCTTTTGTTTCCAAAAGTCCTCCTCCATGGTCAAAGTCCGGTTAAGAAAGTCGATCGCTTTTTTCAAGTTAATGCGATTGGCATCAGTCGGGTTTAAATCAAAAGATCTTTCCGCTTCCTCGACGATATTTTTATTCCTAGTGACATTAGCAAAAATATTCCCAAAGTGATTCCTATTCCACTTCTTCAGGGTGTATTTAAGCCTACAGAGTTTAGTACTGAGTTTATGGAGACCCATGGTTGGAGTAGGAATCCTCCAAGAGTCTGTGACAATATTTTTAAAATCATGATGCTTGACCCACATGTTCTGGAATCTAAAGCTAGATTTCAGCTTCTCAGTCACATTATTGAATCTACATAACAATGGACTATGGTCGGAAGTATGTCTAGTAATATGCCTAGTAGAGAAAACAGGGAAAAAATCCAGCCAGGCCGCGGAAACAAGGATTCTATCCAATCGTTGCCAAATATTATCACTATACCAGGTAAAAGGGGAACCCACGTATCACGCATCTGAAAGGTTACAATCAATAATACAATTACTGAATTCCTCAATCTCAGACGGAATAGGGGGAGCGCCACCCTTTTTTTCATGCGGGTGGAGGATGATGTTAAAATCACCTCCCACCATCCACGGTTCCTGGTGGTGACTAATGGAAACTAATTGATCCCATAAGATTCTTCTCTCAATTTTCGTATTTTTAGCATAGACAATAGTAAGCAAGAAAGTAAAGGGGAGGGAAGCAGATCTAATTCTAACATGCAGCATCTGGTCACAATTATCAAGGACATCCACCTGATGATTATGGTCAGTGAACAACCATATATGGTTGTTAATATTCGAAACCACCTTATTAAACACAAACAATCTGCAGAAAAATTGAGGTTTGAGGTCAACTTTAGGTTCAACTAAAGCCAAAATATTAATGCTAAGATCCTCATTTAAATTTTTAAGAATTTTCTGGGCTGAAGGGTTGCCCGCTCCTCTAATATTCCAAATGGGTGTATTAATCATTAATTATTACTACTACTCCTAGTTCTGACTCTAGAAGTGCCGCTCTCATTGTTTTTACTGCCTTTTTTACTGCTTTTTTTATTACCTTTGTTAGACTCTAATTCCTTACAATTGTCGGCCACAGTGT
This sequence comes from Orobanche coerulescens, assembly GCA_033398695.1. Lineage (NCBI taxonomy): Eukaryota > Viridiplantae > Streptophyta > Magnoliopsida > Lamiales > Orobanchaceae > Orobanche > Orobanche coerulescens. The sequence continues at coordinate 59,392,107 of CM065806.1, forward strand.
TAAAATTACATCCAAGCATTTTAGGTTTAATGAGATATTTATTAGCCTTATAGTTGGCCTCAGGATCGGAGTTGCAGATAGCAGGTAGGACACTATCTTCATCGGAAGAATTGGAATACCTATCCACTACATCCCCCACAAAAAGCTGGGGAACAGAAAAAAATACCGAAGGATTATCAGAACAAATAATCTCAGATGGCAGACCTGAGGAGCAGCCTACTAACGATAAATCAAGCATGTCCTCCGGAGGAACATCCTTGGTATGTTTAGGGGAACAAACTTTCCGGACAACACAATCAACATCTAATGTGTTAAGAGAAATACCTACCCCGGCAGAAGGATCCAGCACTTCGGGATCCATAATCAGCAGATCAGGCATGTCCTCAGCAGAAGCATCCGATCAAGGGATACAAGGGATAGTTTTACAAATACCCGAAACAACTGGAGGGGCATTCGGGGTGGGTTTAACAGAACAAGCACCAGTCGTTTTGGGGGGGAGGGGTTCTACCACACTTACATCATCTACTATAGGTGGGGAGGGTTTATTACATACAAATTTGTTTTGGGGAGGGGATAACAGAGACAATGCAGAATCCACTTTTCCTTGACTGCCATTCTTCTTTACCGTCGAACCTTTACCTGCACACTTGGGGGAATGATTAAAAGCAGAAATTGTAATACTTTGAGGGGGGTAAGGGTCACAACATCCTCATCTCCCATGCTCTCCAAAGCCGCGAATCGATTCCCAGCTTGGGTATTTTCAACATCGTCCTCAATCACATTGACTCCTGTATTCTCAATCAAAACATTAGAAACATGGGGGGCATGTTGACCTAAGGCTGAGCCCTCGACTGCTATAATTTTATTCGGTGAAACCACTGGCTTAATCACATTTTTATTGGTTCCAACTTGCACCCATTCAACTTTTTCTTTACCTTTTTTCATATTTTCATACTTGTTGAGAAACTTGTTCACAAAAGTTTTAGGTCTCAAACTTGGAATTTTAACATAGCAAGCTTCAATGTCATGGCCAACATGGTGGCAATGGTGAAAATATTTAGGTAGCTTCTCATATTCCACATCAAATTCACTTAGGATACTACCACATCTAATTCCAATCGATTTAGGGGGGGTATCCTTAAGATTGATTTCGAGTCATGTTCCATGATGTATGTGTTGATTTTACAATATCAATCACGTATTGTGACATGACAATAGCAATTATCTCAAACTCATCGCCGTCTCATGATATTTTCCATATAAATGGAAAAACCTATGATGTTGACGGTTTTGGAATTTCGTTCTATTTCTCCTTCATATGAAGGTTGCGACAGGAAGGGCATCCGGCGTAAAACTTTGCCACTTTGTTATTTGCATGAGTTATGGTGTTAACTAATTTTAGACAATTAAACGACACTATAATCTTCATGCCACCGACCCCAACATAGTTGGGATTAAGGTGCTGTTGATGATGATGATATCCTTAAGATTGATTTCCACGCAAATTCTAGCATAGTTAAGTATGGACCGATTTATAGTCATCGCATCTGCTTTGACGAAGGATCCTAAAACGGAACCCACTGTATGCAGAGCTCTATAATCGAACCATTGTAAAGGTAGCGCCATAATTTTAACCCAAATAGGGACCAGGGCCGGTTCTTGTTTAAAATTAAAAAACGGATCCCATTTGAATAATCTCATAGGGAAACCAAGAACATTGAATTCCCTTTTAAGCCACAGTTTCGCAGATACCTCTTCATTTTGCAAGGAAATTAACACATGTTTGAAATTTAGGAACCGCACCTTGCATTTACCAAAACCCGAATTGAAAAGAAAATTCGCAATAGCCATATTATCTTGTTTACCAAATGAGAATTTGCCTATAAGAGCATTTTTATATATTCCAGAGACCTGATCACATTCATCCATGGAGAAAACCGCAGTTGGGAGGTCTCCCGAGAGATCAACCGTGCCCAAACTTGCATTCTGGGAGGGTTCCTTTGAGAACAGATCCGCGTAAGACGGTCTCTGAGTCTCCGAACCATTAATATTGCCCATTTGAACTGCATGGGGATCCGATTGGGGGACCCCCTTTTCGGCCTGGGGCGGAGGGACCTTATCTAAAGAAGAAGGATGAGCCATACCTTGGGTTTTCGGAGCAGAAGTGAGCGAATCCCCCAGATCTGGGATTTCACCGTCCTCCAGGCGATCAGCAGCCAAGATTGCTTCCTCCCAAAAGGATTCCGGAGATGTCGGCCCGACATAAGGAGCCGGGGGTCAATGCCAGCCGGTTTTTTCAGCAGATTTCCCACTACGGACGCCGCCTCATCCCCAGACGCTACAGGGAGCAAAGCTACATCAGAGGGAGACGCTCCCGACAAACTAGAGACCTCAGACACATTAGGAGCCGCATAGAGACCTAGATCCGTAGCCAAAGATGTTTTCTGTGAAGAAAATCTGTGCGAGACCGAATCAGCCTTCAAAGGAAATGATGATTTTCTCCCAGATCTCGAGTTCGAGGATACATATTTTTGGAAATTCACCGTCAGGTTGAAAGGGAAATTTGAGGACGGAAGAACCGAAGAAGAGGTTTTCACAAGAGTTACATTCCGAGGTTCTCCAGTATGGTTGACTTGTCTTTATGTGTGGTGAATATTTTATTTATCATATCTATTTCATCATCAACATAAGACTTGAAATTTTAGAGAACTTGGCCGTGAGTTTTGAGGGAGGAAGAGAGGAAATTCTCAAGTTTTATACATTTGAGTTCTAAGTGTATTTTGAGAGAAAATATTTTTATAAAATACTAAGAGTATTTATAAAAATATATATAAGCTAATTCTATCAATTTCTAGCTATATACTTATAAATTGATAGAAATATTTTCCAGTCATCTTCCTATGTGATACGTAGAGGCACCGTGCTTTCGGTGCTCGGGAAAATTCCAAAAACTCATTCGATTGAATTCATGTTCATGCTCGGAATCAAGAAGATATTATCAAACGTCTATGAGGGCAAGATATTTCAATTTTATATTCGTCATTTTAGATATTCATTTATACGATGCTTGATCGATCCGCTTAGGGGTTCAGTTTTTATCCCGTTAGACTGGTTTACTTTTCTACTGTGTAACTCGTTTTTAATCACCAAATCCCAACAAACGACACCTGGTTGCACCAGAAGGATGGGTGGAGTGCTGGCGGAGGAGCGTGGGGATAGTGGTTATTACGGCCATAATTATGAGGCTCAATTTCGAGCGTTAAATGTGCATCATAGTGCCATTAGGTGCAATGCTAATGATGGCATTAATAATGCAGGGCTGAGTCCTCGGATGGTTGTTAGTGTACGCAGTCGTGAAAGAGGTGTGCATAAATCCTCTAGTAATGGAGTGGGATCTAGTGGAGGTAGTGCATGTGTGGATTGTTTGGAAGTTAATGAGATGGTTCAAATGTAGGGCTTGGTGGTGGAGTAGCACATGGCTTACTTATTCGATATGGTCAATGTGACTTTATGGATGATGATGATGATGATGATGATGATGATGGTAATGAAATAGAAGAAGCCAAAAAGCGTAAGCTTGGTAATGATGATGACGATAGTTCATCCTATGGAACTGGTTCTTTTTTATTGGTAGGTCCTGGTAGCCAGTCCTGCCAGGAGAAATGAGTTTTCTTAGTTGGATTTATCGAGGCCTGCATCACTCGGTAATTCCTATGTCGCATGACCTTGTTTGGATCAACAATCCGGAAATGGTTTTTTTGTTTGAGATATTATCCTATTCTAGCAAGCTGGAGTCGATTTGTGTTTTGTTGGGCATTGACGGTTATGTGGCTGTGGATAGAGTTGGTAGGAGTGGAGGTGTTGTTGTGCTGTGGAAGAATACTAAAGGTGTAGTGTTACTAGTTACTCCAGGCATCATCTAGATGTCGAGGTGGATGATGCGGTTAGGGGGCGGTGGCGTGTTACTGGCTATTATGGTTTTGCTAACAGGTCTATCAGAAGGTATTCGTGGGCTCTCATTCGTCGCCTAGAAGGGCTGTCTGCTTTGCCTTGGTGTATCACTGGTGATTTTAATGACTTGTTGTCGCCGGCAGATAAAAGGGGCTACTGGCTATAATTGATCTACCATTGACAGGTGGCATTTTGCTTTGGGTACCCTACAGGCTATTGAGCAACGGCTTGGTAGGGCCTTTGCTACTAAAGAATGGATGGATATGTTTCTAATGCTCGATTGCTGAATCTTATATCTCCGAAGTCTGATCATTCCCCCTTTTTGCTTCAGCGTGATCTAGTAGGGGAACCTTACGGTAATTTCTCCTTCAAGTTTGAGAATGCATTGCTCATGAAGCCTGATATTGATGATGTGGTGTGTGATGGTTGGAGCCAGGGCCAAGTAGGTGACATTTAATCCCACTTGAGGGGCTGTTCTAAGTCCCTTACTACTTGGGGGCGCAGCCTGCACAATAAGTTTAGGGAGGAGATTAGTGCTTGCAAAGAAGCTATGGAAAGGGTGAATGATAGGTGGCACAGTTATGGTGTGTTGAGGTTCAATCGCATGAGTGGGCGGTTGAATGGGTTGATTCTTAAGGAGGAGGCATTTTGGAAACAGGGGTCGAAATCATTTTGGTTAAAGGATGGAGATCAAAACACTAAACCTTTTCATGCTAACGCTACTTGCAGGTACCGAAATAAAAGATAAATGGTCTACAACGCTCAGATAGGTATGGCGACAGATTCTTACTCTATTAAGCATGTGGCTGGTGACTATTTTCAGACTTTATTCCAAAGCCAAGCTAGTGATTATGGCCCGGTGACTAGTGCGATGGAGCCTAAGCTTTCAGAGGAGGATAATAATGTGTTAACTACTCCTTTTCTAAAAGAGGAGTTTAAGGTAGCTGTGATGTCTATGGATGACGATAAGGCACCAGGCCCTGATGGTTTCAACCCAGCTTTCTTTAAGCGATATTGGAGTTCGTTTGGCAATGAGATTTCCTCTACTTGCGTGACTTGGTTGGAAAAGGGCGAATTTCCAAATGCTCTTAATGATACAAACTTGGCTTTCATACCGAAGACCAATAATCCCACTTCCATGAAAAATTGGCGCCCCATTGCCCTTTGCAATGTTATCTACAAGATTGTGTCAAATGTACTTGCTAATCGACTCAAACATGTTCTCTCTAAGTGTGTGTGTGTGTTGAACAATCTTCCTTTGTGTCTGATCGGTCCATTTAATATAATGCGACGATTGCCTTTGAAGTAATTCATTATCTAAAAAATAATAGGAAAGGAAAAATAGGAGAGGTTGCTTTAGAAATTAATATGAGTAAGGCCTATGACAGGGTCGATTGGGGCTATATTTATGCAGTGTTGGCTCGTTTGGGTTTTAAGTATATATGGATTAGCTGGATGCATATGTATATTGAGTCTGTTTCTCTATCTGTGCTTGTTAATCAGATTGGGTTGATCTAGCTCCCGGTAGAGGTCTCCGGCAAGGGGATCCCTTATCTCCGCACTTATTTATCTTATGTTCTGAAGGTCTGACAGCACTATATACATGTCACTAGCTTCTGGTGATATTCATGGTTTGACTATTTGTAGAGGTCCTCCAGTGATCTCGCACCTATTATTTGCCGATGACTCCTTTCTTTTTTTCAGGGCAACAACACGTGAAGCCTCTCACATTCAGCATATTATTGACACTTATAAGTGGGCTTCGGGGCAGAGTATTAATTTCCAAAAATCAGAAATATTCTTTAGTTCGGAATGTCTCTCCTAGTGATGAAGAAACTCTTGCAGCTCAACTTGGAGTTACTATGCCTGGGTACCAAAAAATATCTGGGTCTTTCTTCTATGGTTGGTAGGAGTAAGAAAGCTATGCTCAAGTTCATTAACGATAGAATTTAACACAAAATTCACTCTTGGGGCAGTAAAATGCTTTCTAAGGTCGGTAAGGAAGTTATGATTAAATCGGTCCTTCAATATGTTCCTACTTATTCCATGAGCTTGTTTTTCAATCCATCCACATTGATAGAGGAGATTGAGCGCATGCTAAATGTCTATAGGTGCGGTGGTCATGGAGGTCAAAGTAATGGCATCCGTCGGATGCATTGGGATATACCTTGTGTACCGAATATTGATGGAGGTATGGGCTTTAGAAACTTGAAGGCTTTCAATTTGGCACTTCTAAGGAAGCAAGCTTGGTGCATTCAATACAATCCCATGTACTATCTTAGAATTTCACTATGAATTTTTCGCATTATTTTATCTAGGATGTACTGTACATAGTGGACCGACACGATATGAGTGGATAATTTTAGAAACTGTGACAGTCGTGCCAGTATGTCTATCGAGGTTATTTTGATTCTAGGATATTACATGCTTGGTGTGTTTTCGATGTCGGATATACCGTATGAGTATTTGTATGATTTTCGTACTTGGTCGACAGTTGTAATTGAGGATATCGTGCATCAGACGTACCGTATGAGAATATTTTTGGGATTTCGTATATGTGTTCAATATGTCGTATGTTCATAATTGTTATGTTGAGACGTTGGATAGGAATTGCTGGAAATGGCTAAGTATGGATCTGTTAACGTACATTAAGACTTTGAGATAACGTACGCTAAGTGGTACGTGTTACGTACGTTATGAGTAAGGTATTACGTACATAACAAGAGGAATCAGACAGTTGGGCCCGATGTCGGCAGCTTTCGGCGCGGATGTGGACAGGTGAGTCAACGGATGGAGTTATGTATATTATACAGGGTGTATTACGTACGTAATACGAGTATAATACTGTAGCAAGTCAACGTACAGATTACGTACGCAACGGAATAAGTGTTACGTATGTTACGGGGCGGCTGGCCGAGTCGTGGCCGAGAGGACCTGTAGTGGCCGAGCATGGTCGGCAGTGACTCGCAGGTATGGCCGATCACGGTCGGTAGTGACTCGCTGGCGGCTAGGACTGGCCGATTACGTACGTAGGTTGTGGCCGGTTACGGCCGTAAGGGCCGGTTACGTACGTAAGGACCCGCCGGTTACGTACGTAAGGTTGTCAGCCAAACTGGAAAGTAAGGTAGGCCATTTCCGGTTACGTACGTAAGCCACGGCCGGTTACATACGTAAGGTGCCGGCAGGTCTCGGCCTATATAAGGCCTGGACCGAGTCATCCTTGCCATTTTTCATTTTTCTTCGTTCCTTCCACGATTTCTTCACCAAAGATGATGGTTTTGAGTAGAATCAACTTATAACAAGATGTTTTGGAAGTTGGAATCATGTATTAACATCATCTTCCACCCGGATCGAAGGTAAGAACACCTAAACTTTTGGTTTTTGGATGTTCTTGAGGTTTCTTTGTGTTTTGAATGATTTGCTTCGTTTTGATTCAGATTGTTGATTGAACTTGGTTGTATTCTCGTAATCATCCATTATCCTTGAAGTTTTGTGGAACAAATTCGAGTATTTCTTCGAATAAACGATTAAATTGGACTATGCCTTCAAAGTGTTCGATGAAATGTCTCAATGAGTAGAACTTGGAAGATTCTACACGTTTTCGTATGAATGATGGTTGAATTGATATTGTTGTGATGATTCTTGATATTTACGAGAATTTTATTAAGGGAAGATAATGAATTGGTGATCAAATGATTCGATTATGTTGTTATGATTATGGAATCGTAATATTCTCGATGTTCTTGGTAGTTTGTTGCGATTCATGATGTTATGAGAAGTATATATATTGAAGACATTGTTAGGACTATTGAACACCGAATTTCGGCTTGTGTTCATATTGTTAAGAGTTGATACGGTTTGGTTTCGTATGATCGAGATGTCGTTGAACCATCGAGTTTGATTCGTTGGTCATTTCGGTTGTTGATTGTTATTGAACGTATCGTTAATTGATTATTGCATTAGGTTGTATTTAGTGATCGTTGAAGTTAACTGTTGTGCTGTGGATTAGTCGGGGCTGCGGAGCTTGTAGATGAAGACGACGGGACTAGTAACAACTTCATCATATCGGTATCGAGGCAAGTTATGCTTGCTCAGTTCATAATGTTAATAAATGATTTCGTTTTCATTTCATTTATGATTCATATAGCAATGGTATTATGGAATATGAATTGTTGGAATGGTGGTATGTATGGTATTTTTGGACTAAGATAAATCATAATGTATATGATTTTAAGACGTCTAGAGGAAACGGAGATGTGAATTAAATTTGGTCTATTGCATGAGAAGTTGGATATCAAGGTTAGTTATCGTGTCGATATTGAACTCGGAATGGTGGTTTGGTATTAGTTATGGATTGTACTTCATTTTGGATTTTTCGGATAAACCGTGTATTCGTTCAGGGCGGTTGGTCGTGGAAAGGTTAGCGTCTCCAGCTTGAGGTAAATTAATATTGTTGGATTATGATAATCATCTTGTTGCATTATTGCATATGTGTGTTGATATTTCATGCGGTGAGTGTGCATCATTTTTTGTTACGTTTTGTGATGTGCTCTTTCTTTGAGATGTAATATGTTGGGCCGATGTGTTAGGGGATAAGACCTATATGGCACCTATGTTCCGGGGTATTCCTGTGTGGATACTTTCGTGACCCTTGTTTGCGACCTTGGGGTATTTTGTGATTAAATGAACTGTGTTAGGGGATAAGACCTATATGGCACCTATGTTCCGGGGTATTCCTGTGAGATGCTTCCGTGACCCTTGGCTGCTGCCTTGGGGTTTATGTATTAATATTATATGCATTGTTGAGCATGATGTGAACTGTTGTCTGATGGAAATACGACATTGTGGTCGTGTCGGTCTTTCATGATCGAGTTACTGTTGCTCTTTTGGGAAATCTTCTGATCCTTGTTGGATATGCGCTTCTTCGAGATTGATTGTCATGTTGTATCGTAGAATATCTGGATTCAGATACGTTCTGAGCATTCATGTGTTGGATTTTCGGGACGGGCACGTGTAGCATATGTTGGTTTCGACCTCATATTGAACCGTGCACACGAGACGTACTTCGTGTGGCTGATTAGGTACGAGACCAGACGTGTATTGATCAATACCCGTGGTTGGCTTGTACACGGACACATGTCCGGATCGAGCGTATCGTGATGTCCATCTTGAGTCTTATTGATTGGTCGTTCACAGTCCATGTATAATTGGATCTCTTCGATATTCGGATTGTCTTTGAAATCCCGTATATATGATTTGTATATGGTTGATGATTTTATTCTCTCGTGTATCTGTCGCCGTTGAACCTTTACTAATCTCGTTCGGAGTTACCATATCGATGGTCAACTCATGGATATCGATCCTTTATAAATCCTGTTTGGAGTTCACCCCGTCATTAGTAATCTCGTTCGTTATTGATCCTTATTGATTCCGTTTGGGAGTTGTCTCACCATTGGTATTCTTGGTTATTAGTCCTTGATTGATGTTATTGGAGTTTACCGTGTCGTCGGTATTCTCGGTTTTCGATTCCTTATTGCTCTTGTTGGAGTTACTGTATCGTTGGTATTCCCGGTTGTTGGTCCTTATTGATCTTGTGAGAGTTTACTGTGTCGTCCGTATTCTCGGTTGTTTACCCTTTATCGATCTTATTGGAGTTTATCGTACTGTTGGTGTTTCTGGTTGTCGACCCTTATTGATCTTGTTGGAGTTTACCGTATCGTCGGTATTCTCGATTATTGATTCTTCATTGATCCTTACCGTGTCGTCGGTATTCTCGGTTGTTGATATTTTATTGATCTTGTTGGGGTTTGCCGTATTGCCGGTATTCTCGGTTATTAATTCTTCATTGATCTTGTTGGAGTTACCACATCATGGTATTCTCGTTCGTGGTTGATCCTTTGTCGATCTTGTGTGGAACTATCATGTCATTGATATTTCCGTTGTGATGCATTGATTGTTTATCATTATTGATTGTGTGAGCATTCATGCTCTGTATTGATATCCGGGACTTGCCATTGTTTCGGGACAGTTGATTTGCAGATGTATTGTGTGATATCGGTTTCTATCAGTATTGGGATCCGGTTGTGCGACCCAGCCAGCAGAATCGAACTGGGCTAGATTATTCTATACTCGAGATATGTTTATGTTTGGAAATCTTGGTAGTGTTTTGGATACAGTACAGGTGATTACATTTGAATTCGTTCATTACTTAAGGACGTGGGACGTGGAGTATGGTAAGAACTGATTTGATATGGATTGTGACGGATCAGTAAGGTTACACCGGAATTATTCTTACCTTGTAATTACATTGATATGTATTGTTTTTGTGATGTGATCGTTATCATTGTTGAGTATTATGGCTGACCCCGTCGTGGGCTTTATCTTTTAGGTACTCGGAGTTCGAGGTAGTAGCGGTCGTGAAGGGATGAGCTTTCCGGTGATATTGGCTATGGCGTGATTGTTCGGATTGTGTATTCTTTTCTGGTTTTTCTAATCCCGCTGCAAATGTATTTAATTATGTTTTTATCCATTGTGTGTGTATGTTTCTAAATGGCTTTCGGTATTCTTTGAACTGTGTTTTATCCACTGCGTGTGTGTGTGTACTTTCAAAGGGCCTTTTGGCATTTTTAAACGTTTACGAAAATGATTTTAGCCTTGTGGGTTCCAATATGGGGCCCACAATGCTGTAATATTCCCGTATGGTTTTGGGGGTGTTACAAAAGATGGTATCGGAGCTTGGGTTTCGTAAAACCCAGGCGTGTGTGTTATGTGGCTCTACCAGTACGGTAGTAGCGTGACTTTTGAAAATGATTTTCTGACTTTTGAGTCAAACTGATTTTGGAGGTTTCAAAATTTTTGAAATATTTTCAAATTGCTGTATTTGCGATGCTGGTGTGTTGTTAGTGTATTGAGACTTTGTATGGGAGTCGTATGCTGGTATCACGGAAGATCATCGACTTCACGGACCTGTAAGTATGTTCTTTCAGTTATTTCAGTTTTGATGATGATTATTTGAGTATGGTGTCGTGATTTTGAGATATTTCGGGATTGAGATACTGATTATGACAGGTGTTGAGTTTCGAGGACGAAACTTATTTAAGTGGGTGTATATGTAATATCCTAGAATTTCACTATGAATTTTTCGCATTATTTTATCTAGGATGTACTGTACAGAGTGGGACCGACACGATATGAGTGGATAATTTTGGAAACCGTGACAGTCGTGCCAGTATGTCTATCGAGGTTATTTTGATTCTAGGTTATTACATGATTGGTGTGTTTTCGATGTCGGATATACCGTATGAGTATGTGTATGATTTTCGTACTTGGTCGACAGTTGTAATTAAGGATATCGTGCATCAGACGTACCGTATGAGAATATTTTTGGGATTTCGTATATGTGTTCAGTATGTCGTATGTTTATAATTGTTTTGTCGAGACGTTGGACAGGAATTGCTGGAAATGGCTAAGTATGGATCTGTTAACGTACATTAAGACTTTGAGATAACGTACGCTAAGTGGTACGTGTTACGTACGTTATGAGTAAGGTATTACGTACGTAACAAGAGGAATCGGACAGTTGGGCCCGGTGTCGGCAGCTTTCGGCGCGGATGTGGACAGGTGAGTCAACGGATGGAGTTACGTACATTATACAGGGTGTATTACGTATGTAATACGAGTATAATACTGTAGCAAGTCAACGTGCGTATTACGTACGCAACAGAATAAGTGTTACGTACGTTACGGGGCGGCTGGCCGAGTCGTGGCCGAGAGGACCTGTAATGGCCGAGCATGGTCGGCAGTGACTCGCAGGGATGGCCGATCACGGTCGGCAGTGACTCGCTGGGGTCTAGGACTGGCCGATTATGTACGTAGGTTGTGGCCGGTTACGTACGTAAGGACCCGCCGGTTACGTACGTAAGGCTGTCGGCCAAACTGGACAGTAAGGTAGGCCACGGCCGGTTACGTACGTAAGCCACGGCCGGTTACGTATGTAAGCCACGGCCGGTTACATACATAAGGTGCCGGCAGGTCTCGGTCTATATAAGGCCTAGACCGAGTCATCCTTGCCATTTTCATTTTTCTTCGTTTCTTCCGCGATTTCTTCAGCAAAGATGATGGATTTGAGTAGAATCAACTTATAACATCATGTTTTGGAAGTTGGAATCATGGATTAACATCATCTTCCACCCGGATCTAAGGTAAGAACACCTAAACTTTTGGTTTTTGGATGTTCTTGAGGTTTCTTGGTGTTTTGGCCGATTTGCTTCGTTTTGATTCAGATTGTTGATTGAACTTGGTTGTATTCTCGTAATCATTCATTATCCTTGAAGTTTTGTGGAACAAATTCGATTATTTCTTCGAATAAACGATTAAATTGGACTATGCCTTCAAAGTGTTCGATGAAATGTCTCAATGAGTAGAACTTGGAAGATTCTACACGTTTTCGTATGAATGATGGTTGAATTGATATTGTTGTGATGATTCTTGGTATTTACGAGAATTTTGTTAAGGGAAGATAATGAATTGGTGATCAAATGATTCGATTATGTTGTTATGATTATGGAATCGTAATATTCTCGATGTTCTTGGCAGTTTGTTGCGATTCATGATGTTATGAGAAGTATATATGTTGAAGACATTGTTAGGACTATTGAACACCGAATTTCGGCTTGTGTTCGTATTGTTAAGAGTTGATACGGTTTGGTTTCGTATGATCGAGATGTCGTTGAACCATCGAGTTTGATTAGTTGGTCATTTCGGTTGTTGATTGTTATTGAACGTATCGTTAATTGATTATTGCATTAGGTTGCGTTTAGTGATCGTTGAAGTTAACCGTTGTGCTGCGGATTAGTCGGGGTTGCGGAGCTTGTAGATGAAGACGACGGGACTAGTAACAACTTCATCGTATCGGTATCGATGCAAGTTATGCTTGCTCAGTTCATAATGTTAATAAATTATTTCGTTTTCATTTCATTTATGATTTATATAGCAATGGTATTATGGAATATGAATTGTCAGAATGGTGGTATGTATGGTATTTTTGGACTAAGATAAATCATAATGTATATGATTTTAAGACGTCTAGAGGAAACGGAGATGTGAATTAAATTTGGTCTATTGCATGAGAAGTTGGATATCAAGGTTAGTTATCGTGTCGATATTGAACTCGGGATGGTGGTTTGGTATTAGTTATGGACTGTACTTCATTTTGAATTTTTCGGATAAACCGTGTATTCGTTCAGGGCGGTTGGTCGTGGAAAGGTTAGTGTCTCCAGCTTGAGGTAAATTAATATTGTTAGATTATGATAATCATCCTATTGCATTATTGCATGTGTGTAGATATTTCATGCGGTGAGTGTGCATCATTATTTGTTACATTTTGTGATGTGCTCTTTCTTTGAGATGTAATCTGTTGGGCCGATGTGTTAAGGGATAAGACCTATATGGCACCTATGTTCCCGGTTATTCATGTGTGGATACTTTCGTGACCCTTGGTTGCGACCTTGGGGTATTTTGTGATTGTATGAACTGTGTTAGGGGATAAGACCTATATGGCACCTATGTTCCGGGGTATTCCTGTGAGATGCTTCCGTGACCCTTGGCTGCTGCCTTGGGTTTATGTATTAATATTATATGTATTGTTGAGCATGATGTGAACTGTTGTCTGATGGAAATACGACATTGTGGTCTTGTCGGTCTTTCATGATCGAGTTACTGTTGCTCTTTTGGGAAATCTTCTGATCTTTATTGGATATGCGCTTCTTCGAGATTGATTGTCATGTTGTATCGTGGCATATCTGGATTCAGATACGTTCTGATCGTTCATGTGTAGGATTTTCGGGACAGGCACGTGTAGCATATGTTGGTTTCGACCTCATATTGAACCGTGCACACGAGACGTACTTCGTGAGGCTGATTAGGTATGAGACCAGACGTGTATTGATCAATACCCGTGGTTGGATTGTACACGGACACATGTCCGGAACTATCATATCATGACGTCCACCTTGAGTCTTATTGACTGGTCGTTCACAGTCCATGTATAATTTGATCTGTTCGATATTCGGATTGTCTTTGAAATCCCGTATATATGATTTGTATATGGTTGACGATTTTATTCTCTCGTGTATCTGTCGCCGTTGAACCTTTACTAATCTCCTTCGGAGTTACCATATCGATGGTCAACTCATTGATATCGATCCTTTATAAATCCCGTTTGGAGTTCACCCCGTCATTGGTAATCTCGTTCGTTATTGATCCTTATTGATTCCGTTTGGGAGTTGTCTCACTGTTGGTATTCTTGGTTATTAGTCCTTGATTGATGTTATTGGAGTTTACCGTGTCGTCGGTATTCTCAGTTTTCGATTCCTTATTGCTCTTGTTGGAGTTACTGTATCGTTGGTATTCCCGGTTGTTGGTCCTTATTGATCTTGTTAGAGTTTAGTGTGTCGTCAGTATTCTCGGTTGTTTACCCTTTATCGATCTTATTGGAGTTTATCGTACTGTTGGTGTTTCTGGTTGTCGACCCTTATTGATCTTGTTGGAGTTTACCGTATCGTCGGTATTCTCGATTATTGATTCTTCATTGATCCTTACCGTGTCGTCGGTATTCTCGGTTGTTGATCTTTTATTGATCTTGTTGGGGTTTGCCGTATTGCCGGTATTCTCGGTTATTGATTCTTCATTGATCTTGTTGGAGTTACCACATCATGGTATTCTCGTTCGTGGTTGATCCTTTGTCGATCTTGTGTGGAACTATCATGTCATTGATATTTCCATTGTGATGCATTGATTGTTTATCATTATTGATTGTGTGAGCATTCATGCTCTGTATTAATATACGGGACTCTCCATTGTTTCGGGACAGTTGATTTGCAGATGTATTGTGGTGATATTGGTTTCTATCAGTATTGGGATCCGATTGTGTGACCCAGCCAGCAGAATCGAACTTGGCCAGATTATTCTATACTCGAGATATGTTTATGTTTGGAAATCTTGGTAGTGTTTCGGATACGGTACAGGTGATTACATTTGAATTCGTTCATTACTTAAGGACGTGGGACGTGGATTATGGTAAGAACTGATTTGATATGGATTGTGACGGATCAGTACGGTTACACCGGAATTATTCTTACCTTGTAATTACATTGATATGTATTATTTTTGTGATGTGATCGTTATCATTGTTGAGTATTATGGCTGACCCCGTCGTGGGCTTTATCTTTTAGGTACTCGGAGTTCGAGCTAGTAGCCGTCGTGAAGGGATGAGCTTTCCGGTGATATTGGCTATGGCGTGATTGTTCGGATTGTGTATTCTTTTCTGGTTTTTCTAATTCCGCTGCAAATGTATTTAATTATATTTTTATCCGTTGTGTGTGTATGTTTCTAAATGGCTTTCGGTATTCTTTGAACTGTGTTTTATCCGTTGCGTGTGTGTGTGCTTTCAAAGGGCCTTTTGGCATTTTTAAACATTTACGAAAATGATTTTAGGCTTGTGGGTTCAATATGGGGCCTACGACGCTGTAATATTCCCGTATGGTTTTGGGGGTGTTACATCCCACTCTCTTGATCTTGAGTCTCTATAAGGCCAAGTATTTTCCCCATGGTGATACATGCCACTAGTCGTAACAATGGGAGTTTTCTGTGGAGTATATAGTATCATGGCATCTCGATGGTTACTTCAAGAAGGCTCTTGGTGGAGTATTGGGAATGGGGGTTCTATTCGCTATGATAATTGGACCGCGAATTCTTCTTCTATTCAGCCATGACAACCCGGTAATTACAGTCATTTCCACCATGTTGGCTATTTAATTATTCATGAGCGAAAGGTGTGGAATGAAACTTGATGGACAAATTATATACTCGCAAGTGTACGAATCGTTTTTGTAGGAAGCGGTAACTAACTCCGAGGTCGATCTCTCGAGGAATTGGAAACGGTTTAAAGTTCGATATTGTTCGGCAAATAGTTGAATGAATAAAAGTATAATAAATTAAAATACATCATTGGTTCGATTGGATTATAATACTAATGCATAAAATTAAAATAAACTAAGTGATAACAACACCAATTTGATCGTCGGATAAATGAAAGATAACAATAATGAGATTGATATGGGAATTTAGAGTCACCGGCACACACGTAATCAATTATTAGTTCCGATACTCAAATAAATAAGGTTTGGAATTATCGATTGCTCACGATTAAAAGAAATCCGTTTGATGGTGGTAATTCTAAAAATCATGATTGTTCTCAACGAAAATAAGGTAACCTCCTTTGATGGGGATGAATCCCTAACTAACAATCAATTACCCGACCACTTTTGATGAGGTAAATCGTTAAAAGATCGCGCGAAAAAGCTCGATAACATTTACAATCACTTCTACCGGACCGTTTGATGGCGAAGACCGATAAAAACCCTCGTTTTGAATAATAATAACAACTATGAAATAGGTTTGATGATCTAAATCAAAAGTTCTTATGCGAAGAATGAACAAGATGAACAATCCCAAACTTTACCCGGAAAATCAAAAGGAACTAACAATCGATAACATGTGTGTGGCTATATCTAAAAACCCATATGAAAAGATTAACTATACATGATTATTTCAACAACAATAATGGAAATTGTAAAACAAAACATGGTAGAAACTTCCCTTGTAAATGCCGAAATCGAACTCCCGATGAAGGTTTGATGATCTTCTTTGAAGAACTCACAACAAAATGATACAAGGAATTATTATATATCACAAATGTATTTTTCACTCCAAGAACATACAAGGAAGATGATGAAACAATCTCACTTTTTCCTCATTTTTTGGTGTTTTCTCCCTTGATCTTGTGTTTTTCCACCTCCAAATATCTTCCACAAGATAAGAATCCCCACAAATGGTCTCCCACCCCCTTTTTTTATAGCCAAAGGATCAAGAAAAGGGCTCAAAATAGTGCAAAAATGTTAAAGAAAATGACTTGCACCGAAAAGTGACACGGCCCGTATCCTGGGACACGGCCGTGTCATACTACCCTGAAAAGAAGAAAAGGTGCATTGTCCACGGACCCGGCCGTGTCCTATGACACGGCCGTGTTGTACTGTGCTAGAAATGCAAAACTGGCTGGATCGTGACTCGGCCGTGTCCCATGACACGGCCGTGCTGTACTCTTTTGCAAAATGTAATTCGCGCTGGAATGAGACCCGGCCGTGTCTTGTGACACGGCCGAGTTGCTTTCCTTGTTTTGACTCCAGTTTTTGGTCTTCTTCGGCTTGATCCTTCGTTCTTGTATCAATACATCTCGGAATTTAGCATATACTATACCGTTTCGAAGCTAATTTCACGAGGAATTTATATCAAAGGATAACACATCTTGATTCGAAGTAATGAATTTGGAAATTAGAAAATACGACAGGTAGTGCTTCAATCTTCATCGTTTTAGGCCTCGTTCTCGCTCTTAATCGTCATAAATTCCAATATTGGCCATAAAAGCGCATATTTCACCACAATCTTTGTCCGGATACCTACAAAACAAAAACACAACATACCACGCGTAAAAAGAGCAAAAACACTCGAAAATAAATGAAAGTGCGACTCGATAGAACAGAATGAGACGATCAAAAATCGACTCATCAAAGCTCTTGTTTCTTTTCTTTTGAATGAGAAATCCGCTAGTGCTGTTTTAAAACCCCCCTTATTTGCTTGTGTGGTTGAAGATACTTTATGTTGGAGGGGTGAGAAGAATGGTAATTATTCTGCTAGAAGTGCTTATCGGTTGGCTACATAAACTATTGTTACCAATGCCCATCTTCATATTTAAGGGTGTTGGAATTTGTTGTGGAAGTTGTAGGTACCGCCAAAAGTCAAAAACTTCCTTTGGAGGGTGGCGCGCAATATTATCCGAATAGAGCTATCTTAGCACGGTGTCATGTTGACATGCCGGTATCTTGTCCTTGTTGTGGTGATTTTGATGAGACCATTATGCATCTATTTGTGACTTGTCCTCTTACAGTGACTTGTTGGAGGACGCTGGGTATAGACTCAGTTATCACTCGAGTCGTTTCTGACACCCCAATCACTTCCTCTTAGTTCTTTATGATTTTGCAGGAGCTTAGCGGTGATTTACGCCTAGCTTGGTGCATGACTCTTTGGAGTATTTGGTTTAGTCGTAATAAATTGGTTTGGAATAGTGTTAAAGACTCCATCGCCACAGTGATTATGCGTGGCAGCACTTTGCTCTCAGATTGTGTTGAAGCACGTAGGTTGTCTAGCTGTGCTACCGATGCTGTGATTACCGGAAGCAGTGTAGCAATTTTTTTGTGGACCTCTCCTCCATTCGGGTTCGTTAAATGTAATGTTGACGCTGCCTTTGATAACATAAGTAATAAGGTGGGTCTTGGTATGCGCATCTGTAATGAGCTTGGATCCTTTGTTGCTGCTAAGACTCATACTTTCTCACCTCTGCTTGATCCTTATAAGGGCGAGGCGCTTGGATTACTTTTGGCTTGGGATTAGGTTCGCTCTTTGAACAACAATGATGTTATTTTTGAGCTTGACGCTAAGGTTGTGGCTGATGACTTCAACAACCGCCCCTCTATTATTTCGGATTATGGTTGTATTTTGCATTCTTGTAGGGAGACTTTTACTTATTTTTCTGTAAACTCTTATATAGAGTTCTCTAGGGGAGAAGCTAGCAAGGTGGCTCACACCCTTGCCGGGGTAGCCTTGTTCTCAGCTTCCTCTCATGTATTTTCGACATTCCAGTATGTAATTCCGCTCTTATTACGACTGAAATGAAGTAAATTTTTTGCGTCAAAAAAAAAATCATGGCAAGCCATCTCTTTCAATAAGCCGCCACCATGTACCGCCGTCCGAAAATCCTAAAGAACCCAAGCCACAATTCCAATCGCAAGATCCAGTCATGCAACCACATTTGTCAAAACACATCATCTGCTAGCCCACAACTGTGATGCTGTAAAATCGTCAGGAAAAAAAGTATTTCCAACCGGCTTCACTTTTTCGAGAGAAATGAGAACAAAAAGAGGGCGAGAGTGAACTGGCCATACTTGTCAAGGCGTAAAGATGAGGCTAGACGACATTGCACCGCCAAACCGCCTAGGCAGTTAGGCGCTCGCCTAGGCGGCATTAGACGGATTATACGTTTAACTATAAATATTTCTTATATTTTTTTATATATACATTTCTATGCTATAATAAAATAGAATAACTATAATTATATTTCAAAAGTAAATCTTATAGAGAAGCTAAAAGATAATAATTCTAAGGCATACAAATCAAGTAACTACTACAAGATAAACTAGATGATAAAATCATCAAGACATGTGTGTGTGTGTGTGTAGTTTGTACATACATATAATATGTATACATATAATGATAATAATAATAATAATAATAATAATAATAATAATAAGAAGAAGAAGAAGAATAAGAAGAAGAAGAAGAAGAAGAAGAAGAAGAAGAAGAAGAAGAAGAAGAAGAAGAAGAAGAAGAAGAAGAAGAAGAAGAAGAAGAAGAAGAAGAAGAATTAACGTACCTGATTCGTGTGGGCAAGAGAGTCGTCCTCTTTAGTCATCAAATTAGGGTTTATTTGTAACAGCTGTTTGTCTTTATAATTATATATAGGCTGGACCAGGTCAAAATCGATTGGGCTGGACCAGGTCAAAATAAAATGAGTTGGACCGGGTCAAAAGTAAAATGGGTAAAAAATAAGATGGGGGTTACGCGAAATTAGGCGGATAACACGTCGCCTAGGCAGCGCCTAGGCGACGTCTTGACAACTATGAAACTGGCGACGAAGCAACCCGCGAAAACACGATGTGGTTAGCAGTGTTAACAAAAAAAGGACAGAGAGACACAGGGAGATATCAAGATTTGAAAATGTTCCCATATTAAATAAAATAGTAGTTATTTTTTTAGGGATGGAATTGGTGAATTTGTACCCTCTATTATGGGAACGTGTTTGCTATATGTTATACTTCCTCCGCTCTCTTATTATTGCAACATGTTACTATTACATTGTTCACATACTGTATGTTATACTTCCTCCGTTCTCTTATTATTGCAATTTGTTGATTATTACATTGTTCACATACTATCTTTTGACAATCTTTTGTGATTCATACATATGAAAAAATATAATCGTGTAGATCTTGTTAGATTCACCACGAAATATATTTTCAAAATATCAATTTTTTGTTTCAAAATATCAAATCTTTATAATTTTAAAAAATAAAGAATTAAAAATATTAATAATCAAAATTGTGCATTGACAAGCGTGAAAATTCACATGTTGCAATTATAGTAGAACAGAAATAGTATATGTAAGCATTTTGCTTATATTTTTATTTTTATTATTAAGTTGTGTATGTTGTATAGACGTGTAAAAAAGGACACCAGTTCAAATCAAGTTTGTTAGAGCATAAGATGGGTTATATAAATCTCACCAAAAAAAAAAACAGGATGGATTATATAAAAGATAAACAAATTAAAGAAAAATAACATAAAGGAAGATAATGCGATCTACTTATTAGGTAAAACTAGAACTGTCAAAGTAGCTGGTCCAAATTGGCCCATCGAGCCATCGGGCCATTTGATTTTAGGGTCGGCCGTCTGGAATTCAATCGGTCATTGATTTACGATTAACCACACATCAGACCTGCCAAGGCCACTGGGCCACCGGGCCTATTTTTGAATTAAAAAAATATATATGAAATTACTCGAAAGTTGTAAAAATTAGGCAATTACTCATTAAATTAGCCATACAATGACATTCAATACAATAACTTGAAAAAAAACACAAACAAATAGATTATTAAAAGAAAATAGACATTTCAATCTTTAAGGTAGAAAATGAGAAAAAAACTTTGGAGATTCCTGTTGTTCCAACAGCTACAGATTCTTTCAAATTACAAAAGACAAGACAACAAAATGCCTACAAAATGTTGTCTTTTGTTGGGAGTCTTACTGTTCCTGCAGAAAAAAAAACTTTTGAAATGTCTACATACAGATTCTTTCAAATCCCAAAAAATACAACAAAATGTGATAAAAATATGTCCTCATATTCTCAAAGTCTGAAATACATAGCTCAATAATCAACATTTAGTTCGAAAAAAGACAAACGCTCGAACTACAAAAACAAATAAATCCTTTAAATCCTCAATGTCACTCATCATCTGCTACATTGGACTCTGCTACAGATAATCGTATCTCTTCTGCACATTGCACATCTGTATCAAACATTAAAATACAAGTCAAAAGCTATAGTCAAGTCACAAGTGCAACCAATTGCAAGTGAGAAGAATGTAATGTAATCAATATAAATTTAAATATTACCCAAAGCTTCTATTTCTTTGAAACCATGCAACCAATTGCGCGTACAAATGAGAGCTTGCACAGTTTCGAGGAGCAAACAACTCCTATATTTCGTCAAGATACAACCACCAATGCTAAATGTAGATTCACCGACATCATTTAAGTGCACCTCTGTTGGTATAAAATCGGATATTTGTGCCGTTTTGTGCGGAAGCGTAAATAAATTGCGGAAATAAATCACATAAAGATTTATAGAGGTTCGGCTATTAACGAAGCATACGTCCTCTCTCGGTGTATCTTTTTCTTTAGGATTAAGATCAAAACCTCTACACCTCTCTTCTATCGGTCGAGGGATTACCGTTACAAGCTCGTCTTCTATCGATCCGAGTAAAACCGTTTTTCCTTTTCTATTGGATAAGGAATCAACCACTCTAGCTTTCTATTGGTACTAGATAAACCTCACTTAGATAGCGATTGCAATTCTAACAATGCCGGATACTTGATCCTAATAACCCCGAATCCAATCGTATCTTTTCTTTTACCTCTCGTGTATAATGTTGAATGTATAAACACTCAAACTAAAAATATAAGCTCAATATTACAACAACAATGTAAGTATATGAATCTCAGATGAATATCTCGTTTGCTTGAAGTTGTTGTTCTCAAATAATACCATAGGGATGGTATTTATAGGCATTTCCCATAAACTAGCCGTTGCTGGCTGTTTTGACTTGCTAGCGTGCGCTAGCCTTCCTCTGGTAGCGTGCGCTAATATCTTAGCGTGCTCATGGCGTGCGCTAGGCATTCCCGATTTGATCCGGTAGCTTCATTTCTTCTTTAGCGTACGTTATGCCTTCTGCCTTACGTACGTAACCTTCTTGTATTAGCGTGCGTTAATAACACATTGTAGCGTGCGCTAATCCAATATATCCGTTGCATGGATTGTCAAAGTATCCGTTTGATATGCTGACTTTGACCTGCTTTTCCCAACGTTCTGATTGACTTGATTCAAACTTCTTAGCGTGTGCTATTCATACTTTGTAGCGTGCGCTAATGCTGACTTCATTGCATACGTTATTCTGCGTTTGAATTCCTTCACAACGGTAACAAGACTTCGATAGTGTGCGTTAATGATACCGTGTAGCGTGCGCTATCTCATCAGCTGACTTCACTTCAGCTTACTTCGAAACTTGGCTGGAATGCAGTTGACTCCTCATTAGCGTGCGCTAACGTATGATGACTTGCGTGCGCTAAGGCAGTCCAGATTGCAACTTTTTGCGACTACGTCTGCTTCGTCGTTTTGCTTCGCCTTAATGTAGTTTTGTTTGTTTAGTAACTTTAATCATCAAAACACAAATTAAATAATATGTGCAATAAATATTCCAACAATCTCCCCCTTTTTGATGATTACAAAACAACTCTTGAATTGGATAAAACCTGAAAAAAATAATATATGTATAGTTCTACGAATCAAAGTTTTCGGCTTTGATCGTTTCGTTAGTTTCTCCAATTCTCTTTTCTTTTCGACATCTCCTTTATTTTTCGACTCCGTCGTTTTTCAATTTTTTTCAACTCCCCCTATTTGTATGCTTTTCTTTTCTTTTCGACTTCTTCGATTCTTCTCATTTTTATCTCAATTCATCTACTTCTCCCCCTTTTTGTCTTCATCAAAAAGTATAAAAATATAGAGTACATCAAATGAAATATAAGTATGCATGATACCAATTAATGCATTAATAAGGGTATAAGCTCCCCCTGAAAATATTGTTTCTCCCTCAAAAATATTCCTTCTCCCCCTTTGTAAAATATCATTTGTTAAAATTTATTTTTTGGGGATCCAACCTATAGTTGGTTTTTCTTTTGAAACGTAGACGATATTTGAAATGTTTGTTCCTTTAGGGACCCAAATCTTTTTAATTTTTATCGTCCGTCTTGGGCTTTTGCAATTTGAAATGTGATGCCCGATTTTCAAACATTTTTTGCATCGGGGTATTTTGAAATTGACGGATTCGTTTTTCGAACGTGGTTTGAATCCTAACCCCTCTTTATTTAGAGTATATTTTTGAACACATAACATTTGTTCAAACTTATCGTTGCCGCACGAGAATTTCTTTGTCAAAAATTTTAGTTCATCTTGAACTTTTAAAAGATCATTCTTTAAAATATTCTCGTTTTCAATGCATTTCGAATGATCGATTTCAACAAATTCTCTTTTTCAAGTATTTTGGAATTTTCAATTTCTAAAGTTTTATATTTAGACTTGAGGGATTTAATTTCATTTAAAGCATTTTGATAGTCTGTATGTAATAACTCGAATGCTTCAAAGAGTTCGTCGTAGGAGTTACTTACTTGGCTTTCGACGTCGCTATCGTCGAATGAACTCCGGGCCATGAGCGCGAGATTATTTTGATCAAGAAAATCTTCATCGGGATCTTCGTCGCTCCATGTTGCGATTAAAACCTCCTTTTGCTTTACTCGACAGTTCTTGGCAAAGTGGCCTGGTTTACCACATAATCGACAGGTGTTGTCGGGTTTCTTCGATTCGCCCGCTTGGATGTCCTTCTTTCTCCGGTTTAATAAGTGTTGGAACTTATTAATATTCTTGGCATAATATGCCATTTCTTCGTCGCTGTCGTCCACCGAAATTTCTTCTTTCTTTCTCGGCACCTTGGCCTTGAAGGCTATCGACCTCTCCTTCGGTTTCGATTTGGCATTCTGAGATTTTAGAACAATCTCGTAGTTGATAAGAGAACCAACGAGAGCACTAAAATCGAGAGTATTTAAATCTTTGGATTCCATTATTGCCGTAACCGTACCATCCCATTCTCGAGGTAGTGATCGGAGAATTTTCTTTACTTTCTCACTACTTGAAAGTGGTTTTCCGAAACATGCTAATCCATTAGTGATGACCGAGAATCGGTCGAGCATAATCGAGATGGATTCGTCGTCCTTCATTTGGAATAATTCATAATCATGAAGGAGCATGTTTATCTTCGTCCCTTTGACTTGAGACGTACCTTCGTGTGTTACCTCAAGCATTTTCCAAATTTCTTTGGCACTATCACACGATGATATCCGGTTGTGTTCTTCCGGATTTAAGGCACAATAAAGGAGTTCAGTTGCCTTACAATTGAAATGGTCGTTTTTCCAATCGGTGTCGTCATATTCTTCAAAAGTTTTAAGCGTACCGTTGGAATTCGTTGGAATTTTTGGACCAAGACAAATCACCTTCCAAAGTTCGATGTCGTAAGCTCGAATGAATATCGACATCTTCTTCTTCCAAGTCATGAAGTTCGCGCCATCAAAAAATGGTGGTCGGTTGAGAGCAAGACCTTCGGCTGGAGAGATTTGAAACGCCATTTTGGATCTTTTTCTCCTCGGATGTTAAGCCACGTATTGGAGAACCGCTCCGATACCAATTGTTGGTATAAAATCGGATATTTGTACCGTTTTGTGCGGAAGCGTAAATAAATTGCGGAAATAAATCACACAAAGATTTATATAGGTTCGTCTATTAACGAAGCCTATGTCCTCTCTCGATGTATCTTTTTCTTTAGGATTAAGATCAAAACCTCTACGCCTCTCTTGTATCGGTCGAGGGATTACCGTTACAAGCTCGTCTTCTATCGGTCCGAGTAAAACCGTTTTTCCTTTTCTATTGGATAAGGAATCAACCACTCTAGCTTTCTATCGGTACTAGATAAACCTCACTAAGATAGCGATTGTGATTCTAACAATGCCGGATCCTTGATCCTAATAACACCGAATCAAATTGTATCTTTTCTTTTTCTCGCTCGTGTATAATGTTGAATGTATAAACACTCAAACTAACAATATAAGCTCAATATTACAACAACAATGTAAGTATATGAATCTCAGATGAATATCTCATTTGCTTGAAGTTGTTGTTCTCAAATAATACCATAGGGATGGTATTTATAGGCATTTCCCATAAACTAGCCGTTGCTGGCTGTTTTGACTTGCTAGCGTGCGCTAGCCTTCCTCTGGTAGCATGCGCTAATATCTTAGCGTGCCTGTAGCGTGCGCTAGACTGTTCCTAGTTTCAGTCCAGTAGCTTCGTTTCTTCTTTAGCGTACATTATGCCTTCTGCCTTACGTACGTAACCTTCTTGTATTAGCGTGGGTTAATAACACATTGTAGCGTGCGCTAATCCAATATATCTGTTGCATGGATTGTCAAAGTATCCGTTTGATATGCTGACTTTGACCTGCTTTTCCCAACATTCTGATTGACTTGATTCAAACTTCTTAGCGTGCGCTATTCATACTTTGTAGCGTGCGCTAATGCCGACTTCATTGCATACGTTATTCTGCGTTTGAATTGCTTCACAACGGTAACAAGACTTTGATAGCGTGTGTTAATGATACCGTGTAGCGTGCGCTATCTCATCAGCTGACTTCACTTCAGCTTACTTCGAAACTTGGCTGGAATGCAGTTGACTCCTCGTTAGCGTGCACTAACGTATGATGACATGCGTGCGCTAAGGCAGTCCAGATTGTAACTTTTTGCGACTACGTCTGCTTCGTCGTTTTGCTTCGCCTTAATGTTGTTTTGTTTGTTTAGCAAGTTTAATCATCAAAACACAAATTAAATAATATGTGGAATAAATATTCCAACAACCTCTTCAATACATTTTTGAAATTCACTCAACCTCCCTTGCGAAGCCTTCACATACTTAACACTTCCTCTAATTTTTTTCAAAGCATCATCAGCCACCTTTAAACCTTCTTGAACAATAAGATTCAAAATATGTGCACAACACCTCACGTGAAAAAAATCACCTTCACACAACAAGCCATTTTGCAAATTAAGCCTCTCTTTTAAAATTCTTATCATGCTATCATTATTAGTGGCATTATCCAATGTCAGTGAAAATATTTTGGATTCTATCCCCCAATCCTTCACTACTCCAAGCAATTTTCCCGACAATTCAAACCCTGAATGTGGGCTATCTAACTCACAAAATGAAAGTAATTTAGAATTTAACTTCCAATTTTCATCGACATAATGGGCAGTGACGGTCATATAACCCTGTGTAGTAACAGCGGTCCATGCATCGGAAGTTAAACAGATTCTTCCATGAAGAGTAGTTAACAAACTTTTTAACTTTTCCTTTTCACTCACAAAAACTTTCATACAATCACTTCTGG
The DNA here is from genome assembly GCA_033398695.1 of Orobanche coerulescens. NCBI lineage: Eukaryota > Viridiplantae > Streptophyta > Magnoliopsida > Lamiales > Orobanchaceae > Orobanche > Orobanche coerulescens. Next base: position 59,418,551 of record CM065806.1, read on the forward strand.
CGGTGTTCCTACTAATGCTTTTGAATTCAGGATTTAAGATTTTATTCACATCATTAACCCCCTCATATTCAGCATAGCTAAATGGAAGGTCATGCTTAATAATAGCTTTAGACAGCCCATCACGATAAGCCTTAGAATCAAACTTCCATTTCTTAAATAGTGAAGCTTAGCCATCAAACAAAGACCCCACATCATGAAACTTAGGAGTTTTTAAACACTTAAAAGCATACCGCCTTAAATGAGTAGTGCCAGATGCCGATCTACATGTATACATTTTGTTACAGCGTTTGCATCTACATTTCTGTAGCCCATTTATTATCCCAGCCTTTTCAAAATACTCCCACACAAGAGACTTATCTTTTTTAGGATCACCTTCGTTAACATTTTCACTATCAACTCTGTCATCCCTGGTACTCTTAGTCCCTATCAACTTATTGCTTGTACTACTAAAACAAGCATCTTTACCTGCAGCAGCAGTGCTCTTAGGAGTAGAATAAGATTCTAGTACTTGAAAATCTAAATCATCATCCATAATATCATCCATGTCCATATCTGCAAGAAAACAAACGGGTATAAAAAAACCAGGAAAACACGACCAGTCAGATTCATCTAGCTAAAAAACCTAGGATGTCCTTATCATCCTTGTGAAGTGAATAAAAAAAGGATCTGAAATCAGGATGCTTCATCTAGCTAAAAAAACCAAAAAAAAATGGAGGATATCAGCGCTATTTTTTTCTCAAGCTAAAATAACATAAAATCAGTCAGATTTTTTTTCAAGCTAAAAAAAAAACTAAGGAAAACACGACTTCATCTAGCACTATTTTGTGTCTTACGAATATCCTTAAAAATGGAGGATATCAGCAATTTTTGTACCTGGAAAACAAGTATCAGGTGGCGGTGGTGCTTGTTGGAGGTCCGACTGGCTTTCCCTTTTACTCATGTGTGGGGACGGGCGAGGTAGCAAAAGAAAGAATAATAGCGAAGAGTGACAGCAAATTTTAGTGCTCCTCAAAATCGTCGGCAATTGAGGAACGGAGAAAAGCGGCGGCGATTGTAGAGAAGAGAGGAATAAAATTTTACAGAGTAGGATTTCCACCACACCCATCGTTCTTGTGTTTGATAGCAGGGGGGTTAGAACTTAGATGGTTGGGTTGGGCTTGGGCCTTTACTTTAGGCTTATTTTTTTTTATTATTATTGATGCCTGGAAAAAAAGGAGATGTGTGGGTGTCAGGCCATTTTGGCCCATAGAAACAGGCTTTTTCAGCCCCGGGCCTCTGAGGCCCACCGGGCCATCTGGTACGGTAAATTTGGCCCGATTTTTTTGGGCTGGATGAATGCAGGCCCAAGCCCGTTCAAAAGTCGGGCGGGTCAGGCCAGCCCAATGGGCCGGGCCAATTTTTGACAGCACTAGGTAAAACCTTAAAAAAAATGCGCTAATCCATTCGCAAAGAGCTACACCACAAAAGCTGCAGTCATAAACTTGAAAACAAAAAGAAAATACAAACCTCACCTTCCATCATCTTTCAACAGATGGATCACATACAACAAGAGGTGCTAACTCCAGTCAAAACTGAATTGCACAATAATAACTACCCTCACAAACTACATAAGAAAAACCCGGCCTGGCAACTATAATCACCCAACCGTGGGATTCCCCACACATGATAGCAGACTAATCAATCCGCATTGGATCAGAAAAAAAAAAAAAGAATTGTTGATATTAGTCCAATCGAAACTTGAATAACTCCATAAATCGAGAAAAGAATTGGTAACAACAACACCCTTGAGTATCTGGGGAAAAATGATTAAAATGCCTCTACTCCTACAGCCTCCGAGCCACAAAAATGATATTCCAAAACAGTCTAAAGCACCAAGGCAACTTTCTCTTGGGAGACAAGAACCGAACGATAAGCAATAAGGGGTTCATAATGATCAGCACCTGCTCCGCACCATCCTGAGTAGGAAAAAAAGTTTTATTTTTAACTTAAGTAGAAAAACTCAAAGACAAAATATGCACTTCCTCTTTTATTACTTGGAATCTTATGATTTTACCTGTTCCTTTCATGAACAGAAATAATGGAGGTTCGGATATTTCGCATCTTGGACGGTGAGGTAAGAAGAAAACACAATTTTCTTCATCAACCATAGCATCAGATCCATGTGCTTGCAACTGTGAAAATCATGAAACCACCAGTAACTTGACTCAGCAACAAGTTGCTTCATTTATCTCAATCAAACAGGACATACAGCCGAAATGTAAACAGAAAATTCTATTGGAAAATTTTATTTTATTCAATAAAATTTTCTGTATGAATAAACATTCCTGCTCAAATGTTGTAACTATTCGTACACACGATATTCAAATGGAAGGATTGGTGCCAAGAAGTTGTGTTGTTATTTAATTGATATGTTTGTTCATTCAAACCATTTAGATGAAAAGGTTTGTCCAAACAGCTATGTTGTTACAATTGAAACGAATGTTAAGAAACAAAGCAGTGAATCAATTGCATTTGGTCACATATTGTTTCCGTCTTTCCCTTCCATAGAGCTTCAAAATTGCAAACACTGAGTAATTCGCCGTGATCTTAAATATTGAAGTGCTACTTCTTTAAGATCGTAAAGTCGGTGTATTTAGGGACCATAATTGTGATCACCATAGCAGGGGCAATATCATCTTTCCGAGAGACTAATCTAATACTCGTCTCAAGTATAAAATAAAAATTAAATCTCATTCTACCAATTTCTAAGAAACCATTCCACGAAATTTTCCCAACAATAACAAATGAATGCATTTGAGCAGGCAAAACCACAGTACGGGGTAGAAAAAAGACAAGATTTCCTTACCACAAATACTTCTCTTTTGAACTCCGTTGCAAGACACTCTATCGCGATATCATCACCAAATGCAGCTGCACGGCCATCTCTATTCTCATCCACAGTTAATAAGCCCTCCTCGGTATACTGCATATTGATGATATCATACTCATCGTCAGGAGAACCGGAAACTGACATGTACTTGGCCCAACTAGGGCCATCATCCACAGCTATACATCTTTCTTTGTATATAGACTCAGCAGCCATTTCTCTTCAATAATCAACCACAAAACCAAGATTCAAAAAAAAAAAAGAAAGAAACATCTATATACGGATATACACCCTGCAGATATTAATGACTCTACTTCTTAACAAGCCAAAAGAAAAATATTAAAAGGCATATACATTCCGTCCCAGATTCTAGAGTTTCCGGTTTTCAGGTCACAATTGATCATACATTTCATTGCATCATATAGAAATTCAGTAAATCAATATGACAGAAGGAATCCAGAAGAAATCTTATTCAGCAGTGACTAATTATGCATTAAAAGAACAAAAGAAATAACAGTGATTATTTTCCAGAAGAACAGCAGAAAATATAAATCCATCTATGGATCTGTTCATATTTCATATTTTTAGTAAGAAGCTGTGTTAAAAATTGCTTCTTCATAAAAATCTTCGAAGATCCTAAATCCTGAACTTATTTCTAAAATAGCTCATTTTTCAAGAATCCAAACGGCCCTCCAAAACACAGTATATATATATACACACACAGTAAATCAAGAAAATTAAAACCATAATAACAGATCCAAGATCTGAAGGAAGAAAAACAAGAAAAGAATCGTAAAATCTTGAAAACTACCTCTGCATGCCAAGCTGAACAAGCTCATCGATGGCGGAATCGAAACACTCCCGATCTTGCTTCTTCGCCAAAAGTTTAACCTCCTGAACAACATGGATCCCCCAACCCGACTTCAGATCTGGCGAATACATATGCCCAATCACTGATTCAATGAGCCTTTTCGTCTCTCCGTCGACAGATCCAAAATCCTCCACGAAACTCCTCACCGTCCTCATTCTAAGATCACGCGCCGACGCCTCAACACCCATGGACTCACGCGCCGCCGAAAAGAGGCAGTTCCCATCCGCCTCGACCTCCCCGCCGTGCATAAGCCTGAACACAATGTTCAGGTTCTTATCCTCTGGGTGCTTCCACAGCACCCCCTTACTATACAGGCGCGTCAAATGCCTCTTCTGCTGATCTTCAAGCCCTGGCACACTTTCCCAAGTGGTTTCCGGCGGGGGCGGAACCAACGTCTGGTCAGCGAGATCTGAAGCAGTGGTGGTGGGATCACGCCACGGGATAACCGGAGACGACGCCGTCGAGTCGCATATCAGCTTTCCCATTAATCCCTTATTTTCTTATTTTTCTATTTTCTTTTCCCCTTCTCCCTGGAAAAAGAGACGTTGGTTGGACGAGAGAAAGTCAGAAAGAGGGGGGAGAGAGAGTTTTACGAGGCGGGAGGGAGTTTGGGACACGTGGGAGCATCAGACTGAGTATTTATGTTTGGGGCCCGCGATTAAACGTGAGCCGGCAACGGAAGCTACAAACAGAAGCCACTGATACGTCAGCCTATACGTGGTCTGACCTGATTGGGTACATATTATAACGTTCGGGCTGTTTCTCGAGGTTGTAATAAATTTGACTAGTTGGTGTTGAAGGTACTATTAAACAAAGAGCTTGAGCAATATCCTGGACTACAGTATTGCGTGCTTTAATATTAATTTTGTTATAATATTATTATTATTTCAGGAAAAATTAAAAGATTGTAAATACAAGTCAATCAATTGTATTCATAACACTGATAGATGAGCTTTTATATAGGCATTACAATAAGAGTTCTTCCATAAAGAGAATTCCTAGATAAGGTAAGACATCTAATAGGATCCTACTACCTCTAGAAGGATCTAGAACCTTCAATCTATGTATCTACAACCAGTATTAGGTAAGACACATCACGGGAATAATAATTCCCGGAACACTCCCCCTGTGTCGAGCACTAATACAATCAATGGCGCAGAAGATGTTGCGTTCGTAAAAACCTATTCCAAGCCAAAACAAAACCCCATGGGAAAAATAAAGGCTTGATGAGGAAAAGATTGCAACGCACCAACATAACATGTCATGTATACTCCCCCTGATGTATACATAATGACTCCCCCTGATGAGTACCTCAAACCATAGGAGTCAGATGCCAAGTTGCCCTCACAACTATACCAAGAAAAAATTCAGTGGGAAAAATACATCTTGGTCTAAGTTGAACAGAAGTACAACACATCATTTGTATGGATGTTCTCATAGGTCGCCTCGTTAAAAACCTTACCAAGTGAAAACCCAATGGGAAAAAACAAACCTTGGTCTAAGGACAAAAAGAGCGCGACACATCCAAAGTGCATAGCCGCTAAAGACTTATCCAAAAATCAAGTTTTCTAAAGTCTTGACCTCTATGCACTAAATCAGTCATAACTTCTTCGATTCAATAGGTATCAACGAAACTGTAAGAACTTATAAAAACTAGACACCCGTAGCTTTTCATTTACATACAGTATGTAACCTAGATCGACCTGAGCAGATCACAAAGCTCTATCGAAGTTGACTCAGCCAATTACCGGACATATCCTGTCCTACTTTGCAACAATGGTCATATGTCACTCAACATGATGGATATGATCAAATGGTTGGTTTCCTTGGAAAGTAGACACAAATCTTTTCAATTGTACCAATTTCACCATTTTCCTGCAAATGAGCTACTCTATAGGTCATATGGGATATAGACCAATACATTCAGGGCAAATTCGGGTATCGATATTCAAGTGTCCTTTTATCGAGATAGAGCGATCTTCAAGCTTCTTGTCAATAACAGACATTGTGTGGGCGCATCCCAGACCATCATCACAGTGGCTTTACCGGATTATTACGAATGAGTATATCGAGTCAAACATGAGTACATAATACTGCACTTTTCTCTTAAGACTGCATCATTACTTAAGTGAGCCAAGTCTTATTATGACTTCGACTAGTCATTGGGAATCATATAGGCATTACTTTATCGTCTCTTAGGGAAACCGTCCCTTAGATTGCCTTAAACCGATTGATGAATACGCATCATCAAGTGTCCCCAAGATCCTTTCATTCTTAACTTTGGATTTAGCTGAATCTCTTAGTCTCACAAGAGTACATCACTATAAACCCTTAGTTTTACACGTAAAAGCTTCATATATCTTCCAAATCAAGTATATACTTAGTATGCGTTCCTGACAATCACTTGTCAACGCGCTCCGTGGTCAGGAGCCACTTGATTTGAGCTTGATCCACCACGAGATCCTTTTTATCACTTAACTTAGTTCCCCACTAAGATAAGCTTTAACCACAAGCTGCACGTCAGTTTTTGGGAAACTATGTAACTGAAAAGATGGTGGATGCTATAACATCCATTACGATAGCACAACTAAGTTTCATGTCATCGTAGTCGATTCCAGTGCGTTCATGAGAAACCTCGCGCCATGAGGTGAGTTTAACTCCTTCTCTCACTCGCTTTAACAAGGTATACAGATAGATCTTATCTTTGGAGTGTCGGTATCACTTCAGCAAAGGGCTATCACTTTGTTCATACTGGAGTCGCATATATTTCCATTTTAGGCCAATGCTACAACGTTGTAGATTTTCAACGAAGTATGGTTCGACTAAACTCACATTCCACGTCCTCATGTACCGGCTTTATTTATAGAGTACTCTTTATGGATTGGCATTCATTGAGGCATCCCCCAATGATGACTATAATCTAGAATCACATGAGACGAATGAGTTCATTTGATCATATGATCAAGTTTCATGTACCAAACTCGCATACATTCTTAGCGAGAATATTTATCGAACCAAGTGGCATCCCAATACTCGATGAGATCTACGTCCTAGTAACACCGTCTACCACAATTTGTGGTGTTACCATATCACCATTTATAGGTGACGAACGTCCATGACCGGACACAATTCTTGCAGACATGTTTGCAGCATGTATTTAATCTCGTCAATTTTGGGAACTTGGTGAGACACATTAGGGACAAACTACGACAATTCCAAGTCGTTCTACTCGAACATGATCGTTTGCATCTCCCCCTAACGACGGGAAGACTGGCTCATCAAAGTGACTTATGAGATCGTCTGCCAAGGTATATTTTAAACGGACTATGAGTGAAAGCGCATGTCATATTCATCATTTATAACCCATCATAATGCGTTGTGGTGACGCACTTTGGCACATGAACATGTGGACGATAAAGGTTTTTATTGTTAACACAATCTAGTTAACAAAATGCATACTGTTACACTCGTAACTAAGCATTTGAATGATGATAGGTATAGGTGAATATGACATGTTGACCTATGCTACATAACCGTAGCTACTGGTCTTGAGAATCCAATAAAACCGCCATCATGCACCACCGGACATAAAGAAACGATTGAACCGATGATAGGCCGTTGGTTTTATCGAACCTATAGTGCTTTCTTGAAGATTTCACTCCCTTCACCAGCGCCAGCACCTCAAAATTTTGTGAGCATGTATGAACGGGTGTTTAGGATTCCAAAACCATCAACCTTGTGGTCATAAACCGGTTGAAATGACATCGAACTGGTTGTTGGGACGGCTAGTGGTATGTGAAAACTTCATTTAGTGGTCCACCTCCTTCCAAGTCTCCAAATGGCACCAAAATTTGTGAGAGGGTAGCCTTGGATGTTAGGAAGTACTCTTTAACTTCTTGGAACAAACCCTTGAACCCTTGTAGTTTCTTAATGTCGATTGGGATTTCGTTTAATATTGTTGATTCGTAGCGGTGTTATTCTCGTAGTGATTGTGTTATTGATTTCTCGCGAAGGTGGTCGGATTTTGGGGCTATTTCGAAGCAAGTATCTTGCCCATACATTACGTGTTGTGTGGATTTAATAGTTGGTAATCGACGATACGTGCTGAATGAATGTCTATAATTAACTTTCAAATGAATCAATATGCTTTTCAATATTTCCTTAAAGATGACTCGTATGATTTTGTTGTTAAATGTGCTTGTCTAAGTATGTGTATTATTGTTGAGTATATGAATACCTTACTTTCGTAGGGTATCGTTTTGTGTGATTATGTCGTTTGTAGATTTAAAGTTTAACCTTTCGTTGAGGTATGTGTGGGGGAACGTGTGTTTATTGACGATCATGCGACATTGTGAGATAAAGGTGGTAACTCCTTTATGAGGAGGTTGTGCCGTTCGGCGTGGTTGGAAAGGTATTTTCTCTCGTTGCTATGTTATTGGTACTAGCTGCATCGTTGAATTCTAGTGTTAATTGTATCGTTACTTGGTCGTGAGTATGTGTTGGATGAACTGGCCATTCTAGTAAGGTACCTCGACTATATATACTGTGATTGACCTTCGAGGCTTGTGGTTTGCAACTATGAATTATGATCTTTCGGGTGTGTGAGTTGTTTTCCTTCCACCCGGAGCGTTCGACGGGACGTTTGGGGGTCGATACTAAGGGGTACGGCCACGGAAGTGGACTTGGGTGCGTGTGTCGTTGATCTTCCACCCGGAGCGTTCGATGGGGTGTCTGGGGGACGATACTAAGGGGTACGGCCACGGAAGTGGTTTCCCACCCAGAGCGTTCGATGGGGCATCTGGGGGGCGATACTAAGGGGTACGGTCGCGGGTTACCAGGTGTGGTTTTCATCTTAAGAATGATGTTGATGTTTTCGTTAATTGTGATATTGTTCGGAGTATCACAATGCTTTGTGCTCGGGGTCGAGAGACATTATATATCGAGTCTTGGTGCTTGGCTAGAATGGCATAAGAATAATGTATTATGTATAATGTGTCCTTGTAAGTGAATTGAAGTGAATGATCGGGTCGTGGACCCTGTGTTTTGTGACCGGAATTGTTGGATCGTGGACCCCGTGTTTTGTTAGCGGATTTTCATTTTGGAAAATGAACTTTGGACTGTGGCTCTAAGTGGCTTTCTAGGAATTAAGAACTTTTCAATTTCAAATATTTTCAAAACCCCCGAGATTTGGAAGTGTTTTCAAAGTGCTTACTTGTTTCGTTTCTAGCTTCAAGACTTGAACTATTTAACTAAATAATATGTCTCGGAAAGTCATTCGTTGTATTCTCGGAATGTGTTGTGTATGGCTCATATTTGCATTTTATACTTGTACTAGCAAAACAGTGGAGTTTTGCTAACCCCCGAGTATTTGTGGGGTGGATGTCTGTTCTGAGTCTAGGTACATGCAGGTTTTGGGAGCAAAACACAGGATCGGTGCGAAGGATGATAGAAGACGAATGATACTAATCACATGAAGGCCAGTTTTGGATACAGTCGCTCGGAGTTCGCTCTATGGTCTTTTCCGCGGTTGTACTTTTGTTTGTGAGTGTATTTTACCCTTGCATGGGTATGAGTCGAGATAGAGATGTATACTTTGATTGTATGTTAGTATAAAAGACCAAATCGGTCTATTGGTTTGTTATTTTGTTACGTCGGTATGTAATGTAATGTGTTGTTTCGATGTCCAGCCTGGTGGATCCTCACGGACAGGGTCTGCGGCGTGTAATATTCCCGATTTGATTTCGGGGGTGTTACACAGTTCAGATGTTTTCTTGTGTGTAGGTCCGATCAGGAAGTTCACTCGTTGGAATTATCCGAACCACTTGGATAAGGGCTGATCCGATACGTTTTGGCAGCATGAGTTTGGTTCCGTTGTCGAGAAACGTCGAAGAACTTCTTTCAGATAACCACAAATCATGGCTGAAACTGCCTAAGACGGGCAAGAGACCAGTGTCACCTCTGGTGACCAGAACCCGCCTCAATAGACAAATCGACAAAACACGGTCGTCGCTGCTAAAAACACGGTCAATATTGCCAATAATACTACGGAACTTCCTCCGCCACCTTACCACAGTGCAGGCATGACCCTGCACAATCGGGGACTTCCTCCCCCAGCGACCACGAGTATCTATGGCCGTCGGAGACGAGCGGAATCCTGAACGACCCAGCCCCATAATAATGACGATGGCCCCCGCGTCTGCCTCCAATAGACAGAAAGACTTTACTCCATCAGAATTTAATAACGCTCCAACAGTTGGCCGAAACTCAAAGGGCCCTTCTGGAATATGACCCAGATAATTCCATGGCACATCCCCTTCAACCCTCCAAAACTATGACAACGGGAGGAATCCATAAAGATAGTAATAGGTCTCCACCGGTGGGTAATCGACGTGACGGACCCCCTCCGGTAAAACCAACTCAAAATCGTCCCAACCAATTTAAAGGATGGTGGGACAGAAGAGACCGATGAGGAGAAGATCTGAGGGATCAATTAAATAGGCGAAGAGAGCAAGAGGCCGAGTCTCCCGAAGTCAGAATAGTGGGAGAGAGGCGGCCTAAGGACGACCTAAGAAGAGCTCCTAGGCTGACATCTCCCCATCACAATTCCCCTATCCGGCCCCTGTCGGGTCCGGCTGGGAGTCAAGTTGTAGGGGCGAAACAAGACGACCGAGGAAGGCAAAGTCGAGGTAGAGGCGCAAAAAAGAAAATAAGCTCCTGCAGTAGCTCATATCTGGAAGCTCGCATCTTATGGGAATTGAAAGAGAGAATAGATAACATGGAAAACAAGCAGGGACATAGTAGACCAAGAAATGAGTATGATGTTATGCATCCCTTTGCTCAGTTGATTGTCGATTCGCCTCTGAATCCTCATCTTAAGCTCCCAATATAGACAAATACTCGGGCACTTCTGACGCTAGGGACCATCTTCAATCCTTTGAGGGCATGATGGCCCTGGTCTCTAACCAAGACGACATTCTTTGTAAAGATTTCGCCAGCACCTTGGCTGCAGCGGCCAGGTCCTGGTTCATAGATCTAGAGAATAGGAGCATCAATTCATTCTCAAAATTGAAAAGACAATTCTTGGAATACTTCGCCACGGCAGGAGCAAGAAAGAAACGATTGTCTGACTTAGCAAACACCATTTAAGGAAAGAACGAGTCAACCATAGATTTCTACAACAAATTCAGGACCTTGGACGACTCCATAGAAAAGCGCCTCACGGAGAGGGAGATCATTGTATCCTTCACTAACAGACAGAGATCTGAAGCCCTTACCCATGAACTGTTCATAAGGGAGCCAGCGACAAAGTCAGACCTACACCACATGGCCTACGCTACAGGCCTTGTTGAATAAAAGAAGAAGCAGAGGTCAGAGAAAGGAGATCGGGACCGAGATAGGGACGTAGAAAGCAAGCCGACTGACGGCGCCTATTTTCGAGGCTCCAACGGCGCAGGATTTAAAGGTAAAAATAGAACCAGAGGAACAGAGAAAGTCGAGGTCTTTCCCCTCCTCACAAAGTTGATCTCAGAGATACTCAACTTGGTTGATCTGCCTCCACCCAAGCCCATCAGAGACAACCCGAAATACCCTAAAGACGCCAACAAATACTACGCCTATCATAAGGATAATGGGCACGAAATGGAGAATTGTTACTCCTTGGAAAAATTGGTGCAAAGATGGATCCACAAAGGGAAGATAGATCGGTATGTCATGAAGAAAGATGGTAAGAGGATACGGGACGATAGGCTAGAAGAGAAAGGAGATAGGCCGCCCAGGGCCAAATTACACGTCATCAGAGAAGAAATCCCCTCAAGTACCAAATTAAAAGAGCAGATCCATGAGCTAAGTAAGGTGTATCACATCCCATCATGGATTCATAGGGGCGAGGAGGCAATAAGCTTTTCTCCCAACGAGTTGGCAGGAAACAGAGCCACAAGGGAACAACCCCTAGTGATCAAAGGGAGGACAGATAACTGCGAATCAGAGAGGCTCCTAATTGACTCAGGGGCCGCGAAAGATATCCTATACTACAGAACATTCAAAGAGATGGGGCTACCTGACAGCATGCTATCTCCTTACAACGGAAGACTAGAAGGATTCACAAACCATAAAGCAGAGGCAAAAGGGACTATGGACCTAATACTTGAGGTTGGAGACTTACCCTTCCGAACCTCAGCCACTATAACATTCATTGTTGTGGACTTAATATCAGATTACCATGCCATTCTGGGCTCTCTGAGTCAAGGCAAACTCGGCATGGTCGCCTCCCTACCTCACCAAAGGGCGAAATTTCCCACACCAGTAGGAATAGGATGTGTCCTCGGGACTCCCAAAAACTTCTTGGAACATGTCATGAGATCTAGAAAAACGAAACATAAGATGGAAATCGACACCCTAGAAAAGAACATCACCATCACCAAATCCACCAAAGTTATAGGGCTGAGCCCCTAAAGAGATATCCTCCGGGCAATGGTCGACATACCCTGGAACTCGCAGCATGCTACGAGACGCTTGAGAAAGGATTACCGATAGAAAAAGTTAAACCGAGCTATCCATTTACTTTTGACTCTCAATACAGTCAATTAAATTTATTTCCACTATGTATTCAGTATACTTACTCTCATGCTGGAGGGCCTTCGCCGGTGAAGCCCCGGCTTAGTTCATGCATTTTCTTGTGTGTAGGTCCGATCAGGAAGTTCACTCGCCGGTATTATTCGAACTGCTTGGATAAGGACTGATCCGATACGTTTTGGCAGCATCACTTTTCTTTTTCGTGGAGAGAGGGAGAGGGGGGTAAGAGAGAGAAGAAGAAAAGTATATAAATATCTTATAAATATATATGGGAACACCAGCGGCGGAGGATGTTGTCAGAAAGAAGCCTGAAGCTGACTAGCCACCGCTCACGGCGGTGATGGATATGCCACGGGTTGCTCCGCCACCCCACTAAGACGCCAAGGCTCTTTCAAGTAATTAATTTGTTTTTTTACTTGGTTTGTCAGGCTGGCCACGATTTAGGTTAGCTTGGTTCGGTAAATTTATAGGAATATCCTAGTTGAATACTTGTGAGTATTAGTCTGATTTCCTCGATATTGCATTTGGATACCACTAAATCTAGCATGTCAATTTAGCTACACGTCACAATGAAAAATGAACGTATGAAACTGTGGGTATTATCAAGCATAGTTTCTTTGTCTGAAAATTATATGTGGGTGGAAATTAATTTTGCTCATTAATTTATTTTGTATTAGAAAATGAAAAAAAATATAGATTTACAAAATTATGGATACTATTTTATTATAAAATATTGTATTTGGATATCATTTATTTTTGTCAAATAAATTTTTGTATATTTAACAATGAAAAATGGATTTACGAAACTATGGTAAGTGTTATTTGCTTACCGAAATTTGGCATTTGGAATACCTATTATCATGTTTATATTTAGCAATAAAAATAGAGGTATAAAAATATGAATCATACCAAGCGTAGTTTATTTATCAAAATATACACATTAAGATATCGTTTATTTTCTAGTATTGAGTTGTTTAATTTTCAGTGTCAGCTATAAGCATGTGAGTACTTGCAACATAGTAATTTAGTCATGTGATTATTATATTTCAGAACCAGTTATATTTATACTCGTAAATTAATTTATATTAATAATAGAAATTAATAAACACACTTTTGGATATTTCTATAATTTATTTGACTACTTAATATTGTAAAATCGCAATCTCTTATTAATTAATATTGTCTGTATTATGCACATAGTACATGCAATCTCTTATGTTCATATATATTACAATGCCGTTGCACTACTTTTATATATTATCCGCCCCAAAATTAACAATTTAATAAAATTGGAAATCAAAAAGGAAAAATGCCCAAAATTGAATATATATACACCAAAACTCGAAAACTGAAAATGGCATGAGGAAAAGAGGAGAGAAGAGAATTTAAAGTATAATTTTTATTAATTTATCTTTTCATATATAAGTTTATTAATATTTTATATATTATCTGGTTTCAATTTTCGAGACAGAATTCCAGAAATCGGATGCAAGAATCGAAACCAAAAAAAAACGTGAATAGCTCAATTTTAGATCTTTTTTTTAGTTTCTAGATATAAAGTCCCCTCTAACTCTAGCCCATGACATTCCCCATTTGTCTAAAAAAGAAAATAATAAAAGAAGTAGTTCTTATATATTTATACAATATTTATAAATTAATTATATAAATATAATACAAAGTATGGGATACTCTTAGTTAATAAAATTGGTTATCTAACACAATATATACCCGTTATTTGGTATCTAACTCTTAGCCTTCAATGAAGTATATTTTATTTAGATACTAGCAAGTAGCAGTATGATTACCTGATATATTGCATTTTAGATACCAACTCAACCCGTGATTCTTATGGTTACTGCAGTATTGTGATATTCTGCTACCTACGTAAATCTCCATTTCCACCCATCTTACCTGCTCCATGACCCGCATATCATCTTATATAAGAAAAAGTTATAATTATTTAAATCATTTATGTTTGATAATTTAGAAGAAGTTTAACTTAAATGTATTTTTTTAAATAAATTTACACATGAAAATATATTTATTATAATTTTAAAATATTCAATTGCATCTTAAATATAATAAACTATATAAAATAAATTAATATAAGTGGGGCTAATGAGGACAGGGATGGGACGGGGCGGGAATAGGAATGATACAACCTAAGATCTATCCCCGCCCCACCATCTATTTAGGGTACGACTTTCATCCCCGTACCCGCCCCACCACCCACCAAACCTTCCCCATCCCGACCTAATTAGAGCGAATGAGGGGCGGGTCTCAATCACTGACATCCCTAGACTTTCACTTTTATCTAATTCCCAAAATAAGTTTCTCATTTAGTTATTGTTGGCCACTAAGTATACAGAATACAACTTGGAAAGTGTTTAAGCAACAAGCTATGCGTTTTACAAATTAGAGTGCGTAGCGGAAGTCTTGTTAAAGATAGTTTGCAGTGTATACTTGAAAATAATCACAGTAATGAAAACAATAAATTGCAGAAGGTAAATAACACAAGATTTAAAGTGGTTCGAGGTAAACCCCTCTACGTCCACTGGTCCTCCACGCAGGAGTAAAACATTTTATTATAAACACTGCGTACACAACTACGTGTCTATAATCAAACCTATCCTCATATCGTTCTCACAGATTGATACAAAGACTGCAACTTTCAACCATTCACACAGATTGGTTAAAGCTAACTCTTGACTTGCTTCTTCATACACAGTTCCAAAGCTTCGTCTTATTCGTCCCACACAGGTCGGAATAACTTCTTCAGTTCACACAGAACTAGGTTTTTACTCAAAGGTAAAAGTAAGGTTACCAGGTAAGAACAGCAGCTTGAATATGAAGTTCTTGAGCTGATGATGGCTGTTCTTGGTGACTAAGTATATTTCTTCTTCTTAGATGTGAATGATACTTGGAAGAAATATATTTTGCTCTTGTAAGCTTGATCTGATGATAATAAATATTTAGTCTTTTGATCGTTTGAATGTCGCTTGTAAGCTTGTATGTATTTTTGTATTCTGATCTTCAAACTCTGGGGTATAAATAGCTTTCTGAATAGATCCGTTGGGAATAGATCCATTGAGCCAATAGTCTGTTCCAACGTGTTGATGGACAAGATCTGGTTTTTGCTCCTTGTTTGAAGATCTCTGTATGATGGTATTTAAATACTTTATCCCTTCAATATTTAAATACTTCTTTTCAAACGGGTCTTTGACTTTAGTGAATAAAGCAGATTCCGTTTCAATGGTTTTCAGTCCTGTTGGATATGTGTTTGAATATCTTTACACTTTACAGCTGGATCGCTGGATCCAATAAGTTGATTGACTAACGCTGTATGGAATGATGCTGTATGAATGATTCAGGACAGCTTCCATACTTGGTGTCATATCGCTTTGAGCTTCTTGCTGTATGATAGGCAATTATCCTTTTGCTATATGATGAGGCAACGCAGGATGCAGGATAAATTGTACAGCAATATGAACAGCTTTGTAACAGCTACTTGCTGTATGATGTATTGTTGTTTGGAACCACTTGCTGTATGAAGCTTGTTGTGTGGTAATTATCAAAACAACATTGTTTTTCCCAATAATTTCCCCCTTTTTGATAATTGCCAACAAAACCTTGATGCCAAAAACCTTTGAAACATCTTTGTTTCGAGAGGCTTTCTTCTTGATCTTCTGTCAAATGTTCTGGCCTTCGGCAAATTAAAGCAATGTGAACTGCTCGTAGGCAAGTTCTAAAAAGATAGAATCTAATAGCAAAGTGTTTTTACAACTTAAACTTATGATTGGCGCACAGGCACAATCTTACAGTGTAATCTAGTTGAATACAACTTAACCTATGAACTATTCGCAGACAAATTCTTACAGCTTATATTCTTAATAAGTTTTCATACTTGTTTTTAGCAAATGAATTTATTCCGTAATCATACAGGAACACAGTAGATTACGAGTTGTAATTTTTCAAGACAAAAATATATTTTATTGATGAAGAGCGAAGACTACAAAAAAATGGAGATACAAAATTTTTGTTGTTTCAGAAATAAAATACAGGAAGGATCTTACAAGCTAACTCCTATAGTCAGCATGTCTCCAAGGCCTGCTTGGATCATTCTTTGTTCCCTTCCACCAATTTTGCAAGGCATCCCTATTTCGATTTAAGTACATAGCTCTTCCTTCAGCTGATTTATCGAAAACAAGGATCCAGTCTTCCGGGCGGGTAACCAGATCTCCTTTCGTGTGTTTGGATTTTAACTTTTGCTGTAGGGGGAGCTTTCCTTCGTCCAACCTCTTTTTGAATTCCTCGACAGCTTCCTGCAGTATCTTACAGCTGTTGAATATGGGGGATTCCCTGATAAGAACAACAAAGTATCTTAACAGTTCATTCTTCCACCTATCCTTTATCTCGTCGGCCGTTGGCTGTCGGTTGGCCGGGAGAATTATCATTTTCAGTTTCTGCACGAGGTTTTTCCAAGGAAATTTAGGGTCGTGGAATTCCGGATGAGCTCCCTGTATCCTAACAGTGTGAGCAGGAGATGATAATCGAGAGATTGCAGCAGTAATGCTATCTTCTAATGCAGCTTCCATGTCCTTTTCTTGCTCCAGCCTTAATCTCTTTGCAGCTTCTCTAGCCTCTTCCCCCTTTTTGGCCTCATCAAGATAATAGACCTTCTCATCTAGGCGTTCCAGGATTTTCAGTGCGTCATCCTGTTTGGTCTCAAAACTAGACATTCTATCAACTAGTGATTTGAGCACTAGTGACATGTCATCAATCTTTTTGTCGTGGCCTCGAAGGTGGGATCCAGCTTCAACAAGGGCTGATGCAGTCTTGGCTTCAGAAATACGAAGCTTGGCTTGTTCTTCCAATAGAATTTGCTCCTGGCACTGCTGTAGTTTATTGAGAGCTTGCCTCATGACGGTGGGCAGAATGCGAAAGGCTTCTTCCACTTGGGAGATTTCGCGCTTGACACCAGTCATTTCATCGATACCAGTCTCATGTAACCAATTAATTTCTTTCTCAACAGTGTGCAAGGCATTAACGGCGTCCTGTAGGAAAATAGTTTGGCGGCCCAGAGCATGCAGTTGCTCGTTCCTCTCTACTGTTTTGGGGGAATCAGGATTTGCATCGTCTTTGGCTCCGTTTAGCTATCAGACGACCACATGATATCATGGCCGTTGTGGTTCATCCTCAGGTAAGAAACCGTCGTCGGATTCCACTTCAACAGGTGAAGGTGCAGGGGCAGCAGGGCCTGATTCAAATTGCGGCTGTTCAGTTTGATCGGCGACAGGGGGAACTATTGCTTCCTGTTCCGATTGGTTTCTGTAGATATGGGTACAAGAGGGACTAAATCCTCCTGTTGTCTCTCAGCTTCCGCCTGGTACGGCAGAGGGCCTGATTCCTCCTATGGGATGACGGGGGCTTGGTTGTCGGCGGCAGGCTTGGGTGCCTGTTGTGAGACTGATTGTTCCTCCGCGACATGAGGGACTGAATCCTCGCTGTCTTAAACATTTTCTTGTTGTTTAGAAGGGGGCTGATGGTGACTTGATGTCCCTTCTCCTTGTTGATGTGTCCTTAAAAACTCCTGTTCTCTTGCTTCTTCACGACTCATCCGCAGACCGGCCTGGAAGGAGTCATCGTCTGAGTCGTGGTCAGTTTTTGGACTGATAGGAAGTGTTTCTACGGACAGGGATTTTCCTTTCTTTCTAGCATTAGCTTTGTCCATTAGATGGCTCGAGATTAGCTCTTTGCAGCAAAGGTTATCCCATTGGATCAGGACTTCAACATTCTGAGAGTCGGTCACCTCCAGAACTGTAACATCCCGAGATATTCAGAATAATTACAGCGCCGTAAACCCTTTTGGTAAGGATTTACAAGGCTAATTTTAAAAGGAGTGTAAATATAAACCAATCGTACAACTGAAGTTCAAATACAGATTTGATTCAAGCGATCAAATAAGTTAACTTATACAACCAAATCGAAAGGACATTATTAAAACAGACGTACTCGAGTACTAAATAGACCAAGAAGACAAATCACAATAACAATAAACATCAACCACATCACTGAGCCATCTCATCGTCCTGTCGGTACCGTGGTTGCTTCCCCGCTCCTCGGCTACCTGAACATCAAAACAATGTCCACCCCCGAAGGGGTTAGCAAAACAATGCTAGTACAAGTATCGTAATACATAAATCATCAATGCATCATAAAACATGCAAAACGGACTTCCGTCACCGTAATCCAACGATGCGAATCCTCACGATTCCATCAACTCGATCTGAGGTAATCCAGCGATCCAGCGCCCTTGGTATAGATCCCCATGATGATCCCGTCGGACCAACGCATGGTGGAAAACCCGTCCAGCGATCCAGCGCCCTCAGCATAGATCCCCATGATGATCCCGTCGGACCAACGCATGGTGGACATTCAATCCAGCGCCCTCAGCATAGATCCTCATGATCCCCTCGGATCATTTATACCATAAATCAATCAGCTATGCATACATATATGCATTTCAATATGTTCATCAATACGAACAAATAACAACGAATACCACGAGAAATTTCAGAAATACATCTCATATTCAACAACATGAACAAAGCCACAAGCATGATCAAAGTTTCAATATAAATCGAACTCGACATATGATACTTGCCTCGAAAATGGCAAGAACGAAACACTTCAATGATCTCAACACACTCGAAGGCCGCCTCTTTCGATCAACGTAACAAGCTCGAACCTTAACAAAAGTAATGATATACAAATCATCTCAAGTCGAACGATGGCCTAACAATTCGGTCTACGGCCCAAAAGATCAAAATAAACAATCTGCCTGGACTGCTTAGCGTGCGCTACGTACTCTACGTAACGTGCGCTAAGCCTGCCTGTTAGCGTACGCTATCGTATAAGCCTAGCGTACGCTAGCCACGGACTGACAGTTGACTCGGCTGATCTCATAACGTACGTTACGTACGAAATCGTGTGTTAACCCAATCCCGATAGCGCACGTTAACTAACGTATGTTAGCGTGCGCTAAGCTTGCATGGCAGAATACTGCTAACAGAAAACTGGGTTCATGAATTCTATGGTGATAATACAAGTCACCCTCGAGCATATCATGCTAATAAGGTTTGTGGAAGTTCTATGGTTATGAGATACAAATATACGGATAATCATCTCAACATCATAATTCATCTACGATCTTCAAGAAATATTCTAAGTTCCATTCGTTCTACGTTCCAAAACGCATGATTCCAAAGTATAAAACGTAACAACTGGGTAATATCCGTTTACTGATCATAAATCGATTTGAAAATGCTTAGGAGTCCAAATATTGTGATGGTTCAAAGGTTCAAACGATATATAGTGTCGATACGTCAAAAGTATCCTTCTAACATGTGATGACCGATTATAAACGAAATACTGGCTATCAAAACATGATCAACGTCCTTAAGAACAATACTAATATCAGTGAAGAATCACCTACCTCAAGGTAGTGAAGAACACGGAGGAAATCGAAGCAATCGACAGAAGGCAGACACCAATCTCCAACGATGTACGATATTCAATCACGAGCTAGGATGTTGATATGAAGTGTTTAGGATGAAGGAAGTTATGTTCTAAGTGTAAGAATTTGGGTAATGGGAGAAGAAAGAACTGAAATCACGAATAGGATGCTGTCCTATTTATTAGAAATGGCTATTAGCGCGCGCTAGACCCTGCTCGTAGCGTGCGCTAACGGCTCACTGACTTAACTGTATTCAGCACTTAGCGTGCGCTACGCCTATACCTGTAGCGTGCGCTAAGGCGTTGACTTGGCTTTTCCCAAAAGCCGTCCAGGTTCATCCCGACACGATCCGACAGGGGTCCCCCGGCCAGATCTCACCTACCGCACGTCTCAATCAAATTGACCACGCATAGCGTGCGCTACTGCTCCTTTGTAGCGTGCACTATTGAGTCCATGTTAGCGTACGCTACACATAGCCGATAGCGTGCGCTACATGCGCAGAATTACAATTTTTAAATCACATACATGAAATCATAAGCTCGACAATATCGGATTATGAAATACGGAGAATAATACTCAGATCAAGTACAACGATTACAATATCACAAATTCCAATTACATATCAGAAATCTCGGGTATTACATCCTTCCTCCCTAAAAAGAAGTTTCGCCCCGAAACTTAAGATGAAAACAATTCTGGATATCTAGCCTTCATACTGTCCTCCGTTTCCCAAGTGGCTTCTTCGACTCCATGTCGTGACCATTGTACTTTAACCAAGTGTATTGGTTTATTCCTCAATTGTTTGATCCGGCTCTCAAGTATCTTGATTGGTCTCTCTTCGAAGGTGCCATCATTAGCTATCTCGATCTCGTCGAAATCAATGACGTGACTGGGGTCTGGTACATACTTCCACAATTGGGATACGTGAAACACATTGTGAACGTGACTCAGCGATGGCGGTAAGGCCAACCTGCATGCTAAATCTCCAACTCTCTCGAGGATCTCAAATGGTCCGATATATCTCGGACTAAGCTTGCCTCTCCTTCCAAAACGGAAAATCCCTCGTGTAGGAGACACCTTCAATAGTACATGGTCCCTAGCGTCGAACTCTAGAGGGCGACGACGTATATCTGCATAAGATTTCTGTCGACTCTGGGCAGTCAACAATCTTTCTCGAATCAAAGCTACCTTCTCTTGAGTCTGAATAATCAATTCCGGTTCCGTCCCGATCAAATCCGAAGAATCATCCCAACACAGGTGTGATCGGCATCTTCTCCTGTACAAAGCTTCAAATGGTGCCATCTTAATAGAAGCATGCCAACTGTTATTATAGGTGAACTCGATCAAGGGCAAGTGAACTTCCCAATCAGTTGACCAATCTAATGCACAAGCTCTAAGCATGTCCTCTACTGTCTGTATAGTCCTTTTGGTGACCGTCCGTTTGGGGATGATAAGCCGTGCTAAAGTTGAGCTCGATTCCCAAAGCCACGTGAGCGCTTTCCAGTGCGACACGAAACGACCATCTCGATCCGAAATAATGGTCTTCGGCATCCCATGCAATCTGACTATCTCCGCAATAAATACTCGCGCCAATCTTTCGGGTCCCCATGTATCTTTAATTCCTAGGAAATGAGCCGACTTGGTTAGTCGATCAACTATAACCCAAATTATGTTCATTCCCATTCTAGTCCTTGGCATACTGGTGATGAAATCCATCGAGATATCCTCCCACTTCCATTCGGGGATCGGAAGCGGCTTTAACATTCCGGCAGGTCGCTGATGTTCAATCTTAACCTGCTGACAAGTCAAACACCTCGAAACATACTCTGCTACGTCCTTCTTCATATTCCCCCACCAAAAGTTTTGTTTTAAATCCTTATACATCTTACTGCTGCCCGGGTGAATAGAATAGGGCGCGCTGTGAGCTTCCTTCAGAATAGTCCGTCTCAAATCACCATCATCGGGGACGCAAAGTCGATTCTGAAATCTCAGAACTCCATCGTCTTGTAACACGAATCCTGGGGCTTTTCCTTTCTTTACTTCGTCACACAATCGAAGGATTAGAGAATCGTTCAACTGCTTAGACTTGATCTCCTCGACTAGTGATGAAGTCAGTTCCATCACGTAAAGTTGCCCTTGGATTCCTGGTGCCCATACTTCAATCCCCTCGCGGATCAGTTCCCGTTGGATACTGGTTTGGGATGTAAGTGCTTCCAACACTCGAAGAGAAACAGGTTTTCGGCTCAAGGCATCGGCTACCACGTTTGCTTTCCCCGGATGATAGAGAATCTCCAAGTCGTAATCCTTGATCAATTCCAGCCACCTTCTCTGCCTCATGTTTAATTCTTTACATTGAAAATGTACTTGAGGCTCTTATGATCGGTAAAGATCTGACAATGAGTGCCGTACAAATAATGTCGCCAAATTTTCAAGGCAAAGACCACCGCTGCTAGCTCCAAATCGTGAGTCGGGTAATTAACCTCATACGGTTTCAATTGCCGAGAAGCATAAGCAATCACCTTATCCTTTTGCATCAATACACAACCTGCACTCGATTCGAAGCGTCGCTGTATACCATGAATCCATCAGTTCCATCTGGCAATGCTAAAATAGGTGCTGTCGTCAGTCTCTTCTTAAGCTCATCAAAACCAACCTGGCATTTCTCATCCCACTTAAACTTTTGAGTTTTCTGTAACAGCCGAGTGAGCGGACGAGCAATTTTAGAAAATCCCTCTACAAAGCGGCGATAATATCCAGCAAGTCCTAAGAAACTCCGGACTTCTTTCACGTTATTAGGGGCTTCCCATTCCAAGATTGCTTCGACTTTCTTCGGGTCCACCTGAACTCCGTCAGCTGATATCACATGCCCAAGGAAAGTTACTTCCCTAAGCCAGAACTCGCATTTTGAAAGCTTTGCATACATCTGTTCCTTCCTCAAAGTGCTCAAGACCACACGCAAATGCTCGGCATGCTCCCCTACGTCCTTCGAATATATCAAGATGTCATCAATGAAGACGACCACAAATTTATCCAAGTATTCCAAGAATACCCGATTCATCAATTGCATGAATACCGCAGGAGCATTGGTAAGTCCAAATGGCATTACTACAAATTCATAATGCCCGTACCGGGATCTGAAAGCAGATTTCGGTATATCCGATTTCTTAATCCTCAACTGGTGGTATCCAGATCGCAAGTCAATCTTCGGGAATACTCTTGCCCCTTGCAGTTGATCAAACAAGTCGTCGATCCGAGGTATAGGGTACTTATTCTTGATCGTCATCTTATTGAGCTCCCTGTAATCAATACACAGTCGGAGGGATCCGTCTTTCTTCCGGACAAAGAGAACGGGCGCTCCCCAAGGAGAAACACTAGGTTGGATATAGCCCTTCTGTAATAATTCCTCCAGTTGCTTCTTGAGTTCATACATCTCGGTTGGCGCCATGCGGTATGGTGCCCTGGAAATAGGAGCTGCTCCAGGCTCTAATTCGATAGTGAATTCCACTTCTCTCTGTGGAGGTAACCCAGGTAGTTCGTCAGGAAATACATCTGAGAACTCATTCACAACTGAAATAGACGAGAGCTCTACTCCTTCCTCTTTCCTCATGGCATAGCACCAAAGTCCGTGACATCCCTGCTTCAGTAATTTCACGGCTTTCATTGCTTTGATCAATTTTCCTGAGCTTCCTGGTCTCCATCCTCGGAATAAGTATTCAGATCCGTCATCAACAATGATAGAAATGACTCTCTCTCGGTAGTTCAGAATAGCTCCATAACGGTTGAGCCAATCGTCTCCGAGAATTAAATCGTCACCGTAGACGTCAACCACAATAAGGTTCGATATCCAATCTCTCCCTCCTATAGTTACTGGAAAATCCCTAGCTTCTAGGGTTCCCACAATTTTCTCTCCGCTCGGTAATCCCACAACATAAGGTTCACAATCATACAAGCACGAGATTTTCAAACGATTTACACAGTTCAAAGATATAAAAGAATGCGTAGCTCCCGAATCGAACAAGACACTAACTGGTTGCAAAAGGATCTGAATCATACCTGATGCAACTGCTGTGTTCTGATCATCCTTCTTCATCTCGTAAATACGCGTAGGAACGGACCCAGCACTGGATGCCTCTCTTTTCCCAACATTCTGCTGCGGGAAACCGCTCTGCTGCGTCTGGTTTACACTAGTGTCCTTCGGAACCGGTACAGGAGTGCGAGTACCAAAAGATCGGGTCGCATTCCCACAAAATGTTGCGCGATGTCCTTCCTGTCCACACTCGAAACAGGTCACAGCAGGCGCGAAGCAATCACGTCGAACATGTCCCGCTTTGCCACAGTTATAACACTTCTTCCCTGCGTCTGAAACAGTTGGTGCTGCCCGGAACTTCTTTCCACCTCGAGAAGGATGCAGAGGTCTCCTGGATGAATGAAAAGAGGACTGAACCCTTGCGAGGCCCGCTACTCTTATTCTCCGTGAAGTTGCCAGACACCTTCTGTTTCTTTGCTTCCGTCGATTTCTCTACTGCTGCCTCCTTCATATCATAGGCCAACGCCTTGTCCTTGTAATATCCGGAATTTCTACTACCGATGTTTAATATTATTTTATCCGAGTTATGTTGTACAGCGTGGAATCTGTACAGTATGGATAAAATAATGAAGGACTGAGATGTCAGTATTGGTATAATTGTTGTATTTGGTCGAAAATTGTATTTAAGAATATTATTGGATTCAGTGTTTGTGTTCAGTGTGTCTTATGTTCGTTTTTGATATATCGAGACGTTGGACAAGAATAGCTGAAATTGGCTAAGTGTAACACTATTAGCGCACGCTAATAATCATGAGTAGCGCACGCTATCGTGCAGGTTTAGCGCACGCTACAGATATAAGATAACGCACGCTAATGCAGTCCGATCGGAAGGAATCTACGCGTGGACCAGGCCACTTTCGGCGCACGTTCTGATAAGTCAACGGATGTTGTAATGTAGTGTTAGCGCACGCTAATGCATGTTGATTAGCGCACGCTAACTGTATATCGGTCAACAGGTAATCTTGGCTTTATTGGTTGCTTTCGGCATGTGGGGTCACGAGCATCTTCGTGGTAGGTGTAGACTGTAGCAAGTCAACTGGTATTAGCGCACGCTAAAGGTAAATGACTTGCGTACGCTAAGCAGGATGTTTTACGTACGTTAATGCATGGGCATTACGTCGTAAGCTAGTTTACGGCGAGGCGGTAGCCTGCGGGCTTCGATAGCGCACGCTAACAAAGTCGTAGCGCACGCTAAGATCATTGTGCACGCTAAACATAAGGTTTAGCGCACGCTAGTAATATACTTTATAAAAGGGGTCAGACGGGTTTTGAGATGCATTTAGTCCATTCTTTCTCCTTCAGTCGATAGAGAGAGCTTTGGGAGGTTCTGGAGGTTCCCAAACACCGTGAGATGATAATCTTTAACAAACATTAGATTGAGAGCTTGGATTCAAGCCTTGTTCTTCAAGTTGTTCATGATTCTTTGGATGGAGTTCTAGTGTTCTTCTTTTTGGTTCATCTAAACCAGGTAATATTCGTAATCCTTCGTTAGTGGTTCGTTTTTCTTGGATGATTTCATGCAAGGAGCATGTTGGATAATCATATGATGATGTTCAATGGAATTTTGATAAGAGTTTCGGACGTTAGTTAAGATTCTTCATACCATAAGGATGTTGATTCATTTAACCCGATCTAAGAAGGATTTCTGAATCTTGGTAATTATATTGGTTGATATAAATGAGATGAATCATGATACTAGGTTGAATTCCAGATTTAGCATGATACGATCCTTGTTATCGAGTCGGTTTGATTGTTGATGTTGTTATTGATATATGGACATTGACATGATCATGGTGATAATTATGTGGTCGTTTATCTTCAAGAGATATGGAGATTTATGTCTTCCTTCATTCGGTTTTGTAGTCGCAATATGTGAGTCGATGTTTGGAATACATGCCACTGTACAGCATTAGCGCACGCTAAGCTTACTGGCTAGCGCACGCTAACGGGACAACTTAGCGCACGCTACGTTATGCGTTTAACGTACGCTAAGTAGGCAGACAGTGCAGTATTTTTGTGTTTTGATTATGAATTCGTGATGGTTTGACTTGGTTGGTTCTGACTGTGTTTATTCGAGGTTGTGTTGAACCGTTGAGTTCGATTGGTTAGTTTTATCGGTTGTTGATTGTTATCGGATATGTGTTATTTGATTTCTTCGATAGGTTGAGACTATTGATCGGTGATTATAACCGGATATTGCGGTCGTGTTCGAGTATGTCCATTGTATTGCTTTTGATCGGGGCTGAGGAGCTCATAGACAAAGGCATTATGACTGGTAGCGGCTTCATCATCATCGTATCGGTATCGAGGCAAGTTATTACGTGCTCAGTTATAATATTTAATGAATGGTTTTGATTTCATTTCGTTTATAATGCATATGACGATGATTATTATTGTGAACTTTGGGTATTCGGATCGCATATCGTTCTTTCGATTCTGGGAGGTAAATCATAATGTATATGCTTTATCTCAGTTATTGGTATGTTCGAATATCGAGGTTACATTATGGTAAAGACGAGGATATGAATATCTATAGTTCATCGTACGTTTGGATCGCCGAGCATTGAGGATAATCGTCGGTGATGATTGGACATCGAGGTTGCTCCCGAAGGACTCGGGGCAAGTATTCCATATTGGTTATGGTTTAGTGTTATTTATTTTGGTCTCGTACATTTTCTTTCATGTTGTTGAACATGGAGTCGTCCTAGTAAATTGTCATGTTATCGTGCATGTTATGTTGTTCATGTTGATGAACATGTTGATTTGCATATGTGTATGCATATTGTGTTGTTTATGTTGTGTAAATAATCCGATGGGATTATGAGGATCCATGCTGAGGGCGCTGGATCGAATGTCCACCATGCTATGGTTCGACGGGATCATCATGGGGATCTATGCCGAGGGCGCTGGATCATTGGACATGTTTTCCACCATGCGTTGGTTCGACGGGATCATCATGGGGATCTATGCTGAGGGCGCTGGATCGTTGGATTACCAGTATTGTGTTGATGGAATCTTGTGAATTCGCATCATTGATTTTATCATGTGTTGTTGTGCATATGTATATTGTTGGTTATCCACCTCGTGTTGATCTGTAGGATCATCGTGGGATCTATGCTGAGGGCGCTGGGTCGTCGGATTTCCATTGAGTATACATGATTGTTATTGTTATGATCATATTGACGCGGTCATATGAGTATGCATTTGTAGGTCTTATGTTAGGACCTTATCCGTATTGCATTGTTCTGATCCCGGATTAGACTGATATGATTATCGTGGCACATCATATCTCGAGGTATGTTCCATATTTGCTTTGGTCTTGTCTTTGGTGGACAATCGGTTATCGTCTTGGGATTTGATGATATTATTCGATGGATCGTATTGGTCAGAAATGGTAGATTTCCGTATCGTGAGTTGGTTATGATAGTTTGAGTATCTTGAGTATTGTTTGAGGTACAATACAGATATTATGTTCGAGTTTATTGGTTAATCGAGTACATGATGTAAAATGTGATAATGGTTATTCTGATGAGAATTACTTGAGTAAGTAAAGTTATGGCGGTAAGATTACATTGGTCGTATTCTTATTTTGTATTCTCATTGGTATGTATTATTGATGTGATGTGATTGATATCATTGTTGGATATTATGGCTGACCCCGTCGTGGGATTTCTTTTTAGGTTCTCGGAGTATCGAGCTTGTAGCGGTCGTGAAGAGATGAGCTTCCCGGAGGATACTGGCTAGGACATGTTGTGTGCATTGAGTTTCTTGATTGGTTCTTGTATTCCGCTGCTAGAGTATCTTCATGGTCGGTCTTTTCATTTGCGTGAGTATTTTGAAATGCTCTTTTGGTATCTAGTAACTGAGGTTACTTTGGAAATCGTTTTCTAAACTTTTGAGTGTCGGCTGTTTGGCCTTGCGA
This sequence comes from Orobanche coerulescens, assembly GCA_033398695.1. Lineage (NCBI taxonomy): Eukaryota > Viridiplantae > Streptophyta > Magnoliopsida > Lamiales > Orobanchaceae > Orobanche > Orobanche coerulescens. Next base: position 59,446,384 of record CM065806.1, read on the forward strand.
TTTCAAATGAGTTTTTACGACGGTTTTTGATAAATGGATTTTATAAGTCTTTGTGAATTTTTAAAGATAGTACCGTCGTTGGCCTCTTGGGCATTTGTAAATGTTTGCGAAAATTTCCTTCAGCCTTGTGGGTTCCATCTCGGGGCCCACGGCGCTGTAATATTTCCGGTCGGATCTGGGGGTGTTACAGAATATGATATCAGAGATTAGGTTGAGAAAACCTAGGCATTTAGGTCGAGTTGGGTCGTGTTTTGGTCGCGTCATTCGAGTTGTCGATTGACTAATACTAGAGCCGTGAGTTTTTTTTTTGTTGTTCACTCGGGCTTGTGCGTTGTGATTTACCAGCGTGGTGCTGGGTTTGTTGTAAACTTTTCCAAATGGTGTAAACGATATTCTCTGGAATGAGATATATTGTGTTCTTGAGTTGAACTGATTTGGCAAACGTGTGTTTTGAAAACATCCATGTCGAGTATTTTCTAGAGTCGAGACATGTGGCAGTATCACGGGGAATCGTCGGCTTCACGATCTGTAAGTATTTGTATTTTTGAATTTCATTGAGATTTATTGCCGTTCTAAGTTGATATGTTTTGAGATTCAGCAGATATCATGCGTTACAGTATGAGATGTCAGAGTGGGACAGGATTGATGATCTTGAGAAACTATGATTTTGGAAATCAGTATGTTGGTTAGATTTTGGAACGGAATTGTGCATTTGGGGAGAAATATTGTGCATGGTTGAGAAGAACATGTAGCATGTAAATTCATTTTGTGATATATGAAACTGCTTTTGAGCATTTGAAAACGATACTTTTCAAAATGAATGTTTTACGGATGTTTTACGGAAAATGATTTTTGGGCCGAGACCCAATAGATTTTGAAATAGTTTTGTAACTCAGGACTTGGAGTCCGAAAAGAGTTTTCTACTTTTTAAAATTCTTCTAATGTGGAACGAGATACGGGCTGAGACCCTAATGTTTCAAAATGCTTTTTTTCTTGTTTTCTAAAACTCCCGAGATCTGTAAAACACTTTACCAATCGTTTACTTATGTTAATTCCGCCTTTCGAGGCTTTGGTTTACTTGTTCAAATGAAACTTCTCGGGAAGTATTTCGCTGTATTGATCCGTTTCAATATTTTGTCATATCATATTTAAGGTGATCCAGGATGGGTTAATGACTGACGTTGCAAGTCATATGTGGACAGGAGTTTTTAGTCAGAGTTTATATTTGAGATTTTGGAACTCTATCGTGTGGTTTTACGATGGAATATCAGTGGATATCGGTGACGAGCCGAAGTGGTATACAGGAGTATGGATATGCACAAGCATTTGCATAAATTCCATTTTATTTAATCGTGCATATTCGAAAAGAATTTTGATCGAGAACTTGGCACCAGCGAGCCGATTTAATTTTTAAAATTGATTTCGTGGTCTTACGAAAATTTATGTTTTGAGTTTTCAAACTCTTGAAAGAATTTTCGAAAAATTTGTCTTCTTGACGAGACTATATGATTTCAAACTGGTTTTGAAAGTATGATTGATATACATACGCATTTGGTGCATAGTACATAACATAGTGAAGTTGCGAGTGTGACTCATGAACTGGTTATGACATTCCTATGGTACGATGAATAGAGATCCGAACTTTGGTATGGTAGTAGCTCGACTTTACCATAGTGATCTTCGAATGATTTCTTTGTAAGTGCAGATTTGGGGTTGTTGACCTCATCTTTGGTTGTTTTGAGTATCGATTGGTTGTTCCCACTCCATGTATAATTTTTATATGTTCGACAGGTTGTGATTGGTTGTTCGTACGCCGAGGGATATGCTCACCAGTCGGGTATGTTTATTGAGATACACTGTATGTGATTGGTGTGTCATTTTGAGAATGTTATTCTTTCGTATATTTGTTTATGTGGTTCTGTGTTGATCGTGTTGGAGTTTATCACGTTGATGATATTCTCGATTGTGTTTTGACCTCTGGTAGGTCATATTGGAATTTATCATGTCGATGATAAATTCGGTTGATTGTTGATCATTGTTGGTGATCATCTGAGCGTTCGGATTTTGTGTCAATGTTTCGGGATTCGTATCGTTGTTTTGGGCAGTTGTTTCGCAGATGTATTGTGTATTATTCGTCTTATCGGAATTGGGACTTGATTATGGAATCAGGCAGACAGAATTTGATTCGGGCAGATTGCTTCATCCGAAGGTGATATATTTTGTTGAGACTCAAGGAATTGTGATTGTAAAGTGTATTGAGACTTTACAGTGAGGTCACTAGCTAGTATCTCAGGAGATCCTCGACTTTGCGCATTGGTAAGTATGCTGTTGTGGTTATTCTATAGTGATGATGATTGATCATTGTCGTGATGGTTTTGGGATATTTTGGGTTGAACGGTATGTTTGTTTGTTTTATGACGGATTGCAAGTTTCGAGGACGAAACTTATTTTAAGTGGTGTAGAATGTAATATCCGGAATTTCTACTACTGATGTTTAATATTATTTTATCCGAGTTATGTTGTACAGCGTGGAATCTGTACAGTATGGATAAAATAATGAAGGACTGAGATGTCAGTATTGGTATAATTGTTGTATTTGGTCGAAAATTGTATTTAAGAATATTATTGGATTCAGTGTTTGTGTTCAGTGTGTCTTATGTTCGTTTTTGATATGTCAAGACGTTGGACAAGAATAGCTGAAATTGGCTAAGTGTAACACTATTAGCGCACGCTAATAATCATGAGTAGCGCACGCTATCGTGCAGGTTTAGCGCACGCTACAGATATAAGATAACGCACGCTAATGCAGTCCGATCGGAAGGAATCTACGCGTGGACCAGGCCACTTTCGGCGCACGTTCTGATAAGTCAACGGATGTTGTAATGTAATGTTAGCGCACGCTAATGCATGTTGATTAGCGCACGCTAACTGTATATCGGTCAACAGGTAATCTTGGCTTTATTGGTTGCTTTCGGCATGTGGGGTCACGAGCATCTTCGTGGTAGGTGTAGACTGTAGCAAGTCAACTGGTATTAGCGCACGCTAAAGGTAAATGACTTGCGTACGCTAAGCAGGATGTTTTACGTACGTTAATGCATGGGCATTACGTCGTAAGCTAGTTCTGAGCGGCGGTAGCCTCTGGGCTTCGATAGCGCACGCTAACAAAGTCAGGTAGCGCACGCTAAGGCTGTTGTGCACGCTAAACATAAGGTTTAGCGCACGCTAGTAATATACTTTATAAAAGGGGACAGACGGGTTTTGAGATGCATTTAGTCCATTCTTTCTCCTTCAGTCGATAGAGAGAGCTTTGGGAGGTTCTGGAGGTTCCCAAACACCGTGAGATGATAATCTTTAACAAACATTAGATTGAGAGCTTGGATTCAAGCCTTGTTCTTCAAGTTGTTCATGATTCTTTGGATGGAGTTCTAGTGTTCTTCTTTTTGGTTCATCTAAACCAGGTAATCTTCGTATTCCTTCGTTAGTGGTTCGTTTTTCTTGGATGATTTCATGCAAGGAGCATGTTGGATAATCATATGATGATGTTCAATGGAATTTTGATAAGAGTTTCGGACGTTAGTTAAGATTCTTCATACCATAAGGATGTTGATTCATTTAACCCGATCTAAGAAGGATTTCTGAATCTTGGTAATTATATTGGTTGATATAAATGAGATGAATCATGATACTAGGTTGAATTCCAGATTTAGCATGATACGATCCTTGTTATCGAGTCGGTTTGATTGTTGATGTTGTTATTGATATATGGACATTGACATGATCATGGTGATAATTATGTGGTCGTTTATCTTCAAGAGATATGGAGATTTATGTCTTCCTTCATTCGGTTTTGTAGTCGCAATATGTGAGTCGATGTTTGGAATACATGCCACTGTACAGCATTAGCGCACGCTAAGCTTACTGGCTAGCGCACGCTAACGGGACAACTTAGCGCACGCTACGTTATGCGTTTAACGTACGCTAAGTAGGCAGACAGTGCAGTATTTTTGTGTTTTGATTATGAATTCGTGATGGTTTGACTTGGTTGGTTCTGACTGTGTTTATTCGAGGTTGTGTTGAACCGTTGAGTTCGATTGGTTAGTTTTATCGGTTGTTGATTGTTATCGGATATGTGTTATTTGATTTCTTCGATAGGTTGAGACTATTGATCGGTGATTATAACCGGATATTGCGGTCGTGTTCGAGTATGTCCATTGTATTGCTTTTGATCGGGGCTGAGGAGCTCATAGACAAAGGCATTATGACTGGTAGCGGCTTCATCATCATCGTATCGGTATCGAGGCAAGTTATTACTTGCTCAGTTATAATATTTAATGAATGGTTTCAGTTTCATTTCGTTTATAATGCATATGACGATGATTATTATTGTGAACTTTGGGTATTCGGATCGCATATCGTTCTTTCGATTCTGGGAGGTAAATCATAATGTATATGCTTTATCTCAGTTATTGGTATGTTCGAATATCGAGGTTACATTATGGTAAAGACGAGGATATAAATATCTATAGTTCATCGTACGTTTGGATCGCCGAGCATTGAGGATAATCGTCGGTGATGATTGGACATCGAGGTTGCTCCCGAAGGACTCGGGGCAAGTATTCCATATTGGTTATGGTTTAGTGTTATTTATTTTGGTCTCGTACATTTTCTTTCATGTTGTTGAACATGGAGTCGTCCTAGGAAATTGTCATGTTATCGTGCATGTTATGTTGTTCATGTTGATGAACATGTTGATTTGCATATGTGTATGCATATTGTGTTGTTTATGTTGTGTAAATAATCTGATGGGATTATGAGGATCCATCTTGAGGCGCCGGATCGAATGTCCACCATGCGTTGGTTCGACGGGATCATCATGGGGATCTATGCCGAGGGCGCTGGATCGTTAGACGGAGTTTTCCACCATGCGTTGGTTCGACGGGATCATCATGGGGATCTATCTTGAGGCGTATTTGGATCGTTGGATTACCGTATTGTGTTGATGGAATCTTGTGAATTCGCATCATTGATTTTATCATGTGTTGTTGTGCATATGTATATTGTTGGTTATCCACCTCGTGTTGATCCGTAGGATCATCGTGGGATCTATCTTGAGAAGCTGGATCGTCGGATTTCCATTGAGTATACATGATTGTTATTGTTATGATCATATTGACGCGGTCATATGAGTATGCATTTGTAGGTCTTATGTTAGGAACTTATCCGTATTGCATTGTTCTGATCCCGGATTAGACTGATATGATTATCGTGGCACATCATATCTCGAGGTATGTTCCATATTTGCTTTGGTCTTGTCTTTGGTGGACAATCGGTTATCGTCTTGGGATTTGATGATATTATTCGATGGATCGTATTGGTCAGAAATGGTAGATTTCCGTATCGTGAGTTGGTTATGATAGTTTGAGGATCTTGAGTATTGTTTGAGGTACAATACAGATATTATGTTCGAGTTTATTGGTTAATCGAGTACATGATGTAAAATGTGATAATGGTTATTCTGATGAGAATTACTTGAGTAAGTAAAGTTATGGCGGTAAGATTACATTGATCGTATTCTTATTCTGTATTCTCATTGGTATGTATTATTGATGTGATGTGATTGATATCATTGTTGGATATTATGGCTGACCCCGTCGTGGGATTTCTTTTTAGGTTCTCGGAGTATCGAGCTTGTAGCGGTCGTGAAGAGATGAGCTTCCCGGAGGATACTGGCTAGGACATGTTGTGTGCATTGAGTTTCTTGATTGGTTCTTGTATTCCGCTGCTAGAGTATCTTCATGGTCGGTCTTTTTCCGCTGCGTGAGTATTTTGAAATGCTCTTTTGGTATCTAGTAACTGAGGTTACTTTGGAAATCGTTTTCTAAACTTTTGAGTGTCAATTTGTTTGGCCTTGCGATTTCAAATGAGTTTTTACGACGGTTTTTGATAAATGGATTTTATAAGTCTTTGTGAATTTTTAAAGATAGTACCGTCATTGGCCTCTTGGGCATTTGTAAATGTTTGCGAAAATTTCTTTCAGCCTTGTGGGTTCCATCTCGGGGCCCACGGCGCTGTAATATTCCCGGTCGGATCTGGGGGTGTTACAGAATATGGTATCAGAGATTAGGTTGAGAAAACCTAGGCATTTAGGTCGAGTTGGGTCGTGTTTTGGTCGCGTCATTCGAGTTGTCGATTGACTAATACTAGAGCCGTGAGTTTTTTTTTGTTGTTCACTCGGGCTTGTGCGTTGTGATTTACCAGCGTGGTGCTGGGTTTGTTGTAAACTTTTCCAAATGGTGTAAACGAGATTCTCTGGAATGAGATATATTGTGTTCTTGAGTTGAACTGATTTGGCAAACGTGTGTTTTGAAAACATCCATGTCGAGTATTTTCTAGAGTCGAGACATGTGCCAGTATCACGGGGAATCGTCGGCTTCATGATCTGTAAGTATTTGTATTTTTGAATTTCATTGAGATTTATTGCCGTTCTAAGTTGATATGTTTTTAGATTCAGCAGATATCATGCGTTACAGTATGAGATGTCAGAGTGGGACAGGATTGATGATCTTGAGAAACTATGATTTTGGAAATCAGTATGTTGGTTAGATTTTGGAACGGAATTGTGCATTTGGGGAGAAATATTGTGCATGGTTGAGAAGAACATGTAGCATGTAAATATTGTGCATGGTTGGGACAGTTAATCCCCGCAAAGATCTTCTCTAATTCCTTCAGCCAGTGATCCCAAGAAAGCGTCTCAGTCGCACCGTCAAATTTCGGAGGATGCAATTTGATCACCTCGGTATGCCATTTATCTCCCCGATTATCCACGTTATGCTGCTGTCCCATCGCCGTCTGCATGCGATCCACAACTTGAGCAAATTGGTTTATCTGGGCAACCACATGCAGAAGCACTCCCGGCACGTTAGGATCTGCATTATTATTTGCCGATCCCTCCTGTCCCCCGGAATGGGAATCCGTTCGACTAGCGGTTATCTCTGGGGTAGATACCGACTCTTCTTGTCTCGCATTTCCACGTCCGCGTCCACGACCGCGTCTGCGTCCACGACCTCCTCTCAACATACTGTAAACATAAATACTCAATATCCAGGGCAAACTTTCTAAAAGTACATCCATTAATGTTCACAAAACATGAATAAAATAAAACGGTAGTAATTGAGATTTAGGAACTTACAACCACGGTCCACACGACGATGCTGGCTCAGCAGTGATGTTACAAACGACCAATAATTAAATAACGTAAACAGACCCAACTAACCCGACTGCCAAGATATCCATGAATCTTAGCTCCGATACCATATTCTGTAACACCCCGAGATATTCGGAATAATTACAGCGCCGTAAACTCTTTTGGTAAGGATTTACAAGGCTAATTTTAAAAGGAGTGTAAATATAAACCAATCGTACAACTGAAGTTCAAATACAGATTTGATTCAAGCGATCAAATGAGTTAACTTATACAACCAAATCGAAAGGACATTATTAAAACAGACGTACTCGAGTACTAAATAGACCAAGAAGACAAATCACAATAACAATAAACATCAACCACATCACTGAGCCATCTCATCGTCCTGTCGGTACCGTGGTTGCTTCCCCGCTCCTCGGCTACCTGAACATCAAAACAATGTCCACCCCCGAAGGGGTTAGCAAAACAATGCTAGTACAAGTATCGTAATACATAAATCATCAATGCATCATAAAACATGCAAAACGGACTTCCGTCACCGTAATCCAACGATGCGAATCCTCACGATTCCATCAACTCAGTACAGGGTAATCCAGCGATCCAGCGCCCTTGGTATAGATCCCCATGATGATCCCGTCGGACCAACGCATGGTGGAAAACCCGTCCAACGATCCAGCGCCCTCAGCATAGATCCCCATGATGATCCCGTCGGACCAACGCATGGTGGACATTCGATCCAGCGCCCTCAGCATAGATCCTCATGATCCCCTCGGATCATTTATACCATAAATCAATCAGCTATGCATACATATATGCATTTCAATATGTTCATCAATACGAACAAATAACAACGAATACCACGAGAAATTTCAGAAATACATCTCATATTCAACAACATGAACAAAGCCACAAGCATGATCAAAGTTTCAATATAAATCGAACTCGACATATGATACTTGCCTCGAAAATGGCAAGAACGAAACACTTCAATGATCTCAACACACTCGAAGGCCGCCTCTTTCGATCAACGTAACAAGCTCGAACCTTAACAAAAGTAATGATATACAAATCATCTCAAGTCGAACGATGGCCTAACAATTCGGTCTACGGCCCAAAAGCTCAAAATAAACAATCTGCCTGGACTGCTTAGCGTGCGCTACATACTCTACGTAACGTGCGCTAAGCCTGCCTGTTAGCGTACACTATCGTATAAGCCTAGCGTACGCTAGCCACGGACTGACAGTTGACTCGGCTGATCTCATAACGTACGTTACGTACGAAATCGTGCGTTAACCCAATCCCGATAGCGCACGTTAACTAACGTATGTTAGCGTGCGCTAAGCTTGCATGGTAGAATACTGCTAACAGAAAACTGGGTTGAATGGTGATGAACTCATGAATTCTATGGTGATAATACAAGTCACCCTTGAGCATATCATGCTAATAAGGTTTGTGGAAGTTCTATGGTTATGAGATACAAATATACGGATAATCATCTCAACATCATAATTCATCTACGATCTTCAAGAAATATTCTAAGTTCCATTCGTTCTACGTTAACAAATGGGTAATATCCGTTTACTGATCATAAATCGATTTGAAAATGCTTAGGAGTCCAAATATTATGATGGTTCAAAGGTTCAAACGATATATAGTGTCGATACGTCAAAAGTATCCTTCTAACATGTGATGACCGATTATAAACCAAATACTGGCTATCAAAACATGATCAACGTCCTTAAGAACAATACTAATATCGGTGAAGAATCACCTACCTCAAGGTAGTGAAGAACACGGACAAATCGAAGCAATCCAACACCGAAGGCTTGAACACCAATCTCCAACGATGTACGATCTTCAATCACGAGCTAGGATGTTGATATGAAGTGTTTAGGATGAAGGAAGTTATGTTCTAAGTGTAAGAATTCGGGTAATGGGAGAAGAAAGAACTGAAATCACGAATAGGATGCTGTCCTATTTATAAGAAATGGCTATTAGCGCGCGCTAGACCCTGCTCGTAGCGTGCGCTAACGGCTCACTGACTTAACTGTATTCAGCACTTAGAGTGCGCTACGCCTATACCTGTAGCGTGCGCTAAGGCGTTGACTTGGCTTTTCCCGAAAGCCGTCCAGGTTCATCCCGACATGATCCGACAGGGGTCCCCCGGCCAGATCTCACCTACCGCACGTCTCAATCAAATTGACCACGCATAGCATGCGCTACTGCTCCTTTGTAGCGTGCGCTATTGAGTCCATGTTAGCGTACGCTACACATAGCCGATAGCGTGCGCTACATGCGCAGAATTACAATTTTTAAATCACATACATGAAATCATACGCTCGACAACATCGGATTATGAAATACGGAGAATAATATTCAGATCAAGTACAACGATTACAATATCACAAATTCCAATTACATATCAGAAATCTCGGGTATTACAAGAACAAATCTTTCTTCTTCACTCCAATCGCTTGTACAAAGTCTCGTACGGATCAAGCCTGTATGCTTTCCATTGAACAAAGCGGTCGTATGCCTGTTCAATTTGCATAGATAATAGGTTTTTGTTAATAATAGAGTCTGTAGAGGGGTTGCGTACAACGCATGGGTCCACTGTAGGTAAGGGTTCCAATACAGGTGTGGGAGCCTGTATCGGAGAGGGATCCCGTACAGGGGATGTGGCTATTAGCTCCAAAGTGGCAGCCGACTCGCTAGAGTCTTTTAAGTTGGCAGATTGCTGTATTTCCGTCGTTGCCTCCAATGGCTCGGGATCTACTATTTGCACAGTAGCAGCTATCTCTTCCACAGGGGTTGCGCCCTGGGGGTTTGATACAGTGGGTTGCGCCTTCGCCTTAATTTTGGAAAACCTTTGTAGCTTCCTTTTTGGCTTCTCACCAGTAACGGGTGTCTTACTGTGAGATCTCTTTCTTTCCTTTGAGGGCTCCTCACTTCCAGGCTTAGAAGTTATGTCCCTTGGATCAGTAGAGAGGGGCAGAGTGCGGACAAATGGCCTTGTTGCAATAAGATGTTCTTTGTTGAAGATAGAAGGCCCGGTTCCTCCAATGTACTTACGTGAGTAAATCTTCTTAGCATACTTTGCTTGCGGAACACTGCACTTAGTTAGAATATAGTTTATAAACAGACCAAAAGACTTCTTCTGAGAGGCAGGTTTAGAGACTTCTTCCTATAGCCTCTTGAGAACAATCTGACACCAGTTGACCTTCTCGCAGGTCATGATGGGGACCATCATCCTGAACCTCAAATTGGTGCACATCTCGAAAGCACATGTTCTATTTTCGATCACACGACAACAGAAATCGTGTAAGTAAACAAAGGGAAGGCAAAAATGTTTCTTGTGGCATGAAGAATGAACCGTTTGGACCGATGCTGAACTAGTGAATAAACCATAGTATTTGGTTAGGACTTCTTGGGACCCAAAGGTCTCAAGTTCCTCCATGGACAGGCCATCAGCAGGGAGCCTGTAAAGATTCTGCAGCAGGTCTTGGTCAACGCGGATCTCCACTCTGCGGACGATAGCAGTGATGTCGGTGACATTTACTCCCTGTGCAAGAGAGAAGAAACGGACATCAGTGTTGAGGTAAAATTCCTCAACCATTTGAGCATCATAGCGCTCAGTGGTGTGACTTCCAAGGCGATAGAGGCCTTGTTGACGAATCCTCGAAACGATAATCTCCATGGATTCGACATCGTCTCCTTCAGCATGAACATGCTCAACAACCACAGATCTAGCAAAGATCCTTCCGTCAATGATGGTGGCGGTCTTCTTGAGAGATGGAGAGGAAGTATGTGATAATGCCATAGTAGTTTCTTGGAGGAAAGAATGTGAGATTCAAAGAAAATCGCAGTAAAATTTGCAAAGAAATGTAGGCTGTTTGCTCAAAGACTCGTTTAATTTGCAGAAAGCGCAAAAAGTCAAAAGGGGGCAGAAACAGTCCTTTTATAGTGGGCGGTGGGAAGATTTAGGGTTTCCAGACAGTGAACGGTCAGATTTAGGGAATGGGAACTGTCGTTTAAAATGAACAAACAGGATGGACTGAGCGTAATGGGTACATCTTATCCATCTGATTTTGAAATGAGAGCGAGTTCCACATCTGACGTATCGTCTTCCCTTATTGTCCAAAACGACGGTGCGAAATTATAAAATAATTTGAAAAATCACGGCGTTTGAGATACAATTGTTCATCTATCATGCAAAGCATTTAATGCAAAAGACGTTTGATTTAAAACAGGGCACGTGGACTCAAATCTGTTTTGAAATAAATAAAATATTAGAATATATATTAATTGAATTCCATAGTATATGCTGTATCCGCGTACATACAGCGTTCCCCCTTAAAAGGTACATACGGGATTCAATTTCATGCAGCAATTTTTGAATCACTGCTGTATTCATGGGTCATACTGTATTCCCCCTTAATTATTTCATACGTCAGCTGTAGGATAATTATATGTCTCTTTGTTCCTATAGTGCTGTTCGGAATGTCTGAGTGTACATATAATTAATGGTGGATACTATATTCATGGGTCTTACAGCATTCCCCCTCAATTGTTGAGAAAAAACATTAAAGACTTACAGGGAGTCAGGCTGTAGCAAACCCAATTCTTGTCGAAGCAAACAGAATCTTGCTGTGCCTAGAGGCTTGGTAAAGATGACAGCTAACTGGATATCTATATGACCTTTCTCCAGCTGAACATCCTTGTTCTCAACATGATTCCTAATGAGGTGATGCTTCATATGGATATGCTTAGTACGTGAATGCAATACAGGGTTGTGCGTTATTGCAATTTCACTCATACTGTCGCATATAATGGGTGTTTCTTTGGCTTTAATTCCATAATCTGACAACTGTTGCATCCAAAGGATCTGCATATAACAACTACCAGCAGCATAGTATTCTGATTCTGTTGTTGAAAGCGCGTTTGCCAATTGCTTCTTACTGAACCAAGATACAAGTCTAGGTCCAAGAAAGTGACAAGTACCGCTTGTACTCTTCCTATCTAGCTTGCAGCCTCCGAGATCCGAGTTGCTGTATCCAACCAACTCAAATCTGCCTTCTTTAGGATACCACAGTCCTACATTGACTGTTCCTTTGACGTATTTCAGGATTCGTTTGGCTGTTGTGAAGTGTGATTCTTTAGGTGCTACTTGATATCGCGCACACACTCCTACAACAAACTGGATATAGGGCCTGCTAGCCGTTAGGTACACGAGTGAGCCAATTAGCTTCCTGTAGAGTGATTGATCAACCGGCTTTCCAGCTTCGTCAGCACTAATTTGCACGGAAGTGCTCATGGGGGTTGACGATGATTTGGAGTTATTCATCCCAAATTTGTTGAGAAGCTCCTTGCTGTATTTTTCCTGGTTGATGAATATCCTTGTAGGCAAGTGCTTTACCTGCAATCCTAGGAAATAACTAAGTTCTCCCATCATACTCATTTCAAATTTACTTTGCATGAGATGAGAGAACCTTTGACATAAAGCAAGGTTAGTTGAGCCAAATATAATATCGTCTACATATATCTGAACCATCAAGAGGTCATCACCTTTTTGTATTTTAAATAAGGTCTTGTCCAAAACACCTTTCTCGAATCTATTATCGGTTAGATACAGGGACAGGGTCTCATACCACACTCTAGGTGCTTGCTTAAGTACATACAGCGCTTTCCTTAGCCTGTATACAAGGTCTCCGCCTTCTGTGTTGACAAACCCTGGTGGTTGTTCAACATAGATTTCTTCGGCAAGTTCTCCATTCAGGAATGCACTCTTGACGTCCCTTTGGTAAACAATAAAGCTCTTATGGGCGGCAAAGGCTAAAAATATCCTAATGGCTTCTAGTCTGGCAACAGGGGCAAAAGTTTCATCGTAGTTTATGCCTTCTTCCTGTCTGTAGCCTTGTGCAAGTAGACGGGAATTGTTTATGATAATAAGTCCATTTCCATCCTTCTTGTTTCTAAATATCCATTTTGTTCCAATTACGGATTGATGCGTTGGTCGGGGTACAAGATACCACACATTGTTTCTTTCGAAACCATTAAGCTCTTCTTCTGTAGATGTAATCCAATGAGAATTGTCTAGAGCTTCTTTGGTGGTAACAGGTTCAGATTGAGCTAAGAATACATCGATAGTGCACATGTTAAGTCTTCTAAGTTCACATAGTACATTTCCTTGTGTACTCTGTATTCTCCTACGAGTAGATACACGAGCATCAATATTTCCCATGATCAACTCCTGTGGGTGATCTCTCAACCATCTTCTGTCGCGTTCTAGTTCGGCATCTCGTACTGTATCTTGACTCTCTATAGTTCCAGCTTTAGCTTGTACAGCATCAGCTTCATCTACTTCTGTTCTTACCGTTGCGGATTTGATTCTAAGTCAACGATAGGCTCTAGGAGTTTTAGGGTTATCAATGGTGAGTTGTTGGATATTCTGAGTGAGATCCTCTACTCCTGTAGGATCATGATGAGGTTCGTCGAACACAACATGTACTGATTCCTCAATTGTCATCTTCCTTTTATTAAAGATCTTGTAAGCTTTGCTGACAGAGGAATATCCAACAAATATTCCTTCATCCGACTTCTCATCGAAGGTTCTAAGTTGATCCTTCCCATTGTTCAAAACATAACACCTGCATCCAAAAATGTGAAAGTACGAAACTAATGGAGTTTTGTTGTTCCATACCTCGTATGCTGTTTTGTTGTGGTGTTTGTTGATGATACAGTAGTTTTGTGTGTAGCACTCTGTATTGGTGGCTTCGCCCCAGAAACACTGTGGCAACTTACTTGCGGCAATCATGGTCCTTGTTGCTTCTTTTAGCGTCCTGTTTTTTCGCTCGGCGACACCATTTTGTTGAGGCGTGCGGGCAGCTGAGTATTCATGTTGTATCTCATTTTCCAAATAGTATTGCTCTATAAAGCGGTTAGTAAATTCAGTACCTCTGTCAGAACGAATGGACACGATACTCAACCCTTTCTCATTTTGAAGCTTTTTCAGGTGCTCGGGCAGCTTTGATGTTGTTTCCTTCTTCTTGCTTAGGAAGATTGTCCAAGCATACCTAGAATAGTCATAAACAATAACGAGACAGTATTTCTTACCTCCCAAACCTACCGGTATACAGGACCTTAGAGATCCATGTGTAGCATTTCTAGAACTCTGTGAGTGGAAAGGTAGGATTTGCTCTTCAGGGTGGTTTTGATTTGCTTGCCTTTTTGACAGGGTCCACAGAAGCTGTCTTTTCAGAATGACACATTGGGCAATACTCTAACCATTCCCTTTCTGGAGAGCTTGTTGATCGTCTTGAAGTTGACGTGAGACAACCTCTTGTGCCATAACCAGCTTAGATCTGCAGTACCTTTGACAACAAAACAAGGAATTGTGGAGCTCGTAGGCATCCAGTCAGCAATATACATATTACCTGATCTGCTTCTTGTGAGCACAACTTCTTTGGTTAGGATGTTCTTAACTCTACAGTGATCTATAGAGAATTTCACCGAGAACTGTTTGTCAGAGAACTAGCTAATACTAAGTAGATTGTACTGTAAGCCTTCAACATAAGCTACATCGGTGACTTTGAATTTTCCCACAAGCAGGGTTCCCTTCCCTCTTGTTCTTCCTTTTGATTTATCACCGAAGCGCACTTTTGGACCGCGACCTTCAACGAAATCTGATAGCTTACTTTTGTCTCCTGTCATGTGCCGAGAACATCCGCTGTCGAAGTACCAGATGTCCTTCTCTAAGATGTCCTGTAGGCAAAAGAATTAAGTAGATTTAGGTCCCCTTTGAATGTTGGGTCCATGGGTGTTAGTGCCTTTAGGTACCCAGATTTTCCTGACAGCAATGGGTTTACTGTAGGTTACTTTAGGTACATTCTTGCGGTATCTACGTGGGGAAGGTACGTAGTCACCGTAACCATGATAATCATTATGCATGAAAAATTCAGGGTTATTATTATTAATCTAATACGAATGCTGTCTTGGAGGTGGAGCCATTTTCTTCGGCCTAACAGCTTTCCTTCTGGGTCTCCAGTTGGATTTCGAAAGTTGTTGCTGATATTGTGTGGCGTCCTGCTTTAGCGATGGATAACGAGGCTCCTGTATCCAATATCTAGGTGCACTGTACTGTTGGAAGTACTGTTGTGCGGGCCTTTGATATTTGGGTCCAGCCTTCTTTCTGAACGGCTGCTGGCGCTTTTGATATGCTCGGGGAGCATGTTGTTGGTTACCCCTTACAGGTCTGAATGGCTGAGGATTCCGCTGTTTGGAATATGACTGTGGTGGTGGAATGGCAGCCTTTGCTGTTCGCGGTGCAACAGGTGCCTTCACAAGACTCGGGATTTCTTCCGATACAGGAATGGGTTCCACACCCCTGACGAACACAGTACTAGTTTTCCCTTTATTGGAACATGAGTTGTATCCTAAGCCACTTTTATCATGAGCATGTTATTTCTTCCATCCTTTTATATGATTTCTCAAAAGATTTCAAGATGGTCTCAAGTTATCCTTCTCATTTTTCGAGAGTTTTTATTTTGTCTTGGAGCAGAACAAAATCATTTGTCTTGCTTTCACTATGAGATTTAGCCGCATTTAGTTCGTGAGCAAGTTGATGATTGCTCTCTAGGATTTTTTCGTGATCGACTTTGCTGTTTTCACAATCAACAGACATATTTTCGTTATTTACTTTTAGCAAGTCATTTTCTTCCCTCAGCTCTAGGTTAGTAATTTGGAGTTGTATGTTTTCATTTTTCAATGTCTCATGGGCCTTTTAAATGTTTTTGAATTCATTCATCATGTTTTCAAAGGTATGAGATGCATTTGCAGGAGTATTGAGGTTGAGCTTACCTCATCATCGCTGTCTTCATCTTCAGGTATGTCTTTGGACATGGAGCACATAAAAGCTTTATCTTCAAATTCATCATTTGACGAGTCACTGTCAGTGACTGCCTGTAGACATTCTTCGGACTTTGTTGGTGCAGTAAGCTTGTTTTTCCAAGCACGTCTTCTTTCATCTTTTTCTTGTTGCTCGGCTTACGGCAACCTTTGAACTTTGGGATGAGGACATTTATTTGCATAATGTCCTGGTTTCCTGTAATTATAACATAGGTTAGCATCACCAGAGGAAGATTCGGTACTTACCTTGTGAACAGGCTTGGGCCTGTGTGGAGTCTTTCCCGACTGCTTGATGAACTTCTTGAACTTATGCATGAGGAGCGCCATTTGATCTTGTGACAGGATGTCTTCATCGCTGTCAGCACTTTTGTAGGCAGGCTTTGATGAGCTGGGCATGCTATGCCTTCTATTGGATACAGCGGCTAATGCTGTAGTCCTTGCATGTGATTCTTCAGCTTTCTCTCTCCTGTCTATATCATACTTAAATGCTTTGAGGTCAGAAAAGAGGTCAAAAGTAGATATGTCATTAAGATTACATGACACATGCATAGCTGTTGTTTTAATGTCCCATCGGGCAGGGAGAGATTTGAAAATTTTTAAATTCTTCTCCTTTTGTGTGTAAATTTTGCCCAACGCTTCAAGTTCACTGACAATGCCAGTAAATCTGAGGCCAAGTTCCTCAAGAGTTTCAGTTGGTTTCATTTCAAAGGATTCGAATTATTGAGTTAGTTTGGAAATTTTGTTTTCTTTTGAGAGCTTAGTACCCTCGCAAATCATCTTGAGTTTTTCCCAGATTTCTTTGGCTGTCTTACAGCTCTTTACCTTCGAGATCGTGCCTTTGTCAAGAGTGACAAATAGGGCGTTCTTAGCAACATTGTCTAGATTGGCGCGTCGATCCACCCCTCCATGGACCCCTACTGAGACCCCATCAGATCTAGCCCGTAGTTAGCATACACACACACACACAATTTCTCATGCAAAACTACCATGTCAAGATTGTAAGTTCATAAGGGTACTTGCCTCAATCAAAAGACAGTGACACGAACGGAAAGGAAGAATCAAACACGACTGCTGGGAACCGGAGAAACCGAACCTAACGATTCGAAGAATACAATCACAACCATTTCTAAACGAAAATGGAAATGGAATACACTCGAAAACCCGCCTACGATTCATGTATATTCGTACAAGAACAACAACGAGGGTGGGCCACAACCAAACCCTCTCGATTACGCAAATACCACGAAATATACCATGAATCCATAGGAAAACCAAGAATACCAACAAGATTAATCATATTCATCACGAATTAATCAACAACACGGAACGAATTGAACAATAGAATCGAAAACCCCCAATTTGCCCAAAAGTAGGGTTCTAGAAGATTTACCTTGATTCGGACGGAGGAAGATGATTATGATGATGATACACTTCACTAAGAACACAATACTCGATCTCCCAAGAATTTCCACGGGCAACTCTCGATCGGAGGAAAAGAAATGAAGGAATGCCGAAGTGAGGGTCAACCCAGGTTTATAAAACTTGTTCCTTCGTTACGTACATTAACATGTCGATGTTAACGTACGTTACACTCATTAGGTACGTAACACTTGAGTGTTAGCTTACGTAATGGCTTGGCAGGGCAAACAGTCCAAAACACTGGGTTCGATAGAGTACGCTACGCCGGAGAGTTAGCGTACGCTATAATGAGCTTTGCGTAACGTACGTAATGGTTCGGCAGAACAATCTGACCAATCTGCTGAAGGCCATAACATACGTTAGCGCTGAGGTATAACGTATGTTATGAAGGTGCCGTTAGTGCACGCAAGAAAGCATGCATAACGCACGTTATGCATGCAGCAGTTCAGCACTGCTGAACGAAGTTGGCTGCACCGGGCGGTCCGAAAACGAGACGCAACACAAGGATAAAACCCAACATGTAGATACGAAATATTCACGACGACGAAGCTGAATGTTGCAGGAGAATATAATTTCGACTACCGGGGAATCCAAAATACAACAAGTAAAGTAAATTTCCCTAAACTTATAGGAAATTACAAAACTGCCCAGATGTCCGAAAATCACGATACGACGTCTGATCAATAAACCAAAACTCACAACACGAACAACTCAACCATACGAACTCATGCAACCAAAGAAATTATGAAATCGAACGAGTTCTACGAGAATCGAACGTCCATGCAACAACACATAACATAAGATGGAATAATATCAAAACACCTCCGAAACTCGTCCAAATTGAGAAACTCCAAGAATAAAATAGATTCAAAATATCGAAACGGTTACAAGTGAGTCACTAAAAATGAAAAATATACCAAAAATGAGAATAACGGGAAAAGAAAAATGCGGATATTACATTCTACCCCTTTAAAAATAAGCTTCGTCCCGAAACTTAGGAAACAAACAACTCGGGGTACCTAGCACGCATGCTATCCTCGGTTTCCCAAGTTGCCTCCTCGACACCATGACTTGGTCACTGCACCTTGACCAAGGGAATGGTCTTATGCCTCATCTACTTTTCACGGTGCTCCAAAATCTTCAAGGGATGCTTCTCGAAAGTAATATCCTCAGCGATATCAATCTCACCATAATCGATGACATGACTAAGATCCGGGACATATTTACTCAATTGGGAAACATGGAAAACACTATGAACATGACTCAAGGTCGGAGGTAACGCTAACCGGTATGCCAACTCGATGACTCTCTCGAGAATATCAAAGGGCCCAATAAATCTCGGGCTAAACTTTCTCTTCATCCCGAAGCAGAAAACTCCCCTCGTTGGCGACACCTTTAGCAAAACGTGGTCCCTCACCTCGAATTCCAAAGGCCGACGACGGACATCAGCATATGACTTCTGTCGGCTCTGAGCATTCAACATCCTCTCCCGAATCAATTCCACCTTCCGTCTCGTCTCTGCAATGATATCCAGTTCGGTCCCAACCAAATTAGATGCCTCATTCCAACAAATCAGCGATCGACATCGCCGCCCATAAAGCGTCTCGTATGGTGCCATTCAAATCGACACGTGCCAACTATTGTTGTATGTGAATTCAATCAACGGTAAATGTTCCTCCTAGTCGCTGCTCCAATCGAGAGTATAAGTGCGCAACATATCCTTAAATGTCTGGATAGTGCGCTCCGACTGCCCATCCGACTGAGGATGAAAAGAAGTGCTCAGACGCAAACGAGTACCCAACGCCTTATGCACCGCCTGCCAAAAATGCGATACAAAACGGCCATCCCGATCCAAAACAATAGACTTTGGAGTACCGTGATGTCTCACAATCTGCGTAATAAACACCCAAGCCAACCTTTCCGGATCCCAAGTATCCTTAATGGCCAGAAAATGTGCCGACTTGGTCAGACGATCCACAATCACCCAAACCATGTTCATGCCCGATCTCGATCTCGGCAAACTCGTGATGAAGTCAATCGAAATATCTTCCCATTTCCATTCCGGAATGGGAAGCGACTACAATAATCTAACAGGTCCCTAATGCTCGATTTTGACCTGCTGACAAGTCAAACATCTCGCTATAAACTATACGACCTCCTCCTACATGTCATTCCACCAAAAAATCATCCTCAGGTCCTTGTACATCTTACTCGAACCAGGATGAACTGAGTAAGGCGTAGCATGGGCCTCTCGCAAAATACTCTGCCTAAATTCCAAGTCGTTCGGTACACAAAGCCGACTTTAGAATCTCAACAAACCGTCCTCGTGAATCACAAACCCATGAGACTTTCCCTTATGAACTCTCTCCCAGATTTGATTAATCATCGGATCCTCCAATTGCTTCAGTTTAATTTCATCGACCAGCGACGACGAAACCTCTAAAGCGCAAAGTTGTCTGACCGCTCCCGACGGCAATAAAATCTCAACATCCAAATCGAACAAAACCCGCTGAAGCTCATACTGAGATGTAAGGATCTCAAGCGTCCTCAACACAACCGGTTTCCGACTCAAGGCATCGGCCACGACGTTCGCCTTGCACGGATGATAAAGGATTTCGAGGTCATAATCCTTAATCAACTTCAACCACCTCCTCTGCCTCATATTCAACTCTCGCTGAGTGAATATGTACTTCAGACTTTTATGATCGGTAAAAATCTGACATGCGGAGCCAAACAAATAGTGACGCCAAATCTTGAGCGCAAAGACAACTGCCGCTAACTCCAAATCGTGATTAGGGTAGTTGAGCTCATACAACCTCAACTGCCTCGACACATACGCAATGGTCTTGCCGTGCTACATCAATACGCACCCAAGAGCCTGACCTGAAGCATCACTATAAACAGCAAAACCCTCATTGCCACACGGCAATGCTAAAACCGGGGCTGAAGTTAAACGCCTCTTCATCTCCTCAAAACTCGTCTGTCTCTCGTCATTCTAGACGAATGTCTTGGACTTCTCGAGCAATTGTGTAAGTGGCCGAGCTAGTTTCGAGAACCCCTCGATGAACCTACGGTAGTAGCCAGTCAAACCCAAGAAACTACGGACCTCCTTCGCGTTCTTAGGCGGTGCCCAGTCCAACACTGCCTCAACCTTCTGCGGATCCACGCGGAACCCCTCGAATGAAATAATGTGACCCAGAAACATCACTTCCTTCAGCCAGAACTCACATTTCGAGAACTTCGCATAGAGTTGCTCGGTCCTCAAAATGTCTAACACTAATCGTAGATGATGCGCGTGTTCCTCCTCGTTCCTCAAATAGATAAGGATATTGTCAATGAAGATGACGACACACTTATCCGAATACTCGATAAAGACCTTGTTCATAAACTGCATGAATACTGCTATTGCGTTAGTTAACCCGAAGGGCATGACCACAAGCTCGTAATGTTCGTATCTCGTCCGAAAGGCTGTTTTCGGCACATCGGACTCCTTCACCCGAAGCTGATAGTACCTCGATCTCAAGTCGATCTTCGAGAATACCGCAGCTCCCTACAACTGATCGAAAAAATCATCAACCCTCAGCAAGGGATACTTGTTCTTGATGGTAACCTTGTTTAGCTCGCGATAGTCGATACACAAACGCAGTGAACCATCCTTCTTCCGCACAAACAGAACCGGTGCGCCCCAAGGCGAAGCGCTCGGTCGAATATCCCGATTCAAGAAGCTCACTCAACTGCTTCTTCAACTCAGCCATCTCTGAAGGGGCCATGCGATACGGTGCCTTCAAAATCGGAGCCGCACCCGGCTCTAACTCGATAGCAAACTCTACCTCACGGTCCGGTGGAAACCCCGGTAACTCATCAGGAAAAATGTTAGGAAACTCACTAACAACTGGAATTGATGAAAGCTCGACTCCACCACTCTCCACCTTCATGGCGTAGCACCAATAACCAGTACACACCCCTTCCGAAGGAGTCTCATCGCCTTCAAAGCGTTAATAACAAACTTCTGTTTTCCTCTCTTTTGCCCTGCGAAAGAGTGATCGGTGCCATCCTTGGCTAACATAGTGATGATTCTCGTGCGGTAGTTCATGATCGCACCATGCTGCTCAAGCCAATCATCCCCGAGAATTAAATCCTCACTCTCAATACCCACAACAATAAGATTAGAGAGCCAAGCCCTCTCGCAAATAATCACAGAATAATCTCGGATCTCCCGATCACCAACGATCCTATCACCGCTAGGAAGTTTAACTATGAAAGGCTCATAAGGCGACAAACAATCAAGACGCAAACGGCGCACACATTCTAAAGAGATGAACGAATGCGTAGCACCAGAATCGAAAAGCACACTGACAGGATGCGAATGAATATGAACGGTACCTGTGGCTATGGTGGCGGCTGGATCATCGGCCCTCCTCATCTCATAAACACGCGTGTGGGCGGAGCCGACACCGAAAGCTCCCCCTCTAGTGGGATGAACCCGACCTCTCCCTCGACTGGCACTCGGCGGAGACGGAGAAGCAAACGACCCTTGATTCACACTTGGTTCCCTAGGCGCTGGGAAGGAAGCCTGGGCACCAAGAGTTCTCTGTCTATCAGCACAGAAAGCATCCTTGTGGCCCGGATGGCCACACCGATTACACGTTAGCAAAGGGCTCACACAATTACGACTGATGTGGCCCAGTCGGCCACAGTTAAAACACTTCACATCCTGAGAAGGAGTACTGGTAGCCCCGCAGAAACCCCCAGTAGAACGAGCCAGACCACCACCGGGGGAAAAATTAGCAGGCTGAGATTTCTGCTGACCTCCACCCTTGTGGCCCGAAAAACTTCCAGTGGACTTCTGCTTCTTGCTCTCACGGGCCGCCTCACTGGCCGTCACAGACATATCGTAAGCAAGGGCTCTACTATGATAATCCTTCAAGGTGGTGAAGACGAGCCCAGACATGTAGTCACGAATCCACAATTTCATCCGCCTCGAGAAGTGGAAAATCTTGTCGCTCTCCTCTCTAACCTGGGCCTTCACGAAGCCCAACTCCCGATTGAAATCAGCAATAGCCTGAGAAACAGGGATATCCCGAGGCTAAGCATCACAGAAGGCATGGACTCGAGCTTGTTTGACCGGACACGGGCAATATTCGGTCTCCATCAGGTCCTTAAACTCATCCCATGTAGCAGCGCGGTCCCTGGGCTCAACAACCTCCCACCAGTCAGTAGCATCCCCAGTGAGAAGATACTGGGCAATAGGGACCTTGCGATCCTCGGGACAATTGGTGGCAATGAAGACTTTGGATATCTCCTTGATCCACCCCTCCCAGACGATCGGGTCTGAAGCTCCCGAAAACTGAGGAGGATGCATCTTGATGACATCCTGTAGCAAACGATCTGCTCCGTCGCGAGCAGCATGGGCCGGATTCGGGTTCTGAACCACCTGAGCTATCGCCGCCATTTGGTTCACCATTTGTTGCATAACAGCCGCAACACCAAGGTCGGCGCCATCTTGATTAGAAGCATGGCTATAACGGTCACCGGTACTGCCGGCTCCAGAAGAATGTGACGTGGCCGCCTCGTCGGCTGCCCCACGTCCCCGGACGCATCCACGACCATGACCACGGCCTCTTCCAGCATCCACACTGATGTTAAATAGGTAGCAAAAGCAATTTGATGATAAGTACGAGAGGAAAACAATCATAGTTTAAGAATCGAAAGTGCGATACAAGGAAACAAGGAACAGAGTAAGGAAAACTTATGGGCACTGGAAGCACCGGAATCATGGCAGTGTGATGATGATGTGCAAAACGAAACACAACCAGACCCAATCAACCAACAAGCCTAGGTATAAATATACCTAGTGCTCCGATACCATTTTCTGTAACACCCCCAAGATATTTGGGGTATATTACAGTGCCGTGGATCCCTACATGGGACCCACCAGGCTAGGTGACCAAACACACTCAACGACTCGCGGATTCAACATAACAACACCTCGTCATAAAGATGCAAAGCAAAAATAATCCACCCAGTTCAACCGGTCAAACAACATCACAACCACCTAATACAAATATAATAGACGAACTATTTCAATCCGAACAAACAAAAACTCCTAAGTACTCGAGTACTTCTATTAGTTTACAAGATGACAATCGATCAAAAGATAGAAAACAATAAAACACCACTAATGCACAATCATCATGCACGACCATCGTCCCCGTACTGGTACAGCGCCCGTTCGTCTCGATGAACCTAACCTGAAATTCATAAAACGAATTTCCCCAAAACGGGTCCCCAAAGGGGTTAGCAATTACGCTAGTACAAGTAACCAAATGAACAACTTACATCTTACACATATAGTCAAAGCATGCAATAATGAAAACATCGGTTGAAACACACATTTCCGGAAACGCCAATATCAAAACACATTTGTAAAAATGCACCATAATTAACCGTCGATCCACCCCTCCGTGGAACCCTACCGAGACCCCGTCGGATCTAACCCGTAGTGGCTAAAAGCAAAGCTCGTCGATCCACCCCTCCGTGGACCCCTACCGAGACCCCGTCGGATCTAACCCGTAGTGAGCATACACACACACACACACACACAATTTCTCATGCAAAACTACCATGTCAAGATTGTAAGTTCATAAGGGTACTTGCCTCGATCAAAAGACGATGAGACGAACGGAAAGGAAGAATCAAACATGACCGCTAAGAACCGGCGAAACCGAACCTAACGATTCGAAGAATACAATCACAACCATTTCTAAACGAAAACGGAAATGGAATACACCCGAAAACCCGCCTACGATTCATGTATATTCGTACAAGAACAACAACGGGGGCGGGCCACAACCAAACCCTCTCGATTACGCAAATACCACGAAATATACCATGAATCCGTAGGGAAACCAAGAATACCAACAAGATTAATCATATTCATCATGAATTAATCAACAACGTGGAACGAATCGAACAATAGAATCGAAAACCCCCAATTTGCCCAAAAGTAGGGTTCTAGAAGATTTACATTGATTCGGATGGAGAAAGATGATTATAATGATGATAAACTTCACTAGGAACACAATACTCGATCTCCCAAGAATTTCCACGGGCAAAACTCGAGGAATCTCTCAAAACCTCACTTGAAACGCAACTCTCGGTCGGAGGAAAAGAAATGAAGGAATGCCGAAGTGAGGGTCAACCCAGGTTTATAAAACCTGTTCCTTCGTTACGTACGTTAACATGTCGATGTTAACATACGTTACACTCATTACGTACGTAACACTTGAGTGTTAGCATACGTAATGGCTTGGCAGGGTAACCTGTCCAAAACACTGGGTTCGATAGCGTACGCTATAGCAGAGAGTTAGCGTATGCTACAATGGGCTTTACGTACATAACAGTAGGAGTTAACGTACGTAATGGTTCGGCAGGACAGTCTGACCAATCTGCTGAAGTCCATAACGTATGTTAGCGCTGAGGTATAACGTACGTTATGAAGGTGCCGATAGCCCACGCAAGAAAGCATGCATAACGCACGTTATGCATGCTGCAGTTCAGCACTACTGAACGAAGTTGGCTGCACCAGGCGGTCCGAAAACGAGACGCAATATAAGGACAGAACCCAACGCGTAGATACGAAATATTCACGACGACGAAGCTGAATGTTATAGGAGAATACAATTCAGACTACCGGGGAATCCGAAATACGACAAGGAAAGTAAAATTCCCTAAACTTATAGGAAATTACAAAACGGCTCAGACGTCCGAAAATCACGATACAACGTCGGACCAATAAACCGAAACTCACAACACGAACAACTCAACCATACGAACTCATGCAACTAAAGAAATTACGAAATCGAACAAGTTCTACAAGAATCGAACGTCCATGCAACAACACATAACATAAGATAGAATTGTAACACCCCCAAGTTATTCAGGATATATTACAGCGCCGTGAACCCCACCGTGGGACCCACAAGGCTAATCATACGCGGAACTATAAAACTTGACCGAGAAGGTCCAAATACAATGAAATGAAAGACGATACAAAGGGTATTCAAACCATGTCCAATGTATTCAAATACATCACAGTACAGAATCAAAACCTCAGCAACACAGGCCGGAACATCAAGGAAGACTGAAAACAAACAATACTTGAGTATTCAATAATCATTCCAGTACAAAAACACCGAATGGAGGAACACAAAACATAACCAGAGATAAGACACAGTATCACGCTTGCCCATCATCTTCATGCCGACCAAATACCTGCCTATCCGCTCTTCTGGAACCTGAAATACATAAAAAGTATTTCCAGTATAAAGGGGTTAGCCGTCGAATAGCTAGTGCAAGTATATCAAGTATGAAACACAATACTCCTCGACAACAAAATAAAGGTAACCGTCAATTCATCAATTCAAGACTAGTATTCTGGAATAACTAAATCTCATAGCATCACATCAATACATACATGATCAACTGTGGAACCGCACCAGAGGCTATGGAACCCTCAGGGGACCCGTCGGCCCGCCCCAGAGTGGTTAACCCAAATTATCCGTGGAATCGCACCAAAGGCTACGAAACCCTCAGGGGACCTGTCGGCCTGCCCCAGAGTGGATATAAACAATCATTCCATTCATATATCTTACTTTCAAAGTTGAGAACGTATAATCATTAATATATACTTGCCTTTGAGACATCGAGAAATTGAACGGAAAAGAGTATGAGTTCGGTAGGTCCAAGAACGCGCTTCCGGCACCTAAACAATTCATAAGGGGATATGATAATCAATAATCTATACTCATAATTCACAAAGAAACTCCTGAAATCCATTTACGATTCACAAAAATACAAGGGTAAACAACTAGAGTTTGGAAAATCACCCAAACCCTCACAAGTCCGAACACGGCACAAACCAATCCATAAAATCGTAGGAAAAGCATGTATACGGGATAGATACATCATAATCTCAAGGTTCTCAAGCTTCAAAATGGATAAATCGGATGAATCTAGGAAAACCCCAAAATTCCCAAAAAATAGGGTTCTAAGGATTTTTACCTTGATTTGGACGATAGAATAGATTAGATGTTGTGTAATCCTTGTTCTCCAACCAAAGATGTTGATGTTTGAAGATGGATCGCTTCCAATCGCCCAAAATCGCCTCTCCCGAGCTTCTCCCGTCGAAAATGAGTGAAGAGAAAGAAAAATGACGAAATGGAAGTCAACTGTCCAATATATACTCGCCCAGTCTAGCACACGCTACGCCTCGATTATTATCATGCGCTAGCGAGGTCATCGGGTAGTCCAGTGGCTTCTGCCGGCCCTATTAGCGTGCGATAATTGCCTTATATTAGCGTGCGCTAGCCAAAAAAATGGTGTCCAGAAACTGGAGTCCAGAACCTACTATCCTATGCCCTGCTCGAGTCTTAGCGTGCGTTACCGCTATGGCCTAGCGTGCGCTACGTAGCTCTTATAGCGTGCGCTATCCGAAGACTAGCGTACGTTACTTGATAGTACAGAAAACCTGACAACCTCACTGCCTCTGCTAACCATCCCGTTAGCGTGCGCTACGGACGGATGTTAGCGCGCGCTACTGACCACGAATAGCATGCGTTAACAAACTCCTAGCGCGCGTTAACTGCCAGTCCAGAAAGAAGTATGAGTTACTGGTTCTGACCTGACTGGTCCCTTAGCGCGTGCTACGACTCAAAGCTAGCATGCGCTACTCAAGCAGAATTAGCGTGCGTTAGCCTAGGCCTAGCGTGCGCTATTTCTCTTACCCAGAACACTTCTGCAAGGTCTAAACAACACGATTGTGATCCAAACAAGATACGAAACTCTATAACAATATCGACAACATCACCAAGAGTTTACAGAGCGACGAAATAAGAAAAACGGCAAGGTCAGACAGTCAATAAAAGTACGGGTATTACATTATCCCCCTCTAAAAAGAAGTTTCGTCCCAAAACTTAAGAAATAAAAAGTTCGGGGTACTCCAACCGCATCTTCTCTTCCGTTCCCCATGTCGCCTCCTCGACTCCATGTCTCGACCATTGCACTTTAACCAGTGGAATGGTCTTATGCCGAAGTTGTTTCTCTCGACGCTCAATGATCTTCATGGGTCTCTACAGAAAGGTAATATTCTCGGCTACGTCAATCTCACTATAGTCAATAACGTGGCTTGGTTCCAGCACGTACTTTCTCAATTGAGACACATGAAAAACACTATGGACGTGACTCAAAGCTGGAGGCAACGCAAAGCGATAAGCTAAATCTCCAACCCTGTCCAAGATCTCGAAAGGTGCAATATACCTCGGACTAAGTTTCCCCTTTTTCCCGAAGCGGAAAACCCCTCTGGTCGGCGACACATTGAGTAAGACATGATCCCCCACTTCGAACTCCAAGGGTCAACGACGAGTATCAGCATAAGATTTCTAATGGCTCTGGGCCGTCGCAATCGATCCTAGATAATAGAAATCTTTTCCTTAGTCTCCATCAACATATCCGGTTCCATTCCAATTAGCTCTGAAACCTCGTCCCAACATAATGGCGACCTACATCGCCTACCATAAAGTGCCTCGAATGGTGCCATTTTGATCAACACGTGCCAACTATTATTATAGGCAAACTCGATCAACGGCAAGTGAAGTTCCCAATCATTACTCCAACCTAAGGCACAAGCTCGCAACATATGTTCCAACGTCTGAATCGTCCTCTCTGTCTGACCGTCCGACTGAGGATAAAAGGAAGTGCTCAATCTCAACTCAGTACCCAAAGCCTGATGAACAGCCTGCCAAAAATGCGATACGAAATGACCGTCTCGATAAAAAACAATGGTCTTGGGGGCACCGTGCAATCTTACGATCTCAGCTATAAAAGTTCGAGCCAATCTATCCGGTCCCCAAGTATTCTTAATGCCCAAGAAGTGTGCAAACTTGTTCAACGGATCGACAATTACCCAAATCATATTCATTCCATCCCGGTTTCTCGGCATGCCAGTGATGAAATCCATAGAGATGTCTTCCCACTTCCACTCGGGAATGGGAAGCGGCTTCAACAACCCAGCTGGTCGTTGATGTTCGATCTTGACTTGTTGACACGTTAACAACCATGGTACAAATTCCGCGACATCCTTCTTCATGTTGTTCCACCAAAAATTTCGTTTCAAGTCCTTATACATCTTACTCGTCCCGGGGTGGATTGAGTAAGGCGTAGCATGGGCTTCTCGGAGAATTTTTTGCCTCAACTCTAGATCATTCGGAACACAAAGCCTGCCCTGAAATCTCAGAATACTATCATCGTGAACCATAAAGCCAGGAGCTTTTCTTTTAATTACATCTTCCTTCAGTTGAGAAATCATCGGGTCACTTCACTGTTTCCCTTTGATGTCGTCAACCAAGGACGAAGTAATTTCGAGAGTACACAACTGTCCTTGTACTCATTGAAGCCAAACTTCTATTCCTTGCTCGATTAAATCCTGACAAATCTTCGTCTGAGATGTAAGAATCTCTAGCATTTGAAGAGATGCCGATTTGCAGCTCAAAGCATCCGCGACGAAATTGGCTTTTTCGGGGTGGTAAAGAATTTCCAAATCGTAATCCTTTATCAACTCTAACCAACGTCTCTGTCTCATATTCAGCTCTTTCTGACTGAAAATATACTTTAGGCGCTTGTGATCAGTATAAATACGACACGGTGAACCATACAAGTAATGCCGCCAAATCTTAAGTGCGAAGACAATTGCGGCCAACTCCAAATCGTGAGTAGGATAATTCATCTCATACGGCTTTAATTGTCGTGACGCAAAAGCTATCGTCTTATCATGCTGCATAAGCACACAGCCAAGACCTTGACCCGAAGCGTCACTATAAACCGCAAAGCCCTCACTACCATGCGGTAAAGCTAAAATTGGCGATGAAGTAAAACGTCTCTTCAGCTCATCGAAGCTCTGTTGTCTCTCCGTCGTCCAAACAAACTTTTCCATTTTCTGGAGTAATTTCGTAAGCGGCCGAGCGAGTTTCGAGAACCCCTCGACAAACCGACGGTAATACCCCGCAAGGCCCAAAAAGCTACGAACTTCCTTAACATTTTTAGGTGGTGCCCAATCTAGCACTGCCTCAATATTCTGCGGGTCTACACGAACCCCTTCGGCCGAAATCACATGGCCGAGAAACATAACTTCTTTCAACCAGAACTCATATTTTGAGAATTTTGCATAGAGGTGCTCGGTTCTCAAAATATCTAGTACCAAATGCAAGTGTCGGGCATGTTCCTCTTTATCTCGAGAATAGATCAAAATGTCGTCAATAAAGACGACTACATGCCTGTCGAGATACTCGATGAAAATCTTATTCATTAACTGCATGAATACTGCCGGTGCATTAGTCAACCCAAAAGGCATAACTACAAATTCATAATGCCCATATCTCGTCTGAAATGCTGTTTTTGAGACGTCGGACTCTCTCACCCTGAGTTGGTAATACCCTGATCTTAAATCAATTTTTTGAGAAAACTGCAGCCCCCTGCAACTGATGAAATAAATCGTCTATACGAGGCAAATGGTACTTGTTCTTGATGGTTACTTTGTTCAGCTCACGGTAGTCAATGCACAAACATAGTGAAGCATCCTTCTTCCTCACGAAAATAACAGGCGCGCCCTAAGGCAAAGCGCTCGGTCTGATGTACCCTCTTTCCAGAAGTTCTCCCAACTGATTCTTTAATTCTTGCATCTCGGAAGGTGCCATACGATAAGGTGCCTTAGAAATCGGAGCCGCATCTGGCTCTAAGTCCATAGAAAATTCTATCTCACGATCTGGCGGTAATCCCGGGAGATCGTCCGGAAAAACATCGGGATACTCATTAACAACCGGGATCGAAGAGAAATCGACTTCGTTCCCTTCCATTTTCAAGGCATAACAGCAATAGCCCATACAACCTTTATTCAAAAGTTTTACGGCCTTCATGGCGATGATAAGTAACTTGGATTGGCCCGACTTACATCCCAAAAATGAGTACTCGGGTCCGTCTTTAGTCATCATGGTGATAACTTTAGTACGGTAATTCATAATCGCTTGGTGACTATCAAGCCAATCCTCGCCGAGGATCACGTCCTCGCCTACCATATCAACTACAATCAGATTCGATAACCATTCCATACCGGATATAATCACCGGAAAATCTTTAATCTCGTGGTTCCCCACAATTCTATCCCCGCTAGGTAGTTTCACAATGAAGGGATCGCAGGCAGTCATACAAGTTATATTCAAATGGCATACACATTCCAAGGAAATAAAAGAATGTGTAGCACCCGTATCAAAAAACACACGGACTGGATGAAATAAAATATGAATGGTACCTGAACCAACCACCGCGTTGGGTTTGTCTGTTCGAAGCATCTCATAGACCCGTGGTTGTACCGAACCGACACTAGAGTTCCCCACTCCAGCGTTCTGAACACGTCCTCTGCCGTAATTCTGCTGAGATTGACCAAAAGATTGCCGCTGATTAACGCCTTGGTCAAGTGGTGCTGGGGCAGAAGCCCGAGTGTCCAAAGTCTGATTTAGTTCGGAACAATAAGCCGCTCTATGTCCCATCTGTCCGCAAATGTGACACTTCAATGGCGGAAAATTGCATTCCAAATTAACGTGGCCTGGATGGCCACAATTATAGCAAGTCACCGTGCAATTTGTGGTGCCCGGAGCAGAACGGAAACCCCTCTTTCCTTTAGCAGAATGTGATGACTGTCTGGCAGAACGGTTAGTCGTCTGTGACCCCTAGAAGTTGCCACTCTTGGAGCCAGAAAAATTTCCCGCGATCTTATGCATCTTCGATTCTTCAGTGGTATCGTTGTCCGGGCTTAACATATCATGGGCCAAAGCTCTGTCCTGATATTCCTTCAGTATGGTGCAGGCAAATCCGTCCATGTACCGCCGTAAGTCCATATTCATCCGCATATCAAAATAACGGATCTTATCAGGCTCGTTTCGAACTTGATCCTTCACGTGGATCAATTGTTGGTTGTACTCTACAATTGCTTGCGAAACGGGAATATTCTACGGTTTAGCCTCGAAAAAGGCTCGAATTCGGCTCTCTCGTACCGGCCAAGGACAGAACTCGGCCTCCAAAATCTCTTTAAATTCATCCCACGTGGCAACACGATCCTGTGGCTTGATGACTTTCCACCATGTAGCGGCCTCCTTGGTGAGGAAATACTGAGCAATCGGTACTTTCCTCACTTCGGGGCAATCAACCGCTTCAAAAATTTTCTCCAACTCCGTTAGCCAATCTTCCCAACCTAACGGTTCTGTGGAACCGCCAAACTGTGGAGGGTGCATACAGATTACATTCTGAAGCAAGGCATCCGCGTTCGGGTTCGGATTATTCAGCTGAACGGTTTGGGCTAAAATGGTCATCTGGTTAGCCAATTGTTGAAGTACATTCGCAACTCCAACGTCCACGTTGTTCCCCGGGCCAGTCGACTGGTCGTGCGGACTTTCGGTGTCCGGATGCACCGAGTTCGATAAACTGGGGTTGGTTGACCCCGCAACAGAACTGAGGGAAACGGTCGCACCACGTCCTCGTCCACGTCCACGGCCACGACCACGGCCACGGCCCCTACCAGCTGGCATACTGAAGAACAGACAAGGCACGTAAGTACAATTCAATCGTACGTCATCAAAGTGATCGATTCTCAAGAAGACCAAAATAGAAGCAAAATTAATAAGGAAACACGAGAAGAGTAAGAGGTCTAACAAGTACCGGTCGCACTGTGATGATGGCAGAGCAGTGATACTGTGGACAAATGACGACTCAATCGACCCAAATGACCGACAGCCTAGGTATCCATAGACCTAAGCTCTGATACCATATTCTGTAACACCCCCAAGTTATTCAGGGTATATTACAGCGCCGTGAACCCCACCATGGGACCCACAAGGCTAATCATACACAGAACTATAAGACTTGACCGAGAAGGTCCAAATACAATGAAATGAAAGACGATA
Source organism: Orobanche coerulescens (assembly GCA_033398695.1). NCBI lineage: Eukaryota > Viridiplantae > Streptophyta > Magnoliopsida > Lamiales > Orobanchaceae > Orobanche > Orobanche coerulescens. The sequence continues at coordinate 59,478,919 of CM065806.1, forward strand.
CAAAGGGTATTCAAACCATGTCCAATGTATTCAAATACATCACAGTACAGAATCAAAACCTCGGCAACACAGGTCGGAACATCAAGGAAGACTGAAAACAAACAATACTCGAGTATTCAATAATCATTCCAGTACAACAACACCTAATGGAGAAACACAAAACATAACCGGAAATAAGACACAGTATCACGCTTGTCCATCATCTTCATGCCGACCCGATATCTGCCTATCCGCTCTCCTGAAACCTGAAATACATAAAAAGTATTTCCCCCATAAAGGGGTTAGCCGTCGAATAGCTAGTGCAAGTATATCAAGTATGAAACACAATACTCCTCGACAATAAAGTAAAGGTAACCGTCAATTCATCAATTCAAGACTAGTATTCCAGAATAACTAAATCTCATAGCATCACATCAATACATACATGATCAACCGTGGAACCGCACCAGAGGCTACGGAACCCTCAGGGGACCCGTCGGCCCACCCCAGAGTGGTTAACCCAAATTATCTGTGGAATCGCACCAAAGGATACGAAACCCTCAGGGGACCTGTCGGCCCGCCCCACAGTGGATATAAACAATCATTCCATTCATATATCTTATTTTCAAAGTCGAGAACGTATAATCATTAATATATACTTGCCTTTGAGACATCGAGAAATTGAACGGAAAAGAGTATGAGCTCGGTAGGTCCAAGAACGTGCTTCCGGCACCTAAACGATTCGTAAGGGGATATAATAATCAATAATCTATAATCATAATTCACAAAGAAACTCTCGTAACCCATTTACGATTCACGAAAATATAAGGGTAAACAACTAGAGTTTGGAAAATCACCCAAACCCTCACAAGTCCGAACACAGCACAAACCAATCCGTAAAATCGTAGGAAAAGCATGTATACGCGATAGATACATCATAATCTCAAGGTTCTCAAGCTTCAAAACGGATAAATCGGACGAATCTAAGAATACCCCAAAATTCCCAAAAAATAGGGTTCTAAGGATTTTTACCTTGATTTGGACGATAGAATGGATTAGATGTTGTATAATCCTTGTTCTCCAACCAAAGATATTGATGTTTGAAGATATATCGCTTCCAATCGCCCAAAATCGCCTCTCCCGAGCTTCTCCCGTCGAAAATGAGTGAAGAGAAAGAAAAATGACGAAATGGAAGTCAACTGTCCAATATATACTCGCCCAGTCTAGCCCACGCTACGCCTTGATTATTAGCGTGCGCTAGCAAGGTCACCGGGTAGTCCAATGGCTTCTGCCGGCCCCATTAGCGTGCGCTAATCACCTTATCTTAGCGTGCGCTAGCCAAAAAAATGGTGTCCAGAAACTGGAGTCCAGAACCTACTGTCCTCTGCCCTGCTCGAGTCTTAGCATGCGCTACCGCTATGGCCTAGCGTGCGCTACGCAGCTCTTATATCGTGCGCTATCCAAAGACTAGCGTACATTACTTGATAGTCCAGAAAACCTGACAACCTCACCGCCTCTACTAACCAGCCCGTTAGCGTGCGCTACTGACCACAAATAGCGTGCGTTAACAAACTCCTAGCGCGCGTTACGCCGATCCGAGCAGCGATGAGTTCTTGGTTACGACTGGTCCCTTAGCGCGTGCTACGGCTCAAAGCTAGCGTGCGCTACTCAAGCAGAATTAGCTTGCGTTAGCCTAGGCCTAGCGTGCGCTATTTCTCTGAGCCAGAACACTTCTGCAAGGTCTAAACAACACGATTGTGATCCATGCAAGATACGAAACTCTATAACAATATCGACAACATCACTAAGAGTTTACAGAGCGACGAAATAAGAAAAACGGCAAGGTCAAACAGTCAATAAAAGTACGGGTATTACAGGAATAATATCAAAACACCTCCGAAACTCGTCCAAATGGAGAAACTCCAAGAATAAAATAGATTCAAAATGTCGAAACGGTTACAAGTGAGTCTCTAAAAACGAAAAAATACACCAAAAATGAGAATACCGGAAAAAGAAAAATGCGGATATTACATTAACGCAGGATGCAGGATAAATTGTACATCAATATGAACAAGTTCGTAACAGCTACTTGTTGTATGATGGCTTGCTGTTTGGAACCACTTGCTGTATGAAGCTTATTGTGTGGTAATTATCAAAACAACATTGTTTTTCCCAACAGTTATTATTCACATTTATTCCAAAGTTATCACTATTTCATAAATCAATGTACCTCACAGAAAAACTATATTGCTGCTATTTCGATCTATCTCATTATACAATGTTATTTTCGTCTCGTTTTGCCCTAAGATACCATTTTCGACCTCTTTAGCTCCGAGACGATATTTTTGACCAGTTTAATCACGACATATTATTCCAGTTTCGCCCCAAGACATTATCTTCAACCCGTTATGGTCCGATATGACATTTTCGACCTATTTCGCACCGTGATGACATTTTTGACCAGTTTCATTCCGAGACATCATTTCTGACATGTTTCTCCTTGAATGATATTGTCGACCCGTTCCACCTTAGAATGATATTTTCGACCAATTTTATCATGAGACCTTATTTCTGACCTGTTACGCCTAGACGTGCCCATTTTAATCGGACCGGCAGTTTCGAACCAAAACTGGCTCGCCGGTCAACAGTTTTTAATTGGCCCACTGGTCAACGGGCTAAAACCGGTTCGGTTACGATTCAAGATTAGGGGGAACCGGAACCGTCGGGCTAATCGGCAGTTTGAACCGCTGGTTTTATTAATTAAATATTTATAAAATATTTTACATATATAATGTTGAATCGGCGGTTCTAATGTTCTAAACCGTCGGGTTTCATCAAATCCAGGGTGGTTTCAACAATCAAACCGGCGATTTTGTTCAATAATTATTGAATTTTAAAAATCGTATTAACTTCAAACTCGAATAGTTTAAAGTAACAATGTCACTGAAGATATTCATATTTATAATGCAAATCACCTCATTTCTTCCTTGAATTTTCGACGTTTGAGAGTTGAAAGAGCATGCATGAGAAGCATTGTCCCACATTGAAAAACAGTTCGAAGGAATAAGAGAGTTAGACTTATAAAATGAGAGATGTTGTTCATGGGCTTTAGGCAATTTTCTTCATTATTTTTGGCTTTATGCTAATTTGCCTTAAGTAAGCTTTGGAGAATAAAAGAAAATGAATTTATTTTTCATTATAATATTTTTTAAAACAAGTTGAATTATTTAATTATAAAATGCTAAAAACCAGCGTTTCTAACCCTAATCGATGGTTTTAACCGGAACCGGAATCACCGATTCTTTGGCCCGGGCCGGAACCAGAAAATACTTTAACGGGCTGTTTCCGGTTCGACTCTGGGGTTAACCGGAACCGCTGGGTTTAAGCCCGGAACCCGCGGGCCTTGAACCTTGGGCACGTCGGGTTACATCCTAGAATATTATTTTCGACCTGTTACGTTTGGGACGTCATTTTCGGCCGGTTTCGTCTGGGATGATATTTCGCCCATTTCGCCTCGCTACGTCATTTTCACCCATTTCGTCCAGGGACGTCATTTTCGACCCATTTCACCCTGAGACTTCATTTTTGACCCCTTTTGGCCCCAGAATATCATACCCTTTTATTTCGGGACGTCATTTTTGAAACGGGTCAAAAATGACGTCCCGAGGTGAAACAAGTCGAAAATATAGTCCCAAGGCGAAAGGTGTTGAAAATGACAACCCAGTCAAAAATGTCGTCCCATAGAGAACCGAGTCAAAAATTTCGTCGCGGAACGGAACGGGTCGAAAATGATGTACTTTGTTGAAAATGGTCGAAAATAACGTCGTGGGACATAACGGATCGAATATAACACTTTGGAGCAAAACATGTCGAAAAAGACGTCCCACGAGGAAACGGGTCGAAATGACGTCCGACCCATTATGAAACGGGTCAAAAATATCAGCTTGGAGCGGGAGGGGTCGAAAATAACTTCATATGTTGAAACTAGTCAAAATATAATCCCAAGGAAGAAACAGTCGAAAATGTCGTCACGGGATGAAATGAGTAGAAAATAATTCCCCGGTGCAAAGCGGTCTGAAAATAACGTCTCGGACAAAACGAGTCGAAAATTTCGTCTCGGAGTGAAGTGGATCGAGAATGACATTCCGGTGCGAAGCCGATCGAAAGTAATATTGTAACACCCCCAAGTTATTCAGGGATATTACAGCGCCGTAAGCCCCGCCGTGGGACCCACAAGGCTATACATACGCGGAACCATAAATTTTGACCGATAAGGTCTACACACAATGGAATGAAAAACGATACAAAGGTATTCGAAATATAACCAATGTATTCACGGACATCACAACTCAATTCAATACTTCGGCAAACACAGGCCGGAACATCAAGGAAAAAGGAAAACAATACTCGAGTATTCAAAATACAATCGATAACAACAACCGAACCGGAACTCCAAACATAATCGGAAGAAAGACACGGTATCACACTTGCCCACCATCCTCGTGCCGACCCGATACACCTGTCCGACCTCCTGGAACCTGAAATACATGAAACGTATTTCCCCCGTAAAAGGGGTTAGCCGTCGAATAGCTAGTGCAAGTATATCAATATGAAACACAATACTCCTCGACAATAAAGTAATGTAACCGTCAATTCATCAATTCAAGACTAGTATTCCGGAATAACTAAATCTCATAGCATCGCATCAATACATATATGAATACCGTGGAACCGCACCAGAGGCTACGGAACCCTCAGAGGACCCGTCGGTCCGTCCCGGAGTGGTTAATTCATATTATCCATGGAATCGCACCAGAGGCTACGAAACCCTCAGAGGACCCGTCGGTCCGTCCCGGAGTGGATATAAATAAGCATGCCATTAATATTTCATACTTTCAAAGTCGAGAACGCACATTCATAAATATATACTTGCCTTTGAGACATCGAGGAACGAACGGAAAAAGGGGTATGAGATTGGTAGGTCCAAGAACGCGCTTCCGGCACCTAAACGATTCGCAAGGAATATGATAATCAATTATCCATATTCAAATTACACGAAGAAACCCTCGAAACCCGTCTACGATTCATAAAGATATACGGATAATCAACTAGAGGTTGGAAAAATCATCCAAATCTCACAAGTCCGAAAACGACATAATTCAACCCGTAAAATCGGAAGAAAACACTCATACGGTATAGATACATCAAAATCTCAAGGTTCTCAAGCTTCAATCGGATAAAACGGATGAATCTACGAAAACCCCCAAAAACCAACACAAATTCAAAGTGTTCTTGAATAATCTTTCAATAATCCGATGAATACCCAATCATGTCCATAATCACGCATATATCACCTCATACACCATGATTTTAACATCCAAAACGTCAAAACCCACACAAAAACGAGAAGTCAAGATGTCGAAGGAATTACCTCTTGAATATTCGAGCGCTATGATCCAAGGAATACGCGATAGATCGACTATCCGGGCTTCCCAACCGAGTGAAAGTGGTAAATCTTCAACACACAAGTGATAGATATGAAAAGAACTCCTCCCTCAAACTCTCTCTCCCGCGATGGAAGAAGAAATGGAGGAAAATGGCTGAAATCTCGCTTAAAAAGCCGAATTATGCAGTTGACCGCATTGTGTGCCGCGGCTCAGCATAGGTGTGCCACGGCACAGGCCTAAAAATTGTTCCCAGGTTTCGGCAGTGTGCCGCGGCTCAGCTCAGGTGTGCCGCGGCACCGGGTACAGGCGGGTTTTGGGTGAGAATGCCACACCAGTGTGCCACGGCTCAGCGTAGGTGTGCCGCGGCAATGACTCGGTAGTGTGCCGCGGCACTGCCGGAGTGTGCCGCGGCACCCGGTACAGCCTGCTCGGCAAAATATAGGAAATGTGTGTGGCGCGGAGCACACTCCTTGTGCCGCGGCTCACACCCCCTTCGGGTCCTAAAATGATGGAAAATGACCCGGAAAGAGAATAAGAGTACTAGGATTCAATGTCCGGGCAACAATAACACGAAAATAGAAGTACGGAAACCCCAAAACGGTGGTTCCAAGCAATGATTACAAGGGTTCGCTCAACAAATCACGATTCGAAGAATATGAAAAGGTTTTAAATGACATGTCTTTCGACCGGGTATTACATTCTCCCCCTCTAAAAAAAAATTTCGTCCCGAAACTTAAGAAATGAATAGTTCGGGGTATTCCACCCGCATCTTCTCTTCCGTCTCCCAAGTCGCCTCTTCGACTCCATGCCTCGACCATTGTACTTTAACCAGTGGAATGGTCTTATGCCTAAGCTGTTTCTCGCGACGCCCAAGGATCTTCACGGGTCTCTCCGGAAAGGTAATATCCTCGGCTACGTTAATCTCACTGTAGTCGATAATGTGGCTCGGATCCGGTACGTACTTCCTCAACTGGGACACATGAAAAATACTATGGACGTGACTCAAAGCTGGAGGCAACGCCAAGCGATAAGCTAAGTCTCCAACTCGGTCCAAAATCTCGAAAGGTCCGATATACCTTGGACTGAGTTTTCCCTTTTTACCGGCGGAAAACTCCTGCGGTAGGCGATACTTTGAGCAAGACGTGATCCCCACTTCAAACTCCAAGGGTCGACGACGAGTATCGGCGTAAGATTTTGACGACTGGGCGATCGATGTCGATCTCGGATAATAGAAATCTTTTCCTTGGTCTCCAACAACATATCCGGTTCCGTCCCAACTAGCTCGAAGCCTCGTCCCAACATAATGGCGACCTACATCGCCTACCATAGAGTGCCTCGAAGGGTGCCATTTTGATCGACGCATGCCAACTATTATTGTAAGCAAACTCGATCAACGGCAAGTGAAGCTCCCAATCATTACTCGATCTAAGGCACAAGCCCGCAACATATCCTCCAACGTCTGAATCGTCCTCTCTGTCTGACCGTCCGACCGAGGATGAAAGGAGGTGCTCAATCTCAACTCGCACCGAGCCTGATGAACGGCCTGCCAAAAATGCGATACGAAACGGCCGTCTCGATCAGAAACAATGGTCTTGGGGGCACCGTGTAACCTCACGATCTCGGCGATAAAGGTTCGAGCCAACCTATCCGGTCCCCAAGTATCCTTAATACCCAAGAAGTGTGCAGACTTGGTCAATCGATCGACAATTACCCAAATCATATTCATTCCAGTCCGAGTTCTCGGCATGCCAGTGATAAAATCCATTGAGATATCTTCCCACTTCCATTCGGGAATGGGAAGCGGTTTCAACAACCCCGCCGGTCGTTGATGCTCGATCTTGACTTGTTGACACGTCAAGCACCGTAATACAAACTCTGTAACATCCTTCTTCATGTTATTCCACCAAAAATTTCGCTTCAAGTCCTTGTACATCTTACTCGTCCCGGGGTGGATTGAGTAAGGCGTAGCATGGGCTTCTCGGAGGATTCTCTGTCTCAACTCTAAATCGTTCGGAACGCAAAGTCTGCCCTGAAATCTCAGAATACTATCCTCATGTACCATAAAGCCAGGAGCTTTTCCTTTAATCACATCTTCCTTCAGTTGAGAAATCATCGGGTCACTCCACTGCTTCCCTTTGATGTCGTCAACTAAGGACGAAGTAATTTCGAGAGTACACAACTGTCCTTGTACTCGTTGAAGCCAAATTTCTATCCCTTGCTCAATTAGATCTTGACGAATTTTTAAATGCAGGGCGTAAGAACTTGAGCATTTGAAGAGATCTTGATTTGCGGCTCGAGCATCCGCAGCGACATTGGCTTTCCCGGGGTGGTAAAGAATTTTCAGATCATAATCCTTTATCAACTCTAGCCAACGTCTCTGTCTCATATTCAGCTCCTTCTGGCTGAAAATATATTTCAGGCTCTTGTGATCGGTATAAATCCGGCACGGTGAACCATACAAATAATGCCGCCAAATCTTGAGTGCGAAGACAATTGCGGCCAATTCTAAATCGTGAGTAGGATAATTCATCTCATAAGGCTTTAATTGTCGAGACGCAAAAGCTATCGTCTTATCATGCCGCATAAGCACACAATGTGCCTTGACCAAGCGTCACTATAAACCGCAAAGCCCTCGCTACCATGCGGTAAAGTTAAAATCGGTCTTGAAGTCAATCGTTTCTTGATTCATCAAGCTCTGTTGTCTCTCATCCGTCGGATAAACTTTTCGGTCTTACGGAGTAATTTCGTAGCGGTCGAGCGAGTTTCGAGAACCCTCGACAAACCGACGGTTATACCCAGCAAGTCCAAATAAGCTTCGAACCTCCTTAACATTTTTAGGCGGTGCACAATCTATCACTGCCTCGATCTTCCGCGGGTCTACACGAACCCCTTCTAGAAATCACATGGCCGAGAAACATAACTTCTTCCAACCAAAACTCACATTTCGAGAATTTTGCATAGAGGTGCTCGGTTCTCAAAATGTCTAAGACCAAACGCAAGTGCCGGGCATGTTCCTCCTTATCTCGAGAATAGATCAAGATGTCGTCAATAAAGACGACTACACACCTGTCGAGGTACTCGATGAATATTTTATTCATTAACTGCATGAATACTGTCGGCGCATTCGTCAACCCAAAAGGCATAACTACAAATTCATAATGCCCATATCTCGTCCGGAATGCCGTCTTTGGAACGTCGGACTCCCTCACTCTGAGTTGATAATACCCAGATCTTAAGTCAATCTTCGAGAAAACCGCAGCTCCTTGCAATTGATCAAATAAATCGTCTATACGCGGTAGAGGGTACTTGTTCTTGATGGTTACTTTGTTCAGCTCGCGGTAGTCGATGCACAAACGTAGTGAACCATCTTTCTTCCTCAAGAAAAGAACAGGCGCGCCCCAAGGCGAAGCGCTCGGTCTGATGTACCCTCTTTCCAGAAGTTCTCCCAACTGATTCTTCAATTCTTGCATTTCGGAAGGTGCCATCCGGTAAGGTGCTTTAGAGATCGGAGCCGCATCTGGCTCTAAGTCTACGGTAAATTCTATCTCTCGATCTGGCGGTAATCCCGGAAGATCGTCCGGAAAAACATCGGGATACTCATTAACAACCGGAATTGAAGAGAAATCGACTTCACTTCCTTCCGTTTTCAAAGCATAGCACCAATAGCCCGTACAACCTTTATTTAAAAGTCTTACGGCCTTCATGGAGCTGATAAGTAACTTGGATTGGCCCGACTTACGTGTAACACCCCAAACTAGGCGGATATTACAGTGCCGTGGACCCCCGACTGGGACCCACCAGGCGAATGAAAATGAATGAATTACACAGGTAAATGTAGTACCGAACCACATTACAACATCAATTACTCCGATGAGGAGTTTTATACAACACACCCAGGATAAAATAGAATACATGTGTATTTTATGTGACGATAAAATACACAACACTGAATGAAATGAGCATTCAAACGGAATGTCTGCAGCGGAATAAAATAAAGGAACACAAATGACTGAATAAATGACTGAACAGACTGGGAGCCCCCTACTAGTATCACTGGGACTCGTCGCCGTCAACATGCTCTTCCCGTGCCTTTGCCTTGCCGTGACCTGAAAACAAAATCCCCCAACGGTCGATACGTAACAACAATCCTCAAGAGTTGAAATTACACAATCATGAAATCAAGTTATGAAATATTCGAATTATGAAATTACGCTGAAGAGGAGTATCATAGTACGCCCGTAATGTTCTGTGCAAGTGTACAACACCCGTCCGTGTACCTAATTAGTCTCACGAGACGATATGACTCGTGTGCACGGTCTAATGTATCGGTGAACCCAATACAATAACCATCGTGTGCCCGACTAAAAATTCCACACAGACACACCCGGCCACGCAATATGAACCCAGAAGGTCACATGAACGAGAATGACCATAATGAACGTCAATGAATAATTAATTAGACAAGGATAAAATGACTCACCGTTATGAAAGTAATAGTGACGTGATTGATAATCCAATGAAATGATTTGGAACCGCGTTCCTCGTGAATGAAATTATTATTCGACAATTACAAATCTCGAAATGATTATTATTATGATGAATGAATTATGATTATGAACAATCAACAACGAAAGGAATGAGTATCCTTTTAACCGAGTAAGATTTAACTTACACAATACCGATGAAGAATGTCCGTCCCCGAACAACGGCCTAACCAAGATACCGATCGCTCGAACAACCTTGAATAATAATAATTACCAACAATCGCTCAATACACGCATCAAGTAACAAAACACGACTAACCCAACTCGAAACAACGATAAACAAACTCATAAGGCATTCCAACGAATACATAACCAACCACACAACTTGAATTATCCAATCCGAATATGTCGAAACCAAACCAAAGTGAGTATTTCGAACTAACAAAACACTTCAATGACATCAATAATCCATTAGGAATCCGTAATTCAAGTTTACAACCACGCCAATCGGAAAATCCCCAATTAACCAAAGTCAACCCCAAAGGGTTCTTGAAATAATTCCGAAAATAACCATTAAATCCGTAGGAATATATATATCCAAGGTAGATAATCCATATCCAACATATTCCGATGATAATCCAAGCTTACACGAAGAAATCGGGAGGAAAAACCCAAAATCCAAATTCAAGATCCAAGAAATTAATACCTTTGATTTGATGTATTGGAGATGATGAAGTGATGATAATCCAACTCAAAGACTTGAAGATGATGATTGATGATTACACCTTGAAGAATACCCTCAAAATCGCCCAAATCGCCAAGAATCGACGAGAGAAAGAGATTAGGATGATAAATGACGAACTCTGACTAAAGCGTCAATTTATAGTCGGTCGAGGTTAGCGTGCGCTAGCTCCTAATGCGTAGCGTGCGCTAACGGGAAATTTGGGTATTCCAGTACCACTGTCCGAACACGGTAGCGCGCTACGTACCTTTTGTAGCGTGCGCTACGACCATACTAATAGCGAGCGCTAAGAACCATGATAAGCGTGCGCTCACTAAAAATTGATGCCCGATCGGAGTCGAGCTATCGCCCGCCTCGATCGACCTCGATAGCGTGCGCTACAACCATAGTTTAGCGTGCGCTAATATATCGGTTGCGTACGCTAACCACAACACATAGCGTGCGCTATGAAATAATCCATGCGATCCAAGAGCCACCGGACTCAACCCGATCCGTCCCTAGCGCGCGCTACTCCACACATATAGCGTGCGCTACTACAACCCGTTAGCGCGCTACTTACCACTCGTAGCGTGCGCTACAAATAATCTCACTGCGGTCCAGTACCTTCCGGATCGCAGCCAGACAACCTTAGCGTGCGCTAAAGCCGAGTGGTAGCGTGCGCTACCTATACCCAATTAGCGTACGCTAAAAGGATTATGTAGCGTGCGCTACTCCTCACGCATACCGCAACGAAATGACAATGATGATAAACGCGGCACGAAACTCCAATCCGATTAGTGATGAATGACGATTGATATACGATACAATTACTCGAATGATGAATACCATGATGAATCGAGTGACAATTGATTAATAATGAGTGAAAATTCGAGTATCAATTCTTGAATGATAAATCCGAATGATAATTCTTGAATTACAACCGGTATTACATACACCCCCCCTTAAAAGAGTTTCGTCCTCAAAACTAAGGGTAAACAACTCGGGACATGAACTATCCATCACGATCTGCAAACAATAATGTCCAAATAGTTCTCGGGACCAAATCAATCGCACGCCCACGTCCCCAAGTCTGGACGTCTCGGATCACAATGAACGATTTCCCAAAAAAAATATCACGAAGTCTCGGTATGACACCAAAAGGAATGCATCAAACGATCTCAAAATCTCAAGATTCTCAAATACGATCATTATAAGATAGATCAACAATAAATGATCCACAACCATGACACATTAATACGGATTGAGTTATATAATCATCTGAAAGACAAGGCTATATATCAAATGTACCCAACATCGATATTCTCCATACCATCGATCTCCTCGATCCCAACGATTCGACGAAGACCCAAACCTGAACTCACCGCTTAATATGACCCCGAAAGGTTACCAAAACGAGAGTGACTAAGATGAATGATAAATGATTAGATATCCGACAAGGATCAAGAATAACTCGCCGAGGTGAACTAATAACGAAATGAGTGATAACTGAAAAGAAATTATTGGAACCATTGTTCCCCGTGAAGTGAATGATTGGTTGATAAATATAAGTCTAAACGTGATTGATATATGATGAATGACCTATGCGAACAATTGAACGACGATGAAATGAATGATTATCCTATTACTGAGCAAGAATTAACTTGCTCAACACCGGTGATGAATGTCCCGTTGTATCACTGTTTAAGCAAACAACAGTCGAACTCGTTGTCTGAGATGAAGATGCTCTCCCAGCATGAATACGACTAGAAACGATCTCTTGGGCGTCGGAGTCCGATGTCCCTCGGAACTCCTTCCATACCGAGGCAGGAAAGTCACGTGATAATTACAGATCTCGTATGAAGATTGCACTATGATTACGAGATGAAATGATAACAATGAGCATACATGCTCTAACAAAATGGATGCATTAATAATGCAATAAAACGATCGTCGACATGACGCCGTAATATGGGAAGATCGCATGAAAAATCAAGTGAGGTGACAAGCCTATCTGATGAAATTCCTGAAATGATTACCTTGAACAAGTTCACAAGATTGAAAAATTTGATTCACAAGATCAACAACTGAACCGTGAGATGGACTGGATGGTTAATAAATTAATCGAACAATGAGATTGACTCCGTGATGAATGAATTAATTGAACAATGAGATTAACTGAGTGATGAATGAATTGACTGAACAATGAGATTGACTGAGTGATGAATGAATTAACTGAACAATTTTTAGAAAATCCTTCCACAAACCGCCGATAATAGCCGGCTAATCCGAGAAAGCTTCGGATTTGCTTAACATTCTTCGGAGGTGACCAATCTTGGATAGCCTTCGTCTTCTGAGGATCAACACGCCCTCCATCTGATGAAATTACAGGTCCGAGAAAAGTCACTTCGGACATCCAGCACTCACCTTTGGAAAACTTCCCATAAAGTTGCTCTCGTCTTAACACGTCGGAAACCTAATGAAAATGAACCTCGTGTTCCTCCCGGTCACGAGAATAATCAAAATGTCATCGATGAAGACAACAACAAACTGATCCAAAAGTCGATGAAAACCTGATTCATTAACTCCGTGAATACTGCAGGTGTAATAATCAACCCAACCGGCATAACCGCAAACTCATAATGACCATAGCGTGTTCGAAAAACCGTCCTCGTGATATCCGACTCTCGAATCCGCAACTGATGATATCCAGATCGTAAGTCGATCTTGGAAGATACTGAAGCTCCCTGAAGTTGATCTAAAAGATCATCAATACGGGGTAAGGGATACTACTCTAGATCATCACCCTGTTCAACTCCCGATAATCGATACACAAGCGAAAAGAACCATCCTTCTTCTTGACAAACAAGATCGTGCTCCCTACGGGACGCACTCGGTCGGATATAACCTTTCTCGAACAATTCCTCAAGTTGATTCTTCAACTCCTGCATTTGGTCGGGGCCATCCGATACGGTGTCTTCGATAATGGGGACGTACCGGCTCCAACTCGCTCCTGAATTCCACTACTCTATGAGAAAGCAACCAGATAACTCGTCTGGAATACATCGTCAAACGATGACAATGATACCACGAATGATTGAACATTTCGATTGCCCGAGAATGGTCAATCGATAAAAAGTGATACAATGAATGATTGAACATCTCGATTGCCTTAGAAATGCCAATCGGTGAAAATGATGCAATGAATGATTAAATAGCTCGATTGCCTTAGAAAGGCCAATCGATGAAAATGATACAATGAATGATTGAATGACTCGATTGCCTTAGAAAGGCCAATCGATGAAAATGATACAATGAATGATTGAATAGCTCGATTGCCTTAGAAAGGCCAATCGATGAAAATGATATAATGAATGATTGAATAACTCGATTGCCTTAGAAAGGCCAATCGATGAAAATGATACAATGAATGACTGAACAACTCGCCTGCGAAATTTCTCTGCTTCCATCATAATAGTAATCCTTCTGGGACAACGGGGATTACCTCCCTGAAGTACACATTCGACGACCAACGCGTTTAAAATGATAGTGACCATGCGCTTACGAACATTGAGAACGGCATCATGACAATCCATCTAATTAACACTCAATATTACATCGTCCTTAGATAAATTCACCACGATTAGGTCCACTGACCAATTGCGGTCATTAAGCTTACCTTGGTATGATTTCCGAAAATCTTCTATCGTCAGGTACACCGATGGTATGAGGTCCACAAGCAATAGGACTATCCAAATTAAGTTTATTCAATCATGACTTGAAAATGAATGAATGCGGTGCACCAGTATCAAAAGGTACACACGGGTTGAAATAAAATTACGAGTATACCTGAGATCGTTCGGGCCACCGGATCGTCGATCCTCTTCATCACATGAATCCGGGACCTGCCGGCCCCCGAACCGGACGCTCCCGTCTGATACATATGAGCTCCACCTTTGTTTGCTTCCATTGTCTTAAATGACGTTGACAAAGCGATCGATTCAAACATTTGGTTGCTTCGGGGCCCGAGATGCCACCGAGCCGACTTGGAGTTCTTTCGGCAAAACGGGCCTTATGCCCAAGATTCCCACAATTATGACATGTGATAGACGGCGTCGTACACCTAGTAATCGAAATGGCCGCGCCCCACGGTTGAAACAGATGATGGCCGAGCCGCTGCTCGGACCGAGATCCGCAATTAAGTGCCGTAGGAGGGCCTTCGAACGGTAGGACCCGCACGAGGTTTCTTGGAGGTTGACCAACCGCCTTCGGACCGATTACGCCGTTGATTTCTTCTTTGGAAGATGAAGGTTGTTGTTCAAGACTTTCCTTAGTAGCCATCTCATACGGGAGAGTTCTCTCGATTAATCCGGTCAGTGGCGCAATGATGATTGAGCAACCGCACATGGGTCATCATGGCTGCATAAAAGTGAGTGGATCAACCCGAACATCTTACGGTCGAGCGAGTCACGGGAACGATTTCCCGGCGAGTGATTATTTCTCGGGTTTCGGTCCGCACCGCGGCCTCTCCCCGTGCATCCCCTGATAGCTCTCTCCATACTGAAGTAGGAAGGTCGCATAATGATTATATTTCCCGCATGATTAGCACGTTATGATTATGTCATGAGATGATGAAAATGAGTATACATGCTCTAACTTAGTGATTATATGAATGATTTCATGAAGTTACATGATTATCTGATGAAATTCTTGAAATGATTATCTTGAATAACTTAACAAGATTGATAATATGATCATCCAGATTGACAACTGAGTAATGAAATGAATTGAGTAATTAACGAGTTAACATGATCGTCCTGATTATTAACTGAGTAATGAAATGAATTGAGTGATTGATGAGTTAATATGATCGTGCCGATCATAATGAATGATGATATTTGAGGATTGTTAAATGATGAATGATGAATGAATGACTATTGCCAGAAATTATACCATGGCGTTAGAAGTCTTACAGTTATTTCGATGCGATTGGCTCAAGATCGCACGGAGTCACACGTGACGCGAAAGTCCAATGATACTAGTCCGATGACGATGATTTCAAATGAGACATGACTTGGAGGGTAGTATTCAAAACCACGCTCCGATACCAACTCTGTAACACCCCAAACTAGGCGGATATTACAGTGCCGTGGACCCCGACTGGGACCCACCAGGCGAATGAAAATGAATGAATTACACAGGTAAATGTAGTACCGAACCACATTACAACATCAATTACTCCGATGAGGAGTTTTATACAACACACCTGTGATAAAATAGAATACATGTGTATTTTATGTGACGATAAAATACACAACATCGAATGAAATGAGCATTCAAACGGAATGTCTGCATGGAATAAAATAAAGGAACACAAATGATGAATAAATGATCGAGCATCGGGAGCCCCTACTAGTATCATCGGACTCGTCGCCGTCAACATGCTCTTCCCGTGCCTTTGCCTTGCCGTGACACGAAAACAAAATCCCCAACGGAATCGATACGTAACAACAATCCTCAAGAGTTGAAATTACACAATCATGAAGTAATCGAAGTTATGAAATATTCGAATTATGAAATTACGGCGAAGAGGAGTATCATAGTACGCCCGTAATGTTCGTGCAAGTGTACAACACCCGTCCGTGTACCTAATTAGTCTCACGAGACGATATGACTCGTGTGCGGTCTAATGTATCGGTGAACCCAATACAATAACCATCGTGTGCCCGACTAAAAATTCCACACAGACACACCCGGCCACGCAATATGAACCCAGAAGGTCACATGAACGAGAATGACCATAATGAACGTCAATGAATAATTAATTAGACAAGGATAAAATGACTCACCGTTATGAAAGTAATAGTGACGTGATTGATAATCCAATGAAATGATTTGGAACCGTTGTTCCTCGTGAATGAAATTATTATTCGACAATTACAAATCTCGAAATGATTATTATTATGATGAATGAATTATGATTATGAACAATCAACAACGAAAGGAATGAGTATCCTTTTAACCGAGTAAGATTTAACTTACACAATACCGATGAAGAATGTCCGTCCACGAACAACGTCCTAACTAAGATACCGATCGCTCGAACAACCTTGAATAATAATAATTACCAACAATCGCTCAATACACGCATCAAGTAACAAAACACGACTAACCCAACTCGAAACAACGATAAACAAACTCATAAGGCATTCCAACGAATACATAACCAACCACACAACTTCGGAATTATCCAATCCCGAATATGTCGAAACCAAACCAAAGTGA
This sequence comes from Orobanche coerulescens, assembly GCA_033398695.1. Taxonomy (NCBI): domain Eukaryota; kingdom Viridiplantae; phylum Streptophyta; class Magnoliopsida; order Lamiales; family Orobanchaceae; genus Orobanche; species Orobanche coerulescens. The sequence goes on from CM065806.1 coordinate 59,495,832, forward strand.
GTATTTCGAACTAACAAAACACTTCAATGACATCAATAATCCATTAGGAATCTGTAATTCAAGTTTACAACCACGCCAATCGGAAAATCCCCAATTAACCAAAGTCAACCCCAAAGGGTTCTTGAAATAATTCCGAAAATAACCATTAAATCCGTAGGAATATATATATCCAAGGTAGATAATCCATATCCAACATATTCCGATGATAATCCAAGCTTACACGAAGAAATCGGGAGGAAAAACCCAAAAATCCGAAATTCAAGATCCAAGAAATTAATACCTTTGATTTGATGTATTGGAGATGATGAAGTGATGATAATCCAACTCAAAGACTTGAAGATGATGATTGATGATTACACCTTGAAGAATACCCTCAAAATCGCCCAAATCGCCAAGAACCGACGAGAGAAAGAGATTAGGATGATAAATGACGAACTCTGACTAAACTGTCCAATTTATAGTCAGTCCAGGTTAGCGTGCGCTAGCCCTAATGCGTAGCGTGCGCTAACGGGAAATTTGGGTATTCCAGTACCCACTGTCCGAACACGGTAGCGCGCGCTACGTACCTTTTGTAGCGTGCGCTACGACCATACTACTAGCGTGCGCTAAGATCCATTATTAGCGTGCGCTAACGAAATATTGATGCCCAGTACTGGAGTCCAGAAAACTGTCTGCCCTCTGATCTGACCTCGATAGCGTGCGCTACAACCATAGTTTAGCGTGCGCTAATATATCGGTTGCGTACGCTAACAACAACACATAGCGTGCGCTATGAAATAATCCAGTGCAGTCCAGTAGCCACTGGACTCAACCTGATCCGTCCCTAGCGCGCGCTACTCCACACATATAGCGTGCGCTACTACAACCCGTTAGCGCGCGCTACTTACCACTCGTAGCGTGCGCTACAAATAATCTCACTTGCACCCGGTACCTTCCGGATGCGCCAGGACAACCTTAGCGTGCGCTAAAGCTGAGTGGTAGCGTGCGCTACCTATACCCAATTAGCGTACGCTAAAAGGATTATGTAGCGTGCGCTACTCCTCACGCACAGCTCGCAACGAAATGACAATGATGATAAACGCGGCACGAAACTCCAATCCGATTAGTGATGAATGACGATTGATATACAATACAATTACTCTGAATGATGAATACCATGACTGAATCTGAGTGACAATTGATTAATAATGAGTGAAAATTACTGAGTATCAATTACTGAATGATAAATACTGAATGATAATTACTGAATTACAACCGGGTATTACATTACGTCCCAAAAATGAGTACTCAGATCCGTCCTTAGTCATCATAGTGATAACTTTGGTACGGTAATTCATAATCGCCTGGTGATTATTAAGCCAATCCTCGCCGAGGATTACGTCCTCGCCTTCCATATCAACTACAATTAAATTTGATAACCATTCCATACCGGATATAACCACCGGAAATTCTCTAATCTCCTGATTCCCCACAATCCTATCCCCGCTAGGCAGTCTCACGATAAAGGGATCGCAAGCAGTTAAACAAGTTATATTCAAACGGCGTACACACTCCAAAGAAATAAAAGAATGTGTAGCACCAATCAAAAAGTACAATTTGGATAGGATAGAATATGGATGGTACCAAGCCACCGCCGCATCGGGTTAAATCTGCATTCGACGCATCTCATAAACCCGTGGTTGCACCGAACCGACGCTAGAGTTCCCCCCTCCAGCGTTCTGACCCCGACCCCGACCCCTGCCAAAATTCTGCTGAGGTTGACCGAAATATTGCCGCTGATTAACACCTTGATCAAGGGGTGTTGGGGCAGAAGCCCGAGTGTCCAAAGTCTGGTTCGGCTCGGAACAATAAACCACTCTATGCCCCATCTGACCACACGTGTGACACTTCAACGGTGGAAAGTGGCATTCCAAATTAATGTGGCCTGAACGGCCACAATTATAGCAAGTCACCGCGCGATTTGAGGTACCCGAAGTGGGACGGTAACCCCTCTTCCCTTTATTAGAACGCGACGACTGTCCGGCAAAGCGATTAGTAAATGCGTGACTTCGAAAGTTGCCACCCTTAGAGCCTGAAAAATTTCCCCCGACTTTCTGCTTCTTCGGTTCTTCAACGGTATCATTGTCGGGGCTCAACATATCATGGGCTAAAGCTCTGTCCTGATATTCTTTCAGTGTGGTACAAGCAAATCCGGCCATGTACCGCCGTAAGTCCAAATTCATCCGCATATCAAAATAACGGATCTTATCACGCTCGTTACGTACTTGATCCTTCACATGGATTAATTGTTGGTTATACTCCACGATCGCCTGCGAAACGGGAATATTTTGTGGTTTAGCCTCGAAGAAGGCTCGGATTCGGCTCTCTCGTACTGGCCAAGGACAAAACTCGGCCTCCAAGAGCTCCTTAAATTCATCCCATGAGGCAATACGATCCTGTGGCTTGATGACCTTCCACCAAGTAGTGGCCTCCTTAGTGAGGAAATACTGAGCAATCGGTACTTTCCTCACCTCGGGGCAATCAACTGCCTCGAAAATCTTCTCCAATTCTGCTAGCCAATCCTCCCAGCCTAACGGGTCTGTGGCACCGCCAAACTGTGGAGGGTGCATACGGGTTACGTTCTGAAGCAGGGCATCCGTGTTTGGGTTCGGGTTATTCAATTGAACAGTTTGGGCTAAAATGGTCATCTGAGTAGCCAATTGTTGAAGTGCATTCGCCACTCCAACGTCTGCGTTGTTCCCCTGACCGTCTGACTGATCGTGCTGACTCTCGGTGTCGGGATGCACCGAGTTCGACAAACTGGGTTGGTCGACCCCGCAACTGAACTGATGGAAACGGCCGCGCCACGACCTCTTCCTCGCCCACGGCCACGACCACGGCCACGGCCCCTACCAGCTGACATACTGAAGAACACACAAGTCACGTAAGCACAATTCAATCACGCATCAATAAAGTGTCCGATTCTCAAGAATATTGATAAAAGGAAGCAAAACGAATAAAGAAACACCAGAAGAGTGAGAGGTCTTACAAGTACCGGTCGCACTGTGATGATGGCAGAGTAGTGATACTGTTGACAATTAACGACTCGATCGACCCAAAAGACCGACAGCCTAGGTATCCATAGACCTAAGCTCTGATACCATATTCTGTAACACCCCCAAGTTATTCAGGGATATTACAGCGCCGTAAGCCCCGCCGTGGGACCCACAAGGCTATACATACGCGGAGCCATAAATTTTGACCGATAAGGTCTACACACAATGGAATGAAAAACGATACAAAGGTATTCGAAATATAACCAATGTATTCACGGACATCACAACTCAATTCAATACTTCGGCAAACACAGGCCGGAACATCAAGGAAAAAGGAAAACAATACTCGAGTATTCAAAAGACAATCCAGTACAACAACACTGAACCGGAACTCCAAACATAACTGGAAGAAAGACACAGTATCACACTTGCCCACCATCCTCGTGCCGACCCGATACCTGCCTGTCCGACCTCCTGGAACCTGAAATACATGAAACGTATTTCCCCCGTAAAAGGGGTTAGCCGTCGAATAGCTAGTGCAAGTATATCAATATGAAACACAATACTCCTCGACAATAAAGTAATGTAACCGTCAATTCATCAATTCAAGACTAGTATTCCGGAATAACTAAATCTCATAGCATCGCATCAATACATATATGAATACCGTGGAACCGCACCAGAGGCTACGGAACCCTCAGAGGACCCGTCGGTCCGTCCCAGAGTGGTTAATTCATATTATCCATGGAATCGCACCAGAGGCTACGAAACCCTCAGAGGACCCGTCGGTCCATCCCGGAGTGGATATAAATAAGCATGCCATTAATATTTCATACTTTCAAAGTCGAGAACGCACATTCATAAATATATACTTGCCTTTGAGACATCGAGGAACGAACGGAAAAAGGGGTATGAGATTGGTAGGTCCAAGAACGCGCTTCCGGCACCTAAACGATTCGCAAGGAATATGATAATCAATTATCCATATTCAAATTACACGAAGAAACCCCCGAAACCCATCTACGATTCATAAAGATATACGGATAATCAACTAGAGGTTGGAAAAATCGTCCAAATCTCACAAGTCCGAAAACGACATAATTCAACCCGTAAAATCGGTAGAAAACACTCATACGGTATAGATACATCAAAATCTCAAGGTTCTCAAGCTTCAATCGGATAAAACGGACGAATCTACGAAAACCCCCAAAAACCAACACAAATTCAAAGTGTTCTTGAATAATCTTTCAATAATCCGATGAATACCCAATCATGTCCATAATCACGCATATATCACCTCATACACCATGATTTTAACATCCAAAACGTCAAAACCCACACAAAAACGAGAAGTCAAGATGTCGAAGGAATTACCTCTTGAATATTCGAGCGCTATGATCCAAGGAATACGCGATAGATCGACTATCCGGGCTTCCCAACCGAGTGAAAGTGGTAAATCTTCAACACACAAGTGATAGATATGAAAAGAACTCCTCCCTCAAACTCTCTCTCTCGCGATGGAAGAAGAAATGGAGGAAAATGGCTGAAATCTCGCTTAAAATGCCGAATTATGCAGTTGACCGCATTGTGTGCCGCGGCTCAGCATAGGTGTGCCGCGGCACCGGGTACAGGCGGGTTTTGGGTGAGAATGCCACACCAGTGTGCCGCGGCTCAGCGTAGGTGTGCCGCGGCAATGACTCGGTAGTGTGCCGCGGCACTGCCGGAGTGTGCCGCGGCACCCGGTACAGCCTGCTCGGCAAAATATAGGAAATGTGTGTGCCGCGGCGCACACTCCTTGTGCCGCGGCTCACACCCCCTTCGGATCCTAAAATGATGGAAAATGACCCGGAAAGAGAATAAGAGTACTAGGATTCAATGTCCGGGCAACAATAACATGAAAATAGAAGTACGGAAACCCCAAAACGGTGGTTCCAAGCAATGATTACAAGGGTTCGCTCAACAAATCACGATTCGAAGAATATGAAAAGGTTTGAAATGACATGTCTTTCGACCGGGTATTACAAATATCACAGGACGAAAGATATCAAAAATAACATCCCATGTAGGGGTGAAAACGGATCGGATACGAGCGGATAGTGCTCTTCTCGTATCCTAACCCATATTTTTCTCTCGGATTCGGAGCCGGATACAGGAAGGCCGGATACGGATACGAATTCGGATTATTCGGGATACGGACACGGGACGGATACAGGATGGATTCGGACCGGATTCGAATAAATATAATCGGATGTGAAAAAGGAGTTGAGCACTTTAAATACTAAATAGCGGAGTGTGGATGGAAAAGCTCATATACACGAATACGGTCAAACTACAAGAAATAGTTAATCAATATCCGGCATATTTTGACTGAAGGAAGTCTCTGATTTCTCTAAGTTAACAACCGATAATTAGAAAGAATCTGCAAAACTGTATCTGGGCTGGCGACTTAAAAGAAGAGTTGTGGGCCAAATTCACTTTCTTCGCTCTCCTCGCGTCCCTTTCCTCTCTCCATCTTCTCCTTTTGTTTCTCTTCTAATTTACACACTTCCCACATATCAAACTATTCCGCCCCAAAAATCAATCACACCCCCATTGCACAAACTATCGGCCACACATACAAATACACACTCGGTCGACGACTTGCGGTGGATAACCGGCATCTCAAACTGCAACTATGTCGCGACCCACAGAAATGGTAGACAGTTGTGAATGGTCGGTGTTAATTTAATTGTTTTTAACAATTATAATATATATATATATATTTAAAATTTAAAAATATGGATATCCGGATTTATTATCCGGATTGGTATCGATAATATCCGATAGAATATGGGAAAACTCGGATACGGGCGGATATTGCATAATCCGAATTCTAACTTGTATCCGAATTCAACTATCCGGATCCGTATCCGAATCCGACCGGATACCTATTGTTCATCCCGAATTCGATCCCGACCGGATACGGCTCTGGATCGGGCGGGAAATATCCGCCCAGTTTTCACCCATAATCCCATGGAGAAACAGATCAATAATTTCTTCCCCAGACGAGACTGATCGAAAATAATATTTCGAATATAATGGTCGAAAACAATAAAGTATAATGTGTGTATAATAATTTATGAAATATGTGTAATTTGTGTATAATTATGAATAATATTAAAAAAATATATTTTGAGAACTAGAAAAAATTAAAATCTCTCACTTAAAGTGTGAAAAATAAATAATATATCTATGGTAAAATTAAAAGATAATGTACAATTCTTAATGATTGAAACATATGAAAATTATGAAAATTCTCTCGCTTAAATTAAAAAAAGATGTAGTATTAGAGAAGTATAATTTACCCTTAAAAAAAACTAGGGATGTCAATAGGTCGGGTAGGGTACGAGTTTACCTCTTTCATACCCTACCCGATTAGATTCGGATCGGGTTCGGGTATTGCCCATCGAGTAATCGGGTACCCAATGGGTATTCGGGTAACCGTACACTACCAAAAAAAGGACTTTAGCCGAGGACACTTTAAAAAACGGTCGACGACTTTTAAGTGTCGTCGGCTAAACTTAAGAATATAAATACTTTTAATATATATTATATATAGATATAATGTAATTAATATATTCAATTTAGTATAATAAATATAATATTTTATATAATAATATATATAATTTATAATACAATATAATATTTATGTATAATATATAATAATAATAATATATTTATATAATTCAAACGGGTACGCGGATCGGGTAATCGGGTCGGGTATTCGGGTAATATACTATACTCATACCCTACCCGTACTCGATCACAAAATTTCGGGTTCGGCCGATACCCAACCCAATTTCGGGTTTATCCGACGAATAGAATCGAGTACAGATAAAATTGACATCCCGAAAAAACTGAAATAATCTGTTACATCAATGGGCCTTGTCTCTGGTAAAACCATTGGAAGAATGCAAGGCCCAAACGGCATACATAGAAAAGCAGCTAGGGGTGGGTATGGGACGGGATGGGACGTGTAACACCCCCAAAACCATATGGGAATATTACACGTCGTAGACCCTTTCCACAAGGATCTACCAGGCTAAACATCCATAAACAACCAAATTCTTGCCCAGCCAGGGTCAAACAATAAAATGATACAGATCGATATGGTCACTTACACGTGAATACACAGACCGATGAGGTCACACAACCCAATCGATAAAACTGACTTAAATAACATTACCCACACAGGGGTCGAAATACAATACAGCGGAAGACTGAAATCAACTCTGACAACACAACAAAGATCAAAACAACTCTCGACTCATGATTAGTATCGCAGCTCGTCATCCTGTTGTGCCAATCCTGTGACTGCTCCCCTGAATCTGCATGTACCTGGACGCAAAACAGACATACACCCCCCGATTACTCGGGGGTTAGTAAAACTCCACTGTTTTACTAGTGCAAGTATCAAATCATACGAAATGTAACAAGCAAATAATAATCGTGAATACAATATAATAATCAAGTATCAAAATATTCCCGGGAGGTTTTCACAAGGAAAGATAAGCTATGAAGCATTCGAAAATAAGATTATCATCTCGGGAATTTTTTTTAGATTTTCAAAACCTTTAAGACCTCAAGTCCTGATTCACAAAACCTTTCGAAAAACTTTAGGGCCTTAACCCGATTCTCGTTTCAAAGCACACTAGATAATATATCATTATGAGTCCGAGACCCATATTTAAAATGTTACCCAAATAATCATTGCTACACGATCATTGTTCGTACACATCATGTACCGAACTCCAGAGGCCTCGACGGACCTTACCCGGACCACACACACTGTTCGTACACATCATGTACCGAACTCCGGAGGCCTCAACGGACCCTACCCGGCCACAAACATCGTTCGTACACATCATGTACCGAACTCCAGAGGTCTCGTCAGACCCTACCTGGATCACACACCTTGTTCGTACACATCATGTACCGAACTCCAGAGGCCTCGTCAGACCCTACCTGGATTACACACCTTGTTCGTACACATCATGTACCGAACTCCAGAGGCCTCGTCAGACCCTACCTGGATTACACACCTTGTTCGTACACATCATGTACCGAACTCCAGAGGCCTCGTCAGACCCTACCTGGAACACACACACATCGACACGACACAACTCATAATCATCAAATATCAAGCCATTCCACATTACATACAACAATGAGCACAATTAATCAATCACATTGATCGCCACAAAATCGTACATCCCACGCACATAACACAATCTCAACACTCGCAACAACTATCGTCAATCAACGACACATAACCAGCATAACACACGTTCGGTACACAATACATTGCACAACCGAGTGTACAACCATCCCATATGTACGTCGCAATCCTGCACAAATGGCACAACGCCTAACACGTATACTAATATAACATTATTATCACAAAGCCTTCAAATTACGGAAAACACAACCAACTCAAACGGAACATAATTACGAAGGCAAGCAAAATCATCATACATATCATACGTAATTACTAGTCGCAAGATACAAGTCGTATAATAAGATACTTGCCTTAATAACCGCTACCAAACGCTCCGAAGAACACGGTACGACCGGGAAGCTCGGACCCCGAAGAAGACAACGAACGGAAGGGTTCCGACTCGAGTTCTTCACAAGAATTCGACCCTAACAACATATAATCAATAAAACATCGATCATACGAGGAAGAATAATGGTAGAACGCTCGAATTCTCTTTGTGACATTTTATCGAACACCTTCAAGGCGTCGATAAAATACTCAATAAAACGACAAATTCGTGGCAATCCAACCGTGGAATAACAAGGAATTAGATATAATATAGCTTAACAATCATCAATCCATCAATATTCTGACTTAAAATGGATTAAACGGACAAATCGAACAAAATCCCCAAAACTATATTTTAAGAAAACTTGCCTTGATTCGGTCGATCGGAGCAAGTTATGGAAGGATTAATCGATGTTATGAACTTCAAAACGTCATGGATTTAACCCCTAACAACATCCCTCCATGATCATCAAAGCTCCAGCCGCGGAAGAGGAAGAAACGAGTGAGAAAAATGAAGAAAAACCCATCGCTCTGCCATATTTATAGCCTGCCGGACACGGGCGCAAAGAACGGCCCAGATCAGCGCCGGGTGTCTCGGCCGTGTCTCAGCAGCTGCTGGTCCTGGCCGACCCGGCGCAAGACACGGCGCGCGCCGTTTCGAGGGCCGTTCGCATGTGTCCGGCCATCCAGACTCGATCGTTCGACGGTCCGAAAATCCGAAACTCGGACACGAACGTAAACCGAAAGCACGGTTACGAAGTACTCGTAAAGACGAATCCGAACACTGAGAGAACACATGATTCCGACCACCCGAAGGCTCGAAATTCGACAATGGAAAGTAATTACCCCAAACTTTGAGAAATTACGAAAATGGCCCAAAACGTCCGAAAATCACGATACGTGATCAAATAACCAAACCGAAGTTCACAACACGTCTAACAAAGTTAAACGGACTTACGGGAAACTCGAAACAGTAATTTCGAACGAGATTCACAAGAATCGAACTCGAGTGCGGAAAAGTCGTTAAGAAACACGGAACGCAACAAAACAATACCGAAACGAACTCGGATGACAAAAAATGCATAATTAATCATTCTCAGAATGATGAGACGGTCCCAAGCGAGTCGTCGAAACAGACTTCCGCCGAAAAAATAAAATTACCGGAAATCCGAAATTACGGATATTACATTCTACCCTCCTTAAAAGAAGTTTCGTCCCGAAACTTAAATCAAGTAGGGAGAAGAAATATCCCGCCAGGAAAACTCAACGAGATACACAAGAACCGAAAAAAATTCGTGCCCAACGGCGAAACGTTACAAGCAACGCAAGGGAATATACGGCGTAAAAACACGCCCCACGACGACTAACGCAACGCCACCGACTATGTTTCAAACAACAACGAGCAATTAACGACGCATCACATACCACATCACATGCACACATTTAATCGAAGAAACGTACGCTACAACAAGTTGCACCCGACTAAAACGGCTATGCGATAGAAACAAATAGAGTATCACGATAGAAATCATTCCTATTCTCATCAATAAGAAAATGTCCGACGTCAAAACACAAACAATTCAAGATAACGGAAAACGAGAATACCGGACATTACATTCTATCCTATTTAAAAATAAGTTTCGTCCCAAAACTTAAAATAAAACATCATGGTAGAATACAAACAAAACCAAAAAGTCCACGCAACAAATATCAATTTCTACACGAATTACAGCACGAAGTACGTGTTGGGAATAGTGCCCTAGGACATTCGATGTGCCTAGATTTGTAATTATCACATTTAAATAAAGTTATTTGATATCATTTATTTCTCGTTGATTATTATAATGTGTGCATGTTTTAATATTATAATAATCGAATAATAGTTATTCACGAATAATAAGATTATTCAAATGTCCCTGGTAAAATCGCGTTGAGTAGAGACTCAAGTGATTAATATACTAGTATAAGTTTGATTGATAATCATCGGATGATTATGCGTATGGTACGGATCAATCTTATGGGTATTGGTTGGAGAACTAATACTGGACCGACCCACATTGAGATCACTGCATGGAAATGTCATAAGTGAATCTCAATACAGTATGTCAATAAATCCTTGAACCTGAGATTATCATAGAGTCCAACATGATAACTCCTATGCCTTGACGTAATCCAACGTCATCTGAAACATGGTGATCATAAAGGTTAGCGATCGGGATTAGTGGAAGTCATGTAGAGGGCAATGAATAATCAAGATGGGGATTTGTCCCTCTTAAGTGAGAGAGATATCTGTTGGGCCCCTCGATAAGTAGGACTGAAGGAAATGCATGGCCATGCTCAAATGAAGAGTCATTTGATTCAATCAGTCTACTTAAGATCGAGAAAGCATTTGAACATAAATAAGTATGACAGACTTCATGACTTAGTTCAAATATGATATCGCGTGACAAAGGGATTTGACACGTTAAAAGGTTTAATGGACTATTAACTTATATTATTTGGGTAATCATAATGTCTTGCTAGAGGCCGCTTATGATTTATTATTTAATAAGGTATTAAATAATTGCCAACATAATATAAGCCTTTTGGGTCGCACATACGATAATTATAGACAAGTAGGAATAAATATCAACTGGGAATAATAAATATAATATTGGATATTATATTTATAAGGAGATTAAATAATAAGTAATATATATAATATTGGATATTATATATATTGTATTATTTAATAAGTTGAGGGGCAACTAAGCAAATACTAGATTATTGAATCTAGGGTTTACTTAGTATAAATATAAGGTCTTGGACAAGGAGTTGGAACTAGAATACAAGACCTAAAAATCGGCCCTTCAAGAAGAAGAAAAATCGGCCATCTACATCATATTGTAGGAGAACGGAGTCGATCGTCTCTCTTCCCTTAGTTGATCTTGATCAATAGTACAATCTTCTAGTAAGGAATTTGTGTTGTACTATTTATCAATATTATTAGTAAGGATCTAGCAATCCGGCTTGTGGAATTGTTCGTGTGTGGATCACCAAAAGAGGAAGGAGATATTCATCTGCTTCTAATCCGGATCTATAATTGTTCAATCGGATTAAGGTAATTCGATTAACTCTTTAATTAAACAATTAAATTACTGCATGAGATCCTAGATTGGGTTTTCTTATTATTTCTTCCGCTGCGTTTTACTCCGATTATTTTGTATTCGATGCATGAAAACCCAACAGTGGTATCGGAGCCAACTTGCAAGTAATTTAATTGTTTGTGTAGAACATGTTTATGTGTAAATTATGTTCTTGATTATGTTTATAAAATATAGATTTTATAAAATAATTTTTCTGGTTTAATTTGATTAAATCGGATCGTCAAAAATTAATTTTCTGGACTGTTTTTCGGATAAACTGCTCTCCAGAACAGTTCTGGAGCAGCACAGCGAGATGGGTATGTTCGGACAGGTTTGGGTTGGATCCGGGTCGGACCCGGACCCGCGTCCAGCGATTAAATCGCAAAAATAGTACCCAGCTGTCGGAGGGAATCGATCCCGCGGGGATCGCGCCATAAACCTCGCCCAAACCGTCTGGGCTGGAGCAATTTTTGTAAATATTGTTCAGTGGTTTTGTGATTAACCTGTTTTCTAAAATTAAAATTAATGTTTTAAAATGCATTTTTGCGGCCGGCGGGGTTTGAACACGCGCAGCCATGTGCGGGTGAAGGTGTTCGGCCATCTGGGCTATGTGACTCCAGTTTGTTTATTTTTGGTCCATGATTACTCTTTAGTCTGACTGTAGAAAGATTTTAATTTCTATAATTACATGTTTTATTAATTATTTGATAATTATTTATGGTATGTGTATGGTGTATGGCATGACCATAAATTGATCAATGTGATTGGATAATTTATTGCCTTATGGGTTGGTTTTACAGCCTGCTCGTTTAATTATAACTGGTTTTACGGCCTGCGAGTCGTCTATTTAAATTGTTTATTATTTTACGGCCTGCGTGTCGTTTGCACTTCTTGTAATTTAATTTACTAGTGTAGTATTAAATTTCATTAATGTAATGAAGACAAGAAGGACGAGAAGAACGGACTCGAGGAGCAAATTGATCGCGTATGACGTTCCAAGGAGTTGGGAAGATCAATGAAGACCATATTTAACCCTTTAGATTGACCTTTGTGATTTTCATGTTGGCTCATGAAAATCACGTTAGGATTATGGTCATGCTATACACGGTCCTATACTTTTATTGTCATGTGATGCGAGGTATGTTTAAATTTATGCATGTATGTGATGCTATGTATGTTTAGATGTATGTTAGCAAACATAGACATTAACATAGGATAAAAAGCCCTCGTTAAAATGCCGTTCATTTGAAAAACACCAATCAAGACTTCGATCATCATGAGTGGGTCATGCCAAAGCTGGGCGCTCGGATTATCTTAGTAAGGTAGGATAGGTAATGGTGATACCTATACGTTTAATGAATTTGGAAATCAAAATAGTTTTGAACCTTAAGGCATAAGATGGGATTATAACATGCTTGGGCATACGATGCTAAATCCCATGATATAATCTAAGAGTTATATATGATGTAATCGATAAGGAGTTATCCACCTAAAGTAGCTCAATTCTAGGCGTCATGCCAAAGCTGAGTTTAGGATTGTGCGAAATAGGATCTTAGTCCACTAAAATTACAAATGTTATAAATTGAGGGTACTTTGTTTTAGTGGGAGTATTTTTCGAGAACCATTTCACTGCGATCTGTCCTCGAGAAGGACAAGCTCAAAGAAAACGGCAGCAACTATCTGGATTGGATCCGGAGCTTAAGAATAGTTCTCAAGCAAGAAAGAAAGTTGTATGTTCTTGAGGAAGAAATTCCCGATGAACCAGCTGACAATGCAAACAAAGCAACAAAAGACAAATGGAAGAAATATTGTGATGATTCCATTGATGTCAGTTGTCTTATGTTGGCTACCATTTGTCCAGAACTTCAGAAGAATCTGGAGGATATGGAAGCTTATGAGCTTAATGCTCACCTCAAGGAAACTTTCTCGAAGCATGCTAGGCAAGAGAGGTATGAGACCTTTCAAGCCTTGTATCTTGCAAGATGGTTGAGGGGACATCTGTCAGCGCTCATGTGCTCAAGATGAAAGGATATATTGATCATCTTGAGAGGCTTGGTTTTCCACTATCTAAGGAGCACTCCACGGATGTGATCCTAAACTCATTGCCCGAAAGTTTCGGTCAGTTCATTATGAACTATAATATGAATGAGATGGAGAAGTCCATTGCTGAGCTGCATGGGATGTTTAAAACGGCTGAGCAGAATATTAAGAAGAAACTAAGCCACGTACTGATGGTCAGCAAAGGAAAGTCCTTTAAGAACAGAGGCAAGGGCAAAGGTAAGGCAAAAGTTGTCAAATCTAAAGACCCTATTAGGCCGGTTTTCAAGGCTAAAGCTCCCAAAGATGGAAATTGCCATCATTGCAATAAACCAGGACACTGGAAAAGAAATTGCAAGATTTACCTGGAAGAGATAAAGCGTACCAAGGGTAGTGAGACTGCCAGAGGTATATTTGTTATAGAAGTTAACTTATCTACTTCTAACTCCTGGGTATTAGATACTGGATGTGGATCTCACATTTGTGCAAATGTGCAGGGGTTGAGAAGCAGTAGAGAACTGAAGAAAGGGGAAGTGGATCTAAGAGTCGGCAATGGAGCAAGAGTTGCTGCACTAGCCGTAGGAACTTATGATCTAGTTTTACCCAATGGGCTTTTGTTAGTTTTGAACAATTGCTATTATGTTCCTGCTATGAATAGGAATATTATTTCAGTTTCTACATTAGATTGTGAAGGTTACAGTTTTCTTATTAAGAATAAGATCATTCGTATTTTCTTTGATGACTTGCTTTATGGTACTGCAAAGTTATATACTGGCCTTTACAATATTGATCTAGATGAGTCCGACACTTTTGAAGTCTATAACATTGCATCCAAGAAACCTAAGCTCAATGATTCTAATCTGACTTACTTATGGCATTGCCGACTTGGTCACATAAACGAGAAACGCATTTCTAAACTCCATAATGATGGACTTTTAGACTCTTTTGATTATAAATCATATGGGACATGCGAATCTTGTTTATTGGGCAAGATGACGAAGAATCCTTTCACCGGTCATGGAGAAAGGGCCAGTGATCTATTAGGCCTAATACATACTGATGTATGCGGACCTCTTAGCACTCATGCCAGAGACAGATACCAATACTTCATTACATTTACCGATGATTTTAGCCGATATGGATATGTTTATCTTATGAAGTATAAACATGAATCTTTTGAAATGTTCAAAATATTCCAGAATGAAGTACAGAATCAACTTGGCAAGACAATTAAAGCCCTTCGATCGGATCGAGGTGGGGAATACTTGATCCAAGAATTCGATGATCATCTTAGGAGTTGTGGAATTGTTTCGCAACTTACTCCTCCCGGCACACCTCAGCATAACGGAGTGTCCGAGAGGAGGAATCGAACTTTATTAGATATGGTTCGATCCATGATGAGTCGAACAGAGCTTCCATTATCATTTTGGGGCCACGCCTTAGAAACAGCAGCATTCACCCTTAACCGTGTTCCATCTAAAGCCTTGAAAAGACACCATTTGAGAAATGGACTAGTAAAAGACCAAACTTGTCTTTTCTAAAGATCTCGGGGTTGCGAGCGTTCGTAAGGCGCCAAGTGTTTGAAAATCAAAATGATCTGAAAGATGTTTATTTGTGGGATATCCTAAGGAAACTAAAGGATATTACTTTTATAAGCCCGCAGAGAACAAAGTGTTTGTTGCTCGAAATGCTGTATTCTTAGAAAGGGAATTTATTTCCAAAAGTGACAGTGGGAGAAGAGTAATCCTCGAGGAAACTCGAGAACCACAAGAAGATATCGTTTCACCGATGGAAACCGAACAAGCTCAACAATCAGTTGAAGAGCCCGTTCCAAGTACACAAGTCCCACGCAGATCTGATAGGATGCGACATGAACCTGAAAGATATGGTTATCTCGTAACAGAGAATGATGACGCATCGCTCATAGATGATGAGCCTAGTACCTATACAGAAGCTGCTTCAGGACCAGAGTCCAAGGAATGGCTAGAAGCCATGAAGTCAGAGATGCAGTCCATGTATGACAATCAAGTTTGGAACTTGATAGATCCACCTGAGGGTGTTAAAACCATTGGGTGCAAATGGGTCTATAAAAAGAAGAAAGACATGGATGATAATCTGCAAGCCTATAAAGCTAGACTAGTGGCAAAAGGTTATAGACAGATTCATGGTGTTGACTATGATGAGACCTTTTCGCCAGTAGTCATGCTTAAATCAATTAGAATTTTATTTGCCATTGCTGCATACTATGATTATGAAATATGGCAAATGGATGTCAAAACAGCATTCCTTAATGGAAACTTACTTGAGGATGTGTACATGACACAACCTGAAGGTTTTGTTCATCCGTAAAATTCTAAAAAGGTTTGCAAGCTTCAAAGATCCATTTATGGGTTGAAGCAGCTTCTCTGAGTCGGAATCTTCGCTTTGATGAAATCACAAAGAGTTTGGGTTCATTCAAATGAAGATGAACCTTGTGTGTACAAGAAGGTTAGTGGGAGAATAGTTGTTTTCTTAGTCTTATATGTAGATGACATATTACTCATTGGAAATGACATTCCCACCTTGCAGACATACCAAGACTTGGTTGGGAAGTTGTTTCTCAATGAAAGACTTAGGAGAAGCCGCTTACATTCTTGGGATAAAGATCTATAGAGATAGATCAAAGAGATTGATTGGTCCGAGTCAAAGTACATACATTAATAAAATATTGAAGAGGTTCAATATGCAAGACTCCAAGAGAGGACTCTGCCAATGTCACATGGCATTCATCTCGAGTGAGACTCGCAGTCCTAAGACTCCGATGAGCGAGCCCGTATGAGCAAGATACCATACGCTGCTATTGGATCGATCATGTATGCCATGATTTGTACTCGACTGCATGACAAGTCGATACCAATCGAATCCGTGAAAGTCATCGACAAAGAAGGAAAACCATCCTAAAGTACTTGAGAAGAACTAAGGATGATTTCCTAATTTATGGAGGGTGGGAAACGAGTGGGTTGTAAGAGGTTACGCCGATGCAAGTTTCAAACCGATAGAGACGATTTCAAATCGCAAATGGTTATGTGTTTGTATTGAATGGAGGTCTTGTGAGTTGGAAGAGTTCCAAGCAAAGCACGGTTGCCGATTCTCATACGTGCCGAGTACTGGCAAAGATCGGATGCAGCTAAGGAAGCCGTATGGATCAAGAAGTTCGTTACCGAACTAGGAGTGGTGCCAACCATCCAGGGTCCCATAAGCCTTTATTGTGACAATAATGGTGCTATTGCACAAGCTAAAGAGCCTAGGTCCCATCATAATTCCAAACATATACTCAGAAAATATCACCTAGTCAGAGAGATCGTCAGACGAGGAGATATTACAATATGCAAAGTAGCAACGGAAGAGAATGTTGCAGATCCACTTACCAAGCCTCTCTCACAAGGAAAGCATGTTGAGCATGCTAGAGCGATAGGACTAAAAGTCATGAATGAATGGTCCTAGGCACATTCGATGTGCCTAGATTTGTAATTGTCACATTTAAATAAAGTTATTTGATATCATTTATTTCTCGTTGATTATTATAATGTGTGCATGTTTTAATATTATAATAATCGAATAATAGTTATTCACGAAAAATAAGATTATTCAAATGTCCCTGGTAAAATCGCGTTGAGTAGAGACTCAAGTGATTAATATACTAGTATAAGTTTGATTGATAATCATCGGATGATTATGCGTATGGTACGGATCAATCTTATGGGTATTGGTTGGAGAACTAATACTGGACCGACCCACATTGAGATCACTGCATGGAAATGTCATAAGTGAATCTCAATACAGTATGTCAATAAATCCTTGAACCTGAGATTATCATAGAGTCCAACATGATAACTCCTATGCCTTGACGTAATCCAACGTCATCTGAAACATGGTGATCATAAAGGTTAGCGATCGGGATTAGTGGAAGTCATGTAGAGGGCAATGAATAATCAAGATGGGGATTTGTCCCTCTCTTAAGTGAGAGAGATATCTCATTGGCTCTCGATAAGTAGGATCAAGGAAATGCATGGCCATGCTCAAATGAAGAGTCATTTGATTCAATCATCTACTTAAGATCGAGAAAGCATTTGAACATAAATAAGTATGACAGACTCCATGACTTAGTTCAAATATGATATCGCGTGACAAAGGGATTTGACACGTTAAAAGGTTTAATGGACTATTAACTTATATTATTTGGGTAATCATAATGTCTTGCTAGAGGCCGCTTATGATTTATTATTTAATAAGGTATTAAATAATTGCCAACATAATATAAGCCTTTTGGGTCGCACATACGACAATTATAGACAAGTAGGAATAAATATCAATTGGGAATAATAAATATAATATTGGATATTATATTTATAAGGAGATTAAATAATAAGTAATATATATAATATTGGATATTATATATATTGTATTATTTAATAAGTTGAGGGGCAACTAAGCAAATACTAGATTATTGAATCTAGGGTTTACTTAGTATAAATATAAGGTCTTGGACAAGGAGTTGGAACTAGAATACAAGACCTAAAAATCGGCCCTTCAAGAAGAAGAAAAATCGGCCATCTACATCATATTGTAGGAGAACGGAGTCGATCGTCTCTCTTCCCTTAGTTGATCTTGATCAATAGTACAATCCTTCTAGTAAGGAATTTGTGTTGTACTATTTATCAATATTATTCGTAAGGATCTAGCAATCCGGCTTGTGGAATTGTTCGTGTGTGGATCACCAAAAGAGGAAGGAGATATTCA
Organism: Orobanche coerulescens; assembly: GCA_033398695.1. Classification (NCBI taxonomy): domain Eukaryota; kingdom Viridiplantae; phylum Streptophyta; class Magnoliopsida; order Lamiales; family Orobanchaceae; genus Orobanche; species Orobanche coerulescens. The sequence goes on from CM065806.1 coordinate 59,514,392, forward strand.
TCTGCTTCTAATCCGGATCTATAATTGTTCAATCAGATTAAGGTAATTCGATTAACTCTTTAATTAAACAATTAAATTACTGCATGAGATCCTAGATTGGGTTTTCTTATTATTTCTTCCGCTGCGTTTTACTCCGATTATTTTGTATTCGATGCATGAAAACCCAACAGTACGATACACAACTACATCACGGGACACCACCAGGCACTCCCCGAGTAGGAACGAAAACCCAATTCCCGAACATCTTGGCAACGGTCTCACAATGCACCGCTCGGTGACCCACTTGGCCACACTCGAAACAGTTGACTAACGGTGAACGACAATTCTTCGCAGTACGAGATCAGGCAACAACAGTCAGACAACCCCGTTGGAACAACAACGATCAAATAACAATGATCGAACAACAATGATCAAATAACAATGATCGAATGACAACAGTCGAACAATGACTCCGAAGTCCCCACTTCAACCTGCACATTAAAAGAACTGGTAGAAAGTGAAAGATGTTACTTCCAAACAAGGTTCACAAGAATCGAACCGAACTCGGAAAGGTCACGATGACAAACAGGTCGATCTAAAACAAGGTCACAACCAGTTCGAATGATGACAACTGAGACATCAAACAAGTTCAAAAAGTATCGACGAACACGTGCAAGTCGATAGAATTTAGAAGGAGAAACTACAGAAGTCAAATATAGTACGGGTATTACATCCGATCTCTTATAAAAGAAATGTCGTCCCCGCAACTCACAACAACGGAAATAAGGTAACAACACAAAAAGCATCCGACAGGAAAATCTCCCATGGGTCTCTCAGAGTCGATCCTGATATCTGTGCTGAAGCGCGAACTCCGAAAGTCTCAGTAGCCAATTCGCAAAACTGAATTCGGTGTCCCTCTAAACGCGTCACTGACGAGAAGGACAATTTACACGTGCATGCCCCAGCACATCACGGTTGAAATACCTCGGCTCGGCATACCGAAAATACAAATGCTAGATATAATGGGGCATAAATGTAACACCCTCAATATATTCGAGGTATATTACAGCGCCGTGAATCCCTATATGGGGCCCACCAGGCTGAACAGCATCACACTCATCGACTCACATAACCGACAGAACAATACCATGTCATAAAGACGCAAAACAGAACAATCCACCCGGTTCAACCGGTAAATATAACATCATCGTCCAACACAACATAATAAGCAACAATACAATCCAATCGAACAAGAACCCCTTAAGTACTCGAGTACAACTATTAGTTCAAAACCACAAAAGACGAGAAGGTAAAAGACACTAAAACGTCACTCGTGCACAATCATCACGCACGGCCATCATCCGTAATCGTCCAGCATTGCCTCGATGAACCCGACTGAAATTCATAAAACGAATTTCCCAAAACGGGTCCCCAGAGGGGTTAGCAATTACGCTAGTACAAGTAACCAAATGAACAATTTACATCTTACACATATAGTAATGCATGCCATCAAGAAATCTTAGTTTCCAAAACACTCATTTCCTGAAATGCCAATGATCAAATCACTATTGTAAAAATGCACCACAATTAACCGTGGATCCACCCCTCCTTGGACCACTACCGAGACCCCGTCGGATCTAACCCGTAGTGGTTAAAAGCAAGCTCGCGATCCACCCCTTCGTGAACCCCTACCGAGACCCCGTCGAGTCTAACCCGTAGTGAGCATACACACACACACAATTTCTCATACAAAACTACTATGTCAAGATTGTAAGTTCATAAGGATACTTGCCTCGATTAAATAGACGATGACACGAACGAAACGGAGAATCAAGCGCGACCGCGAGGAACCGACGAAAATGAACCTAACGATTTGAATAGCACAATCACAACCACTTCTAAACGATTATGGAAATGGAATACACCAAAACCCGCCTACGATTCATGTATATTCGTATATAAACAACAACGAGGGCGACCACAACCAAACCCTCTCGATTCCGTAAAATCACGAAATATACCATGAATCCGTAGGAAGACTAAGAATACCAACAAGATTAATCATATTCATCTTGAATCCATCAACAAAACGAAACGGATCGGAAGAAAATCCCAAAACCCCCAAATTACCCAAAAGTAGGGTTCTAAGAGATTTACCGTGGATTAGGACGAATGATTCGTGTTGATGTTGATATGATACTCCAAGAACTCAAGAAGGATGATGGATGAGATGATTGGAGGAAGAAATCGCCAAGAAAACGCCTCGAATCGCCTTCGCCGCGGAGAGAGGAAGAAAAGAGGAATTATGATTATCTCGGCCAACTCCCCGGTTTATATAGTTGGGAGTGTTAGCGCACGCTAAAACCTCAAGGTTAGCGTGCGCTAACGGGATAGGATTACAAATCCTCCCGTTAGCGTCCCACCCGTAAGTCGTTTTTGGCCGTTAGCGTGCGCTACTATACATGCGTAGCGTGCGCTAATAACCTTCTCAGAGCGCTATCGACCAATAGCGTATGTTACCCGAACATCACCGAGTCCAGAGCGATGCCTAAAACTCACCCGACCGTTAGCGTGCGCTACCTATACCAAACAGTAGCGTGCGCTAACTAGCATTTGATGGAATTCAAGAGTAAACCGCCTAAGATCGACAAATACACTAGCGCGCGCCATCGAACAACTTAACGTGCGCTAGCCTCCCGACATTAGCGTGCGCTAGACGAAATAGCGTGCGCTATTCCGATAGTCCGCAGGCTCGGAGCCGAATCGCCACTCCCGGGCTAAATCGTTAGCGTGCGCTACGAATTAAACGTAGCGTGCGCTAATAATGGATTTCTAGCGCGCTATACAGAAATTTAGCGCGCGCTAGATATAGAATATAAACGACCCCAAAATACCGGAATATGAACGAAACATCAAACTAACACCTTAAAACGCATCATAGCATCGAATGAATCCACGGCAACCCCAAACGGCGGTTCCGCACAACAATTACGAGAATCGGATCAAAAGATAACGGAAAAGTTACATCAAGGATACACGAGGGTCACTAAAATCGAGAATTACACCGGAAATACAATTACAAGGGAAAGAAAATGCGGATATTACATTCTACCCTCTAAAAATAAGTTTCGTCCGAAACTTAAGAAACAAACAACTCAGTGGTACCTAGCACGCATGCTATCCCTGCTTCCCAAGTCGCCTCCTCGACACCGTGTCTCGACCACCGCACCTTGACCAAAGGTATGGTCTTATGCCTCAATCGCTTTCTCACGATTCTCCAAAATCTTCAAAGGGCGCTCTTCGAAAGTAACATCTTCAATGACATCAATCTCACCATAATCGATGATGTGGCTAGGATCCTGGACATATTTCCTCAATCGGGAAACATGGAAAACACTATGAACATGACTCAAGGCCGAGGTAACGCCAAACGGTATGCCACCCACCTACTCGCCGAGGATCTCAAAGGGGCCGATAAATCTGACTCAACTTCCCTTTCTTCCCGAACCGAAAACTCCCTTCGCCGGCGACACCTTTAGCAAAACGTGATCTCCCACCTTGAATTCCAAAGGTCGACGACGGACGCCGCATACGACTTCGTCGACTGGGCGAACAACATCCGTCCCGAATTAATTCTATCTTCCGCCTCGTCTCTAAAACGACATCCGGCTCGGTCCCGACCAAATCGGACGCCTCATTCCAACAAATAGGTGATCGACATCGCCGCCCATAAAGCACCTCGTGACGGTGCCATCCGAATCGACGCGTGCCAACTATTGTTATACGTGAATTCGATCCGGCAAATGTTCCTCCCAAATACTACTCCAATCGAGAGCACAAGCACGCAACAAGTCCTCGAACGTCCTGGATAGTGCTCCGACCGTCCCATCCGATCGGGATGAAAAGAGGTACTCAAATGCAACCGGTACCCAACGCCTTATGCACCGCCCGCGAAGTGCGATACAAACGGCCGTCACGATCCGAAACAATAGACTTCTGAGTACCGTGAAGTCTCACGATCGCGCAATAAACACACGAGCTAACTTCTCCGGCCCCAAGTGTCCTTGATGCCCAAAATGTGCCGACTTGGTCGCGATCAACAATCACCCATACCATATTCATGCCCGACCTCGATCTCGGCAAACTCGTAACGAAATCCATCGATATATCTTCCCATTTCCATTCCGAACGGAAGTGACCGCAATAACTCAACTGGTCTCGATGCTCGATTTTGACTCACGACAAGTCAAACATCTCGCTACAAATCGTGCGACCTCATCCTTCATATCATTCCACCGTAAATTTCTTCTCGTGTCCTTGTACATCTTACTCGAACCAGGATGAACGGAATAAGGCGTAGCATGGGCCTCCCGTGAAAATACTCGCCTCAACTCGAGTCGTTTCACACAAAGCCGACTGAATCTCAAAATACCATCCTCGTGAATCACAAACCCGTGAGACTTTCCCTTAAGAACGTTCTCTCGGATTTGAGTAATCATCGGATCCTCCGATTGCTTCACTTAATTTCGTCGATCAAGGATGACGAAATCTCTAAAGCACATAATCGCCCGACAGCCTCCCTAAGAACGAGACCTCAACATCTAACTCGATCAAGGCCCTACGAAGCTCGACGAGATGTAAGGATCTCAAGCGCTCGCAACGCAACCGGTTTCGACTCAAGGCGTCGGCCACGACGTTAGCCTTGCCCGGATGATAAATGATATCGAGGTCATAATCCTTAATCAACTCTAACAACCTCCTCAGCCTCATATTCAAATCCAGCTGAGTAAATATGTATTTCAGAATTTTATGTTAGGTAAAAATCAGACATGTGGAGCCGAATAGGTAGTGACGCCAAATCTTGAGCGCAAAAACGACTGCCGCTAACTCCAAATCATGAGTAGGGTAGTTCAGCTCATACGGCCTCAACTGTCTCGACGCATAGGCAATGGTCTTGCCGTGCTGCATTAATACACACCCAAGACCCTGACCCGAAGCATCGCTATAAACGGCAAAACCCTCGTTGCCACATGGCAACGCCAAAATCAAATGAAGTCAAACGCTTCTTCAGCTCAAAACTTGATCGCCTCTCGTCATTCCGCATTTAACTTCTCGGATTTCTGGAGCAACTGCGTAAGTGGCCGAGCTAGTTTCGAGAAGCCCTCGACGAACCTACGATAGTAGCCAGCTAAACCCAAGAAACTACGGAGCTCCTTCACATTCTTGGGCGGTGTCCAATCCAATACGGCCTCAATCTTCTGCGGATCCACACGAACCCCCTCGACTGAAATCACGTGACCTAAAAACATCACTTCCTTCAAATTAACTCACATTTCGAGAACTTTGCATAGAGTTGCTCGGCCCTCAAAATGTCTAACACTATCCGCAAATGATGGGCATGCTCTTCCTCGTTCCTCGAATAAATAAGAATATCGTCAATGAAGACGACGACACACTTATCCAAATACTCGATAAAGACTTTGTTCATCAACTGCATGAACACCGCCGGCGCATTAGTTAACCCGAAGGGCATAACTACAAACTCATAATGTCCGTATCTCGTCCCTAAAAGTCGTCTTCGGCACATCGGACTCTCTCACCCGGAGCCGATAGTACCCGATTTCAAATCAATTTTCGAGAATACCGCAGCCTCGCAATCGATCGAACAAGTCATCAATTCTCGGCAAAGGATACTTGTTCTTGATGGTCACCTTGTTTAGTTCGCGATAGTCGATACACAAACGTAGTGAACCATCCTTCTTCCGCACAAACAGACCGGTGCGCCCCAAGGCGAGGCGCCGGTCGAACATACCCCGACTCAAGAAGCTCACTCAACCGCTTCTTCAACTCGCCATCTCTCAAGGTGCCATGCGGTAGGGCGCCTTGAAATAGGGGCCGCACCCGGCTCTAACTCTATAGTGAACTCGACCTCACGATCCGGTGGCAATCCCAGAACTCGTTAGGAAAACATCAGAAACTCATTAACGATTGGAATCGACGAAAGCTCGACTCCACCACTCTCCGCCTTCAAGGCGTAGCACCAATAGCCGGTACACCCCTTTCGCAGGAGTCTCATCGTCTTCAAGGCGTTAATAACGAATTTCTGGTTCCCCCTCTTTCGCCCGGCAAAAGAGTGCTCGGTGCCATCCTCGGCTAACATGGTGATGATTCTCGTGCGGTAGTTCATGATCGCACCATGCCGCTCGAGCCAATCATCACCAAGAATCAAATCCTCACCCTCGATATTCACAACAATAAGATTAGAGGGCCAAGTCCTCTCACAAATAACTACAGAATAGTCTCGAACCTCCTGATCGCCAACGATCCTATCACCGCTAGGAAGCTTAACGATGAAGGGTTCACAAGGCATTAAACAGTCGAGACTCAAACGGCGTACACAATCCAAAGATATGAACGAATGCGTAGCACCTAATCGAAAAGCACACCGACAGGATGAGAAAGAATATAAACGGTACTGCCGCCACGGTAGCCGCCGGATCATCGGCTTTCCGCATCTCATAGACACGCGGTGGGCCGAGCCGACACCGAAGCTCCCCTTAGAGGGCTGACCCGACCTCTCCCGACTAGCACTCGACGGAGATTGAGGAGCAAACGATCCCCGATTCACACTTGGTTCCCTAGGCGTTGGGATGGAAGTCCGGCACCCACAATTCTCTCCTCTCGGCACAGAAGCCGCCTTGTGGCCTTGGCCACACCGATTACATATCAACAAAGGACTCGGCAATTACGGCCGATGTGGCCTGGCCGGCCACGCTTAAAACACTTCACCTCTCGAGAAGGGGCACCGGCAGCTGGGAAACCTAATAGATCGAGCCGACCACCACCGGAAAAGTTAGCAGATCAAATTTCACGACCCCCACCTTTGTGGCCCGAAAATTCCGGCGGACTTCGCTTCTTACTCTCGCGGGCCGCCTCACTCGCCATCACAGCATATATCGTAAGCAAGGGCCCTACTCGATAATCCTTCAATGTAGTGCATACGAGCCCCGACATATAGTCCCGAATCGACGACTTCATCCGTCTCGGAGAAATGGAAAATTTTGTCGCTCTCCTTGACAACTCGGGTCTTCACATAACCCAACTCTTTATTAAAATCAGCAATAGCTTGAGCTACGGGATATCCCGCGGTTGAGCATCATAAAAGCATGTACCCGAGCTCGTGATCGGCCACGGCAATATTCGCCTCCATCAACTCTTGAAACTCACCCACGAAGCAAAGATGGTCTTTGGGCCCAACGGCCTCCCACCACCCGTAGCGCCCTGGTGAGAAAGTACCGAGCACAGGAACTCTACGGTCTTCGGGACGCTTAGTGGCAACGAAGACCTTAGACATCTCCTTGATCCACCCTTCCTACCCAATCGGGTCTGAAGCTCCCGAAAACCGAGGAGGATGCATCTTGATGACATCTTGGAGCCAACGGTCCGCTCCGCCCGATTAGCATGGGCTTGATCCGGATTCGAACCGCCCGAGCTATTGCCGCCATTTGGTTCACCATTTGTTGCATAACGGCCGCAATACCAAGATCGCACGCTCTCGCGAAGAAGCATGGCTATGACGGCCGCCAGATCGCCGGCCTCGAAGATCGTGACGTGGCCGCCCGCCGGCCGCCCCACGCCCCGGCCGCGTCCACGACCACGACCGCGACCACGACCTCTTCCAAAGATCCATACCGGAGTTAAATAAGTAGCAAAAGCCATACGAGGATCGCATACAAGAAAAGAACAATCACAAGTCGAGAATCAAGGGTACGATACAAGGAATTAATGAACAGAGGAAGGAAAACTTACTGACACCGGTAGTACCTAATCATGGCAGCGTGACGATGATGTGCAAAACAAAACACCACAAGACCCAATAAACCGACAAGCCTAGGTATCCATAAACCTAGGGCTCCGATACCATTTTCTGTAACACCCACAATATATTCGAGGTATATTACAGCGCCGTGAATCCCTATATGGGGCCCACCAGGCTGAACAGCATCACACTCATCGACTCACATAACCGACAGAACAATACCATGTCATAAAGACGCAAAACAGAACAATCCACCCGCTCAACCTGGCCAATATAACATCATCGTCCAACACAACATAATAAGCAACAATACAATCCAATCGAACAAGAACCCCTTAAGTACTCGAGTACAACTCTTAGTTCAAAACCACAAAAGACGAGAAGGTAAAAGACACTAAAACGTCACTCGTGCACAATCATCACGCACGGCCATCATCCGTGTACTGGTCCAGCGCCCGCTCGTCTCGATGAACCTGACCTGAAATTCATAAAACGAATTTCCCAAAACGGGTCCCCAGAGGGGTTAGCAATTACGCTAGTACAAGTAACCAAATGAACAATTTACATCTTACACATATAGTAATGCATGCCATCAAGAAATCTTAGTTTCCAAAACACTCATTTCCGAAATGCCAATGATCAAATCACATTTGTAAAAATGCACCACAATTAACCGTGGATCCACCCCTCCGTGGACCCCTACCGAGACCCCGTCGGATCTAACCCGTAGTGGTTAAAAGCAAGCTCGCGGATCCACCCCTTCGTGAACCCCTACCGAGACCCCGTCGAGTCTAACCCGTAGTGAGCACACACACACACACAATTTCTCATACAAAACTACTATGTCAAGATTGTAAGTTCATAAGGATACTTGCCTCGATTAAATAGACGATGACACGAACGAAACGGAGAATCAAGCGCGACCGCGAGGAACCGACGAAAATGAACCTAACGATTTGAATAGCACAATCACAACCACTTCTAAACGATTATGGAAATGGAATACACCAAAACCCGCCTACGATTCATGTATATTCGTATATAAACAACAACGAGGGCGACCACAACCAAACCCTCTCGATTCCGTAAAAATCACGAAATATACCATGAATCCGTAGGAAAACTAAGAATACCAACAAGATTAATCATATTCATCTTGAATCCATCAACAAAACGAAACGGATCGGAAGAAAATCCCAAAACCCCCAAATTACCCAAAAGTAGGGTTCTAAGAGATTTACCGTGGATTGTGACGAATGATTCGTGTTGATGTTGATATGATACTCCAAGAACTCAAGAAGGATGATGGATGAGATGATTGGAGGAAGAAATCGCCAAGAAAACGCCTCGGAATCGCCTTCGCCATGAGAGAGGAAGAAAAGAGGAATTATGATTATCTCGGCCAACTCCCCGGTTTATATAGTTGGGAGTGTTAGCGCACGCTAAAACCTCAAGGTTAGCGTGCGCTAACGGATAGATTACAAATCCTCCCGTTAGCGCCCCACCCGTAAGTCAAGCCGTTAGCGTGCGCTACTATACATGCGTAGCGTGCGCTAATAACCTCTCGGTAGCGCGCGCTATCGACCAATAGCGTGCGTTACCCGAACATCACCGAGTCCAAGAGCGGATGCCTAAAACTCACCCGACCGTTAGCGTGCGCTACCTATACCAGCGTGGCGCTAACTAGCATTTGATGGAATTCGGTAGTAAAGCGCCCAAGATCGACATCACACTAGCGCGCGCTCGAACAACTTAACGTGCGCTAGCCTCCCGACATTAGCGTGCGCTAGACGAAATAGCGTGCGCTATTCCGATAGTCCGAGGCACAGGGAGCCGAATCGCCACTCCGGGCTAAATCGTTAGCGTGCGCTACGAATTAAACGTAGCGTGCGCTAATAATGGATTTCTAGCGTGCGCTATACAGGAAATTTAGCGCGCGCTAGATATAGAATATAAACGACCCCAAAATACCGGAATATGAACGAAACATCAAACGGAACACCTTAAAACGCATCATAGCATCGAATGAATCCACGGCAACCCCGAAACGGCGGTTCCGCACAACAATTACGAGAATCGGATCAAAAGATAACGGAAAAGTTACACTGAAGGATACACGACGGTCACTAAAATCGAGAATTACACCGGAAATACAATTACAAGGGAAAGAAAAATGCGGATATTACAATAAAGTCGCAAAACAATATAGCGGAGATGCCAACTCAGCACAACAAAGAATCACGACGGTATCGTTCGGCGACCTCAACGGCCCGAACGATAACCAGCACCTAATTACAAACATTATGAAACAATCACACATGTACACAAACGTACAAACCCAAGCTTCAACAGCTCACACTCGTGCGACAACACGCAAATCACCACGAGGCGATAAACAGTAAACACCAGTTCACACCTCTCACAGAGGGCTAGTACAACAAATGCGTGGCAACGCCTCGACGTTCATGCCACCAATTCGATCATACTCGGGAGCAAACATCATAACGACAACGCGAACATCATACATACATACCCAGCCCTCAAACGGGAATGGATAGGTTTTAAAAACGAAAACCTCCTTTTGAAAATAATTTTGGAAACACCGATTGATCTTGAGTATCACCCTTCAATAAAAATACAATCGTGAAACATCGTTATCGAGACTTTGGAAACTATTTCGCATTCGATAAAAATGAGGACAATTTCTTTTCGTGAAAAACTTTCGGAAGTATTCGACCCTCGGGTCTAAGTAAAAGTGTTTCTAAAATATTGGAAAATATTGGAAAATATCTCAAAACATTTTGGTCCTCGAGGTAGAAGAATCTTGAAACATATTGTGGCACCTTCGATGTACCACAAGAAAATAATTCATTTTAAAAGGACGTCTCGAAATTTATTTTCTAAGGTACTCAAAGTTTTCAAAGATAATTCAATGGGCTAGAATGCCCAAAAATTTCAGATAATTACACGGAACATTATAGCACCGTGGGTCCCGCGCCGGAACCCACCGGGCTAAAAACCATTTACAAAACGCCAAAAAGGTCGATGACGGTAATATTTTACAATGTCCGAAGTATTTCAAAACACATTTTTCAAATACCGTCTGATTGTGTCATTTGAAAATACACGGCCCATTTGTCAAAATTTAACAAATTTTAAAAATCCATATAAACCATGGTTTGACCGCACCACCAAAATATTTTCCAAAAATCGATTTCTACAAAATTCTCAAATCTAAAGTCCTTCAGAAACATTCTCAAACTGACCCATAGCGGACAAAAATTACAACATTCCAAAAACAGTCGAATTTAAAACCATATACTCAAATGGAAACCAGGGTCGCCAATTCAATCAAATGCATCTCGTGGTAGCAAGTTTAAACACACAGCAAAATCATTCATTGGAGTTTCTTACAAACTCTACCGTCGTTACCTATTCGAAACCCATCAAGGTTTAAAACCTTCACAACCTACCACCCCACCCAGTGGTTCAAAGATAAAACAATAACGTGCCCAGTTCTATACACATACTATGTGTCACAAGTATTAAACACAACTATATTACACAATACTGTGTAAATAAAATTATGCACCGCAATTAACTCACTAAGATAAAATCGAGATACATAGGTATTACGCATAAAGGAGGAGACTTACATCCACAGGTCGCACGGAGGTGACGGTCGCCCACGATACTAATCTCGTCCGACAACATATCCGACACGTTGTGACTACGCACAACTCAACTTGTCACCTGACGACTCGAACGACAAGACAACACATTACTCGACAAACCACGACTCGACTCGACCCGACAGCCTAGGTTTCCACAACCTAAGCTCTGATACCATAAATGTAACACCCCCAAAACCATATGGGAATATTACACGCCGTAGACCCTTTCCACAAGGATCTACCAGGCTAAACATCCATAAACAACCAAATTCTTGCCCAGCCAGGGTCAAACAATAAAATGATACAGATCGATATGGTCACTTACACGTGAATACACAGACCGATGAGGTCACACAACCCAATCGATAAAACTGACTTAAATAACATTACCCACACAGGGGTCGAAATACAATACAACGGAAGAAGAAATCAACTCGACAACACAACAAAGATCAAAACAACTCTCGACTCATGATTAGTATCGCACTCGTCATCCTCTTGTGCCAATCCCGTGATTGCTCCCCGAATCTGCATGTACCTGGACGCAAACAGACATCCACCCCCCAATTACTCGGGGGTTAGTAAAACTCCACTGTTTTACTAGTGCAAGTATCAAATCATACGAAATGTAACAAGCAAATAATAATCGTGAATCCAATATAATAATCAAGTATCAAAATATTCCCGGGAGGTTTTCACAAGGGAAGATAAGCTATGAAGCATTCGAAAATAAGATTATCATCTCGGGATTTTTTTTTAGATTTTCAAAACCTTTAAGACCTCAAGTCCTGATTCACAAAACCTTTCGAAAAACTTTAGGGCCTTAACCCGATTCTCGTTTCAAAGCACACTAGATAATATATCATTATGAGTCCGAGACCCATATTTAAAATGTTACCCAAATAATCATTGCTACACGATCATTGTTCGTACACATCATGTACCGAACTCCAGAGGCCTCGACGGACCTTACCCGGACCACACACACTGTTCGTACACATCATGTACCGAACTCCGGAGGCCTCAACGGACCCTACCCGGCCACAAACATCGTTCATACACATCATGTACCGAACTCCGCAGGTCTCGTCTGACCCTACCTGGATCACACACCTTGTTCGTACACATCATGTACCGAACTCCGCAGGCCTCGTCGGACCCTACGGATTACACACCTTGTTCGTACACATCATGTACCGAACTCCGCAGGCCTCGTCGGACCACCCGGATTACACACCTTGTTCGTACACATCATGTACCGAACTCCAGAGGCCTCGTCAGACCCTACCTGGAACACACACACATCGACACGACACAACTCATAATCATCAAATATCAAGCCATTCCACATTACATACAACAATGAGCACAATTAATCAATCACATTGATCGCCACAAAATCGTACATCCCACGCACATAACACAATCTCAACACTCGCAACAACTATCGTCAATCAACGACACATAACCAACATAACACACGTTCGGTACACAATACATTGCACAACCGAGCGTACAACCATCCCATATGTACGTCGCAATCCTGCACAAATGGCACAACGCCTAACACGTATACTAATATAACATTATTATCACAAAGCCTTCAAATTACGGAAAACACAACCAACTCAAACGGAACATAATTACGAAGGCAAGCAAAATCATCATACATATCATACGTAATTACTAGTCGCAAGATACAAGTCGTATAATAAGATACTTGCCTTAATAACCGCTACCAGACGCTCCGAAGAACACGGTACGACCGGGAAGCTCGGACCCCGAAGAAGACAACGAACGGAAGGGTTCCGACTCGAGTTCTTCACAAGAATTCGACCCTAACAACATATAATCAATAAAACATCGATCATACGAGGAAGAATAATGGTAGAACACTCGAATTCTCTTTGTGACATTTTATCGAACACCTTCAAGGCGTCGATAAAATACTCAATAAAACGACAAATCCGTGGCAATCCAACCGTGGAATAACAAGGAATTAGATATAATATAGCTTAAAAATCATCAATCCATCAATATTCTGATTTAAAACGGATTAAACAGACAAATCGAACAAAATCCCCAAAACTATATTTTAAGAAAACTTGCCTTGATTCGGTCGATCGGAGCAAGTTATGGAAGGATTAATCGATGTTATGAACTTCAAAACTTCATGGATTTAACCCCTAACAACATCCCTCCATGATCATCAAAGCTCCAGCCGCGGAAGAGGAAGAAACGAGTGAAAAAAATGAAGAAAAACCCGACTGCTCTGCCATATTTATAGCCTCACGGACACGGCGCAGCAACGGCCCAGATCGGCGCCGGGTGTCTCGGCCGTGTCTCGGCAGTCTGGTCTGACCGACCCGACGCAAGACACGGCGGCGGGCGCCGTTTCAGTGGCCGTTCGCATGTGTCCGGCCAGCCAGGACTCGGTCGTTCCGACGGTCCGAAAATCCCGAAACTCAGACCTGAACATAAACCGAAAGCACGGTTACGAAGTACTCGTAAAGACGAATCCGAACACTGAGAGAACACATGATTCCGACCACCCGAAGGCTCGAAATTCGACAACGGAAAGTAATTACCCCAAACTTTGGGAAATTACGAAAATGGCCCAAAACGTCCGAAAATCACGATACGTGATCGAATAACCAAACCGAAGTTCACAACACGTCTAACAAAGTTAAACGGACTTACGAGAAACTCGAAACAGTAATTTCGAACGAGATTCACAAGAATCGAACTCGAGTGCGGAAAAGTCGTTAAGAAACACGGAACTCAACAAAACAATACCGAAACGAACTCGGATGACAAAAAATGCAGAATTAATCATTATCAGAATGATGAGACGGTCCCAAACGAGTCGTCGAAATGGACTTCCGCCGAAAAAATAAAATTACCGGAAATCCGAAATTGCGGATATTACAGGACGGGCCTGGGGTCATCCCACGTCCCGTCCCGTATTATAACAAGCGGGACGGGACGGGATGGAATTGGTGATTTCAAAATTTCATCCCGCGCGGGCCTTATCCCGGTTGGGACGGGACGGAACGGGACGGGACGAGTTTAGTCCCGCATAAAAAGTTCAAAATATAAATTAGAAAAAAGTAAGAAAATCTATAATTTTATACATCTAAATTCGAGAAAAATATCCAACAAACTAATTTAATAGCCTAAATTAAACTTTTAAAATAACAATTATTAACATTGAATACAACATATCCATTTTTTTTTTAAAAAATATCAGTTACTAATTTTATATTGGTTGATTAGGTTTGTGTATAATTATAAAATATAGATAGTAAAAAATAAAAATAGTTTATTATTAAAAATTAATTTAAAAAGGGTTACAAATAATAAAAATATATGGTTTTAAAAAGGGTTAAAAACTTAGCGGGACGGAACGGGCTTTACGGACCTCATATTTTTTGTCCCGTGTCCCGTCCCGTAGTTACTCTAATGGGACGAGACGGGACGGGCCTAGTGTTTTTAATTTTGGATCCCGTTCCATCCCGAATAATTTTGGGATAAAACCGGGACGGAATCGGCATTTTGAATTTGTGTGCCCACCCCTAAAAGCAGCCTTTCGGAGATCCCAAGAGTCGAACCCCCTCGACATATCCGAAGTCTCACTTTTTTTTTTTGGCCTTCGTAAAGATTCATAGTTATTCAAATCAGCCGTAGAAAACGAAATCTTGTTCCTAACTGGAAAGTTTTGGAAGACAGAAGTCGAGATTATGGCTGCACTCTCTTCATCACACCATTGCTCTTCTTCATCAGCTTATTTCTCCTCTTCTTCTTCTATTGGGTTTCATCAGCTCCACAGGAATATTCATTTTTCAGCTTCTCAGAAAAGATTGGGCCCGAAAAACGTATCTCTGAAATCCAATTGCAGCTCTTCTTCGTCCAATGTGATTCTCGTGCAAGATGGTTAGTGTGCGTTTCCTTCAATATTCTGTTCACCTATTTCTTTCTGTATTTTTTCCTTTTTTTCCCGTTTAAATAGATGAATTATTGCAATATCTCAAATAATTGACTGTATTTTTATTCGTTTTATGTGCTTAGTTGAATTTGTTCTCCCCCTCCACCACCATCCCTCCTCTCGCTCCTCTTTCCTGATTTATTTGCTTTGATGTTATTTGATTTCTCAGAACCCAGAAAAGATAAAAGACTATAAATCTTATAGTTCTTCGTTGTCTTTCATACACCGAAAAATTGAAATAATGAAAATGTACCAAATCAGTTTAAAATGTGCAATTATAACAAACTAAGAATATGCTGTTTCATTTTGTTCTTTTTAAATTTTCTATAGTGATTGATTGTGTGTAGTCATTGAAATCCTGACATTCGTGTTGCTTTTCGTGCAGTGAAATTTGTAGAGTGGTATGCTCAAGCATTTGCTATCATATCTAAATGTTTGTTAAAACTTTCAGGTGCTTTGGCCACTAAAACGGGCGCGACGAATGAAGCTCATCCTACAAAATTGAAAGAGAGGTTGCTTTCAATTACCCCTCCAATGGACCACAATGATCCGATCGATGTAGACAACGATAAATCAACGTCTGTCAGTATAACTGTTGTAGGGGCCTCCGGCGACCTTGCCAAGAAGAAGATATTTCCTGCCCTTTTTGCTCTTTATTATGAGGACTGCCTTCCTAAGGTTTGCTTCGCATTTATGCTACATCTCTCACTTTCTCAGTTAAATGGGTAAATATTGCTTCATAAATCATAAGATTGATTTGATTTGGATTTTTTTACTGTTTGTCATTGGTTTCAGCACTTTACTATATTCGGTTATGCTCGTAGTAAGATGACTGATGCAGAACTGAGAAATATGGTTAGCAAGACACTTACTTGCAGAATCGACAAGAGGTAATTTTCCTGGTTGCGTTCAGCTAGTGATTGAATATTTTGTTGCCTGTTTTCTATTTTAAGTGACTTAACATATTACTTAGGGTCCATTTGGGTAACCTTATAAGTTACTTATAAGTCGGAAAAAGTAACTCTTATTATACTTATTATTGCATTGATTGGATAATTTCCGATGCTTGTGGTTCTTATGATTTGATGTTTCTTGTTCAGGGAAAATTGTGGTGAGAAGATGGAACAGTTCTTAAAAAGATGTTTCTATCATTGTGGTCAATATGATTCCCAAGAAAATTTTGTGGAGCTGGATAAAAAACTCAAGGAGCATGAGGTACTATGTTTTGAAGATATTTTCACTATTTTTCTGCTTATATTAGTGTATGAGTTCAGACGTTCTGTAATATTTGTTGGGGCTCGAATTTTGCTGTAGATTCTGGTTATTCTTTGAAACAAGTTTTCCCATTTACGTTTTTATTTTTCGAGGCATTATGGAAACAGCCTCTTTGCAGAAATGCACGGAGAAGGTTGCGTACATATAAAACCACCATTCCCCTATCCCCGCACTAGCCGGGGAGCGCTTTAGCGCACAGGGTTTGCCTTCTTTTTACTTCTTCCCATTTTGAGATTTGCAACTATATGCAGTAGTTTGAATTTTAATGTTTAATTATTAGACTAATACCGACATCCGTTTTCACAAAATTGTGCCTTGATGTTTTAAGAAATTTAATCACATGCTTTATTTCATTCATTTAGTTACCAACACACGGGCTAGCTAGTATCATTGAGAAGCCTTATGAACACAATGATGGCAGAATTATTAGCATTTGCTTGAGCATATATATATATATATATTGAGGAATGATACATCGTGTAGATGCTGCTTTCGCAGCTTGATCAATCTCAACACAGGATAGCCCCCAATCTTCCAACACCTCACCATCCACACCCCACCGACACTTGCTTTGCAGGATTGTACCGTGCGCTTTATAGGTAATACAATTTTAAATAATATTTTATTAATATTATACTAAAAATTTATAAAGCACACGGTACAACCCCTGCAAAGCAGGGTGTTGACGGGGTGTTGATAGTTGGGGTGTTATGTATCATTTCTCATATATATATATATATATATATATTAGAATTGTTTTTTATTAATATTAAATGTGAATAGGCTATGAGATCCTTTTGAGATAGACATTGGCCTTGTTTGGGTGGTAACTGAGTAGCTGTATTAATTGTTAAGTGTTACCTGGTTTGGTTTGACCAGCTGATTGTGATAGTTGTTTGTAAAAATTTGTTTTGTAAAATTTGTTGTTTGCATTAGCGGTACCATGTAGAAGACTTTTAAGGCCACCAATTATATTTTATTTTTTTGTTCTTGATGATAACGTTATAGTTGTAAAATTTTTAATCTACAAATCATTAATATATATAATATTTTAAAAACTAGCTGAATAATAATATACCAAAAGATGTACTTCACAATTATTTTCTAATAATAATGATATACCAATAAATATATCTAGTGATAATATACCAACAAATATTTTTAATATATATTTTACGTATATAGGTGGATAGTTGGGACACTATGGGAATTTGCCACCACCAAATCTTCATTAATGATATATGTTTAATAATAATAATAATAGTAATAATAATAATGTGTTTAATAATATACAAACAAATATGTTTAATACATATTTACGTACTGAGGTGGATGGTTGGGCTATTATGAGAATTTGAGAATGGTAGGAGAAAAAGCTATGAAAAAAGTTGTATTTCCTTAACTTTTCCAAAATCAGCCTTTTGGGATAAGATAACTCCGCAGAAAAGCTGTTAACCAAACATGTACATTAGCTGTTTGACAAGTCAAAACACTAAAATAACTAAAAAAAAGTTATTTTTTGCCAAAGAGCTATTTACCAGACAAGGCCAATTATTTGTGGTGGTTGTAAAACGTATATCTTCGTTTTTCATGTTTTAATTGATTTGTGTAGGGTGGAAGGATCTCCAGTCGTCTTTTTTACTTATCAATCCCACCAAACATATTCGTAGATGCTGTTAAATGTGCCAGTCTCTCAGCTTCAGCGTCTAAAGGATGGACTAGAGTCATTGTTGAGAAACCCTTTGGTCGGGATTCTGAATCCTCAGCTGCTTTGACTAGTGCTCTCAAGCAATACATAGACGAGGATCAAATTTTCAGGTATAATTCTGTAGAAAAGACCACCCTTTTTTTATTTTTTATTTATTTAAGGATTGTGTAGTGGCCGTGTCCTCTATAATACTACTCTTTCCTCACAGGATAGATCATTATCTTGGAAAAGAGCTTGTGGAGAATCTTTCTGTCCTTCGTTTTTCCAATCTTATTTTCGAGCCTTTATGGTCGAGGCAGTATATAAGAAATGTTCAGCTGATATTCTCCGAGGACTTCGGCACTGAAGGGCGAGGAGGGTAATTTATTTTTATGATAAGTCATTAAAAAAATCAAGTGTGTGAATTTTTTGGCTTATGAAATATTTTTATTGTGTTGTACCAGTTATTTCGATCATTACGGTATAATTAGAGATATAATGCAAAATCATCTGCTCCAAATACTTGCCCTGTTCGCCATGGAGACACCTGTCAGTTTGGACGCAGAAGATATCAGAAACGAAAAGGTTTTCTTTTCTTTTCTCTCTCACAGTTTTACAATTTTTTTTGTTTTCCATTATTATTATTGTTATTATTATTATTACTATTATTGTTGTTATTTTTATTATTATTATTAACTCTTGATACACACAACAGGTTAAAGTTTTGCGCTCCATGAGGCCATTAAGTGTTGATGATGTCGTCATAGGACAGTACAAAAGTAACACAAATGGAGGTGTTTCTTACCCCGGATACACCGATGACAAAACAGTACCAAAAGATAGTTTAACCCCGACTTTTGCTGCTGCAGCACTTTTTATAAATAATGCAAGATGGGACGGGGTGCCTTTTCTAATGAAGGCTGGGAAAGCTTTACATAATAGAAGGTTAGTAAGTTGGGTTTTTTACGGACAGGTAGCCTAATCGCCCTGCCTTACATCAGGTGTACCTTAACAAGTGCGTAATTTTAACTCCTATTGCCATGTTGTGATACAAAAAAAAGCATTTACAAATTATTTTCAAACATTCTAAAAAAAATGATTCGGGTGATTTATAGCTATTGTAAAGTAATGCAGTGCAATCGCCTTTGTGCAATCACCTAATCCAGTTTATCAAAATTATAACCTTAAAGGATATTAAATGCGTTTTACACCAAGGTAGGTGTATCACTATTGTGCAGAGAATGATCCGTCAATAAATTTTAATCCTTTTAATTAAAATAAAATGATAAAAGACAAAATTGCCTGAAGTAGGGTGAAGGCTGTCTGGCCGTAGAAAAGTATTATCACTTTAGGAATTCTCACTTTTTGGACCTGTTTTTCTTATAAATTACTTATTAACCTTTTGCAGGGCTGAAATACGGGTACAGTTTAGACATGTTCCGGGAAATTTATACAACCGAACAATCGGTACTGATTTAGACAGAGCAACAAATGAGCTGGTAATCCGTGTTCAACCCGACGAGGCTATTTATCTGAAGATTAATAACAAAGTTCCGGGATTGGGAATGAGGTTGGACAGGAGTAATCTTAATCTTCTATATAAAGCAAGGTATTGTTATATAGCTACTCATTCTAATGCTGACATGTGAATTGCCGTGGAAAATGGTCTCGATTTAGTTAACACTATAAATTGATACAAATAGCAAAATAACAAAGTTTTACGCTGGTTGTCCTTCCAGTTGCAAACCTTCTTATGAAGGAGGTGAGATGAAATTCCAAAACCGCCATCATTGTAGATTTTTCCAGTTGTATGTAAAATATCAGAATGAACCTGGTAATTTTGAGCACTGAAGAAGCATTGGATTTTGTATCATGTTCTCATTCTTCAAGGCATATATTCATTGTCCTATATTTGAAGTTGGTTTTTGTTTTATGCTGAAGGAGCTTTCTTCAGTCGTCTCCTTCACTCGAGACTTGATAAATTAAAAAATAACAAGATTTAATGCAATTATGCTTGGTAAAAGTGCAAGAATTGTATAACGAGATATGCTTCTTGATTAGTGCATAGTTGTGATACATTTTGCTTCAATTTAGTTATATAAAGCAAAAATCATTACTCTCTGTCTGCCTAAGATGGACTAGTTCCTTTTTCGTGCATCCCAAATCATAGGCTAGTCTCCTCTTTATGAGAATTGATTACACAACAACAGCCTAAAATACCCCTATTTAATTCACTTTACTTTTATTCAATACTAAAATAATCAAGTTTTTTTTTCAGTTTTTTAATTCTTTTATTTTTTCTTAGATTTTTTTTTTTTGCTTTTTCATTTGTTTTTTCAGTTTTTAGGGTTCTTTTTTTAGTTATTTTATTTTTAGAGCTTCCTATTTTTATTAATTTATATCTATTTTTATTTTTACAATTTTTTTTTTGAATTTAACATTTAGTTTAAGGGAACTGTAAGACGGATGAAGATGTATAACACCACCCTATATAAGTATGCCTTTTTCGAGAGACAAAATTGATGTTCAAACTCTCCTTTCTTCTTACCATCTCTGTGAATTGGTCAGTGACACAAGAAAGTTTGTATTATTAGCAACATCACAAGGCCAACTGTACTTTTTCAAATGTCACTCGTGATGATTTTGAATGTGGAATATCCTTTTGGTGTTGCGAAATTCTTGAATAGGCCTCTGGTCATGTACGTGTGTACTATGTTCTATTTCTTTAGATACTCCAAGGAGATCCCCGATGCGTACGAGAGGCTTGTTCTCGATGCAATTGAAGGTGAGAGGAGACTCTTCATCAGGAGTGACGAATTAGATGCAGCTTGGTCGCTTTTCACGCCTGTATTGAAAGAGCTTGAAAATAACAAGGTAATCCCCGAGTACTATCCTTACGGAAGTCGAGGTCCAGTGGGAGCCCATTATCTTGCAGCCAGGTACAAAGTTAAATGGGGTGATCTTGGCCTTGATGAGTGAAAAACAAACATTGTCTATTTTTTACACCCAACAGTCAGTGTGCTGCCTGCCGCGCGGATGCCGATTGGAACGTTATAGTTGCGGAAAATAAAGTAGATATTTTTTTTGGAACCTAGTGAGTTTTGTGTAGGGTTTCATGAAACAAAATGCAGCTACAGTTTCTTCTTTCATTTGATAATCTATTCTGCAGTGATGATTTTTATCAATTTCTTTGCGACTGATTGTCTAGCTTGCTTGATATCATCTTATTTAAGTAACCGGAGCGGTATATTAAATAAAATGTATGTCTATTGGGAATTATAGTTGAACAAGCAATAATTTTCGATTTCTCACACTTCTGTAGTTGTATAGTTCCATTTAAAACTGGAAAGGTTGCAACTGTCATTTGCAAATGTAGAAAAATGAGAATCCATAGTCCACACTGTATCCAACATTTTTATGCGTGCAGTTTGTTTGCAAGCAAATTTTTAGTGGTTTAGTGGCTGCAATTTTGTGTAAGCTGAGCAAAAACACTGTGAAAATGGATGCTGATCTTTTAGACTTTAATTGCAAAGGGCTTCTGTCTGGACTCGAACAAGATTGGCAAGGGTCTCACAGTACACAGTTCGGTGTCCTTCCATCCGCAGATGTAACACCTTACTGACACCGGTCAGCAACTACCACGAATGTGGCCAGGGTGTCCACCATTATAACACACCTTCGATTGGGTGCCGGAATTATTGGTATCTTTGCCTTTTGTAAGGTCGGTTGAGGTTTTTTACTTCTTAGCCTTGTCGCATCGCGAGGATCCGGTTTAAGTGGATTCTACTGTTTCTTGTCTCTTTAATGTTGGAAGACATTAGGACTCTTTGAGGTAATATCGGTAGTACTTCCCTTAAATTCACTCCCAATTACTTCGTGATCATCAGGTTTAATGGTCCACCACTATCTACTAGCATCTTTAAGCAAGAAAGTATTCGGCGATGGCTACTTTCCTTTCATTAGGGTAGTCAACCCACTCGAATCTTTTCTCCATCTCGGACAATCAATGCTTCCATTTAGGTGCATCAGAAGAACCATTGAGTCGAGGAGGATGAAAGTTATTCACTTTCTGGAGCCATGTGTCGGCCTTTGCACTCTCTGTCTGTGACACCATTATCGACTCCAGTTGATGCATGACCACTATTTGGCCCATATGGGTTGTCAATTGCCGAAGTGTACTAAGATCGTTTCCCGTATACACTCACCATGGATGGTTCTTCTAGTAGGTACCCACATTAAGTTGATTCACGTCAGCTGAAGAATGAGCTGAAGGACTGACTGGCCATGGCCATAACCAAACTGCAAATCTCCTTGCAGGTTATATATATACATATGAAATTTATTAATTTAGTTATAAACTCCAAAATTTGTAAAAGTTTCAGGTTATATGTGCTTTTATAAACCCGTGAATAATACTTATAATTACATTATTACATGAGTACATTGTTAGCGACAACATTTTTGAACAAAATATGTGGTCATTCAGGATCATGGATATTTGTATTCACGTCAACTGTACTTGTGGTATGTGTTATTAAACATATTCTAGGGGTAAATTGTTGGGATTCGATGCCTAAAAAGAAGGCGCAACAGAAGCAAAAATAAAATATACCGAACTCCTAAAGAGGACCGATCATGTATATACGAATATAAAAGAACAAGAGTTAAGATATGATAACATACTCTTGTAGTCATTTGATTGAATGTTGAAGTTGATGTCGGTGATCGCAAATCTGATTTGGTAAGTCCTCGATGATCCAAACGCCGAAAGCACCGTATTTCTACTAGCCATGCGTTGGGAGATGATCGGAATCAACAACTACTCAATTATCCTCCAAGGATACGACTAGAAAGGAGTAGTGGAAACTCTTAAGTTTATGATCACTCTAAGTGATATAACCTTTTGATCTTAATCTTCTTTCTCTCTCTAAGAATGTAAGAATATGAAGATGAACTCTCCCTCTCTCACTCTAGATGATGGCCGATTTTCTTGTCATTGGTGCAGGAGGATGAAGTTTGTTTTATAACCAAGTCCACACAAACTTCCAAATCTCCCACCTAAGAGTTGAAATTTGATAAGATCACATCTTATCACCCCATTTCTCCTCAATTGTTAGGAAGTCTCCTCAACACATGCAAATATGAGGAAAAAGTCACCAACAAGGGACCTACAAGGAAGTGGGGCTGTTGAGTTTTCTTTGCATCAAATACATAAATCAAGAGTAAAACGCAGCAGAATAATTAATATGAAAACCTAATTTATGATCTCATGCAGTAATTTAATTGTTTGGTTCAAGGGTTAACCAAATTACCTTAATCCGATGAATAGATCTAGATCCGGACTAGAAGCAGATGAATATCTCCTTCCTCTTTGGGTGATCCACACACGAACAATTCCACAACCCGGATTGCTAGATCCTTACGAATAATATTGACAATAGTACAACATAAATTACTTACTAGAAGGATTGTACTATTGGTCGAGATCAACTAAGGGAAGACGACTAGATGACCGATCCGCAACTTCTACTGTAGAAGGAGATGTCCGATTGCTTTGAAGAGATTAAGGGGGGCGATTTTTTGTGTTGTCTTCTTATGACAACTCCTTGTCATAGATCCCTTATTTATACTAAGTAATCCCTAGAGTCAAGACTCTAGTATTTGCTTAGTTACCTCTCAACTTATTAAATAATACAATATATATCCAATATTATACATATTACTTATTATTTAATCTCCTCATAAATATAATATCTAATATTATATTTATTATTCCCAGTTGATATTTATTCCTACTTGTCTATAATTGTCGTACGTGCTGTAACACCCCAAACTAGGCGGATATTACAGTGCCGTGGACCCCCGACTGGGACCCACCAGGCGAATGAAAATGAATGAATTACACAGAGTAAATGTAGTACCGAACCACATTACAACATTAATTACTCCGATGAGGAGTTTCATACAACACACCCAAGATAATACAGAATACATGTATATTTTATATGGAGATAAAATATACAACACTGAGTAAAATGAGCATTCAAACGGAATGTCTGCAGCGGAATAAAATGAAGGAAACATAAATGACTGAAAAGACTGGGGCCCCCTACTAGTATCATTGGGACTCCTCGCCGTCAACGTGCTCTCCCCGTGCTTTAGCCTTGCCATGATCTGAAAAACAATATCCCCCAACGGGGTCAGTTACACAGAACAACAATCCTCAAGAGTTGAATAATCACAATCCTGTTGAAAACATACGCAATCAAACATGCTATATGAATCAACTGACAATACGGCTCAAGGAATGGCGCCACACTACGTCCGGGATGAGAAATGTGTCCGTGCACAAGCCACCAACGAGTATCGATCGAATACACGTGTGGTCTTGTACCTAATCAGTCTCACGAAGCAATCGACTCGTGTGCACAGTCCAATGTGAGTCCAACAACCAACACACGACTTAAATGTGCCCGACATGAAAACCCTACACATACCAACCGCCACGCGAGTATGACCCGGAATGCCACGATATAACAAAAGTGACATCGAAAATCAATAATGACTCACCAAGATGAAATGATAGTGAAATGAATGACAACTCAATGAAATGATTGGAACCGTCGGTCCTCGTGAATGAAGTGATTAAGTGACAATTACAAGTCTCAATACGGTTAGTACTTTATGAATGAAGTATGACTATGAATGAACAACAACGAAAGGAGTGAATATCCTTTTAACTGAGTAAGAATTAACTTACACAACACCGGTGAACAATGTCCTTCCACGAACAACGTCCTAAATGAAATGTCGGTTGCTCGAACAACCTTGAATGACAATTACCAACAAACGCTCAATATATGTATCAACCACGATTATAACCAACTCAAACGTTGATACAATAATATCCGAACTCAAAGATGCACTCAAACGAATACGTAGTAAACATCCTACCCGTGGGTTACAACCAACCCCAAATTATCGAAACCAACTTCCAAAAGATTGATTCAAACCAGAAAAAAAATATTAATGACATCAATAATCCAATAGGAATCCACAATTCAAGATTACGACAACATCAATCGGAAAATCCCCAAATTAACCGAAGTCAACCCCAAGGGTTCTTGAAATAATCCCAACAATTTATGAAATCCGAATTATACAACAATGAATCCGTAGGAATATATTCATCCAAGGTAGATAATCCATATCTAACGTATTCCAACAACATTCCAAGCCTACACAAAGAAATCGGAAGGAAAAACCCAAAATCCGAAATTCTATATCCAAGAGATTAATACCTTGATTATGATGTTTGAAGGTGATGAAATGATGATTACTCCGGATTATATGCTTGAAGATGATGATTGATGATTACACCTCGAAGAATACTCTCCAAATCGCCCGAAATCGCCCAAAACCGCCGAAGGAATGAAGTGAGATGAAGAAATGACGAAATGGACTGCACTGTCCTATTTATAGAAATACCAGTTTAGCGTGCGCTAGCTCCTGTGCGTAGCGTGCGCTAACGGGTATTTTGGGTAGTCCAGTACCCACTGACCGAAAATGGTAGCGTGCACTACGTACCTTTGGTAGCGTGCGCTACGGATGTACACTTAGCGTGCGCTAACCCCAAATATTAGCGTGCGCTAACGAATTATCTGATGCCCAGTACTGGAGTCCAGAACCTTCTGTCCTCTGATCTGATCGCGGTAGCATACGCTACATTCAATAATTAGCGTGCGCTACTACACTATTTGCGTACGCTAAAACCACTCATAGCGTGCGCTATGAATTAATCCAATTCAGTCCAGTAGCCACTGGACTCAACCTGATCCGACCTTAGCGCGCGCTACACCGACTGCATAGCGTACGCTACTCCGGCTCACTAGCACGCGCTACTTACCATTCGTAGCGTGCGCTACTTACAATCCCAACTGCAGTCCAGTGCCTTCTGGAGTGCCTGCTCAACTACACTAGCGTGCGCTAGTGTTGAGAGGTGGCGTGCGCTACCCGTACTCAATTAGCGCACGCTAAAGAGAGTACGTAGCGTGCGCTTCTCCTCACACACAGCACACTATGAAATGACAACGGTGATAAACACGGCACGAAACTCCATCTTGATTGATGATGAATGAAGACTGATACACGATACAATTACTGTGAACGATGAATACAATGATTGAATATGAGTGACAAATGATCATTAATGAGTGAAAATTACTGAGTGACCATTACAGAATAATAAGTACTGAATGATAATGACTGAATTACAACCGGGTATTACATACACCCCCCTTAAAAGAGTTTCGTCCCCGAAACTAAGGGTCAAACAACTCGGGATAACTCTCTCGCATACTATCCTCGGTTTCCCAAGTAGCCTCTTCGACTCCGTGTCTAGACCACTGAATTTTAACCAAAGGAATCGTCTTATTCCTCAACTATTTGATTCGCCGCTCTAAAACTCGTGTAGGACGCTCCTCATATGAATGATCATCGGCGATCTCGATTTCGTCGAACTGAAGTATGTGACTCGGGTTGGCAACATACTTCCGCAACTGAGAGACGTGAAACACATTATGAATTCGGCTCAACGCCGGAGGTAGGGCCAGTCGATAAGCTAACTCGCCTACTCGATCCAAAATCTCAAACGGCCCAATGAATCTCGGACTCAACTTCCCCCTCTTCCCAAAACGGAAGATACCACGACTCGGGGAAACCCTGACCAAAACATGGTCACCCGCCTCGAACTCTAATGGTCGATGACGATTATCTGCATAAGATTTCTGTCGACTATGAGTGGTCAACAAACGACTCCTGATCAAAGCTACCTTCTCACGGGCGGCTATAAGCATATCGGGCTCGGTGCCTATTGATTCTGATAAGTCATCCCAACACAAAGGAGATCGACAACGACGACCGTACAAGGCCTCGTAAGGTGCCATCTTAATCGAAGAATGCCAACTGTTATTGTACGTGAACTCGATCAACGGTAGTTGGGCTTACCAATCATCTTTCCAATCGAGGACACATGCCCTCAACATGTCCTCCAAAGTCTGAATAGTCCTCTCTGATTGTCCGTCGGACTGAGGATGAAAAGCTGTACTGAGATTAAGCTGAGTTCCCATAGCACGATGAACTGATTTCCAAAAATGAGACACGAATCGTCCGTCACGATCGGAAACGATACTTTTGGTAGTACCGTGCAGTCTCACTATCTCTTTGATGAACAACTGGGCAAGTCTATCGGGACCCCACATATCCTTAATCTCAAGGAAATGAGCTGATTTAGTTAAGCGGTCCACAATCACCCAGATTGTATTCATGCCACGATGACTCGTCGGTAAACTCGTGATGAAGTCCATTGAAATATCCTCCCACTTCCACTCTGGAATAGGGAGAGGTTTCAGCATACCCGCCGGTCGCTGATGTTCTATCTTGAGTTGCTGACAGGTCAAACATCTCGAAACAAATTCCGCGACTTCTCGCTTCATATTACTCCACCAGTAATTTTGTTTCAAGTCTTTATACATCTTGCTAGACCCCGGATGAACGGAATAAGGGATAGCATGAGCTTCTCTCAAAATCGAGTTTTTCAACTTATCATTCGTCGGTACGCACAACCGATTCTTAAAAAGCAAAAGTCCATCCTCGTGGACCACAAACTCGGGGGCTTTCCCCTGAGTCACATCCTCTCGAATGCGTAACAAAAATGGGTCTAAACCCTGATTCTCCCTGATCGCCTCCTCAAGTGGCGATGAAATCGCCAACGTACAAAGTTGCCCTTGTACTCGTTGTAACCAGACCTCAATCTCGGGTCTAAGAAATTCCTGCTGAAGTTCCTTCTGAACTGTTAATCGAGCAAGCATCTGCTCCTGAACGGACTTACGACTCAAGGCGTCGGCGACAACGTTCGCCTTGCCCGGGTGGTAAAGGATCTCGATATCATAATCTTTGATTAGTTCCAACCACCATCTCTGTCGCATATTTAACTCCTTCTGAGTGAATATATACTTAAAACTCTTATGATCGGTGAATATCTGACAGGTAATGCCATAAAGGTAATGACGCCATGTCTTCAAAGCAAAAACCACGGCTGCTAACTCCAGGTCGTGGGTTGGATAATTAACCTCGTAAGGTCTCAATTGCCGTGAAGCATAAGCAATGACTTTCCCGTTATGCATGAGTACACATCCGAGACCCTGTCCGGACGCATCACTATAAACCACAAATCCTTCCGTCCCTTGCGGTAAAGAAAGGACAGGTGCTGAAGTTAGCCGGCTCTTGAGTTCCTAAAAACTCTGTTGACACGCATCGGACCACGTGTATTTCTTATCCTTCCGTAAAAGGTTCGTTATGGGTTGAGCGATTTTAGAAAATCCCTCCACAAATCATCGATAATAACCCACTAATCCGAGGAAACTTCGGATTTCCTTAACATTCTTCGGAGGTAGCCAATCTCGAATAGCCTCCGTCTTTTGAGGGTCGACACGAACTCCGTCTGAAGAAATTACATGTCCGAGAAACGTCACTTCAGACATCCAGAACTCACATTTGGAAAACTTCCCATAAAGTTGTTCTCGTCTCAACACGTCGAGCACCTGATGAAGATGAAACTCGTGCTCCTACCGGTCACGAGAATAAATTAGAATGTCATCAATAAAGACAACCACAAATTGATCCAAATAGTCGATGAAATCCCAATTCATTAACTCCATGAATACCGCAGGTGCATTAGTTAACCCAAACGGCATAACCACCAACTCATAATGACCATAGCGTGTTCGGAACGCCGTCCTTGCGATATCCGACTCTCGAATTCGCAACTGATGATATACAGATCTTAAGTCGATCTTGGAAAATACTGAAGCTCCCTGAAATTGATCTAAAAGATCATCGATACGGGGTAGAGGATATTTATTCTTGATCGTCACCCGGTTCAATTATCGGTAATCAATACACAAGCGGAACGAACCATCCTTCTTCTTGACAAATAACACTGGTGCTCCCCACGGGGACGCACTCGGTCGGATATAACCTTTCTCGAACAACTCCTCAAGTTGGTTCTTTAATTCCTTCATTTCGGTCGGGGCCATCTGGTACGGTGCCTTCGATATCGGGGACGTACTGGGCTCCAACTCAATCGTGAATTCCACATCTCTCTGTGGAGGCAAACCAGGTAACTCGTCTGGAAAAACATCGGCATATTCCCTCACTACCGAAATATCCGTCAACATTACTGATGGCTTCTCGGTTTTGGTCATATAGCACCAATAACCAACACACCCCTGACTGAGTAATTTCACTGCTTTCATCAAGTTAATGACCTTACCAGAACAACCGAGATTTGATGTGAATCAAGATATTATGACGAACCCGGATGAGGACTTGAGCATGCCGACTGGACCAATAACGAGGTCTCGATCAAAGAAGTTCAAAAATAATTTATCGACACTCGTCATTGATATGTTTAAAAATAACTATGTTATCAAAGACAACAAATTCGTGAGTAGTGTCGAAGTTGTCGAACAATAAGTTTTTCGTTTATTTTATCTTGGTGTATTTTAATTTGAATTGTATTTCTTGAGTTGTATTTTTATATTTTGAGTTGTATATAATCGAGTCGTGTAAAATTAATGTCGAAGACGATCGGAAAAGACGAACAAACAAACAAGGATGCAAGTCTCGTATTTTGGCCATAACTTACTCGTACGAAATCCGATTCAGGTGATTCAGGTGTTTATAGAAAGATAAGAAAGAGAGCTACAAATATTGTTCAGACCATAGGACCAAATTCGGAGACATTGGAGCTCAGAAATGATAAAATAGACAGCATTGGATTTATGGTGACTTGTTGCCCTTGTTTTCACACCTTAAAATCTTGGTCTTTGATATTTTGTCCCCTAAACATATATTGACTGACTTTGTATCAGATTTTAGGATCTTTGAATGTTGATTTTTCTATTTTGTAGGTTTCTAGTTGTTTCCTTGTTCACACTAGAGTTAGGTGTAAGATTTTGGCTATAAATAGCCTTGAAGTTTCATTGTAAGAGGACACCAAAGATTTTATGAATTTGAGAGTGTTTGTATTAACAAACCTTTGTGAGTGCTTTCTTGTTTTGTTGAGTGTGTCTCCAAAACATCCCTTGTTTGATTTATATACTTATCAAGTGCAATCTTGTTAGTATTTATATTCCACCCCTTCCGAGTTGCTACGGCGTGTCACGTAGAGGTTTGGAAGTAAAGCCCCATTTTGCTTATTTTGGAAACATCCTGGGAACGAATTCATCTAGCGGTGTCGGTTACCATAGCGTGTCGTGTGGGGGTCGCATCAGTTGGCTTCAGAGCTCGGTTATTCCAAAACTAAGTGGTATCATCTATTTTCCTTCATTACCATAATCTTCCTATCTTATCATCCTATTATTTCCTTTATCTTCTAAATCTTCCATCTTCTTCACACACAAAAAAAAAAAAAGAAAAAAAAAGTAATAAGTGGTGAAGGTTTTGATTGTTTTTGATAACTCTTCAAGCCGAGGCCAGGGGAAGAACTTGTTCCTTAGCCTTCGGGCGTCTGGTGATTTTAAGCTTGCGGATCGAATATCAAATATCAATCCATTCATTTCATTACTAAAAAAAAAAAATTATAAGTCGTGAAGGTTTTGATTGTTTTTGATAATTCTTCAAGCCGAGGCCAGGGGAAGAACTTGTTCCTTAGCCTTCGGGCGTCTGGTGATTTTAAGCTTGCGGATCGAATATCAAATATCAATCCATTCATTTCATTACCAAAAAAAAAAAAAAAGAAGAAAAAAAAAATCATCAAGGAAGAAGAGAAGAACGAATTTTGATCGATCTTATCAAACAATTATCATACTTTTCGTTCTGTTCCATATTCTAAACTATTCCAAAATCTTTTGCTCCCATCTTTCCATTTTTTTATCTTATCGTCATTCGCAATCGTTGGGGGGATCGTGGGATTTGAGTTCTTTCAAGAAGAAACTTGATTTGAATCACCAAAAATCACCTTGTAAGTTGTGTGGAAAAAGGCAAAAAAAAAAATTGTGAGGAATTAAGAAAAAGCCAAACGAGAGATACGCGAGTGTGAGCGATCGAGCGATACACGTGAGGATCTTGTGAGGAAATTTTCTTATAGAAAAAAAAAAAAAAAAAAGAAAAAAAAAAAAAAGAAAGATTAAAAAAATAAAAAAAAAACGATATATTATTTTTTTTAAAAAAAAAAAAAAACAACAAAAAAAAAAAAAAAGAAAAAAAAAAAAGAAAAAAGAGAAAAAACGAAAAAAAAGGAAAAAAAAAAGGAAAAAATGTCAGAAACTGAAGGAAACGAGCAAAATCTTATCCTTCAAAATATTGTACAACAACTTGCTCAAATAGTCGGAAGACTAGATAAACAAGAGGAAACAATTGCTACTCTCACGAAGGGTAGAGAAGAGGAGCCCGTACGAAGGGGACCGGAACCCATTCGATTTAGAGGCTATGATGATGAAGATTCAATGAATTCCGAGGAGGAAACTCCGAGGTTTGTACATCGAGGAGGGCGAGAAGGACGAGGAGGAAGGAGAGAGTATGAAGGAAGACGAGGAAGATATGTCCGAAACGAGGAGGATCGGAATATGGGAAACATCAAAATGAAAATCCCACCTTTCGAAGGGAGAAGTGATCCGGACACATATCTCGATTGGGAAAGGAAGTTGGAGACCATTTACGATTGCCACAACTATTCCGATGAGAAGAAAATGAGGTTAGCAATAACCGAATTTTCAGAATATGCAAGCATTTGGTGGGACCAACTTGTGACGGAGAGAAGGAGGAGTCGGGAGAGACCGGTTAGCGGTTGGGAAGAATTGAAGGTTGTTATGCGGAAAAGATTTGTTCCTAATTACTATCTTAAGGAACTATTTTCTCGCTTACAAACTTTAAAACAAGGCTCGAGAAACATTGAAGATTTTCGAAAGGAAATGGAGATGTTGATGATCCGGGCCAATGTTCGGGAATCGAGAGAGGCCACCATGGCGCGGTTTTTACACGGGATGTGAGCCGATATAGCTAAAGAAGTTGACAAACAATACTTTGTTGAATTCGAGGACATGGTATATGCGGCGGTAAAAATCGAGCGGAGCTTACGAAGAGGGAGCAATAACAACTATTCCACGGGATACTCTACCCCTTGGAAACAACAATCTCAAGTAAGTTCAGACAAATTTAAAAATTTTGATAAAAGAGAAGGGAGTGTCTTGAAAGGAAAGTTTGAAGTTGGGAGCACTAGCAAACCAAAATTTGATGGGAAACCTAAACCCGTCGAAAGCACCCAAAGGAGAAACCGGGACATTCAATGCTATAAGTGCCAGGGTCGTGGACATATAGAATCCGAATGCACCAACAAACGGGTGATGGTACTTCGGGATGGGGATATTGAAACGGAAAACGAAAAAGAAGAAGAAGAAGAGACAAGAGAGGTGGAGAGTGATGATGAGACGTATGAGTATGCACCCGCACTTGTTGTTCGGAGGGTGTTAAGTTCTCAAGCAAAAGAGGAGGAAGTTAACGAACAAAGAGAAAATCTATTTCACACACGTTGTTTTATTAAAAATAAAAATTGTAGTGTGATAATAGATAACGGGAGTTGCACTAATGTCATTAGCGCTATGCTAGTGGAAGAACTCGATCTCCCAACAAGAAGACACCCTAAACCGTATCGTTTACATTGGCTAAATGATTGTGGGGAAGTTCGAGTTAATAAACAGGTACTAGTGGCTCTCACCATCAGAAGGTATCAAGACGAAATCTTATGTGATGTCGTTCCGATGCATGCTTGCCATATCTTGTTGGGAAGACCATGGCATTTTGATCGAGATGCTACTTTGAGCGGAAGGAAAAATCGTTACTCATTCAAGAAGGACGGAAAGAAAATTACCTTAGCTCCCATGACTAAGGTACAAATACAAGAAGATCAACTTCGTCTTGAAAAGGAAGTTGAAGGAAAATCGAGAAAAGAAAAGGAAAAGAAAAATGAAAAAAATGAAAAAAGCGAGAAAAATGAAAAAAATGAAAAAAGCGAGAAAAATGAAAAAAAATGAGAAAAATGAAAAAAAATGAAAAAAGGAAAGAAAAAGAAAATTTGAGAAAATGCATGCTTGTAAGTGCAAAGGAACTTGAAGAAGATATCAAGGAAAATGCACCCATGTACTTGATTATTTTCCGAAAAGTTTGCGCTACTACTAACCCCGGGAACCGGATAATTCCGAGTTCTATTGAATCTTTATTGCAGGAATTTGTTGATGTTTTCTGAAGAACTACTCGGGGTTGCCACCAATCCGAGGGATTGAACATCAAATAGACTTTATGCCGGAGCGGTCATTCCAAATAGACCGCATACCGACACAACCCCGAAGAGACCAATGAAATCCAAAGACAAGTCGAGGAGTTGTTAAGTCTTGGGTATATCCGGAGAGTCTAAGTCCTTGTGCCGTTCTGTGATCTCGTGCCAAAGAAAGATGGAACGTGGAGAATGTGCACCGATTGCCGAGCGGTAAACAATATCACGGTTAAGTATCGACACCCTATTCCAAGGTTAGATGATATGTTAGATGAATTACATGGTTCATGTGTTTTCACTAAAATCGACCTAATGAAAGGATATCACCAAATTCGTATGAAAGAAGGAGATGAATGGAAAACGGCTTTCAAAACTAAATACGAATTATACGAATGGTTGGTAATGCCCTTTGGACTATGACGCACCAAGTACTTTTATGAGATTAATGAATCATGTTTTACGTGCATACATCGGAAAATTCGTTGTTGTATACTTTGATGATATACTCATTTCTGACAAAAATGTTGAAGAACATGTTGAACATTTAAGATTAGCTTTAATTACCTTGAGAAGGGAACAATTATATGCTAGTCTTAAGAAATGTACTTTTGCATGAATGAAGTTATTTTTCTTGGATATGTCGTTAGTCTTGTGGCATAAAAGTTGATGAAGAAAAGGTTAAGGCTATCCGAGAATGGCCTAGGCCAAATGAACGCATCCGAGGTAAGAAGTTTCCATGGCCTAGCGGTTTTACCGACGCTTCGTAAAGATTTTAGCACAATTGCAGCCCCATTAAACGAACTTGTCAAGAAACATGCTAAGTTTAATTGGGGAAATGAACAAGAAAAAGCATTTAACACTGAAAGATAAATTGTGCACCGCACTTTGTCTTAGCATTACCTGATTTTTCTAACACTTTTGAAATTGAGTGTGATGCTTCAGGAGTAGGAATAGGAGCAGTATTAATGCAGGGAAAAAGGCCGATAGCCTATTTTAGTGAGAAACTTGGAGGAGCTACATTGAATTACCCGACCTATGACAAGGAATTGTATGCTTTGGTTCGAGCCCTACGTTCGTGGCAACACTACCTATGGCCTAAGGAGTTCGTGATTCATACCGATCATGAATCCTTAAAGCATCTCAAAGGACAGGGTAAATTGAGCAAGAGACATGCCAAGTGGTTAGAGGAAATTGAATCCTTTCCTTACATCATCAAATACAAACAAGGTAAGGAAAACATTGTCGCCGACGCTTTGTCAAGAAGGTATGTATTACTCAATACACTTTCTTGTAAACTTTTGGGATTTGATTTATTGAAAGAAGCATATGAGGGGGATAAAGATTTCCACGATATTTATGTCGCTTGCGAGAAAAAGGAGTAGAAAAATTTTATCGGGATAATGGATTCTTGTTCCGTGAAAATAAACTTTGCATTCCTTTTTGTTCAACACGGGAATTATTGGTAAGAGAAGCACATAGTGGAGGTCTAATGGGACATTTTGGGATTGCTAAAACTTACGAAATATTGCATGAACATTTCTTTTGGCCAAAAATGAAACATGATGTTTTTAAAGTTGTAAATTCATGCATTGTTTGTAGGAAAGCAAAATCACGAGTGTTGCCGCATGGTTTGTATATGCCACTTCGGTACCTTGAACCTTGGGTTGATCTTTCTATGGACTTTGTATTAGGATTACCTGGGCGAAATCCGGTTGTGACTCCATTTTTGTTGTAGTTGATAGATTTAGCAAAATGGTACACTTCATTGCATGTCATAAAACGGACGACGCCACACATATTGCTAATCTATTTTTCAAAGAAATTGTTCGTTTGCATGGTATGCCCAAAAGCATCGTATCCGATAGAGATACCAAATTTTGAGTCATTTTTGGAGAGTCTTATGGGCAAAATTGGGGACGAAATTGCTTTATTCTACAACATGTCATCCCCAACCGATGGTCAAACCGAGGTTGTTAACCGAACGCTTGGTCAATTGTTGCGAACTATTGTTAACAAAAATTTGAAAAATTGGGAAACATCTTTACCATTTATCGAGTTTGCCTATAATCGAACCGTACATTCTACTACGACATTTTCGCCATTTGAAATCGTGTATGGTTTTAATCCAATAACTCCTTTAGACTTGTTGCCTATTCCAATAGATGACAGGAGTAACCTTGATGGCAAGAAAAAGGCAGAGATGGTGAAGCAATTACATGCCAAAGTTCGTGAACAAATTGAGAAGCGCAACGAACACAATGCAAGAATGAAGAACAAGGGACGCAAACAAGTACTCTTTGAACCAGGTGATTGGGTTTGGGTTCATTTGAGGAAAGAACGATTTCCCATTCAAAGAAAATCAAAGCTAATGCCAAGGGGAGATGGACCATTCCAGATCTTAGAGCGGATTAACGACAATGCCTATAAAGTAGATCTACATTTTGAGTATAATGTTTCCACTACTTTCAATGTCGCTGACTTAAGTCCTTTTGAAATTTCAGATTCGAGGACGAATCCTTTTGAGGAACGGGGGAATGATGTGAATCAAGATATTATGACGAACCCGGATGAGGACTTGATCATGCCGACTGGACCAATAACGAGGTCTCGATCAAAGAAGTTCAAAAATAATTTATCGACACTCGTCATTGATATGTTTAAAAATAACTATGTTATCAAAGACAACAAATTCGTGAGTAGTGTCGAAGTTGTCGAACAATAAGTTTTTCGTTTATTTTATCTTGGTGTATTTTAAGTTGAATTGTATTTCTTGAGTTGTATTTTTATATTTTGAGTTGTATATAATCGAGTCGTGTAATATTAATGTCGAAGACGATCGGAAAAGACGAACAAACAAACAAGGATGCAAATTCCCGCGCGTAAGACTGACACACAGCAGTCTCGTATTTTAGCCATAACTTACTCGTACGAAATCCGATTCAGGTGATTCAGGTGTCTATGGAAAGCTAAGAAAGATAGATACAAATATTGTTCAGACCATATGACCAAATTCGGAGACATTGGAGCTCAGAAATGATAAAATATACAGCATTGAATTTATGGTGACTTGTTGCCCTTGTTTTCACACCTTAAAATCTTGGTCTTTGATATTTTGTCCCCTAAACATATATTGACTGACTTTGTATCAGATTTTAGGATCTTTGAATGTTGATTTTTCTATTTTGTAGGTTTCTAGTTATTTCCTTGTTCACACTAGAGTTAGGTGTAAGATTTTGGCTATAAATAGCCTTGAAGTTTCATTGTAAGAGGACACCAAAGATTTTATGAATTTGAGAGTGTTTGTATTAACAAACCTTTGTGAGTGCTTTCTTGTTTTGTTGAGTGTGTCTCCAAAACATCCCTTGTGTGATTAATATACTTATCAAGTGCAATCTTGTTAGTATTTATATTCCACCCCTTCCGAGTTGCTACGGCGTGTCACGTAGAGGTTTGGAAGTAAAGCCCCATTTTGCTTATTTTGGAAACATCCTGGGAACGAATTCATCTAGCGGTGTCGGTTACCATAGCGTGTCGTGTGGGGGTTGCATCAGGATTACCTCCCTGAAAAACACATTCAACCCCATCGTCTGAAATGATAATGACCATACGCTTACGGACACTAATGATGGCATCGTGATGATCCATCCAATCAATACCCAAAATGACGTCGTCTCTCGGTAAATCTACCACGATTAGGTCTGCTAGCCAAACACGGCCATGAAGCTGAATCGGACAATTCTGAATCTCGCGATTTCCGATAATTCTTCTACCGTCAGGTAGACCAATGACATAAGGCTTACAACTAGTAGCACTACTCAGACGTAGTCTACTCAAACATGACTCGGAAATGAATGAATGCGATGCACCAGTATCAAAAAGGGTACACACAGGTTGAGATAAAATATTGAGTATACCTGAGATCATCCGGGCCTCTGGATCGTCGGTCTTCTTCATCTCATAAATTCGGGGCTTGTCGGCCCCCGAGCCAGACGCTCCTGTCTGATAGCTCTTGGCTCCGCCTTTATTAGCTCCTGTCGTCTTGAACGACGATGACTGAGTGGCCTGATTCTGCACCGCTGAATGTCCTGGGGCCTGAGATGATGCCGAAGTGGGTTTAGAGTCCCTTCGGCAAAAACGGGCCCTATGCCCAGCAATTCCACAGTTGTGGCACGTGACAGTCTATCTCGGACACTTGGTGCTGAAATGCCCCTGTTCTTCACAGTTGAAACAGGTGATGGCTGAACTGGCCGCTCATGACTGAGATTCCGCGGGTTTAGGCGCCATAGGAGGTCGCTTAGAAAAAGTAGAGCCCGCATGTGGTTTCTTGAAAGTGGCCTGACTGCCGTCAGACTGATTACGGTTCTTAGACTTCTTGCCAGCAGATGAAGGTTGTTGCTTAGCAATTTCCTTAGCAGTAAGCTCGTAAGTGAGAGCTTTCTCGATGAATTCGGCCAGAGTGGTGAATTATGATTAAGCAACTGTAGCCGCATATGAGGTTTCAGCCTCTTGCTGAAATACTTGATCTTGTCCGCCTCAGAGTGAATGATAGATGAGGCGAACGGAAGAAGTTCCTGAAATTTTTCGGCGATGGCGAGAACATCATCGTCCGCTGAAAGGTCGGGAGTGAGTAATTCCGACAACTTAGCCTCCCTGAGTGGGGCTGGATAATACCTCTCCATCATGAGAGTTTTGAACTGATCCCAAGTACATGATCCGTCGGTGGGCTTCAACGATAACCACCATGAATGAGCGCTCTTACCAAGATAGTAGGCCGCAACTGAAACTTTATGCCCTTCAGGGCAATCCACCATAGCAAATAACTTCTCGAAATGCTCAAGCCAATGAACAATATCCGCCGTTTTAGATGAGCCCTCGAAGGTAGGTGGTCGCTGGCGAGAGATATCGCCAATAATACTGCTTACACCCCTCTCTTGCCTCTGAGGTGGCGGCGGAGGAGCCTGTTGATTTTGAGTAGTTGAGTTATGCATTGTCTCCATTAGTTGAGCCATCTGAGTCATTTGGGCCATCATGCCTTGCATAAAAGCGAGTGGGTCAACCCGAACACTTCCTGACTGAGCTGTGTCCCGGGTACGACTCCCCGATAGTGAATGATCACGTCCAGGTGAATGAGTGGCAGCGTCACTGCTCGATGAGTTAGCATTATTCCTGGCATTCGCATGTGTATTCACACGAGCTCTCGGGTTTCGGCCTGCACCACAGCCTCTTCCCCCACGTACTCTGCCAGATCTTTCCATACTGAAGTGGAAATTCATATGATAATTATATATCTCGTATGAATATCACATTATGATTATATTATGAAAAGATGAAAATGAGCATACGCGCTCAAATACAACGATTACATGAATGATCAACTGAAATGACGCGATTATCTGATGAAATTCTTGAAATGAATATCTTGAACAAGTTAATAAGATTAATTATATGATCCTCAAGATCAACAACTGAACAATGAAATGAACTGAGTGATTAATGAATTCACATGATCGACTTGATCACAAATGAAAATGATAGATGAGGAAATCTTACTGTTCTTTGGTGTGAGGGGCTCGGCTCTTGCACAGGTCACACGTGACGCGAAAGTCCAATGATACTAGTCTGATGAACGGTGATTTCAAATGAGACATAACTCGGAAGGTAGTATTCAAAACCACTCTCTGATACCAACTCTGTAACACCCCAAAACTAGGCGGATATTACAGTGCCGTGGACCCCCGACTGGGACCCACCAGGCGAATGAAAATGAATGAATTACACAGAGTAAATGTAGTACCGAACCAAATTACAACATACTCCGATGAGGAGTTTCATACAACACACCCAAGATAATACAGAATACATGTATATTTTACATGGAGATAAAATATACAACACTGAGTAAAATGAGTATTCAAACGGAATGTCTGCAGCGGAATAAAATGAAGGAAACATAAATGGCTGAAAAGAATGGGCCCCCCTACTAGTATCATTGGGACTCCTCGCCGTCAACGTGCTCTCCCCGTGCTTTTGCCTTGCCATGACCTGAAAAACAATATCCCCCAACGGGGTCAGTTACACAGAACAACAATTCTCAAGAGTTGAATAATTACAATCCTGTTGAAAACATACGCAATCAAACATGCTATATGAATCAACTGACAATACGGCTCAAGGAATGGCGCCACACTACGTCCGGGATGGGAAATGTGTCCGTGCACAAGCCACCAACGAGTATCGATCGAATACACGTGTGGTCTTGTACCTAATCAGTCTCATGAAGCAATCGACTCGTGTGCACCGTCCAATGTGAGGCCAACAACCAACACACGACTTAAATGTGCCCGACATGAAAATTCTACACATACCAACCGGCACGCCAGTATGACCCGGAATGCCACGATATAACAAAAGTGACATCAAAAATCAATAATGACTCACCAAGATGAAATGATAGTGAAATGAATGACAGCTCAATGAAATGATTGGAACCGTCATTCCTCGTGAATGAAGTGATTAAGTGACAATTACAAGTCTCAATACGGTTAGTACTTTATGAATGAAGTATGACTATGAATGAACAACAACGAAAGGAGTGAATATCCTTTTAACTGAGTAAGAATTAACTTACACAACACCGGTGAACAATGTCCTTCCACAAACAACATCCTAAATGAAATGTCGGTTGCTCGAACAACCTTGAATGACAATTACCAACAAACGCTCAATATACGTATCAACCACGATTATAACCAACTCAAACGTTGATACAATAATATCCGAACTCAAAGATGCACTCAAACGAATACGTAGTAAACATCCTACCCGTGGGTTACAACCAACCCCAAATTATCGAAACCAACTTCCAAAAGATTGATTCAAACCAGAAAAACAATATTAATGACATCAATAATCCAATAGGAATCCACAATTCAAGATTACGACAACATCAATCGGAAAATCCCCAAATTAACCGAAGTCAACCCCAAGGGTTCTTGAAATAATCCCAACAATTTATGAAATCCGAATTATACAACAATGAATCCGTAGGAATACATTCATCCAAGGTAGATAATCCATATCTAACGTATTCCACCAACAATCCAAGCTTACACGAAGAAATTGGAAGGAAAAACCCAAAATCCGAAATTCTATATCCAAGAGATTAATACCTTGATTATGATGTTTGAAGGTGATGAAATGATGATTACTCCGGATTATATGCTTGAAGATGATGATTGATGATTACACCTCGAAGAATACTCTCCAAATCGCCCGAAATCGCCCAAAACCGCCGAAGGAATGAAGTGAGATGAAGAAATGACCCAATGGACTGCACTGTCCTATTTATAGAAATCCCAGTTTAGCGTGCGCTAGCTCCTGTGCGTAGCGTGAGCTAATGGGTATTTTGGGTAGTCCAGTACCCACTGACCGAAAATGGTAGCATGCGCTACGTACCTTTGGTAGCGTGCGCTACGGATGTGCGTGCGCTAACCCCAAATGTTAGCGTGCGCTAATGAATTATCTGATGCCTAGTACTGGAGTCCAGAACCTTCTGTCCTCTGATCTGATCGCGGTAGCGTACGCTACATTCAATAATTAGCGTGCACTACTACACCGTTTGCGTACGCTAAAACCACGCATAGCGTGCGCTATGAATTAATCCAATTCAGTCCAGTAGCCACTGGACTCGACCTGATCCGACCTTAGCGCGCGCTACACCGACTGCATAGCGTGCGCTACTCCGGCTCACTAGCGCGCGCTACTTACCATTCGTAGCATGCGCTACTTACAATCCCAACTGCAGTCCAGTGCCTTCTGGACTGCCTGCTCAACTACACTAGCGTGCGCTAGTGTTGAGAGGTGGCGTGCGCTACCCATACTCAATTAGCGCACGCTAAAGAGAGTACGTAGCGTGCGCTACTCCTCACACACAACACACTATGAAATGACAACGGTGATAAACACGGCACGAAACTCCATCTTGATTGATGATGAATGACGACTGATACACGATACAATTACTGTGAACGATGAATACAATGATTGAATATGAGTGACAAATGATCATTAATGAGTGAAAATTACTGAGTGACCATTACAGAATGATAAGTACAGAATGATAATGACTGAATTACAACCGGGTATTACACGTGCAACCCAAAAGGCTTATATTATGTTGGCAATTATTTAATAACTTATTAAATAATAAGTCATAAGCGGTCTCTAGCAATATATTATGACTACCCGAATAATATAAGTTTATAGTCCATTAAACCATTTAACGTGTCAAATCCCTTTGTCGCACGATCATATTTGAACTAAGTCATGGATATTGTCATACTTATTATGTTCAAATGCTTTCTCGATCTTAAGTAGACTGATTGAATCAAATGACTCTTCATTTGAGCATGGCCATGTGTAATATCCTGGAATTTCAATATAAATTTTTTGTATTAT
Source organism: Orobanche coerulescens (assembly GCA_033398695.1). Lineage (NCBI taxonomy): Eukaryota > Viridiplantae > Streptophyta > Magnoliopsida > Lamiales > Orobanchaceae > Orobanche > Orobanche coerulescens. The sequence continues at coordinate 59,556,599 of CM065806.1, forward strand.
TTTACCCGAGTTATATTGCACTGTGCAGGATATTAGTGTATAGATAATATAATTTAAGGACTGAGACAATTGTGTTGGAATAATTGTCGTACTTGGTTGACAATTGAATTTGAGGATATCGTGTATCAGGTGTATCATATGAGAATGTATTGGAACGAGTATATGTAATTAGTATGTTGCGTGTACGTATTCGGTATATTGACGACAGGCAGGAGCACTTGTAAATGGCTAAGTATAAAAGCCATTACGTACGTTAAGCTGAGGAGCTTACGTACGTCAAGTTGGTATGTGTAACGTATGTTAAGTTGGTATGTGTAACGTACGTTATGTATCATGCATTACATATGTTAAAATACCTGGTGATATACAGTCGTCTGATCAGAGGACTTTGTCAATGCAAGCGTAGTGTACGTTCAGCGTAGGAGCTTATGTATATTAAGACACAGCTGTAACGTACGTTACGTTGAGTATATAACATACGTTATGAAGAGAATCGGACAGGATCCAAGGTGTCGGCAACTTTCAGCGCAGATGTGGCAAGGTAAGTCAACATTGAGCTTTACGTACATTAAGGATAACCCATTACGTACGTTAAACGAGTATGTTACCGTAGCAAGTCAACTGTGTGTTACGTACGCTACGACACAAGTGTTACGTATGTAATACAAGGTACGAAATGAGGCATGCTGATTGCATACGCTATGCAGGACATGTAACGTACGTTAGTGGTTGGTGTTAACGTACGTAACGAGCTATGCATATTATAAAATAAGGATCGATCTTTATTTTCTTCACGAGAAGAAACTATTTTTTCTCCCCAAATTTCATCCCTCTTTGCTTCTAATCCTATTCCAGACCCTTCTACCTTGGTTGAGACCATGATGGTTTGATTTAAAGCTTGGGTTTGGGATTCTTGATGTTCTTGAGGTGTTTGATGGTGTTGTTCATCTTCTTGAGGTATTTTGGATAACTCTTCTCTTTAACTTCGGATTTTGAGGTTGTTGTTGATGTTTTCTTCGTATTATGATGGCTATGGTGGTGACGTTGTGATTCTTGAGGTTATGTGAATTGTATGTTGAAGAATATGATAATATATGCCTTTGATTATGTTGTTTGCTATGAACATGATTATGGAATCATGATGTTATTGGTGTTCTTGGTATATATCACATAAAAGGGGAATATATGATAGGATATATAGTGGTTTATATGTTAAGGTTATGGATTATATGATTAAATAACATATTGGACTATGTTGCTTTGATTATCATGAACATGTTGATATTACTTAAACGTGGTTGGATTGATTCATGTCCTTGAGAATCCCTTGAAGTAAAAATGGTGAATATGATGAGTTTTTGTTAAGGTGTTTATGTCTTTGGATATGGACATGGAATATTGATATATAGAACAAGTGATAATGATTGTTGATGTCAAGAGACAAGTCATGTGAGCGTTGATATTATTTTCGTATGATCTTGATGATATACGAATTTCGATTATGAATTTGCCAAGAGTATTATCCTTCTTTGAGTATATGCATTAATACGAGTTGAATGATCGGATGATTGGATTATTTGATAATCTTAAGTGTAGTATTGGTATGAGGTTGATAAGTATGAACAAGGGGTAAAACATATCTTGTTGAATTTGGAATAGAGTATGTTGTGTAATCCTTGTTATCGGGATAAGTTGATATGGTTATCGGATTGTGGAATCGTGTTGTGGTTACGAATTCGTGATTGATTGACTTGGGTTGTTCGTATTCGTGTTTAATCGAGACATTGTGGGACCATTGGGTTGTTGATCGGTTATATTGATTGTTAATTATGATTATCGAATTGCGTCTTGTAGCGTAGATATGAGTTCGTATTTGTTGAGTTGGATTAATTGGTTTGGTATATGATCAAAGTAATGTTGAACCGTTGTGTTTTACTGGTTGGCTATTGATGGTTATCGGATTGTTGTTAATTGATTACTTCAATTGGTTGTGTTAATTGATCATAGATTAAGAATCGTGCCTTGCGGTCGTGTTCGAGGATGTTCGTGAATTGCGTTGGTCAGGGCCGAGGAGCTTGTTTGGAGTATGCCCTCGAATGCCACTCAGGGGATGTATGAGTGAGGGCGTTGTACTTGTTATTATGTAATTCATCATCATAAGGCAATGTATGTTTCTTTATTTACTGGTAGTTACTGGCATTCCTAACTCGTAAATATATATATAGAAACTAGTCCCTGTATTTGAGAGCAAAACATTCCACTCCTTATTGGATAAAGGGGTCGGCACTGGAAAGGTTTATAGCTCAAATACTTAATCGTTCGCAAGTCGATGAAACTTGACTGGGCGTTAAGTTTATGTGAAGACTTGTATGACGTGTTCTTTGACATGGAGTGTGCCTGTCGAACACTAATGGTTAGTGGGAGCACACCTTATAGGTATGCTAATTTGATTAGTATACTCGAACCGACTCACCTCGATTCGTCACACGGATTTCACTCCGGGACAGTCAATGACGGAATCGAAAGGTTGTGATAGGTATTCGTGAACCTTCGACTTAAGGATTTAGTAGGTATGTGCTTGTGACGTCAAGATTTTCATTAAAGTAGTTCGACCCTGTAAACTAGAAGGCGGGTCAATCTCGATGTTCGTCTTGATGGGCAAGTAGCAGGTCCCACTGAATACCAAGATAGAATTCTTTCTCCTATTAGTGAATGGGTTATATGTCCTATGCGGTTATTGGCAGATGAGATGATAAGTCTTTTGCCAAAGCATTGGAACTAGTTGTATTGGATACACGTGAGCTCGATGATCTCGATTTTCATTAACTCATGCATAGCGTCAAGTACAGATAGGGTTTGACTGACTGTGACCCTATAACTTGATCGGGACATTTGAAACAAGGGTTTCTACGTATACTAGAATTCACGACAGAATGGTTCTTGAATGATCCCAACCATTCGTTCTCAGTTGGGGTACAGTGTAGGCTGTCAGGCTGGCTAGGTGGTGCTACTACTCTTTGGTTCCTCCCATTGCTGACTGAGACGGACCTACCGAGTCGCGTAATAGGATTGACGATGGAATGAATCGAGCTTATTCTCTCATTATGAATATTAGATATTGGATATCGAATTTTGGGGACATTGGATGTCTAAATTGATTTATTGGATAAATTAATTTACGGCCGAATGAATTATATAAATTACTGGGTGATTAAATTTAATTCATAGATATAGTTATTTCTTGGAGAAATTAATTATTTATTTTGTATTTGATATGATTAATTAATTGGATTAATTAATTGATATAAATACATCGGAACGGAATCGGAGTTTATCTGTTTGGACTCACGGGAGTCCGAAACGGACCGAACTCGTCCGTTTATTCCATGGTGGCCGCCCTCCTTCCACCTACATTCCTTTTGGTCTTTTGTTTCCATTTAATAATGGATGACAATGACTTGAATGGCATCTCTCATGTGATATGAGTTGTGAATGTAGGTTGTTGTGTATAAAGTAATTGAAGAAGTCTTATCTCTTGACATTCACTTGATTCATTTTGGCAAGTCATACGTGAGAAAGAGTTCAAGAGAGAGAGAAAACGTTTTTCTCATAGTCTTCTTCTTCTTCATGTGTTCTTGGTGATTCTTGGAGGTATCCTTGGAGAATAGTAAGGTGATCGTCATCCCGTTCATTTCTCCGGCGCGTGGCAAGTAGAGGCATTGTTTTTTCGACGTTGGATCATCCAAGGGCTTGGAGCACATTGGATCGTAGGGATATACAACTAAAGCTTAGGAAATAGCTCAAGAGAAGGAATCTATTTAATCAATGGACTACAAGGGTGAGTTTCTTACATCTCTTGTGTTTTCGTTTATATATTCATATATACGTAGCTCGATAGATCCTCGTAGGGATTCAGATCAAATTAATTTTCGTTTTACCGCTTCCGCTGGGCCTTCGTTTTAGGCACCAAATCCCAACAATTATTTTGTTGGGGATTAGGTCTTGATTCCTTGAAGAATAAAATGAAGACTTACACTCACTCACCTTACACTTTGGAATTCACGGTTGAGAGAAATAAAGAGAGAGAAAACATTTCTCCAAGACATCTTCATCTTCTTCATATTCATCTTGAGTTTTTCTTGGCGAAAAATCGAGAGATTAATAGAGAGATAGTGAGTTATACACTTAGAGTGTTATAATCACAATCGAAAGCTTCATCATCCTAGCTCTAGCCGTATCCTTGTAGGATAGCAAGATGATCGTCGTTCTATTTGTTTCTCCGGCGCGTGGCAAGTAGAGACACGGTACTTTCGGCGTTGGATCATCCAAGAGCTTGGATTGGATTGGATCGTAGGGAAATCAACTAAAACTTGGGGAATAGCTCAAGAGAAGGACACCATTTAATCAACGGACTACAAGGGTATGTTTCTTGTATCTCTTGTGCTTCGTTTAATATTCATATATACGTAGCTCGATCGATCCTCGTAGGAATTCGGATCGAATTAATTTTTGTTTTACTGCTTCCACTGGGCCTTTGTTTTAGGCACCGAATCCCAACAGTGGTAGCAGAGCAAGGTTTTGCGATCGTATATATGATATTTGCATTTGGAATGCTTGATTGGATGGTGAATGATTTGGAATCATTTATAGTCATAATCGTGGTGTATGTTTTCCGTTCATTGTAGTTATATTTTTCGTAAGTTTATGTCTAAATATAAATCTTTAATTTCTGGGAAATATGATTTATATTGAAGATATGAATGTTGAAAAATATAGATATTGGATATCCTCCGAAAATCGAGCCACGAATTGCTACAAGCCCAAGAGTGGTCCGAGCGAAGGGGGCCGCGGCCCTGTGGCTCAAGGGGCCGCGCCTGTGGTCATGCATTCCATACATTGCATTACGGATCGGGGCCGTGGCTCAGATCTGGCAGCCCTACTTGCTGCCCGATGTGTTTCGGGCACGGTCCAGCCCCTTTCGGACCCGTTTCGGGCTTGTTTTCTTCGCGTATTCTTGAAAATTGATTTCCCACATTTTAAATTAGATTTAATATGATTAAAATGATATATGGTATTTCATTTATAAGGGAAAATTGAATTATTGGAATAATTGTGATCGACCGAATTATTTTGAACGTTTTCATATTACTGGTTGTGTGAATTGATTTGATCGATCTTATTTAGTGTTTATATATTAGTTGGATCAATGTATCTCTTCGCAATCCATTTAATTAGTATTTATTGGATGAATGCTTTTGAATGGGGATGTGGTTTATGGACTTAATTTTGAATCGTTCGGTTTTATTCGATTGGGTTGTAAAGGCTGTTTTGAGCCAATTTATTTTACTAGAAATATTTGTATCTAGGATACGATTTTTCAATGTAAAATTTATATGTAATGACGAAGACCGAAGGAAGGTCCGTTTCGAGCAGATGAAGATTCAAGACGAAGACTTGTAATTAGATTATGGAGTTTTTATTTCTAGGAACGGTCCATGAACTACATGTTCGTAGCAACTAGGTTGTGAATGGTTGTTCATATTGTATGAATGCTACAAACGCGCTTAAATGAATTAATGTGCAAAGTGTAACATTAATCGCGAAAATTCCCCCACGAAAAATTATTAAGTTTATAAGGTTTCAAGGTTTTCCTTCCCTCCATCGAGCTTTCGGGAAATTGAAATTCAAACCGGATGTGCTATGCTTCCGAGTTATCGGGGTAGTCGTTCGGGGAGGACGGATAAATTACCGGGAGTGCATTGGATGCCTTCGGTTGGAGCAAATTTTATCCCTAGAAACCTGATAGGTTACCGGATGAGATTCAATTGTGAAACTGATTTACGTCGATGGTATAAACTTAACTTGTTCGCGAACCATAGAAATCGTATAGGTTGAGGGGAGTGAACAAGGGTGTTGTTGCCCGAAATATTATCCGAAGATAGATATTGCTGGAATGGACGGACAACAAACAAGGTGCGAGATCACGTCCGTGGGAATGGAAATAACACAAGAAATGCCGGGGTTGTTAGTCCCGAGCTTGAATGCTCTCGCGAGATGTTATTAATAAGAATACGTTTGAGTACAAATATTAATGTAAGAAAGCGATTACAATGAGTGTAAAAGATTCTATGTATCTAGCTGTTGAGTGCTTGCCGGAAGAACTTGAGTTGCTCTGAGTTCTTGAACTGATGGGAGTTCTTGTTTTCGTCTCTGCCTACCGTCTTTCGGTTAAGAGGTGCTGAGAGAGAAATGCCGAGAGATAGCTGTAAGAAAAGCCAGCCCCATAGCCAGAGAATCAGAGAGTTTTCGAAGTGTAGACAGTCTTCTATTTATAGGAGCCGAGATGCCCTTTACTGATGGGCGATCGCCTTTCTTGTAATATAATAAGGGGCGATCGCCTTATAGCACATGGGTTGTCTGCCTTGAAGTCCGCGGCTCCTACTGGCAGCCAGCTGTGCGGTCCAATGAGGAGCCTGCACGCGTCCTGAGTCGCTGTCCCGGGCGGTCCCACTATGCACCTTTCGGCGGGGCTGTCGGTAGGTGAAAAGATGCTGACAGGCTGTGGTCAATGATCCATGTCCTGCGGCGCCTTTTCCGGATCTGCACGTGGGTCCTTACTTCGAGCTTCGGCCTTCGCCGACTGGACGGGCGATGGCTTCGCGTGGCATGAGGCGGTCGTCATTGGACGGGCACCAGAGTCGATCGCCAGGTGCCGAGAGACGATCGCCTTAGATGTCGATCGCTCGGGATCGGGACTCGACCTGGGACCTTCGATCGGCCAATCTCGGTTAGGCCTGCCTGGCCGCCTGGCCTCTCGTGCCGATCGCCTGTTGAGGTGTATAAATCTCGACACAACAATTGCCCCCCAGCTTGCTCCGATGTTGAAGACATATGGTGCGGTGGTTCTGGCGATCGTTGAGGATAAATACGGGCTATCCGTTGAGCGGACTTTGGTTTCGGACTTGGGCGATCTGATCGCTTGGCGTGCTATCTTCGGTCTTGTACCTGCAATTATCAAATTTGCCGATCCCTCGTAGAGAGCTGATTGTTTCGTCGTTGAGGAATCGTGCACAGTCACGGAGTTCGATGGACCGACCTCCATGACCGTGTCTTGTGCGCGAGCGACATTGTCTATCTCGTGACTCATTTTATTGTGAGGGTCCTCCGTTAGGCTGCGCCTCGCCTCGTATTTAAACGAAGGGCGTGCGGTCTTGGTCTGGAGGAGTCCTTGCGTGGGGCGTCGTCGGATTAATCGACTCCACGTCCACGGCTTGTTAGCTCTTTTCTACCTCGGATCGTCATGTTAGATGGCAACCCTCGACGGTATACGTTGAGATGGGGGTAGGGACGCGTCACATTGTCCGTGAAGGATCCACCATGCTAAGTGACGGACCTTCGAGGGCGGGCGAACGTGTCCACTGATTTGTTTGGAGGATCCTTCGGCTACGCCTACCTCGTATTTAAACGAAGGGCGTGCGATCTCAGCCCAAAGGAACCTTGCATGGACGAAGCAGTCGGTTCCATCGACCACCAGGACCATGGCTGCACTCTTCTACCTCGGATCGTCATGTAGATGCCGACCCTTGACGGTGTACGTTGTCGGGGGGAGGCGATCTCGTGCCTTAGTCCAACATGTTAGATGATGAACTGTAGATGGCGAGCGAGTCCTCCGGTTTCGGAGATGTTGCTTGATAATGGCGATCGGGTTGGAAGACTGGTGATCATCGTTCGGCTGTCGATCGCGCTGCTCATAGGTTGAAAAGTAACCTTTGCCTGGCCAAAAAGTCTGCGGCCTTGGCGTGGAAGATCGCGTAGGTTGGGGGGATGTCCTTCGTAAGGTGCCTGAACATAGGCGAAAGACCATGGAATCCCCCTAAGACCGAGTAGAGGGCGATCTCGTCGCTTACAGGCTCGCCGTTGAGGATGATCTCATCTACCCGGTCGATGTAGTCTGCGTCGAACTCTTCTTCCTCTTGCCTGATTGCATCATGCAATGGGAACCTTCCGACCGAGCGACCTTGGCGGCGAAGTACGCTGTGAAGTTGTTCGCCAACTCATCAAAGGAGTTGATGGAACGCGACGGTAATGAGATGTACCATCTGTGGGCTAGGTCGCCCAGCGTTAGCAGGAACATTCAGCACCTGGTCGCGTCTGATGCCCCACACCCGGTCATGTAGATCCGGAATTTGCTCAGGTGAGTATTGGGATCCGACCTTCCCTCGTACAGAGGTGTTTGCGGAGGAGCGATCTTACGCTGCACGTGGGCAAGCTCGATGTGGACTGCGAGTGGCTCGCTTGGCCCGGCGATCTCTCTCTTGGCGCCTGCCCCAGATTCTAGGAGCGCTTTCATGTCTTCGAGCTGGCGTTACATCGCGACCATTGCTGTAGCTTGGTCGCTCGTGGTTCGGCTCTTGGAACGGGTGCCGAGGCGATCATGTACCGATCTCCTGGCTCTGCGGTAGGCGATGAGGTCGTCGCCGCCGATCTCGGTTCTTTGGCGAGCAGCCAGATGGTTGGCCTGCCCTCTGGGAGTTGGGTATGCCGAACTTCTGGTGATGGATTCGGGCTCCGTCGTCTCCTGGATGGGACCGGACTGCCCCGGTCGCCACGATGGGTCGCTTCCTAGGCGACTGAAGACGGAGGTCTCCCGCCTTGCGAGCGCCTCTTCTTGTGAATCGGGGCCTCCTGGCGATCGTTTGGTCAGTAACCCCTTGAACTTCCGTTTGGTCACGCGGCGGATGGCCGAGGGGGTTATAGCGGGCGCGTCGAGCATTCTCCGTCGCTCCTGTAGGATGGCCATGGCCTCTTCGATCTGTTCCGTGGTTTGGAGCTAATCGAGCGAGAGGCTTGGGCCGTCCCTCGGGGGCGGTATCGAGAGTCTCGGACCGCGACGGCTACCCTCCTCCATAGGCTGGGGCTCGGATTGAGACGGAAAGAGGCATTCGGCTGATCGGCCAGCGGCTTTCTTCGATGCGGAGGCAGAAGTCATGATTCTGAAAGCTTTCTTTGAAGAGCAGTGAGCGTCTCTTCAAGTAAATGCCCCGGATAACAGTGAGTGTTCTTCGAGATGGTAGGAATAAAAATGAGGGTTAAGATACCCCTCCTTCTAGCGCCAATTGTTGTTGCCCGAAATATTATCCGAAGATAGATATTGTTGGAATGGACGGACAACAAACAAGGTGCGAGAGCACGTCCGTGGGAATGGAAATAACACAAGATTTGCCGGGGTTGTTAGTCCCGGGCTTGAATGCTCTCGCGAGATGTTATTAATAAGAATACGTTTGAGTACAAATATTAATGTAAGAAAGCGATTACAATGAGTGTAAAAGATTCTATGTATCTAGCTGTTGAGTGCTTTTCGGAAGAAATTGAGTTGCTCTGAGTTCTTGAACTGCTGGGAGTTCTTGTTTTTGTCTCTGCCGACCATCTTTCGGTTAAGAGGTGCTGAGAGAAAAAAGCCGAGAGATAGCTGTAATAAAAGCCAGACCTAAAGCCAGAGAATCAGAGAGTTTTCCAAGTGTAGGCAGTCTTCTATTCATAGGAGCCGAGATGCCCTTTACTGACGGGCGATCGCCTTTCTTGTAATATAATAAGGGGCGATCGCCTTATAGCACATGGGTTGTTTGCCTTGAAGTCCGCGGCTCCTGCTGGCAGCCAGCTGTGGGGTCCAATGAGGAGCCTGTACGCATCCTGAGTCGCTGTCCCGGGCGGTCCCACTGTGCACCGTTCGGCGGGTCTATCGGTAGGTGAAAAGATGCTGACAGGCTGTGGTCAATGATCCATGTCCTGCGGCGCCTTTTCTGGATCTGCACGTGGGTCCTTGCTTCGAGCTTCGGCCTTCGCCGACTGGACGGGCGATGGCTTCGCGTGGCATGAGGCGGTCGTCATTGGCCGGGCACCAGAGTCGATCGCCAGGTGCCGAGAGACGATCGCCTTAGATCTCGATTGCTCTCCATCGGGACTCGACCTGGGACCTTCAATCGGCCAATTTGCCTTGGCTGTTAGGCTCTGGCTCGGTCGCCCGGTCTCTGTGCCGATCACCTGTTGAGGTGTATAAATCTCGACACAACAAAGGGGAAAAAGAAGATCGTATCATCCATTAGATGGATTGGTAATGGACGCTACTTTATGAAAATTAATAGACTAGAAACCTGTTCGGTTTCCCTCTATTAAGATTTATAAAGAACACGATCACCACTATGAAGTAGTGCGGACGATACTTCCAGATTTCACATGGGAGTGTGTTATTCCGATAAAAATAGTGGGAGCTGGGTAACAAGAATAGAAAAGACCTTAATTCCATACTCAGATCATAATTAAACGAGTCACTAATTAATCTGTCATACTTAATATAGACATAACTCTCAATATGACAATGAACCCACTCGCAATTCTACTCGAAAGGAGCACCTTGATTGTCCCTAACTTTGTGGATTGTCTCCGCAATTTGATGATTGTCCTAAGTATAGAGGAACTAGGATACGTCTTGGAGACGAATATTCCGAAGCCTCCAGTGCGGACAAGAGCCAATCAAGAATATATTAAAAACCACGAAAAGTGGGTTAAGGATGACGTAAAAGTCCGTGCATACATGATGACTTCTATGTCTAATGATCTTCAGAGAGCTAATGAGAAAATAACTTCTGCTAGGCAGATTCTATCTCACTTAACCGAGCTTTATGGTGAGCACAGTCGAACTGCTAGATATGAGATATCCAAGCAACTGTTCGGTGCAAGGATGAAGGAAGGTGAGAAGGTTGGGGACCACGTCCTCAAAATGATATCTATGATCGAGAGATTAGAGGCTCTTGATTTTAAAATGGATATTTCTCTTCAAACCGACCTTATCCTACAGTCTCTCCCTGATTCCTTCTCACAGTTTGTTATGAACTTCAACTGCAATGAGATTGCATGCAACTTAGCTGGGCTAATGAACAAACTAGTGCCCGCTCAGTCTTAGATGAAGACTCCGCGAATGAAGGAGTCTACCCTTGTGATTTCTTCTGGGCCTCGGAGGTCTAAGAACAAGAAGAAAAAGACCAAGAAGCAGACGGGACCACAAGTTAAGGACTTCAAGGGTAAGCGCAAGGCCCCGATGATTCCGAAGAGCAAGAAGAAGGACGCTTTTCTCAAGTGTAGTGAGCTGGGCCACTGGGCAAGAGACTGTCCGATTCTTCATGGCACTTCAGGTACAGAACTTTTAGTTTTGGAAACAAACTGTTCTGCTACTGTATTTTCTACTTCTTGGATACTGGATTCTGGTGCTAGTTCTCATATTTTTACCGTAAATCAGGATCAAGAACAAAGTAGGAAGATTGGAGGTGGGGAAGTGATGATCACTATCGGAAGCGGGCATAGTGTAGAGGCAACCGACATAGGATCACTTCTTTTGGGTTTAGAATCCAGCTTCGTTTTAACTTTAGAAGATGTAATTGTTTTTCCCAAGGGGCATAAAAACATTGTATCCATTCCGGTCATGGATTGGAAAGGCTTTTCATTTTTCATTGGTGATGGTTCCTGCAAATTTTATTTTAGAAATAAATTAGTGGGTACTGCTACATTGTTAAATGGACTGTATCATCTAAAACTTAGTAACAAAGTCGTTGTGAATACTATGACTAGGAAGCATGGTAGGGATGAAACCAATCAAGTTTTGAAATGGCATCTTAGACTTGGTCATGTTGGTCAGACCAAGGTTTACAAAATGGAAAAAGATGCACTCATGGGTCCATTTGAATTGGATCCATTTCCTACTTGTGAATCTTGACTTAAAGGCAAAATCACCAAGTCCCCATTCACAGGGACTTTTGAAAGAGCCGCTGATAAACTAGGATTAATCTATACCGACATATGTGGTGCTTCACGTGACGGATATCAGTACTTCATTACGTTTACAGATGATCATACTAGGTATGGTTATGGATACTTAATGAAACATAAATCCGAGGCCTTTGTGAAATTCCAGGAATTCATGGCCCTAGTCGAGAAACAAACTGGAAATCATATCAAAGCATTTCGGTCAGACCGAGATGGCGAATATATGAGTACGGAGTTTGATGAGTTCCTAAAGGAACATGGAATATTATCACAACTAACACCTCCACGTACTCAGTTAAATGGTGTGTCCGAAAGAAGGAACCGGACCTTGTTGAACATGGTCTATTCCATGCTGGGCTATACTGACTTACCGATTTACCTGTGGGGGTATGCACTCATGACTGCCGCTTATATCTTGAATAGATATCCTTCCAAATCCGTTCCTAAAACTCCATATGAGATGTGGGAGGGCAGGAAATCAAGTCTTAATCACATTAGGATTTGGGGATGTCCCGCCTATGTCAAGAAGACTAAGGTGGAAAAGTTGGAAGCGAGGTCTGCGAAAGGACGTTTCATTGGATTCCCATCTGGGACGATGGGTTATCTATTCTACATGCCCAAAGATCGAAAGATCGTTGTTGCTTTACAAGCACACTTCCTGGAAGATGAGTTCATTTAGGAAGGCGGAGCAGGTAGGAGTATTTCTTTAGAAGAATACAATGAAACTCCTCAGGAGACACCTGTGCAAGAAATTGGAACCGAACTTTCTGAAACACAAATACAACCACCTCGCAGGTCTAGTAGGGTGTCTCATTTGCCTGAGAGGTATGGCCTTGTACACTTGGAGAAGTTGGGTATCCATGAGGTTCCAAGTGATAGCCAAAAGGCCGACCCAGTGACCTATGACCAAGCGATGGTGGATCTAGACTCCACAAAATGGCGTGAAGCTATGGAATCTGAGATGGACTCGATGCATGTCAATCAGGTCTGGACTCTAGCACACCGCCCCAAGGGCATAATGCCTATTGGGAACAAGTGGATATACAAGAGAAATACTGATGGAGATGGCAAGGTTGACGCCTATAAGACCAGGCTTGTGGCAAAGGGTTATACCCAGAAGGAAGGGATTGATTAACCCGATACCTTCTCGCCCATAGACATGATCAAGTCTATTCGCATGATGCTTGCTATAGCTGCCTACCATGATTATGAGATATGGCAAATGGATGTAAAGACGGCTTTCCTTAATGGATTCCTCGAGGAGGAAATCTATATGGAGCAGCTTAAAGGCTTTATGTCCGAGGCTGATATTCAGAAAGTGTGCAAGCTTGAGCGTTCCATTTATGGACTGAAGCAAGCATTGCGTAGTTGTAACCTTCGTTTTGACGAGGTGGTCAAAGAGTTTGACTTCGTGTAAAATAAAGAGGAATCTTGTGTATACAAGAGGGTTAGTGGGAGCAAGATCATATTCTTAGTACTATATGTAGATGACATTCTACTAATAGGAAATGATGTGGAAATGCTCAGTTCTGTGAAAGCTTGGCTTTCGAGTAATTTCTCCATGAAAGACTTGGGAGAAGTTACCTATATTCTTGGTATTCGACTCTACTGGGATAGATCGAAGAGAACAATAGGTCTTTTCCAAGCCCTCTATATAGATAAAATGTTAAAGCGATTTAAGATGGATGATTCTAAAAGAGTGTTCCCTCCGATGTGACATGGAATAAAACTCTCCTCGAAGATGTGTCCTCAAAGTGAGGAACAATGTAAGGAAATGAGTAATATACCATATGCTTCGGCCGTGGGTAGCCTTATGTATGCTATGTTGTGTATGAGACCTGACATTGCGCATGCTGTGAGCGTGGCAAGTAGGTTTCAGGCAAACCCAGGTAGGGAACATTGGACTGCCGTAAAGAACATTCTCAAGTACTTAATAAGGACTAGAGATATGGTTCTTATGTATGGCGGTGGAGAATTGGATGTGGTGGGATTCACTGATTCGGACTTCCAAGGACAGAAGGACAATTCGAAGTATACTTTTGGATACATATTTACTCTTAATGGAGGAGCAGTATCTTGGCGTAGCGCCAAGCAAAGCACAACTGCTGATTACACCTGTCAGGCTGAGTATCAAGCAGCCTCGGAGGCTTCTAAGGAAGGGTTCTGGATTAAGAAGTTTCTGGGAGAACTTCAAGTGATACCATATGCTGAGCTGCCTGTTCTGCTGTACTGTGACAACGACGGAGCTGTAGCACAGGCCAAGGAGCCGAGGTTTCACAACAGTACCAAACACATTGGGAGGAAGTATCATCTCATAAGAGATTTGTTCGCAAGGGATACACTGTGCTGTATAGAGTAGACTCAGCCGACAAAGTCACTGATCCACTGACCAAGCTACTTCATCAGATTAGCTTGGAGCGTCATCTGGAGAATATGGGTATTAGATACCATAGTGTGTGGCATTGAGTTCAAGTGGGAGATTGTTAGGAGTATGCCCTCGAATGCCACTCAGGGGATGTATAAGTGAGGGCATTGTACTTGTTATTATATAATTCATCATCATAAGACAACGGATGTTTCTTTATTTACTGGTGGTTACTGGCATTCCTAACTCATAAATATATATATAGAAACTAGTCCGTGTATTTGAGAGCAAAACATTTCACTCCTTATTGGATAAAGGGGTCGGCACTGGAAAGGTTTATAGCTCAAATACTTAATCGTTCGCAAGCCGATGAAACTTGACTGGGCGTTAAGTTTATGTGAAGACTTGTATGACGTGTTCTTTGACATGGAGAGTGCCTGTCGAACACTAATGGTTAGTGGGAGCACACGTTATAGGTATGCTAATTGTATTAGTATACTCGAACTGACTCACACTCAATTCGTCACACGGATTTCACTCCGGGACAGTCAATGACGGAATCGAAAGGTTGTGATAGGTATTCGTGAACCTTCGACTTGAGGATTTAGTAGGGATGTGCTTATGACATCAAGATTTTCATTAGAGTAGTTCGACCCTGTAAACCGGAAGGCGGGGGTCAACCTCGACGTGTGTCTTGACGGGCAAGTAGCAGGTTCAACTGAATACCAAGATAGAATTCTTTCTCCTGTTAGTGAACAAGTTATATGTCCTATGAAGTTATTGGCAGATGAGATCATATGTCTTTGGCCAAAGCATTGGAGCTAGTTGTATTGGATACACGAGAGCTCGATGATTTCGATTTACATTAACTCATGCCTAACGTCAAGTACAGATAGGGTTTGACTGACCGTGACCCTATAACTTGATTGGGACATTTGAAAGAAGTGTTTATATGTATACTGGTATTCACGACAGAATGGTTTTTGAATGATCCCAGCGTAGACTGCCAGGCTGGCTAGGTGGTGCTACTACTCTTTAGTTCCTCCCATTGCTGAATGAGACGGACCTACCGAGTCGCACAATAGGATTGACGATGGTGAATCGAGCTTATTCTCTCATTATGAATATTAGATATTGTATATCTAATTTTGGGGACATTGGATGTCTAAATTGATTTATTAGATAAATTAACTTATGGCCGAATGAATTAAATAAATTACTGGGTGATTAAATTTAATTCGTAGATATAATTATTTCTTGGAGAAATTAATTATATTATTTTGTATTTGATATGATTAAATAATTGGATTAATTAATTGATATAAATACATCAGAACGGAACTGGAGTTTATCTGTTTGGACTCACGGAGCCCGAAACGGACCGAACTCGTCCAATTCTTTCTAGATGGCCGCCTCATACCTAACCCCTCCCTTGGTCTTGGTCTTCTCCTTGGTAAGTGGAAGACTTGTGACAACCAAGGAGACAAAATATCAAATGTGATTATTTTCTTGGGGATTAGGTCTTGATTCCTTGAAGAATAAAATGAAGACTTACACTCTCTCATCTTACACTTTGGAATTCACGGTTGAGAGAAAGAAAGAGAGAGAAAACATTTCTCCAAGACATATTCATCTTCTTCATATTCATCTTGAGTTTTTCTTGGAGAAAAATCGAGAGATTAATAGAAAGATAGTGAGTTATATGTTTAGAGTGTTATAATCACAATAGAAAGCTTCATCATCCTAGCTCTAGCTATATCTTTGGAGGATAGCAAGGTGATCGTCGTTCCATTTGTTTCTCCAACGCATAGCAAGTAGAGACGTGGTACTTTCGGCATTGGATCATCCAAGATCTTGGAGCGGATTGGATGGTAGGGAAATCAACTAAAGTTTGGGGAATAGCTCAAGAGAAGGTCACCATTTAATCAACAGACTGCAAGGGTACGTTTCTTGTATCTCTTGTGCTTCGTTTAATATTCATATATACGTAGCTCGATCGATCATCTTAGAGATTCAGATCGAATTAATTTTCGTTTTACTGCTTCCTCTGGGCCTTCGTTTTAGGCACCGAATCCCAACAGCTCGTAGACGAAGGCAAGGAACTTGGTAATGGCTTCAGCATCGCCGTGTCGGTATCGAGGTAAGTTTTATACTTGCTCTATCCATAATACTTTATGAATGGTTTCGGTTTCATTTCATTTATAATTCGTATAACAATGACTGTATATAAGAATTTGTGGAGATAACGTTTATATGTTGTGTTTTGGTTTTGGTGCGTAATCGTAAGTTATATGATTTACATACGTCAATATGTATAATTGAGCGTTGGGATTACAGTTTGGTAACGACGAAGATATAAGTTCTACGGCCTAAGGTATGCGGTTTCATCAAGTATCGAGGTATGTTACGATAAATCAATGGCGTGACTCTTGGTTGCGACCTTGGGGTTATTGTAATTGATAGATAATTGATTATTTGTGATTTATCTATTTTCATTTATTGTTGATACTTGACTAGATTGGTACTCGATTATTAGAGTTGAGATTTGATGGTGTTAATCAATGGGTATGATTGAACTGTCCGAATGATCGATATCGTGTGCTTATGAGCTATGATGATGTTTTGAGAATTTTGGTATTGTTTGAATACAATACATATGGTTATAGTTGAGTTCATTCGTCATTTGAGAATGCGGAATATGGATTTTGGTAAGGATCTTTGGCATAGATTGCTATGGATTGGTCAGGTTATGACGGTAATATTATATTGGGAGTATTCTTATATTGTAATTACATTGATTTGTAATTGTTTATGATGATATGATCGCTACCATTGTTGAGTGCTGTGGCTGACCCTGTCGTGGTACTCCGAGATCGAGCTAGTAGCGGTCTTGAAGGGATGAGCTTTCTGAGTGATACTGGCTATGGCATGTATTTGAGAACTGAGTATTTTCCTGACTATTATGATTCTGCTGCAAATGTATTTTTATTATGCTTATATCCGCTGCTGTATATTTTAAAATGGCTTCCAGTATTTTACCAATTCGTGTATAACTTTAAAATGGCCTTTTGGGTACTTCGTAAGCTGGGGTGAATTTCGTTAAACCTTTTTCCTTAAACTATCTTATCGGTACGTGTAAGCGGTGACTTAATGTACATTTTGAAGCTGTCGACTTTTGGTATTTTTGGCCTTGAATACTAAATGGTATTTTAAGACGGTATTTGAGAACTATACTTTGGAAAACATTTAATTATTTGTAAAATATTTTACCGTCATTGCCTCTTTGGTGTGTTTTGAACGATTGTGAAAATGATTTTTAGCCTTGTGGGTTCCGGCGCGGGCCCATGACGCTGTAATTTCCCCGGATAGTCTTGGGGGTGTTACAGAAGATGGTATCAGAGCTTGGGTTTCGTAAAACCCGGGCATGTGTGTTATGTGGCTCTATCGATTTCGGTTTAATTTCCTTTACAATTCATATAGCAATGACTGTACATAAGAATTTGTGGAGATGACGTTTATATGTTGTGTTTTGGTTTTGGTGCGTAATCATAAGGTATATGATTTACATAAGTCAAGATGTATAATTGAGCGTTGGGATTACAGTTTGGTAAGGACGAAGATATAAGTTCTACGGTCTAAGGTATGCGTTTTCATCAAGTATCAAGGTATGTTACGATAAATGAAGGTTCTGGTTATTATGAATGGTTCCATGATAGTGTGAGATTGGACAGTTATGTAGGTATATTCAAGAGTTGAATACTGTTGATGATAATCGAGGAGGCCAATTCTAGCGAATACCTTAATATATGTTTTATCTTGTTGTTTTGAAATGATCGAAGTCGAAAGACTCTTGTGGTTGGGCCGATGTGTTGAGGGATAAGACCTAAATGGCACCCACGTTCCGGAGTATTCCTGTGTAGATGCTTCTATGACCCTTGGTTCGACCTTGGGGTATTTTGTAACTGTATGTAATGTGTTGAGGGATAAGACCTAAATGACACCCACGTTCTAGAGTATTCCTGTGTAGATGCTTTCGTGACCCTTGGTTGCGACCTTGGGGTTATTGTAATTGATAGATAATTGATTATTTGTGATTTATCTGTTTTCATTTATTTTTGATACTTAACTAGATTGGTACTCGATTATTAGAGCTGAGATTTGATGGTGTTAATCAATGGGTATGATTGGACTGGCCGAATGCTGGGTATCGTGTGCTTATGAGCTGTGATGATGTTTTGAGAATTTTGGTGTTGTTTGAATACAATACATATGGTTGTAGTTGAGTTCATTCGTCATTTGAGAATGCGGAACGTGGATTATGGTAAGGATCAATTTGGCATAGATTGTTATGGATTAGTTAGGTTATGACGGTAATATTACATTGGGAGTATTCTTACTTTGTAATTACAATGATATGTAATTGTTTATGATGATATGTGATCACTACTATTGTTGAGTGTTGTGGCTGACCCCTTCGTGGGCTGCTTTATTGTCGGTAGAGCCTACAACTGAGACAAAAAAGCCGAAGATTCCTAGTGATTCATCGGGAAGCAAAAGAACTAAGATTCCTAAACCCCAACCCTCGCATCAATCAGTTGTGGATCCTACTAGGCTAGTTGGAAGATCTAAGAGATCCAGGTCGGTATCGCTTACTGTTGGTAACTTGCCTAGGTGCTTTAACTGTAATGTACCGGGCCACGAGCGTGCGAATTGTAATAAGTCGCCGGTGACTAGTTATAATTGTGGATGCGAGGGGCATCGAGTTCAGTACTGCGAGATGGTATCTAGTGCAATCGCTATTCAATCTTCGTCGCCAGTGTCGAGATCTACTCGTTAAGATCATTGATGATTAATTTCCTTGCTTTTGGTTTATTTTCATGATTGGGGTTCGTTTTATCTTTTGGGATGAAACTTATTTTTAGTGGGTAGAATGTAATACCCGAGATTTTTATTTCTAGTTATCTTGGAGTGTTTGTCATTTTATACAGTATATTGTTTGTCTGTTGTCGAGCGGTTGGTATTATTTACTCGTTGATTGATACGTGTTGGTATCATGCTATCGTATTTACGATGTAAAGTGGATATGTGGTGCTTATATTTATGTGATTGTATATCGTGCTTTGTTATTAGTTTGTTTTTGATTTGGATCGTTGGTGTTGTCCGTTTTCGTTGCATGTTGAATGATCGTTGTTTTCTCGAGGAGTATCATTGTTGTGCATTTGGGTCGACTTTGTAAGATCACCACCAGCGCTTATAAAGTTAAAAAATTCTGAACCTCTAAAATGTGATAGAGCATCAAGTTAGCTTTCCAATTGTTCAAACGGTGAGTAAATCGGAGATCGGACGAAGGAGTTATATTCGAAATAGCAAAGTCTACACTGTCAGCATATAGTGCATAATTAGCGTCTGTTGGAACACGGTGCTATTTGAGCCGTTTTGCTGGAGCGTTTTGTCCAGGTATATAAATAGGACAGTCGCATTTTTCAGCCCCATTCACTTCTCTCTCTCGATTTTTGGGCAATTTGACGAGGATTTCAATCCTTGAGCAGATTATCATCATATGTTGAGGTCTTGATCATGTTTAACATCATCATTTGTTGATTCTTCATCCGGATTGAGGTAATTCTTCGAAAATCCTTTTTCAATTATTTTCGGGGTTTTTCTCTTTATTTCAATTCTGGCCTGATTATGATGAATCAGTCATGTAATTCTTGTTGTATTGGTTGTAATCTATGGATTAGAAACTCGTTTATCGATTTCATTTCACCTGGAGCATGATTTTGGCTTTCTTGGAACAAACCCTTGAACCCTTGTAGTTCTTAGTGTCGATTTGGATTTCGTTTAGTGTTGTTGATTCGTGGCGGTGTTATTCTCGTAGTGTTTGTGGGGCTGTCGGGTTCTTGGTTGTTCTTGGAAGTTCAGGGCTGCTCGACCGCATCCGTTCATTGCTTGTGGTTTCGAGGCAAGTATCTTGCCCATACACTTTGTTTTTCGTAGATGTAATAGTTGGTAATTGACTATATGTGAAATTTGAATGTTTTTAATGCACTTTCAAAATAATCGGTGTATTCTCGATACAAGTTTTCTTCAAAATCAAATCGTGTGTTTGTGAACAATGTGTCGGTCATAGAATATGTATTAGCATTGTATATTGGAATGCCTTGTTTTTCGTGTGGTACCATTGTGTGACTATATCTATCGTGGACTTAATGTTATATCCTTTCAGCAAGTACTATGTGTGTGTATTTGTGTGATGTTGTTTGTTGACTCCTTTGTAAGGAGATGGTGCTATTTGTTGTTGTCCGAGAAGCTTATCTCTTTATGGGTTGTGAATGTGGTGTTGTTGATATGTGTTGTGGTTTGTGAATGTGGTGTTCTTGATATGTGTTGTGGATGGCTATGTTGTTCTGTGGAACCAGGTAGGGTCCGACGTGGCCTCTGGAGTTTGATGAGTACGAACAGTGTATGTGTGTACCAGGAAGGGTCCGACGGGGCCTCTGGAGTTCGTTACTTGATGAGTACGAACCGTATTTGTGTGATTCCAGGTAGGGTCGGATGGGGCCTCTGGAGTTTTATACCTGAGTAGTACGAACAGTGTATGTTTGTACCAGGTAGGGTCCGACGGGGCCTATGGAGTTCGTTACTTGATGAGTACGAACCGTATTTGTGTAATGTCAGGTAGGGTCGGATGGGGCCTCTGGAGTACGATACTTGAGGAGTATGAACAGTGTATGTGTGTACCAGGTAGGGTCCGATGGGGCCTCTGGAGTTCGTTACTTGATGAGTACGAACCATATTTGTGTGATGCCAGGTAGGGTCAGATGGGGCCTCTGGAGTTCGTTACTTGATGAGTACGGATCGTATTTGTGTGATGCCAGATAGGGTCGGATGGGACCTCTGGAGTTCCTTACTTGATGAGTACGAACAATATTTTGTTGTTGGATTGCATGACCCATGATTATAGTCTAGTTGTCGAGAACTGAATAAATCTTTGGGCTGTGACCCTAAGTTATTTTTGAAAGGATAAATATTTTTCGATCCCAAATGTCTTCATAACTCCCGAGATCTAAAATGTTTTGCAAGATGCGTATTGGTTTCATTCCTACCTTTCATGGTTCGATTTTTTTTTACTCAAGTGATTTATCTCGGGCAATCTTTTGTTACGTTTAACTAGTTGGTTGTTCACGATTATTATGTTCTCGGAGTATGTTGTGTATGGCTTGTATTTGCACTTTATACATGCACTAGCAAAATAGTAGAATTTTGCTAACCCCCGAGTAATCAGAAGGTGGATGTCTGTATTGCGTCCAGGTACATGCAGGTTCTCGGGGAGCTAATTACAGGATCGGTACGAAGGATGATGGAAGACAAATGATACTAATCACATGAAGACTAGTACTTGGTACTGGTGGTCGTAATGTATTTTCTTTTCCGCTGCAGTAGTTTCCCGTTGTATGGGAGTGTTGTGTTTTAACCCCTGTGCGGGTATGAATTGTGAAAGAGAGATGTATATGAAGTTTAAGTTGTATGTTTGTGATGAAAGACCAAATCGGTCTAATGGTTCGTTATTTAGCCATGTCGGTATGTAACATGATGTCTTGTTTCTGTAATTATCCTGGTAGATCCTCGCGGAAAGGGTATGCGGCGCTGTAATATTCCCAAGTGGATTGAGGGTGTTACATATCAGTTGCTATGACACTATGCCTGCTTTCGACAATAATCATCACTTCCCCATCTCCAAGATTCCCCCTTTGTTCTAGAGCCTAATTCATGGTACAAATGTGAGAACTAGTACCTAAATCCAGTATCCAAGAAGTAGAAAATACAGTAGCAGAACAATTCATTTCCAAAATTAAAAGTTCCATACCTGAAGTGCCATGAAGGATCGGACAGTCTATTGCCTAATGGTCCAGCTCACCGCATTTGAGACATGCATCTGTCTTCACCTTACTTCTCTTAGGAACCATCGGGGCCTTACCCTTACCCTTAAAAGCCTTACCTTGTGAGCCCATCTGCTTCTTGGTGTTTTTCTTCTTATTATTGGACCTCCGAGATCCAGAAGAAATCACAAGGGCAGATTCCTTCACATATGGAGTCTTCATCTGAGACCGAGTGGTTACAAGTTTGTTCATCAACCCTGCTAAATTGCAAAGCAATTTCATTGAAGTTGAAGTTAATAACAAACTGAGAGAAGGAATCAGGAAGAGATTACAGGATAAAGCAAGTTTGGAGAGAAACATTCATCCTAAAATCAAGAACCTCCAATGTCTTGATCATAGAGATCATTTTGAGGACGTGGTCCCCTATTTTCTCACCTTCCTTCATCCTGGCACCGAAGAGTTGCTTAGATATCTCATATCTAGCAGTTCGAATGGGCTCACCATAAAGATCGATTAAGTGAGATAAGATCTTCCTAGAAGAAGTCATTTTCTTACGATCTCTCTGAAGCTCATTAGACCTAGAGCCCATCATATAGCCACAGACTTTAATGTCATCCTTAACCAACTTTTCGTGGTTTTCAGCATCTTCCTGACTGGCCCTGGTCTGCACTAGAGCTGCCGGAATGTCCGCCTCAAATATGTATCCCAACGCCTCCATACTGAGGACAATCATCAGATTGTGGAGCGTGTCCATAAAGTTTGGTCCGGTTAAGTTGTTCTTCTCGAGTAGAATTGCAAGTGGGTTCATTGTAATTTTGAGAGTTGATATTTTGCTTGTCTGCATTAAGTATAACGGATTGATTAGTGACTCATTTGATAATAGTCTAAGTTTAGAATTAAGGACTTTTCTATTCATTTAACCCAGCTCCTACTATTTTTATCGGAATAACACACTCCCTTGTGATATCCGGAAGTATTTGATCGCATTACTTCATAGTGGTGACCGAGTTCTTTACAAATTTTAATAGAGGGCAACTAAACAGGTTTCTGGTCTATTAAACTTTATAAACTGGTGCCCAACAGCAACCCATCTAATGGATGATTCGATCTTCTTTATCCCCTTGTTCACTCCCTTCAACCTATCCGGTTTCTATAGTTCGTGAACAAGTTAAGTTTATACCATCGACGCTGATCAGTTTCACAATTGAATCTTATCTGCCAACCGAAAAGGTTTCTGGGGTTAAAATTTGCTCCAACCGAAGGCATCCAATGCACTCTCAGAATTCATCGATTATCCCTGAACAACCACCCCCATAAGTCGGAAGCATAGCACATCCGGTTTAGATTTCAATTTTCTGTGAGCTCGATGGAGGGAAGAAAAACCTTGAAACTTTTTAAACTTAATATTTTGTCATGGGAGAATTTCGCAACTAATGTTACATTTTGCACATTAATTTATTTATGTGCATTTGTCGACATTCATACCATATGAGTAAAACATTCACAACCTAGTTGCTACCAACATGCATTTCATGGACCGTTCCTTAGAACAAAAACATCGTAATCTAATTACATGTCTTGAGTCTTGAATCTTCGTCTTCTCGAATGGGTCTCCCCCCGGTCTACGTCATTAGATATAAATTTTACGTTGAAAAATTGCATCCTCAATACAAATTTTTCAAGTAAAATAAATAGGCTCAAAACGGTCTTTACAACCCAGTCGAATAAAAACAAATGATTCAAAAACTAGGTCCATGAACTACATTACAATTTAATTAATAATGCAACAATCACACTAAAATTAATGGTATAAATAATTAATCTAAATATTGATCCAATCAATATAAAGTGAATCCATCCATAAGAATTAATCTAATTAATTCATACAACCGTTAAATTTAACTTGTTCCGGACGAGAAAAATATTTCTTTAAATTAATTCCCTTAAGAATAAAATTACCATAATTATATCTTAGTCAAATTAAATCCAATTTAATTTATCGAAACCTAATTTACCAAACGAAATATAGAAAACAGAGTCGAAAACACACGACCCAGGCCAAGCCCGCGGCGCCTGTCTTGCGGTCTGAAAACATGGACCGCGATCCTACATAAAGTCGGACCACCAGACAGCGGCCGCAGTCTCCCTGCAGCTCCGAGATGCCAGGTTTGGCCATTTTTTCGGCATGTCTTTTCGTCCCGAATACAAAAATAATATTTTTATAATTTTTATATTACACATTTAAATCAGTTTTTCAAAAGAAAAATAGATTTATGTTGTAACATAAAATCATGAAAAATAATTTTTAGATTAACAATTAAAAATTAATGATTAAAATAATTATGATTCTAAATCATAAAAACATCCAATCAAGCATTCCAAATGCTAAATATCATATATACGATCGCAAGACCTCGCTCCGATACCACTGTTGGGATTCGATGCCTAAAAATAAGATGCAGTGGAAGCAAAAACAAAATATACCGAAACCCTAAAGAGGACCAATCATGCATCATGTATACGATTATAAAAGAACAACAGCTAAGATATGATAACTGTTGGAACATATATTAATTATGTTTTGATGATTAAAGTTGTTACACAAAACAAAACAACAAAAAGATGAAGCCAAACATCGAATAAAACGTAGTGCAAAAAGCTGGATTTCTACAAGGTTAACGTACGTAATGGTTAAATTGCTAACGTACGTAATGGTTAAATGGCTAACATACGTAACACAAGAAACGAATGTCACTGGACTAAAACTGGTACGTGGTAACGTACGTAATATATGACGGTTAACGTACGTAACGCTGTTAGCATACGTAAACAAGTCTGAAGAGCCAACGGCTAGTTTGGGTGATATTCCACATAGAAACTTCAAGCATACAAGGCATTCATCTGAGATTCATATTGATATTATTGTTGTTGTGATATTGAGCTTATATTGTTAGTTTGAGTGTTTATACATTCAACATTATACACGAGAGGTAAAAGAAAAGATACGATTGGATTCGGTGTTATTAGGATCAAGGATCCGGTATTATTAGAATCGCAATCGCTATCTTCGTGAGGTTTATCTAGTACCCATAGAAAGCTAGAGCGGTTGATTCCTTGTCCGATACAAAAGGAAAACGGTTTAACTTGGACCGGCACAAAGACAAGTACGAGTGGTTTATCACGGACCAATAGAAGACGTGATTGTAAACGGTTATCCCTCGACCGATAGAACAGAGGTGGAGAGGTTTTTATCTTGAACCTATAAAAAAATATACCGAGAGAGTACGTAGGCTCGTTTATAGCCGAACCTCTATAAATCCTTGCGTCGTTTAATTTCCACAATTTAATTTACGTTTTCGCAACACGGCGCATATTCCGATCTCGCTCCAACAATTGGTATCGGAGCGGTTCCTCCAATACACGGCTTAACATCTGAGGAGTCGATCCAAATGGCGTTCCAATTTGCTCCAGTCGAAGGCCTCGCTCTAAACCGACCACCATTTTTTGATGGCACAAATTTCATGACGTGGAAGAAAAAGATGTCGATCTTCATTCGTGCCTATGATATAGAAATTTTGAAGATCATTTGTATTGGCCCGAAAGTTCCAATCAAACCCGACGGATCTCTCAAGAGTTTCGAAGAATATAATGACGAGGATTAGAAGAACGACCACCTAAATTGTAAGGCTACTCAATTTCTATTTTGTGCCTTAAATCCGGAAGAGATCAATCGTGTTTCATCGTGTGAAAGTGCTAAATAAATATGGAAAATTCTTGAAATTACACACAAAGGGACAACTCAAGTCAAGGAGACGAAGATCAATATGCTTATCCATGACTACGAGTTATTCATGATGAAAGGTGACGAGTCCATCACCAACATGCTCGACCAATTTTCGGTCATCACTAATGGACTAGCTTCGTTCGGAAAACCATTATCAAGTAGTGAGAAAGTCAAGAAAATCTTAAGATCACTACCTGTTTAATGGGATGGAACGGTGATGGCGATTATGGAATCAATAGATCTCAATAATCTTGATTTTAGTGCCCTCGTTGGTTCACTAATAAATTACGAGATTGTTCTTAAATCTCGAAATACAAAGCCGAAACCGAAGGAAAGATCGATAGCCTTAAAAGGCTAAGATGTCAAAGAAAGAAGTAATCCCGGTTGAAGAAAGCGACGAATAATCGGCATATTATGCCAAGAATATTAATAAGTTTCAAACCTTATTAAACCGGAGAAAGAAAGACATCTCGGGCGAATCAAAGAAATTCGACAGCTCTTGTCGATTATGTGCTAAACCAGGCCACTTTGCGAAAAATTGCCGAGCTAAACCCAAGAAGGAGGTTCTCGTTGCAACATGGAGCGATGACGACGAAGATGATGAATTTATCAATCAAAATAATCTCGCTCTCATGGCACGGAGTTCATTCGACGATAGCAACGTCGAAAGCCGGGTAAGTACGTCATCTCAAGATGAGTTATTTGAAGCATTCGAGTTATTACATACCAATTTCCAAAATGCTTTAAAGGACATCAAATCCCTTCAATCGAAAAATAAATCATTGGAAAATGAGATTTCCAAAATTCTTGAAAAAGGAAAATTTATCGAGACCGATCATTCGAAATGCGTTGAAAACGAAAATCTTTTAAAGAATAATCTTTTGAAAACTCAAACCGAGATGAAAAATTTAACAAAGAAATTCTCGTGTGGAAACGAGAAATTTGAACAAATGCTTTCGGTTCAGAAATTTTCTTTGAATAAAGAGGGGTTAAGATTCAAACCACGTTCTAAAAATGAATCCGTAAATTTTAAAATACCCCGATGTGACAAATATTTGAAAATTGGGCACCATATTTCAAATTTCAAAAGCCCAAGCCGGACGATTAAATTAAAAAGATTTGGGTTCCTAAAGGAACAAATATTTCAAATATCGTCTATGTCTCAAATGAAAAACCAACTCTCGGTTGGATCCCCAAAAATTGATTTTTTTTATCAAAATATTTTACTTAGGGGGGGTAATAATTTTTTAGGGAGATAATATTTTCAGGGGGAGTTATACCCTATTCATAAATAAAGTTATATTTATCATGCATATTTTATATTTGGCATCCTTTTTTTTTGCACTTTTTGATGAAAACAAAAAGGGGGAGAGAAAGGAGAAAAATGGGATTAAACCTCAAAGAGGAAGAAAAATCGAAGAAAGTCGAAAAGGTGAAATTGAAATGAAAATTGGAAGTTGAAAGGAGAAGAAAAGTCGAAAAGATGAAGTTGAAAAGAAGTCGAAAAGATGATGAAAATTTGACATTGAGAGAAGAAAAAGAAAAGGAAAGAAGGAGTCGAAAAAGAAATAGGAGAAGAAACTAACGAAACGGACAAAGTCGAAAACTTTGGTCTGTACACATATACATATATTTGTACTTTCGCAGGTAAATCTCATTGATGAAGTGTTGTTTTGTAATCATCAAAAAGGGGGAGATTGTTGGAACATTTTATTCCATACATGTATTAATTATGTTTTGATGATTAAAGTTGTTACACAAAACAAGACAACAAAAAGACGAAGCCAAGCATCGAAGAAAACATAGTGCAAAAAGCTGGATTTCTACAAGGTAAACGTACGTAAGATATCACGAATAGCGTACATAACGAGTGCAGATTAACGTACATAAGAGATGTGTATTAACATACACAAAGAAGTTCAAATTAGATGAACGTTGGGAAGAGTCAAAGTCAGAAAAGCAGCAATGGATATATGACGTCAGCAAAGACGTAAAGCTAGCGTACGTAATGGTTAAATGGCTAACGTACGTAACATAAGAAATGAATGTCATTGGACTAAAACTGGTACGTGCTAACGTACGTAATATATGACGGTTAACGTACGTAACGCTGTTAGCGTACGTAATGGAAGGCAGATAGCGTACGTAAACAAGTCTGAAGAGCCAATGGCTAGTTTGGGTGATGAAGCCTATAAATACCATAACCTTGGTATTATTCCACACAAAAACTTCAAGCATACAAGACATTCATCTGAGATTCATATTGATATTATTGTTGTTGTGATATTGAGCTTATATTGTTAGTTTGAGTGTTTATACATTCAACATTATACATGAGAGGTAAAAGAAAAGATACGATTGGATTCGGTGTTATTAGGATCAAGGATACGACATTATTAGAATCGCAATCGCTATCTTCGTGAGGTTTATCTAGTACCTATAGAAAGCTAGATCGGTTGATTCCTTGTCCGATAGAAAAGGAAAACGGTTTAACTTGGACCAACACAAAGACAAGTACGAGTGGTTTATCACGGACCAATAGAAGACGTGATTGCAAATGGTTATCCCTCGACCAATAGAAGAGAGGTGGCGAGGTTTTTATCTTGAACCTATAGAAAAAGATACCAAGAGAAGATGTAGGCTCGTTTATAGCCGAACCTCTATAAATCATTGCGTCGTTTAATTTCTGTAATTTAATTTACGTTTCCGCAACAAGGTGCATATTCCGATCTCGCTCCAACAATAACATACACTTGTAGTCATTTGATTGAATGTTGAAGTTGATATCGGTGACCGAAAATATGATTTGATAATCCTTTTATGATCCAATGCCGAAAGCACCACGTCTCTACTAGCCACATGCCAGGAGATGATCAGAACAACAACTACTCAATTATCCTCCAAGGATACGGCTAGAAAGGAGTAGTAGGAAATGATCTTTTAAGTCTATGATCACTCTAAGTGATATAATCTTTTGATCTTGATCTTCTCTCTTTAAGGATGTAAGAATATGAAGATGAACTCTCTCTCTCTAGGTGATGGCCAATTTTGTTGTCATTAGTGGAGGAGGATGAAGTTTGTTTTATAACAAAGTCTACACAAACTTCTAAACCTCCCACCTAAGGGTTGAAATTTGATAAAGATCACATCTTATCACCCCATTTGTCCTCAAGTGTTCGGAAGCCTCATCAACACATGCAAATATGAGGACAAAGTCACCAACAAAGGACCTACAACCGAGGTGTATAGGCCTACACCATAATTGAGAAGGATTCGCTTTGTTTCGGTCCGTGGAACGGATCGTCGTGTGTCCAGTCCGACTGATAAACCTTGGTTTGTCTGAAATAAAATTAATACAATTAATCAATATAATTAATTAATTATATTAAAATATTATTTCCCCAAGAAATAATTATCTATGAATTAACTTAATCACCTAGTGTTTTATTTGATTCACCAAACCGATTTAATTTATCCAATAAATCAAATAAGATATAAAATGTCGAAAATTCAAAATAAGAGATCTAGTTCATATTATTCCATCATCTCCCTAATGCGCGACTCCGTAGGTTTATCTCAATAAGCAATCTGAGGAACCAATGAGGTATAACACCACCTAGCCAGTGCCGCGGTCTATACTGTAACCTTACTGAGAATAAATGATAGGGATCATTCAAGAACAATTCTGTCGTGAATACCAGTAAATGTATAAACCCTTTTCTCAAATGTCTCGATCAAGTTATAGGGTCACGATTAATCAAACCCTATCTGTACTTGATGCTATGCATGAGTTAATGCAAATTGAGATCACTGAGCTCTCGTGTATCTAATACTACTAGCTCCAATGCTTTGGCCAAAGACTTATTATCTCATCTGCCAATAACTGCATAGGACATATACCTGTTCACTTGCAGGAGAAAGAATCCTATCTTGGTATTTAGTAAACCTGCTACTTGCCCATCAAGATGCATGTCGAGGTTGACCCTCACCTTTCGGTTTTCTGGTTCGAACTACTCTAGTGAAAATCTTAACGTCAGAAGCACATCCCTACTAAAACCTCGACTCGAAGGTTCACGAATACCTATCACAACCTTTCGATCCATCATTGACTGTCCCAAAGTGAAATCCGTGTGATGAATCGAGGGTGAGTCGGTTCGAGTATACTAATCCCATTAGCATACCTACAACGTGTGCTCCCACTAACCATTGGTGACGACAGGCACTCTCCAAGTCAAAGAACACTTCATATAAGTCTTCACATAAACTTAATGCCCAATCAAATCCATCGACTTGCAAACGATTAAGTGTTTGAGCCATAAACTTTTCTAGTGTCGATCCCCTTATCTAATAAGGAGTGGAATATTTGCTCTCAAACATATGGACTAGTTTCTCTATATATATTTACGAGTCAAGAATGGCAGTGACTTCCAGTAAATAAAGAAATTAATAATTACCTTCTGATAAGAATTTACATAATAACAAGTACAATGCCCTCTCTCATATATCCCCTGAGTGGTATTCGAGAGCATATTCCTAACATAAATGACGATTGGGTCCTCTTTGATTTCTCCCGAGGGGTATTCTTCAGGATCTTCCTCGGGATCCTCTTCAGGGTCTTCCTCGAGATCCTCTTTGATCTCTGCAATCTCGTGTTCTATTCTCGGGGCAGGGGCCACCAGAAGGACCATGAGGATCTCTTTCATGTTTGCTCGTATCATCGACCTTTCCTGATCGATCTGGTTTTGGAATGCTTCTCTTGCCTGATTGTATTGGGACTCTCTTTCCCAAAGAGTGCGTTGTGCTGCCACCAGTTGGGCTTCCAGCTGTACAACACGTTCATGCTCCTAATGTAATACCCGGTTGTAATTCATTCATTTTCATTCAGTAATTATCAGTCTGTAATTATCACTCAGTAATTTTCACTCATTAATAATCACTCATCATTCATGAATCACTCATTTGCGTTCACTGTTGGCATGTTGTAATCGTATATCAGTTACCGATCGTCATTTTATCTCCGTTTATAGATCGAGACGGGAGTATTATCATTTTCATTGTGATTGATAGCCTTGTACTGGGAGTATCATCTTTGGCTCGTGTTAGACTTGTTCACTTTCACATTCGTATGGTATGTCGGATCATTCATCAGTCGTAGCGAGGAATCGGAGTTATCGGATTTATTCACCTTGGCCATCATTGAGTTACGGCCGTAAGGTTCCGGGATACGGCCGTATGTTCAGCGGGTACGGCCGTAAGGCTGGCCGGTTACGGCCGTACGTGGTCCAGCAGGCTGCCCAGGCATTTTGGCCGAAGGCGAGTTACGACCGTAAGGAGGGTTGGATACGGCCGTAAGTGGTGTTCGTAAATTTCAGGTGTTGTCGACCAAGGGTAACTTACGGCCATAAGGGTTGCGGCATACGGCCGTAAGTCGAGGCAGGTACGGCCGTAAGGCTTGGCCGGATACGGCCGTACGCTACAGGCAGGATGCCTGGTCATTTTTGACGAAGGCGGGTTACGCCCGTAAGTTTGGCCGGATACGGCCGTATCATCTGAGTTACGGCCGTAAGGTGTGCGGGTACGGCCGTAAGGATGTCGGCGGATGTTTTTGATTTGGCAGTTACGCCTGTAACTCAGAGCGGTTACGCCGTAAGTCCGTTTACAGCTTTCGAAGCCGAGTTACGGCCGTACGAGTTGGCCGGTTACGGCCGTAAGGCCGTTGACTTGGAATGTTACGGCCGTAAGAGGGCCGATTTACGGCCGTAACTTCCGGCAGTATTTAAGGATTTGGCCGGGACATTTTTCCTCATTTCTTCATTTCTTCAACTTTATCCGAGAGAAAGGGTTGAGGGAGAGATTTTACTATCACCAATCACTAGAGTGTTAGATTTTCACCATCCTCATTCATTTGGGAAGCTCAGATACTCAATTTAACTCGTGTTCATCGGATCCAAGTGGGTTGGATCTTCAAGAGGTAATTTCTTCAACATCTTGGATTTCGATTTTGTGTTGAGATATGATGGTTTGGACGTTATAATCATGTTATATGAAGGGATATGTATATGATTATGAGTTTGTATAAAGATTCATTGGATTATTGAGGGATTATTCAAGAACACTTTGAATATCGAGTTGGAATTGGGGGTTTTCGATTAATTGTCGTTATAATCACGTTTTTGGATATTCGTTTTGGATTATTAATCGTATTGAAGATGTTTTGTTGGTTTGAAACACTTCTTGGGGGATTTGATATTGGTATATTGAGGTTTGATTGTAAACAATCGGAGTTTGGCCGCAACGTGTTTGATTTAATGCCTCAATGGACTTGGTTTAGTCGTATCGACGTGTTGAGTTCGTTATATTCATGTTTGTTACGTATGTTGAACGGATTGTTGGTAATTGTGTTATTCAAGGTTGTTCGAGCGACCGATATCTCAATTAAGACGTTGTTCGTGGAAGGATAATTGTCACCGGTGTTGTGTAAGTTAATTCTTACTCGGTTAAAAGGATATTCATCCCTTTTGTTGTTGTTCATTCATAATCATAACTCACTCATCATTATATTAACCGTATCAAAACTTGTTATTGTCAATTAATCACTTACCATAAGGAACGATTTCCAATCATTTCATTGAGTCGTCATTTATTTCACTATCATTCCATCTCGGTGAGTCATTATTCATTTTCGATGTCACTTTTGTTATATCGTGGCATTCCGGGTCATCTTGGCGTGCCGGTTGGTATGTGTAGGATTTTCATGTCGGGCACATTTATGTCGTGTGTTGGTTGTTGGCCTCACATCGATCGGCACACGAGTCGATTGCTTCGTGAGACCGATTAGGTACCAGACCACGCGTGTATTCGCTCGAGACTCGTGGGTGGCGTATGCACGGACACATTTCCATCCCGGGCGTAGTGTGGCGCCACCCTTTGAGCCGTACTGTTAGTTGATTCATACAGCATGTTTGATTGCGTATGTTTTCAACAAGATTGGGTTATAATCTAACTGATTCATTTTGATCGAACTTGTAGTTTATACTACATATTTATATGATTGTGTTTATTCAACTCTTGAGGATTGTTGTTTTGCGAATCGACTCTACCGGGATCCTGCTGTGTCATGGCAAGGCAAAAGCACGGGAATAGCATGTTGACGTCGAGGAGTCCCAGTGATACTAGTAGGGGGCCCCGATCTTTCAGTTATTCATGTTATTGTCCTTTATTTTCCGCTGCAGACTTTCATTTGGATACTCCATTTCATTCAGTGTGGTATATTTTATCTTTATATAAAATATACTAGTATTCGGTATTGTCCTGGTGTGGTGTACTTAAACTCCTCATCGGAGTATTTGGTAATATAATGTGGTTCGGTACTACAATTATATGATTTAATTCATCATTTTCATTCGCCTGGTGGGTCTCAGTCAGGGATTCACGGCACTGTAATATCCGCCTAGTTTGGGGTGTTACAGAGTTGGTATCGGAGCGTGGTTTTGAATACTACCTTCCGAGTCATGTCTCATTTGAAATCATCGTCATCAGACTAGTATCATTGGACTTTCGCGTCACGTGTGACCTGTGCAAATGCCGAGCCAATCGACCTAAGAATCGTAAGATTTCTAACGCCATGGTATAATTTCTGGCAATAGTCATTCATTCATCATTCATCATTTAACAATCCTCAAACATCATCATTCATTGTGATTAGGACGATCATGTTAACTCATTAATCACTTAATTCATTTCATTACTCAGTTAATGATCAGAACGATCATGTTAATTCATTAATTACTCAATTCATTTCATTACTCAGTTGTCGATCTGGATGATCATATTATTAATCTTGTTAAGTTATTCAAGATAATCATTTCAAGAATTTCATCAGATAATCATGTCACTTCAGTGAATCATTCATATAATCACTAAGTTAGAGCATGTATACTCATTTTCATCATCTCATGACGTAATCATAACGTGATAATCATGCGGGAAATATAATCATTATGCGACCTTCCTACTTCAGTATGGAGAGAGCTGTCAGGGGATGCACTGGGAGAGGCCGCGGTGCGGGCCGAAACTCGAGAAATAATCACTCGCTGCCGGGAAATCGTGCCCAGGACTCGGCTCGATCAGAAGATGTTCGGGTTGATCCACTCACTTTTATGCAGGCCATGATGACCCATGTGCAATTGCTCAATCATCATTGCGCCACTCTGGCCGGATTAATCGAGAGAACTCTCCCGTATGAGCCAGCTGCTATGGAAAGTTCTGAACAACAACCTTCATCTGTCAGCAAGAAATCAGAGAAGTGTAATCAATCCGAAGGCGGTCAGTCAACCTTCAAGAAGCCTCGTGTGAGTCCTATCGTTTCTGAGCGACCTCCTACGGCGCATAATCGTGCGGGATCTTAGTCCCGAGCGGCCAGTTCGGCCATCACCTGTTTCAATTGTGGAACGCCGGGTCATTACAAAGACCGAGTGTCCAAACCGTCTATCACGTGCTATAATTGTGGGAATTTTGGGCAAAAGGCCCGCTTTTGCCGAAAGGACTCAAGTCGGCTCCGCGGCATCTCGTGCCCCAAGCAATCGGGCTTTAATCGATCGCTTTGTCAACGCTGCTTAAGACAATAGAAGCAAATAGAGTTGGGGCTCATGTTTATCGACGGAGCGTCCGTTCGGGGCCGGCAAGTCCCAGATTCATGTGATGAGGAGGATCGACGATCCGGTGGCCCGAATGATTTCAGGTATACTCGTAATTTTAATTCAACCTGTGTGTACCTTTTGATGCTGGTACACCGTATTCATTTATTTTCGAATCATGCTTGAATAGACTTATTTCGGGATAGTCCTATTGCTTGTGGACCTCATACCATCGGTCTACCTGACGATGGAAGAATTTTCGGAAATCATACCGAAGTAAGCTTAGTGACCGCGATTGGTTGGTGGACCTAATCGTGGTGAATTTATCTTAGGACGATGTAATTTTCGGTATTAGTTGGTTTAATCATCTTGATACTATCCTCAGTGTTTGTTAGCGTTTGGTCGCTATCTTTCCGTCATTGGTTGTCGAATGTGGGCTTCAGGGAAGTAATCCCCATTGTTCCAGAAGAATTATTATTATGACGGAAGCAGAGAAATTCCGCAATCGAGATGTTCAATCATTCATTGTATCACTTTCTATCTATTGACCATTCTAGGGCAATCGAATTGTTCAATCATTCGTGGTATCATTGTCATCGATTGACGACATTTTTCCAGACGAGTTACCTGGTTTGCCTCCACAGAGAGATGTGGAATTCACGATTGAGTTGGGGCCGGTACGTCCCCGTCATCGAAGGCACCGTATCGGATGGCCCCGACCAGAACGCAGGAGTTGAAGATTCAACTTGAAGAATAGTTCGAGAAAGGTTATATCCGTCCGAGTGCGTCCCCGTAAGGAGCACCAGTGTGATCTGTCAAGGAGTAGGATGGCTCGTCTCGTGTGTGTATTAATTATCAGGAGTTGAACAGGGTGATGATCAAGAATAAGTATCCTTTACCCCGTATAGTTGATCTCTTAGATCAACTTCAGGGAGCTTCAGTATTTTCCAAGATCGACTTAAGATCTGGCTATCATCAGTTACGGATTCAAGAGTCGGATATCGCGAGGACGGCGTTTCGAACATGCTATGGTCATTATGAGTTTGTGGTTATGCCGTTTGGATTGACTAATGCACCTGCGGTATTCATGGAGTTAATGAATCGGGTTTTCATCGACTTTTTGGATCAGTTTGTTGTTGTCTTCATCGATGACATTTTGATTTATTCTCGTAGCCGAGAGGAACACGAGGTTCATCTTCATCAGGTTCTCGACGTGTTGAGACGAGAGCAACTTTATGGAAAGTTTTCCAAATGTGAGTTACGGATGTCCAAGTGACTTGTCTCGGACATGTAATTTCATCAGACGGAGTTCGTGTCGACCCTCAGAAGACGGAGGCTATCCGAGATTGGTTACCTCCGAAGAATGTTAAGGAAATCCGAAGTTTTCTCGGATTAGCGGGTTATTATCGGCGGTTTGTGGAAGGATTTTCTAAAATCGCTCAACCATTGACGAACCTTTTGCGAAAGGATAAGAAATACACGTGGTCCGACGCGTGTCAACGGAGTTTTGAGGAACTCAAGAGTCGGTTAATGTCAGCACCTGTACTTTCCTTGCCGCAGGGGACGGAGGGATTTGTGGTTTATAGTGATGCGTCCGGACAGGGTCTCGGATGTGTACTCATGCAGAATGGAAAGGTTATTGCCTATGCCTCACGGCAATTGAGACCTTACGAAGTTAATTACCCGACCCACGACCTGGAGCTAGCAGCCGTGGTGTTCGCTTTGAAAATTTGGCGTCATTACCTTTATGGCGTTACCTGTCAGATATTCACCGATCATAAGAGTTTAAAGTATATATTTACTCAGAAGGAGTTAAATATGCGACAGAGACGGTGGTTAGAATTAATCAAAGATTATGATATCGAGATCCTTTACCACCCGGGCAAGGCGAACGTTGTCGCCGACGCCTTGAGTCGTAAGTCCGTGCAGGAGCAGATGCTTGCTCGTTTAACAGTTCAGAAGGAGCTTCAACAAGAATTCCTTAGACCCAAGATCGAGGTCTGGCTTCAGCGAATTCAGGGACAGCTTTGTATGTTAGAGATTTCATCGTCACTTGAGGATAAAATCAGGGAGAATCAGGGTTCAGACCTAGCATTGTTGCGCATCCGTGAGGATGTGGCTCAGGGGAAAGCCCCTGGATTCGTGGTCCACGAGGATGGACTTTTGAGATTTAAGAATCGGTTGTGCGTACCGGCGAATGACAAGTTGAAAAACTCGATTTTGAGAGAAGCTCATGCTACCCCTTATTCTGTTCATCCGGGGCCCAGCAAGATGTACAAGGACTTGAAACAAAATTACTGGTGGAGTAATATGAAGCGAGAAGTCGCAGAATTTGTTTCGAGATACTTAACCTGTCAACAAGTCAAGATTGAACATCAGCGACCGGCAGGTATGTTGAAACCTCTCCCTATTCCAGAGTGGAAGTGGGAAGACATTTCTATGGATTTCATCACGAGTTGCCGACGAGTCGTCGTGGCATGAATACGATCTGGGTGATTGTGGACCGCTTAACTAAATCAGCTCATTTCCTTGAGATCAAGGATACGTGGGGTCCCGAGAGACTAGCTCACTTGTTCATCAAAGAGATAGTGAGATTGCACGGTACTCCTCAGAGTATCATTTCTGATCGTGACGGGTGATTCGTGTCTCATTTTGGAAATCAGTTCATCGTGCTTTGGGAACTCAGCTTAATATCATTACCGTTTTTCATCCTCAGTCCGACGGACAATCAGAGAGGACTTTTCAGACATTGGAAGGCATGTTGAGGGCATGCGTCCTCGATTAGTAGACGATTAGGAAGCCCAATTACTGTTGTTTGAGTCCACGTACAGTTTAGTTGGCATGCTGCGATGAAGGTAGCACCTTACGAGGCCTGGTACGGTCATCGTTGTTGATCTCCCTTGTGTTGGGACGACCCATCAGAGTCAATCGGCACCGAGCCCGATATACTTATAGCCGCCCGGGAGAAGGTAGCTTTGATCAGGAGTCGTCTTGATCGCCGTAGTCGGCAAATTATATGCAGATAATCGTCGACCACTAGAGTTCGAGATGGGTGACCACGTTTTGGTCAAGGTATCCCCGAGTCGAGGTATCTTCCGTTTCGGAAAACGGGGGAAATTGAGTCCGAGATTCATTGGATCGTTTGAGATTTTGGATCGAATAGGCGAGTTAGCTTATCGATTGGCTTTACCTCTAGCGTTGATCCAAATTCATAATGTATTGCACGTCTCGCAATTGCGGAAGTATGTTGCCGACCCGAGTCACATACTTCAGTTCGACGAAATCGAGATCGCAGATGATCATTCGTATGAGGAGCGTCCTGTACGAGTGTTGGAGCG
This sequence comes from Orobanche coerulescens, assembly GCA_033398695.1. Lineage (NCBI taxonomy): Eukaryota > Viridiplantae > Streptophyta > Magnoliopsida > Lamiales > Orobanchaceae > Orobanche > Orobanche coerulescens. Next base: position 59,594,419 of record CM065806.1, read on the forward strand.
GCGAATCAAACAGTTGAGAAACAAGACGATCCCTTTGGTCAAGATTCAGTGGTCCAGACACGGAGTCGAAGAGGCCATTTGGGAAACCGAGGAGAGTATGCGGGAGAGTTATCCCGAGTTGTTTGTCCCTTAGTTTCGGGGACGAAACTCTTTTTAAGGGGGGGAGTATGTAATACCCGGTTGTAATTCATTCATTTTCATTCAGTAATTATCAGTCTGTAATTGTCACTCAGTAATTTTCACTCATTAATAATCACTCATCATTCATGAATCACTCATTTGCATTCACTGTTGGCATGTTGTAATCGTATATCAGTTACCGATCGTCATTTTATCTCCGTTTATAGATCGAGACGGGAGTATTATCATTTTCATTGTGATTGATAGCCTTGTACTGGGAGTATCATCTTTGGCTCGTGTTAGACTTGTTCACTTTCACATTCGTATGGTATGTCGGATCATTCATCAGTCGTAGCGAGGAATCGGAGTTATCGGATTTATTCACCTTGGCCAGCATTGAGTTACGGCCGTAAGGTTCCGGGATACGGCAGTAATTTCAGTGGGTACGACCGTAAGGCTGGCCGGTTACGGCCGTACGTGGTCCAAAGAGGCCGCCTGCATTTTGCCGAAGGCAGTTACGGCCGTAAGGAGGGTTGATACGGCCGTAAGTGGTGTTCGTAAATTTCTGTGTTGTCGACCAAGGGTGACTTACGGCCGTAAGGGTTGCATACGGCCGTAAGTCGAGGCAGTACGGCCGTAAGGCTTGGCCGATACGGCCGATTACCGCAGCAGTGATGCCCGTCATTTTTGATGAAGGCGGGTTATGCCCGTAAGTTTGGCCGATACGGCCGTATCATCCGAGTTACGGCCGTAAGGTGTGCGGGTACGGCCGTAAGGATGTCGGGCGGATGTTTTTGACGAAGTAGTTACGCCGTAACTCAGAGCGGTTACGGCCGTAAGTCTGCTTGGCAGCTTTCGGACGAAGCCGAGTTACGGCCGCATTTGAGTTGGCTTACGCCGTAAGGCCGTTGACTTGGAATGTTACGGCCGTAAGAGGGCCGAGTTACGGCCGTAACTTCCGGCAGTATTTAAGGATTTGGCCGGGACATTTTTCCTCATTTCTTCATTTCTTCAACTTTATCCGAGAGAAAGGGTTGAGGGAGAGATTTTACTATCACCAATCACTTGAGTGTCAGATTTTCACCATCCTCATTCATTTGGGAAGCTCGGATACTCGATTTAACTCGTGTTCATCGGATCAAAGTGGTTGGATCTTCAAGAGATAATTTCTTCGACATCTTGGATTTCGATTTTGTGTTGAGATATGATGTTTTGGACGTTATAATCATGTTATATGAAGGGATATGTATATGATTATGAGTTTGTATAAAGATTCATTGGATTATTGAGGGATTATTCAAGAACACTTTGAATATCGAGTTGGAATTGGGGGTTTTCGATTAATTGTCGTTATAATCACGTTTTTGGATATTCGTTTTGGATTATTAATCGTATTGAAGATGTTTTGATGGTTTGAAACACTTCTTGGGGGATTTGATATTGGTATATTGAGGTTTGATTGTAAACAATCGGAGTTTGGCCGCAACGTGTTTGATTTAATGCCTCAATGGACTTGGTTTAGTCGTATCGACGTGTTGAGTTCGTTATATTCATGTTTGTTACGTTTGTTGAACGGATTGTTGGTAATTGTGTTATTCAAGGTTGTTCGAGCGACCGATATCTCAATTAGGACGTTGTTCGTGGAAGGATAATTGTCACCGGTGTTGTGTAAGTTAATTCTTACTCGGTTAAAAGGATATTCATCCCTTTTGTTGTTGTTCATTCATAATCATAACTCACTCATCATTATATTAACCGTATCAAAACTTGTTATTGTCAATTAATCACTTCAGTCATAAGGAACGACGGTTCCAATCATTTCATTGAGCTGTCATTTATTTCACTATCATTCCATCTCGGTGAGTCATTATTCATTTTCGATGTCACTTTTGTTATATCGTGGCATTCCGGGTCATACTGGCGTGCCGGTTGGTATGTGTAGGATTTTCATGTCGGGCACATTTATGTCGTGTGTTGGTTGTTGGCCTCACATTGGACTGTGCACACAAGTCGATTGCTTCGTGAGAGTGATTAGGTACAAGACCACGCGTGTATTCGATCGATACTCGTTGGTGGCTTGTGCACGGACACATTTCCATCCCGGGCGTAGTGTGGCGCCACCCTTTGAGCCGTACTGTTAGTTGATTCATACAGCATGTTTGATTGCGTATGTTTTCAACAAGATTGGGTTATAATCTAACTGATTCATTTTGATCGAACTTGTAGTTTATACTACATATTTATATGATTGTGTTTATTCAACTCTTGAGGATTGTTGTTTTGTGTAACTGACCCCGGCAGGGGATCCTGTTTTTCAGGTCATGGCAAGGCAAAAGCACGGGAATAGCATGTTGACGTCGAGGACTCCCAGTGATACTATTAGGGCCCCCCGATCTTTCAGTTATTCATGTTATTGTCCTTTATTTTCCGCTGCAGACTTTCATTTGGATACTCCGTTTCATTCAGTGTGGTGTATTTTATCTTTATATAAAATATACTAGTATTCGGTATTGTCCTGGTGTGGTGTACTTAAACTTCTCATCGGAGTATTTGGTAATATAATGTGGTTCGGTACTACAATTATATGATTTAATTCATCATTTTCATTCGCCTGGTGGGTCTCAGTCGGGGATTCACGGCACTGTAATATCCGCCTAGTTTGGGGTGTTACACCTAAGCAGCCACATCCAACTTGGCTTGTCTCGAGATAATATTGTGCTAATTCTTATAAATAACTAGTATGCTCTCGCCAATGGGTATGCATCGAAGGATCCTTACCTACGGGATCATCATACCCAAACCTTTCATTTAAGAACAAGCCCATCAATTCTATTATCATTACTAACCAAAATTAACCATTATCAATCTAACCTGCGTTTAGGGACATTTTTTTGTTGAAAAATTTCGTAATTGAATTTTGTTTATATTTGAAGAGGAACTTGTGATCTCAAACATCTTTTCCAAAATACTTTACTAACCATTAGTATTTATCGGATCTTCACAAGCGGACATTAAATTACTAACCGACGCACTCAGTTCACACTTTAAGTCTATCACCATCAGGTGCGATATAAGTTTATATTGAGAAAGTAACTCATATCTTAAATTATATACTGTTGAGTAGAGGAGACTTACATCCACAGGTTAGGCGAAAATGGCAACCACACTGCAATACCAATCACTCCTATTGACTTTGAACCATAGCGACTCCATGATGGAGACCCATTAGACCCAGAAGCCTAGGTTTTCACAACCTAAACTCCAATACCACATTCTGTAACACCTATGATATACTCGAGGAATGTTACATCACCGTAAACCCTTCCTCAATAATTTACAGGCTATTTACAAAAAACAACAGACATAGATTCCCCTCACTTGAGGATCGACCATATAAAACTTGTACAACATGTAACCATACTGGCCAACATGGCCGAACAATAAAACAACAATGTATCGACCGTCCAGGTCTAATCGACAAGATAGTTTGGTACACTTTAATATTATGGTCCTCACGCGGCTCAGACACTGACATAGACTTGGTTCCGAGGCTGCAGGGATCAAAATCCCTGACCCTTGGATTGATTAGTATCGCTGCGTTTTTCTGTATCTGCCCCGATACTGTGGTTGCTCCTCTGTCTGCAAGTACCTAGACACACACAATGTATCCACCACCGAAGGGGTCACCAATTACCGCTACAAGTAAAACCAACACATAAAACATACTTTACATCATTAAGATCAACAATCACACACCACAGGATAATAAAGATATCACACAAAATCACATATTGATTTTCAAACGTCTTTGAATATCCCGAGGTTTTTTTAAACAAATTCACAATGATTTTTTTTATAATAACACTAATGGAGTTTTGTGAAATATATTTCACCACATTGGCCCCAAAAGGCGAGGAATTACATCCTATGAACGACTCCAGGTCAAACCACTAGGGTCCAAGACCCAACAAAGTTGAATAGTCCCAAATCATTAGGACACATGGCCCAACTCAATCATTTTTACTAAAAGAGGGTCCGCGAACCAAACTGCCTTTCATAATTGGTCCCAAGGTCATCCCTTAATCGCACCCGTGGGTTCACGATATCCAGGGACTCGCTAGGCCTCGACAGATCTCACCTGGTAGGATGACCCTTGATTGCAACTGCCCTGATATCAACCTTTTCAAAGAAAAGAGTTTTGAGCAAGTCACATACACAAGGTTGGTATAAGTGACGTAACACATAATAAGCATCCTCAGTCGAGAAGCTCACCGAAGTATCTCGCTTGGTCACCATAAAACTGGCGTTCACTACCTGCCAGAAGCCTCCCTTAAGTATGTTTACCATGCATTCTGCGCCTGGATAGTGGCACCAGATGTGAAATCCCGATAGGAGCTGCACATTACAGCATAACACGGCCCGACAAAACTCCCACCCTCATAGATTTCGGATACCACTCCACGGAAGCACATAGTTTACACAGGCCATGTAGTGCACATAATTCACATAAGTCATGTAATTCAACCAACTCACAAATTTCCAATCAATATCAGTACAACCATAACACAATCAACCTCATACGAAACAATCATGGCACAGATACTCTACTAATTTGACTTTACACCATATAATGTAGTCTTAATATAATGCATATGTACCCAGTTAGGGCAACACATATCAGGATTATGTGCCTTATTACATCGGCACGGGGACAGCCATAGTACCTATAAAACTTTAGATCGTACTCAACTATTCATCATCTCAAAATTAGCAGGATTACCATAGTTTAACGTGCATTCCCTAATCCACGTACCTTCTATTAACTCGTACTCTAAGTATATAGCGCACACCTTCATATAATTAACATAACTGAAACAAAGTATAAATATGATCATAAAACTTGTCTAACAGAATAAGGAATTGGAAAGGTTTAACATTTTTTCTTGAATGAAGCTCCACACCACCCAATTCAGACCTCCAAATTAAAGAAGCTGATGGATTCGAGAATGGTTTTTTGATGTTAGAGGGATGTTTATAACACTCAAAACACTCCAAAATCACTCATATATGAAGCGAGGTCGAGTTCTGGTGGAAGAGGAGGCATTTTGGCCGAAGAAGCACCCTTCTAAACCTTATATAAAGGGATAAACTGACCTTAAGTCGGAATCCTTAACGTCCTCGACGAAGGGTCCTTAGAAGCTGCTAGATTGATGGCTTCATGTCTAAAGTCGGTCGTCCATTTCAGCCGCTACACAAGCCTCTTAGCGGCTGCAATCATGGAGGTTGTAAGGCTGATGGTTGGTTGGATATTGCAGCCATTATGTACATCCTTTAGTGGCCACTATCCAGACGGTTTCCAACCATGGAAAAACAAGGAATTAGATATAAAACAACTTAATAATCATCAATCCATCACTATTCTAAGTTATAACGAATCAAACGGACGAAATCAACAAAATCCCCAATTTTTCCCAAAACTATGATTTTATGAAAACTAACCTTGATTCGCTGGATTGAAGGATGTTATGGAGTGATTAGTCGATGATATGAGCTCCCAAACTTCGTGGATTAATTGCATAACAACATAACTTCATGATCTCCAAGGATCCAGCCGCGGAAGAGAAGGATAGAAATGGGAAAAAAAAGACTAAAATCGGATCGCCGTCATATTTATATCGGTGCGACTTAGCGTGCGCTAGACTGCCGAGCTAGCGTGCGCTAGCGGGCGGTCATGGTCGAGAATGTTCGGCCGGGGCCCGCCATCATGCGCTGAACGCGTGCGCTGTTGGCCCGACCACAATCCAGAGACTTCCTGACTCGGCCAGGTAGCGTGCGCAGCCTTCCGGCCAGAAGGCGGTACGCCGGCCAGAAGGCGCGCAGTGTCCGACAAGAGCGTGCGATACTCGCCGATCCTCCCACCCGTAACCTTCGCCTCTTCGCTCGGCCGACTAGCGCGCAGCCCAACCGGTCAGAAGGCGCGCCGCCTCCCGGCCAGAAGGCGTGCGCTACCTTCCGCCATAGCGTGCGCTACGCGGTTCTCGCACACTGCCTGGCCGTGCACTCGCACTCGTCCGGCCAGTGCCCGCAACCGTCCGGCCAGTGCGCGACCACCATGATTCGACGACTCGATTTTACGAAATCGCACGGAACGAACACGAAAAAAATACTCGGGGACAACATCATCGGTCCGAAATGAAAACAACGGATAAAAAATCGTCACCTACGGTCTTAAATGCCAAAATCAGTTGTCGAGAAAATAATACCGGCACTCGACAACCGGGAAATATCCGAAAAAAAATCCAAAATAACCGGAACGAAAATCGTGGGTATTACAATAATGTGGTTCGGTACTATAATTATATTATTTAAGTCATTAATATTCATTCGCCTGGTGGGTCCCAGTCGGCAGGGCCGGTCCTGAGTTTTCGGATGCCCTGGGCGAGACGATAGAAAAATGCCCCTCGTAAGTGAACAATACACTATTTTTTAGAAATTTATAACCTCGGCAAGTTACGGCGCTCATCCTCACACCAATTTTTCATTAGTAAATAAAATATTACGTATAATATATAAACTTCGAATTACAATTTCAAGATACAACACTTAAAACGATGTTGTCGTTTGTATCTTGAGAAAAAACCATCGATTATCTCATCATAATCAACATTCGCTAAAATAATATTATCATATCATGAAAAACAAATATCATAATCAACCGTAAATGATACTAAATCTTATGAATTCTAACACTATAAAATTAATAACATAGTCAACACATAATCTAAGATATTAATATGTAATGTAATAAACTAGTACGATTTAGTTTTTCTACATCTTTTATCCATATTACACATGAGAATAATGGTAAATTTATATATTCTACGGGTACTTTGCAAAGAATTATTTTTTTTGTACAAGTAAAGAAGCACACAACTCAAGAAGTAGACCAGTGAAATTTTTGAAAAAAGTAAAAGTACAAAGAAATACTCCCTCGGTCCACGAAAATGTGTCCAAATTTTGATTTTTTCGGGTCAAAATTAAACTTTGAGCAAAAAATTGCCATTAATATATAAAATTTTATAGAAAATTTAAGTTATATTTTAAAAATACATATTAGGACAAATCTAATCAAGTACTTACATTATTATAATTTTTTATATATTGGTTGTAATTTATGATCAAAGTTTATAAATTTTGACTGGAAAAAGTCAAAAATTGGACACATTTTCGTGGATGGAGGGAGTACGTTTTATTAAAATAATCTTCAAAAAAACTTTATTTCTATTGGTTACATGTTAACCCCCTTACCCACATGAGTAATCCTACACAACACCTTAAATAAATATTATTTTTTTGTTTTGTCTTTCTCTTTCCTTAATGTATCATCTTCTTCTTCACCATTATATCTTTATCCTCCACTCTTATCGGAAAAAAAATCTGAAATCTACTCTTTCATATTTTGTTTCTACCCAATATACATGAACTTAAAATTTGATGCCCCCAAAAGTTTGCTGCCCTGGGCGGTCGCCCACCTCGCCCGGTACAAAGGCCGGCCATGCCAGTCGGGGGTCCACTATACTGTAATAGTCGCCTAGTTTGGGGTGTTACACAACCCGATCAACACATCATGAATTTAATATAGTAGAAACCCCTAAAAATCCTCCTCTTACTTTCATTTATCAAAGGTGGTAATATCAATAAATCATTCATCATATGAATATATCGAAACCACCATTAAAGGTATGTTATCATCTCAGAAACTTAATCCCAAAGTTAGATATGACCAAGGTTCAACTTACAATCTCTTAACAATGGGAAAACCTAAGTATAATTATCCCAAACCTTCCTAAACATGGCGTTCGATTAAACTAGTTATCAACAACTTTAATAACCTCAGTAACATGCTCAAATCATTCAAAAGAACATGAATTCCAGGTTGGGATTGCATGACATACCTTACTTGGAAGAAACGTCGTAAAAATGGGTATAACTCAATGCCGAATGCTTGAACACTACCCCAATATGTCCTATGATCTCCAAAAAATCCGATTAAGAGGTTGATGTAAGGGATTTATAGGGCTGGGGAGCTCTCAAGTTTGCAGAAATTGGCCAAGGGGTGTGGGTGAAATGAAAGGAGGTTGAGGTCTATGAATAGAGTTTTGTACATTACGTACGTTATCTATGAAGCATTACGTACGTTAGCCTTCTAACATACACTAACCACCGATCCTTACGTAGCTATTGCCTGACAGTAGCTCACTGTCTCGTTCTCTGGCCTATCTAACGTACGTTAGCGAAAACTATTACGTACATAATTTGATCAACGTAACATACGTTATCCTTCCCTCTTGACATACGTTATATCTCGTTGACTTGCTTTATCAAAAGTTGTCCAGGTTCACATGGGGAATCCTTACCCGACAATATCCCCAACTGGCCCCATACGCCGACCAGACTTATCTGCCTTTGACTTCCTATTACGTAGGCTATGCTTCGTCTATAGTGTACGTTATTTGCAGCTCTTAACGTACATTATGTTCAACTGTTAGCGTACGTTATGCCGTGCAGATGCATGCATGAATTTGGAAACTCTTCATAATATGATCATGAATGTAGGAATATGAATACGGGGAAAATCACACTTTGAATATTAATACCACATAATCAAATGCTACAAGTTTCAAATACAGATGAAATACACAATAATTATCTGGGTATTATAGTTAAAGCAACATTTATTTCTGATAGGACATCATTTAATGTAGCTGGAGAGAGACAAGTCTGAACGCTCTAAAGAGCATTTAATGCAAAGACAGAAAGGATGTCTGAAGCCTTAAATGCAACATGCTTTAATTCAAACATTCAGCAGTCGCCAATCAAGAGATAGATGTCAACATCTCACCAACCAGCAATGGATTCATTTATAACGGATACATCTCCAAGGTTATAAATCCCCCCAAGCCAGAGGACTTACAAATACGAAAAAGCTCAAGTCATTCATTATCGTGAAAGCTCTGACAGATCACTCTGACATGCTAGCAATTAGAAAGTAGTATATTTTGTGAGCATACAACAGTATCCATGCAAAGAAATATACAAGTCCTCAACGCAAACAGCACAACATACAACGATTGTTCATCAAAGATAAAGATGCTGTTTGAGATTTATTCTACCTTACCGTTGACATTATCATTAGCCCTGTGTGGACTAAGGATCATTGCGTATTCCGACCTGTATGGGAAGAATAGTATTGAAGACTAATCCGATCTGTGTGAGAAGAAGCGAGTCAAAAAGAGCTCAAGTGAATCTGTGTGAATGGCCCAAAGCTGCAGTCCCTGTGTGAACGATACAGAGATAGGTTTATTTAAAGTCACGTAGTTGTGTACGTAATGATTTTAATAAACTATTTACTCTTGTGTGGAGGACCAGTGGATGTAGAGGGGTTTACCTCGAACCACTTTAAACTGTGTGTTATTTACCTTCTTTCTTTATTGTTTTACTTCTATGTGATTTATCAAGTATACACTGTTAAACCCTGTACGCACTAAGAAAACAGGAGAGCGCATATTAGTTGTATTTACAGCAACTCACACAATAAACTTCCGCTACGCAAACTAACTTCAAAAATTGTACAACTTACTGCGCTTCTATATTCTAAGCTGTTTATTGTATATTTTGTGGCCAAAAAGTGGTATCAAAGCGGTTGATTCTAATAATAATTAGTCAATTTTTAATTGTGTCAGATCCACAAATCACTAATTTTTGAAAATCTTATCATATTTTCATTATCTTTTCTCTTTATCAAATGGATACCTCTATGATAAACAAGGTTCATATGTTCTCTATTAACTCAAACTGGAGAATTAGGATGGAGGCTCATCTTGCAGTCATGCACGAGGAGATGATATTCGTCATACAAGAAGGTTCAATAAAGATAGTGAAGGTTAATTCTGACGCAAGAATAGAAGGACAACCGAATGCTGAAATGCTCGAGAAGGAGCACGAGGAATGGACAGCTGACGATCGCAAGCGTGCGAATCTCGATAGTGTATCTAAGAATGCGTTGTTTGTCACTTTCGACAAAGGCACATTCTCAAAGGTGAAAAGTTGTAAGACAGCTAAGGAAATCTGGGAGAAACTCAAGCTGATTTGTGAGGGTACTGAGCTCTTGAAAGAAAATAAAATTTCCAAACTTACTCAGCAATTCGAATCTTTTCAAATGAAATCTTCCGAAACACTTGAGGAGCTTGACCTCAGATTCACTGGCATTGTCAGTGAACTTGAAGCATTGGGTAAAGTGTATACCCAAAAGAAGAAAAATTTAAAAATCTTTATATCAATCCCTGCCCGATGGGATATTAAGACTACATCTATGCGTGTATCCTGTAATCTTAATGATATTTCTACTTTTGACCTCTTCTCTGGCCTCAAATATTTTGAGTATGATATTTACAGGAGAGAGAAGGCAGAAGAGTCACCTGCCAAGACTACAGCACTAGCTGTTGTATCTGACAGGAGACACAGCTCTGCACCCAGCACATCCAAATCCTCACACAAAATTGCAGACAACGATAACATCCTGTCACAAGATGAAATTGCCCTGCTCATGCACTTCAAAAAGTTCATCAAACAGTCTGGAAAGACTCCATATAGGCCCAAACCTTTTCACAAAGTAAGCTCATAAACTCCCTCATCTGGTGATTCTAACTTATGCTATAACTGTAGGAAACCTGGACATTATGTAAATAAGTGTCCACATCCAAAAGTACAAAAGTTGCTAGAAGACCAGCAACAAGAAAAAGGATGAAAGAAGACGTGTCTGAAAAAACAAGCTCAAGGCCCTGATTGGTGAATCATAAGCCTCGCCTGCGTCCAACAAAACCGAGAAGTGCCTTCAGGCTATCACTGACAGTGACTCATCCGATGATGATATCAAAGATAAATCATATATGTGCTTTATGGCCAAAAAAATTCAGGATGATAAGTATAGCGATGATGAAGTAAGCTCAAATTCATTTACTCCCGCAAATGAATCGCATACTTTTGAAAACATGATGAATGAATTCAAAAATATTCAAAAGGCCCATGAGACTTTAAAACGAGAAAATATATAGCTCCAAATTTCAAACTTAGAGCTGAAAGATGAAAATGACTTGCTCAAATATAATTACGAAAATAGTAAGATCACATTTGAAAAACTCATGGAAAGCAATCATAAACTTGCCCACAATCTAAATGAGGCTAAGTCTCATAATGAGAGCAAGATAAACGATTTTGGTTTACTCAAAGTCAAAGAAAATACTCTCTATAAGTGAGAAGGAGAATTAGAGACCATCCTAAAATTATTCGAGAAATCATCTAAACGGATGGAAGAAATTATAAGCACTGGGAAACATGCTCATGATAAAAGTGGCTTAGGATATAACTCATTCTCCAATAAGGGAAAAACTAGTATGGTATTCGTTAGGGGTATGAAATCCATTCCAGTACTTGAAGAAATTCCAAGCCCTACAAAGGCTACAGTTGCCCCTCATATAGCGAAGGCTGCGATTCCTCCACCTTGGTCATATCACAAACAGCGGAAACTTCAACCTCTCAGACCTGTAAGGCGTGATCAACAACATGCTCCCCAAGCATATCAAAAGTGCCAACAATCGTTCAGAAAGAAAGCTATATCTAATTATCAAAGGCACGCACCGCAGTACTTTCAATAGTACAATGCGCCTAGCTTTTGGATACAGGAACCCCGTTATCCATCCAGAAAGGAGGTCGCCGCACAGTATCATCAACAGCTCTATAAATCCAAGTGGAGACCCAGAAGGCAAGCTATAAGGTTGCAGAAAATGGATCCACCTTCTATACGGCAATCATACTGGAATAATATTAACCCTAGATTTTACATGCATAATAATCAAGATTCCAGCGACTACGTTCCTGCCCCACGTAGACATCGTAAAACTAGACCAAAAGTAACCTACAGTAAACCGATTGTTGTTAGGCAAATATGAGTACCAAAAAGTACTAACATACATGGACCCAACAATCAAATGGGACCTAAATCTACTTAAATTCTGTGATTACAGGATATCAAGGAGAAGGATATCTGGTACTTTGACAGCGGTTGTTCTCGGCACATGACAGGAGATATCAGTAAGCTATCAGATTATCTAGAAGGTTGTGGTACAAAGGTGCACTTCGGTGATAAGTCCAAAGAAAGAACAAGAGGAAAGGGATCCCTGCTTGTAGGAAAGTTCAAAGTCACCAATGCATCCTATGTTGAAGGCCTACTGTACAATCTACTTAGTATCAGCCAGTTGTGTGACAAACAGTTCTCGGTAAATTTTATATAGACCACTGTAGAGTGAAGGACATCAAGATCAAATAAGTTGTTCTCACATGAAGCAGGTCAGGTAATATGTATATTGCTGACTGGAGGCTTACGAGCTCCACTATTCCTTGTTTTGTTGCCAAAAGGCACTGCAGATCAAAGCTGGGTATGGAATAAGAGGATGTCTCACATCAACTTCAAGACAATCAACAAACTCGCCAGACAGAAAATGGTTAGAGGCTTTCCCGATATGTCATTCCATAAAGACGGCGTTTGCGGACCCTATCAAAAAGGCAAACAAGTCAAAACCACCCTGAAAAGCAAATCATACCTGTCCACCCACAGGGTTCTTGATATGCTACACATGGATCTCTACGTCCCTGTAGACCCTGTAAGTTTGTGAGGTAAGAAATATTATCTCATTATTGTTGACAATTACTCCAGGTATTTTTGGACAATCTTTCTAAGCAAGAAGAAAGAAACTACAACAAAGTTGCCAGAGCACTTGAGAAAGCTTCAGAATGAGAAAGGGTTGAGTATCGTGTCCATTCATTCCGATAGAGGTACTGAATCTACAAATCACTTTATAGAGCAATAATGTTCTGACAATTGAATACAACACGAATACTCAACATCCCGAACTCCTTAACAAAATGGTGTTGTCGAGCGAAACAATAGGATACTGAAGGAAGCTACAAGAACCATGATTACAGGAAGCTGAAATCACAGCACCTCAAAATACAGTACGGGATGCCGAACTAGAACTTGACAGGATATGGTTGAGAGATCACCCACAAGAGTTAATTATAGATGATATTGATGCTGGTGTATCTACCCGAAGAAGAATACAAAGTACACAAGGAACTGTATTATATGCGCAAGAAGAATTCGATTCTGAGAAATCTCCTTTTCCTGTATGGAAATCTTAAGCTGAACTTAAGAGAATAGCTATGTGCACTCTAGATGTATTCTTAACTCAATCCGAACCTATTTCTACCAATGAAGCTTTGAATAATTCTCACTGAATCACTTCTATGGAAGAAGAGCTTAATAGTTTCGAAAGAAACAACGTATGGTGTCTAGTACCCAGGCCAGAACATCAAGCTGTAATTGGAACCAAATGGGTATTTATAAACAAGAAGGATGAGAATGGACTTGTTATTAGGAACAAATCCCGTCTAGTTGCACAAGGCTACAGACAGGAAGAAGAAATAGACTATGATGATACATTTGCCCTTGTATCCAAACTAGAAGCCATTCGGATATTCCTAGCTTTTGCCGCTCACAAGAGCTTTATAATATATCAAATGGACGTTAAGAGTGCATTCCTGAATGGAGACCTAGTCAAAGAAGTCTATGTTGAACAACCACCAGGGTTTGTCAACACTGAAGGCGGAGACCTAGTAAACAGACTAGGGAAAGCTCTGTATGGACTTAAGCAAGCACCAAGAGCATGGTTCAAAACCCTGTCCATTATACCGTACCGATAATGGATTTGAGAAAGGTGCGGTAGACAAGACTCTATTTAAGATACAAGGAGGAGATGACCTATTAATGGTACAAATATATGTCGATGGTATTATATTTGGTTCTACTAACCTTGATTTATGTCAAAGGTTCTCACATCTCATGCAAAGTAAATTTGAAATGAGTATGATGGGGGAACATAGTTATTTCCTATGATTACAGTTGAAGAAATTGTCTGCATGAATCTTTATGAACTAGGAGAAGTACATCAAGGAGCTACTCAATAAATTTGGGATGAATAACTCCAAATCCTCGTCAACCCCCATGAGCACTTCCGTGCAAACTAGTGCTGACGAAGCTGGAAAGCCACTCTACAGGAAGCTTATTAGCTCACTCCTGTACCTAACGGCTAGTAGGCCCGATATCCAATTTGTTGTAGGAGTGTGTGCTCGTATCAAGTAGCACCTAAGGAGTCACACTTCACGACAGCCAAACGAATCCTTAAGTACGTAAAAGGAACAGTTGATGTAGGATTGTGGTATCCTAAGAATGGACGATTCGATTTGGTTGGCTACAACGACTCGGATCTCAGAGGCTATAAGTTGGATAGGAAGAGTACAAGCGGTACTTGTCACTTTCTTAGACCTATACTTATGTCATGGTTCAATAAGAAACAATTGGCCAACTCGCTTTCTACAGTTGAGTTGGAATACTATGCCGCTAGAAGTTGCTGTATGTAAATTCTCTGGATGCAACAACAATTATCAGATTATGTAATCAGTACCAGAGAGACGTCAATAATGTGCGATAGCACGAGTGCAATTTCAATAACGCACAATCCTGTATTGCACTCGCGAACTAAGCATATTGATATGAAGCATCACTTCATCAGGAACCATGTTGAGAATAAATATGTTCAGATCAAAAAGATTCATATAGACATTCAACTAGCCGACATCTTTACAAAACCTCTCAGCACAACCAGATTCTGCATGCTTCGTCAAGAATTGGGAATGCTACAGCCTGACTCCCTATAAGTTTTTATGCTTTTAGTCATCAATTGAAGGGGAATGATGTAAGACCCATGAATATAGTATCCACATTAATTAACTGTACACGCAGAACCAGTCAGATAGTACTGTTGGATAAAGAAGGCATGAAACCTTCCTACAGCTGATGTGTGCATTAATTAGGGGAGAACACAGTACGACCCATGAATACAGTATTTATCCAGATATTGGTGTAAGAATTGAATCTTGTATGTACCTTTTAAGGGGGAACACTGTATTTTCGCGGATACAGTACATACATTGTAGGATGTCAATTAATATAATATTATAATTGTTCATACATCAAAATGTTTTTAAGTCCACGTGCCCTATTTACATTTCTTTTATCATTTAATGTCTTAAAGACACCTGGACTTCAATACCTCAAATAACGCGATTTTAATAATTTCAAAAATGCGGTTTCGTGCAATAAGGGGAGACGAACTGTCAGAAGTGGGACCAACTACCATTTCAAAAATTGATGGATAAGATGTACCAATTATTCTGAATCCATCTTGTACGTTCATTTTAAAAGACGGTTCCCATCCCTTAAATCTGACCGTTCACTGTATGAAACCCTAATATTCCCTGCACCCTATAAAAGAACTATATCTGACTCCCTTGGACTCTTTACACTTTCTGCAATTATAAACGAGTCTCAAGCAAAATAGCCTACAATCTTCCCTGTATTTTTCTGCATTTCTCTGCGAGATTCTCAAGTTTCCTTCAAACCTTTTTCTGCTAAAATGTCTACTTCTCAGACTTCCTCCCTATCCATGAAGAAAAAAGAGACAATCACCGATGGGTGTATCTTCGCTATGTCAGTTGTTATGGAAAGAATCAACATCGAAGGAGAAGACTTTTCCGGAATGGAAGTCGCTGTTTCTCAGGTGAAACAGCAAGGGCTCTACCGCCTTGCTAGTCACCACGCCGAATTGTATGATGAGCATATTGTTGAAGAATTCTACTTAGATGCATCAATCATTTACGCATCTAAGAGAAAATGAGGTGACATATCTGAAATATCTGCAAATGTTCAAGGGATTCAGGTCTCTGTGATCAAAGATTTGCTTGAAAAGCTCTGCAAGCTGCCGTCAGATGGCCTGAAAATGGAAGAACTGGAGACCTTCGGGTCAGAGGAATTGCTGACTGCCTACTGGAGGCTATTCACTGGAGATGAGGATGCACAGAATGTTCATCCCTCATGTCACAAGAAGAACTTTTACCTGCCCTATGTCTATCTGCATGACTTCTGTTGTCAGGGTTGTTGAGAACCGGATAGGAGCATTCGAAATATGCACGAACCTTCGCTTCCGGATGATGGTGGCCATCGTGTCAGGAGAAAAGGTCAATTGGTGCCAGATTTTGTTGAAAAGGATACATGAGGAGGCTGCCAAACCTGAATCTGCTAAGAAATCATTCGGCCTCATTCTCAACTATATCCTTAACAACTACGGAGTCAAACAATCCGAGCATGCCAAGAAGATTGGCCCCGGGAAGTTTGGAGGGATGACTTCCACGGTGTTCAAGAAATCGCCTTTGATTGCTAAAAGGCCGAACCCGAAATTCATGCCTATCTCGAGTGACCCAAGGGATGTCACTGAGTGGATTGCGAGCAAGGAAAGGACAAGGAAGAGAAGTGTCCCTGACAGCCGATCACCTCATGTTGTCGAGAAAATGAAGAAGAAGGCCAAAAAGTCCTGCAAGACTGTGCCTACAGTACCTGCAGCAGTTACTGTAGAGACCGCCCCTGTTCCTGTCGCTGATCCTATCCCACAGGGCGCAACCCCTATGAAAGAAACAGTTGCTGCACAAAAATCAGATCTCGAGCCTATGGCGGCTGTGACGAATGAACAACTATTTGCCAAGATGTAGGGTTCTGGAAAATCGGCTGCCCCGTCGGAGCCGAAAGCCACAACTCCTGACAGAGTACCCACACCTATACAAGATCCCTCTCCCCATAGTGTACCATGTAATACCCGGTCGATAGTCATGTCATTTCAAACCTCTTCATTTTCTTCGAATCGTGATTTGTTGGGCGAACCCTTGTAATCGTTGCTTGGAACCACCGTTTTGGGGTTTCCGTACTTCCATTTCGTGTTATTGTTTCCCCGATATTGAGTCCTATTGCTTTTATTCTCTTCCCGGGTCATTTTTCATCATTTTAGGACCCGAGGAGGGTGTGGGCCGCGACACACACATATTTCCTAGACCTGGCCGAGCGGACTGTACCGGGTGCCGCGGCACATGCCGGCAGGGCCGCGGCACACTACCGAGTCACTGCCGCGGCACACCTAGGCTGAGCCGCGGCACACTTGTGTTGCATCCTCAGCCAAAAACCGACTGTACCCGGTGCCGCGGCACACTTGGGTTGAGCCGCGGCACACTGCCGAAACCTGGGAGCAATTTTTAGGCCTGTGCCGCGGCACACCTGGGCTGAGCTGCGGCACACAATGCGGTCAACTGCATTATTTGTGCTTTTTGAGTGAGATGCAGCTCATTTCTCCATTTCCTTCTTCCACCTGCGAGAGAGAGGGTTTGAGGGGAGGATTTTTCTCACATCTATCACTTGTGTGTTGGATTTTTATCACTTTCATTCGGTTGGGAAGCCCGGATAGTCGATCTAACGCGTATTCCTTGGATCATAGAGCTTGGATATTCAAGAGGTAATTTCTTCGACATCTTGACTTCTCGATTTTGTGTGGGTATTGACGTTTTGGATGATAAAATCATGGTGTATGAAGTGATGTATGCATAATTATGGACATGTTTGAATATTCATCGGATTATTGAAAGATTATTCAAGAACACTTTGAATTTTTGTGTTGGATTTTGGGGGTTTTCGTAGATTCGTCCGATTTATCCGATTGAAGCTTGAGAACCTTGAGATTATGATGTATCTATACCGTATTCATGCCTTTCCTATGATTTTTCGGACTTTTGGGAGTTTGAACTATTTTTCCAACCTTTAGTTGTTCACCTGTGTATTTTCTCGAATCGTAGACGAGTTTCGGGAATCTCTTCGTGTAATTTGAGTATGGATAATTAATTGTCATATTCCTTGCGAATCGTTTAGGTGCCTAAGCGTTGCTGACCTACCGAACTCATACTTTTCCTCCGTTCGATTTCTCGATGTATCAAAGGCAAGTATACATTTATGATTGTACGTTCTCGACTTTGAAAGTAAGAATATTGATGGCATATTATGAACGAACCGTTTTTACGGCATTCATAGATATATTGATGGCATATTATGAACGAACCGTTTTTACGGCATTCATATATGTATTAATGGCATGTAATGAACGAACTGTTTCTACGGCATTCCACATGTATCGGCGTATGATATGAACGAACCGTTCCTACGGCATTCACATACGTATCGGAGTATGATATGAACGAACCGTTTCTACGGCATTCACATACGTCTTAATGTGGCACTATGAGATTTTAGTTATTCCGGAATACTAGTCTTGAATTGATGAATTGACGGTTACATTTACTTTATTATCGAGGAGTATCGTGTTTCATATTGATATACTTGCACTAGCTATTCGATGGCTAACCCCTTTATGGGGTAAATACGTTTCATGTATTTCAGGTTCCAGGAGGTCGGACAGGCAGGTATCGGGTCGACATGAAGATGGTGGGCAAGTGTGATACTGTGTCTTTCTTCCAGTTATGTTTTGAGTTTTCCATTCAGTGTTGTTGTACTGGATTGGTTATTGAATACTCGAGTATTGTTTTCCATTTCTCTTGATGTTCCGGCCTATGTTTGCCGAGGTTTTTGATTCGTGCTATGTTGTCTGTGAATACATTGGTTATGTTCTGAATACCTTTGTATTGTTTTTCATTCCATTGTGTGTAGACCTTATCGGTCAAAAATTTATAGTTCCGCGTATATTTAGCCTTGTGAGTCCCCCGGCGGGGCTTACGGCACTATAATATTCCATGAATAACTTGGGGGTGTTACAGAATATGGTATCAGAGCTTAGGTCTATGGATACCTAGGCTGTCGGTCTTTTGGGTCGAATGAGTCGTCAATTGTCCACAGTATCACTACTCTGCCATCATCACAGTGCGACCGGTACTTGTAAGACCTCTTACTCTTCTGATGTTTCCTTATTCATTATTCTTCTTCTATGGATATTCTTGAGAATCGATCACCTTAATGACGTGCGATTGAATTGTGCTTACGTACCTTGTGTGTTCTTCAGTATGTCAGCTGGTAGGGGCCGTGGCCGTGGTCGTGGCCGTGGACGAGGAAGAAGTCGTGGCGCAGCCGTTTCCATCGCCATTGCGGGTCGACCAACCCTGCTTGTCGAACTCGGTGCATCCCGACACCGAGAGTCGACGCACGACCGACGGCTGGGAACAACGCAGACGTTGGAGTGGCGAATGCACTTCAACAATTGGCTACTGAGATGACTATTTTGGCCCAAACTGTTCAACTGAATAACCCGAACTCAAACACGGATGCCTTGCTTCAGAATGTAATCCGTATGCACCCTCCACAGTTTGGCGGTGCCATGCACTGCTAGGCTGGGAAGACTGGCTAGCGGAATTAGAGAAGATTTTCGAGGCGGTTGATTGCCCCGAGGTGAGGAAGGTACCAATTGCTCAGTATTTGCTCACTAAGGAGGCCGCTACTTGGTGGAAGGTCATCAAACCACAGGATCGTATTGCCTCGTGGGATGAATTTAAGGAGCTCTTGGAGGCCGAGTTTTGTCCTTGGCCGGTACGAGAGAGCCGAATCCGAGCCTTCTTCGAGGCTAAACCACAAGAGATTCCCGTTTCACAGGCGATCGTGGAGTACAACCAACAATTGATCCATGTGAAAGACCAAGTGCGTAACGAGCGTGATAAGATCCGTTATTTTGATATGCGGATGAATTTGGATTT
This sequence comes from Orobanche coerulescens, assembly GCA_033398695.1. Taxonomy (NCBI): domain Eukaryota; kingdom Viridiplantae; phylum Streptophyta; class Magnoliopsida; order Lamiales; family Orobanchaceae; genus Orobanche; species Orobanche coerulescens. The sequence goes on from CM065806.1 coordinate 59,614,285, forward strand.
ACGGCGGTACATGGCCGGATTTGCTTGTACCACACTAAAAGAGTATCAGGACAGAGCTTTAGCCCATGATATGTTGAGCCCCGACAATGATACCGTTGAAGAACCGAAGAAGCAGAAAGTCGCGGGAAATTTTTCTGGCTCTAAGGGTGGCAACTTTCAGAAGTCACAGACGACTAACCATTTTGCCGGACAGTCGTCACGTTCTAATAAAGGGAAGAAGGGTTACCGTCCCACTCCGGGTACCTCAAATCGCACAGTGACTTGCTATAATTGTGGTCGTCCAGGCCACTTTAATTCAGAATGCTACTTTCCACCATTAAAGTGTCACACGTGTGGACAGATGGGGCATAGAGCGGTTTATTGTTTCGAGCCGAACCAGACTTTGGACACTCGGGCTTCTGCCCCAACACCACTTGATCAAGGTATTAATCAGCGACAATCTTTTGGTCAACCTCAACAGAACTTTGGCAGGGGCCGGGGTCGGGGTCAGAACGCTGGAGGGGGAAACTCTAGCGTCGGTTTGGCGCAACCACGGGTTTATGAGATGCGTCGAACAGACAAACCCGACGCGGCGGTGGCTTCAGGTACCATCCATATTTTATCTTATCCAGTCCGTGTACTCTTTGATACGGGTGCTACACATTCTTTTATTTCTTTGGAGTGTGTACGCCATTTGAATATAACTTGTTTGACTACTTGCGATCCCTTTATCGTGAAACTGCCTAGCAGGGATAGGATTGTGGGGAATCGGGATATTAGAGATTTTCCGGTGGTTATATCCAGTATAGAATGGTTATCAAATCTAATTGTAGTTGATATGGAAGGCGAGGACGTAATCCTCGGCGAGGATTGGCTTAATAATCACCAAGAGATTATGAATTACTGTACCAAGGTTATTACCATGATGACTAAAGACGGATCTGAGTACTCATTTTTGGGACATAAGTCGGGCCAATCCAAGTTACTTATCAGTTCCATGAAGGCCGTAAAACTTTTGAATAAAGCTTGTACGGGCTATTGGTGTTATGTTTTAAAGACGGAAGGAAACGAAGTCGATTTCTCTTCGATTCCCATTGTTAATGAGTATCCCGATGTTTTTCCGGATGATCTTCCGGGACTACCGCCATATCGAGAGATAGAATTTACCGTAGACTTAGAGCCAGATGCGGATCCGATTTCTAAAGCACCTTATCGGATGGCACCTTCCGAGATGCAAGAATTGAAGACTCAGTTGGGAGAACTTTTGGAAAAAGGGTACATCAGACCGAGCGCTTCGCCTTGGGGCGCACCTGTTCTCTTCGTGAGGAAGAAAGATGGTTCACTACATTTGTGCATCGACTACCGTGAGCTGAATAAAGTAACCATCAAGAATAAATATCCTTTGCCTCGTATAGACGATTTATTTGATCAATTGCAAGGAGCTACGGTTTTCTCGAAGATTGATTTAAGATCCGGGTATTATCAACTCAGGGTGAGGTAGTCCGACATTCCGAAGACGGCGTTTCGGACGAGATATGGGCATTATGAATTTGTAGTTATGCCTTTTGGGTTGACAAATGCGCCGACAGTATTCATGCAATTAATGAATAAAATATTCATTGAGTACCTCGACAGGTGTGTAGTCGTCTTTATTGACGACATCTTGGTCTATTCTCGAGATAAGGAGGAACATGCCCGACACTTGTGTTTGGTTTTAGACATTTTGAGAACCGAGCACCTCTATGCAAAATTCTCGAAATGTGAGTTTTGGTTGGAAGAAGTTATGTTTCTCGGCCATGTGATTTCGGCCGAAGGGGTTCGTGTAGACCCGCAGAAGATCGAGGCAGTGCTAGATTGGGCACCGCCTAAAAATGTTAATGAAGTTCGTAGATTTTTGGGCCTTGCTGGGTATTACCGTCGGTTTGTCGAGGGGTTCTCGAAACTCGCTCGACCGCTTAAGAAATTACTCCAGAAGACCGAAAAGTTTATTTGGACGGATGAGAGACAACAGTGCTTCGATGAACTGAAGAGACGATTGACTTCAGCGCCGATTCTAACTTTACCACATGGTAGCGAAGGCTTTACAGTTTACTGATGACGCTCGGGTCAAGGCCTGGGCTGTGTCCTTATGCAGCATGATAAGACAATAGCTTTTGCGTCACGACAATTAAAGCCTTATGAGATGAATTATCCTACTCACGATTTAGAGTTGGCCGCAATTGTCTTCGCACTCAAGATTTGGCGACATTATTTGTATGGTTTGCCGTGCGGATTTATACCGATCACAAGAGCTCAAGTATATTTTCACGTAAAGAGTTGAATATGAGATGTAAACGTTGGCTAGAGTTGATAAAGGATTATGATCTGGAAATTCTTTACCACCCCTAAAAGCCAATGTCGTTGAGATGCTTTGAGCCGCAACTGCATCTCTGCAAATGCTCGAGGTTCTTACACCCTGCATTTAAAATTCGCCGTGATTTAATTGAACAAGGGATAGAAGTTTGGCTTCGACGAGTACAAGGACAGTTGTGTACTCTCGAAATTACCTCGTCCTTAGTTGACGACATCAAAGGGAAGCAGTGGAGTGACCCGATGATTTCTGAACTGAAGGAAGATGTAATTAAAGGAAAAGATCCTGGCTTTATGGTGCATGAGGATAGTATTCTGAGATTTCAGGGCAGGCTTTGTGTTCCGAACGATTTGGAGTTGAGACAGAGGATTCTCCGAGAAGCTCATGCTACGCCTTACTCAATCCACCCCGGAACGAGTAAGATGTACAAAGATTTGAAGCGCAATTTTTGGTGGAATAACATGAAGAAGGATGTTACGGAGTTTGTACTACGATGCTTGACGTGTCAACAAGTCAAGATCGAACATCAACGACCGGCGGGGTTGTTGAAACCACTTCCCATTCCCGAGTGGAAGTGGGAAGACATCTCAATGGATTTCATCACTGGCATGCCGAGAACTCGGGCCGGAATGAATATGATTTGGGTGATTGTCGATCGGTTGACCAAGTCTGCACACTTCTTGGGTATTAAGGATACTTGGGGACCGGATAGACTGGCTCGAACCTTTATTGCTGAGATCGTGAGGTTACACGGTACCCCCAAGACCATTATTTCTGATCGAGACGGCCGTTTCATATCGCATTTTTGGCAGGCTGTTCACCAAGCTCTGGGTACAGAGTTGAGATTGAGCACTTCCTTTCATCCTCAGTCGGACGGTCAGACAGAGAGGATGATTCAGACGTTGGAAGATATGTTACGGGCTTGTGCCTTGGATTGGAGTAATGATTGAGAGCTTCACTTACCGTTGATCGAGTTTGCTTACAATAATAGTTGGCATGCGTCGATCAAAATGGCACCCTTCGAGGCACTCTATGGTAGGCGATGTAGGTCGCCATTATGTTGGGACGAGGCTTCTGAGCTAGTTGGGACGGAACCGGATATGTTGTTGGAGACTAAGGAAAAGATTTCAATTATCCGAGATCGATTGCTAACTGCCCAGAGTCTTCAGAAATCTTATGCAGATACTCATCGTCGACCTTTGGAGTTCGAGGTGGGAGATCATGTCTTGCTCAAGGTGTCGCCGACCAGGGGAGTTTTCCGTTTCGGGAAAAAGGGGAAACCTAGTCCGAGGTACATCGGACCCTTCGAGATTTTGGACAGAGTTGGGGATTTAGCTTATCGCTTGGCATTACCTCCAGCTTTGAGTCACGTCCACAGTGTTTTTCATCTGTCTCAGTTGAGAAAGTACGTACCGGATCCGAGCCACATTATCGACTACAGTGAGATTGACGTAGCCGAGGATATTACCTTTTCGGAGAAACCCGTGAAGATTCTTGAGCGCCGCGAGAAACAACTTCGGCATAAGACCATTCCACTGGTTAAAGTGCAATGGTCGAGGCATGGGGTCGAGGAGGCGACTTGGGAGACGTAAGAGAAGATGTGGGTGTAATACCCCAAACTATTTATTTCTTAAGTTTCGGGACGAAACTTCTTTTTAGAGGGAGAGAATGTAATACCCGGTCGATAGTCATGTCATTTCAAACCTCTTCATTTTCTTCGAATCGTGATTTGTTGGGCGAACCCTTATAATCGTTGCTTGGAACCACCGTTTTGGGGTTTCCGTATTTCCATTTCGTGTTATTGTTTCCCCGATATTGAGTCCTATTGCTTTTATTCTCTTCCCGGGTCATTTTTCATCATTTTAGGACCCGAGGAGGGTGTGGGCCGCGGCACAAGGAATGTGCGCCGCGGCACACACATATTTCCTAGACCTGGCCGAGCGGACTGTACCGGGTGCCGCGGCACACTGCCGAGTCACTGCCGCGGCACACCTAGGCTGAGCCGCGGCACACTTGTGTTGCATCCTCAGCCAAAAACCGACTGTACCCGGTGCCGCGGCACACCTGGGCTGAGCCGCGGCACACTGCCGAAACCTGGGAGCAATTTTTAGGCCTGTGCCGCGGCACACCTGGGCTGAGCCGCGGCACACAATGCGGTCAACTGCATTATTTGTGCTTTTTGAGCGAGATGCAGCTCATTTCTCCATTTCCTTCTTCCACCTGCGAGAGAGAGGGTTTGAGGGGAGGAGTTTTCTCACATCTATCACTTGTGTGTTGGATTTTTATCACTTTCATTCGGTTGGGAAGCCCGGATAGTCGATCTAACGCGTATTCCTTGGATCATAGAGCTTGGATATTCAAGAGGTAATTTCTTCGACATCTTGACTTCTCGATTTTGTGTGGGTATTGACGTTTTGGATGATAAAATCATGGTGTATGAAGTGATCTATGCATAATTATGGACATGTTTGAATATTCATCGGATTATTGAAAGATTATTCAAGAACACTTTGAATTTTTGTGTTGGATTTTGGGGGTTTTCGTAGATTCATCCGATTTATCCGATTGAAGCTTGAGAACCTTGAGATTATGATGTATCTATACCGTATTCATGCCTTTCCTACAATTTTTCGGACTTTTGGGAGTTTGAACTATTTTTCCAACCTTTAGTTGTTCACCCGTGTATTTTCTCGAATCGTAGATGAGTTTCGGGAATCTCTTCGTGTAATTTGAGTATGGATAATTAATTGTCATATTCCTTGCGAATCGTTTAGGTGCCGGAAGCGCGTTTTTGGACCTACCGAACTCATACTTTTCCTCCGTTCGATTTCTCGATGTCTCAAAGGCAAGTATACATTTATGATTGTACGTTCTCGACTTTGAAAGTAAGAATATTGATGGCATATTATGAACGAACCGTTTTTACGGCATTCATAGATATATTGATGGCATATTATGAACGAACCGTTTTTACGGCATTTATATATGTATTAATGGCATGTAATGAACGAACCGTTTCTACGGCATTCCTACATGTATCGGCATATGATATGAACGAACCGTTCCTACGGCATTCACATACGTATCGGCGTATGATATGAACGAACCGTTTCTATGGCATTCACATACGTCTTAATGTGGCACTATGAGATTTTAGTTATTCCGGAATACTAGTCTTGAATTGATGAATTGACGGTTACATTTACTTTATTGTCGAGGAGTATCATGTTTCATATTGATATACTTGCACTAGCTATTCGATGGCTAACCCCTTTATGGGGGAAATACGTTTCATGTATTTCAGGTTCCAGGAGGTCGGACAGGCAGGTATCGGGTCGGCATGAAGATGGTGGGCAAGTGTGATACTGTGTCTTTCTTCCAGTTATGTTTTGATTTTTCCATTCAGTGTTGTTGTACTGGATTGGCTATTGAATACTCGAGTATTGTTTTCCATTTCCCTTGATGTTCGGGCCTGTGTTTGCCGAGGTTTTTGATTCGTGCTATGATGTCTGTGAATACATTGGTTATGTTCTGAATACCTTTGTATTGTTTTTCATTCCATTGTGTGTATACCTTATCGGTCAAAAATTTATAGTTCCGCGTATATTTAGCCTTGTGAGTCCCCCGGCGGGGCTTACGGCGCTGTAATATTCCCTGAATAACTTGGGGGTGTTACATACCATCCCCTGGCCGGGATCCCTCTCCAAAATAGTCTACCATACCTGTTGAGGATCCCATCCGAACAGTAAACCCAACTAATGTACGGAGTCCCTCCCCATCAGAGATAATAAGTAATACTCTCCAAGTACAAAGAGAGCAAGCGTATGAATGCTTCAAGATATGGAAGTCATACAGGGTCGCCCCATACGACACCCTGTACAATTGGGCTGACTGGAAGGACGAGGAACTATTTACTGGAGGTCGCGGACACCTAGAATGTTGAAGTCTTGATCCAATAGGAGGATCACTTTTGCCATGAGCTCATCTATGACTATTATGAGGAAAAAGAGAAGGCTATACTGAAAGGGAAATCACAGTCTGATGACAAAGCTCCATCACCATGCCACCACTCCGACCCTAACTTAGATGCTGACGATGATGCCCTACAGGCAGGTCTGCGGATAAGCCGTGAAGAGTCCATGGGACGAGAGTATGAAAGCCAACAGGGTCAGGGGATATCTGACAGACAACAGTCCCCTCCTCCGCATCAGGAAGCTGCCAACGATCATCAACAAGAGGAATCAGTCCCAAGTGAATTCTTAAGGTCCCATAATCAACATTAAGGTATTCTAGTGCGTATGATTGAACCTGACATTATAAAGATGACCTTTCAGGTCGGGGTCACGTCGTCAGTTGGAATTATAGAGCAAAATACACGGTTGAGAAAAGTAATACATATGGGACCATGAGTTGCAACGAGAATAGTGCCAATCAATCACTAATCTCAAGTTAACACGGAGGACGTCGTATAAATGATGCGTGCCGATATTAAAAATCCCAAAAGTTGAATGATAAGCTGAGAATGAAGAATGGCAACAGTTACATGTTCAACAAAATGACGAAAGAATTCATAAAACGGGTCGAAAATTAGAAGTTAATAGGGGGTAAAAATCTGGGGTCTCACACTCTCTCCCCATAAAAAGAAGTTTTGTCATGATACTTAGAATAAGATGGGAAGAATTTTATAAGTATGTTGTGTGGATTGATAACAAAAATCCTATTGGGATTCACAGACAAAAAATGAAGGGCGCGGCGGAAGCAAAAACAACAAAGTGCAATACGAATCCCTCAAGAGGATCGATACAAGCTAAGTATATACGAATATAAAACGAACAAAGAGGAAGATACAAAATCATACCCTTGTAGTCCGTTCATTAAATGTTTGAAGTTGATGCCGGTGACTGCAAATCCGATTTGACAAGCCCTCGACGATCCAAACGTCGAAAACACTGCATCTCTACTAGCCACGCACTGGGAGATGACCGGAACAATAATCTACTCGATTATCCTCCAAGTATACAACTAGAAAAGAGTAGTAGGAACTTTACTTCTCAAGAATGAAATCACTCCAAGTGATGTATATATTGTTCTTGATATTATCTCTCAAGTATGTGATCACTCCAAGTGATAAATATTTGTTCTTGTTTTTCTTTCTCTCTCTAAGAGTGTAAGATATAGAACAAAATGAACTCTCCCTCTATCTTACTTGTGTAGGACAATTTTCCAAGTATTATGCGGGAGTGGATGAGCTTTGTTTTATAACAAATTCCACACATCATTCCAAAGTCACACCTAACGGGTGATCATTATAAGATCCCATCTTATCATCCCCTTTTGTCCCCAAGGTTAGGAAGACTCCTCAACACATGCAAGATGGGGACAAAGGTCATCTTCCAAGATGATCAAGGTGTAGGGTGGCCCACATAATAATAGAGTAGGATTTGGTTCGTTTCGGTCCATGAAATGGACCGTCGTGTATCCAGTCCGACTGATACATCTAGGTTCGTCTCAAATAAAATTAATACAATTGATTAATATAATTAATCAATTACATAAAAATATTATTTCTCCAAGAAATAATTATTCATGAGTTAAATTAATTACCTAGTAATTTATTTAATTCACAAGACCGATTTAATTTATCCAATAAATTAAATTAGATTAGACATCCAATGTCTAAAATTCACAATAAGAGATCCAGTTCAAATTATTCCGTCGTCTCCCTAATGCGTGACTCGGTAGGTCTGTCTCAGTATGTAATAGGAGGAACCAAGGAGTAATAGCACCACCTAGCTAGTCCCGCGGCCTATACGAATGATAGGGATTATTCAAGAACCATTTTGTCGTGAATACCAGTAAACGTATAAACCCTTCTTTCAAATGTCCTGATCAAGTTATAGGGTCACGATGAGTCAAACCCTATCTGTATTTGAATCTATGTTTGCAAATCGAGATCACCGAGCTCTCGTGTATCCAATACAAATAGCTTCAATGCTTTGGCCAAAGACTTATGATCTCATCTACCAATAACCACAAAGGACATATACCTGTTCACTACAGGAGAAAGAATCATATCTTGGTACTTAGTAGAACCTGCTACTTGTCCGTCAAGATGCATGCCGAGGTTGACCCCCACCTTTTGGCTTTCTAGGTCGAACTTATCTAGTGAAAATCTTAACGTCACAAGCACATCCCTACTAAATCCTAAAGTCGGAGGTTCACGAATACCTATCACAACCTGCCGATTTCGTCATTGACTGTCTCGGAGTGAAAACCTTGTAACGAATCGAGGATGAGTCAGTTCGAGTATACTAATCCCATTAGCATACCTACGATGTATGCTCCCACTAACCATTAGTGACGACAGGAACTTTTAAAGTCAAAGAACACGTCATACAAGTCTTCACATAAACTTAACGCCCATTCAAGTTTCATCGACTTGCAAACGATTAATTAGTTGAACTATAAATCTTTCCAGTGCCGATCCCATTATCTAATAAGGAGTGAAATGTTTTGCTCACAAATACATGGACTAGTTTCTCTATATATATCTACAAGTCAGGAATGCCAATGACTTTCAGTAAATAAAGAAACAAACAATTGCCTTCTGATAATAGTTTACATAATAACACGTACAAAGACCTCTCTCAAACATTCTCTGAGTGGCATTAGAGGGAATATTCCTAACAATCTCCCACTTGCACTCAATGCCACATACTATGGTATCTAATACCCATGTTCTCCATATGACGCTCTAAGCTTATCTGAGAAAGTGGCTTGGTCAGTGGATCAGCGACATTGTCTTATGAGTTTACTTTATGCAGCACAATGTCTCCTTTGTGAACAAATTCTCTCACGAGATGATACCTTCTCTAAATGTATTTTGTACTGTTGTGAAACCTCGGCTTCTTGGCTTGTGCTACAGCTCCATCATTATCGCACATAATCATAACAAGCAGCTCAGCATTTGGTGTCAATTGAAGTTCACCCAGAAACTTATTAATCCAAAACCCTTCCTTAGAGGCCTCTGCGACTGCTTGATACTCAGCCTGACAGGTCGTATCAGAAGTCGCACTTTTCTTGACGCTATGCTAAGATACTGCTCCTCCACTAAGAGTAAAATTGTAGCCAAAAATAGACATGGAGTCGTCTTCCTGTCCTTGGAAGTCTGAATCAGTGAATCCCGTCACATTCACTTCTCCACCACCATACATAAGAACCAGATCTCTAGTCCTTCTCAAGTACTTGAGAACGTTCTTTACGGTGGTCCAATGTTTCTTCCCTTTGTTTGCCTGAAACCTACTTACCACGCTCACAGCATATGCAATTTCAGGTCTCGTACACAGCATAGCATACATCAGGCTACCCACGACCGACGCATATGGTATATTACTCATTTCCTTTCGTTGTTCCTCACTTTGAGGACACACCTTCGAGGTGAGTTTTATTCCATGTCGCATTGGAAGGAACCCTTCATACATCTTAAATCGCTTTAAGATCTTATCTATAAAGACAGCTTGGGAAAGACCTATTATTCTCTTCGCTCTATCCCGGTAGAGTCGAATCCCAAGAATATAGGTAGCTTCTCCCAAGTCTTTCATGGAAAACCTACTCGAAAGCCAAGCTTTCACAAAACTGAGCATTCCCACATCGTTTCCTATTAGTAGAATGTCATCTACATATAGTACTAAGAATGTGATCTTGCTCCCACTAACCCTCTTGTATACATAAGGTTTCTATTCATTTTGCACGAAGTCAAAATCTTTAACAGCCTCGTCAAAACGAAGGTTCCAACTACGTGAAGCCTGCTTCAGTCCATCAATAGAATGCTGAAGCTTGCACATTTTATGAATATCGATGTCAGACATAAAGCCTTTAGGCTGTTCCATATAGATCTCCTCCTCGAGGAGTCCATTTAGGAAAGTCGTCTTCAAGTCCATCTGCCATATCTCATAATCGTGGTAGGCAGCTATAGCAAGCCTCATTCGAACAGACTTGATCATAGCTACGGGCGAGAAGGTATCATGGTAATCGATCCCTTCTTTTTGGGTAAAACCCTTTGCCATAAGCTTGGCCTTATATATGTCAACCTTGCCACCCCATCAGTCTTTCTCTTGTAGATCCACTTGTCTCCAATGGGCACTATGTCCTTTGGGGCGATCTACTAGAGTCCACACCTGATTGGCATGCATCGAGTCTATCTCATCTTCCATAGATTCTTGCCATTTCGCGGAGTCTACATAAACCATCACTTGGTCATGGGTCGTGGGGTCGGTCTCTTGGCTATCACCTGGAACCTCATGGAGACCCAGTTCGTCCAAGTGCATAAAGCCATACCTCTCAGGTATTTGAGACACCCTACTAGACCTAAGAGGTGGTTGTACCTATGTTTCACAAGGTTTTGTTCCAATTTATTGTACAAGTGTCTCTTGAGGAGTTTCATTATATTCTTCCAAAGAAATACTTCTACCTGCTCCACCTTCCTGAATAAACTCATCTACCAGGAAGTGTGCTTGCAAAACAACAATGATCTTTCGATCTTCGGGCATGTAGAATAGATAACCAATCGTACCAGATGGGAATCCAATGAAACGTCCCTTTACGGACCTTGCTTCCAACTTCCCCACCTTAGTCTTATTGACATAGGCGGGACATCCCCAAATCCTAATATGATTAAGACTTGGTTTCCTGCCTTCCCACATCTCGTGTGGAGTTTTAGGAACAGATTTGGAAGGACATCTGTTCAAGATATAAGAAGCGTTCAGGAGTGCATAACCCCATAGGTAAATCGGTAAGTCGGTGTAGCTAAGCATGGAACAAACCATGTCCAATAGGGTTCGATTCCTTCTTTCCGACACATCATTTAACTGAGGAGTTCCTGGAGGTGTGAGTTGTGACACTATTCCATGCTCCTTAAGGAACTCGTTAAACTCTGTACTCAGATACTTGCCACCTCGGTCTGACCGAAGTGCTTTGATATGATTACCAGTTTGTTTTACGACAAGGGCCTTCAATTCTTGTAATTTCTCAAAGGCCTCGGATTTATGTTTCATTAAGTATACATAACCATACCTAGTATGATCATCCATAAATGTAATGAAATACTGATATCCATCACTGCTACTTCCAAAGCACCACAAACGTCGGTATGGACTAATCCAAGTTTATCAGCTGCTCTTTAAAAGCTCCCTGTGAAGGGGGACTTAGTCATTTTGCCTTTAAGGCAAGATTCACAAGTTGGAAAGGGATCCGATCCCAATGGACCCATAAGTCCATCCTTTTCCATTTTGTCAACCTTGGTCTGACCAATATGACCAAGTCTAAGATGCCATTTCAAAACTTGATTGGTTTCATCCCTACCATGCTTCCTAGTCATAGTGTTTTCAATGACTTTGTTATTTAGGTTTAGATGATACAAAACATTAAACAATGTGGCAGTATCTATTAGTTTATTTCGTAAATAAATTTTGCAGGAACTATCACCAATGAAAAATGAACAGCCTTTTCGATCCATGACCAAAATGGATACAATATTTTTATGCCCCTTGGGCAGAACAAGTACATCATCCAATGTTAAAACAAAGCTGGATTCCAAATCCAAAAGAAGTGATCCTATGTCAATTGCTTCGAAACTATGCCCGATTCCGACAGTAATCATCACTTCCCCAGCTCCAAGCTTCCTACTTTGTTCCAGATCCTGATTCATGGTACAAATATGAGAACTAGCACCTAAATCCAGTATCTAAGAAGTACAAAATACAGTAGCATAACAATTTGTTTCCAAAATTAAAAGTTCTGTAACTGAAGTGCCATGTAGGATCGGACAGTCTCTTGCCCAGTGGCCCAGCTCACCGCATTTGAGACATTTGTCCTTATTCTTACTCTTAGGAACCATTGGGTCCTTGCCCTTATCCTTACTTTGTGAGCCTATTTGCTTCTTGGTCTTTTTCTTCTTGTTCTTGGACTTCCGAGATTTAGAAGAAATCACAAGGGAAGATTCCTTAACCAGCGGAGTCTTCATCTGAGACTGAGCGGTTACAAGTTTGTTCACCAACCAAGATAAATTACAAGTAATTTCATTGCAATTGAAGTTCATAACAAACTGAGAGAAGGAATCAGGAAGAGATTGTAGGATAAGGTCAGTTTGGAGAGAAACATGCATCCTAAAATCAAGAGCCTCCAATCTCTCGATCATAGATATCATTTTGAGGACGTGGTCTCCAACTTTCTCACCTTTCTTCATCCTGGCACCGAAGATTTGCTTAGATATCTCATACCTAGCAATTCGACTGTGCTCACCATAAAGCTCGGTTAAGTGAGATAAGATCTGCCTAACATAAATCATTTTCTCATGAGGTCTCTAAAGCTCATTAGACATAGAGCCCATCATATAGCCACGAACTTTAATGTCATCCTTAACCCATTTTTCGTGGTTTTGAACATCTTCCTGACTGGCTCTGGTCCGCACTGGAGGTGCCGAAATGTCCGCCTCCAAGACATATCCTAGTGCCTCCATACTGAGGATAATCATCAGATTGTGGAGCCAGCCCATAAAGTTTGGTCCGGTTAGGTTGTTCTTCTCGAGTAGAATTACAAGTAGGTTCATTGTCATTATGAAAGTTGTTATTTGGTTTTCTGCATTAAGTAAAAAGGATTGATTAGTAATTCGTTTGATTATGACCTGATTTTAGAATTAAGGTCTTTTCTATTCATTCAACCCAGCTCCCACTATTAACACACTCCCATGTGAAATTTGGAAGTGCTTGTTCGCTTTACTTCATAGTGGTGATCGAGTTCTCTATAAATTTTAATAGAGGGCAACCGAACAGGTTTCTGGTCTATTAATCTTCATATAATGGTGTCCAACACTAAGCCATATAATGGATGATTCGATCTTCTTTTTCCCCTTGTTCACTCCCCTCAACCTATACGGTTTCTATACTTCGTGAACAAGTTAAGTTTATACCATCGACGCTAATCAGTTTCACAATTAAATCTTATCCGGCAACCGAATAGGTTTCTAGGGATAAAATTTACTCCAACTGAAGGCATCCAATGCACTCTCGGTAATTTATCAACCCTCCCCGAACGACTACCCCGATAACTCGGAAGCATAGCACATCCGATTTGGATTTCAATTTTCCGAAAGCTCGATGGAGGAAAGGAAAACCTTGAAACCTTTTAAACTTAATATTTTGTTGTGGGAGAATTTTCGTGATTAATGTTACACTTTGCACATTAATTCATTTAAGCGTGTTTGTTGCATTTATACCATACGAATAAAACATTTACAAGCTAGTTGCTACCAACATGCAGTTCATGGACCGTTCCTAGAACAAAAACATCATAATCTAATTACAAGTCTTCGGTCTTGAATCTTCGTCTTCTTGAACGGATCTTCCTCCGGCCTTCATCATTACATATAAATTTTACATTGAAAAATTGCATCCTACACAAATTTTCTAGTAAAATAAATAGGCTCAAAATAGCCTTTACAAGCCAATCGAATAAAACCGAATGATTCAAAACTATGTCCATGAATCACATCTCCATTCACAAGCATTTATCCAATAAATACTAAATAAATAGAATTAATATAAATATATTGATCCAAAGAATATATAAAATTAACTATAAATAGATTGATCCGATCAATCTATACAATCGGTAATCGTTCCAAGTAATTCGGTCAATCAAAACCATTCCATCAAATCAAGTTTCCCACTTTAAAATGAAATACCATATTCTATTTTAATCAAATTATATCTAATATAAAATGCGGGGGATTACTTTTTCTGAAACGGGCGGAAAAATGAGCCCGAAACATGCTGGAACAGTGCTCGGATCACGATCCGAGCACAGTGGACCGAGCACAGTGGATCGCGATCCAAAATCCAGATCGCAATCCCAAAGGGCAGACTGCGAGGCAGTCCTGATTTTGGCCTAGCCAATTTCAGCTTTGTCCTCTTGCAGTCCATTGATTAAGTAGTTGAAGTTGATGTCGGTGACCGCAAATCTAATTTGACAAGCCCTCGATGATCCAAATGCCGAAAACACCGCGTCTCTACTAGCCACGCGCCGGGAGTTGACAGGAACAACAATCTACTCGATTATCTTCCAAGGATACAACTAGAAAAAAGTAGTAGGAACTTTTCTTCCGAAGAATGAAATCACTCCAACTGATGTATATATTGTTCTTGATATTATCTCTCAAGTCTATGATCACTCAAAGTGATATATGTTTTGTTCTTATTTTCTTTTCTATCTATAAGAGTGTAAGCTATAGAACAAAATGAACTCTCCCTCTCTCTTACTTGTGTAGGCCGATTTTCCAAGTATTATGATGGAGTGGATGAGCTTTATTTTATAACAAAGTCCACACATCATTTCAAAGTCACACCTAAGGGGTGATCATGATAAGATCCCATCTTATCATCCCTTTTGTCCCCAAGTGTTAGGAAGATTCCTCAACACATGCAAGATGGGGACAAAGGTCATCTTCCAAGATGGTCAAGGTATGGGGTGGCCCACATAATAATAGAGTAGGATTTGGTTCGTTTCGGTCCATGAAACGGACCGTTGAGTATCCAGTCCGACTGATACATCTTGGTTCGTCTCAAACAAAATTAATACAATTGATTAATCTAATTAATCAATTACATCAAAAATATTATTTCTCCAATAAATAATTATTCATGAGTTAAATTAATTACCTAGTAATTTATTTTATTCACAAGACCGATTTAATTTATCCAATAAATTAAATTAGATTATACATCCAATGTCTAAAATTCACAATATGTCACGCCCCCAACATCGGGAAGGACGAGGGCGCGACGCATCGGTTGATCAATCAATCAAATGCGACAATAAATAGCGGAAGCAACATAACGATTGGATAATATTTCAAAACAACAATCTTAGCCCGATGTTCTAAGATTTCATTGTGACAAAGCTGATAATCGAAATTACACTGTTTAAAGTTTTTAGCGGAAAAATACCAAATGAAATAAGTACGAAGCATATTTAATTATTACAAATTAGGATAACAACAAAAACTCTAAGAACAAAAGTCCTAAATCTTGAAGGCAGTCTTTTATTCGGTCTCTTCCACGAAGCCTTCTTCGTCCTCTGCTATTTGCTCATTCTCTAGTTTAAAAGGGAAAATGGTGGGGTGAGACAAAAGGTCTCAGTGAGTGGGTGATCGTGTGTGAGTGTGGCTCTTTCCTTTGAAAATTTTTAAGTGATGCATGATTTTTTCGATTATGAAAAAGTGGGAATAATTACAATTACGTCGGAATTTTATAAAACAATAATCATTATGTAGTTGTAATATTATAATCATGTCCCTGTGGACGGATGTCAAGTCAAGCAGTCATTCAATCAGTCGATCAGTCAATCCAGTTTCGAATCCTGCCGATATGGACTTTGGATTCTAGACTCTCCTTATTACTCCTAGCAATATAGGCCGTCGCCCCAAGATTTTGACCGTCGCCCCAATAGCTGAGCCTTCGCTCTCACACTTAGCGTATGTTTCCTTATCTCTTATCTGGGCTCGGTATGTCCTTAGATGTGGGTCAATACCCGGATCACACCATAATCGCGATTATACCCCAAGTCTACGACCCAGGTCCCTCGGAACACTCCGTTCCTCGGTTATGGGAATAGGAAACAACGGTAGCCCCGTTCATGAACCGCAGCCGCGCTGCTCGATCCAAGACTCAGTCTAACCATCCCGACTCGATTTTGGACTCTAGAGGTGGCTCATACAGCTCAAGAGGTGGCCCCCGGATTGGAGGTCGGCTCTCTATTTCGTATGGGTTTAAGAGGTGGCCCCCATCCGTCGACATGGCACTTTGTCCCGATAGAGTTAGAGGGGGAACCGTCCGTGGAACTTTGTTTGTATAGCACTTAGTTCCCGAACAGTCACAGTCATCAATTTGACGTGTTTCACAAGTATCACGTAAAGTTGGGTCAGTGAGGTTAATAGTGTCTTTTGATTAAGTATGGAATATGGTTAATAATATTTGTGGCCCGGTAATACGGAATAGGACTTGTATATAAATTTGAAAATATTCTCAATAATTTATTTACGGTCTGATGGGTTCAGGTCAGATATATAAATGGGTAGGTTCGACGAAACGAAACGAGAGTTTCTGAAATAGTTCAAAAGTACGTTTTTACCCTTAGGTTGAAACCTAAGCGTTTGGAGTATGAAATGAAATCGGATGGTTATAAAATTTTATGAGGAAGCCAAAATACTTCCTCGACTCCAGATTTAAGGAAAATTCGGAAATTTTTAGTTTCGGGACTGAAATTTTCAGAAATTATGATATTGCCCCAAAACTTAAGGAAATCGTTCCGAGGCTTATAGAGCTATGAATTTAGCTCGGAATTTAACGAAATTTTACGAGATGACTCGTGATGAACCTGTAATTCCAGATTTGTAAAAATTCCAGAACATTTCGGACTTGGTCCAGAAGTTTGGAATTCTTGCATTTTGGCCCCGAAATTATTTTAAAATTGTGATTTGGACTATTAAGTTTAGATATCGAACTCCGAATCACTTGAAACTTTATGGATAGCCTATACATGGTATAATATGTACTATACAAGGTCCAGAATGTTTTATTTTCGTAAATTTCAGTTTAATCCCCAAACTTTAAGAAATTACGAATTATGCCCAAAAGTTCCGTTTACTCGTTTCAAGTCCCGTTTTGGCCGCAAATAAATTATCCATATATCATAACACAATCATATAATACAATATTTCAGATTTTGTTAGGATTTTCAACAACATTTAGAAGAAAACATATAACATTGAATTTATCACAAAATTGACATCCGACTACCAAATCGGTTGTCGTTTAAATTCAATAAATCATATTACATTTTGCTATAACCATAACATACATCATTAAAAACATGCATTTACACAATAATTTCATATTAGTACATGCTTCCACATTTTTCATAATATTAGAGAATTAAATTTAAGAAAAACGAATTATACATAGCTATACGCAATATCATAATATGTAATTTTGACATGAAGATTTTAACATAGATCATATTAATAAAATCTCGAAATACTTCAAATTTAAGACATGCATCACAAGTAAAAGAAGGGATTCTACTTTAAAGGTTTGAAAGAGTTTTCACCCACCTCGATCTTGCCGGATTTAGTCGGTTATAGGTCTCGGAAGTTGGAAAATGACCTCCCCTCTCACAATATATGGTTTGGTTAATGATTCAACAAATATGCTTATACGATACGACAAAGGAATAATAATACTCCATTTTAAGAAAGTAATGAAGTTTAGTGGAGTTTAAAGGAAATTCATCAATTTCGAATGAATAGTGATATGACTTTGAGAAATGGATAAGTGAAATAAACTGTATCCGTTTCAAGAGTTCAATAGAAGAATTGATTTGGTAGGGGAAATGCCGTGGATACTTAATCAAGTACTTTGGCCAATGACTTAGGAAATTTGAATTTCACTATGCATATTCCAAGTGAATAGTGGCAAGTCGAAAGAGATCTTAATGAGAATTGACTCGAGAAATCTACTTTAGGTCTCAATCCTACGGTTCACTTCGTCCTAGGTGAAATTCTCATCTAAGTCTGAAGAACCTTATCCTGGTTAGCCCGTTGTAAGTGTCCTTCTCACAAAGTGGGCTCCGATACCACTCCTGTCACGCCCCCAACATCGGGAAGGATGAGGACATGATGCATCGGTCTATCAATCAATCAAATGCGACAATAAATAGCAGAAGCAACATAACGATTGGATAATATTTCAAAACAACAATCTTAGCCCGATGTTCTAAGATTCATTGTGACAAAGCTGATAATCGAAATTACACTATTCCAAGCGTGCAGCGGAAAAATACCAAATGAAATAAGTACGAAGCATAATTAACTATTACAAATTAGGATAACAACAGAAATTCTAAGAACAGAAGTCCTAAATCTTGAAGGCAGTCTTCTATTCGGTCTATTCCACGAAGCCTTCTTCATCCTCTGCTGTTTGCTCATTCTCTAGTTTAAAAGCAAAAACTGTGGGGTGAGACAAAAGGTCTCAGTGAGTGGGTGATCGTGTGCGAGTGTGGCTCTTTCCTTTGAAAATTTTTAAGTGATGCATGATTTTATCGATTATGAAAAAGTGGGAATAATTACAATTACGTCGGAATTTTATAAAACAATAATCATTATGTAGTTGTAATATTATAATCCTGTCCCCGTGGACGGATGTCAAGTTAAGCAGTCAGTAAATCAGTCGATCAGTCAATCCAGTTTCGAATCCTGCCGATATGGACTTTGGATTCTAGACTCTCCTTATTACTCCTAGCAATATAGGCTGTCGCCCCAAGATTTGGACTGTCGCCCCAATAACTGAGCCTTCGCTCTCACACTTAGCGTGTGCTTCCTTATCTCTTATATAGGCTCGGTATGTCCTTAGCTGTGGGTCAATACCCGGATCACACCATATTCGCGATTATACCCCACGTCTACGATCCAGATCCCTCGGAACACTCCGTTCCTCGATTATGGGAATAGGAAACAATGATAGCCTCGTTCCGCGCTGCTCGATCCAAGACTCGGTTTAACCATCCCGAATCGATTTGGGCCTCTAGAGGTGGATCCTACATCTCAAGAGGTGGCCCCCGGATTCGAGGTGGGCTCTCTGTTTCGTATGGGCTCAAGAGGTACCCCCCGTCTGTCGACGTGGCACTTTGTCCCGCTAGAGTTAGAGGCGGACCTGTCCGTGGAACTTTGTTTGTATAGCACTTAGTTCCCGGACAGTCACATTTATCAATTTGACGCGTTTCACAAGTATCACGTAAATGTTCGGTCAGTGAGGTTAATAGCATCTTTTGATTAAGTATGGAATATGGTTAATTATATTTGTGGCCCGGTAATACGGAATAGGACTTGTATATAAATTCGAAAATATTCTCAATAATTTATTAATGGTCTGATGGGTTCAGGTCAGATATATAAATGGGTAGGTTCGACGAAACGAAACGAGAGTTTCCGAAATAGTTCGAAAGGACATTTTTACTCTTAGGTTGAAACCTAAGCGTTTGGAGTATGAAACGAAATCGGATGGTTATAAAATTTTTTGAGGAAGCCAAAAATACTTCCTCGACTCCAGATTTAAGGAAAATTCGGAAATTTCTAGTTTCGGGATTGTAATTTCCAGAAATTACAATATTGCCCCAAAACTTAAGGAAATCGTTCCGAGGCTTATAGAGCTATGAATTTAGCTCGAAATTTAACGAAATTTTACGAGATGACTCGTGATGAACCTGGAATTCCAGATTTGTCAAAATTCCAGAAAATTTTGGACTTGGTCCAGAAGTTTGGAATTCTTGCATTTTGACCCCTAAATTATTTTAAAATTGTGATTTAGATTATTAAGTTTAGATATCGAACTCCGAATCACTTGAAACTTTATGTATAGCCTATATATGGTATAATATGTACTTTTTAAGGTCCAGAATGTTTTATTTTTGTAAATTTCAGTTTAGCCCCAAACTTTAAGAAATTACAAATTATGCCCAAAAGTTCTGTTTACTCGTTTCATGTCCCGTTTTGGCCGCAAATAAATTATCCATATATCATAACACAATCATATAATACAAGATTTCAGATTTTGGTAGGATTTTCAACAACATTTAGAAGAAAACATATAACATTCAATTTATCACAAAATCGACATCCGACTACCAAATCGGTTGTCGTTTAAATTCAATAAATCGTATTGCATTTTGCTATAACCATAACATACATCTTTAAAAACATGCATTTACACAATAATTTCATATTAGTACATGCTTCCACATTTTTCATAATATTAGAGAATTAAATTTAAGAAAAACGAATTATACATAGCTATACGCAATATCATAATATGTAATTCTGACATGAAGATTTTAACATAGATCATATTAATAAAATCTCGAAATACTTCGGATTTAACACATGCATCACAAGTAAAATAAGGGATTCTACTTTAAAGGTTTGAAAGAGTTTTCACCCACCTCGATCTTGCCGGATTTAGTCGGTTATAGGTCTCGGAAGTTGGAAAATGACCTCCCCTCTCACACTATATGGTTCGGCCATCACCATGCAGCCCAAGGTGAGTATTTTGTTTGCATCTTTTAACTTTAAAGATAGATTAAAAGGATTATTACTAGAAATTATGGAAATAGAAGTAGAAAGTGAGGTTACCTATTTCTTTGCTTGAATTTTCTTCTTCTTCCTCCTTCTTCTTTTTGGGTCAAGCCCTCCACTCTCTCTTGACTGTCAAATACAGATTTTATGTTGGTGTGTGTGGAAGAAAGTGTGTTGGGTGTAAGTATTAAAAAGGGTGTATTTTTAAGTATGGTCAAGGCATGGGAAATGGGGTAGTAACTATGTCTCTTGCATGGGGAGACATGGAGATTTAAAAATATTGATTTCCCCTCTTTTTCTCCCCATTTGGCCGCCCCAATATGTGTGTGTGTATATATTATTTTTTTTGGTTAATTTAAGAGTATAATTATAATGGTAAATGATTTAATTAGTTGGGTTGGACTTTGAATTGTAACTTCAAGTCTTATGATTTTATTAAGTTGGGTTGAGTCCATTAGTGAGTCTATATATAATTAGGTGTTGAAAAATAGCCCAATAAGAGAATTAACACACTATTTTAATTTTTTTATTTGGTTTATCAAATAAATTACAAAGTTAAAGAATGAAATAAATAAAATAGATGTAGGTTATATCATGTCATAAAATAAATATTATCAAATTACATCATGATTTAGTACATTGTACATGTGATAAGCCATCGAATTTAGGGGGTTTTACATCCTCCCCTCCTTAGAAAAATTTGGTCCCCAAATTCCTACTTGAACAACTCGGGGTAAGATTTCTTCCTCAGCCTCCCACGTCATATCTTCCTCTCTGTTGTGATTCGACCAGACGACTTTTACCAAAGGAATTCACTTCTTCCTCAATTCGCGTACTTTCCGGTCGAGGATCTTGATTGGCTTCTCTTCATAAGACAAGTTATCCTTGATCGGCGGAATGTCATAAGTAAGAATGTGCATTGGGTCTGGATGATACTTCTTTAATCTTGAAACATGGAAAACGTCGTGCATTCCAAACAGATTGGGTGGTAATTCTAACCGGTACGCTAGTCGTCCAATCCTTTCCGTGATTTTGAATGGTCCTACATATCAGGGACTCAACTTTCCTCCTATTCTTGACACTATCAAACCTTTCCGTGGTGTTAACCTCAGGAAGACTTGATCTCCTACTTCAAATTATAGATCCTTCCGACGTTGATCTGCGTAACTATTCTGTCTGCTTTGCGCTGTGTGGATCCTATCCTTGATTAGTCGTACTTTATCTACGACTTCCTTCACCAAATATGTACCATCATTGAAGGTTCTGTTCGTTGAGTCTTCGGCGTCCAATGGTCATCTATTTCCCAATGGAGCGGGGATCGACACTTCCTCCCATACAGAGCTTCACAAGGCGTTATTCCGATTGTTGCTTGGTAGATGTTGTTGTATGCAAACTCAGCTAATGGCAGGTGGTGATCCCAATTTCCTTGAAAGTCGAGTACGCAAGCTCGTAGCATGTCTTCGAGGGTTTGAATGGTTCGTTTAGATTGTCCGTCGGTCTGGGGATGCGCACTAGTGCTGAGCTTAAGGAAGTTCCTAATTCCTTATGAAAGACTTTCCAAAAACGAGACACGAATCTAGGATCTCTGTCCGATACTATGTCCGCGGGCACTCCATGAAGTCGAACGATTTCTCTAATATAGGTCCTAGCCATCTTTTACAAACTATCGTCCTTTTTAACCATTACGAAATGTGATGATTTCGTCAGTCAGTCGACGATCACCCAAATGGTGTTATAACCTCCCCTTGTGGTCGGTAAATCCGTGATAAAATCCATGGTTACCATTTTCCATTCCCATCCAGGGACTTCCAATGGCTGTAGTAGTCCTGAAGGTCACTGATGCTCAGCCTTGACTCTCTTACCATGTGAGACATCGCGCCATGAATTCTGCCACTTGGTTCTTCATGTTTACCCACCAAAAGTGTTTCTTCAAGTCTCGGTACATCTTGTTACCTCCTGGGTGTATCGTATATCTCGAACAATGAGCTTCTTCTAGAATCCGTCTTTTGAGCTTCTCCTCATGAGGTATGCATAACCGTCCCTTAAACCTTATAATTCCATCCTTGGAAATTGTAAACTCGGGTTTCTCGCCCTTAGCGATCTTGTCCTTAAACCCTTGAAGTTTTGTATCTCTCTCTTGAGTTAATCGAAGATCGTCCAATAGTTTTGATCTAACTGTGAGATTGGCGCAAATTAAACGAGCACCTTCATAAATGGGTTTTTGACTGCTCAATTCCTCAAGAGCTTGCCATTCTCGGACCATGAGTCGGTCCACTCTAGCCTTTCTACTGAGAGCATCGGCCACGACATTCGCTTTCCCTGGATGGTGTTGAATTTCACAATGGTAATCTTCCAAAAGCTCTACCCATCTTCTCTGTCGGAGATTAAGTTCATTTGGAGAAAATAGGTACTTGAGGCTTTTATGGTATGTAAACACAGTGAATTCAATGCCCTATAAATGATGTCGCCATTTCTTTAAGGAGAAAATTATTGAAGCAAGTTCGAGGTCTTGCATTGGATAATTCTTCTCGTGCATCTTGAGTTGCCTGGAAGCATATGCGATAACTTTACCATTCTGCATCAATACTGCACCAAGTCCATCCTTTGAAGTGTCACTATATACGACAAATCCTTGGGTTCCTTCTGGAAGTGTCAGTATCGGTGCGGTGGTAAGTCTCTTCTTGAGTTACTGGAAACTTGACTCGCATTTATCCGTCCATTCAAATTTTACTTGTTTCTGGGTTAGCCGGGTGAGGGGTCCCGCTATCTTCGAGAAGTCTTTGATGAATTTACGGTAGTAGCCCGCAAGTCCAAGAAAGCTTCGGATCTCAGTTACATTTTCTGGCCTCCTCCAATTCATAATAGTTTCTATTTTAGATGGATCTACTGCAATCCCTTCTCCAGAAATAATGTGGCCCGGAAACGCCACTTCCCTCAACCAAAATTTACACTTGATGTACTTGGCATACAACTTGTGCTGCCTTAGTGTATCCAACACTAGTCTAAGATGTCTCTCGTGATCTTTTTCCGACTTAGAGTACACGAGTATGTCATCGATGAAAATTACTACGAATTGGTCGAGATAGGGTTGAAATACTCTGTGCATTCAATTCATAAATGCCACAGGAGCATTTGTGAGTCCAAAAGGCATAACTACAAACTCGTAGTGGTTGTATCTAGTCTGGAATGCAGTTTTAGGAACATCTTCATTCTTAATCATTAACTGGTAGTATCCTTGTTGAAGATCGAATTTGGAATACACCATAGCTCCTTGGAGTTGTTCAAACAACTCATCTATCCTCGGGAGAGGATACCTGTTTTTAACTGTAACGCTGTTGAGTTCACAGTAATCTATGCAAAGCCTCAATGTTCCGTCCTTCTTTTTGACAAACAATACCAGAGCTCCCCATGGTGATGCACTGGGTTGTACAAAACCCACGTCGAGTAACTTCTGCAGTTGTACCTTCAACTCCTGCAGTTCCAGTGGTGCCATTCGATATGGTGCCTTTGCAATGGGTGCCTTCACAGGCATGATTTCGATATTGAATTCAACCTCTCTGTCAGGTGGTAGGGAGGTTAATTCTTCGGGAAATATGTTAGGGTATTCGGACACTACACGTATGGTTTTTATGCCCGACTTACTCTTGGGCTTGTTAATGATGAAGGCTAAAAATGTAACACCCCCAAGTTATTCAGAGTATATTACAGCGCCGTGAGCCCCGCCGTGGGACACACAAGGCTAAACATACGCGGAACTATAAAACTTGACCGAGAAGGTCTACATATAATGGGGAGAAAGACGATACAAAGGTATCCAAAAACATAACCAATGTATTCACAGACATTACATCACAAATCAATACTTCGGCAAACACAGGCCGGAACTTCAAGGAAAGAGGAAAACAATACTCGAGTATTCAATAATCAATCCAGTACAACAACACTGAATGGAAAACTCAAAACATAACTGGAAGACCAACACAGTATCACACTTGCCCACCATCTTCATGCCGACCTGCATCGCTGTCCGATCTCTGGAACTCAAATACATGAAACGATTTCCCATAAAGGGGTTAGCCGTCGAATAGCTAGTGCAAGTATATCAAGTATGAAACACAATACTCCTCGACAATAAAGTAAATGTAATCCGTCAATTCATCAATTTAAGACTAGTATTCCGAAATGACTAAAATCTCATGACGTACGTGAATGCCGTAGAAACGGTTCGTTCAGATCATACGCCGTTACATGTAGGAATGCCGTCAAAACGGTTCGTTCGTTACATGCCAATAATACATATATGAATGCCGTAAAAACGGTTCGTTCATAATATGCCATCAATATATCTATGAATGCCGTAAAAACGGTTCGTTCATATCATACCATCAATTCCTCTTACTTTCAAAGTCGAGAACGCACAATCATAAATGTATACTTGCCTTTGAGACATCGAGAAAATTGAACGGAGGAAGGGTATGAGTTCGGTAGGTCCAAGAACGTGCTTCCGGCACCTAAACGATTCGCAAGGAGTATGATAATCAATCATCCATATTCAAACTACATGAAGGAACTCCCCAAACCCGTCTACGATTCATAACGATATACGGATAATCAACTAAAGGTTGGAAAATCGTCCTAAATCTCACAAGTCCGAAAACGGCACAATCTAAACCATAAAATCGTAGGAAAAGTATACATACGGTATAGATACATCATAATCTCAAGGTTCTCAAACTTCACAACGGGTAAATCGGACAAATCTACGAAAAACCCCAAAATTTCCAAAAGGTAGGGTTCTAAGGATTTTTACCTTGATTCGGACGTTAGGAGGAATTATATGTTGAGAAATCCTTGTTCTCCAAGCAAATATATTGTTGTTAGAAGGAAGATCGCTTCCAATCGCCTAAGATCGCCTCTCCCGAGTGATTCCCGTCGAAAAGGAGTGAAGAAGGTGAGAAATGACGAAAATAAAGTCAACTGCCATATTTATATATGTCCCCTAGCGCACGCTACGCCTATCATTAGCGTGCGCTAGCGAAGTCACCGGATAGTCCAGTGGCTTTGCCGGTCTCGAAGGCGTGCGCTAATCATCTGTCTCAGCGTGCGCTAGCCCAAAATATGGCATTCGATCGGAGTCCGTAACTTACCGACTCGCCTCGCTCAATACTTAACGTGCGCTACCGCCAATGCTTAGCGTGGCGTTATGCTATAGCTTTAGCGTGCGCTTAGCCAAGCCTAGCGACGCTATCTCGATAGTCCGTAAAACCCGCAACTTCATCGCCTCGTTGACCGCCAGCGTGCGGCGCTACGGACGGATGTTAGCGTGCGCTACTATACATGGATAGCACGCGCTAACAAACTCCTAGCGTGCGTTAATCCGCCAGTCCAGAGAGCAGTCCGAATACTGGTTCTGACCTGACTGATCTTCTTAGCGCGCGCTACGGCTCAAAGCTAGCGTGCGCTAATCAAGCAGAATTAGCGTGCGTTAGCCTAGGCCTAGCGTGCGTTATATCTCCGTCCGTAACATTTCCGCAAGGTCCTAAACGACATGATCAACAACCAAACGAGATACGAAACTAAATAACAATATCAATAACATCTCCAAACATTTACAGAGGCCAACATAAGAGAAACGGCAAGGTCAAACAAATAATAAAAGTACGGGTATTACATTCTCCTCTAAAAAGAAGTTTCGTCCAAACTTAAGAAATAAATAGTTCGGGGTATTCCACCCGCATCTTCTCTTCCGTCTCCCAAGTTGCCTCCTCGACTCCATGTCTCGACCATTGCACTTTAACCAGGGAATGGTCTTATGCCGGTTGTTTCTCGCGACGCCAAGAATCTTCACGGGTCTCTCCTAAAGGTAGTATCCTCGCCACGTCAATCTCACCGTAGTCGATGATGTGGCTCGATCCAGACGTACTTCCTCAACCGAGACACATGAAAAACACTATGGACGTGACTCAAAGCCGAGGCAACGCCAAGCGATAAGCTAAATCCCCAACTCGTCTAAAATCTCGAAAGGTCCGATATACCTCGGACTAAGTTTCCCTTTTCCCGAAGCGAAAACTCCACGGTCGGCGACACCTTGAGTAAGACATGATCCCCACTTCGAACTCCAAGGGTCGACGACGAGTATCGCATAAGATTTCGACAACTCGGGCGGCCAATAATCGGTCCGGATAATAGTAATCTTTTCCTTAGTCTCCATCAACATATCCGGCCCGTCCCCAACTAGTTCGAAGCCTCGTCCCAACATAATGGCGACCTACATCGCCTACCATAAAGTGCCTCGAAGGGTGCCATTTGGATCGACGCATGCCAACTATTATTGTAAGCAAACTCGATCAACGGCAAGTGAAGCTCCCAATCATTACTCCGCCTAAGGCACAAGCCCGTAACATATCTTCCAACGTTTGAATCGCCCTCTCTGTCTCACCATCCGACCGAGGATGAAAAGAAGTGCTCAATCTCAACTCGCACCCAAAGCCCGATGAACGGCTCCGCCAAAAGTGCGATTTAAACGGCCATCTCGATCGAAACAATGGTTTTGGGGGCACCATGTAACCTCACGATCTCAAAGAATAAAGGTTCGAGCGCCTATCCGCCCCCAAGTATCCTTAATACCCAAAAAGTGTGCGACTTGGTCAACCGATCGACAACTACCCAAATCATATTCATTCCGGCCCGAGTTCTCGCATGCCAACATGAAATCCATAGAAATGTCTTCCCACTTCCACTCGGGAATGGGAAGCGGTTTCAACAACCCCACGGCCGTTGATGTTCGATCTTGACTTGTTGGCACGTCAAGCACCGTAGTACAAACTCCGTAACATCCTTCTTCATGTTATTCCACCAAAAATTTCGCTTCAAATCTTTGTACATCTTACTCGTCCCGGGGTGGATTGAGTAAGGCGTAGTATGCGCTTCTTGGAGAATTCTCTGTCTCAACTCTAAATCGCTCGAACACAAAGCCTGCCCTGAAATCTCAGAATACTATCCTCGTGTACCATAAAGCCAGGAGCTTTTCCTTTAATTACATCTTCCTTCAATTGAGAAATCATCGGGTCACTCCACTGCTTCCCTTTGATGTCATCAACTAAAGACGAAGTAATTTCGAGAGTACACAATTGCCCTGCACTCTTTGAAGACAAACTTCTATCCCTTGCTAAATTTATTCATTACTAATTTTCGTCTGAGGTGTAAGAACCTCGAGCATTTGAAGAGATGCCGATTTGCGGCTCAACGCATCCGCAACGACATTAGCTTTTCCGGGGTGGTAAAGAATATCCAAATCATAATCCTTTATCAACTCTAACCAACGCCGTTGTCTCATATTCAGCTCCTTCGATCAAAATATATTTCGACTCTTGTGATCGGTATAAATCCGCACGGCGAACCATACAAATAATGTCGCCAAATCTTGAGTGCGAAGACAATTGCGGCTAATTCCAAATCGTGAGTAGGATAATTCATTTCGTAAGGCTTTAATTGTCGTGACGCAAAAGCTATTGTCTTATCATGCCGCATAAGGACACAACCTGTGCCTTGACCAAGCGCCATCAGAACCGCAAAGCCTTCGCTACCATGTGGTAAAGTTAGAATCGGCGCTGAAGTCAATCGTCTCTTTAGTTCATCGAAGCTCTGCCTCTCATCCGTCCAAACAAACTTTTCGGTCTTCTCGGAGTAATTTCGTAAGTGGTCGAGCGAGTTTCGAGAACCCTCGACAAACCGACGGTAATACCCAAAGAAGGCCCAAAAAGCTACTAACCTCCTTAACATTTTTAGGCGGTGCCCAATCTAGCATCGCCGATCTTCTCAAGGGTCTACACGAACCCCTTCGGCCGAAATCACATGGCCGAGAAACATAACTTCTTCCAACCAAAACTCACATTTCGAGAATTTTGCATAGAGGTGCTCGGTTCTCAAAATGTCTAAAACCAAACGCAAGTGTCGGGCATGTTCCTCCTTATCTCGAGATTAAATTAAGATGTTGTCAATAAAGACGACTACACACCTGTCGAGGTACTCGATGAATATATTATTCATTAACTGCATGAATACTGCCGGCGCATTAGTCAACCTGAAAGGCATAACTACAAATTCATAATGCCCATATCTCGTCCGAAATGCCGTCTTCTAACGCCCGACTCTCACCCCGAGTTGGTAATACCGGATCTTAAATCAATTTTCGAGAAAACTGCAGCCCCTTGCAATTGATCAAATAAATCGTCTATACGTGGCAAAGGATACTTGTTCTTGATGGTTACTTTGTTTAGCTCACGGTAGTCAATGCACAAACGTAGCGAACCATCCTTCTTCCTCACAAAAAGAACAGGCGCGCCCCAAGGCGAAGCGCTCGGTCCGATATACCCTTTTTCCGAAGTTCTCCTAACCGATTCTTCAATTCTTGCATTTCTAAGGTGCCATTCGGTAAGGTGCTTTAGAAATCGGAGCCGCATCTCGGCTCTAAGTCCACGGTAAACTCTATTTCTCGATCCGCGTAATCCCGGAGGTCATCCTAAAACGTCAGATACTCATTAACAACCGGAATCGAGAGAGATCGACTTCGTTTCCTTCCATTTTCAAGGCATAACACCAATAGCCCGCACAACCTTTATTCAAAAGTTTTACGGCCTTCATGGCACTGATAAGTAACTTGGGTAGTCCCGACTTACGCCCCAAAAATGAGTACTCAGACCCGTCTTCAGTCATCATGGTGACAACCTTGGTACGGTAATTCATAATCGCTTGATGACTATCAAGCCAATCCTCACCGAGGATTACATCCTCGCCTTCCATATCAACTACAATCAGGTTCGATAACCATTCCATACCGGATATAATCACCGGAAAATCTCTAATCTCCCGGTTCCCCACAATTCTATCCCCGCTAGGCAGTCTCACGATGAAGGGATCACAAGTAGTCACACAAGTTATATTCAAACGGCGTACACACTCCAAAGAAATAAAAGAATGTGTAGCACCCGAATCAAAAAGTACACGGACTGGATGAGATAGAATATGAATGGTACTGGCCACCGCCGCGTCGTTCGTTTGCTCGCGCATCTCATAAACCCGTGGTTGTACCGAACCGACACTAGAGTTTCTCCAAAGATTCTCGACCCGTCCCCGGCCCCTGCCGAAATTCTGCTGAGGTTGACCAAAAGATTGCCGCTGATTAATACCTTGATCAAGTGGTGTTGGGGCAGAAGCCCGAGTGTCCAAAGTCTGGTTCGGCTCGGAGCAGTAAACCGCTCTATGCCCCATCTGTCCACACGTGTGACACTTTAAGGGTGGAAAGTAGCATTCCGAATTCAAGTGGCCTGGGCGGCCACAGTTATAGCAAGTCACCGTGCGATTTGAGGTACCTGGAGTGGAACGGTAACCCCTCTTCCCTTTATTAGAACGCGACGACTGTCCGGCGAAACGGTTAGTCGTCTGAGACTTCTGAAAGTTGCCACCTTTAGATCCAGAAAAATTTCCCGCAACTTTCTGTTTCTTCGGTTCTTCAACGGTATCGTTGTCGGGGCTCAACATATCATGGGCCAAAGCTCTGTCTTGATACTCTTTTAGTGTGGTACAAGCAAATCCGGCCATGTACCGCCGTAAATCCAAATTCATCCGCATATCAAAATAACGGATCTTATCACGCTCGTTACGCACTTGATCCTTCACATGGATCAATTGTTGGTTGTACTCACGATCGCTGCGAAACGGGAATATCCCGTGGTTTAGCCTCGAAGAAGGCTCGATTCGCTCTCTCGCACGGCCAAGGGCAAAACTCGCCTCCAGGAGCTCCTTAAATTCATCCCACGTGGCAATACGATCCTGTGGCTTGATGACCTTCCACCAAGTAGCGGCCTCCTTAGTGAGGAAATACTGAGCAATTGGTACTTTCCTCACCTCGGGGCAATCAACCGCCTCGAAAATCTTCTCTAATTCCGCTAGCCAGTCTTCCCAGCCTAACGGGTCTGTGGCACCGCCAAACTGTGGAGGGTGCATACGGATTACATTCTGGAGCAAGGCATCCGTGTTTGGGTTCGGGTTATTCATCTGAACGGTTTGGGCCAAAATAGTCATTTGAGTAGCCAATTGTTGAAGTGCATTCGCCACTCCAACGTCCGCGTTGTTCCCCTGACCGTCTGATTGGTCGTGCTGACTCTCGGTGTCGGGATGCACCGAGTTCGACAAACTGGGGTTGGTCGACCCGGCTGCTGTGCTGATGGAAACGGCCGCGCCACGTGCTCTTCGTCGTCCACGGCCACGTGCACGGCCACGGCCCCTACCAGCTGACATACTGAAGAACACACAAGGTACGTAAGCACAATTCAAACACACGTCATTAAGGTGATCGATTCTCAAGAACATCCATAGATGAAGCATAATGAATAAGGAAACATCAGAAGAGTAAGAGGTCTTACAAGTACCGGTCGCACTGTGATGATGGCAGAGTAGTGATACTGTGGAAAATTGACGACTCATTCGACCCAAAAGACCGACAGCCTAGGTATCCATAGACCTAAGCTCTGATACCATATTCGTAACACCCCCAAGTTATTCAGTATATTACGGCCACGTGAGCCCCGCCGTGGGACACACAAGGCTAAACATACGCGGAACTATAAAACTTGACCGAGAAGGTCTACATATAATGGGGAGAAAGACGATACAAAGGTATCCAAAAACATAACCAATGTATTCACAGACATTACATCACAAATCAATACTTGGCAAACACAGCCGAACTTCAAGGAAAGAGGTAAACATTACTAGAGTATTCAATAATCAATCCAAGACAACAACACCGAATGGAAAACTCAAAACATAACCGGAAGACCAACACAAGATCACACTTGCCCACCATCTTCATGCCGACCTGCACTGTCCGATCTCCCGGAACTGAAATACATGAAACGTATTTCCCATAAAGGGGTTAGCCGTCGAATAGCTAGTGCAAGTATATCAAGTATGAAACACAATACTCCTCGACAATAAAGTAAATGTAATCCGTCAATTCATCAATTTAAGACTAGTATTAGGAATGACTAAAATCTCATGACGTACGTGAATGCCGTAGAAACGGTTCGTTCAGATCATACGCCGTTACATGTAGGAATGCCGTCAAAACGGTTCGTTCGTTACATGCCAATAATACATATATGAATGCCGTAAAAACGGTTCGTTCATAATATGCCATCAATATATCTATGAATGCCGTAAAAACGGTTCGTTCATATCATACCATCAATTCCTCTTACTTTCAAAGTCGAGAACGCACAATCATAAATGTATACTTGCCTTTGAGACATCGAGAAAATTGAACGGAGGAAGGGTATGAGTTCGGTAGGTCCAAGAACGTGCTTCCGGCACCTAAACGATTCGCAAGGAGTATGATAATCAATCATCCATATTCAAACTACACGAAGGAACTCCCCAAACCCGAACGATATACGGATAATCAACTAAAGGTTGGAAAATCGTCCTAAATCTCACAAGTCCGAAAACGGCACAATCTAAACCATAAAATCGTAGGAAAAGTATACATACGGTATAGATACATCATAATCTCAAGGTTCTCAAACTTCACAACGGGTAAATCGGACAAATCTACGAAAAACCCCAAAATTCCCAAAAGGTAGGGTTCTAAGGATTTTTACCTTGATTCGGACGTTAGGAGGAATTAGATGTTGAGAAATCCTTGTTCTCCAAGCAAATATATTGTTGTTAGAAGGAAGATCGCTTCCAATCGCCTAAGATCGCCTCTCCCGAGTGATTCCCGTCGAAAAGGAGTGAAGAAGGTGAGAAATGACGAAAATAAAGTCAACTGCCATATTTATATATGTCCAGTCTAGCGCACGCTACGCCTCTATCATTAGCGTGCGCTAGCGAAGTCACCAGATAGTCCAGTGGCTTCTGTCGGTCTCGTTAGCGTGCGCTAATCATCTGTCCCTAGCGTGCGCTAGCCCAAAATATGGCATTCAGTACTGGAGTCCAGAACTTACTGACTCTGCCCTGCTCAATACTTAACGTGCGCTACCGCCAATGCTTAGCGTGCGTTATGCTATAGCTTTAGCGTGCGCTAGCCGAAGCCTAGCGTACGCTATCTCGATAGTCGTAAAACCCGGCAACTTCATCGCCTCGTTGACCAGCCCGGTAGCGTGCGCTACGGACGGATGTTAGCGTGCGCTACTATACATGGATAGCGCGCGCTAACAAACTCCTAGCGTGCGTTAATCCGCCACCCAGAGCAACCAACCGGGTTCTCGACATGACTGATCTTCTTAGCGCGCGCTACGGCTCAAAGCTAGCGTGCGCTAATCAAGCAGAATTAGCGTGCGTTAGCCTAGGCCTAGCGTGCGTTATATCTCTGGTCCAGAACATTTCCGCAAGGTCCTAAACGACATGATCAACAACCAAACGAGATACGAAACTAAATAACAATATCAATAACATCTCCAAACATTTACAGAGCGTCAACATAAGAGAAACGGCAAGGTCAAACAGTCAATAAAAGTTCGGGTATTACAAAAAATCCGGTTGCCCCTTTGGCAACTGCCTTCCTAGCCTTGATAGCTGATATTATAGGTGCTAGGTTGACTCTAGCATCTCCAATTAATTCCACAATTGGTTTGTTAGGTTCGCAAAACCTAACTATCTTAGAATGCAATCCAATTGTGCGTAGTGCTTAGACAACCAATCCACTCTTAGGATGACGTTATACTCTAATATTGGATGCACTACTAAATCGGCAGAGTAACAGTTACCATTGATGATCACATCACACGCAGAATGGACTTTATCCGCTAGCTGACCAACTCCCATCAGGGTAGATACTTCTAGACATAATGGTAATGATTCTAATAGTCTATCAAGTTTCTTAGAAAAATGTGATGCAACAAACGAGTGGGATGATCTTGGATCTATGAGTGTTCGTGCAAGTTGATTAGATATTGGGAGTGTACCTTCCACCACATCGTTGTTCTCTGGTGCCTCCTGACCAGTCAATGCGAATACTCAAGTTGGGGCTTTCCCTTTGTTGTTTCCTGATTTGGCTGCAGTAGCTGGTTTGATCGCCCGGGTGTTCATATCTGGGCATTCTCGAATTTGATGATCTGGGTTGCCACAACGTAGGCACTTTCCGAGCTTCCTCCAACACAACTCTGACTTATGCCCTTTCCTACCACAGTGGGTGCAAGGCGCTGATGGTTTGTTGACACCTGGTGCTTTTGCTCCACTCGAGCTTCCTTGAGTTCCCGTCCTCTTAAACTTCTGTGGTGGCATTGATGTTGGTCGGGTAGCAGGCCTCTTGGTGTTGTTGGAGAAATAGATTTGCTGTTGAGCTAACCTCGCAGTTTCGTTCTCGATCCGGGTGGCGGCTTCCACTGCTTGGGTAAGTGTCGTCAGCTGAACAGTTAGAAGGCTCTGTTGAAGCGACTGCCTCAGTCCTCTAGTGAACTTATAGAGCTTGTCCTCCTCATTTGTTACCAATCCCGGTGCGAATTTAGACAACCTGTTAAACTGGGCTTCATATTGAGCAACTGTCATGGCTCCTTGCTTCAAGTGGTAGAACTCATCTCGTCTAGCCTCTCTGGTTGCTGCTGACACATATTGAGTTCGGAAGTCGGTCAGGAAGTTAGCCCATGTCCTAGCACGGTTTTCTCTCGTCCAGCGCTCGTTGACACTCCTACACCAGTCATGAGCTGCGGCCTCGAGTCAGAATGTAGCTAGTGATATCCGCTGTTCATCAGTATACCGAAGGGCGTTGAAAATTCCTTCAATTCTCTCCAGCTACAGTTCGGCTTTGATATCGTCGGGTTCCCCGTCAAAGGTAGGCGGGTTGAAGCATAGGAATCTTTCTAGTTGCTATAACCATAACATACATCTTTAAAAACATGCATTTACACAAGAATTTCATATTAGTACATGCTTCCACTGTAACGCCCCGATTTCGCTAATACATTTATTGTGAATTATAGAAAACATATTCAATTTTATTAAATTAAGGCCCGAATAATTTATCGTTTAATTCATTTTATTTCATGATCATGCAATTTTATTTGTGCCATTATTATTCATGACAAGTCATGTGATTCGTTTCGTTGTATTTCTCATTTTAATTCATTGTTTCATCTCGTCGTTTCTAGGCCCAAGTCAAATTTTAAGCGATATTAATCGTTACCCTTAAGATTCCACAAGTCCATTTTAATTAATTTTAATTTATTCACTTTGGGCCGGCCTAAGCCAAACCCATTATAATACTCACCGAATCCTACAATTAATTAGAGCCCAATTATCATTATAATATCCAGCCCAATTCCTATTTTATTGTCTAACCCAATACCCGGCCCAAATGCCAAGCCCAACATTCTCACTCACTCACACACGATGAGAACATGGGAGAGTTTTCCTGCATTAACCACCTTAGTGGAGGTGATGGGATATTAATCGTGATTAATAAAATCAGTATAAGAAGGAAAAACACCTACAAATTCACGATGAACAGCAGAAAACACACACTACATCTCATTATACAAAAAATTATACACCGAAAATCTCATACACCAAAATACGCATTGCAAAGAAACTTGATTTGCAAAATTACACAAAGAAATTCTACACCACCAGAGCAATCCGCAGTAATCGCTTGCTCAATTCCCTCGATTTCACAAAGAAACACACCGTAAGTTCGCTTTTCTCTTCAGACCTCAACCGCAAACATGTAGTTAGTCACCGCCAATTTTCTTCCGCTTCCGGGTCATCGCCACCTGGCTTTATGGCACGTCTGGGCAAGCCTCAAATCCCAAACCAAAACCAAAGTATAATTTTCATTTCAAAATCGAACTCATTGAAACCTACCTCGGAAGTTTTCTATCTTCTTCTTCGGCTCCGACAGATCCAGACACCTTACTCCACTGATGTCGACTCAAACCAACCGGCGTATTCTCCTTAGCCAACGATTCCGCCGCCGAGATTAGCCAATCCAGAGTCTGCCATCGCCGTTCGCCAGAACTGGACGGAGCTTTGACTGCCGAACCGAGGCTAAGATTTAGGGCTAGAGTTGGCGCCGCTGTCCCCTCGATTCGACGAGGCGCCAGAGTTGATTTCCATGAGAGGGAGAAGGGGAATCGAGTCGGGGAGACGACGATTGTTTCTTTGTTCTCTTTCTTTCTATGGGTTTTGATCGGGCTGGGGGTAGGGATTATGTTGGCCGATTTTAATCCAATTGGGCCAATATTTTCCCCGGCCCAAATCCATTATTTGTACCCTATTTATTCAGCCCATTTTAATTTAATTCTTTACCCAACTTCAAGCCCAAATCAGTCTAAGTTCAATTTTATTTTGAGTCAAATAAATTCCTTCAATTCCAGCCCTCAGATAGTTAATTCTTACGGATTAATTCCAATCAGTCTTATAACCCCTTCAATTTCAGTCCTTAAATATTTAATTCCTTCAATTTTACCTCAATCAACTTTCCAATAATTAAAATTCAACATTTTCCATCCAAACCATTAAATACGTGGATTTCTCAAATAATAACAATATTCAATTTAAATTATGTCTTGTATTTTATCTTCAATTATAGTAGAGTATTAATAATAAACTATTATCATTATTTGTAGATAATAAAAGATTTACGGGCCTAGAATTTGTCGAGTCAAGCATCTCATCACATTCAAGTTCAAGAATCGCATTTTATCCAGTGTGGGGATTTATTACGCTTTTGTTTATTTTAATTGCTTTATATATTGTCTCGTATGTGCGTGAAATCAGGGAAGCACTTAAATGTGCAATCGAAGCACTTAAATGTGCAACGATCGAAAGCACTTAAATGTGCAATCGATCGAAGCACTTAAATGTGCAAATCACCAAGCACTTAATTGTGCATAAAGCCTTCTGCCAGCCGACGGGCATCGAATTTATCACCATGTTGTTTATACTTGCTAATATATTTAGTAATTAACGTAGACATATTGCGTACTCTCCACACTGAGCGAGTTGGAAGCGCACCCCACTATTTACCCCTTTTCAGGTTGAGGAGCTCGGTGTGGCATGCGCTTGAGAGTGGAATGATCAAGCCTATGACTAGATATTTATTTATTTAATGTTATTTTTCTCAAACCATGTTTTATGAACGATTGTTCCATTTGTTTTATTTTAACGACAAAGTATATTTTTATTTAATGGTGACTTGGGACTATTACTTGCGATTATTAAGTTCGTCTTTTTAAAATGTATTTCCGCTGCAAAATTTTTTATTTATTCTACTTAAAATTTGAAGAATTATATTTTAGAAAAGTGGTCGCTACATAAGTGGTATCAGAGCAGGTTTACGGTTCTGTAGACTCATTAAAATGGTTTCTTTTTCTAAACTGAAATTTCATTTCCGCAAGTAATCAAATATTTTTAGCAATTATGATCATCCATCTCTGCCGCTCCACGTCAACTCCAAGGTACATTAAGTTATTATTCATTCTGTGATAAATGCAGTTCACCAGATCAACCATGATTCATGAATTACAGATGCATCTTCAGTCTATTTTGTGCATAAGAATTTTATGATAAAATATTTGGGCATGAAATTGTTTTCTTGTAAATTCATAAGTATGTGTATGACATGCGTAAATCACCATTGCTAGAAATCTCTAGTTCTCAACCCATAGATGCAATGCAATTTCTTCATCTTATTCGTCTCTCTCGTTGGGCAAGTACTGAGGGATCATTGAGTATGATATGCCTTAGGATAATGGCAACTCGTAAACGTGGACGCCCAACTAACCGAGGTGGAGATAATCTCGGTGGTGAAAATGCCAACCTTGGTGCTGGTGGTGGTGATAATGGAGGACAAAATAACCACAACAATAACGTGCCAGCTCCTACTCAGGCACAGGTTGTGCAAAAAAAAAAAAAAAAATTCCGACGTTTCACACCACCATCATTCAACGGTCGAGAAGGACTAGCATTTGTTGAAGAATGGTTCATGTCACTCGAGCGTACCTTTGAGATCATTGGGTGCACTTATGCGCAAAGAATTCTTTGCGGCCAATACCAAATGGTGGTGGATGCTGGACGCTGGTGGATAAGCTATTGGTGTTTGAGGCCGGCGGCCGAGCATGCTGCATTAACATGGGATCGGTTCAAGAAAATAGTGATGGAGCAGTACTACCCACAGCATACACTGACCATAAAAGTTTGAAGTATCTTTTCACACAGAAGGACCTTAACATGAGACAAAGGCGATGGTTAGAATTGGTGAAGGACTATGATTGTACTATTTATTACCATCCGGGTAAGGCTAATGTGGTAGCTGATGCCTTGAGTCGGAAGACTAGAGGCGAGTTAGCTTGCTTGACCGATCAGGAGAGTTTGATAAAGGAGTTCTCCCAGTTGAGGATTGAGGTAGTTGAGTCTTCAAAACATTCGAAAGCAATCCTATCATCTTTGGTCTTGCAACCAAACTTGAGGGATAAGATTAAGGAGGCTCAACCACGTGATAAGTTCTTGTGCAAGATGAAGGATCGAGCACAAGCTGTGAGTATTGAGAAGTTTGTCGTTTCCGCAGACGACGTTTTGACTTATGATGGGAGGTTATGTATTCCTAAGGATCCATCCCTTAAGAAGCAAATCCTTGAAGAAGCTCACAATGCACCATACTCCGCTCAACCGGGAGGTACAAAGATGTACCACGACCTGAAGAAGTTCTTTTGGTGGAGAGGAATGAAACGGGACATTGGTGTATTTGTGGAAAGGTGTATGATATGTCAGCAGGTGAAGGCAGAACACCAACGGCCAGGAGGTTTACTTCAACCGTTAGAAATCCCAGAATGGAAATGGGAGCATATCACAATGGATT
The DNA here is from genome assembly GCA_033398695.1 of Orobanche coerulescens. Taxonomy (NCBI): domain Eukaryota; kingdom Viridiplantae; phylum Streptophyta; class Magnoliopsida; order Lamiales; family Orobanchaceae; genus Orobanche; species Orobanche coerulescens. The sequence continues at coordinate 59,652,649 of CM065806.1, forward strand.
TCGTGGTTGGTCTGCCACGAACAGTGAGGAAGAACGATGCTATCTGGGTGATAGTAGATCGTTTGACGAAGTCATCTCATTTTCTACCCGTGATGATGACTTACAGTATGGAACAATGTGCACAGATTTATATCCGGGAGATTTTGAGGCTACATGGTGTTCCAGTGTCAATCGTATCAGATAGAGATCCGCGATTTACGTCGAAATTTTGGAAGAGTCTTCAAAGTGCTTTGGGCACTAAGTTGAATTTCAGTACTGCATATCATCCGCAAACCGATGGTCAATCTGAGCGGACTATCAAGACACTTGAAGACTTGTTGAGGGCGTGTGTTCTTGATACTGGTGAGAATTGGGAGAATATTTTGCCGTTAGTGGAGTTTGCTTATAACAATAGTTACCAAGCAACTATACAAATGGCCCCGTATGAGGCTCTGTACGGAAGGAAATGTCGATCGCCCTTTATTGGAGTGAGGTTGGAGAAGAAAAAATTTTGGGTCCGTAATTGATCGAGCAGACTGTAGAGAAGATAGCCGAAATCAGAAGTAGAATTAAGACTGCCCAGGATCGGCAGAAGTCTTATGCGGATAAACGGAGGAAGGATATCAAATTTGAGATTGGAGAGAAGGTGTTCCTGAAAGTAGCGCCGATGAAAGGAGTAATACGATTCGGTAAAAAGGGAAAGCTACAGCCTCGTTATATCGGACCTTTTGAGATTTTGGGTCGTGTTGGTGATCTTGCTTATAGTTTGGCATTGCCGGTGGAATTATCAGGAGTGCACAATGTCTTTCACGTCTCCATGCTGAGAAAATGCGTACATGATCCTGATCATGTATGCAATTTCAAAGAGTTGCATGTAGCCAAGAATCTGACTTATGAGGTGTAATATCCGGAATTTCTATTACTATTGTTTAATGTTATCCGAGTTATGTTGTACAGCATGGAATCTGTACAGTATGGGTAAAATAATTAAAGGACCGAGACATCTGTATTTGTATAATTGTCGTACTTGGTCGACAATTGGATGTAAGAAGTATATGTATTCAGTATGCCGTATGTTCGTATTCTGTATGTTGAGACGTTGGACAAGAATATCTGAAAATGGCTAAGTGTAACATTATTAGCGCACGCTAATAATCATGAGTAGCGCACGCTAACGTGCAGGATTAGCGCACGCTACGTTTATAGGTTAGCGTACGCTAGTGCAGACAGATCGGAAGGAATCTGCGTGTGGACTCGGCTGCTTTCGGCGCACGTTCTGATAAGTCAACGGATGTTGTAATGTAGTGTTAGCGCACGCTAATGCATGTTGATTAGCGCACACTAACTGTATATTGGACAAAAAGGAATCTTATCCTAGTCAGAGTGCCGGGCGTGTGGACCCGTGTTCGGAGCATACTGCATAAACGAGTCAACTAATGTTAGCGCACGCTAAACGCAAGGACTTGCGACGCTAGAGAGTGTAAATTACGACGCTAATGCATGGGCATTACGACGTAAGCTCATGTACGAAGCCGCATGTAGTCTCGGACTACGATAGCGCACGCTAACAAAGGTCGATTAGCGCACGCTAAAGCCTTAGCGCACGCTAAACATGAGATGTTAGCGCACGCTAGTAATGCGCCTATATAAGGGACAGACGGGTATTATGAAGCATTTCGTCCATTCTTTCACTTTCAATGACAGAGAGATTTGGGAGGTTCTTGAGGTTCCCAAGCACGGTGAGGTGGTGATCTTTAACAAGATTAAAGATGGAAATCATGGATTAAAGCTTTGTTCTTGAAATCATTGGTGATTCTTGGAAATGGATTCAACCACGAAATCAATCCATTCCTTCATAAAGGTAATCACTTTTCATCTTTGGATTTCGTTTTGGATTGAATGTTGATGATTATTACATAAACAAGTTTGACAAGCATGATTATGAGATGGTATACGGAGTATGATGATATTAATATGATTCTTGTGATTTAGATTGTGTCGTTCGCTTTTCTTGAGATAAGTGGATTAATCCTTCTCCTCCTTTCGGATGTTGATGTTATTGTAGATGATTACTCTTTGTAATGGAAGATTAAGGAAGTGTGGTTACGTTCTTGACGCTTCGTGTATTAATATTAAGGAAGATGATATATGGATATAGAACTTGGATTATAAGTTGGATGATTGTTTATATGTTAAAGGATATCGGATTTCGTTGTTTTGATAGCTTTGAACATGATTTAATCACTTAGTGTTCTTGAAATCGCCATAAGTTGATCGCATTCAAAAAACATGCATCTGTCTAAAGATTAGCGCACGCTACGCCATCGCCTAGCGTGCGCTAACGGGAGCAACTTAGCGCACGCTACGTTAGGTGATTAACGTGTGCTAAGCCGAGAAAGTGCGGTATTTTCGTGTTGTGGTTGTAAATTCGCTTTGGTTTGAGTAGGATTGATTCGACTAGTGTTTAATCGAGATATTGTCGAGCCGTTGGGTTTGTGAATTGGTTTTATCGATTGTTGATTGTTATCGAACTTGTTGTCTATCGACATCGTAATAGGTTGAGAATATTGATCGGTGATTACAACCGTGTGTTGCGGTCGAGCTCGAGTATGTTCGTGAATTGCTTTTGTCGGGACCGAGGGACTTGTAGATGACGGCAATGGAATTGGTAATGACTTCATCGGTATCGAGGTAAGTTATTACTTGCTCGATTCATAATATTTAATGAATGGTTTCCGTTTCATTCGTATAATTCAGATAGCAATGTTTATAATCGTAATCACAGGAGATTTGAGATTATAAATCGTATTCGAAGTTTTGGGAATCTAAATCATAATGTATATGATTTACTTTTGTTATTGGTATACTTGTATATCGAGCATATATTGTGCTAAAGACGAAGATATGAATTATACGCAATCCGTGATACTTTGGACCGCCGAGTATTGAGGATAATGGTTCATGATGGTTTAGACATTGAGATCGTTCTCGAAGAACTCGGGCAAGTACTCTAATCATTTTTATCATTTGTGTTGATCATGTCGTGATACATTCGTATCGTTGTTGTAATGCATTTGTGCATTGATGTTGTAGTGTATTGTGTATTGATGTTTTGTGCGCTTGTGCATTGTTGTCATATGTCCACCTCGTGTTGGTCCGACGGATCATCGGGGATCTATGCTAGCGCTACCGGATCATCGACAGTTTTCCACCACGGTTGGTCCGACGGGTCATCGTGGGATCTAGGCAGTGAACGCTGGATCATCGGATTACCTACGTGTTGTTGTTGTGCATATGTATATTATGGATTTGCCATAAGTATACATTGTCGTTATTCTTGTGATCATATTGACGTTGTCATATGAGTATGCATTTGTAGGTCTTGTGTTAGGACCATGTCCGTATGTTGTGTTGATCGATCTCGGATTAGACCGACGTGATGGAAATGGTATTTCGTATCTTGAGGTATGTTCCGTATTTCCTTGATACTTGTCTTTGATGGACAATCGATTTTCGTATTGGAATTGTCGACGTTATCCGATGGACTGAATTGGCCAGAGTTGGTATAATTTCCGTATCGCGAGTTATGATAATGTTTTTGAGAACCTTGGGTATTGTTGAGATACCGTATAGATATTTTGGTATTATCTCATGGTGATGTTAAGGATACGAATTGTGGATTTTCGTAAAGTTAAGACGGTAAGATTACATTGGTCGTATTCTTACTTAGTATTTCCATTGATATGTAATTATTGACGTGATGTGATGGTTATCTTTGTTGGATATTATGGCTGACCCCGTCGTGGGCTTTCTTTTTAGGTTCTTGGATTACCAAGCTTGTAGCGGTCGTGGAGAGATGAGCTTCCCGGAGGATACTGGCTAGAACATGTATTTGTGTATTGAGTTTCTGTTCAGTTGTTGTATTCCGCTGCTAGAGTATTTTAATCGTTTGTCTTTTTCCGCTGCGTGAGTATTTTTAAATGGTCTTTTGGTAATTGGTAACTTAGGTTACCTTGGCGATCGTTCTCTAAATCTATTCTGTCGGTACGTGTAAGCGATAGCTTAACGTATGTACTTAAACTGTTGAGTCTTGGCATTTCGGGCCTTGTGGTTTCAAATGAGTTTTTACGACGGTTTGATAAACGAGTTTTATAAATCTTCGAATGGTTTTAATAGATAATACCGTCGTTAGCCTCTTGGGCGTTTTGTAAATGTTTGCGAAAATTTCTTTCAGCCTTGTGGGTTCCATCTCGGGGCCCACGGCGCTGTAATATTCCCGGTCGGATCTGGGGGTGTTACAGAATATGGTATCGGAGCTTAGGTTGAGAAAACCTAGGCATTTGGGTCGAGTTGGGTCGTGCTTTTGTCGTGTCATTCGAGTTGTCGGTTGACAAGTGTTTGAGCTCTGGGTTTTTGTTGTTCACTCGGGCTTGTGCGTTATGTGATTTACCAGTGTGGTACTGGGATTGTTGTAACTTTTTCAAATGGTGTTAACGTGTTTCTTCAGATAAAGTTGTGTTGTGTTCTCGAGTTGCACTGAGTTTGCAAAATGTGTGTTTTGAAAATATCCATGTCGAGTAATTTCTAGAGTCGAGACATGTGCCAGTATCACGGGGAATCGTCGGCTTCACGATCTATAAGTATTGGATTTTTGAATTGCATTGAGATTTATTGTCGTTCTAAGTTGATATGTTCTGAGGTTCAGAAAGATATTATACGTCACAGTATGAGATGACAGAATTGGGACAGGATTGATGATCTTGAAAAGTTATGATTTTGGAAATCAGTATGTCGATTAAGTTTTGGAACGGAGCTGTGCATTTGGGAGAAATATTGTGGATTGTTCAGGAGAACATGTAGTCATGTTAATTCATTTTGAGATATATGAACTGTTTTTGAGCATTTGAAAATGATACTTTTCAAAATGAATGTTTTACGGATGTTTTACCGTAAATGATTTTTGGGCCGAAACCCAATAGATTTTTTGAAATTGTTTTATAACTCAGGACTTGGGGTCCGAAAAAGAGTTTCCTACTTTTTAAGCTTCTTGTAATGCGGAACGAGATACGGGCTGAGACCCTAATATTTCAAAAGACTTTTCTGTTTTCTTAAAACTCCCGAGACTTGTAAAAGACTTTATCAATCATTTATCTATGTCGTTCTCGCCTTTCGGGGTTACGGATTACTTGTTCAAAAGAAACTTCTCGGGAAGCCTTTCGCTGTGTTGATTTGTTTCAATATTTTGTCATAGCATAGTTGAGGTGATCCAGAATGGGATATGGTCGACGTTGTGAGCCATATGGATAAAGGAGTTTTGGTCGGAGTTTATTTATTGAGATTTTGAAACTCTATCGTGTGGTTTTCCAATGGAATGTCAGTGGAATTTGTGACGAGTCGAATTGGTATACAGGAGTATAGATGCGGTCAATCATTTGCATAGTTTTCATTTTTAAAACTTCAAATCGTGTGGATTCGAAGGAAATCAAGTATCGAACACTTGGCATTTGCGAGCCAGTTTAATTTTTCGAAAATTAATTTCGTAGTGTTACGAAATTTTATTTTTTTAGTTTTGAAATTTTTGATAGAACTTTAGAAAATTGTCTTCGTGACAAGAATATATGATTTCAAACTGGTTTTGAAAATGTGATCGAGGTACATACGCATTTAATGCATAATGCATATCGTGGTGAAGTTCTTAATGAGATTCAAGAACTGGATAAGACATCGATGGTACGAGGAAAAGATATTAGAACTTTAGTATGGCATTTTGGTTATCCTGGTTTTTTCGGTTGATATATTGAATGAGATAGATATTTTGCGTGTTGTAGATTCATGCACAGGATGTAATTTTGGGCTGTGGATTTTATGAAACCGGGACATGTGTGTTATGTGATTCCATTGGTACGGTATTAGCGCGATTTTATCATAGTGAATTTTGATTGATTTATTTGTATGTATTGATTTGTGGAGTGTGACCCCTTGCTTGTGGGTTTTGATATTGAGTGGTCGCTCCCACTCCATGTATGATTGGATATGTTCGTCGGTTTATGATTGGTTGTTCGTATGCCGAGGAGTATGTTCGGCGATCAGGTGTGTTTATTGAGATCCACTGTATGTGATTGGTTTGTCGTTTTGAGAATGCTATTCTTTCGTATATCTGTTTCCGTGGTTATGTGTTGACCGTGTTGGAGTTTATCATGGTGATGATATTCTCGATTGCGTTTCGACCTTTGGATTGGTCATATTAGAGTTCATCATGTCAATGATATTCTCGATTAATTTATGGGTTGATCATTGCTGGTGATCATCTGAGCGTTCAGATTTTGTGTTGATATTTCGGGATTCGTTGCCATTATGTTGGGCAGTTGTTTCACAGATGTATCGTGTATTATTGATTTGTATCAGGATTGGGATTTGATTGTGCGATCAGGCAGACAAGATCTAACACGGATAGATTATTTCATCTGACGATAATATATCTGGTTGTGACTTATGGAATTGTTATTGTAAGCGTGTTGAGGCTTTTCAGTAAAGTCACTTGCTAGTATCTTAGAAGATCGTCGACTTGGCCACATGTAAGTATGCTATTTTAGTTATTCGGTAATAATGATGATTCATCATTGTGATTATTTTGGGATATTTTGGTTGAACGGTTTATTTGTTTTTATGACGGATTGCAAGTTTCGAGGACGAAACTTATTTTAAGTGGTGTAGTATGTAATATCCGGAATTTCTATTACTATTGTTTAATGTTATCCGAGTTATGTTGTACAACATGGAATCTGTACAGTATGGGTAAAATAATTAAAGGACCGAGACATCTGTATTTGTATAATTGTCGTACTTGGTCGACAATTGGATGTAAGAAGTATATGTATTCAGTATGCCGTATGTTCGTATTCTGTATGTTGAGACGTTGGACAAGAATAGCTGAAAATGGCTAAGTGTAACATTATTAGCGCACGCTAATAATCATGAGTAGCGCACGCTAACGTGCAGGATTAGCGCACGCTACGTTTATAGGTTAGCGTACGCTAGTGCAGACAGATCGGAAGGAATCTGCGTGTGGACTCGGCTGCTTTCGGCGCACGTTCTGATAAGTCAACGGATGTTGTAATGTAGTGTTAGCGCACGCTAATGCATGTTGATTAGCGCACGCTAACTGTATATTGGACAAAAAGGAATCTTATCCTAGTCAGAGCTGTCGGCGTGTGGACCCGTGTTCGGAGCATACAGACAAACTAGTCAACTAATGTTAGCGCACGCTAAACGCAAGGACTTGCGTACGCTAGAGAGTGTAAATTACGTACGCTAATGCATGGGCATTACGTACGTAAGCTCATGTACGAAGCTAGACAGTAGTCTCTGGACTACGATAGCGCACGCTAACAAAGGTCAGTTAGCGCACGCTAAAGCCTTAGCGCACGCTAAACATGAGATGTTAGCACACGCTAGTAATGCAGTCTATATAAGGGACAGACGGGTATTATGAAGCATTTCGTCCATTCTTTCACTTTCAGTCGATAGAGAGAGCTTTGGGAGGTTCTTGAGGTTCCCAAGCACGGTGAGGTGGTGATCTTTAACAAGATTAAAGATGGAAATCATGGATTAAAGCTTTGTTCTTGAAATCATTGGTGATTCTTGGAAATGGATTCAACCCTGGAAATCAATCCATTCCTTCATAAAGGTAATCACTTTTCATCTTTGGATTTCGTTTTGGATTGAATGTTGATGATTATTACATAAACAAGTTTTACAAGCATGATTATGAGATGGTATACCGGAGTATGATGATATTAATATGATTCTTGTGATTTAGATTGTGTCGTTCGTTTTCTTGAGATAAGTGGATTAATCCTTCTCCTCGATTTCGGATGTTGATGTTATTGTAGATGATTACTCTTTGTAATGGAAGATTAAGGAAGTGTGGTTACGTTCTTGACGTTTCGTGTATTAATATTAAGGAAGATGATATATGGATATAGAACTTGGATTATAAGTTGGATGATTGTTTATATGTTAAAGGATATCGGATTTCGTTGTTTTGATAGCTTTGAACATGATTCGTAATCACTTAGTGTTCTTGAAATCGCCATAAGTTGATCGGTATCGAAAAACATGCATCATCGACATTAGCGCACGCGCTCGTTCTTGCCTAGCGCGCTAACGGGAGCAACTTAGCGCACGCTACGTTAGGTGATTAACGTGCGCTAAGAAGCCGAGAAAGTGCGATTTTCGTGTTGTGGTTGTAAATTCGTCCGGTTTGAGTATGATTGATTCGACTAGTGTTTAATCGAGATATTGTCGAGCCGTTGGGTTTGTGAATTGGTTTTATCGATTGTTGATTGTTATCGAACTTGTTGTCTATCGATTACTGTAATAGGTTGAGAATATTGATCGGTGATTACAACCGTGTGTTGCGGTCGAGCTCGAGTATGTTCGTGAATTGCTTTTGTCGGGACCGAGGGACTTGTAGATGACGGCAATGGAATTGNTANCANCTTCATCGGTATCGNGGTAAGTTATTACTTGCTCAGTTCATAATATTTAATGAATGGTTTCCGTTTCATTCGTGTATAATTCGTATAGCAATGTTTATAATCGTAATCACAGGAGATTTGAGATTATAAATCGTATTCGAGTTTTGGGAATCTAAATCATAATGTATATGATTTACTTTTGTTATTGGTATACTTGTATATCGAGCATATATTGTGCTAAAGACGAAGATATGAATTATCTGCAATCCGTGATACTTTGGACCGTCGAGTATTGAGGATAATGGTTCATGATGGTTTAGACATTGAGATCGTTCTCGAAGAACTCGGGGCAAGTACTCTAATCATTTTTATCATTTGTGTTGATCATGTCGTGATACATTCGTGTATCGTTGTTGTCATGCATTTGTGCATTGTTGTTGTCGTGTATTGTGTATTGTTGTTTTGTGCAGTTGTGCATTGTTGTCATATGTCCACCTCGTGTTGGTCCGACGGGATCATCGGGGGATCTATGCTAGCGCTACCGGATCATCGGACGGAGTTTTCCACCACGGTTGGTCTGACGGGGTCATCGTGGGATCTAGGCAGTGAACGCTGGATCATCGGATTACCTACGTGTTGTTGTTGTGCATATGTATATTATGGATTTGCCATAAGTATACATTGTCGTTATTCTTGTGATCATATTGACGTTGTCATATGAGTATGCATTTGTAGGTCTTGTGTTAGGACCATGTCCGTATGTTGTGTTGATCTGATCTCGGATTAGACTGACGTGATGGAAATGGTATTTCGTATCTTGAGGTATGTTCCGTATTTCCTTGATACTTGTCTTTGATGGACAATCGATTTTCGTATTGGAATTGTCGACGTTATCCGATGGACTGAATTGGCCAGAGTTGGTATAATTTCCGTATCGCGAGTTATGATAATGTTTTTGAGAACCTTGGGTATTGTTGAGATACCGTATAGATATTTTGGTATTATCTCATGGTGATGTTAAGGATACGAATTGTGGATTTTCGTAAAGTTAAGACGGTAAGATTACATTGGTCGTATTCTTACTTAGTATTTCCATTGATATGTAATTATTGACGTAATGTGATGGTTATCTTTGTTGGATATTATGGCTGACCCCGTCGTGGGCTTTCTTTTTAGGTTCTTGGATTACCAAGCTTGTAGCGGTCGTGGAGAGATGAGCTTCCCGGAGGATACTGGCTAGAACATGTATTTGTGTATTGAGTTTCTGTTCAGTTGTTGTATTCCGCTGCTAGAGTATTTTAATCGTTTGTCTTTTTCCGCTGCGTGAGTATTTTTAAATGGTCTTTTGGTATTTGGTAACTTAGGTTACCTTGGCGATCGTTCTCTAAATCTATTCTGTCGGTACGTGTAAGCGATAGCTTAACGTATGTACTTAAACTGTTGAGTCTTGGCATTTCGGGCCTTGTGGTTTCAAATGAGTTTTTACGACGGTTTGATAAACGAGTTTTATAAATCTTCGAATGGTTTTAATAGATAATACCGTCGTTAGCCTCTTGGGCGTTTTGTAAATGTTTGCGAAAATTTCTTTCAGCCTTGTGGGTTCCATCTCGGGGCCCACGGCGCTGTAATATTCCCGGTCGGATCTGGGGGTGTTACATGAGGAGGTACCTATAGCTATTCTGGAGCGTAAGGTACACCAGTTACGAAATAAAGAGGTTAAATTGGTGAAAGTTCAATGGAGTCGTCATGGACCAAATGAGGCAATTTGGGAACGTGAAGAGGAGATCCGTTCTAAGTATCCAACATTTATTTTTCAAGGTACGTAATTTAATTTTCGAGGACGAAAATTTGTTAAAGGGGGGTAGGTTGTAACGGCCCGATTTCGCTAATACATTTATTGTGAATTATAGAAAACATATTCAATTTTATTAAATTAAGGCCCGAATAATTTATCGTTTAATTCATTTTATTTCATGATCATGCAATTTTATTTGTGCCATTATTATTCATGACAAGTCATGTGATTCGTTTCGTTGCATTTCTCATTTTAATTCATTGTTTCATCTCGTCGTTTCTAGGCCCAAGTCAAATTTTAAGCGATATTAATCGTTACCCTTAAGATTCCACAAGTCCATTTTAATTAATTTTAATTTATTCACTTTGGGCCGGCCTAAGCCAAACCCATTATAATACTCAGCCCGAATCCTACAATTAATTGGAGCCCAATTATCATTATAATATCCAACCCAATTCCTATTTTATTGTCTAACCCAATACCCGGCCCAAATGCCAAGCCCAACATTCTCACTCACTCACACACGATGAGAACATGGGAGAGTTTTCCTGCATTAACCACCTTAGTGGAGGTGATGGGATATTAATCAGCAGTTAATAAAATCAGTATAAGAAGGAAAAACACCTACAAATTCACGATGAACAACAGAAAACACACACTACATCTCATTATACAGCAAAAATTATACACCAGAAAATCTCATACACCAAAATACGCAGTTGCAGCAAAACTTTAGTTTGCAAAATTACACAGCAAATTCTACACCACCAGAGCAATCCGCAGGTAATCTTCTTTCTGTTCAATTCCCTCGATTTCACAGCAAACACACTGTAAGTTCGTTTTCTCTTCAGACCTCAACCGCAAACATGTAGTTAGTCACTGCCAATTTTCTTCCGCTTCCCGTCGGGTCATCGCCACCCAGTTTTATGGCACGTCTGGGCAAGCCTCAAATCCCAAACCAAAACCAAAGTATAATTTTCATTTCAAAATCAGAACTCATTGAAACCTACCTCGGAAGTTTTCTATCTTCTTCTTCGGCTCCGACAGATCCAGCCACCTTACTCCGCTGATGTCGACTCAAACCAACCGGCGTATTCTCCTTAGCCAACGATTCCGCCGCCGAGATTAGCCAATCCAGAGTCTGCCATCGCCGTTCGCTTCTGCCAGGAATCCGGACGGAGCTTTCAGTCGTCGAACCGAGGCTAAGATTTAGGGCTAGAGTTGGCGCCGCTGTCCCCTCGATTCGACGAGGTGCCAGAGTTGATTTCCATGAGAGGGAGAAGGGGAATCGAGTCGGGGAGACGACGATTGTTTCTTTGTTCTCTTTCTTTCTCTGGGTTTTGATCGGGCTAGGGGTAGGGATTATGTTGGCCGATTTTAATCCAATTGGGCCAATATTTTCCCCGGCCCAAATCTTTTATTTGTACCCTATTTATTCAGCCCATTTTAATTTAATTCTTTACCCAACTTCAAGCCCAAATCAGTCTAAGTTCAATTTTATTTTGAGTCAAATAAATTCCTTCAATTCCAGCCCTCAGATAGTTAATTCTTACGGATTAATTCCAATCAGTCTTATAACCCCTTCAATTTCAGTCCTTAAATATTTAATTCCTTCAATTTTACCTCAATCAACTTTCCAATAATTAAAATTCAACATTTTCCATCCAAACCATTAAATACGTGGATTTCTCAAATAATAACAATATTCAATTTAAATTATGTCTTGTATTTTATCTTCAATTATAGTAGAGTATTAATAATAAACTATTATCATTATTTGTAGATAATAAAAGATTTACGGGCCTAGAATTTGTCGAGTCAAGCATCTCATCACATTCAAGTTCAAGAACTGCATTTTATCCAGGTGTGGGGATTTATTACGCTTTTGTTTATTTTAATTGCTTTATATATTGTCTCGTATGTGCACGTGAAATCAGTCAGAAGCACTTAAATGTGCAATCGATGAAGCACTTAAATGTGCAACGATCGAAGCACTTAAATGTGCAATCGATGAAGCACTTAAATGTGCAAATCGATTAGAAGCACTTAATTGTGCATAAAGCCTTCTGCCAGCCGACGGCATCGAATTTATCACCATGTTGTTTATACTTGCTAATATATTTAGTAATTAACGTAGACATATTGCGTACTCTCCACACTGAGCGAGTTGGAAGCTCACCCCACTATTTACCCCTTTTCAGGTTGAGGAGCTCGGTGTGGCATGCGCTTGAGAGTGGAATGATCAAGCCTATGACTAGATATTTATTTATTTAATGTTATTTTTCTCAAACCATGTTTTATGAACGATTGTTCCATTTGTTTTATTTTAACGACAAAGTATATTTTTATTTAATGGTGACTTGGGACTATTACTTGCGATTAATAAGTTCGTCTTTTTAAAATGTATTTCCGCTGCAAAATTTTTTATTTATTCTACTTAAAATTTGAAGAATTATATTTTAGAAAAGTGGTCGCTACATCCACATTTTTCATAATATTAGAGAATTAAATTTAAGAAAAACGAATTATACATAGTTATACGCAATATCATAATATGTAATTTTGACATGAAGATTTTAACATAGATCATATCAATAAAATCTCGAAATACTTCATACTTAACACATGCATCACAAGTAAAAGAAGGGATTCTACTTTAAAGGTTTGAAAGAGTTTTCACCCACCTCGATCTTGCCGGATTTAGTCGGTTATAGGTCTCGGAAGTTGGAAAATGACCTCCCCTCTCACACTATATGGTTCGGCCATCACCATGCACCCCAAGGTGAGTATTTTATTTGCATCTTTTAACTTTAAAGTTAGATTAAAAGTATTATTACTAGAAATTATGGAAATGGAAGTAGAAAGTGAGGTTACCTATTTCTTTGCTTGAATTTTCTTCTTCTTACTCCTTCTTCCTTTTTCGTCCAAATTCTCCACTCTCTCTTGATCACAAATACAGATTTTATGTTGGTGTGTGTGGAAGAAAGTGTGTTGGGTGTAAGTATTAAAAAGGGTGTATTTTTAAGTATGGTCAAGGCATGGGAAATGGGGTAGTAACTATGTCTCTTGCATGGGGAGACATGGGGCTTTAAAAAATGTTGATTTCCCCTCTTTTTCTCCCCATTTGGCCGCCCCAATATGTGTGTGTGTATATATTATTTTTTTTTGGTTAATTTAAGAGTATAATTATAATGGTAAGTGATTTAATTAGTTGGGTTGGGCTTTGAATTGTAACTTCAAGTCTTATGATTTTATTAAGTTGGATTGAGTTCATTAGTGAGTTTACATTTAATTAGGTTTTGACAAATAGCCCAATAAGTGAATTAACACACTATTTTAATTTTTATTATTTGGTTTATCAAATAAATTACAAAGTTAAAGAGTGAAATAAAATAAAATAGATGTAGGTTATATCATGCCATAAAATAAATATTATCAAATTACATCATGATTTAGTACATTGTACATGTGATAAGCCATCGAATTTAGGGATTTTTACATCCTCCCCTCCTTAGAAGAATTTGGTCCCCAAATTCCTACTTGAACAACTCGGGGTAAGATTTCTTCATTTCTTCCTCAGCCTCCCACGTCGCATCTTCCTCTCCGTTGTGATTCGACCAGGCGACTTTAACCAAAGGAATTCACTTCTTCCTCAATTTGCATACTTGCCGGTCGAGTATCTTGATTGGCTTCTCTTCATAAGACAAGTTATCCTTGATCGGCGGAATGTCAGAAGTAAGAATGTGCGTTGGGTCTGGATGATACTTCTTTAATCTCGAAACATGGAAAACGTCGTGCATTCCAGACAGATTGGGTGGTAATTCCAACCGGTATGCTAGTCGTCCAATACTTTCCGTGATTTTGAATGGTCCTACATATCAGGGACTCAACTTTCCTCCTTTTCTTGACACTATCAAACCTTTCTGTGGTGTTAACCTCAGGAAGACTTGATCTCCTACTTCAAATTCTAGATCCTTCCGACGTTGATCGGCGTAACTCTTTTGTCTGCTTTGCACTGTGCGGATCCTATCCTTGATTAGTCGTACTTTATCTATGGCTTCCTTCACCAAATCTGTACTCATTACTGAAGGTTCTATTCGTTGAGTCTTCGGCGTCCAATGGTCATCAATTTCCCAATGGAGCGGGGATCGACACTTCCTCCCATACAGAGCTTCATAAGGCGCCATTCCGATTGTTGCTTGGTAGCTGTTGTTGTATGAAAACTCGGCTAATAGCATGTGGTGATCCCAATTTCCTTGAAAGTCCAGTACGCAAGCTCGTAGCATGTCTTCAAGGGTTTGAATGGTTCGTTCAGATTGTCCGTCGGTCTGGGGATGCGCACTAGTGCTGAAGCTTAAGGAAGTTCCTAATTCCTTAGGAAAGACTTTCCAAAAACGAGACACAAATCTAGGATCTCTGTCTGATACTATGTCTGCGGGCACTCCATGAAGTCGAACGATTTCTCTAATATAGTTCCTAGCCAGCTTTTGCAAATTGTCGTCCTTTTTAACCATTACGAAATGTGATGATTTCGTCAGTCTGTCGACGATTACCCAAATGGTGTTATAACCTTCCCTTGTGGTCGGTAAATCCATGATAAAATCTATGGTTACCATTTCCCATTTCCATTCAGGGACTTCCAATGGCTGTAATGGTCCTGAGGGTCGCTGATGCTCAGCCTTGACTCTCTGACATGTGAGACATCGCACCATGAATTCTGCTACTTGGTTCTTCATGTTTAGCCACCAAAAGTGTTTCTTCAAGTCTCGGTACATCTTATTACCTCCTGGGTGTATCGTATATCTTGAACAATGAGCTTCTTCTAGAATCCGTCTTTTGAGCTCCTCGTCATGAGGTATGCATAACGGTCCCTTAAACCTTAAAATTCCATCCTTGGAAATTGTAAACTTGGGTTTCTCACCCTTAGCGATCTTGTCCTTAAACCCTTGAAGTTTTGGATCTCTCTCTTGATCTAATCGAATATCGTCCAATAGTTTCGATCTAACTGTGATATTGGCGCAAATTAAACGAGCACCTTCATGAATGGGTTTTAGAAAGCTCAATTCCTCAAGAGCTTGCCATTCTCGGACCATGAGTCGGGCCACTCTAGCCTTTCTACTGAGGGCATTGGCCACGACATTCGCTTTCCCTGGATGGTGTTGAATTTCACAATGACAATCTTCCAAAAGCTCTACCCATATTCTCTGTCGGAGATTAAGTTCCTTTTGAGAAAATAGGTACTTGAGGCTTTTATGGTCTATAAACACAGTGAATTCAACGCCGTATAAATGATGTCGCCATTTCTTTAAGGCGAAAACTATTGCAGCAAGTTCAAGGTCGTGCGTTGGATAACTCTTCTCGTGCGTATTGAGTTGCCTGGAAGCATATGCGATAACTTTATCATTCTGCATCAGTACTGCACCGAGGCCATCCTTTGAGGTGTCACTATATACGACAAATCCTTGGTTCCTTCTGGAAGTGTCAGTATCGGTGCGGTGGTAAGTCTCTTCTTGAGTTCCTGGAAACTTGACTCACATTTATCCGTCCATTCAAATTTTACTTGTTTATGGGTTAGCCGGGTGAGGGATCCCGCTATCTTCGAGAAGTCTTTGATGAATTTACGATAGTATCCCGCAAGTCCAAGAAAGCTTCGGATCTTAGTTACATTTTCTGGCCTCCTCCAATTCATAATAGTTTCTATTTTAGATGGATCTACTACAATCCCTTCTCCAGAAATAATGTGGCCCAGACGCCACTCCCCTCAACCAAAATTAATACTTGCTGTACTTGGCATACAACTTGTGCTGCCTTAGTGTATCCAACACTAGTCTAAGATGTCTCTCGTGATCTTTTTCCGACTTAGAGTACACGAGTATGTCATCGATGAAAATTACTACGAATTGGTCGAGATAGGGTTGAAATACTCTGTGCATTCAATTCATAAATGCCACAGGAGCATTTGTGAGTCCAAAAGGCATCACTACAAACTCGTAGTGGTTGTATCTAGTCTGGAATGCAGTTTTAGGAACATCTTCATTCTTAATCATTAACTGGTAGTATCCTTGTTGAAGATCGAATTTGGAATACACCGTAGCTCCTTGGAGTTGTTCAAACAACTCATATATCCTCGGGAGAGGATACCTGTTTTTAACTGTAACACTGTTGAGTTCACGGTAATCTATGCAAAGCCTCAAAGGTCCGTCCTTCTTTTTGACAAACAATACCTGAGCTCCCCATGGTGATGCACTGGGTTGTACAAAACCCACGTCGAGTAACTTCTGCAGTTGTACCTTCAACTCCTGCAGTTCCAGTGGTGCCATTCGATATGGTGCGTTTGCAATGGGTGCCTTCCCAGGCATGATTTCGATATTGAATTCAACCTCTCTGTCAGGTGGTAGGGAGGTTAATTCTTCGAGAAATACATCAGGGTATTCGGACACTACACGTCTGGTTTCTATGCTCGACTTACTCTTGGGCTTGTTAATGATGAAGGCTAAATATCCGGTTGCCACTTTGGCAACTGCCTTCCTAGCCTTGATAGCTGATATTATAGGTGCTAGGTTGACTCTAGCATCTCCAATTAATTCCACAATTGGTTTGTTAGGTTCGCAAAACCTAACTATCTTAGAATGACAATCCAATTGTGCGTAGTGCTTAGACAGTCAATCTATTCCTAGGATAACGTCATACTCTAATATTGGAAGCACTACTAAATCGGCAGAGTAACAGTTACCATTGATGATCACATCACACGCAGAATGGACTTTATCTGCTAGCTGACTAACTCCCATCGGGGTAGATACTTCTAGACATAATGGTAAGGATTCTAACGATCTATCAAGTTTCTTAGAAAAATGCGATGCTACAAACGAGTGGGATGATCCATGATCTATGAGTGTTCGTGCAAGTTGATTAGATATCGGGAGTGTACCTTCCACCACATCGTTGTTCTCTAGTGCCTCCTGACCAGTCAATGCGAATACTCGAGCTGGGGCTTTCCCTTTGTGGTTTCCTGGTTTGGCTGTAGTAGCTGGTTTGATCGCCGGGGTGTTCATATCTGGGCATTATCGAATTTGATGATCTGGGTTGCCGCAACGTAGGCACTTTCCGAGCTTCACCCAACACAACTCTGACTTATGCCCTTTCCTACCATAGTGGGTGCAAGGCGCTGATGGTTTGTTGAGACCTGGTGCCTTTGCTCCACTCGAGCTTCCTTGAGTTCCCGTCCTCTTAAACTTCTGTGGTGGCATTGATGTTGGTCAGGTAGTAGGCCTCTTGGCATTGTTGGAGAAACGGCTTTGCTGTTGAGCTAACCTCGCAGTTTCGCTCTCGATCCGGGTGGCGGCTTCCACTGCTTGGGTAAGTGTCGTCATCTGAACAGTTAGAAGGCTCTGTTGAAGCGACTGCCTCAGTCCTCTAGTGAACCTATAGAGCTTGTCCTCCTCAGTTGTTACCAATCCCAGTGCGTATTTAGACAACCTGTTAAACTGGGCTTCATATTGAGCGACTGTCATGGCTGCTTGCTTAAAGTGGTAGAACTCATCTCTCTAGCTTCTCTGGCTGCTACTGACACGTATTGAGTTCGGAAGTCGGTCAAGAAGTTAGCCCATGTCCTGACACGGTTTTCTTTCGTCCAGCGCTCGTTGACACTCCTCCACCAGTCATGAGCTGCGTCCTCGAGTCGGAATGTAGCTAGTGATGTCTGTTGTTCATCAGTATACTGAAGGGCGTTGAAAATTTCTTCAATTCTCTCCATCCACAGTTCGGCTTTGATATCGTCGGGTTCCCCATCAAAGGTAGGCGGGTTGAAGCGTAAGAATCTTTCATGTTGCTATAACCATAACATACATCTTTAAAAACATGCATTTACACAATAATTTCATATTAGTACATGCTTCCACATTTTTCATAATATTAGAGAATTAAATTTAAGAAAAACGAATTATACATAGCTATACGCAATATCATAATATGTAATTTTGACATGAAGATTTTAACATAGATCATATCAATAAAATCTCGAAATACTTCAGATTTAACACATGCATCACAAGTAAAAGAAGGGATTCTACTTTAAAGGTTTGAATAAGTTTTCACCCACCTCGATCTTGCCGGATTTAGTCGGTTATAGGTCTCGGAAGTTGGAAAATGACCTCCCCTCTCACACTATATGGTTAGGCCATCACCATGCACCCCAAGGTGAGTATTTTGTTTGCATCTTTTAACTTTAAGGTTAGATTAAAAGTATTATTACTAGAAATTATGGAAATGGAAGTAGAAAGTGAGGTTACCTATTTCTTTGCTTGAATTTTCTTCTTCTTACTCCTTCTTCCTTTTTGGTCCAGCCCTCCACTCTCTCTTGACTGTCAAATCTAGATTTTATGTTGGTGTGTGTGGAAGAAAGTGTGTTGGGTGTAAGTATTAAAAAGGGTGTATTTTTAAGTATGGTCAAGGCATGGGAAATGGGGTAGTAACTATGTCTCTTGCATGGGGAGACATGGGGCTTTAAAAAATGTTGATTTCCCCTCTTTTTCTCCCCATTTGGCCGCCCCAATATGTGTGTGTGTATATATTATTATTTTTGGTTAATTTAAGAGTATAATTATAATGGTAAATGATTTAATTAGTTGGGTTGGGCTTTGAATTGTAACTTCAAGTCTTATGATTTTAGTAAGTTGGGTTGAGTTCATTAGTGAGTTTACATTTAATTAGGTTTTGACAAATAGCCCAATAAGTGAATTAACACACTATTTTAATTTTTATTATTTGGTTTATCAAATAAATTACAAAGTTAAAGAGTGAAATAAAATAAAATAGATGTAGGTTATATCATGCCATAAAATAAATATTATCAAATTACATCATGATTTAGTACATTGTACATGTTATAAGCCATCGAATTTAGGGGTTTTTACATCCTCCCCTCCTTAGAAGAATTTGGTCCCCAAATTCCTACTTGAACAACTCGGGGTAAGATTTCTTCATTTCTTCCTTAGCCTCCCACGTCGCATCTTCCTCTCCATTGTGATTTGACCAGACGACTTTAACCAAACGAATTCACTTCTTCCTCAATTCGCATACTTGCCGGTCGAGGATCTTGATTGGCTTCTCTTCATAAGACAAGTTATCCTTGATCGGCGGAATGTCAGAAGTAAGAATGTGTGTTGGGTCTAGATGATACTTCTTTAATCTCGAAACATGGAAAACGTCGTGCATTTCAGACAGATTGGGTGGTAATTCCAACCGGTACGCTAGTCGTCCAATACTTTCCGTGATTTTGAATGGTCCTACATATCAGGGACTCAACTTTCCTCCTTTTCTTGACACTATCAAACCTTTCCGTGGTGTTAACCTCAGGAAGACTTGATCTCCTACTTCAAATTCTAGATCCTTCCGACGTTGATCGGCGTAACTCTTTTGTCTGCTTTGCACTGTGCGGATCCTATCCTTGATTAGTCGTACTTTATCTATGGCTTCCTTCACCAAATCTGTACTCATTACTGAAGGTTCTATTCGTTGAGTCTTCGGCGTCCAATGGTCATCAATTTCCCAATGGAGCGGGGATCGACACTTCCTCCCATACAGAGCTTCATAAGGCGCCATTCCGATTGTTGCTTGGTAGCTGTTGTTGTATGAAAACTCGGCTAATAGCATGTGGTGATCCCAATTTCCTTGAAAGTCCCGTACGCAAGCTCGTAGCATGTCTTCAAGGGTTTGAATGGTTCGTTCAGATTGTCCGTCGGTCTGGGGATGCGCACTAGTGCTGAAGCTTAAGGAAGTTCCTAATTCCTTAGGAAAGACTTTCCAAAAACGAGACACAAATCTAGGATCTCTGTCTGATACTATGTCTGCGGGCACTCCATGAAGTCGAACGATTTCTCTAATATAGTTCCTAGCCAGCTTTTGCAAATTGTCGTCCTTTTTAACCATTACGAAATGTGATGATTTCGTCAGTCTGTCGACGATTACCCAAATGGTGTTATAACCTTCCCTTTTGGTCGGTAAATCCATGATAAAATCTATGGTTACCATTTCCCATTTCCATTCAGGGACTTCCAATGGCTGTAATGGTCCTGAGGGTCGCTGATGCTCAGCCTTGACTCTCTGACATGTGAGACATCGCACCATGAATTCTGCTACTTGGTTCTTCATGTTTAGCCACCAAAAGTGTTTCTTCAAGTCTCGGTACATCTTATTACCTCCTGGGTGTATCGTATATCTCGAACAATGAGCTTCTTCTAGAATCCGTCTTTTGAGCTCCTCGTCATGAGGTATGCATAACGGTCCCTTAAACCTTACAATTCCATCCTTGGAAATTGTAAACTTGGGTTTCTCACCCTTAGCGATCTTGTCCTTAAACCCTTGAAGTTTTGGATCTTTCTCTTGAGCTAATCGAATATCATCCGATAGTTTCGATCTAATTGTGAGATTAGTGCAAATTAAACGAGCACCTTCATGAATGGGTTTTAGACAGCTCAATTCCTCAAGAGCTTGCCATTCTCGGACCATGAGTCGGGCCACACTAGCCTTTCTACTGAGGGCATTGGCCACGACATTCACTTTCCCTGAATGGTGTTGAATTTCACAATGATAATCTTCCAAAAGCTCTAACCATATTCTCTGTCGGAGATTAAGTTCCTTTTGAGAAAATAGGTACTTGAGGCTTTTATGGTCTGTAAACACAGTGAATTCAACGCCGTATAAATGATGTCGCCATTTCTTTAAGGCGAAAACTATTGCAACAAGTTCGAGGTCGTGCGTTGGAAAATTCTTCTCGTGCGTCTTGAGTTGCCTAGAAGCATATGCGATAACTTTATCATTCTGCATCAGTACTGCACTGAGGCCATCCTTTGAGGTGTCACTATATACGACAAATCCTTGGTTCCTTCTGGAAGTGTCAGTATCGGTGCGGTGGCAAGTCTCTTCTTGAGTTCCTGGAAACTTGACTCGCATTTATCCGTCCATTCAAATTTTACTTGTTTCTGGGTTAGCCGGGTGAGGGGTCCCGCTATCTTCGAGAAGTTTTTGATGAATTTATGGTAGTAGCCCGCAAGTCCAAGAAAGCTTCGGATCTCAGTTACATTTTCTGGCCTCCTCGAATTCATAATAGTTTCTATTTTAGATGGATCTACTGCAATCCCTTCTCCAGAAATAATGTGGCCCAGACGCCACTTCCCTCAACCAAAATTCATACTTGATGTACTTGGCGTACAACTTGTGCTGCCTTAGTGTATCCAACACTAGTCTAAGATGTCTCTCGTGATCTTTTTACGACTTAGAGTACACGAGTATGTCATCGATGAAAATTACTACGAATTGGTCGAGATAGGGTTGAAATACTCTGTGTATTAAATCCATAAATGCCGCAGGAGCATTTGTGAGTCCAAAAGGCATCACTAGGTCGTATCTAGTCTGGAATGCAGTTTTAGGAACATCTTCATTCTTAATCATTAACTGGTAGTATCCTTGTTGAAGATCGAATTTGGAATCCACCGTAGCTCCTCGGAGTTGTTCAAACAACTCATATATCCTCGGGAGAGGATACCTGTTTTTAACTGTAATGCTGTTGAGTTCACGGTAATCTATGCAAAGCCTCAACGGTCCGTCCTTATTTTTGACAAACAATACCGTAGATCCCCATGGTGATGCACTGGGTTGTACAAAACCCACGTCGAGTAACTTTTGCAGTTGTACCTTCAACTCCTGTAGTTCCAGTGGTGCCATTCGATATGGTGCCTTTGCAATGGGTGCCTTCCCAGGCATGATTTCGATATTGAATTCAACCTCTCTGTCAGGTGTTAGGGAAGTTAATTCTTCGAGAAATACATCAGGGTATTCGGACACTACATGTATGGTTTCTATGCCCGACTTACTCTTGGGCTTGTTAATGATGAAGGCTAAAAATCCGGTTGCCCCTTTGGCAACTGCCTTCCTAGCCTTGATAACTGATATTATAGGTGCTAGGTTGACTCTAGCATCTCCAATTAATTCCATAATTGGTTTGTTAGGTTCGCAAAACCTAACTATCTTAGAATGACAATCCAATTGTGCGTAGTGCTTAGACAGCCAATCCATTCCTAGGATAACGTCATACTCTAATATTGGAAGCACTACTAAATCGGCAGAGTAACAGTTACCATTGATGATCACATCACACGCAGAATGGACTTTATCCGCTAGCTGACTAACTCCCATCGGGGTAGATACTTCTAGACGTAAGGATTCTAACGGTCTATCAAGTTTCTTAGAAAAATGCGGTTCTACAAACGAGTGGGATGATCCAGGATCTATGAGTGTTCAGGCAAGTTGATTGGATATCGGGAGTATACCTTCCACCACATCGTTGTTCTCTAGTGCCTCCTGACCAGTCAATGCGAATACTCGAGCTGGGGCTTTCCCTTTGTTGTTTCTTGGTTTGGCTGTAGTAGCTGGTTTGATCGCTGGGGTGTTCATATCTGGGCATTCTCGAATTTGATGATCTGGGTTGCCGCAATGTAAGCACTTTCCGAGCTTCACCCAACACAACTCTGACTTATGCCCTTTCCTACCACAGTGGGTGCAAGACGCTGATGGTTTGTTGAGACCTGGTGCCTTTGCTCCACTCGAGCTTCCTTGAGTTCCCGTCCTCTTAAAATTCTGTGGTGGCATTGATGTTGGTCGGGTAGCAAGCCTCTTGGCGTTGTTGGAGAAACGACTTTGCTGTTTATCTAACCTCACAGTTCCGCTCTCGATCCGGGTGGCGGCTTCTGTAACACCCCCAGATTTAACCGGAAATATTACAGCGCCATGGGCCCCGAGATGGAACCCACAAGGCTGAAGGAAATTTTCGCAAATATTTACAACTGCCCAAGAGGCCAACGACGGTACTATCTTTAAAAAACATTCGAAGACTTAGAAAAATTCGTTTATCAAAACCGTCGTAAAATCTCATTTGAAATCGCAAGGCTAAACGGCCGACACTCAAAAGTTTAGAAAACGATTTCCAAAGTAATCTCAATTACAAAATACCAAAAGAGCATTTCAAAATACTCACGCAGCGAAAAAAGACCAACCATAAAGATACTCTAGCAGCGGAATACAAGAACCAATCAAGAAACTCAATGCACAAAACATGTCCTAGCCAGTATCCTCCGAGAAGCTCATCTCTTCACAACCGCTACAAGCTCGATACTCCAAGAACCTAAAAAGAAATCCCACGATGGGGTCAGCCATAATATCCAACAATGATAACCATCAAATCACATTAATAATTACATACCAATGAGAATACAACATAAGAATACGACCAACGTAATCTTACCGCCATAACTTTACTTACTCAAGTAATTCTCATCAGAATAACCATTATCACATTTCACATCTCGTACTCGATTAACCAATAAACTCGAACATAATATCTGTATTGTACCTCAAATAATACTCAAGATTCTCAAATTATCATAACCAACTCACGATACGGAAAAGTACCAGTTCTGACCAATACGATCCATCGGATAGCATCATCAAATCCCAAAACGATAACCGATTGTCCATCACAAGACGAATACCAAAGGAAATACGGAACATACCTCGACATATGAAGTGCCACGACAATCATATTAGTCTAATCTGAGATCAGATCAATCAATACAGACACGGTCCTAACACAAGACCTACAAATGCATACTCATATGACCACGTCAATATGCTCACAACAATAACAATGATGTATACTCAATGGAAATCCGACGATCCAACGCCCTCAGCATAGATCCCCTTGATGATCCTATCAGATCATCATAAGGTGGATAACTGATACGAATTACGTACGTAATGCGTATGAAATACAACGGAAGATTATTATGTCTTGACAAGTATCAAAGTATCACTCGAAAATTACAAGGGGTGACCGAATTTGAGTGGATTTCGGCCGTGAAGTAGTATGGTATACGGATTTGGATGTGTTTTACCGAATTAGACCTATAACTCGATAAAAATAATCTCTCCTCAAGACCTATTGAGAATCGATCAAGTTATAATTCGAGACGCGTCGAAATAATAACTAAAGTTTTGTTGAACTCGTTCAACGTATATTTCAAAGAAATACAAGGTTTATTACTTTCAAGATGATTTACAAATACAACAAGTACTACTATATATAGTAGTTTCCAACCGTAAGAAAATACAACAAAATGAGAAAACGAAACTTCCTAGCAATATACCAATTGGCCGAATCATCCAAGGAGGGAATCAAGAAGATTTTGTCCAAGATATCAAGCATCTTGGATTTATTATGGTGACTAAGACATGAAGAAAATCCTTGATGAAAGTCTTCATCCCATATCATGCTTTGGGCGATTTGTGGGGAAGGTGGGGAAGGAGCATCTTGGACTTATCATGGTGATTATGACATGAAGAAGATATTTGATGAAAGTCTTCATCAAATCTTATGCTTTGGCCGATTTGTAGTAAGGTGGGGAAGGAGAAATATCTTCATTATCTTGCCAAAGATATGAAGTCAAGTAAGGGTCCCTTTCAAGCATGATGTGGCCGAATTTTCATGCTTTCGGACCAATTCCGTCGTCGAGTTTTACGTTACTCCGGTTCCGATTAACAACGTAACTCCAATCCGCGTGTTCTTTTCTCCCAAGTATAATGATGCATGACCATGCGAATTTGTATCGTCGTGGATGTCGATTTTTATTGGAGCTTCTTCGATTGGAATATTAGATATCGTATCATTCCCTCCTTCAATCGTATCATTCCCTCCTTCTTTGAAAGGAATTGACCTCAATTCCGTAATGCCATCGTCGTCAAGGTAAGGCGAGAGATCACCTACGTTGAAAGTCGCGTGTACTCCGTAATCGCCCGGAAGTTCTACTTTGTAGGCGTTGTCGTTCACTTTTCCCACAATTTTGTACGGACCTTCGGCTCTTGGCATTAATTTGTTCTTGCATTTGTTTGGGAATCGTTCTTTCCTCAAGTGTATCGAGACTAAGTCGCCAACATCGAATAGTCTCGCTTTTTTATTTTTGTTCGACTTCCGTTTGTAAATTTCATTCACTTCTTTGATCCGCTCTCTTATCTTTTCATGTAACTTCATCATTGACTTGAGTTTTGATTCGGCGTATTTGTGAACCAATTCGTCGTTCGGCAAGGGAATCAAATCCAATGGCATGTGCGGATTTATTCCGTATACTACTTCAAAAGGTGAATGGGCCGTGGCGAAGCCGGGTGATCGGTTGTATGCGAATTCCGCATGTGCAAGTTTAACGTCCCAATCCTTTTGTGTTTTATTCACCAATCCTCGCAATAATGCTCCCAAGGTTCGATTAGTTACTTCGGTTTGTCCATCGGTTTGTGGGTGATGTGAAGTACTGAATAGAAGTTTAGTACCCACTTTTCTCCATAATGTATTCCAGAAGTAACTCAGAAATTTAGAATCTCGATCCGACACGATAGTTTTTGGAACTCCGTGTAAACGAACTATTTCCCGGAAGTATAAGTCCGCCACATTGCTTGCATCATCGGTTTTGTGGCATGCTATAAAGTGAGCCATTTTCGAAAAACAGTCGACGACCACCATGATCGAGTCTTTGCCCCGTTGAGTACAAGGTAAAGCAACAATAAAATCCATCGAGACATCCTCCCATGGTCGTAAAGGTATTGGCAACGGCATGTATGTACTTGGCTTGAACGAACTTTTCATCATGTGACAAGTGACGCATTTACTCACGATTGTGCTCACGTCACCATACATCTTTGGCCAAAAGAAATGCTTTTTTAGCACCTCTACGGTCTTGGCCGAGCCGAAATGACCGGCTAGTCCTCCTCCGTGCGCCTCCCGAACTAGTAATTCCCGAATTGTATGTCTCGGCACGCATAATTTATTTCCTTTGAAAAGAAAGCCATCCTGTAAAACAAATTCTTAAATGCGGGCCCGTTTTACAATGGGTGAAAATTTCTCCGAAGTCCAAATCGTCCCTGTAATGATCTTTCAAAGTCTCGAACCCCAACAAACGAACATCTAGAATCGACAGTAAGGCATACCGTCTTGATAGTGCATCCGCCACTATATTACTCTTCCCGTCTTTGTACTTGGATGAAAAGTGAAAAGATTGTAAAAATTCCACCCATTTTGCATGTCTCGGACTTAGCTTGCTTTGCCCGTTGATGTATTTCAACGACTCGTGATCCGAATGTAACACGAAATGTTTCGAACGTAAATAGTGACTCCAATGATCGAGTGCTCTCACGATAGCATAGAACTCCTTGTCGTAAGTACAATAATTAACTCGGGCGCCACTTAATTTCTCCGAAAAATAGGCGATGGGGCGGCCTCTTTGAATAAGTACTGCCCCGATTCCAACTCCGCTAGCGTCGCATTCCACCTCAAATGGTTGTGAAAAATCGGGTAACGTCAAAATCGGCGCTTCACATAACTTTCCCTTTAATTTTTCAAAAGCCTTTTGGGCCGCCTCGTTCCATGCAAAGGTTCCTTTTTTAAGACACTCCGTGATCGGACTGGAGATGGTGCTAAAATCCCGGATGAATCGTCGGTAAAAAGAAGCTAGGCCATGAAATGATCGTACCTCCGTGATTGTTTTTGGTATCGGCCAAGACTTGATGGCCGCGATCTTCTCTTGGTCCACCGACACTCCTTCTTTAGAAACGACATAGCCGAGAAAAACAAGACTCTCGACTAGGAAAGTACACTTCTCCCGCTTTCCATAAAGTTTCTGTTCCCTTAGAGTTTCAAACACGTGCCGCAAATGTTCGAGATGCTCCTCTAAGGATCGACTGTAGATCAAAATGTCGTCTAAGTATACGACAACAAACTTTCCCAAGAAAGGTTTGAGAACCTCGTTCATCAACCTCATAAAAGTGCTCGGGGCATTAGTGAGGCCGAATGGCATCACAACCCATTCGTAAAGTCCATTTTTTGTTTTAAATGTCGTCTTCCATTCGTCTCCCTCTCGCATGCGAATTTGATGGTATCCGCTCCGTAAATCAACTTTTGAAAATATAGCCGAGCCATGCAACTCGTCTAACATGTCGTCTAGTCTCGGGATGGGGAACCGATACTTGACGGTGATGTTATTCACGGCTCTACTGTCAATACACATTCGCCATGATCCGTCTTTTTTTGGTACAAGTAGGACTGGAACCGCACACGGACTTAAACTTTCTCGGACATATCCGTGACTCATGAGCTCATCAATTTGACGTTGTAGTTCTTTGGTTTCTTCGGGATTACAACGATACGCCGCTTTGTTCGGTAATGGAGCTCCTGGTACAAGATCAATTTGGTGTTCGATTCCGCGGATAGGTGGTAATCCCACCGGCAAATCTTCGGGAAATACATCCGCGAACTTGTGTAACAGTGTATCTATCTCTCCTCCGTGGTGTGATTTGGTAGCAAGGTTTCGGAATTCTTTGATCATCATTAAATAAACACGTTCGCCATCGTCAATGGCGTGTTCGACTTCTTTCTCGTTGGCAAGCATCGTAAGTTTCGGCCCTTCGATTTTTTTCGAACTCATCGTTCGGATAGCTTGAGGTGACATAGGTTTAAGAACAATTTTTTTACCTTTGTCACGTAACTCATACTCGTTACTCCTCCCTCGATGTAGTATGTCCCGATCAAATAACCAAGGTCTTCCTAATAATACGTGACATGCGTCCATCGGTAGTACATCGCATGTAATATCATCGCCATATGAACCCATGGTGAGTCCGACCTTCACTTGTCTTGATACTTTCACCTTATTTCCATCATCGAGCCAATGGAGTGCATACGGCTTTGGATGAGCCGTGGTGATTAATCCGAGCTTTGAGACCATCTCGCTTGATGCCACGTTTGTACAACTTCCGCCGTCAATGATCAAGCTACACCATTTCTCTCCGACACGACACTTCGTGTGAAAGATTTGGTCTCGTTGTTCTATGTCACTCGGGGCCGCCTTCGTTTGTAACATGCGAAGGACGAGGTTCGTGTCATAGTTCGGGGCATCGTATGCCTCGCAATCTTCTTCTTCTTCGCCGGCTTCCAAGTTAAAGACGTCTCCAATTCTTTCTTCTTCGGCTAGTAATTCTTCTCGGACGGCTATGGCTTCTCGTAACGTCACTATTCTCCGATTTGGACAAGCACTTTGATAGTGTCCAAATCCTTGACATTTGAAACACCGGACTTTAGATAGGCTTGTTTCTTTTGGGGTGATAGGAGTTTTTGGAATGGTAGTAACGGGTGGACTTGTGGTGACAGTTTTTGGAAACGAGCTAGAACTCGCGCCAAAGTTGGTATTTCCGTATTTAGATGGGAATTCAGGTTTAGAAAGTTTTGTCTTGTTTTGATTTTCCAACTTTATGCAAAGTCCGCATAAAGTATCAAAGTCGGAATAGGGGTAGAGTTCCACGGAATTAGCAATATTTTTATTCAAACCTCGTAGGAAACGGGACATCCGTAATTCTTCGCTTTCTTCAAGTTCTCCCATCAAGGATAAGTTTTCAAACTCCTAGATGTACTCCTCGACACTTAGCTTTCCTTGCGTGAGGTCAGAAATTTTTCGATACAAGCTTAACTTGTGTGTAGCCAGGACATATCTTTTTCGTAGTTTCTTTTTTAGAGAATCCCACGAACGTATCTTCTCCTTTCCGGCACGAACTCTTTGTGTCTTCATTCGCTCAAACCAAAGGGAAGCTCCCTTTCCAAGTTTGAGAATCGCATACTTGCAACGTACCTCGTCATTGAGATCCTTGAACTCAAACATTCGTTCAATTTTCCTTTCCCACTCCAAATAAACCTCGGGATCGGTGCCGCCTACGAACTCCGGAAGTTCGCTTGTCTTGTATTCATCAGCATGTCGTGGTGCATGCATGGTGTTGTATCCTCGTCGTGCATGGATTCTAGGCTCCGGTAAGCCGCGAAGAACGTCACATAGTTGTGCTACTTCTTCATCGGTGAATGCCATCTTCTTGAGTAACGTCGAGAACCGTGAGACAAATGTCTCTGATACGAATTACGTACGTAATGCGTATGAAATACAACGGAAGATTATTATGTCTTGACAAGTATCAAAGTATCCCTCGAAAATTACAAGGGGTGACCGAATTTGAGTGGATTTCGGCCGTGAAGTAGTATGGTATACGGATTTGGATGTGTTTTACCGAATTAGACCTATAACTCGATAAAAATAATCTCTCCTCAAGACCTATAGAGAATCGATCAAGTTATAATTCGAGACGCGTCGAAATAATAACTAAAGTTTTGTTGAACTCGTTCAACGTATATTTCAAAGAAATAAAAGGTTTATTACTTTCAAGATGATTTACAAATACAACAAGTACTACTATATATAGTAGTTTCCAACCGTAAGAAAATACAACAAAACGAAAAAACGAAACTTCCTAGCAATATACCAATCGGTCGAATCATCCAAGGAGGGAATCAAGAAGATTTTGTCCAAGATATCAAGCATCTTGGATTTATTATGGTGACTAAGACATGAAGAAAATCCTTGATGAAAGTCTTCATCCCATATCATGCTTTGGCCGATTTGTGGGGAAGGTGGGGAAGGAGCATCTTGGACTTATCATGGTGATTATGACATGAAGAAGATATTTGATGAAAGTCTTCATCAAATCTTATGCTTTGGCCGATTTGTAGTAAGGTGGGGAAGGAGAAATATCTTCATTATCTTGTCAAAGATATGAAGTCAAGTAAGGGTCCCTTTCAAGCATGATGTGGCCGAATTTTCATGCTTTCGGACCGATTCCGTCGTCGAGTTTTACGTTACTCCGGTTCCGATTAACAACGTAACTCCAATCCGCGTGTTCTTTTCTCCCAAGTATAATGATGCATGACCATGCGAATTTGTATCGTCGTGGATGTCGATTTTTATTGGAGCTTCTTCAATTGGAATATTAGATATCGTATCATTCCCTCCTTCAATCGTATCAATAACCAACAATACACATATGAACAACAACACGTGATAAAATCAATGATGCGAATTTACAAGATTCCATCAACACAATACTGGTAATCCAACGATCCAGCGCCCTCAGCATAGATCCCCATGATGATCCCGTCGAACCAACACATGGTGGAAAACCTGTCCAACGATCCAGCGCCCTCAGCATAGATCCCCATGATGATCCCGTCGAACCAACGCATGGTGGACATCCGATCTAGCGCCCTCAGCATAGATCCTCATGATCCCTTCGGATCATTTACAACATAACAATGCAATTATGCATACACATATGCAAATCAATATGTTCATCAACATGAACAACATATGAATCAAAACATGAACGACACTATGATGACACAACTAAGACGACCTCATGTTCAGCAACATGAATGACAACCTGCATGATCAACATCATCGACACTAAACCGAATCAATCCTGAATACTTGACCCGAGTCCTTCAGAAGCAATCTCGATGCCAAATCACCACCGAAGATTATCCGCAATGCTCGGCAACCCAAACGTACCATGGACTGCAGATACTCATATCCTTGTCTTTACCATAATGTATCCTCGATACCCAAAATTCCAATAATCCTAAATGAATCATAAACCTTATGATTTAACTCCCAGAATCGAAAAGACAACACATAATACAAATCTCCAGAATTTGCAGTAATAATCATTGCTATATGCATTATAAACGAAATGAAACTGAAACCATTCATTAAACATTATAACTGAGCAAGTAATAACTTGCCTCGATACCGATGAATCCGTTACCAATTCCTCGTCGTCGAGTACAAGCTCCTCGGCTCCCGGCCCAATGCGATTCACGAACGTACTTGAACACAACAGCAACATATGGTTCTAATCACCGATCAATAATCTCAACCTATCGAAGTAATCAAATAACACATATCCGATAACAATTAAAAACCGACACGACCAACCAAATCATCTCAACGATTCAACGATATCTACAATACAAACTACAACTCGATGATCATAATCAATCAATACAACCGATCAGTAAACCCCAACGGATCCACAATATCTTGATTAGACACAAATCCGGACAATCCAACTCAAACAATTACGAACTCAAAACCACAACACGATTCATAATCCGATTAATTCAACATACGATCGTCTTGCTATATTAAATTCATCAAAAGTTCCTCAAGAACACTAAGGGATTCGAACTCATGTTCATAACCATTAAAACAACATAACTCGATATCCTTTAACATGAAGATAATATTTCAATTCGTAATCCAAGTCATGAATCATCGTATTCTTCAATATACACTTTACATAACCTCAAGGATTATAACAACTCCCTAATCATCATCATACGGATCAAATACGGATAATAATACCAAGAACATCAAGAACTCTATGATTTCATAATCATAATCAACATATTGAAGGTATAAACCATTATATCACCTCCTTCCTTCAACATATAATTCATATAACCTCAAGAATCGAAACAACATCTTAATCCTCATACGAATCATCTATCAATAACAACATCAAGAATCCGAAATGAAAAGGAGGATTATCCAACATACCTCTTAGAAGATGAAAAACACTAGAAAACACTTCAAGAATCATCCATAGCTCCATATCCAGGCCTCAAGTCCAAGTCCTCAAGCTCAAAATCGACTTAGGAAGGCCAACATCTCTCTCTCTCTCTCAAAGTTTGGAGACGAAAAACAAAAAGGAAAGCTGAAGTCAAATGAAAGACGAACTTCATTATATTAAACTGCATAACTCATTACGTACGTTATCCTTCATCATTAACGTACATAATGCACTTTAGCGTACACTATTCGTCCCACATACCGTACGTAATCTGTTGGGATTCCGAAAATAAAACGAAATACGCAGCGGAAATAAAAAACGAATCCCAAACAGGATCGATCAAGTAACGTATATACGAAAAAAAATACGAAGATTATGGATCATACCCTTGAAGCCTTTGAAATAATTCTTCGTAAATTGATGATGATCACGAACCCCGTCCCGAACACGAAATCCCTTCGTTCCAAGCACCGAAAGTTCGAAGCCTCTAGTTCACATGCGTCGGAAGTTGCCCGGAAAAATCTACAACACTCCGTTCTATGAAGAACACGGCTAGGAAGTGTTGTAGGAATTTATATATCACATTTTCTTAACTTTTATATCACTTCCAAGATGAAAAATAGAAAAGAAAAAAAATTTCTCCTCCCTCACTATTTAGGACATGGCTGAACTCTCTCAAAAGATGAATATGAGTTGTGTGTCTTTTTCACCTCATCAAATGTATATATATTATATCTCATATAATAATTATATATCATGTTATAATTATTTTGAGAATAAGAATCTCTACAAATAATTAAAACATGACAACACACATGCAAGGTGGTCATGTGAGGGGGGCGGCCTACTAGGAAGATTCCTAGAAAATGAGCCGAGCCACTCGGCTCGTGTACCGGACGTTCGTCAAAAGACTCCGTTAAATACACTCCGTTTAATTATCAATGTATTTATATTAATTAATTAATCTAATTAATTAATTATATCAAATACAAATATATTTATCTAAGAAATATAATTTATGAATTAAATTAATTACTCGGTAACTTAATTTAATTTCATAAGACTGATATTTGATTTATCCAATAAATCATAATTAGATATCCAACATCTAATATTAATAGAGAGATAATAAATTCACATTTATCCGTCAACGCTCCTGATGCGCGACTCCGTAGGTCCGTCTCAGCCGGCATTGGGAGGAACCAATGAGTGCGGGCAGCACTTAGCCAGCCTAGCGGGCCGCACTGTAAACCCCGAATGAGAACGAATGAAGGGATCATTCCAGAACCATTATGTCGTGAATACTATATACGTATAGACCCTTTATCAGATGTCCCGGTCAAGTCTTCGGGTCACGGTAAAGTCAAACCCTACTATTGACTAGACTCTATACATGTGTTAATGCAAATCAAGACCGACTGATTAATAGTGTATCTAATACGACTATATCAGAATGCTTTGGCCAAAGACTCATGATCTTATTTGCCATTAACCGTATAGGACATACGCTGCTCACTAACAGAGATAGAATCCTTTCTTGGCGTACGGTAAGATCGCTACTCGCCCGTATAGTCCGCACTTCGAGGTCGACTCAGCAATTAAGCAAATGAGTCTAACTACTCTAATGACAAACTAAACGTCACAGGCACATCTTCTACTGAACCCTCAAGTCAAAGGTCCAAGTATACTATCACAACCTTTCGATTCGTCATCGACTCTCCGAGAGTGAATACCGTGTGACTGAATCGAGTATGAGTCGTGTTCGAGTATACTAGTCCCACCCATATACTTTATAACTATGTTATCAAGACGTGCACACGTCCTAGCATCAGTTATACAAGTCTTATTAAAACTTAATGCCCATTTAAGTTTATTGACTTGCGAACAATTTACGTAAATAAACTTTAAACACTTCCAGTGCATTTTCTCTTATCCCATAACGAGAATGGAATGTTCAGTTTATTTACATGGACTTCACTTCAATGTTTACCAAGTCAAGAATGCAATTGAAATACAATAAACAGTGAATGAATCGAATTGCCTTTTTATTATTTATTATTCCATAATTACAAGTACAATGCCCATACTCTCTCATTCTCTGAGTGGAATTCGAGGGCATATTCCTAACAATCTCCCACTTGCACTCAATGCCACATATCATGGTATCCAATACCCATGTTCTTTAGATGTCTTTCCAAGACAGCCTGGGATAATGGCTTAGTCAGTGGGTCAGAGACATTGTCTTCTGAGTCTACTCTTTGCAATGAAACATATCCTTTTTCCACCATCTCTCGAACAATGTGGTACTTTATCTCTATATGCTTGGTGTTGTGGTGAGCCCTCGGCTCCTTAGCTTGAGCGAAAGCTCCATCATTATCACAGAATAGTGATATAGGCAACTCCGCATTAGGGACCACTTGAAGTTCTTGTATAAACTTCTACATACAAAATGCTTCTTTGCTAGCCTCTGAGGTAGCTTGATACTCTGCTTGGCAGGTGGAATCTGCAGTAGCGGTTTGCTTGGAGCTTCTCCAAGATACTGCTCCTCCATTGAGAGTAAACAAATACCCAGATGTCGACTTAGAGTCGTCATTGTCTCCTTGAAAATCGGAATCGGTGAATCCAATCACCTTCAGTTCTCCACCACCATAAGTAAGAACTAAATCTCTAATTCTTCTTAAGTACTTAAGAATGTTCTTTACGGCAGTCCAATGTTCCTTTCCCGAGAATCGCATGGGAAGGAACCCTCTTTTAGATTCATCCATCTTGAATCTTCTCAGGATTTTATCTATATAGAGGGCTTGGGAAAGTCCTATCATTCTTCGCGGTCTATCTCTATAAAGACGGATCCCTAGAATATAGGAAGCTTCTCCCAAGTCTTTCATGGAGAACATTTTAGAAAGCCAAGCTTTCACAGTGCTGAGCATTGCTATGTTATTTCCTATAAGTATAATATCATCTACATATAGTACTAAGAACGCAATGTTGCTCCCACTGATCTTTTTGTAAACACACGGTTCCTCCTCATTTAAATGCAGTCAAAGTCCTTAAGCTTCGTCAAATCGAAGGTTCCAACTCCGAGAAGCTTGCTTGAGACCATAAATGGCTCGTTGCGGCTTACACACTTTATGAATATTAGCTTTGGACACAAAACCCTTAGGTGCTCCATATAGATTTCCTCCTCGAGGTATCCATTTAGAAAAGCCGTTTTGACGTCCATTTGCCATATTTCATAATCATAATAGCAAGAATGGCAAGCATCATGCGAATCGACTTTATCATAGCTACGGGCGAGAAGGTATCATGATAATCGATTCCTTCCCTTTGGGTATAACCCTTTGCCACAAGCCTGGCCTTATAGGCATCAACCTTGCCATCCCCATCAGTCTTTCTCTTATAGATCCATTTATTTCAAATAGTCCTCATGCTAGTTGGAAAATCTACTAGAGTCCAGACCTGATTAATATGCATCGAGTCTATATCAGCTTCCATTGCTTCTTGCCATTTATCGGAGTATACATACACTATCGCTTGGTCATAGGTGACAGGGTCATTTTCACTGCTTTCAGGTGTGTCGTGGAGACCCAGTTCCTCGACATGTGTATAGCCATACCTCTCAGGTAAGTGAGATACCCTATCAGACCTTTGAAGTGGAGGTTGTGTTACAAGAGGTTCGGTTCTTGATCCCTGATCAGATGTCTCCTTAGGACCTTCATTATGCTCTTCCAAAGAGATATTTCTACCCGAGCCACCTTCCTGAATGAATTCATCCTCAAGGAAGTGCGCTTTTAATGCCACAACGACCCTATGATCTTCTGGCATGTAGAATAGATAACCCATCGAGTTCTCTGGGTATCCTATGAAACGTCCTTTTATGGACCTCGCTTCCAGTTTGTCCACCTTAGCCTTTTTGACATAGGCTGGACATCCCCAAATCCTTATGTGATTAAGGCTTGGTTTCTTACCCTTCCACATCTCATGCGGAGTGATAAGAACATATTTGGAAGGACATCTATTAAGGATATAGGCAGCGGTTAGTAAGGCATACCCCCACAGGTAAATAGGTAAATCAGTGTAATTTAACATGGAGTGAACGATGTCCAACAAAGGCCTATTTCTCCTTTCTGAAACACCATTTATCTGTGGGGTTCCTGGAGGCGTGAATTGTGAAACAATTCCATGTTCCTTAAGGAACTCATCAAACTCAGTGCTCATATATTCTCCACCTCGGTCCGAACGAAGTGCTTTGATATGACATCCAGTTTGTTTTTCAACTAGGGCCTTAAATTCTTTGAATTTAGCAAAGGCTTCGGATTTATGTTTCATTAAGTACACAATCCCATACCTAGTATGTGTAACACCCCCAAGACGTTCAGGGCATATTACAGCGCCGTGGACTCCACACTATGGAATCCACCAGGCTAACGTACCAACAAGACATTTGACAACGACAAACAATCATCAATAATACGACAATTCAAATAAGATTACAATCCGACAATAAAATCAGACATCAATCCATTTCCCAAAACAGGAACACAACATTAACAATTTTGAAATAAGAAGTACTCGAGTACTTAAACCAATTTTATAACACAAAGGTCCCAAAACAAGGCATCAAAAGTAATAGACTGAACTGAACACCAACAAATGACCACTGATCAGTATCACGCTTGCCCATCATCCTCATACGGCTCAAGTGCTCGTTTGTTCCCACGATCGATACCTGAAATACAAAAAGTATTTCCCCCATTTAAGGGGTTAGCGACAACTGCTAGTGCAAGTACAATCCATTTGAACTACATTCTAATCAGATGAATATATGCGCCAAAAAGTCATTTTAGAAAACATTTTATATTCCGGAATATTTACGATGTACAATCACAAAACACATTATCTCCAACAAATCACAATTCAAAGTTAACCGTTGGTACGAGACTCCCGGCCATCGTACCCCGCAGAGCCCCGTCGGACATCCCTGGGTGGCTAACCACAGTTCGTGATACGCACACTCACGGCAATACGTATCCCTAGAGGCCCCGTCGGACCGTCCCTAGGTGAACATACACATAACCATCCACAACAACCACGATACAGCCATAATTCAAATACTAGAACAAGTAAACAAATGTAAAGTACTTGCCTTTGAGACATTCTTGAAGAAATGGAGTTGAAGCACGACTACGAACGATCCGGGTGGAAAACGACGGTTCCTAAACGAAGGACCAATACAGTTTAGTCCCCACGGACAAAAATACTCTAATGGAATACACCCATAACCCCGATTACATGATACGACAATGAACGATCAATCGATACGGGCGAGGGTTTACACAAAATCTCCCCGTATCGATAATTCGCGGATTAAAATCAGGGAAGTTGGATTAAGAATCACTCAATAATTACAACCGGTAAAGAATATCGTAATATAGATGAACAATTCGGAACTAAACCCTAAAATCCCGAAAATCCCCCATATTCGTCAAAATTAGGGTTCTTGAGGAATTACCTTTAATTCGGCTGATGAAAGGTGATTATGTTGATTATGATATGATGGCTCGATTCCACCGTGATGGAATTTAAAGAGAACTCCGAATAAAACTGGTGGAAATCGTCTCTGAGGTCGCATGTCGAAGAAACGAAGAGAAAAGAAATAAACTGTTGTTCTGAAACTGTCCGCTGACTTATATTCAGCGGAGTTAGCGCACGCTAATCGTCATATGTAGCGCGCGCTAACGGGGCCGTGAAAGGTCCAGTGGCTACTGCCACCCTTCGTTAGCGTACGCTAACAATAGGGCGTTAGCGTATGCTAACTGCACATCGGTAGCGCACGCAAGGGAACAGGGGTAGCGTGCGCTACCTACGGCGATTCAAAGATTATCGATGTCACATCACCGTAAGTCTTGCCGAGGGTATAAAACACGAAACGCACGACGAGACCAGAATCCAGGAACATAGACGCGAAGCATATAAGACAACGGAGCTAAGCGCTGAAAGAAAATACAATTCCGACCACCGGAGGGTCCGTAATGCGACAACGAAACTAAGATTCCCGAAACTATTAGGAAATTACAAAAATGGCCCAAGTGCCTGAAAATCACGAAACGACGTAGGATTTACAAACCGAAAGTCTCCACATGACCAACTCAACCATACGAACTCGTACAAACCAAGAAACAACAAAAACGAATGAGTTTTACGAGAATCGAACGTTCATACGGCAAAACATGCCATAAAACGAAATTACGTGAAAACATCATCAAAACTCATTCAAATGGAAAAACTCCAAGAACAAAATAGATTCAAAATGTCGAAATGGTTACAAGCGAGTCGATAAAAATAGACATACACCAAAAATGGAAACTGCTAAAAATGGAAAAATTACGGATATTACAGTATGATCATCTGTGAATGTTATGAAATATTGATATCCATCTCGGGCTACTTCTAAAGCACCACAAACATCAGTATGCACCAATCCAAGTTTATCGGCAGCCCTTTCAAAAGTCCCTGTGAAGGGGAACTTAGTCATTTTGCCTCTAAGGCAAGATTCACAAGTTGGATAGGGTTCTACACCCAATGGACTTAAAAGTCCATCTTTCTCCATTTTCTGAACCTTGGTCTTACCAACATGACCAAGTCTAAGGTGCCATTTAAGAGCTTGATTAGTATCTTGCCTACCACGTTTCCTAGTTATAGTGTTCCTTCTTTGTTTTATTTTGCATGTTCGGATGATATAAACCATTCAATAATGTATTTATTTCCAACCAATTTATTTCGAAAATAAATTTTACAACTGCCATTGCCAATGAAGAAACAAAATCCTTTCCGGTCCAAGACTGGAATGGATACAATGTTTTTATGCCCCTTGGGCAAAACAAGTACTTCATCTAATGTCAAAATAAAACCGGATTCTAAACCCAGAAGGATTGATCCAATATCGGTTGCCTCGACACTTTGTCCGCTTCCAACAGTGATCATTATTTCCCCAGCTTCAAGATTTCT
Source organism: Orobanche coerulescens (assembly GCA_033398695.1). NCBI lineage: Eukaryota > Viridiplantae > Streptophyta > Magnoliopsida > Lamiales > Orobanchaceae > Orobanche > Orobanche coerulescens. The sequence goes on from CM065806.1 coordinate 59,691,451, forward strand.
ACTTCATTCCAGATCCTGATTCATAGTACAAATGTGAGAAGTGTCACCTGAATCCAGAATCCATGAAGCAGGATATACAGTAGCGGAACAATTAGTTTCAAAAACAAAAAGTTCCGTACCTGATGCGCCATTAATCTTGGGACAAGTCCTTCGCCAGTGGCCCAGCTCACCGCATTCAAGGCATTTGTCCGTAGGTTTTGGACCGCCTACCTTTTGAACCTTTCGGGCCTTGCCCTTTCCTTTTTGCACCCCTTTCTTGGGTTTGTACTGCTCGTAGGTCTTTTTCTTCTTGTTCTTGGACCTCCTAGGCCCAGAAGAAATCACAAGAGCAGCCTCTCTCGGTTTAGTCTTCATGTTAGACTACGCTGTCACCAGTTTATTCATTAGCCCAGCTAATGTGCATGTAATTTCATTACAGTTGAAATTCATTACAAACTGCGTGAAAGAGTCAGGGAGAGATTGAAGGATGAGATCAATTTGAAGGGATAAATCCATATTAAAGTTGAGCACCTCGAGCCTCTCAATCATAGAGATCATCTTGAGGACGTGGTCTCCCACTTTCTCCCCTTCTTTCATCCTAGCACTGAACAACTGCTTCGATATCTCATATCTAGCGATCCTCATGCTCTCCATAAAGTTCGGTCAAGTGTGCGAGAATCTGCCTAGCAGAAGTCATTTTCTCGTGCGCTCTCTGCAGCTCATTAGTCTTTGAGCCCATCATAAAGCCACGGACTAGCACGTCATCCTTGACCCATTTTTCATGGACGTCAATGTCTTCCTGATTAGCCCTAGTCCGGATTGGAGTCGGTGGAATGTCCGCCTCCAAGACGTATCCCAGAGACTCCATACTAAGTACAATCATCAGATTCCGCAACCAGTCAACAAAGTTAGGGCCAGTTAGGAGATTCTTTTCAAGTAGTATTGCAAGTGGGTTATTAGACATTTTAGAGAGATTCAATTTCGTTTTCTGCAAAGATTTAGACAAGATTAAATTAGTGACTTGTTTAATTATGACCGAGTATAGAACTTAAGGGCTTGTATAATTCTTGTCGCGGCTCCCACTAATTTTATCGGAATTATACACTCCCATGTTATAATCCGGGAATCTTGGTTATATCGACTTCTTAGTGGTGATCAAGTTCTTTACAAATTTTAACAGACGCAACCTATCAGGTTTCTTGCCAATTAATTTCTGTAAAGTGGTGTCTAACACCAACCCGTCTAACGGATGATTTGATCTTCTTTTACCCCTAGTCTTCATGCCCTCAACCTATCAGGTTTCTTGGCAATCCAGACTATCTAAGTTGTTGACCATCAACGTCTATCAGTTTGACTATTGAATCTCACCCGGCAACCTATCAGGTTTCTAGGGGCGAAATTTATCACCAACCGAATGCATCTAATGCACTCAAGAATTTTTCAACCTCTACCAAATGTACTACCCCGATAACTCTAAAGCATAGCACACCAGCTCGGGTATCAATTTTCTACGAGTTTGATGGAGGGTAGGAAACCTCGTAACCTTTTTCAAACTTAGTCTGTTTGTAGTCGGGAGAATTTCACGATTAATGTTACACTTTGCACATTAATTCAATTATACGCGCGTTTGTTGGTTTGTCAATCATTCAAAATGAAAATGTAAAACAAGAACCTAGTTACTACCAACATATAGCTCATGGACCTAATTCCTAAGTACTGAGCCAAGCGAATGACCCAATAAAAAAAACCAGTCTTCGATTCTTCGTCTTCTCGGTCGGTTGTCTTCGGTCTTCTTCATACCCAAAATAATAATTACATCATTGAAAAATTGCATCCTATACAAGTTTTTCTAGTAAATATAAATAGGCTCAAAATGGCCTTTACAACCCAATCGAATCGAACAAATCAAAAAACTAAGTCGACGAACTATATCACCATCACATAAGGATTCCATACAACATGTAATGGTAACGAAATTAAACAATTAATCTTAATATAAATTAATCTAATTAATCTATAAATTAATCTATTCAATTTCTACTATATTAATCCAATTAATATAAAGTGGCATTAAAATTAAATAATCAATTAATATATTAATCCAATCAATATAAAATTAATCTATTCAATATTAATGGTATTAATCCAATTAATACTAATAATCTTTATTTTAATTCGTTCGAAGTAATCCGGCCAAAATAATATTCTCGTTTAATTTATTTCCCTTAACACAAAAAATATTCCAAATATTAATTTAGTCAAATTAAAATCCAATTTAAATTTTGGGAAATAATTACAACAAAATATAAACTTAAACGGAGTCCCGGACAATCCGGTTTTAGGCCCGACCGCGGCCCGATTCAAAATCGGGCCAAAACCGAGGGTCGCTGCCGAGCCATGCTTGGCGGCTGGCCGAGTCGATCGGCACGCATCGGTGCCTCTCGGCAGTGCGGCCGAGACATGGCCGAGCATGCTCGGCAACACAGCACGGCCAGGCGATCTCGCCCGACCATTCTGCCGTGACCCCATTTCTCCGTTTTTCGGCCCGTTTCCAAAAACGTGATGCTACAACGAACAATTTAAAATCTACGATTATTCCAAACATGATTCTAAATCATACTCATCATCCAAAAGCATTCAAAATGCACAAATAATCGTATATACGAAAACATTGACCTCGCTCCGATACCACTGTTGGGATTCCGAAAATAAAACGAAATACGCAGCGGAAATAAAAAACGAATCCCGAACAGGATCGATCAAGTAACGTATATACGAAAAAAAATACGAAGATTAAGGATCATACCCTTGAAGCCTTTGAAATAATTCTTCGTAAATTGATGATGTTCACGAACCCCGTCCCAAACACGAAATCCCTTCTTTCCAAGCACCGAAAGTTCGAAGCCTCTACTTCACATGCGTCGGAAGTTGCCCGGAAAAATCTACAACACTCCGTTCTATGAAGAACACGGCTAGGAAGTATTGTAGGAATTTATATATCACTTTTTCTTAACTTTTATATCACCTCCAAGATGAAAAATAGAAAAGAAAAAAAATTCTCCTCCCTCACTATTTAGGACACGGCTGAACTCTCTCAAATGATGAATATGAGTTGTGTGTCTTTTTCATCTCATCATGTGTATATATATATATATATTATATCTCATATAATAATTATATATCATGTTATAATTATTTTGAGAATAAGAATCTCTACAAATAATTAAAACATGACAACACACATGCAAGGTGGTCATGTGAGGGGGGCGGCCTACTAGGAAGATTCCTATAAAATGAGCCGAGCCACTCGGCTCGTGTACCGGACGTTCGTCAAACGACTCCGTTAAATACACTCCGTTTAATTATCAATGCATTTATATTAATTAATTAATCTAATTAATTAATTATATCAAATACAAATATATTTCTCTAAGAAATATAATTTATGAATTAAATTAATTACCCGGTAACTTAATTTAATTTCATAAGACCGATATTTGAAGTATCCAATAAATCATAATTAGATATCCAATATCTAATATTAATAGAGAGATAATAAATTCACATTTATCCGTCAACGCTCCTGATGCGCGACTCCGTAGGTCCGTCTCGGCCGGCATTGGGAGGAACCAATGAGTGCGGGCAACACTTAGCCAGCCTAGCGGGCCGCACTGTAAACCCCGAATGAGAACGAATGAAGGGATCATTCCAGAACCATTATGTCGTGAATACTATATACGTATAGACCCTTTATCAGATGTCCCAGTCAAGTCTTCAGGTCACGGTAAAGTAAAACCCTACTATTGACTAGACTCTATACATGTGTTAATGCAAATCAAGACCGACTGATTAATAGTGTATCTAATACGACTATATCAGAATGCTTTGGCCAAAGACTCATGATCTTATTTGCCATTAACCGTATAGGACATACGCCTGCTCACTAACAGGAGATAGAATCCTTTATTGGCGTACAGTAAAGACTGCTACCTGCCCGTATAGTCCGCACTTCGAGGTCGACTCAGCAATTAAGCAAATGAGTCTAACTACTCTAATGACAAACTAAACGTCACAGGCACATCCTCAAGTCAAAGGTCCACGTATGTTATCACAACCTTTCGATTCATCATCGACTCTCCGAGAGTGAATACCGTGTGACTGAATCGAGTATGAGTCGTGTTCGAGTATACTAGTCCCACCAATATACTTTATAACTATGCTATCAAGACGTGCACACGTCCTAGCATCAGTTATACAAGTCTTATTAAAACTTAATGCCCATTTAAGTTTATTGACTTGCGAACGATTTACGTAAATAAACTTCAAACACTTCCAGTGCATTTTCTCTTATCCCATAACGAGAATGGAATTTTCAGTTTATTTACATGGACTTTACTTCAATGTTTACCAAGTCAAGAATGCAATTAAAATACAATAAACAGTGAATGAATCGAATTGCCTTTTTATTATTTATTATTCCATAATTACAAGTACAATGCCCATACTCTCTCATTCCCTGAGTGGCATTCGAGGGCATATTCCTAACATAATCATCATCCCAGAACTAACTGAACCGTTTTGTTAACATGCTTACGTACATAATGTTTCCTTCATAACATACGTAACATGTACGTTGACTTGCTACAGTACCACCCACATTACGTACGTAATACGCCATGCATAACGTACGTAATGGCCGAGGTTGACTCGCTGTCCACATCCTCCGCCGAAAGCTGCCGACACCAGTCCCAGCTGTCCGATTCCTCTTGTTAGGTACATAATGTCTCGGCCATAACGTACGTAACTCTTGTGATTTAGCGTACGTAAGTCTTCAACATTAGCGTACGCTAAGTATTCTATACTTAGCCAATTTCAACTGTTACCGCCTGTCTCGACATACTGAAAATACATATACACTTACTGAATACATATACTGAATCCAATAACATTCTTATACAATATACTCTATATCGAAAGTACGATAACCTGATATACGATATCCTCAAATGCAACTGTCGACCAGATATGATAATTATACCGATATTGACATCTCAGTCCTTTATTTATTTTATCCATACTGTACAGATTCCACGCTGTACAATATAACTCGGATAAAATAATATCAAACAACAGTAGTAGAAATTTCGGATATTACATTCTACACCACTTAAAATAAGTTTCGGCCTCGAAACTTGCAATCCGTCATAAAAACAAAAAAACATACCGTTCGACCAAAATATCCCAAAGCCATCACGACAACGATCAATCATCATCATTACTGAATAACCAAAAGAGTACACTTACAAATACGCAGGTCGACGACCTCCTAAGATACTAGCAAGCGATCTCACTGTACAGTCCCAATACGCTTACAATCACAATTCCTTGAGTCTCAACAAAATATATCATCTTGGGATGAAACAATCTGCCCGAATCAAATCTTGTCTGCCTGATTACATAATCAAGTCCCAATTTCGATAAGACGAATAATACACCATACATCTGTGAAACAACTGCTCAAAACAATGGCAACCAATCTCGAAACATCGACACAAAATTCGAACACTTATACGATCATCAACAATGATCAACCAACAAATTAATTGAGAATACCATCGACATGATAAATTCCAATACGACCAATCCAGTGGTTAAAACATAAATGAGAACATCATCAACATGATAAACTCCAATATGACCAACCATAGGTCAAAGCACAATCGAGTATATCATCAACATGATAAACTCTAATATGACCAACCAGAGGTCAAAACACAATCGAGAATATCATTACCAACGAAGGAGCGATAATAATCGATAATACCTTCACACGGTAAATTACAACACGATACACACAGAACCACAGAGACAAATATAAGGACGAATAAAGTTCTCAAAACGACACACCAATCACATACCGTGGATCTCAATAAACATACTCGACTGGTGAGCATACTCATCGGCATACGAACAACCAATCAAGTCGACGAAAATAACCAATCATACCTGGAGTGGAAACGACCGCTCGACATCTAAAACAACCAACATGGGGTCACCATCCCCAAATCTACAAAAGAAATCACTCAAAATCATTATGGTAAAGTCACAATATTACCATACCAATGGAATCACATAGCACATATGTCCTGGTTTCACAAAATCCAAAGTTCCAAAATTATATTATGTGTATGATTCTACAACACACGACATATATCCTTTATCTGATCAACCAACCGATCATCTCTAGATAACCAAAATGCCATACCAAAGTTTGGATCTCTATTCATCGTACCATAGGAATGTCATAACCAGTTCGCGAGTCACACTCACAACTTCACCATGATATGCACTATGCACCAAATGCGTATGTACATCAATCATACTTTCAAAACCAGTTTGAAATCATATAGTCTCGTCAAGAAGACAAATTTTCGAAAATTCTTTCAAAATTTTCACAACTCAAAACATAAATTTTTGGTAAGATTGTAAAATCAATTTTCGAACCAACCGGCTCGCTCGTGTCAAGTTCTCGATAAAAATTCTTTTCAAATACACACGATTAAATAAAATCGGATTTATGCAAATGCTTGACCATATCCATACTCCTGTATATCAGTTTAGCTTGTCACCAAATTAACTGATATTCCATCGGAAAACCACACGATGAAATTCCAAAATCTCAATATATAGACTCTGATAAAAACTCCTCCTCCACATACTACTCGCAACGTCAATCCTTAATCCATCCTGGATCACCACAAATATGATATGACAAAACATTGAAACAAATCAACAAATCAAACACAACGAAAGACTTCCCGAGAAGTTCCATTTGAACAAGTAAACCAAAGCCTCGAAAGGCGGAAATAACATAGGTAAAGAATTGGTAAAGTGTTTTACAAATCTCGGGAGTTTTAGAAAACAAGAAAAAGTCTTTTGAAACATTAGGGTCTCCGCCCGTATCTCGTTCCGCATTACAAGAAGTTTAAAAAGTAGAAAATCTTTACGGACCCCAAGTCCCGAGTTATAAAACTATTTCGAAATCAATTGGATCTCGGCCCAAAAATCAGTTTTCGTAAAACATCTATAAAACATTCATTTTGAAAAGTATCATTTTCAAATGCTCAAAAAAGTTCATATATCTCAAAATGAATTAACATGCTACATGTTCTTCTCAACAATCCATAGTCCTTCTCCCGAATACACAATTCCGTTCCAAAACTCAACCGACATATTGATTTCCAAAACCATAACTTCTCAAGATCATCAATCCTGTCCCACTCTGTCACCTCCTACTGTAACGCATAATATTCTGCTGAATCTCAAAGCATATCAACTTAGAATGGCAATAAATCTCGATAGAATTCAAGAATCCAATTACTTACAGATCGTGAAGCCGACGATTCCCCGTGATACTGGCACATGTCTCGACTCTAGAAAATACTCGACACAGATATTTTCAAAACGCACGTTTTGCAAAATCAGTTCGACACAAGAACACAATACATCTCATTCCAGAGAATCTCGTTAACACCATTTGGAAAAGTTCACAACAAACCCAGTACCACACTGGCAAATCACATAACGTACAAGCCTGAGTGAATATAAAAATTCACGGCTATAGTATTAGTCAATCGACAACTCGAACGACGCAACAAAACACGACCCAACTCGACCCAAATGCCTAGATTTTCTCAACCTAAGCTCTGATACCATATTCTGTAGCACCCCCAGATTTAACCGGAAATGTTACAGCGCCGTGGGCCCCGAGATGGAACCCACAAGTAGACCTGACAAAAGTGGCCCAAGCCTATGGGCCGGCCCAGCCCGTTCATTAAAAATTGGGCTTTGGGCTTTAGTGTTTTAGCCCAAAAAGATCTGGGCCTTTTTGGCCCGCCCATATTTTGGCCCAGCCCAAAAGGCTCGGCCCACGGGTGCCCAACAGCCCGTAAGAAACTTATATTATAATTATAATTAAATGTAATTTTAATTAGTTTATTGGTTAGGATTACTTATCGGATCGCATTTTCCGCCTTGGTTTCTTCTGCCTCTGCTCAACAACAAGACTTGACAATCACTTTCTTTCAAGTTTCACTTCTCACTCACTTCTCTGCAAGTTTACAACACCGCTCAACAACATAAATCTTTCTTTCACTTCTCAGTTCTCAATATTTCATTCACCTTGAGTCCGACTCCGTCTGTCCGTGACCTCCGTCGGTGTCGACCGTTCCGTCAACCGTGTGCTTCGAAGCGGTTCTGGAGCGCTTTTAACAGCGGTTCTGGAGCGCTTTTAACAGTAAATTTATTTATTTTTTTAAATAATTTTTTTTAATAATTTGAAATTATTTTTTTAATATATTATTTTTTTAAAAAATATATATATTCCTTGATCATAAACGCCCGCCACCCGCACTAGCCGCCCGCCCGCCCAATGACGACCCTCACATAATATGTATAAATGTGCATTTCCGCTACTCATGGGATTTGAACCTGTGACCTCAATGAGATGGAGGTGGGTATCAAACCAGTGAACCAAAGTCATTTGTTGTTCAAATATTGATTTCTATTATATAAGTATACAATAAACCATATATATATATATATATATGTATATATATGTATATAAATATATAATATATATATATATATATTATGTATATGTTTGTTAATATTTTCATAAATATTTTCAAAATATATTAATATTTATTATATTGCACATTTAATAACTAATGATCAATATAAGTATACAATAAACCATATATATATATATATATATATATGTATATATTATAATTTTCAATATATAATGTAATATAATTTTTAATATTAATATATAACAAAATATATTAATATTCAATATATTCCACATATGATATAATATAATTCATAAAATAATATGTATATATTATAATTTTTAATATATAATGTAATATAATTTTTAATATTAATATATAACAAAATATATTAATATTCAATATATTCCACATTTGATATAATATAATTCATAAAATAATATGTATATATATTATAATTTTTATTATATAATTTAATTTAATTTTTAATATTAATTTATAACAAAATATATTAATATTCAATATATTCCACATTTGATATAATATAATTCATATAATAATATGTATGTATTATAATTTTTAATATATAATGTAATATAATTTTTAATATTAATATATAACAAAATATATTAATATTCAATATATTCCACATTTAATATAATATAATTCATAAAATAATATTTATATATTATAATTTTTAATATATCATGTAATATAATTTTTAATATTAATATATAACAAAATATATTAATATTCAATATATTCCACATTTGATATAATATAATTCATAAAATAATATGTATATATTATAATTTTTAATGTATAATGTAATATAATTTTTAATATTAATATATAACAAAATATATTAATATTCAATATATTCCGCATTTGATATAATATAATTCATAAAATAATATGTATGTATTATAATTTTAATATATAATGTAATATAATTTTTAATATTAATATATAACAAAATATATTAATATTCAATATAATCCACATTTTATATAATATAATTCATAAAATAATATGTATGTATTATAATTTTTAATATATAATGTAATATAATTTTTAATATTAATATATAACAAAATATATTAATATTCAATATATTCCACATTTGATATAATATAATTCATAAAATAATATCTATATATTATAATTTTTAATATATAATTTAATATAATTTTTAATATTAATATATAACAAAATATATTAATATTCAATATATTCCACATTTGATATAATATAATTCATAAAATAATATGTATGTATTATAATTTTTAATATATAATGTAATATAATTTTTAATATTAATATATAACAAAATTTATTAATATTCAATATATTCCACATTTAATATAATATAATTCATAAAATAATATGTATATATTATAATTTTTAATATATAATGTAATATAATTTTTAATATTAATATATAACAAAATATATTAATATTCAATATATTCCACATTTGATATAATATAATTCATAAAATAATATGTATATATATTATAATTTTTAATATAAAATGTAATATAATTTTTAATATTAATATATAACAAAATATATTAATATTCAATATATTCCACATTTGATATAATATAATTAATAAAATAATATGTATGTATTATAATTTTTAATATATAATGTAATATAATTTTTAATAATATATAACAAAATATCTTAATATTCAATATATTGCACATTTAACAGTGGTTCTAGAAAGAACCGCTGTTAAATGTACAAATTTAACAACGGTTCTACAAGAACCGCTGTTAAATGTACAGATTTAACAACGGTTCTACAAGAACCTCTGTTAAATGTACAGATTTAACAACGGTTCTACAAGAACCGCTGTTAAATGTACAGATTTAACAGCGGTTTTCCTATAACCGCTGTTAAATGTGCAATTTAACAGCGGTTCTTCTCGAACCGCTGTTAAATGTGCAGATTTAACAGCGGTTTCGCGGAAAACCGCTGTTAAATTGCCATCGTTTCATTTTAACAGCGGTTTTTTTAGAACCGCTGTTAAAATGCCGCAGTTAGATGCTGTTTTTGTAGTAGTCTCCCTTTTTCTCAATCGCCAGCGAACCAGCAACGATCCTCTCCTCCCTTTTTCGCTTGTTATAGTGCAAGAGTCAAACGATTCTAATGGTATTGAAATGGATGGTTGAACTTTTAGAAGTGGTTCACAATTTTTTTTTATATTATTGATATTTTTAGTATATTTTGCTCAATTAAGTTGGAATCAAGACTTGTGTATCATTTTAAATTTTTAATATTGTTGGGAGTTATGAGTCTTGTGAGTTGTGTGACATGGGTGCCTGCTGGAATGTTGTTATGCATTTTTACTTTTAGTGTATGTAGTTTATAAATTTTTATTTGATATTTATGTTAATGTTCAATGCTAGCAGTGTAAATTATGTTAATCGAATTGATGTTAAGGTTGAATACTGCTGGAACTTCATAAATCGTATTGTAGTTGGAAAAAAATATATGGCCCATGGGCTGGGCTAGGCCCGCCCGGTATGGGCCATGGGCCTCAATATTTAGGCCCAAAAAATCTTGGGCCTTTTTGGCCCAGCCCAAAATTAGCTCGCCCATTGGCAGCCCAGCCCGTTTGCCAGGTCTACCCACAAGGCTGAAGGAAATTTTTGCAAATATTTACAACTTCCCAAGAGGCCAACGACGGTACTATCTTTAAAAAATATTCGAAGACTTAGAAAAATTCGTTTATCAAAACCGTCGTAAAATCTCATTTGAAATCGCAAGGCCAAACGGCCGACACTCAAAAGTTTAGAAAACGATTTCCAAAGTAATCTCAATTACCAAATACCAAAAGAGCATTTCAAAATACTCACGCAGCGAAAAAAGACCAACCATAAAGATACTCTAGCAGCGGAATACAAGAACCAATCAAGAAACTCAATGCACAAAACATGTCCTAGCCAGTATCCTCCGGGAAGCTCATCTCTTCACGACCGCTACAAGCTTGATACTCCAAGAACCTAAAAAGAAGTCCCACGATGGGGTCAGCCATAATATCTAACAATGATAACCATCACATCACATTAATAATTACATACCAATGAGAATACAACATAAGAATACGACCAACGTAATCTTACCGCCATAACTTTACTTACTCAAGTAATTCTCATCATAATAACCATTATCACATTTCACATCTCGTACTCGATTAACCAATAAACTCGAACATAATACATATATTGTACCTCAAAAAATACTCAAGATTCCCAAATTATCATAACCAACTCATGATACGGAAAAGTACCAGTTCTGACCAATACGATCCATCAGATAGCATCATCAAATCCCAAAACGATAAATGATTGTCCATCACAAGACGGATACCAAAGGAAATACGGAACATACCTCGAGATATGAAGTGCCACGGCAATCATATCAGTCTAATCCGAGATCAGATCAATGCAATACGGACACGGTCCTAACACAAGACCTACAAATGCATACTCATATGACCACGTCAATATGCTCACAACAATAACAATGATGTATACCCAATGGAAATCCGAAGATCCATCGCCCTCAGTGTAATACCCGAGATTTTCAGTTCCATTTATTTTTGAATTTTTGTCGATTGCGCCGTTCATTTTGTTCTGTTGGCGATTTCTTGAGATTTTCCCTTATGTTGGGTACGGCACGATGTACCGTGTTGTGGTGTTCGTTGGGTACGACTTATCGTTGTGTAAGTCGATCTAATAGTATGTCTTGCTTTTCTATGTGCTCGTTTTCGATTTGGATCGTCGGTGTTGTCTGTTAGTGTTTCGTTGCATGTTGAATAATTATTGTTTTGTCGAGGAGTATCGTTTTTGTGCATTTGGTCGACTTTGAAAGATCACCACCGGCGCTTATAAAGTCTAAAAATTCTGAAACATTACAGTGTGATAGAGCATCAAATTAGCTTTCCAATGGTTCAAACGGTGAGTTAATCGGAGTCCGGACGAGAGAGTTATGGTCAAAATAGCTCAGACACTCATTTTCCAGTTTTGGCCGAGCAGCCTGTACAGTGAGCCGCGGCACATGCCGGCAGGGCCGCGGCACACTGCCGAGTCACTACCGCGGCACACCCGTCCGGGATGCGGCACACTCATGTTTCAATTATCGGCCAACCCCTCTGTACCGTGAGCCGCGGCACATGCCGGCAGGGCCGCGGCACACTGCCGAGTCACTGCCGCGGCACACTCGTCCGGGCCGCGGCACGCTGCCGATCACTGGGGGCAGATTCGGCCCTGTGCCGCGGCACACTTTGTCTGGTCCGTGGCACACAGGGCAGTCAACTCTATAATTGCGTTTTTCTGAGCGTGATCAGCTCATTCTTCCCATTTTCTTCAACTAGACGAGAGAGAGAGAGAGCTTGAGGGGAGAAACTTTTCTTCATCCATCACTTGAGGGTTTGATTTTCTTCATCTCCTTTCGATCGTGAAGCCCGTATAATCGATCTAACGCGTGTTCTTCGGATCAAAGTACTTGGATCTTCAAGAGGTAATCTCTTCTTAGAACCCTAAATTCTTGAATTTGGGGTTTTTTGCGTTTTTGTCCGATTCGTTCTGTATTGTTGATTAATTCATGATGGGTATGATTAATCTTGTTAGTATTCTTGTGTTTAACATCATTTAATCCATTGTTCTTCGTCAAATCAAAGTATATTTCTTGACTTCCTTCGAATCGACTTTTTGGGGGATTTGTTCTTGATCTCGTTTTCCATCTATTTTTGATGGATCGATTGTGGTTAAATGATGTTGTTAAATATATTCTATGGATTGTATATCCATATTTCAACTTGGAATTCCGTTTTCGTGTTTTGACGGGACGAATCGTGTTCTTGTCCGTTTTGGGGGAAATCCTTGAACTTTCGTCATTTGTTCCTTGAATTCAGCGGCTTTGGGTCGTACTTTGGAATTCATTTTCGTTTTTATTGTTTTCGTTCGTAGTTTATTGTTGCGGATTGTCGTTTGGTGGAGTCGGCGAGTTCGTAGTCGGTTCGTGCCAACCTACTTCGGCCGATTCTCCGCGTTGTGGTTATTCGAGGCAAGTATCTTGCCCATACATTACGTGTTTTGTGGATATATTAGTTGGTAATTTACGATACGTGATTTATGAATGTCTATAATTAACTTTCAAAGGAATTGATATGCTTTTCAATACTTCCTTAAAAGATGACTCGTATGATTTCGTTGTTAAATATGCTTGTCTAAGTATGTGTGGGGTATCGTTTTGTGTGATTATGACGTTGTAGATTTATAGCTTAACCTTTCCTTGAGATATGTATGGAACATATGCCTATTGATGATCCTGTATCATTGTGTCGTTCGGCGTGGTTGGATAGGTATTTTCCCTCGTTGCTATGTTATTGGTACTAGCTGCGTCATCGAAATTCTAGCATGAATCGTATCGTTACTTGGTCGTGAGTATATGTTGGATGAACTGGCCATTCTAGTAAGGCACCTCGACTATATATACTGTGATTGACCTTCGAGGCTTGTGGTTTTCAACTGTGATTTTGGAACATGTGTGTGTGTTGTTCTTTCCACCCGGAGTGTTCGACGGGATGTCTGGGGGTCGATACTGTAACACCCCCAATATATTCGGGAATATTACAGCGCCGTAAATCCTTTACATAAGGATTTACAAGGCTGAAGAATTGAATAAGCATAAAAAGGTACTAACGAATGGAAATAACGGAATTAAGATACAACAGTTCTGACCAAATACTGAAAATACAAATGTTCAACAGAAATTATTAATACATCACCAAATTCAAATTTATCAAAAACGACTACGTACTCGAGTACTTATTGAAATAACTAACAAACAACAAACAAGTAAACCCGGCTAGAACATCACTCTGCACCCCCATCGTCATGCAGCTCCAGTGGTTGTTTCCCCGCTCTCCTGGATCCTGAACATAAACAAAATGTTCACCCCCAAAGGGGTTAGCACAACGATGCTAGTACAAGTACCACAACATATTATTCAACATCTCACGTAGAATAATAATACGTGATTAACAAAAATACCAACGAGTCTTCTCCTACGAGAACTCAATAAGTAACATACACATCTGATAATCACAACATGATATCATAACAAACACATGGTAATTCCGACGATCCAGCGTTCACTGCCTAGAACCCACGATGATCCCGTCAGACCAACCCGTGGTGGAAAAACCCGTCCGATGATCCGGTATGCGCTAGCATAGATCCCCGATGATCCCGTCGGACCAACACGAGGTGGACATACAACAACGACATACACGCACGAAAATATGTACAACATAAATAAATAAAACTTATAAGGTACTTGCCTCGATTCGAAGACAAGAACAAAACTTCCACGAAAACGAAACACTCGAAGGTCGCCCCTTCAATCAATCACGTTGCTAAGCTTGAACCTTAACAAAATAAGTAATATAGATTTCATTTATAGTCGTACTAACATTTAATAATCCAAATCACGGTCGGAAGTTCATAAAATGTAACCTAATCAGTCGAGTCAAAAGTCACCTCGCTGATCAGCCGAGTCAAAAGTCAACATCGCTGATCAACCCAGTCAAAAGTCAACCTCTCTGATCAGCCGAGTCAAAAGTCAACCTTTCTGATCAGCCGAGTCCCGTAGAGATGATCATTTTAAAAAAAATTCATCCAAATCCGAGTTCGTATGAAGAAGTTATGACCCAAAAGTCACCTCGATCGGTAGGCGTCAAAAGTCAACCTCGGATCGGCCTAGTCAACCTAGCTTATCAGACTAGTCAACCTCTCTGATCAGCCGAGTCAAAAGTCAACCTCGAGACGATCGTTTTAAAATAAAATTCATCCGAATCCGAGTTCGTATGAAGAAGTTATGACCCAAAAGTCACCTCGCTGATCAGCCGACGTCAAAAGTCAACCTCGCTGATCAGCCTAGTCAACCTAGCTGATCAGCCTAGTCAACCTCTCTGATCAGCCGAGTCAAAAGTCAACCTCGAGACGATCGTTTTAAAATAAAATTCATCCGAATCCGAGTTCGTATGAAGAAGTTATGACCCAAAAGTCACCTCGCTGATCAGCCGATGTCAAAAGTCAACCTCGCTGATCAGCCTAGTCAACCTAGCTGATCAGCCTAGTTAACCTCTCTGATCAGCCGAGTCCACCTAGCTGATCAGCCGAGTCATCCTCGCTGATCAGCCGAGTCAGAAGTCAACCTCGCCGATCAGCCGACTTGACTCGCCTAGTTGATGACAGTAGGGTATTGGGTAGAAAACTGAACATACGAAATTCTCAGGTGAAGTTGGGTGATCCAAGATTGATGTGTTAGATTCCAATATCATCATTATATCCAGAAAACATTAACAAATCCAACTTATATGGAAGGATATAACCTCTGATGATTTATTCATAAGTATAAACATCCCAATTTCTAAAACATGATGATGCTTGGATGATTCTATCAGTGGAACTCCATATCTTGAACAGCATACTTCTATCATATCCTTGATAACAAGAATCCAAGTAGGAATTAGTATTAACATACCTTAAGATGAAGAAAATACCGAGGCAATAAGTAGAATCCAACTCCGGTTGCTTGCTTGCCGAGATCAAGATGTTTCTCCACTTCAATGATCAATCACCGGTGACACCCAATCTTCAAAGTTCACAAAAGGGGTGGTCTAAATGTGTTTGAGTTAGGGAAAACCCTCTGGACTTCCAGAAATTAAGAACAGTGAAGGAAGATGAAAACCAAATGAAATGAGGTGCTGTCCTTTATAAAATGTTTCTGGGCCCCTGTGCTCAATAATTCCTACGCTAGATTCCAAAGCTGTCCAGGCTTAATAATTAAAAACTGTCCAGGACCATGTGCTGGCCTCCACCCAACTCCATAATTGATTACTTTACTTATAATATGCAGCCATACTCAATAATTTGTATTATTGAGTATTTGTATGGGACAAGTAATATCCGCCATACTCATGCAGAAAATACAAATACGGTAAATACCATATTCCACTTATTGATATCACAATTCCAACTAATACAGGGTTCAAATACAGGTGAAATACTCGGTAATTAATCCGGATATTACATACTCTCCTACTAAAAAGGAGTTTCGTCCCGAAACTCAAGACGAAAATAATCCTGGATATATGGACTTCATACTTTCTTCTGTTTCCCAAGTGGCTTCTTCCACTCCGTGGCGCGACCACTGAACCTTGACCAATGCGATCGGTTTGTTTCTCAACTGCTTAACTCGACTCTCGAGTATCCTGATCGGTTTCTCTTCAAACGTGCCATCTTGAGCGACTTCGATCTCGCCGAAATCAATGACATGACTAGGATCTGGTATATACTTCCGTAATTGGGATACGTGGAACACGTTATGAACATGGCTCAATGACGGCGGTAATGCCAATCTGTATGCCAACTCTCCAACTCTCTCAAGGATTTCGAACGGTCCGATATATCTCGGACTCAGTTTTCCCCTTCTTCCAAAACGGAAAATTCCCCGAGTAGGAGTAACCTTTAAAAGTACGTGGTCTCCAGTATTGAACTCCAAAGGGCGACGACGTATGTCTGCGTAAGATTTCTGGCGACTCTGGGCGGTAAACAGCCTTTCACGAATCAAGGCTATCTTCTCTCGAGTGCATGCGATCAACTCAGTTCTGTCCCGATTAAGTCTGATGAATCGTCCCAACATAAGGGCGATCTACATCTCCTCCCGTATAATGCCTCAAACGGTGCCATCTTAATGGAAGCATGCCAACTATTATTGTAGGTAAATTCAATCAACGGTAGATGAATTTCCCAATCGTTTGACCAATCTAAGGCACAAGCCCTTAGCATGTCTTCCACCGTTTGAATGGTCCTCTCGGATTGTCCGTCAGTCTGCGGGTGATAAGTCATCAAGTTCAATTGTCCCCAAGGCCTTATGAATCGCTTTCCAAAAATGAGACACAAAACGGCCGTCTCGATCGAAACAATGGTTTTCGGCGTTCCATGCAATCGAACTACCTCGAAATAAATACTAGTGCCAACCTTCGGTCCCCACGTGTCCTTAATGCTTAGAAAATGAGCTGATTTGGTTAAACGATCAACTATCACCCAAATCATGTTCATTCTGTCTTGGTTCTCGGCATACTAGTGATAAAGTCCATCGATATGTCCTCCCACTTCCATTCAGAATGGGAGTGGTTTCAACATTCCTACAGTCGTTGATGCTCGATTTTAACTGCGACAAGTCAAGCATTTCAAACGTAGTCCGTTACATCTTTCTTCATGTTGCCCCACCGAATTCTGTTTCAAGTCCTTATACATTTCTTGGTGCCGGGTGGATAGAATAGGCGAACTATGAGCTTCCTTCATAATTGTCTGCTTGAACATCGACATCGGGTACACAGAGTCGGTTCAAATCTCAAAACTCCATCATCTTGGATTACGAATCCGGGGCCTTCCCTTGATTACTTCATCACGTAACCGAATCATCGAGGATCATCCGCCTATCTAGATTTGATTTCTTCGGTTAATGATGAAGTTATTTCCATCATGCACAGTTGTCCTTGGACTCTTTGTAACCATACTTCAATTCCTTCTCGAATAATCTCTCGTTGAAGGCTAAGTTGGGAGGTCGAGTCTCCGGCATTCGAATAGAAACAGGCTTGCGGCCGAGGGCGTCGGCCACTACATTCGCTTTGCTGGATGATACAAAATCTCCAAGTCGTAGTCCTTAATCAGCTCTAACCATCTCCTTTGCCGCATGTTCAACTCTTTCGATCAAGATGTATTTGAGACTCTTGTGATCCGTAAAGATCCGATGGTGAGTCCTGCATGGATAATGCCTCCGGATCTTCAAGGCAAAAACTACTGCCGCTAGCTCCAAATCATGTGTTGGGTAATTAACTTCATAAGGTTTCACTGTCGCGACGCGTAAGCGATCACCTTGTCATTCCGCATTAATACGCATCCGAGTCCTTGATTCAAGCATCACCGTAAACTATAAATCCTCCTGTTCCTCGTGGAAGTGAAAGAATTGGTGCCGTCGTCAATCTCTTCTTCAATTCATCAAAGCTAACCCGACACAACTCATTCCACTCAAACTTTTGAGTTTTAGCAGAGTCGAGTAAGTGGACGGAAATTTTGGAAAATCCTTCCACGAATCGACGATAATACCCGGCAAGTCCTAAGAAACTTCGGACTTCTTTCACGTTCTTAGGAGGCTTCCAATCCAAAACCGCTTCAATCTTCTCGAGGATCTACTCGGACTCCTTTAGTGATACCACATGACCGAGGAACATTACTTCCTTTAGCTTGAATTCACACTTAGAGAGTTTGGCGTACAGTTGCTCGCTTCTTAAAAGTTCTAATACAATCCGCAAATGCTGTGCATGCTCTTCCGGGTTCTTAGAATACACTAGAATGTCATCAATGAACACGACCACAAATTTATCCAAATATTCGATGAACACTCGGTTCATCAACTGCATGAATACAACAGGTGCATTAGTGAGACCAAACGGCATCACTACAAACTCATAGTGTCCGTAGCGAGTTCTAAACGCTGATTTCGGAACATCTGATTCTTTAATCCTTAGCTGATGATATCCTGATCTCAGATCAATTTTAGAGAATACTGTTGCTCCTTGCAACTGATCAAATAAATCATCAATCCGTGGCAACGGATATTTGTTCTTAATCGTCATCTTGTTCAGCTCTCGATAGTCGATACACAGTCGAAGTGATCCATCCTTCTTTCGGACAAAAAGAACCGGCGCTCCCCAGGGCGGCAGCTTGTTGAATATAGCCTTTGTCCAAGAACTCCTCCATTGCTTTTGATTCATACATCTCGGAGGTGCCATACGATATGGCGCCTTAGAAATTGGTGTAGCCGGGTTCCAGTTCAATGGTAAATTCTACATCCCTTCGTGGAGGTAGTCCAGTAACTCGTCAGAAATACATCTGGAAATTCGTTCACAACAGAATGGATGAAAGTTCCACAATTTCGTCTTCTTTCTTCATTGCATAACACCGAGATCCGCAGACACTGTTTCAACAATTTGTGACTTTCATCGCTTTGATCAACTTTCCGAGCTTCCGGTTTCCATCCTCAAACAAGATTTCGAACCATCGTCGTGATCAGCGAGATATTCCTTCTTCGGTAGTTTACAATAGCTCCATATCGATTAAGCCAATCGTCTCCGAGTATCGATCGTCCCCTTGCATTTCTATTACAATCGATTTGAGAGCCACTCTCTGCCTCCAAATGATACAGGAAATCTCTAGTTTCTAAGTTTCCAACAATCCTCTCTCCACTCGGTAAACCAACAACATAAGGTTCACAATTATGAAAACCGAAACATTCAAACGATTTACACAAGACAAGGATATAAAAGAATGTGTAGCTCCTATCGAATAAAACGCTAATCGGCCGGAAAGGATCGGGACGATGCACGATGCGACAAAGACATCCGATCGTCTGTCCTCCTCATCTCATACAAACGTGGGGAATAGATCCGGCACTCGATGTACCCTTTCCGTCCCACTGTCCTCTGCCTCGCCCGCGGCCAAAATTCCGAGGCATCCGAACACTTTCTGCGTTTGTTGATATCGCTTCCTTCTCGACGGGCCGTGGTGTACGGGCTCTAAAAGACTTTGCGGCCTCTTCACGAACACCGCACGATGTCCTCTCGACCACAATCAAAACAAGTCACGGCAGTAGGGGCAATTCCGTCGATAGTGCCTGCCTGGGCGCAGCTAAAGCATTTCGATAACATCACATAGTTGATGTTGCTCAAGTTCTTACCGCTCCTAATCGGGTGCGGAGGTTTCTTTAAAGAATGAAAAGATGACTGGGCCTTACGGGGCCCGCTGTTCTTGTGCTCGTAAAAGTACCAGAGACTTTCTCGCTTCGATTCCGTAAATTTCTCCATAGCCGCTTCCTTGATCTCATACGCCAATGCCTTATCCTCGTATTGGCGGAGTGTGGTACATTCAAAACCGGACATGTACCTCTGGATTTCTGGTTTCATCCTCATATCAAAATGGATCATCATTTCGCATCTGCTCACCGATGTCGAACAAATGCCATTCTTTGGTTAAACGCCTTAATTGCACGAGATACCGCACATCTCAAGGCCGAGCGGAGAAAACTCCCGAACCTTAGCTTCCTTCACAGACGAGGGCGATCGAGCTTCCATCATCAATTTAAACTCTGTCCAATCAGCATCATGGTCTATAGGCCGGATGGCTTCCCACCATTCGGACGCTTCCCCTATGAGAAAATATTGAGCGATAGACGCTCTCCGGTCGTCAGGGCAGTTAATTCCGGCAAAGATTTTCTCTAGCTCCTTTAACTAATGATCCCAGGTGGGAGTCTCAGAAATACCGTCGAATTTGGGTGGTTGCATCTTTGCCACCTCCTACAGCCACCGGTCACCTTGATTTCCCATGTCCGGGATTCCTTGCTGTCCCTCTCCCTGCTGTAGTCCCACCGCCACTTGCATTCGGTCCACGACCTGGGCGAACTGAGTCATCTGGTTCACCACCTGACGAAGGATTTCTGGTACAGCAGGTTCTGGTTCGTTATTGATAGATCTTTGTGGCTCGCCGGAGCTATGACTGGCCTGATTAGAAGGCGACGCTTCTCTTTCAAAGATTCCTTCGCTCGCGTCCGCGACCGCGACCACGTCCACGTCCGCCTCTCAACATACTGTAAGCATAATTACTCAATATACAGGAAACAATATCGTTCAAATGCTCAAGTATAAGGAAATGTAACATGCAAAGGATGAGATAGAGTTTAGGAACTTACAACCACCGTCCGCACGACGACGTAGGCAGTACAGTGATGTTATTCCCGGCCGGTTACCTCAAAAGACATAAACGACCCTACTTTAACCCAACGGCCAAGATATCCATAATCTTAGCTCCGATACCATATTCTCGTAACACCCCAATATATTCGGGAATATTACAGCGCCGTAAATCCTTTACATAAGGATTTACAAGGTCAAGAATTGAATAAGCATAAAAAGGTACTAACGAATGGAAATAACGGAATTAAGATACAATAGTTCGACCAAATACTGAAAATACAAATGTTCAATGAAATTATTAATACATCACCAAATTCAAATTTATCAAAACGACTACGTACTCGAGTACTTATTGAAATAACTAACAAACAATGCACAAGTAAACCCGGCTAGAACATCACTCTGCACCCCCATCGTCATGCGGCTCCAGTGGTTGTTTCCCGCTCTCTGGATCCCGAACATAAACAAAATGTTCACCCCCAAAGGGGTTAGCACAACGATGCTAGTACAAGTACCACAACATATTATTCAACATCTCACGTAGAATAATAATACGTGATTGACAAAAATACCAACGAGTCTTCTCCTACGAGAACTCAATAAGTAACATACACATCGATAATCACAACATGATATCATAACAAACACATGGTAATTCCGACGATCCAGCGTTCATCGCCTAGAACCCACGATGATCCCGTCTGACCAACCCGTGGTGGAAAACCCGTCCGATGATCCGGCCGCGACGCTAGCATAGATCCCCGATGATCCCGTCGGACCAACACGAGGTGGACATACAACAACGACATACACGCACGACAATATGTACAACATCAATACATAAAACAAATAAGGTACTTGCCTCGATTCAAGACAAGAACAAAACTTCCACGAAAACGAAACACTCAAGGTCGCCCTTCAATCAATCACGTTGCTAAGCTTGAACCTTAACAAAATAAGTAATATAGATTTCATTTATAGTCGTACTAACATTTAATAATCCAAATCACGGTCGGAAGTTCATAAAATGTAACCTAATCGCCGAGTCAAAAGTCACCTCACGATCACCGAGTCAAAAGTCAACATCACGATCACCGAGTCAAAAGTCAACCTCGCTGATCACCGAGTCAAAAGTCAACCTCTCGATCAGCCGAGTCCCGTCGAGATGATCATTTTAAAAAAAATTCATCCAAATCCGAGTTAGTATGAAGAAGTTATGACCCAAAAGTCACCTCATTGATCGGTAGACGTCAAAAGTCAACCTCGCTGATCAGCCTAGTCAACCTAGCTGATCAGCCTAGTCAACCTCTCTGATCAGCCGAGTCAAAAGTCAACCTCGAGATGATCGTTTTAAAATAAAATTCATCCGAATCCGAGTTCGTATGAAGAAGTTATGACCCAAAAGTCACCTCGCTGATCAGCCGACGTCAAAAGTCAACCTCGCTGATCAGCCTAGTCAACCTAGCTGATCAGCCTAGTCAACCTCTCTGATCAGCCGAGTCAAAAGTCAACCTCGAGACGATCGTTTTAAAATAAAATTCATCCGAATCCGAGTTCGTATGAAGAAGTTATGACCCAAAAGTCACCTCGCTGATCAGCCGATGTCAAAAGTCAACCTCGCTGATCAGCCTAGTCAACCTAGCTGATCAGCCTAGTTAACCTCTCTGATCAGCCGAGTCCACCTAGCTGATCAGCCGAGTCATCCTCGCTGATCAGCCGAGTCAGAAGTCAACCTCGCCGATCAGCCGACTTGACTCGCCTAGTTGATGACAGTAGGGTATTGGGTAGAAAACTGAACATACGAAATTCTCAGGTGAAGTTGGGTGATCCAAGATTGATGTGTTAGATTCCAATATCATCATTATATCCAGAAAACATTAACAAATCCAACTTATATGGAAGGATATAACCTCTGATGATTTATTCATAAGTATAAACATCCCAATTTCTAAAACATGATGATGCTTGGATGATTCTATCAGTGGAACTCCATATCTTGACAGCATACTTCTATCATATCCTTGATAACAAGAATCCAAGTAGGAATTAGTATTAACATACCTTAAGATGAAGAAAACACCGAGGCAATAAGTAGAATCCAACTCCGGTTGCTTGCTTGCCAGATCAAGATGTTTCTCCACTTCAATGATCAATCACCAGTGACACCCAATCTTCAAAGTTCACAAAAGGGGGTGGTCTAAATGTGTTTCAGAGTTAGGGAAAACCCTCTGGACTTCCAGAGATTAAGAACAGTGAAGGAAGATGAAAACCAAATGAAATGAGGTGTCTTGTCCTTTATAAAATGTTTCGGCCCCCGTGCTCAATAATTCCTACGCTAGATTCCAAAGTCTGTCTGTGCTTAATAATTAAAATCGTCCCAGACCATGTCCGGCCTCCACCCAACTCCATAATTGATTACTTTACTTATAATATGCAGCCATACTCAATAATTTGTATTATTGAGTATTTGTATGGGACAAGTAATATGCTGCCATACTCATGCACGAAAATACAAATACGGTAAATACCATATTCCACTTATTGATATCACAATTCCAACTAATACAGGGTTCAAATACAGGTGAAATACTCGGTAATTAATCCGGATATTACAGATACTAAGGGGTACGGCCACGGAAGTGGACTTGGGTGCGTGTGTGGTTGAAATTCCACCCGAAGTGTCCGATGGGATGTCTGGGGGTCGATACTAAGGGGTACGGCCCTGGAAGTGGTTTCCTACCCGAAGCGTTCGACGGGGCGTCTGGGGGCCGATACTAAGGGGTACGGTCGCGGGTTACCAGGTGTAGTTTTCATCTTGAGGATGATGTTGATGTTTTCGTTAATTGTGATATTGTTCGGAGTATCACAATGCTTTGTGCTCGGGGTCGAGAGACATTATATATCGAGTCTTGGTGATTGGCTAGAATGGCATAAGAATAATGTGTTATGTGTAATGTGTCCTTGTAAGTGAATTGCAGTGGATGATCGGGTCGTAGGCCCTCTGTTTTGTGACCGGAATGGTTGGGTCGTGAACCCCGTGTTTTGTTAACGGATTTGCATTTTGGAAAATGAACTTTGGGGCTGTGACCCTAAATGACTTTCGAGGAATTAAGAACTTTTCAATTTCTAACGTTTTCAAAACTCCCGAGATTCGGAAATGTTTTCAAAGTGCTTACTTGCTTCGTTTCTACTTTCAAGACGTGAACTATTTTTAACTAAATATATCTCGGGAAGTCTTTCGTTGTATTCTCGGAATGTGTTGTGTATGGCTCGTTTTTGCACTTTATACTTGCACTAGCGAAACAGTGGAGTTTTGCTAACCCCCGAGTAATCGGGGGGTGGATATCTATATTGTGTCCAGGTACATACAGGTTTTCGGGAGCAAGTCACAGGATCGGTACGAGGGATGATGAAAGACGAATGATACTAATCACACGAAGACCAGTTTTGGGTTCAGTTAGTCGGAGTCCATTGTATTGTCTTTTCCATTGTCTTATTGTTTGTTGTTGCATGTATTTTACCCTTGCATGTGTATGAGTCTGGATGAGTTTATGTATTTTGATTTGTAAGTCAGTGACGGAAGACCAAATCAGTCTATTGATTCATTATTTTGATTCGTCAGTATGTAATGTAATGTGTTGTGTTGATGTCTAGCCTGGTGGATCCTCACAGAGAGGGTCTGCGGCGTGTAATATTCCCGGTTTGATCTGGGGGTGTTACATTTATGGTATCAGAGCTTAGGTTGCGGAAACCTAGGCTGTCGGGTGCAGTCGTGTATTGTTGGGTCTTGTCTTGTCAGATTGAGTCTGACTGATGTCGTGTCGCGACGCGTCGTTTGGAATGTCGACCGTGATTAGTATCAGGGTGCAGCCATCATCTTCTTGCGATCTGTGGATGTAAGTCTCCCTACTACAGGTTGTACCACGAGCTATACGAGCCTGTGTGATTCTGTGTTATGTAGTTAGTATTTGAAGGTGCATCGTGAGTAAGTGACATATATTTGTTAATTCTCGTTTTGTGCTAGAATGAAGAATGATATTGCTAAATGTATCCTTGTATGAACTGTTTTCTTGCAAGAGTAACAACCTTGGAATTTTTAGTTTCGAAGGCTTCCGGGGAGCCACGTAAATTTTTAAAATGTTCTCCAAGGGAGGAATTTTTTTTTGATTTTTGTATGATCACCTCAAGGTCAAAATTTTTGAGACTTCAACTACCGATATTTCATTTTCATCTCATACTATAAGTTTTCAAAACACGAGTTTTTAACTCAAATAAGGTCTACAAAATATACTCAAGACGTGACTCTGGTTTGTAACTTTCCAGTTTCATGAATGTTAGTCAGAAGATGTGTATTGATGATGCTCTCGTTGTTGGGCAGTGGTGCCAGTTTTATGATTGAAATAGTAACGTGAATGTTGAGTCCATCGGTATGTATGTGTTGAGATAGTCCTCTTTATTGAAAAGTAAAATTTTCGTTTTTGTAGGATGATTTTCTTTTGATGGTTGCTTGTGAGATGTTATAATTATGTGAGTCGATGACATTTAGACTCGTATATTGTTGCTTATTTGTATCCTTTGAGTCTAGTATTACCTCATATATGTTTGCAATCGTGTTGGTAATTAGAGCAGTTAGCACAGGCTTAGTACGAGCCTAACGCGCGCTAACGTGGCGTGTTTAGCGAACGTTAATCTTTGTTGTAACACGCGCTAATCAACCTGGGCAGAGGCTATGGAACCGCATTTTAGCCGTTAGGTCTAACTTTTGCGGTCAATCACCTATAGTTGTATTCTCTACGTGGTGTCTAGTGATAACATCTGTTGTGCGTGAATGTGTGTTAGGACTTTTCGTATTGCTAGGTGATATTTGATTGTGTTTGATGAATTGATAAATTATGTCTGGTGTGTGTGTGTTCAAAAACACTTTCCTGGAAACTTCACAAAGTTTTGACGGTTCGATTAATCAGCGGCTCCGTGTATACTTTGAAAATTATTTGGAATTGGCGATCCGGCCTTGGATTCTCAAATAAAACCTCGACGGTATTTGAAAGAGTTGTTTTAAAGTACATGTAGATATTTTGTAAAATGTTACCATCGTTGATTTCCATGTAGTGTTGGGAGGATTTTCCAGAATGATTTTTAACGTATTGTTGTATTTTCAGATAATTCGAGTACATGATTTTCGAAAATCTTTCACATCATAAAAATATTTTATTTCAAAAACCAGTATGATTTTTATATTCAAAAATATATATTGAAAGATGAGAAATCGCACTCGATGTAAACTTCAAACTCGGATTTGAGAAAATTTCCTGTATTGATTAAAGTATGTACGAAATGGTTTGATGACCTTTCGTGGCTACATTGTTGTTATTAACGTAATGCTGGTGTGTAGTGGCGTGGTGATTTTGACAATGCGGTGTACGTAAAATATTATTTAGCCAATGATTTCAAAATGAGATGGTTAAAGTCTGTTGTTTAAAAGTTTTGATGAAGCAACCCGAGGTACCAAAAAAATACTTTTAAAGTTTTACTTTGAATAGCACACAAATGCAAGGATTTTTCAAATGATATCATTTAAAAGAATACCTCGTGGATTTTCTTATCGAGTTGTTAGTAGTTACCTTATGTGATATTGTCGTGCTGAGTTGATACTTTAGCATGTTATTTTTGCGAAGTTGTGGCATCGTATCGAGTGAGAATCCGCTTAGTATGCCGAGGGACAGAGGATGCGGTCGTGACCGCGATACAGTTGGTCATGGAGATCAGATGCAGGACCAAGAAGATATGGCCGAGAAGGTCGCTATTCCAGCATTTCGTTCTCGTTGTTTAGGTTTCGGGGACGAAACCTCTTTTAAAGGTGATATGATGTAATATCCGCAATTTTCGATTTTCGGTAAAAAAAATTTTTTTTTGCAGGAGCCTGTTTTAACGGATCGCCTGTGACCATTTCGTCCTTCTGTGAATGTTTCATTCTATACTTGTTAACATCGAGTTCGTTTCGGTGTCGTTTTGCTGAGTTCCGTGCTTTTTGGTGACTTTTCCGCATTTGAGATTGATTCTTGCGAATCTCGTTCGAAATTATTGTTCGTATTTCCCCGTAAGTCCGTTTAACCTTGTTAGACGTTTTGTGAAGTTTGGTTTGGTTATACGTTGTCTTATCGTGATGTTTCAGGCATTTGGGCCATTTTGTAATTTCCCAAAGTTTTGGGGTGGTTGCCTTCGTATCGTCTTTCCCGATCTTCAAGTTATCGGAATCATGTGTCATCTAGAGTTGCTCTGTCTGGATTGTTTCATGTTTTAAGTTTCGGGATGAAACTTCTTTTAAGGAGGGTAGAATGTAATACCCGAGATTTTCAGTTCCAGTTATTTTTGAATTTTTGTCGATTGCGCCGTTCATTTTGTTCTGTTGGCGATTTCTTGAGATTTTCCCTTATGTTAGGTACGGCACGATGTACCATGTTGTGGTGTTCGTTGGGTACGAATTATCGTTGCATAAGTCGAGCTAATAGTATGTCTTGCTTTGTTATGTGCTCGTTTTCGATTTGGATCGTTGGTGTTGTCCGTTAGTGTTTCGTTGCATGTTGAATAATTATTGTTTTGTCGAGGAGTATCGCTTTTGTGCATTTGGTCGACTTTGAAAGATCTCCACCGGCGCTTATAAAGTCTACAAATTCTGAAACTTTACAATGTGATAGAGCATCAAATTAGCTTTCCAATGGTTCAAATGGTGAGTCAATTGGAGTTCGGATGAGAGAGTTATGGTCGAAATAGCTCAGACACTCATTTTCCAATTTTGGCCGAGCAGCCTGTACCGTGAGCCGCGGCACATGCCGGCAGGGCCGCGGCACACTGCCGAGTCACTGCCGCGGCACACCCGTCCGGGCCGCAGCACACTCATGTTTCAATTATCGGCCAACCCCTCTGTACCATGAGCCACGGCACATACCGGCAGGGCCGCGGCACACTGCCGAGTCACTGCCGCGGCACACTCGTCCGGGCCGCGGCACGCTGCCGATCACTGGGGGCAGATTCGGCCCTGTGCCGCGGCACACAGGGCAGTCAACTCTATAATTGCGTTTTTCTGAGCGTGATCAGCTCATTCTTCCCATTTTCTTCAACTAGACGAGAGAGAGAGCTTGAGGGGAGAAACTTTTCTTCATCCATCACTTGAGGGTTTGATTTTCTTCATCTCCTTTGGATCGTGAAGCCCGGATAATCGATCTAACGCGTGTTCTTCGGATCAAAGTACTTGGATCTTCAAGAGGTAATCTCTTCTTAGAACCCTATATTCTTGAATTTGGGGGGTTTTGCGTTTTTGTCCGATTCGTTCCGTATTGTTGATTAATTCATGATGGGTATGATTAATCTTGTTAGTATTCTTGTGTTTAACATCATTTAATCCATTGTTCTTCGTCGAATCAAAGTATATTTCTTGACTTCCTTCGAATCGACTTTTTGGGGGATTTGTTCTCGATATCGTTTTCCATCTAATTTTGATGGATCGATTGTGGTTAAATGATGTTGTTAAATATATTCTATGGATTGTATATCCATATTTCAACTTGGAATTCCGTTTTCGTGTTTTGACAGGACGAATCGTGTTCTTGGCCGTTTTGGGGGAAATCCTTGAACTTTCGTCATTTGTTCTTTGAATTCAGCGGCTTTTGGTCATAGTTTGGAATTCATTTTCGTTTTTATTGTTTTCGTTCGTAGTTCATTGTTGCGGATTGTCATTTGGTGGAGTCGGCGAGTTCATAGTCGGTTCGTGCCAACCTACTTCGGCCGATTCTCCGCGTTGTGGTTATTCGAGGCAAGTATCTTGCCCATACATTACGTGTTTTGTGGATATATTAGTTGGTAATTTACGATACGTGATTTATGAATGTCTATAATTAACTTTCAAAGGAATTGATATGCTTTTCAATACTTCCTTAAAAGATGACTCGTATGATTTCGTTGTTAAATATGCTTGTCTAAGTATGTGTGGGGTATCGTTTTGTGTGATTATGATGTTGTAGATTTATATCTTAACCTTTCCTTGAGATATGTATGGAAAATATGCCTATTGATGATCCTGTGTCATTGTGTCGTTCGGCGTGGTTGGATAGGTATTTTCCCTCACTGCTATGTTATTGGTATTAGCTGCATCATCGAAATTCTAGCATGAATCGTATCGTTACTTGGTCGTGAGTATATGTTGGATGAATTGGCCATTCTAGTAAGGTACCTCGACTATATATACTGTGATTGACCTTCGAGGCTTTTGGTTTTCAACTGTGATTTTGGAACGTGTGTGTGTGTTGTTCCTTCCACCCGGAGTGTTCGACGGGATGTCTGGGGGTCGATACTAAGGGGTACGGCCACGGAAGTGGACTTGGGTGATTGTGTGGTTGAACTTCCACCCGGAGTGTCCGACGGGATGTCTGGGGGTCGATACTAAGGGGTACGGCCGCGGAAGTGGTTTCCCACCCGGAGCGTTCGATGGGGCGTCTGGGGGCCGATACTAAGGGGTACGGTCGCGGCTTACCAGGTGTAGTTTTCATCTTGAGGATGATGTTGATGTTTTCGTTAATTGTGATATTGTCCGGAGTATCACAATGCTTTGTGCTCGGGGCCGAGAGACATTATATATCGAGTCTTGGTGCTTGGCTAGAATGGCATAAGAATAATGTGTTATGTGTAATGTGTCCTTGTAAGTGAATTGCAGTGGATGATCGGGTCGTAGGCCCTGCGTTTTGTGACCGGAATGGTTGGGTCGTGGACCCCGTGTTTTGTTAACGGATTTGCATTTTGGAAAATGAACTTTGGGGCTGTGACCCTAAATGACTTTCGAGGAATTAAGAACTTTTCAATTTCTAACGTTTTCAAAACTCCCGAGATTCGGAAATGTTTTCAAAGTACTTACTTGCTTAGTTTCTACTTTCAAGACCTGAACTATTTTTAACTAAATATATCTCGGGAAGTCTTTCGTTGTATTCTCGGAATGTGTTGTGTATGGCTCGTTTTTGCACTTTATACTTGCACTAGCGAAACAGTGGAGTTTTGCTAACCCCCGAGTAATCGGGGGGTGGATATCTGTATTGTGTCCAGGTACATGCAGGTTTTCGGGAGCAAGTCACAGGATCGGTACGAGGGATGATGAAAGACGAATGATACTAATCACACGAAGACCAGTTTTGGGTTCAGTTAGTCGGAGTCCATTGTATTGTCTTTTCCGTTGTCTTATTGTTTGTTGTTGCAAGTATTTTACCCTTGCATGTGTATGAGTCTGGATGAGTTTATGTATTTTGATTTGTAAGTCAGTGACGGAAGACCAAATCGGTCTATTGATTCGTTATTTTGATTCGTCAGTATGTAATGTGTTGTGTTGATGTCTAGCCTGGTGGATCCTCACGGAGAGGGTCTGCGGCGTGTAATATTCCCGGTTTGATCTGGGGGTGTTACACTCAGCATAGATCCCCTTGATGATCCTATCAGATCATCATAAGGTGGATAACCAACAATACACATATGAACAACAACACATGATAAAATCAATGATGCGAATTCACAAAATTCCATCAACACAATACTGGTAATCCAACGATCCAGCGCCCTCAGCATAGATCCCCATGATGATCCCGTCGAACCAACACATGGTGGAAAACCTGTCCAACGATCCAGCGCCCTCAGCATAGATCCCCATGATGATCCCTTCGAACCAACGCATGGTGGACATCCGATCCAGCGCCCTCAGCATAGATCCTCATGATCCCTTCGGATCATTTACAACATAACAATGCAATTATGCATACACATATGCAAATCAATATGTTCATCAACATGAACAACATATGAATCAAAACATGAACGACACTATGATGACACAACTAGGACGACCTCATGTTCAGCAACATGAATGACAACCTGCATGATCAACATCATCGACACTAAACCGAATCAATCCTGAATACTTGACCCGAGTCCTTCGGAAGCAATCTCGATGCCAAATCACCACCGAAGATTATCCGCAATGCTCGGCAACCCAAACGTACCATGGACTGCAGATACTCATATCCTCGTCTTTACCATAATGCAGTGGCGGATCCAGGATTACATGATCAAGGGGGCAAGATAAAAAAAATCAAAAAAATTCCAACAAAAGAGATAATACTCAAAAGATAAAAATGATCATTTTTATGAAAAGCTAATGCAAATTGCTTCAAAATTGCACAAAATTGATTTAGAACCTGACGGTCCTGGCCTAGAAAATTTCATAAATCTGAACATGATATCCCTTAGTCCTTAGACAATTCATCAAACCACAAAACAAACACAAGATAAACAAAATAACTAAATTCCAGTCCTAATCAGAGCAGTCCCATGTTTTTTTTCTTCCACAATTTGGGGCATTTGGGCTTAATGGTTATTGGTTGGGCTGGGGGTTGGGCTTTTAGTTTTTTATATACGAGGCATTATCCAACCCGTGCGATGCACGGTCTTTGGCTAAATATATACGTGTTTTGTACGTAATGTTGGGACAGACGGTTGAATGAGTAGATGGCAGAATTTAAATGCCTTTTAGAGAAGTTTATATGTTTTTTATTGTTATTGTCCTTTTATTTTAGTCTATGTAATTAGTTATATGAAATGAGGCTTTACTAACCCGTATGTTGCTCCATTTTTTTTTGGTTTATTCAACCCGTGCGATGCACCGATTGTATCTAAGATTTCATAGCTAAAATTTAACCATCTTGTAATTTATACTATCATTTAAAAGTTCATTTTAATCACCTTGTGTATTAGAAGGTGCATTTGCATTGTGATGTTTATCATAAATTTTGTATTTAAATTAGTTTATTTACATTAAAATTTACAATTACAATAGTCTTTTTATATATTTACAATTAAAAGTTACAATTAAATCCCCCTTCCACATTAAATTAAGGGGAATAAGTATTATATAATATAGATATTATAATATAATATGTAAAAAAATATTTTTTTTTTCAAGGGGTCAAATGACCCCTCTTGCCCTGCAGTGGATCCGCCACTGCCATAATGTATCCTCGATACCCAAAATTCCAATAATCCGAAATGAATCATAAACCTTATGATTTAACTCCCAGAATCGGAAAGACAACACATAATACAAATCTCCAGAATTTGCAGTAATAATCATTGCTATATGCATTATAAACGAAATGAAACTGAAACCATTCATTAAACATTATAACTGAGCAAGTAATAACTTGCCTCGATACCGATGAATCCGTTACCAATTCCTCGTCGTCGAGTACAAGCTCCTCGGCTCCCAGCCCAAAGCGATTCACGAACGTACTCGAACACGACAGCAACATACGGTTCTAATCACCGATCAATAATCTCAACCTATCGAAGTAATCAAATAACACATATCCGATAACAATTAAAAACCGACGCGACCAACCAAATCATCTCAACGATTCAACGATATCTACAATACAAACTACAACTCGATGATCATAATCAATCAATACAACCGATCAATAAACCCAAACGGTTCAACAATATCTCGATTAGACACAAATCCGGACAATCCAACTCAAACAATTACGAACTCAAAACCACAACACGATTCATAATCCGATTAATTCAACATACGATCGTCTTGCTATGTTAAATTCATCAAAAGTTCCTCAAGAACACTAAGGGATTCGAACTCATGTTCATAACCATTAAAACAACATAACTCGATATCCTTTAACATGAAGATAATATTCTAATTCGTAATCCAAGTCATGAATCATCGTATTCTTCAATATACACTCTACATAACCTCAAGGATTGTAACAACAACTCCCTGATCATCATCATACGGATCAAATACGGATAATAATACCAAGAACATCAAGAACTCTATGATTTCATAATCATAATCAACATATTCAAGGTATAAACCATTATATCACCTCCTTCCTTCAACATATAATTCATATAACCTCAAGAATCGAAACAACATCCTAATCCTCTTCATACGAATCATTTATCAATAACAACATCAAGAATCCGAAATGAAAAGGAGGATTATCCAACATACCTCTTAGAAGATGAAAAACACTAGAAAATACTTCAAGAATCATCCATAGCTCCATATACAAGCCTCAAGTCCAAGTCCTCAAGCTCAAACTCGACTTAGGAAGGCCAACATCTCTCTCTCTCAAAGTTTGGAGACGAAAAACGAAAAGGAAAGCTGAAGTGAAATGAAAGACGAACTTCATTATATTAAACTACATAACTCATTACGTACATTATCCTTCATCATTAACGTACGTAATGCACTTTAGCGTACGCTATTCGTCCCACATAGCGTACGTAATCATCATCCCAGAACTAACTGAACTGTTTTGTTAACATGACTACGTACATAATGTTTCCTTCATAACGTACGTAACATGTACATTGACTTGCTACAGTACCACCCACATTACGTACGTAATACGCCATGCATAATGTACGTAATGGCCAAGGTTGACTCGTTGTCCACATCCTCCGCCGAAAGCTGCCGACACCGGGCCCAACTGTCCGATTCCTCTTGTTACGTACGTAATGTCTCGGCCATAATGTACGTAACTCTTGTGATTTAGCATATGTAAGTCTTCAACATTAGCGTACGCTAAGTATTCTATACTTAGCCAATTTCAAATGTTACCGCCTGTCTCGACATACCGAAAATACATATACACTTACTGAATACATATACTGAATCCAATAACATTCTTATACGATATACTCTATATCGAAAGTACGATAACCTGATATACAATATCCTCAAATGCAACTGTCGACCAGATACGACAATTATACCGAGATTGACATCTCAGTCCTTTATTTATTTTATCCATACTATACAGATTCCACGCTGTACAATATAACTCGGATAAAATAATATCAAACAACAGTAGTAGAAATTCCGGATATTACAGCTTCCACTGCTTGGGTAAGTGTCGTCAGCTGAACAGTTAGAAGGCTCTATTGAAGCGACTGCCTCAGTCCTCTAGTGAACTTATAGAGCTTGTCCTCCTCAGTTGTTACCAATCCCGGTGCGTATTTAGACAACCTGTTAAACTGGGCTTCATATTGAGCGACTGTCATGGCTCCTTGATTAAAGTGGTAGAACTTGTCTCTTCTAGCTTCTCTGGCTGCTACTGACACGTATTGAGTTCGGAAGTCGGTCAAGAAGTTAGCCCATGTCCTGAAACGGTTTTCTCTCGTCCAGCGCTCGTTGACACTCCTCCACCAGTCATGAGCTGCAGCCTCGAGTCGGAATGTAGCTAGTGATGTCCGCTGTTCATCAGTATACTGAAGGGCATTGAAAATTCCTTCAATTCTCTCCATCCACAGTTCGGCTTTGATATCGTCAGGTTCCCCGTCAAAGGTAGGCGGGTTGAAGCGTAAGAATCTTTCCAAGGTGCGATCATGAGTTTCGTTGTTGTTCCCGTTGTTTGCAGCCTGCTATTGTAGAAAGTTTGTCAATTGAGCGAGGGCTTGAGCCATGGCATCGTTCCCAATTCCTCCTCGTAGAGGAGAGCGTGAGCGATCATCGTGTTGATGCTGTTCTTCACGATTCACGTGAGGGCGTCCACGTCTTCGGTCAACCATCTATTATAAGTTAGGAAATGTGTGAGGATTTACGGTATGATGTGGAATTTGTTAGTATTCTATGTTGTTATGCAGAATTACGTGTACGATTGGACACTTATAGTTGATTCTGGTTAAATTTAGCTTATCCGCCTAAGCATACATATCGAGTTAGGGGTATTCTGATTTTCCTTGGTCAAATCTTTATTACCTGCGGGGTCCATCTAATTATAAGACGAAGTCAGTATCTCGAAAATCTAAGTTCTAATATAGACCTCTATTAAGCATGAATAATCATTAAGGCAGTAAACTTAATGATTCAACAAATATGCTTATACGATACTAACGACAAAGGAATAATAATACTCCATTTTAAGAAAGTAATGAAGTTTAGTGGAGTTTATAGGAACTTCATCAATTTCGAATGAATAGTGATATGACTTTGAGAAATGGATAAGTGAAATAAACTATATCAGTTTCAACAGTTCAATAGAAGAATTGATTCAGTCGGGGAAATGCCGTGGATACTTAATCAAGTACCTTGGCCAATGACTTAGGAAATTTGAATTTGACTATGCATATTCCAAGTGAATAGTGGCAAGTCGAAAGAGATTTTAATGAGAATTGTAGGTATCAATCCTACGGTTCACTTCGTCCTAGGTGAAATTCTCATCTAAGTCCGAAGAATCTTATCCTGGTTAGCCCGATGTAAGTGTCCTTCTCACAAACCAGGCTCCGATACCACTCCTGTCACGCCCCCAACATCGGGAAGGACGAGGGCGCGACGCATCGGTCGATCAATCAATCAAATGCGACAATAAATAGCGGAAGCAACATAATGATTGGATAATATTTCAAAACAACAATCTTAGCCCAATGTTCTAAGATTCATTGTGACAAAGCTGATAATCGAAATTACACTGTTCAAAGTTTGCAGCGGAAAAATACCAAAGGAAATAAGTACGAAGCATAATTAACTATTATAAATTAGGATAACAATAGAAATTCTAAGAACAGAAGTGCTAAATCTTGAACGCAGTCTTCTATTCGGTCTCTTCCACGAATCCTTCTTCGTCCTCTGCTATTTGCTCATTCTCTGGTTTAAAAGGAAAAATGGTGGGGTGAGACAAAAGGTCTCAGTGAGTGGGTGATCGTGTGCGAGTGTAACTCTTTCCTTTGAAAATTTTTAAGTGATGCATGATTTTATCGATTATGAAAAAGTGGGAATAATTACAATTACGTCGGAATTTTATAAAACAATAATCATTATGTAGTTGTAATATTATAATCCTCTCCCCGTGGATGGATGTCAAGTCAAGCAGTCAGTCAATCAGTCGATCAGTCAATCCAGTTTCGAATCCTGTCGATATGGACTTTGGATTCTAGACTCCTTATTACTCCTAGCAATATAGGCCGTCGCCCCAAGATTTTGACCGTCGCCTCAATAGTTGAGTCTTCGCTCTCACACTTAGCGTGTGCTTCCTTATCTCTTATCTGGGCTCGGTATGTCCTTAGCTGTGGGTCAACCATAATCGCGATTATACCCCAAGTCTACGACCCAGATCCCTCGGAACACTTCGTTCCTCGGTTATGGGAATAGGAAACAACGATAGCCCCGTTCATGAACCGCAGCCGCGCTGCTCGATCCAAGACTCAGTCTAACCATCCCGACTCGATTTGGGACTCTATAGATGGCTCCTACAACTCAAGAGGTGGCCCACGGATTGGAGGTCGGCTCTCTGTTTCGTATGGGCTCAAGAGGTGGCCCCCGTCCGTCGACGTGGCACTTTGTCCCGATATAGGTAGAGGCGGACCCGTCCGTGGCACTTTGTTTGTATAGCACTTAGTTCCCGGACAGTCCCAGTTATCAATTTGACGTGTCTCACAAGTATCACGTAAACGTTCGGTCAGTGAGGTTAATAGCGTCTTTTGATTAA
This sequence comes from Orobanche coerulescens, assembly GCA_033398695.1. Taxonomy (NCBI): domain Eukaryota; kingdom Viridiplantae; phylum Streptophyta; class Magnoliopsida; order Lamiales; family Orobanchaceae; genus Orobanche; species Orobanche coerulescens. Next base: position 59,728,374 of record CM065806.1, read on the forward strand.
GTATGGAATATGGTTAATTATATTTGTGGCCCGGTAATACGGAATAAGACTTGTATATAAATTCGAAAATATTATCAATAATTTATTAGCGGTATGATGGGTTCAGGTCAGATATATAAATGGGTAGGTTCGACAAAACGAAACGAGAGTTTCCGAAATAATTCGAAAGGACGTTTTTACCCTTAGGTTCAAACCTAAGCGTTTGGAGTATGAAACGAAATCGGATGGTTATGAAATTTTATGAGGAAGCCAAAAATACTTCCTCGACTCAAGATTTAAGAAAAATTCGGAAATTTCCAGTTTCGGGACTGAAATTTCCAGAAATTACGATATTGCCCCAAAACTTAAGGAAATCGTTCCGAGGCTTATAGAGCTATGAATTTAGCTCGGAATTTAACGAAATTTTACGAGATGACTCCTGATGAACCTGAAATTCTAGATTTGTGAAAATACAAGAAAATTTCGGACTTGGTCCTGAAGTTTGGAATTCTTGCATTTTGACCCCGAAATTATTTTAAAATTGTGATTTGGACTATTAAGTTTAGATATCGAACTCCGAATCACTTGAAACTTTATGGATAGCCTATATATGGTATAATATATACTGTTCAAGGTCCAGAATATTTTATTTTCGTAAATTTCAGTTTAGTCCCCAAACTTTAAGAAATTACAAATTATGCTCAAAAATTTCGTTTACTCATTTCAAATTCCGTTTTGGAAGCAAATAAATTATCCATATATCATAACATAATCATATAACATAAGATTTTAGATTTTTGTAGGGTTTTCAACAACATTTAGAAGAAAACATATAACATTCAATTTATCACAAAATCGACATCCGACTACCAAATCGGTTGTCGTTTAAATTCAATAAATCGTATTGCATGTTGCTATAGCCATAACATACATCTTTAAAAACATGCATTTACACAAGAATTTCATATTAGTACATGATTCCACATTTTTCATAATATTAGAGAATTAAATTTAAGAAAAACAAATTATACATAGCTATACGCAATATCACAATATGTAATTTTGACATGAAGATTTTAACATAGATCATATCAATAAAATCTCAAAATACTTCAGATTTAACACATGCATCACAAGTAAAAGAAGGGATTCTACTTTAAAGGTTTGAAAGAGTTTTCACCCACCTCGATCTTGCCGGATTTAGTCGGTTATAGGTCTCGGAAGTATGAAAATGGACTACCCTCTCACACTATATGGTTCGGCCATCACCATGTACCCCAAGGTGAGTATTTTGTTTGCATCTTTTAAGTTTAAAGTTAGATTAAAAGGATTATTACTAGAAATTATGGAAATGGAAGTAGAAAGTGAGGTTACGTATTTCTTTGCTTGAATTTTCTTCTTCTTCCTCCTCCTTCCTTTTTGGTCCATCCCTCAACTCTCTCTTGACTGTCAAATGCAGATTTTATATTGGTATGTGTGGAAGAAAGTGTGTTGGGTATAAGTATTAAAAAGGGTGTATTTTTAAGTATGGTCAAGGCATGGGAAATGGGGTAGTAACTATGTCTCTTGCATGGGGAGACATGGGACTTTAAAAAAATATTGATTTCCCCTCTTTTTCTCCCCATTTGGCCACCCCAATATGTGTGTGTATATATTATTTTTTTTGGGTTAATTTAAGAGTATAATTATAATGATAAATGATTTAATTAGTTGGGTTGGGCTTTGAATTGTAACTTCAACTCTTATGATTTTATTAAGTTGGGCTGAGTCCATTAGTGAGTCTACATGTAATTAGGTGTTGACAAATAGCCCAATAAGTGAATTAACACACTATTTTAATTTTTATTATTTGGTTTATCAAATAAATTACAAAGTTAAAGAGTGAAATAAAATAAAATAAATGTAGGTTATATCATGTCATAAAATAAATATTATCAAATTACATCATGATTTAGGGAGTAATCGAATTATATCATGTGATAAGCAATCGAATTTAGGGAGTTTTACACAATAAGTGATCCAGTTCAAATTTTTCCGTCGTCTCCCTAATACGCAACTCGGTAGGTCCATCTCAGTAAGTAATGGGAGGAACCAAGGAGTAATAGCACCACCTAGCCAGTCCCGCAACCTATACTGTGTTGGGTACGGGGTTGGATATTGCGCCGTGTTGCGGAAGCGTAAATATCAAGTGCGGAAATTTAAATGACGCACGGATTTATAGAGGTTCGGCTATAAACGAGCCTACGTCCTCTCTCGGTATATTTTTCAATTTCTCCTCTCTTCTATTGGTCGAGATATAACCGTTTACAATCACTTCTTCTATTGGTCCGTGATAAACCACTCGTACTTGTCTTTGTGTCGGTCCAAGTTAAACTGTTTTTCTTTTCGTAAGACAAGGAATCAACCTCTCTAGCTTTCTATCGGTACTAGATAAACCTCGCTAAGATAGCGATTGCGATTCTAACAATGCCGAATCCTTGATCCTAATAACACCGAAACCAATCGTTTCTTTTCTTTTACCACTCGTGTATGATTTTGTGTATAACACTCAATCACTCAATGTAAGCTCAATATTACAACAACAATACAATGAATATCAATCTCAGATGAATGAGTAGTATGCTTGAAGTTGTTGTGTTGAATCCATACCATAGACATGGTATTTATAGGCTCCATCATCAAACTAGCCGTTAGCTGCTGCAGACTTGTTTACGTACACTAACCACCCCAGGTTACGTACGTTAGCCTAGTCCAGTTTCAGTCCAGTGAGCTTCATTTCTTTGGTTACGTATGTTAGCATTGACTTCGTTACGTACGTTAACATTATTACGTCACTGATGACGTCATATATCCGTTGCATGCTTTTCTGACTTTGACTCGTCCAACGTTCACTTGGTTGAACTCCTTTACGTACGTTATACAACGTCCAGTACATACGTTAGATTGCCCATATTACATACGTTAACATACCCTTGTTACGTACGTTAGCTTTGATTTTATTCAGTATTTTGCACTTCGTTTTCCTTCGATGCTTGCTTCGCCTCTTTGTTTTGTTTGGTTTTGTCTATCGCCATTAATTACCAAAACACTTTTAATTTATGTAGGGAACAAAATGTTCCAACAATCTCCCCCTCTTTGATGATTACAAAAAAACAATACGCCAATGGGATTTACCTGCAAAAATACAAATATATGTATATCTTTACAGACCAAAGTTTTCGACTTGGTCCATTTCGTTAGCATCTTCTCCCATTTCTTTTTCGACTCCTTCTTTTCTTTTCTCCTTTTCTTTTCTCATTTTTAATTTTTCATCGTCTTTTCGACGTCTCCTCATTTTTCTTTTCCTTCATTTTCGACTTCTCCTTATTTTTGTTCAACTCCTTCGTTTTTCCAATTCTTTTTGTATGCTATCGATTTTCTTCGATTTTTGTCCCCCTTTCACGGTTAATCACATTTTCTTCAATTTTTCTCCATTCTCCTATCTCTCCCCCTTTTTGTATTCATCAAAAAAAATGCAATAAAATACCAAAAAAATTCAATAAATAATGAAATATGCAAAAATAAATACAAGGGTATTAGCTCCCCCTGAAAATATTATCCGTTTTGAAAAAAATTACTCCCCCTGAGTAAAATACCAAAAATCAATGTTTGGGGATCCAACCTATAGTTGGTTTTTGTTTAGAAACGTAGACGATATTTGAAACGATTGTTCCTTTAGGAACCCAAATTTTCTTAATTTTTATCATCCGTCTCGGGCTTTTGCAACTTGAAATATGATGCCCGATTTTTAAACACTTTTCGCAATGGGGTATATTGAAATTAACGGATTCGTTTTTCAAACGAGTTTTGAATCCTAACCCCTCTTTATTCAAAGTAAATTTTTGAACACCAAGCATTTGTTCAAATTTCTCATTTTTGCGCGAGAATTTCTTTGTCAAAGATTTAAGCTCGGTTTGGATTTTAGCGAGATCATTCTTCAGAATATTTTCATTTTCAATACACTTTGAATGATCGATTTCAACAAATTTTCCCTTCTCGATAATTTTGGAATTTTCAATTTCCAAAGATTTAATTTTAGACTTAAGGGATTTGATTTCGGATAAAGCGTTTTGAAAATCCGTATACAATAATTCAAATGCATCAAAAAGTTCATCACGGGAGGATGTACTTACTTGGGTTTCGACGTCGCTGTTGTCGAACCAACTTCGGGCCATGAGAGCGAGATTATTTTGATCGATAAATTCGTCGTCTTCGTCTTCATCGCTCCATGTTTCCACGAGGACCTCCTTTTTGGGTTTAGCACGGCAATATTTAGCGAAGTGGCCTGCTTTTCCACATTGTCGACAATAGTTGTCGAATTTTTTCGTTTCGCTCGAGATATCCTTCTTTCTCCGGTTTAATATGGTTTGGAATTTATTAATATTCTTGGCATAATATGCCGCTTCTTTGTCGCTTTCTTACACCAGGATTTCTTCTTTCTTTCTCGATATCTTAGCCTTCATGGCTAACGATCGTTCCTTCGGTTTCGGCTTGACACTTCGTGATTTTAACATGATCTCATAATTAATTAGCAAACCAACGAGGGCGCTAAAATCAAGCGTGTTGAGATCTTTAGATTCCATAATCGCGGTCACGGTGCTGTCCCATTCGCTAGGTAGTGATCGTAATATTTTCTTGACTTTTTCACTACTAGACAATAGTTTTCCGAACGAAGCAAGTCCATTAGTGATAACCGAGAATCGGTCGAGCATATTGGTGATGGACTCGTCACCTTTCATCATGAATAACTCGTAGCCATGGAGAAGCATATTAATTTTCGTCTCCTTGACTTGAGTCGTTCCTTCGTGTGTGATTTCTAGAATTTTCCATATTTCTTTCACACTCTCACACGATGAGATTCGATTGACCTCTTCCGGATTTAAGGCACAAAATAAGAGTTGAGTAGCCTTACAATTTAGATGGTCATTTTTCCAATCGGCATCATCGTATTCTTCGAAAGATTTGAGTGTACCGTCGAATTTGAGAGGAATTTTTGGGCCAAGGCAAATAATCTTCCAAATCTCTATATCGTAGGCACGAATAAAGATTGACATCTTTTTCTTCCATGTCAAATAATTTGAGCCATCAAAGAATGGTGGTCGGTTGAGACCAAGGCCTTCGACAGGAGCAAATTGAAACGCCATTGGATCTTCTACTCGGATGTTAAGCCGTGTATTGGAGTACCGCTCCGATACCAATTGTTGGGTACGAGGTCGGATATTGCGCCGTGTTGCGAAAGCGTAAATATCAAGTGCGGAAATTTAAATGACGCACGGATTTATAGAGGTTTGGCTATAAACGAGCCTACGTCCTCTCTCGGTATCTTTTTCAATAGGCTAAAGAAAAACCTCTTCTCCTCTCTTCTATCGGTCGACGTATAACCGTTTACAATCACGTCTTCTATTGGTCCGTGATAAACCACTCGGTTGTCTTTGTGTCGGTCCAAGTTAAACCGTTTTCCTTTTCGTAAGACAAGGAATCAACCTCTCTAGCTTTCTATAGGTACTAGATAAACCTCTCTAAGATAGCGATTCGATTCTAACAATGCCGGATCCTTGATCCTAATAACACCGAATCCAGTCGTATCTTTTCTTTTACCACTCATGTATAATTTTGTGTATAACACTCAATCACTCAATGTAAGCTCAATATTACAACAACAATACAATGAATATCAATCTCAGATGAATGTGTAGTATGCTTGAAGTTGTTGTGTTGAATCAATACCATAGACATGGTATTTATAGGCTCCATCATCAAACTAGCCGTTAGATGCTGCAGACTTGTTTACGTATGCTAACCACCCCAAGTTACGTACGTTAGCCTAGTCCAGTTTCAGTCCAGTGAGATTCATTTCTTTGGTTACGTACGTTAGCATTGACTTCGTTACGTACGTTAACATTACATCACCGATGACGTCATATATTTGTTGCATGCTTTTCTGACTTTGACTCGTCCAACATTCACTTGGTTGAACTCCTTTACGTACGTTATACAACCTCCAGTATGCACATTAGCTTGCCCATATTACGTACGTTAACATACCCTTTTTACGTACGTTAGCTTTGATTTTATCCAGCATTTTGCACTTCGTTTTCCTTCGATGCTTGCTTCGCCTCTTTGTTTTGTTTTGTTTTGTTTATCGCCATTAATCATCAAAACACTTTTAATTTATGTAGGGAACAAAATGTTCCAACATACTGTAACCTAACTGAGAATGAATGATAGGGATCATTCAAGAACCATTCTATCGTGAATACCAGTCAACGTATAAACCCTTCTTTCAAATGTCCCGATCAAGTTATAGGTTCACGATCAGTCAAACCCTATCTGTACTTGATTCTATGTTTGAGTTAATGCAAATCGAGATCACCGAGCTCTCGTGTATCCAATACAACTAGATCTAATGCTTTAGCCAAAGATTTATGATCTCATCTGCCAATAACCACATAGGACATATACGTGTTCACCACAGGAGAAAGAATCCTATCTTGGTACATAGTAGAACCTGCTACTTGTCCGTTAAGACGCATGTCGAGGTTGACCCCCACCTCTCGGCTTTCTGGGTCGAACTACTCTAGTGAAAATCTTAACGTCACAAGCACATCCCTACTAAATCCTCAAGTCGAAGGTTCACGAATACCCATCACAACCTATCGATTCCGTCATTGACTGTCTCGGAGTGAAAACCGTGTGACGAATCGAGGATGAGTCGGTTCAAGTATACTAATCCTATTAGCATACCTACAATGTGTGCTCCCACTAACCATTAGTGACGACAAACACTTTCAAAGTCAAAGAACACGTCATATAAGTCTTCACATAAACTTAACGCCCAGTCAAATTTCATCAACTTGCAAACAATTAAGTATTTGAGCTATAAACCTTTCCAGTGTCGATTTCCTTATCTAATAAGGAGTGAAATATTTTGTTCTCAATATACGGACTAGTTTCTCTATATATATTTACAAGTCAGGAATGCCAATGACTTTCAGTGACTGAAGAAACAAACAATTGCCTTCTGATAATAGTTTACATAATAACAAGTACAATGCCCTCTCTCAAACATCCTCTGAGTGGCATTCGATGGCATATTCCTAACAAATCCAAGTTCAAATCAAAGTAAAATCACAGGGAAATAATTGAGGGAGGTTTCCGAGGCTGGAGATCAACATAGAAACAAGTTTTGAATATTACCCCCATGTATGGATCGACTCTTCAGGCTGGGTACAGGGTATGACCCTATCCCATTGACAGCTTTATCGTCAATCTTGTCCTTGGCAGTTCATGATTTGATTCTCGAGTTTAAATAGTTCCCAAAATGATGAAAATGCTATTAAGTAGTGGTCGAATGAGGAAGTAACCTCTGAGGTTAAATAGGTAAATTCAAAATATTCCGACGAGGTTATTATTTTAACAATACAAGGGTCGAGCTCTCGGCGCTATAGCCATGGGCGTCGAGTTCGAAACATCCGCTAAAACTTTCTTGGAGGGTGATAAGTTCCCAGGAATTCCGCATCTCCTGGTCGTTAACGTCTAGATTCTTACTAGGCGAACTTACCTCTAAAGGCTCACGGAAAGATCTATTATTGAGGTTTACTCGACATCCACACAAGGTATAAATAAAAGAGGACAAACAATATCAGGGTAAGAGTTGATTTCAAATTAGAGGTCCAGCCTGATATATGAATTGGTTGGCTCCATATGTGGAATGAGAAAGGCTTTATACACACAAAAGGGAATATCGGGTAAAATGGGTCTAAATATAACACATCATATTTTCACTTGAACAATGAGATAACAAAATTCCAATTACGAATTCCCTCCTTAGGTTTATATTCACATGTTCTTTTTGAAAAGATTCTAACACAAACATCTATTTCCTGGAAGAAAATGTCCAACCAAAGATGAATTATTTTATCATCATATATTACTATGACATTCCTAAGATGAACTAGGAAGGAACTTTCAATTTCGCTGTCCCGACTGGATCATCGTATCACAGTTAGGTGATCAAATTCCACTTTATGTGATTATTTATAAGATTAGTTTCAAAAAACCTGAATGAGATTAAAATACTTTTGGTGACAGAGTTTAATTAATTTTTTTTTTTTGAGAAGAAAGTTGATCACGTCCTTTACTAGAAGTTTTAAAAAATTCTGGTTGTCACCATGAAAATAGTATCTATTGTAATTTTACATAATAATTTTGCTCTTATTCAGATAGTATATGCTTGCACAAGGTGCAACCCTTGGCATGCTTTTCTCATTTCTCGAGTAGGTCAAGAAGTCATTAGCAAACGGTATCCATGAGATCATGGAAGTTACTGGATAAGGTTCGAGTTTATCAAGTTTGCAAATATGACCAAAGTATTGGTTAGGCCAAAAAGGTATAATCACAAACTCATGATATTCATATTTGATGTCAAGATATGATAGAAACCTCTTATATATTATTCATAAAGGCCAGCGAGCAGATGAATCAAATGAAAAGGAAACTGTAGGGAAGAAGCCGACATTATGATATATAGATCTGTTGTTCTGTGATGGCCGTAAGTAAAGATTCGTTACGGTCGTAACACGACTTCTAGATTCTTCAGATAACCATCGTCATTATGGCCGTAACAGGTTATGTATGATGGTCGTAACATGGCTTCGGGATTATTCTAACAACCAACTCGCTTGCTCACAACCAGTATCGAGTATGGTTAAGCTTTGCTACTCTTCGAGCCTCGTCATGTAGTATCCGTGGCTAGTACAGCTTCACCTCAATAATATCGTCACTTTCATAGCTCGTATAATTTCCCTAAAAGTACTCGGTTCTCTTTTGATGATTCATGATATCTTTATACTGTCCATCTGGTCCTCATCGTAGATTAAATCCTCGCCTAGTACCTTAACATCAGTAGGATTCGGAAATCAATCTTTGTTCTAGATATGCACAATCAATTGTGAGTCTCGCAATTCCCTAAAATTCGATCTCTACCTGGTATCCCCATAATGAAGGGCTACCATGAAACTATGTCGTCAAGGTTCAACTCGATGCACATAAGATCGGCGTATGAAAGAGAGGGTGGTACAATAAAAAAAGTTGGTCCCAGCTTAAAGATTTCAGTTAAGTATAAAGGAAGGAACTTGCTTCTCTAGAAGGGTAAAAAGTAGAGACGTTTAAGGCACAAAAAGAGAATCATCCGCAACAGTTGGATTGTTAATATATCGCATCTCGACTGGAAATGAGATCACAAAGTTCCAATTTTCAACTCATTCCTCTAGCCGTTACACACCAACAATGTCGCACGTAAATAATCCATGCTCAAACATTCATATGACCCTGTTACACGTTGTAGCTATGATGCATCTCTTACACCCGGTACATGGGCTCGCATATTTACTTTTCAAAAGAAACTTTAGTATTCACATGTTATGTTTATACGTATATACTCTCCTCGAGGAGTTCGTATTGCACAAATCGACCCACCATTTTACTCTGAAAATTTTTGGTTTAAAAAGTACATAAACTCAGCATCTATCATCGAGGAGTGCCGTCATCTTCTCAAAATGATGTCATTTCTTAATTCTCATTGTTTTTTAAAGAACTTAAAAGATACGTTTCATCAAAATTGTATTGCAAGCTAACTTAATCGGCATGGCAAGCCTGCACATCATACATCCGAATCCAAAATCCAAAATTAAATTTACAGGCTTTCATAAGAATATCTAGATTCAAATTTTCAAAATTGTTTGTTTTTAAAATGGCATGCTTGATTTTTCAAAGTTTTTGAAAACCTTTGTTGTTATCTTAAAATAAAATGGTAATAACATGGGTTGTAAAAATATCTTACTCGCATTCAAATAAATACACGAGCCTAAGTACCACTGAGTATTTCAACCCGACAGTGGCTTCGCTACCTCGAAGGGTTTCCTCTTATCTCATTGAGACCTGGAATCTCTAGTCTAACGAATAGAATCTCGCGGATATTAATTTCGAATAAAAGATCAAACCGATTTATTACTGTTCTCAATGAATTTTATTCTTGGTAACCATCACCGTACGCCAGTATACACAGCCTCCTCAAACACATATGGAAAGTAAAAATAATGAACACAGCTCGAATGAGATCAAAGTACAAACAGGTTACACTAGTTCCTCATGGAATTCAGGTAGGATCAAAATAAAATCAATGGGCAGTACTCCAATGAAATACAGTTCACAAAAGAGTCTCTTATCTCTACAAAGTCTAGATAGGTTCAGAAAAGAGACTAAAACAGGGTTCGGAAAAGAAATTGAGGATTAGAGAGACTTACAGCGAAGATCGCACGAGATGATGGCAGCCAGTGATATTTCTCAACACAAACAATGACCGACAACACGACACGACAAGACAGACCTAATAACCGAAGGCCTAGGTATTCAGAAACCTAGGCTCCAATACCATATTATATAACAACCCCGTCTCGGGTTAGAACTGTTACACTGTCGTGGATTCATTTCGGGAATCCACAAGGCAAGACCTGTTTAACACACAAACACACGTACAACGACCAACCAGGTCAAACATAAAACCAAAAAAACAATGTCAACCGGCAAGATCGAAAATACCACACAGCCACAACATCACGACCGACACGGTCGAATATGACCACAGTCAAAACCAGCTCAACATATAGATAACGAACTCCAAGACAGTTCCCAAGCCCACACACGGGCATAACATCAACAATGACGGTACTTGCGAATACATATATAAACCAAGACCAAGACATACGAATAAAAGACGACGACTACCCGAGGCAATATCACCATTGCTCGTCGTCCTCATGCCCCTCCCACACCTGCTCGTCATGGAGATCTATACATGAATACACAAACAATGTATCCACCCACGAAGGGGTCAGCAAACAGCCAGTGCAAGTACTTGATAACAGAAATATGTATAACGTGCAGTAAAAGAAGTATAATGATGACTGATTAAAATAGTATAACAAAAAGAAGGATATTCTCACCACGTACCAACGCCTCAATGGTATAGTGACAACAACATCGTTCACAATCCAAAATCATAAGCAGTACCATATCACGTCATTATTCCGGAATAATATGCACATCATTAAACCACTGGGCATCCAGGTATATACCCAGTCTAAGTATACACCCCCAGAGTCCCCATCGGGACGTCCCTGGTTGAATTACCCTCCGGGTGGCACATACCAAGTCAGGAGGTGGCCAACCTACCTGAACACTACCATGTACCCCAGAGCCCTCGTCAAGGCAATCCCTGGCTTTACCCGGTCCACAAGTCTCAAAACATATAACATTGGTACAGCTCCAACAAGTCGTATTCCAATCATATCATTCCACATTTCACAATACGTTGTCACATAACTTTGCCGACACAATTCCCAAAACATTATCCAAAACTTTCAGCAACTTTGTTTTTCAATCGTACTTGAAATAATGTTTCGAGGCATCCACGATAAATTATTTATAAGATGACATCATTCCAGAAAATAGTACTCGCAATCAGCCATCAAGTGTTTACAGGAAATCTTTCTCAAATCATTTTCAAAAACATTTTCGAAATCCTTCTCAAAATATTTTCAAAATCCTTTCGAAATCATTTTCAAAACATTTTCATCATCCTTCTCAAAAACATTTTCAAAATCCTCTCGAATAGTTTACTTTAAGAATCATTTCAAAGTATCAACGTGAAAACCGCTGAATTTTAAAGCATGAACAAAATCATTTGGAAATCATGGTATATGCATATTCAATTGCAATTTATACATAAAGCACGATCAAACACTTGCCTGATGATTTTAGGGATAAGAATGTTTCGAACAGTTTCTAATTATGATTCAAACTCTGAAATCCCCAGCCTACAATGAGGAATTCATTATAACCGGCATTAAGGCTATTCATTCTAATCCAAATAATATCGAAAACCTTAATTGAATACCTTAGGGAACTTTTATCGGACACTTTGCCGACGGTATTCGAATACGATGATTTACACGAAAGTTTTGATTTTCGTTCCGCTATAACTGATAAGAACAGCCCTAGGATCCTTGATATACAATCATTTTCAAATTCGAAACAAGAATAAATCCGAAATCTCGAAGAACAATGTAAAACACTAAAATCTGGTTTCACATTTTATAACTAATTTGATTTTTACCTAAGTTTATATTATGATTATTAAAATAACTAAAACTATAAGTTATGAAATAAGATACAAATTATTAATATTTATCCTAAACTATGCTTAACTAAAATATTTTACGTTTTCCTTAGCCTATCCTATTGATACAAACGACACATTTTTTTTTATTATTGTAAACCATATACACGTTGTTGTCTAGAACCGAAATCTATGCATGCCTATTCCATATATATACGTTTTGACTTACACAATTCATCAAGATAAGACTATATATTCATGTGTATATCCTTTCTTTTTTAGAAGATATGGTTTTATCCCTTGCCTAAACAAACATATACGGCTTCCCTTTTCCTTCACACGGTTTTTCCTTATAATTTGTACTCTTCATTCCCTCCTTATCACACAATATTCGGCCTCCTCTTCTCCTTATAAATTCTGAAACATAACCAGCCCTAAATCCATTATTTTCTCTCCACAAAATCAAGGAAGTTGCAAGTTAGGACCACAGCTTTGGTGTTCAAGCTTTCGTAGCAGCTTTTGGGTGTTTGTGTGAGCGCCATCTTCTTTCTGGCCGATCCTCTTGATTCAGATCTAGGTAAATCATTAACCTTCTTTGTCATGTATTAACGTGTGCGTTTTGGTGTCAATCTATAAGTGTTTATACAATAATATGTATGATTAAACATGTTGGAAGTGGTAGAGATGCGTTTGTTTTCTGGACAGATTCATAACCCTATATTGTACGGACCGTAGATTGAGTTTTATAACAGATTTTTGCATGATTCTTGAGTCTGAAGATAAGTTTATAGAGTTTACTAATTGGTCCAATTGGTTAGAAGTCGATTGGGAATGATTTGGTCATCCAAACAATTTATTAGAAAACGGTTGTTGAATCTGGAAATCTTGAATCTGATTTCAGTCAAATTCTATAATTTTTAGTTCACAAACTATAATGATTTAGAACCCCAAACTTTAGCAGGAGAATATTCAGTATGTTTTTTAGTTACTGTAATTTTTGTAGATTTTTCTTAAAGGTTTAACTATGTTAATAAATGCAAAACTTTCGGGGTATACCTGCAGTACACTTTCTGGACAGGTTTGGGAAAATGATTTTTGAAATGGTATTTGCACTTAAAAATAAAATCTGGAAGAATTTGGGGAGGTGCTCATGTGGTAATCACAAGTAAAATTATAAAACCTCAGGACTTTATTTGTTATGCTTTAAAAATCATAAGAATACAGAACTAGATTCACATGTAAAACCTCTAACCTATTAATAAGTACCTTTGAGTAATGAATCCGTTATGACTTTAATGAACATATAAGTAATATATGATTATAATTAGTATAGATTCAGTGAAGGAGGAGTGATTCACCTTTCCTTGTGTTCAATTTCCATTTACTTTCATTTATTAAGGTACAGATATTCCGCCCTTTTTCAGTAAGAGTTTCTCATGACTTATTTTTCCCGATGTTGGTTATTTGATGCCATTGATCCTTATTTGCTTTGTTGTTCGTTTGATTTTTCCTTGATGCTATATTCATTTTCATAGTCATCATCTGAGTGGACAATTAAAAATTGTCCCTCACGATTATTATATACATCATTTGCCTATTTATGTTGCCCATATTTGTTTAACCAGTCATGGGGGTTCCATGACCTTGCCATTGATGCACCAATGGTATTGACACTATCTGTGGAGGTGTGACTTTGTCCACGACATTCCCATTTGTTTATATTGCTATATAGAGTGCACTTGGCCCGTGTATATTGTATGTATGCTTAGTCTAGAACTTGGCATATGTATATCTGTTTTGCAGGGAGCGTATGGATGCATTCTAGGTACTTAGTTATGTTTAGAATTTGGTGAATGGACTCCTTTGTACGATTTGCTATTTGTTTGTTGCTTGGGCATTTTCCTTTATTTATGCGTGACATCCGTTCCATATTTTTCTTTGTTTGAGTTTTGACTCCTTCATCATTTGTTCCATATTTCCTTCAACATCTTGTTCAGCAGGTTCTCTTGGATTCATTCACTATTCTTTCGTTTATGCTTATTACCTTTCATTATTTATATCTGTTCACTGAGCGTTAGCTCAGCCGCATTTTCTTTTCTCTGCGGCAGGTAATAAGTGGGATGCTGGGCATGAGCGTTGAGAGTAGGAGCTAGAAGAACTACCCATGTTTAAATTCCCATTTATGGAGTATTTTAAGACTTAGTATTTTGGAGTTTTATTTTATTTCAGACTTTTGTTTTGGATTATTTCCCTTCACTGAGACTTTGTCGAGATAATACTTTGGAAGTCGTTGTTTTGCTTGACTCAGTATTTATTTTATAATAAAGTCTTCCGCTTGCGTTAGTATGTTCTGATTGGCACCATAATGTTACATTTTGGCCCTTTTCGGGTTCGGGTGTTACAAACAAGTTTAGGGTTCAGGTCCAGATTACCTCCAATCCAGCGAAAACCGCTGAAAACGGCTTTAGAGGACTTGCAAATTTGATTCTCGGGCGTTGATTACGCATTTAAACTGCTCGAAATTGGGCCGAAATGGAACTTCCAAGTGAGGGCCGAAGCCGTATGCTCCGCACGGCTGAAGATGGCCGAAAATTCGCCCTTTCATGCCTTCTAAGCCCTAAAGGTCGGTTATAAGGGCAAGATGGCAATTTCGCCCCGACCGACTGACATCCTTATCTTCTTTTGGCCATAACTCGTCCGTTCGGGCTCGTAATGACTTGCCATTTGTTCCATCGGAAATATAACTCAATAATATACAACTCTATAAAATTTTAGAATTTTTGGATTTTTTCATAATTCATGGTGACCGATCAAAATCGGTCCTTGCGCACAGCGCCTTCCAGAAAGGCCCACGTTTGTTTTTATTGATTCCCTTGTGGTACTCTGTTTATAGTATGAATTGTCCAGTAATATAATACTCGAAACAAGAACTACGAATCTTGAGCCCGATCAAACAATCCAGTCACAGTTTGATTGGAAAGTCTAGAACGTTCCCCGAAATATCGAGAAACAACGAAAAGGTCATTGAGATGATGAAGTGAATTCTTAATGTCCCATAATCAACTTTAAGGTATTCTAACGTGTACGATTGAACCTGACATTATTAAGATGACCCTGCAGGTCGGGTTCTAGTCACCAGTCAGAATTGTTGACCAAAATACACGGTTAAGAAAAGTAATACATATGGGACCATGAGTTGCAACGAGAATAGTGCCAATCAATCACTAATCTCAAGATAACACGGAGGATGTCGTATAATCGATACGTGTCGATATTCAGAATCCCGGAAGTTGAACGATAAGTTGAGAATGAAGGATGGCAACAGTTACAAGATCAACAAAACGACAAAAGAATTTATAAAATGGCTCGAAAATGAGAAGTTAATTGAGGGTAAAAATCTGGGGTCTCACATATATCGTCTGTGTGGGACAAACCAGGTGTCTCACTCCGTCCTCACTGTGAAGACTGTGTGTCATCCCTTCATCGGGAGCCTCCCCGTCCACAACGCAATGGAGTCCCTCTATCTATGGCTATTTAAAAAACATAATATTGAAAATACATAACATTGGTGTAACACCCCCAGATTTAACCGAAAATATTACAGCGTCGTGGGCCCCGATATGGAACCCACGAGGCTAAAAGAAATTTTCGCAAACATTTACAAATGCCCAAGAGGCCAACGACGGTACTATCTGTAAAAATTCACAAAGACTTATAAAAATCCATTTATCAAAAACCGTCGTAAAAACTCATTTGAAATCACAAGGCCAAACGGCCAAAACTCAAAAGTTTAGAAAATAGTTTCCAAAGTAACCTCAGTTACCAGATATCAAAAGAGCGTTTCAAAATACTCACGCAGCGGAAAAAGACCAACAATAAAGATACTCTAGCAGCGGAATACAAGAACCAATCAAGAAACTCAATGCACAGAACATGTCCTAGCCAGTATCCTCCGGGAAGCTCATCTCTTCACGACCGCTACAAGCTCGATACTCCAAGAACCTAAAAAGAAATCCCACGACGGGGTCAGCCATAATATCCAACATTGATAACCGTCACATCACATTAATAATAACATACCAATGAGAATACAACATAAGAATACGACCAACATAATCTTACCACCATAACTTTGCTTACTCAAGTAATTCTCATCAGGCTAACCATTATCACATTTCATATCTCGTACTCGATTAACCAATAAACTCGATCATAATATCTGTATTTCACCTCAAACAATACTCAAGATTCTCAAACTATCATAACCAACTCACGATACGGAAAAGTAACAGTTCTGACCAATACGATCCATCGGATAGCATCATCAAATCCCAAAACGATAACCGATTGTCCATCACAAGACGAATACCAAAGGAAATACGGAACATACCTCGAGATATGAAGTGCCACGACAATCATATCAGTCTAATCCGAGATCAGATCAATCAATACAGACACGGTCCTAACACAAGACCTACAAATGCATACTCATATGACCACGTCAATATGCTCACAATAATAACAATGATGTATACTCAATGGAAATCCGACGATCCAGCGCCCTCAGCATAGATCCCTTTGTTGATCCTATCAGATCAGCATAAGGTGGATAACCAACAATACACATATGAACAACAACACATGATAAAACCAATGATGCGAATTCACAAGATTCCATCAACACAATACTGGTAATCCAACGATCCAGCGCCCTCAGCATAGATCCCCATGATGATCCCGTCGAACCAACGCATGGTGGAAAACCTATCCAACGATCCAGCGCCCTCAGCATAGATCCCCATGATGATACCGTCAAACCAACGCATGGTGGACATTCGATCCAACCCCCTCAGCATAGATCCTCATGATCCCATCGGATCATTTACAACATAAACAATATAATTATGCATACACATATGCAAATCAATATGTTCATCAACATGAACAACAGAACATGAACGACAATATGACAAATCCACTAAGACGACCTCATGTTCGACAACATGAATGACAATATGCATGATCAAATCACTAACACTAACTGAATCGATATAAGATACTTGCCCCGAGTCATTCGGGAGAAATCTCGATATCAAACCATCACCGACGATTATCCGCAATGCTCGGCGATCCAAACGTACCATGGACTACAGATACTCATATCCTCGTCTTTACCATAATGTAACCTCGATACCCGAATATGCCAATAATTGAAGTAAATCATATACATTATGATTAAACTCCCAGAATCGGAATGACAACATATAATCATTGCTATATGCATTATAAACGAAATGAAACTATTCATTAAACATTATAACTGAGCAAGTAATAACTTGCCTCGATACCAATACGATGATGATGATGCCGCTACCAGTCACAATGCCTTCGTCTACGAGCTCCTCGGCCCCGACCGAAGCAATTCACGAACATACTCGAACATGACCGCAACATACGGTTATAATCACCGATCAATAATCTCAACCTATTGAAGTAATCAATTAACACATATCCGATAACAATCAACAAACATTCGACCTTCATATCTAAAGATACCGATAATTCAACCTACGATCGTCTTACTATGTTAAATTCATCAAGGAGTTCCTCAAGAACACTGAATGATTCAAAACCTTGTTCATGACCATCAAAACTACGTAATTCGATATACTCTAACATCTAAACAAATCCTCATTCATGATTCAAGGTGTATATTATCATGTTCTTCAACATATACTTCTCATGAATCGCAACAAACCACCAAGAATATCGAGATTACTACGATTCCATAATCATAACGACATAATCAAGGTATTTGATCACAATTCATTATCTTCCCTTAACAAAATTCCCATAATTACCAAGAATAATCACAACACTATCAATTACATCACCATTCATACGAAAACGTGTAGAATTTCCTAAGTTCTACTCATTGAGGCATTTCATCGAACACTTTGAAGGCATAATCCAATTCAATCATTTTAACGAAGAAATACTCGAATTTGTTCCACAAAACTTCAAGGATAATGTATAATCTCAAGAATACAACAAGGTTCCATCAATAATCTGAGTTAAAACGAATCAATTCGGCTAAAACATCAAGAAACTCCAAAAATATCTAAAACCAAGTGTTTAGGTGTTCTTACCTTCGATCCGGGCGGAAGATGATGTTAATCCATGATTCCAACTTCCAAAACATGTTGCTACATGATGTTCTTACTCAAATCCATCAACTTTGCTGAAGAAATCGCGAAAGGAACGAAGAAAAATGAAAAATGACAAGGATGACTCCCTGTGCCTTATATAGCCGAGACTGCCGCACATTACGTACGTAATCGGGCGGGTCCTTACGCACGAATCGGCCGTGGCCTAACCTTGTCCATTTCTTTCGGCACTTTACGACGAATCGGCACCGCCACGCACGTAAAGGGCACTTACGGCCGTAACCGTCCATAGCCTTACGTACGTTATTGGCCAGTCCTTATGCCCAGCGAGTCACTGCCGACCGTGATCGGCCACCTCTGCGAGTTACTGCCGACCATGCTCGGCCACTGCAGGTCCTCTCAGCTACGACTCGGCCAGCCGCCCCGTAACGTACGTAACACTTATTCAGTTGCGTACGTAATACGTACGTTGACTTGCTACAGTACAATGGTCGTGTTACGTACGTAACACGTCCTGTATAACGTACGCAACACGTACGTTGACTCACCTGTCGACATCCATGGCCGAAAGTTGCCGACACAGGGTCCCACCTGCCGATCAAGACTCAATCGTCTGATTCCCATGTTACGTACGTAATGTCTCGGCCATAACGTACGTACCTCTCGTGATTTAGCGTACGTAAGTCTTCACCCTTAGCATACGTTAAGTATTCTATACTTAGCCAATTTCAACTGTTACCGCCCGTCTCGACATACCGAAAACACATACACACATACTGAATATATATACTGGATCCAATAACATTCTTATATGATATACTCTATATCGAAAGTACGATAACCTGATACACGATATCCTCAAATGCAACTGTCGACCAGATACAACAATTATACCGATACTGACATCTCAGTCCTTTATTTATTTTATCCATACTATACATATTCCACACTATACAATATAACTCGGATAAAATAATATCAAACAACAGTAGTAGAAATTCGGGATATTACATTCTACACCACTTAAAATAAGTTTCGGCCTCGAAACTTGCAATCCGTCATAAAACCAAACAAACATACCGTTCAACCAAAATATCCCAAAGCCATCACGATAACGATCAATCATCATCATTACTGAATAACCAAGAGAGTACACTTACAAATACGCAGGTCGACGATCTACTGAGATACTAGCAAGCGATCTCACTGTAAAGTCCCAATACGCTTACAATCACAATTCCTTGAGTCTCAACAAAATTATATCATCGTCAAATGAAATAATCTATCTGTGACAAATCCTGTTTGCCTGATCGCATGATCAAGTTCCAATTCCGATAAGACGAATAATATCCGATATATCTGTGAAACAACTGTCCAAAATAATGACAACCAATCTCGAAACATCGACACAAAATTCGAACACTTATACGATCATCAACAATGGTCAACCAACAAATTAACTGAGAATACCATCGACATGATAAATTCCAATACGACCAATCCAATGGTTAAAACATAACTCAGAATATCATCAACATGATGAACTCCAATATGACCAACCAGAGGGCAAAGCACAATCGAGTATATCATTAACATGATAAACTCTAATATTAACAACGAAGGAGCGACAATAATCAGGAATACCCTCACACGATAAATTCCAACACAATACACACGGAACCACATAGACATATATACGGACGAATAAAGTTCTCAAAACGACACACCAATCACATACCGTGGATCTCAATAAACATACTCGACTGGTGAGCATACTCCTCGGCATACGAACAACCAATCAAGTCGATGAAAATAACCAATCATACCTGGAGTGGAAATGACCGCTCGACCTCTAAAACAACCAACATGGGGTCACCATCCCCAAATCTACAAAAGAAATCATTCAAAATCATTATGGTAAAGTCACAATATTACCATACCAATGGAATCACATAGCACATATATCCCGGTTTCACAAACTCCAAAGTTCCAAAATTATATTATGTGCATGATTCTACAACACATGACATATTTCCCTTATCCGATAAATCAATCGATCATCCTCGGATAACCAAACGACCATACCAAAGTTCGGATCCCTATTCCTCGTTCCACATTGATATATTATCCAGTTCGTGAGTCACACTCACAACTTTACCATGATATGTAATATACACTAAATGCGTATGGTTATCAATCACATTTTCAAAACCAGTTTGAAATCATATGGTCTTGTCAAAAGACAAATTTTCGAAAATTCTTTCAAGAGTTTGAAAACTCAAAACATAAATTTTCGTAAGACCACGAAATCAATTTTTAAAAATTTAAATCGGCTCGTTGGTGCCAAGTTCTCGATAAAAAAAATTCTTTTCGAATACACACGATTAAATAGAATCGAATTTATGCAAATGCTTGTCCATATCCATACTCCTGTATACCACTTCGTCTTGTCACCAAATCCATTGACATTCCAACAGAAACCACACGATCGAGTTCCAAAACCTCAATATATAGACTCCGATAAAAACTCCTTTTCCATGTATGACTCGCAACGTCAACCATTTACCCATCCTGGATCACCTCAAATATTGTAATATCCGTAACTTTCCATTTTTAGCAATTTCCATTTTTCGTGTATGTGTATTTTTATCGACCCGCTTGTAACCGTTTTGACATTGTGAATCTACCTTATTCTTGGAGTTTTTCCATTTGGACGAGTTTTGGTGATGTTATCACGTGATTTCATTTTATGACATGTTTTGCCGTATGAACGTTCGATCCTCGTAAAACTCGTTCGTTTTCGTTGTTTCTTGGTTTGTACAAGTTCGTATGGTTGAGTTGGTCATGTTGAGACTTTCGGTTTGTAAATCCAACGTCGTTTCGTGACTTTCAGTCACTTGAGCCATTTTTGTAATTTCCTATAAGTTTAGGGAATTTCTTATTCGTTGTCGTATTTAGAATTCCCGGGTAGTCGGAATGATGTTTTCTTGTGATGGTTAGACTGGTCATCGAATATTCTTCGTAGTCGTATTTTTGGTTCGATAGCAGGTCCGGGTTTCGGGGTCGTCCGGAATCGTTTGGACAAGAATTGCCAAGATCGCTGCCCAAGCAGGTGTTACAGCCATAACACCCAGAAGTTACGGCCGTAAGTTGGACATATTACGGCCGTAAGTGTCCCCTGTTACGGCCGTAACAGCCCGCTATTTTAAAACAGCGGGCAGAGGTCCAACACCTCATTTTCTATCCTTTTCTTTCGTTTTCTTCATGGGGCGACTCCAGAGGCGATTTCCTTCAGTTTTGATCGAAGCATTCTTCGTGTTCCGTCACCGTAGAATCGTAGTAGCATATCACCATCAGCGTAATCATCCTCCATCGTCCGAATCCGAGGTATTTTCTTCAGGAACCCTAACTTGTATAAATTAGGGGTTTTTCGGGTTTTTTGTGATTGATTCCGAATTTTTCATGTATGTTGCGAAACTTCTTACCGATTGTTGTTATTGGGTGATTCCCAATCCGTTTTCTTCGAATTAATCCGTGAATTATCAATACGGGGAGATTTTGCGTAAACCCTCGCCCGTATCGATTGATCGTCTATTGTCGTGTATTGTAATCGGGGTTATGGGAGTATTCCTTTCGTTTATTGATGTCCGTTGGGACTGAGTTATGTTAATTCTTCGTTAGGAACCGTCGTCTTCCACTCGGATCATCCGTAGTCGTTTTTCACTTCCGATTCTTCGAAGATGTCACAAAGGCAAGTACTTTACATTTGTTTACATGTTCTAGTATTTGAATTATGGCAGTATCGTGGTTGTTGTGGATGGATATGTGTATGTTCACCTAGGGACGGTCCGACGGGGCCTCTAGGGATACGTATTGCCGTGAGTGTGCGTATCGTGAATTGTGGTTAGCCACCTGGGGATGTCCGACGGGCTCTGGGTACGGTGGCCGTGAGTCTCGTATCAACGGTTAACTTTGAATTGTGATTTGTTGGAGATAATGTGTTTTGTGTTTGTAGATTGTAAATATTCCGGAATATAAAACGTTTTCAAAAATGATTTTGGCGCATTGTTCATCCGATTAGAATGTAGTTCAAATGGATTGTACTTTCACTAGTAGTTGTCGCTAACCCTTAAATGGGGAAATACTTTTGTATTTCGGTATCGATCGTGGGGACAAGCGAGCACTGAGCCGTATGAGGATGATGGGCAAGCATGATAATGTTCGGTGGTTGATTATCGGTGTTACATTACGTCGGTTATTATTGACGTCTTATTTTGGGATTTCCGTATTATAAAATTTGTTTAAGTACTCGAGTACTTCCTTTTCAAAATTGTTAATGTTGTGTTCCCGTTTTTGGGAAATGGATTAATGTTGGATTCTGCTTGTCGGGTTGTAGTCTTTTATTTGAATTGTCGTTTTATTGATGATTGTTTGTCGTTGGCGAATGTCTTGTTGGTACGTTAGCCTGGTGGATTCCACAGTGTGGGGTCCACGACGCTGTAATATGCCCTGAATGTCTTGGGGGTGTTACAGAATATGGTATCAGAGCGCTTAGGTTTATGGATACCTAGGTTGTCGGTTATTTGGGTCTAGTTAAGTGTCGTTTTTGGGACAGTATCATTGCTATGCCATCATCTCAGTACGCCGGTGCTCGTAAGTTTTCCTAACTTGACTCGTTTCACCATTCTGTTCTATTCCTGTCTTAGTATCTTGTTGCGTTTTGCGTTTGAATTGTACTTACCCGTTACTTCTTCAGAATTCCTGCTGGTAGAGGACGCGGACGCGGTAGAGGACGTGGCGCAGCCGGTGGGGCGGCCATGTCCGGTCACTCGGGAACCGATTAGGTTGTGCCTTCTTTGTCGAACAGTGTCCCGCTTAGTTCTGGGGGTCAGTAGGACCAGTCTGCTAGCTCCGGTAATGCACATGAGAATGTTGGAGTGGCCAACATTTTGCAGCAAGTAGCGAACCAGATGACGCTACTGACTTAGTCCGTTTTGGTCGGCCAGGCTAATGCTAACCCGGTTCCGCCTACTGGATCCGGAAATGATAAGTTACTTCAGGTCGTGATTCGTATGCGTCCTCCACAGTTTGATGGTGCTTCCGACCCTTCCGGTTGGGAGAATTGGCTATTTGAGATGGAGAAAGTATTTGAGGCTGCTAATTGTTCCGAGGAGAGGAAAGTACCCATTTCTCAGTACTTCCTCGCCAAGGAGGCAGCAACGTGGTGGCAAGCGGTGAAACCGCGTGACCGGGCAGCTACGTGGGCAGAGTTTCGGGATCTGATGGAAGACGAATTCTGTCCATGGCCAGTGAAAGAGGGGAGGATCCGAGCCTTCTTTGAGGCTAAGCGCCAAGATGTTCCCATTTCTCAAGCTATCAAAGACTACAATAAACAGCTGCATTATATGAGAAACCAAGTCCGAGATGAGCTTGACAAGATCCGCCACTTTGATATGCGGATGAAACTTAGGGTGCGCCACTACATGTCTGGTCTGGGGTGCACGACTTTGAAAGAGTACCAGAATAAAGCGATGGCTTATGAGATGTCGTTTTCTGCGACAGAGACGGCAACCGAAGGAAAGAAGCAGAAGACCTCCGGTCAGTTTTCAGGAGGCAAGTCAGGAGGGTATCCGAAGGCTCAGTCTAGTTCGCGAGTCTTCGGGAGTCAGTCGCCATCAGTTGGGCGAGGAAACGGTTCTAGGTCTACTCCTACTGGTTCCGTTCGTGGTCCTACGTGCTTCAACTGTAGACGTCCAGGCTACATGATGAGTGAGTGTGATAGGCCTCCGATTCAGTGTCTTTCTTGTGGTCGGATGGGTCATCATGCTAAGTTTTGTACGGATGCAGCTCGGGCTCCAGTTACTCAGATATCAGCCCCAGCTGCGGGAGAGCCGAGTGTGAATCAGGCACCGACAGTTCTTCAGCCGCCGCAGAGTTTTGGTAGAGGTCGAGGACGTGGGCAACCTTCTAGAGGGGGAGCTTCTAGTGCGGGGTCTATTCCGCCCCGAGTGTATGAGATGAGACAAGCAGGAGATCCTGACGCGATGGTGGCTACAGGTACCGTCCACATCCTTGATCATCCAGTTTCCGTATTGTTCGATTCTTGTGCTACGCATTCTTTTATATATATGGATTGTGTGCGTCGTCTGCATGTTGATTGCCTAGTTTCCTATGAGCCTTTTGTTGTTAAACTTCCTAGTAGGGATAGCATCGTGGGGGACCGTGAGATTAGAGATATTTCTGTGAGTATCGCGGGGAGGGATTGGCCTTCTAATCTGATTGCGGTAGATATTAAGGATGAGGATTTGATTCTGGGTGAGGATTGGCTGGACCGTCATGGGGCGATCATGAATTATAGAACGAGAACCGTTTCGATGTTAGCCTCTGACGGTACCGAGCATTCTTTTGTGGGGCGTAAGTGGAGTAGCCAGAGATTACTGATAAGCGCCTTGAGGGCGGTGAGACTTCTTCGGGGAGGTTGCACGGGTTATTGGTGTTACGCTTTGAGATCGGAAGAAGGGGGAATCGAGCTCTCGTCTATTCTGGTAGTGTGTGAGTATCGTGATTTATTTCCAGACGCGTTGCCGGGTTTGCCGCCGGACCGAGAAGTTGAGTTTACTGTCGATTTAGAGCCGGGTGCAGCACCGATCTCTAAGACGCCATACCGTATGGCACCCGCCGAGATGCTGGATCTGAAGAAACAGTTGGAAGAGTTGCAAGACATGGGATATATTCGACCGAGCGCTTCGCCTTGGGGCGCACCGGTCCTATTTGTAAAGAAGAAGGATGGGTCACTTTGTTTGTGTATCGACTACCGAGAGTTGAACAAAGTGACCATCAAAAACAAGTATCCGCTCCCGAGGATTGATGATTTGTTTGATCAGTTGCAAGGGGCAACTGTGTTTTCGAAGATTGATTTGAGATCGGGGTATTATCAGCTCCGAGTGAAGGATACCGACATTCCGAAGACGGCCTTTTGGACGAGATACGGTCACTACGGGTTTGTGGTTATGCCTTTTGGGCTAACCAACGCACCAGCCGTGTTCATGCATCTTATGAACAAATTCTTTATCGAGTACCTCGATAAGTGTGTAGTCGTTTTCATCGATGACATCCTGATTTACTCGAGGAGCGAGGAGGAGCACGCCCGTCATTTTCATATCATGTTAGGTATTTTGAGAACTCAACATCTTTTTGCGAAGTTCTCAAAGTGTGAGTTTTGGTTACGGGAGGTTATGTTCCTCGGTCATGTGATCTCGGTCGAGGGTGTTCGTGTGGACCCACATAAGGTAGAGGCAGTGTTGGATTGGGCGCCGTCTAAGAGCGTGAAGGAGATCCGCAATTTTTTGGGATTAGCCGGGTATTACCGTAGATTCATCGAGGGGTTCTCTAAGCTCGCTCGACCGCTGACTCAGTTGTTACAGAAGTCAGAGAAGTTTGTGTGGACCGATGAGAGGCAGAATAGTTTCGAGGAGTTGAAGAAGCGGTTGACGACCACTCCTGTTTTGGCCTTACCGAGTGGTAATGAGGGTTTCTCAGTTTTCAGTGATGCTTCGGGCCAAGGGCTCAGATGTGTAATTATGCAGCACAGAAGGACGATTGCCTATGCTTCCCGTCAGTTGAAACCGTACGAGTTGAATTACCCTACGCACGATCTTGAGTTGGCCGCAGTTGTATTTGCATTGAAGATCTGGCGTCATTACTTGTATGGCTCGTCGTGTCAGATTTTCACCGATCACAAGAGCCTGAAGTACATTTTTCGCGAAGAGCTTAATATGAGACAGAGGAGATGGTTAGAGTTGATTAAGGACTACGATCTCGAGATCCTTTATCATCCGGCAAGGCTAACGTGGTAGCGGATGCCTTGAGCCGGAAATCGATGTCGCCGGGCGCTTGAGCTACTTACGGATCAATCGGGACTTCAGCGAGAGTTTATGAAGTTGAGCATTGAGGTTGTACTGCCAGAGAGTTTTAGGCAGTTGCGTACTCTTGAGATTTCTTCATCTCTGGTCGATGACATTAAATCGGGACAGTTGGAGGACCCGATGTTTATTCAGCTTCGAGAGAGTGTAGGGAAGGGGAAAGCCCCGGGATTCGTTATTCATGAGGATGGAGTGTTGAGATTCCGAGGTCGGTTGTGTGTTCCGAACGACTAGGAATTGAGACAGAGTATTATGCGAGAGGCTCATGCATCACCTTACTCAGTCCATCCGGGCTCGAGTAAAATGTACAAGGATTTAAGAAAGAATTTATCGTGGAACGACATGAAGAATGAGGTAGTTCAGTTTGTGGCTAAGTGTTTGAATTGTCAGCAAGTCAAGATTGAGCATCAGCGGCCAGCTGGGTTGTTGAAACCACTTCCCATCCCAGAGTGGAAGTGGGAGGATATCTCTATGGATTTTGTCACGGGTTTGCCAAGGACGAAGACTGGTATGAATATGGTGTGGGTGATTGTAGACCGACTGACTAAGTCGGTACATTTTCTGGGCATCAAGGATACTTGGGGTCCAGAAAAGTTGGCTCGTGTTTTTATCGCACAGATAGTGAGACTTCATGGTATGCCGAGGACCATTATTTCAGATAGAGATGGCCGGTTTGTATCGCATTTTTGGCAGGCAGTACATAAGGCATTAGGGACATAGTTACGTTTGAGCACTTCGTTCCATCCCCAGACCGATGGGTATTCCGAACGTACCATTCAGACGTTCGAGGATTTGTTGCGCGCGTGTGCGTTAGACTAGAGTAGTAACTGGGAGGAGCATTTGGCCTTAATTGAGTTTACTTATAATAATAGCTGGCACGCATCGATTAAGATGGCACCGTATGAGGCACTTTATAGCCGATGTTGCCGATCGCCGATATGTTGGGATGAGCCGTCCGATCTAGTTGGCACCGAGCCAGACCTTGTGTTAGAGACGAGGGAGAAAGTTGAATTGATTAAAAAGAGAATGTTGGCTTCTCAGAGTCGACAAAAGTCTTATGCGGATGTTAGGCGTCGACCTTTGGAGTTTGAGGTGGGAGATCATGTTCTGTTGAGAGTGTCTCCGTCGAAGGGAGTTTTCCGTTTCGGGAAAAAGGGGAAGCTCAGCCCGAGGTATATTGGACCTTTCGAGATATTGGAGAGAGTCGGCGAGTTAGCATACCGTTTGGCTTTGCCTCCGTCGCTGAGTCATGTTCATAACATATTTCACGTTTCCCAGTTGAGGAAGTACGTTCCGGATCCATCCCACATTATTGACTTTGGAGACGTGGAGATCGAGAAGGATGTTACGTTTGAAGAGAGGCCCGTCAAGATTTTGGAACGTCGAGACAAACAGTTAAGGCACAAAACCATTCCTTTGGTTAAGGTGCAATGGTCGAGACACGAGGTAGAAGAAGCGACGTGGGAGTTAGAGGAGGATATGCGTTCGAGACACCCCGAGCTTTTTGATTCTTAAGTTTCGGGACGAAACTTTATTTTAGAGGGGGAGAATGTAATATCCGTAACTTTCCATTTTTAGCAATTTCCATTTTTGGTGTATGTGTATTTCTATCGACTCGCTTGTAACCGTTTTGGCATTGTGAATCTACCTTATTCTTGGAGTTTTTCCATTTGGACGAGTTTTGGTGATGTTTTCACGTGATTTCATTTTATGACATGTTTTGCCGTATGAACGTTCGATCCTCGTAAAGCTCGTTCGTTTTCGTTGTTTCTTGGTTTGTACAAGTTCGTATGGTTGAGTTGGTCATGTTGAGACTTTCGGTTTGTAAATCCGACGTCGTTTCGTGACTTTCGGTCACTTGGGCCATTTTTGTAATTTCCTATAAGTTTAGGGAATTTCTTATTCGTTGTCGTATTTTGAATTCCTGGGTAGTCGGAATGATGTTTTCTTGTGATGGTTAGACTCATCATCGAATATTCTTCGTAGTCGTATTTTTGGTTCGATAGCAGATCCGGGTTTCGGGATCGTCCGGAATCGTTTGGCGGTGCAAGATCTTCTTTGTCGGTAGGTGTTACGGCCGTAACACCCAGAAGTTACGGCCGTAAGTTGGCCATGTTACGGCCGTAAGTGTCCCCTGTTATGGCCGTAACAGCCCGCTGTTTTAAAACAGCGGGCAGAGGTCCAACACCTCATTTTCTATCCTTTTCTTTCCTTTTCTTCACGGGGAGACTCCAGAGGCGATTTCCTTCAGTTTTGATCGAAGAATTCTTCGTGTTTCATCACCGTAGAATCGTAGTAGCATATCACCATCAGCGTAATCATCCTCCATCGTCCGAATCCGAGGTATTTTCTTCAGGAACCCTAACTTGTATAAATTGGGGGTTTTTTGGGTTTTTCGTGATTGATTCCGAATTGTTCATGTATGTTGCGAAACTTCTTACCGATTGTTGTTATTGGGTGATTCCCAATCCGTTTTCTTCGAATTAATCCGTGAATTATCAATACGGGGAGATTTTGCGTAAAACCTCGCCCGTATCGATTTATCGTCTATTGTTGTGTATTGTAATCGGGGTTATGGGAGTATTCCTTTCGTTTATTGATGTCCGTTGGGACTGAGTTATGTTAATTCTTCGTTAGGAACCGTCGTCTTCCACTTGGATCATCCGTAGTCGTTTTTCACATCCGATTCTTCGAAGATGTCACAAAGGCAAGTACTTTACATTTGTTTACATGTTCTAGTATTTGAATTATGGCAGTATCGTGGTTGTTGTGGATGGATATGTGTATGTTCACCTAGGGACGGTCCGACGGGGCCTCTAGGGATACGTATTGTCGTGAGTGTGCGTATCGTGAACTGTGGTTAGCCACCCACGGATGTCCGACGGGGCTCTGCGGGGTACGGTGGCCGTGAGTCTCGTACCAACGGTTAACTTTGAATTGTGATTTGTTGGAGATAATGTGTTTTGTGTTTGTACATTGTAAATATTCCGGAATATAAAACGTTTTCAAAAATGATTTTTGGCGCATTGTTCATCTGATTAGAATGTAGTTCAAATGGATTGTACTTGCACTAGTAGTTGTCGCTAACCCCTTAAATGGGGGAAATACTTTTTGTATTTCAGGTATCGATCGTGGGGACAAGCGAGCACTCGAGCCGTATGAGGATGATGGGCAAGCATGATACTGTTCAGTGGTTATAATCACCGATCAATAATCTCAACCTATTGAAGTAATCAATTAACACATATCCGATAACAATCAACGAACATTCGACCTTCATATCTAAAGATACCGATAATTCAACCTACGATCGTCTTACTATGTTAAATTCATCAAGGAGTTCCTCAAGAACACTGAATGATTCAAAACCTTGTTCATGACCATCAAAACTACGTAATTCGTTATACTCTAACATCTAAACAAATCCTCATTCATGATTCAAGGTGTATATTATCATGTTCTTCAACATATACTTCTCATGAATCGCAACAAACCACCAAGAATATCGAGATTACTACGATTCCATAATCATAACGACATAATCAAGGTATTTGATCACAATTCATTATCTTCCCTTAACAAAATTCCCATAATTACCAAGAATAATCACAACACTATCAATTCTATCACCATTCATACGAAAACGTGTAGAATTTCCTAAGTTCTACTCATTGAGGCATTTCATCGAACACTTTGAAGGCATAATCCAATTCAATCATTTTAACGAAGAAATACTCGAATTTGTTCCACAAAACTTCAAGGATAATGTATAATCTCAAGAATACAACAAGGTTCCATCAATAATCTGAGTTAAAACGAATCAATTCGGCCAAAACATCAAGAAACTCCAAAAATATCTAAAACCAAGTGTTTAGGTGTTCTTACCTTTGATCCGGGCGGAAGATGATGTTAATCCATGATTCCAACTTCCAAAACATGTTGCTACATGATGTTCTTACTCAAATCCATCAACTTTGCTGAAGAAATCGCGAAAGGAACGAAGAAAAATGAAAAATGACAAGGATGACTCGGTCCAGGCCTTATATAGGCCGAGACCTGCCGGCACATTACGTACGTAACCGGCGGGTCCTTACGTACGTAACCGGCCGTGGCCTAACCTTCTGTCCATTTCTTTCGGCAGCCTTACGTACGTAACCGGCAGCTGCTTACGTACGTAAAGGGCACTTACGGCCGTAACCGTCCATAGCCTTACGTACGTTATTGGCCAGTCCTTATGCCCAACGAGTCACTGCCGACCGTGATCGGCCACCTCTGCGAGTTACTGCCGACCATGCTCGGCCACTGCAGGTCCTCTCGTCCATGACTCGGCGGTAGCCCATGCGTACGTAACACTTATTCGATTGCGTCATGCACGACGTTGACTTGCTACAGTACAATGGTCGTGTTACGTACGTAACACGTCCTGTATAACGTACGCAACACGTACGTTGACTCACCTGTCGACATCCATGGCCGAAAGTTGCCGACACAGGGTCCCACCTGCCGATCAAGACTCAATCGTCTGATTCCCATGTTACGTACGTAATGTCTCGGCCATAACGTACGTACCTCTCGTGATTTAGCGTACGTAAGTCTTCACCCTTAGCATACGCTAAGTATTCTATACTTAGCCAATTTTAACTGTTACCGCCCGTCTCGACATACCGAAAACACATACACACATACTGAATATATATACTGGATCCAATAACATTCTTATATGATATACTCTATATCGAAAGTACGATAACCTGATACACGATATCCTCAAATGCAACTGTCGACCAGATACAACAATTATACCGATACTGACATCTCAGTCCTTTATTTATTTTATCCATACTATACATATTCCACACTGTACAATATAACTCGGATAAAATAATATCAAACAACAGTAGTAGAAATTCGGGATATTGCATTCTACACCACTTAAAATAAGTTTCGGCCTCGAAACTTGCAATCCGTCATAAAACCAAACAAACATACCGTTCAACCAAAATATCCCAAAGCCATCACGATAACGATCAATCATCATCATTACTGAATAACCAAGAGAGTACACTTACAAATATGCAGGTCGACGATCTACTGAGATACTAGCAAGCGATCTCACTGTAAAGTCCCAATACGCTTACAATCACAATTCCTTGAGTCTCAACAAAATTATATCATCGTCAGATGAAATAATCTATCTGTGACAAATCCTGTTTGCCTGATCGCATGATCAAGTTCCAATTCCGATAAGACGAATAATATCCGATATATCTGTGAAACAACTGTCCAAAATAATGACAACCAATCTCGAAACATCGACACAAAATTCGAACACTTATACGATCATCAACAATGATCAACCAACAAATTAACTGAGAATACCATCGACATGATAAATTCCAATACGACCAATCCAATGGTTAAAACATAACTCAGAATATCATCAACATGATGAACTCCAATATGACCAACCAGAGGTCAAAGCACAATCGAGTATATCATTAACATGATAAACTCTAATATTAACAACGAAGGAGCGACAATAATCAAGAATACCCTCACACGGTAAATTCCAACACAATACACACGGAACCACATAGACATATATACGGACGAATAAAGTTCTCAAAACGACACACCAATCACATACCGTGGATCTCAATAAACATACTCGACTGGTGAGCATACTCCTCGGCATACGAACAACCAATCAAGTCGATGAAAATAACCAATCATACCTGGAGTGGAAATGACCGCTCGACCTCTAAAACAACCAACATGGGGTCACCATCCCCAAATCTACAAAAGAAATCATTCAAAATCATTATGGTAAAGTCACAATATTACCATACCAATGGAATCACATAGCACATATATCCCGGTTTCACAAACTCCAAAGTTCCAAAATTATATTATGTGCATGATTCTACAACACACGACATATTTCCCTTATCCGATAAATCAATCGATCATCCTCGGATAACCAAACGACCATACCAAAGTTCGGATCCCTATTCCTCGTTCCACATTGATATATTATCCAGTTCGTGAGTCACACTCACAACTTCACCATGATATGTAATATACACTAAATGCGTATGGTTATCAATCACATTTTCAAAACCAGTTTGAAATCATATGGTCTTGTCAAAAGACAAATTTTCGAAAATTCTTTAAAGAGTTTGAAAACTCAAAACATAAATTTTCGTAAGACCACGAAATCAATTTTTAAAAATTTAAATCGGCTCGCTGGTGCCAAGTTCTCGATAAAAAAATTCTTTTCGAATACACACGATTAAATAGAATCGAATTTATGCAAATGCTTGTCCATATCCATACTCCTGTATACCACTTCGTCTTGTCACCAAATCCATTGACATTCCAACAGAAACCACACGATCGAGTTCCAAAACCTCAATATATAGACTCCGATAAAAACTCCTTTTCCATGTATGACTCGCAACGTCAACCATTTACCCATCCTGGATCACCTCAAATATTGTAATATCCGTAACTTTCCATTTTTAGCAATTTCCATTTTTCGTGTATGTGTATTTTTATCGACTCGCTTGTAACCGTTTTGACATTGTGAATCTACCTTATTCTTGGAGCTTTTCCATTTGGACGAGTTTTGGTGATGTTATCACGTGATTTCATTTTATGACATGTTTTGCCGTATGAACGTTCGATCCTCGTAAAACTCGTTCGTTTTCATTGTTTCTTGGTTTGTACAAGTTCGTATGGTTGAGTTGGTCATGTTGAGACTTTCGGTTTGTAAATCCAACGTCGTTTCGTGACTTTCAGTCACTTGAGCCATTTTGTAATTTCCTATAAGTTTAGGGAATTTCTTATTCGTTGTCGTATTTAGAATTCCCGGGTAGTCGGAATAATGTTTTCTTGTGATGGTTAGACTGGTCATCGAATATTCTTCGTAGTCGTATTTTTGGTTCGATAGCAGGTCCGGGTTTCGGGGTCGTCCGGAATCGTTTGGACAGCAGCTGCCAGTACTGCTGTCCAGTAGGGTGTTACAGCCATAACACCCAGAAGTTACGGCCGTAAGTTGGCCATATTACGGCCGTAAGTGTCCCCTGTTACGGCCGTAACAGCCCGCTATTTTAAAACAGCGGGCAGAGGTCCAACACCTCATTTTCTATCCTTTTCTTTCGTTTTCTTCACGGGGCGACTCCAGAGGCGATTTCCTTCAGTTTTGATCGAAGCATTCTTCGTGTTCCGTCACCGTAGAATCGTAGTAGCATATCACCATCAGCGTAATCATCCTCCATCGTCCGAATCCGAGGTATTTTCTTCAGGAACCCTAACTTGTATAAATTGGGGGTTTTTCGGGTTTTTTGTTATTGATTCCGAATTGTTCATGTATGTTGCGAAACTTCTTACCGATTGTTGTTATTGGGTGATTCCCAATCCGTTTTCTTCGAATTAATCCGTGAATTATCAATACGGGGAGATTTTGCGTAAACCCTCGCCCGTATCGATTGATCGTCAATTGTCGTGTATTGTAATCGGGGTTATGGGAGTATTCCTTTCGTTTATTGATGTCCATTGGGACTGAGTTATGTTAATTCTTCGTTAGGAACCGTCGTCTTCCACTCGGATCATCCGTAGTCGTTTTTCACTTCCGATTCTTCGAAGATGTCACAAAGGCAAGTACTTTACATTTGTTTACATGTTCTAGTATTTGAATTATGGCAGTATCGTGGTTGTTGTGGATGGATATGTGTATGTTCACCTAGGGACGGTCCGACGGGGCCTCTAGGGATACGTATTGCCGTGAGTGTGCGTATCGTGAACTGTGGTTAGCCACCCAGGGATGTCCGACGGGGCTCTGCGGGGTACGGTGGCCGTGAGTCTCGTACCAACGGTTAACTTTGAATTGTGATTTGTTGGAGATAATGTGTTTTGTGTTTGTACATTGTAAATATTCCGGAATATAAAACGTTTTCAAAAATGATTTTTGGCGCATTGTTCATCTGATTAGAATGTAGTTCAAATGGATTGTACTTTCACTAGTAGTTGTCGCTAACCCCTTAAATGGGGGAAATACTTTTTGTATTTCAGGTATCGATCGTGGGGACAAGCGAGCACTCGAGCCGTATGAGGATGATGGGCAAGCATGATACTGTTCAGTGGTTGATTATCAGTGTTCTGTTCTGTCGGTTATTATTGACGTCTTATTTTGGGATTTCCGTATTATAAAATTTGTTTAAGTACTCGAGTACTTCCTTTTCAAAATTGTTAATGTTGTGTTCCCGTTTTTGGGAAATGGATTAATGTTGGATTCTGCTTGTCGGGTTGTAGTCTTTTATTTGAATTGTCGTTTTATTGATGATTGTTTGTCGTTGGCGAATGTCTTGTTGGTACGTTAGCCTGGTGGATTCCACAGTGTGGGGTCCACGACGCTGTAATATGCCCTGAATGTCTTGGGGGTGTTACAGAATATGGTATCAGAGCGCTTAGGTTTATGGATACCTAGGTTGTCGGTTATTTGGGTCTAGTTAAGTGTCGTTTTTGGGACAGTATCATTGCTATGCCATCATCTCAGTACGCCGGTGCTCGTAAGTTTTCCTAACTTGACTCGTTTCACCATTCTGTTCTATTCCTGTCTTAGTATCTTGTTGCGTTTTGCGTTTGAATTGTACTTACCCGTTACTTCTTCAGAATTCCTGCTGGTAGAGGACGCGGACGCGGTAGGGGACGTGGCGCAGCCGGTGGGGCGGCCATGTCCGATCACTCGGGAACCGATTAGGTTGTGCCTTCTTTGTCGAACAGTGTCCCGCTTAGTTCTGGGGGTCAGCAGGACCAGTCTGCTAGCTCCGGTAATGCACATGAGAATGTTGGAGTGGCCAACATTTTGCAGCAAGTAGCGAACCAGATGACGCTACTGACTTAGGCCGTTTTGGTCGGCCAGGCTAATGCTAACCCGGTTCCGCCTACTGGATCCGGAAATGATAAGTTACTTCAGGTCGTGATTCGTATGCGTCCTCCACAGTTTGATGGTGCTTCCGACCCTTCCGGTTGGGAGAATTGGCTATTCGAGATGGAGAAAGTATTTGAGGCTGCTAATTGTTCCGAGGAGAGGAAAGTACCCATTTCTCAGTACTTCCTCGCCAAGG
Organism: Orobanche coerulescens; assembly: GCA_033398695.1. Classification (NCBI taxonomy): domain Eukaryota; kingdom Viridiplantae; phylum Streptophyta; class Magnoliopsida; order Lamiales; family Orobanchaceae; genus Orobanche; species Orobanche coerulescens. Next base: position 59,763,787 of record CM065806.1, read on the forward strand.
AGGCAGCAACGTGGTGGCAAGCGGTGAAACCGCGTGACCGGGCAGCTACGTGGGCAGAGTTTCGGGATCTGATGGAAGACGAATTCTGTCCATGGCCAGTGAAAGAGGAGAGGATCCGAGCCTTCTTTGAGGCTAAGCGCCAAGATGTTCCCATTTCTCAAGCTATCAAAGACTACAATAAACAGCTGCATTATATGAGAAACCAAGTCCGAGATGAGCTTGACAAGATCCGCCACTTTGATATGCGGATGAAACTTAGGGTGCGCCACTACATGTCTGGTCTGGGGTGCACGACTTTGAAAGAGTACCAGAATAAAGTGATGGCTTATGAGATGTCGTTTTCTGTGACAGAGACGGCAACCGAAGGAAAGAAGCAGAAGACCTCCGGTCAGTTTTCAGGAGGCAAGTCAGGAGGGTATCCGAAGGCTCAGTTTGGTTCGCGAGTCTTCGGGAGTCAGTCGCCATCAGTTGGGCGAGGAAACGGTTCTAGGTCTACTCCTACTGGTTCCGTTCGTGGTCCTACGTGCTTCAACTGTAGTCGTCCAGGCTACATGATGAGTGAGTGTGATAGGCCTCCGATTCAGTGTCTTGCTTGTGGTCGGATGGGTCATCATGCTATGTTTTGTACGGATGCAGCTCGGGCTGCAGTTACTCAGATATCAGCCCCAGCTGCGGGAGAGCCGAGTGTGAATCAGGCACCGACAGTTCCTCAGCCGCCGCAGAGTTTTGGTAGAGGTCGAGGACGTGGGCAACCTTCTAGAGGGGGAGCTTCTAGTGCGGGGTCTGTTCCGCCCCGAGTGTATGAGATGAGACAAGCAGGAGATCGTGACGCGATGGTGGCTACAGGTACCGTCCACATCCTTGATCATCCTGTTTCCGTATTGTTCGATTCTTGTGCTACTCATTCTTTTATATCTATGGATTGTGTGCGTCGTCTGCATGTTGATTGCCTAGTTGCCTATGAGCCTTTTGTTGTTAAACTTCCTAGTGGGGATAGCATCGTGGGGGACCGTGAGATTAGAGATATTTCTGTGAGTATCGCGGGGAGGGATTGGCCTTCTAATCTGATTGCGGTAGATATTAAGGATGAGGATTTGATTCTGGGTGAGGATTTGCAGGACCGTCATGGGGCGAACATGAATTATATAACGAGAACCGTTTCGATGTTAGCCTCTGACTGCAAGGCATTCTTTTGTGGGGCGTAAGTGGAGTAGCCAGAGATTACTGATAAGCGCCTTGAGGGCGGTGAGACTTCTTCGGGGAGGTTGCACGGGTTATTGGTGTTACGCTTTGAGATCGGAAGAAGGGGGAATCGAGCTCTCGTCTATTCTGGTAGTGTGTGAGTATTGTGATGTATTTCCAGACGCGTTGCCGAGTTTTCCGCCGGACCGAGAAGTTGAGTTTACCGTCGATTTAGAGCCGGGTGCAGCACCGATATCTAAGACGCCATACCGTATGGCACCCGCCGAGATGCTGGATCTGAAGAAACAGTTGGAAGAGTTGCTAGACATGGGATATATTTGACCGAGCGCTTCGCCTTGGGGCGCACCGGTCCTATTTGTAAAGAAGAAGGATGGGTCACTTTGTTTGTGTATCGACTACCGAGAGTTGAACAAAGTGACCATCAAAAACAAGTATCCGCTCCCGAGGATTGATGATTTGTTTGATCAGTTGCAAGGGGCAACTGTGTTTTCGAAGATTGATTTGAGATCGGGGTATTATCAGCTCCGAGTGAAGGATACCGACATTCCGAAGACGGCCTTTTGGACGAGATACGGTCACTACGGGTTTGTGGTTATGCCTTTTGGGCTAACCAACGCACCAGTCGTGTTCATGCAGCTTATGAACAAATTCTTTATCGAGTACCTCGATAAGTGTGTAGTCATTTTCATCGATGACATCCTGATTTACTCGAGGAGCGAGGAGGAGCACGCCCGTCATTTGCATATCATGTTAGGTATTTTGAGAACTCAACATCTTTTTGTGAAGTTCTCAAAGTGTGAGTTTTGGTTACGGGAGGTTATGTTCCTCAGTCATGTGATCTCGGCCGAGGGTGTTCGTGTGGACCCACATAAGGTAGAGGCAGTGTTGGATTGGGTGCCGTCTAAGAGCGTGAAGGAGATCCGCAGTTTTTTGGTATTAGCCGGGTATTACCGTAGATTCATCGAGGGGTTCTCTAAGCTCGCTCGACCGCTGACTCAGTTGTTACAGAAGTCAGAGAAGTTTGTGTGGACCGATGAGAAGTAGAATAGTTTCGAGGAGTTGAAGAAGCGGTTGACGACCACTCCTGTTTTGGCCTTACCGAGTGGTAATGAGGGTTTCTCAGTTTTCAGTGATGCTTCGGGCCAAGGGCTCAGATGTGTAATTATGCAGCACGGAAGGACAATTGCCTATGCTTCCCGTCAGTTGAAACCGTACGAGTTGAATTACCCTACGCACGATCTTGAGTTGGCCGCAGTTGTATTTGCATTGAAGATCTGGCGTCATTACTTGTATGGCTCGTCGTGTCAGATTTTCACCGATCACAAGAGCCTGAAGTACATTTTTTCGCAGAAAGAGCTTAATATGAGACAGAGGAGATGGTTAGAGTTGATTAAGGACTACGATCTCGAGATCCTTTATCATCCGGGCAAGGCTAACGTGGTAGCAGATGCCTTGAGCCGGAAATCGGTATCGCTTCGGGCGCTTGAGCTACTTACGGATCAATCGGGACTTCAGCGAGAGTTTATGAAGTTGAGCATTGAGGTTGTACTGCCAGAGAGTTCTAGGCAGTTGCGTACTCTTGAGATTTCTTCATCTCTGGTCGATGACATTAAATCGGGACAGTTGGAGGACCCGATGTTTATTCAGCTTCGAGAGAGTGTAGGGAAGGGGAAAGCCCCGGGATTCGTTATTCATGAGGATGGAGTGTTGAGATTCCGAGGTCGGTTGTGTGTTCCGAAGGACTCGGAATTGAGACAGAGTATTATGCGAGAGGCTCATGCATCACCTTACTCAGTCCATCCGGGCTCGAGTAAAATGTACAAGGATTTAAGAAAGAATTTATCATGGAACGACATGAAGAATGAGGTAGTTCAGTTTGTGGCTAAGTGTTTGAATTGTCAGCAAGTCAAGATTGAGCATCAGCGGCCAGCTGGGTTGTTGAAACCACTTCCCATCCCAGAGTGGAAGTGGGAGGATATCTCTATGGATTTTGTCACGGGTTTGCCGAGGACGAAGACTGGTATGAATATGGTGTGGGTGATTGTAGACCGACTGACTAAGTCGGTACATTTTCTGGGCATCAAGGATACTTGGGGTCCAGAAAAGTTGGCTCGTGTTTTTATCGCACAGATAGTGAGACTTCATGGTACGCCGAGGACCATTATTTCAGATAGAGATGGCCGGTTTGTATCGCATTTTTGGCAGGCAGTACATAAGGCATTAGGGACATAGTTACGTTTGAGCACTTCGTTCCATCCCCAGACCGATGGGTAGTCCGAACGTACCATTAAGACGTTCGAGGATTTGTTGCGCGCGTGTGCGTTAGACTAGAGTAGTAACTGGGAGGAGCATTTGGCCTTAATTGAGTTTACTTATAATAATAGCTGGCACGCATCGATTAAGATGGCACCGTATGAGGCACTTTATAGCCGATGTTGCCGATCGCCGATATGTTGGGATGAGCCGTCCGATCTAGTTGGCACCGAGCCAGACCTTGTGTTAGAGACGAGGGAGAAAGTTGAATTGATTAAAAAGAGAATGTTGGCTGCTCAGAGTCGACAAAAGTCTTATGCGGATGTTAGGCGTCGACCTTTGGAGTTTGAGGTGGGAGATCATGTTCTGTTGAGAGTGTCTCCGTCGAAGGGAGTTTTCCGTTTCGGGAAAAAGGGGAAGCTCAGCCCGAGGTATATTGGACCTTTCGAGATATTGGAGAGAGTCGGCGAGTTAGCATACCGTTTGGCTTTGCCTCCGTCGCTGAGTCATGTTCATAGCATATTTCACGTTTCCCAGTTGAGGAAGTACGTTCCGGATCCATCCCACATTATTGACTTTGGAGACGTGGAGATCGAGAAGGATGTTACGTTTGAAGAGAGGCCCGTCAAGATTTTGGAACGTCGAGACAAACAGTTAAGGCACAAAACCATTCCTTTGGTTAAGGTGCAATGGTCGAGACACGAGGTAGAAGAAGCGACGTGGGAGTTAGAGGAGGATATGCGTTCGAGACACCCCGAGCTTTTTGATTCTTAAGTTTCGGGACGAAACTTTATTTTAGAGGGGGAGAATGTAATATCCGTAACTTTCCATTTTTAGCAATTTCCATTTTTGGTGTATGTGTATTTCTATCGACTCGCTTGTAACCGTTTTGGCATTGTGAATCTACCTTATTCTTGGAGTTTTTCCATTTGGACGAGTTTTGGTGATGTTTTCACGTGATTTCATTTTATGACATGTTTTGCCGTATGAACGTTCGATCCTCGTAAAACTCGTTCGTTTTCGTTGTTTCTTGGTTTGTACAAGTTCGTATGGTTGAGTTGGTCATGTTGAGACTTTCGGTTTGTAAATCCGACGTCGTTTCGTGACTTTCGGTCACTTGGGCCATTTTTGTAATTTCCTATAAGTTTAGGGAATTTCTTATTCATTGTCGTATTTTGAATTCCTGGGTAGTCGGAATGATGTTTTCTTGTGATGGTTAGACTCGTCATCGAATATTCTTCGTAGTCGTATTTTTGGTTCGATAGCAGGTCCGGGTTTCGGGATCGTCCGGAATCGTTTGGACAGCAGCTGCCAGTACTGCTGTCCAGTAGGGTGTTACGGCCGTAACAACCAGAAGTTACGGCCGTAAGTTGGCCATGTTACGGCCGTAAGTGTCCCCTGTTATGGCCGTAACAGCCCGCTGTTTTAAAACAGCGGGCAGAGGTCCAACACCTCATTTTCTATCCTTTTCTTTCCTTTTCTTCACGGGGCGACTCCAGAGGCGATTTCCTTCAGTTTTGATCGAAGAATTCTTCGTGTTTCATCACCGTAGAATCGTAGTAGCATATCACCATCAGCGTAATCATCCTCCATCGTCCGAATCCGAGGTATTTTCTTCAGGAACCCTAACTTGTATAAATTGGGGGTTTTTTGGGTTTTTCGTGATTGATTCCGAATTGTTCATGTATGTTGCGAAACTTCTTACCGATTGTTGTTATTGGGTGATTCCCAATCCGTTTTCTTCGAATTAATCCGTGAATTATTAATACGGGGAGATTTTGCGTAAACCCTCGCCCGTATCGATTGATCGTCTATTGTCGTGTATTGTAATCGGGGTTATGGGAGTATTCCTTTCGTTTATTGATGTCCGTTGGGACTGAGTTATGTTAATTCTTCGTTAGGAACCGTCGTCTTCCACTCGGATCATCCGTAGTCATTTTTCACATCCGATTCTTCGAAGATGTCACAAAGGCAAGTACTTTACATTTGTTTACATGTTCTAGTATTTGAATTATGGCAGTATCGTGGTTGTTGTGGATGGATATGTGTATGTTCACCTAGGGACGGTCCGACGGGGCCTCTAGGGATACGTATTGTCGTGAGTGTGCGTATCGTGAACTGTGGTTAGCCACCCAGGGATGTCCGACGGGGCTCTGCGGGGTACGGTGGCCGTGAGTCTCGTACCAATGGTTAACTTTGAATTGTGATTTGTTGGAGATAATGTGTTTTGTGTTTGTACATTGTAAATATTCCGGAATATATAACGTTTTCAAAAATGATTTTTGGCGCATTGTTCATCTGATTAGAATGTAGTTCAAATGGATTGTACTTGCACTAGTAGTTGTCGCTAACCCCTTAAATGGGGGAAATACTTTTTGTATTTCAGGTATCGATCGTGGGGACAAGCGAGCACTCGAGCCGTATGAGGATGATGGGCAAGCATGATACTGTTCAGTGGTTATAATCACCGATCAATAATCTCAACCTATTGAAGTAATCAATTAACACATATCCGATAACAATCAACGAACATTCGACCTTCATATCTAAAGATACCGATAATTCAACCTACGATCGTCTTACTATGTTAAATTCATCAAGGGGTTCCTCAAGAACACTGAATGATTCAAAACCTTGTTCATGACCATCAAAACTACGTAATTCGATATACTCTAACATCTAAACAAATCCTCATTCATGATTCAAGGTGTATATTATCATGTTCTTCAACATATACTTCTCATGAATCGCAACAAACCACCAAGAATATCGAGATTACTACGATTCCATAATCATAACGACATAATCAAGGTATTTGATCACAATTCATTATCTTCCCTTAACAAAATTCCCATAATTACCAAGAATAATCACAACACTATCAATTCCATCACCATTCATACGAAAGCGTGTAGAATTTCCTAAGTACTACTCATTGAGGCATTTCATCGAACACTTTGAAGGCATAATCCAATTCAATCATTTTAACGAAGAAATACTCGAATTTGTTCCACAAAACTTCAAGGATAATGTATAATCTCAAGAATACAACAAGGTTCCATCAATAATCTGAGTTAAAACGAATCAATTCGGCCAAAACATCAAGAAACTCCAAAAATGTCTAAAACCAAGTGTTTAGGTGTTCTTACCTTCGATCCGGGCGGAAGATGATGTTAATCCATGATTCCAACTTCCAAAACATGTTGCTACATGATGTTCTTACTCAAATCCATCAACTTTGCTGAAGAAATCGCGAAAGGAACGAAGAAAAATGAAAAATGGCAAGGATGACTCGGTCCAGGCCTTATATACGCCGAGACCTGCCGGCACATTACGTACGTAACCGGCGGGTCCTTATGTACGTAACCGGCCGTGGCCTAACCTTCTGTCCATTTCGTTCGGCAGCCTTACGTACGTAACCGGCAGCTGCTTACGTACGTAAAGGGCACTTACGGCCGTAACCGTCCATAGCCTTACGTACGTTATTGGCCAGTCCTTATGCCCAGCGAGTCACTGTCGACCGTGATCGGCCACCTCTGCGAGTTACTGCCGACCATGCTCGGCCACTGCAGGTCCTCTCGGCCACGACTCGGCCAGCCGCCCCGTAACGTACGTAATACTTATTCAGTTGCGTACGTAATACGTACGTTGACTTGCTACAGTACAATGGTCGTGTTACGTACGTAACACGTCCTGTATAACGTACGCAACATGTACGTTGACTCACATGTCGACATCCATGGCCGAAATTTGCCGACACAGGGTCCCACCTGCCGATCAAGACTCAATCGTCTGATTCCCATGTTACGTACGTAATATCTCGGCCATAACGTACGTACCTCTCGTGATTTAGCATACGTAAGTCTTCACCCTTAGCATACGCTAAGTATTCTATACTTAGCCAATTTCAACTGTTACCGCCCGTCTCGACATACCGAAAACACATACACACATACTGAATATATATACTGGATCCAATAACATTCTTATATGATATACTCTATATCGAAAGTACGATAACCTGATACACGATATCCTCAAATGCAACTGTCGACCAGATACAACAATTATACCGATACTGACATCTCAGTCCTTTATTTATTTTATCCATACTATACAGATTCCACACTGTACAATATAACTCGGATAAAATAATATCAAACAACAGTAGTAGAAATTCGGGATATTACATTCTACACCACTTAAAATAAGTTTCGGCCTCGAAACTTGCAATCCGTCATAAAACCAAATAAACATACCGTTCAACCAAAATATCCCAAAGCCATCACGATAACGATCAATCATCATCATTACTGAATAACCAAGAGAGTACACTTACAAATACGCAGGTCAACGATCTACTGAGATACTAGCAAGCGATCTCACTGTAAAGTCCCAATACGCTTACAATCACAATTCCTTGAGTCTCAACAAAATTATATCATCGTCAGATGAAATAATCTATCTGTGACAAATCCTGTTTGCCTGATCGCATGATCAAGTTCCAATTCCGATAAGACGAATAATATCCGATATATCTGTGAAACAACTGTCCAAAATAATGACAACCAATCTCGAAACATCGACACAAAATTCGAACACTTATACGATCATCAACAATGATCAACCAACAAATTAACTGAGAATACCATCGACATGATAAATTCCAATACGACCAATCCAATGGTTAAAACATAACTCAGAATATCATCAACATGATGAACTCCAATATGACCAACCAGAGGTCAAAGCACAATCGAGTATATCATTAACATGATAAACTCTAATATTAACAACGAATGAGCGACAATAATCAGGAATACCCTCACACGGTAAATTCCAACACAATACACATGGAACCACATAGACATATATACGAATGAATAAAGTTCTCAAAACGACACACCAATCACATACCGTGGATCTCAATAAACATACTCGACTGGTGAGCATACTCCTCGGCATACGAACAACCAATCAAGTCGATGAAAATAACCAATCATACCTGGAGTGGAAATGACCGCTCGACCTTTAAAACAACCAACATGGGGTCACCATCCCCAAATCTACAAAAGAAATCATTCAAAATCATTATGGTAAAGTCACAATATTACCATACCAATGGAATCACATAGCACATATATCCCGGTTTCACAAACTCCAAAGTTCCAAAATTATATTATGTGCATGATTCTACAACACACGACATATTTCCCTTATCCGATAAATCAATTGATCATCCTCGGATAACCAAACGACCATACCAAAGTTCGGATCCCCATTCCTCGTTCCACATTGATATATTATCCAGTTCGTGAGTCACACTCACAACTTCACCATGATATGTAATATACACTAAATGCGTATGGTTATCAATCACATTTTCAAAACCAGTTTGAAATCATATGGTTTTGTCAAAAGACAAATTTTCAAAAATTCTTTCAAGAGTTTGAAAACTCAAAACATAAATTTTCGTAAGACCACGAAATCAATTTTTAAAAATTTAAATCGGCTCGCTGGTGCCAAGTTCTCGATAAAAAAATTCTTTTCGAATACACACGATTAAATAGAATCGAATTTATGCAAATGCTTGTCCATATCCATACTCCTGTATACCACTTCGTCTTGTCACCAAATCCATTGACATTCCAACAGAAACCACACGATCGAGTTCCAAAACCTCAATATATAGACTCCGATAAAAACTCCTTTTCCATGTATGACTCGCAACGTCAACCATTTACCCATCCTGGATCACCTCAAATATTGTAATATCTGTAACTTTCCATTTTTAGCAATTTCCATTTTTCGTGTATGTGTATTTTTATCGACTCGCTTGTAACCGTTTTGACATTGTGAATCTACCTTATTCTTGGAGCTTTTCCATTTGGACGAGTTTTGGTGATGTTATCACGTGATTTCATTTTATGACATGTTTTGCCGTATGAACGTTCGATCCTCGTAAAACTCGTTCGTTTTCGTTGTTTCTTGGTTTGTACAAGTTCGTATGGTTGAGTTGGTCATGTTGAGACTTTCGGTTTGTAAATCGAACGTCGTTTCGTGACTTTCAGTCACTTGAGCCATTTTTGTAATTTCCTATAAGTTTAGGGAATTTCTTATTCGTTGTCGTATTTAGAATTCCCGGGTAGTCGGAATGATGTTTTCTTGTGATGGTTAGACTGGTCATCGAATATTCTTCGTAGTCATATTTTTGGTTCGATAGCAGGTCCGGGTTTCGGGGTCGTCCGGAATCGTTTGGACAAGAATGCCAAGATCTTCTGGTCCAAGAGGGCGATCTGACCATAACACCGAGTTACGGCCGTAAGTTGGCCATATTACGGCCGTAAGTGTCCCCTATTGGCCGTAATGACCCGCTATTTTAAAGCAATGCGTGAGGTCCAACACCTCATTTTCTATCCTTTTCTTTCGTTTTCTTCACGGGGCGACTCCAGAGGCAATTTCCTTCAGTTTTGATCGAAGCATTCTTCGTGTTCCGTCACCGTAGAATCGTAGTAGCATATCACCATCAGCGTAATCATCCTCCATCGCCCGAATCCGAGGTATTTTCTTCAGGAACCCTAACTTGTATAAATTGGGGGTTTTTCGGTTTTTTTGTGATTGATTCCGAATTGTTCATGTATGTTGCGAAACTTCTTACCGATTGTTGTTATTGGGTGATTCCCAATCCGTTTTCTTCGAATTAATCCGTGAATTATCAATACGGGGAGATTTTGCGTAAACCCTCGCCCGTATCGATTGATCGTCTATTGTCGTGTATTGTAATCGGGGTTATGGGAGTATTCCTTTCGTTTATTGATGTCCGTTGGGACTGAGTTATGTTAATTCTTCGTTAGGAACCGTCGTCTTCCACTCGGATCATCCGTAGTCGTTTTTCACTTCCGATTCTTCGAAGATGTCACAAAGGCAAGTACTTTCATTTGTTTACATGTTCTAGTATTTGAATTATGGCAGTATCGTGGTTGTTGTGGATGGATATGTGTATGTTCACCTAGGGACGGTCCGACGGGGCCTCTAGGGATACGTATTGCCGTGAGTGTGCGTATCGTGAATTGTGGTTAGCCACCCAGGGATGTCCGACCGGGCTCTGCGGGGTACGGTGGCCGTGAGTCTCGTACCAACGGTTAACTTTGAATTGTGATTTGTTGGAGATAATGTGTTTTGTGTTTGTACATTGTAAATATTCCGGAATATAAAACGTTTTCAAAAATGATTTTTGGCGCATTGTTCATCTGATTAGAATGTAGTTCAAATGGATTGTACTTGCACTAGTAGTTGTCGCTAACCCCTTAAATGGGGGAAATACTTTTTGTATTTCAGGTATCGATCGTGCGGACAAGCGAGCACTCGATCCGTATGAGGATGATGGGCAAGCATGATACTCTTCAGTGGTTGATTATCAGTGTTCTGTTCTGTCGGTTATTATTGACGTCTTATTTTGGGATTTCCGTATTATAAAATTTGTTTAAGTACTCGAGTACTTCCTTTTCAAAATTGTTAATGTTGTGTTCCCGTTTTTGGGAAATGGATTAATGTTGGATTCTGCTTGTCGGGTTGTAGTCTTTTATTTGAATTGTCGTTTTATTGATGATTGTTTGTCATTGGCGAATGTCTTGTTGGTACGTTAGCCTGGTGGATTCCACAGTGTGGGGTCCACGGCGCTGTAATATGCCCTGAATGTCTTGGGGGTGTTACAAATATGATATGACAAAACGTTGAAACAAATCAACAAATCAAACACGACGAAAGACTTCCCGAGAATTTCCATTTGAACAAGTAAACCAAAGCCTCGAAAGGCGGAAATAACATAGGTAAACAATTGGTAAAGTATTTTACAAATCTCGGGAGTTTTAGAAAACAGGAAAATCTTTTGAAACATTAGGGTCTCAGCCCGTATCTCATTCCACATTACAAGAAGTTTAAAAAGTAGAAAACTCTTTTTGGACCCCAAGTCCTGAGTTATAAAACCATTTCAAAATCGATTGGGTCTCGGCCCAAAATCATTTTCCGTAAAATATCCGTAAGACATTCATTTTGAAAAGTATCATTTTCAAATGCTCAAAAGTGGTTTCATGTATCACAAAATGATCTATCATGACTACATGTTTTTCTCAACCATCCACAACCTTCTCCCAAATGTACAATTCCGTTCCAAAATCTACCGAACATACTGATTTCCAAAATCATAGTTTCTCAAGATCATCAATCTTGTCCCACTCTGACATCTCATACTGTAACACATAATATCCTGCTGAATCTCAAAGCATATCAACTTAGAACGGAAATAAATCTCAATGAAATTCAAAAATCCAAATACTTACAGATCGTGAAGCCGACGATTCCCCGTGATACTGGCACATGTCTCGACTCAAGGAAATACTCGACACAGATATTTTCAAAACACACGTTTTGCAAACTCAGTGCAACTTAAGAACACAATATATCACGTTAACACCATTTGGAAAAGTTTACAACAATCCCAGTACCACACTGATAAATTACATAACCCATAAGCCCGAGTGAACAACAAAAACTCACGGCTCTAGTATTAGTCAATTGACAACTCGAATGACGCGACAAAACACGACCCAACTCGACCCAAATGCCTAGGTTTTCTCAACCTAAGCTTTGATACCATATTCTGTAACACCCCCAGATTTATCCGGAAATATTACAGCGTCGTGGGCCCCGATATGGAACCCACAAGGCTAAAAGAAATTTTCGCAAATACTTACAAATGCCCAAGAGGCCAACGACGGTACTATCTGTAAAAATTCACAAAGACTTATAAAAATCCATTTATCAAAAACCGTCGTAAAAACTCATTTGAAATCACAAGGCCAAACGGCCGAAACTCAAAAGTTTAGAAAATGGTTTCCAAAGTAACCTCAGTTACCAGATATCAAAAGAGCGTTTCAAAATACTCACGCAGCGGAAAAAGACCAACCATAAAGACACTCTAGCAGCGGAATATAAGAACCAATCAAGAAACTCAATGCACATAACATGTCTTAGCCAATATCCTCCGGGAAGCTCATCTCTTCACGACCGCTACAAGCTCGATACTCCAAGAACCTAAAAAGAAATCCCACGACGGGGTCAACCATAATATCCAACATTGATAACCGTCACATCACATTAATAATAACATACCAATGAGAATACAACATAAGAATACGACCAACGTAATCTTACCGCCATAACTTTGCTTACTCAAGTAATTCTCATCAGGATAACCGTTATCACATTTCATATCTCGTACTCGATTAACCAATAAACTCGATCATAATATCTGTATTGCACCTCAAAAATACGCAAGATTCTCAAACTATCATAACCAACTCACGATACGAAAATATACCATTTCTGACCAATACGATCCATCGAATAATATCATCAAATCCCATGACGATAACCGATTGTCCATCAAAGACAAATACCAAAGGAAATACGGGACATACCTCTAGATATGAAGTGTCACGACAATCATATCAGTCTAATCCGAGATCAGATCAATGCAATACGGACACGGTCCTAACACAAGACCTACAAATGCATACTCATATGACCACGTCAATATGCTCACAATAATAACAATGATGTATACTCAATAGAAATCCGACGATCCAGCGCCCTCAGCATAGATCCCTTTGTTGATCCTATCAGATCAGCATAAGGTGGATAACCAACAATACACATATGAACAACAACACATGATAAAACCAATGATGCGAATTCACAAGATTCCATCAACACAATACTGGTAATCTAACGATCCAGCGCCCTAAGCATAGATCCCCATGATGATCCCGTCGAACCAACGCATGGTGGAAAACCTGTCCAACGATCCAGCGCCCTCAGCATAGATTCCCATGATGATCCCGTCGAACCAACGCATGGTGGACATTCGATCCAACGCCCTCAGCATAGATCCTCATGATCCCATCGGATCATTTACAACATAAACAATACAATTATGCATACACATATGCAAATCAATATGTTCATCAACATGAACAACAGAACATGAACGACAATATGACAAATCCACTAAGACGACCTCATGTTCGACAACATGAATGACAATATGCATGATCAAATTACTAACACTAACTGACTCGATATAAGATACTTGCCCCGAGTCCTTCGGGAGAAATCTCGATATCAAACCATCACCGACGATTATTCGCAATGCTCGGCGATCCAAACGTACCATGGACTACAGATACTCATATCCTCGTCTTTACCATAATGTAACCTCGATACCCGAATATGCCAATAACCGAAGTAAATCATATACATTATGATTAAACTCCCAGAATCGGAATGACAACATATAATCATTGCTATATGCATTATAAACGAAATGAAACTGAAACCATTCATTAAACATTATAACTGAGCAAGTAATAACTTGCCTCGATACCGATACGATGATGATGAAGCCGCTACCAGTCACAATTCCTTCGTCTACGAGCTCCTCGGCCCCGACCGAAGCAATTCACGAACATACTCGAACATGACCGCAACATACGGTTATAATCACCGATCAATAATCTCAACCTATTGAAGTAATCAATAACACATATCCGATAACAATCAACGAACATTCGACCTTCATATCTAAAGATACCGATAATTCAACCTACGATCGTCTTGCTATGTTAAATTCATCAAGGAGTTCCTCAAGAACACTAAATGATTCAAAACCTTGTTCATGACCATCAAAACCACGTAATTCGATATCCTCTAACATCTAAACAAATCCTCATTCATGATTCAAGGTGTATATTATCATGTTCTTCAACATATACTTCTCATGAATCGCAACAAACCACCAAGAATATCGAGATTACTACGATTCCATAATCATAACGACATAATCAAGGTATTTGATCATCAACTCATTATCTTCCCTTAACAAAATTCCCATAATTACCAAGAATAATCACAACACTATCAATTCCATCACCATTCATATGAAAACGTGTAGAATTTCCCAAGTTCTACTCATTGAGGCATTTCATCGAACACTTTGAAGGCATAATCCAATTCAATCATTTTAACGAATAAATACTCGAATTTGTTCCACAAAACTTCAAGGATAATGTATAATCTCAAGAATACAACAAGGTTCCATCAATAATCTGAGTTAAAACGAATCAATTCGGCCAAAACATCAAGAAACTCCAAAAATATCCAAAACCAAGTGTTTAGGTGTTCTTACCTTCGATCCGGGTGGAAGATGATGTTAATCCATGATTCCAACTTCCAAAACATGTTGCTACATGATGTTCTTACTCAAATCCATCAACTTTGCTGAAGAAATCGCGAAAGGAACGAAGAAAAATGAAAAATGACAAGGATGACTCGGTCTAGGCCTTATATAGGCCGAGACCTGCCGGCACATTATGTACGTAACCGGCGGGTCCTTACGTACGTAACCGGCCGCGGCCTAACCTTCTGTCCATTTCGTTCGGCAACCTTACGTACGTAACCGGTAGCTGCTTACGTACGTAAAGGGCACTTACGGCTGTAACCGGCCACAGCCTTACGTACGTTATCGGCCAGTCCTTACACCTAGCGAGTCACTGCCGACTGTTATCGGCCACCTCTGCGAGTCACTGCCGACCATGCTCGGCCACTGCAGGTCCTCTCGACCACGACTCGGCCAGCCGCCCCGTAACGTATGTAACACTTATTCCGTTGTGTACGTAATACGTACGTTGACTTGCTACAGTACAATGGTCGTGTCACGTACGTAACACGTCCTGTATAACATACGTAACACGTACGTTGACTCACCTGTCGACATCCACGGCCGAAATTTGCCGACACAGGGTCCCACCTGCCGACCAAGACTCAATCGTCTGATTCCCATGTTACGTACGTAATGTCTCGGCCATAAAGTACGTAACTCTCATGATTTAGCGTACGTAAGTCTTCACCCTTAGCGTACGCTAAGTATTCTATACTTAGCCAATTTCAACTGTTACCGCCTGTCTCGACATACCGAAAACACATACACACATACTGAATATATATACTGGATCCAATAACATTCTTATACGATATACTCTATATCGAAAGTACGATAACCTGATACACGATATCCTCAAATGCAACTGTCGCCCAGATACAACAATTATACCGATACTGACATCTCAGTCCTTTATTTATTTATCCATACTGTACAAATTCCACGCTGTACAATATAACTCGGATAAAATAATATCAAACAACAGTAGTAGAAATTCCGGATATTACAACTGGAATGTGTTAGTAGTGTACAGTTGAAATCAAGTACAACTATAAGGGAGTAAGTAATGTGTAAATCTAATTATTTATGCATTTTGAGTTTAAAACTATGTATATTTACATGATACTTACATTAGATGAAAAAATAATACATGTATATGCCGTACCTTCACTATCGATTTCGTTATCAACTAAATCAGCTTCAAAATCTTCCTTGACTATATCTTCCTCGACGGTGTCTTCATCTACAAGATCTATTACATTATCAACTGGATCATGTAGTTGAACTGGATTGTCGTCCTATTGAACATAATGATATTCTCTATAATAACTTTTGCTTCTATAGAAATTGTCTGATACTAGATTATATTCTGGTAGAATCTCTTTCATTAGATGAGTAAGCTGATCATAACATTTCTCAGACATTCGATTCCCCGACTTCAAACTCATGAGCCGAGCAACTAGTGATAACTGAGAATGCTAATTAGAATCCGGATATAATGGTTAGCTTGCAGATTTCAACATATCATAAAAATTATATGCCTCAGGATTTAGTGACTCATCTGCATTATCATTCACATCAAAGTCCGGACCCGCAGCATCCTCTGCATTATGAAGATAACGACAACATAAATGAATGTTACAATATAATTAGTTTATTCTTGATAGTATCAAATTTACATACTAAATTAAACTTAGGGTTGTTTGTTATTTATACGAACAATATCCAAAGTGGGACTATGCAATGAGACAAAAATGATCATGACCTAATTGAAGCAGATATCCTCACCGAAAGTAACATGGGGCATAAAGCGCCGATTACCACGATGTAAATCGGATATTCGATCCAAGATTGCGTCGTTTGCAATGACGATAAACAAGAGTCAATGTCAATTTCTCTCACAAGTTGGACTATTTCTTAAAAAATATGTTTTCTGTCATGACCATCTCTACGTTGCTTGGTCAAGAGTTACTCACCCTAAAGGATCCACCATGAAGGTCAAATGAAGTATACAGAGAGGTCTTTCATAATTTTGAAAATAATTGCACATGTATGTTTATTTATTTAATAAATTATTGATCACTCTATTCCTTTTCTTATTCGTTTAATCTTTTAAGACACCCAAATTAGAGTAATATTTATTTTATTTTTATAACTTGAATTACAGTTCGTGCAACGCACAGTAGAGTTTACTCATCTTTATATATATGAAAACTCACCCCTCATTTTTTTCCGCCCAATATCATCCAAAAATAAAAAAGTAATAAAAAAATCTGAAATATCCGAACATATCGATCTTAATATTAGCATCATTCGGTAATAATTAATAAAAAAATTCGTCTAACTACTAATTGATTAAATCAGCAACAAAATTAAAAAAAATAGTCTTCATTTTAAAAGATTATCATATTTAATAATATGAAGGAGTCCATCAATATAAATATATATATATATATATATGACTTTCAATGGAATTGAATATGACTAAGTATTTTATTACTAAATTACAATTGCAAATTAAGATAATGATAAATAAATACAACAATTATAAGGTAATCACAACTTGGAATAATATCAATTATCTCATCATATCTCCAAAATCAACCCATTACCCAATTTTTAAATTTAATTTATATTTACTGATTAAATTATTAAGTTTAATCGGATAATTAATTTATTCCTATTATTAATCTATTCTATTTATATTTTAAGCCTGTAAAATTATTTATTTCATATATTACAAGAAACAAAATAGGGTAAAAAGTAATTATTATTATCTATCTTTGTTTGCCTATATTTCCACTAATATAATTATTGAGTTAGATAATCTCAATAGATCAGATATTATTAAATTATGATAAAACTTTTAATTAATAGGTATAACAATTATTATAAGATAACCACAATATAAATGAATGTTGCGATATAATTAGTTTATTCTTGATACTATCACATTTATATACTAAATGAAATTTTAGGGTTGTTTGTTATTTATATGGAACAATGTCCAAAGTATGGTTATACAATGAGACAAAAATGAGTATGACCTAACTGAAGTAGAGATCCTCATCGGAAATAACGTGGGGCAAAAAGCGCTAATTAGTAGGATGTCAATCAGACCTTCTAATCCGAGATTACCTTTTAAATTCACAAGAAGACAATTCCTCCTCACTACGTCGTTTGCAATGATGATAAACATAGGTCAAGGTTAATCTCTCTCACAAGTTGGACTATTTCTTAAAAAAATATGTTTTCTGTCATGACCATCTCTACGTTGTTCAGTCAAGAGTTACTCACCCTAAGGGATCCACCACGACGTCGAATGTAGCATATAGAGAGGTCTTCGTAATTTTTAAAATAATTGTAAAAGTGTGTTTATTTATTTCATAAATTATTGATCACTCTATTCCTTTTTTCTTCTCTTAATCTTTTAAGACACCCAAATTGGAATAATATTTTTTTTATAACATGAATTACAGTCCGTGCAACGCATGGTAGGGTTTACTAGTCTTTATATATATATTCAAGCTCACCCCTCATTTTTGCCGCCCAAAATATCATCCAAAAATAGAAAAGTAATCAAAAAAATCTGAAATATCCAAATTTATCTTAATATTAGATCATTCTGTTATAGTCAATAAAATCTTTCCATCTAACTACTAATTGATTAAATCAGCAACACAATTAAGAAAAATTATTCTTCATTTTAAAAAAGTATCATATTTAATAATACGAAGGAATCCATCAATATATATAATTTTCAACCGAATTGAATATAATTTTATTATTAAATTATAAACACAAATTAAGATAATGACAAATAAATACAACAATTATAAGATAATCACAACTGGAATAATATCAATTACTCATCATATCTTCAAAATCGCGCCATCACCCAATTTTTAATTTAATTTGTATTTATCTGATTAAATTATTAAGTTTAATCAGATAATTGGTTTATTACTATTGTTAATCTATTCTAGGCTTATAAACTAAATTATTTTATATATTACACGAAACAAAACAGGTTGAAAAGTAATTTCTTATTATCTATCTTTGTTTGCCTATAATTCCATTAATATAATTATTGAGTTATATAATCTAAATAGATCAGATATTATTAAATTACAATAGTTTTTTTATTAATAGGTACAATTATTGTTACAAGATAATCACAATATAAATTAATGTTATGATATAATTAGTTTATTCTTGATAGTATCAAATTTATATACTAAATTAAATTTTAGGGTTGTTTGTTATTTATATGGAACAATGTCCAAAGTAGGCTATGCAATGAGAGAACAATGATCATGACCTAACTGAAGCAGAGATTCTCACTGAAAGTAACATGGGGCACAAAACATTGATTACCAGGATGTCAATCAGACCTTCTGATCCGAGATTACCTTTCAAATTCACAAAAGGCAATTCCCCCTTATTGCGTCGTATGCAATGACGATAAACAAGAGTCAGGGTCAATATCTCTCAAGTTGGACTATTTTTTAGAAAACATATTTTCTATCATGACCATCTCTATGTTCACTACTATAAATCTGGGCTTAGGAGATGCTGCTTGCATAGCGCTTTTTCAAAAACGCTATGCAAGTAAGGCACTTAGACGACGCTTCACGAGAAAAGCGCTATCCAAGTTATTATCATAATTTTTAAAAATAAATTGAAAATAAAAGAAAATACTTCAATAGTGTTTATTTTGAAAACGCTATATTAATTTTTATCTTCAATAGCGTTTCGGATAGCGCACGCAATTTTTAAGTAACATTTTGATTTTTTATTAGTTTCTAATGCTACAATAGCGCTTTCAAAAGCGTTTTTGAAGTCCCACATATCCTAACTAAATTTGTGAACCCTCATTTCTCACTTCACTCTTTTTCCTCCCGTCTTACTCTATCCTCTTCTCTCTCTCTCTCAAATCTTCTTGGCGACATCTCAAAATATGCAGGAAACACAGGCACACAATCGGTAAGAGGCACACACACACACAAATACCAATATACACACCAATTGTGCAAACACTAAATCGGCCATATAGACCCGCTGCGAACTAGGCGGCTCAGGCGGTGGCGAGATTTCAGCGTGCTGCAGCACGGAGGTGCTGGTGCGGGCTCGGCTTCCCGGTTCCCGAGGTGAGTTCGGTTCTGAGTTTAGGTAAAGTACGGTGTTACTGGTTTGTAGATTTGGGATTCTGTATTGATATAAATTAGGTCATGGGTTCTGAGTCGGGCGAACTCGGATGGGGATCTGAGTTCGATTGGGATTTAATTTGTATTTTCTATTGGTTTCTGAGGTCCGATTCGAGCTATGATGTTTGGGTTCGGCCGTGGCCATGGTTTGCCGAGAACTAGCCTTGATAAACATTTCGGGGAATTGATTATAGGTTGAGTGGCTTTGGGTTGGCTCAGTTGAGAGATTCTGATTTTGTTCAATTAATTGGTACGAAGATGAAACAATAGTGCAGAAGGTGTCAAGAATTGAGGCTGCTTCGGTCGTTCGGCAGGATTTGATGTGTTTTTAAGTATTTTTCTGCTTCGGTCATTCGGCAAGATCCTAGTACGAGTCCGTTTACATTTTTGTGATTGTTTTTCTCCTTTTTTATAAACTCCTTTGATGTCAGGAGCTTATATAACTCTTTTTGAAAAGTTCTTATTCAGCAAAGGGAAGAAGCAGGTTATTTTATCTATGGTTTGCTAAATGTCCTTTTATTATAAACAAGAACATGTTAGTTTATTACTTTTGGGCGTAACTGTGAAAACTCCTAGGTGTTTCTTTACTAATAAAGGTTGACATAATTACGGACTTTCCTCTCAACCAACTACTTTAATTTTTTATACTAATGATTGTAATGCAGCATACTTTCAAGGTACTATGCGTATAGACTACAGAACATGAAAACACTGTTTTTGCTGCTCGGCTTTCTTGTAGTTGAGTTTATATCTTGGAAGTTATAGGACCATTTACAATATAAGTTGAGTCTTATTTTTATCATCCACGAGTTTGTGATGTGTTGCAGTTGTTGGTCTTCGCAAGAAGAGGACCTAATTCTTCTGAGAAGTAACAAGCTGGATAAAGTATTACATCTCATTCAGGTAAATATGTACTTTCATTTGTTTGATTTTAGATATATTTAGTTTTCGTTACGCTCAATAATCCAAGTCGTACTTTCTGGAATTCTGGTTCAATATTTTAATATTCTTTTATGCAGTTTTCCTTAAAATGGACAACTGATTTGGCTTTGTTATTATCATTGGATCCTACGGGTTTGAGAATTTTTCCTCCATTTGGCAAAGTTGATTACGTATGAACCATGTATGTTCTTGATATTACATAGTATGTTCTTGATATTACATAGGAGATTATTTGTTGAACAATGTATTAGTATCTCTACACTTGACACTAATTCACATAGCAACACCGAGGGCCACTATTTAGAATATTACAAACCTATTAATTAGGGTAATTGAAGCAAGCTTCTTATTTTAATACTGTTGTACATTTGTCAGGAGAACATCGTGGAAAGCTTTAAGGAACTAAAGATATTGTTTAAGGATATGTTCTTATTATGATCCTGTCAGTATTAATTCATGCATCTTCCTAAAGTGGGGCTATAATGATGGTATATCTGCTTGCTGGTGTCACTTATCATCACGAGAGAAATTTCAGGAAGGGGGATGTGCTCAAATGGTATTACTTTCAGTATTGGTTTCGTGATGAACTAAACTACTTAGTTTATATATAGCATGTTCCTCGTATAATGCCATAGCCCAGTCAGGTGTATTTTAACTCTTGTTACTTGCTCTGGGATTTTTTTTGGCTATTTCTTATATTCTTGTCTTGTAACAGTTTTCTATAACTGATCATTTGCAGGGTTGTGGCTAACACTCTTTTCGGTTTACGTATAAATTTTTGGATGGTCATTGCTACAAGGTTTATTCTTGGAAGTTTGAATGGTGTACTTGGACCAATAAAGGTATCTCTAAATGTTATTCCCTAAAACTTCTCTTTACACTTTTACCAGTTACTATTCTTGTCGTAACACTTGTATTATTTCACTGAAATGGGATGGGATTGTTTTTTATGTAGTCAGCCTTATTATGTAAATGAGTTAATAGTCAATATTGTTTACGATAAGGACCTGACAATGTCAATACTTATTAGCATGCATGCTTTTATCTTCTTTACCTTTCTGTTAATCCGTTTTGTTTGTAATCATAGTTCAGACTGATAGTTATATGTATATTAGATATCAAGCGAGGCTATAAATAACGACAACTGAGCTGTTCTCCAGGTCCTCGGCTCATGTTCACATATTGCTAGTTGATGCATTTGCTTCAGATTTTTCTCTGGCAATGTTTGCTTTTTCAAGACTTTATCTTTGACTACTTATGTTTCGCCAGTCAAATGCATGCCTATGTAGGGAAGCCTTCCGTGGAGGGGAGAATCTACCATAAATTCGACATATAACAAAGGAATCAACAATGACGCGACTGATTCTGCAGTTCAAGTACTTGGTCTTACTTAGAAGCATGATGATCTAGTTTAGTCTATGTTTATGCTTTATGTTTTCTTGTATCCCTGCCAGAGCTAATCCCCTGTACTAGACACCAGAACATGTTCCCTGTAGTAGACACCAAATAAATTAATGTAGTTAATATTTGTGATTTATATTAATTACATCAAAGAAATTTGGATTGTGCATTTTGTCTATTTTTATTGTATTTATGAATTTTTTAGAATATTACTGGTAAAAAAAATGCATAATAACAATGAAATTTTAAAAATATCACTTAGAAAACGTTTTTTTAAGTGCTATTGAAGTAATATTATATATTAAATATCCTACTTGCATAGCACATACCAAAGTGCTATTTAAGCGATGCACTTAGAAACCACATACTTATATAGCGCTTTAAAAAATGTTATTTAAGTATGCTGCTTGCATAGCTCTAAAAAAATGCTATGCAAGTCATATGCACTTGCATAGCGGCGCCTTACATAGCGCTCAAAAGCGCTATGTAAGTGAAAAAAGAGCGTTATGCAAGTGCAAATCTGTAGTAGTGGTTGCTCGGTCAAGGGTTACTCACCCTAAGGGATCCACCACGACGTCGAATGTAATATATAGAGATGTCTTTCACAATTTTTAAAATAATTGTACATGTATGTTTATTTATTTCATAAATTATTGACCACTCTATTCCTTTCTTCTTCACTTAATCTCTTAAGATACCCAAATTAGAATAATATTTATTTTTATTTTTATAACTTGAATTACAATCCGTGCAACGCGGCGTAGGGTGTACTAGTTTTATATATATTAAATTTTACCCCTCATTTTTACCGTCCAAAATATCATCCAGAAATAGAAAAGTAATCAACAAAAATCTGAAATATCCAAACATATCTATCTTAATATTAGCATCATTCGGTTATAATTAATAAATCTTTCCATTTAACTACTAATTGATTAAAATCAGCAATAAAATTAAAAAAAATATTCTTCATTTTAAATATTATCATATTTAATAATACAAAAGAATCCATCAATATATATAATTTTCAACGGATATAAATATGACTGAGTATTTTATTATTAAATTACTATTGCAAATTAAGATAATGATAAATAAATACAATAATTATAAGATAATCACTGTAATATCCGTATTTTTCTTTCCCTTGTATTTTCGTTTTTGGTGTATTTCTCGATCGTAGTGACCCTCGTGTACTTTTCAGCGTGTCCTTCCTGTCAAACTGTTGAACTGTATTCTCGTTATTGTTGTGCGGAAGCCGTTTGGGGTTCCGTGGATCCGTTCGTGTTGTTGGTTCCCAAATATTGATTCCTATCGTTTTATTCTCCTTAGGATCATTTTTATCATTTTGGGACCCAAAGGGGTGTGGGCAGCGGCACAAGGTGCGTCGCCGCGGCACACAAATTTCTCCAAATGTTGGTCGAGCGATCATGCGTGTGCCGCGGCACACCCATCGTGCCGCGGCACGGTGCGAGCGATCGCGGCACACTTGTCCGGTGCGCGGCACACTCGTGTGTCTTCCGCGACCAAAACCCAGTATGCCGTGTGCCGCGGCACAATGCCAAAACCTGGGAGTAAATTTTCGGCTGTGCCGCGGCACACTTGCTGTGCCGCGGCACACGAGCGGTAATTGCGCAGCCTCGTCCTTATTAGACGAGATCGGTCGTCTCCTCCCCATTTTCACTGCATCGCGAGAGAGAGTGAGAGAGCGGGGGAGTGTTCTTCATCCTTATACATTGGGGGTTGATTTTCACCATTTTTCTTCGGTAGTGGCAGGGCAATCAATCTAACGCGTGTTCTACGGATCTTAGTACTCGAATCTTCCAAGGTAATATTCTAAAACCCTATTTTCGATTAATTTGGGGGTTTTGGGATTTTCTTCCGATTAGTTCCGTTTTGTTGGTGGATTCATGATGTATACGATTAATATTGTTAGTATCTTTAGTTTTCCTACGGATTCATGGATATTTTGTGGATTTTTACGGAATCGAGAGGGTTTGGTTGTGGTCCGCCCTCGTTGTTAATTTGGTACAAATATACATGAATCGTAGGCGGGTTTCCGGGTGTATTCTATTTCCGTAATCGTCTAGAGTTGGTTGTGATTGTGTTATTCGAATCGTTAGGTTCATTTTCGTCGGTTCCTCGTGGTTGTGCTTGATTCTTCCGTTCCGTTCGTGTCATCGTCTATTTAATCGAGGCAAGTATCCTTATGAACTTACAATCTTGACATAGTAGTTTTGTATGAGACATTGTGTGTGTGTGTATGCTCACTGCGGGTTAGACCCGACGGGGTCTCGGTAGGGCTCCACGAAGCTGTGGAACCGCGAGCTTGCTTTTAACCACTGCGGGTTAGATCCGACGGGGTCTCGGTAGGGATCCACGAAGTTGTGGGTCCGCGGTTAATTGTGGTGCATTTTTCAAATGTGATTTGATATTGGCATTTCCGGAAATGAGTATTTTGGAACTATGTTTTCTTGAATTGCATGCATTACTATATGTGTAAGATGTAAGTCGTTCATCTGGTTACTTGTACTAGCGTAATTGCTAACCCCTCTGGGGACCCGTTTTGGGGAAATTCGTTTTATGAATTTCAGGTCAGGTTCATCGGGACGAGCGGGCGCTGGACCAGTACACGGATGATGGCCATGCGTGATGATTGTGCATAAGTGACGTCTTAATGTCTTTTTGTCTTTTCATCTTTTGTGGTTTTTGAACTAATAGTTGTACTCGAGTACCTAAGAGTTTTTGTTCTTCCGGATTGTATTGTTGCCTATTGTGTCGGTGTTGATTGATGATGTTGTGTTTGACCGGTTGAACCGGGTGGATCATTCTGTCTTGCGTCTTTATGACGTGGTGTTATTTTATTGTTCCTGTGAGTCGTTGTGTATGATGCTGTCCAGCCTGGTGGGTCCCATATAGGGATTCACGGCGCTGTAATATACCTCGGATATCCTGGGGGTGTTACAGAAAATGGTATCAGAGCACTAGGTTTATGGATACCTAGGCTTGTCGGTTTATTGGGTCTTGTGGTGTTTTGTTATGCACATCATCGTCACGCTGCCATGATTCCGGTACTACCAGTGTCCGTAAGTTTTCCTTCCTCTGTTCATTAATTCCTTGTATTGTACCCTTGATTCTCGACATGTAATTGTTCTTTTCTTGTACTGATTCTCGTATGGCTTTTACTACTTTTTTCTGTAACACCCCCAAGATATTCGAGGTGTATTACAGCGTCGTGGACCCCTACATGGGACCCACCAGGCTAACACAATAAAACACCACTCGACTAACCATCTCGGTTAGCAAGGAAACAACTATTAACAACAAGAACATAAAACAACAAGTCCGGTACAACCGGCATAATAAACATCAACCGACAAATACAGTAACTCCAACGAAGTCCAAACACAATCCGAAAAGAAAAGCCTAAGTACTCGCGAGTACAATCTATAAGTTTACAATTTGGAAAACATCCACATCAAAAGAGACAGTAGGAAATAACAAGACTCAATTGCACATGTCAACAACCTTGGCCAACATCCTCGTACCATCCAGCCGCGCAGCTCGTCAAGTGAACATAACCTGAAATCCATAACAAGAATTTCCCCGACAACGGGTCCCCAAAGGGGTTAGCAATTACGCTAGTACAAGTATTCAAGGCAAACCAATCGCTTACACATTTCATAGTACATGCACCAACATCAATTCGAAAGTCAAAACCAGACATGTCTTTTCCGGAAACAAACAGTCACAATTAATTTGCCTAGGACCGGGACGAAGCCACGAATCCCACTCGAGGCCTCTAAGGACCCTCCCGAGCTGGCCACATTCATAAAACAAACCAAGCACCACACGTCACCTAGGACCGGGACGAAGCCACGAATCCCACTCGAGGCCTCTAAGGACCCTCCCGAGCTGGCTAGCGAATCAAACTCATGAATCCAGGACGAAGCCATAGATTCCCCCCGTGATCCCGTCGGACCCTCCCGAGGTGAGCAAATCACACACAATATACATTACCATTTCACGTTAAGCATAAAGGTTTCCAAAAATACTTGCCTTGAATTATTGTGGCAGCGAGCGGAAAGGAAAGTCACCAGCGACGCTAGGAACCAATGAAACCGAACCTAACGATTCGAAGAATACAATCACAACCATTTCTAAATGAATATGGAATTGGAATACACCCAAAAACCCGCCTACGATTCATGTATATTCGTATATAAACAACAACGAGGGCGGACCACAACCAAACCCTCTCGATTCCGTAAAAATCACGAAATATACCATGAATCCGTAGGGAAACTAAGAATACCAACAAGATTAATCATATTCATCATGAATTAATCGACAAAACGGGACGAATCGGACAAAAACGCGAAAATCCCCAAATCTACCCAAAAGTAGGGTTCTAAAGATCTAACCTTGATTCGCTGGATCGAAGGATGTTATAGGATGATTGATAAACGATATAACCCCAAGAACTTCATGGATTTGTTGTTCAACAACATGGTTTCGTCTCCTCCGAAACCTGACCAAGGACCGAAGAGAAATGAAATGAAATGAAAATGACGGAGAAAGTCGTCTGTCATTTTTATATCGGCCGGAACTAGCGGCGCTAGCCTTTTCCTAAGCGTGCGCTTATCGCCCGATATCGGCCGAGCACACTCGGCCATGGCCCGCACGACCCGGCACCACCGACCACCCCGACCGTGACTCGACCGCCCGACTCGCTAGCGTGCGCTACGGCCAAGCTCGCGCGCTAGCCGACTGGCCCAGAGCCACTGGATCGACAACTCATCCCGTGCGTCGACGCTTAGTCGGCCGGCAGCAGACGCTACCCTGCCGGTTAGCGCGCGCTCGACCGGCGATGGCGTGCGCTACCCGCCGATCCCGACCGAGTCCGTAACCTCGAATACCTGCCTGTGCCCGATAGCGTCGCATTGGCCGACTCGGCAATGCGCTACATCGCCGAGCTAAGCGCGCAGCGTCCGGCCAGAAGGCGTGCGCTTACGCCGGTTCTGCCGTGCTGCTCGGCGATGTCCAAGACTCGTCCGGCGATCCCGCACCCGTCCGGCCACCGCCACCGCCACGACCCGACGCCGATTTCAAAACGCACGAACGGACACGGCGAAAAGTTCGCGGACGACGTCAACGACTCGAGATGAAAACGTAATGCAATAATTAATCATACGCGACCAAGAAAAGGGTCAAGACGACAAATACAGATATGGATACCCGTAATTTTCAAGAAATTACAAAATGGCCCAAAACGCCGGAAATCACGATACGTGATCGAATAACCAAACCGAAGTTCACAACACGTCTAACAAAGTTAAACGGACTTGCGGGAAACTCAAATTAGCGATTTGGACGAGATTCGCAAGAATCGAACTCAAGTGCGGAAAAGTCGCTAAAACCACGAACTCAACAAAACAACACCGAAACGAACTCGGATGACAAAAGTGTAGAATTAATCATTCTCGGAATGACGAAGCGGTCATGAGCGAGCCGTCAAACGGACTCACTGAAAAAAGAAATTTACCGAAAATCGAAAATTGCGGATATTACATTCTACCCTCCTTAAAAGAAGTTTCGTCCCGAAACTTAAAATAAGTAGGGAGAAGCAATATCCTTTGCCAGAAAAACTCGACGAGATACACAAAAACCGAAGACTCGCGCCCGACGGCGAAACGTTGCAAGGAACGCAAAGAGACATACGGCGAGAAAATACGCTCTAGGGCGACTAACACAACGTCACCGGTAGAGACATAATAAAATCAACGAGTGACAAGCGTCATCAAATAGACAATACAATCGAGTCGATTATCCGAACAATCACAAAACTCAACGAACGAAAATCAATACGATTGACCAACCCAACGGTTCATCAATCCAAAACGCGAGTCAACGCTGAACAAATACGGAATTCCACCGCCCAAGGGTTGGAAGATCGAAAACGAGACTAATTTCCCGAACTTAAGGGAATTACGAAGGAGCCTGAACGCTCAACAATCGCGAAACGAACAAAAACCGAACAAACAAACGATTGAGACAACAAGAATCGAACAATCATGTCCGAAACACGTAGGATAATAATATTCACGACAACTCGGGATGACTGGTGAGAACGACAAGGCGTGCATTCCCACAATATCCACGGGAAAGGGAATAGCGATTGAAAAGCCACAACGACAAACGAGTTATTCAAACAATACCACCTCGTTCGATCAACAAAAGCAAGGGATAGGAAAGTTCGAAATGTTAACGAGCATAAACGAGTTGATAGAGCCAAAAGTACTGAAGTTAAAATTCGATCCACTTGAATAAAAGAACTATTAGAACCAAAGATGTTACTTCCGAACAAGGTTTACAATAGTCGCACCGAATTCGGAAGGTCACAGCGATAACCAGATCGACTCAAAACCAGATTACAGCTCGCTCGAACGATGAAACCAAGGTACAGAACAAGTTCATAAGGTATCAATGAACACGAGCGAATCGATAGACTGGAGAAAGAGAAGATATAGAAGTCAAAATAGTACGGGTATTACTTTTGACCTCGCCCCCAAAACTCACAACAACGGAACCAAGGTAACAGTATAACAAGCAATCGACACAACGCGGAACAATCACCGATGCACACAATCATACCAACCCGATCTCTAATAGCTCGCATATATGCGATAACGCATAAACCGCTACGAGGCGACAACATCCAATACCAATATCACACCCCTTGCAGAGGCTACCACGACAACTGTGTGGCGAACGACTCAACGCTCACACCACCAATTCAACAACAACTCGGGGTTAACACCCTAACGAGAGCACGAACATCACACACATATATTCCCGGACCACAAATAGGAATGATAGGTTGTGAAAACGAAAACCATCTTTTGAAAATAACTTGCAAGCACCAGTTGATCTTGAGTATCATATATCAAAAGTAGTACAAACATCATCATCGAGACTAAAAAAAAATCATCTTGCATTTGAAAAAAAAAAGAAATGAAGATACCTTTCGTTAAATTAAAGCTTGTCAGCTATATTCGACCTTCAGGTCTAAGCGAATGCATTTCTAAATCATTAGAAATATTTCAAAATATTTTGATCCTCAAAGTAGAATAATTTCGAAACATAGCGTGACACTAGTAGGCATCTTGAGAGCACTGTGAGAAAATAATTTATTTTAAAGGTACGTCTCGAGGTTTATTTTCTAAGATACTCAAGGTTTTTCAGAAGTACAATAGGCCAGAATGCCCAAAATTCGCACGTATCAACATTTACTTAAACACATCATATCACACGCATCAAATCGCTCAAAATTACGGCAGGTGATATACAATCCTCGTGATATGTTCAACAACATCGTTAAAACAACAATCGGTTTATCAAAACTGGATGGAAAACGATATCAAGAACAAAACTCCAAAAGTCAACTCTAGGGATTCAAGAAAATACCTAGATTCGGCGAAGAACAATGGATTAGATGATGTTAAAAATCATCTAGGATACTCCAAAACACCTTTGGGTGGAAGAAAAATCAGCCCAGATGCGAAACCGAGTCGCTACGTCTCAAACTCATGGAGGAAGGAGAAGAAATGAAGAAAAATGCAACTTCTAGACTGGTGTCCAGTATTTATACTGGACACAATTAGCGTGCGCTAATCATTAAGGTTAGCGTGCGCTATCACGGCACCAAACAAAACTCCTGGCCAAAAATACACTGTTAGCGTGCGCTAACCCCAGGTGTTAGCGTGCGCTAACGGGAACTTCAGGCCCAGTCTAGTAGCTCGTGGACTGCCCTGAACTACCAGGTAGCGTGCGCTATCCTCCCCTTAGCGTGCTACCAACGCACTCTTGCGCGCGCTAGCTGCAAAGCGTAGCGTGCGCTAACGACCAACAGAGACAACAACAGAACACATCAGAAAAATTACATGCCGTAAACCTTTCTCACAAGGATTTACCAGGCTAAGCACAATTTCCCATGTCATTCCGAAAATGCTAAAAAGACCAATGACGGTAATATTTTTCCAAAGCTCACAAAATCATTTGTCAAACCATCATGAAATATTCAAGGCCAAAATGCCAAAACTTGATTCAAGGAATCGGTTTTACGAAATAAAACTCAATTTGCAAAATACCGAAAGCCGTTTGAAAGAACTCACGCAGCGGATAAAATACGGTACGAAAATACATCAAGAAGGATTTACACTCCTCGTATAAACCAAATACGAGAGTCTAATAAACACATATCGTGAAATCAAAATCCACAGAAGGATTCCATCATTTAACGACTAATCATACAACTAACTCGTGTCACACGAGGCACAACACAAGGAATGGAGTTTTACATCCATAGATCGCACGTAAGTGACGACCACCCCTCGATACTAATCACGACCAATGATCTCCAACGACGCGTCGCAATGCGACTAAGTCAGGCAAAATCCGACGAGACAAAACTCAACAAACACAACTTGACTCGACAGCCTAGGTTTCCCCAGGCTAATCTGATTTTAAAATCGTATACTTTAGTTATTTGAAAATAAAACCGATAAGTTAAAAATCGTTTTCAAGACCCTTTCAAATACGACAAGGGCTTAACAGCGGTGGCATTTTATAAAATGTCCCAAACACTTTGAAACACGACCTTTAAATACGACGCAAGTTTTTATTTGAAAATACAAGGCTGGCTCGCCCAAATTCATGTCACTTTTCAAAAACCCACAATACGATCAAATCTCAGAGATTTTCAAGCATGCACGCCGCATGTATTATTATTAATAGAAACACATTGGTTGTAAATAACAATAATTAGCCAAGTACCAACAATTCCCGGACACACTCATATACGACATTCAAAAATCACTAGTTCAACAAGCGCAACTCGGGAATACTAATTCCAAGCATATGTCAAACTATCTCTTCAAGTTTGACAGCGTAACCAAAGATCACCGATTTGGACATATGTCGAAACCAGCTATGTGAGTTTCTCAACAAACTCTGCCATCAATACCTATACCGGAACATATCAATGTTCAAAACTTCTACATCATACTGCACCCTTCGGTGTCCAACTCATCGGTACATTCGGCTCAACATACATTTAGTATATCGCAATTACCAAACGCAGATTCCATCACACAGCAAAAGACTAGAGAGTCAAGCCCTCTCACAATATACCACGGAGCAAAATTTGGACCTTTCGATCACCAACGATCCCACCAAAGCTAGGAAGTTTAGCGATGGAAGGCTCGCAAAACGACAAACGGTCAAGCCCAGAACGGCGCACATACTCCAGAGAGACAAAGGACGGCGCAATACTAGAATCAAAAGTACACAACCGGATGGATCGAGAAACAACTCGACAATAAGTACGAGAGAGGCAATCACAGTTCGAGAAGTGGAATTTCAATACGAGAAAACAAGAGAATTGAGTAAGGAAAACTTACGAGCACTGGATGTACTGAGATGCCGGCAGCGGTGTGACAATGTGCAAAACAAAACACAACTAGACCCAAATAACCAACAAGCCTAGGTATCCATAAACCTAGAGCTCCGATACCATTTTCTGTAACACCCCCAAGATATTCGAGGTGTATTACAGCGCCGTGGACCCCTACATGGGACCCACCAGGCTAACACAATAAAACACCACTCGACTAACCATCTCGGTTAGCAAGGAAACAACTATTAACAACAAGAACATAAAACAACACGTCCGGTACAACCGGCATAATAAACATCAACCGACAAATACAGTAACTCCAACGAAGTCCATACACAATCCGAAAAGAAAAGCCTAAGTACTCGCGAGTACAATCTATAAGTTTACAATTTGGAAAACATCCACATCAAAAGAGACAGTAGGAAATAACAAGACTCAATTGCACATGTCAACAACCATGGCCAACATCCTCGTACCATCCAGGTAGCCCGCTCGTGCATTTGAACATAACCTGAAATCCATAACAAGAATTTCCCCGACAACGGGTCCCCAAAGGGGTTAGCAATTACGCTAGTACAAGTATTCAAGGCAAACCAATCGCTTACACATTTCATAGTACATGCACCAACATCAATTCGAAAGTCAAAACCAGATATGTCTTTTCCGGAAACAAACAGTCACAATTAATTTGCCTAGGACCGGGACGAAGCCACGAATCCCACTCGAGGCCTCTAAGGACCCTCCCGAGCTGGCCATATTCATAAAACAAACCAAGCACCACACGTCACCTAGGACCGGGACGAAGCCACGAATCCCACTCGAGGCCTCTAAGGACCCTCCCGAGCTGGCTAGCGAATCAAACTCATGAATCCAGGACGAAGCCATAGATTCCCCCCGTGATCCCGTCGGACCCTCCCGAGGTGAGCAAATCACACACAATATACATTACCATTTCACGTTAAGCATAAAGGTTTCCAAAAATACTTGCCTTGAATTATTGACGACGCAACGAACGGAAAGGAAAGTCACCGACGAACGCTAGGAACCAATGAAACCGAACCTAATGATTCAAAGAATACAATCACAACCATTTCTAAATGAATATGGAATTGGAATACACCCGAAAACCCGCCTACGATTCATGTATATTCGTATATAAACAACAACGAGGGCGGACCACAACCAAACCCTCTCGATTCCGTAAAAATCACGAAATATACCATGAATCCGTAGGGAAACTAAGAATACCAACAAGATTAATCATATTCATCATGAATTAATCGACAAAACGGGACGAATCGGACAAAAACGCGAAAATCCCCAAATCTACCCAAAAGTAGGGTTCTAAAGATCTAACCTTGATTCGCTGGATCGAAGGATGTTATAGGATGATTGATCAACGATATAACCCCAAGAACTTCATGGATTTGTTGTTCAACAACATGGTTTCGTCTCCTCCGAAACCCGACCATGGATCAAGAGAAATGAAATGAAAATGACGGAGAAAGTCGTTGGTCTGTCATTTTTATATCGGGAACTAGCGTGCGCTAGCCTTCCCGCCTAGCGTGCGCTATCGCCAAGACGGCCGAGCACACTCGCCATGGCCCGCACGACCCGGCACCACCGACCACCGCCGACCGTGACTCGACCGCCCGACTCCGCTAGCGTGCGCTACGGCCGAAGCTCGCGCGCGCTTAGCCGACTGGCCCGTAGCCACCGGATCGACAACTCATCCGTGCGTACGCTAGTCGGCCGGCACAGACGCTACCCTGCCGGTTAGCGCGCACGACCGACAGAGCGTGCGCTACCCGCCGATCTGACCGAGTCGAACCTCGAATACCTCTGTCTGTGCCCGATGGCGTCTGGCCGACTCGACAGCGTGCGCTACACCGCCGAAGCTAAGCGCTGGCCGTCCGGCCAGAGCGTGCGCTACGCGGTTTCGCCGTGCTGCTCGGCCATTGTCCAAGACTCGTCGGCTGGGCGATCCGCACCCGTCCGGCCACTGCTCGGCCGCCACGACTGACGCCTCGATTTCAAAACGCACGGAACGGACACGACGAAAAGTTCGCGGACGACGTCAACGACTCGAGATGAAAACGTAATGCAATAATTAATCATACGCGACCAAGAAAAGGGTCAAGACGACAAATACAGATATGGATACCCGTAATTTTCAAGAAATTACAAAATGGCCCAAAATGCCCGGAAATCACGATACGTGATCGAATAACCAAACCGAAGTTCACAACACGTCTAACAAAGTTAAACGGACTTGCGGGAAACTCAAACAATAGCTTGACGAGATTCGCAAGAATCAAACTCAAGTGCGGAAAAGTCGCTAAAAACCACAGAACTCAACAAAACAACACCGAAACGAACTCGGATGACAAAAAGTGTAGAATTAATCATTCTCAGAATGACGAAACGGTCATGAGCGAGCCGTCAAAACAGACTCCGGCTGAAAAAAGAAATTTACCAAAAATCGAAAATTGCGGATATTACAATTTAACTCCAGTATGGATGCTGGAAGAGGTCGTGGTCGCGGTCGTGGTCGTGGACGCGGCCGGGGACGTGGGGCAGCCGGTGGGGCGGCCACGTCACAGTCTTCGGGAGCCGGCAGTACCGGCGACCGTCATAGCCATGCTTCTTCTCAGGAGCGTGCCGACCTCGGTATTGCGGCCGTTATGCAGCAAATGGTGAACCAAATGGCGGCGATAGCTCAGGCGGTTCAGAACCCGGATCAGGCCTACGCTAATCGGGGCGGAGCGGATCGTTGGCTTCAAGATGTTATCAAGATGCATCCTCCTCAGTTTTCGGGAGCTTCAGACCCGATTGGCTGGGAAGGGTGGATCAAGGAGATATCTAAGGTCTTCGTTGCCACTAACTGTCCCGAGGAACGTAAAGTCCCTATTGCACAATACTTTCTCACAGGGGACGCTACGGACTGGTGGGAGGCCGTTGGGCCCAATGATCATGCTGCTTCGTGGGCTGAGTTTCAAGAGTTGATGGAGGCTGAATATTGCCCGTGGCGATCGACATGTGCTCGGGTACATGCTTTTTATGATGCTCAACCGCGGGATATCCCCGTATCTCAAGCTATTGCTAATTTTAATAAGGAGTTGGGTTATGTGAAGACCCAAGTTGTCGAGGAGAGCGACAAAACTTTCCATTTCTCCAGACGGATGAAGTTGCCGATTCGGGACTATATGTCGGGGCTTGTATGCACTACCTTGAAAGATTACCAGAGCAGGGCCCTTGCTTACGATATGTCTGTGACGGCGAGTGAGGCGGCCCGCGAGAGTAAGAAACAGAAGTCCGCCGGAATTTTTCGGGCCACAAAGGTGGGGGTCACAGAATTTGACTGCTAACTTTTCCGGGTGATGGCCCGGCTCGATCTGGATTTCCCGTAGGCTGCGGTGCCCCTTCTCGAGAGGTGAAATGCTTTAATCGTGGACAGGCCACATCAGTCGTGTTTGTCCGAACCCTTTGCTGACGTGTAATCAGTGTGGCCAGTCGGGTCACAAGGCTGCTTTCTGTGCTGAGAGGGAGAAAATCCTTGGTGCCCGGGCTTCCATTCCAGCGCCTAGGGAACCAAGTGTGAATCAGGGGTCGTTTGCTCCTCAATCTCCGCCGAGTGCTATCCGGGGGAGAGGTCGGGGTCAGCCCTCAAGAGGGGGAGCTTCCAGTGTTGGCTCCGCCCACCCGCGTGTCTATGAGATGCGGAGAGCCGATGATCCAGCGGCTACCGTTGCGACAGGTACCGTTTATATTCTTTCTCATCCTGTCATTGTGCTTTTCGATTCCGGTGCTACGCATTCGTTCATATCTCTGGATTGTGTGCGCCGTTTGAGTCTCGACCGTTTGACGCCTTGTGAGCCCTTCATCGTTAAGCTTCCTAGCGGTGATAGGATCGTTGGTGATCAGGAGGTTCGAGACTGTTCTGTGTTTATTTGTGAGAAGGCTTGGCCCTCTAACCTTATTGTTGTGGGTATTGAGGGTGAGGACTTAATTCTCGGGGATGATTGGCTCGAGCGGCATGGTGCAATTATGAACTACCGCACGAGAATCATCACCATGTTAGCCGATGATGGCACCGAGCACTCTTTCGCCGGGCGAAAGAGGGGGAACCAGAAATTCGTTATTAACGCCTTGAAGGCGATAAGACTCCTGCGAAAGGGGTGTACCGGATATTGGTGCTACGCCTTGAAGGCGGAGAGTGGTGGAGTCGAGCTTTCGTCGATTCCAATCGTTAATGAGTTTCCTGATGTTTTTCCTAACGAGTTACCGGGACTGCCATCGGATCGTGAGGTCGAGTTCGCTATCGAGTTAGAGCCGGGTGCGGCTCCTATTTCGAAGGCACCCTATCGCATGGCACCTTCAGAGATGTCCGAGTTGAAGAAGCAGTTGAGTGAGCTTCTTGAGTCGGGGTATGTTCGACCGAGCGCCTCGCCTTGGGGCGCACCGGTCCTGTTTGTGCGGAAGATGGATGGTTCACTACGTTTGTGTATCGACTATCGCGAACTAAACAAGGTGACCATCAAGAACAAGTATCCTTTGCCGAGAATTGATGACTTGTTCGATCAGTTGCAGGGAGCTGCGGTATTCTCGAAAATTGATTTGAAATCGGGGTACTATCAGCTCCGGGTGAGAGAGTCCGATGTGCCGAAAACATCCTTTCGGACGAGGTACGGACATTATGAGTTCGTAGTCATGCCTTTCGGGTTAACTAATGCGCTGGCGGTGTTCATGCAGTTGATGAACAAAGTTTTTATCGAGTATTTGGATAAGTGCGTCGTCGTCTTTATTGACGATATTCTTATTTATTCGAGGAATAAGGAAGAGCATGCCCATCATTTGCGGATAGTGTTAGACATTTTGAGGGCCGAACAACTCTATGCGAAGTTCTCGAAATGTGAGTTCTGGCTGACGGAAGTGATGTTTTTGGGTCACGTGATTTCAGCCGAGGGGGTTCGTGTAGATCCGCAGAAGATCGAGGCGGTATTGGATTGGGCACCGCCCAAAAATGTGAAGGAGGTCCGTAGTTTCTTGGGTTTGGCTGGCTACTACCGTAGGTTTGTCGAGGGTTTCTCGAAACTGGCTCGACCACTTACACAGTTGCTCCAGAAATCTGAGAAGTTCGTGCGGAATGACGAGAGGCGATTGATTTTGAGGAGCTGAAGAAGCGTTTGACTTCAGCTCCGGTCTTGGCGTTGCCATGTGGAAACGAGGGATTCGCCGTTTATAGCGATGCTTCGGGTCAGGGTCTTGGGTGCGTATTAATGCAGCACGGCAAGACCATTGCCTTTGCGTCGAGACAGTTGAGGCCGTATGAGCTTAACTACCCTACTCATGATTTGGAGTTAGCGGCAGTCGTTTTTGCGCTCAAGATTTGGCGTCACTATCTTTTCGGCTCTGCATGTCAGATTTTTACCGATCATAAAAGTCTGAAATACATATTTACTCAGCGGGAGTTGAATATGAGGCAGAGGAGGTGGTTGGAGTTGATTAAGGATTATGACCTCGAAATTCTTTATCATCCGGGCAAGGCGAACGTCGTGGCCGACGCCTTGAGTCGGAAACCGATTGCATTGAGATCGCTTGAGATCCTTACGTCTCAGTCCGAGCTTCGGCGATCTTTAATCGAGTTAGATGTTGAAGTTTTGTTGCCTGGAGCCGTCGGGCAACTTCGTGCTTTAGAGGTTTCGTCGTCTTTGATCGATGAAATTAAGCTGAAGCAGTTAGAGGATCCAATGATTACTCAAATCCGAGAGAACGTTCTTAAAGGAAAGTCTCCTGGATTTGTGATTCACGAGGATGGTGTTTTGAGATTCCAGAGTCGGCTCTGTGTGCCGAACGACTCAGAGTTGAGACAGAGTATTTTGCGGGAGGCCCATGCTACACCTTACTCCGTTCATCCTGGTTCGAGTAAGATGTACAAGGACTTGAGAAGGAACTTCTGGTGGAATGACATGAAGGATGAGGTCGCACAGTTTGTAGCGAGATGTTTGACTTGTCAAGTGTCAAAATCGAGCATCGCCGACCGGGCCGGGCTTTTGCGATCACTTCCGTTCGAATGGAAATGGGAAGATATATCGATGGATTTCATTACGAGTGCCGAGATCGAGGTCGGGCATGAATATGGTTTGGGTGATTGTCGATCGTCGACCAAGTCGGCACACTTTCCGGGCATCAAGGACACTTGGGGCCCGGAGAAGTTAGCTCGTGTGTTTATCGCAGATTGTGAGACTTCACGGTACTCAAGTCTATTGTTTCGGATCGTGACGGCCGCTTTGTATCGCACTTCGGCAAAGTGCATAAGGCGTTGGGTACCGGTTGCATTTGAGTACCTCGTTTCATCCCGATCGGATAAATGTAACGCACTATCCAGACGTTCGAGGATTTGTTGCGTGCCTGTGCTCTCGATTGGAGTAGTGACTGGGAGGAACATTTGCCGCTGATCGAATTCACGTACAACAACAGTTGGCACGCGTCGATTCGGATGGCACCGTATGAGGCGCTTTATGGGCGGCGATGTCGATCACCGATTTGTTGGAATGAGGCGTCCGATTTGGTCGGGACTAAGCCGGATGTCGTTCTAGAGACGAGGCGGAAGATAGAATTAATTCGGGAACGGATGTTGACTGCCCAGAGTCGACAGAAGTCGTATGCCGACGTCCGTCGTCGACCTTTGGAATTCGAGGTGGGAGACCACGTTTTGCTAAAGGTGTCGCCGACGAAGGGAGTTTTTCGTTTCGGGAAGAAAGGAAAGTTGAGTCCGAGATTTATCGGCCCCTTCGAGATCCTCGAGCGAGTCGGTGGGTTGGCATACCGTTTGGCGTTACCTCCGGCCTTGAGTCATGTTCATAGTGTTTTTCATGTTTCCCAGCTGAGGAAATATGTCCCGGATCCTACTCACATCATCGATTATGGTGAGATTGATGTCGCCAAGGATGTTACTTTTGAAGAGCGTCCTTTGAAGATTTTGGAGCATCGTGAGAAACGACTGAGGCATAAAACCATCCCTTTGGTCAAGGTGCAGTGGTCGAGACACGGTGTCGAGGAGGCAACTTGGGAAACCGAGGATAGCATGCGCACTAGGTACCCCGAGTTGTTTGTTTCTTAAGTTTCGGGACGAAACTTATTTTTAGAGGGGTAGAATGTAATATCCGTATTTTTCTTTCCCTTGTATTTTCGTTTTTGGTGTATTTCTCGATCGTAGTGACCCTCGTGTACTTTTCAGCGTGTCCTTCCTGTCAAACTGTTGAACTGTATTCTCGTTATTGTTGTGCGGAACCGCCGTTTCGGGGTTGCCGTGGATCCGTTTCGTGTTGTTGGTTCCCAAATATTGATTCCTATCGTTTTATTCTCCTTCCGGATCATTTTTATCATTTTGGGACCCAAAAAGGGGTGTGGGCCGCGGCACAAGGTGCGTGCGCCGCGGCACACAAATTTCTCCAAATGTTGGTCGAGCGATCTGTACTGTGTGTCGCGGCACACCCATCCGGTGCCGCGGCACAGTGCCAGGCCAGTGCCGCGGCACACCTGTCCGGTGCCGCGGCACACTCGTGTGTCTTCCGCGACCAAAACCCAATTGTACCGTGTGCCGTGGCACACGCAGGCTGTGCCGCGGCACAATGCCAAAACCTGGGAGTAAATTTTCGGCCTGTGCCGCGGCACACGAAGCGGTAATTGCGCAGTCTCGTCCTTATTAGACGAGATCGGTCGTCTCCTCCCCCATTTTCACCTGCATCGCGAGAGAGAGTGAGAGAGAGGGGGAGAGTTCTTCATCCTTATACATTGGGGGGTTGATTTTCACCATTTTTCTTCGGTAGTGAAGCCCGGGCAATCAATCTAACGCGTGTTCTACGGATCTTAGTACTCGAATCTTCCAAGGTAATATTCTAAAACCCTATTTTCGATTAATTTGGGGGTTTTGGGATTTTCTTCCGATTAGTTCCGTTTTGTTGGTGGATTCATGATGTATACGATTAATATTGTTAGTATCTTTAGTTTTCCTACGGATTCATGGATATTTTGTGGATTTTTACAGAATCGAGAGGGTTTGGTTGTGGTCCGCCCTCGTTGTTATTTTGGTACAAATATACATGAATCGTAGGCGGGTTTCCGGGTGTATTCTATTTCCGTAATCGTCTAGAGTTGGTTGTGATTGTGTTATTCGAATCGTTAGGTTCATTTTCGTCGGTTCCTCGTGGTTGTGCTTGATTCTTCCGTTCCGTTCGTGTCATCGTCTATTTAATCGAGGCAAGTATCCTTATGAACTTACAATCTTGACATAGTAGTTTTGTATGAGACATTGTGTGTGTGTGTATGCTCACTGCGGGTTAGACCCGACGGGGTCTCGGTAGGGCTCCACGAAGCTGTGGAACCGCGAGCTTGCTTTTAACCACTGCGGGTTAGATCCGACGGGGTCTCGGTAGGGATCTACGAAGCTGTGGGTCCGCGGTTAATTGTGGTGCATTTTTACAAATGTGATTTGATATTGGCATTTCCGGAAATGAGTATTTTGGAACTATGTTTTCTTGAATTGCATGCATTACTATATGTGTAAGATGTAAGTCGTTCATCTGGTTACTTGTACTAGCGTAATTGCTAACCCCTCTGGGGACCCGTTTTGGGGAAATTCGTTTTATGAATTTCAGGTCAGGTTCATCGGGACGAGCGGGCGCTGGACCAGTACACGGATGATGGCCATGCGTGATGATTGTGCATAAGTGACGTCTTAATGTCTTTTTGTCTTTTCATCTTTTGTGGTTTTTGAACTAATAGTTGTACTCGAGTACCTAAGAGTTTTTTTTTGTTTTTCCGGATTGTATTGTTGCCTATTGTGTCGGTGTTGATTGATGATGTTGTGTTTGACCGGTTGAACCGGGTGGATCATTCTGTCTTGCGTCTTTATGACGTGGTGTTATTTTATTGTTCCTGTGAGTCGTTGTGTATGATGCTGTCCAGCCTGGTGGGTCCCATATAGGGATTCACGGCGCTGTAATATACCTCGGATATCCTGGGGGTGTTACAATCACAACTTGAAATAATATCAATTATCTCAACACATCTCTAAAATCGAGTCATCACCCAGTTTATTACAAGATAACCACAATATAAATGAATGTTATGATATAATTAGTTTATTCTCGATTGTATCAAATTTATATATTAAATTAAATTTTAAGGTTGTTTGTTATTTATACGGAACAATGTCCAAAATAGGGCTATGCAATGAGACAAAAATGATCATGACCTGACTGAAGCAGAGATTCTCACCGAAAGTAACGTGGAGCACAAAAACGCTAATTACCAAGATGTCAATAACACCTTCTGATCTGAAATTGCCTTTTAAATTCACAAGAACGCAATTTCCCCTCATCGCGTAGTTTGCAATGACGATAAACAAGAGTCAAGGTCAACCTCTCTAACAAGTTGAACTATTTCTTAGAAAACATAGTTTCTGTCATGACCATCTCTATGTTGCTCGGTCAAAAAGTTACTCACCCCAAGGGATCCACCACGATGTCGAATGTAGTATATAAAGAGGTCTTTCGTAATTTTGAAAATAAATTGTACATGTATGTTTATTTATTTCATAA
This sequence comes from Orobanche coerulescens, assembly GCA_033398695.1. Lineage (NCBI taxonomy): Eukaryota > Viridiplantae > Streptophyta > Magnoliopsida > Lamiales > Orobanchaceae > Orobanche > Orobanche coerulescens. The sequence goes on from CM065806.1 coordinate 59,805,133, forward strand.
ATTATTGATCACTCTATTCCTTATTTCTTCGCTTAATCTTTTAAGACACCCAAATTGAAATAACATTTATTTTTATTTTTATAACTTGGATTACAGTCCACGCAACGCACTTTAGTGTTTACTAGTTAAATTAAAAGATAAAGTGTCTTTACTCGGCATAATATCTACAATTCAGAGGAGCCCATTCATGGAACCCATTCATTGCTTGGTAACTCCTTTCTGATTGTGAAGGTATAATTGATTTTCTTTCTTAGTTTTAGGATTCAAAATGTGATTGAAGTCTTCCAAAACTCTGAGAAGTACAAATAGTTTCAGGGTTGGAGGAAGCAAGAAATTAAACACACATCATCATTCAAAAAGAATCCCGCAATCCTAGTCCACAATTATGCTTTGAAAACCCAAGCAAGACAAGCCAAGAATGATGATGAAGAAAATTCCCATCTTTAAATCTCAATTCTCAAGTAAAAGACCAATAAAAACATTATATTGGCTTCAAAACAATAAATGTTAATATATATATATATATTATAGCCGTATATAAGAAGAGGCGATCATTCGTCGCCCGTCTCCTGCTTGCCCTGTCTTCTTCACCTCCTTGCGTCGCAACCTATCTGCTTCGACGGTCCGCGTGACAGCACCTCCTTCATTCCTCTTCCTTACATAGTCTTCTCTTCGCTTTTTATTTCTTTCTTTCTTGTTCACTCACTTCATGCTTCGCTAGGGTACGCTTCACCATCGCCCATCTCCTGCCGCACCGCTTTGCTTCCAGCGGTGTGTTTCATCCTTCCTCTTTGCCTCACACGTCCTCCTCCATTCCCACAATCATGTTCTAGCGGATCGGGATCCCCTTGTGCAACTAATTTTCAATCAAATCTCAAGATTGTACACCATCAATCCGCTAGAAAGCAAAGGCAGTGTTGGTCGCCGGAATTGCATCGCCGGTTCATCGGTGCCCTTCAGCATCTTGGAGGTGCTAAAGGTCCGAAATTCTCTCTATATATATCTTCTTGAAATGTGTGACACTTTTGTTTGATCTTTTAGTTCATATCAAGTGGTTGTCGGAGGTAAAGTTTGGTTGAATTTATGATGATATATAAGCAAAGTGTTTGTTGTTTTTCTGACATTAGTTTAGGTCTCTGTTTGTTCGTGGGGTCCCTCTCCATGTAGAGTAGAATTCCTCCATTATTAGCTGAGATTTTGTGCTTATATGGTATCTTAGATTAGCTACTTTTACTGAAAACAATCAATAATGTTGGTTGGATATTTATTAATTAAATAATCAGTTAGCCTGTTTTCTTGTTGTTGCTTCTCATTTGATTTTGTTCTATGCCTAACAGCTGCTATGCCTAGGCAAATCATAGATCTTATGCAGGTTGATGGTCTCACCAACTACGAAGTGAAGAGTCATTTGCAAGTGTATTCTTTTTCTTTTTAGTATCTTGCATTTTCTTGTTTTGCATATCAGATCATTTAGAAAGTAAATTCTGATGTTCGTGTTTCTTTTCCCTCTAATAATGTTGATTGATTGTTTTCAGAATTATCAGATTCACTCTCGAAGACTCACAGCAAACCCCTCATCTTCTCAATTTGTTGCTATGTGGATGTCCGACAAATCTAAAACTTTATTACACATTCCCATTTTCCCAATTGAAAATAGTAATTTGAATGGAATCAGTGATATTCTTTCTATCTCCAGCTCCACTAAGATTTTTGTAGTATTGATAGTTGATGATTGACTAGAAAGTTTCATAGGCTACTTCCTCTATCATTTTATGGTCAACCACCCAAGTATTTTGAAAAAATACTTAAAACCAATGATATGTTTATTTTTTTATTCAATCAATAAAGCGTTGGACTGTGTGAATTTCAAAAATATGAATTTTGAGTGCTCGTGTTGTTAAGGCAAAGACCTTATTATGTATATATGCTCTCAATGTGTTGTGTGTGTGCCGTTATTGTGTATGTCTTGTAACACCCCCAAGACGTTCAGGACATATTACAGCGCCGTGGATCCCACACTTTGGAATTTACCAGACTAACGTACCAACCCGACATTCGACAACAGACAAACATGATAAACATACACACGATTCCATAATTCGAGACATTCAAAACAAAAGACTGAAATCAACAATACCATTCAATATCAAATCTTCCCCAAAACGGGTACACGAACACGACGATAATAAATCCAAGAAGAAAGTACTCGAGTACTTAAGCAAATGACATGATAAATAAATTTAAAAGACATGACACCAAACGGACGACCATTGAACAGAATCACTCTTGCCCATCATCCTCGTACGGCCTTCATGCTCATTCGCCTCCATGACCTGTACCTGAAACACAAAAGTATTTCCCCCATTTAAGGGGTTAGCGACAACTGCCAATGCAAGTACAATCCATTTGAACTACCATTCTAATCAGATGAAATATGCGCCAAAAATCATCTTAAAAAATATTTATATTCCGGAATATTACGGTGCACAAGCACAAAACACATTTCTCCGACAAAACATTTCAAAAGTTAACCGTTGGTACGAGACTCACGGCCATCGTACCCCGTAGAGGCCCCGTCGGACCATCCCTGGGTGGTTAACCCCAGTTCGTGATACGCACACACACGGAAATACGTATCCCCAGAGTCCCCGTCAGACCATCCCTGGATGAACATACACATATACATCCATAACATACACGGGAAGCCATAATCCAAATACTAGAATATGCAAACAAATGTAAAGTACTTACCTTTGAGACATCTTCGACGAAACGGGAACAAACAACGACTACGATTGACCGGGAGAAAATACGACCGTTCCTAAATGAAGGATTAATACAACTCAGTCCTATACGATAACAATAATCGAATGGAATACGCCCACAACCCCGATTACAGGCTATGACATCATACGTACAATTGATACGGGCGAGGATTTTCACAAAACCTCCCCGAATTAACAATCTACGGATTAAACACAACGGAATCGGATTGGGAATCACCCAATAACAATAATCGATAAGTACAATATAACCGAACAATTCGAGTTTAAATAAGCACAACCCGAAAACCCCCCAAAATTGACAAAGTTAGGGTTCTAAGCCATTTATCTCGGATTCGGACGGTGTAGGATGATTTCGTTGATGATAATATGTTACCACAATACTACGGTGATGGAAAATGAAGAATACGCGGATTGAGAATGGTGGAAATCGCCCCTGGGGGTGTCGCCCGACGAAGAAAAATGAAGGAGATAATGGAAATGAGGTTTCTGACCTCTGCTCGCTGTTTTAAAACAGCGGGCTGTTACGGTCGTAACAAGTGGTGACTTACGGCCGTAACATGGCCAATCTTACGGCCGTAACGAATGGGGTGTTATGGCCGTAACACCCTACTAGACAGCAGTCTGAGAAGCTGCTGTCCAAACCATCCCGAACGACCCCAAAACCCGAACCTGCTAACGAACCAAAAATATGGTTACAAAGTATTCTCGGTGACAAATCTAAGCACTAAAAGGAGACACAATTCCGACTTCCCGAAGGTTCGGAATTCGACGACGGAAGTAAAATTTTCTTATGTTTAAGGAAATTATAAAACGGCCCAAACGTTCGAAAATCACGATACGACGTCGGATTAACAAATCGAAAATCAAAACACGAACAACTCAACCATACTAACTCATGTAAACAAAGAAACAACGAAAACGAACGAGTTTTTCGATAATCGAACGTACATACGACAAGATCATAACATAAGGCAAAATCACGTAAAAACACATCCGAAACTCCACTAAATGGAAAAATACCAAGAACAAAATAGATTCAGAATGTCGAAACGGTTACAAGCGAGTCGATAAAAGTAGACATACACCAAAAATGGAAACTTCTTAAAATGGAAAAGTACGAATATTACATTCTCCCCCTCTAAAAAGAAGTTTCGTCCCGAAACTTTAGAATCAAAAAGCTTGGGGTGTCTCGCATGCATATCCTCCTCCAATTCCCACATTGCTTCTTCCACTCCATGCCTCGACCATTGCACTTTAACCAATAGAATGGTTTTGTGCCTTAACGGTTTGTCCCGATGTTCCAAAATCTTCACCGGCCTCTCCTCAAACGTAACATTCTTATCGATCTCTACGTCCCCGAAGTCAATAACATGAGTCGGGTCCGGAAGACTTCCTCAACTGAGAGACTTGAAATACACTATGCACATGACTCAACGATGGAGGCAATGCCAAACGGTACGTTAACTCGCCAACTCTCTCTAATATCTCGAAAGGTCCAATATACCTTGGACTAAGCTTCCCCTTTTCCCGAAATGGAAAACTCCCTTCGATGGAGACACTCTAAACAATACATGATCCCCCACCTCAAACTCCAAAGGTCGATGCCTCACATCCGCATAAGACTTTTGTCGACTCTGAGCCGCCAACATCCTCTCTCTAATCAACTCGACTTTCTTCCTCGTCTCCAACACAAGATCCGGCTTGGTGCCAACTAAATCGGATGGCTCATCCCAACATAATGGTGATCGACATCGTCGGCCAAAAAGCACCTCGTACGGTGCCATCTTAATCTGTAATATCCGCATTTTTTTATTTTCCTGATATTCTCATTTTTGGTGTATTTTAGTTTTTAGCAACACGCTTGTAACCATTTCGATATTTTGAACCTATGTTATTCTCGGAGTTTCCATTTGGACGAGTTTTGGAGATGTTTTGATATTATTCCGTCTTATATCATGTAATGTTGCATGGACGTTCGATTCTCGTAGAACCCGTTCGATTTTGTAATTTCTTTGGTTGCACGAGTTCGTATGGTTGAGTTGTTCGTGTTATGAGTTTCGGTTTATTGATCCGACGTCGTATTGTGATTTTCGGACGTTTGGGTCATTTTGTAATTTCCTATAAGTTTAGGGAATTTTAATTTCCTTGTCGTTTCTCGGATTCCTCGGTAGTCGGAATTATATTTTCCTTCAGCGCTTAGCTTCGTTGTCGTGATTATTTCATGTTTACGCTTCTGGAATCTTTCTTTGTGTTGCGTCTTGTTTTCGGACCGCCCGATGCAGCTAACTTCATTCAGCAGTGTTGAACTGCTGCATGCATAACGTGCGTTGTGCATACTTTCTTGCGTGCGCTATCGGCACCTTCATAACGTACGTTATAGCTCACCGCTAATGTACGTTATGGATTTCATCAGAATGAACAGATTGTTCTGTCCGAACCATTACGTACGTTAACTCCTTCTGTTACGTATGTAAAACCCATGGTAGCATACGCTAAACTATCCGGCGTAGCGTACGATATCGAACCCAGCGTTGTTGGATAGTGAGTCTGTCCAGTTTTTCCCAGACCCTTACGTACATAAAGATGTTGGTATTATGTACGTAAGCCTCTTGTAGCGTACGCTAGCTGGCTGATGTAGCGTACGCTAGCGACCTCAGTGTTTTAGGATGGATTGTTCTGCCCAGCCATTACGTACGCTAATACTTGAAGGTTAACGTACATAATGAGCATAACGTACGTTAACCAACTCATGTAACGTACGTAACATAGGCCCAGGTTTTATAAACTCGGAGTTGACCTTCACTTCGGCACTTTCTTCATTTGTTCTCCTCCGATCGAGAGCTGCGATCCAAGCGAGGTTTTGAGAAATTCTTCAAGTTTTTCCCATGGAAATCCTTGGGGAATCAAGTATTGTGTTCCTAGTGTAGTTTATCCTCATCGTAATCATCTTCTTCCGTCCGAATCAAGGTAAATCTTCTAAGAACCCTACTTTTGGGTAAATTGGGGGTTTTCGGTTTTATTGTTCGATTCATCCTATGTTGTTGATTAATTCATGATGAATATGATTAATCTTTTTGGTGTTCTTGGTTTTCCTACGGATTCATTGTATATTTCGTGGTATTTTCTTAATCGTGAGGGTTTGGTTGTGGTCCGCCCTCGTTGTTGTCTTGTATGAATATACATGAATCGTAGCTGGGTTTTCGGGTGTATTCCTTTTCCGTATTCGTTTGGAAATGATTGTGATTGTATTCTTCGAATCGTTAGGTTCAGTTCCATTGTTTCCTAGCATTCATTGGTGATTTTCCTTTCCGTTCGTTGCGTCGTCAATTATTCAAGGAAAGTATTTTTGGAAACCTGTATGCTTAACATGAAATGGTAATGTATATTATGTGTGCTTTGCACACCTCGGGAGGGTCCGGCGGGGCCTCGAGGGAATCTATGACTTCACTTTGGATTCACGAGTTTGATTCGCTAGCCAGCTCGGGAGGGTCCTTAGAGGCCTCAAGTGGGATCAGTGGCTTCACCCCGGTCCTAGGCGATGCCTGTGCGTGATTTGTTTTATGACATGGCTAGATCGGTAGGGTCCTTAGAGGCCTCGAGTGGGACCAGTGGCTTCACCCCGGTCCTAGGCAAATTGATTGAATGTTTGTTTCCGGAAAAGACATGTCTGGTTTTTGGTTTTGAAATGAATTTGGTGGATTATACTATGAAATGTGTAAGCGAATGGTTTGCCTTGATTACTTATACTAGCGTAATTGCTAATCCCTCTGGGCACCCGTTGTGGGGAAATTCTTGTTATGGATTTCAAGTTATGATCAACCGGACGAGCGGGCACTGGGACAGTATGAGGATGCCGGCCAGGGTCGTTGACATGTGCATTTGAGTCCTTTTATTTCCGTTGTTCCCTTCGATATGGTTGTTGTCTACTTTATAAACTTATAGATTGTACTTGCGAGTACTTAGGCTTTTCTCTTTGGATTGTGATTTGTATTCATTGAAGTTAATTATGTTGTCGGTGTTGATTATTCCGCCAGTTGTACCGGGCGTGATATTTGATTTTCATCTGGATGATGTGTGTTTTTACCATGGTAATTCGTGTCTAGCCTGGTGGGTCCCATGTAAGGGTCCACGACACTACAATATACCTTGAATATCTCGGGGTGTTACAGAAAATGGTATCGGAGCACTAGGTTTATGAATACCTAGGCTTGTTGGTTATTTGTGTCTAGTTGTGTTTTGTTTTGCACATTGTCACACCGCTGCCAGCCTCTCGGTACTTCCAGTGCTCGTAAGTTTTCCTTACTCGATTCTTTATTTTCTCATACTGTATTTTTGTTTCTTGAATTGTGGATGTTTTTCCTCTCTTAGTTATCATCGAGTTGCTTTTGCTAACACCAGTATGGATGCTGGAAGAGGCCGTGGTCGTGGTCGTGGACGCGGCCGGGGACGTGGGGTAGCCGGTTGGGCGACCACGTCGCATTCTTTGGGAGACGGCAGCACCAGTGACCGACATAGCCATGCTTCTTCTCAAGATGGCGCCGACCTTGGTGTTGCGGCTGTTATGCAACAAATGGTGAACCAAATGGCGACGATAGCCCAGGCGGTTCAGAACCCGAATCCGGCCCATGCTGCTCGGGACGGAGCTGACTGTTGGCTTCAGGATGTCATCAATATCCATCCTCCTTAGTTTATGGGAGACTCAGACCCGATTGGCTGGGAGGGGTGGATCAAGGATATATCCAAGTTCTTTGTTGCCACCAACTGTCCCGAGGACCGCAAGGTCCCTATTGCCCAGTACTTTCTCACTGGAGACGCTACTGATTGGTGGGAGGCCGTTGGGCCTAAGGATCACGTTGCTTCATGGGCAGAATTCAAGGACCTGATGGATACTGAGTATTGCCCGTGGCCGATTAGACAAGCTCGAGTCCATGCCTTCTATGATGCTCAACCACGAGATATTCCTGTCTCTCAAGCTATTGCCGATTTCAACCGGGAGTTGGGCTACGTGAAGACCCAAGTTATCGAGGAGAGCGACAAAATCTTCCACTTTTCCAAGCGGATGAATCTGTCGATTCGGGACTACATGTCTGGGCTCGTATGCACTACCTTGAAGGATTATCAGAGTCGAGCTCTTGCCTATGATATGTCTATAACGGCCAGTGCGGCGGTTCGGGAGAGTAAGAAACAGAAATTTGCCGGAAATTTCTCGGGTCACAAAGGTGGAGGCCAGTAGAAATCTCAGTCTGCAAATATTCCTGGGGGTGGTTCGGCTCGTTTCTCTGGGGTCTATCGAGGTACTGCCAGTGCCTCCGTTTGGGATATCAAATGCTTTAACTATGGCAAGTCGGGCCATCAGAACCGAGAGTATCCTCGCCCACCCTTGACTTGTCATACTTGTGGTCAGTCGGGCCACACGGCTTTCTTTTGTGAGCGGGTAGGACAGCTTCTTGGTGCTCAGGCTTCTTTTCCAGCACCTAGGGAGCCGAGAGTGAAACAGGGCTCGTTTGCTGCATAGTCTCCAGCGAGTGCCAGTCGAGGGAGAGGTCGGAGTCAACCCGCTAAAGGGGGATCTTCCAATGTCGGCTCCGCCCATCCGCATATCTATGAGATGAGGAGGGCCGATGATCCAGCGACCACTGTGGCGACAGGTACCGTTCACATCCATTCCCATCCTGTTAGTGTGCTTTTTGATTCGGGTGTTATGCATTCATTCATCTCTCTGGAGTGTATGCGCCGTTTGAGTCTTGACTGATTGTCGCCCTGCGAGCCTTTCATCGTTAAACTTCCTAGCAGTGATAGAATCATGGGTGATCGAGAGGTCAGAGACTGTTCTGTGTTTATTTGTGAGAGGGCTTGGCTCTCTAATCTTATTGTTGTGGGTATTGAGGGTGAGTATTTGATTCTAGGGGATGATTGGCTCGAGCGGCATGGTGCAATCATGAACTACCGTATGAGGATCATCACCATGCTAGCCGAGGACGGCACCGAGCACTCTTTCGCTGGGCGAAAGAGAAACTAGAAGTTCGTAATTAAGGCCTTGAAGCCGATGAGACTCGTGCGAAAGGGGTGTACTAGTTATTGGTGCTATGCCTTGAAGGAAGAGAATGGTGGAGTCGAGCTTTCGTCGATTCCAATCGTTAGTGAGTTCCCTGATGTTTTCCTGATGAGTTACCGGGGTTGCCACCGAACCATGAGGTAGAGTTTGCTATAGAGTTAGAGCCGGGTGTGGCCCCGATTTCGAAGGCACCGTATCGCATGGCACCTTCAAAGATGGCCGAGTTGAAGAAGCAGTCGAGTGAGCTTCTAGAGTCAGGATATATTCAACCGAACGCTTCGCCTTGGGGTGCACCAATTCTGTTTGTGCGGAAGAAGGATGGTTCACTGCGTTTGTATATCGACTATCGCGAGCTAAACAAGGTGACCATCAACAACAAGTATCCTCTGCCAAGGATTGATGACTTGTTCGATCAGTTGGAGGGAGATGCAGTATTCTCGAAGGCCGACTTGAGATCGGAGTACTATCAGCTTCGGGTAAAGGAGTCCGATGTGCCGAAAACAGATTTTCGGACGAGATACAGACATTATGACTTCGTAGTTATGCCTTTCGGGTTAACTAATGCGCCGGCGGTGTTCATACAGTTGATGAACAAGGTCTTTATCGAGTATTTGGATAAGTGTGTCATCGTCTTCATTGACGATATTCTTATTTATTCGAGGAACGAGGAAGAGCATGCCCATCATCTGCGTATGGTGTTAGACATTTTGAGGACCGAGCGACTCTATGCGAAGTTCTCGAAATGTGAGTTCTGGCTGAAGGAAGTGATGTTTCTGGGTCACGTGATTTCAGCCGATAGGGTCCGTGTGGATCCTCAGAAGGTTGAGGCAGTGTTGGATTGGGCACCGCCCAAGAATGTGAAGGAAGTTCGTAGTTTCTTGGGCTTGGCTGGATACTACTGTAGGTTCGTCGAGGGTTTCTCGAAACTATATCGTCCACTTACAAAGTTGCTCCAGAAGTCCGAGAAGTTCGTCTGGAATGACGAGAGGCAGTCGAGTTTTGAGGAGCTGAAGAGGCGTTTGACTTCAGCCCCGATTTTGGCATTGCCATTTGGCAATGAGGGTTTTTCCGTTTATAGTGATGCTTCGGGTTAGGGTCTTGGGTGCGTGTTGAGGCAGCACGGCAAGACTATTGCGTTTGCATCGAGACAGTTGAGGCCGCATGAGCTTAACTAGCCTACTCACGATTTGGAGTTAGCGGCAGTTGTTTTTGCGCTCAAGATTTGGCGTCACTATCTTTTTGGCTCTGCATGTCAGATTTTTACCGATCATAAAAGTCTGAAGTACATATTTACTCAGTGGGAGTTGAATATGAGGCAGAGGAGGTGGTTGGAGTTGATTAAGGATTATGATCTCGAAATCCTTTATCATCTGGGCAAGGCGAACGTCGTGGACGACGCCTTGAGTCGAAAACCAGTTGCGTTGCGGACGCTTGAGATCCTTATGTCTCAATCTGAGCTTCAGCGGGATTTGATTGAGTTGAGTGTTGAGATTTTGTTGCCTGGAGACGTAGGGCAACTTGGTGCTTTAGAGATTTCGTCGTCTCTAATTGATGAAATTAAACTAAAGCAGCTGGAAGATCCGATGATTATTCAAATCCGAGAGAATGTTCTTAAGGGAAAGTCTTCTGGGTTTGTGATTCATGAATATGGGGTATTGAGATTCTAGAGTCGTTTGTGTGTGCCGAACGACTCGGAATTGAGGCAGAGTATTTTGCGTGAGGCCCATGCTACAGCTTACTCCGTTCATCTTGGTTCGAGTAAGATGTACAAGGACCTAAGGAGGAATTTCTGGTGGAATGATATGAGGAGGAGGTCGCACAGGTTGTAGCGAGATGTTTGACTTGTAAGCAGGTCAAAATCGAGCACCAGCGACTGGCCAGGTTATTGCAGTCACTTCCTGTTTCGGAATGGAAATGGGAAGATATATCGATGGACTTCATTACGAGTTTGCCGAGATCGAGATCGGGCATGAATATGGCTTGGGTGATTGTTGATCGTCTGACCAAGTCGGCACATTTTCTGGGCATCAAGGATCTTGGGGGCCGAAGAAGTTGGCTCGTGTGTTTATTGCGCAGATTGTGAGGCTTCACGTTACTCCGAAGTCTATTGTCTCGGATCGGGATGGCCATTTTATATCGCACTTTTGGCTGGCAGTGCATAAGGCATTGGGTACTCGTTTGCATTTGAGTACCTCTTTTCATCCTCAGTCAGATGGACAGTCGGAGCGCACTATCTAGACATTCGAGGATATGTTGCGTGCTTGTGCTCTCGACTGGAGCAGTGACTGGAAGGAGCATTTGCCATTGATCGAATTCATGTACAACAATAGTTGGCACACATCAATCCGAATGACACCGTATGAGGCACTTTATGGGCGGCGTTGTCGATCGCCGATTTATTGGAATGAGGCATCTGATTTGGTCCGGACCGAACCGGATATCGCTTTAGAGACGAGGCGGAAGGTGGAATTGATTCGGGAACGAATGTTGACTGTTCAGAGTCGACAGAAGTCATATGCCGCGTTTTGCTAAAGGGGCCGCCAACGAGGGGAGTTTTCTGCTTCTGGAAGAAGGGGAAGTTGAGTCCGAGATTTATTGGACCCTTTGAGATTCTCGAGCGAGTCAGTGAGTTAGCATACCGTTTGGATCTACCTCCGGCCTTGAGTCACGTTCATAGCGTTTTCCATGTTTCCCAGGTGAGGAAATATGTTTCGGATCCTAGTCACGTCATCGACTATGGTGAGATCGATATTGTCGAGGATATTACTTTCGAGGAGCGTCCCTTGAAGATTTTGGAGCACCGTGAGAAGCGACTGAGGCATAAGACCATTACTTTGGTCAAAGTGCAGTGGTCGAGGCATGGTGTCGAGGAGGCAACTTGGGAAATCGAAGATAACATGTGTGCTAGGTACCCCAATTTGTTTGTTTCTTAAGTTTCAGGATGAAACTTATTTTTAGAGGGGTAGAATATAATATTCGCATTTTTTTCTTTTCCCGATATTCTCATTTTTGTTGTATTTTCGTTTTTAGCAACTTGCTTTTAACCGTTTCGACATTTTGAACCTATGTTATTATTGGAGCTCCATATGGACGAGTTTCCGAGATGTTTTGATATTATTCCGTCTTATGTCATGTATTATTGCATGGACATTCAATTCTCGTAGAACCCGTTCTATTTTGTAATTTCTTTGGTTGCACGAGTTCATATAGTTGAGTTGTTCGTGTTGTGAGTTTCGGTTTATTGATCCGACGTCGTATCGTGATTTTCGGACGTTTGGGCCGTTTTGTAATTTCCTATAAGTTTAGGGAATTTTACTTTCCTTGTCGTTTCTCGGATTCCTCGGTAGTTGGAATTGTATTTTCCTTCAGCTCTGGGCTTCGTTGTCGTGATTATTTCGTGTTTACGCTTCTGGAATCTATCCTTGTGTTGCGTCTCATTTTCGGACCACCCGATGCAGCTAACTTCGTTCAGTAGTGTTAAACTGTTGCATGCATAACGTGCGTTATGCATTCTTTCTTGCGTGCGCTATCGTCACCTTCATAACGTACGTTATAGCTCACCGCTAACATACGTTATGGCCTTCAGCAGATTGAACAGATTGTTCTGTCCGAACCATTACGTACATTAACTCCTTCTGTTACGTACGTAAAACCCATGGTAGTGTTAGGAGTATGCTCTCGAATGCCACTCATAGGATGTTGAGTGAGGGCATTGTACTTGTAATTATGTAAATCATTGATATAAGGCAACGAATGTTTCTTTATTTACTGGTAGTTACTGGCATTCCTAACTCGTAAATATACATATAGAAACTAGTCCGTGTATTTGAGAGCAAAACGTTCCACTCCTTATTGGATAAGGGGGTCGGTACTGGAAAGGTTTATAGCTCAAATACTTAATCGTTCGCAAGTCGATGAAACTTGACTGGGCGTTAAGTTTATGTGAAGACTTGTATAACGTGTTCTTTGACATGGAGAGTGCCTGTCGAACGCTAATGTTTAGTGGGAGCACTGTTGGGAGTATGCCCTCGAATGCCACTCAGAGGATGTTGAGTGAGGGCATTGTACTTGTAATTATGTAAATCATTAATATAAGGCAATGGATGTTTCTTTATTTACTAGAAGTTACTGGCATTCCTAACTCGTAAATATACATATAGAAACTAGTCCGTGTATTTGAGAGCAAAACGTTCCACTCCTTATTTGATAAGGGGGTCGGCACTGGAAAGGTTTATAGCTCAAATACTTAATCGTTCGCAAGTCAATGAAACTTGACTGGGCGTTAAGTTTATGTGAAGACTTGTATGACGTATTCTTTGGCATGGAGAGTGTCTGTCGAACACTAATGGTTAGTGGGAGCACACGTTATAGGTATGCTAATTGGATTAGTATACTCGAATCGACTCACCCTCGATTCATCACACGGATTTCACTCCGGGACAGTCAATGACGGAATCGAAAGGTTGTGATAGGTATTCGTGAACCTTCGACTTGAGGATTTAGTAGGGATGTTTTTGTTACGTCAAGATTTTCATTAGAGTAGTTCGACCCTGTAAACCGAAAGGCGGGAGTCAACCTCGACGTGCATCTTGACGGGCAAGTAGCAGGTCCTACTGAATACCAAGATAGAATTCTTTCTCCCGTTAGTGAGCGGGTTATATGTCCTATGCGGTTAATGGCAGATGAGATCATAAGTATTTGGCCAAAGCATTGGAGCTAGTTGTATTAGATACACGACACCTCGATGATCTCGATTTGCATTAACGCATGCATAGCGTCAAGTACAGATAGGGTTTGACTGACTGTGACCCTATAACTTGATCGGGACATTTGAAAGAAGGGTTTATATGTTTACTAGTATTGACGACAGAATGGTTCTTGAATGATCCCAATCATTCGTTCTCAGTTGGGGTACAGTGTAGGCCGCCAGGCTGGCTAGGTGGTGCTACTACTCTTTGGTTCCTCCCATTGCTGACTGAGACGGACCTACCGAGTCGCGCAATAGGATTGACGACAGAATGAATCGAGCTTATTCTCTCATTATGAATATTAGATATTGGATATCTAAATTTGGGATATTAGATGTCTAAATCAATTTATTGGATAAATTAATTTACGGCCTAATGAATTAAATAAATTACTGGGTGATTAACTTAATTCATGAAAATAATTATTTCTTGGAGAAATTAATTATGTTATTATGTATTTGATATGATTAATTAATTAGATTAATTAATTGATATAAATACATCGGAACGGAATCGGAGTTTATCTGTTTGGACTCACGGGAGTCCGAAACGAATCGAACTCATCTGATTCCTTCTAGATGGCCACCCCCTTCCACCTGCTTTCCACTAAGTCTTTATTTCCATTTTATAAATGGAAGACAAAGACTTGGTTGGGGAATCTCTTGTGAGATTGATTGTATCATGTGGGTTGAAGAATAATAAAAGGGAAGACTTCACACTTTATTCTCAAGGTTTTTTCCATCCTTGAGATAAGTGAGTGAGAGAGAGAAAATTGTTTTCTCAATACTCTTCATCTTCTTCTTCATATTTTTCTTGGTGATTCTTAGAGAAAAATCAAGAAATCAAAGAGAGATAGTGAGTTATACACTTAGAGTGTTATAATCACAATAGAAAGCTTCCATCACTTGATTCTAGTCGTAACCTTAGAGGTTAATCGGGTGATCGTCATTCCGTTCGTTTTTCCGGCACGTGGCAAGTAGAGACACGGTATTTTCGGCATTGGATCATCCAAGAGCTTGGAGCGGATTGGATTCGTATAGATCAAGCAAAGCTCGGGGAATAGCTCAAGAGAAGGAATCCATTTAATCAGCGGACTACAAGGGTGAATTTCTATATCTCTTGTGTTTCGTTTTATATATTCGTATATACGTAGCTCGATCGATCCTCGTAGGGATTCGGATCGAATTAATTTTCGTTTTACCGCTTCTGCTGGGCCTTCGTTTTAGGCACCGAATCCCAACAAGCACACGTTATAGTAGGGCTGAGAATCGGGACATCCCGAGGTCCCGGTCCCGAGTCCCGATTGTCCTGGTCTCGAAAATCACCAATTTGGTGGTCCCGGTCCCGGTCCCGTTCGGGACTTCGGGAGTCCCGATTCCCGAAATGGGATAATGGAAGTCCCGGTCCCGATCCCGAGGATAATTTCCCAAAATGTCCCGAATGTCCCGAAATCAGAAAAGAAAAAAATTGATTAAAATTAGAAATTTTAATCGGGACTTCGGGATAGTCCCGATCGAGACTCGGGACTCCCGAGTCCCGAAATTACCAAAACCTCAGGTCCAGGTCCCGGTCCCGTAAAATTCGGGAGTTGGGGTCCGTTTCCCATCGGGACTCGGGACGGGACCGGGACTCGGGATTTCTCGATCCTAAATTCTCAGCCCTACGTTATAGGTATGCTAATTGAATTAGTATACTTGAACTGACTCACCCTCGATTCGTCGCATGGATTTCACTTCGGGATAGTCAATGACAGAATATAAAGGTTGTTATAGGTATTCGTGAACCTTCGACATGAGGATTTAGTAGGAATGTGCTTATGACGTCAAGATTTTCATTAGAGTAGTTCGACCCTGTAAACTGGGAGGCGCGGGTCAACCTCGACGTGCATCTTGACGGAAAAGTAACAGGTCCTACTGAATACCAAGATAGAATTCTTTCTCCCGTTAGTGAGCGGGTTATATGTCCTATACGGTTATTGGCAGATGAGATCATAAGTCTTTGGCCAAAGCATTGGAACTAGTTGTATTAGATACACGACAGCTCGATGATCTCGATTTGCATTAACGCATGCGTAGCGTCAAGTACAGATAGGGTTTGACTGACCGTGACCCTATAACTTGATCGGGATATTTGAAAGAAGGGTTTATACGTATACTGGTATTCACGACAAAATGGTTCTTGAATGATCCCAATCATTCGTTCTTAGTTGGGGTACAGTGTAGGCCGCCAGGATGGCTAGGTGGTGCTACTACTCTTTGGTTCCTCCCATTGCTGACTGAGACGAACCTACCGAGTCGCGCAATAGGATTGACGATGGAATGAATCAGGCTTGTTCTCTCTTTAATGAATATTAGATATTGAATATCTAATTTGGGACATTAGATGTCTAAATTGATTTATTCGATACAGTGATTTACGGCCTAATGAATTAAATAAATTACTGGGTGATTAATTAAATTCATAAATATAATTATTTCTTGGAGAAATTAATTACGTTATTATGTATTTAATGTGATTAATTTATTGGATTAATTAATCGACACAAATACATCGGAACGGAATCGGAGTTTATCTGTTTGGATTCTCGGGAGTCCGAAACGAATCAAACTCGTCCGATTTTCATCTTTGCCGCCCCCCCTCTTTCCACCTACCTTCACCTCTTGTTCTTTTGTGTCCATTTTATAATGGATGAAAAGATTTGTGGGGATCACTCATGTGGCATGAGTTGTCCATCATGTAGGTGAGATTAGAATAAGTAGGGAAGACTTGTATCTCTTATCACCCCATTCATTTCAACGTGAGATTGGTGAGAGAGAGAAAAGAGTTCCCTTTCATAGTCTTTTTCTTCTTCATGTGTTCTTGATAATTTCTTGGAGAAAAATCAAGAAATTAAAGAGAGAAAATTTGATAAACATACTTAGAGTATATTCATCAAATTCAATAGCTTCATCACTTAGCTCTAGCTGTATCCTTCAAGGATAGCAAGGTGATCGTCATCCCGTTCGTTTCTCCGACGCGTGGCAAGTAGAGGCGTTGTATTTTCGATGTTGAATCATTCGAGTGCTTGGAGAGCTTTGGATCGTAGGGAAATTCGTTTAAAGCTTGGGAATACCTCAAGAGAATAAATCCATTTAATCAATGGACTACAAGGGTGAGTTTCTAATATCTCTTGTGATTTCGTTTATATATTCGTATATACGTAGCTCGATCGATCCTCGTAAGGATTCGGATCGAATTAATTTTCGTTTTACCGCTTCCGCCAGGCCTTCGATTTAGGCACCAAATCCCATGCCTTCTATGATGCTCAACCGCGGGATATTCCTGTCTCTCAAGCTATTGCCGATTTCAACCGGGAGTTGGGCTATGTGAAGACCCAAGTTATCGAGGAGAGCGACAAAATCTTCCACTTTTCCAAGCGGATGAAGCTGTCGATTTGGGACTACATGTCTGGGCTCGTCTGTACTACCTTGAAGGATTATCAGAGTCGAGCTCTTGCCTATGATATGTCTGTAACGGCCAGTGCGGCGGTTCGGGAGAGTAAGTACAGAAATCCGCCGGAAATTTCTCGGGTCACAAGGGTGGAGGTCAGTAGAAATCTCAGTCTGCAAATATTCCTGGGGGTGGTTAGGCTTGTTTCTCTGGGGGCTATCGAGGTACTGCCAGTGCCTCCGTTCGGGATGTCAAATGCTTTAAATCTGGCAAGTCGGGCCACCGGAACTGGGAATATCCTCGCCCGCCCTTGACTTGTCATACTTGTGGTCAGTCGGGCCACACGGCTTTCTTTTGTGAGTGGGTAGGACAGCTTCTTGGTGCTCAGGCTTCTTTTCCAGCACCTAGGGAGCCGAGTGTGAAACAGGGCTCGTTTGCTCCATAGTCTCCACCGAGTGCTAGTCGAGGGAGAGGTCGGGGTCAACCCGCTAGAGGGGGATCTTCCAATGTCGGCTCCGCCCATCCGCGTATCTATGAGATGAGGAGGGCTGATGATCCAGCGACCACTGTGGCGACAGGTACCGTTCACATCCATTCCCATCCCGTTAGTGTGCTTTTTGATTCGGGTGTTATGCATTCATTCATCTCCCTGGAGTGTGTGCGCCGTTTCAGTCTTGACTGGTTGTCGCCCTGCGAGCCTTTCATCGTTAAACTTCCTAGCGGTGATAGAATTGTGGGTGATCGAGAGGTTGGAGACTGTTCTGTGTTTATTTGTGAGAGGGCTTGGCTCTCTAATCTTATTGTTGTGGGTATTGAGGGTGAGGATTTGATTCTCGGGGATGATTGGCTCGAGCGGCATGGTGCAATCATGAACTACCGCATGAGGATCATCACCATGCTAGCCGAGGACGGCACCGAGCACTCTTTCGCTGGGCGAAAGAGAAACCAGAAGTTCGTAATTAAGGCCTTGAAGCCGATGAGACTCGTGCGAAAGGGGTGTACTAGTTATTGGTGCTATGCGTTGAAGGCGGAGGATGGTGGAGTCGAGCTTTCATCGATTCCAGTCGTTAGTGAGTTCCCTGATGTTTTCCTGATGAGTTACCGGGGTTGCCACCGAACCATGAGGTAGAGTTTGCTATAGAGTTAGAGCTGGGTGCGGCCCCAATTTCGAAGGCGCCGTATCGCATGGCACCTTCAAAGATGGCCGAGTTGAAGAAGCAGTCGAGTGAGCTTCTAGAGTCGGGATATATTCGACCGAGCGCTTCGCCTTGGGGTGCACCGGTTCTGTTTGTTCGAAAGAAGGATGGTACACTGTGTTTGTGTATCGACTATCGTGAGCTAAACAAGGTGACCATCAACAACAAGTATTCTCTGCCAAGGATTGATGACTTGTTCGATCAGTTGGAGGGAGCTGCAGTATTCTCTAAGGTCGACGTGGGATCGGGGTACTATCAGCTTCGGGTAAAGGAGTCTGATGTGCCGAAAATAGCTTTTCGGACGAGATACGGACATTATGAGTTCGTAGTTATGCCTTTCGGGTTAACTAATGCGCCGGCGGTGTTCATGCAGTTGATGAACAAGGTCTTTATCAATTATTTGGATAAGTGTGTCGTCGTCTTGATTGACGATATTCTTATTTATTCGAGGAACGAGGAAGAGCATGCCCATCATCTGCGTGTGGTGTTAAACATTTTGAGGACCGAGTGACTCTATGCGAAGTTCTCGAAATATGAGTTTTGGCTGAAGGAAGTGATGTTGCTGGGTCACGTGATTTTAGCCGAGAGGGTCCGTGTGGATCCGCAGAAGGTTGAGGCAGTGTTGGATTGGGCACCGCCCAAGAATGTGAAGGAGGTCCGTAGTTTCTTGGGCTTGGCTGGCTACTACTGTAGGTTCGTCGAGGGTTTCTCAAACTATATCGGCCACTTACACAGTTGCTCCAGAAGTCCGAGAAGTTCGTCTGGAATGACGAGAGGCAGTCGAGTTTTGAGGAGCTGAAGAGGCGTTTGACTTCAGCCCCGATTTTGGCGTTGCCATTTGGCAACGAGGGTTTTGCCATTTATAGGGATGCTTCGGGTCAGGGTCTTGGGTGCGTGTTGATGCAGCACGGCAAGACTATTGCATTTGCATCGAGACAGTTGAGGCTGCATGAGCTTAACTAGCCTACTCACGATTTGGAGTTAGCGGCAGTTGTTTTTGCGCTCAAGATTTGGCGTCACTATCTTTTTGGCTCTGCATGTCAGATTTTTACCGATCATAAAAGTCTGAAGTACGTATTAACTCAGTGGGAGTTGAATATGAGGCAGAGAAGGTGGTTAGAGTTGATTAAGGATTATGACCTCGAAATCATTTATCATCTGGGCAAGGCGAACGTCGTGGCCGACGCCTTGAGTCGAAAACCGGTTGCGTTGCGGATGCTTGAGATCCTTACGTCTCAATCTGAGCTTCAGCGGGATTTGATTGAGTTGAGTGTTGAGATTTTGTTGCCTGGAGACGTAGGGCAACTTTGTGCTTTAGAGATTTCTTCGTATCTAATCGATGAAATTAAACTAAAGCAGCTGGAAGATCCGATGATTATTCAAATCCGAGAGAATGTTCTTAAGGGAAAGTCTCCTGGGTTTGTGATTCATGAATATGGGGTATTGAGATTCTAGAGTCGTTTGTGTGTGCCGAACGACTCGGAATTGAGGCAGAGTATTTTGCGTGAGGCCTATGCTACAGCTTACTCCGTTCATCCTGGTTCGGGTAAGATGTACAAGGAACTAAGGAGGAATTTCTGGTGGAATGATATGAAGGAGGAGGTCGCACAGGTTGTAGCGAGATGTTTGACTTGTCAGCAGGTCAAAATCGAGCACCAACGATTGGTCGGGTTATTGCAGTCACTTCCTGTTCCGGAATGGAAATGAGAAGATATATCGATGGACTTCATTACGAGTTTGCCGAGATCGAGATCGGGCATGAATATGGTTTGGGTGATTGTTTATCGTCTGACCAAGTCGGCACATTTTCTGGGCATCAAGGATCTTGGGGCCCGGAGAAGTTGGCTCGTGTGTTTATTGCGCAGATTATGAGGCTTCACGTTACTCCCAAGTCTATTGTCTCGGATCGGGATGGCCATTTTGTATCGCACTTTTGGCTGGCAGTGCATAAGGCATTGGGTACTCGTTTGCGTTTGAGTACCTCTTTTCATCCTCAGTCAGATGGACAGTTGGAGCGCACTATCCAGACATTTGAGGATATGTTGCGTGCTTGTGCTCTCGATTGGAGCAGTGACTGGAAGGAGCATTTGCCATTGATCGAATTCATGTACAACAATAGTTGGCACGCGTCGATCCGAATGGCACCGTATGAGGCGCTTTATGGGCGGCGTTGTTGATCGCCGATTTATTGGAATGAGGCATCTGATTTGGTCGGGACCGAACTGGATATCGCTTTAGAGACGAGGCGGAAGGTGGAATTGATTCGGGAACGGATGTTGACGTTTCAGAGTCGACAGAAGTCATATGCCGACGTCCGTCGTCGACCCTTGGAGTTTGAGGTGGGAGACCACGTTTTGCTAAAGGGCCGCCAACGAGGGGAGTTTTCTGCTTCTGAAAGAAGGGGAAGTTGAGTCCGAGATTTATTAGACCCTTTGAGATTCTCGAGCGAGTTAGTGAGTTAGCATACCGTTTGGCTCTACCTCCGGCCTTGAGTAACGTTCATAGCATTTTCCATGTTTCCCAGGTGAGGAAATATGTTTCGGATCCTAGTCACGTCATCGACTATGGTGAGATCGATATTTCCGAGGATATTACTTTCGAGGAGCGTCCCTTGAAGATTTTGGAGCACCGTGAGAAGCAACTGAGGCATAAGACCATTCCTTTGGTCAAAGTGCAGTGGTCGAGGCATTGTGTCGAGGAGGCAACTTGGGAAATGAAAGATAGCATGCGTGCTAGGTACCCCGATTTGTTTGTTTCTTAAGTTTCAGGACGAAACTTATTTTTAGAGGGGTAGAATGTAATATTCGCATTTTTTTCTTTTCCCGATATTCTCATTTTTGTTGTATTTTCGTTTTTAGCAACTTGCTTTTACCTGTTTCGACTTTTTGAACCTATGTTATTCTTGGAGCTCCATATGGACGAGTTTCCGAGATGTTTTGATATTATTCCGTCTTATGTCATGTATTATTGCATGGACGTTCAATTCTCGTAGAACCCGTTCGATTTTGTAATTTCTTTGGTTGCACGAGTTCGTATGGTTGAGTTGTTCGTGTTGTGAGTTTCGGTTTATTGATCCGACGTCGTATCTTGATTTTCGGACGTTTGGGCCGTTTTGTAATTTCCTATAAGTTTAGGGAATTTTACTTTCCTTGTCGTTTCTCGGATTCCTCGATAGTTGGAATTGTATTTTCCTTCAGCTCTGGGCTTCGTTGTCATGATTATTTTGTGTTTATGCTTCTAGAATCTGTCCTTGTGTTGCGTCTCGTTTTCGGACTGCCCGATGCAGCTAACTTCGTTCAGTAGTGTTGAACTGCTGCATGCATAATGTGCGTTATGCATTCTTTCATGCGTGCGCTATCATCACCTTCATAACGTACGTTATAGCTCACCGCTAACATACGTTATGGCCTTCAGCAGATTGAACAGATTGTTCTATCCGAACCATTATGTACATTAACTCCTTTTGTTACGTACGTAAAATCCATGGTAGTGTTAGGAGTATGCCCTCGAATGCCACAAAGAGGATGTTGAGTGAGGGCATTGTACTTCTAATTATGTAAATCATTAATATAAGGCAATGGATGTTTCTTTATTTACTAGTAGTTACTGGTATTCCTAACTCGTAAATATACATATAGAAACTAGTCCGTGTATTTAAGAGCAAAACGTTCCACTCCTTATTGGATAAGGGGGTCGGTACTGGAAAGGTTTATAGCTCAAATACTTAATCGTTCGCAAGTCGATAAAACTTGATTGGGCGTTAAGTTTATGTGAAGACTTGTATAACGTGTTCTTTGACATGGAGAGTGCCTGTCGAACGCTAATGGTTAGTGGAATCACTGTTGGGAGTATGCCCTCGAATGCCACTCAGAGGATGTTGAGTGAGGGCATTGTACTTGTAATTATGTAAATCATTAATATAAGGAAATGGATGTTTCTTTATTTACTGGAATTTACTGGCATTCCTAACTCGTAAATATACATATAGAAACTAGTCCGTGTATTTGAGAGCAAAACGTTCCACTCCTTATTTGATAAGGGGGTCGGCACTGGAAAGGTTTATAGCTCAAATACTTAATCGTTCGCAAGTCGATGAAACTTAACTGGGCGTTAAGTTTATGTGAAGACTTGTATGAAGTGTTCTTTGACATGGAGAGTGTCTGTCGAACACTAATGGTTAGTGGGAGCACACGTTATAGGTATGCTAATTGGATTAGTATACTCGAATCGACTCACCCTCGATTCGTCACACGGATTTCACTCCGGGACAGTCAATGACGGAATCGAAAGGTTGTGATAGGTATTCGTGAACCTTCGACTTGAGGATTTAGTAAAGATGTTCTTGTGACGTCAAGATTTTTATTAGAGTAGTTCGACCCTGTAAACTGAAAGGCGGGGGTCAACCTCGACGTGCATCTTGACGGGCAAGTAGCAGGTCCTACTGAATACCAAGATAGAATTCTTTATCCCGTTAATGAGCGGGTTATATGTCCTATGCGGTTATTGGCAGATGAGATCATAAGTCTTTGGCCAAAGCATTGGACCTAGTTGTATTAGATACATGACAGCTCGATGATCTCGATTTGCATTAACGCATGCATAGCGTCAAGTACAGATAGGGTTTGACTGACAGTGACCCTATAACTTGATCGGGACATTTGAAAGAAGGGTTTATACGTTTACTGGTATTCACGAAAGAATGGTTCTTGAATGATCCCAATCATTCATTCTCAGTTGGGGTACAGTGTAGGCCGTCAGGGTGGCTAGGTGGTGCTACTACTTTTTGGTTCCTCCCATTGCTGACTGAGACGGACCTACCGAGTCGCGCAATAGGATTGACGACGGAATGAATCGAGCTTATTCTCTCATTATGAATATTAGATATTGGATATCTAAATTTGGGACATTGGATGTCTAAATCAATTTATTGGATAAATTAATTTACGGCCTAATGAATTAAATAAATTACTGGGTGATTAACTTAATTCATGAATATAATTATTTCTTGGAGAAATTAATTATGCTATTATGTATTTGATATGATTTATTAATTAGATTAATTAATTGATATAAATACATCGGAACGGAATCGGAGTTTATCTGTTTGGACTCACGGGAGTTCGAAACGAATCGAACTCGTCTGATTCCTTCTAGATGGCCACCCCCTTCCACCTACTTTCCACTAAGTCTTTATTTCCATTTTATAAATGGAAGACAAAGACTTGGTTGGGGAATCTCTTGTGAGATTGATTGTATCATGTTGGTTGAAGAATAATAAAAGGGAAGACTTCACACTTTATTCTCAAGGTTTTTTCCATCCGTGAGATAAGTGAGTGAGAGAGAGAAAATTGTTTTCTCAATACTCTTCATCTTCTTCTTCATATTTTTCTTAGTGATTCTTAGAGAAAAATCAAGAAATCAAAGAGAGATAGTGAGTTATACACTTAGAGTGTTATAATCACAATCGAAAGATTCCATCACTTGATTCTAGCCGTAACCTTAGAGGTTAATCGGGTGATCGTCGTTCCGTTCGTTTTTCCGGCGCGTGGCAAGTAAAGACGCGGTATTTTCGGTGTTGGATCATCCAAGAGCTTGGAGCGGATTGGATTCGTATAGATCAAGCAAAGCTCGGGGAATAGCTCAAGAGAGGGAATCTATTTAATCAGCGGACTACAAGGGTGAGTTTCTATATCTCTTGTGTTTCATTTTATATATTCGTATATACGTAGCTCGGTCGATCCTCATTGGGATTCGGATCGAATTAATTTTCGTTTTACCGCTTCCGTTGGGCCTTCGTTTTAGGCACCGAATCCCAACAAGCACACGTTATAGTAGGGCTGAGAATCGGGACATCCCGAGGTCCCGGTCCCGAGTCCCGATTGTCCCGGTCCCGTTCGGGCCTTCGGGAGTCCCGATTCCCGAAATGGGATAAATGGAAGTCCCGGTCCCGATCCCGAGGATAATTTCCCGAAATGTCCCGAAATGTCCCGAAATGTCCTGAAATCAGAAAAGAAAAAAATGATTAAAATTAGAAATTTTAATCGGGACTTCGGGATAGTCCCGATCGAGACTCGAGACTCCCGAGTCCCAAAATTACTAAAACCTCAGGTCCAGGTCCCGGTCCCGATCCCGTAAAATTCGGGACTCAGGGTCCCGTTTCCCATCGGGACTCGGGACGTGACCGGGACTTGGGATTTCCCGATCCTAAATTCTCAGCCCTACGTTATAGGTATGCTAATTAGATTAGTATACTTGAACTGAATCACCCTCGATTCGTCGCATGGATTTCACTCAGGGACAGTGAATGACAGAATATAAAGGTTTTGATAGGTATTCGTGAACCTTCGACATGAGGATTTAGTAGGGATGTGCTTATGACGTCAAGATTTTCATTAGAGTAGTTCGACCCTGTAAACTGGGAGGCATGGGTCAACCTCGACGTGCATCTTGACGGGCAAGTAGCAGGTCCTACTGAATACCAAGATATAATTCTTTCTCCCGTTAGTGAGCGGGTTATATGTCATATACGGTTATTGGTAGATGAGATCATAAGTATTTGGCCAAAGCATTGGAGCTAGTTGTATTAGATACACGACAGCTCGATGATCTCGATTTGCATTAACGCACGCGTAGCGTCAAGTACATATAGGGTTTGACTGACCGTGACCATATAACTTGATTGGGACATTTGAAAGAAGGGTTTATACGTATACTAGTATTCACGACAGAATGGTTCTTGAATGATCCCAATCATTAGTTCTTAGTTGGGGTACAGTGTAGGCCGCCAGGATGGCTAGGTGGTGCTACTACTCTTTGGTTCCTCCCATTGCTGACTGAGACGAACCTACCGAGTCGCGCAATGGGATTGACGACGGAATGAATCAAGCTTGTTCTCTCTTTAATGAATATTAGATATTGAATATCTAATTTGGGACATTAGATGTCTAAATCGATTTATTGGATAAATTGATTTATGGCCTAATGAATTAAATAAATTACTGGGTGATTAATTTAATTCATAAATATAATTATTTCTTGGAGAAATTAATTATGTTATTATGTATTTAATGTGATTAATTTATTGGATTAATTAATCGACACAAATACATCGAAATGGAGAGTTTCTCTGTTTGGACTCTCGGGAGTCCGAAACGAATCAAACTCGTCCGATTTTCATCTTTGCCGCCCCCCCTCTTTCTACCTACCTTCACCTCTTGTTCTTTTGTGTCCATTTTATAATAGATGAAAAGATTTGTGGGGATCACTCATGTGGCATGAGTTGTCCATCATGTAGGTGAGATTAGAATAAGTAGGGAAGACTTTTATCTCTTATCACCCCATTCATTTCAACGTGAGATTGGTGAGAGAGAGAAAAGAGTTCCCTTTCATAGTCTTTTTCTACTTCATGTGTTCTTGATAATTTCTTGGAGAAAAATCAAGAAATCAAAGAGAGAAAATTTGATAAACATACTTAGAGTATATTCATCATATTCAATAGCTTCATCACTTAGCTCTAGCCGTATCCTTGAAGGATAGCAAGGTGATCGTCATCCTGTTCGTCTCTCCGGCGCGTGGCAAGTAGAGGCGTTGTATTTTCGACGTTGGATCATTCGAGTGCTTAGAGTGCTTTGGATGGTAGGGAAATTCATTTAAAGCTTGGGAATAGCTCAAGAGAAGAAATCCATTTAATCAACAGACTACAAGGGTGAGTTTCTAATATCTCTTGTGATTTCGTTTATATATTCGTATATACGTAGCTCGATCGATCCTCGTAAGGATTCGGATCGAATTAATTTTCGTTTTACTGCTTCCGCTGGGCCTTCGATTTAGGCACTGAATCCCAACAGTAGTATCGGAGCGTAGGTCTTGCGATCGTATATACGATATTAACATTTGGAATGCTTGATTAGATGGTGAATGATTTGGAATCATTTTAGTCATAATCGTGGTATATGTTTTACGTTCGTTGTAGTTATATTTTTCATAAGTTTATGTCTAAATATAAATCTTAATTTCTTGGAAATGTGATTTATATTGAAGATATGAATGTTGGAAAATATAGATATTGGATATCCGGTCGAAAAACTAGCCCCGAATTGTCGTCGGACGATTCGGGAGTGGTCCGGAAGCAGGGGGCCGCGGCCCAGGGCTGTTGCAGCCCAGGTTGAACTTTCTGGACTGGGGGCCACGGCCCAGGGCTGCTGGGCAGCCCTACTGCTGCCCAATGTTGTTTTCGGGCGCGGTCCAGCCCTCTTCGGACCCGTTTCGGGCTTGTTTTCTTTGTGTATTCCTAAAAATGATCTCCTACATTTTAAATTGGATTTAATATGATTAAAATGATTTATGGTATTTCATTTTATTAGGGAAAATTGATTTATTGGAATACTTGTGATCGACCGAATTATTTTGAACGTTTTCATATTACTGATTGTGTGAATCGATTGGATCGGTTCGTGTTGTTGATTGTATCAATGTATCTCTACGCTTTCCGTTTCTATAGTATTTATTGGATGAATGCTTTTGAATGGGGATGTAGTTCGTGGACTTAGTTTTAAATCGTTCGTTTGATTCGATTGGGTTGTAAAGGCCGTTTTGAGCCTATTTATTTTACTAGAAATATTTGTATCTAGGACGCAATTTTCAATGTAAAATTTATATGTAATGATGAAGACCGGAGGAAGATCCGTTTCGAGAAGACGAAGATTCAAGATGAAGACTTGTAATTAGATTACGGAGTTTTTGTTTTCTAGGAACGGTCCATGAACCACATGTTGGTAGCAACTAGGTTGTATATGGTTGATTCATATTGTATGAATGCCACAAACGCGCTTAAATGATTAACGTGAAAAGTGTAACGTTAATCGCGAAAATTCTCCCACGAAAAATTATTAAGTTTATAAGGTTTCAAGGTTTTCCTTCCCTCCATAGAGCTTTCGGGAAATTGAAATCCAAACCGGATGTGCTATGCTTCCGAGTTATCGGGGTAGCCGTTCGGGGAGGATGGATAAATTATCGGGAGCGCATTGGATGCCTTCGGTTGGAGCAAATTTTATCCCTAGAAACCTGATAGGTTGTCGGATAAGATTCAGTTGTGAAACTGATTTGCGTCGATGGTATAAACTTAACTTGTTCATAAACCATAGAAACCGTATAGGTTGAGGGGAGTGAACAAGGGGAAAAAGAAGATCAAATCATCCATTAGATGGGTTGGTGTTGGACACCACTTTATGAAAATTAATAAACTAGAAACCTGTTTGGTTGCCCTCTATTAAGATTTATAAAGAACTCGATCACACTATGAAGTAGAGTGACGATACTTCCAGATTTCACATGGGAGTGTGTTATTCCGATAAAAAATAGTCGGAGCTGGGTAACAAGAATAGAAAAGACCTTAATTCTATACTCAGAACATAATTTAACGAGTTATTAATTAATCTGTTATACTTAATGCAGACATAACTCTCAATATGACTATGAATCCACTCGCAATTCTACTCGAGAAGAACACCCTGATTGGACCTAACTTTGTGGACTGGCTCCACAATCTGATGATTGTCCTCAGTATAGAGGCACTGGGATATGTCTTGGAGACGGACATTCCGGCGCCTCCTGTGCGGACCAGAGCCAATCAGGAAGAGATTGAAAACCACGAAAAGTTGGTTAAGGATGACGTAAAAGTCTGTGCTTACATGATGGCTTATATGTCTAATGAGCTTCAGAGAGCTCATGAGAAAATGACTTCTGCTAGGCAGATTCTATCTCACTTAACCGAGCTTTATGGTGAGCATAGCGGAACTGCTAGATATGAGATATCCAAGCAACTGTTCAGTGCAAGGATGAAGGAAGGTGAGAAGGTTGGGGAACACGTCCTCAAAATGATATCCATGATCGAGAGATTTGAGGCTCTTGATTTTAAAATTGATACTTCTCTCCAAATCGACCTTATCCTTCAGTCTCTCCCTGATTCCTTCTCACAGTTTGTTATGAACTTCAACTGCAATGAGATTGCATGTAATTTAGCTGGGCTAATGAACAAACTTGTGACCGCTCAGTCTCAGAGGAAGACTCCGCGGATGAAGGAGTCTGCTCTTGTGATTTCTTCTGGACCTCGGAGGTCTAAGAATAAGAAGTAAAAGACCAGGAAGCAGACTGGACCACATGTCAATGACTTCAAGGGAAAGGGCAAGGCCCCGATAATTCCGAAGAACAAGAAGAAGAAGGGTGCTTGTCTCAAGTGCGGTGAGCTGGGCCACTGGGCTAGAGACTGTCCGATTCTTCATGGCACTTCAGGTACAGAACTTTTAGTTTTGGAAATAAATTGTTCTGCTACTGTATTTTCTACTTCCTGGATACTGGATTCTGGTGCTAGTTCTCATATTTTTACCATGAATCAGGATCTGGAACAAAGTAGGAAGCTTGGAGCTGGAGAAGTTATGATCACAGTCGGACGCGGGCATAGTGTCGAGGCGACCGACGTAGGATCACTTCTTTTGGGTTTAGAATCTGGCTTTGTTTTGACTTTATAAGATGTACTTGTTTTGCCCAAGGGGCACAAAAACATTGTATCCATTCTGGTCATGGACCGAAAAGGCTTTTCATTTTCCATTGGTGATAGTTCCTGCAAAATTTATTTCAAAAACAAACTAGTGGGTACTGCTACATTGTTAAATGGATTGTATCATCTAAATCTCAGCAACAAAGTAGTTGTGAATACTATGACTAGAAAACGTGGTAGGGATGAAACCAATCAAGTTTTGAAATGGTATCTTAGACTTGGTCATGTTGGTCAGACCAAGGTTTACAAGATGGAAAAAGATGGACTTATGGGTCCATTGGGATCGGATCCCTTTCCTACTTGTGAATCTTGCCTTAAAGGCAAAATGACTAAGTCCCCCTTCACAGGGACTTTTGAAAGAGCCGCTGACAAACTGGGATTAATCCATACCAACGTATATGGTGCTTTGGAAGCAACACGTGACGGATATCAATATTTCATTACGTTTACAGATGATCATACTAGGTATGGTTATGTATACTTAATGAAACATAAATCCGAGGCCTTTGAAAAATTCCAGGAATTCAAGGCCCTAGTCAAAAAATAAACTGGTAATCATATCAAAGCACTTCGGTCGGACCGAGGTGGCGAGTATATGAGTACGGAGTTTGATGAGTTCCTGAAGGAACATAGAATAGTTTCACAACTAACACCTCCAGGTACTCCTCAGTTAAATGGTGTGTCAGAAAGAAGAAACCGGATCATGTTGAACATGGTCTGTTCCATGCTGGGCTATACTCACTTACCGATTTACCTGTGGGGGTATGCACTCCTAACTGCCGCTTACATCTTGAACAGATGTCCTTCCAAATCCGTTCCTAAAACTCCACATGAGATGTGGGAGGGAAGGAAACCAAGTCTTAATCATATTAGGATTTGGGGATGTCCCACCTATGTCAAGAAGACTAAGGTGGAAAAGTTGGAAGCGAGGTCCGCGAAGGGACGTTTCATTGGATTCCCGTCCGGGACGATGGGTTATCTATTCTACATACCCGAAGATCGAAAGATCATTATTGCTTTACAAGCACACATCCTGGAAGATGAGTTCATTCAGGAATGCGGGGCAGGTAGAAGTATTTCTTTAGAATAATATAATGAAACTCCTCGGGAGACATCTGTGCAAGAAACTGGAACCGAACCTTCTGAAACACAAAGTACAACCACCTCGTAGGTCTAGTAGGGTGTCTCACTTACCTGAGAGGTATGGGCTTATGCACTTGGAGGAGCTGGGTCTCCATGAGGTTCCAAGTGATAGCCAAGAGACCAACCCAACGACCTATGACCAAGCGATGGTGGATGTAGACTCCGCGAAATGGCATGAAGCTATGGAAGCTGAGATAGACTCGATGCATGTTAATCAGGTCTAGACTCTAGTAAACCGCCCCAAGGGCATAGTGCCTATTAGGAACAAGTGGATCTACAAGAGAAAGACTGATGGTGATGGCAAGGTTAACGCCTATAAGGCCAGGCTTGTGTCAAATGGGTTATACCTAGAAGGAAGGGATCGATTACCATGATACCATCTCGCCCATAACCATGATCAAGTCTATTCGCATGATGCTTGCTATAGCTGCCTACCACGATTATGAGATATGGCAAATGGACGTAAAGACGGCTTTCCTTAATGGATTCCTCGAGGAGGAAATCTATATAGAGCAGCCTAAAGGCTTTGTGTCCGAAGTTGAAATTCAGAAAGTGTGCAAGCTTCAGTGTTCCATTTATGGACTGAAGCAAGCGTCGCGTAGTTGAAACCTTCGTTTTGACGAGGCAGTCAAAGAGTTTGACTTCGTGAAAAATGAAGAGGAACCTTGTGTATACAAGAGGGTTAGTGGGAGCAAGATCGCATTCTTAGTACTTTATGTGGATGACATTCTACTAATAGAAAATGATGTGGGAATGCTCAGTTCTGTTAAAGCTTGGCTTTCGAGTAATTTCTCCATGAAAGACTTGGGAGAAGAAACCTATATTCTTGGAATTCGACTCTACCGGGATAGAGCAAAGAGAACAATAGGTCTTTCCCAAGCCCTCTATATAGATAAAATCTTAAAGAGATTTAAGATGGATGATTCTAAAAGAGGGTTCCTACCGATGCAACATGGAATAAAACTCTCCTTGAAGATGTGTCCTAAAAGTGAGGAACAACGAAAGAAAATGAGTAATATACCATATTCTTCGACCGTGGGTAGCCTTATGTATGCTATGTTGTGTACGAGACCTGACGTTGCGCATGCTGTAAGCGTGGCGAGTAGATTTCAGGCAAACCCAGGTAGGGAACATTGGACTGCCGTAAAGAACGTTCTCAAGTACTTAAGAAGGACTAGAGATATGGATCTGATGTATGGCGGTGGAGAATTGAATGTGGTGGGATTCACTGATTCGTACTTCCAAGGACTGAAGGACAATTCGATGTCTACTTATGGATACATATTTACTCTTAATGGAGGAGCAGTATCTTGGCGTAGCGCCAAGAAAAGCGCGACTGCTGATTCCACCTGTCAGGCTGAGTATCAGGCAGCCTCTGAGGCTTCCAATGAAGGGTTCTGGATTAAGAAGTTTCTGGGAGAACTTAAAGTGATACCATGTGCTGAGCTTCCTGTTCCGCTGTACTGTGACAACGATGGAGCTGTAGCACAGGCCTAGGAGTCGAGGTTTCACAACATCACCAAACATATTTAGAGGATGTATCATCTCATAAGAGAATTTGTTCGCAAGGGATACATTGTGCTGCACAGAGTAGACTTGTCCGACAACGTCGCTGATCCACTGATCAAGCCACTTTCTTAGACTAGCTTGGAGCGTCATCTGGAGAACATGGGTATTAGATAACATAGTGTGTGGCATTGAGTGCAAGTGGGAGATTGTTAGGAGTATGCCCTCGAATGCCACTCAGAGGATGTTGAGTGAGGGCATTGTACTTGTAATTATGTAAATCATTAGTATAAGGCAATGGATGTTTCTTTATTTACTGGTAGTTACTGGCATTCCTAACTCGTAAATATACATATAGAAACTAGTCCGTGTATTTGAGAACAAAACGTTTCACTCCTTATTGGATAAGGGGATCGGCACTGGAAAGGTTTATAGCTCAAATACTTAATCGTTCGCAAGTCGATGAAACTTGACTGGGCGTTAAGTTTATGTGAAGACTTGTATAACGTGTTCTTTGACATGGAGAGTGCATGTAGAACACTAATGGTTAGTGGGAGCACACGTTATAGGTATGTTAATTGGATTAGTATACTCGAACTGACTCACCCTCAATTCATCGCACGGATTTCACTCTGGGACAGTCAATGACGGAATCGAAAGGTTGTGATAGGTATTCGTGAACCTTCGACATGAGGATTTAGTAGGGATGTGCTTGTGACGTCAAGATTTTCATTAGAGTAGTTCGACCCTGTAAACCGGGAGGCGGGGGTCAACCTCGACGTACATCTTGACGGGCAAGTAGCAGGTCCTACTGAATACCAAGATAGAATTATTTCTCCCGTTAGTGAGTGGGTTATACGTCCTATGTGGTTATTGGCAGATGAGATCATAAGTCTTTGGCCAAAGCATTGGAGCTAGTTGTATTGGATGTTGGAACAATAATTTTTAGGTCATTTTATACATTTTGATGATGTGTTATTAAAACCAAAATTTACTTAAAACATATTTTCCTTCAGTTAACGTACGTAAAACAAACCATCTTAACGTACGTAACATTCATAGTTGTTTGCAAGAATTTCAGTACAGTTAACGTACGTAACTCGCCTATCATAACGTACGTAACACTCATTGTTTTCATAAGTTTTTCTGTACAGGTAACGTACGTAACCAGCTCTAGCTAACGTACGTAATGTTTGAAATATTCTGACCATTAGAAAAGTCATTAGCCGTTACAACAAGTCGTCACACTCAACGGATCTCTGACTGGAAGATTACGTACGTAACCATACAATACGTAACGTACGTAACGTAAATTATCAGATCTCACTGAACCAGTTCTTCACTGATCGTTACGGCCGCTACACAAAGCATATAACGTACGTAATGTTCGTAATGTACGTAACCAACAGCGCCTAACGTACGTAAGCAGTGAAACTGTTCCAATGGGAGAATGAGCTCAAGAAGGCTATAAATAGCTCACTTCAAGGAGATGGAACACACACAAGTATTCTGAGCTTCCAAGCATACTCAAGCAATTCCAAGCATATATTTTGAGAGTTATACCTATTCCATATTGTGATACGAGAAGATTTTTTCTATAATTTCCAATCTTCATTCTTGTATCAAAGAGAGATATATTGTGTAAAGTCGAGTTCCTACTCGCATTCGTTTTTGTAAAGGTTATCTTGTACCCGGAAAAACAAGAGAGTTTTTAGTGAGGTTGTTCTTGAGCCCGGAAATCAAGAAATTGTAAGAGTTGGCACTAAACTATAAAGTTCATTCTAAGTTCTAAGAAAAGTCCTAGTCGATAAAACTAGGTAGGGGACGTAGGCTTCGTTAATAGCCGAACCTCTCGAACAATTTCTTGTGTTCTTTCTTTTCAGCATTTTAATTACTCCGATATTTTTGCTTCCGCAAAAAAAGAGTTCAATACTCTTATCCGCACTATTCAACCCCCCCTTCTAGTGGCGGTACCAATCTAACAATTGGTATCGGAGTAGTCTCTTTATCACCGGTTCAACACCCGCTAGAGAAAAGATCCATAAATGGCCTTTATCCACTCCTCCGTTGAAGGCAACGCTCTCAATCGCCCTCCCTTCTTCGATGGTTCAAACTTTATGACATGGAAGAAGAAGATGTCCATATTCATCCGAGCTCACGACATTGAAATATGGAAGGTCATTGCCCTTGGACCTACCATTCCTAAGAAGACTGATGGCTCTCTCAAAAGTTTTGAAGAGTACGACGATGCCGACTGGAAGAACGATCACTTCAATAGTAAAGCCACTCAAATGCTTTATTGTGCTCTCAATCCAGAAGATCACAATAGAATTTCTTCTTGCGAGACGGCGAAAGAAATCTGTAAAATGTTAGAGATCACCCATGAAGGTACGAGTCAAGTTAAGGAAACTAAAATCAATATGCTTCTTCACGATTATGAACTCTTCACCATGAAAGAAGAAGAAAGCATTACCACTATGCTTGACCGTTTCTCGGCAATCACTAATGGGCTAGCTTCATTCGGGAAACCGATATCAAGTAGTGATAAAGCCAAAAAAATCCTTCGGTCTCTACCAAGAGAATGGGACGCCATCACATACGGCTATCATGGAGTCAAAAGACCTCAACACCATAGAATTCAGCGCTCTCATCGGATCTCTCATTAATTATGAGATTGTCATTAAATCTCGAAGTTTGAAACCAAAACCCAAGGAGAGAGAAAGGACAATCGCCTTCAAAGCCAAAGAAGAAAGCGATCTAGAGGATGAACCTATCTAAGAAGAGGACGAAGAAACCGCCTTTTATGCCAAAAACATAAACAAATTCAAAAATCTTCTACAAAGGCGCCGGAGAGACATCAAGCAAGAATCAAGGGATGAATCCAAAAAGACTCACTTTCCTCAAAACAAAAAGTTCGACAACACTTGTTGAAGGTGCGGCGTTCTAGGCCATTTTGCGAAAGATTGTCGTGCTGCTGCTCCCATAAGTTCATCAAAACCACCTCATGAAAAGTTCAAAAATAAGGAAGTTTATGTCGCCACATGGAGCGATGATGATGAGGATGATGAACCACAAGTCCAAACCAATCTTGCTCTAATGGCCCGCGCATTCAAAGACAGTGACGATGAAGTCGAGGTTAGTGATTCTCATGAAGAACTACTTGATGCTTTTGAATCCCTAAATAATGAATACGAAAAGGCTTGCAATAGTAATAAAGATTTGAAAAAGAAAATAGAACTCATTGAAAATGAAAATGCTAAATTATTGAAAAACAAGGAAGTTTCGATTGATCATACGAATTGTTTGGAAACCGAGAAAATTCTGAGAGATGAATTGCACAAAACTCAGAAAGAGTTAAAACTTTATGTTAAAAAATTCTCATGTGGTAATGACAAATTCGAGCAACTATTATTTGGTCAAAAATTTTCTCTTTCAAAACAAGGACTTGGGTATAATTCATTTCCAATGAAAAAGTCCTTAGAAATTACCACAAAAGATTCGGACATTTTAAAAACGGGAATTCTTTCATGTCCAAAATGTTTAAAACCTGGACATACCGAAACTTACTGTCGTAATTCTAGACGTACAATAAGGATCAAGCAAATTTGGGTACCAAAAGGGACCATCGTTAAAAATCAAGTTTTTGTATCTAACTCCTCAGGACCCAAATTAGCCTGGGTACCTATAAAACGGAAGAAAATTATTTTTGTAGGTACAAGCAAGGAAGACAACACTATCAAATAAATGGTATGTTGATAGTGGATGTTCAAATCACATGAGTGGAAATGAACATCTCTTCACGGAGCTGAAAAAGGAAGATCATGGCTGTGTTACCTTTGGCGATAATAAAAAGGGTCAAATAAAAGGGACAGGTAAAATTGGTAAGAAACCTTTACCTACTATTGAAAATGTTCTATTTGTTGATGGACTTTGCCATAATCTTCTAAATGTTTCCCAACTTTGTGACACTGGTCTTAAATTAATTTTTGAAATTACGCATTGCACGGCAATGAGAAAAGACCAAATCGTTTTTATTGGATTACGTTATGGAAATATTTACATTGTTGATCTCCAAGATGAATCTTCTTTCAACGAAAAATGTCTACTTTCGTACGATGAAAATGCCGTTATTTGGCATCGAAAATTGGGACATGCCTCTTTACCACTTCTTTCAAAATTGGCCAAAAATGATATTGTTCGTGGTCTACCAAAATTAAATTTCAGAAAAGACCACATTTGTGAGGCTTGTATTAAAGGTAAACATGCAAGAGGCTCGTTTAAACCAAAAATGGAAATTTCTACTAGTCGCATTCTTGAATTAATTCATATGGATTTAATTGGTCCATCTCGACATGCCAGTCTAACAGGTAAACTTTATACTTTAGTTCTTGTCGATGATTTTTCGAGATTTACTTGGGTAAAATTCTTAGCCAATAGAGATGATGCTTTTAACGAGTTTGCTAAGTGGTGTAAGGTTACCCAGAAGGAAAAAGAATTACCAGTTATCGCCATTCGAACCGATCATGGTGGAGAATTTGATTCTAATCTCTTTGAAGATTGGTGCGATAAATATGGTATTGGACACAACTTTTCGGCACCTCGAACACCTCAACAAAATGAAGTTGTCGAGAGGAAGAATCGCTCTCTAGAAGAAATGAGTCGGACAATGCTCAATGAGTATGGTCTTCCTAAATATTTTTGGGCCGAAGTCGTGAACACCGCTTGTTATATTATTAATCGTGTCCATCTCAGGAGAAACAAAATGATGACTCCATAAGAGATTTTTAAAGGTAAAAAGCCCAATTTATCTTATTTTCATCCATTTGGTTGTAAAGTGTTTATCCATAATAATGGTAAGGATAATTTAGGTAAATTCGATTCTAAATCAGATATTGGAATATTTCTTGGTTATTCTACTAACAGTAAAGCCTATCGTGTGTTTAATTGTAGAAGAGGCTCGGTAGAAGAGTCCATTCATGTAAAATTCAATGATACAGTTTTACCCCCGAGAAAGGTTGTTTTTGATGATGATGCAGGTATGGTTCCAGCTAACGAAGTATCCGAAATATCAAAGGAGTTGGAGAAACTCGACGTAAGCTCGGACAAGCAGGAGGAAAATTCTTACAACCTTCCTAAAGATTGGGCAAATGTGAAAGACCATCCGATGGAACAAATTCTCGGAAAAATCGATGAAGGTGTACGAACTAGGAGGAATATAAATAATTGTATTAAAAATATTGCATTTATTTCTCTTACAGAACCAAAGAATATCGATGAGGCCATAAATGATAAAAATTGGGCTATTGCTATGCAAGAAGAACTAAACCAATTCGAAAGAAATAATGTTTGGTAATTAGTTCCGGCACCGGTAGACAAATCAATCATTGGTACCAAATGGGTTCATAAAATCAAAACCGATGATGATGGTCTCCCTATTAAAAATAAATCAAGGTTGGTTGCCCAAGGATACAATCAAGAAGAAGGGTTGGACTATGAAGAAACATTTGCTCATGTTGCTCGTCTTGAAGCTATTCGTCTTCTCTGTGCCTTTGCCGCATACAAGAAAATCAAACTCCATCAAATGGATGTAAAAAGTGCGTTCCTAAATGGAATCATCCAGTGTAACACCCCAAACTAGGCGGATATTACAGTGCCGTGAATCCCCGACTGGGACCCACCAGGCAAATGAAAATGATGAATTAAATAATATAATTGTAGTACCGAACCACATTATATTACCAAACACTCCGATGAGGAGTTTAAGTACAACACACCAGGACAATACCGAATACTAGTGTATTTTATATGAAGATAAAATACACCACCCTGAATAAATAAACATTACAAACGGAATTTGCAGCGGAAAATACAAATGACAGAAATAACTGAAATGACTGAAAATGACTGAACAAACGGAATGACTGGGGCCCCCTACTAGTATCACTGGGACTCATCGCCGCCAACATGTTCTTCCCGTGCCTTTGCCTTGCCGTGACCTGAAAACAAAATCCCCCAACGGGGTCAGTTACACAGAACAACAATCCTCAAGAGTTGAAATTACACAATCATGAATTAACTGAAGTGATGAAATATTCTTAATTATGAATTACGCTGAAGAGGAGTACCATAGTACGCCCGTAATGTTCTGTGCAAGTGTACAAGACGAATGTCCGGACACATCCGTCCTTGTACCTAATTAGTCTCACGGAGGTAAGTGTTACCGTGTGCACGGTCCAATGTATCGGTGAACCCAATACATGACCATCGTGTGCCCGACTAAAAATTCCACACAGCCACACCCGGCCACGCAATATGAACCCGGAAGGTCACATGAACGAGAATGACCATGATGAATATCAATGAATAATAATTAGACAAGGCCAAGATGACTCACCGATATGAAAGTAATAGTGATGTGATCGATAACCCAATGAAATGATTTGGAACCGCTGCTCCTCGTGAATGAAATGATTATTCGACAATTACAAGTCTCAAAATGATTATTATTATGATGAATGAATTATGATTATGAGCAATCAACAACAAAAGGAATTGGTATCCTTTAACCGAGTAAGATTTAACTTACGTAATACCGATGAAGAATGTCCGTCCACGAACAACGCCCTAACCAAGATACCGATCGCTCGAACAACCTTGAATAACAATAATTACCAACAATCGCTCAATACACGTATCAAACAACAAACACGACTAACCCAAGGGTCGAAACAACGATAACAAACTCATAGGCATTCCAACGAATACATAACCGACCGCACAACTTCGAAATATCCAATCCGAATATGTCGAAACCCACACCAAAATGAGTATTTCGAACTAACAAAACACTTCAAGGATATCAATAATCCATTAGGAATCCATAATTCATGATTATAACGACATCAATCGGAAAATCCTCAATTAACCGAAGTCAACCCCAAGGGTTCTTGAAAACAATTCCGAAAATAACCATTAAATCCGTAGGAATATATTTATCCAAGTAGATAATCCATAACTTAACATATCCCAATGATAATCCAAGCTTACACGAAGAAATCGGAAGGAAATCCCAAAAATCAAATTCTAGATCCAAGAGATTAATACCTTTGATTCGATGTGATGAAGATGATGAGATGATGATAAATTCAACTCAAAGACTTGAAGATGATGATCGATGATTACACCTCGAAGAATCCTCCGGATCGCTCTAATCGCCCAAAAATACCGAAGGAATGAAATGAGATGAAAAATGACGAACTCGACTAAACTGCCGAATTTATACTCCCAGTTAGCGTGCGCTAGCCCTTGTGCATAGCGTGCGCTAACGAGTAATTTGGGTAGTCCAAGACTCCACCGTCCGAACACGGTAGCGCGCTACGTACCTATTTGTAGCGCGTGCGCTACGGCCATACTACTAGCGTGCGCTAATATCCATTGTTAGCGTGCGCTAGCGAAATATTTGACGCCCGATCGGGAGTCCGTAAAAACATCCGCCTCTCCGATCTAACTCGATAGCGTGCGCTACAACCATTACTTAGCGTGCGCTAATATATCGGTTGCGTACGCTAACAACAATGCATAGCGTGCGCTATGAATAAACCCGGTGCGATCCGGTAGCCACTGGACTCAACACGATCCCGCCCCTAGCGCGCGCTACTCCACACATATAGCGTGCGCTACTACGACCCGTTAGCGCGCGCTACTTACCACTCGTAGCGTGCGCTACAATTATTCTCACTGCGATCCGGTACCTTCTGGACTGCAGCCAAGGTAGCCTTAGCGTGCGCTAAAGCTGAGCGGTAGCGTGCGCTACCTATACCCAATTAGCGTACGCTAAAAGGAGTATGTAGCGTGCGCTACTCCTCAAGCACAGCTTGCAACGAAAATGACAATGATGATAAACACGGCACGAAACTCCAATCAGATTAATGATGAATGACGATCGATACTCGATACAATTACTCTGAATGATGAATACCATGACTGAATATGAGTGACAAATGATCAATGATGAATGAAATTACTGAGTAATAATGACTGAATGATAATTACTGAGTGATAATTACTGAGTTACAACTGGGTATTACATACACCCCCCTTAAAAGAGTTTCGTCCCCGAAACTAAGGGTCAAACAACTCGGGATAACTCTCCCGCATACTATCCTCGGTTTCCCAAGTAGCCTCTTCGACTCCGTGTCTAGACCACTGAATTTTAACCAAAGGAATCGTCTTATTCCTCAACCGCTTGATTCGCCGCTCTAAAACTCGCACAGACGCTCCTCATATGAATGATCGTCGCGATCTCGATTCGTCGAATCGAAGTATGTGACTCGGTCGGCAACATACTTCCGCAATGAGAGACATGAAACACATTATGAATTCGGCTCAACCGGAGGTAAAGCCAATCGATAAGCTAACTCGCCCACTCGATCCAAAATCTCAAACGGTCCAATGAATCTCGGACTCAACTTTCCCCTCTTCCCAAAACGGAAGATACCACGACTGGGATACCTTGACCAACACATGGTCACCACCTCGAACTCTAATGGTCGACGACGGTTATCTCGCATATGATTTCACGACTCGAGCGGTCAACAAACGACTCGATCAAAGCTACCTTCTCACGGCGGCTATAAGCATATCGGGCTCGGTGCCGATTGATTCGATAAGTCGTCCCAACACAACGGAGATCGACAACGACGACCATACAAGGCCTCGTAAGGTGCCATCTTGATCGAAGCATGCCAACTATTATTATACGTGAACTCGATCAATGGTAGTTGGGCTTCCCAATCGTCTTTCCAATCGAGGACGCATGCCCTCAACATGTCCTCTAATGTCTGAATGGTCCTCTCTGATTGTCCGTCGGACTGAGGATGAAAAGCGGTACTGAGATTGAGCTGAGTTCCCATAGCACGATGAACTGATTTCCAAAAATGCGACACAAACCGTCCGTCACGATCGGAAACGATACTTTTAGGAGTACCGTGCAGTCTGACTATCTCTTTGATGAACAGTTGAGCAAGTCTCTCGGGACCCCACGTCTCCTTGATCTCAAGGAAATGAGCTGATTTGGTTAAGCGGTCCACGATCACCCAGATCGTGTTCATGCCACGACGACTCGTCGGCAAATTCGTGATGAAATCCATAGAAATGTCTTCCCACTTCCATTCGGGAATAGGAAGAGGTTTCAGCATACCTTCCGGTCGCTGATGTTCAATCTTAACTTGTTGACAGGTTAAGCATCTCGAAACAAATTCTGCGACTTCTCGCTTCATATTACTCCACCAGTAATTTTGTTTCAAGTCCTTGTACATCTTGCTAGACCCCGGATGGACGGAATAAGGGGTAGCATGAGCTTCTTTCAAAATCGAGTTTTTCAACTCGTCATTTGCCGGTACGCACAACCGATTCTTAAACCTCAACAGTCCATCCTCGTGGACCACAAATCCAGGGGCTTTCCTGAGCCACATCCTCTCGGATGCGCAACAATGATGGGTCCGAACTCGATTCTCTCGAATTTCCTCCTCGAGTGATGATGAAATCTCTAACATACAAAGTTGCCCCCGAACTCGCTGAAGCTGCACTCGATCTCGGGTCTAAGGAATTCCCGAAGCTCCTTCGAATCGTTAAACGGGCAAGCATCTGCTCCTGAACGGACTTACGACTCAAGGCGTCGGCGACAACGTTCGCCTTGCCCGGGTGGTAGAGGATCTCAATATCATAATCTTTGATTAATTCCAACCACCGTCTCTGGCGCATATTTAACTCCTTCTGAGTAAATATATACTTTAGGCTCTTATGATCGGTGAATATCTGACAGGTGACGCCATAAAGGTAATGACGCCAAATCCTCAAAGCGAACACCACGGCTGCTAGCTCCAGGTCGTGGGTCGGATAATTAATCTCGTAAGGTCTCAATTGCCGTGAAGCATAGGCAATAACCTTCCCGTTCTGCATGAGTACGCATTCGAGACCCTGTCCGGACGCATCACTATAGACCACAAATCCTTCCGTCCCCTGCGGCAAGGAAAGTATAGGTGCTGACATTAACCGGCTCTTGAGGTCCTCAAAACTCCGTTGACACGCGTCGGACCACGTGAATTTCTTATCCTTCCGCAAAAGGTTCGTTAAGGGTTGAGCGATTCGAGAGAATCCCTCTACAAATCGCCGATAATAACCCGCTAATCCGAGGAAACTTCGGATTTCCTTAACGTTCTTCGGAGGTAGCCAATCTCGAATAGCCTCCATCTTCTGAGGATCGACACGAACTCCATCTGATGAAATTACATGTCCGAGAAAAGTCACTTCGGACATCCAGAACTCACATTTAGAAAACTTCCCATAAAGTTGTTCTCGTCTCAACACGTCGAGCACTTGATGAAGGTGAAACTCGTGCTCCTCCCGGTCACGAGAATAAATCAAAATGTCATCGATGAAGACAACAACAAACCGATCCAAAAAGTCGATGAAGACCCGATTCATTAACTCCATGAATACCGCAGGTGCATTAGTCAATCCGAACGGCATAACCACAAACTCATAATGACCATAGCGTGTTCGAACGCCGTCCTCGCGATATCCGACTCGAATCCAGAATCGATGATACCCGATCTTAAGTCGATCTTGGAAAATACGAAGCTCCTGAAGTTGATCTAAGAGATCGTCAATACGGGTAAGGGATACTTATTCTTGATCGTCACCTGTTCAACTCCCGATAATCAAAACATAAGCGGAATGAACCATCCTTCTTCTTGACAAATAACACCGGTGCTCCCACGGGACGCACTCGGTCGAATATAACCCTTCTCGAACAACTCTTCAAGTTGGTTCTTTAATTCTGCATTTCGGTCGGGGCCATCCGCACGGCGCCTTCGATATCGGGACGTACCGAGTTCCAACTCAATCGTGAATTCCACATCCTCTGTGGAGGCAAACCAGTAACTCGTCTGAAAACATCGGCATATTCCCTCACCATCGGAATGTCCGTTAACATTACTGATGACTTCTCGGTTTTGGCCATATAGCACCAATAACCGACACATCCCTGATTGAGTAACCTTACTGCTTTCATTGAATTAATGACCTTACCAGAACAGCCGGGATTACCTCCCTGAAACACACATTCAACTCCATCGTGCGAAATGATAGTGACCATACGCTACGGACATTAATGATGGCGTCATGACGATCCATCCAATCAATACCCAAGATGACGTCGTCCCTCGGCAAATCTACCACGATTAGGTCTCACGCCATACACGACCATGAAATCAATCGACAATCAATCTCCCGATTTCCGATAATTCGTCTACCATCAGGTAGGCCAATGACATAAGGCTCACAACTAGTAGCACTACCGAGACGTAGTCTACTCAAACATGACTCGGAAATGAATGAATGCGATGCACCAGTATCGAAAAGAGTACACACAGGTTGAGATAGAATATCGAGTGTACGAGATCATTCGGGCCTCTGGATCATCGGTCTTCTTCATTTCATAAATCCGGGGCTTGCTAGTCCTGCACCGACGCTCCTGCCTCGATGGCTAAAAGCTCCACCTTTAGTCGCTCCCGCTGCTTTAAACGACGCCGATTGAGTGGCTCGATTCTCGAACGGCCGACCGCTTAGGGGCCTGAGATGACGTCTGAGTAGGTTTGGAGTCCCTACGGCAAAAACGGGCCTTATGTCCCACAATTCCACAGTTATGACACGTGACAGACTGTCTCGGACACTTGGTGCTGACATGACCAAGATCCCCATAGTTGTAACAGGTGATGGCCGAACTGGCCGCTCGTGACTGAGATTCCGCGGGTTT
Source organism: Orobanche coerulescens (assembly GCA_033398695.1). Classification (NCBI taxonomy): domain Eukaryota; kingdom Viridiplantae; phylum Streptophyta; class Magnoliopsida; order Lamiales; family Orobanchaceae; genus Orobanche; species Orobanche coerulescens. The sequence goes on from CM065806.1 coordinate 59,848,369, forward strand.
AGACGACACTGGAGGTCGCTCAGAAAAAGCAGAGCCCGCACGGGGTTTCTTGAAGGTTGTCTGACCGCCTTCAGACTGATTACGATTCTTCGATTTCTTGCTAGCACGAAGGTTGCCGCTTAGCAATTTCCTTAGCAAAGAAGCTCATAAGTGAGAGCTTTCTCAATGAATTCACCAACGTGGTGCAATTATGATTAAGTAATCGAAGTCTCATACGGGTTTGACCTCTTGCCGAAATACTTGATCTTGTCCGCTTCGAGTGAATGATAGATGAGGCGAACGGAAGAAGTTCTGAAATTTCTCGGCAATGGCGAGAAAATCCTCGTCTCCGAGGGGTCGGGGTGAGCAATTGACGGCCTTGGCCTCTCCGAGTGGGGCCGGATAATACCTCTCCATCATGAGAGTCTTGAATCGATCCCAAGTACAAGATCCTTCGGTGGGCTTCAACGACAACCACCAAGAATGTGCGCTCTTACCAAGGTAGTAAGCCGCAACGAAACTTTGTGTCCCTCGGGACACTCTACCATAGCAAACAGACTTCTCGAAATGCTCGAGCCAATGAATGATATCTCGCCTGCACGAGCCCTCAAAAGTAGGTGGCCTCTGGCGAGAGATATCGCCGATGATGTTACTCACATTCCTCTCTTGCCTCCGAGGTGGCGGCGGAGGAGCTGCCGATTCGATTGACAGAGTTATGCATCGTCTCCATCAACCGAGCCATCCGAGTCATTTGGGCCATCATGCCCGCATAAATGCGAGTGGATCAACCGGACACCCTCGACCGAGCCGTGTCCTGCACGACTCCGATAATGAATGATCGCGTCCTGTGAATGAGTGGCGCTGGCCGCTCGATGAATTAGCATTATTCCCGGCATTTGCACGGTATTCGCACGAGTTCTCGGATTCGGCCCGCTCCACGACCTCGTCCTCCACGCCCTGCCGCCCCTTTCCATATCAAGTGGAAAGTCATATGATGATTATACATCTCGCATGAGTATCACATTATGATTATATTATGAAATGATGAAAATGAGCATACGCGCTCAAATACAGCGATTACATGAATGATTGATTGACGTGACATGATTATCGATGAAGTTCTTGAAATGATTATCTTGGATGAGTTAACAAGATTAATGATCCGATCTTCACGATCAACAATCGAACAATGAAATGAATTGACCGATTAATGAGTTAACTCGACCGTCCGGCCAAAATGACAATGATGATTGAGGATTGTTAACTGATGAATTATGAATGAATGATTAATGCCAGAAATTATACCATGGCATTAGAAATCTTACAGTTCTTGGTCTGATTGGCTCGGCATTTGCACAGGTCACACGTGACGCGAAAGTCCAATGATACTAGTCTGATGACGATGATTTCAAATGAGACATGACTTGGAGGGTAGTATTCAAAACCACGCTCCGATATCAACTCTGTAACACCCCAAACTAGGCGGATATTACAGTGCCGTGAATCCCCGACTGGGACCCACCAGGCAAATGAAAATGATGAATTAAATAATATAATTGTAGTACCGAACCACATTATATTACCAAACACTCCGATGAGGAGTTTAAGTACAACACACCAGGACAATACCGAATACTAGTGTATTTTATATGAAGATAAAATACACCACCCTGAATAAATAAACATTACAAACGGAATTTGCAGCGGAAAATACAAATGACAGAAATAACTGAAATGACTGAAAATGACTGAACAAACGGAATGACTGGGGCCCCCTACTAGTATCACTGGGACTCGTCGCCGCCAACATGTTCTTCCCGTGCCTTTGCCTTGCCGTGACCTGAAAACAAAATCCCCCAACGGGGTCAGTTACACAGAACAACAATCCTCAAGAGTTGAAATTACACAATCATGAATTAACTGAAGTGATGAAATATTCTTAATTATGAATTACGCTGAAGAGGAGTACCATAGTACGCCCGTAATGTTCTGTGCAAGTGTACAAGACGAATGTCCGGACACATCCGTCCTTGTACCTAATTAGTCTCACGGAGGTAAGCGTTACCGTGTGCACGGTCCAATGTATCGGTGAACCCAATACATGACCATCGTGTGCCCGACTAAAAATTCCACACAGCCACACCCGGCCACGCAATATGAACCCGGAAGGTCACATGAACGAGAATGACCATGATGAATATCAATGAATAATAATTAGACAAGGCCAAGATGACTCACCGATATGAAAGTAATAGTGATGTGATCGATAACCCAATGAAATGATTTGGAACCGTCGTTCCTCGTGAATGAAATGATTATTCGACAATTACAAGTCTCAAAATGATTATTATTATGATGAATGAATTATGATTATGAGCAATCAACAACAAAAGGAATTGGTATCCTTTTAACCGAGTAAGATTTAACTTACAGAATACCGATGAAGAATGTCCGTCCACGAACAACGTCCTAACCAAGATACCGATCGCTCGAACAACCTTGAATAACAATAATTACCAACAATCGTTCAATACACGTATCAAACAACAAAACACGACTAACCCAAGGGTCGAAACAACGATAACAAACTCATAGGCATTCCAACGAATACATAACCGACCGCACAACTTCGGAAATATCCAATCCCGAATATGTCGAAACCCACACCAAAATGAGTATTTCGAACTAACAAAACACTTCAAGGATATCAATAATCCATTAGGAATCCATAATTCATGATTATAACGACATCAATCGGAAAATCCTCAATTAACCGAAGTCAACCCCAAGGGTTCTTGAAAACAATTCCGAAAATAACCATTAAATCCGTAGGAATATATTTATCCAAGTAGATAATCCATAACTTAACATATCCCAATGATAATCCAAGCTTACACGAAGAAATCGGAAGGAAAACCCAAAAATACGAAATTCTAGATCCAAGAGATTAATACCTTTGATTCGATGTGATGAAGATGATGAGATGATGATAAATTCAACTCAAAGACTTGAAGATGATGATCGATGATTACACCTCGAAGAATCCTCTGGATCGCTCGGATCGCCCAAAATACCGAAGGAATGAAATGAGATGAAAATGACGAACTCGACTAAACTGCCGAATTTATACTCACCCAGTTAGCGTGCGCTAGCTCCTTGTGCATAGCGTGCGCTAACGAGTAATTTGGGTAGTCCAAGTACCCACCGTCCGAACACGGTAGCGCGCCACGTACCTATTTGTAGCGTGCGCTACGGCCATACTACTAGCGTGCGCTAATATCCATTGTTAGCGTGCGCTAGCGAAATATTTGACGCCTTGATCGGAGTCCGTAAAAACATCCGCCCTCCGATCTAACCTCGATAGCGTGCGCTACAACCATTACTTAGCGTGCGCTAATATGTCTGCGTACGCTAACAACAATGCATAGCGTGCGCTATGAATAAACCGTGCGATCCCAAAGAGCCACCGGACTCAACCCGATCCGCCTAGCGCGCGCTACTCCACACATATAGCGTGCGCTACTACGACCCGTTAGCGCGCGCTACTTACCACTCGTAGCGTGCGCTACAATTATTCTCACTGCGATCCGGTACCTTCGGATCGGCCCAAGGTAGCCTTAGCGTGCGCTAAAGCTGAGCGGTAGCGTGCGCTACCTATACCCAATTAGCGTACGCTAAAAGGAGTATGTAGCGTGCGCTACTCCTCAAGCACAGCTTGCAACGAAAATGACAATGATGATAAACACGGCACGAAACTCCAATCAGATTAATGATGAATGACGATCGATACTCGATACAATTACTCTGAATGATGAATACCATGACTGAATATGAGTGACAAATGATCAATGATGAATGAAATTACTGAGTAATAATGACTGAATGATAATTACTGAGTGATAATTACTGAGGTACAACTGGGTATTACATCCAGGAGGAAGTGTATGTCAAGCAACCACCAGGTTTTGAAGATTATGATCATCCGGATCATGTGTACAAGCTCCATAAAGCTCTCTATGGATTAAAACAAGCTCCGAGAGCATGGTATGATCGTTTAAGCTCTTTTCTTATTTCAAATGGGTATAAAAGAGGTAATGTTGATAATACCTTATTCATTAAAATTTTAAGTGATGATATGCTAATTTGTCAAATTTATGTGGACGATATTATTTTTGGTGCAACTAACGAATCTCTGTCCAAAGAATTTTCAAATCTTATGAAGGGAGAGTTCGAAATGAGTATGATGGGAGAGTTGAAAAACTTTCTCGGACTCCAAATTAGGCAACTCAATGACGGAATTTTCATTCACCAATCCAAGTACGTCAATGAGCTCCTAAAGAAATTTAAGATGGAAGATTGCAAAGAAATATCCACTCCTATGTCTTCCACTCTTAAACTCGACAAAGATGAAAAAGGTAAATCTGTTGACCAAAAACAGTATCGAGGTATGATCGGTTCTTTACTTTATTTAACTGCATCTAGACCCGATATAATGTTTGCTACTTGTCTATGTGCTCGCTTTCAAGCAAATCCTAAAGAATCTCATCTCATTGCATGCAAAAGAATTTTTCGATATTTAAAATATACTGCTGGCTTAGGCCTATGGTATCCCTCTAGCATTGATTTTCAACTTTTTACATATAGTGATGCCGACTTCGGTGGATGTAAAATTGATAGAAAAAGAACCACCGGAACTTGTCATTTTATGAGTTCATGTTTAATTTCATGGGGGAGTAAGAAACAGACTAGTGTCGCTACTTCCACAGCTGAAGCAGAATATGTGGCTGCGGGAAGTGCATGTGCACAAGTCATTTGGATCAAAAATCAATTACTTGATTATGGCATCGGACTTAAAAATACTCCTATTTTTTGTGACAATACAAGTGCCATTAATTTAAGCAAAAACCCCATTTTGCATAGTAGGACAAAACACATAGAAATTCGTCACCATTTTATTCGTGACCATGTCCAAAATGGGAATGTTCGTCTCCAATTTGTTGGTACTAATGAACAATTGGCGGATATTTTTACAAAACCATTACCCGAAGAGGCTTTCAATTTTATTCGCATAAATTTAGGAATGGGACATGTTGATCATTTTTAAATGTTGCATACTCATCATAGTTACATTAAATGGTCATTTAAATCGGGACATCATCGAAAGGAAAAGACTGTTCATTTGGTCTTGCTTACGGACGTTAAGAAGGGTCCATTACGTACGTAATAGGACCTTACGTACGTTACAGGTTTGTATGTTACGTACGTAACAAATCGCAGGATTTAGCCAAGAGACTTCAGATTTTCACGCTACGTACGTTACAGATAGGGTATAACGTACGTAATCTGCCTATGACCCTAAGATTTATAAACCCATTTCGACCGTCTCCTTTCATTTCACTTCAATCCCTAGCATCGACGGCGAAGAACTCTCTACAAAATCGACCGAAACTTCAATTTCATCCATCAATCTTCACTTTTCCAGCCGATTTACTCAAGATGGCAACCAGAACTGGAAAGAAGCGAAGGGAGAAACCTCTCAAACGTCTTCCTCGGCTTCCGGTGAACCATCCTTTCGGAACGCTCAAGCTATCAATATTTTCAACGAAATTCTTATTGACGAAGAGGTAACTCCGAGTCACCATTTTGATTTCGAATCCCTGAATTCTGTTGGTGTTGCTATCGAAGAATTCTTCAATATGCTTGGAATAAATCGTTTTGTTAGCCTTGCTCGTCCGATATATGTGGATTGTGTGAAAGAGTTTTATGCCAATTTTTTTGTCACGTATGATTCTGATGGATTCGCTGTGGTTAACTCTCTTGTCCGTGGCAAACCCATATCTTTTGATGCCGCAAAACTTTCGGAACTTTTTGGTCTCCCTAATGAGGGTTTTCGTTGTAAAGGAGAGTTTGCCGCTCCAGATGAAGTCGTTGACAACTTTTCTGATGATGAAAGCTATGGAGTTTATGAGTCTAAGGTCCATGATTTCTTGTCAGAAAAAACCGTTCTAGATGTTCATTCGGGGCGTTTTGAGAATAATGACTTTGGGATAAACATCCGTTTGCTTCATGATGCCATAACCCGATGCCTAACGCCTAAAGTTAATGCTCAGCTTCGTCTTGTAAATATTGATATGGAAATCATCTATCATGTGTTGAAAGATCATCAAGTCAACTTTGTGTTTATTGTACTTAAATGGTTCGTGGAAAAGGACAAATCTTCCACAAAAAGAGTTACGCGAAAGTTGATTGCCAAATTAAATCTGGAATGCCGTTCGGGTCGATCTTAACAGAAATATTTGAGAATGCAGGAGTTGATTTATCTGGGATTCAGGGAGTTCCTATTCCTAAGGGGAGCTTAGTCACCGAGGGGACTATACGGACGATGAGGTATATACGCACGAGAAACCGAGGGTGGATATACTTTGCGTACCTCAAGGATGTCGATCGGCTTGTAGATGGGGGTGCTCTTCCGAGACCGGAGGAGAGGATCACGTCTAGGGGGATTGAGCCTACTAGACCTCGTCCTTCTTCTCAGCCCAGTTCCTCTCGACCTTGTCAGGAATCCTCCTCATCTCAGATGGCTTCTCGGATGGATAGACTCGAGAAAGATATGAGCGAAACATGATCAAAATCATCTGCACTCATTTTGGGATTCCACCGACGCCTCCGGATGCGGACCTTGATTAGTCATATTATCTTTCATTATGATAATGTTACCCTCTCAATTAAGACCAAACATTTCATTTTCGTGCATAACTTCTATTGGTGTTTTATTTTAAATGAGTGTTGTTTGTATTAACTATCTTTGTTTTTATGAATTCTTATGGTTATTGTCTTGAATTTTGTTGATTATTCTGTGTATCGCTGATTTTTTGCAGGATCTCTCAACTTTTTGTTAATGACAAAAAGGGGGAAAAAAATATGTATCGTTTTTGAATTCGTTTGAAATAACCCTTCTTCGTTTTTAGGGGGAGCTTTATTCAAAGAAAAAGGGATATTAAATCTTTTGAAATCTTCCTAAATTCATTTTTTCAAAAACTCCCATACTTAAATTTTGTCATCATTTTATACATTTTGATGATGTGTTATTAAAACCAAAATTTACTTAAAACATATTTTTCCTTCAGTAAACGTATGTAAAACAAACCATCTTAACGTACGTAACATTCATAGTTGTTTGCAAGAATTTCAATACAGTTAATGTACGTAACTCGCCTATCATAACGTACGTAACACTCATTGTTTTCATAAGTTTTTCTGTACAGGTAACGTACGTAACCAGCTCTAGCTAACATACGTAATGTTTGAAATATTCTGACCGTTGGAAAAGTCATTAGCCGTTACAACAAGTCGTCACACTCAACGGATCTCTGACTGGAAGATTACGTACGTAACCATATAATACGTAATGTACGTAACGTAAATGATCAGATCTCACTGAACCAGTTCTTCACTGATTGTTACGGCCGCTACGCAAAGCATATAATGTACGTAACGTTCGTAACGTACGTAACCAACAGCGCCTAACGTACGTAAGCAGTGAAACTGCTCCAACGGGAAAATGAGCTCAAGAAGGCTATAAATAGCTCACTTCAAGGAGCTGGAACACACACAAGTATTCTGAGCTTCCAAGCATACTCAAGCAATTCCAAGCATATATTTTGAGAGTAATACCTATTCCATATTGTGATACAAGAAGATTTGTTCTATAATTTCCAATCTTCATTCTTGTATCAAAGAGAGATATATCGTGTAAAGTCGAGTTCCTACTCGCATTCGTTTTTGTAAAGGTTATCTTGTACCCGAAAAAACAAGAGAGTTTTTAGTGAGGTTGTTCTTGAGCCCGAAAATCAAGAAATTGTAAGAGTTGGCACTAAACTAGAAAGTTCATTCTAAGTTCTAAGAAAAGTCCTAGTCGATAAAACTAGGCAGGGGACGTAGGCTTCGTTAATAGCCTAACCTCTCGAACAATTTCTTGTGTTCTTTCTTTTCAGCATTTTAATTACTCCGATATTTTTGCTTCCGCACAAAAAGAGTTCAATACTCTTATCCGCACTATTCAACCCCCCTTCTAGTGGCGGTACCAATCTAACAATTGGTATCGGAGCAGTCTCTTTATCACCGGTTTAACACCCGCTAGAGAAAAGATCCAGAAATGGCCTTTATCCACTCCTCCGTTGAAGGCAACGCTCTCAATCGCCCTCTCTTCTTCGATGGTTCAAACTTTATGACATGGAAGAAGAAGATGTCCATATTCATCCGAGCTCACGACATTGAAATATGGAAGGTCATTTTCCTTGGACCTACCATTCCTAAGAAGACGGATGGCTCTCTCAAAAGTTTTGAAGAGTACGACGATGCCGACTGGAAGAACGATCACTTCAATAGTAAAGCCACTCAATTGCTTTACTGTGCTCTCAATCCAGAAGATCACAATAGAATTTCTTCTTGCGAGACGGCGAAAGAAATCTGGAAAATGTTAGAGATCACCCATGAAGGTACGAGTCAAGTTAAGGAAACCAAAATCAATATGCTTCTTCACGATTATGAACTCTTCACCATGAAAGAAGAAGAAAGCATTACCACTATGCTTGACCGTTTCTCGGCAATCACTAATGGGCTAGCTTCATTCGAGAAACCGATATCAAGTAGTGATAAAGACAAAAAAATCCTTCGGTCTCTACCAAGAGAATGGGACGCTACTGTTACGGCTATCATGGAGTCAAAAGACCTCAACACCATAGAATTCAGCGCTCTCATCGGATCTCTCATTAATTATGAGATTGTCATTAAATCTCGAAGTTCGAAACCAAAAGCCAAGGAGAGAGAAAGGACAATCGCCTTCAAATCCAAAGAAGAAAGCGATCTAGAGGATGACTATCGAAGAAGAGGACGAAGAAACCGCCTTTTATGCCAAAAACATAAAGAAATTCAAAAATCTTCTACAAAGGCGCTGGAGAGACATCAAGCAAGAATCAAGGGATCAATCCAAAAAGACTCACTTTCCTCAAAACAAAAAGTTCGACAACACTTGTCGAAGGTGCGGCGTTCCAGGCCATTTTACGAAAGATTGTCGTGCTGCTGCTCCCATAAGTTCATCAAAACCACCTCATGAAAAGTTCAAAAAGAAGGAAGTTTATGTCGCCACATGGAGCGATGATGATGAGGATGATGAACCACAAGTCCAAACCAATCTTGCTCTAATGGCCCGCGCATCCGAAGACAGTGACGATGAAGTCGAGGTTAGTGATTCTCATGAAGAACTACTTGATGCTTTTGAATCCCTAAATAATGAATACGAAAAGGCATGCAATAGTAATAAAGATTTGAAAAAGAAAATAAAACTCCTTGAAAATGAAAATTCTAAATTATTGAAAAACAAGGAAGTTTCGATTGATCATACGAATTGTTTGGAAACCAAGAAAATTCTGAGAGATGAATTGCACAAAACTCAGAAAGAGTTAAAACTTTATGTTAAAAAATTCTCATATGGTAATGACAAATTCGAGCAACTATTATTTGGTCAAAAAAATTCTCTTTCAAAACAAGGACTTGGGTATAATTTATTTCCAATGAAAAAGTCCTTAGAAATTACCACAAAAGATTCGGACATTTTAAAAACGGGAATTCCTTCATATCCAAAATGTTTAAAACCTGGACATACTGAAACTTACTGTCGTAATTCTAGACGTACAATAAGGATCAAGCAAATTTGGGTACCAAAAGGGACCATCGTTAAAAATCAAGTTTTTGTATCTAATTCCTCAGGACCCAAATTAGCCTGGGTACCTATAAAACGGCAGAAAATTATTTTTGTAGGTACAAGCAAGGAAGACAACACTATCAAATAAATGGTATGTTGTGTAACACCCCCAATCCACTCAGGGATATTACACGCCGTAGACCCTCTCCTCGAGGATCTACCAGGCTGATAACTAAAATCAAACATGTAAACATCGCCTTTAAGGCTAAAATGACTCAGTAGACCGACTTGGTCTTTCAATAATAACATACAATTCATTCCCAAACACATACCCACGCAGGGGTCAAAATAAAATAAACTCCCGTACAACGGGGAAAAGATACCGCAATGAAAAGAAAATACAATCTGGACCAATACGACATCAACGGAACCTCGTGTGATTAGTATCGTTCATCTTTCATCATCCTTCGTGCCGACTCGTGCTATGCTCCAAAACCCGAATGCAAAAATAGACATCCACCCCCGAATACTCGGGGTTAGCAAACTCCACCGCTTTTGCTAGTGCAAGTACAAGTGCAAAAATACGAGCCATACAATACAAGTTCCAAGAACAATAATAATCGGGAATCCTCAAGGATCCAAACGTAAAGAAAAGTACTTCCCGAGGCAAGAGTTTGGGTAAACATTTCCAAAACCGAAAGATCGCAAATAAGGGAAACAATTTACAAAACGATTTAAAATGCCATCGAGAGTTTTAATAGAAAACAATTTAGGATTATAAAATCCTTCTCTTTCCAAAAGATCAATAGGGTCACACCCAAATGTTTTGTTTTCGCAAATAGGAAATCACCAACAATTTACGGTGGTCGAGCCCAACATCACGTGTCCTCAACGGACGTAAAATCAACGAAACATAATCATGCACGCGCATCGCCTAGACCGGACGACACCACCGACGTCCCACCGTGGCCTCGAAGGACCCTCTCGAGCGGCTAGCGAAACAAATCACACACATCTCACGGTTGGATCAATCGCTTGTTGCATCCTCGCCACATGATCGCATGCCATGTGCCACCGTAGATTATCTCGAGCTCTCACGGTTGGATCAATCACTTGTTGCATCCCGACCACATGATCACGTGCCATGTGTCACCGTAGACCTTCAACCGTATCCACACATTCACACAAATAACATATCACATCAAGGATATTCAAACAATTCACCTGAGCATCAAACACTTGGCAAAACACCACGTCAAACCACAATGCACCGAAATGAAACAATATACGTCCACACGCAAATACCAAGTGCAACATCAACGCCAAACATATCCATAGAGTTCACATAATCATTCTCAAACCACACCATTCACAAAACACACGTTGCTTTTGAAAGCAAGCCCTTAACAAGGCTAAACCGAATCTTTTGAAAACTCATTTCAAACAATCAAACAACCACATAAAGACGATCACCAATTATCATATTCACAAAACAAGAATAGTATGGACAAGGTACTTGCCTCGAAATCGGCACGCAAGTATTCCGACGAACACGGCTCAACCGAAAGCTTGAAACGCCCGATGTTTTCAAAAGGAAAACGACAACGAACTAAGGGTTCAACTTGGTTTCTTCGCAAGAAACTCGACCCTAACAACATATAATCCATAAATCAACAATCATACGAGGAAGGATAATCGTAGAACGCCCGAAAACCCCTCTATGACATTCTAGGACACCTTCAAGGCGTCGGTCAAGAACTCAACTCAAACAACGAATCGATACGATCCAACCATGGAATAACAAGGGAAATGATATAATACATCTAAATAATCATCAATCCATCAACAAAACGGAAAGAATCGGACAAAACCCCAAAATCCCCAATTATCCAAAAAGGTAGGGTTTCAAGAGATATTACCTTGAGTGATTCAAGCATTAAGATCCGTAGAACACGCGTTAGATTGATTATCCGAGCCTCACAACCGAAAAGAAATGATGAAAATCGACCCCTGATGAAGAACTCTCTCCTCTCTATGCCTCTCTCTCGCGACGCCGTGCAAAATGGGGAAGGAAAATGAGCGGTTCGCTCAAAACAACACATTTATAGGTAACGCACAGAACCTATCGGCCGCCTATCGGCCGATAGAAATTGATAGCCATCTTAATGCCGACAAGAGGGTCTATCGACCCCCTTATCTACCGAAAGGCTACCGGAAGTTCGAAGGTGAAGAAATTTACATATCGGCCGCCTATCGGCCGATAGCCCAACCGATACCCATACTGAATGCCGGCAGAGAGTCTATCGGCCCCCTATCGGCCGAAAGGCTCCCGGGAGTGCTCGCCAAAATCAAACGACCATAACTCTCTCGTCCGACTCGATTGACTCACCGTTTGAACCATTGGAAAGCTAATTCGATGCTCTATAATATTGCACAGATTTATAATTTTTGGAGTCACCAAAAATTAATGATGATCTAACAAAGTCGAACTCATACTTAGAAAAGTCGTTTAGTAATCCCGAATTCAACAAAACGACACCGAAACCCGAGCACGAATACGAACCGAAGATACGGTTACGAAGTACTCACAAAGACGAATCTAAGAGCTAGTAGAACACACGATTCGACCACCCGAAGGCTCGAAATTCGACAACGGAAGGTAATTACCCCAAACTTTGGGAAATTACGAAAATGGCCCAACCGCCCGAAAATCACCATACGACAACGAATAATCAAACCGAAGCTCACAACACGTATAACAACGTTAAATGAACTTACGAAAACCCCAAACGACAATTTCAAACGAGATTCGCAAGAACCGAACTCAAGCGCGAAAAGTCGCTAAAAGCACGGAACTCAACAAAGCAAAGACCAAACGAACTCGGATGACAAAAGTGCGTAATTAAATATTCTCCGAATGACGAAACGGTCATGAGAGAGTCACAAACAGACTCACCAAAAAAAAGAAATTTACCGAAAATCGAAAATTGCGGATATTACATTCTACCCTCTAAAAGAAGTTTCGTCCGAAACTTAAAACAAGTAGGGGAAGAAATACTCCGCCAGAAAACTCAACGAGACACACAAGAATGCGTAACTAACGCCCAACGAAATGTTACAAACAACGCAAAGGGGTATACGGTGTGAAAACACGCTCCACGACGACCAACACAACGTCGCCAGAGAGACACAATAAAACCAACAAATGACAAGCGTCATCAAACGGATAATATAGACAAGTCAATTATCCGACAATCAAAAACACAACGAACGAAAGTCAAGATGATTGACCAACCCAACGGTACATCAATCAAACGCGAGCCATTCGCTGAACTAATACTGAATTCCACCGCCCAAGGGTTGGAAGATCGAAAACGAGACTAATTTCCCAAACTTAAGGGAATTAGGAAGGAGCCTGAATGCTCAACGATCACGAAACGAGGACAAAAACCGAACAAACAAATGATCGAGACAACAAAAATCGAACGATCATGTTCGGATCACGAAGAACAATAAGGTTCAACCGACAACTTCGAGGTTCACATCTCGACTCGAGACAAAACAAGATCCGGTGAAAACAACAAGATGCACACTCGCATAAGATCCACAGGAAAGGGAATAACAATTGAAAAGTCACATCGACGAACGAGTAATTCCGAAATAATACCACCCTCGTTCGATCTACTAAAGCAAGGGGCGTGACAAGCTCGTAAAATGTCAATGAAAATAAATGAGTCGACAGAGTCGAAAATACAGAAGTTCCAAATCCGATCCACTTCGAATAAGAGAACTAGTAAAACCAGATGATGTCACTTCCGAACAAGGTTCACAAGAATCGAACCGAACTCGAAAAGTCACAGATAACCAGATTGACCCAAAACAAGATCACACTGCTCGAACGATTTAAACCGAAATACGTAACAAGTTCGTAAAGTATCAACGAACACGAGCGAGTCGATAGACTCGAGAAAGAGAAAATGCAGAGTCTAAAAACAACACGGGTACTACATTCGACCTCTTATAAAAGAAGGTCGCCCGCAACTCACAACAATAAATCAAGGTGACGACACAACAAGCAACCGGCGTAAACATCCTTCGAAGGCCTCTCAAAGCCGATTCGACATCTGTCAAGCGCGAACTCCAAAGTCTCGGTAGCCAATTCCCGAGAAATCGATTCGGTGTCCTCGAGCCCACACTCGAAATGTGTTCTGACGAGAAGGACAATTTGCACGTACATTCCCCGGCACATCACGATTGAAACGCCTCGGCTCGGCATACCGAAAATACAAATGCTAGATACCATGGGGCATAACGTCGCAAAACAACATAGCGGAGATGCCAACTCAAAGATAATAGAGAATCATAACACATACCATATACAACGATTACCATCATAAAGTAATACACACACAAACACTACGGAACGACGGTATCGTTCGGCGACCTCAACGGCCCGAACGATAACCAAAGACATAATTTCAACCATAATGAAACAATCACACATGTACACAAACGTACAAACTCAAGCTTCAATACTCACACCCGTGCGACAACACGCAAAGCACCACGAGGCGACAAACAAGAAACACCAGTTCACACCTCTCACGAGGGTTAACAAAACATATGCGTGGCGAACGACTCAACGTTCACACCACCAATTCAATCACACCGGGTTAACACCGTAACGAAAGTTCGAAAACCATACACGCATTTCCGGTCCGCAAACAGAATGATAGGTTTTAAAAACAAAAACCACCTTTTGAAAACAGTTTGGAAACAACAGTTGATCTTGAGTATCATTTTACAAAAAGCAGTACAAACACCATTATCGAGACTTTGAAAGTCATCTTGCGTTCGAACAAAAATGAGGACACCTTTCCTTTAGTGAAAAACTTTCAAAAATATTCGACCCTTGGGTCTAAGAGATCGCATTTGAAAATATCTCAAAATATTTTTGGTCCTCAACCGGAAAATTTTTGAAATGTATTGCGGCATTAGAAAACACCTTGAAAACACCGCATGAAAATAATTCGTTTTAAAAGTACGTCTCGAATTTTAATTTTCTAAGATACTCAAGGTTTTCAAAAATAATTCAATGAGCTAGAATGCCCAAAAATTTCAGGTAATTACAAGGAACAATATAGCGCCGTGGGTCCCGCGCCGGAACCCACCAGGTTAAAAACCATTCACAAAAACGCCAAAAAGGCCGATGACGGTAATATTTCAAAACTCACAAAATCCATTTACAAAATACTAAATTCCGTCATAAGAATTTCGCCAAAATGATCAAGGCCATAATGCCAAAAACTCGATTAAGGGAATTGGTTTTCGAAATAAAACTCAGTCGGTAAAATACCGAAATCCATTACAGAAGAACTCACGCAGCGGATAAAAGAAATACAGTTCGACATGCACAGTCCAGCAACAATACTCATCATACGAACGAAATATGAGAGTCAACTAGTCACGTATCAAGAAATCAAAATCCATAAGAGGATCCCGTCACTTAACAAATAATCATAAAAATAGCTCGTGTCACACGAGGCTCAACACAGATAAGGGAGACTTACATCCACAGGTCGCACGAAGATGATGATCGCCCACGATACTAATCACGACCAACAAACTCAGACGACGCGTCGCGACATGACTTAGTCGGACAAAATCCGACGAGACAAAGACTCAACAGACACCACTGACCCGACAGCCTAGGTTTCCACAACCTAAGCTCCGATACCATTCTGTAACACCCCCAATCCACTCAGGGATATTACACGCCGTAGACCCTCTCCTCGAGGATCTACCAGGCTGATAACTAAAATCAAACATCTAAACATCGCCTTTAAGGCTAAAATGACTCAGTAGACCGACTTGGTCTTTCAATAATAACATACAATTCATTCCCAAACACATACCCACGCAGGGGTCAAAATAAAATAAACTCCCGTACAACGGGGAAAAGATACCGCAGCGGAAAAGAAAATACAACTGGACCAATACGACATCAACGGAACCTCGTGTGATTAGTATCGTTCATCTTTCATCATCCTTCGTGCCGACCCTGTGCTATGCTCCAAAACACGAATGCAAAATAGACATCCACCCCGAATACTGGGTTAGCAAAACTCCACCGTTTTGCTAGTGCAAGTACAAGTGCAAAAATACGAGCCATACAATACAAGTTCCAAGAACAATAATAATCGGGAATCCTCAAGGATCCAAACGTAAAGAAAAGTACTTCCCGAGGCAAGAGTTTGGGTAAACACTTCCAAAACCGAAAGATCGCAAATAAGTGAAACAATTTACAAAACAGCTTTAAAATGCCATCGAGAGTTTTAATAGAAAACAATTTAGGATTATAAAAACCAACTCTATCCAAAAGTTCAATAGTGTCACATTTCAAATGTTTTGTTTTCGCAAATAGGAAATCACCAACAATTTACAGGTCGAGCCCAACATCACGTGTCCTCAACGGACGTAAAATCAACGAAACATAATCATGCACGCGCATCGACGCTAGACCGGACGACACCACCGACGTCCCACCCGTGGCCTCGAAGGACCCTCTCGAGCTGGCTAGCGAAACAAATCACACACATCTCACGGTTGGATCAATCGCTTGTTGCATCCTGGCCACATGATCGCATGCCATGTGCCACCGTAGATTATCTCAGGCTCTCACGGTTGGATCAATCACTTGTTGCATCCTGACCACATGATCACGTGCCATGTGTCACCGTAGACCTTCAACCGTATCCACACATTCACACAAATAACATATCACATCAAGGATATTCAAACAATTCACCCAGAGCATCAAACACTTGGCAAAACACCACGTCAAACCACAATGCACCGAAATGAAACAATATACGTCCACACGCAAATACCAAGTGCAACATCAACGCCAAACATATCCATAGAGTTCACATAATCATTCTCAAACCACACCATTCACAAAACACACGCGTTTTGAAAGCAAGCCCTTAACAAGGCTAAACCGAATCTTTTGAAAACTCATTTCAAACAATCAAACAACCACATAAAGACGATCACCAATTATCATATTCACAAAACAAGAATAGTATGGACAAGGTACTTGCCTCGAAATCGTCACGCAAGTATTCGACGAACACGGCTCAACCGAAAGCTTCAAACGCCCGATGTTTTCAAAAGGAAAACGACAACGAACGGAAGGGTTCAACTTGGTTTCTTCGCAAGAAACTCGACCCTAACAACATATAATCCATAAATCAACAATCATACGAGGAAGGATAATCGTAGAACGCCCGAAAACCCTCTATGACATTCTAGGACACCTTCAAGGCGTCGGTCAAGAACTCAACTCAAACAACGAATCGATACGATCCAACCATGGAATAACAAGGAAATGATATAATACATCTAAATAATCATCAATCCATCAACAAAACGGAAAGAATCGGACAAAACCCCAAAATCCCCAATTATCCAAAAAGGTAGGGTTTCAAGAGATATTACCTTGAGTGATTCAAGCATTAAGATCCGTAGAACACGCGTTAGATTGATTATCCGAGCCTCACAACCGAAAAGAAATGATGAAAATCGACCCCGGATGAAGAACTCTCTCCTCTCTATGCCTCTCTCTCGCGACGCCGTGCAAAATGGGGAAGGAAAATGAGCGATTCGCTCAAAACAACACATTTATAGGTAACGCAAATAGAACCTATCGGCCGCCTATCGGCCGATAAAGTTCACCGATAAATATACGGAATGCCGACAGTAGGGGTCTATCGACCCCCTTATCGGCCGAAAGGCTACCGGAAGTTCAAGGTGAAGAAATTTACATATCGGCCGGCCTATCGGCCGATAGCCCAACCGATACCCATACGAATGCCGGCAGAGAGTCTATCGGCCCCCTATCGGCCGAAAGGCTCCCGGGAGTGCTCGCCAAAATCGAAACGACCATAACTCTCTCGTCCGGACTCCGATTGACTCACCGCTTGAACCATTGGAAAGCTAATTCGATGCTCTATAATATTGCACAGATTTATAATTTTTGGAGTCACCAAAAATTAATGATGATCTAACAAAGTCGAACTCATACTTAGAAAAGTCGTTTAGTAATCCCGAATTCAACAAAACGACACCGAAACCCGAGCTCGAATACGAACCGAAGATACGGTTACGAAGTACTCACAAAGACGAATCTAAGAGCTAGTAGAACACGATTCCGACCACCCGAAGGCTCGAAATTCGACAACGGAAGGTAATTACCCCAAACTTTGGGAAATTACGAAAATGGCCCAACTGCCCGAAAATCACCATACGACAACGAATAATCAAACCGAAGCTCACAACACGTATAACAACGTTAAATGAACTTACGAAAAACCCCAAACGACAATTTCAAACGAGATTCGCAAGAACCGAACTCAAGCGCGGAAAAGTCGCGAAAAGCACGGAACTCAACAAAGCGGACCAAACGAACTCGGATGACAAAAGTGCAGAATTAAATATTCTCCGAATGACGAAACGGTCATGAGAGAGTCGTCAAAACAGACTCCGACCAAAAAAAAGAAATTTACCGAAAATCGAAAATTGCGGATATTACATGTTGATAGTGGATGTTCAAATCACATGAGTGGAAATCAACATCTCTTCACGGAGCTGAAAAAGGAAGATCGTGGCTGTGTTACCTTTGGCGATAATAAAAGGGCCAAATAAAAGGGACAGGTAAAATTGGTAAGAAACCTTTACCTACTATTGAAAATGTTCTATTTGTTGATGGACTTTGCCATAATCTTCTAAGTGTTTCCCAACTTTGTGACACCGGTCTTAAATTAATTTTTGAAATTACGCATTGCACGGCAATGAGAAAAGACCAAATCGTTTTTATTGGATTGCGTTATGGAAATATTTACATTGTTGATCTCCAAGATGAATCTTCTTTCAACGAAAAATGTCTACTTTCGTACGATGAAAATGCCGTTATTTGGCACCGAAAATTGGGACATGCCTCTTTACCACTTCTTTCAAAATTGGCCAAAAAAGATATTGTTCGTGGTCTACCAAAATTAAATTTCAGAAAAGACCACATTTGTGAGGCCTGTATTAAAGGTAAACATGCAAGAGGTTCGTTTAAACCAAAAATGGAAATTTCTACTAGTCGCATTCTTGAATTAATTCATAAGGATTTAATTGGTCCATCTCGACATGCCAGTCTAACAGGTAAACTTTATACTTTAGTTCTTGTCGATGATTTTTCGAGATTTACTTGGGTAAAATTCTTAGCCAATAAAGATGATGCTTTTAACGAGTTTGTTAAGTGGTGTAAGGTTACCCAGAAGGAAAGAGAATTACCAGTTATCGCCATTCGAACCGATCATGGTGGAGAATTTGATTCTAATCTCTTTGAAGATTGGTGCGATAAATATGGTATTGGACACAACTTTTCGGCACCTCGGACACCTCAACAAAATGGAGTTGTCGAGAGGAAGAATCGCTCTCTAGAAGAAATGAGTCGGACAATGCTCAATGAGTATGGTCTTCCGAAATATTTTTGGGCCGAAGCCGTTAACACCGCTTGTTATGTTATTAATCGTGTCCATCTCAGGAGAAACAAAATGATGACTCCCTATGAGATTTTTAAAGGTAAAAAGCCCAATTTATCTTATTTTCATCCATTTGGTTGTAAAGTGTTTATCCATAATAATGGTAAGGATAATTTAGGTAAATTCGATTCTAAATCAGATATTGGAATATTTCTTGGTTATTCTACTAACAGTAAAGCCTATCGTGTGTTTAATTGTAGAAGAGGCTCGGTAGAAGAGTCCATTCATGTAAAATTCGATGATACAGTTTTACCCTCGAGAAAGGTTGTTTTTGATGATGATGCAGGTATGGTTCCAGCTAACGAAGTATCCGAAGTATCAAAGGAGTTGGAGAAACTTGACGTAAGCTCGGACAAGCAGGAGGAAAATTGTTACAACCTTCCTAAAGATTGGGCAAATGTGAAAGACCATCTGATGGAACAAATTCTCGGAAAAATCGATGAAGGTGTACGAACTAGGAGGAATATAAATGATTGTATTAACAATATTGCATTTATTTCTCTTACAGAACTAAAGAATATCGATGAGGCCATAAATGATGAAAATTGGGCTATTGCTATGCAAGAAGAACTAAACCAATTCGAAAGAAATAATGTTTGGGAATTAGTTCCGGCACCGGTAGACAAATCAATCATTGGTACCAAATGGGTTCATAAAATCAAAACCGATGATGATTGTAAAAATAAATCGAGGTTGGTTGCCCAAGGATACAATCAAGAATAAGGGTTGGACTATGAAGAAACATTTTCTCATGTTGCTCGTCTTGAAGCTATTCGTCTTCTCTGTGCCTTTGCCGCATATAAGAAAATCAAACTCAATCAAATGGATGTAAAAAGTGCGTTCCTAAATGGAATCATCCAGGAGGAAGTGTATGTCAAGCAACCACCGGGTTTTGAAGATTATGATCATCCGGATCATGTGTACAAGCTCCATAAAGCTCTCTATGGATTAAAACAAGCTCCGAGAGCATGGTATGATCGTTTAAGCTCTTTTCTTATTTCAAATGGGTATAAAAGAGGTAATGTTGATAATACCTTATTCATTAAAATTTTAAGTGATGATATGCTAATTTGTCAAATTTATGTGGACGATGTTGTTTTTGGTGCAACTAACGAATCTCTGTCCAAAGAATTTTCAAATCTTATGAAGGGAGAGCTCGAAATGAGTATGATGGGAGAGTTGAAAAACTTTCTCGGACTCCAAATTAGGCAACTCAATGACGGAATTTTCATTCACCAATCCAAGTACGTCAATGAGCTCCTAAAGAGATTTAAGATGGAAGATTGCAAAGAAATATCCACTACTATGTCTTCCACTCTTAAACTCGACAAAGATGAAAAAGGTAAATCTGTTGACCAAAAACAGTATCGAGGCATGATCGGTTCTTTACTTTATTTAACTGCATCTAGACCCGATATAATGTTTGCTACTTGTCTATGTGCTCGCTTTCAAGCAAATCCTAAAGAATCTCATCTCATTGCATGCAAAAGGATTTTTCGATATTTAAAATATACTGCTGGCTTAGGCCTGTGGTATCCCTCTAGCATTGATTTTCAACTTGTTGCATATAGTGATGCCGACTTCGGTGGATGTAAAATTGATAGAAAAAGCACCACCGGAACTTGTCATTTTATGAGTTCGTGTTTAATTTCATGGGGGAGTAAGAAACAGACTAGTGTCGCTACTTCCACAAATTGGTAATATGTGGCTGCGGAAAGTGCATGTGCACAAGTCCTTTGGATCAAAAATCAATTACTTGATTATGGCATCGAACTTAAAAATACTCCTATTTTTTGTGACAATACAAGTGCCATTAATTTAAGCAAAAAACCCATTTTGCATAGTAGGACAAAACACATAGAAATTCATCACCATTTTATTCGTGACCATGTCCAAAATGGGAATGTTCGTCTCCAATTTGTTGGTACTAATGAACAATTGGCGGATATTTTTACAAAACCATTACCCGAAGAGGCTTTAAATTTTATTCGCATAAATTTAGGAATGGATATGTTGATCATTTTTAAATGTTGCATACTCATCATAGTTACATTAAATGGTCATTTAAATCGGGACATCATCGAAAGGAAAAGACTGTTCATTTGGTCTTGCTTACGGATGTTAAGAAGGGTCCATTACGTACGTAATAGGACCTTACGTACGTTATAGGTTTGTATGTTACGTACGTAACAAATCGCAGGATTTAGCCCAGAGACTTCAGATTTTCACGCTACGTACGTTACAGATAGGGTATAACGTACGTAATCTGCCTATGACCCTAATACTTATAAACCCATTTCGGCCGTTTCCTTTCATTTCACTTCAATCCCTAGAATCGACGGTGAAGAACTCTCTACAAAATCGACCGAAACTTCAATTTCATCCATCAATCTTCACTTTTATGGCCGATTTACTCAAGATGGCAACCAGAACCGGAAAGAAGCGAAGAGGAGAAACCTCTCAAACGTCTTCCTCGGCTTCCGGCGAACCATCCTTTCGGAACGCTCAAGCTATCAAGATTTTCAACGAAATTCTTATTGACGAAGAGGTAACTCCGAGTCACCATTTTGATTTCGAATCCCTGAATTCTGTTGGTGTTGCTATCGAAGAATTCTTCGATATGCTTGGAATAAATCGTTTTGTTAGCCTTGCTCGTCCGATATATGTGGATTGTGTGAAAGAGTTTTATGCCAATTTTTTTGTCACGTATGATTCCGATGGATTCGCTGTGGTTAACTCTCTTGTCCGTGGCAAACCCATATCTTTTGATGCCGCAAAACTTTCGGAACTTTTTGGTCTCCCTAATGAGGGTTTTCGTTGTAAAGGAGAGTTTGCCGCTCCAGATGAAGTTGTTGACAACTTTTTTGACGATGAAAGTAATGGAGTTTATAAGTCTAAGGTCCGTGATTTCTTGTCGGACAAAGCCGTTCTAGATGTTCATTCGGGGCGTTTTGAGAACAATGACTTTGGGATAAACATCTGTTTGCTTCATGATGCCATTACCCGATGCCTAATGCCTAAAGTTAATGCTCACCTTCGTCTTGTAAATATCGATATGGAAATCATCTATCATGTGTTGAAAGATCATCAAGTCAACTTTGCGTTTATTGTACTTAAATGGTTCGTGGAAAAGGACAAATCTTCCACAAAAAGAGTTACGCGAAAGTTGATCGCCAAAGAAAATATGGAATGCCATTCGGGTCGATCTTAACAGAAATATTTGAGAATGCAGGAGTTGATTTATTTGGGATTCATGGGGTTCCTATTCCTAGGGGGAGCTTAGTCACCGAGGGGACTATACGGACGATGAGGTATATACGCACGAGAAACCGAGGGTGGATATACTTTGCGTACCTCAAGGATGTCGATCGGCTTGTAGATGGGGGTGCTCTTCCGAGACCGGAGGAGAGGATCACGTCTAGGGGGATTGAACATACTAGACCTCGTCCTTCTTCTCAGCCCAGTTCCTCTCGACATCGTCAGGAATCCTCCTCATCTCAGATGGCTTCTCGGATGGATAGACTCGAGAAAGATATGAGCGAAATAAAAATCATGGTCAAAAGCATCTGCACTCATTTTGAGATTCCACCGACGCCTCCGGATGCGGACCTTGATTAGTCATATTATCTTTCATTATGATGATGTTCCCCTCTCTATTAAGACCAAATATTTCATTTTCGTGCATAACTTCTATTGGTGTTTTATTTTAAATGTGTGTTGTTTGTATTAACTATCTTTGTTTTTATTAATTCTTATGGTTATTGTCTTGAATTTTGTTGATTATTTTGTGTATCGCTGATTTTTTGCAGGATCTCTCAACTTTTTGTTAATGACAAAAAGGGGGAGAAAAATATGTATCGTTTTTGAATTCGTTTGAAATAACCCTTGCTCGTTTTCAGGGGGAGCTTTATTCAAAGAAAAAGGGATATTAAATCTTTTGAAATCTTCCTAAATTCATTTTTTAAAAACTCCCATACTTAAATTTTGTCATCATCAAAAACGGGGAGATTGTTGGAACAATAATTTTTAGATCATTTTATACATTTTGATGATGTGTTATTAAAACCAAAATTTACTTAATACATATTTTTCCTTCAGTTAACGTACGTAAAACAAACCATCTTAACGTACGTAACATTCATAGTTGTTTGCAAGAATTTCAGTACAGTTAACGTACGTAACTCGCCTATCATAACGTACGTAACACTCATTGTTTTCATAAGTTTTTCTGTACAGGTAACGTACGTAACCAGCTCTAGCTAACGTATGTAATGTTTGAAATATTCTGACCGTTGGAAAAGTCATTAGCCGTTACAACAAGTCGTCACACTCAACGGATCTCTGACTGGAAGATTACATACGTAACCATACAATACATAACGTACGTAACGTAAATTATCAGATCTCACTGAACCAGTTCTTCACTGATCATTACGGCCGCTACGCAAAGCATATAACGTATGTAACGTTCGTAACGTACGTAACCAACAGCGCCTAACCTACGTAAGCAGTGAAACTGCTCCAACGGGAAAATGAGCTCAAGAAGGCTATAAATAGCTCACTTCAAGGAGATGGAACACACACAAGTATTCTGAGCTTCCAAGCATACTCAAGCAATTCCAAGCATATATTTTGAGAGTTATACCTATTCCATATTGCGATACGAGAAGATTTGTTCTATAATTTCCAATCTTCATTCTTGTATCAAAGAGAGAGATATCGTGTAAAGTCGAGTTCCTACTCGCATTCGTTTTTGTAAAGGTTATCTTGTACCCGGAAAAACAAGAGAGTTTTTAGTGAGGTTGTTCTTGAGCCCGGAAATCAAGAAATTGTAAGAGTTGGCACTAAACTAGAAAGTTCATTCTAAGTTCTAAGAAAAGTCCTAGTCGATAAAACTAGGTAGGGGACGTAGGCTTCGTTAATAGCCGAACCTCTCGAACAATTTCTTGTGTTCTTTCTTTTCAGCATTTTAATTACTCCGATATTTTTGCTTCTGCACAAAAAGAGTTCAATACTCTTATCCACACTATTCAACCCCCCCCCCCCTTCTAGTGGTGGTACCAATCTAACAATTGGTATCGGAGCAGTCTCTTTATCACCGGTTTAACACCCGCTAGAGAAAAGATCCAGAAATGGCCTTTATCCACTCCTCCGTTGAAGGCAACGCTCTCAATCGCCCTCCCTTCTTCGATGGTTCAAACTTTATGACATGGAAGAAGAAGATGTCCATATTTATCCGAGCTCACGACATTGAAATATGGAAGGTCATTGCCCTTGGACCTACCATTCCTAAGAAGACGGATGGCTCTCTCAAAAGTTTTGAAGAGTACGACGATGCCGACTGGAAGAACGATCATTTCAATAGTAAAGCCACTCAATTGCTTTACTGTGCTCTCAATCCAGAAGATCACAATAGAATTTCTTCTTGCGAGACGGCGAAAGAAATCTGGAAAATGTTAGAGATCACCCATGAAGGTACGAGTCAAGTTAAGGAAACCAAAATCAATATGCTTCTTCACGATTATGAACTCTTCACCATGAAAGAAGAAGAAAGCATTACCACTATGCTTGACCGTTTCTCGGAAATCACTAATGGGCTAGCTTCATTCGGGAAACCGATATCAAGTAGTGATAAAGCCAAAAAAATCCTTCGGTCTCTACCAAGAGAATGGGACGCTACTGTTACGGCTATCATGGAGTCAAAAGACCTCAACACCATAAAATTCAGCGCTCTCATCGGATCTGTCATTAATCATGAGATTGTCATTAAATCTCGAAGTTTGAAACCAAAAGCCAAGGAGAGAGAAAGGACAATCGCCTTCAAATCCAAAGAAGAAAGCGATCTAGAGGATGAACCTATCGAAGAAGAGGACGAAAAAACCGCCTTTTATGCCAAAAACATAAAGAAATTCAAAAATCTTCTACAAAGGCGCCGGAGAGACATCAAGCAAGAATCAAGGGATGAATCCAAAAAGACTCACTTTCCTCAAAACAAAAAGTTCGACAACACTTGTCGAAGGTGCGGCGTTCCAGGCCATTTTGCGAAAGATTGTCATGTTGCTGCTCCCATAAGTTCATCAAAACCACCTCATGAAAAGTTCAAAAAGAAGGAAGTTTATGTCGCCACATGGAGCGATGATGATGAGGATGATGAACCACAAGTCCAAACCAATCTTGCTCTAATGGCCCGCGCATCCGAAGACAGTGACGATGAAGTCGAGGTTAGTGATTCTCATGAAGAACTACTTGATGCTTTTGAATCCCTAAATAACGAATACGAAAAGGCTTGCAATAGTAATAAAGTTTTGAAAAAGAAAATAAAACTCCTTGAAAATGAAAATGCTAAATTATTGAAAAACAAGGAAGTTTCGATTGATCATACGAATTGTTTGGAAACCGAGAAAATTCTGAGAGATGAATTGCACAAAACTCAGAAAGAGTTAAAACTTTATGTTAAAAAATTCTCATGTGGTAATGACAAATTCGAGCAACTATTATTTGGTCAAAAATTTTCTCTTTCAAAACAAGGACTTGGGTATAATTCATTTCCAATGAAAAAGTCCTTAGAAATTACCACAAAAGATTCGGACATTTTAAAAATGGGAATTCTTTCATGTCCAAAATGTTTAAAACCTGGACATACCGAAACTTACTGTCGTAATTCTAGACGTACAATAAGGATCAAGCAAATTTGGGTACCAAAAGGGACCATCGTTAAAAATCAAGTTTTTGTATCTAACTCCTCAGGACCCAAATTAGCCTGGGTACCTATAAAATGGAAGAAAATTATTTTTGTAGGTACAAGCAAGGAAGACAACACTATCAAATAAATGGTATGTTGATAGTGGATGTTCAAATCACATGAGTGGAAATGAACATCTCTTCACGGAGCTGAAAAAGGAAGATCGTGGCTATGTTAGCTTTGGCGATAATAAAAAGGGCCAAATAAAAGGGACAGGTAAAATTGGTAAGAAACCTTTACCTACTATTGAAAATGTTCTATTTGTTGATGGACTTTGCCATAATCTTCTAAGTGTTTCCCAACTTTGTGACACGAGTCTTAAATTAATTTTTGAAATTACGCATTGCACGGCAATGAGAAAAGACCAAATCATTTTTATTGGATTGCGTTATGGAAATAATTACATTGTTGATCTCCAAGATGAATCTTCTTTCAACGAAAAATGTCTACTTTCGTACGATGAAAATGCCGTTATTTGGCACCGAAAATTGGGACATGCCTCTTTACCACTTCTTTCAAAATTGGCCAAAAATGATATTGTTCGTGGTCTACCAAAATTAAATTTCAGAAAAGACCACATTTGTGAGGCCTGTATTAAAGGTAAACATGCAAGAGGCTCGTTTAAACCAAAAATAGAAATTTCTATTAGTCGCATTCTTGAATTAATTCATATGGATTTAATTGGTCCATCTCGACATGCCAGTCTAACAGGTAAACTTTATACTTTAGTTCTTGTCGATGATTTTTCGAGATTTACTTGGGTAAAATTCTTAGCCAATAAAGATGATGCTTTTAACGGGTTTGTTAAGTGGTGTAAGGTTACCCAGAAGGAAAAAGAATTACCAGTTATCGCCATTCGAACCGATCATGGTGGAGAATTTGATTCTAATCTATTTGAAGATTGGTGCGATAAATATGGTATTGGACACAACTTTTCGGCACCTCGGACACCTCAACAAAATGGAGTTGTCGAGAGGAAGAATCGCTCTCTAGAAGAAATGAGCCGGACAATGCTCAATGAGTATGGTCTTCCTAAATATTTTTGGGCCGAAGCCGTTAACACCGCTTGTTATGTTATTAATCGTGTCCATCTCAGGAGAAACAAAATGATGACTCCCTATGAGATTTTTAAAGGTAAAAAGCCCAATTTATCTTATTTTCATCCATTTGGTTGTAAAGTGTTTATCCATAATAATGGTAAGAATAATTTAGGTAAATTCGATTCTAAATCAGATATTGGAATATTTCTTGGTTATTCTACTAACAGTAAAGCCTATCGTGTGTTTAATTGTAGAAGAGGCTCGGTAGAAGAGTCCATTCATGTAAAATTCGATGATACCATTTTACCCCCGAGAAAGGTTGTTTTTGATGATGATGCAGGTATGGTTCCAGCTAACGAAGTATCGGAAGTATCAAAGGAGTTGGAGAAACTTGACGTAAGCTCGGACAAGCAGGAGGAAAATTCTTACAACCTTCCTAAAGATTGGGCAAATGTGAAAGACCATCTGATGGAACAAATTCTCGGAAAAATCGATGAAGGTGTACGAACTAGGAGGAATATAAATGATTGTATTAACAATATTGCATTTATTTCTCTTACAGAACCAAAGAATATCGATGAGGCCATAAATGATGAAAATTGGGCTATTGTTATGCAAGAAGAACTAATTCGAAAGAAATAATGTTTGGGAATTAGTTCCGGCACCAGTAGACAAATCAATCATTGGTACCAAATGGGTTCATAAAATCAAAACCGATGATGATGGTCTCCCTATTAAAAATAAATCGAGGTTGGTTGCCCAAGGATACAATCAAGAAGAAGGGTTGGACTATGAAGAAACATTTGCCCCTATTGCTCGTCTTGAAGCTATTCGTCTTCTCTGTGCCTTTGCCGCATACAAGAAAATCAAACTCCATCAAATGGATGTAAAAAGTGCGTTCCTAAATGGAATCATCCAGGAGGAAGTGTATGTCAAGCAACCACCGGGTTTTGAAGATTATGATCATCCGGATCATGTGTACAAGCTCCATAAAGCTCTCTATGGATTAAAACAAGCTCCGAGAGCATGGTATGATCATTTAAGCTCTTTTCTTATTTCAAATGGGTATAAAAGAGGTAATGTTGATAATACCTTATTCATTAAAATTTTAAGTGATGATATGCTAATTTGTCAAATTTATGTGGACGATATTGTTTTTGGTGCAACTAACGAATCTCTGTCCAAAGAATTTTCAAATCTTATGAAGGGAGAGTTCGAAATGAGTATGATGGGAGAGTTGAAAAACTTTCTCGGACCCCAAATTAGGCAACTCAATGACTGAATTTTCATTCACCAATCCAAGTACGTCAATGAGCTCCTAAAGAAATTTAAGATGGAAGATTGCAAAGAAATATCCACTACTATGTCTTCCACTCTTAAACTCGACAAAGATGAAAAAGGTAAATTTGTTGACCAAAAACAGTATCGAGGCATGATCGGTTCTTTACTTTATTTAACTGCATCTAGACCCGATATAATGTTTGCTACTTGTCTATGTGCTCGCTTTCAAGCAAATCCTAAAGAATCTCATCTCATTGCATGCAAAAGGATTTTTCGATATTTAAAATATACTGCTGGATTAGGCCTGTGGTATCCCTCTAGCATTGATTTTCAACTTTTTGCATATAGTGATGCCGACTTCGGTGGATGTAAAATTGATAGAAAAAGCACCACCGGAACTTGTCATTTTATGAGTTCGTGTTTAATTTCATGGGGGAGTAAGAAACAGACTAGTGTCGCTACTTCCACAGCTGAAGCAGAATATGTGGCTGCAGAAAGTGCATGTGCACAAGTCCTTTGGATTAAAAATCAATTACTTGATTATGGCATCGAACTTAAAAATACTCCTATTTTTTGTGACAATACAAGTGCCATTAATTTAAGCAAAAACCCCATTTTGCATAGTAGGACAAAACACATAGAAATTCATCACCATTTTATTCGTGACCATGTCCAAAATGGGAATGTTTGTCTCCAATTTGTTGGTACTAATGAACAATTGGCGGATATTTTTACAAAACCATTACCCGAAGAGGCTTTCAATTTTATTCGCATAAATTTAGGAATGGGACATGTTGATCATTTTTAAATGTTGCATACTCATCATAGTTACATTAAATGGTCATTTAAATCGGGACATCATCAAAAGGAAAAGACTGTTCATTTGGTCTTGCTTACGGACGTTAAGAAGGGTCCATTACGTACGTAATAGGACCTTACGTACGTTACAGGTTTGTATGTTACGTACGTAACAAATCGCAGGATTTAGCCAAGAGACTTCAGATTTTCACGCTATGTACGTTACAGATAGGGTATAACGTACGTAATCTGCCTATGACCCTAATACTTATAAACCCATTTCGACCGTATCCTTTCATTTCACTTCAATCCCTAGCATCGACGGCGAAGAACTCTCTACAAAATCGACCGAAACTTCAATTTCATCCATCAATCTTCACTTTTCCGGCCGATTTACTCAAGATGGCAACTAGAACCGGAAAGAGGCAAAGAGGAGAAACCTCTCAAATGTCTTCCTCGGCTTCCGGCGAACCATTCTTTCGGAACGCTCAAGGTATCAAGATTTTCAGCGAAATTCTTATTGACGAAGAGGTAACTCCGAGTCACCATTTTGATTTTGAATCCCTAAATTCTGTTGGTGTTGCTATCGAAGAATTCTTCGATATGCTTGGAATAAATCATTTTGTTAGCCTTGCTCGTCCAATATATGTGGATTGTGTGAAAGAGTTTTATGCCAATTTTTTTGTCACGTATGATTCCAATGGATTCGCTGTGGTTAACTCTCTTGTCCGTGGCAAACCCATATCTTTTGATGCCGCAAAACTTTCGAAACTTTTTGGTCTCCCTAATGAGGGTTTTCGTTGTAAAAAAGAGTTTTCCGCTCCAGATGAAGTCGTTGACAACTTTTCTGACGATGAAAGCAATGGAGTTTATGAGTCTAAGGTCCGTGATTTCTTGTCGGACAAATCCGTTCTAGATGTTCATTCGGGGCGTTTTGAGAATAATGACTTTGGGATAAACATCCATTTGCTTCATAATGCCATTACCCGATGCCTAATACCTAAAGTTAATGCTCAGCTTCGTCTTGTAAATATCGATATGGAAATCATCTATCATGTGTTGAAAGATCATCAAGTCAGCTTTGCGTTTATTGTACTTAAATGGTTCGTGGAAAAAGGACAAATCTTCCACAAAAAGAGTTACGCGAAAGTTGATCGCCAAAGAAAATCTGGAATGCCGTTCGGGTCGATCTTAACAGAAATATTTGAGAATGCAGGAGTTGATTTATCTGGGATTCATGGGGTTCCTATTCCTAGGGGGAGCTTAGTCACCGAGGGGACTATACGGACGATGAGGTATATACGCACGAGAAACTGAGGGTGGATATACTTTGCGTACCTCAAGGATGTCGATCGGCTTGTAGATGGGGGTGCTCTTCCGAGACCGGAGGAGAGGATCACGTCTAGGGGGATTGAGCATACTAGACCTCGTCCTTCTTCTCAGTCCAGTTCCTCTCGACCTCGTCAGGAATCCTCCTCATCTCAGATGGCTTCTCGGATGGATAGACTCGAGAAAGATATGAGCGAAATAAAAATCATGGTTAAAAGCATCTGCACTCATTTTGGGATTCTACCGACGCCTCCGGATGCGGACCTTGATTAGTCATATTATCTTTCATTATGATGATGTTCCCCTCTCTATTAAGACCAAACATTTTATTTTCGTGCATAACTTCTATTGGTGTTTTATTTTAAATGTGTGTTGTTTGTATTAACTATCTTTGTTTTTATGAATTCTTATGGTTATTGTCTTGAATTTTGTTGATTATTCTGTGTATCGCTGATTTTTTGCAGGATCTCTCAACTTTTTGTTAATGACAAAAAGGGGGAGAAAAATATGTATCGTTTTTGAATTCGTTTGAAATAACCCTTGCTCGTTTTCAGGGGGAGCTTTATTCAAAGAAAAAGGGATATTAAATCTTTTGAAATCTTCCTAAATTAATTTTTTCAAAAACTCCCATACTTAAATTTTGTCATCATCAAAAAGGGGGAGATTGTTGGAACAAAAATTTTTAGATCATTTTATACATTTTGATGATGTGTTATTAAAACCAAAATTTACTTAAAACATATTTTTCCCTCAGTTAACGTACGTAAAACAAACCATCTTAGCGTACGTAACATTCATAGTTGTTTGCAAGAATTTCAGTACAGTTAACGTACGTAACTCGCCTATCATAACGTACGTAACACTCATTGTTTTCATAAGTTTTTCTGTACAGGTAACGTACGTAACCAGCTCTAGCTAACGTACGTAATGTTTGAAATATTCTGACCATTGGAAAAGTCATTAGCTGTTACAACAAGTCGTCACACTCAACGGATCTCTGACTGGAAGATTACGTACGTAACCATACAATACGTAACGTACGTAACGTAAATTATCAGATCTCACTGAACCAGTTCTTCACTGATCATTATGGCCACTACGCAAAGCATATTACGTATGTAACGTTCGTAACGTACGTAACCAACAGCGCCTAACGTACGTAAGCAGTGAAACTGCTCCAACGGGAAAATGAGCTCAAGAAGGCTATAAATAGCTCACTTCAAGGAGATGGAACACACACAAGTATTCTGAGCTTCCAAGCATACTCAAGCAATTCCAAGCATATATTTTGAGAGTTATACCTATTCCATATTGTGATACGAGAAGATTTGTTCTATAATTTCCAATCTTCATTCTTGTATCAAAGAGAGATATATCGTTTAAAGTCGAGTTCCTACTCGCATTCGTTTTTGTAAAGGTTATCTTGTACCCGGAAAAACAAGAGAGTTTTTAGTGAGGTTGTTCTTGAGCCCGGAAATCAAGAAATTGTAAGAGTTGGCACTAAACTATAAAGTTCATTCTAAGTTCTAAGAAAAGTCCTAGTCGATAAAACTAGGTAGGGGACGTAGGCTTCGTTAATAGCCGAACCTCTCGAACAATTTCTTGTGTTCTTTCTTTTCAGCATTTTAATTACTCCGATATTTTTGCTTCCGCAAAAAAAGAGTTCAATACTCTTATCCGCACTATTCAACCCCCCTTCTAGTGGCGGTACCAATCTAACAATTGGTATCGGAGTAGTCTCTTTATCACCGGTTCAACACCCGCTAGAGAAAATATCCATAAATGGCCTTTATCCACTCCTCCATTGAAGGCAACGCTCTCAATCGCCCTCCCTTCTTCGATGGTTCAAAATTTATGACATGGAAGAAGAAGATGTCCATATTCATCCGAGCTCACGACATTGAAATATGGAAGGTCATTGCCCTTGGACCTACCATTCCTAAGAAGACTGATGGCTCTCTCAAAAGTTTTGAAGAGTACGACGATGCCGACTGGAAGAACGATCACTTCAATAGTAAAGCCACTCAATTGCTTTATTGTGCTCTCAATCCAGAAGATCACAATAGAATTTCTTCTTGCGAGACGGCAAAAGAAATCTGGAAAATGTTAGAGATCACCCATGAAGGTACGAGTCAAGTTAAGGAAACCAAAATCAATATGCTTCTTCACGATTATGAACTCTTCACCATGAAAGAAGAAGAAAGCATTACCACTATGCTTGACCGTTTCTCGGCAATCACTAATGGGCTAGCTTCATTCGGGAAACCGATATCAAGTAGTGATAAAGCCAAAAAAATCCTTCGGTCTCTACCAAGAGAATGGGACGCTACTGTTACGGCTATCATGGAGTCAAAAGACCTCAACACCATAGAATTCATCGCTCTCATCGGATCTCTCATTAATTATGAGATTGTCATTAAATCTCGATGTTCGAAACCAAACGCCAAGGAGAGAGAAAGGACAATCGCCTTCAAAGCCAAAGAACAAAGCGATCTAGAGGATGAACCTATCTAAGAAGAGGACGAAGAAACCGCCTTTTATGCCAAAAACATAAAGAAATTCAAAAATCTTCTACAAAGGCGCCGGAGAGACATCAAGCAAGAATCAAGGGATGAATCCAAAAAGACTCACTTTCCTCAAAACAAAAAGTTCGACAACACTTGTCGAAGGTGCGCGCCTGTGCCATTTTGCGAAAGATTGTCGTGTTGCTGCTCCCATAAGTTCATCAAAACCACCTCATGAAAAGTTCAAAAAGAAGGAAGTTTATGTCGCCACATGGAGCGATGATGATGAGGATGATGAACCACAAGTCCAAACCAATCTTGCTCTAATGGCCCGCGCATCCGAAGACAGTGACGATGAAGTCGAGGTTAGTGATTCTCATGAAGAACTACTTGATGCTTTTGAATCCCTAAATAATGAATACGAAAAGGCTTGCAATAGTAATAAAGATTTGAAAAAGAAAATAAAACTCCTTGAAAATGAAAATGCTAAATTATTGAAAAACAAGGAAGTTTCGATTGATCATACGAATTGTTTGGAAACCGAGAAAATTCTGAGAGATGAATTGCACAAAACTCAGAAAGAGTTAAAACTTTATGTTAAAAAATTCTCATGTGGTAATGACAAATTCGAGCAACTATTATTTGGTCAAAAAATTTCTCTTTCAAAACAAGGACTTGGGTATAATTCATTTCCAATGAAAAAGTCCTTAGAAATTACCACAAAAGATTCGGACATTTAAAAACGGGAATTCCTTCATGTCCAAAATGTTTAAAACCTGGACATACCGAAACTTACTGTCGTAATTCTATACGTACAATAAGAATCAAGCAAATTTGGGTACCAAACGGGACCATCGTTAAAAATCAAGTTTTTGTATCTAACTCCTCAGGACCCAAATTAGCCTGGGTACCTATAAAACGGAAGAAAATTATTTTTGTAGGTACAAGCAAGGAAGACAACACTATCAAATAAATGGTATGTTGATAGTGGATGTTCAAATCACATGAGTGGAAATGAACATCTCTTCACGGAGCTGAAAAAGGAAGATAGTGGTTGTGTTACCTTTGGCGATAATAAAAAGGGCCAAATAAAAGGGACAGGTAAAATTGGTAAGAAACCTTTACCTACTATTGAAAATGTTCTATTTGTTGATGGACTTTGCCATAATCTTCTAAGTGTTTCCCAACTTTGTGACACCGGTCTTAAATTAATTTTTGAAATTACGCATTGCACGGCAATGAGAAAAGACCAAATCGTTTTTATTGGATTGCGTTATGGAAATATTTACATTGTTGATCTCCAAGATGAATCTTCTTTCAACGAAAAATGTCTACTTTCGTACGATGAAAATGCCGTTATTTGGCACCGAAAATTGGGACATGCCTCTTTACCACTTCTTTCAAAATTGGCCAAAAATGATATTGTTCGTGGTCTACCAAAATTAAATTTCAGAAAGACCACATTTGTGAGGCCTGTATTAAAGGTAAACATGCAAGAGGCTCGTTTAAACCAAAAATGGAAATTTCTACCTAAATGATTTCAACGTGAGATTGGTGAGAGAGAGAAAAGATTTCCCTTTCATGGTCTTCTTCTTCTTCATGTGTTCTTGATAATTTCTTGGAGAAAAATCAAGAAATCAAAGAGAGAAAATTTAATAAACATACTTAGAGTATATTCATCAAATTCAATAGCTTCATCACTTAGCTCTAGCCGTATCCTTGGAGGATAGCAAGGTGATCGTATCCCGTTCATTTCTTCGGCACGTGGCAAGTAGAGGCATTGTATTTTCGACATTGGATCATTCGAGTGGTTGGAGCGCTTTGGATCGCAGGGAAATTCGTTTAAAGCTTGGGGAATAGCTCAAGAGAAGGAATCCATTTAATCAACGGACTACAAGGGTGAGTTTCTAATATCTTTTGTGATTTTGTTTATATATTCATATATACGTAGCTCGATCGATCCTCGTAGGGATTCGGATCGAATTAATTTTCATTTTACCGCTTCCGTTGGGCCTTCGATTTAGCCACCGAATCCCAACAGGTAGCGTACATTAAACTATCCGGCGTAGCGTACGCTATCGAACCCAGCGTTGTTGGACAGTGAGTCTGTCCAGTTTTGCCCATACCCTTACGTACGTAAAGACGTTGGTATTACGTACATAAGCCTCTTGTAGCCTACGCTAGCCGGATGATGTAGCATACGCTAGCGACCTCAGCGTTTTCGGGCGGACTGTTCTGCCCAGCCATTACGTACGCTAATACTTGAAAGTTAACGTACGTAATGAGTATTACGTACGTTAACCAGCTCATGTAACGTACGTAACGTAGGCCCAGGTTTTATAAACCGGGAGTTGACCTTCACTTCGGCACTTTCTTCATTTCTTCTCCTCCGACCGAGAGCTGCGATCCAAGCGAGGTTTTGAGCGATTCTTCAAGGTTTGCCCGTGGAAATCCTTGGGGAATCAAGTATTGTGTTCCTAGTGTAGTTAATCCTCATCATAATCATCTTCTTCCGTCCGAATCAAGGTAAATCTTCTAAGAACCCTACTTTTGGGTAAACTGGGGTTTTTGATTTTATTGTTCGATTCGTCCCGTGTTGATTAATTCATGATGAATATGATTAATTTTGTTCGTGTTCTTTGTTTTCCTATAGATTCATGGTATATTTTTTGGTATTTTCGTAATCGAGAGGGTTTGGTTGTGGTCCGCCCTCGTTGTTGTTCTT
Organism: Orobanche coerulescens; assembly: GCA_033398695.1. NCBI lineage: Eukaryota > Viridiplantae > Streptophyta > Magnoliopsida > Lamiales > Orobanchaceae > Orobanche > Orobanche coerulescens. The sequence goes on from CM065806.1 coordinate 59,884,063, forward strand.
GTACGAATATACATGAATCCTAGGCGGGTTTTCGGGTGTATTCCTTTTCCGTAATCGTTTGGAAATGGTTGTGATTGTATTCTTCAAATCATTAGGTTCGGTTCCGTTGTTTCCCAGCATTCGTCGGTGATTTTCCTTTCCATTCGTTGATTCGTCAATTATTCAAGGCAAGTATTTTTGGAAACCTTTATGCTTAACATGAAATGGTAATGTATATTGTGTGTGATTTTCTCACCTCAGGAGGGTCCGACTGGGCCACGAGGGAATCTATGACTGTAACACCCCCAAGTTATTCAGAGAATATTACAGCGCCGTAAGCCCCTCCGTGGGACCTACAAGGCTAAACATATGCGGAAACTATAGATTTTTACCGAGGAGGTCTACATACAATGGAATGAAGAATAATACAAAGGGTATTCAAAATATAACCAATGTATCCAAAGACATCACAACACAAATCAATACCTCGGCAAACACAGGCCGGAACATCAAGGAAAATGGAAAACAATACTCGAGTATTCAATAACCATTCCAGTACAACAACACTGAATGGAAAACTCAAAACATAACCGGAGGAAAGACACAGTATCACACTTGCCCACCATCTTCATGCCAACTCGATACCTGCCTGTCCGCTCTCCTGGAACCTGAAATACATAAAAAGTATTTCCCCCATAAAGGGGTTAGCCGTCGAATAGCTAGTGCAAGTATATCAAGTATGAAACACAATACTCCTCGACAATAAAGTAAATGTAACCGTCAATTCATCAATTCAAGACTAGTATTCCGGAATAACTAAATCTCATAGCATCACATCAATACATATATGAATACCGTGGAACCGCATCAGAGGCTACGGAACCCTCAGAGGACCCGTCGATCCGTCCCAGAGTGGTTCGTTCATATCATCCGTGGAATCGCACCAGAGGCTACGAAACCCTCAGGGGACCCGTCGGCCCGCCCCAGAGTGGATATAAGAAATCATGCTATTAATATATCTTACTTTCAAAGTCGAGAACGCACATTCATAAATATATACTTGCCTTTGAGACATCGAGAAATCGAACGGAAAAACGGTATGAGTTCGGTAGGTCCAAGAACGCGCTTCCGGCACCTAAACGATTCGCAAGGAATATGATAATCAATTATCCATACTCAAATTACACGAAGAAATTCCCGAAACCCGTCTACGATTCATGAAAATACACGGATATACAACTAGAGGTTGGAAAAATCGCTCAAACTCCCAAAAGTCCGAAAACGGCACAATCAAATCCGTAAAATCGTAGGAAAAGCATGCATATGGTATAGATACATCATAATCTCAAGGTTCTCAAGCTTCAAATTGGATAAATCGGACGAATCAACGAAAAAACCCAAAATCCAACACAATATTCAAAGTGTTCTTGAATAATCCTTCAATAATCCAATGAATAATCAAACATGCCCATAATCATGCGTATATCACTTCATACAACATGCTCTTAACACCCAAAACATCATTACTCAATACAAAATCCAAATCCAAGATGTTGAAGAAATTACCTCTTGAAGATCCAAGCACTATGATCCGAAGAATACACGATAGATCGATGATCCGGGCTTCACAATCGAAAGGGGATGAAGAAAATCAAACACTCAAATGATGGATGATGAAAATTTCCTCCCCTCAAGCTCTCTCTCTCGTAGGTAGAAGAAAAAATGGGGAAATGATCTGGTTTTGCTGAAAAAAACACAATTATAGGGTTGACTGCCCTGTGTGCCGCGGCCCAGCCGAAGTGTGCCGCAGCACAGGCCCAAAAACTGCTCCCAGGGCTCGACAGTGTGCCGCGGCCCGGCCGACATGTTCCGCGGCACAAGGTACAGACGGGTTTGGCCGAAAAATGCAACACGAGTGTGCCGCGGCCCGGACGGGTGTGCCGCGGCAGTGACTCGGCAGTGTGCCGCGGCCCCGCCGGCATGTGCCGCGGCACACAGTACAGGCTACTCGGCCAAAAATTGAAAAATGTGTGTCCCGCGGCGCACACTCCTTGTGCCGCGGCCCACACCCCCCTTGGGTCATAAAATGAAGAAAAATGACCCGGGAAGAGAATAAAAGCAATAGGACTCAATATCTGGGAAACAATAACACGAAATGGAAGTACGGAAACCCCAAAATGGAGGTTCCAAACAAGGGTTCGCCCAACAAAACACAATTTGAACAATGAGGAGATTTGAAATGACATGAATTTCAACCGGGTATTACATTCTCCCCCTCTAAAAAGAAGTTTCGTCCCGACTCCCATGAAATAGTTCGGGGTATTCCACCCGTATCTTCTCTTCCGTCTCCCAAGTCGCCTCCTCGACTCCATGCCTCGACCATTGCACTTTAACTAGTGGAATGGTCTTATGCCGAAGTTGTTTCTCGCGACGCTCAAGGATCTTCACGGGTTTCTCCGGAAAGGTAATATCCTCGGCTACGTCAATCTCACTGTAGTTGATAATGTGGCTCGGATCCGGTACATACTTTCTTAACTGAGACACATGAAAAACACTGTGGACGTGACTCAAAGCTGGAGGCAACGCTAAGCGATAAGCTAAATCTCCAACTCTGTCTAAAATCTCGAAGGGTCCGATATACCTTGGACTAAGTTTCCCCTTTTTCCCGAAGCGAAAAACTCCTTTGGTCGGCGACACCTTGAGCAAGACATGATCCCCCACCTCAAACTCCAAGGGTCGACGACGAGTATCAGCATAAGATTTCTGACGACTCTGGGCAGCCAGCAATCGGTCCTGGATAATAAAAGTCTTTTCCTTAGTCTCCATCAACATATCCGGATCCGTCCCAACTAGATCAGAAGCCTCGTCCCAACATAATGGCGACCTACATCGCCTACCATAGAGTGCCTCGAAGGGTGCCATTTTGATCGACGCATGCCAACTATTATTGTAAGCAAACTCGATCAACGGTAAGTGAAGCTCCCAATCATTACTCCAATCTAAAGCACAAGCCCGCAGCATATCTTCCAATGTCTGAATCGTCCTCTCCGTCTGACCGTCCGACTGAGGATGAAAGGAAGTGCTCAATCTCAACTCAGTACCCAGAGCCTGATGAACGGCCTGCCAAAAATGCGATACGAAACGGCCGTCTCGATCAGAAACAATGGTCGTGGGGGCACCGTGTAACCTCACGATCTCAGCAATAAAGGTTCGAGCCAGTCTATCCGGTCCCCAAGTATCCTTAATACCCAAGAAGTGTGAAGACTTGGTCAACCGATCGACAATTACCCAAATCATATTCATTCCGGCCCGAGTTCTAGGCATTACAGTGATGAAATCCATAGAGATGTCATCCCACTTCCACTCGGGAATGGGAAGCGGTTTCAACAACCCCGCTGGTCGTTGATGTTCGATCTTGACTTGTTGACACGTCAAGCACCGTAGTACAAACTCCGTAACATCTTTCTTCATGTTATTCCACCATAAATTGCGCCTCAAATCTTTGTACATCTTACTCGTCCCGGGGTGGATTGAGTAAGGCGTAACATGAGCTTCTTGGAGAATTCTCTGCCTCAACTCTAAATCGTTCGGAACACAAAGCCTGCCCTGAAATCTCAGAATACTATCCTCGTGAACCATAAAGCCAGGAGCTTTTCCTTTAATTACATCTTCCTTCAGTTGAGAAATCATCGGGTCACTCCACTGCTTCCCTTTGATGTCATCAACCAAGGACGAAGTAATTTCGAGAGTACACAACTGTCCCTGTACTCGCTGAAGCCAAACTTCTATCCCTTGCTCAATTAAATCCTGACAAATTTTCGTCTGAGATGTAAGAACTTCGAGCATTTGAAGAGATGCCGATTTGCGGCTCAAAGCATCTGCAACGACATTGGCTTTTCCGGGGTGGTAAAGAATTTCCAAATCATAATCCTTTATCAACTCTATCCAACGTCTCTGTCTCATATTCAGCTCCTTCTGACTGAAAATATACTTCAGGCTCTTGTGATCGGTATAAATCCGACACGGTGAACCATACAAATAATGCCGCCAAATCTTGAGTGTGAAGACAATTGCGGCCAACTCTAAATCGTGAGTAGGATAATTCATCTCATAAGGCTTTAATTGTCATGACGCAAAAGCTATCGTCTTATCATGCTGCATAAGTACACAGCCCAGGCCTTGACCCGAAGCGTCACTATAAACTGCAAAGCCCTCGCTACCATGTGGTAAAGTTAAAATCGGCGCTGAAGCCAATCGTCTCTTCAGTTCATCGAAGCTCTGTTGTCTCTCATCCATCCAAATAAACTTTTCGGTCTTCTGGAGTAATTTCGTAAGCGGCCGAGCGAGTTTCGAGAACCCCTCGACAAACCGACGGTAATACCCAGCAAGGCCCAAAAAGCTACGAACTTCCTTAACATTTTTAGGCGGTGCCCAATTTAGCACTGCCTCAATCTTCTGTGGGTCTACACGAACCCCTTCAGCCGAAATCACATGGCCGAGAAACATAACTTCTTCCAACCAGAATTCACATTTCGAGAATTTTGCATAGAGGTGCTCGGTTCTCAAAATGTCCAAAATCAAACGCAAGTGTCGGGCATGTTCCTCCTTATCTCGAGAATAGATCAAGATGTCGTCAATAAAGACGACTACACACCGGTCGAGGTACTCGATGAATATCTTATTCATTAACTGCATGAATATTGCCGGCGCATTAGTCAACCTAAAAGGCATAACCACAAATTCATAATGCCCATATCTCGTCCGAAACGCCATCTTCGGAATGTCGGACTCCCTCACCCTGAGTTGATAATACCGGGTTCTTAAATCAATCTTCGAGAAAACCGTAGCCCCTTGCAATTGATCAAATAAATCATCTATACGAGGTAAAGGATATTTGTTCTTAATGGTTACTTTGTTCAGCTCACGGTAGTCGATGCACAAACGTAGTGAACCATCCTTCTTCCTCACGAAAAGAACAGGCGCGCCCCAAGGCGAAGCGCTCGGTCTGATGTACCCTTTTTCCAGAAGTTCTCCCAACTGAGTCTTCAATTCCTGCATCTCGGAAGGTGCCATCCGATAAGGTGCTTTAGAAATCGGAGCCGCATCTGGCTCTAAGTCCACGGTAAATTCTATCTCTCGATCTGGCGGTAATCCCGGGAGGTCATCCGGAAAAACATAGGGATACTCATTAACAACCGGAATCGAAGAGAAATCGACTTCATTTCCTTCTGTTTTCAAGGCATAACACCAATAGCCCGTACAACCTTTATTCAAAAGTTTTACGGCCCTCATGGCACTGATGAGTAACTTGGATTGGCCCGACTTACGTCCCAAAAATGAGTACTCAGATCCGTCTTTAGTCATCATGGTGATAACCTTGGTACGGTAATTTATAATCGCTTGGTGACTATCAAGCCAATCCTCGCCGAGGATCACGTCCTCGCCTTCCATATCAACTACAATCAAATTCGACAACCATTCCATACCGGATATAATCACCGAAAAATCTCTAATCTCCCGGTTCTCCACAATTCTATCCCCGCTAGGCAGTTTCACGATGAAGGGATTGCAAGCAGTCAAACAAGTTATATTCAAACGGCGTACACACTCCAAAGAAATAAAAGAATATGTAGCACCCGTATCAAAAAGTACACGGACTGGATAAGATAAAATATGAATGGTACCTGAAGCCACCACCGTGTCGGGTTCGTCTGTTCGACGCATCTCATAAACCCGTGGTTGTATCGAACCGACGCTAGAGTTTCCCCCTCCAGCGTTCTGACCCCGTCCCCAGCCCCTGCCGAAATTCTGTTGAGGTTGACCAAAAGATTGCCGCTGATTTATACCTTGGTCAAGTGGTGTTGGGGCAGAAGCCCGAGTGTCCAAAGTCTGATTCGGCTCAGAACAATAAGCCGCTCTATGTTACATCTGTCCGCACGTGTGACACTTCAATGGTGGAAAGTTGCATTCAGAATTAACGTGGCCTGGACGGCCACAATTATAGCAAGTCACCGTGCGATTCGTGGTACACGGAGTAGGACGGTAACCCCTCTTTCCTTTATTAGAACGTGACGACTGTCTGGCAGAACGATTAGTCGTCTATGACCTCTGAAAGTTTCCACCCTTAGAGCCAGAAAAGTTTCCCGCGACTTTCTGCTTCTTCGGTTCTTCAGTGGTATCGTTGTCGGGGTTTAACATATCATGGGCTAAAGCTCTATCCTGATACTCTTTCAGTGTGGTACAAGCAAATCCGGCCATGTACCGCCGTAAGTCTAAATTCATCCGCATATCAAAATAATGGATCTTATCACGCTCGTTACACACTTGATCCTTCACATGGATCAATTGTTGGTTGTACTCCACGATCGCCTGCGAAACGGGAGTATCTTGTGGTTTAGCCTCGAAAAAGGCTCGGATTCTGCCCTCTCGCACCGGCCAAGGACAAAACTCGGCCTTCAAAAGCTCCTTAAATTCATCCCACGTGGCAATACGATCTTGTGGCTTGATGACCTTCCACCAGGTAGCGGCCTCCTTAGTGAGGAAATACTGAGCAATCGGTACTTTCCTCACTTCGGGGCAATCAACCGCCTCGAAAATCTTTTCCAATTCCGCTAGCCAATCTTCCCAGCCCAATGGGTCTGTGGCACCGCCAAACTGTGGAGGGTGCATACGGATTACATTCTGAAGCAAGGCATCCGTGTTTGGGTTCGGATTATTCAGCTCAACAGTTTGGGCTAAAATGGTCATCTGAGTAGCCAATTGTTGAAGTGCATTCGCAACTCCAACGTCCGCGTTGTTTCCCTGGTCGTGCTGACTTTCGGTGTCAGGATGCACCGAGTTCGACAAACTGGGATTGGTCGACCCCGCAACTGAACTGATGGAAACGGCCGTGCCACAACCTCTTCCTCGTCCACGGCCACGACCACGGCCATGGCCCCTACCAGCTGACATACTGAAGAACACATAAGGCACGTAAGTACAGTTCAATCGCACGTCATTAAGGTGACCGATTCTCAAGAATACCAATAAAAAGAAGCATAACGAATAAGGAAACACCAGAAGAGTAAGAGGTCTTACAAGTACCGGTCGCACTGTGATGATGGCAAAGTAGTGATACTGTGGACAAATGACGACTCATTCGACCCAAAAGACCGACAGCCTAGGTATCCATAGACCTAAGCTCTGATACCATATTCTGTAACACCCCCAAGTTATTCAGAGAATATTACAGCGCCGTAAGCCCCTCTGTGGGACCTACAAGGCTAAACATACGCGGAAACTATAGATTTTTACCGAGGAGGTCTACATACAGTGGAATGAAGAATAATACAAAGGGTATTCAAAACATAACCAATGTATCCAAAGTCATCACAACACAAATCAATACCTCGGCAAACACAGGCCGGAACATCAAGGAAAATGGAAAACAATACTCGAGTATTCAATAACCATTCCAGTACAACAACACTGAATGGAAAACTCAAAACATAACCGGAGGAAAGACACAGTATTACACTTGCCCACCATCTTCATGCCGACCCGATACCTGCCTGTCTGCTCTCCTGGAACCTGAAATACATAAAAAGTATTTCCCCCATAAAGGGGTTAGCCGTCGAATAGCGAGTGCAAGTATATCAAGTATGAAACACAATACTCCTCGACAATAAAGTAAATGTAACCGTCAATTCATCAATTCAAGACTAGTATTCCGGAATAACTAAATCTCGTAGCATCACATCAATACATATATGAATACCGTGGAACCGCACCAGAGGATACGGAACCCTCAGAGGACCCGTCGATCCGTCCCAGAGTGGTTCGTTCATATCATCCGTGGAATTGCACCAGAGGCTACGAAACCATCAGGGGACCCGTCGGCCCGCCCCAGAGTGGATATAAGAAAGCATGCCATTAATATATCTTACTTTCAAAGTCGAGAACGCACATTCATAAATATATACTTGACTTTGAGACATCAAGAAATCGAACGGAAAAACGGTATGAGTTCGGTAGGTACAAGAACGTGCTTCCGGCACCTAAACGATTCGCAAGGAATATGATAATCAATTATCCATACTCAAATTACATGAAGAAATTCCCGAAACCCGTCTACGATTCATGAAAATACACGGATATACAACTAGAGGTTGGAAAAATCGCTCAAACTCCCAAAAGTCCGAAAACAGCACAATCAAATCTGTAAAATCGTAGGAAAAGCATGCATACGGTATAGATACATCATAATTTCAAGGTTCTCAAGCTTCAAATCGGATAAATCGGACGAATCAACGAAAAACCCCAAAATCCAACACAATATTCAAAGTGTTCTTGAATAATCCTTCAATAATCCAATGAATAATCAAACATGCCCATAATCATGCGTATATCACTTCATACAACATGCTCTTAACACCCAAAACATCATTACTCAATACAAAATCGAAATCCAAGATGTTGAAGAAATTACCTCTTGAAGATCCAAGCACTATGATCCGAAGAATACGCGATAGATCGATGATCCGGGCTTCACAATCGAAAGGGGATGAAGAAAATCAAACACTCAAATGATGGATGATGAAAATTTCCTCCCCTCAAACTCTCTCTCTCACAGGTAGAAGAAAAAATGGGGAAATGATCTGGTTTTGCTGGAAAAAAACGCAATTATAGGGTTGATCGCCTGTGTGCGGCACGAGCCCAAAATCGCTCCTGTGGCTCGGCGGTGTGCGCGGCCGGCGAAATGTGCCGCGGCACAAGGTACAGACCGATTTGGCCGAAAAATGCAACACGAGTGTGCCGCGGCCGGATGGGTGTGCCGGCGATGACTTCAGCAGGTGTGCCGCGGCACACAGATGCTACTCGGCTAAATCGAAAAATGTGTGCCGCGGCGCACACTCCTTGTGCCGCGGTCCACACCCCCCTTGGGTCCTAAAATGAAGAAAAATGACCCTGGAAGAGAAAAAAAGCAATAGGACTCAATATCTGGGAAACAATAACATAAAATGGAAGTACGGAAACCCCAAAACGGAGGTTCCAAGCAATGATTACAAGGGTTCGTCCAACAAAACACAATTTGAACAATGAGGAGATTTGAAATGACATGAATTTCAACCGGGTATTACAATGACTTCACTCTGGATTCACGAATTTGATTCGCTAGCCAGCTCGGGAGGGTCCTTAGAGTCCTCGAGTGGGATCAGTGGCTTCACCCCAGTCCTTGGCGATGCCTATGCGTGATCTGTTTTATGATATGGCCAGCTCGGGAGGGTCCTTAGAGGCCTCGAGTGGGACCAGTGGCTTCACCCCGGTCCTAGGCAAATTGATTGACTGTTTATTTCTGGAAAAGATATGTCTGGTTTTTGATTTTGAAATGAATTTTGTGCATTGTACTATGAGATGTGTAAGCGAATGGTTTGCCTTGATTACTTATACTAGCATAATTGATAACCCCTCTAGGGACCCGTTGTGGGAAAATTCTTGTTATGGATTTCAGGTTATGATCAACCGGATGAGCGGGCACTGGGACATTACGAGGATGCTGGCCAGGGTCGTTGACATGTGCATTTGAGTCCTTTTATTTCTGTTATTCCCTTCGATATGGTTGTTGTCTACTTTATAAACTTATAGATTGTACTCGCGAGTACTTAGGCTTTTCTCTTCGGATTGTGATTTGTATTCATTGAAGTTAATTATGTTGTCGGTGTTGATTATTCCGCCGGTTGTACTGGGCGTGATATTTGATTTACATCTGGATGATATGTGTTTTTACCGTGGTAATTCGTGTCTAGCCTGGTGGGTCCCATGTAGGGGTCCACGGCACTGTAATATACCTTGAATATCTCGGGGTGTTACATAATCGACGCGTGCCAGCTATTATTATAAGTAAACTCTATCAGGTCCAGATGCTCCTCCCAGTCACTACTCCAGTCTAACGCGCACGCGCGTAACATATCCTCGAACTTCTGAATGGTACGCTCGGACTACCCATCGGTCATGGAAAGATGTGCTCAAACGCAAACGTGTCCCCAATGCCTTATGTACCGCCTACCAAAATGCGATACAAACCGGCCATCTCTGTCCGAAATAATAGTCTTCGACGTACCATGAAGTCTCACGATCTGTGCGATAAAAATACGAGCCAATTTTTCTGGACCCCAAGTGTCCTTGATTCCCAGAAAATGTGCCGACTTAGTCAGTCGGTCCACGATGACCCACACCATATTCATTCTGGTCTTCGTCCTCGGCAAATTTGTGACAAAATCCATCGAGATATCCTCCCACTTTCATTCCGGGACGGGAAGTGATTTTAACAACCCGGCTGGCCGCTGATGCTCGATTTTGACTTGCTGACAAGTCAAACACTTAGCCACAAACTGAACTACCTCATTTTTCATGTCATTCCACCAGAAATTCTTCCTCAAATCCTTATACATTTTACTCGAGCCCGGATGGACTGAGTAAGGTGACGCATGAGCATGTCGCAAATACCCTGTCTCAATTCCAAGTCGTTCGGAACACACAGCCGACCTTGGAATCTCAATATACCATCCTCATGAACCACGAATCCCGGGGCTTTCCCCTTCGCCACATTCTCGCGGAGCTGAATAAACATTGGATATTTCAGCTGTCTCGATTTAATGTCGTCGAATAGAGACGAAGAGATCTCAAGAGTGCGCAATTGAGCGGCACTCCCTGGTAGCACAACCTCCACACCCAACCCTATCAAGTCTCGCTGGAGCCCTGACTAGGCCATGAGTAACTCAAGTGCCCAAAGTGATACCGATTTCTGACTCAAGGGCATCTGCCACTATATTTGCCTTGCCCGGATGATAAAGGATCTCGAGATCGTAATCCGTAATAAACTCTAACCACCTTCTCTGTCTCATATTCAGTTCCTTATGCGTGAAAATATACTTTAGGCTCTTGTAATCGGTAAAAATCTGACACGACGAGCCATACAAGTAATGACTCCAAATCTTCAATGCAAATACAACTGCGGCCAACTCAAGATCGTGGGTAGGGTAATTCAACTCGTACGGTTTCAACTAACGGGAAGCATAGGCAATCGTCTTCCCATGTTGCATGAGTACACACCCTAGCCCTTGGCCTTAAGCGTCGCTATAAATTGAGAAACCCTCATTACCACTCGGTAAAGCCAAGACGGGAGTGGTCTTCAACCGCTTCTTCAACTCCTCGAAACACTTCTGCCTCTCGTCGGTCTACACAAACTTCTCTGACTTCTGCAACAACTGGGTAAGCGGTTGAGCGAGCTTAGAGAACCCCTCGACAAACCTATGATAATACCCGGCCAAACCCAGAAAACTACGGACCTCCTACACGTTCTTGGGCGGCGCCCAATCCAACACTGCCTCTATCTTATGTGGATCCATACGAACAGCTTCGGCCGAGATCACGTGGCCGAGAAACAAAACCTCCCGCAACCAAAACTCACACTTTGAGAACTTCGCATAAAGGCGCTGAGTTCTCAAGATTCCCAACACTATATGCAAATGACGTACATGCACCTCCTCGCTCCTCGAGTAAATCAGAATATCGTCGATAAAGAAGACTACACATTTATCAAGATATTCGATAAAGACTTTGTTCATTAACTGCATGAACATGGCTGGGGCATTGGTTAGCCCAAAAGGCATAACCACAAACTCGTAGTGGCTGTATCTCGTCCGAAAGGCCATCTTCGGAATATCGGAATCCTTCACTCGGAGCTGGTAATACCCCGATCTCAAATCAATCTTCGAAAACAATGTTTTTCCTTGTAATTGGTCAAACAAGTCATCAATCCTCGGGAGCGGATACTTGTTTTTTACAGTCACTTTGTTCAACTCTCGATAGTCGATACATAGACGAAGTGACCCATCCTTCTTCTTTACAAACAAGACCGGTGCGCCCCAAGGTGAAGCGCTCGGTCGAATATAACCCATGTCTAGCAACTCTCCCAACTGTTTCTTCAACTCAAGCATCTCGGCAGGCGCCATGCGGTATGTCGTGTTAGAAGGAGTGCAACCCCCTCGAAGGAGTTTCACTGCTTTCATGGCACTGATCAGGAATCTCTGACTACCCCGCTTGCGTCCCACAAAAAAATGCTCGGTACCGTCAGGGGCTAATATCGAAATGGTTCTCGCTCTATAATTCATGATCGCCCCATGTCGATCTAGCTAATCCTCACCAAGAATCAAGTCCTCATTCCTAATGTCTACCACAATGAAATTAGAAGACCAATCCCTCCCCGCGATACTCACCGGAAAATCTCTAATCTCACGATCCCCCATGATACTATCTCCACTAGGCAGTTTAACAACAAACAGTTCACATGCAACTAGACAATCAACATGCAGACGACGCACACAATCCAAAGATATGAAAGAATGCGTAGCACCATAATCGAATAACATGGAAACTGGATGGTTAAGGATGTGAACGGTACCTGCAGCCACCTTCGCGTCAGAATCTCCTGCTCGTCTCATCTCATATACATGGGGCGGAACAGACCCCGCACTAGAAGCTCCCCCTCTAGAAGGCTGCCCACGTCCTCGACCTCTGCTAAAACTCTGCTAAGGTTGATTTAACTGTCGGCGTCTAATTCACACTCGGTTCTCTCGTAGCCGGGACTGACACCTGAGTAACTGGTGACCGACTCGCATCTCCACAAAACTTAGCACGATGTCCCATCTGCCCGCATGTAAGACCCTGAATTGGAGGCCTGTCACACTCACTCATCATGTGTCAGGGACGACCACAGTTAAAACAGGTAGGACCACGAACAGAAACAGTCAGAGCAGACTTAGAACCATTTTCTCGCCCAAATGACGGGGACTGATTCCCGAAGACTCGCGAACCAGACTGAGCCTTCTGATACCCACCAGACTTACCTCCCGAAAACTGACCGGAGGTCTTCTGTTTCTTACCTGCTGTCTCTATCGCAGAAAATGACATCTCATAAGCCATCGCTTTGTTCTGATAATCCTTCAAGGTTGTGCACCTGAGACCAGACATTTAGTGACAAACCCTCGGCTTCATCCGAATATCAAAGTGGCGGATCTTATCTAACTCATCCCAGACCTGATTTCTCACATAATGAAGCTGCTGATTGTATTCCTTGATCGCCTGTGAAATAGGAACATCCTGGGGTTTTGCCTCAAAGAAGGCTCGAATCCTCCCCTCTTTTACCGGCCACGGACAATATTCGTCCTCCATCAACTCTCGAAACTCTTCCCACGTGGTTGCCCGGTCACATGGTTTCACTGCTTGCCACCTGTTTCTGCCTCCTTGGCGAGGAAGTACTGAGCGATGGGTACCTTCCTCTCCTCGAAGCGGTTAGCCGCCTCGAATACCTTCTCCATCTCGAAAAACCAACTCTGCCAACCAAACGGGTCGGAAGTACCATCGAACTGTGGGGGACGCATACGGATCACGTCCTGAAGTAGCTTATCGGTGCCGGAACCAGTAGGCGGAACCGGGTTAGCATTAGCTTGGTTGACCAAAATGGCCTGAGTCAGTAGCGTCATCTGGTTCGCTACTTGATGCAGAATGTTCGCTACTCCAACATTTTCATGAGCATTGTCAAAACTAGCAGACTGATCCTGCTGGCCCTCGGCGTTAAGCGGGACACTGTTCGACAAAGAAGGCGATGCCGAACCAGCCCCTGAGCTTTCGGACATGGCCACCCCACCGGCTGCGCCACGTCCCCTACTGTGTCCGCGACCGCGTCCGCGTCCTCTACCAGCAGGCATTCTGAAGAAGTAACGGGTAAGTACAATTCAAACGAAATACACAATATGACACTAAGAAAGGAACAGAACATGATAACGTAACGAGTTGAGTTAGGAAAAACTTACGAGCACCAGCGTACTGAGATGATGGCGTAATAGTGATACTGTTCAAAAATGACACTCAACTAGACCCAAATAACCGACAGCCTAGGTATCCATAAACCTAAGCTCTGATACCATATTCTGTAACACCCCCAAGACATTGAGGGCATATTACTGCACCGTGGACCCCACACTTTGGAATCCACCAGGCTAATGTACCAACCCGACATTCGACAACAGACAAACATCATAAACATACACACAATTCCATAATTCGAGACATTCAAAACAAAAGACTGAACTCAACAATACCATTCAGTATCAAATCTTCCCCAAAACGGGTACACGAACACGACGATAATAAATCCAAGAAGAAAGTACTCGAGTACTTAAGCAAATGACATGATAAATAAATTTAAAAGACATGACGCCAAAGGGACGACTATTGAACAGAATCAATCTTGCCCATCATCCTCGTATGCATGCTCGTTCGCCTCCATGACCTGTACCTAAAATACAAAAGTATTTCCCCCATTTAAGGGGTTAGCGACAACTGCTAGTGCAAGTACAATCCATTAGAACTACCATTCTAATCAGATGAAATATGCGCCAAAAATTATATTAGAAAACATTTATATTCCAAAATATTACGGTACACAAGCACAAACACATTTCTCCGACAAAAATTTCAAAGGTTAAGCGTTGGTACGAGACTCACGGCCACCGTACCCCGCAGAGGCCCCGTCGGACCATCCCTGGGTGGTTAACCCCAGTTCGTGATACGCACACACACGGCAATACGTATCCCCAGAGGCCCCGTTAGACCATCCCTGGATGAACATACACATATACATCCACAACATACACGGGAAGCCATAATACAAATACTAGAATATGCAAACAAATGTAAAGTACTTGCCTTTGAGACATCTTCGACGAAACGGGAACGAACAATGACTACGATTGACCGGGAGGGAACAAGACCATTCCTAAACGAAAGATTAACACAACTCAGTCCTATACGATAACAATAATCGAATGGAATACGCCCACAACCCCGATTACAGGCTATGACATCATACGGACAATTGATACGGGCGAGGGTTTTCACAAAACCTCCCCGAATCAACAATCTACGGATGAAACACAACGGAATCGGATTGGTAATCACCCAATAACAATAATAGATAAGGAATATTACAACATAATCGAACCATTCGAGTTTAAACAAGCAAAACCCGAAAACCCCCCAAAAATTGACAAAGTTAAGGTTCTGAGCCATTTACCTCGGATTCGGATGGTGTAGGGTGATTTCGTTAATGATAGTATGTTACCACAACACTACGGTGATGGGAAATGAAGAACACATGGATTGAAAGTGGTGAAAATCGCCCCTGGAGGTTTTCTGGTGTCGCCCGATGAAGAAAAATGAAGGAGATGATGGAAATGAGGTTTCTGACCTCTGCCCGCTGTTTTAAAACAGCAGGTTGTTACACCGTAACAAGTGGTGACTTACGGCCATAACATGGCCAATCTTACGGCCGTAGCAAATGGGGTGTTATGGTCGTAACCCCCTTCTGGACGTAAGCAGTCTGAGAAGATGCTGTCCAAACCGTCCCGAACGACCCCGAAACCCGGACCTGCTAACGAACCAAAAATATAGTTACGAAGTATTCTCGATGACAAATATAAACGCTAAAAGGAGACACAATTCCGACTTCCCGAAGTTTCGGAATTCGACGACGGAAGTAAATTTCCCTTAAGTTTAAGGGAATTACAAAACGGCCCAAACATTCGAAAATCACGATATGACATCGGATTAACAAACCGAAACTCACAACACAAACAACTCAACCATACGAACTCATGTAAACAAAGTAACAACGAAAACGAACGAGTTTTACGATAATCGAACGTACATACGACAAGATCATAACATAAGGCAAAATCACGTAAAAATACATCCGAAACTCCACTAAATGGAAAAACACCAAGAACAAAATAGATTCAAAATGTCGAAACGGTTACAAGCGGCTCGATATAAATAGACATACACCAAAAATGGAAACTGCAAAATAAGGAAAAGTACGGATATTACATGCCTGGTATATTTTGTTGTGTAAGAGGTGCTGACACAAATGTGGCCCTAAATATTCTCCATCATTTCATGCCCAAATATATTTCATCGGCGGCATCACATTTCCCTTTGTTTTCTTCTCTTTTTGCATAGTCATCTTCTTATACCTTCCTTCTTTTCTCTTATTTTGATTTTAATTTTAATAGACGCTTCTCCTTCTTTAACCATTACAGTCGTGTGTCTACTGTCTACGGGTACTGATGTAGCTATTGAGGAAGAGGTTGTTGAAAGCAAGGAACGCCACTTCCATCTTGAAAGCAAGCTTGATAGTGAGTTCAATAATCCTTAGTTAAAGGGGCCCATAAAGACTTTGTACATACATGCTTTGTGCTGATACCAAGGCATATAAATAAATTTTGATGATTATGGCTTCTATTTTTGTCAGGTTTACTTCATCTCTCTTCATTTTATGTGGATCGAAATCGGGTATTCTTTGATGAATAGGCTTTTTTTGTTGTTCAATTTTCTATCCTGATTTGCAATTATCTTTCTAGGTTTTTTCTCTCTATCTTGCCTGTGATTTAGTTTTGTTGTGGGCATCCTCTTCAATTTCGTCATCATCTTCATTCCCTTTTCTTCAAGAGAGACAGAGAGAGAGAGAGAGAGAAGAGAGTCAGTTCAAATGTTGGGGAATAAATCTTAGCAAACAATTATTTTATCCTGAACATCTGATCTTTTATATTTAGGTGAAAGCAGGTTGAGTCTTAACATGCATATTTATTTTATGCGATACTAGGTTAGTTTAGCCTATTCTTCTATGATGCTGCTAGGCTGAAGAACACAATGCTTATA
The DNA here is from genome assembly GCA_033398695.1 of Orobanche coerulescens. Lineage (NCBI taxonomy): Eukaryota > Viridiplantae > Streptophyta > Magnoliopsida > Lamiales > Orobanchaceae > Orobanche > Orobanche coerulescens. Next base: position 59,900,800 of record CM065806.1, read on the forward strand.
TGTAGTTGTTACTTGTTAATAATATTTTCGTATCTACATCGACAAGGCATTGTGTGAACTCAATACACAACAAACCTACTATGTTGAATTACGATCTTCTTACATATGAGGAGAGGCCACAAAATCAGTGATTTTTCAAATACAACTTGGTTGTGTTTTCAGCTGAGGTAACGTTTGAGATTTGTGTGAACTTTCAATATTATTGTTTTTGTTCTGTTTGGTTTTGTAAGTTTCCAATGCGTGCTTCGATGGCCCTGCCTCACCTTCTTCGGGTACGTGCCTTTCATATTTGTCATTAAGTTATGTTTCTTGTTCAATCCTCTCTGTTTATTTTGCTTAGTTTCTTAGTCCCCCGTCGTCTCGGAAGTTTCTGTTCTTTCTCTTTCTCTTTAAACTGTTCTTCGAAAATCTAATTTCAAATACTTCTCTTTTTCAAGATTGTGCTATCCTCCGTTGTCCGTGAATTCCAGGTATTGAAAGCCTTGATAGTATATTTATTTATTTATTTCGGTTACTTTTATTTCTTTATTTGAATTGTTCTTCGTAAACCTATTTTTGAAATACTTCTACTTCTGAAGATTGTGAGCGATGTGTTTATGTGTTTTTGATGCATGGAATAGTTGTGTTGTTATTCGTCTTAGGTGACTTTTAAGTAATTTCTTGCCTTGTGATGTTTCGAATTTATTTTGGTTTTTGAGAGCCCAATAGTGTCTGGTATGTGTTCGTCTAAAGGATATTGTTTCTATCTCCAGCTACACTAAGATTTTTGTAGTGTTGATCGTTGATAATTGACTAGAAAGTTTTAGAGGCTCCTTCCTCGATCATTTTATGGTCAACCACACAATGATATGTATATTTTCTTTATTTAATCAATAAAGCGTTGGGATGTGTGAATTTCAAAAATCTGAATTTTGGGTGCTAATGTGCTGTTAAAGCGAAGACCTTATTATGTTTATATGCTCTCTATGTGCTGTGTGTGTGCCGTGGTTGTGTATGCCTTGTATATTTTTTTGTGTCATAGGTGTTGACACAAGCGTGGCCCTAAATATTCTCCATCATTTCATGCCCAAATATATTGCATCGGCGACATCACATTTCCCCTTTTTTTTCTTCTCTTTTTGCATAGTCATCTTCTTATACCTTCCTTCTTTCCTCTTATTTGGATTTTAATTTTAATATACGCTTCTCCCTCTTTAACTATTACGGTCTTCTGTCTACTGGTACTGATGTAGCTATTGAGGAGGAGGTTGTTGAAACCAAGGAACTCCACTTCCATCTTGAAAGCAAGCTTGATAGCGAGTTCAATACTTCTTAGTTAAATGGGCCCATAAAGACTTTGTACATACATGCTTTGTGCTATCAAGGCATATAAATGAATTTTGATGATTATGGATTCTATTTTTTTCAGGTCTACTTCAGCTCTCTTCATTTTCTGTGGATTGAAACCGGGTATTCTTTCATGAATAGGCTTTTTTGTTGTTTGATTTTCTATCCTGATTTGAGATTATGGCTCTAGGGTTTTTTTTCTCTCTCTTGCCTGTGATTTAGTTTTGTTGTAGGCATCCTCTTCAGTTTTTATCATCATCTTCATTCTCTTTTCTTCAAGAGATAGAGAGAGAGAGGGAGCGAGAGAAGAGAGTCTGTTCAAATGTTGAAGAATAAATCTTAGCAAACAATTATTTTATCCTGAACACCTGATCCTTTATATTTAGGTGAAAGTAGGTTGAGTCTTAACATGCATATTTATTTCATGCAATACTGGGTTAGTTTAACCTGTTTTTCTATGACGCTGCTGGGCTGAAGAAGACAATGCTTATATGTAGTTGTTACTAATATTTTCATATCTACACAAGGCATTGTGCGAACTCAATACATAACAAACCTACTATGTTGAATAACGATCTTCTTACATGTGAGGAGAGGCTCCAAAATCAATGATTTCTTAAATAAAATTAGGTTGTGTTTTCATCTTAGGTAATGTTTGTGATTTGTGTGAACTTTCAATATTATTGTTTTTGTTTTGTTTTGTTTTGTAAGTTTCTACTGGATACTTATGACCACATTGTTCGGTAGTGCATGGATTAAACCTAGGCATTCGTCTTCAGCCTGCTTCGATGACCCTGCTCTTCAACCTTCGTCTTCAGCCTGCTTCGATGGCCCTGCCTCACCTTCTTCGGGTGCGTGCCTTTCATATCTGTCATCAAGTTATGTTTCTTGTTCAATCCTCTCTGTTTATTTTGCTTAGTTTCTTAGTCCCCTGTCGTCTGTGAAGTTTCTGTTCTTTCTCTTTATCTTTGAACTGTTCTTCGAAAATCTAATTTCAAATACTTCTATTTATGAATATTGTGTTGTCCTCCGTTATCCGTGATTTCCAGGTATTGAAAGCCTTGATACTATAATTATTTATTTATTCCGGTTACTGTTATTTCTCTTTGAATTGTTCTTCGAAAATCTAATTTTTGAAATACTTCTACTTCTGAAGATTGTGATCGATGTGTTTATGTGTTTTGCTGCATGGAATAGTTGTGTTGTTATTTGTCTTAGGTGATTTCTGTGATGCCCGAACTTTTTGTAAATTTTCCATTTTGATGCTTCGGTAATTTTGACATTCGTTGTAAGTGTTTTACCAGTTGTTTTTTATGTTGGAGTTCATAACATTTGGAATTTACTCCTTGTTGTATGGATCGTGGTTAGATTGGATTTTGATACGATTCAATCACATGTGGTGAGGTGTAGCGCACACTACGTTTCCTTCATAGCGCATGCTATTTGGGTACTGATAGTGAACACTATCTTTCAACATTAGCGCACGCTACTAGTGGTGTGGCGGACAGTCCAGAAGGGAACTGAAATGGAATTGAGAGTTCATAGCGCACGCTATTTGCTGAGGATAGCGCACGCTAGCTGTACCAGTAAGGCACGCTAGCAACACAGTAGCACGCTAATACCCGAGCATGGCAGAAGGCAGTAGGTTCTGGACTTCAATTTCTGGACACCAACTACCAGGTAGCGCACACAAATTCTCGACTAGCGCACGCTAAAGGAAGCGGTTAGCACATGCTAAATTCTTCATAGCGCACGCTAACGATACTAGGCAGAAGCTACTGGACTGCCCGTAAACCCGTTAGCGCGCGTTATTCTCAGATATTAGCGCACGCTAATCACCATCTAGTATAAATAGGATACTTCAGCCCCAATTCGTCATTTTTTCGTTTCCTCTCCTTCCTTGGGCGATTTGTGAAGATCCCCACGAGATATTATCATCCATCAACATCTTCAAGCTTCTAGTTTGGATTATTCAACGTTTAATCTTCTCCACCGCTCCAAATCGAGGTAAACTTCGCATAACCCTAGATTTTTGGGATTAGGGGTTTTCTTTCCGATCTATTCGATTCAGCTTGTTGTCATGATGGGAATATGTCTAGTAAGAATAATCTACCTTAGATACATATTTTTCCTACGGATTATTGGTATATTTCCGGAATTATTGAGAATTTGGGATGGTTGATTGTGATTCACCATCTAAGAGCTTTGTTGTCGGAATACATGTATTGTAGGTAGTATTTTTGGTGGGATTCCAACTTATTTTCATGCCGATGGATTATTGATAGTTGGTTACGAACTTGTCTAGGTTCGGAGTTGTCGATCCCTTCAACCTTGGTACCTTGTTGTCCGTACCCTTTTCTCTCGTCCAGGCAAGTAATTCTTGTGAAGGTTATATTCTTAAATGCGAAAAATAATGCATATGAGTGTGAGATTTATATTCGTTCACTCCAGGAGGGTCTGACGAGGCCTCAGAGGGATCCGCGCATTATCGGGTCTGCGAACATTTGGGTTAGCCACTCCGGGAGGGTCTGACGAGGCCTCGGAGGGATTCGCGCATTGTCGGGTCCACGGTATATCAGGGAGAATTTGTCACTATTGAGATATATTTGGATAGTTGCATATTTCGAAAACCATTATCATGGCTTTGAAATTGGTGCATGTGCTTTTACGTGTAAGATTTGACATTTCACTCGTATTACTTGCTCTAACCCCTCTTGTGTGGAGAAAACTCTTTTCATGTATTTCAGGTTCGAAGGATCCAAACAAACGAGCACCGGGGTGGTACGATGATGAAGGCGAAGCATGATACTGTGACACATTGTGTTCTCTTTCTTTCGAGCGTTGTCCCATGGACTGTTTTATCTATGTATTAATAGATGATACTCGAGTACTATAGGAGTTCCTTTCCCAGTTGATAACTTTCTTGTATTTCCTTGAGATCTTCGATGTTGGTTTAGTTGGAGTTTCTTTGTCTGTCTCGGATTTATTGATTTCTGTTTGGATATTATGAAATTGGATGTGTTAAAAGTTAGCCTAGTGGGTCCCAGGTAGGGATTCACGGTGCTATAATATTCTCCGAAAATCCCGGGAGTGTTACAGAATGTGGTATCAGAGCTAAGGTTTATGGATACCTAGGTTGTCGGTTTGTTGGGTCTAATTATGTCATTCTGAGAGCACATTATCATCACGCCGACGTCATTTAGTACGACCGGTTCTCGTAAGTTCCTTACCACCCTTAATCTCTTTACTTCCTCATTTTGTTTCGACTCCGAGACATGGGAAATCCATATCCATGATGGGTATGTTACGAGTTAAACTTATTAGTTTATTTCCTCTTTCTCTATCTAGAATGTCAACTGGTAGAGGACGTGGATGCGGCCGTGGTCGTGGCTGATGGCGTGGCGCAGCTGGCGGAACGGCTATATCCCTCATTTCTGTAGAAGGCTCGGCTACGCCTAATTTTTTGGATTCGGTTCAATAAAGTACGGGATCAGGAGCAGTCGGCCAGTCTAGCAACTTCTGCAGGGAACAACCCAGATGTGGGCATTGCCACTATAGTGCAACAAGTGGCAAATCAGATGACTCTTTTAACCTAAGAGGTTCAGCACAAACCACCCACCTCTTGCGACCGATACTGGGGCAGAAAAATGGTTACAAGACGTGATTCAAATGCACCCTCCCCCGTTTATTGGTGCAAATGATCCGATCGGCTGGGAAGATTGGATTAATGAGATGAACAAAGTTTTTGTGGCCGTAAATTATCCAGAGGCACATAAGGTATCAGTTTCTCGGTATTTTCTAACGAGGGACGCTGCTAGTTGGTGGCTGGCAGTCGTGCCTCAATATCGTGTGGTTTCGTCGGACGAGTTTAAGGAATTAATGGAGGCCGGGTTTTGCCCGTGGCCTGTTCAGGAGGCCAGGATTCGAGCCTTTTACGAGTCTAAACCTCAGGATATTCCTGTATCTCAGGCAATTGTTGAATACAACCGTCAGCTCAATCATGTGAAGAGTCAAGTGAAGGAAGAGAGAGATAAAATTTGTCACTTTAACATGCGGATGAAGCCAAAAGTTCGACACTACATGTCAGGATTTGCTTGCACCACACTGAAGGAGTATCAAGATAAAGCACTGGCCTATGATATTTTCTTCACTGCTACCGAAACAGCAAGTGAGAGTAAGAAGCAGAAGACCTCCGGAAAGTTTTCTAGTGGTAAAGGCAGCAACCAACGGGGGTCTCAGTCAGCAAATTATCCAGTCAGAGGGTCTTCCCATGCATCTGGAGGTAAATGGAATTTTAGAGCTGGTTCTAGTGTGTCCAATCGGGTCGTGACATGTTTTAGTTGTGGCCAGCAAGGTCATCTTAAACGTGATTGCAGTCTACCTCCTTTGAAGTGTTATAATTGCAGCCAGAAAGGCCACATAGTAATGTATTGTACTGAAGAAGAAAAGACACTTGGGGATCATACGTCTGTTCCTACGCCTGGGGAACCGAGTGTTAATCAGAAATCACCCGCGGGTCAGCCATCTCAGAGTATCGGTCGGGGTAGAGGCCGGGGTCAGTCCATTAGAGGGGGAGCCTCTAGTGCTGGTTCTGCACACCCGCGTGTTTACGAGATGAAGAGAGCCGATGATCCAGATGCTACAGTAGCTACAGGTATTATTTATGTTCTGTCTCATCCAGTTAGGGTGCTTTTTGATTTCGGTGCTTCTCATTCGTTCATCTCTTTGGATTGTGTACGTCGATTGAATATTGAGTGTTTGTCTGCTTGTGAGCCTTTTGTGGTTAAATTGCCTAGCAGGGATAGAATCGTGGGGACTAAGGAAGTGAGAGACTGCCCGGTATTGTAGAGAAAGTGTGGCCGTCGAATTTGATTGTCGTGGATATTATTGATGAATATCTGATCCTCGGCGATAACTGACTTGATAGACACGGAGCGATAATGAATTATCGCACGAGAGTTATATCGATGTTGGACGAGGATGGTATTGAGTGTTCATTTATAGGACACAAGAGGGGATGTCAGAAATTCATAATTAGCGCCATGAAGGCATCAAAACTTATTAGAGAAGGTTGTGTTGGGTATTGGTGTTATGCTGCGAATGTAGAGGATGGAAAGGTCGAACTTTCCTCAATTCCAGTAGTAAATGAATTCCCGGATGTTTCTCCAGATGATTTACGGGGACTACCACTGGAGCGTGGGATTGAGTTCAAAATATCTAGAATCAAGTGCACCCCGATTTCTAAGTCATCGTACCGTATGGCACCTTCAGAAATGCAGTAGTTGAAAAGACATTTGGGAGAGTTGATGGATAAGGGGTATATTAGACCTAGCGCTTCACCTTGGGGTGCGCCGGTCTTGTTCGTAAGAAAGAAAGATGGTTCACTATGTTTGTGTATCAATTATCGGGATCTAAATTAAGTGATCATTAAGAATAAATACCCTTTGCCGCGTATCGATGACTTGTTTGATTAATTACAGTGAGTTGCAGTATTCTCTAAAATTGACTTGAGGTCTGGGTACTATTAGCTTCGGATAAAGGAATCCGACATTCCTAAAACCGCTTTCCGTACCAGGTACGAGCATTATGAGTTTATGGTTATGCCTTTTGGATTAACCAACGCACCGGCAATATCTATGCAATTGATGAATAAGATATTTATTGAGCATCTTGATAATTGTGTAGTCGTCTTCATCGATGATATTCTGGTTTATTATCATGATGATAAGGAACACGCTTGGCATTTGCGATTAGTGTTGGAAATTTTGAGGACTCAGCATCTCTATGCAAAATTTTCTAAGTGTGAATTTTGGCTGAGGGAAGTTATGTTTCTCGGACATGTGATTTCAGCTGAAGGGGTCTGAGTAGATCCTCAGAAGATTGAGGCAGTGTTAGATTGGGCACTGCCTAAGAATGAGAAGGAAGTTTGTAGCTTTTTGGGTCTGGCTGGATATTATCAAAGGCTCGTCGAGGGGTTCTCTAAACTTACTCGACCACTTACTCAACTACTCCAGAAGTCCGAAAAGTTCGAATGGAACAAAGAGAGACAATAGAGTTTCGAGGAGATGAAAAAGCATTTGACTACCGCGCCGGTTTTAGCCCTGTCCCAGGGAATCGGTGGGTATTCGGTTTATTGTGACGCGTCAAGCCAAGGACTTGGGTGCATAGTCCTGCAGCACGATAAGACTATAGCCTATGCTTCACGGCAACTTAAACCTTATGAGTTGAATTACCCCACCCATGATTTGGAGTTAGCTGCCATAGTGTTTGCACTGAAGATATGGCGTCACTATTTGTACGATACTTCATGTCGAAATTATACCGACCATAAGAGCTTAAAATACATTTTCATCCAGAAGGAACTGAATATGAGACATCGTCGTTGATCGGAGTTGATAAAGGATTATGACTTGGAGATCTTTTACCATCCAGGAAAAGACAACGTTGTAGCTGACGCGTTGAGCCAGAAGTCAGTAACACTTCAAATGCTTGAGGTCCTCACACCCCAAGTGAAGATCATACAAGAGTTTATTGAGCAGGGAGTCGAATTATGGGTCCAGCGTATTCAAGGTCAATTGTGTACTCTCGAGATTACTTCGTCCTTGGTTGATGACATCAAGGAGAAGCAGGGGAATGACCCAATGGTCATCCAACTGAAGGTGGATGTAGAGAAGGGGAAAGCCCATGGTTTTATGGTCCACAAGGATAGTATTTTAAGATTTCAAGGAAGGCGTTGTGTTCCGAACGATTCAGAGATGAGACAAAGAATACTCCGATAAAGCCATGCTACACCCTACTCAATCCATCCTGGAACGAGTAAGATGTACAGAGATCTTAAGAGAAATTTTTGGTGGAGTAATATGAAGAGAGATGTCACCGAGTTTGTATCACGGTGCTTGACATGTCAATAAGTCAAAATTGAACATTAGCAGCCAGCCGGGCTGTTGAATTCTCTTCCTATTCCCGAATAGAAGTGGGAAGATATTACCATGGATTTCATTACTGGGATGCCGAGGACAAAGAATGGAATGAATATGATTTGGGTCATTGTTGACTGATTGACTAAGTTGGCTCATTTTCTTGGCATTAAGGATACATGGGGACCGGAGCGACTGTCTCGGATATTTATAGCGGAGATCATGATATTACACGGTACGCCAAAGACTATTGTTTCCGATCGAGATGGTCGTTTTGTGTCGCATTTTTGGAAATCGGTCCATCAGGCTTTGGGCACCGAGTTGAGATTGAGTACTTCTTTTTATCTACAGTCTGATGGTCAGACTGAATGGACGATCCATACATTGGAAGATATGTTGTGGGTGTGTGCCCTGTACTGGAGTAGTGATTGGGAAATGCACCTGCCGATCGAGTTCACTTACAATAATAGTTGGCATGCATCGATCAGAATGGCACCTTTCGAGGCATTATATGGTAGACGATGTAAATCCCCACTTTGTTGGGATGAAGCTTTGGAATTAGTCGGGACGATGCCCGATATGTTGATGGAAACCAAAGAGAAAATCTCTATCATTCGAGATAGATTGTTGACTGCTTAGAGTTGACAAAATCCTACGCTGACATTCGTCGTCGGCCCTTAGAATTTGATGTGGGAGATCATGTCCTACTCAAAGTATCACCGACAAAAGGAGTCTACAGATTCGGGAAGAAGGGCAAGCTTAGCCCGAGGTATATTAGGCCATTTGAGATTCTCGACAGAGTCAGTGAGTTGGCCTATCGGTTGGCGTTACCTCCAACCCTTAGCCACGTTCACAGTGTATTTCACGTTTCTCAACTGAGAAGGTACGTCCCAAACCCAAGTCATATCATTGATTATGGGGATATTGAGATAGCGGATGATATTACGTTTGAGGAAAGGCCGGTGAAGGTCCTGGAGTAGCGTGAAAAGTAACTCCAGCACAAAACCATTCTCTTGGTTAAACTAGAGTGGTCGAGACATGGAGTTGAAGAAGCAATGTGGGAAACTGAAGAGAGCATGCGTACTAGATACCCGGAGCTATTTATTTCTTAAGTTCTGGGATGAAACTTTCTTTTAGGGGGGGAGGATGTGATACCCGAACTTTTTGTAAATTTTCCGTTTTGATGCTTCGGTAATTTTGACACATGTTGTAAGTGTTTTACGGGTTGTTGTTGATCTTGGAGTTCATAACATTTGGAATTTACCCCTTGTTGTTCGGATCGTGGTTACATTGGATTTTGATATGATTCTATTAGGGGTGGTATACCGTACCGTACCGAAACTTTCGTTATATAAAATTACATACCGATACCATACCGAACCGTTCGGCATACCGAGATATCGGTATGAAACATTTCATATACCGTTGCCGTACCATTTTTCGGTATAACACACGGTAATTCGGCATACCGTATATTCAAGGTACACCGAAATTACCGTCATACCGTTCTGTACCGAATCGACATGTTGATATACTCAAAAGTCAAAACAAAATATACATCCATGGTTTGAATAAGGCACCACGAAACATATAAAAAGAACTCTTACACAGAAACATAAAACAAACGCATTACAATAAAAAATTACAACATCAGTCTCTCACTGTCACATTATAGTTTGATAATGAAGTTCTAAAGATGTTGCTTTTAAAACAAGAGGAAATATGAGAGCAGTTGCAAGGTAACTTAAAGTCAGCAAAAGTACAGTGAGAAGATGCTCCAACTTAGAGTTGTTCAGCTCACAGTGATATACTCACTACTTGTTTCAGTTTAAGAACCCCTGGAATAATCAACTAATGCTTGTACAAATCTACGAACGATCTTGAACGGCATTTGCAGCTGTAAAAATAAATAAAATTATTAGTACGCATCAAATTACATTATACTTAAAGAAATATAATTTATATTTATATGTAATTAAATAAAGGAACTCTTACTCTTTTCAATTTTTTCAATTTCCTTATATAAAATAAGGTCATCTTCGGTTGGATCCTTACGAAAGTCGAACTCCGCTCTTAACCAATCATTAGTACACACCAAAGCTTCTACCATTTTAGGACTCAAACTTCTCCTAAACGGATCCACAACTCTTTTTCCCAAACTAAAAGCGGACTCACTAGCAACGGTTGAACTTGGAATTGCAAAAATATCCTTCGCAATCATTGAAAGGACGGGGTACCTAGCTTCACTTCCTCTCCACCACTCCAACAAATTGAAAGATTGATTAGACCATTTTTCAATCTCATTGGCTAGGTACTTGTCCACTTCATTGGATATCTCTTGAAGTTGTTCCTCTTCATTTTGTGCTTGAACATCATTAAACAATTCATCCCAAAGACCGACACCTGTACTAGTACTACCATCTCCATCATTACACCCTATTTGGACACACCTCCTCTCAATATCTAAGGTATCATTTATTCTCTTGTACTCCGCCCACAAAGTTACAAAGTCTTTTTTAAGTTGCATTCCACCTAGTTTTGACATCCATAGGTACAGTTGACGTACTACCAAACTTGGCTAGTATGGAAAATTCCCTAAATTTATTCAACCTAGAGGGGGAAGAATGAATAAAAATGACTACATTCCTTATAGATTTAATTGCAGCATTAAGCTCCTTCAAGTCGTCCTTAACAATTAAGTTAAGTATATGACAAGCACACCTCAGATGCAAGTATTTCCCTTCAAACAATAATGTACTTTCACTTTTCATTCTTTTTTTCAAGTAATCAATTGCAGTATCATTAGAAGAAGCATTGTCGACTACTATCGAAAATAATTTGTCAATTACCCAATCCCTCAGACAGACCTCAACCATCTTACCAATTTCTTCCCCAATATGACTAGTGATTTTTGTGAAGTTAATTATTCTTTTATGCAACTTCCAATCACTATCTAAAAAGTGAGCTGTGATGACCATGTAATTTATATTTTGGATGGATGTCCAAGTATCAGTCGTGATACCTACTCTATCGCCACTAATCACACTTTGTAACTTCACTTTCTCAAGCAAAAATAGTTCAAAAACCATACCTGCAACTTTCTTTCGGTTAGAGATGACGAATTTCGGTTGTAATTCATGCAGAAGGTTTACAAACACTTTGCCTTCGACATCCCGAAAGGAAACTTCATCGATAATTACATATTCTATTAACCTCATTTCACACCTTTTTGGATTATATGTATGATGAACTAAAGTGCTTCCTTGCCCCATTGTCTCATTCGTCAACACAGATTGACCTTTCTGGCTTTCATTTGCTTTATATATTGGTTCAACTTGCACCTCTTCACTAAGTGGTTTATCAGCCCACTTGTACTTCTGTAGTTCACAGGGATCTCAGTTTTACAATATTTGCATATCCCTAAGTTCTGCACGCCTCCATTATCTAACTTCCTTGACCCTATATCACAATGCTCCCAATATTTACTCCTTTGTTGTGGGTTTACAGGAGGTTTTGATGTCGAGGTTTTTCTTCCTCGTTTTCGACTTATATACTCATTACGTGTTTCAGATTCTGTAGTATTTGGTGTTTTGGATGGATTTGCTAGAGAATGAGAAGATTCAGATTCCATTTTTATGATCCACTGCAAAAAAAGAGCAGCAAGTCAGATTTAAACCCCTTCACATCAATATTGTTGATTTTTAAAGCTGCACTTAGTTGAGTTAGTTCCAGACCTATTTCAATTTCTACAAGTTTATCAGCATCATCAATTTCCCTCAAATAAAATATGTAAATATCAGAAACACTAGTCAATTTAATAACCTGGATAAAGTAATACAAGCAATCAGAATTTCTATATCTAATAATAGAATCATATCTAATAAAAAGGGCGATTACACTGGTCAAATAACCTTTGTATATCATGATTCAGAATATGATTCTACACTGGTCGATTTACAAGATATCAGAAACACTGGTTGATTTCCAAGATATGATTCTATTATGTCATGATTCATAAACACTGGTCAGATTATATCCCTGTAAATTATCAGATTATATCCCTGTAAATATCCCTGTACAAGTAGATAATATCCCTGTAAATTATTTTATTCTATACTCGAAGCTAAGTTAGAGAAATAAAAAATGGGGATTAAGTTTAGGGATTATATTTAATCAAAATTCAAACTCTGTAAATTGAAGATTGAGAAATAAGAATCACCACAAATTTAAGAGACACTAGAACAGTACAACTCGAACTCAACACGAAAATACGGACTGACTGCCCATCGTGAAAGAGCTCCACCGTGAAAGAGATCCGGCGTATAGGTTGATCTGTCGTGAAAGAGATCGTCATGCAGATTCGTCGTCGACTCTTTGCCGTGAAAGAGCCTCAGATTGAAAGGAATTTGAAAGGAAATGATTTCGTCGCTGTGAAAGAGCACCGCTTCACGGCCCGCACCGTTGTGTTGAACGTGAAGGCAGTGTGTGTGTGTGTGTGTGTGTGTGTGTGTGACGACGTGAGGTGTGAGAGTCGTGAAGAAGTGAAGGGCTGAAGGCAGTGTGTTAGGTGTGTGTGAGTTTGACTTTGTAAATTAGCAATTAGGTTTAGCCGCCCCTTATCTTAATATTTATTAAGTATTAAGATAATATAATTTATATATATATTATTTATTACGGTATGGCGGTATACCGCGGTATATACCGGTACGTAACGGTATACCATAATTTCGGTACGGTACGGTATACCGCCGGTATGCAAATATTCAAACTGTTGCCGTACCGAAAATGTCCGGTACGGTAATATAATGCACCGTATCCTACGGTATACCGATAATTTGGTATTTTTTCGGTATTTGTCGGTATGGTAACTGCGGTATTTCGGTATTTCGGTATTATTTTCCACCCCTATATTATATCACTTGTGTGTGAGGTGTAGCGCACGCTACGTTTCCTTCATAGCGCATGCTATTTGTATACTGATAGTGCACGCTATCTTTCAACATTAGCGCACGCTACTAGTGGTGTAGCGGACAGTCCAGAAAGGAGCTGAACTGGAATTGAGAGTTCATAGCGCACGCTATTTGCTGAGGGTAGCGCACGCTAGATGTACCAGTAGCGGACGCTACCAACACAGTATCCCGCGCTAATGCCCGAGCATGGCAGAAGGCAGTAGATTCTGGACTTCAATTTCTGGACACCAACTACCAAGTAGCGCACACTAATTCTCGACTAGCGCACGCTAAAGGAAGCGGTTAGCGCATGCTAAACTCTTCGTAGCGAACACTAACGATACCAAGCAGAAGCTACTGGACTACCCAGTAAACCCGTTAGCGCGTGTTATTTTTGGTTATTAGCGCACGCTAATCACCATTTAGTATAAATAGGACATTTCAGCCCAAACTCGTCATTTTTTCGTTTCCTCTCATTCCTTGGGCGATTTTGGGCGATTTGTGAAGATCCCCATGAGATATCATCATCCATCAACATCTTCAAGCTTCTAGTTCGGATTATTCAACGTTTAATCTTCTCCACCGCTCCAAATCGAGGTAAACTTCGCATAACCCTAGATTTTCGGGATTTGGGGGTTTTCTTTCCGATCTCTTTGATTCAGCTTTTTGTCATAATGGAAATATGTCTAGTAAGAATAATCTACCTTAGATACATATTTTGCCTACGGATTATTGGTATATTTCTGGAATTATTGAGAATTTGGGATGGTTGATTATGATTCACCATCTAAGAGCTTTGTTGTCGGAATACATGTATCGTAGGTAGTATTTTTGGGGGGATTCCAACTTATTTTCATGCCGATGGATTATTGATAGTTGGTTACGAACTTGTCTAGGTTCGGAGTTGTCGATCCCTTCAACCTTGGTACCTTATTGTCCGTACCCTTTTTTCTCGTCCAGGCAAGTAATTCTTGTGAAGGTTATATTCTTAAAATGCGAAAAGTAATGCATATGAGTGTGAGAGTTATATTCGTTCACTCCGGGAGGGTCTAAAGAGTTCTTGGAGGTATCCGCGCATTGTCGGGTCCGAGAACATTTGGGTTGGCCACTCAGGGAGGGTCTGACGAGGCCTCAGAGGGATTCGCGCATTGTCGGGTCCACGGTTAATCAGGGAGAATTTATCACTATTGAGATATATTTAGATAGTTGCATTTTCCAGAAACCATTGTCATGGCTTTGAAATTGGTGCATGTGCTTTTACGTGTAAGATGTGACGTTTCACTTGTATTACTTGCTCTAACCCCTCTTGTATGGGGAAAACTCTTTTCATGTATTTCAGGTTTGAAGGATCCAAATGAACGAGCACCGGGGCGGTACGATGATGAAGCCGAAGCGTGATACTGTGACAGATTGTGTTCTCTTTCTTTCGAGCATTGTCCCTTGGACTGTTTTATCTATGTATTAATAGATGGTACTCAAGTACTATAGGAGTTCCTTTTCCAGTTGATGTATAACTTTATTGTATTTCCATGAGATCTTCGATGTTGGTTTGGTTGGAGTTTCTTTGTCTGTCTCGGATTTATTGATTCTTGTTTGGATATTATGAAATTGGATGTGTTATGTGCAAAAGTTAGCCTAGTGGGTCCCACGCAGAGATTCACGACGCTGTAATATTCTCCAAAAATCCCGGGGGTGTTACAATTTCAAGGTGCTTTCTGGCCTTGTGATGTTTCGAATTTATTTTGGTTTTTGAGAACCCAATAGTGTCTGCTATGTGTTCGTCTAAATTCTACTGAATTGTGAGTAACGGTCGACTACGCAAATTTCATCTACTCCAAAATATGCGTGCGAAAAATGATACTATTTTCATATATTGCTTGCTTAGAGGGTATGTGTCTGTGATGTGTTCGTCTAAATACCGTTGAATTTATTTTGGTTTATGAGAGCACAATAATGTCTTATATGTTGTAATTCATTTTAGGTGAAACTGATGTTATGTTTATTGAATCAGTTTGTAGTTCCTCATTTTCTGACTTTGGGTTTGTTCTTCTCAGAAGAGGGTTTATGACTGAAAAGTTCTTATTGGATTCTTTCTTTTGTAGTAGATCAATAGTAATGTAATTTAATTATGGCTATAGGTCTCCTATTCGCTGCTCGAATCCCGTTTCTGAGTTCTTAACAAGGTTTATATATATATGTAAAATAAACTCTTTTATTAGTATATTTCTATCTTTTTTACAATTTACATGATTTTTAAGTCACTCCATCATTCTTGCATGAGTGCTTTTGCGTTGTGTTTTCAAATGGGTTTTATTTATTATTATTATTATTATTATTGTTGTTGTTGTTGTTATTATCCGAATATAGTATGTCTCACAACATGATACACGATATAAGATACACACGAATTGTGATTACAATCATTATACAGCAACGGCCGCCACCCAAACGCACCGCTAATGAGTCAATTTTGGGTAAAAGGGCGAGGATTTTTTACTTAAATATTGAGGCCATGGCCATTACATGGGCCAGCTTAAATTCATGGCTGTAGATTTTTCTTCCAACTTCATTAACCAAAATATATTAAAAGTATCAATAATACGATAGAAATATATTTTCAACTATTTTAAAAAGTTCAAACATCCATTTTAATACTATTAAAACCGTTAGATTCTTGCACTACAACCAGCTGTACGGAAAGTAGCTTATCACTTGGTCCATTAATCTTAGCCTAATTAATTAATATTTATTAGTTATTAAATTTTTCATGGCTGAGCTACATGGCCAAGCAATCTGCCATGTGCCAAAGGCCTAAGCTACGAAAAGAGTTTCAAAACCCATTTATTCACACATGGCCAGTGCATGGCGCCACTTTTGCCTGGTCTAACAATCATAATCATAACTTGTGTATAGTATAATCACAATTGGGGTATAATATAATTACAGTGAGAATATAACATATCAACCCGTTTTTAATTCCGTAGTTTTTATTATCCTACAACATAATCACAAGTTTATAGCATAATCATAATTGATGTACAATAGTTGGTACATTATGTTGAGCGGTATAATTTTTCATTATCGTGTTCTAACAACGACCTAGCTGTTTCTATATGTGTACAGTTCTGGGACGTCAGCTGGTGAAAGAAAAATGATGCCCACAATTGAGGAAGAGCTAGGCCGAAGATCATTGCTATACAACCTTCTGATGCCGGTAATCAGTCAGTTCGTATCCGGGCTAGATCAAGGCAAAGGCATGTATTTCTTGTTCCTAAAAAATAGAACATCTCAGGCATAAAAAATAAGGACATACACAAGGGTAGATCTGGCAACATACATAAACCATATTTACAGAAATAATTGCAGAGTTTGGAGTTCTTTTATCTGGAAAATGATGAACCTTGTTATGAAAAAGTTTCATTGATGCCTTTATAATAAAATGTATTGAAGTCCTATACTGACACTAATATGATATTGTTATAACATGATCCTTACTTAGAAACCAAACGTACCCGGTGTATCTCGATCGTAATTAACATAATCAGTAGTGTGTAGTTAATATAATCATGAGCCTGTAGTTAATGTAACCACTAATACTGCAAACTATATGAGGCACAACTTACATGTTTCCACAAAAAGTATCTCGATAAAATCTCAATTGGCCTTGATTTGAAGAAATATAAAAGGAAAAGTTTGTCGGAATTGGTTCCAGGAAAGATTGAAATATAATTCCTCACATTTGTGTCTTCGGCAATTAGTCTGTGTCCTTTTGTACAAGTATTTTTTCTGCAAGTCACACGAGTTTCTTTTTTTCGTATTTGTGAATCATGTAAAATTACACTTTTAATGGTACAAAATGTCTATTTGATAACATATATTTTATAGATTAGGTTTTTAGAATGCTAATAAGAGTTTAAATCCGAACATGTTATTATATTATTCTGCAGGAAGAATATATTACATTTAATATATTACATAGGTAAGATAGATCACTTGTATCTATAGGGGTTTGTGTTCTGGTGGAATTAATTTTGTGGTGATTTTACTTTGGGCGCCTTTTGCAGGCATCGGAGGTCAAGGTTGTTCAGAGTGATACCTGTCCTGCACTATCAAAAGATTAACATACTCCTGAGAAATGTGAAGAAATTGAAAGAATATGGGGAATGATTAATTTTCATTAACCCTAAAAATGAAACCAAAGTTGGCTTTAAATACAAAAAACCAAATAAGATAACTATCAACTAACTACCCTTAACTATATAGATATTACAAAACTATACATAACTCTACACCCCCCCTCAAGATGGAGGATGGGATTGCGACATCCCCAGCTTGGACAACAACTGCTGAAACTGATTGGAGGGTAACACTTTTGTAAGGACGTCAGCAAGTTGGTTTTGTGTTGGTAAGTAACTCAGATGAATCAAACCTTCCATGACCTTATCACGTGTGAAATGGCAATCAATTTCAATGTGTTTCGTACGTTCATGGAAGACAGGATTCTTGGCAATGTGTAACGCAGACTGATTATCACAATGAAGGGTGACGGGTTTTAAACCAGTAACACCCAACTCTTCTAGAAGCCGAACCAGCCAAGTAAGTTCAGCAGCAGCAGCAGCCATTGCGCGGTATTCAGCTTCTGAAGACGAACGCAAAATCGTAGACTGCTTCTTAGATTTCCAACTGATTGGAGATCCTCCAAACAAAATGACATGACCGGCGAGAAATGGGGCAAACAGCCCAATCGGAATCAGAATATGCATGAAGACTAAGTTGTGCAGAACCATTGAGAAGAATACCCTGACCACTAGTCCCCTTCAAATATCTTAACAAATGATGAACCCCATCCAAATGAATTTGTTGAGGATTCTGTAGGAATTGACTTAAAGTTTGAACCGCAAAGGTTAAATCAGGACGAGTATGAGTCAGGAAGTTTAGTTTCCCAATCAAAGAACGGTAACCAGACTGATCCTTAAGGTAAGGACTGCAGGGATCAGAAAACCTCATGTTCTGTGGAAGAGGAGTAACTGTTGGCTTTGCATCCAAGAATCCGGTATCTGCAAGTAATTCCTGAGTAAACTTGCGTTGTGTTAGAATAATACCATTCACAGGATAATGAACTTCTAACCCCAAAAAATAACTGAGAAGTCCTAGATCTTTGATGGTGAATTCCTAATGTAGAAATGCTTTCAATTGAGAAACCGAATGAGGGTCCGAACCGGTAACCAAGATGTCATCCACATAAACTGCAACAATGGTCATGTGACCATCAACTGTCTTGAGGAAGAGACTATAATCATTCTTGGACTGTATGAAATCCTGATGCTGAAGAGCATTGGAAAGTTTCTGAAACCATTGACGACTTGCTTGTTTAAGACCATAAAGTAAACCTTGTTTTCAGGATTAGGAAGACCAAGGGGCATTTTCATATACACTTCTTCAGAAAGATCCCCGTGAAGAAAAGCATTGTTGACATCCATCTGATGCACTTTCCAATGCTTAGAAGCAGCAATAGCAAGGACACTACGAACAGTAGCCATTTTAACAACTGGAGAAAATGTGTCAAAATAATTTATGCCTTCACGTTGATGGTTACCCTGAACAACTAGCCTTGCTTTGAATCTTTCTAAGGAACCATCAGAATGAAGCTTCACTTTATATACCCAACGGTTTCCCAAAGCTTTCTTGCCAGGGGGAAGATCGCACATCTCCCAAGTTCCATTAATCTGGAGAGCTTCAATTTCTTTTTTCATGGCCAAAACCCAATCCGGATCTTTCGAAGATTGATTGTAAGAACGCGGTTCAGTAAAGGTGCTAGCATGAACCGATAAAGCCTGACCAGACACTGCTAAATTGGAGAAAGAAACTAGATTACACCAGTGTTTAGGAGTTGTGGATTTAGGGCAAACAAAATCTTTCAGGTGGGAAGGTTGGTTGGGAACCCGCGTTGAGCGACGAATGTGAACTGGTTCAGTAGTTGTTTGGGAAACAGGAGCAGAGTTTCCAGGTGCGGAAGCAATTGTGGCGTCATAATTATTTTGGGTAGCCGTGTCTGGAGTAGCAGATGCAAAGGGTTCATCTTGTAATGGGTTATCACTGTGATTTTGTGGCGAGGTGGAATCAGAGGGTTCAGTAGGAATGGTGGCTTTAGGGAGAAAGTTGTGAGAAAGATCATCAAGAGGTAAAGGAAAAACGATCGTATCAGGATGTTTTGGCAAATAATGAAAAGGAAAATGTTGCTCATGGAAAACAACATCGCGGCTATAAATGATTTCTCGGGTTTGAAGATTAAGGCATTTGTAGGCCTTTTTGCCGAATGGGTATCCCAAGAATATACATGGCACAGAACGTGACTCAAATTTGTTCCTAGCATGTTTAAGTGTGGAAACATAGCAAAGGCAACCGAAAGAGCGAATGTGCTCGTATGAGGGCACTTCGTTTGTTAAAAACTCATAAGGAGTCTTATTCTTTAGAATGGACAATGGAAAACGATTAATCAAGTAAGATGCAGTAAGAATGCAATCCCCCCAATATGAAATTGGGAGATTGGCTTGGAAGAAAAGGGCTCTTGCAGTTTCAAGAAGGTGCTTGTGTTTGCGCTCAACGACACCATTCTGTTGAGGTGTTGCATTACATGATGTCTGATGTATAATACCCTTGCTAGAGTAATAAGCAGTGGCTTTGGTGTCTTTGAATTCAATGCCATTATCGATCTTACGATCTTAACGGTAGCACTAAATTGTGTTTCAACATAAGCAATAAAAGCTACAAGTGTCTGGAAAGTGCTCCTTTGGTAGCTAGCATATGGGTCCAAGTTGTGCGAGAGAAATCATCCACAATAGTTAAGAAATAGCGAAAACCATTGTGTGTTGGACGAGAATAAGGTCCCCATAAATCAACATGAATCATTTCAAAAATAGTAGAAGTTTTGATATTACTTGAAGGAAAAGGAAGTCTATGCATTCTAGCCTTAGGACAAGTATTGCATATTACATCAGGAATAGAAGGATTACATTGTAAAGAACTAATACAATTAATCCTATCAAAAGGTAAATGCCCTAGACGGGAATGCCAAAGTTGTGCGGAGCACTTATTTGTTGATGCAGAGAAAGATAGAGAAGGTGCAGGAACACACTTGGTTGTTTGAGCAACAAAGTAAAGGCCTTGCTGAACACTACCAAGGACCAGAGGTTTCTCCATGGAAGGAACCTGGAGAACACATGAAGTGAGAGTAAAAGTGAGTGATGCGTTGTACTGAAGCAAGACTTTGTACACAGAGAGCAGATTGAAATGAAAATCAGGGACATGGAGGACATTTTTAAGAACAATGTCGTCATTTAAACGAACGGAACCAATATGGTGAACCTTAGCCTTATGGCCATTTGGAAGCTCTATGAAACACGGTTCGAGAACAACCTTGTATTCAAGAAACATGTGAAGATGGGGGGTCATATGATCAGTAGCCCCACTATCAGTTACCCATAGATTTTCTAAGCATGTAGAAATGAAACAAAAACGCTTACCAGCCATGAATGCAGAAGAGATATCAGCTGGTGACCCACTTTGTGGGGCAAGATTGTGCTGCGCAAGCATCGCAGTTAACTGTGCCATCTGCTCTTTGGTGAATGCGGGGCCAGAAGCATTGGAAGTACCAGCAATCGTGGAATTCTCAGTAACATTTACTCGCTACAATTAACAATCTTCTTATCGCGCAAGCTTGGGTTGGCTTTGTAACACCGTTCAAGACTGTGACCCCAAATATTGCACGTAGTGCAAAAGAACTTTGAACGCTTTCCATTTGGTGCAATACCAAACAAAACTCCCTGAGAATTAGTGGTAGTGTTGTTCCACTTAGATTGTCCGGAAGAGAGTGGTTGTTTAGAAAAATTTCCTTTATTAGCAGCTAGTGCAGTGGAGTCAACACCAACAGCAAAAGTGGAGTTGCATTCACGCTGAGATTCCTCCTGAACAACTAGACGGTAGGTTTCACTGAGGGAGGGCAAAGGACTTTTCATAAGAATGTTTCCCCGAATGGGTAAATATGCATCATTTAGACCCATCAAAAACTGCATCACTTGTTGTTCTTACAATATGTCCAAGAAGGCCTTATTTGTCCCACAAGTACAATCGGGTATAGCAAGCAAAGACATGTACTCATCCCAAGCGGTTTTCAGCTGAGTATAGTATGTAGCAACAGAATTAGTTCCCTGTGTTAATGTAGTGATGAACTTGTGTACCTGAAACTTGCGAGGGATGTTAGATTGCGCAAACCGTTCTTTCAAATCCTTCCATATTTCTGCTGCAGTAGCGAAATAAAGAATACTCCTGCGAATGTCTGGTTCCACTGAGTGAATAATCCATGAGATAACCAAATTGTTACATCTATCCCACGCACCTAACAGAGGAGAAGTAGCATCAGGTCGAACACACGTTCCCGTAACAAAGCCTAACTTGTTTTTCGCTCTCAGGAAAATCTCAGTAGAACGTTTCCATTCATTGTAATTGTCACCATTCAATTTTTGTGTTGCCAGAGAGAAATTACCAGATGTGTCATTCTGGTGAACATAAAATTCATGATCAACAGTGATGACATCAACACCTTCACCTGACTTGTCTCCGGTAGTCATGTGGAAGAGAGTGGGTCGTATAGGAGCAAAGTGGCGGCTAGAAATTAATTCAAGGCGGTGGAGCTATTCGGTGGAACAATTAATTCAAGGAACGGAGAAGAATAGAATAAGAAACGAATCGAAAATATGGATGAAGATGGATCAGAATGAATTTCAAGTGGCGGCTGATATCATGAGAAATGTGAAGAAATTGAAAGAATATGGGGAATGATTAATTTTCATTAACCCTAAAATTAAACCAAAGTTGGCTTTAAATACAAAAAACCAAATAAGATAATTATCAACTAACTACCCTTAACTATCTAGATATTACAAAACTATACATAACTCTACAACTCCAAGGAGGGGGCACCCTCCACTGATAGTGACTGAAGAAGTTCTTGAAAGGCATAGGATATCTCCCAAAAGCGTAACGTTGTGAGGAGTGCAGGTAATTGGACCAAAATAGTTTCTGCAACAATTTGCATAGCTTGCAATTAGCTCTTTATGGTCAAAGTAAATGTTACCCATTGTTATTTCAGTTACGCACATGTTTTGTTGCTCGCTATTATGTAAATTAATGTGGACTTAGATTAGACTCTCAAATACTTCTACATCTATGTGGCGGTAAGAGAGGTAGTGAGCCCCGCTAAAAGGAGATGACGACCCAGCGTATCTTCACATGGCACGCTGACAGCCGGTCTTGCAGGAGGTACTGTGTGCCCTTACCAAGAACTTGACCACATTTCCCGAGAGAGATTCTTCAAACCTTATGCTACACAGGTATTAAAAAAAGAGGGTCCATTAAGAGTAAGAGGTGTGAAAGTGCAACCATATCAGTCCCTTAAAGTAGTTAGATTGTGATCAACAGTTAGAACCTGCAATTAGATCATGGACCTTATTAAAGGGAGAACCGTGACGTTTTTCATTCAAGCCGTTTACACTATAACATCTACATTCTGCTCGTCAATTACGTATTCTATAATAAAGTACTTTGGAATGTAAACAATCCAAGTGGTGCCCAGATATCGGTAGGCTCTACCTCAGTCACTTGAGGAATTAGTTTTCATTTCGGGCTTAAATTCTATTTACTATTTTATTTTTTTAATATTCATCAAGTTCTGCTTCACAGAAATTTGATCTTGTTTTCTTTCAGTCAGCATTTAATTGAGTTTGATTTACCAAAACCTCATGTATATGCATTAATATTCAAGAGTTAGCTAAGTTGGTGTTTTGTTCACGAGTTGGGTTTATAAAATGGTTGGCAGAGTTATATTCCAGATGCTCAGACCACCTTTAGCGGTGAACTCATCCAATCCAATCCAATCCAAATAAGGAAAAGACAAAATAAATATAATAAAAAAAAATAGAGGGGCTCGGCCGGTGTTGCGATCCAATCTTGGATTGGGATTGTTTTTTATTTTTTTTAATTAAACCATTTACATGTGTCAATATATCATTGGTGTAAGTAGATTTTTTTTAAAATAAATCTTATCTTAATAAAAAGATAAGTTTAACAAAAATATTTAAAAATAAAAAATATACCAAAATTCATATTTTTCAATTTCCTACAAATAGAGACCAATCTTGACATATTTTCAGCACACTAATTTGCATTATATATATATGATAATATATTAAATATATATATTTTTTAAAAATATTTAAGATTGGATTGGATTGCTAATAAAGTGTAAAAAATGTAAGATTGGATTGAGATTGAAATTAGGTAGGTGCAAGAGAGAGAAATAAATTTTTTAATAGAGATTGGATTGAATTGGATTGCTAATAAAGATGGTCTCATGAGATTAGCAAAGATAAATTCTTCTTTTCAAGTTCGCTTCGTTTATGGCTTGAGCTTGAAAATAAGTTTGAGTCTGGCAATTGAGTTTGAGCCTGGCTTGTTAACTTTCAAATTGGCCAAGAATGAACTTTTATCATATTGAACACCAAGCTGCTTTTGTTTAGGTGGTTTTCTTTTGCTTTTTTATTTTTTTAAGAGCTACTGACTTTATGGCTACTGACTTTATGATTTCCGTCGTCTTCTGGACTGTCCCTATGAATTTATGGTTTTCGCAAAAGTTGAGTAAATTTTTCTTTTAAGGTGATTGAAGATATTAATATATTTAGCCAATCCGATTACTCTTTATGAAATCTCTTCCTCTCACATATCTGATTAATCTTTATATTTCCTTTCTGCAGTTTATTTTTGTATGTATGTTTTATTTCTTTTGAATTGAGGTTTTCAAATGATTCCTCCTGGGATATACGGATTTTGTAGAATGAAGGTTTGACTAAGAGGCAATTATTTTTGTCAATTTACTGTCATTTTAAATCATTGATAGACACAAATCCATCCTGCAAGTTCGTTATTTTTGGAGGTATGTCATCTATTGTTTTCTACGTCTTATGATTTTTTTTGGGTTTGAGAGCACAATCATGTCTGCTATGTGAAATTGTTTGGAAACCTTCACTACAAGAAATTCGGAAAATATCAATGGAAATTGCCGACGGATTGCTTCGGTAGGAACAACCGACCAACTATCTATGGACTACCGACTAAAATTGATATTATTTTGATTTAATTAAATAAAAAAAATTATAACGGAACTATGACCAAATGTACCGACGGAATTTTTGTGGTCGGTAATTGCTCGAGAAATTACGTGCTAAAACATACTGCATAAATTTCTCGATTAATTACCGACAGATTAGCGACGACACATTTACCGACGGAATATGTCGTCGGTAAGTGCAGATGGAAATATATTCGGTCAGTAAATTTTACGATGGGTCTTATAATTTGTCAGGGTGGTAGCAATGGTGTCTCATCTACCCCCATCTACCCCCACTCCCCACCAATAACATTCTCCCAGCTCATCCAACCCCCACTCTACCCCCACTCACCATTTTTTAGTGGCAACCATGCCTCACCAACCCTCACCACTTTTAATTGTTTTTTTTTTTTACCTTTTTATATTTAAAATTATATCAAACAATTTAATAAAAACACATAATATTTTATTATTACAAAATACTTAAAAGGAAATTACAAAATACTTAAAAAAATTACATAATACTAAAAAAAAAGTAATAATACTTAAAAAAAAATTAGATCCTAAAAAAAGATATAATTAAAAAAACATACTAAAAAACATTTTTAAAAATCGCAACGCCATCCGTATTTCTCCGCAAGCTCACGTTTTTCGGCAAGAGTGACCTCTAGTATATTCGGATCGGTTATGTGATCGTGCGGTGTTTGAAATGTTTTCAACGCCCTCAACCTCGTCTTTTGTTCAATGGAACGGATTTTTGACTCCATCATCTTTTGGGTCATCTCATCCTTTTTACATTTAAACTCCGCCCTCTTCTCCAATATTTCTTTTTTCTTTGATGTGTAATCTTCGAAGCTCATATGAACACTACCCTTTGGCGACGTGTCGGTTTCGACCTTTTTGCCCTTTCTTTTTTGAATGCGAGGCATCGTGTCGTCATTGAGATCCGGAATCACAAAGTCATCATTACTTGCGGTCTCGTAGTAGCCGGATTCCGCCGACTTTCTTCGTTTGTCGGAATGAGACGAAGATCCTTGCGCTATATCCGGTTGTTCCAACCATTTATCTTCCTTCCTAACAACCTGCCATGCGTCGATATGACCAAACGCCTGTAATACCCGGTTGTAATTCAGTCATTATCATTCAGTAATTTCATTCGGTGATTGTCACCCAGTGGATTTTCACTCAATTATAATCATTCATCAATCATGTTCATTCACCGTGTTCACCGTTCGGAAAAACTTCGAGTTGTGTATCATTATTGTTCATTGTTTCAACTTTCCTCATATGAGTTCGACTTTGTTAGATCACCATTAATTTTTGGTAACTCCAAAAATTCTAAATCTTTGCAATAGTATAGAGCATCGAGTTAGCTTTCCAATGGTTCAAACGGTGAGTCAATCGGAGTCCGGACGAGAGAGTTATGGTCGTTTTAGCTCAACCGCTCACTTTTCAGTTGTTGGCCGATCACCGCCGAACGAACTCGGCCGTGTCGTCCGACACGGCCCGTGCCGTACTCGTCCGAATAATGCCGAAGTGTCTGCCTCAGGACCCGACCGTGTCGTCTGGCACGGCCGAGTCGCACCCTTCCGGATAGGCCAGAACCGTCTGACCAGAGGCCCGACCGTGTGCCAGGACACGGTCGAGTCGATCCGAGCGCCGCGGACGGGTCACTATCGGTAGGCCCTTTGCGCCGCGACCGTGTCATGCAAGACACGGTCCGAGTCCTCGCCGGCCCAAGGCCGCGACCGTGTCGCGGGCACGGTCGAGTCCTGGTCGCGAGTCAACCCCTATAAATTCATTTTTTGAGCATTTTGAGCTCATTTCTTCCATTTTTTCCATCTTCTTCACCTGCAACCGAGAGAGAATAACTTGAGGGAGAGATTTCTTCATCAATTATCATTTGAGTGTGTATTTTTCATCACCTTCAATCATTTGGGAAGCTTGGATATGTAATATCCGCAATTTTCGATTTCCGGTAATTTCTTTTTTTTCGGCGGAAGTCTGTTTTGACGACTCGCTCATGTCCGTTTCGTCATTCTGAGAATGATTAATTCTACACTTTTTGACATCCGAGTTCGTTTCGGTGTCGTTTCGTTGAGTTCTGTGCTTTTTAGCGACTTTTCCGCACTTGAGTTCGATTCTTGCGAATCTCGACCGAAACTGCTGTTTCGAGTTTCCCGCAAGTCCGTTTAACTTTGTTAGACGTGTTGTGAACTTCGGTTTGATTATTCGTTGTCGTATGGTGATTTTCGGGCAGTTGGGCCATTTTCGTAATTTCCCAAAGTTTGGGGTAATTACCTTCCGTTGTCGAATTTCGAGCCTTCGGGTGGTCGGAATTGTGTGTCCTACTAGCTCTTAGATTCGTATTTGTGAGTACTTCGTAACCGTATCTTCGGTTCGTATTCAGGTTCGGGTTTCGGTGTCGTTTTGTTGAATTCAGGATTTCTAAACGACTTTTCTAAGTATGAGTTCGTCTTTGTTAGATCATCATTAATTTTTGGTAACTCCAAAAATTATAAATCTTTGCAATATTATAGAACATCGAGTTAGCTTTCCAATGGTTCAAACGGTGAGTCAATCTGAGTCGGACGAGAGAGTTATGGTCGTTTTAGTGGAAGATCGTCACTGTCGGCACCGTCCAGGAGCCTTTCGGCCGATAGGGGGGCCGATAGACTCTACTGCCGGCATTTTGTATAGGGTATCGGTTGGGCCTATCGGCCGATAGGCCGGCCGATAGGTTCTGCTGTGTTGCACTATAAATGTGTTGTTTTGAGCGTGAACAGCTCATTTTCCTCCTTCCTTTTCCTTAGACGCGAGAGAGAGTGAGAGAGGAGGAGAGCTTCTCATCATTATCATTTGGAGGGTTGATTTTCATCATTCTTCTTCGGTTGTGAAGCCCGGACAATCAATCCAACGCGTGTTTTACGAATCTAAATACTTGAATCATCCAAGGTAATCTTCTAAGAACCCATTTTTGGGAGATTTTGGGATTTTGGGTATTTTGTTCGATTTCGTCCGTTTAATCCGATTTAACTTAGGATTTTGATGGATTGATGATTATTTAGATGTATTACATCATTTCCCTTGTTATTCCATGGTTGGATCGTATCGATTCGTTGTTTGAGTTGAGTTCTTGACCGACGCCTTGAAGGTGTCCGGTAAAATGTCTTAGAGGGGTTTTCGGGCGTTCTACGATTATTCTTCCTCGTATGGTCGATGATTTATTGATTGTATGATGTTAGGGTCGTGTTTCTTGCGAAGAAACCGTGTTGAACCCTTTCGTTCGTCGTCGTCTTCCGTTTCGATAGCATTGGGCGTTTCGAAGCTTTACGGTTGAGCCGTGTTCGTCGGAATACTTGCGTGCCGATTTCGAGGCAAGTACCTTGTCCATACTATTCTTGTTTTGTGAATATGATGATTGGTGATCGTCTAAATGTGTTTGTGTGGTCGTTTGAATTGAACTTTCAAAATATTCGATTAGCCTCGTTAAAGGCTCTCTTTCAAAACGCGTGTGTTTTGTAATTGTGTGGGTTGTAAGTGACTACGTGGATATTTGGATATGTTTGGTGTTGATGTTGCGCTTGATAATACGTGTGTACGTATATTATCTCTTTTCGGTGCGTTTTGGTTTGATGTGGTGTTTTGCTAAGTGTTTGATGCCTCTGGTTGAATTGTTTGGATATCCTTGGTGTGATATGTTATTTGTGCATGATTGTTTCGCTCACCGCGGGTTGGTTCGACGGGGCCACGGCGGGAATCCAATGGTAGAGCCCTGGATTCACGAGTGGTGAATGTATTTTACTCACCGTGGGTTGGTTCGACGGGGCCACGGCGGGAGTCCAATGGTAGAGCCCTGGATTCACGAGTAAAAACTTCACAGGTTGGTGTATATTTAGTGAATGTACTTTACTCACCGTGGGTTGGTTCGACGGGGCCACGACGGGAGTCCAATGGTAGAGCCCTGGATTCACGAGTAAAACTTCACGAGTTGATATTGATTTCTATCTCCGTTGAGGACGCGTGATGTGGGTTTTAACCTGTGAATCGTTGTCGGTTTTCTATTTGCGAAAAACGAAACATTTGGGTCATGACCCTATTGATTTTGGAAAGAGAAGGATTTTAAAATCCTAAATTGTTTTCTATTAAAACTCACGACGGCATTTAAAACTGATTTGAAAATTGATTCCCTGATTAGCGATCTTTCAGTTTTGGAAATGTTTACCCAAACTCTTGCCTCGGGAAGTACTTTTCCTTACGTTTGAACCTTTGAGGATTTCTGATTATTATTGTTCTTGGAACTTGTATTGTATGGCTCGTATTTTTGCACTTGTACTTGCACTAGCAAAACAGTGGAGTTTTGCTAACCCCCGAGTATTCGGGGGGTGGATGTCTATTTTTGCATTCAGGTTTTGGAGCATAGCACAGGGTCGGCGCGAAGGATGATGAAAGATGAACGATACTAATCACACGAGGATCTGTTGACGTCGTTTTGGTCTAGTGGTATTTTCTTTTCCGCTGCAGTATCTTTTCCCCGTTGTACGGGAGTTTATTGTATTTTGACCCCTGCGTGGGTATGTGTTTGGAATTGAGTTGTATGTATTTGTTGAAAGACCAAATCGGTCTACTGAGTCATTTTAGCCTTAAAGGCGAGGTTTAGATGTTGATTTTAGTTATCAGCCTGGTAGATCCTCGAGGAGAGGGTCTACGGCGTGTAATATCCCTGAGCGGATTTGGGGGTGTTACAGGATAGTCGTTTTTACACGTTTTCATCGGATCGAATTGGTTGGATCTTCAAGAGGTAAATTCTTCAACACTTTGGACTTCGATTTTGTGTTGAGATATGATGTTTTGGACGTTATAATCATGTTATATGAAGGGATATGTATATGATTATGAGTTTGTATAAGGATTCATTGGATTATTGAGGAATTATTCAAGAACACCTTGAATATCGAGTTGGAATTGGGAATTTTCGACTAATTGTTGTTATAATCACATTTTTGGATATTCATAACGGATTATTGATCGTATTGGAGATGTTTTGTTGGTTTGAAACACTTTTTGGGGACTTTGATATTGGTATATCGAGGTTTGATTGTAAACAATCGGAGTTTGGATACAACGTATTCGATATAATGCCCCAATGAACTTAGTTTAATCGTATCGACGTTTTGAGTTCGTTATATTCGTGTTTGATTCGTATATTGAACGGATTGTTGGATATTGTATAATTCAAGGTTGTTCGAGCGACCGATATCTCAATTAGGACGTTGTTCGTGGAAGGATAATTGCCACCGGTATTGTGTAAGTTAATTCTTGCTCGGTTAAAAGGATTTCATACCTTTTGTTGTTGATCATTCATAATCATAACTCATTCATCATTGTATTAATCATATTAAAACTTGTTATTGTCAATTAATCACTTCAGTCATAAGGAACGACGGTTCCAATCTTTTCGTTGAGCTATCATTCATTTAATTATTACCCTCATCTCGGTGAGTCATTCTTGACTTTGTCAGATTATTATTTATTCATTTATATTCATTACGGTCATTCTCGTTCATATGACCTTCTGGGTTCATATTGCGTGGCCGGGTGTGGCTGTGTGGAATTTTTAGTCGGGCACACGATGGTTATTGTATTGGGTTCACCGATACATTAGACCGTGCACACGGGAAAGCATTACGCCGTGAGACTAATTAGGTACACGGACGGGTGTTGTACACTTACACAGAACATTACGGGCGTACTATGATACTCCTCTTCAGCGTAATTCATAACTAAGAATATTTCATAACTTCAGTTAATCATAATTGTGTATTTTCAACCCTTGAGGATTGTTGTTCTTTGTAACTGACCCCGTTTGGGGATTTTGTTTTTCAGGTCATGGCAAGGTAAACGCACGGGAATAGCATGTTGATGTCGAGGAGTCCTAGTGATTCTAGTAGGGGGCCCCGATCTTTCAGTTATTCATGTTATTGTCCTTTATTTTCCGCTGCAGACTTTCATTTGAATACTCCGTTTCATTCAGTGTTGTGTATTTTATCTTCATATAAAATACACTAGTATTCGGTATTGTCCTGGTGTGTTGTAACTAAACTCCTCATCGGAGTAATTATTGTTGTAATGTAGTTCGGTACTACATTTATCTTGTGTAATTCATTTATTTTCATTTGCCTGGTGGGTCCCAGTTGGGGATCTACGGCACTGTAATATCCGCCTAGTTTGGGGTGTTACAACGCCTTGTCATGTTTGGTTTGGTAATCGGCCAATGCATTTGTCATGATGTCAATATCGGCACAACCACTCTCGCGAAGACGATTCTACAATTATAAAAGTAAAAATTAATATGTAACTAATAAAAATTGACAATGTAAAAACTACAAAAGATCAACTAAAAAAATGTAAAAAGTATATAATTATAAAAATTACTTGTTGGATCCACAACCCATTAAAGACACCCATTTCGGCGTTCAAACTTCTCCACTTTGTGTTCAAGCCGTGAGTCGTACGAGTAGTGTCTCGAATGTTTGTCTTGAAATGCTCAAGAATTCTTCTCCAAAAACCTTCTCTACTTTGTTCATTTCCGACTACCTTACATGTCGAGATTTGAACCCAAGCTTGTGCCAACGCCACCTCTTCGGCCGGCGTCCAAGCTTTCCTTTCCGATCTATTCGGCATTCTTCTTCTTTGCACTTGAACTTCTTCAACTTCTTCAACTTCTTGAGCTTCTTGATCTTCTTCAACTTCTTCATTTTCTTGTCCGCCTATATCGTAACAAATGATAACAAATAAAAATTTTTATTTACAATATTCTAACAAATAAAAGTATAACGTAACAAATTATAACAAATAAAAATTTTTATTTACAATATTCTAACAAATAAAAGTATACCGATTGGGAGTTGCGTTTCGGGAATAGCAAAGTCATCATCTTCATCATCCGCGCCATATAGCGGTAGTTGTCGTTCGGCACTTGTTTCACGCCGTGGTGGAGCGTCACGGTAATCGAACGGGTTGAATTCGGGACCGTAATGAGAAGGATTCATAGTTGGTTGATAATATTGTGGTTGTTGATAGTATGGCGGAGAAGACATTGACGGTGTATAATATTGTGGTTGTTGAGTCGTTGCCGGAACGTACGGAGCCGGTTATGATTGAACACGGGGACGAATTCGTCCACCGCCGCGTGCACGTCCCCTCGATGATGAAGAACCGTCTTTGGATTTATGAGGATCCATAATAAAACTATAAATTTTGTAAAAGAAAAGTGTTAAGAAGAAAGAGATATATATGTTTTGTTGTGAGATATGTAAAAATGAAAGATATATATATAGGAAATGAAAAAGAAAAAAAAATTAAAATTCAAACGGTCCATTTTTTATCCGTTGGAAGTGCCAACGGTCACTTGCTCTTCTACCTTCACTCGGCTACCTTACCCGGCCTCCCTCTAGCCGCATGGTACCCGGAGGGGTGACGGCGGTGTTCACCGCCCGGGTAGGATGAACCCGCCCCCCCAACCCCGCACCGTTGCCACCACCGTCAGTATCTATATATCTATAAAAATTGAGTTCCATGCATTAATGTGAGCATTTATGTCATAAGCTAGAGTCATTCATATCAATTAAAATATTGTTAATCTCTAAAGCTTTTTTTAAAAGATTTAAAAAGCTTTTACAAACCACAATTAAAAAAATGCAAGAATAAAAAACGCATACATGCATGTTCAATGCCATAAGCTAAATTATTTCAACCAACTAAAATATATCAAAGTCTCATTATTAAATTTTAAGAATTTCTATAGTCATACCACACAAAGTGTGGTTATTGTCTAACTCTTTCACCTTCTTCTTTGAGATATTTATACTCCCGTATAAACAAACCAAAAAGTCACATAACTCACTCACAAAACAGGTCACACCCTCCACCTCCCGTAAAGCATATTCTTACGCCACGACCACCGTAACCGCCAACATCAATCGTCACGCCGACACCACCGAATATTAATTCAATAGGTGGTGTTTCAAGCTTGGGTGATTTCGTTGTTGTTTTAGTAGTTCCGCCACCGATATACCAAACTTGAAATCTCAAACAATTTTCTAATAAATAATTAAACAACTAAAACGTTTCTATTCAAAATAGTCTACAGTGACCTACAAACCATGATATATCCAAAACATTAATATATATATATATATATAAATTGAGTTCCATGTATTAATGTGAGCATTTATGTCATAAGCTAGGGTCATTCATATCAATTGAAATATTGTTAATCTCTAAAGATTTTTTTAAAAGATTTAAAGAGCTTTTACAAACCACAATTAAAAAAATGCAAGAATAAAAAACGCATACATGCATGTACAATGCCATAAGCTAAATTATTTCAACCAACTAAAACATATCAAAGTCTCATTATTAAATTTTAAGAATTTCTATAGTCATACCACACAAAGTGTGGTTATTGTTTAACTCTTTCACCTTCTTCTTTGAGATATTTATACTCCCTTATAAACAAACCAAAAAGTCACATAACTCACTCACAAAACAGGTCACCCCCTCCACCTCCCGTAAAGCATATTCTTCTGCCGCCACAGCCACCAGAACCGCTGCCAACATCAACTGCTTTCGCCGCCGACACCACCGCATATTAATTCAATAGGTGGTGTTTCAAGCTTGGGTGATTTCGTTGTTGTTTTAGTAGTTCCGCCACCGATATACCAAACTTGAAATCTCAAAAAATTTTCTTATAAATAATTAAACATCTATATCTATATCTATATATCTATAAAAATTGAGTTCCATGCATTAATGTGAGCATTTATGTCATAAGCTAGAGTCATTCATATCAATTAAAATATTGTTAATCTCTAAAGCTTTTTTTAAAAGATTTAAAAAGCTTTTACAAACCACAATTAAAAAAATGCAAGAATAAAAAACGCATACATGCATGTTCAATGCCATAAGCTAAATTATTTCAACCAACTAAAATATATCAAAGTCTCATTATTAAATTTTAAGAATTTCTATAGTCATACCACACAAAGTGTGGTTATTGTTTAACTCTTTTACCTACTTCTTTGAGATATTTATACTCCCGTATAAACAAACCAAAAAGTCACATAACTCACTCACAAAACAGGTCACACCCTCCACCTCCCGTAAAGCATATTCTTCTGCCGCCACAGCCACGAATCACGCCAACATCAATCGTCACGCTTGACACCACCGAATATTAATTCAATAGGTGGTGTTTCAAGCTTGGGTGATTTCGTTGTTGTTTTAGTAGTTCCGCCACCGATATACCAAACTTGAAATCTCAAACAATTTTCTCATAAATAATTAAACAACTAAAACGTTTCTATTCAAAATAGTCTACAGTGACCTACAAACCATGAGATATCCAAAACATTAATATATATATATATATAAATTGAGTTCCATGTATTAATGTGAGCATTTATGTCATAAGCTAGGGTCATTCATATCAATTGAAATATTGTTAATCTCTAAAGATTTTTTTAAAAGATTTAAAGAGCTTTTACAAACCACAATTAAAAAAATGCAAGAATAAAAAACGCATACATGCATGTACAATGCCATAAGCTAAATTATTTCAACCAACTAAAACATATCAAAGTCTCATTATTAAATTTTAAGAATTTCTATAGTCATACCACACAAAGTGTGGTTATTGTTTAACTCTTTCACCTTCTTCTTTGAGATATTTATACTCCCTTATAAACAAACCAAAAAGTCACATAACTCACTCACAAAACAGGTCACCCCGTCCACCTCCCGTAAAGCATATTCTTCTGCCGCCACAGCCACCAGAACCGCTGCCAACATCAACTGCTTCCGCCGCCGACACCACCGAATATTAATTCAATAGGTGGTGTTTCAAGCTTGGGTGATTTCGTTGTTGTTTTAGTAGTTCCGCCACCGATATACCAAACTTGAAATCTCAAACAATTTTCTTATAAATAATTAAACAACTAAAACGTTTCTATTCAAAATAGTCTACATTGACCTACAAACCGTGAGATATCCAAAACATTATATAATTAAATTGTCAATTCCTACCAAATCTTTAAGAAATAAAGACGACATCGAGTTCTTTATAGCCAAAATAATGGATCGATTGCCAAGATGGGTTTTAAATATTGATGAGTATCAAAGGAATTGAGATAAGGGTGTCCACATCATTGGTTCTACCTTCTCGACCACTGAAACCCCACCACCTTCGCCATAACTGCCGTCAGCCACTGAAATATCGAGATCTAAACACAAAACCAAAACCCGAGTTTAACTTACTTATAAGCTCGAAACACATTCTACAGGAGACCCGAGATTCAGTGATGGAGGTTTGTTGGTGGTGGTTTGGCGACAAGGGTGTGGTTACGTGGTGGTTTTCGCGGTGTTAGGTTGTTGGTGGATGATGGTTTAGTGAGAGAAATGAAAGGGTCGTATATGTTTTGTGATGAGAAAAAAAAGTGTGTTTTTGGGTGGAGGATACAACTTACAAGTAGTTAATTTTGATAGATAAAATAAAATTAAAGAAAGTAATATGAAAGGACAAAAATACCCTCTTATTTAACAGTCAAACTAACGGAGTTAGGAAATTTGGATCAAACCCGAAATGGATGTTTCATTTTTTGGGGCAATTCTATATATACTCAACTTAAACATAATAATTTCATATGTATTAATGTGAGCATTTATGTCATAAGCTAGGGTCATTCATATCAATTGAAATATTGTTAATCTCTAAAGCTTTTTTTAAAAGATTTAAAAAGCTTTTACAAACCACAATTAAAAAAATACAAGAATAAAAAACGCATACATGCATGTTCAATGCCATAAGCTAAATTATTTCAACCAACTAAAATATATCAAAGTCTCATTATTAAATTTTAAGAATTTCTATAGTCATACCACACAAAGTGTGGTTATTGTATAACTCTTTCACCTTCTTCTTTGAGATATTTATACTCCCTTATAAACAAACCAAAAAGTCACATAACTCACTCACAAAACAGGTCACACCCTCCACCTCCCGTAAAGCATATTCTTCTGCCGCCACAGCCACCAGAACCGCTGCCAACATCAATCGCCGCCTGACACCACCGAATATTAATTCAATAGGTGGTGTTTCAAGCTTGGGTGATTTCGTTGTTGTTTTAGTAGTTCCGCCACCGATATACCAAACTTGAAATCTCAAACAATTTTCTTATAAATAATTAAACAACTAAAACGTTTCTATTCAAAATAGTCTACAGTGACCTACAAACCATGAGATATCCAAAACATTAATATATATATATATATATATATATATATATAAATTGAGTTCCATGTATTAATGTGAGCATTTATGTATATCTATAAAAATTGAGTTCCATGCATTAATGTGAGCATTTATGTCATAAGCTAGGGTCATTCATATCAATTAAAATATTGTTAATCTCTAAAGCTTTTTTTAAAAGATTTAAAAAGCTTTTACAAACCACAATTAAAAAAATGCAAGAATAAAAAACGCATACATGCATGTTCAATGCCATAAGCTAAATTATTTCAACCAACTAAAATATATCAAAGTCTCATTATTAAATTTTAAGAATTTCTATAGTCATACCACACAAAGTGTGGTTATTGTTTAACTCTTTCACCTTCTTCTTTGAGATATTTATACTCCCGTATAAACAAACCAAAAAGTCACATAACTCACTCACAAAACAGGTCACACCCTCCACCTCCCGTAAAGCATATTCTTCTGCCGCCACGCCTACCGTAACCGCCGCCAACATCAATCGTCACGCATGACACCACCGAATATTAATTCAATAGGTGGTGTTTCAAGCTTGGGTGATTTCGTTGTTGTTTTAGTAGTTCCGCCACCGATATACCAAACTTGAAATCTCAAACAATTTTCTTATAAATAATTAAACAACTAAAACGTTTCTATTCAAAATAGTCTACAGTGACCTATAAACCATGAGATATCCAAAACATTAATATATATATATATATATATATAAATTGAGTTCCATGTATTAATGTGAGCATTTATGTCATAAGCTAGGGTCATTCATATCAATTGAAATATTGTTAATCTCTAAAGATTTTTTTAAAAGATTTAAAGAGCTTTTACAAACCACAATTAAAAAAATGCAAGAATAAAAAACGCATACATGCATGTACAATGCCATAAGCTAAATTATTTCAACCAACTAAAACATATCAAAGTCTCATTATTAAATTTTAAGAATTTCTATAGTCATACCACACAAAGTGTGGTTATTGTTTAACTCTTTCACCTAAATAGTCTAAAACAACTAAAACGTTTCTATTCAAAATAGTCTACAGTGACCTACAAACCATGAGATATCCAAAACATTAACATATATATATATATATATAAATTGAGTTCCATGTATTAATGTGAGCATTTATGTATATCTATAAAAATTGAGTTCCATGCATTAATGTGAGCATTTATGTCATAAGCTAGGGTCATTCATATCAATTAAAATATTGTTAATCTCTAAAGCTTTTTTTAAAAGATTTAAAAAGCTTTTACAAACCACAATTAAAAAAATGCAAGAATAAAAAACGCATACATGCATGTTCAATGCCATAAGCTAAATTATTTCAACCAACTAAAATATATCAAAGTCTCATTATTAAATTTTAAGAATTTCTATAGTCATACCACACAAAGTGTGGTTATTGTTTAACTCTTTCACCTTCTTCTTTGAGATATTTATACTCCCGTATAAACAAACCAAAAAGTCACATAACTCACTCACAAAACAGGTCACACCCTCCACCTCCCGTAAAGCATATTCTTCTCGCGCCACACCACCGTAACCGCCGCTAACATCAATCAAGCCATTACGACACCACCGAATATTAATTCAATAGGTGGTGTTTCAAGCTTGGGTGATTTCGTTGTTGTTTTAGTAGTTCCGCCACCGATATACCAAACTTGAAATCTCAAACAATTTTCTTATAAATAATTAAACAACTAAAACGTTTCTATTCAAAATAGTCTACAGTGACCTACTGTAACACCCCCAATCCGCTCAGGGATATTACACGCCGTAGAACCTTTCCTCAAGGATCTACCAGGCTGGTAACGACATTTAACATCTCGACAATGCCTTCGAGGCTACAATGACTCATTAGACCGATTTGGTCTTTCCACAAATACATACAACTCAAATACAACTCATGCCCACGCAGGGGACAAAATACAACTACACCTGCATAACGGGAACAATACAAGAATGAAAATAAAGTACAACCGAACCAACACACGATGTACGGTTCCTCATGTGATTAGTATCGATCATCTTTCATCATCCTTCGTGCCGACCCTGTGTTATGCTCCAAAACACGAATGCAAAACAGACATCCACCCCCGAATACTGGGGTTAGCAAACTCCTTTGTTTTGCTAGTGCAAATACAAAGTGCAAATACGAGCCATACAATTCACATTCCACGAATAACAATAACCGAGGATCCTCAAAGATCCAAACGAAACGAAAAGTACTTCCCGAGGCAAGGGTTTGAGAAAACATTTCAAAACGAAATATCATAAATCAATGGAAGTAATTTATAAAACAGTTTAGAATGCCATCGAGAGTTTTAATAGAAAACTATTTAGGATTATCAAATCCTACTTTTCAAAACCGAAAGACAAAAGGGGTCACCGCCCAAAGGTTTACTTTACGAAAAATGACATTAACCAACCGTTGGGATTTTAGCCCCAAATCCGTAAAATGACTTTTACAAAACCATTGGGATTTTAGCCCCAAATCTCATCAACTCACAAGACACAAGAACGACTGGGAGGTTCGTATCCCAACATCAAAATCCACAAATAAAGGATTTAAAACAAACAACAAAATACTCCAGTGCCATCCTAGCCAAGTAAGCCAAACGAACACTTTCCTCTTACACACTTAGTCAATGCATGCAATCATGAAAACCGCTCAAAGCACTCATTTCGGAAATGCCAATATCAAAACACATATGCAAAAATGCACCACAAAAAACAGACGATCCACACCTACTAGGACCCCTACCGAGAAACCGTCGGATCTAACCCGTAGTGGTTAAAAGCAAAGCTCGTCGATCCACACCTCCGTGGACCCCTACCGAGACCCCGTCGGATCTAACCCGTAGTGAGCATACACACACACACGTTACTCATGCAACACTAATATGCTAAGAATGTAAGTTCATTACGAATACTTACTAGAGATGGCCATTAACTCGACACCATTATCAAACTCTTCAAAATTACGATAACAAGATTAAATAAGGAAATACACGATTCCATAACTTAAACATTATGAGTATCATCATAAAATCCTTCGACGTTCAAAATAATCAATTCATAATCGATTCTCAAAACACCGTTCACAAAACACACGCGTTTTGAAAGAAAGCCTTTAACGAGGCCAAACCGAAATTCTTTTGAAACGTCATTTCAAATAACCAAACAAACACATCAAGACGACCACCGATCATCATATACATAAAACGAGAAAAGTATGGGCAAGGTACTTGCCTCGATACCACGAGCACGGAACCACGAACGGATACGGCTCAACCGGAAGCTTCTAACGCCCGATGCTAACGAAAAGGAATACGACAACGAACGGAGCGGAAGAATCAAGCACGACCGCGAGGAATCGTGAAAATGAACCTAACGATTCGAATAGCACAATCACAACCACTTCTAAACGATTACGGAAAAGGAATACACACGGAAACCCGCCTACGATTCATGTATATTCATACAAAAATAACAACGAGGGCGGACCACAACCAAACCCTCTCGATTCCATAAAAATCCACAAAATATCCATGAATCCGTAGGAAAACTAAAGATACTAACAATATCAATCGTATACATCATGAATCCACCAACGAAGCTAACGAATCGGAAGAAAAACCCAAAACCCCAAATTAATCGAAATAGGGTTTTAGAGCATTACCTTGGAAGATTCGAGTACTAAGATCCGTAGAACGCGTTAGATTGATTATCCGAGCCTCACAACCGAAAAGAAATGATGAAAATCGACCCCGGATGAAGAACTCTCTCCCTCTAACTCTCTCTCGCGACTCGGTGGAAAAAATGGGAAAGAATGAGCTGTTCACGCTCAAAACCACATTTATAGTGCAACACAAACAGAACCTATCGGCGGCCTATCGGCCGATAGGCCCAACCGATACCCATACGGGATGCCGGCGTGAGAGTCTATCGGCCCCCTATCGGCCGAAAGGCTCTGGAAGTGCTCGCCAGCCAAAACGACCATAACTCTCTCGTCAGGACTCGATTGACTCACCGTTTGAACCATTGGAAAGCTAACTCGATGTTCTATAATATTGCAAGATTTATAATTTTTGGAGTTACCAAAAATTAATGGTGATCTAACAAAGACGAACTCATACTTAGAAAAGTCGTTTAGAAATGCAGAATTCAACAAAACGACACCGAAACCCGAACACGAATACGAACCAAGATACGGTTACGAAGTACTCACAAAGACGAATCTAAGAGCTAGTAGGACACACGATTCCGACCACCCGAAGGCTCGAAATTCGACAACGGAAGGTAATTACCCCAAACTTTGGGAAATTACGAAAATGGCCCAAAGGCCCGAAAATCACGATACGTGATCGAATAACCAAACCGAAGTTCACAACACGTCCAACAAAGATAAACGGACTTGCGGGAAACTCGAAACAACAGTTTCGGATGAGATTCGCAAGAATCGAACTCAAGTGCGGAAAAGTCGCTAAACAGCACTGAACTCAACGAAACGACACCGAAACGAACTCGGATGTCAAAAGTGTAGAATTAATCATTCTCGAATGACGAAGCGGTCATGAGCGAGTCGTCAAAACGGACTCGACCAAAAAAAAGAAATTACCGGAATCGAAAATTGCGGATATTACATTCTACCCTCCTTAAAAGAAGTTTCGTCCCAAACTTAAAACAAGTAGGGAGAAGAAATATTCCGCCAGAAAACTCAACGAGACACACAAGAATGTGTAACTAATGCCCAACGGCGAAATGTTACAAACAACGCAAAGGAATATACGGCGTGTAAACACGCTCCACGGTGACCAACACAACGTCGCCGTTAGGGATATAATAAAACCGACAAGTGACAAGCGTCATCAAACGGATACTATAGCCAAGTCAATTATCCGATAATCACAAAACACAACGAACGAAAATCAATATGATTGATCAACCCAATGGTACATCAATCAAAACGCGAGTCAACCGTGAACAAACACGGAATCCCATCGCCTAAGGGATGGAAGATTGAAAACGAAACTAATTTCCCGAACTAAAGGGAATTACGAAGGAGCCCGAGCGTTCAACAATCACGAAACGAACAAAACCGAACAAACAAACGATCGAGACAACAAAAATCGAAGAATCATGTTCGAATCACGAAGAACAATAAAGTTCGACAATAACTCCCAGGATGATCTGGTGAGAACTACAAGACATGCATTCCCATAAGATCCACAGGAAAGGGAATAGCGCTTGAAAAGTCACAACGACAAATATGTTATTCCGAAATGATATCACACTCGTTCGATAAACAAAAACAAGGGCAGGACAAGCTCAGAAATGTCAACGAACATAAATGAGTCGACAAAGTAGAAAATACAGAAGTTCAAAATCCGATCCCTTCGAATAAAAGGACTAGTAGAACCAAATGATGTTACTCGAACAAAGTTCACAAGAATCGAACCGAACTCGAAAAAGTCACACCGATAACCAGATCGCCCACAACAAGATCACACTGCTCGTGACGATGAAATCAAATACCGAACAAGTTCATAAAGTACCAACGAACATGAGCGAATCGATAGATCGGGAAGAGAAAACACGAAGTCAAAATAGTACGGGCATTACCTCCGACCTCGTCCACGAAATTCACAAAAACGGGAGCAAGGTAACAAGACATTAAACAATCGACGCATAACGGAACCATCACCGATGCACACGGTCATAACAAACCAAGCTCTAACAACTCGCACATGCGCGACAACGCAGAGATTGCCATGAGGCGACAACATTCAATACCAACACTCCGCCTCTCACAGGGGCTAGCACAACCAATGTGTGGAAAGCGTCTCAACGCTCACACCGCCAATTCGATCATACTCGGGAGAAAGTATCCAAATGACAACGCGAACATCACACATACATACCCTTTCTCAAACGGAATGGATAGGTTTTAAAAAAAACGAAAACCTCATTTTGAAAATAATTTAGAAGAATTCTGGTTGATCTTGAGTATCACCTTTCAAAAAGTATAAACGTGAAACATCGTTATCGAGACACTGGAGAACCATTTCGCATTTGATAAGAATGAAGATACTTTCTCTTAATGAAAACTTTCAAAATATTCGACCCTCGGGTCTAAATAAAAGTGTTGAAAATATCTCAAAACATTTTGGTCCTCGAGGTAGAAAATTTTTGAAATACATTGTGGCATCTTGGATGTACCACAAGAAAATAACCCATTTGAAAAGTATGTCTCAAATTTATTTTTCTAAGATACTCAAGGTTTTCAAAAATCCAATAGGCCGAATGCCCAAAACTCACACATACCGACGTTCACTAAAACAACTCCTAGCACACGCATCAAAACGTTTAAAATCAAGACAATACATGTCTTTAAACGAAAATAAACGATAAAATACCATATTCAGAACAAAACCACCGATAAAATACCCTCCCGCACTGGCTAGTGGACAAGTCGAACGCGTATAAGCACAAAGCTTCCACAATAGAACTTGTAAAACGTGCAAATCGATTCGAAAATCATCAACAACGGAGAAAAACAACAATAAAAAGACATCACAAACGATGACACTCCTCGTATAAATCAAATACGAGAGTCGACTAAATACATATCGTGAAATCAAAATTCACATAAAATTCCACCACTTAACAAATAATCATAAAAATAGCTCGTGTCACACGAGGCACAACACAAAGAAGGGAGAC
Organism: Orobanche coerulescens; assembly: GCA_033398695.1. Taxonomy (NCBI): domain Eukaryota; kingdom Viridiplantae; phylum Streptophyta; class Magnoliopsida; order Lamiales; family Orobanchaceae; genus Orobanche; species Orobanche coerulescens. The sequence continues at coordinate 59,943,209 of CM065806.1, forward strand.
TTACTTCCACAGGTCGCACGAAGATGATGATCGCCCCACGATACTAATCACGACCAACAAACTCAAACGACGCGTCGCGACACGACTCAGTCAGATAAAAATCCAACGAAACAAGACTCAAACAACACGACTTGACCCGACAGCCTAGGTTCCCTCAACCTAATCTCCGATACCATTTATGTAACACCCCCAATCCGCTCAGGGATATTACACGCCGTAGAACCTTTCCTCAAGGATCTACCAGGCTGGTAACGACATTTAACATCTCGACAATGCCTTCGAGGCTACAATGACTCAGTAGACCGATTTGGTCTTTCCACAAATACATACAACTCAAATACAACTCATGCCCACGCAGGGGACAAAATACAACTACACCGCATAACGGAACAATACAAGAAATGAAAATAAAGTACAACCGAACCAACACACGATGTACGGTTCCTCATGTGATTAGTATCGATCATCTTTCATCATCCTTCGTGCCGACTCGTGTTATGCTCCAAAACACGAATGCAAAACAGACATCCACCCCGAATACTCGGGTTAGCAAACTCCACCGCTTTTGCTAGTGCAAATACAAAGTGCAAATACGAGCCATACAATTCACATTCCACGAATAACAATAACCGAGGATCCTCAAAGATCCAAACGAAGCGAAAAGTACTTCCCGAGGCAAGGGTTTGAGAAAACATTTCAAAAACGAAATATCATAAATCAATGGAAGTAATTTATAAAACAGTTTAGAATGCCATCGAGAGTTTTAATAGAAAACTATTTAGGATTATCAAATCCTACTTTTCAAAACCGAAAGACAAAAGGGGTCACCGCCCCAAAGGTTTACTTTACGAAAATGACATTAACCAACCGTTGGGATTTTAGCCCCAAATCCGTAAAACGACTTTTACAAAACCATTGGGATTTTAGCCCCAAATCTCATCAACTCACAAGACACAAGAACGACCGTGAGGTTCGTATCCCAACATCAAAATCCACAAATAAAGGATTTAAAACAAACAACAAAATACTCAGTGCCATCCTAGCCAAGTAAGCCAAACGAACACTTACCTCTTACACACTTAGTCAATGCATGCAATCATGAAAACCGTTCGAAAGCACTCATTTCCGGAAATGCCAATATCAAATCACATTTGCAAAAATGCACCACAATTAACCGTCGATCCACACCTCCGTGGACCCCTACCGAGACCCCGTCGGATCTAACCCGTAGTGGTTAAAAGCAAAGCTCGTCGATCCACACCTCCGTGGACCCCTACCGAGACCCCGTCGGATCTAACCCGTAGTGAGCATACACACACACACGTTACTCATGCAACACTAATATGCTAAGAATGTAAGTTCATTACGAATACTTACTAGAGATGGCCATTAACTCGACACCATTATCAAACTCTTCAAAATACGATAACAAGATTAAATAAGGAAATACACGATTCCATAACTTAAACATTATGAGTATCATCATAAAATCCTTCGACGTTCAAAATAATCAATTCATAATCGATTCTCAAAACACCGTTCACAAAACACACGCGTTTTGAAAGAAAGCCTTTAACGAGGCCAAACCGAAATTCTTTTGAAACGTCATTTCAAATAACCAAACAAACACATCAAGACGACCACCGATCATCATATACATAAAACGAGAAAAGTATGGGCAAGGTACTTGCCTCGATACCACGAGCACGGAACCACGAACGGATACGGCTCAACCGGGAAGCTTCGGAACGCCCGATGCTAACGAAAAGGAATACGACGAGCGGAGCGGAAGAATCAAGCACGACCGCGAGGAATCGACGAAAATGAACCTAACGATTCGAATAGCACAATCACAACCACTTCTAAACGATTACGGAAAAGGAATACACCCGGAAACCCGCCTACGATTCATGTATATTCATACAAAAATAACAACGAGGGCGGACCACAACCAAACCCTCTCGATTCCATAAAAATTCACAAAATATCCATGAATCCGTAGGAAAACTAAAGATACTAACAATATCAATCGTATACATCATGAATCCACCAACGAAGCGGAACGAATCGGAAGAAAAACCCAAAACCCCCAAATTAATCGAAATAGGGTTTTAGAGCATTACCTTGGAAGATTCGAGTACTAAGATCCGTAGAACGCGTTAGATTGATTATCCGAGCCTCACAACCGAAAAGAAATGATGAAAATCGACCCCGGATGAAGAACTCTCTCCCTCTCTAACTCTCTCTCTCGCGACTCGGTGGAAAAAATGGGAAAGAATGAGCTGCTCACGCTCAAAACCACATTTATAGTGCAACACAGAACCTATCGGCCGCCTATCGGCCGATAGCCCAACCGATACCCATACGGGATGCCGGCAGAGAGTCTATCGGCCCCCTATCGGTAGAAAGGCTCTCGGAAGTGCTCGCCAAAATCGAAACGACCATAACTCTCTCGTCCGACTCCGATTGACTCACCGTTTGAACCATTGGAAAGCTAACTCGATGTTCTATAATATTGCAAAGATTTATAATTTTTGGAGTTACCAAAAATTAATGGTGATCTAACAAAGACGAACTCATACTTAGAAAAGTCGTTTAGAAATTCAGAATTCAACAAAACGACACCGAAACCCGAACACGAATACGAACCAAGATACGGTTACGAAGTACTCACAAAGACGAATCTAAGAGCTAGTAGGACACACGATTCCGACCACCCGAAGGCTCGAAATTCGACAACGGAAGGTAATTACCCCAAACTTTGGGAAATTACGAAAATGGCCCAAAGGCCCGAAAATCACGATACGTGATCGAATAACCAAACCGAAGTTCACAACACGTCCAACAAAGATAAACGGACTTGCGGGAAACTCGAAACAACAGTTTCGGATGAGATTCGCAAGAATCGAACTCAAGTGCGGAAAAGTCGCTAAAAAGCACAGAACTCAACGAAACGACACCGAAACGAACTCGGATGTCAAAAAGTGTAGAATTAATCATTCTCAGAATGACGAAACGGTCATGAGCGAGTCGTCAAAACGGACTCCGACCGAAAAAAAAGAAATTACCGGAAATCGAAAATTGCGGATATTACACCTACAAACCATGAGATATCCAAAACATTAATATATATATATATATAAATTGAGTTCCATGTATTAATGTGAGCATTTATGTATATCTATAAAAATTGAGTTCCATGCATTAATGTGAGCATTTATGTCATAAGCTAGGGTCATTCATATCAATTAAAATATTGTTAATCTCTAAAGCTTTTTTTAAAAGATTTAAAAAGCTTTTACAAACCACAATTAAAAAAATGCAAGAATAAAAAACGCATACATGCATGTTCAATGCCATAAGCTAAATTATTTCAACCAACTAAAATATATCAAAGTCTCATTATTAAATTTTAAGAATTTCTATAGTCATACCACACAAAGTGTGGTTATTGTTTAACTCTTTCACCTTCTTCTTTGAGATATTTATACTCCCGTATAAACAAACCAAAAAGTCACATAACTCACTCACAAAACAGGTCACACCCTCCACCTCCCGTAAAGCATATTCTTACGCCACGACCACGGTAATCCGCCGCTAACATCAATCTTACATGACACCACCGAATATTAATTCAATAGGTGGTGTTTCAAGCTTGGGTGATTTCGTTGTTGTTTTAGTAGTTCCGCCACCGATATACCAAACTTGAAATCTCAAACAATTTTCTTATAAATAATTAAACAACTAAAACGTTTCTATTCAAAATAGTCTACAGTGACCTATAAACCATGAGATATCCAAAACATTAATATATATATATATATAAATTGAGTTCCATGTATTAATGTGAGCATTTATGTCATAAGCTAGGGTCATTCATATCAATTGAAATATTGTTAATCTCTAAAGATCTTTTTAAAAGATTTAAAGAGCTTTTACAAACCACAATTAAAAAAATGCAAGAATAAAAAACGCATACATGCATGTACAATGCCATAAGCTAAATTATTTCAACCAACTAAAACATATCAAAGTCTCATTATTAAATTTTAAGAATTTCTATAGTCATACCACACAAAGTGTGGTTATTGTTTAACTCTTTCACCTAAATAGTCTAAAACAACTAAAACGTTTCTATTCAAAATAGTCTACAGTGACCTACAAACCATGAGATATCCAAAACATTAACATATATATATATATATATATATATATATAAATTGAGTTCCATGTATTAATGTGAGCATTTATGTATATCTATAAAAATTGAGTTCCATGCATTAATGTGAGCATTTATGTCATAAGTTAGGGTCATTCATATCAATTAAAATATTGTTAATCTCTAAAGCTTTTTTTAAAAGATTTAAAAAGCTTTTACAAACCACAATTAAAAAAATGCAAGAATAAAAAACGCATACATGCATGTTCAATGCCATAAGCTAAATTATTTCAACCAACTAAAATATATCAAAGTCTCATTATTAAATTTTAAGAATTTCTATAGTCATACCACACAAAGTGTGGTTATTGTTTAACTCTTTCACCTTCTTCTTTGAGATATTTATACTCCCGTATAAACAAACCAAAAAGTCACATAACTCACTCACAAAACAGGTCACACCCTCCACCTCCCATAAAGCATATTCTTCGCGCCACGCCACTGTAACCGCCGCTAACATCAATCAAGCCACGCATGACACCACCGAATATTAATTCAATAGGTGGTGTTTCAAGCTTGGGTGATTTCGTTGTTGTTTTAGTAGTTCCGCCACCGATATACCAAACTTGAAATCTCAAACAATTTTCTTATAAATAATTAAACAACTAAAACGTTTCTATTCAAAATAGTCTACAGTGACCTACAAACCATGAGATATCCAAAACATTAATATATATATATATATATAAATTGAGTTCCATGTATTAATGTGAGCATTTATGTATATCTATAAAAATTGAGTTCCATGCATTAATGTGAGCATTTATGTCATAAGCTAGGGTCATTCATATCAATTAAAATATTGTTAATCTCTAAAGCTTTTTTTAAAAGATTTAAAAAGCTTTTACAAACCACAATTAAAAAAATGCAAGAATAAAAAACGCATACATGCATGTTCAATGCCATAAGCTAAATTATTTCAACCAACTAAAATATATCAAAGTCTCATTATTAAATTTTAAGAATTTCTATAGTCATACCACACAAAGTGTGGTTATTGTTTAACTCTTTCACCTTCTTCTTTGAGATATTTATACTCCCGTATAAACAAACCAAAAAGTCACATAACTCACTCACAAAACAGGTCACACCCTCCACCTCCCGTAAAGCATATTCTTCTGCCGCCACAGCCACCAGAACCGCTGCCAACATCAACTGCTTCTGCCGCCGACACCACCGAATATTAATTCAATAGGTGGTGTTTCAAGCTTGGGTGATTTCGTTGTTGTTTTAGTAGTTCCGCCACCGATATACCAAACTTGAAATCTCAAACAATTTTCTTATAAATAATTAAACAACTAAAACGTTTCTATTCAAAATAGTCTACAGTGACCTATAAACCATGAGATATCCAAAACATTAATATATATATATATATAAATTGAGTTCCATGTATTAATGTGAGCATTTATGTCATAAGCTAGGGTCATTCATATCAATTGAAATATTGTTAATCTCTAAAGATTTTTTTAAAAGATTTAAAGAGCTTTTACAAACCACAATTAAAAAAATGCAAGAATAAAAAACGCATACATGCATGTACAATGCCATAAGCTAAATTATTTCAACCAACTAAAACATATCAAAGTCTCATTATTAAATTTTAAGAATTTCTATAGTCATACCACACAAAGTGTGGTTATTGTTTAACTCTTTCACCTAAATAGTCTAAAACAACTAAAACGTTTCTATTCAAAATAGTCTACAGTGACCTACAAACCATGAGATATCCAAAACATTAACATATATATATATATAAATTGAGTTCCATGTATTAATGTGAGCATTTATGTATATCTATAAAAATTGAGTTCCATGCATTAATGTGAGCATTTATGTCATAAGCTAGGGTCATTCATATCAATTAAAATATTGTTAATCTCTAAAACTTTTTTTAAAAGATTTAAAAAGCTTTTACAAACCACAATTAAAAAAATGCAAGAATAAAAAACGCATACATGCATGTTCAATGCCATAAGCTAAATTATTTCAACCAACTAAAATATATCAAAGTCTCATTATTAAATTTTAAGAATTTCTATAGTCATACCACACAAAGTGTGGTTATTGTTTAACTCTTTCACCTTCTTCTTTGAGATATTTATACTCCCGTATAAACAAACCAAAAAGTCACATAACTCACTCACAAAACAGGTCACACCCTCCACCTCCCGTAAAGCATATTCTTACGCCATGACCACTGTAATCATTGCCAACATCAATCGCCGCGCCGACACCACCGAATATTAATTCAATAGGTGGTGTTTCAAGCTTGGGTGATTTCGTTGTTGTTTTAGTAGTTCCGCCACCGATATACCAAACTTGAAATCTCAAACAATTTTCTTATAAATAATTAAACAACTAAAACGTTTCTATTCAAAATAGTCTACAGTGACCTATAAACCATGAGATATCCAAAACATTAATATATATATATATAAATTGAGTTCCATGTATTAATGTGAGCATTTATGTCATAAGCTAGGGTCATTCATATCAATTGAAATATTGTTAATCTCTAAAGATTTTTTTAAAAGATTTAAAGAGCTTTTACAAACCACAATTAAAAAAATGCAAGAATAAAAAACGCATACATGCATGTACAATGCCATAAGCTAAATTATTTCAACCAACTAAAACATATCAAAGTCTCATTATTAAATTTTAAGAATTTCTATAGTCATACCACACAAAGTGTGGTTATTGTTTAACTCTTTCACCTTCTTCTTTGAGATATTTATACTCCCTTATAAACAAACCAAAAAGTCACATAACTCACTCACAAAACAGGTCACCCCCTCCACCTCCCGTAAAGCATATTCTTCTGCCGCCACAGCCACCGTAATCCGCTAACATCAATCTGCGCCGCCGACACCACCGAATATTAATTGATAGGTGGTGTTTCAAGCAGGTGATTTCGTTGTTGTTTTAGTAGTTCCGCCACCGATATACCAAACTTGAAATCTCAAACAATTTTCTTATAAATAATTAAACAACTAAAACGTTTCTATTCAAAATAGTCTACAGTGACCTACAAACCGTGACATATCCAAAACATTATATAATTAAATTGTCAATTCCTACCAAATCTTTAAGAAATAAAGACGACATCGAGTTCTTTATAGCCAAAATAATGGATCGATTGCCAAGATGGGTTTTAAATATTGATGAGTATCAAAGGAATTGAGATAAGGGTGTCCACATCATTGGTTCTACCTTCTCGACCACTGAAACCCCACCACCTTCGCCATAACCGCCGTCAGCCACTGAAATATCGAGATCTAAACACAAAACCAAAACCCGAGTTTAACTTACTTATAAGCTCGAAACACATTCTACAGGAGACCCGAGATTCCAGCGATGGAGGTTTGTTGGTGGTGGTTTGGCGACAAGGGTGTGGTTACGTGGTGGTTTTCGCCGGTGTTAGGTTGTTGGTGGATGATGGTTTAGTGAGAGAAATGAAAAGGTCGTATATGTTTTGTGATGAGAAAAAAAAGTGTGTTTTTGGGTGGAGGATACAACTTACAAGTAGTTAATTTTGATAGATAAAATAAAATTAAAGAAAGTAATATGAAAGGACAAAAATACCCTCTTATTTAACAGTCAAACTAACGGAGTTAGGAAATTTGGATCAAACCCGAAATGGATGTTTCATTTTTTGGGGCAATTCTATATATACTCAACTTAAACATAATAATTTCATATGTATTAATGTGAGCATTTATGTCATAAGCTAGGGTCATTCATATCAATTGAAATATTGTTAATCTCTAAAGCTTTTTTTAAAAGATTTAAAAAGGTTTTACAAACCACAATTAAAAAAATACAAGAATAAAAAACGCATACATGCATGTTCAATGCCATAAGCTAAATTATTTCAACCAACTAAAATATATCAAAGTCTCATTATTAAATTTTAAGAATTTCTATAGTCATACCACACAAAGTGTGGTTATTGTATAACTCTTTCACCTTCTTCTTTGAGATATTTATACTCCCTTATAAACAAACCAAAAAGTCACATAACTCACTCACAAACAGTCACACCCTCCACCTCCCGTAAAGCATATTCTTACGCCGCCACACCACGGTAATCCGCCAACATCAATCGCCGCCATGACACCACCGAATATTAATTCAATAGGTGGTGTTTCAAGCTTGGGTGATTTCGTTGTTGTTTTAGTAGTTCCGCCACCGATATACCAAACTTGAAATCTCAAACAATTTTCTTATAAATAATTAAACAACTAAAACGTTTCTATTCAAAATAGTCTACAGTGACCTACAAACCATGAGATATCCAAAACATTAATATATATATATATATATAAATTGAGTTCCATATATTAATGTGACCATTTATGTCATAAGTTAGGGTCATTCATATCAATTGAAATATTGTTAATCTCTAAAGCTTTTTTTAAAAGATTTAAAGAGCTTTTACAAACCACAATTAAAAAAAATGCAAGAATAAAAAAGCATGCATACCTGTTCAATGCCATAAGCTAAATTATTTCAACCAACTAAAACATGTCAAAGTCTCATTATTAAATTTTAAGAATTTCATACAACAACAACAACAACATCTAAGCCTTAGTCCCAAAATGATTTGGGGTCGGCTAACATGAATCAAACTTTGAAACCGTCAATAATCGTTACATAAATAACATAAAAGGAAAAAAGAGGGGAAAAGTAGAGAAAAAAGCAAATAAAAAAAGAGAATGAATGTAAAAAAAAAAAGAAAAAAAAAAGATAACATGAAATAAAAGAAAATAGAAATTAAAAAAAAGAATCAGACTCCATCCACCATCCGTATTCTTTCCCGCCATATTTGCCTCTCCATCGCCATACTTTCTCCAATTCCAAGAAACCGCATATCATTTTCAATCATCTTTATCCAAGTTTTCTTGGGTCTTCCTCTACATTTCACAACATTACTTGTTCCCCAACTTTCTAGCCTCCTCACTGGGGCATCAATAGGTCTTCTTCTCACATGACCAAATCATCGTAATCGATTCTCCATCATCTTGTCTTCTATAGATGCAACTCTTACCTTCTATTTTAAGAATTTCATATATATATAAATTGAGTTCCATGTATTAATGTGAGCATTTATGTCATAAGCTAGGGTCATTCATATCAATTGAAATATTGTTAATCTCTAAAGCCTTTTTTAAAAGATTTAAAGAGCTTTTACAAACCACAATTAAAAAAAATGCAAGAATAAAAAACACATGTATACCTGTTCAATGCCATAAGCTAAATTATTTCAACCAACTAAAACATGTCACAGTCTCATTATTAAATTTTAAGAATTTCTATAGTGATACCACACAAAGTATGGTTATTGTTTAACTCTTTCACCTTCTTCTTTGAGATATTTATACTCCCTTATAAACAAACCAAAAAGTCACACAACTCACTCACAAAATAGGTCACAACCTCCACCTCCCGTAGCATGATTCTTCTGCCGCCACAGCCACCAGAACCGCTCCCAACATCAACTGCTTCCGCCGCCGACACCACCGAATATTAATTCAATAGGTGGTGTTTCAAGCTTGGGTGATTTCGTTGTTGTTTTAGTGGTTCCGCCACCGATATACCAAACTTGAAATCTCAAACAATTTTCTTATAAATAATTAAACAACTAAAACGTTTCTATTCAAAATAGTCTACAGTGACCTACAAACCATGAGATATCCAAAACATTATATAATTAAATTGTCAATTCCTACCAAATCTTTAAGAAATAAAGACGACATCGAGTTCTTTATAGCCAAAATAATGGATCGATTGCCAAGATGGGTTTTAAATATTGATGAGTATCAAAGAAATTGAGATAAGGGTGCCCACATCGTTGGTTCTACCTTCTCGACCACTGAAACCCCACCACCTTCGCCATAACCGTCGTCAGCCACTGAAATATCGATATCTAAACACAAAACCAAAACCCGAGTTTAACTTACTTATAAGCTCGAAAGACATTCTACAGGAGACCCGAGATTCCAGCGATGGAGGTATGTTGGTGGTGGTTTGGCGACAAGGGTGTGGTTACGTGGTGGTTTTGGCCGGTGTTAGGTTGTTGGTGGATGATGGTTTAGTGAGAGAAATGAAAGAGTCGTATATGTTTTGTGGTGAGAAAAAAAAGTGTGTTTTTGGGTGGAGGATACAACTTACAAGTAGTTAATTTTGATAGATAAAATAAAATTAAAGAAAGTAATATGAAAGGACAAAAATACCCTCTTATTTAACAGTCAAACTAACGGAGTTAGGAAATTTGGATCAAATCCGAAATGGATGTTTCACTTTTTGGGGCAATTCTATATATACTCAACTTAAACATAATAATTTCATAAAATTCTTTAAAGGCATTGTACTTATGCACCAAAAATTGATGCTTTGGGTAAATATGGTATTTTGATTTTCAGATTGGGTAAATGTGGAATTATCATTTCACTTTTGGACCAAACCTAAAACTTTTTGAAAATTTGGACTAAAAATGAAATACCCGCAAACCACAAGGACTAAAAATATAGTTAACTCTAATTTTAAAGGATAGTAATTTCAAGTCTGTCAATTCAAAATGGAAGGCAATACAAAGATGATAGATATTAAAAAATTTGATTATATCCGAGGAAAATAAAGATGGTTTTAACTAATTTAAAAATTTACAAATTTAAAAATTTGAGGTTATACGCTTTTGAGAATACGCATACCACGAATTACATGCACATGACGCAAAATAACATTATTTACATAAAAATACTCTATAAACAACTAAGAGTGCAACTTTTTACATCTAAAAAATATAAACAACTAAGGAGTAAGAGTGAAATATGTAATAAAAATCATAATATTTGTCATAAGGATTTTAAAGTATAAAAATGTGTGAGAAAAATTATTTCAAATACGTAGCATCGTAGGCGTAATAAGTGTTTGATTAAATGGCAATAAATCATTCATTTTAGATGATCGTACGTATTTGGTAACTTGACTATATAGATATCAATTCGATATCTTAATATGTTATATATGAACCCATTGTTTGAAATCTACCTCATATAGTACCCCACATATTGACGCTAGGATGCACCACCGAATAAGCTATATATGATAGTTCGATGCTACTAATTAAAAAGTAGTTCGTATTGATCAGAACACGAACAAATGTTTTGCTTCAGTGAGATATAATCCATCTTAAGAAATGCACATGTAATTTTTTTATGTTGTTAGCATCATGGATAAAAATATGTTGCACATTTTGAGTACAAGTCATTTTAACCTGTCAATAACCCAGCCTAGGCAATACCTGATATTAAATACGCTATATAAAAATACGATGTTTTAATTTAGAATAATTTCACTCGAAAAACAAAAACTGTGAATGCTCGGACCTTGAAATAATATGTAATATAAATATGATATTCAATATTATCGAAAATAAAGTACCCGTGCTTTAGGGTGAATAAAGCCCGTGCATCGCACGGGCCATGATGTCTCGTATATATATAAATTGAGTTCCATGTATTAATGTGAGCATTTATGTCATAAGCTAGGGTCATTCATATCAATTGAAATATTGTTAATCTCTAAAGCTTTTTTTAAAAGATTTAAAGAGCTTTTACAAACCACAATTAAAAAAATGCAAGAATAAAAAATGCATACATGCATGTTCAATGCCATAAGCTAAATTATTTCAACCAACTAAAACATATCAAAGTCTCATTATTAAATTTTAAGAATTTCTATAGTCATACCACACAAAGTGTGGTTATTGTTTAACTCTTTCACCTTCTTCTTTGAGATATTTATACTCCCTTATAAACAAACCAAAAAGTCACATAACTCACTCACAAAACAGGTCACACCCTCCACCTCCCGTAAAGAACCGCTGCCAACATCAACTGCTTCCGCCGCCGACACCACCGAATATTAATTCAATAGGTGGTGTTTCAAGCTTGGGTGATTTCGTTGTTGTTTTAGTAGTTCCGCCACCGATATACCAAACTTGAAATCTCAAACAATTTTCTTATAAATAATTAAACAACTAAAACGTTTCTATTCAAAATAGTCTACAGTGACCTACAAACCATGAGATATCCAAAACATTATATAATTAAATTGTCAATTCCTACCAAATCTTTAAGAAATAAAGACGACATCGAGTTCTTTATAGCCAAAATAATGGATCGATTGCCAAGATGGGTTTTAAATATTGATGAGTATCAAAGGAATTGAGATAAGGGTGTCTACATCATTGGTTCTACCTTCTCGACCACTGAAACCCCACCACCTTCGCCATAACCGCCGTCAGCCACTGAAATATCGAGATCTAAACACAAAACCAAAACCCGAGTTTAACTTACTTATAAGCTCGAAAGACATTCTACAGGAGACCCGAGATTCCAGCGATGGAGGTTTGTTGGTGGTGGTTTGGCGACAAGGGTGTGGTTACGTGGTGGTTTTCGCCGGTGTTAGGTTGTTGGTGGATGATGGTTTAGTGAGAGAAATGAAAGGGTCGTATATGTTTTGTGATGAGAAAAAAAAGTGTGTTTTTTGGTGGAGGATACAACTTACAAGTAGTTAATTTTGATAGATAAAATAAAATTAAAGAAAGTAATATGAAAGGACAAAAATACCCTCTTATTTAACAGTCAAACTAACGGAGTTAGGAAATTTGGATCAAACCCGAAATGGATGTTTCATTTTTTGGGGCAATTCTATATATACTTAACTTAAACATAATAATTTCATAAAATTCTTTAAAGGCATTGTACTTATGCACCAATTATTTACCGGAAATCCGAAATTGCGGATATTACACTATCCATACACATTCTTACTAATAAGCAAGTCAAGAAGACTTTAATTTTCCAATGTGGGCTTTTATATCCCACTTTAACTATTCACCATTTCAATTAAATGGTCAACTCACTCACCGAAAAATAAAATCATACTTTTATCTCCTCGAAATGTAGATTCATAATTTAATATTTAATTCTCAAAAATTAAATATTTTATTATTATTAAATTGATTCAAATTGGGTCAAAATTTATTTTTCTAAAATCATTTTTCAACGTAAATTTCCTAATGAAGGTATCAGGTGATTGCAAAATTACTATTATACAGGTTACAATCAAACAGAAGTGAAGAATTGGGCTTGATTTTTATTGGGCGCCGAATATATGAGCCCTATTCATATGTTCACTATCTATATATATATAAAAATTGAGTCTTGTTAAAGGAATAATACCCGTTGTGTCATAAGTACATTGGTTATACGAACTTTCCTAGATAGGATTTACTGGCGCTGTTTGTATATTTCACCCTATTTAAGGAGCTCAATGATGGAATAATACAACACTTTGCCCTACTTTCTTGTCTTGTTATTTTCCTTCAACACGTTATCGCACGTGTCTAACCAATGAGAAAATCCCGGCCGAAAATTCGAAAAAAAGCGAAAAATTTTACGAAAAGAAAAAAACCCTACGCGCCGTCATCATCTACTTCCGCCGCCTGCCATCACCCGACCTCCGCCATCGGCATCTACCCGTCGGAACCTCCCAGATACGGACCGCACGACCGCTCGTCCGACCCAGATCCCACCGCAACTCCGACCAGAACCACCACGCACAGATCGGACGAAACCCTAGCAGCAGTCCGCGACCGTCTTCTCGCTGCTTTCTTCCCCGACGTCCGACCTCCGTCGCCTGCTTCATCCCGCGCGCGAAGATCCTCCAGACGCGACCTCCTCCGGATTCTCCAGACGCGACCTCCTCCGGCTGCTCCGATCGCGACCCGTCCACTGCAACTCGTCGTCGTCTCCTGCAATCGAGGCCCGTCGCCGGTTCCCCCAAATCTCCAGACCGTGACATCATCCCCGCGACCCAGACCCAGAAGGAGAACAACGGCCGGTTCTTGACGAAACCAGATCCTTCTTGACCCGACCCGCACGCAGCCTTATTTTGATTCGTTTCGCTCCTATTCGCGAAACAAAGTACACAAATACGAACCCTACTATCTCGCAACGTGCGAATTTATATTTAATTAATTATTATTAATTGCATATTGTACTTAATTTATTTATGCTTAATTTAACCAAAAGCATGATGCATCCATAATTTTAATTAAATTAAAATAAATTACTTAAGCAACTTGAATTAAAATAAATTCACGTTGAATTAATAATTATTGCGGCATAAGATACCTCTTTCGATGCATATATACGTGTATAGATATACTCATAGGCTATGTGATTATATCTATAATTATATATATACTTTGCATGCATTATTAGTTATGGCATGTATATTAAGTTCATCATTAGTAGAACTTAGAGGACTTATTTCTACTATTAATATCGACTAACCGTGATAAAGTAATTTACCTGGTATAAAACCCCAATAGCATCGAAAGTAATTTTGACCATATCTTGGTTACGAAAAATAATAACCCTCCACATTATTGAAAATTTTATCATGGAAAGTACTCATGATATCTTGTAAAATTCATTTTCCTTTTTCTTGTCTCAAGATGGTGATCCAACTCGTCCCGAATTTGACATCTTGGACTCGGAAGGGCTTGAGTACCATAGATGGGTTTCGACGTAGAGACCACTTTTATCGCTAAGGACTATAGTGCTACTATCTTTGAAAAAGCAAAGTACCGTCTCGACAAGACCAAAGCTAGTGCATTAATGTTCCTTAGGCGACATATCGACCCGAGCCTAAGGTGGGAATATCTCAGATTGAAATCCCGAAAGAATCGTGGGATGCCCTTAAGGGCCGTTGGGAACATCCACAATACTTTGCTCCCGAGTTGGCCGTGCGGTGGAATGAAATCCGCTTGCTTGACTATAAACGGATCAACGATTTCAACAAAGATATGCTCCGTCTCAAGGCACGCCTTAATTTCGTGGAAAGGACCTCACGTAAGATGATATGATTCAAAACTCTTTCCACTTTCCCTACTTCCGCCCTTATACTAGCGAACCAAAGATAGCCGGAGTATGACAATAAACGCATCACTACCTTCAATAAGCTTATCAACCTACCGCAAGTGGCCGAGAGGCACAATGAAGTATTGGTGAGCAACAATGCCGGGCCTACTGGGACAAAGAAAGTTCGAGGCCAACTATGGCAAAGTGAAAGGTGGAAAGAAACCCAATGCACAGGGGGACTGGTCATGGCAACCCCAAACCACAACGTGGAAGAGGGCACGGTGGTCGAGGACGTGGTCGAGGACGTGGGGGTTCTTCCAATGTAATTAGTAGACTTGGTGCTCCGGCTCTTCGGCCAAGGAAACAAAGCACCTACCCCCATGTCGCTCCCAAAGTCGAGTTGGCAATGAACCGTGCTATCGATGTGGAGATCTTTGGACATTGGTACAAGAAGCGCCATGCAAGTAAACAAGTCGCAGACACTACAAGAAATATAGAGAGTCCAAAGAACGGAGGCTCACTATATGGAGGAAGATGCTCTCGACGAGTCCCCGACGTCAATTTCACGATCCACCGATAATCGCAATGAGCCATACGTGTCACACCATTAGAGGCACCCCTTTATGGTGAATGTTTTCATTATGTTTACTTTCTCGTTTACATTTGGCATTGTTAACTCAGAACGATTTTTTCGATGTTTTATTTTCAATAATGGTGTGATGAAACTTTGTTTTTCTAGAACAAGATATTATTATTGCTTACGTTATATCCATGGCTTTATTTCGAAGAAATGAATATTGCTTGCATGTTTATGGTTCGATTTTTTTTTCTCTCCTTTTCGTAGGAATGAATCGGGGAGAACTTGAATGTTTGGTTGACAGTGGGACCACCCACACCATTCTTAGGAATAGGCTTCTATTCACGGAATTAATTGCATGTCAAACCTCGGTAACCACGATGACTGGGTCCTCCCAACTCATCCAAGGGCGAGGCAATGCCCGATTTTTATTGCCTAACGGCACTCTTATCCGAGTTACCGATGCTCTATACGCACCTAGGGCCCCTCGAACCTTACTAAGTTTTAAAGATATACGTAGCAATGGTTTCCACGTCGAAACCCACTGTGAGAATGGAATCGAGTTCCTTTATATTACATCTAATGAATGTGGACGTAAACGCATATTAGAAAAACTTAAGAGTCAAAATAGTGGACTGTACACCACAACCATTAGGGTATTCGAATCATCTATGTCACCATAAATGAAATTTGGGACAAAGACTCCTATAGGCTTTGGCATGATAGACTAGGTCAACCAGGTCGAGATATGATGATCCGTATCCTAAAGAACTTACGGACATCCTTTCTTTCGAGCGAAAAAGGGGCAACAACTCAACACGAAGAACAAGATTGATGTTAATCTTGCTATGTCATCTAAAGAAATAGAGGCATATACCCTTCTAAGCAATTGACTATGTCAAAAGCACATCGCTCATTCTCGCAAAGCTCGCTCTTTAGCTAAAGTAGGAGCGAGACCTTCCTACACTAAAGATACTAAAGCGAACATCCCATTCCTACAACGTATACAAGGAGATATTTGTGGACCCATCCACCTGAATGCGGACCATGTAAGTACTTTATGGTATTGGTGGATGCTTCGACACGCTGGTCACATGTCGCACTCCTTTCCACTCGAAATGCCGCATTTGCAAAACTCCTAGCTCGGATCATTCGTCTAAGGACTCACCATCCCGATCACCCTATCAAGTCTATTCGACTCGATAATGCGGAGAATTTACATCTAAAGTATTTGATGACTACCGCATGTCAATCGGAATCGATGTAGAGCATCCGTTCCCCATGTGCATACACAAAATGGTCTCGCAGAGGCAACCATTAAAAGAATCCAAATGGTAGCACGAGCATTGGTTTTGCGCACCAATCGCCCATCTCGCTTGGGGATATGCGATCCTACATGCGGCCGTACTTATTCGTTTCGGACCCACCGTTGGCCAACCATTTTCTCGCGTACCGGTTGGTAGCTGGATATGAACCGGATATTTCACACCTACGAATATATGGATGTGCAACCTAAGTGACGATAGCTCCCACACAACGCAATAAAAAGGGTCCTCGAGAGGCGTTTAGGTATTTACGTTGATACGAATCCCCAACAATTATCCGCTACTTAGAACCCTTGACGGGTGATCTCTTTACCGCACGTTTTGCGGATTGTCACTTCAATGAGTCGAATTCCCGTCGTTAGGGGGAGAGGAGAAAAAGAAGTTTCTCAAGGAACGACAGGAATTGTCTGATACGTCCCGAGTCTGTCTCATTATGATCCCCGCACCTCACTATGTGATCGTGAAGTACAACGAATCCTCGATCTTGAACGTAGCGCATTCGATGCACGATGCGTTCTTGATATCGCCAAAGTGACAAGATCACACATTCCACCGCAAATGTGCTGCAAGGTTAGAAGTCCCGAATAAAGGGCACATCACCAACGCACGAGTGATGCGATCGCACCCGGGAAATGCGATCGAGGCCGTGGCTCCCAAAAGGAAAAGGGGGAGGCCACCGGTTCGGCAGACACCCGCCCAAGGAAGAAAAGGGCGGTGAGGCACAAACCAACCCATTAATCATCAATACTGGGAATCCTTCCCACGAGATCATCTCGACTATAGCTATGTCCACGAATCATTAATGGGGACGCCGGAGATCGATTGACATTAGAAAACAAAGAGATCTCGATCAATTATGAAAGTGCGTCTGATTTGATGGAACGATCGACCACTCATATTGATGATGTGTTTGCATACACAGTTGCTCAAGAAATCATAGAGCACGATGATGTTGAACCACGCTCTGTTGAAGAATGTCAACAAAGAGCCGATTGGCCTAAATGGAAAGAAGCTATCCAGGAAGAGCTTGACTCTCTGACAAAACGCAAGGTACTTGGCCCAGTAGTGCTAACTCCGCCAAGTATAAAGCCTGTTGGACACAAATGGGTTCTTGTCAGAAAGCGTAATGAGAATCACGAAGTCCTGAGGTACAAGGCTCGCCTTGTTGCACAAGGTTTCTCACAACGCCCTGGTATAGATTACGAGGAAACGTACTCCGTAATGGACGTTATTACGTTCCGCTATCTAATCAGCCTAGTTATTTCCGAAGGATTGGAAATGCAGCTAATGGACGTGGTCACTGCGTATCTCTATGGGGATCTAGATACGGAGATTTACATGAAAGTGCCCGACGGCATTTCATTGCCCAAATCAAGTAACTCCAGACCACGGAGTGCGTATTCAGTTCGTTTGAAACGCTCACTTTACGACTTGAAGCAATCGGAAGGATGTGGTATAACCGTCTGAGTGAATACTTGATTGGAAAGGGATACAAGAACGATGAACTGTGTCCTTGCGTCTTTATAAAGAAAACAAGTTCGGATTTGCAATCATCGCAGTGTATGTCGACGATATGAATATAATCGGCACTCTTGATGAAATAAGAGAAACCACCGGATACTTGAAAACCGAGTTTGAAATGAAAGATCTTGGGAAGACTCGTTTGTCTTGGTATTCAGATAGAACATAGAGTCTGTGGAATTCTCATCCACCACCGCTTATGTCCGTAAGATGCTTAGACGCTTTAACATGGACAAAGCACACCTTGCTAGCACTCCCATGATCGGTCGTAGCTTGGATGCGAAGAAAGATCCATTTCGTCCAAAGGAAGATGACGAAGAGCTTTTGGGAGCTGAAATTCCCTACTTAAGTGCAATAGGCGCTCTATTGTACTTAGCTCAATGTACGCGACCGGACATCGCCTTCTCAGTAAACTTACTAGCTCGATTTAGTTCAGCACCGACGCAACGTCATTGGAATGGTATCAAGAATATATTCCGATACCTAAAAGGAACCATTGACTTGGGACTATTCTTTCCCTACAAGGTGCAAAGGAAGTCGCCCGTAAAGGCAAATGCTAAAGTAAATGCTAATGCCATAGAACCTACTCCGACGAACGTATTGGTAGGATTTACTGATGCAGGGTATCTCTCCGACCCACACAAAGGTCGTTCCCAAACTGGCTATGTATTTGCTATTGGGAACACTGCTATATCTTGGAGATCCACAAAGCAAACCCTTGTAGCTACCTCATCTAATCACGCCGAAATTATCGCTTTGCATGAGGCGGTACGTGAGTGTATTTGGTTAAGAGCTATCATTACACATATCCGAGGTAACAGTGGACTAAGTAATGTCACTGGAGCACCCACATGCATATATGAAGATAATGCAGCTTGCATCGAACAGATGAAGCTTGGGTATATCAAGGGGGATAACACCAAACACATATCTCCGAAATTCTTCTATAATCAGCAACAACAGGCTCTCCTCAATATACAAGTAAAGCAAGTCAGATATGAGGAGAATGTGGCCGATTTGTTCACCAAATCTCTGCCTAAGGCCGTGTTTGAAAAACATGTGAGAAGTATCGGAATGCGGAGAATTTCCGAACTCCCGAAATCGATGTAAAGGTAGAGGGAGAAGGATGAGTCATAAAGAACTTACTCACCGACGTTGTACTCTTTTCTTTGACCAAGGTTTATTTTCTCCCACTGGGTTTTGTTACTTGGCAAAGTTTTTAATGAGGCAAACGACACATGCACAAGTTTTTCAAAGTATCCTTGATTGATGAACAAATCAGGGGGAGATGTAGACTTGAGGGGGAGTCTTACATCCACACCGTACGTTATACTCTTTTCCTTCCAAGGATCATTTTTCCCACAGGTTTTTATCACTTGGAAAGGTTTTTAACGAGGTAACAAGATGTACGATTTTAGGGATCGATGGAATGGTCACCTTAGTAGCGCTATGATCAAATGTAACGATCATATGAGAGGATAGATTCAAAGGACGAAGTCTAAACTTGATGTGTCTAGATGTTGTACTCTTTTCCCTACGATCAAGACATTTTTCCCACTGGGTTTTTGCTTGACGAGGTTTTAACGAGGCAACATGACATGCGCTTGTAGACTAGGCACAAGGGGGAGTGTTAAAGGAATAATACCCGTTGTGTGCCTAAGTCTGTTAGTTTATGGGCTTTCCTAGATAGGATTTGGCTGAGGCCTGTTTGTATGTACTTCACCCTATTTAATACAACACTTTGCCCTACTTTCTTGTCTTGTGTTATTTTCCCTTCAACAAGTCTCATGTATTAATGTGAGCATTTATGTTATAAGCTAGAGTCATTCATATCAATTGAAATATTGCTAATCTCTAAAGCTTTTTTCAAAAGTTTTAAAGAGTTTTTACAAAGCACAATTAAAAAAAAATACAAGAATAAAAAACGTATGCATACATGTCAACCAACTAAAACATGTCAAAGTCTCATTATTAAATTTTAAGAATTTCTATAGTCATACCACACAAGCATGTTTATTGTTTAACTCTTTCAACTTCTTCTTTGAGGTATGTATACTCCCTTATAAACAAACCAAAAGGTCACACAACTCACCCACAAAACAGGTCACACCCACCACCTCCAGTAAAGCAGATTCTTCTGCCGCCAGAGCCACCGGAACCGCTGCCAACATCAACTGCTTCCGCCGCCGACACCACCGAATATTAATTCAATATGTGGTTTTTCGAGCTTGGGTGGTTTCGTTGTTGTTTTAGTGGTTCCGCCGTCGACATACCAAACTTGAAATCTCAAACAATTTTCTTATAAACAATTAAACAACTAAAACGTTTCTATTCAAAATAGCCTGCAGATACCTACAAACCATGAGATATCCAAAATATTATAAAATCAAATTGTCAATTCCCACCAAATCTTTAAAAAGTAAAGATGACATCGAGTTTCTTTATAGCCAAAATAATGGATCGATTGCTAAGATGGGTTTCCAATATTGATGAGTATCAAAGGAATTGAGCTAAGGGTGTCCACATTGTTGGTTCTACCTTCTCGACCGCCGAAACCCCACCACCATCGCCATAACCGTCGTATGCCACTGAAATATCCAGATTTGAACACAAAATCAAAACTCGAGTTTGTAACTTACTTATAAGCTCGAAACATATTCTACAGGAGACTCGAGATTCCAGCGATGGAGATTTGTTGGTGGTGGTTTGGCGACAAGGGTGTGGTTACATGGTGGTTTTGGCCGGTGTTAGGTTGTTGGTGGATGATGGTTTAGTGAGAGAAATGAAATGGTCGTATATGTTTTGCGATGAGAAAAAAAAGTGTGTGTTTGGGTAGAGAATACAACTTACAAGTAGTTAATTTTGATAGATAAAACTAAATTAAAGAAAATAATATGAAAGGACAAAAATACCCTCTTATTTAATAGTCAAACTAACGGAGTTAGGAAATTCGGATCAAATCCGAAACGAATGTTTCACTTTTTGGGGCAATTCTATATATGCTCAACTTAAACTTAATAATTTCATATTTCCTTAACAAATTAGGAAATTCTGATCAAATCGAAAACGGATGTTTCACTTTTTGCGACAATTCTATATATACTCAACGTAAACATAATAATTTCATATTTCCTTAACAAATTGTTTAAAGGCATCGTACTTATGCACTAAAAATTTGTGTTTTGGGGAAATATGGTATTTTGATTTTCAGATTGGGTAAATATGGAATTATCGTTTCACTTTTGGACCAAACCTAAAACTTTTTTAAAATTTGGACTGAAAATGAAATACCCCGCAAACCATAAGGACTAAAAATGTAGTTAAATCTAATTTTAAGGATAGTAAATTCAAGTCTGTCAATTCAAAATGGAAGGCAATGCAAAGATGATATACATTAAAAAAATTGATTATATCCCATGAAAATAAAGATGGTTTTAACTAATTTTAAAAATTTATAAATTTAAAAATTTGAGGTTATACAATTTTGAGAACACACATACCACGAATTACATGCACATGACACAAAATAACATTATTTACATAAAAAAATACTCTATGAACAACTAAGAGTGCAATTTTTTTACATTTAAAAATATAAACAACTAAGGAGTAAGAGTGACATATGTAATAAAAATCATAATATTTGCCATAAGAATTTTAAAGTATAAAAATGTGTGAGAAAAATTAATTCAAATACGCAGCATCGTAGGCATAATAAGTGTTTGATTAAATGGCAACAAGTCATTTATTTTAGATGATCGTACATGTTTGGTAACTTGACTATATAGATATCAATTCGATATCTTAATATGTTATATATGAACCCATTGTTTGAAATCAACCTCATATAAGACTTACATATCGGCTAGGATGCACCACCGAATAAGCTATATATGAGAGTCCGATGCTACTAATTAAAAAGTAGTTCGTATTAATTTCTGTAAACACGAACAAATATTTTACTTCAGTGAGATATAATTTATCTTAAGAAATGCACATGTAATTTTTTTATGGTGTTAGTATCATGGATAAATATGTTGCACATTTTGAGTACAAGTCATTTTAACTCACAATAACCTTAGAGCCATACTTGATATTTAACTTATATAAAAATACGATGTTTTAACTTTGAATAATTTCACTCAAAAACAAAATTGTGAATCTTTGGCTAAATAATATGTAATATAAATATAATATTCGATATTATCGAAAATAAAATACCTGTACTTTAGGGTGAATAAAGCCCGTGCATCGCACGGGCAATGATGTCTCGTTATTATAAAAAATGGTATCGTTTGTTATTTACTACCGAAGGATTTGCGAGCCAGTTTTACCTTCCGTAATTAAATATCATAATACTCCCTTTCTCCCTATTTCGACATATCAGCTGAGTTAAAAGGAAAAAAACCAAAGAGCCCCGCCCCCGTTCGTTCGTCCTCCCGCTCGCCTCCGACTTCCGCTCGTCGTTCATCCGATCCCCACTCACCGTTCGTCCTACCGCCACCCGAACATAGCTGCAATCAAAATATCGCCGCCAAACCCTAAGTCTGCTCGTCGTCCCACCAAAAGATCGCCGACCCACTAGTCGACCACCACGACCACCATCCGCTATGATTCCGTGAACTTCAGAGGTAAAACTTTGTTTTGTTTATTACAATATTTATGTTCGATCTAGTTTTGGAATCTTGTAGGGTGATTATAGATCTTGGTTAGCTTTATCTCGATATGTTGGGGAAGTATCTTTGTTTCTTCAGTCAACGAACCGTGTTGATCTTTCTCTTATTCGGACACCCGGCTCTCATTCTGATTATATCAGGGAGGAATTTTCCCTTTCTATGATATTTGATGTAATCTTTAGGTATTAATGAATTTGCTCTTTTTATTATAATTAAGAATAAAATATTTTTCTACCTTTGTAAATTCATAAAACAATACAAATATTTTGTTATGTTATCAAAAATAAATACATTTATTCTTTAATCTTTAAATTTTTTCTAACATTAGTACTCACGGCAAACATCCGCAAGTTTTCAAGGCAATTGATGTTAAAGTTTACGCCGGATATCTTTGATCGCATGATATCTATATTATCTTCTCTGTTTTTGGAGTCGTACGGTAAGAACTTACATCTTTATATTTCGGACTGAGAATGTACTGTCCTTTATGATTCGAGGTATATAGGTTGGAAACCTTTCGGCTGGCATTTATAGCTCCTTAGAAGGATTGGTCTGTTAGGTATAACAATGGTACATACGTCAAAACGTACATGAATGGTCATGCCCTCTTGTTTGTATTGATTAGGTGCAATTTCAGCGCACTTGAAAGGGTGGCCAGGCTCGGTCACTTTTTGGTTTTCGGTCTATAATGGACGATTGCAACTCTTGATAGAAGCTGGGCTGATCTCGAGTAAAAAAGTAATTTTGGTCCGCCTTTTCCTTTTCAAATTTTGATTACAAATTATCTCTGAGGTTTAGTCCCTATATTTTGTTCATGCATCTTCCTTATTTTTGTCTGTAGTTCCATTTTTTTTTGCCGTGTAATTCTGTTCCCAGGTTTAGTTTATGTTCGAGGTACTTTCTTTGGCTATCTTCAAGGTTTGGTTAGTTTATGTTGTTTGTGCCGTGTGCCGGATTTTTGAATCGGGTAATCGTATATTTTTTAGTTATTTCGGATCTATAATGCAGAACGCTTGCTTTCAACTCTGTCTTTGTTGGGAGTGTGGTACCGGTGTATTGTGAATGGATTGGTGTGATTTCAGTGATGATTAAAGTTAGACACATACACAAACAACATTTCCAGGAGCACAATAAATCAACAAAAATATTCAAACTAAGAACTGAATTTAGACTTCCCATGTGGACTTATGGGTATGGAAGGGTGTGGAGTTTGTATATTATGCACATTTTGTCATTTTGTCATGCACTGCAAAATTGGACAATACATCTCTCTATTCATGAGAGGCATTCAGTATATACTATATTGAACATGTAGCTTCTCGCTGTCATCTCGGCAAATTCAATTTCTTCCTGCATAAAATATAACTTCATTTTTCGATTGCTTAATTTTTCCTTTCTCTTTTACACTTTACGCAACTTGTGTGAGGTTTATTGGGACCTCCTTTATCTTTAGTAACTTATAGTCAATTTTTTGCACTCCCCTCAACCAAATCAAGATTTTTCTACATAACGTGTATAAGTTTCTTAGTTTTTTCATACGAAAGAAAAATGAGACAAAATTTCAAAACCACCAAAATTATAGATTTTCAAATTACATGAAATATATCATGAGACGGTAATGAATTGAGATAATTGTTATAATCATGTCACATACATTTAAAAATGGAATAGTTGAATTTCTTTTCAAAGTATAAATAGAATAGAAGCCGGTCTCTTTTCTTTTGACAAAAAAAAAGTGTTTTATGTTGGAGGCATTTCCTGTTGCAATCATCATACAAAGGAAAAATGAAACGAAATTTCAAAATTATCAACATCATGGATTTCCAAATTACAAGAAATATAGTCATGTCACATAAATTTAAAAATAAGCACAGATTGCTCAACAATGAGCAGGGTGCTTTCACAAAATTAGGCCCACTCTTTCCGAGAGCTGATGCCGAAAGCGTACAGATAAATAAATTATCGAATTTCTAATGCATAAAACTTGTGGAATATAGGTAGATTGTCATTCACTGAATCTTTACTTCTTTCTTTTTGTTATAAAGCAATTTCATCTTCTTACAACTTCTCTTTCTTCTTTTTTTAGTGTCAAATCTTCTCTTTGTTAAGTCTCCGGTAGAAGTAGGATGATCATATTTAAAACAAGCTCAAACTACATTTTTAGCATTGTATCAACCGGTAGAAAAGTTGCTACATAGATTGAAACATTTTCCAAGGTACGTTATCTAATACATATATATAATATATATTATCTAATGCTTTTCCTCATGTTTTCTTCCAGTTTGTTGACATGTGTTTTTCTTTTTTTCCATAGATATTGAGTTTGTAGAAGTTCATAGAGGTTATTAGAGTTGAATACGCCGGATAGTTTGTCAATCATTACCCTTTTCTCCAGGTTGAAAATAAAATATAAACTAAATATTCAATTGGATACACCAGATAGTTTGTCAATCATCCACGAGCCTCGCTCGGATAATACAATAATGACAACAACTGACGAAACTGGAGTACTCCAAACTGCCTGACCGACATGAACACCGAAACATCTCGGACTAGTATCGCTCGTATGCCTCGTCGCTATCGTCATGCCCCTGTGTCTCAACTCTCTCATCGCAAATACCTAAAACATGAAAACATGTTCCGTCCCCACGGAGTCAGTCATCCAGATAATGGATATCAAATCCCTATTTCTTGTCTATTATTGCTTTTACTTCAACATATTTAAGGTTGTCTTTAACAATGCCTTAATTTTTTGTGTTATAACCACATCATTTGATTTAATCTGTATGTACTCAATAGCTCGTCCATATAACTATCTTAGTATTAAATTCAAAATATTTCAAATTTATACGGTATGTTCGTTAAAATTCTCCTAGATATACATGCATTTTAAAATTTGAAAACAAAAAGTTTTTTCCTGATTTGTACTGTAATGTTAATCCACAGATTTAGCACCTTCATATGGAATTAAACATTATATATACAGTACTCGTCAATTAATTTCTTGAACGTCGTCATGATCCAATCATAGTAGTTTATTATTACACGTGCAAATATTTAGTTTACCACAAATGTCTTCTGTCTATATCTCCATATGGTAAATTTGGGAGAGAATTTTCGTAACAGTCGGCTTTTATGGGGGGTGAAGCAGTTTTTTTATCATTTATCATTGTTTTAATTAAGAGAGGAAAAAAAAAGAGTAATCACGACATGGATTAAATTTGGGGGATATGAAATCTAAAAATTGCATTTTTGCATGTCTGCTCAATCACATAAAAATGGGCTCACATGGATATAAAAAGGCAGTTTTTTTTCCCTTGTGCAAAACATTATAGCTCACATTTTTTTTTCTAAGTGTGAAATTCAGCATTATACTCGCTGCATATTGGTATACTATGACTCAGGTACAACCAATATTTTTTCTTGGCTATCAAGAAATTTCTTAGTGTCTCAAGTTCTCATCTCAATTCTTGTTAATTTTCCAAGCTTTAATCGTTTTGTTGTTGTACCACCATATTATTCGGGTTTTTCGATTAATGTTGATCAAAATACACGACGAGCAGCAGCAGGAGCAGAAGCAGTCGGAGAAGAGCAATGTAGACGGGATCATTATTTTGGGTGTTAATATTCATTGTGAAGGCTGCGCAAATGATGTGCTGAAATATCTTCGTGGATTTGAAGGTTTGTCACCATATCCACACATATGTACTTATTCTTTAGAAATATTTTTTACCCATTATTTGAGGGGGAAAAAAGTTTTTTTTTAGCTATTTTTACTAAAATATAATGTTTAGCGCGTTATGTTTCTAGGATCCCAGAACTGATTTCGGTCGAGAAACGCATTGAAACGAGGGTAAGGGTGAAGTGGATAATTCAATAAAAAATGACTAAAAAACAGTTTATCAAAAAATGGCTACAAAATATTTTCCAAAACGATGAATAGCCATGTTGAAAATATTTCACATTGTAATGGTTGTTTATGTTAATTAGGTGTTAAGGGGATTGAAATTGATGCCAAGAATCATAAGGTGAGTGTTAAGGGGAAAAGGGCTGATCCCATCAAAGTGGCAGACAGAGTAAGAAAGAAAACTGGGAAACATGTGGAATTGATTTCGACGAAGCCTAAGAAGCAAGTGAAGGAGGAGAAAAAGTCTGAGGTGAAATATACTTTGCAAACTATATCTATAGACATACTGATTTTTAAGCGTTCGGTTGATAAAAGAGATGTTGTTTTCGTGAAACATGTGAGCAGCCTGAGCCCAAGGTGATGAGGTTGTGTTGAAAGTTTATATGCATTGCGAGGGTTGTGCCAAAGATGTGAAGCATTGCATCCATGACATGAAAGGTACCGTTATATAGTATGTACCTATCTTCCTGAACATTGTTGAATCGCTGAGTCCTAGTTGAGCTTCTCTCGATTTTGGTGTCGCGCTAATTGGATGTGAATAAATTGGACATGATTTTGTTAATTGTGTGTCTCGAGTACATATGAATGAGTTATAAAAGTTTGGGCAAATTACATTACGATGTTGTCTGTTTTTAAGGATATCCGTGGATCTGGTGCCACCTGGTCACTCCGTCATTAACTGGCGTTGTAGTTGTGATTGTGACAAATAAGTCCTAGGCACCATAATATAACTTCTATTTGTTGCACTAAGCAAATGAAATACAGTATACACCTCAAGTGATATTAGTAGTACTAAAATCATTATGTTCTAATTTATACTTCTCTTAATTTTTTAAATAAATTATATATATATATATATATATAGGAGTCCAAACGGTGGATACAGAGATGATGAAGAATCTGGTGACGGTGAAGGGGACCATGGATCCAGAAAAACTGGTCGAGTTCATCAGTAAGAGGGGTGGACGGCATGCAACGATTGTGAAGCAAAACTTGATCAGTAAGGAAATAAAGAAGAAAGATGACTGTTCCAATAGTAGAGATGATAATTGCTGCTATCTCTATATTTCGGAACAAATGTATGCACCTCAATTATTCAGTGATGAGAATCCGAATTCTTGTTCGATTATGTGAAATATTATGATCAAGGTCTACAAAATAGTGTCATATTCTTGTAGTTAAAATATACGCATACTCCCGCGCCATTGTAGACAGGGGTAGCTAGTTTCATTGACTAGGTGCATGTTCAATTTTGAGAAATCGATTGCTTGATTAGATGGTATGGTATGACACGATGTTTATTTTATAGATACAGAATCCGTCGTATTTTTTTTCTGTTTATGCCTTTATAGGGAATAAATGATTGATATGTTTATCAGCAGTCGTGAGCAAGAGTTATTAAGAAAAAAGGAATGATGTGCTCGTTTAAAATGCTGTTAAATTGTAAATGGTGGTGCAATTTAGTTGTGATTGTGAATGGAATTTTGAGATACTTTTGGGTAGCAGTGGACGGTCTGCTTCCTCATTACATTTTCTGCTCTCCGTTTGCTGCCATGGATATGCTTTTTGGTTATCGTTTTCATATTTGCTTGTTGGGAACATTCTGTATGCCTGTAATATTTGTTTAGATTTATAATTTATGCCTCCACTTTTTTCCTGTTTGGACCTTTTTTTAATTTTTACTTCAGTATTTTGTGTCTAATATTTTTTTTGTATAATACTTTTTGTTGTCTGAATTTTTTTAATTGTAAGTTTCTGCACTTTGTTTGTTCGTCTGGATTATAATGATTTGAGTCAATTCTCCCTGTTTTTTATTAGTTAGTGTTGTTGCTATGTATTATAGACGGTATATATACTGGCTTATGCGTGCTTGTATATGCTATATGTGTGCTTTCTTTGATTCTTTTCTTTTTTTTATTCTCTTTATAATTCATCTCTCTGTTGTGTTTGGTTCCTTTCGTCACTTCGTTTGGTCATATTCTGAGCTGTGGCA
Organism: Orobanche coerulescens; assembly: GCA_033398695.1. Classification (NCBI taxonomy): domain Eukaryota; kingdom Viridiplantae; phylum Streptophyta; class Magnoliopsida; order Lamiales; family Orobanchaceae; genus Orobanche; species Orobanche coerulescens. The sequence continues at coordinate 59,972,367 of CM065806.1, forward strand.
GGTAATGAAACGAAATAATAATTTATTTTATGTTGATATCTTTTGATTGAGTTTGCTGTTCATTTTAGGTCTGACTCAGTTTTATGTTGGTGGCGAGAAATGATTTAGTTTATTTTATTATTTTGTTCTTCAGATTTGTGCTTTTCTCTGACATTGAGAGTGCTGCAGTACTTTTAGTATCAGGTATATTTTCATGTTAGGATTTTTATTGTTTTTCAATGTTAGGAATATTTTGTTATCTTATATTTTCCAAGTTTATCACTATTTTATTCTTTATGTTTGTCGGACCGTATTAGCTTGGTCTTCCGGGTGGTGTTTTGTATAGATTAAGTAGATAAATTGCTTTATTAAGTATTCTATATATATATATATACTAGTTTTATACCCCATGCGATGCATGGGGTTGCCAACAGATGTTGTTTACGTTCGTTAATTTCAGTCTAGTTTTATACTGTCAAAAAAAATTATGTAACTATGTCAAATTTTTTTAGAAATTTGATAGTTTCTAAAAGTTGAAATGTGTTATTGTATTAGGCAATATATTGTACCTCCTAAAACTACCTCAGAAACACATGAACAAAAGTTGCAGTTGGCCACCTTAAAAATATTTGAGTGCTCAAGTACATTAAATGCATTCCTATATGACGTATTGCTTCTATTGAATCTCGTAATTTTTTCTTATTTGTTTGCCTTTTATTTTTTATTTATTATAATTTTTTTACAAAATACTATTCTTGCTCAATCTTAATGGCAAAGACCTTGAAGAAAGGGTAATGATAGATAAACTATCTGGTGTATCCAATTGAATATTTAGTTTATATTTTATTTTCAACCTGGAGAAAAGGGTAATATTGACAAACTATCCGGCGTATTCAACTCTAATAACCTCTATGAACTTCTACAAACTCAATATCTATGGAAAAAAAGAAAAACACATGTCAACAAACTGGAAGAAAACATGAGGAAAAGCATTAGATAATATATTATATATATATATATATATGTATTAGATAACGTACCTTGGAAAATGCTAAAAATGCTACTTCTGCCGGAGACTTAACAAATAGAAGATTTGACACTAAAAAAAGAAGAAAGAGAAGTTGTAAGAAGATGAAATTGCTTTATAACAAAAAGAAAGAAGTAAAGATTCAGTGAATGACAATCTACCTATATTCCACAAGTTTTATGCATTAGAAATTCGATAATTTATTTACCTTTGTTCCATGATTTTGAATTTATCTGTACGCTTTCGGCATCAGCTCTCGAAAAGAGTGGGCCTAATTTTGTGAAAGCACCCTGCTCATTGTTGAGCAATCTGTGCTTATTTTTAAATTTATGTGACATGATTATATTTCTTGTAATTTGGAAATCCATGATGTTGATAATTTTGAAATTTCGTTTCATTTTTCCTATGTATGATGATTGCGACAGGAAATGCATCCAACATAAAACACTTTTTTTTGTTGTCAAAAGAAAAGAGACCGCCTTCTACTCTATTTATACTTTGAAAAGAAATTCAACTATTCCATTTTTAAATGTATGTGACATGATTATAACAATTATCTCAATTCATCAGCGTCTCATGATATATTTCATGTAATTTGAAAATCTATAATTTTGGTGGTTTTGAAATTTTGTCTCATTTTTCTTTCGTATGAAAAAACTAAAAAACTTATACACGTTATGTAGAAAAATCTTGATTTGGTTGAGGGGAGTGCAAAAAATTAAATATAAGTTACTAAAGATAAAGGAGGTCCCAATAAACCTCACACAAGTTGCGTAAAGTGTAGAAGAGAAAGGAAAAATTAAGCAATCGAAAAATGAAGTTATATTTTATGCAGGAAGAAATTGAATTTGCCGAGATGACAGCGAAAAGCTACATGTTCAATATAGTATATACTGAATGCCTCTCATGAATAGTGAGAGATGTATTGTCCAGTTTTGCAGTGCATGACAAAATGACAAAATGTGCATAATATACAAACTCCACACCCTTCCATACCCATAAGTCCACATGGGAAGTCTAAATTCAGTTCTTAGTTTGAATATTTTTGTTGATTTATTGTGCTCGTGGAAATATTGTTTGTGTATGTGTGTCTAACTTTTATTCATCACTGAAATCACACCAATCCATTCACAATACACCGGTACCACACTCCCAACAAAGACAGAGTTGAAAGCAAGCGTTCTGCATTATAGATCAGAAATAACTAAAAAATATACGATTACCCGATTCAAAAATCCGGCACACGGCACAAACAACATAAACTAACCAAACCTTGAAGATAGCCAACGAAAGTACCTCGAACATAAACTAAACCCGAGAACAGAATTACACCGCACAGGCAAAAAAAAAATGGAACTACAGACAAAAATAAGGAAGATGCATGAACAAAATATAGGGACTAAACCTCAGAGATAATTTGTAATCAAAATTTGAAAAGGAAAAGGCGGACCAAAATTACTTTTTTACTCGAGATCAGCCCAGCTTCTATCAAGAGTTGCAATCGTCCATTATAGACCGAAAACCAAAAAGTGACCGAGCCTGGCCACCCTTTCAAGTGCGCTGAAATTGCACCTAATCCATACAAACAAGAGGGCATGACCATTCATGTACGTTTTGACGTATGTACCATTGTTATACCTAACAGACCAATCCTTCTAAGGAGCTATAAATGCCAGCCGAAAGGTTTCCAACCTATATACCTCGAATCATAAAGGACAGTACATTCTCAGTCCGAAATATAAAGATGTAAGTTCTTACCGTCGACTCCAAAAACAGAGAAGATAATATAGATATCATGCGATCAAAGATATCCGGCGTAAACTTTAACATCAATTGCCTTGAAAACTTGCGGATGTTTGCCGTGAGTACTAATGTTAGAAAAATTTAAAGATTAAAGAATAAATGTATTTATTTTTGATAACATAACAAAATATTTGTATTGTTTTATGAATTTACAAAGGTAGAAAAATATTTTATTCTTAATTATAATAAAAAGAGCAAATTCATTAATACCTAAAGATTACATCAAATATCATAGAAAGGGAAAATTCCTCCCTGATATAATCAGAATGAGAGCCGGGTGTCCGAATAAGAGAAAGATCAACACGGTTCGTTGACTGAAGAAACAAAGATACTTCCCCAACATATCGAGATAAAGCTAACCAAGATCTATAATCACCCTACAAGATTCCAAAACTAGATCGAACATAAATATTGTAATAAACAAAACAAAGTTTTACCTCTGAAGTTCACGGAATCATAGCGGATGGTGGTCGTGGTGGTCGACTAGTGGGTCGGCGATCTTTTGGTGGGACGACGAGCAGACTTAGGGTTTGGCGGCGATATTTTGATTGCAGCTATGTTCGGGTGGCGGTAGGACGAACGGTGAGTGGGGATCGGATGAACGACGAGCGGAAGTCGGAGGCGAGCGGGAGGACGAACGAACGGGGGTCTTTGGTTTTTTCCTTTAACTCTGCTGATATGTCGAAATAGGGAGAAAGGGAGTAATTATGATATTTAATTACGGAAGGTAAAACTGGCTCGCAAATCCTTCGTAGTAAATAACAAATTTTTTATAATAATACTGACAAATTATAAGACCCGTCGTCAAATTTACTGACCGAATATATTTCCATCTGCACCTACCGACGACATATTCCGTCGGTAAATGTGTCGTCGCTAATCTGTCGGTAATTAATCGGGAAATTTATACAGTATGTTTTAGCACGTAATTTCTCGAGCAATTACCGACCACAAAAATTCCGTCGGTACATTTGGTCATAGTTCCGTTATAATTCTGTCGGTAATTTTTTTTATTTAATTAAATCAAAATAATATCAATTTTAGTCGGTAGTCCATAGATAGTTGATCGGTTGTTCCTACCGAAGCAATCCGTCGGCAATTTCCATTGATATTTTCCGAATTTCTTGTAGTGAAGGTTTCCAAACAATTTCACATTATTCCTTTTTTCTTAATAACTCTTGCTCACGACTGCTGATAAACATATCAATCGTTTATTCACAAAGGCATAAACAGAAAAAAAATACGACGGATTCTGTATCTATAAAATAAACATCGTGTCATACCATACCATCTAACTGGGGCGCAACTGGATTTCTCAAAATTGAACATGCACCTAGTCAATGAAACTAGCTACCCCTGTCTACAATGGCGCGGGAGTATGCATATATTTTAACTACAAGAATATGACACTCTTTTGTAGACCTTGATCATAATATTTCACATAATCGAACAAGAATTCGGATTCTCATCACTGAATAATTGAGGTGCATACACTTGTTCCGAAATATAGAGATAGCAGCAATTATCATCTTTACTATTGGAAGAGTCATCTTTCTTCTTTATTTCCTTACTGATCAAGTTTTGCTTCACAATCGTTGCATGCCGTCCACCCCTCTTACTGATGAACTCGACCAGTTTTTCTGGATCCATGGTCCCCTTCACCGTCACCAGATTCTTCATCATCTCTGGATCCACCGTTTGGACTCCTATATATATATATATATAATTTATTTAAAAAATTAAGAGAAGTATAAATTAGAACATAATGATTTTAGTACTATTAATATCACTTGAGGTGTATACTGTATTTCATTTGCTTAGTGCAACAAATAGAAGTTATATTATGGTGCCTAGGACTTATTTGTCAGAATCACAACTACAACGCCAGTCTATGACGGAGTGACCAGGTGGCACCAGATCCACGGATATCCTTAAAAACAGACATCGTAATGTAATTTGCCCAAACTTTTATAACTCATTCATATGTACTCGAGACACACAATTAACAAAATCATGTCCAATTTATTCACATCCAATTAGCGCGACACCAAAATCGAGAGAAGCTCAACTAGGACTCAGCGATTCAACAATGTTCAGGAAGATAGGTACATACTATATAATGGTACCTTTCATGTCATGGATGCAATGCTTCACATCTTTGGCACAACCCTCGCAATGCATATAAACTTTCAACACAACCTCGATCACCTTGGGCTCAGGCTGCTCACATGTTTCACGAAAACAACATCTCTTTTATCAACCGAACGCTTAAAAATCAGTATTTCTATAGATATAGTTTGCAAAGTATATTTCACCTCAGACTTTTTCTCCTCCTTCACTTGCTTCTTAGGCTTCGGCAAAATCAATTCCACATGTTTCCCAGTTTTCTTTCTTACTCTGTCTGCCACTTTGATGGGATCAGCCCTTTTCCCCTTAACACTCACCTTATGATTCTTGGCATCAATTTCAATCCCCTTAACACCTAATTAACATAAACAACCATTACAATGTGAAATATTTTCAACATGGCTATTCATCGTTTTGGAAAATATTTTGTAGCCATTTTTTGATAAACTATTTTTTAGTCATTTTTTATTGAATTATCCACTTCACCCTTACCCTCGTTTCAATGCGTTTCTCGACCGAAATCAGTTCTGGGATCCTAGAAACATAACGTGCTAACCATTATATTTTAGTAAAAATAGCTAAAAAAAAAAAACTTTTTTCCCCCTCAAATAATGGGTAAAAAATATTTCTAAAGAATAAGTACATATGTGCATATGGTGACAAACCTTCAAATCCACGAAGACATTTCAGCACATCATTTGCGCAGCCTTCACAATGAATATTAACACCCAAAATAATGATCCCATCTATATTGCTCTTCTCCGACTGCTTCTGCTCCTGCTGCTGCTCGTAGTGTATTTTGATCAACATTAATCGAAAACCCCGAATAATATGGTGGTACAACAACAAAACGATTAAAGCTTGGAAAATTAACAAGAATTGAGATGAGAACTTGAGACACTAAGAAATTTCTTGATAGCCAAGAAAAAATATTGGTTGTACCTGAGTCATAGTATACCAATATGCAGCGAGTATAATGCTGAATTTCACACTTAGAAAAAAAAATGTGAGCTACAATGTTTTGCACAAGGGAAAAAAACTGCCTTTTTATATCCATGTGAGCCCATTTTTATGTGATTGAGCAGACATGCAAAAATGCAATTTTTAGATTTCATATCCCCAAATTTAATCCATGTCCTGATTACTCTTTTTTTCCCTCTCTTAATTAGAACAATGATAAATGATAAAAAATACCGCTTCACCCCCCATAAAAGCCGACTGTTACGAAAATTCTCTCCCAAATTTACCATATGGAGATATAGACAGAAGACATTTGTGGTAAACTAAATATTTGCACGTGTAATAATAAACTACTATGATTGGATCATGACGACGTTCAAGAAATTAATTGACGAGTACAGTATATATAATGTTTAATTCCATATGAAGGTGCTAAATCTGTGGATTAACATTACAGTACAAATCTAACAGGAAAAAACTTTTTGTTTTCAAATTTCAAAATGCATGTATATCTAGGAGAATTTTAACGAACATACCGTATAAATTTGAAATATTTTGAATTTAATACTAAGATAGTTATATGGACGAGCTATTGAGTACATACAGATTAAATCAAATGATGTGGTTATAACACAAAAAATTAAGGCATTGTTAAAGACAACCTTAAATATGTTGAAGTAAAAGCAATAATAGACAAGAAATAGGGATTTGATATCCATTATCTGGATGACTGACTCCGTGGGGACGGAACATGTTTTTATGTTTTAGGTATTTGCGATGAGAGAGTTGAGACACAGGGGCATGACGATAGCGACGAGGCATACGAGCGATACTAGTCCGAGATGTTTCGGTGTTCATGTCGGTCAGACAGTTTGGAGTACTCCAGTTTCGTCAGTTGTTGTCATTATTGTATTATCCGAGCGAGGCTCGTGGATGATTGACAAACTATCTGGTGTATCTAATTGAATATTTAGTTTATATTTTATTTTCAACCTGGAGAAAAGAGTAATGATTGACAAACTATCCGGCGTATTCAACTCTAATAACCTCTATGAACTTCTACAAACTCAATATCTATGGAAAAAAAGAAAAACACATGTCAACAAACTGGAAGAAAACATGAGGAAAAGCATTAGATAATATATATTATATATATATGTATTAGATAACGTACCTTGGAAAATGTTTCAATCTATGTAGCAACTTTTCTACCGGTTGATACAATGCTAAAAATGTAGTTTGAGCTTGTTTTAAATATGATCATCCTACTTCTGCCGGAGACTTAACAAAGAGAAGATTTGACACTAAAAAAAGAAGAAAGAGAAGTTGTAAGAAGATGAAATCTACTTTATTATTAAAAGAGGGTTGTACAAGACACATGTCTTTATATAGATTTTTTGAATTAATTATTTTTTTAAATATACTAACTCCTATCATTTGAATGAGAGTTGATGGAATCAATTTTTTTTTTTCTTTTTTCTTTTTATTTTTCTCTCAATGTTTAGAAGTTAATAGTTTTATCGTCTCAACTCTATTTTTTATTATTAATATTTTAAATTAATCTTCTTTTTACGATATTTTAATTTAACATTCATTAGGCATATATATAATTAAAATATTCCTTTTTGAATATGAATTGTTTTTGAATAATTATTGTATTATATCTTGATTTTAGATTATTTGTATATAAAATATAAAAATCAGATAATTTCCAAATAATTTCATTGAAGTAAATCTATATTTTTACAAGATCAATATTTTTACTTCAATTTTCATCTTCTTATAACAATTTTAGATTACCAAGTTATTTTATTTTAAAAATATTTGGGAAAAGAATTAGAAACATGTTAGATTTACATCTGAGTAGAAAGATATATTATTCGTTAAAATAGTTTTTTGATTGATTCTTCTTTTTATGAAAAGAAAAATTATATAAACAAATATAATAAGCTGATTATATTTTTATTTAAGTACGTCACAATAATATATTTTATCACCCTATGCCTAATGAATTACTATCATTGTGGAACTCATGGTATATTATTAAGTATAAATGTGTGACTTTAATCAAAATATTTATCAAAAATATATGACGTTCTTTCACATGTATACCGATATGTAATTATATTAGTATATTAATATAAATATTACAAATATACAATGATCATATAGATTCTGTCATGTTTATATATTTTATATCGAATCATTAATGGGTGGGATTTTTACGAAGAATGAATTTTAATAAGAAACGACCGAAAAATTGATTCGGTTTCGATTTTTTTATTATTCACGATTCCGTTCTTAATTCGGTTCCTTTTTAATAATTCGGTTCCGGTTCCTGTTTTATGATGTTAGAAAAAACCAGTTTGGAACCGGTTCTATATATATTATATATAATAATAAAAATGATATTATATATAAATTTTTACATAATGTAGGTATTAAATAAAGCAAATTAAATGTACTTTGTTCAAAATATTACACATTAAATTCGGTTTCTACTCAAAATTCGTTTTTTTTACAAAATTCAGTTTTTTTGCACAATTCGGTTCCTAAAAGAACCGAAAAACTCGATTTTTACACATTAAATTCGGTTCCAGTTCCTAATTCGGTTCCTGAAGAAAAACCGGTTTTTTCGGTTTCGGTTCCTAATTCGGTTCCTGGAAAAAAGTGGTCAAAAACCGAACCGGTTTATGTATTTAGAAACCGGTTCCGGTTCTTTAAATTTTTACCAAGAACCGAACCGGTCCCAGCCCTAACTTTTACACATCTATACTTAATATTAAAAGAGAGTCGCAAGAAAATATAAGGAAACATGTATCATCTCCACGTTAATCCTCTTTTTAAAAATCTTAAAAAAATGGACGTTTAATTTGAGAGGGGTTGGATGATTATTCCATTATATACTATCTACCAATTAAAAACTTCCTCTCATTTATTCCTTTTATTTTTAACCTAATAGTTTAAACAATTATAACTTTTACGTATCAATTTTATTTTTGAAAAAAATATATTAAATTCGTGCTCTTTAATTTGACATCCATATAGTATATATAAAGTAATATAATTATAATATATTTAGATGATTAAAATATTTCAATATAAAAATATAAGACTATCGAAGAAAGATATATTTTTAGTTTATTTTCATAGTTTTTTAACAATTATTTGATTTTTAAGAATTATTTTGTTCTTATTATAAAATAGTAAAATATATTACATTAATGTCAAATCATATAAAATTATATTAGTAAAAATATCGGTTGTATACTTTTAATGAAAGTTGATAATACATCACCAACAACATCATCAGAGACTTAGTTCCAAAATGCTTTAGGATCGGCTATAATAAAAGTTGATAATAATAAACATAATTTAATTTCTTATTTATAAAATTAGATATAAGTCTCATATTGTTCTATATGAAAAATAAATGCCGGTGCTTAATTAATTTATGGTTTTTCTATTATGTGCCTTTACATCACATGATAAGAGTTTATAAATAAAATTAAATCAAATAATAGTATATGTATGTGTATACTGACTCATGGATATTTTATAATAATTTTATAATATTATTGAAATTCGATCACATATTGTTAATATAATAAAATATTTAACATTTTATGCCGTGCATCGCACGGGAGGACATCTAGTTGCTTTATAACAAAAAGAAAGAAGTAAAGATTCAGTGAATGACAATCTACCTATATTCCACAAGTTTTATGCATTAGAAATTCGATAATTTATTTACCTTTGTTCCATGATTTTGAATTTATCTGTACGCTTTCGGCATCAGCTCTCGGAAAGAGTGGGCCTAATTTTGTGAAAGCACCCTGCTCATTGTTGACCAATCTGTGCTTATTTTTAAATTTATGTGACATGACTATATTTCTTGTAATTTGGAAATCCATGATGTTGATAATTTTGAAATTTCATTTCATTTTTCCTTTGTATGATGATTGCGACAGGAAATGCATCTAACATAAAACACTTTTTTTTGTTGTCAAAAGAAAAGAGACCGCCTTATATTCTATTTATACTTTGAAAAGAAATTCAACTATTCCATTTTTAAATGTATGTGACATGATTATAACAATTATCTCAATTCATCACCGTCTCATGATATATTTCATGTAATTTGAAAATCTATAGTTTTGGTGGTTTTGAAATTTTGTCTCATTTTTCTTTCGTATGAAATACTAAGAAACTTATACACGTTATGTAGAAAAATCTTGATTTGGTTGAGGAGAGTGCAAAAAATTGAATATAAGTTACTAAAGATAAAGGAGGTCCCAATAAACCTCACACAAGTTGTGTAAAGTGTAGAAGAGAAAGGAAAAATTAAGCAATCGAAAAATGAAGTTATATTTTATGCAGGAAGAAATTGAATTTGCCGAGATGACAGCGAAAAGCTACATGTTCAATATAGTATATACTGAATGCCTCTCATGAATAGTGAGAGATGTATTGTCCAGTTTTGCAGTGCATGACAAAATGACAAAATGTGCATAATATACAAACTCCACACCCTTCCATACCCATAAGTCCACATGGGAAGTCTAAATTCAGTTCTTAGTTTGAATATTTTTGTTGATTTATTGTGCTCCTGGAAATGTTGTTTGTGTATGTGTGTGTAACTTTTATTCATCACTGAAATCACACCAATCCATTCACAATACACCGGTACCACACTCCCAACAAAGACAGAGTTGAAAGCAAGCGTTCTGCATTATAGATCCGAAATAACTAAAAAATATAAGATTACCCGATTCAAAAATCCGGCACACGGCACAAACAACATAAACTAACCAAACCTTGAAGATAGCCAAAGAAAGTACCTCGAACATAAACTAAACCTTGGAACAGAATTACACCGCACAGAAAAAAAAAATGGAACTACGGACAAAAATAAGGAAGTTGCATAAACAAAATATAGGGACTAAACCTCATAGATAATTTGTAATCAAAATTTGAAAAGGAAAAGGCGGACCAAAATTGCTTTTTTACTCGAGATCAGCCCAGCTTCTATCAAGAGTTGCAATCGTCCATTATAGACCGAAAACCAAAAAGTGACCGAGCCTGGCCACCCTTTCAAGTGCGCTGAAATTGCACCTAATCAATACAAACAAGAGGGCATGACCATTCATGTACGTTTTGACGTATGTACCATTGTTATACCTAACAGACCAATCCTTCTAAGGAGCTATAAATGCCAGCCGAAAGGTTTCCAACCTATATACCTCGAATCATAAAGGACAGTACATTCTCAGTCCGAAATATAAAGATGTAAGTTTTTACCGTACGACTCCAAAAACAGAGAAGATAATATAGATAGCATGCGATCAAAGATATCCGGTGTAAACTTTAACATCAATTGCCTTGAAAAACTTGCGGATGTTTGCCGTGAGTACTAATGTTAGAAAAAATTTAAAGATTAAAGAATAAATGTATTTATTTTTGATAACATAACAAAATATTTGTATTGTTTTATGAATTTACAAAGGTAGAAAAATATTTTATTCTTAATTACAATAAAAAGAGCAAATTCATTAATACCTAAAGATTACATCAAATATCATAGAAAGGGAAAATTCCTCCCTGATATAATCAGAATGAGAGCCGGGTGTCCGAATAAGAGAAAGATCAACACGGTTCGTTGACTGAAGAAACAAAGATACTGCCCCAACATATCGAGATAAAGCTAACCAAGATCTATAATCACCCTACAAGATTCCAAAACTAGATCGAACATAAATATTGTAATAAACAAAACAAAGTTTTACCTGTGAAGTTCACGGAATCATAGCGGATGGTGGTCGTGGTGGTCGACTAGTGGGGCGGCGATCTTTTGGTGGGACGACGAGCAGACTTAGGGTTTGGCGGCGATATTTTGATTGCAGCTATGTTCGGGTGGCGGTAGGACGAACGGTGAGTGGGGATCGGATGAACGACGAGCGGAAGTCGGAGGCGAGCGGAAGGACGAACGAACCGGGGGTCTTTGATTCTTTTCCTTTTAACTCTGCTGATATGTCGAAATAGGGAGAAAGGGAGTATTATGATATTTAATTACGGAAGGTAAAGCTGGCTCGCAAATCCTTCGGTAGTAAATAACAAACGATACCATTTTTTATAAGGGGAAATTACATCCAACTACCCTATTAGATGGCCTCCTTACACTTTAGTCCCTATTGTTTCATAAATTACAGCGAAGGACAAAAATCTGAATTGGTGTTGACTTCCATTAAAAAGACGAAAATGCCCCTCTATTTACTTGAATAAAACATTTCTTTTAAAATACATTTCATATGAAATAAATAGCTTATAAGTTATTAAATATTCTTTTTTCAGAAAATAATTTTTTTCGAAATATAATTTTTTCCAAAAAATATATTATTTATTTTTTCGCAAAAATATTTTTTTTTCCAGAAAATATTTTTATTTCGAAAAAAATATTATTTTGCCAAAAAATAATGTTTTCTCCAGAAAATATTTTTTAATTTTTTTGAAAAAATATTTTTTTTATTTTTTTCCAGAAAATATATTTTTTTATTTTTGCGCAAAAATATTTTATTTTATTTTTTTCCCAGAAAAATAATTTTATTTTTTCGAAAAAATAATATTTTTTCAAGAAAATAATTTTATTTCGAAAAAATATTATTTTGCCAAAAAATAACTTTTCTCCAGAAAATATTTTTTTAATTTTTTCGAAAAAATATTTTTATTTTTCCAGAAAATAATTTTATTTTTTCAAATAATAATATTTTTTCCAGAAAATAATTTTATTTCGAAAAAAATATTATTTTGCCAAAAATATTTTTCCTCCAGAAAATATTTTTAATTTTTCAATTTTTTTATTTTTTCCAGAAAATAATTTTATTTTTCGAAAAAATAATATTTTTCTAGAAAATAATTTTATTTCGAAAAATATTATTTTGCCAAAAATAATTTTTCTCCAGAAAATATTTTTAATTTTTGAAAAAATAAAAATTCCATAAAATAATGTTTTTTCAAAAGATACTTTTTCTCGAGAAAATAATTTTTTGAAAAATAATATATTTTTCGAGAAAATACTTTATTTTTGGAAAAAATATTTTCTAGAAAGCTTGAAAATTTATTACCTTTGGTCAAAGTGTTATATATATTCTGATAACGGCGTAAGATGCGCGTGAGGAGAAAAAAAATGGGTAAAAAAGAAAAGGGAAAATAAAAGGGCAAATTCGAAATATCAATACTCTCTCTCCAGTGACATCATCTGAAAGTTTGACTTTTGTCCTTCGTTGTAAATATAGTTTCTGGACAGTGCAAAGTTTGTCCTTCATTGTAATATATGAAACAATAGGGACTAAACTATAATTAGGCCATCTAAAAAGGTAGTCAGATGTAAATCGCCCTTTTTTATAATAATACTGACAAATTATAAGACCCGTCGTAAAATTTACTGACCGAATATATTTCCATCTGCACTTACTGACGACATATTCCGTCGGTAAATGTGTCGTCGCTAATTTGTCGGTAATTAATCGGAAAATTTATGCAGTATGTTTTAGCACGTAATTTCTCGAGCAATTACCGACCACAAAAATTCCGTCGGTACATTTGGTCATAGTTCCGTTATAATTCCGTCGGTAAATTTTCTTATTTAATTAAATCAAAATAATATATAGTCCATAGATAGTTGGTCGGTTGTTCCTACCGAAGCAATCCGTCGGCAATTTCCATTGATATTTTCCGAATTTCTTGTAGTGAAGGTTTCCAAACAATTTCACATCATTCCTTTTTTATTAGTAACTCTTGCTCACGACGGTTGATAAACATATCAATCATTTATTCCCTATAAAGGCATAAACAGAAAAAAAAATACGACGGATTCTGTATCTATAAAATAAACATCGTGTCATACCATACCATCTAACTGGGGCGCAACTGGATTTCTCAAAATTGAACATGCACCTAGTCAATGAAACTAGCTACCCCTGTCTACAATGGCGCGGGAGTATGCGTATATTTTAACTACAAGAATATGACACTCTTTTGTAGACCTTGATCATAATATTTCACATAATCGAACAAGAATTTGGATTCTCATCACTGAATAATTGAGGTGCATACACTTGTTCCGAAATATAGAGATAGCAGCAATTATCATCTTTACTATTGAAACAGTCATCTTTCTTCTTTATTTCCTTACTGATCAAGTTTTGCTTCACAATCGTTGCATGTCGTCCATCCCTCTTACTGATGAACTCGACCAGTTTTTCTGGATCCATGGTCCCCTTCACCGTCACCAGATTCTTCATCATCTCTGGATCCACCGTTTGGACTCCTATATATATATATATATAATTTATTTAAAAAATTAAGAGAAGTATAAATTAGAACATAATGATTTTAGTACTACTAATATCACTGTATTTCATTTGCTTAGTGCAACAAATAGAAGTTATATTATGGTGCCTAGGACTTATTTGTCACAATCACAACTACAACGCCAGTCTATGACGGAGTGACCAGGTGGCACCAGATCCACGGCCCAAATTTTTATAACTCATTCATATGTACTCGAGACACACAATTAACAAAATTATGTCTAATTTATTCACATTCAATTAGCGCGACACCAAAATCGAGAGAAGCTCAACTAGGACTCAGCGATTCAACAATGTTCAGGAAGATAGGTACATACTATATAACGGTACCTTTCATGTCATGGATGCAATGCTTCACATCTTTGGCACAACCCTCGCAATGCATATAAACTTTCAACACAACCTCGATCACCTTGGGCTCAGGCTGTTCACATATTTCACGAAAACAACATCTCTTTTATCAACCGAACGCTTAAAAATCAGTATGTCTATAGATATAGTTTGCAAAGTATATTTCACCTCAGACTTTTTCTCCTCCTTCACTTGCTTCTTAGGCTTCGGCAAAATCAATTCCTCCGTCGTGGCCCTGTCGAACCAACCCACGGTGAGTAAAATACGTTCACTAAATAAACACCAACTTGTGAAGTTTTTACTCGTGAATCCCGGACTCAACCCATTGGAATTCCCGTCGTGGCCCCGTCGAACCAACCCACGGTGAGTAAAATACGTTCATTAAATAAACACCAACCTGTGAAGTTTTTACTCGTGAATCCCGGACTCAACCCATTGGAATTCCCGTCGTGGCCCCGTCGAACCAACCCACGGTGAGTAAAATACATTCACCACTCGTGAATCCAGGGCGCAACCCATTGGACTCCCGTCGTGGCCCCGTCGAACCAACCCGCGGTGAGTGAAGTAATCATGCACAAATAACATATCACACCAAGGATATCCAAACAATTCACTCAGAGGCATCAAACACTTAGCAAAACACCACGTCAAACCACAATGCACCGAAATAAAACAATATACGTCCACACGCAAATACCCAGTGCATCATCAACACCAAGCATATCCATAGGATTCACATAGTCACTTACAACCCACACAATTTACAAAACACACGCGTTTGAAAGTGAGCCTTTAACGAGACTAGCCGAATATTTTGAAAACTCATTTCAAACAAACAAACAAACACACATACCAAGACAATCACTAATCATCATATCCACAAAACAAGAAATGTATGGACAAGGTACTTGCCTCGAATAAGAACAATGCGGAGAATCGACCGAAGTAGGTTGACACGAACCGACTACGAACCCGCCGACTCCACCGATTGCCAACTCGCTGTCATAAACTACGAAGGACAATAACAACAATGAAACGAATTCCATAACACGACTCAAAGCCATTGAATTCAAAGAACGAATGAAGAAAGTTCAAGTATTTCCCCCAAAACGGCCAAAAACACGATTCATCCCGACAAAACACGAAAACGGAATTCCAAGTCGAAATATGGATATACAATCCATAGAATATATTTAACAACATCATTTAACCACAATCTATCCAACAAAAACGGATGGAAAACGAGATCGAGAACAAATCCCCCAAAAAGTCGATTCGAAGGAAATCAAGAATTATACTTCGATTCGACGAAGAACAATGGATTAAATGATGTTAAACACAAGAACACTACCAAGATTAATCATACCCATCATGAATTAATCAACAACACGGAACGAATCGGACAAAAATGCAAAAACCCTAAAATTCAAGAAATTAGGATTCTAAGGAGAGATTACCTTGATTCGCTGGATCAAAGGATGATATAGGATGATCAATCCATGATATGAACTCAAGAACTTCGTGGATTTGTTATTCAACAACATGGCTTCGCCTCCTCCGAAGCTCCAGCCACAGATCCAAAAGAAAGGAAATGAAAAACGAGTGAAAATGAGGCTGCTCTGCCACATTTATACTGGGTCGGACTAGCGTGCGCTAGGCTGCCGAGCTAGCGTGCGCTATCGGCCCAGGCCGCAATCCAGAGCCCCCACTGCCCTACTGACTCGGCCAGGTAGAGTGCGCAGCCTTCCGGCCATAGCGCGCGCTACCTGTCGGTCGTAGCGTGCGCAATGCCCGACAGTAGCGTGCGCTACCTGCTGATCATCCCCGAGTCCAGTACTCCAGTAACCCCTCTGCCCAGCCCGATAGCGTACGCTGGGCCGCCCGATAGCGTGCGCTACACCTGCCAGTTAGCGCGCGCAGCCTTCCGGCCGTAGCGTGCGCTACGCCGGTTCTTGCCGTGCTTGCCCGGCCAGTGCCCAGCACTTCCAACCGTGCCGGCCGCACCTGTCCGGCCAGTGCTCAGCCGTCATGATCCGACGACTCGATTTCCGAAAACGTACGAAACGAACACTACAAAAGGCTCGCGGACAACATCGTCGACCCAAAATGAAAACATAATGCAATAATTAATCATACGCGACCAAGAAAAGGGTCGAGACAACAATTACAGATACGGATACCCATAATTTTGGGTAAATTACAAAATAGCCCAAAACGCCCGAAAATCACGATACGTGATCGAATAACCAAACCGAAGTTCACAACACGTCTAACAAAGTTAAACAGACTTACGGGAAACTCGAAACAGCAGTTTCGAACGATATTCGCAAGAATCGAACTCAAGTGCGGAAAATGTTGGAACATTTTGTTCCATACATAAATTAAGAAAATGTTGGAACATTTTGTTCCATACATAAATTAAAAGTATTTTGATGATTAATGTTGATAATCAAAACAAAACAACGAAGAGACGAAGCCAAGCATCGAAGGAAACGAAGTGCAAAAAGCTGGAAAAACAAAGCTAACGTACGTAACGTGGGATCACTAACGTACGTAATATATGGAATTTTACGTACGTAATGAAAGTTATATAGCGTACGTAAACGAGTTCAAACCAGATGAACGTTTAGAGCAGTCAAAGTCAGAAAAGCATGCAACGGACATATGACGTCAGCAGTGACGTAAGGCTTAACGTACGTAACCAATGAAATGTTAACGTACGTAATCAAA
This sequence comes from Orobanche coerulescens, assembly GCA_033398695.1. Taxonomy (NCBI): domain Eukaryota; kingdom Viridiplantae; phylum Streptophyta; class Magnoliopsida; order Lamiales; family Orobanchaceae; genus Orobanche; species Orobanche coerulescens. The sequence goes on from CM065806.1 coordinate 59,989,713, forward strand.
AATGACGAAACTCCCTGAACTATTTTGTGAAGATGCTAACGTACGTAACCAGGTAGTGTTAACGTACGTAAAGGAGCTTACGTACGTAATGGAGAGCACATAGCGTACGTAATGAGCAGTCTGGCAGCTAACGGCTAGTTTGATGATGGAGCCTATAAATACCATACTTATGGTATTGATCAAGAAAAACAACTTCAAGCATACTACATATTCATCTGAGATTAATATTCATTGTATTGTTGTTGTAATATTGAGCTTACATTGAGTGATTAAGTGTTATACACAAAATCATACACGAGTGCTAAAAGAAAAGATACGATTAGATTCAGTGTTATTATAATCAAGGATCCGACATTGTTAGAATCGCAATCGGTATCTTCGTGAGGTTTATCTAGTACCCATAGAAAGCTAGAGAGGTTGATTCCTTGTCCTACGAAAAGGAAAACGGTTTAACTTGGACCGACGCAAAGACAAGTACGAGTGGTTTATCACGGACCAATAGAAGACGTGATTGTAACGGTTATACCTCGATCGATAGAAGAGAGGCGAGAGGTTGCTATCTTTAACCTATTGAAAAAGATAAAGAGAGGACGTAGGCTCGTTTATAGCCGAACCTCTATAAATCCTCGTGTCCTTTATTTTCCGTACTTTTTATTTACACTTCCGCAAACGGCGCAAATATCCGATCCCGTTTCCAATAGAAAAGTCGCTAAAAAGCACGGAACTCAACAAAACAACACTGAAACGAACTCGGATGTCAAAAAGTGTAGAATTAATCATTCTCAGAATGATGAAACGGTCATGAGCGAGTCATCAAATGGACTTCCGCCGAAAAAAAGAAATTACCGGAAATCGAATTTACGGGTATTACATTCTACCCTCCTTAAAAGAAGTTTTGTCCCGAAACTTAAAATAAGTAGGGAGAAGCAATATCCCCTGCCAGGAAAACTCGATGAGATACACAAAAATCGAAAACTCGCGCCCGACGGTGAAACGCTGCAAGAAACGCAAAGAGACATACGACGTGAAAATACGCTCCACGGCGACTAACACAACGCCACCGATAGAGACATAATAAAATCAACAAGTGACAAGCGTCACCAAACAGACAATACAATCGAGTCGATTATCCGAACAATCACAACACAACGAACGAAAATCAATACGATTGACCAACCCAACGGTTCATCAATCAAAACGCGAGCCAAACGCTGAACAAATACGAAATTCCACCGCCCAAGGGTTGGAAGATCGAAACGAGACTAATTTCCCGAAGGAGTCTGAATGCTCAACAATCACGAGACGAGATCAACAAAAACCGAACAATCAAACGATCGAACCACAACGGTCGAGACAACAAAAAGCGAAGAACAATAAAATTCAAAGAACGACTCCAAGGTTCACAAGAATCGAACCGAACTCGGAAAAGTCGCAGCGATAACCAGATCGACTCAAAACAAGATCACAGCTCGTCCGAACGATGAAACCGAAATACAGAACAAGTTCAGAAAGTATCAACGAACACGAGCGAGTCGATAGAATTGAGAAAGAGAAAATGCAGAAGCCAAAAATAATACGGCTATTATATTCGACCTCTTCTAAAAGAAGTGTCGTCCTCGAAACTCACAACAACGAAATCAAGGAGACGACACAACAAGCAACCGACAGAAACATCCTTCTAAGGCCTCTCAAAGCCAATTCTGATAACTGTGCTGAAGCGCGAACTCCGAAAGTCTTGGTAGCCACCCGCAAATCAATTCGTGTCCTCGAGTCCACACTTGAAATGTGTTACCGACGAGAAGGACAATTTACACGTGCATGCCCCGGCACATCACGGTTGAAACGTCTCGGCCTGGCATACCGAAAATATAAATGCTAGATACAATGGGGCATAACGTCGCAAAACAATATAGCGGAGATGCTAACTCAGCACAACAAAGAATCATAACACATATCATATACAACGATTACCATCGTAAAGTAATACACACACAAACAATACAGCAACGACGGTATCGTTCGGCGACCTTAACGGCCCGAACAATAACCAGCAAATAATTACAAACATAATGAAACAATCACACATGTACACAAACGTACAAACCCAAGCTTTAACAGCTCACACAGGTGCGATAACATGCAAGTCACCACGAAATGACATTAAAGATCGTCATCACACCTCCCACAAAGGGCTAACAAAACATATGCGTGGCGAACGACTCAACGTTCGCACCACCAATTCAATCACAATTCGGAGGGCTAACACCCTAACAACAATACCAACATCATACACACCTTCTCCGACCACAAGCAGGAAATGATGGTTTTAAAAAAAAAAAACGAAAACCACCTTTTGAAAACAGTTTGGAAACACCAGCTGATCTTGAGTATCATTTTACAAAAAGTTGAACAAACATCATTTTCAAGACTTTGAAAATCATCTTGCGTTTGAACAAAAATGAGGACACCTTTCTTTTAGTGAAAAACTTTCAGAATATCCGACCCTCGGGTCTAAGTATAAGTGTTTCTAAACATTGAAAATATCTCAAAACATTTTGGTCCTCGAGGTAGAAGAATTTTTGTAACATGTTGTGGCACCTTGGATGTACCACGAGAAAATAATTCATTTTAAAAGTACGTCTCGAAATTTATTTTCTAAGATACTCAAAGTTTTCAAGGATAATTCAATGGGCTAGAATGCCCAAAAATTTCAGGTAATTACACAAAACTTTATAGCACCGTGGGTCCCGCGTCGGAACCCACCAGGCTAAAAACCATTTACAAAAACGCCAAAAAGGCTGATGACGGTAATATTTCAAAAACTTACAAAAGTCATTTACAAAGTACTAAATACCGTCGTAAGAATTTCGCCAAAACGATCAAGGCCATAATGCCAAAAACTCGGTTAAGGGAATCGGTTTTCGAAATAAAACTCAGTCGATAAAATACCGAAAGTCATTACAAAAGAACTCATGCAGCGGATAAAAGAAATACAGTTCAACATGCACAGTCCACCAACAATACTCCTCATATGAACGAAATATGAGAGTCAAATAACCACATATCACAAAATCAAAATCCATAAGAGGATTCCATCAGTTAACAAATAATCATAAAAATAGCTCGTGTCACACGAGGCACAACACAAAGAAGGGAGACTTACAGCCACAGGTCGCACGAAGATGATGATCGCCCCACGATACTAATCACGACCAACAAAGTCAGACGACGCGTCGCGACACGACTCAGTCAGACAAAATCCGACGAAACAAAACTCAACAGACACCACTGACCCGACAGCCTAGGTTTCCACAACCTAAGCTCCGATACCATTTATGTAACACCCCCAATCCGCTCAGGGATATTACACGCCGTAGAACATTTCCTCAAGGATCTACCAGGCTGGTAACAACATCGAACAACTCAACAATGCCTTTAAGGCTAAAATGACTTAGTAGACCGATTTGGTCTTTCAATAAATACATACAACTCAAACACAATACATGCCCATGCAGGGGTCGACTACAACACACTCCCGTACAACGGGAAAGAATACTGCAGCGGAAAATAAACTATAACTAAACCAATGACCTCAAACGGATCCTCGTGTGATTAGTATCGTTCATCTTTCATCATCCTTCGTGCCGACCCTGTGTTATGCTCCCAAACCTGAATGCAAAAACAGACATCCACCCCCCGAATACTCGGGGGTTAGCAAAACTCTACTGTTTTGCTAGTGCAAGAACAAAGTGCAAATACGAGCCATACAATTCACATTCCACGAATAACAATAACCAGGAATCCTCAAAGATCCAAACGTAAAGAAAAGTACTTCCCGAGGCAAGAGTTTGGGTAAATATTTCCAAAACCGAAAGATAACAAATAAAGGGAAACAATTTATAAAACAGTTTAAAATGCCATCGAGAGTTTTAATAGAAAACAATTTAGGATTACCGAATCCTTATCTTTCCAAAAATCAACAGGGTCACAGCCCAAAGGTTTTGTTTTCGCAAATAGAAAACCGACAACAGTTCACAGGGCCAAAACCCAAGTCACGTGACCTCAACGGACATAAAATCAATACCAACTCGTGAAGTTTTTACTCGTGAACCCAGGACTCAACCCTTTGGATTACCCTTCGAGGCTCCGTCGAACCTACCCAAGGTGAGTAAAATACGTTAACTAAATAAACACCAACCTGTGAACTTTTTACTCGTGAATCCCGGACTCAACCCATTAGAATTCCCGTCGTGGCCCCGTCGAGCCAACCCACGGTGAGTAAAATACGTTCACTAAATAAACACCAACCTGTGAAGTTTTTACTCGTGAATCCCGGACTCAACCCATTGGAATTCCCGTCGTGGCCCCGTCGAACCAACCCACGGTGAGTAAAATACGTTCACCAAATAAACACCAACCTGTGAAGTTTTTACTCGTGAATCCCGGACTCAACCCATTGGAATTCCCGTCGTGGCCCCGTCGAACCAACCCACGGTGAGTAAAATACTTCACTAAATAAACACCAACCTGTGAAGTTTTTACTCGTGAATCCCGGACTCAACCCATTGGAATTCTCATCGTGGCCCCGTCGAACCAACCCACAGTGAGTAAAATACGTTCACTAAATAAACACCAACCTATGAAGTTTTTACTCGTTAATCCCGGACTCAACCCATTGGAATTCCCGTCGTGGCCCCGTCGAACCAACCCACGGTGAGTAAAATACGTTCACTAAATAAACACCAACCTGTGAAGTTTTTACTCGTGAATCCTGGACTCAACCCATTGGTATTCCCGTCGTGGCCCCGTCGAACCAACCCACAGTGAGTAACATACGTTCACTAAATAAACACCAACCTGTGAAGTTTTTACTCGTGAATCCCGGACTCAACCCATTGGAATTCTCGTCATGGCCCCATCGAACCAACCCATGGTGAGTAAAATACATTCACCACTCGTGAATCCAGGGCGCAACCCATTGGACTCCCGCCGTGGCCCCGTCGAACCAACCCGCGGTGAGTGAAGTAATCATGCACAAATAACATATCACACCAAGGATATCCAAACAATTCACTCAGAGGCATCAAACACTTAGCAAAACACCACGTCAAACCACAATGCACCGAAATAAAACAATATACGTCCACACGCAAATACCCAGTGCATCATCAACACCAAGCATATCCATAGGATTCACATAGTCACTTACAACCCACACAATTTACAAAACACACGCGTTTGAAAGTAAGCCTTTAACGAGGCTAGCCGAATCTTTTGAAAACTCATTTCAAACAAACAAACAAACACAAATACCAAGACAATCACTAATCATCATATCCACAAAACAAGAAATGTATGGACAAGGTACTTGCCTCGAATAAGAACAATGCGGAGAATCGACCGAAATAGGTTGACACGAACCGACTACGAACCCGCCGACTCCACCGATCGACAACTCGCGGTCATAAACTACAAAGGACAATAACAACAATGAAACAAATTCCATAACACGACTCAAATCCGTTGAATTCAAATAACGAATGACGAAAGTTCAAGTATTTCCCCCAAAACGGCCAAGAACACGATTCATTCCGACAAAACATGAAAACGGAATTCCAAGTTGAAATATGGATATACAATTCATAGAATATGTTTAACAACGTCATTTAACCACAATCTATCCAACAAAAACAGATGGAAAACGAGATCGAGAACAAATCCCTCAAAAAGTCGATTCGAAGGAAATCAAGAATTATACTTCGATTCGACAAAGAACAATGGATTAAATGATGTTAAACACAAGAACACTACCAAGATTAATCATACCCATCATGAATTAATCAACAACAGGGAACGAATCGGACAAAAATGCAAAAACCCTAAAATTCAAGAAATTAGGGTTCTAAGGAGAGATTACCTTGATTCGCTGGATCAAAGGATGATATAGGATGATCAATCCATGATATGAACTCAAGAACTTCGTGGATTTGTTTTTCAACAACATGGCTTCACCTCTTTCGAAGCTCCAGCCGCAGATCGAAAAGAAAGGAAATGAAAAACGTGTGAAAATGAGGCTGCTCTGCCACATTTATGCTGGGCCGGACTAGCGTGCGCTAGGCTGCCGAGCTAGCGTGCGCTATCGGCCCAGGCCGCAATCCAGAGCCCCCACTGCCCTACTGACTCGGCCAGGTAGCGTGCGCAGCCTTCCGGTCGTAGCGCGTTACTCACGGTCAGAAGGCAGTAATGCCCGACAAGAGCGTGCGCTACTCCGCCGATCATCCCCGAGTCCAAGAACCCTCCGCCTGCCCCGACAACAGACGTCTGGGCCGCCTGATAAGGCGCTACACACCTGCCGGTTAGCGCGCGCAGCCTTCCGGCCGTAGCGTGCGCTACGCCGGTTCCTGCCGTGCTTGCCCGGCCAGTGCCCAGCACTTCCGACCGTGCCGACCGCACCTGTCCGGCCAGTGCTCAGCCGTCATGATCCGACGACTCGATTTCCGAAAACGTACGGAACGAACACGACAAAAAGCTCGCGGACAACATCGTCGACCCAAAATGAAAACATAATGCAATAATTAATCATACGCGACCAAGAAAAGGGTCGAGACAACAATTACAGATACGGATACCCATAATTTTGGGTAAATTACAAAATGGCCCAAAACGCCCGAAAATCACGATACGTGATCGAATAACCAAGCCGAAGTTCACAACACATCTAACAAAGTTAAGCGGACCTACGGGAAACTCGAAACAACAGTTTCGAACGATATTCGCAAGAATCGAACTCAAGTGCGGAAAAGTCGCTAAAAAGCACGGAACTCAACAAAACAACACCGAAACGAACTCGAATGTCAAAAAGTGTAGAATTAATCATTCTCATAATGATGAAACGGTCATGAGCGAGTCATCAAACGGACTTCCGCCGAAAAAAAAGAAATTACCGGAAATCGAAATTACGGGTATTACAGTGGATCTCCTGGTGTGGGGTCCACGACACTGTAATAACCCAATGGGATTTGGGGGTGTTACAGAAGATGGTATCAGAGAAATGGGTTGTGATATACCCTAATATATGAGTTATGTGGCTCTACCGACGCGGTAGTAGTGGGACCGTCAGGTTATGACAATCTGGACAGTCGGGTTTTGTGAGTCGTGATAGTTGAACGAGTGTATGAGTCATTCTTTGACCGAGTCATCGTCGTTAGTGAAGACTAGTATCGCAAGGCCTCGAAGCTTCGTATGACATGTGTAAGGACTCGATTCTCTTTTATGTTCATACATACATTATGTCATTAATTATACATGTTTTGTTGAAACCTATATGTAACATTCGTGTTACGATTGATTCATGATTATTTTATTGGGAGCGTGCGGGCTCTGTATTAGCTATGATTAGCATGATTGATGTGATTGTGTATATGTTGAGTGTGTATACTCGTGTTTGGCTATAGACTTAGCATTCTGGATTGGCCGTCGAGGCATATTTGAGTTATGATCATGATCGAGCGTTATTCTTTCAGTATGGAAGAAGGAATCCGAGGACATGGCAGGGGGAGTAAGGGTTGCGGAACGATCCAGAACCCAGAACCTCGTGTTTATGTGCATGCGGATATCGAGATGAATCAGAGTTCGGTCGGTGCTGTTACCTACGCGACCGATTTCCCTTCGGGACGTCATACTCGAGAAGTCGATCAGACTGAGAGTGGACACGTCGACCCTTTCTTGCTTATGAAGGGCATGATGGCCCAGATGACTCAGATGATGCAGATAATGGAGACCATGCAGGCCTCGATGGTTCGTGGTACACCGCAGCAGGGACTCCAGGTGCCATTTCATGGGCAGGCTGGGGGAGTGAGTCAGATTGTTAGCAATATCTCTCGTCAGAGGCCACCTATTTTTGAGGGTTCGTCGGAACCAGCCGATATTGTTCATTGGCTTCAACATTTTGATAAACTCTTCAACATGGTTCAGTGTCCGGAAGAGAGTAAGGTGGCAGCAGCGGCTTACTACTTGAGTAAGGGCGCTTATTCTTGGTGGCTTTATGTGAAACCCACCGATCGTGATTGTGTTTGGAGCGAGTTTAAGACTCTCATGCTAGAGAGGTATTATCTGGATCCACTTCGTGAAGCCAAGTTGTCAGAGGTTTTGAACCCTGAATCCGTCGAGGACGAGGGTGTTATTGTTATTGCTGAGAAGTTTCAGGGACTTCTTCAGTTTGATTCGTCTGTTATTCGTACTGAGGCGGATAATATCAAGTATTTTAGCAAGAGGCTAAACTCGAGGTTGAGGATACAGTTGCTCAATCATAATTGCAACTCACTTGGTGAATTCATCGAGAAAGCTCTTGGAGCAGAGCTTTTGATCAAGGAGCTTGCTCGGAAGCACCCTTCAGCTTCTTTTGGTGGGAGGACTAGGATGCCGGTTCGTTCAGAGGGACAACGGGCTCCGACATCCAAGAGGTTGTTTTCTAGTCGTCTTCGTGCTGGAAAGCATCTTCTTCTCAGACGACGAGCTCGACTGTTGTTTGTTTTAACTATGATTCAGCGGGGCATGTTAGTACTCGTTGTACGGTGCCAGCTATTGCTTGTTTTCTGTGTGGGAGGCAGGGACACCTTCAGAAATACTGCAGGAGTTCTGGTGTCAGTAAATCTCAAGGGAGCTCACGGGCCTCGAGAGATTTTGTTACTCCAGTCCGTACTTCATCCAAGGGGTCCTATCAGGCTTCAAGATCCAGATGTAAGGATAGCCAAGGAGGAGCAGCGAGTTCAGATTTGGGTCTTCCTCGAGTCGATGAGATCGAGGAGATATATGATCTGGAGGATATCGATGCGAGATACATTTGAGATGTAGCCTTAATATGTATTCTTCCTTTTATTGTTTTTCAGATTAATGTTGAACTTCATCTGTATTGTAGTATTATGGTTGTGAACCATCTGTTGTTGATCTATCTTATAACGATAGTATTTGAGAATCTTGAGATTTGAGGTCGTTGATGTGGTTTTTTTCTTTTCCTTTTGGTGTTGTACCCGAGATTTTGTGATAATCCGGGTAATTGTCCATTGTGGTTTGCAACGTCAAGTCGTGAGGACTTGGGCGTGCGATTGATATGGTCCCGAGGACTATATTTGTGCGTTGTTGTTTTCTTTTGTGGCGTGAGTCAGTGATTGCATGGGTGTCTGATGCTGATGATAACGGGGAAGTGTGCACCGATGGTTGTAGGCATGTGCAATGAGCGGCTCCCTCGGGATGTGTATGCCGGTGTTACAAGTCGTGCGGGCGGTACGGCTGTCTGGCCGATCTCTAGCGGAGGAGACATGATTCGACTGATCTCACACTTGGCTGAGTGTTTTATCGCTTAATTTTTTCGCCTTGTTTAGGCAGAGGAGACGCGGGGACCCGTGGGGTTTGCCCAGTTGCTCAGGCGAAGTGGTTGGCGTTGAGTAGTATTCCTGGAGATATTGTTTTCAGATCCCGATGGATAGTTCTTATTCCATGTTGTGTACCCTTATTTTCGGGGACGAAACTCTTTTTAAGGGGGGGAGTATGTAATATCCAGGGGTAATTTTTTTTTTTCGTTTCATTGTTGTGTTGTACGTATTTATTTGGAATTGTACAAATATTGTTGTATTATATCATTCGTGTTTATTGAGGCACGTCGGATTGTGTTTCGTTCATTCGGGTTGAGATCTAATGGAACAACTTGGTTGTCCACTTTCTTGAGCTAACGTATGTTATCTTGTGCGCTTAACGTACGTTAGGCCTTCGGATACGTTATTTTGTTTATGCTACGTACGTAATGAGAGGTAGGTAGAGGAAACCTTCCTCGGAGTCTACTTTCGGATGGTGGGTCCTGGGTATCTTTGATCCAATCGACTATTGTAGTCAATGAGTTCAGTACGTACGTTAGGATGTGAGCCTTATGTACGTTATTCATGCAGCTTGTTAACGTACGTAAATGGTTGTTGTTTACGTACGTTAGGGTCTTCATATGTTTGGTCAGTCAGTCCTGGACTAGCATTATGTACGTTAAGTTGCTGATGTAGCATACGTAATGGTCCTTACGAACGTTATGTTTGGTGTATAGCGGACGTAATGAGTTGGTCAGGTTATATATATCTTGGTTTCATATTTCATTTCTTCACGAACCAAAACCGAGTTCCTCTCCCTAGAATTGTGTAATATCCGGTATTTTTCTTTCCCTTGTATTTTCATTTTTGGTATATTTCTCGGTCATAGTGACCCTCATGTATCTTTCAGTATGTCCTTCCTGTCAACTGTTGAATTGTATTCTCGTTATTGTTCGTTGTTTCAACTTTCCTCATATGAGTTCGACTTTGTTAGATCACCATTAATTTTTGGTGACTCCAAAAATTATAAATCTTTTCAATATTATAGAACATCGAGTTAGCTTTCCAATGGTTCAAACGGTGAGTCAATCGGAGTCCGGACGAGAGTTATGGTCGTTTCGCTTTTGGCCGAGCACTTCCAGAGCCTTTCGCCGATAGGGGTCGATAGACTTTCACGCCGCATTCTCGTATGGGTATCGGTTGGCCTATCGGCCGATAGGCTGGCCGATAGGTAAATTTCTTCACATTCGAACTTCCAGAGCCTTTCGCCGATAGGGGGTCGATAGACTCTATCACGGCATTCCGTATGGGTATCGGTTGGGCTATCGGCCGATAGCCGCCGATAGGTTCTCATTGTGTTACACTATAAATGTGTTGTTTTGAGCGTGAAGCTCATTTCCTTCCCCATTTTTCCATCGCGTCGCGAGAGAGAGGTATAGAGGGGAGAGTTCTTCATCCGGGGTCGATTTTCATCATTTCTTTTCGGTTGTGAGGCTCGGATAATCAATCTAACGCGTGTTCTACGGATCTTAATACTTGAATCACTCAAGGTAATATCTCTTGAAACCCTACCTTTTTGGATAATTGGGGATTTTGGGGTTTTGTCCGATTCTTTCCGTTTCGTTGATGGATTCATGATGAATATGATTATTCTTGTTGGTATTCTTAGTTTCCCTACGGATTCATGGTATATTTCGTGATTTTTACGGAATCGAGAGGGTTCGGTTGTGGTCCGCCCTCGTTGTTGTTTGTATACGAATATACATGAATCGTAGGCGGGTTTCCGGGAGTATTCCATTTCCATAATCGTTTAGAAGTGGTTGTGATTGTGCTATTCAAATCGTTAGGTTCATTTCCGCCGGTTCCTTGCGGTCGTGTTCAACTCTTCCGTTCCGTTCGTGTCATCGTCTAATTAATCGAGGCAAGTATCCTTATGAACTTACAATCTTGGCATAGTAGTTTTGTATGAGAAATTGTATGTGTGTGTATGCTCACTACGGGTTAGACTCGATGGAGTCTCGGTAGGGGTCCACGGAGGTGTGGATCGACGAGCTTTGCTTTTAACCACTACGGGTTAGATCCGACGGGGTCTCGGTAGGGGTCCACGGAGGTGTGGATCGACGGTTAATTGTGGTGAATTTTACAAATGTGATTTGATATTGGCATTTCCGGAAATGAGTGCTTTCAAACGGTTTTCTTTATTGCATGCATTACTATAGGTGTAAGATGTAAGTTGTTCATCTGGTTACTTGTACTAGCGTAATTGCTAACCCCTCTGGGGACCCGTTTTGGGAAAATTCGTTTTATGAATTTCAGGTCAGGTTCATCGGGACGAGCGGGCGCTGGACCAGTACACGGATGATGGCCATGCGTGATGATTGTGCATAAGAGACGTCTTAATGTCTTTTTATCTTTTCATCTTTTATGGCTTTTGAACTAATAGCTGTACTCGAGTACTTAAGAGTTCTTGTTCGTCCAGATTGTATTGTTGTGTTTATGTTGTGTTGGATGATGATGTTATATTGACCGGTTGAACCGGGTGGATTGTTCTGTTTTGCGTCTTTATGACGTGGTGTTATTTTATCGTTTCTGTGAGTCGTTGTGTATGATCTTTGTTCGGCTGGTGGGTCCCATATAGGGATTCACGGCTATGTAATATACATCGGATATCTGGGGTGTTACGAGAAAATGGTATCGAGCTCTAGGTTTATGGATACCTAGGCTTGTTGGTTTATTGGGTCTTGTGGTGTTTGGTTTTGCACATCATCGTCACGCCATGATTCCTACTTACCGGTGTCCGTAAGTTTTCTTTCCTCTGTTCATTAATTCCTTGTATCGTACCCTTGATTCTCGACTTGTGATTGTTCTTTTCTTGTCGATCCTCGTATGGCTTTTGCTACTTATTTAACTCCGGATGGATGCCGGAAGAGGTCGTGGTCGCGGTCGTGGTCGTGGATGCGGCCGGGACGTGGGGCGGTGGAGCGGCCACGCCACGCTTCGAGCCGGGCAGACCGACGACCGTCATAGCCATGCTTCTTCTCGGGAGCGTGCCGATCTTGGTATCGCGGCCGTAATGCAACAAATGGTGAACCAAATGGCGGCGATAGCTCAGGCGGTTCGTAACCCGGATCGTGCCCACGCTAATCGGGCGGAGCGGATCGTTGGCTCCAAGATGTCATCAAGATGCATCCTCCTCGCTGGAGCTTCAAACCCGATGGGCTGGGAAGGGTGGATTAAGGAGATATCTAAGGTCTTCGTTGCCACTAACTGTCCCGAGGAACGTAGAGTCCCTATTGCTCAATATTTTCTCACTGGAGACGCTACGGACTGGTGGGAGGACGTTGGGCCCAAAGACCATGCTGCTTCGTGGGCTGAGTTTCAAGAGTTGATGGAGACTGAATATTGCCCGTGGCCGCCGATGTGCTCGGGTACATGCTTTTTATGATGCTCAACCACGGGATATCCCCGTAGCTCAAGCCATTGCTGATTTTAACAAAGAGTTGGGTTATGTGAAGACCCAAGTTGTCGAGGAGAGTGACAAGATTTTCCATTTCTCCAGACGGATGAAATTGCCGATCCGGGACTATATGTCGGGGCTCGTATGCACTACATTGAAGGATTATCAGAGTAGGGCCCTTGCTTATGATATGTCGGTGACGGCGAGTGAGGCGGCCCGCGAGAGTAAGAAGCAGAAGTCCGCTGGGAACTTTTCGGGCCACAAGAGTGGGGGTCGCAGAGATCCCAATCCGCTAACTTCCTCACGGCGGTGGTCCAGCCTGCTCACTGGGGTCCTCGTGGAACTACCAAAGTGCTCCTTTTCGTGATGTGAAGTGTTTCAATTGTGGTCGTACGGGCCACATCGCCGTACTTGTTTGAGCCCTTTGTCGACGTGTAATCGGGCAGTGGCCACCGGCCACAAAGCCGTCAGGCCGAGAGGGAGAAAATTCTTGGCGCCCGGGCTTCCATTCCAGCGCCTAGGGAACCAAGTGTGAATCGGATCGTTTGCTCCTCGCCTCCGCCGAGTGCTAGTCGGGAGAGGTCGGGTCAGCCCTCTAAGGGGGAGCTTCAGGTGTCGGCTCCGCCCATCCGCGTGTCTATGAGATGCGGAGAGCCGATGATCCAATGGCTACCGTGGCGATGTGTACCGTTTATATTCTTTCTCATCCTGTCGGTGTGCTTTTCGATTCCGGTGCTACGCATCTGCTCATATCTCTCGGATTGTGTGCGTCGCTTGAGTCTCGACCCTTTGACGCCTTGTGAACCCTTCATCGTTAAGCATCCTAGCGGCGATAGGATCGTTGGTGATCAGGAGGTTCGAGACAGCTCTGTACTTATTTGTGAGAGGACTTGGCCCTCTAATCTTATTGTTGTGAGTATCGAGGGTGAGGATTTGATTCTTGGTGATGATTGGCTCGAGCGGCATGGTGCGATCATGAACTACCGCACGAGGATCATCACTATGTTAGCCGAGGACGGCACCGAGCACTCTTTCGCGGGGCGAAAGAGGGGAAACCAGAAATTCGTTATTAATGCCTTGAAGGCGATGAGTCTCCTGCGAAAGGGGTGTACTGGTTATTGGTGCTATGCCTTAAAGGCGGAGGATGGTGGAGTCGAGCTTTCGTCGATTCCAGTCGTTAATGAGTTTCCTGATGTATTTCCTGACGAATTACCGGGATTGCCACCGGACCGTGAGGTTGAGTTTGCTATAGAGTTAGAGCCGGGCGCGGCTCCTATTTCGAAGGCGCCGTATCGCATGGCACCTTCAGAGATGTCCGAGTTGAAGAAGCAGTTGGGTGAGCTTCTTGAGTCGGGGTATGTTCGACCGAGCGCCTCGCCTTGGGGCGCACCGGTCCTGTTTGTGCGGAAGAAGGATGGTTCGCTACGTTTGTGTATCGACTATCGCGAACTAAACAAGGTGACCATCAAGAACAAGTATCCTTTGCCGAGGATTGACGACTTGTTCGACGATTGCAGGAGCCGCTGCGGTATTCTCGAAGATTGATTTGAGATCGGGTACTATCACCTCGGTGAGGGAGTCCGACGTGCCGAAAAGCTTTTCGGACGAGATACGGACATTATGAGTTTGTAGTTATGCCTTCGGGTTAACTAACGCTACCGGCGGTGTTCATGCAGTTGATGAACAAAGTCTTTATCGAGTATTTGGATAGGTGTGTCGTCGTCTTCATTGACGATATTCTTATTTATTCGAGGAACGAGGAAGAGCATGCCCATCATTTGCGGGTAGTGTTAGACATTTTGAGGACCGAGCAACTCTATGCGAAGTTCTCGAAATGTGAGTTCTGGTGAAAGAAGTGATGTTTTTGGGCCACGTGATTTCAGTCGAGGGAGTTCGAGTAGATCCGCAGAAAATTGAGGCGGTGTTGGATTGGGCATCGCCACAAATGTGAAGGAGGTCCGTAGTTTCTTGGGTTTGGTGGCTACTACCGTAGGTTCGCCGAGGTTTCTCAAAACTAGCTCGACCACTTACACAGCTTGCTCCAAATCCGAGAAGTTAAATGCGGACCGATGAGAGGCAATCGAGTTTTGAGGAGCCGAAAAAGCGTTTGACTTCAGCCCGGTTTTGGCATTGCCATGTGGCAACGAGGGTTTCGCCGTTTTAGCGATGCTTCGGTCGTGGTCTTGGGTGCGTATTGATGCAAAGACGGCAAGACCATTGCCTATGCGTCGAGACAGCTTGAGGCCGTATGAGCTTAACTACCCTACTCACGATTTGGAGTTAGCGGCGGTTGTCTTTGCACTCAAGATTTGGCGTCACTATCTTTTTGGCTCGCATGTCAGATTTTTACCGATCATAAAAGTCTGAAGTACATATTTACTCAGCGAGAGTTGAATATGAGGCAGAGGAGGTGGTTAGAGTTGATTAAGGATTATGACCTCGAAATCCTTTATCATCCGGGTAAGGCGAATGTCGTGGCCGACGCCTTGAGTCGGAAACCGATTGCGTTGCGAACGCTTGAGGTCCTTACGCCTCAGTCTGAGCTTCGGCGGGCTTTGATCGGGTTAGATGTTGAGGTTTTGCTGCCTGGATCTGTCGGGCAACTTTGTGCCTTAGAAATTTCGTCGTCTTTGATCGATGAAATTAAACTGAAGCAATTAGAGGATCCGATGATTACTCAAATCCGAGAGAACGTTCTTAAAGGAAAGTCTCCTGGGTTTGTGATTCACGAGGATGGCGTTTTGAGATTCCAGAGTCGGCTTTGTGTGCCGAACGACTCAGAGTTGAGGCAGAGTATTTTACGGGAGGCCCATGCTACACCTTATTCCGTTCATCCTGGTACGAGTAAGATGTACAAGGACCTGAGGAGGAACTTCTGGTGGAATGATATGAAGGAGGAAGTCGCACAGTTTGTGGCGAGATGTTTGACTTGCCAGCAGGTCAAAATCGAGCATCAGCGACCGACTGGGTTATTGCAGTCACTTCCCGTTCCGGAATGGAAAAGGGAAGATATATCGATGGATTTCGTTACGAGTTTGCCGAGATCGAGGTCGGGCATGAATATGGTATGTGTGATTGTTGATCGCCTGACCAAGTCGGCACATTTTCTGGGCATCAAGGACACTTGGGGCCCGGAGAAGTTAGCTCGTGTGTTTATTGCGCAGATCGTGAGACTTCACGGTACTCCGAAGTCTATTGTTTCGGATCGTGACGGCCGTTTTGTATCGCACTCGGCAAAGGCGGTGCATAAGGCGTTAGGTACCGGTTGTGTTTGAGTACCTCTTTTCATCCCGGTCGATGGATGGACGAACGCACTATCCAGACATTCGAGGACATGTTGCGTGCTTGTGCCCTCGATTGGAGTAGTGACTGGGAGGAGCATTTGCCATTGATCGAATTCACGTACAACAATAGTTGGCACGCTTCGATTCGGATGGCACCGTATGAGGCACTTTATGGGCGATGATGTCGATCGCCGATTTGTTGGAATGAGGCGTCCGATTTAGTCGGGACCGAGCCGGATGTCGTTTTAGAGACGAGGCGGAAGATAGAGTTAATTCGAGAACGGATGTTGATCGCCCGTAGTCGATGAAGTCATATGCCGACGTCCGTCGTCGACCTTTGGAATTCGAGGTGGGAGACCACGTTTTGCTAAAGGTGTCGCCGACGAAGGGAGTTTTTCGTTTTGGGAAGAAAGGAAAGCTGAGCCCGAGATTTATTGGACCCTTTGAGATTCTCGAGCGAGTCGGTGAATTAGCGTACCGTTTGGCGTTACCTCCAGCCTTGAGTCATGTTCATAGCATTTTTCATGTTTCCCGTTGAGGAAATATGTTCGGATCCTAGTCACGTCATCGATTATGGCGAGGTTGATATTCTCAAGATATTACTTTTGAGGAGCGTCCTTTGAAGATTTTGGAGCATCGTGAGAAACGATCGAGGCATAAGACCATCCCTTTGGTCAAAGTTCGGTGGTCGAGACACGGTGTCGAGGAGGCAACTTGGGAAACCGAGGATAGCATGCGTGCTAGGTACCGGAGTTGTTTGTTTCTTAAGTTTCGGGACGAAACTTATTTTTAGAGGGGTAGAATGTAATATCCGGTATTTTTCTTTCCCTTGTATTTTCATTTTTGGTATATTTCTCGGTCATAGTGACCCTCATGTATCTTCAAGATGTCCTTCCTGTCAACCGTTGAATTGTATTCTCGTTATTGTTCGTTGTTTCAACTTTCCTCATATGAGTTCGACTTTGTTAGATCACCATTAATTTTTGGTGACTCCAAAAATTATAAATCTTTGCAATATTATAGAACATCGAGTTAGCTTTCCAATGGTTCAAACGGTGAGTCAATCGGAGTCCGGACGAAAGAGTTATGGTCGTTTAATATTTTGGCCGAGCACTTCAGAGCCTTTCGGCCGATAGGGGGTCGATAGACTCTCCGCGGCATTCGTATGGGTATCGGTTGGGCCTATCGGCCGATAGGCTGGCCGATAGGTAAATTTCTTCACATTCGAACTTCCAGGAGCCTTTCGGCCGATAGGGGGGGTCGATAGACTCTACTGCCGGCATTCCGTATGGGTATCGGTTGGGCCTATCGGCCGATAGGCTGGCCGATAGGTTCTGCTGTGTTACACTATAAATGTGTTGTTTTGAGCGTGAACAGCTCATTTCCTTCCCCATTTTTCCACTGCGTCGCGAGAGAGAGGTATAGAGGGGGAGAGTTCTTCATCCGGGGGTCGATTTTCATCATTTCTTTTCGGTTGTGAGGCTCGGATAATCAATCTAACGCGTGTTCTACGGATCTTAATACTTGAATCACTCAAGGTAATATCTCTTGAAACCCTACCTTTTTGGATAATTGGGGATTTTGGGGTTTTGTCCGATTCTTTCCGTTTCGTTGATGGATTCATGATGAATATGATTATTCTTGTTGGTATTCTTAGTTTCCCTACGGATTCATGGTATATTTCGTGATTTTTACGGAATCGAGAGGGTTCGGTTGTGGTCCGCCCTCGTTGTTCTTTGTATACGAATATACATGAATCGTAGGCGGGTTTCCGGAGTATTCCATTTCCATAATCGTTTAGAAGTGGTTGTGATTGTGCTATTCAAATCGTTAGGTTCATTTCGCGGTTCCTTGCGGTCGTGTTCAACTCTTCCGCTCCGCTCGTGTCATCGTCCTAATTAATCGAGGCAAGTATCCTTATGAACTTACAATCTTGGCATAGTAGTTTTGTATGAGAAATTGTATGTGTGTGTATGCTCACTACGGGTTAGACTCGACGGAGTCTCGGTAGGGGTCCACGGAGGTGTGGATCGACGAGCTTTGCTTTTAACCACTACGGGTTAGATCCGACGGGGTCTCGGTAGGGGTCCACGGAGGTGTGGATCGACGGTTAATTGTGGTGAATTTTACAAATGTGATTTGATATTGGCATTTCCGGAAATGAGTGCTTTCAAACGGTTTTCTTTATTGCATGCATTACTATAGGTGTAAGATGTAAGTTGTTCATCTGGTTACTTGTACTAGCGTAATTGCTAACCCCTCTGGGGACCCGTTTTGGGGAAATTCGTTTTATGAATTTCAGGTCAGGTTCATCGGGACGAGCGGGCTGACCAAGATTACGGATGATGGCCATGCGTGATGATTGTGCATAAGAGACGTCTTAATGTCTTTTTGTCTTTTCATCTTTTATGGCTTTTGAACTAATAAATGTACTCGATTACTTAAGAGATCTTGTTCGTCAGTTGTATTGTTGTGTTTATGTTGTGTTGGATGATGATGTTATATTGACCGGTTGAACCGGGTGGATTGTTCTGTTTTGCGTCTTTATGACGTGGTGTTATTTTATCGTTTCTGTGAGTCGTTGTGTATGATGCTGTTCAGCCTGGTGGGTCCCATATAGGGATTCACGGCGCTGTAATATACCTCGGATATCCTGGGGGTGTTACAAATTGTCCCTCTGGACTTGTTCTTGATATTGATACTCTTCCAATGTGATTTTGATCATCCTAGCTTGGATTGAGACTTGAGGTTGGAAGCTTTTCTTACTTATTTGGTGTGTGGTGTTCTTCTTGGGTAAGTTTTCTTAATCTCTTGTTCTTCAAGTGATTTTCGAGTATGTTATTGTTGTGGTTGTTTTTTACTTCGTGTATTGATTGATGGATGGAGGATAGCATGATTCTTGATGAGTTTTTATAATTTATGGCTAAGAACATGATGAGTATGTCTTGAGGAGGGGTTGTTCTTGATGTTTTAGAATACTTGGGGGGTTATAATCATGTCTAGAAAGAGTTATGTTAAGATTGTTAGATGATTAACATAGCTTTGAGATGATTATTGTTGTTGGTTGTGTTCTTGGAGGATTATAACCATTTTAGTATAGAATTATGATGAATTATGTGATAATTGTCATAATCTTGCAATGGTTGATTTAATCTTGTTGATTAATCCGGATTCATGATGAATTGGTGGAGGATTATCGATTGGACATCATGTTTGTTGTGTCGATGATGTTCTTGAGGTGTTAGTGTTATATTGGTGAG
The DNA here is from genome assembly GCA_033398695.1 of Orobanche coerulescens. NCBI lineage: Eukaryota > Viridiplantae > Streptophyta > Magnoliopsida > Lamiales > Orobanchaceae > Orobanche > Orobanche coerulescens. Next base: position 60,009,064 of record CM065806.1, read on the forward strand.
ATTATCATTTTGGGATGATTAGTATAGTGTTGTTCTTAAGTGATTCTTGTTGAATTGTTTTCACAAGTGTTAAGAACATTTGATCATATTGATCATTGAGGTATTAAAGGATGTTGGAATTAATAGTTGAGAACTATGATATTCGTTTGTGGAGTTTAACTGATTCGTGATTGAATCGGGATTGTTTTTGGTGTTGCTTTTCATTGATTTTATGTTATTGAATGAATCGTATTCCATTCAAGGTTGTTCGAGTGCTTGTGATCGTCGTAGGACGCCGTTTGTCATTTCGTGGGAGGACGTTGATCGTGGAAGGGCTTTCTCGCCTTCGGTTTGAGGCAAGTTTTATACTTGTACTAGTCAATGAGATTAATGTTATCATATATGTGTATGAATGTGTTGTATCATTTCGAGACTTGGTCTCTCTATGATATTGTTGATATCAGGGGATTGTTTGATACGATACCCTTCGGCAAATTATGCCAAATGTTATTGTTGTCCGGCAAAAGTTGTTCAGGGCTTTGAGATACTCATTGTTGATGTCATTGTTGGTAGCCGGTTCGCAGTATCGGCGTATTGATTGTTGTTGTTGATATTGATGTCGGTTTAAGACATTGTTGTGATCATTGTTATTGATATTAGTATTTTGCTATTGATGCTATAATTGGCCGAGTGAAGGCATTGACGTGTTCGAATATTATCTCCGTCGTCGGTAACCGATTAAAGGCACCGGTACATCTGTTCTAATTGTTTCGTTGTTATCGATTGGCTATTTTAAGGCAATCGAGGTATTGAATTGGATTATCGAGGACATTTCCCATCCGTTGTATCATTGTTACCGATTGGCCGTTCTAAGGTAATCGATATATTGAATTGGATCTGTCGAAGACATTTCCCATCCGTTGTATCGTTGTTATCGATTGACCATTCTAAGGTAATCAATGTATTGAATTGGGATTGTCGAAGACATTTCCCATCTGTTGTATCGTTGTTATCGATTGGCCGTTCTAAGGTAATCGATGTATTGAATTGGGACTGTCGAGGACATTTCCCATCCATTGTATCGCTGTTATCAATTGGCCGTTCTAAGGTAATCGATGTATTGAATTGGGACTGTCGAAGACATTTCCCATCCATTTTAGCATTGTTATTGATTGGCCATTCTAAGGTAAACGATGTATTGAATTGGGACTGTCGAGGATAGTTCCCATCCGTTGAGTCATTGTGATCGATTGGCCACTCCAAGGTAGTCGAGTTATTTGAATTGGGACCGCCGAGGACGGTGCCCATGTTGGAAAGTAAAACGCAGCGGAAGCGAAGTTTGGGAAAATATGATTATAGCGTTTTACGCATCTACGAGCATTAGATCTATTTAGGCATGCTAATTAATTAATTACTAAGACTAACAAGCAATTTAAATATTATTTATTATTTATTAATTAAATATGTTGATTAATTAAAATATCCTAATCTAGATCCAAGATCATAGAATATTACCTTTTGAAGCGGTTGGTTATTTCCTTCTTGATCGCCTTGTATTTCTACCTTCAGATCTTCTAGAGTATGATCCGCCTTGAACCGGACGTTGTGTGGGCAACGAGCTACCGGAACTTGCTTGGACACCTATGGATCGGCCGAAACAACTTTGATATGTGATCACTATATTTTTCTTTGCTCTCTAGTATTTTATGAACACTCTTAGCAAATTAATTGTGTTATCTAAATTGTAGAATCAAAGACACAAGTCTAGATCCACAATTAAACACAAGAGGAAAAAATTGATCACACAATCTCACCAAGCATGTACAAAAAGGCCAACACCCCATAATGTCCTATTTATAGGCTCTTGGACTACTACTAGGGATCTAAAGGAGGATTATGGAAGGACTCCCAATTAATTCACCTTACCTTATTAGGACTCTTCCTAATATATGGTGAATCAATTAATATCAACTTAGTCCACTAAAAAGTTGATATTGCACTTCCTACCAAAATCCCAAATTACGAAATTGGGCTCCTTATTAAATATATTATTTCCCGTGTTTAAGATATCGAATGTCCATTAATTAATTATAAGCTACTGACAGCTTTAATTAATTAATATCTTATCCAAGAGTAGTACCACTCGAACCTTATTATTATATCGGAATTAAATCCACTGCAGGTTTAATATAATAATCATTATCGAGCTCCTCAAGGGGACATCATCAACCCGCACGAGTCGGGACACGATTTCTAGTAATAATAATAATTGTCGTATAAACAATATTATTGCCCAAGATACGAGGCTTATTGAGTCGATCATTTTGACTCTCACCTATGGTAAATCAAAGCAATAATTATTATAAATACACAATTAAATATTATATACTTAGAATTAAGAAATAATAATTATCCGAGATTTACGTTCTTCTTACAACAAGATGTAAGACACTATCTCACCTCGATCTGTTCAACGTATGCAAATACGCTAATGTATGCTAATAGTCAAGACCAACTATACTCAAGCATACACTACAACCCTTTATATAATTTGTCTAATAATTATATAGGTTGTGAACTATTATATTATTTTATAAGGCACCGATAATGTGATCTTCCGTGTGACACCAACACACCACATTATCTACAATATAAAATAATTAGACATTTCATTTGCATAACCATAACGTGAATTAATATGCAAAACATGTGATTAAATATAATTAATATCCTCATAGGTAGTAATAGGAATTTAGGTAATACAAGCATAAAGTATGCTTTGCAGATACAATCCTAACAATCTCCCACTTATACTCAAAGCATGCTTTTAAGTATACTACTCTATTACATAGTCTCTCATTTCTCCCACTTATACTCAAAGCAATGCCGCCATACACCGTAATCCCATTCCTTCCACATGCCTTTCAAAACTTTTGAAGGTAGGCCTTTCGTGAAAGGGTCGCAAGATTATCTTCCGATGCAACCCTCGGCTACAACTACGTCTCCTTCCTTTACGAAGTGTCGTATGATGTGGTACTTGCGGTTGATATGTTTACTTGCTCGATGGGCTCGTGGTTCCTCGAATTTGCGATCGCACCAAGATTATCACAATAGAGTGTAATACCCTTTGGCAAATTGGGAATCACATCTAAGTCCCGCAGAAGTACTTGAGCCACACCGCCTCCTTGTCGCCTCGCAGGCCGCCACGTACTCGGCTTCCATGGTAGAGTCCGAGATGCATTTCTCGCTTCACACTCCTCCAACTAATGGCTCCACCTCCCGTGCTAAACACATAACCCGAAGTAGACTTGGACTTTTCTTTGTCCGATGAAAATCGAGTCAGTGTAACCCACCTAAAGCAGTCGTCGATTGATATACAAGCATGTACTCCTAGTCCTTCTCAGTACTTGAGTATGTGCTTGACAAAGAATCCAGTGTCACAGTCACGGGTTCGACCGATATCTAGCGACCATGCCCACGGCATGACAGATATCCGGTCTAGTGCAAAGCATAGCATACATGAGACTTCCCACGGGATGCATAAGGAACCATCTTCATGTCATCTATCTCCTTTTGTGTCTTAGGACACATGTTCTTAGATAGTTGAATTCCATGTCCTGTAAGGTAGAAAACCTTTCTTGGAATTCTCCATGCTAAAACGCTTCAAAGATCAGTATCGATATAGGATGCAGGATAAGCACAACATCCTCTTCTTCCGATCACGAAAGATCCCGATTCCAAGGATGTGTCCCGCTTCTCCTAGATCCTTCATATCGAATCGCCAGACCATACCCGTACGTCCGACAATTCCTTCACGTTGTTTCCAATCGAAGGATATCGTCCACATACAAGACAAGAAACACCAACACGTTTCCATCGCATTTCTTATACACACAACTCTCACTCGGACATTGACGAATCCATATGACTGGACTACTTCACAAACGAGTGTTCCAAGATCTAGATGCTTGCTTAAGTCCATAAATGGATTTCTTAAGTTTGCACACCAAGTGCTCTTCTCCTTTAGCAATGAATCCCTCGCTTGGCGCATATAGATTTCCTTGTCTAGACTCCCATTCAAGAATGCAGTCTTGACATCCATCCGCCAAATCTACAGATCCAAATGCGCGGCTATAGCTAAAAGAATCGGATTGACTTAAGCATGGCTACCGCGAAAAGGTTTCATCATAATCGATACCCTCTTCCGAGTGTAACCTTTGCAACAAGCCTCGCTTTGAAAGTTTCAACCTTCCCGTCACGTCCTTTCTTTCGCTTGTAGACCCATTTACTCCCAATGGCTTGTACACCATCGTAGCTCTACTAGCTCCCACACTTGATTGGAATCCATAGATCCCATTTCGATTCCATTGCTTCTTGCCGTGAGTCGCATCTTTATCTTGGATTGCCTCCTTATAGGTCCAGGGAACCGATTCATCTTCGTCTCGGGATTGAGTCCGAAGACTTTCCCACGCCTATGAATCGCTCGGCCGACGAACAACCCTCCCACTACGACGAGGTAAATCCCGAGTTGGTGTAAAAGTTTGGAATCGATACGTGGTGCGGTGTTAGTTGGCGCTTGTACGATTGGTATAGACGGAGTCTCGCCCTCGCCTCTTCCGAATTATTTCACTCATGGGCTTGTGACTAATCATATAATCCTCTTCCGTAAATCGGGCATTGGTGCTAACAATGACCTTCCGATCTGGGACTATAGAACAAGCCACCTTTCGTTCCTTAGGATATCCCACAAACACTCGTATTGCACGAGATGCCAACTTATCGACTTCCTTATTCAGCACATGTGCCGGAGTACCCCAAATCCGAACATGTCCTAGAGGCTTACGCCCACTCCACGATTCTGTGGGTGTTTTTGGAATCGATTTCAAGGCACCAAGTTTAGAATGTACGCCATTGTTTCTAAGGCGTATCCCCAAAACGAAATAGGTAAATCCGAGTAACTCATCATTGATCTAACCATTTCCAAAAGAGTCCTATTCCTTCTTTCAAGAACACCATTTTGTTGTGGAGTTCCCAGCGGTGAGTGGGACGAAATCCCTCATTTGCCAAGAAATCCAAAACTCTCCACTAAGGTATTCGCCACCACGATCAGATCGTAGTGACTTGATACTCTTCCCATGACGCTTCTCCGTTTCAGCCTTGAAGTCTCCGAACTTGTCAAAAGCTTCACTTACGTCGCATCAAAAGATGTATCCATATCTCGAATAATCATCTATGAACGTGATGAAATATTCGAAACCTCCCTAGCCTGGATATTCATTGGACCACATACATCCGTATGAACCAATTCTAACACATCCCGAGCACGGTTTCCCTTGGTTTTAAAAACCCTTTTGGTCATCTTACCTTCCAGATGATTCACAAATTGGAAATGACTCAACTTGGAGATCATCCAATGGGCCATCATCTACCAATCTTTGAATCCTTCTAAGGTTTACATGTCCTAACCGTAAATGCCATGTATATGTTTGGTTTATGCTTGAAGGTTCTTTTCTCTTTAGGTTTAGACAAAGAGTTAAGTGATTTATACATAGGAGTTTGTGCAGCATTAACAATATATAGTCCATCATTAAAAGTACCTCTGCAAATATATTCACCGCTTCTTTTCTTAATAATGACATCATCATCAAAAGAAACTGAATAACCATCGCATTTTAATTTAGAAACTTAAATTCATTCTAAAATCTGGTACTAATAATACATTATTCAGAACTAATAATTTATCATTAATCTTCAACTGCACGACTCCCACCGCAATGTACCATAAGCCCGGAATAATCGCCCGATTGATGGTAATCTCGCCCGCACTAAGCCGCTTGGTTACACGAAAACCATGCGAGTCAAAGCAAACATGACTGGAGCTGAATCAACTATCCACGAAGTGGAAGAACAAGCCGCCAAACATGTTTTGACTACTAGTGCACGAGACATACCTTTCTTAAGAGCAGGCGATCGCTTTAAAATGTCCTTTCCGACCGCACTTGTAGCACTTTCCCTTTGGCTTTTGTTCGCCCGGGGTGAGGAGCCTTGCTTTTCACCTTGAGGGCTGCCACTTGCTTCCGGCCGACCTCGCTTCTTCTTCTTTCCCCATTTGGGTTTGGAGGAAGTCGCACTTGCTGCCGCAAGAATTTGATGATAACCTTGTTTGAAGAGACCTTCAGATCAAGCTCGGAAGTTCCGCCAAACTATATGTCCTACGGTTCATATTGTAGTTGAGGCGAAACTGCTCAAAGCTTCTAGGTAAGCCGCCTAAGATAATATCGACTGCGTTTCCGCATCGATAGTAGCCCCAATATGCTCGGGCCTGCTCAAATGAGACATCATTTTTAGAACATGATCCTCATCGAGTCCCTTCGGACATTTGGGTTGTCATCAATACCCTCATAGCATTTTGTCTAGCCGCCCGGCTCGATGACCAAACATCTCGGTGAGACTTTTCATCATTTCGCGGCCGAACCCATCGTCGATGCCGATGCCGCAATACATTTGTCGGTGAAGCCAAAATGTAACAATGAGCCATCTCATCGAGACTTTTTCCATTTCCGAATTCCGCCAACTCTTCGGGAGTGGCATCCGGTTCACGGTTCTAGAGGGCTCTCCTCGATTAAGACAAACTTATGCCCCTCAAAGATCGGGACAATGTCAAGATTTCTTTTCCAATCGGCAAAGTTAGTGCCATCTAGTTTATTTTCTTTGAGAATAACAACTAGTGGATTGAAAGACATCCGAGAATAAAAATTAAAACATTCATCACATAATGCATAGCAAAATATATCGAAAAACCTCAAAAACACAATATATATGCTAGCAACCAACACCTCAAAAAATCCGCACATGCAAGCCACGATCGTGTGGACGTTTACACATACATTTTTCAAGTAGAGTTTTACGTCTTTAATTTTACTATCTAGTCAAATTACGTTATGACAAGTAAAATTAATAGTTGGTTCCTCTTGGCCATGTATTAATTAACATAGACTCCGATGGGGAGCTTATTAATTAATACACCTAAGTGAACACCATAATTTAACATCCTTAAAATATTATCTTTTAAATAATAGTCCTACAGATGGAGAGGTCCTATCATAAAAAGTAATATTTACCTTATGTTATCATTTTGAAATTTAAAACTAGTGAACCTATAATTAGCACATCCGATATGGAGGAAGACTCTAATGTCAACGCGCATGCTAATTACTTCACAATTTAAATTAATTATGGAGGCCAATTTGATTTTAATTAAAATAAAAATCAATTTAATCACTTAGTTATTTTAGCCTTAAGGTTTTTAATTTTCTCGTCCTAACATGCAAGGAAACATATCACGCATACATCCATACATGCCATACATCAAAACAATAAAACCAAAAATAAAGCATGGATAATTAATTATCCAATTATCATGGTCTTCTTCCTTGAGTTGAATCCGAGAAAATCTTCGGCTCGATCTCTCCCATGAATCAAGCATCTCGTCGCTTCTCCTACGGGTCGTGGATTTTCAAAATATTAAAATTTTACTTTTATGCAAAATTAATTACATAAAAAAATTTAATTTTAAATCCCGACTTCCAATGTGAGCAACGAACCAGCAAACGGACCGGACCAAAATCGATTTACCGGCCGAACCAAAGCCCGGCCGGGCGGACCGTCAGCTACAGCTCGCTGGCTCGGCCGGCAGTGCCTCTGTCGGCACTTCATTGCCAGCTGGCCAAAGATCCCGGCGATTCTGCTCGCTCTATTTCTTCGTGATCCCGTCTTTTCCGAATTCGATTACAATTTTATACGAAATAAAATACATCGAAATTACATCAAGATTACACGAAAAATAAAACCACCTAGAACTACCCGCGGATTTTCTCACGGAAAACCATTACATGCCTCAAAAACGGCCAAACCAACAATTGCATAATTAATAAAAATAAATAAATAAATGCACCATTCATATAAACCATGATAATTGGATCATATCACTGCAAGAATACATCTAGCAAAATATTCCAACATCAAAATATATGAATATTTAAATTGCTATCAATTAATCACTAAAATTAATTAAAATAGCAAAAGCCAAAAATCCGCTCCGATACCAATTGTTGGAAAGTAAAACGCAATGGAGCGAAGTTTGGGAAAATATGATTATAGCGTTTTACGCATCTACGAGCATTAGATCTATTTAGGCATGCTAATTAATTAATTACTAAGACTAACAAGCAATTTAAATATTATTTATTATTTATTAATTAAATATGTTGATTAATTAAAATATCCTAATCTAGATCCAAGATCATAGGATATTACCTTTTGAAGCGGTTGGTTATTTCCTTCTTGATCGCCTTGTATTTCTACCTTCAGATCTTCTAGAGTATGATCCGCCTTGAACCGGACGTTGTGTGGGCAACGAGCTACCGGAACTTGCTTGGACACCTATGGATCGGCCGAAACAACTTTGATATGTGATCACTATATTTTTCTTTGCTCTCTAGTATTTTATGAACACTCTTAGCAAATTAATTGTGTTATCTAAATTGTAGAATCAAAGACACAAGTCTAGATCCACAATTAAACACAAGAGGAAAAAATTGATCACACAATCTCACCAAGCATGTACAAAAAGGCCAACACCCCATAATGTCCTATTTATAGGCTCTTGGACTACTACTAGGGATCTAAAGGAGGATTATGGAAGGACTCCCAATTAATTCACCTTACCTTATTAGGACTCTTCCTAATATATGGTGAATCAATTAATATCAACTTAGTCCACTAAAAAGTTGATATTGCACTTCCTACCAAAATCCCAAATTACGAAATTGGGCTCCTTATTAAATATATTATTTCCCGTGTTTAAGATATCGAATGTCCATTAATTAATTATAAGCTACCGATGACTTTAATTAATTAATATCTTATCCAAGAGTAGTACCACTCGAACCTTATTATTATATCGGAATTAAATCCACTGCAGGTTTAATATAATAATCATTATCGAGCTCCTCAAGGGGACATCATCAACCCGCACGAGTCGGGACACGATTTCTAGTAATAATAATAATTGTCGTATAAACAATATTATTGCCCAAGATACGAGGCTTATTGAGTCGATCATTTTGACTCTCACCTATGGTAAATCAAAGCAATAATTATTATAAATACACAATTAAATATTATATACTTAGAATTAAGAAATAATAATTATCCGAGATTTACGTTCTTCTTACAACAAGAAGACACTATCTCACCTCGATCCTGTTCAACGTATGCAAATACGCTAATGTATGCTAATAGTCAAGACCAACTATACTCAAGCATACACTACAACCCTTTATATAATTTGTCTAATAATTATATAGGTTGTGAACTATTATATTATTTTATAAGGCACCGATAATGTGATCTTCCGTGTGACACCAACACACCACATTATCTACAATATAAAATAATTAGACATTTCATTTGCATAACCATAACGTGAATTAATATGCAAAACATGTGATTAAATATAATTAATATCCTCATAGGTAGTAATAGGGAATTTAGGTAATACAAGCATAAAGTATGCTTTGCAGTATACAATCCTAACAGCCCATCCCTGAGTTATTATTGTCGTGTTGGCCGACTCAAGGCAGCACCCTATTATTCTTGTGAATTCAGTAATTTTGTGATTGTTGTCGGTTGTGATTAATGGTATTTGGAGGTTAGTCTCGGCTAGTGCTCGATGGGTAAGTCTGGGGCTTGAACCTTCGCAGTTGGTTTCCCAGCACCTGCAATTCAGCAGGTCACGGTCATTGGATGATCGCATTGTGATACGGCTTCGTGCCGTGGCTTCGGCCCTTATTGTGATACGGCTTCGTGCCGTGGCTTCGGCCCTCATTGTGATACAGCTTCGTGCCGTGGCTTCGACCCTCATTGTGATATGGCTTCGTGCTGTGGCTTCGGACCTCATGTGATACAGCTTCGGGCTGTTTTGGCTTCGGGCCATTGTGATGATTGGCAGCTTCGCCTGAATGGTTTTTAGACCATTGTGATATTCTGGCAGCTTCGGCCGAGGGGCTTTTAGGCCATTGTGGTGTATTGGTATTTCTGTTGGAGCCTTTGGGCATTGTAATTCGTATTTTTTTTTAAGCTCTGGTTTGGTTTACCTTCGGATAGTTCATTGTTGTGTCTTATATTGATGATTCGCCGTTGGGCACTTGTGTTCTAACCTATTGAGCAGGTACCGATCGTATGCCGTGGGCATAGTATTTCACAAATGCTCGATTCTTACTTTGGCTTGTGAGCATCTCGTATTACCATTGTTGTACTGTTTATTCTGTCATTGGATGCATATCATGTCGTACATGTATTTGATATCCATTATCTGGATGACTGACCCCGTGGGGGCGGAACATGTTTTCATGTTTTAGGTGTTTGCGAAGAGACAGTTGAGACACAGGGGCATGACGATGGCGACGAGGCATGCGAGCGTTACTAGTCCGAGATGTTTTGGTGTTCATGTCGGTCAGACAGTTTGGAGTACTCCAGTTTCGTCAGTTGTTGTCATTATTTTATTATCCGAGCGAGGCTTGTGGATGTTGTTGTATTTTTATTTTGACCATGTAGGCTTATTCTTGTCGTTGAAATTCCATATCGGAATATTATGTCGGATGTCATAGTAGGGACTGTGATTCCCCTTTGGTCAGTTTGTTGTTTTTTTTTTTAGTCGTGTCGGCCTGGTGGATCTCCTGGTGTAGGGTCCACGGCACTGTAATAACCCAATGGGATTTGGGGGTGTTACATGCGCTAGCAGTTCAGTTTGAATGACTTTTTGCGTCTTCGACTCCTTTGTTGCTTTGTTTTGCTTTCTTGTTGTTTTGCTTTGTTTAACAACTAATCATCAAAACTCGATAATGAATATTTGGAATAAAATATTCCAACAATCTCCCCATTTTTGATGATTACAAAACAACACCTTTAAATGGGATAAACCTGCAAAATGAAATATATATAAATACAAACACATAAATTTTTCGACTTTGTCCATTTTGTTAGTTTCCGACTCCCTTCTTTTCTTTTCTCCTTTTCAACTTTTTCTTATTTTTTCAACTTCTTCTTTTATTCCATTTTTCTCCCCCTTTTTGTTATCAGCAAAAAGTTTATAAATGATACCAATTTATGATAGAAATTATGATTAAATATGCATAAAGGGTAAACTCCCCCGGATAAATATATCTCCTCATTAAAAATATAACAACTCCCCCTGAGTAAAATATTAATTTTGAAAATATCAATGATAAAGAAACCAATTGATGAAATATTTAATTTTGATTTTGGGGGACCCAACCGATAGTTGGTTTTTCTTTTGGAACATAGACGATATTTGAAATAGTGGTTCCTTTAGGAATCCAAATCTTTTTAGTTTTTATCGTCCGACATGGGCTTTTCCAATTTGAAATATGATGCCCAATTTTTAAACATTTGTCACAACGGGGTATTTTTAAATTTAAGGATTCATTTTTAGTATGCGGTTTGAATCCTATCCTCTGTTTGTTTAAAGTATATTTTTGAACCGAAAGCATTTGTTCAAATTTATCGTTTCCGCAAGAAAATTTCTTTGTTAAAACCTTGAGTTCGTCTTGAACTTTGAAAAGATCATTCTTTAAATGATTTTCAATATCAAGACAATGAGAATGATCGGTTTCAATGAATTTCCCTTTTTCAAGAATTTTGGAAATTTCGGTTTCCAGTAATTTATTTTTATATTGGAGGGATTTGATTTTGGATAAAGCATTTGGAAAATCGGTATGCAATAATTCAAATGCTTCAAATAATTCATCGTAAAAATTACTTACTTGGCTTTCGACGTCGCTTTCGCCGAATGAACTTCTAGCCATAAGAGCGAGGTTATTTTGGATATATTCATCATCGTCGTCTTCGTCACTCCATGTGGCAATTAAGACTTCCTTCTTTGAAGTTGATGCTCGGAAATTCTTTGGAAAGTGGCCTGGTTTACCACAGATTCAAGAGCTGTTGTCGAATTTCTTAGATTCGCCCGATTTTATGTCTTTCTTTATCCGGTTCAATAAGTTTTGAAACTTATTAATATTCTTGGCATAATATGCCGATTCTTCGTCACTTTCGTCGCCCGGGATTTCTTCTTTGCAAGACATCTTAGCTTTCAGAGCTATTGATTTGTCTTTCGACTTCGGCTTTGCATTTCGAGATTTAAAGGACTATCTCGTAATTTATTAGTGAACCAACGAGTGCGCTAAAGTCGAGCGTATTGAGATCTTTAGATTACATGATCGCCGTCACGGTGCTGTCCCATTCGCTAGGTAGTGATCGTAAGATTTTTTTGACTTTCTCACTACTTTATAGTAGTTTTTCGAAGGAAGCTAGTCCATTGGTGATGACCAAAAATTGGTCGTGCATGTTGGTGATGGACTCATCACCCTTCATCATGAATAACTCGTAGTCATGGAGAAGCATATTAATCTTCGTCTCCTTGACTTGATTTGTGCCTTCGTGTGTGATTTCTAACATCTTCCAAATCTCTTTGGCGCTATCACAAGAGGATATCCGGTTGTGTTTGTAGCGACCACTTTTCAAAAATAATAATTCTTCTAATTTTAAGAAGAATAAATAAAATTTTACAGCGGAAATACATTTTTCAAAAGACAAATTTTAATAATCGCAGGTAATATTCTCAAGTCACCATTAAATAAAAACATACTTCGACGTGAAATTAAAACAAATCGAACACTTGTTCATAAAACATAGTTTGAGAGAAATAACATTAAATAAATAAATATCTAATCATAGGCTTGATCATCCCACTCTCAATCGCATGCCACATCGAGCTCCTCAACCTGAAAGGGGTTAAATAGTGGGGTGAGCTTCCAACTCGTTCAGTGTAGAGAGTACGCAATATATCTACGTTAATTACTAAATATATTAGCAAGTATAAGCAACATGACTGATAAGTTATGAAGCCCGTCGGCTAGCCCGAAGGCTTTATGCACAATTAAGTGCTTCTGACTGATTTGCACATTTAAGTGCTTCTGACTGATTTGCACATTTAAATGCTTCTGACTGATTTGCACATTTAAGTGGTTCTGACTGATTTCACGTGCACATATAAGACAATATATAAAGTAATTAAAATAAACAAAAGCGTAACAAATCCCCACACCTGGATAAAATGTAGTTCTTGAACTTGAATATGATGAAGATGCTTGACTCGACAATCTTAGGCCCGTAAATTCTTGTTATTATCTACAAATAATAATAATAATAATAATAATCTATTATTATTACATGACCGAAAATTAAATTGTAAGTGAATAATAATAGTAAATAAAAAAGGCAACATGTTAAAAGCTTGGCCGAAAGGGGCTGATTTTAAAATATTGAATCTGGCTGGTGCGAATTAAAAGGATTAGAAAATTCAGGGACTGAAATTGAATACACTGGAAAGTTGATTGGGGTCAAATCAAGAAGTCTTGAATACGAAGGACTCAATTGAAAACCCCTAAAAAGAGCTGGGTATAAAAACCCTTCTCTTCCTCATGGGTCGGCTAACATAATACTCACCCTCACCTCTCCTCTCTCTCGATTTCTCTCATCTGTTCTCAACTCTCTCTCTCAAATTATCACTACTGGAAAATTTCTACCCACTCTTTAACATACTCTCTCTCTCACACACACACACACATACACACACACACACACGACCGAACACACACACAAACAGACCTACACAACCAAACACACACAGACGCGCGCGCGCGCGCACACACACACACACACACATATATATATATATATATATATATATGTACACTTAAACGGGCCGAATGAAGAAGGAAATTGAGGAAATTGAGAATGGTTGGACGAGCAGTGACCAGGACGGACGGCTACAACGTAGGGTGCAGCGGATCAGCGGGCGATGCGGTGGATTCATTGGCCACAACACTAATATTGGATCGGACAGATTTAAGGGTGATAGGGATTTGGGGTTTTCTTTCTTGTTCGGCTGAGTTGACGGCGAGTCAGGTAAGGATTCAGTGGAAATGGGGTGAACGAAATTTTTTGGGTCGAATCCTGACTGAAGTGTTTGAGTCGGATACATCTGAATAGCATCGGTTTCAGGCCTATTCAGTAGCAGGTTTCTATATATTCTTTTTTTTATTGTTGTGTAATGGAACAGAAGGAAAATTACCTGTTTACGTTTGTGGTGTATTTCTGGACAAGAAAATGGCGATGACAAGTTCTTGTGAATTTGTGAGAATGACTCAGTAGACCGATTTGGTCTTTCAATAAATACATACAACTCAATCACACTACATGCCCACGCAAGGGTCGAATACAACACACTCCCGTAGAACGGGGAAAGAATACTGCAGCGGAAATAAAATACAACTAAACAAACACGACATCATACGGGTCCTCGTGTGATTAGTATCGTTCATCTTTCATCATCCTTCATGCCGACCCTGTGCTATGCTCCCCAAAACCTGAATGCAATACAGACATCCACCCCCGATTACTCAGGGGTTAGCAAAATTCCACTATTTTTCTAGTGCAAGTACAAAGTGCAAAATACGAGTCATACAATTCAAATTCCAAGAATAATAATAATCAGGAATCCTCAAAGATTCAACCATAACGAGAAATACTTCCCGAAGCAAGAATTTAAGTACAACTTTCCAAATTCGAAAAATCACAAATCAAGAGAAACAATTTGTAAAATGATTCAAAAATGCCCTCGGGAGTTTTAACAGAAAACCATTTAGGATTATCGAATCATTCCCTTTCCAAAATCAACATGGGTCACAGCCCAAAGGTTTTGTTTTCACAAATAAAACCAACAACAATTCACAAGGTCAAAATATACATCACGTGTCCTCGACTGACATAAAATCAACACAGCATAATCATCCAAAATACGCAAATCTCGATCACACAAATGTAACACCAACTCGTGAATCCAGAGTGAAGTCATAGATTCCCTCGAGGCCTCAACGGACCCTCCTGAGGTGAGCAAAACACATTCACAGATCATATAATCAAACTCGTGAATCCAGAGTGAAGTCATAGATTCCCTCGAGGCCTCGACGGACCCTCCCGAGGTGAGCAAAGCACATTCACAAATCATATATCACACCGTGAGCACATGCCACATCACATCACACTCATGCCATCGTGATCACTTGCCACGTCATCTCACAGTTGGATCAATCACTTGTTGTCTCCTGACCATATGATCGCATGCCATATGTCACCGCATGTCTTATCATCTCACGGTTGGATCAATCACCTGTTGCATCCTGACCACATGATCCCAAGCCATGTGTCACCGTAGATTGTCTTAGGCTCTCACGTTGGATCAATCACTTGTTGCATCCTGACCACATGATCACATGCCATGTGTCACCGTAGACCTTCGGCCATATCCACACATTCACAAAAATAACATATCACACCAAGGATATGCAAACAATTCACCCAAAGGCAACAAACACAAGGCACGACATCATTGTCAAATCACAGCGTACCGAAATGAGATAATATATGCATATATATTATCAAAGCACAACAACACCACCAAGCATAGTCATAGGGTTAACTTAACCATTCATGAGACGCAACATTCACAAAACACACGCGTTTTGAAAGTGAGCCTTTAACGAGGCTTAGCCCAAATCTTTTGAAAGTTCATTTCAAACAAACAAACAAACATACCAAGACGATCACCAATCATTATATCCACAGAACAAGAATTGTATGAACAAGGTACTTGTCTCAAATCCAAAGCACGCGAAGCAACAGGAAAGCTCGACCGGAAACCCCCGAATCTTCCAACTAGGTCGAAAACACAAGAACAACTTAATCACTATAAGGTCGATCGCAAGGAAGATGCAAAACACACGAAATTCTTAACAAGAATTCGTAGAGACAAAGGATCAGACACTTGGGGCTCAATATTTCCCAAAGAATATCAAGAACATCATCTGAACCCGAATACGGTAAGAAATACAATTCAAAACATGGGTAGAGAATCAATACAACCGATTGATTATATACAACATCACGATTCATGAAGAACAACCTGAATCTTGAAGATTCACGAAATATAAAGGAAGGGTTTACAAGATGATTACCTCGAATCAAAGACGAAGAACACGGATTGATGTTGTTAATCAACACCAAGAACTCAAGAAAGATGTAAACTTGGAGTTACAAGATCCCAAAATCACCCTCCGATCACCACGAGTCGCCACAGCCGCGGAGGAAGGAAGAGTGAAAATGACGAACACGGTCAACCCCGGGGTATATAAAGCCGCGCCTGCATTACGCACGTTATACACAAAGGATAACGTACGTTAAAGGTATTACGTACGTAAGACATGAAATATTACGTACGCAATCGATGCCCAAAACCTCCTGTTCGAAATAACGAAGACCATTACGTACGTTACGGCAAGGGCTTAACGTACGTAATACACACAGTTAACACACGTTAGGGCCAACACATAGCGTGCGCTATCGACGGCCAGAACTCACTGTCTGAACTGGAATACCCCTTACGTACATAATGAGAAGGCTTAACGTACGTAAGGCTCAAGATGATAACGTACGTTATGCACATAGCATAGTGTACGTAAGTCACTTGGCAGTCCCAGAATTGCTAAGTTCAGCTCGACAAGTACAAGCGCGACGAAACCGCGAAACAACAACACGAGACAAGGACATACATATGAAGAGTGCACAGCGACAAACTCAAATGTTAAAAGAAATTATAATTCCGACTACCCGAAGGTTCGGAATAACGACAACGAAACTAATTACCCCAAACTTTAGGAAATTACAAAAACGGCCCAAAACAGCCGAAACACACGATACACGATCAAAACACTAAGACAAAGCTCGTAACACGTATAACAACGTTACATGAACTTATGAGAAATTTGAAACAACAATTTCGGACGAGATTCGTAAGAATCGAACTCAAGTGCGGAAAAATCGCTTAAGAACACGGAACACAATAAAACGACACGAAAACAAACTCGGATGACAAAAAATGTAGAATTAATCACTCTCGAAATGACGAAACGGTCACAATAGTCACCAAGATGGACTTCCGCAAAAAAAAAAAAGAAATTTACCGAAAATCAAAAATCACGAATATTACAAATATTACGACTAAAGCTGCATGATAAGAAATTGTAGTAATGGGGAAATTTAAACTAATTCATAAAGTCACGGCATGACTGCATAATAAACACAATCTATAAAAAAAGGCCTCAAGTTATGTAAAATCGATGTTGCTCAACCTCATATGTTTGTATATTTTACACAATCACTACATACAGGCGCATGAAAATATATTGACCAAAAATAATAAAGAGGTAAATCTGAAACCGACACGGGATTGAACATACACAGCAATATGTGTGTGAAGTGACATCACTATCGGTATAGATAGCAATTTTGCAATGGCGAGAGCTCCAAATACCTGCAAACACGACATGTAGGGGAAAAAAATCAAAAGACGCAACACGGATTGTGGAAAAAAAAGCAGCCAAAGAATCAAATTGTAAGGAAAAAAATACCATAATGTCAGGAGATGATGCATGGGAACGACTGAGATTATTCTTGGGCTGAATGCTCGCAATCTTCATCCTCAAAGTAATGATATACTAATAGGAAAACAAAAACAAATAAAATCCTTACCCTAACTAACCATCAAACATAAAGTAAGCAGTGTTAAAGAAAATGCAAACAACTGGATATTCATGGCCTCAAATAAGAAAATGCACACATATGAAATAACACGATAAGAATGAGTCAGAGAGCAAAAAAAATATTGGCAAAGCGTTTTCTGAAACGAACAAAAAGTAATGGAACTAAATTTCAGTTCCTAATTAGTCTTTTTGGGAAATCAAATATGCATAACATTATTAAATAAGTCGAAATCAAACTAAGAGGAAAAAAGCATGAAGAAAATACTACCTAAGAACAATCTCGCAAGTGCAACAGCTCGCAAAACAAATATACGAAACACGAAAGTACACGACACGAATTCATTTCATGTCGTGTATGGGTTTGGACTTTTGGTACACGAAACACGAAAGTACATGACACGAAAATACACGACACGAACGATTTGCCAGGTCTAGTTGAAGTAATCATCTATCAACACCCAAAAAAAAAAGATGGAGTGAGCAGATGGAGATATGTTCAGCCTCATCATCAAGGCTCGTTGCATCGGAAAATGGCCCTACGTACCTGAAAGAGTCTCCCCTGATGCAACACCTTTGTATCCCATTTGCAAGCTAAATCTATACTCTCGGCAGCATACCTGCAAAAACATGAACTCCAACATGATTACTACATTTTTCTAAGAAGAGGTTGCCTCATCAATGTTTTGTCGTCCTAAGTTGATAGTTTCTTGCATATGTTCGTACTCACTTGTTGGCACAAGAAGATATGTCACTACATTTCCTCCACGAGGCAGGATAACTGGACCACGTTCCCTGTTTGCACAACAATAGACGTGGCAAGTCGAATAAGACTATTTTGCAAGTAATTTTGAACCATACAATTTTTTGATCATACACAAGAAGAATTTTGCATAAGCTTCAAGTTTGAGTTTGTTTTAGACAAATGAGTTGAAGTGTGTTTTTGCTTACACCAGTGAAGTTTCCTTGAATGTCTTGTTGCAGGAGGTTAATGTCTTTTCCATAGTAATCCGCGGTGGCTGTAAGAATTACCTCTCTATCCCATACCTACAAGCGTAGATGGAGAAGAAATCAATGTCGTTCTCACTCGATTTCCAACTTAAACATCTAAAGCAATAAAGGGATGTTCTTATCAAGAAGCCAATACTCCCATGGTGCAGATTCGACTTGTGTCTGAACCAGCTCAAGTACATGGTGTTTCCTCCTTCATCACTTGTGAACCCGACATGCATAGGCTAATAAACAAAAACCACGGATAATCGACCAACGACAGTGAAACTAAGAATTTATTCAAATGAAGAAATGTTGATGTCTGGTTACCTGATGGATGTCTCCCATGAAATGTGATAAAATAAAAACAAGGCCTCTGTCATGTTATCTGGGAATCATGAATACGAAAAAATACTTAAATATGCTAACTTAAATGGTTTTAAGGTGAGAATATTATAAACGAGGCGGTGGAAGATAGAAGGATGATCTCTTACATCTCTGATCAGAGGTTCCATGATGGTAATGTGAAAGCTGATCGGTGAAGTTCCTGATAGCGCCTGCAACGCACATATCCTTCACATCGTTTGTACCATGGCAATCCCCTATTTTCATAGCATCAAATACCATACAACCAATAATAGAAACAATGACTTGAAATACTTGAGACTGAAAATTTCCCAGGTCGAAAAATGTCGCTTTTACGAGGGATTTCTGTATTTTTCGTTGCTTGTCTTACCTTTGTATTGTTTACCAAACTTGTGTTCAAGCATGGAGCAAAGAGGGTCATGTCATGACATGCATAATTGCTCAGGTAGACTTGTTATCAGAAAATTTCGAGTGCGAATATTTTCAAGTTCTGTGATTACGTTCATTCAAGGTGAAGATAATAATACTTGATGCATGGAAAAACATAGGGCTTGCGAGAACCAGAGGCAAAGCACGATGTTTGAATGCTGCTACCTGACTCTGTCAATGGAGATTTGTCGGCGCTGTGTGTCGGGCCTGACCAAGTAAGACACTGGTATAAGTACCGCTGGACGAGCCCTCTTCACTTCATCGACACGCCAGTTCTACATTAGTATATATACACAAATTATTGATAGTTTATAAAGCGTACAAGCTAAAAATAGTGCTCATCTTTCATGTGTCTTCTAAGTTGCTTTCCTACAAAAGGAAAACATATAATTTAAGGTACATTTTCATAGCACAGCAAACAACATTGGCCTCTAAAATAATCAACTACCTAATTAGGCAACCTAAGTCTTGACGTGAGGGAATTCTAAAAGTCAAGAGGGATGGCAAGTATAGCGGTCCTCTTTCGACATTTGATGTAGCGTTCATTTCGACCCCCTAATTCATTCGTCTATAATTGACTTGTGTCCGGAGAAGATCCTGTTGAGAAGACTTAACAAACGGACCCCACCTTGGGCCAGCCCTGACTCAACAACGGCCATCGAGAGTAGAAGTAATCGTCTGCGTAGAAAGAGTGCAAATTAGCAAGTATTTGAAAAGATAAATACAGAATCTGATAATCCATGAATGGGGTCATATAGATTATCTCAAGACCGAAATTTCGACAAAGGTACAAGTTTGGATAACTCTAAGAGGCATCAAACCAGTACATCAAATAACTAAATGGATGATTATGTTTGTTATAAGACAACTAAAAATTAGATAATTAAGAACTACATCATCTTTGTACATATACGAGACTTTTTGAATGAAATTCGCGGAATGATAGGTTTACCAACATGAATACGACATTAATCATCTTACCTCCTAAGGTGCTTCTAGGAGCGGCATTTCTGTAAGCAAATTTACAAGATAATTTGATGCTTTCAGAAGCATATCTGGAAAGAGATCAACATAACTAAAACAGATATAAGAGTAGAAACAAGACGAAAGGCAAATACATGTATACTTAATCAAAATTATTTGAGGAAATATGGGGAGAGTGAAAAAAGACTAAAGAGTATATATGTACGGATCTGGACATACTGTACTTTTGCAATTCTCTTGAGATATTTCATCAACAAAGGCATCCTACATGCAAAATTACACGAGAACAAAGAGAAGAGTCGTGATAAGTAGATGACCACGATAAAAATTCCAAATACATAACTTCTGGAGGAAAAAGGTTGAGAACGAACGAGACAATAAAAGTCGAGGAGTGCCTCTAAATTTGCATCTTCACCAAAGAGGAAAATTGGACAAGGCCATTGTTTTCTGATCAAAATGCAATAGATGAAAACAAAGAAAGTATTGCAGGATAATTAAAAACTCATGTGCATAGAAGTAAATATATAAAGATCTACATAAAGGATTATTTCGTTATATCTTTCCACTAAAACATGAAACACTATTGCACAATTTTACTTTACATAACCTTTCACCAAACAAGAATAATTTCTTGCTATCAACAAGGTGCTATTGCATACTGTTACTTTTCACCTAACAAGTGTAGCTATTCTTTTTTTTGAACATCTAATGAAAATTGCATCATAAATCAAGAAGATAATGTTGGTTTTATATTGGCAGCATATATCATGTAGCCTTACTGAACCTCTCAAATGTTCATAATCGTTCTTTGTCACCAATAATTAGCAACCTCACGCACCGTGATATTGTTCTGAATAGCTTGGATCATTGTAGTAAGATCTTTGCTGTAGAATGTCTTTAGAGCAGATTCAATGATAATATTGTCCCATACCTGAACCATAATACTTCTTATTACATTTTTCACAAGTTAACAATACGTACAGAAAAAAAAGAAGCATAAACTGTGTGTTCAAAGTTTGATGCCAAAAACAACTTACAACAACAACAACAACATCTAAGCCTTAGTTCCAAAATAATTTGGGGTCGGCTAACATGAATCAAACTTTGAAACCGTCAATAATCGTTACATAAATAACATAAAAGGAAAAAAAGAGGGAAAAAGTAGAGAAAAAAACAAATAAAAAAAGAGAATGAATGTATAAAAAAAAAAAGATAACATGAAATAAAAGAAAATAAAGGAAAAAAAAATCAGACTCCATCCACCATCTGTATTCTTTCCCGCCACATTTGCCTCTCCATCGCCATACTTTCTCCAATTCCAAGAAACTGCATATCATTTTCAATCATCTTTATCCAAGTTTTCTTGGGTCTTCCTCTACCTTTCATAAAATTACTTGTTCCCCAACTTTCTAGCCAAAAACAACTTACATGGTGCAAAATAGTTTTCCTACGGTACCAACGGATGGTTATTGAGTTACCACCTCCATCTCCGAGAAATCCCACATGCAATGGCTGCCAACCAATATCATATTTCAGGAACTCTTGGATAACATAGACTCTTTGATGAATTGTACTTCTCTGGGGTAACCTGATAATTCAGAACTTGAGCATAAATAGTTATTTAGGAGAATATTAGCATGTTGCGGTCTAATTTGGAAGCTATTCAAGTAACCGGTGTATGTTAATGGTGTCAACTATTCCATTACAGCTCCCCGTGTCAGGTTTTCGAGCACAAAATATAAAAATACTAACTCTCATCCAGTTGCATTTGCATAGACAGAAAAGGAAATGACCTAACCTGGTGGATATCACCAATAAAATGTGATAGGTACAAAAGTGCCTCTGTCAGATTGTCTGTAATTGGAAACACGAATTAGTAAATTTACGGAATGTTAGCAACCATTCAAGACTTGGTTGATGCTTATAGCTTACTGCATATAAACCAGCATCATCATGCTCTGACATAAGCTGATCTGTGTAGTTATAAATTGCTCCAGTGACACACCTATTCCTGTGTCCAACAGTATCGTGGCGGTCTCCTGACATATACAAAAACGAAGGTCCATCAAGGGTTTCTCAACCTCAAGTAGGATATGCATTTGAGCTATAATGGAGAAACCTCATCAAATGCATCAACTTCATATAATTTCAGGTGAGAAGCGACATTAACAAAAGTGGTCGGTAGCTAGATACAAAATCGTAAAACAAGAGAATGTAAAACAAAAGCCTCACCAGCATCTTACCCACCCAAAGCTGTATCTAACTGAATTAACACAGATCATGCATACTAAATTTCTTCATCTCAAATAATAAAAATAAAAATAAGGCAAAGACAATATATACAAGAGGTGAGCTTACTGTAGTAGTCGTAGTTGCACCTGAAATCAGGTGTATCTACATAATGCAAAGGGCTGCTCCAGCGACAGTGGGGGTTTTGTAGCGGACGTCGTCTGCCCAAGAGCATACAGAAGCAAGATCAGCTTCAGCATAATCTGGAAGCAAGGCTTTCACTGCAGCCAAAGCTTCTCCAGTAAATTAATTCTATGACAACCGAAGAAATTTCATCAAACTCCGCAACAAACAAAGAAATTCCATCAAACTCTGCTGGGAAAAGTTATAAACTCGATTAATCTTCATATTCTCAAAACAAGGCGTTGCTCCTCTCAGTATCTCCTCTATACTCAACATTTCATTACGAAGTCTAAAATCTTCAACGAAAATACTGTTACAACTACAATACTGTGGAATGCAGTTAAACACCCCAATCATCGAGAGTAGCAATTTTATATAAACCAACAATTCAAATGTCAATCCATCAAAATTTCAAAATATGCAATCCGAAAAGTAAGTTAAAAAAGCTAGAGAGAGAGAGAGAGAGAGACCTCAGCAATCTTGCAAACAGCGAAGTGGCCGTCTTTTTCCCAGCCATGACTAAAAACAATATTTAGTCTTACCAAGCCAAATTCCGAGTATCCTGCTTCTGTCCTCACTATCTATCCCAAATTCAAAAGAAGGTGAAGGATGCGAAAAAGAAATAGTTGAGATGGGAAGATAAACCTGACCAAGAAATCCGAAACAAAATGAACAAAACAAAGGAAGAGAAACAAAATCAGAAAACGAGAAAGAGAAAGCAAAAAATTTTACCTGCCACAGAATATCCACAGGCGCGAGAGAAGAAGAAATCGTCGAGATGGGAAGAAAACCCTGATAGAGAAATCTGAAACACACCGAACGAAAGAAGAAAATTGAGAACGTAGAAGGAGCTGTCAACCGGGAAGGGGGGGGGGGCGAGGCAGGCAGCTCGGTGGAGAAGAGACGGCGAGAGAAAATAGGGCGAAAAGCGAAGAGGTGGAGAAGAGAAGGTAGGCGAGGCAGGGGATGGGATCCCCTCAGTGCACAGCACCATCTGTGCACTGCCGTCCGTCGGATGGGGCACACACACACCCATGCGGGTGTGTGTGATCGGAGAGGAGTGCGCGGCGTGGTGCTGTGCGGCTGCAGAGATTCCCTGCCATGAGGCGAGAGAGAAGGCCGAAAATCGGCCCTTATATTATACGCTACAGTATATATATATTATCAAATCACTACACAAAATGCACTATTCACAAAATATGAACGGAACATTCCAAAATATGATCCTCAAACGAGTCTAATCTCTAACTGAACTCATATCTATAATGCACGGATTCTTCAAAATTGGGCAGTATGCAGTATCGGATACTGCATGGGTGCGGGTGCGATTCGCGTGGGATTCGCACGGGATTCGCCACGTGGCGAATCCGTGCAAAAAATAAAAAATTCGGACTCGCGTATCCCGGCACAGCATACGCGAGTCCGAAATATTTATATTTTTTTTTATTTTTTTAGATTTTTTTATAATTTTTAAAAAGTAAATCAAATAAATTAAAATACAGAAAAGTAAATCATTTAATAAGTAATTACTTTTACCTTTAGCAGTATTCACGGACAACATTAGAAAGCTCCGCTGCTCAAAGCCATTTTGAATTGTTTTTTGTATGACTTGTTTTATGTATTTGAATTGATTTTATGGTGATATTTGAATTGTTGTTTTTTATATTTAACAAGTGTTATATATAATAAAATATAAAATAAACAGACGTATCCTTGCCGTATCGCACCCTAACATTTTCAAAAAACCGTATCCCCGCACCCGTATCTGCCCGCACCCCCCCCCCCCCCGCACCTGTGCAACATAGACTCATATCAACACTCCAAAAATATGAACGGAACATTCCAAAATATGATCCTCAAACGAGTCTAATCTCTAACTGAACTCATATCAACACTCCAAAAAGGTCGGAGTGAAGAATATGAAAGAAGTTTACCCAAAATTTTGGGAAATTACAAAACAGCCCAAAACGTCCGAAAAATGCAATAGAAGATCAAACAATCAAATCGAAGCTCACAACACGTCTAACAAAGTTAAACAAACTTACGGGATACACGAAGCGATAGTCTCGAACGAGATTCACAAGAATCGAACTCAAGTGCGGAAAAGTCGCTAAGAAGCACGGGACTCAACAAAACGACACCAAAACGAACTCGAATGACAAAAAGTGCAGAATTAATTATCCTCAAAATGACGAAACGGTCACAAGCGAGCCGTTAAAACGGACTCCTGCCAAAAAAAGAATTTTACCGAAAATCGAAATTGCGGAGGTTACATACTACCCTCCTTAAAAGAAGTTTCATCCCGAAACTTAAAATAAGTAGGGAGGAGCAATATTCCACCAGGAACATATCAACGAGATACACAAGAACCGAATAACTCAAACCCATCGGCGAAACGCTACAAGCAACGCAAAGAAACATACGGCGTGAAATCAAGCTCGACGACTACCATCACAATGTCACAAGCAGATAGCACAATCAGGTTATATTTGATAACCGATGTAAATTTGCCGTATTTTAAAATTTTACATCGGTTATTTGAACAACCGATTTGCATCGGTTATTTTAGCAATCGATGTAAAAAATAGTAATTTTAATTTTTACATCGGTTTTATTTGACAACCGATGTAAATTTGCCGTATTTTAAACTTTTACATCATTTATTTGGACAACTGATGTGAAAAGTATAATAATTTTACCTCAGTAAGGATATGATATGCGTGAGATTTGCAGAGTGTTTATGAGTGTGTTATATACTGTAAGAAGAAGAATTAGAAAAGACCCAAATGAATGTGTCTTAATTTGGTTAATAATTGGGATTAAATGAATTGATTTGAGATCTTAGCGTTGGGGAGAAGTTGGGGAGAAATTGGAAAAGTCTGAGTAAAGGAAGAAAAATGTTTTCTTCAAATGTTGGGCTAGACAAAAAGATAAGATGATAATTGGACTGAAAATAGATATTTATTAATTGGGTCACTTAATTAATTATAGGATTTGGGCTTAATATTATAATGGGTTTGGCTTAGGCCGGCCCAAAGTGAATGGATTAAATTAATTAAAATGGACTTGTGAAATCTTATGGGTAACGATTAATATCGCTTAAAAATTTGCCTCGGGCCTATAAATGACGACATGAAACACAATGAAATAAAACGAGAAATGACACGACATGAAACACATGACTGGACATGGATTATAATGACATAAATAAAATTGCATGATCATGAAAATAAAATGAATTAAATGACAAAATTATTCGGGCATTAATTTAATAAAATTGAACATGATTTCTATAATTCACAATAAATGTATATGCGAAATCGGGGCGTTACAACCTACCCCCTTTAACAAATTTTTGTCCTCAAAAATTAAGTTACGTACCTTGAAAAATGAATGTTGGATACTTAGAACGGATCTCCTCTTCACGTTCCCAAGTTGCCTCATTTGGTCCATGACGAATCCATTGAACTTTTACCAATTTAATCTCTTTGTTTCGTAATCGATGTATCTTACGCTCCAAAATAGCTGTAGGTACCTCCTCATAAGTCAGATTCTTGGCTACGTGTAACTCCTTGAAGTTGCATACATGACCAGGATCATGTATGTACTTTCTTAGCATGGAGACGTGAAAGACATTGTGCACTCCTGATAACTCCATCGGCAATGCCAAACTATAAGCAAGATCACCAATACGACCCAAAATCTCAAAAGGTCCGATATAACGAGGCTGTAGTTTTCCCTTTTTACCGAATCGTATCACTCCTTTCATCGGTGCTACCTTCAAGAACACCTTCTCTCCAATCTCAAATTGGATATCTTTCTTTCGTTTATCAGCATAAGACTTCTGCCGATCCTGGGCAGTCTTAATTTTACTTCTGATTTCGGCTATCTTCTCTACAGTCTGCCCGATCAATTCTGGACCCAAAATTTTTCCTTCTCCAACCTCACTCCAATAAAGGGGCGATCGGAATTTCCTTCCGTCAAGAGCCTCATACGGGGCCATTTGTATAGTCGCTTGGTAACTATTGATTGTTATAAGCAAAGTCTACTAACGGCAAAATATTTTCCCAATTCTCACCAGTATAAAGAACATACGCCCTCAACAAATCTTCGAGTGTTTTGATAGTTCGTTCAGATTGACCATCGGTCTGCGGATGATATGCAGTACTGAAATTCAATTTAGTGCCCAATGCACTTTGCAGACTTTTCCAAAATTTTGACGTAAATCCTGGATCTCTATCCGAGACGATCGACACTGGAACACCATGTAACCTCACAATCTCACGAATATAAATTTCGCATATTGTTCCATATTGTAAGTCATCCTCACAGGTAGAAAATGAGATGACTTTGTCAAACGATCTACTATCACCCAGATAGCATCGTTCTTCCTCACGGTTCGTGGCAAACCAACTACGAAATCCATTGTGATATGCTCCTATTTCCATTCTGGAATTTCCAACAGTTGAAGTAAACCTCCTGACCGTTGGTGTTCTTCCTTTACCTGCTGACATATCATACACTTCTCCACAAATACACCAATGTCCCGTTTCATTCCTCTCCACCAAAAGAATTTCTTCAGGTCGTGCTACATCTTTGTACCTCCCGGGTGAGCGGAGTATGGTGCATTATGAGCTTCTTCAAGGATTTGCCTCCTAAGGGATGGGTCCTTAGGAACACACAACCTCCCATCGTAAGTCAAAACGTCGTCTGCGGCAACGACAAATTTCTCAATACTCCCATCTTGTGCTCGATATTTCATCTTACACAAGAACTTATCACATGGTTGAGCCTCCTTAATCTTATCCCTAAAGTTTGGTTGCAAGACCAAAGATGATAAGATTGCTTTCGAATGTTTTGAAGACTCAACTACCTCAATCCTCAACTGGGAGAATTCCTTTATCAAACTCTCCTAATCGGTCAAGCAAGCTAACTCGCCTCTAGTCTTCCGACTCAAGGCATCAGCTACCATATTAGCCTTACCCTGATGGTAATGAATAGTACAATCATAGTCCTTCACCAATTCTAACCATCACCTTTGTATCATGTTAAGATCCTTCTGTGTGAAAAGATACTTCAAACTTTTATGGTCCGTGTATATACCACACTTCCCTCCGTAGAGATAGTGACGCCAAATCTTCAGCGCATGTACTACAGTAGCCAACTCCAGATCATGTTTTGGATAGTTCAACTCATGTGGTTTAAGTTGTCTCGATGCATAGGCTACTACTTTACCATGTTGCATCAAAACACAACCCAAACTCTGTTTTGAGGCACAACTATAAATAACAAAGTCTTCCGTCGGATCAGGAATCGTTTATACTGGTGCCGAGGTAAGTCTCTTTTTCAACTCTTTAAAACTTTCCTCACACCTCTCACTACATTCAAACCTCACGCCCTTCCTTGTTAATTGGGTCATAGGAGTGGCGATTTTAGAAAATCCTTCGATAAATCTTCTATAATAGCCAGCTATACCCAGAAAGCTACGATCTTCGCTCGCATTCTTGGGTACCCCCCAACTACTCACTGTTACAACCTTGTCGGGATCTACCTCAATTCCTTTTGAAGTCACCACATGTCCAAGGAATCCAACTCTGTTTAACCAAAACTCACATTTCTTGAACTTGGCATGCCACTTCTCCTTGCGAAGTGTCTCCAATGTAATCCTGAAATGCTCTTGGTGTTGTTCCTTCTCCTTAGAAATACCAAGATGTCATCTATGAAAACGATCACGAAATTATCCAAGTAAGGTTGAAACACCCTGTTCATCAAATCCATAAAGACTGCCGGTGCATTACTCAGACCAAATGGCATCACTACGAACTCAAAATGCCCATAACAGTTCCTGAAGGCCGTCTTGGGAATGTCACACTCCCTAATCTTCAGTTGGTGGTACCCCGACCTCAAATCGATCTTCGAAAAGATTCCAGCTCCCCTCAACTGATCGAATAGATCCTAGATTCTCAGTAGTGGGTAATTGTTCTTCACCGTGAGTCGATTCAACTCTCTGTAATCTATACACACCCAGAGTGACCCATCCTTCTTTCTTACAAACAGCACTGGTGCACCCCAGGGTTACGTACTTGGATGAACAAATCCGAGCTCCAGCAGCTCTTGAATCTGGACTTTTAATTCTTGAAGTTCTTTCAGAGCCATTCTATATAGCACTTTGGATATTGGGGCCGCCCCAGGGACCAAATCAATGCTAAACTCCACTTGTTAGTTGGGTGGGACTCCCGGCAAATCTTCTAGAAACACATCCAAAAACTCCCGTACTATAGGTACGTTGGTAGGGGACACCTCATTAGTACGATTGTCGACCAAATTTGTAATATCTGGAATTTTTACTACTGTTGTTTAATATTATTTTATCCGAGTTATATGGTACAGCGTGGAATCTGTACAGTATGGATAAAAAAATTGACGGACTGAGACATTTGTATTGGTATAATTGTCGTACTTGGTCGACAATTGCAGTTGAGGATATTGTGTATCGTATGAGAATATTATTGGAGGTAGTATACGTATTCAGTATGCTGTATGTTCGTATTCTGTATGTTGAAACGGTGGACAAGAATAGCTGAAAATGGCTAAGTATAGCCTTATTAGCGCATGCTAATATTCATGTATAGCGCACGCTATCATGCAAGTATAGCGCACGCTACGGGCATAGGTTAGCGTACGCTAGTGCAGAACAGCTCATAGGGAATCTATGTATGGACCCGGCTGTAATACCCGAGAATTTTCTTCTGGGTTCGTTGAATTTTTGGGGCTTTTATCGAATTGTTATTGCCCTCATCGTTGGAATTTTGTGCCATGTTTGGGCGTGCCTTGTTGGGACATGTGTTTAGAGACGTTTTGGATCACTAGGTGAGTTTTTGGGTTTTTGTAGTGTAGCGCACGCTAATGCTTGTGGCATAGCGCACGCTACGGCGTTGTGGTAAGCGCACGCTAACTGGCCGTCCAGAGAGTCCAGGAGCCGCTGCACTGGGACTGGAGTCTCATTAGCGCACGCTAAAATTCGTTTCTAGTGCACGCTATCGACTTCTTAGCGCACGCCATTTCTTCTTCCTAGCGCACGCTACCGGGTAGGTGCAGGTCTATCTAGGAGCTACTGGGCTGTATCCGTGGCTCGTTAGCGCGCGCTACGTGTGTGTGTCTAGCGCACGCTAACCTTGTATTTGCGGTAGTTCTGA
Organism: Orobanche coerulescens; assembly: GCA_033398695.1. Lineage (NCBI taxonomy): Eukaryota > Viridiplantae > Streptophyta > Magnoliopsida > Lamiales > Orobanchaceae > Orobanche > Orobanche coerulescens. Next base: position 60,039,158 of record CM065806.1, read on the forward strand.
GAGTTGACCTCGTTAGCGCGCGCTAATTCTGTCGAGTTAGTGCACGCTAATAACTGTCCAGTATAAATACTGGACAGCAGCGTTTAATCATCATTTCTCACCCTTTCTTCATTTTTGTGGCGGCTGGCAATGGGAGAAGACGGGGAGCGACGTCTTTGGCCTACTCTACTCTTTTCCAAGGTGGTTTGGAAGATCCTTGTCAATTATATCATCATCCAATCCTTGTTCTTCGTCGGATCGAGGTAATTCTTCCGTAGAACCCTACTTATGTAATTTTGGGGGTTTCTTCGTGATTCTTCAATTTAACCCGTGGTGGATGAATCGATTATGGTATTCTTGTTGTCTTAGCCATGATCTTCGGATTTTGTAACTCATATATCGATTTTTATCACCCGGGACTTGATTTCCGATTTCTTCAAAGGAACCCTCAGATCCTTGTTGTTTTTCCGGTTGATTCGGATTCCGTTTAACGTTATTTATCCGTGGTTATGTTATTTTCATAGCGATCGTGAGGTTGTCGAATTCTTGGTCGTTTTCGGAAGTTCGAGGGCTGTCCGACCGTGTTCGTTCGTTGTTCCGTTGCTCGCGGTACCGAGGCAAGTATCTTGCCCATACATTACGTGTTTTGTGAATATAGTGGTTGAAAATTGACGATATGTGCTAAATGAATATTTACAACCTTTTCTCAAAAGAATCGGTATATTTACAATCATGGTTTTCTTAAAGGACGAATCTTGTGTTCGAGACTTAATGTGCTTATTTGACTATGTGTGTTAGTGTTGAGTATAGGAACTCCCTACCTTCGGATGATGTCAGTATGTGTGAATATGTCGTCGGTAATTTGTAGTTAAATCCTTTTGTTATAAATTGTGCGTGGATTCATGTGGTTATCGGTGGATATATAAATTGTGCGATATTGGTTGTGTCGTTCGGTGTTGTTGAGGTAAGTGTGTTTCTTTGTGGACAGTATTAATTTTGGGTCGTGAGTATGTGTTGGATAATGTGGCCATTTTAGCAAAATACCTCGACTATATGTATTGTGACTGACTCTTGAGGACTGCGGTTTTGGAAATGAGAATTGATGAGAGTTGTAAGTTTTTCTCGGGTACTCTCACTCGGGGATTGACTCGACGGGGTCACACGGGGACCTGGTGGCTTAGCGGCTGGACCGGGTCGCGAGGCTTTCTTGTTTTGGTTTCTACTTTCAAGGCTTGAGCTATTTTTGATTAAACAAAATATCTCGGGAAGTCCTTTGTTGTATTCTCGGAATGTGTTATGTATGGCTCGTATTTGCACTTTATACTTGTACACTACTACAAAAACAGCATTTAACAGCGGTTCTGGAGCCCTTTTAACAGCGGTTGTCTAAGAACCACTGTTAAAGGGATCTCTCTTTTTTAGTACCAAAGCATAAAAGTAACAAGTTATATATCCCCATTCATAAAACTATAAGTTTTTGATACCAAAATGTATTAAAAGACTTTATTACCCTTAAAGTCTACCAATAAAAGAAAAAAAAACTAAAAAAGAAAAAGGAAGATTATTAAAACGAAACAACAATAAAAAAATGGTCCCACAACTCAATATTTTCCTCTGCCAAAAAACTCTCCTCCTCTCTGCAAAAAAACTCTCCCGTCGTGAAACCCTTCACCGGCCAGAAAATGTCGACCTCCGGCTACCACGAGAGAATCAAGACGCGGAAGTTCCGCTAGTGACACTCTATCTGAAGAGCAATTCGTCAATGAGCCGCCGGTTAGTGTATTTTCATTCACATACGATCGTGCCACGACGGTTGTTCATCTTCCCACGATCGTGCTGAAGAAGATGAGACTATCGTGTACACGATGGTCTTTCGTGGGCACGATGGTTACACACGACGGTCGTCGATCGTGTGTGCCATCGTGTGCTAGAAGAGCAGAAGCTCCTGCCTTGCACACGATCGCAGGCACACTATCGTTGCCCGTCGTGTGAACCGTCGTGTGGCACACGATGGTCTTCACACGACGGGCATCGATCGTGTGCAAGGCAGTTTTTTTTTTTTCGTTCTCTTAAGCATTTTATCATATTCTTATGAGTTGTATTTCCATATTGCAGACTGGTTGCGTATGGAAGAGACCTACATTGCGTTTTGTTACACGTCAAGTGAATCTTTACATACGGGAGGCGGTATTTAAAGAGATCATTGAGACATTAAGAAGTATGGGCCGTAATTCATTGTTCTTGATCGAGCTATCGAGAGCTTGACCGAGGGTCTGGGCGCTTGATTAAAGTTAGGAGGAATGGGAGTTCAAATCGCCCTACATCACTTGATTGCTCGTCAATTGGAGGGTGATCAAATCCCCGGATGAGTCGTGGTTCCAGGTTTGCGGGAGGACCATTCGTTTACGGCCCGTGATTTTGCCTTGATCACGGGACTCCATTTGGAAACTCTACCTTCCATCCCTGTGACGACCATCTCCTTCCGTCGACGGTATTTTCCACAGAATACTCCATGGCAAAAATATTAAGGTTAGTGTTACGGAAGAGGTTCAATGCTCGAGATTTTGGTAGAGACATAAGAGATTATGTCAAGGTTGCCAATTTGCTTATATACTACTACTTTATCCTATGCCGTGACGACATTATGGTGAGACATGGGCATGGGCATTAGTGGAGGATTTCGAGCGGTGGGATATGTTTCCTTGGGGTTCTTAAGCCTTTCGGTTTTTATCTTACTACATAGGCAAAGTTGCCATGAAGTAGGGACAATAGCACAAGTACTATCACTTCTATGGTCTGTTTGGGCTTTACAAATATTGTCGAATGAGATGATTCATGCATTGGGAGCATTGTGTTGTATTAGAGATAAAACTTTCCAAGTCCACCTGTGTTTGATGTGGACTACGAGTAAGATGTTTTGTGATTTCAATCATTTCTTCGACGATAAGGTTCATATATTTGTAAACTTTTTTTCTCCTTTCTTAACTCATATCTTCAACATTATGTGATTGCCCATCTAATGGTATGCTTTAATGACTATTGTTGCAGCACAAAGTACTTCCCTCTTTACCGCATCTGGAGGAGGATGAGGCTGAGTACTACTACCTGAGCTTTGAGAATGGCTCGCCATATGACGTTAAGTTCATTAAGCCTGTAAGAATAGCTCTGAGGAATAAGGAGGATGAGCCTGCGCCGATCTCGAGGAAGAAAGTTATGGATAGGTTGATGAAGGCTGCTGGAAAATTGATTACATATGAGTCGGCACATAAAGTGTCGAAGCGACGCCGGCAGAGTACCCCACCAGTAGATGGTGCATAGACATCGGACCGGGAGAGGCAGCCAGAGAGGGTGTGTTGTGTCCACGGACTTCCTTGTCCGGACCACACCCAGGACACGAGCAGGGATGAGTACTTCGATCGCCGTTTGAAGGAGATCTTGTACGACGATTCTGAGTCCGGATTTATTGCTCGAGTTTCTCGCCGGGTGCTTTCTGGGATCGTGGATTTCTTCGGACCTATGCATAGACGTTCTAGGAGCCCGGTACAATACTCAGCTGGGAGCCATGATAGGCCTCGTCATTCTGCATCTGTTAGCAGCGCTCAGCGGAGGATTCCTGACCCTCCACGTCACTCAGTCTCTGGCGCAGCACACAGTCACCATTCTCATCGTCAGCCTAGTCATCATTCTCAGCGTCAACCGAGTCACCATTCTCAGCGTCAGCCGAGTCACCATTCTCAGCATCCGCCTACCCACCATTCTGAGGTCCAGCACAGTCACCATTCTCAGATTCATCATTCTGTTGAGCGGACTCAGCAGCCCCTTGATTACGAGCATCAGTATGAGCCATTTGAGGCGCCGTTTGTGATATGGGACGATGTTCGACTGGTTTCAGGACGAGCATCATTACAGTGCGATGTTTCGAAGTGAGGGTGGTGGTCCTGAGCAGCAACCTCCATTTCAGATCGAGCAACCAGTTTTTGAGATCGAGCAGCCGGCTGTACAGCTCTCTGATCGTTATAGTTGTGAGAGGGATGCTGAGGGTGACGAAGATGTTGAGAGTGCCAGAACGCAGCATTTGGGTGAGCTTAGTCTTCCACCGCGAGTGAGTCGACCATCTGCTGCTCTTCGGGAGCCTTTTGTGGTTGCGCCTCCAAGAGATAGCGAGGCTCTGAAGAAGTTGTACCTACAGTTTAGGAGGGAGCATCCACGTGATTCTATTGTCCGGTGTTTGGAGACTGGGCATGCTCTCACCCAGGCGTTATTTGACCGGATAGAGTCTAGCCGTGAAGACTTTGATGCCGAGGTGATAGACTGTTATGTGCTTGCGACTCGAGCGAGGCTTCGGAGGGGAGTCCGTAGTGTTGGTGTCGGTAGAGTTGGCACTGTACTTGCCGGCTCCCTATTTTACGTAAGTTCTATAACCTACTCACTTGTATATCATTGGTTTGATATCGATTTTTTTTAATTTTGTGGTTTTGCTTTTTGTAGTTAGTTTTGGCCAACGAGTTTGCAAGACTCCATCCGGATGATCCACTTGGTATCAAGGTGACGGGGAAGCCGGTTTACAAGGAGTGGAAAATTCCTAAATGCATCGAGGACTACATGACAGGTCTTGATACACCACATGCGGTTCCATGGTTAAATTGCAACGAAGTAAGTTTGAAATTTATATTTATAAATAATTGACGATTTGTTGACATTTGAAATTTATATTTATAAATGATTCGTTATGTTTGATGTGATGATCTTATATGATTACATATTTTGTTTGAACAGATCATTGCCATTTGTTGCCTCGACCAAAGCCACTGGGTGACTATCAAGATTGACATCATAGCATGGACCGTGGAGTTGTACGATTCCTTGTCACACCACCACGAAGATGGTCGATACCGATTCAACCAACTGCGACCGATTATGCGTCTGATGCCTCGTGTGCTAGCTCAATCCGGGTATTGGATGAACAACCAATCGAAAACGAAGTATGACACGGAGATGAGTTTCAAAATTATGCCACGAGAGCTACAGTTCATACAAAACGACAATCACAGTTGTGGCCCCTTCGCGTGCATGTACTTGGATCGACTCGTCTCTGCAAACCCCAGAGCAAGGCACCAAATCAAGGAACTTAATGAAAAATATATTAAGAAATATCGATATGGTTTAGCTGCTAAAATCTTTATGTTGTCTTTAGACATGTAGAATGGTTTATGGTGTGTTGTTAAACATTTATGTTGTATTTAGACAGTTTTGGCAATATGAATGTGTCAGTGTTGTTAAATCTTAATGTGTTGGCTCTGTGTTACACACGATGGATGCACACGATCGTGGCCATCGTGTGTTACGATCGTGTGCAACCTACCCACGGTCATGGGTTGATGCTGTCGTGTGCGCACGATGGCTGGCATGACCGTGTGCACACGACCGTGAGTACCATCGTGGGCACGGCCGTGCACACGATCGTGTGTTCCATCGTGCACACGGCTGGACACGACCGTGTACACGATCGTGTGCATATGAACTTTTGGTATTTTTGCAAATTTGAACTATTGTGTTATCTAGAATGATGTTTTGTGATTCAAACATCGCTTGTTCAAACATTAATTACTATATAGCTTCTTATACAAACTCATATTTGTCATTTCGTTGTAATTCATTAGTATATGAGGTAATTCATCCAGATGATTGAACTTATCCGTACGTACTAATACACTGAGAACAATTGGACGACACATGATATGCAATATATAATGTTAATTCAATCAATAACTTTTTAGATAAGTGTATCATTAACAAATAATTGTTAATATATAAGTAACAACACCTAAATTGACGAGTAATTTGAGAAATTGGTGAAAATTCTTGATGTTCTTGTGCACACGATCCTGTGTTCCATCGTGGACACGACCGTGTGCACGATCGTGTGCATATGAACTTTTGGTATTTTTGCAAATTTGAACTATTGTGTTATTTAGAATGATGTTTTGTGATTCAAACATCGCTTGTTCAAACATTAATTACTATATAGCTTCTTATACAAACTCATATTTGTCATTTCGTTGTAATTCATTAGTATATGAGGTAATTCATCCAGATGATTGAACTTATCCGTACGTACTAATACACTGAGAACAATTGGACGACACATGATATGCAATATATTATGTTAATTCAATCAATAACTTTTTAGATAAGTGTATCATTAACAAATAATTGTTAATATATAAGTAACAACACCTAAATTGACGAGTAATTTGAGAAATTGGTAAAAATTCTTGATGTTCTTGTGCACACGATCGTGTGTTCCATCGTGGACACGATCGTGTACACGATCGTGTGCATATGAACTTTTGGTATTTTTGCAAATTTGAACTATTGTGTTATCTAGAATGATGTTTTGTGATTCAAACATCGCTTGTTCAAACATTAATTACTATATAGCTTCTTATACAAACTCCTATTTGTCATTTCGTTGTAATTCATTAGTATATGAGGTAATTGTGTCAAGGATGTTGTATAGGATAATGTATTTTTGATATTGATGAGGTGATAAATCCAGACCATCCCTGTTTTGCAAACGATGGCAAAACACGATCGTGCCGATCGTGTGTTACGATCACGGTGATCGTGGGGTTACGATCGTGCCCATTGGGTTACGATCGTGCCCATCCTGTGTCCCATCATAGGTTACGATAAGGGTGATTGTGGGTTACAGTCATGGCGACCGTGGGGTTACGATCGTGCCCATCATTGGTTACGATCGTGCCCATCGTGGGTTACGATCATGCCCATCGTTGGTTACAATCGTGCCCATCGTGGGTTACGATCGTGCCCATCGTGGGTTACGATCGTGCCCATCGTGGGTTTCGATCGTGACCATCGTGGGTTACGATCGTGACCTATGGGTTACGATCGTGCCCATCGTGGGTAACGATCGTGCCCATCGTGGGTAACGATCGTGCCCATCGTGGGTAACGATCGTGCACACAACAGCATAGACATGTACCTTATAGCGGCAACGGCATGACGACATGGAATCTGATCCAAATCAAACTCACGACAACAACATGTCCATGTTCGAAGGTCGACCTCATAAGAAACTTTGTTTTCTTCGACTTTATAAACAAGTGGGGTGGTAGCTCGAACGGTAAGAGTCAGACTGGCTTGCACAGAGTTAGAAAGCTTTTCAAAAGTGTGCATTGTCAACTCATGGTCTCTTGACGTAGCTTCTCCCCGCTTCTCATCAAACCAATTCTCTAAAATTAGGCGAAATATCTCAAGTAACGAGCAAACAGGTAAACGCCTAGCCCACAACATACGATTATTAAAGCATTCAACAGCATTGGATGTCAAGAAGTTATAGCGTCGTACCGGACACTTCGACCTAGCCCACCTCTCTGGCCCAATTTCAGAAAGGCGCCTGTGCGCCCCATTAGGGCTTTCGATATGTAGTTTCGAAAAGTAGTTTTCAAAAACTTCTTCTCGATACGTGTAGGCAGCAGTTCTAAAGAGTCCTATAGCATGCGCACCATAGGAGGTCAGATTTTTTGCAAGATGGTGATAGCAAAACCCGTGGAATGCATTCGGATAGACGGCTCGAACAACATTCTGAATGCTCTTATGCTGGTCACTCACAATCAGTAAATCTTCCGTCGGATTGTAGCATCTGCGCAGGTTATACAGAAAATAAGTCCATGACTCGTCGTTCTCTATCGGACCGAGACCAACAGCAAGAGGAAAAACTTGCTCGTTCCCGTCAAATGTGACGGCCGCAAATAGAGTTCCTTTATTCCTTCCCTTTAGGTGGGTCCCATCAACTATAATTACCGGTCGAAGGCACGTATCAAATGCCCTAATACTCTGTCCGAGTGCAACGAACATGTGGCGAAACACTCTTGTCCCTGGATTACGCTGTTTTAACAAATACAGATAAGATGGGAGCCTCTGATACGACTCATCGAAGCCGCCATATGTATTCTCTATCGCTATATTCCTCGTCCGGAGAGCAAAACTGTATAGCATGTCAATGCCGTACTCCTTACACATCTCTGCAATCATCTCCTTTGGCCTCAAAGTGACCCCCTCACCGGTCAATCTTTTAGCAAAATAATGGGCGGCAACGTCAGAAGTGACCGATCGTGCGGCAGCACGGTTCAAATCAGGGTAACAGCTGTGCTCCAATGTCAACTTAGTAATTCTCCAAATAGTTTCACCCTCAATAGCACACAACCTAACTGACAATTTCTTCGCCCACTCTTACAGACAAACACTATACGTTTATCGGCGGAACGATCAGTGATACACTGTAGCATGTTTTCCAAATGATACATTCCTACAGTTATCCTCAACTCTGTCTTCGAACGAAAGGTGGACCCCACCTCTAGCTGACCGGTAACTGGTGGAGGCTGCTCGACCCAACCCAAAGTCCCGGCACTACCGGGGTCCAGAAATGGAATGATCCAGTTACGCATTGATTGTAGATGCTCATGCTCGCTCACAGATTGATGGTCGGATGAGAAGTTCCGACGACTCATAATCCTATCCATTTGGGCCGGTTGGCGAACCCAAGCAAGAAATTCCACAGATAGTGACTCAAGCAAGTCTTTACAACAATCTTCATCTTCGGATGTATGCACCTCTTCATCTTCCTCGTCTTCCTCATCTTCCTCGTATTGATACTCTTTGGAAGGCATGTCATAATTTATGTTGCCGGGCCCTACTCTCGAGCTGCTACATCCCATATTAACCTCGGGAGTGGAGGAGCTGCTGTTCTCAACATAGACCTCAGGATCCTCCTTGTATTCTACTAGTAATCAAAGTATCTCGGTATCGCCCCGTAATAGGACTTTTACTTTGTTTCCTTTGGCCATGTGTGTCAAGTACCATAATTTGTAATCGGACTCATTTGGACCACCCAAACCCTCTCTGATAACCCCCACGAGGTTTGCACGACTAACTTTGCTCGTGTCGATATAGACAAAAAAGGAGTCCCCGTCTACATATGTCGATCGCTCCCAATGACCACCGTGATGTATAAAAATACGCTGCCACGACATCTGATTACAAAAAGATGATTAACTATTCAGAAAAATGAGCGAACAATATTATAAAACTGTCTGCCTTGGACACGACCGATGCACACGGTCGTATACTACCGTGTGCAGTGATCGTGTGCAAGTTTCTGTCCATGAACACGATCACTGCACACGATTTTAGACGATCGTGTTAAACGATCGTGTACACGTTAGTGTTGCGCACGATGTTGAGGTCGTTGCGCACGATCGTTGCACACGATCGTTGCACCGCGATGGCTTCCCATCGTGTGCAGCGATCGTGTCCGTAAGAACAGATCTGGAATTTTTTTTTCGTCGTTCAAATAATGATGCATACCTTCTTTATGAACTCAGAAGCACGACAAATGAAGTCCTATTTCAATGTCAACTTTTATTTTCGAACAATCTTGTGATTTCTATAAGATTTTTTGAGAGACCCTTTGTCAAAAATAAAATGGTTGTGTTGTTTTGATGTATATGTTTGTAGTTAAATTTTGGTTCTTGGACATTAATATCGATCGGAGGAGGAAAGTAAAAAAGAAAAAAGAGAAGAAAAGTAGTTTAAATTAAATAAAAAAAAAAAGAGAAGTCAACAATACAACAAAAGAGAGGGCATTTTAGTCTTTTTAATCAAAATGGTACCAAAAACTTATAGTTTTATGAATGAGGATATAGAACTTATCAATTTTATGCTTTGGTATTAAAAAATTGATTCCCACACTGTTAAATTCCATTTAACAGCGGTTGTCTAAGAACCGCTGTTAAATTTATTTATTTTTTTAAATAAATTGAAATTATTTTTTTAATATATTATTTTTTTAAAAAATATATTATATTCCCGCCCAGTCCGCACCCGCCCCGCCACCCACCCCCATGCGACCCGCACATAATATGTATAAATGTACATTTCTCTACTCACGGGATTTGAACCTCTGACCTCAATGAGATGGAGGTGGGTATCAAACCAGTGAGCCAAAGTCATTTGTTGTTCTAATATTGATTTATATTATATAAGTGTACAATAAACCATATATATATATATATATATTATGTATATGTTTGTTAATATTTTCAGAATTATTTTCAAAATATATTAATATTTAATATATTGCACATTTAATAACTAATGATCAATCTAGACATGATAGTAGCTAATAAATCCGGATGCTAATAGTTGCGCAATGTAATTTGTTAGAAGCACCATTTATTTATTTATCTTCAAGACAAAAGTCTAATAGGTGGTTTAATATTGATGGTTCCTATTTTTTCCTGGGTTATTGAAATCATACCAGTATCATTATGAGGATTGATTCTTCTCAATAGAATGACTCTTTTCTCTCTTATCTTTTCTTTTTTTACTTGGAATAATTCTTTTTCCCACTTCTAATTTTTCTCAATATATTGCACATTTGATATAATATAATTCATAAAACAATATGTATGTATTATAATTTTTAATATATAATGTAATATAATTTTTAATTTGGGTTCTATCTTTTATAATACCAAACCATAAAAGTAACAAGTTATATATCCTCATTCATAAGAGTATAAGTTTTTGATACCAAAAGACATTAATACCCTTAAATCTATCACTAAAAGGTAAAAAAGGAAAGTCAACATCAATACATTTTTGGAGGACATTTTAGTCTTTTTAAGCAAAATGGTATCAATAACTTACACTCTTATGAATGAGGATATATAACTTATCAATTTTATGGTTTGGTATTAAAAAATTGATTCTCACTTTTTTTAATATTAACATATAACAAAATATATTAATATTCAATATATTGCACATTTGATATAATATAATTCATAAAACAATATGTATGTATTATAATTTTTAATATATAATGTAATATAATTTTTAATATGAATATAATATTCAATAAATTACACATTTGATATAATATAATTCATAAAATAATATGTATATATTATAATTTTTAATATATAATGTAATATAATTTTTAACAAAATATATTAATATTCAATATATTTTACATTTGATTTAATATAATTCATAAAATAATATGTATGTATTATAATTTTTAATATATAATGTAATATAATTTTTAATTTAATATATAACAAAATATATTAATATTCAATATATTGCACATTTAATATAATATAATTCATAAAATAATATGTATGTATTATAATTTTTAATATATAATGTAATATAATTTTTAATATTAATATATAACAAAATATCTTAATATTCAATATATCGCACATTTAATGGGTTCTAGAAAGAACCGTTAAAATCTAAGTTTAATGGCGGTTCTAAGAGAACCATTTGTTAAATATCTGAATTGCAGTTTTCCTATAACCGCTGTTAAAGTACAATTTAACAACGGTTCTTCTGGAACCGCTGTTAAATGTGCAGATTTAACAGCGGTTCCGCGGAAAACCGCTGTTAAATTACTATCGTTTCATTTTAACAGCGGTTTTTTTAGAACCGCTGTTAAAATGCCGCAGTTAAATGCTGTTTTTGTAGTAGTGGTACTAGCAAAACAGTGGAGTTTTGCTAACCTCCGAGTATTCGGGGGTGGATGTCTGTTTTTGCATCCAGGTACATGCAGGTTTGGGAGCAAAACACAGGATTGGCGCGAAGGATGATGGAAGGCGAATGATACTAATCACACGAAGGCCAGTGTTGGATGCAGTCAGTCGGAGTTTGTGTATGGTCTTTCTTCTGTCGTACTTTTAGTTTGTGAGTGTATTTTACCCTTGCATGGGTATGAGTCGAGATAGAAATGTGCATTTTGTCTTGTATGTTTGTGATGAAAGACCAAACTAGTATGTTGATTTCGTATTTTATCATGTCGGTATGTAATGAGTTGTGTTGTTTGGATGTCTAGCCTGGTGGATCCTCACGGAGAGGGTCTGCGGCGTGTAATATTCCCGGTTTGATTCTGGGGGTGTTACACCGGCCACTTTCGGCGCATGTGCCGATGGGTCAACGGATGTTTGTTGTGAAGGGTTAGCACACGCTAACGCTGTAACACCCCCAGAATACGACCGGGAATGTCACACGCCGTAGACCCTTATCACAAGGATCCACCAGGCTAAACTCCAAAAGACTACTCAAAGATTGACTGGCCGGGGTCAAAATTTAATACGAAGCAGACCGACAAGGTCATAAACCAATTCAGAAACTAACGACATTCATATTACAATGACAACAATAAACTTGAACACAGAAAAGAATGACAACTCAATTTAATAAATGATAATTACACCCATGCAAGGGTGAATACTCGAACGACAGAGAAATACCGACCAAAATGATACAAAAGAAAAGACTCTGACTCTGGTGTGATTAGCATCGTCGTCTTCCATCTCCTTCCAAGCCAATCCCGTGATCGCACCCGAGCCGCAAAACACGAGCGCATAATGCACCACCCCCGAAAACTCGGGGTTAGCAAACTGGAATTTTGCTAGTGCAAGTACATAATATACAAGATATACGAACAGTAACAACATAAAATTCAACCGCCGTGAAGCCTTAGCACAAACCATACATTCCTATAATCAACACAGAGTACACTCGCATACACAAGGTGAAAGACAATCACATAGTCATATTCTCTTTACGGAACATAACATAAATGAAACTTTATACGAGCCCAAGGAGTCAGGAAGATCCCTTTTGTAAAAGGAAAAGTATTTTGATAAGATAGTTTGCAATCATTATTATTGACTCGGGCCGTTTAGGGGTTTTTAAAATCGAATGGGAATACTTTTGGAAATAATTTCAAAAACTCTCGGGTCCTTGACCCAACGTATGGAAAACGATTACACAAAAACCAAGTCAACTTATTTGGGGTTCTCAACCCAATTTATAGAACACCGTCACAAACAAAATCATTAAAACATCTCACAGGGTTCTCAATCCATTCCAAATAACATCATCATGAAATCAATCATCTCAACATTCCCCAGGGTCCTCGACCCAAAACACATAATAGCACCACAATACAATCAAAGGTACAAAACTCTCATTCGACATATCCTGCTCAAGACCCCGACATTAACCCTGAGATTTCGTCAAACCTCCGTGGTTAACTAACCCTGATACCAACGCTTTAAAAACAATTTGAAACAAGCTTTCAAAAACACGGATTGCGGTCTGTATCAAGACAAACATTAAAAGTGAGTTGAAAGAATTTGAGATACGAACATCGTTCGGTAACGGGGTCTTAGCTATCACTCAAATACCCGCAACCAATAAGCCTGCCAGGCGCCTCACCGCACACTGCACCGCGTTCACTCCACTATGTCGGCCGCTCCTTGAACATGTCACCGCACCGGCGTCACTCCCGCAAGAGCCGCCTTGCACGCGCATTAGGTGACACCGGCGTTCACCACCCATATGGAGCCGCACATTGCAGCGTACACCAGGCCGGAGTACACCGCCCGCCTCAGAGGTTCCCGGATATGACGTTTCTCACAACAAGTATCCACATTGTTCAAACATCAAGCACACGGACAATTGTCACAACAATTTTCAACTCGGTACATCAAGTCACACAATTTCTCCGCTAGTCCATATCCACACAAATAAACAATAACACGCACGTTATCAATCAAACTCAATCAACACCGCACATATATCTCTATGTTGCGACTCAACCGAATATATACACCTTTATATATATAGTTATATATATATATATATAAATATATAACCTCACTATATTATATGAATAACTATAGTTCGCCCATCAATCCAAGTTGAGTACGTCAACTAAAGTTAGAATTCAACACTCGTCGATCACCGACATAAACTTATATATTAATATACGTATATACATACATATATTTGACATGTAACTATATATATAAACACACATATATATATATATATATATATACATACATATATATACCTCCATATAAACTCATACACTTCGACAACAATGATTTCACGCAGTTACAATTCGTATATCGAGGTACTTGCCTTGGTAATACGACGCGAAGGAGACGACGAAGGAATCGGTTCCGGTCCGAACAATCCTCTCAAATCCGACCCTAACACAATAATGATATACAATCAATCTTACATCATGAATACGAAGAAAATTCCTCCTAGATCTACCCGTTGGGACGATTCATCGGACACCAAGAGTGCATAAGGAAATGAAATCGGTCAATGGTAGAACAACGGGATTTCATCCCAATCAAAAACAAGAAAACCAAGGGTCACGAGTATACTATCAAATCTAACAACAACATCGGTTAATTCGGATTAAAACACAAGATTACCACCAAACCCTCCCCAAAAATCATACTAGGGTTAAAGGGGTTCTTACCTCTTGAAGATTCAAGCCCTATAATCCGAAGAACACGTGCTAGATCCACAATCCGAGCTACACGATCGAAGGAAGATGAAGAAAAACACACCATCAAAAGGGTGGATGGAGAAGAAATCCCCCTCTCAACCCTCTCTCTCTCGCGCACGGTGGAAGGGAGGAAGAAAATGTGCGAATCTCGCTGAAAACGCACAGTTATAGCGCTGACCGCATTGTGTGCCGCGGCTCAGCTAATGCATGCCGCGGCACAAAATTGCGCCCGGTGGTGGTGACCGCTCGTTGTGCCGCGGCTCATTCGGAGGGTGCCGCGGCTCGGACTCGGCATGTGCCGCGGCCTGCCGGTATCTTGGGGCACGCGGTACAGAGGTTTTAGCGGCAGTGCCACACGGGTGTGCGCGGCCGGACAAGTGTGCCGCGGCGACTCGGCTGTGTGCCGCGGCGCACAATCCTTGTGCCGCGGCACAGTGCAGCTGCTCGGCCAACAAGGGTAGTATGTGTGCCGCGGCGCACAATCCTTGTGCCGGCTCACACCCCCTCGGGTCCCAAAATGACGAAAAAAGATCCGGAAAGAGAATAAAAGCAATAGGAATCGATATTTGGGCAACAATAACACGAAATGGAAGTACGGAACCCCAAAAAGATCTGAGGTGCACAACCAAAGTCGAACAAGGAACAAATTCCCTAAACTTCTAGGAAATTACAAAAACGGCCCAAACATCCGAAAATCACGGTACAACGTCGGATTAACAATCCGAAACTCACAACATGCTCTACTCAATCATACGAACTCATGGAAGTAAGAAAATGACGAAATCGAATGAGTTTAACGAGAGACAAATACACATGAGACAAAATATAACACAAGATGAAATTACGTAAAAACATCATCGAGACCCGTCTAAGCGGAGAAACTCCAAGAACAAAATAGGTTCAGAATTCCAAAACAGTGTCAAGCGAGTTGTCGAAACGGACCTCCGCCGGAAAAATGAAAATTACCGGAAATCGAATTTGCGGATATTACATTCTACCCTCCTTAAAAGAAGTTTCGTCCCGAAACTTAAAATAGAGAGCGGCGGAACAATCAAGGAAATAACTACTTGCTCAGCCCCAAATCATCACGAGCAAAGCGCGAATGCAAGGTTCCAGAAATACGATGAGTTGAGGTGAAGGGGTATGAATTTGGATACCAAAGCTCCCCGAGTTAAGAAAATCACAAAATAGTTCAGACGTCCTGAAAATCATGTTTCGAGCTCAACCAACCACAATCCAAGTTCATAACACATTCGGAAGTGTCAATTGCACGCGTGGGAATAATAGTTCCGAACAAAATTTGCAAGAATTAGGTTCAGATATGGAAAGACCACAATAGTTCCCGGGTTTTAACAAAACAGCTCCGAAATTCGTTCGGAGGACGGCAGGCTAAGTAAAACAAGATAGTTTAAAATCGTCGAGAGGATCATAATTGAGTTACCAACAATGAAAAATCATACAATGCCGAAAATACCAAGGAAAGTACGGGTAATACACTTCCCCATACTAAAAGATATTTCGATCCCAAACTTAGAACAACAAGAGTTGGAAATATAGAGCAATGAAATGAAGAACGATCAAAGTCACGATTGTTCAAAACAGCAACAATTAGGACATATTGCCAAATATTCATCCTCCCATGTTAGGCTCTTCAGAAGGAAACATAGGGTTTCGGGACATTCTCCAGTCGCTTGCTCTGTTCGCCAATAGGGTAGCATTCCTTGCCAGATCGGAAATTATCTCACAATGCTTCTCTCGATGACCTTCACACCCGCACCGGTAACAAGTCAAGAGTGGAAAGGGACAATTCGCACGAACATGTCCCTGACGATCACAGTTGAAGCACCCTCCCTTCTTACCGAGAGTCACCGATGCTGGCTTGGGACTCCAAGCGCTCACTCCCGATCGCGAAGACGACGCGTTCGAACGACGTGGGGGTTTGGGAGCCTTAGACTCTTCACCGCCCAAAAACTTCCCAGATGTCCTCCGTCTCTTGGCTTCGCTCGAGGGCTCGACCACTGAGGAGATTTCATAAGATATCGTTTGATCTCGATACTCCCTCACTGTAGCATGGATAGTTGTCATACGAACCACCTTGTCGTTTCCACTTCCGTCATCACACTTACGTCCGCCAAGGCTCGACATACTAATACAGATAGTACCGTTCAGCATTATCAAATAATCAGTCGTACAGTATACCACCCTTATCAACGCAAGGGTTTAGTTAACATCTATAGAATAACGGTAATATCGTGAAGCATAAAGTTTTATGAAGTCAAGTTCGAGTTCCTCGACGAGGACGATCATTATATGTATGCACTTAATGAAAACAAATTTTTGAAAAAGGGGCTAGTCACGTTGCGCCCAAGACTTGTAAACACTGTCTTTTATTTCGGAAGAGGAAGTTTACATAATGACTCTAAAAATTATTTTCGAGTGATGAATAAAAGAAAAAAAAGAAATCAAAAATTAATTCGTAACTAATTTGAAATATTTCGAAAATGTTGAGTCCCAAATATCAAAATTTTGAAAATCTTTCCTCTTCTTCAAAAATGTTTATTCGAAAGAATTCTCCACCGAGATACGTGACCATTTAACATGACGGTATTAATTCATGGCCTTACACAATGTTAGAAAATTTCAAAGCATTGCTTTGAAATATTCGAGATACTACAGCGCCGTGGGCCCCGTGCCGGAACCCACCAGGCAAAAATTCCTTAAAAAAAATGATCTAAATGCCAAAAAGGCCGAAGTCGGTAATATTCTCAAATACTCACAAAAGTCATTTATGAAATATCAAATACCGTCATAAGAATACTATCAAAATATGCAAGACCAAAATATCAAAACTCGGTTTGCAAGATAACAAAAACCATCTTAAAATACTCATGCGGTGGATAACATTATCCTTCGTAAAGTCATTCTAATAAAGTACCAAAACAGATAAACATGCTCGACTTCCGAAGCATACTACGCAACTATTTATACTCGGATCGCATACGCATGTTATATCCTAAAACGATAATATCACCAACAAGTTCCAATTCCTAGTTCACATTAAGCATATTAGCACAATGTAATCAAATACGTATATAAGGGGACTTACGATCGGGAGGCTTACCATCACGGATTGCGGAAGATGATGTCGGAACCACGATACTAATCACGACTGATGCGCGCGACTTACACAAGACATGGACTTGACCCAACGGCCTAGGTTTTTCGCAAACCTAAGCTCCGATACCATAAATGTAACACCCTGAATACGACCGGGAATGTCACACGCCGTAGACCCTTATCACAAGGATCCACCAAAGCTAAACTCCAAAAGACTACTCAAAGATTGACCGGCCGGGGTCAAAATTTAATACGGGCACCGACAAGGTCATAAACCAATTCGAAACTAACGACATTCATATTACAATGACAACAATAAACTTGAACACGTAAAAGAATGACAACTCAATTTAATAAATGATAATTACACCCATGCAAGGGTGAATACTCGAACGACAGAGAAATACCGCCAAAATGATACAAAAGAAAAGACTCGACTGGTGTGATTAGCATCGTCGTCTTCCATCTCCTTCCAAGCCAATCCGTGATCGCTCCCGAGCCGCCAAAACCCGAGCGCATAACAGCACCCACCCCAAAACTCGGGGTTAGCAACCGGAATTTTGCTAGTGCAAGTACATAATATACAAGATATACGAACAAGAATAACATAAAATTCAACCGCCGTGAAGCATTAGCACAAACCATACATTCCTATAATCAACACAGTACACTCGCATACACAAGGTGAAAGACAATCACATAGTCATATTCTCTTAACGGAACATAACATCAATGAAACTTTATACGAGCCCAAGGAGTCAGGAAGATCCCTTTTGTAAAAGGAAAAGTATTTTGATAAGATAGTTTGCAATCATTATTATTGACTCGGGCCGTTTAGGGGTTTTTAAAATCGAATGGGAATACTTTTGGAAATAATTTCAAAAACTCTCGGGTCCTTGACCCAACGTATGGAAAACGATTACACAAAAACCAAGTCAACTTATTTGGGGTTCTCAACCCAATTTATAGAACACCGTCACAAACGAAATCATTACAACATCTCACAGGGTTCTCAACCCATTCCAAATAACATCATCATGAAATCAATCATCTCAACATTCCCCAGGGTCCTCGACCCAAAACACATAATAGCACCACAATACAATCAAAGGTACAAAACTCTCATTCGACATATCCTGCTCAAGACCCCCCATAAATTAACCCTCGGAGATTTCGTCAAACCTCCGTGGTTAACTAACCCTGATACCAACGCTTTAAAAACAATTTGAAACAAGCTTTCAAAAACACGGATTGCGGTCTGTATCAAGACAAACATTAAAAGTGAGTTGAAAGAATTTGAGATACGAACATCGTTCGGTAACGGGGTCTTAGCTATCACTCAAATACCCGTAACCAATAAGCCTGCCAGGCGCCTCCACTGCACACCTGTGCACCGGCGTTCACTCCACTATGTCGGCCGCTCCTTGAACATGTCACCGCACCGGCGTCACTCCCGCAAGAGCCGCCCCTTGCACGCGCATTAGGTGACACCGGCGTTCACCACCCATATGGAGCCGCACATTGCAGCGTACACTGTGCCGAGTACACCGCCCCGCCTCGAGGTTCCGGATATGACGTTTCTCACAACAAGTATCCACATTGTTCAAACATCAAGCACACGGACAATTGTCACAACAATTTTCAACTCGGTACATCAAGTCACACAATTTCTCCGCCAGTCCATATCCACACAAATAAACAATAACACGCACGTTATCAATCAAACTCAATCAACACCGCACATATATCTCTATGTTGCGACTCAACCGAATATATACACCTTTATATATATAGTTATATATATATATATATATAAATATATAACCTCACTATATTATATGAATAACTATAGTTCGCCCATCAATCCAAGTTGAGTACGTCAACTAAAGTTAGAATTCAACACTCGTCGATCACCGACATAAACTTATATATTAATATACGTATATACATACATATATCTGACATGTAACTATATATATAAACACACATATATATATATATATATATACACATACATATATATACCTCCATATAAACTCATACACTTCGACAACAATGATTTCACGCAGTTACAATTCGTATATCGAGGTACTTGCCTTGGTAATACGACGCGAAAGAGACGACGAAGGAATCGGTTCCGGTCCGAACAATCCTCTCAAATCCGACCCTAACACAATAATGATATACAATCAATCTCACATCATGAATACGAAGA
The DNA here is from genome assembly GCA_033398695.1 of Orobanche coerulescens. Taxonomy (NCBI): domain Eukaryota; kingdom Viridiplantae; phylum Streptophyta; class Magnoliopsida; order Lamiales; family Orobanchaceae; genus Orobanche; species Orobanche coerulescens. The sequence goes on from CM065806.1 coordinate 60,058,876, forward strand.
AAATTCCTCCTAGATCTACCCGTTGGGACGATTCATCGGACACCAAGAGTGCATAAGGAAATGAAATCGGTCAATGGTAGAACAACGGGATTTCATCCCAATCAAAAACAAGAAAACCAAGGGTCACGAGTATACTATCAAATCTAACAACAACATCGGTTAATTCGGATTAAAACACAAGATTACCACCAAACCCTCCCCAAAAATCATACTAGGGTTAAAGGGGTTCTTACCTCTTGAAGATTCAAGCCCTATAATCCGAAGAACACGTGCTAGATCCACAATCCGAGCTACACGATCGAAGGAAGATGAAGAAAAACACACCATCAAAAGGGTGGATGGAGAAGAAATCCCCCTCTCAACCCTCTCTCTCTCGCGCACGGTGGAAGGGAGGAAGAAAATGTGCGAATCTCGCTGAAAACGCACAGTTATAGCGCTGACCGCATTGTGTGCCGCGGCTCAGCTAATCTGTGCCGCGGCACAGGGCCAAAAATTGCGCCCAGTGGTCGGTTGACCGCTCGTTGTGCCGCGGCTCATTCGGAGGGTGCCGCGGCTCAGACTCGGCATGTGCCGCGGATCGCTGACCGTGCCGGGCACGCTGCACAGAGGTTTTAGCCGGCAGGTGCCACACGGGTGTGCCGCGGCCCGGACAAGTGTGCCGCGGCACTGACTCGGCTGTGTGCCGCGGCGCACAATCCTTGTGCCGCGGCACACGGTACAGCCTGCTCGGCCAACAACTGGGTAGTATGTGTGCCGCGGCGCACAATCCTTGTGCCGCGGCTCACACCCCCCCTCGGGTCCCAAAATGACGAAAAAAGATCCGGAAAGAGAATAAAAGCAATAGGAATCGATATTTGGGCAACAATAACACGAAATGGAAGTACGGAACCCCAAAAAGATCTGAGGTGCACAACCAAAGTCGAACAAGGAACAAATTCCCTAAACTTCTAGGAAATTACAAAAACGGCCCAAACATCCGAAAATCACGGTACAACGTCGGATTAACAATCCGAAACTCACAACATGCTCTACTCAATCATACGAACTCATGGAAGTAAGAAAATGACGAAATCGAATGAGTTTAACGAGAGACAAATACACATGAGACAAAATATAACACAAGATGAAATTACGTAAAAACATCATCGAGACCCGTCTAAGTGGAGAAACTCCAAGAACAAAATAGGTTCAGAATTCCAAAACAGTGTCAAGCGAGTTGTCGAAACGGACCTCCGCCGGAAAAATGAAAATTACCGGAAATCGAATTTGCGGATATTACAAACGCATATTGTTAGTGCACGCTAACATCAGATCGGTCCAAAAGGAATCTTATCCTTGTCAGAGCTTTCGGCATGTGGGGACACGGGGGCAGGTGCAGACTGTAGCGAGTCAACTATGAGCAGCGCATGCTATGGATGAAAGTTTGCGTACGCTAAATAGAGGCCTTTACGTACGCTATTGCATGGGCATTGCGTACGTAAATCATTTCATGCAGTAAGGCAGTAGCCTCTGGACTTCGATAGCGCATGATAACAAAGACAGTTAGCGCACGCTAAGCATGTAACGTACGTTAAATGAAGATGTTAGCGTACGTTAATAATAGTCACTATATATATGTGCAGTTGGCCATTATTCTTCATTTCCATTCTCTCCTTGCAACCGATAGAGAGAGTTCTTAGAGAGATGTTTGAAGTTCCAAACACTGGATTATGGTGGAGTTAATCATCCATAACTATATTAAGCTTGGAATCGATTGGAAACAGATTTAAACTTGGGATTCAATCTATTCCTTCAAAAAGGTAATTACTCTCCATCTTTGGATTTCGTTTTGGATTGAATGTTGATGTTCTTGAGTTGATGATTATTACATGAACAAGTTGACAAGCATGATTATGAGATGGATTACCGGAGTATGATGATATTAATATGATTCGTGTGGTTTGAATTGTGTAGTTCGTTTTCTTGAGATAATTTGGTTAATCCTCCTTCTCCTTTGCGGATGTTGATGTCATTGTTGATGATTAATCTCTGTAATGTTAGATTAGGGAAGTGTTGTTAGGATTCTTGGTGTTTATGATGTTGATATTTGAGGAAGAAGATGATATGTGAACATATGAATTAGATTAAGAGTTGGATGATTACCTATATGTTAAAGGATATCGGATTTCGTTGTTTTGATAGCTATGAACATGGTTTAGAATCACTTAGTGTTCTTGATAATCGCCATATATTGATCGGTATCTGAAATGCATGCAACTGCATGTCATTAACGTACGCTAGTGTTACTGGCTAGCGCACGCTAACGGGTGCGACTTAGCGCACGCTATGTTAAGTGATTAACGTGCGCCAAGTCAACAGGCAGTGTAGTATATCCTGTTTCGGTTATGAATTCGTGACCGTTTAAGTTGGATTGATCAGATTTGAGGTTAATTGAGATATTGTTGAGCCGTTGGGTTTGTGAATTGGTTATATCGATTGTTGATTGTTATCGAACTTGTTGTTTATCGATTATTATAATAGGTTGAGATATTGATCGGTGATTATAACTGTGTGTTGCGGTCGAGTTCGAGGATGTTCATGAATTGCTTTGGTCGGGCTAAGGAGTTCGCAGACGACGGCAAGGAATTGGTAACGGCTTCATCGGTATCGAGGCAAGGTATTACTTGCACACTTTATAATATTTAATGAATGATTTCAATTTCATTCGTTTATAATTCGTATAACAATGTTTATAATCGTAATCACAGGAGATTTGGGATTATAAGTCGTATTCGAGCTTTGAGAATTAAATCATAATGTATATGATTTACATTTATTGTTGGTATACTTAGTATCGAGGATACATTGTGATAAAGACGAAGATGTGAATTATCTGCAATCCGTGATATTTTGGACCGTCGAGTATTGATGATAATGGTTCGTGATGGTTTAAACACCGAGATTGCTCTCGAAGGGCTCGGAGCAAGTATTTTAATCATTTTTGTCATTTGTGTCGATCATGTTGTGATACATGCGTGTATCGTTGTTGTCATGCATTGTGTATCATTGTTATATGCATTTGTGCATTGTTGTCATATGTCCACCTCGTGTTGGTCCGATGGTATCATCGGGGGATCTATGCTAGCGTGCGCTGTATCATCGGACATGTTTTTCCACCACGGGTTGGTCTGACGGGATCATCGTGGGATCTAGGGAGTGAATGCTGGATCATCGGATTACCTATGTGTTGTTATTGTGCATATGTATATTATGGGTTTGACATAAGTATACATTGTTGTTATTGATGTGAGCATATTGACGTTGTCATATGAGTATACATTTGTTGGTCTTGTGTTAGGACCGTGTGCGTATGTTGTGTTGATCTGAACTTGGATTAGACTGACGTGATTTCGTCATGGCATTTCATATCTTGAGGTATGTTCCGTATTTCCTTTGGTATTTGTCGTTTGATGGACAATCAATTATCGTGTTGGGATTTGCTGATGTTATCCAATGGATCGAATTGGTCAGAGCTGGTATTTTTCCGTATCATGAGTTAGCGATGATATTCTGATAATCTTGAGTATTATTTAAGGAACAATACAGATGTTATGTTTGAGTTTGTTGGTGAATCGAGATTACAAGATATACGTTGTGATAATGGTTATTTTGATGAGAATTATTCGAGTAAGTAAAGTTATGACGGTAAGATTACATTGGTCGTATTCTTACTTAAATATTTTCATTGGTATGTAATTATTGACGTGATGTGATGGTTATCGTTGTTGGATATTATGGCTGACCTCGTCGTGGACTTTCTTTTTAGGTTCTTGGATTATCAAGCTTGTAGCGGTCGTGGAGAGATGAGCTTCCCGGAGGATACTGGCTAGGGCATGTATTTGTGTATTGAGTTCCCTGGTCAGTTCTTGTACTCCGCTGCTAGACTATTTTTATTGTTTGTCTTTTTCGATGTGTGAGTATTTTAAATGGCCTTTTGGTATCTGGTAACTTAGGTTACTTTGGCAATCATTTTCTAAATCTATTCTTTCGGTACGTGTAAGCGATAGCTTAACGTATGTTTTTAAACTGTTGAGTTTTGACATTTCGGGCCATGTGGTTTTAAATGAGATTTTGCGACGGTTTTGACAAACGAGTTTTATAAAGTTTTCGAATGTTTTTAAATAGATAATACCGTCGTTAGCCTCTTGGGCGTTTGTAAATGTTTGCGAAAATTTCCTTCAGCCTTGTGGGTTCCATCTCGGGGCCCACGACGCTGTAGTATTCCTGGATGACTTTGGGGTGTTACAAAACTCACCAAGTAACCTTGACATTTCTCCTTTCTTAGAATTCTTAGTGATTTCATGGATGTGATTACTCTGGGTACTGTCCTACTCTTAGTACTGTAATACCCGAGATCTTCATTCCAGTTTCATTGAGTTTTTCTACGGATTATCGGATTGGCGTTGTCCATGTCTTTAGAATGTTGTGCCATGTTTGGGTGTGTCATGAGTTGACACGTGTTTGATTTCCATTCCAGATCATTTCTTGAGTTTTAACTCATTTCAGTGTAGCGCACGCTACCGCTTGTGGTGTAGCGCGTGCTACTGTGCCATTATTAGCGCACGCTAACTGGCAGTCCAGAGGCAGTCCAGGAGCTACTGGACTGGGACGGGAGTCTCGTTAGCGCACGCTATGGTTGGTTGATAGCGTGCGCTATCGTCTGCCTAGCGCACGCTAATTGTTCTCACTAGTGCACGCCACTTGGTAGGTGCAGACCAGTCCATGAGCCACTGGACCGGATTTGTGACTCATTAGCGCACGCTACGCTTATTGGCTAGCGCACGCTAACTGTGTTATAGGCGGTATGTTTTGGAGCGTTGACATCGCTAGTGCGTGCTAATGCAGTATGCTAGCGCACGCTAATAACTGTCCAGTATAAATACTGGACAACAGCATTAATTCGTCATTTCTCACCCTTCTTCATCCCTTTCCGACGGGAGTGAGCTCCAGAGGCGATTTTGAATGACCTTCTTCTTCAAGCTTCATCTTGGGGTGGATTTATGTATATCTAGCATCATCTAATTATCTTCTTGGTCCAAATCAAGGTATTTTCTTCTTAGAACCCTAGTTTATTGAATTTGGGGGTTTTTCTTGGTCTTGGTGATTTTTACCCGATCTCATCCGATCGGTTGAGTATTCTTGATTGTCTTGGCCGTGGCTTTCGATTTGACAACTCATTTATTGATTTTGTATCACTCGGAACATAGTTCTTGATTTCTTTGAGAAACCCTTAGATCCTTGTTGTTCTTAGTGTTGATTCGGGTTCCGATTAGGTTTATTGATTCTTATTGGTGTTATTTTCATAATATTCGTGGGTTTCCGGATTCTTGGTTGTTTTTGGAAGTTCGAGGGCTGCTCAACCTTATCTGTTCGTTGTCCGATTGCTCATAGTTCAAGGCAAGTATCTTGCCCATACACATCGTGTTTCGTAGACGTGATAGTTGATAATTGATTATATGTGGAACTTGAACGTTTTAATGAACCTTCTAAAGGATCAGTATATTCTCGGAAAAAGGGTTTTCTTCAAGATAACTCGTATGATTCATGAATAAATGTGTATTTGGAATATGTGAGAATGTGTTGTATGTTGATAGATGTTATAACCATACTTCGTGAATATAATAGACCGTGATGACTTGCCGAGGATGGTGTGCGGATACATGTACTTGTTCGGTGAGAATATGACATGTTGTGATATTAATTGTTACTCCTTTGAAAGGAGGTTGTGATACTTAATGTTGTTTGACTTGATAATTGATTATCGTTGTGTGATTGTTGTAAGTGATGTGCCACCGGGTAAGATTATTGAATCTTCGGGATTCAGACTTGCTAGTATGGGTCGGACGGGACCATAGGATTATCCATCGGGTATGTCTTGCGGGGACTCCGTGGTTCGTGGCTTGCTATCCCGATGTCGGGATAACTTGTGGGGTTATCTATCGGGTATGTCTTGCGGAAGATCTCCCTAGAACCGTCCCTCTGGACTTGTTCTTGATATTTAGCCTCTTCCAACATGTTTTTTTATCATCATAACTTGATTTGGAGCTTGGAGTTGGAAGCTTGTTGGTGCTCCTTTGGTGTTTGGAGAGATCTTTTTGTTCTTCATTGGTAAGTTCTCTTAATCTCTTGTTCTTCAAGTGATTTTCGAGTATGTTGATGTTTTTGTTGTTGTTTTCTTCGTGTATTGATTTATTGTTGGATCATATCATGATTCTTGATAAGTTTTTATAACTTATGATGAAGAACATGATGATTGTGTCTTGATGTAAAACCCTAAAATTCGGATTTGTAATTTTACGTCTAATTGAAAATTTTTCCCTAAAGTTTGTAATGATTTATTTTAAACCCTACAATATATGTTATATATTATAATTAAATTAAAATTAAGTTACCTAAGTTTACCTAATATAAATAATTGTTGCACATATTATGCACCTTCGTAAATTACATGCATTATAACACGTTTCTATGTTTTGTAACCTCCGAAATTTTTGCATCTTCATATCCCATTAATCTCTTCTAAACATCACCTCATAACCGATCCCATTATACCCAATCAAATATAATTATGATCATTTACTACTTTCCTTTTATTCAGCTCGCTCCTTCCCCTAATTATCAGGTTATAACGTGGTTTCTTTGTCCCTCTCCCATTCCTATCATACGAACAAAACACAACACACTCATAAACCCTAAACTTATACCTAGTAGCGGCGTTCATATTCTCTCCAAGATCCAAAGAAGAGTACGAAGGTTTCTAACAAGGGAGGTGATCGATTTTGGGCGTCCTAACCTTGGGGTGATCGGATTTGTGGTGATACAGATTTATGATCGGGTGTTATTAATTCGTAGGGTGTGTTCTTGTTAGTCTCTTTTGATCCGTTTTGAATTTGTCCAAAGTAACTCTTGATCCTTTTGTTTTTCTATCCATTCGACACTATATGACCTATAATCTTAAGTATATACATGCTATTGTGATAAACTTATGCCGCGTTAAATATGTGATGCGAATAAAACATATGCACGCCTCATAAAATCATGAAACCATAATCTTATGTGTCGACTTATGTTTCTGTTTTTGAACATTCGAATCAGATCTGAAGTAAACCCTAATTTGTGGTTTTATAAACCAAATTATGAAGTAATAATGAGCATTTAATTTGGCTAACTCAGGTTATATATGGATCGATTTTGATTTATAAGGGTTTAAGAAGTGTATGATTTTATGTGGAAAGGTCTGTGCAGAATTTGACTATTTTGTAAATGGTATAACTTTATGTTAATGACGTGCTTTTCTAAGTTTCTTGAGTCTAAAACTAAATTTAAATAGGTTACTAACTGACCCAATTGGTTTGGAATGATTCAAAGTTGATTTGGGCATGCTTCTGGATTTTATATGATCATATATCAAAATAGCATTTTCAGAAAATTTCTTCAGTCGACTTGTGTGATTTTTATTTTCAAATATATATATATAGAGTTAAGATCTATCCTTTATAGAGATAATATCTAAGTTATAAGGGACTTTCTGAAATTTTTGTAGATTTTTCTGAAGTGTATGAATGGGCAAACCAAGTGCAAACTTTCTGTATGTATGTGCAGTTAATTTTCTGGGTATGTATGGGAATATGATTTTTGAAGGGTATTAATACTTAATAATAAAATCTAGAAAAATTCAAGTAGACTCTTAAGGCATTATAGATTCTATGATAATTTTGGTGAATTCTTATTTTTGACATCTAGTGTGGTGTTAAAATTCATAAAGTGAAGGCTAAAACATAGTAAAACCAGAATTTTGTTAGAAGTTAATTTTTGTGATTTTAATACCATTTAATATATTTGAACCCTAAAATGCACTTGAACACTAATTATTATATAATTGGTCATATGTTAACATAATTCCAATAACGATACCCTAATCACATTAATGAACGGTGTTAAGTAATTAAGAATTTATTATGACATTAAATGAGCTAATAAGTATAAAATGATCCATAATTCGTGTAGATTCGCTGAAGAAGGAGTGACTTCCTATTCTTATGTTATGACATGGTTTCGTTAGCGGTTTAAGGTATGGATATTCTACCCTTTCTCAGTAAGGGTTCTGATTCTATGTACTATTGTTATTGTTTGTTTCGTATCGGTACAGATATTCTACCCTTTCTCAGTAAGGGTTATGATTCTATGTACTATTGTTATTGTTTGTTTTGTTTTGTACGGATATTCTGACCTTATCCTCAAGGTTTCCTTTGATATTGACAACCTAGAGATTTATGAACCTTTGATATGAACCTTCACTTTGAAATTTGGACATGAACTTTCATTATGAACCTTTGTTATTGAACCTTGGATTTGAACCCATGAATCCTTGGTGTAACTATGATGGCTCTTATTATGTATTTTGTATATGTATCACTAGTCATGGGGGTTCCATGTCCGTATCATTGATGCACCAATGGTATGACTCCAGGGTGGTCGAGTGATGTTCCATCCCGTCCCTTTTTATTATATATTTTGGCCACTATGACAGGAGCGTATGGATGCATCCTAGATTTGATTTGTATCTGTATCTGTATCTGATATGTTTGGTGACTGGTGTTGTGTGCAATACACGCCTTTCACATTTTTGGGAGCTGATCACTCCACTGGTTATGAAGATTGAAGATTATGTTATGATATGAGCCAAGGTTATTTTGATTCTGTTTATGCAGGCGACTGCATAGATTCATGTTACTTAGCCTATAGACATGTTCCACTTGCTACAAATTATGCCTAATTATGCTTTTCCATTATTACTCCAATTGAACTCCACTTTTATATTTCTGTTCTATATTGCTATATCTGTTCACTGGGCTTTTTAGCTCAGCCGCATTTCTTTTCTCCGCGGCAGGTTATTCAAGCGAAGCTGGGGCTATTTTTGGGCTGAGAGTAGGTTCTAGAGTGGACTTACCTAGAGATTTCACCTTCGCTTAGATTCTGTTTATATTTCCTTTCCTTTGGTTATCTTGGAACTTATGTAACGATCAAGTCGTGTTGACTTGTTTTCCTTTGATATTATTTAAGACTTCCGCTTGCGTTTATTTATGTATGTTCTGATATGCCACCATAATGTGATACTTCTACCCATGTCGGGTTGGGGTGTTACACTCGAGGAGGAGTTGTTCTTGATGTTTTAGAATGTCTGGAGGTTATAATCATGTCTAGGAAGGATTATGTTATGATTGCTATATGATTAACATAGTCTTGATATGATTGTTGTTGTTGTTTGTGTTTTTGGAGGGATTATAACCATTTTTGTAAGGAATTATGATGAATTATGTAATGAATATCATAATCTTGAAATGGTTGATTAATCTTGTGGTTTAATCCGAATTCTTGATGAACTAGTGATGGATTATTGTTTAGACATCATGTTTGTTGGGTTGATGATGTTCTTGAGGTGATAGTGATAATATTGATGATATTATCATTGTAGGAGGATCAATTTGATGTTGTTCTTAAGTGATTCTTGTCGAATTATTTTCACAAGGGTTAAGAACGTTTGATCATATCGATCATTGAGGTATTGGAGGATGTTAGAATTCATAGTTGGGAACTATGATATTCGTTTGTGGAGTTTAACCGATTCGGGATTGAATTGGGATTGTTTTGGTGTTGCTTTATTGAATGAATCGCATTTCATTTAAGGTTGTTCGGGTGCTTGTGATCGTCGGAGGACGCCGTTCGTCGTTTTCGTGGGAGGACGTTGATCGTGGAAGGACTTTCTCGCCTTCGGTTTGAGGCAAGTTTTATACTTGTACTAGTCAATGAGATTAATGTTATCATATATATGTATGAATGTGTGTATCATTTCGAGACTTGGTCTCATTATGATTTTGTTGATATCATGGGATTGTTTGATACGACACCCTTCGGCAAATTATGCCAAATGTTATTGTTGTTCGTAAATGGACGGTTCAAGGCATTTTGATACTTGTTGAGAATATTGTTGTCGATAGCCGGTTTGCGGTATTGATGTTTCGATTATTGTTGTTGATATTAATGTCGATTTAAGACATAGTTGTGATCATTGTCATTGATATTGGTGCTTCGTTATTGATGTTGTATTGGCTGATTGAAGACATTGATGTATTCGATTATCATCTTCATTATCGGTAACCGATTAAAGGTACCAAGACATCCGTGGTATTGTTGTTATCGATTGACCGTTCTAAAGGCAATCGAGATATTGAATTGGGATTGTCGAGGACATTTCCCATCCATTGAGTCGTTGTTATCGATTGACCATTCTAAGGTAATCGATGCATTGAATTGGGACTGTCGAAGACATTTCCCATCCGTTGTATCATTGTTATCGATTGGCCGTTCTAAGGCAATCGACATATTGAATTGGGATTGTTGAGGACATTTCCCATCCATTGAGTCGTTGTTATCGATTGACTGTTCTAAGGTAATCGATGTATTGAATTAGGACTGTCGAAGACATTTCCCATCCGTTGTATCATTGTTATCGATTGGCCGTTCTAAGGTAATCGTGGTATTGAATTGGGATTATTGAGGATAGTTCCCATTCGTTTTTTCGTTGTTATCAATTAGCCATTCTAAGGAAATCGAGGTATTGAAGTGGGATTATCGAAGAGAGTTCCCATCTGTTGTGTCGTTATCGATTGGCCATTCCAAGGCAGTCGAGGTATTTAAATTGGGACCGCCAAGGACGGTGCCCATCCGTGAGTTATTATTATCGTGTTGGCCGACTCAAGATAGCACACTTTTATTCCTGTGAATTCAGTAATCTTGGGATCATTGTCGTTTGTAATTAATTGTGTTTAGAGGCTAGTCGCGGCTAGTGCTCGATGGGTAAGTTTGGGGCTTGAACCATCGCGGTTGGTTTCCCAACACCTACAGTTCAGTAGCTCACGGTCATGTTGATGATCTCATTATGGGTAAGTTTGGGGCTTGAACCTTCGCGGTTGGTTTCCCAACACCTACAGTTCAGTAGGTCACGGTCATGTTGATGATCTCATTATGGGTAAGTTTGGGGCTTGAACCCTCGCGGTTGGTGTAACACCCCCAAAATTAATTGAGGTATAGTGTCGTGAATCTCGTGTGGGACCCACAAGGCTAGTTTAGGAAATAGATATTTTAAAGAAATTACAATAAAACGATAAGTCCACGGTTACATAACATGAGTCCCAAGGTTTTAAGAAGAAACATAGTTCAAAGTTCGATTATTACACATTGGAGGTGCTAAAAATCAAATTTAATTTAAGCGGCGGCAAGAGATTATTCCAACACCGTTCAAATCTGACCGGACCCCTCGGGAATGTCCTGCACATGATTAACAAATTTACCTGGCACGACAAATCATGCCAGATAACCAGGGTCAGAGAATGCATACCAATAACAACTACTAGCAATGATATACACAATTTTACCAAACGCAGTGCCACATAACCAACAGAGAATATTTCATCATACGATCGATGTTGTCTCTCTTTTTTTATCACATAAACCCCAAGGTCGCAACCAAGGGTCACGAAAGTATCCACACGGGAATACCCCGGAACATAGGTGCCCAATTCGGGTTTTATCCCCTAACACATTTCCATACGGGTACCATACACATTTTATCCCCAACACATCAGCCCATTTATAACACATTTTAGAGAAAGACAACCGTCGGCATTCATCAATAATGGAACATACACAAATACGAACATTACAATAATATTAGCATTTCTCGAGAAAAATTTCACTTGCCTGTGATCCGACGGTAGGTGCTTTATGATAACCGGAATCCCCACGCCCGCTCGAGCTTAACCTAATCACGTAATATCCGATTAACGCCTCGTATGGATCATGATGAATAAAACTAGTCTCCCTTCCCTAACCGGATTCCTAACGTAGTCTTGATTACCAACATTAGTATCGTTTTTTTAAGTTCATAAGCATTACGTACCATTTACCATTAAATTCTATGGTTAATGTTAACTACATCAATTCGTTCAACAAGATTATCACTATCATTATTCGGTTGGCAACAAATGACCACAGCATAACCAAATCCCATACTCCTAATCCAAGTCTCTATTACGACTACTACAATCAGTAAACTATCATTTTACATAATGATTTCGGCATACGATTTTCAATGACATTAATATCATCAGATTAATTCCCCTATTAACGTTTAACGTTGATCATCATTTTGCAAGAGTAAGTTACGACTAGTTTATCAAACGGCGATGAATTCCTACGAAATCCTTCTACAATTGATTCGTCGATTATATATGATTCCAATGTAAATTAAGATGGAAGTTCTTGCATGTGATTGTTACAACGAGTTGTATGAAAATGAAATATACGAACAATGATAACTCTGATTACTACAAGTTCGTCCGTTTAGATCGTCTACGAGATTTTAGCAAAATCTACCCAAGTACTCGTAATCTAACGAGTACTAATCAATAACATTGAAGAGATTACTCCAAGGATTGACAGACTTACCTTAGAAGATGAAGAACAATTAGGAGAGATGACAAATCAAGAAGAGCCACGAGGAGGAACGAGGAATGGGTTGAATGACTTGGATAATCATCACTGGAGCTTACGAAATCACCTCCTCTATGTTAATTCAAGTGTATGAGAGGCCAAGAATTGAGTATAGGGCTTTGGAAAGGCTTCAAGAGTTCTTCACTTCAAGTTTTGGGACGGGAGAAATGAAGGTGGATGTGTTATTTTATAACACTCGATTCCATTAACGTACGATAACATTTCAGGCATTACGTACATAATGGGTTTTACGTACGCTATGTATAAAGATTAATATACGTAAAGGCCGTCCAGAGGCCACTGACTGAAATGTGCCCATGTGTTACGTACGTAAGTCGTATTTACGTACATAAGGCTACAGTCCGTAGTGTTTGTTAAAATTGGAGGATAACGTACGCTATGAAGAGTTGACTCGTTTATCCTCTAGCCCACTGAAAGTAGCTTCCTCCGCATCAAAAGAAAGATTCTGGTCGGGAGACCAACTCACCCGTTGCGTACGTAAGATAGGTACCTTAACGTACGTAATGCTCGAATTTTAGCATACATTAGGCATATGCTATAGCGTGCGTTAGATATTCAATCCTTTAGCCACATAACACATTTTAACCATCTCGGAGTGACCGTCTTTTCCACTCATCAACAATTATCGGGGAGCAAGACGTTGGCCACCGTCATATTCGCACCGACGATTGTCCAACGGCATCAAGGCGTGTCACCTCCGTTTCATCCACCTTGTACAGTTGCATAGCATTTAGTGAATTGATAAATAAGGAAAAACAGCATCACATTACAAGGAATCACACAGTACAAGGTAATTAAGCATGAAATAAATAAGGAAAAACAACATCACATTACAATAAATCACATAGTACAAGGTAATTAAGCATGAAATACCGGTGGTATTACATATTGCCCCCCTTAAAAATAGTTTCGTCCCGAAACTAATAAAATAACCCGGGATGACTCTCCTTCATGCTCGACTCGGTTTCCCAAGTCGCTTCTTCCATGTCGTGGTGCGACTACTGAACCTTCACGAGGGGTATGGCTTTATTTCACAATATCTTCATACGTCGATACCAGATGGCGATCGGTACCTCTCTAAAGGTAGCATCATCGGAAATTTCTACTTCTTCGAAATTTAGTTTGTGACTCGGATCATAGACATACTTCCTTAACTGAGATACGTGAAAAACGTTATGCACTCCATCCAGATGCGGCGGTAGAGCTAATCGATATGCGAGCTTCCCTATTCGGTCCAATATCTCAAACGGACCTATAAACCTCGGGCTTAACTTGCCTTTTTGGCCGAAACGCCTGATACCCGCATAGGTGATACTTTAACCCAAACATGATCCCCGGCCGCAAATTCTAACGGTCGCTGTCGGTTTTCGGCATAAGATTTCTGCCGGCTTTGTGCGGCTAGCATGTGTTTTCGAACAATAGAGATCTTCTTAATGGACTCCTGGATCAGATCTAACTCGGTAACCGCGGTGTCAGAAGCATCATCCCAGCATAGCGGCGACTTGCATCTTCGCCCATACAGGGCCTCAAATGGTGCCATGCCTATGCTTGCATGCCAGCTGTTGTTGTACGAGAACTCCACTAATCCCAGATGTCTAGCCCAATCCTTACCCCAATCGAGCACACATGCCCTCAACATATCTTCCAAGGTTTGAATCGTACGTTCGGTCTGTCCATCCATTTGAGGGTGATAAACCGTGCTAAAATATATTTGGGTCCCCATAGCTTTATGGACAACTTTCCAAAAACGCGACACGTATCTGGTGTCCTTATCCGAGATGATGGACGAGGGAACGCCGTGCAACCTCAAGATCTCCCTGATGAAAATGGCGGCCAATTGCTCTGTCTCAGTTGTCTCTTGAATAGGAATGAAATGTGCCGATTTCATCAATAGATCAACAATGACCCAAATTGTATCCTTTCATCCCACCATCGTTGGTAGCTTAGTGACAAAATCCATCGATATGCTCTCCCATTTCCACTCCGGGATGGGTAGGGGTTGCATAATTTCGGATGGTCTGTGGTGTTCAATCTTCACTTGTTGGCACGTCATACATCGGGCGACGAATCTAGCAACTTCCCATTTCATATTTTTCCACCAAAAACTTTGTCGTAAATCTTTGTACATTTTGCTCGCTCTTGGGTGAATAGAATAGGGAGTGGAGTGCGCCTTCTTCAGTATAGTTTGCTTCAACCCGTCATTCGGCGGAATACAAATCCTATTCTTGAACCTCACCAAGTCACCCTGGATCTTATAGTCGGAAACATCCCCTCCCTCAATTCTTGCACTAATCGCACGTAAATCGAGATCCTCCATCTGTGCTAGACGTATCTCGTCTAGTAAGGACGAATGTATATTGATTGAGCACAATTATCCTTGCCTACGTTGTATCCATACTTTGGTACTGCTTCTCCTGAGGTCTTGCAGCAGTTCGGGTTGAACTGTTATACTGGATACCATCACTTATTGTGTAGTTTTCCGACTAAGAGCATCGGCCACCACATTGGCTTTTCTGGGGTGATAGGAGATTTCCACATCGTAGTCCTTGATTAATTCCAACCAGCGCCTCTGCATCATGTTTAATTCTCTCTGAGTGAAGATATATTTCAAACTCTTATGATCCGTGAAAACTTTGCAAGTAACTCCGTAAAGATAGTGCCTCCAAACCTTGAGGGCATGCACCACTGCGGCTAGCTCCAAGTCATGCGTCAGGTAATTCACTTCGTACGGCTTCAGTTGTCGGGATGCGTACGTAATGACTTTGTCATTCTGCATGAAGACACACCCCAGTCCGTGCTTAGATGCATCCGTGTATATAATGAATCCTTCTATTCCCTGCGGTAACACTAGCACTGGAGCAGTAGTTAGCCTACTCTTGAGCTCATCGAAGCTCTTCTGGCAGTCTGCAGCAAATTTGGTGCTCTTTCTCAGTAGGTTCGTTAACGGTCGAGCGATACAGGAAAAAGCCTCGATGAATCTTCGATAGTAACCCGCCAATTCTAGGAAACTCCTTACCTCCTTGACGTTCTTCGGCGGTTCCCAACTCATTATTGTCTCGATCTTTTGTGGATCGACCTTGACGCCTTCTGCCGAAACAACATGTCCGAGAAAAATTACCTCCGACATCCAGAATTCTCACTTGGAAAGTTTCGCATAAAGTTGGTGTTGCCTTAACACGCTCAACACTTGCCTCAAATGTTCCTCGTGTTCCTGTCGGCTTCGGGAATAGATCAGGATGTCGTAGATAAAAACCACCATGCACTTATCGAGGAAGTCAATCAAAACTCTGTTCATCAGTTCCATAAAAACGGCTGGGGCATTGGTTAACCCGAATGATACCACGATATACTCGTAATGTCCATACCTCGATCGAAATGCAGTCTTAGGTATATCTTCCTCCCGGATCCTCAATTGGTGATATCCGGACCGTAAATCGATCTTTGAAAATACTACTGCCCCTTGTAATTGATCCAAGAGGTCATTGATTCTTGGAAGTGGATAACGATTCTTGATAGTGACCTTATTTAGTTCCTTATAATCAATGTACAAGCGTAGAGAGTTGTCTTTCTTCTTAACAGAAAGTACCGGCGCGCCCCATGGCGAGGTGCTCGGGCGGATCAATTCTTTCTCCAGCAGGTCTTCGAGCTGTATCTTTAATTCTTTCATCTCGGCCGGTGCCATCCTGTAAGGAGCTTTGGAAATAGGTCTTGTCCCCGGCTCGAGTTCGATGGAGAGGTCAACTTCTCGATGCGGTGGCAGCCCTGGTAGTTCATCGGGAAAGATGTTTGGAAACTCATCCACCATCGGAATGTTTGCGATCGTAAGTTGTGAAGTATCCTCCTGCAGAACATAACACCAATAGTACTCCCTTCGAGAGTTGCAGGAGACTTCCAATGCGAGAAGGCTGAGAGACCCTTTCGTACTGAAGTGTTCTCGTCCTCTGATGACATGTGTGGTACCGTCATGAGCCGTAATAGAAATAGTCAAGTGGTAGGTATCCAAGACCGTTCTGTGCAATGGCATCCAGTCCATACCTAATATGATATCTTCATTCTGGAGCGGAAAGACCATAAGATTAGCGGTCCAACTATGATTGTTGATGCAGATCTGACAGTCTCGAACCTTTAGATCGCCGCCTATTCTACTACCCTCGAGTAGTTTAACCGTAAAAGACTCACAAGGTACACAAACAAGATTTAAATGTTCAACACATTCCACAGATATAAACGAATGTGTGGCTCCGATATTAAATAGTATATGCACTGACAGAGAGTTAACAAGAAGAGTACCTGAGATAGCTGGTGCGGACTGACCATCCGTAGCCCTCAGCTCAAATACACAGGACGGCACTGACTCTGAGAAGGATGAAGTACCACCGCCTCGCCCACAGCCTCGACCGGCACCGTGTGGCGGTGGTTGAGTCTGATAGGATGGAGCTCGGTAGTTGGAAACGGCAGGCGTCCTGGGGGATTGCACAGAGCCTTGTTGACTCGGTTGAGAAACTGAGTTCTGAGTGGGATTGGCCCGCTAGCAGTAACGAGACATGTGTCAACTCTTTCCGCAGGTGAAACATTTGGTAGCCATCTTCTGGCACCGATCCTTAGTATGTCCGGACACACCACCATTGAAGCAGTCCCTATGGTATGGCCGATCAGATGCACCCTTCTGTTGGTACGATACTGCTGACTTAAAAGAAGATGCAGGCCCCGAGTTCATTTTGTTGCTGCTCCCAGACTGAGATGATGTCTTCTGCTTCTTCGAGTTATGTCCGGTGTCGGTATTAACAACAGTACCGGCATATGCTGTGACCACGTCTTCGTATGCCCTCAGAGTCATGTAGTGGAATCCGGCGGGATATCATTGTACATCCTCCGGCAACCTCTGTGCAATGTGGCATATTCGTTGATCTTCTGATGGAACCATCTGTGAGATGTAACTTAGCTTAGTTCGGTATGCCCGAATGATCTCTGATACTAGCATGTACTGAGGTCTGGAACTGAAAAAGTCTCGTGCGCGAGCGGTCCGGGCTGATCTGGGACAGTACTAGCTCCGCAGTAGTCGGGCAAATTCGGTCCACCCGACCACTCGGTCCTCTAGCCTATAAGTTCTCCACCAGCGTGCAGCAGTGTCACGGAGTTGAATAATCCCGAGCGGCACCTTCCGGTTCTCTGGGCATCCGATAACTTCGAAAGCAGTCTCCATTTCATAAATCCAGTCGTCCACATGTTTCTCCCCTGCCCCGTCAAATAATGGAGGCCTAGCCTTCAGCATTTCTCCCAACCATTGGTCTCTTCCTGCATTTTCCTCCACATTGATAACCGATATCCATTCCGCTTGGTTGACCTGAGCAATTCCCATGGCGATAGCTTGGGCAAGGGCCTGAACAAAAGCCGGGTCCATGCCTCCTGGGTTGTTATTTTGGCGTTCTGCCTCCTGATCGTTTTGATTAATTGGTGGCGACTGGTCCCCAGCAGGAGGGGTCTCGGCAGTGTTCCTATCCTCATCGTGGTTTGCGGCGGAACCCTGAGCATCATTCACCACCCTCCTAGCTCCTCGGCATGCCATTACTGACAGTATTAATCTAAAGCCAGTTCCATACACAGTTTACAATTAAATGTAGTACTTAGACAGAAAACACACATATTACTTACTTTGCATTCCCACGAGGAGTTACGGTCGCTTGGGGTTTTGGACTGGAATAACTTTGAAAAATTAGGAGAAATTTTATTTAAACCAGGAGTTGCGCTCTGGTACCATTTTATGTAACACCCCCAAAATTAACCGAGGTATTACAGTGCCGTGAATCCCATATGGGACCCACAAGGCTAGTTTAGGAAATAGATATTTTAAAGAAATTACAATAAAACGATAAGTCCACGGTTACATAACATGAGCCCCAAGGGTTTAAGAAGAAACATAATTCAAAGTTCGATTATTACACAATGTAGGTTTTAAAAATCAAATTTAATTTAAGTAGCGGCAAGAGATTATTCCAACACCGTTCAAGTCTGACCGAGCCCCTCGGGAATGTCCTGCACATGATTAACAAATTTACCTGTCATGACAAATCATGCCAGATACCCAGGATCAGAGAATGCATACCAAGAACAACTACTAGCAATGATATACACAATTTACCAAACGCAGTGCCACATAACCAATAGAGAATATTTCATCATACGGCCGATGTTGTCTCTCTCTTTTTATCACATAAACCCCAAGGTCACAACCAAGGGTCACGAAAGTATCCATACGGGAATACCCCGGAACATAGGTGCCCAATTCGGGTCTTATCCCCTAACAGATTTCCATATGGGTACCATACAGGTTTTATCCCCAACACATCGGCGCATTTATAACACATTTTAGAGAAAGATAACCATCGACATTCATCAATAATGGAACATTCACAAATACGGACATTACAATAATATTAGCATTTCTCGAGCAAGATTTCACTTGCATGTGATCCGACGGTAGGTGCTTTATGATAACCGGAATCCCCACGCCTGCTCGAGCTTAACCTAATTACGTAATATCCGATTAACGCCTCATACGAATCATGATGAATAAAACTAGTCTCCCTTCCCTAACCGGATTCCTAACGTAGTCTTAATTACCAACATTAGTATCGTTTTTCTAAGTTCATAAGCATTACGTACCATTTACCATTAAATTCTACGGTTAACGTTAACTACATCAATTCGTTCAACAAGATTATCCCTATCATTATTCGGTTGGCAACAAATGACCATAGCATAACCAAATCCCATACTCCTAATCCAAGTCTCCATTACGAGTACTACAATCGGTAAACTATCATTTTACACAATAATTTCGGCATACGATTTTCAATGACATTAATATCATCAAATTAATTCCCCTATTAACGTTTAACGTTGATCATCATTTTGCAAGAGTAAGTTACGACTACTTTATCAAACGACGATGAATTCCTATGAAATCCTTCTACAATTGATTCGTCGATTATATATGATCCCAATGTAAATTAAGATGGAAGTTCTTGCATGTGATTGTTACAACGAGTTGTATGAAAATGAAATATACGAATAATGATAACTCCGATTACTACAAGTTCATCCATTTAGATCGTCTACGAGATTTTAGCAAAATCTACCCAAGTACCCGTAATCTAACGAGTAATAATCAATAACATTGAAGAGATTACTCCAAGGATTAATAGACTTACCTTAGAAGATGAAGAACAATGAGGAAAGATGACAAATCAACAAGATCCACGAGGAGGAACGAGGAATGGGTTGAATGACTTGGATAATCTTCACCGAAGCTTACGAAATCACATCCTCTATGTTAATTCAAGTGTATGAGAGGCCAAGAATTGAGTATAGGGCTGTGAAAAGGCTTCAAGAGTTCTTCACTTCCAGTTTTGGTACGGAAGAAATGAAGGTGGATGTGTTATTTTATAACACTCAATTCCATTAACGTACGTTAACGTTTTAGGCATTACGTACGTAATGGGTTTTACGTACGCTATGTATAAATATTAACGTATGTAAAGGCCATCCAGAGGCCACTGACTGAAATGTGCCCATGTGTTACGTACGTAAGTCGTATTTACGTACGTAAGGCTACAGTCCGTAGCGTACGTTAAAATTAGAGGATAGCGTACGCTATGAAGAGTTGACTCATTTGTCCTCTAGCCCACCGAAAGTAGCTTCCTACGAATCAAAAGAAAGATTCTGGTCGGGAGACCAACTCACCCGTTACGTACGTAAGATAGGTACCTTAACGTACGTAATACTCGAATTTTAGCGTACGTTAGGCATATGCTATAGCGCACGTTAGATATTCAATCCTTTAGCCAAATAACACATTTAACCATATCAGGGTGACCGTCGTTTCCACTCGTCAATAATTATCGGGGAACAAGATGTTGGCCATCGTCATATTCGCACCGACGATTGTCCAACGGCGTCAAGGCGTGTCACCTCCGTTTCATCCACCTTATACAGTTGCGTAGCATTTAATGAATTAATAAATAAGGAAAAACAAGATCACATTACAAGGAATCACACAGTACAAGGTAATTAAGCATGAAATAAATAAGGAAAAACAACATCACATTACAAGAAATCACACAGTACAAGGTAATTAAGCATGAAATACCGGTGGTATTACAGTTGGTTTCCCAACACCTATAGTTCAGTAGGTCACGGTCACTGGGTGATCTCATTATGGGTAAGTCTGGGGCTTGAACCTTCGTGGTTGGTTTCCCAGCAACTGCAGTTAAGCAGGTCACGGTCATTGGATGATCTCATGTGATACAGCTTCGAGCTGTTTTGGCTTCGGGCAATTATGATGACTTAAAGCTTCTGGCTGTTTGGTTTTCAGGCCATTGTGATATTTTGGCAGCTTCAGCTGGGGGCTTTCACGCCATTGTGATATTTTGGTACTTCTGTTGGAGCTTTAGGCACTGTGATTTGTATCTAGTCAGCATTGGTTTGGTTTACCTTTGTGTAATTTCATTGTTGTGTTCTATATTGATGATTCGCCGTTGGGCAATTGTGTTCTAACATGTTGAGCAGGTATTGATCGTATGCTGTGGGCATAGTATTTCATGAATGCTCGGTTCTTACCTTGGTTTTTGAGCATCTCGTATTGCCATTGTTGTACCATTTATTCTGCCTTTGGATGCATATCATGTTGTGCATGTATTTGATATTCATCATCTGGATGACTGACCCCGTAGGGCCGGAACATGTTTTCATGTTTAAGATGTTTGTGAGGAGAGAGTTGAGCCACAGGGGCATGACGTTGGCGATGAGGCATTCAAGCGATACTAGTCTGAGATGTTTTGGTGTTCATGTCGGTCAGACAGTTTGGAGTACTCCAGTTTCGTCAGTTGTGGTCATTGTTGTATTATCCGAGCGAGGCTCGTGGATGTTGTTGTATTTTTATTTTGGCCATGTAGGCCCACTTTTGTCAATGAAATTCCATATCAGAATAGTATGTCGGATGTCATAGTAGGGACTAAGTTTCCCCTTTTGGTCAGTTTGTTGTATTTAAGTCATGTTCGCCTGGTGGATCTCCTGGTGTGGGGTCCACGGCACTGCAATGACCCAATGGGATTTGGGGGTCTTACAAAAGATGGTATCAGAGCGTTGGGTTGTGAGATACCCTAATATGTGAGTTATGTGGCTCTACCGATGCGGTAGTAGTGGGGCTGTCAGGTTATGACAATCTGGACAATCGGGTTTTGTGAGCCGTGATAGTTAGACGACTGTATGAGCCATTCTTCCATAGAGTCGTCGTCAGTGAAGACTAGTATTGCAAGACCTCGAAGCTTCATATGACCTGTGTAAGGACTCGATTCTCTTTATGTTCATACATTCATTATGTCATTGATTATACATGTTTTGTTGAAAACCTATATGTAACATTTGTGTTACAATTCATTCATGATTATTTGTTTTGGAACATTTGAGATCTATATTGTCTATGATTAGCATGATCGATGTGACTGTGTTGAGTATGTATACTCGTATTTGGCTATTGACTTAGCATTCTGGATTCGCCGTTGTGGCATATTTGAGTTATGATCATGATCTAACATTATTCTTTCAGTATGGAAAGAGGAATCCGAGGACGTGGCAGAGGGGGTAAGGGCTGCAGATCGATCCAGAACCTAGAATCTCATATTTATACGCGTACGGATGCCGAGATGGATCAAAATTCGGCCGGAGATGTGACTTATGCGGCCGATTCTCCTTCGGGACGTCATACTCGAAGAGTCGATCAGACTAAGAGTGGACACATCGACCCTTTCTTGCTTATAAGGGGCATGATGACCCAGATGACTCAGATGACGCAGATAATGGAGACCATGCAGACCTCGGTAGTTCATGGTCGACCGCAGCAGGGATCCCAGGTGCCGTTTCATGGACAGGCTGGGGGAGTGAGTCAGATTATCGACAATATCTCTCGTCAGAGGCCACCTACCTTTGATGGTTCATCGGAACCAGCTGATATTGTTCATTTGCTTGAACATTTTGATAAGCTCTTCGACATGGTTCAGTGTCCGAAAGAGAGTAAGGTGGCAGTAGTGGCTTACTATTTGAGTAAAGGCGATTATTCTTGGTGGCTCTCTGTGAAGACCACCGATCATGACTGTGTTTGGAGCGAGTTCAAGACTCTCATGTTAGAGAGGTATTATCCGGCTCCACTTTGTGAAGCTATGCTGTCAGAGGTTTTGAACCCCGAATCCGTCGAGGATGAGGGTGTTATTGTTATTGCTGAGAAGTTTCAAGGACTTCTTCAGTTTGCTTCGTCTGTTATCTGTACTGAAGAGGATAAGATCAAGTATTTTAGCAAGAGACTAAACCCACAGTTGAGGATGCAGTTGTTCAACCACAATTGTAATTCACTTGGTGAATTCATCGAGAAGGCTCTTGGAGCAGAGTTTTTGATCAAGGAGCTTGCTCGGAAGCACCCTTCAGTTTCTTCTGGTGAGAGGCTAGGATGCCGGTTCGTTCAGAGGGACATTAGGCTCCGATGTCCAAGAGGTCATCTTCTAGCCGCCTTCTTGCTGGGAAAGCATCTTCTTCTCAGACGACGGGTTCAACCGTTGTTTGCTTTAACTGTGATACAATAGGACATTGCAGTACCCGGTGCTCGATGTAGACTATTGCTTGTTTTCTGTGTGGGAGGTAGGGACACCTTCAGAAATACTGCAGGAGTTCTAGTACCAGTAGGTCTCGAGGGAGCTCACGGGCCTCGAGAGACTTTGTTACTCCAGTTCGTACTTCATCCAAGGGGTCCTATCGGGCTTCTGGAGCCAGAGGAAAGGACAACTGAGGAGGAGCAGTGAGTTCGGATTTGGGTCTTCCTCGAGTCGATGAGATCGAGGAGCTCGATGATCTGGAGGAGGTTGATTTTGGGTACATTTGAGATGTAACCTTGATTTGTATTTTCCTTGTTTTCGGATTGATGTTGAACTTAATCTGCATTATAGTATTGTGGTTGTGAACCATTTATTATTGACCTATCTTGTAACGATACCTTCTGAGAATCTTGAGATTTGAGGTCGTTGGTATTGTACCCGAGATTTTGTGATAATCCGGGTAATAGTTCATTGTGTTTCGAGATGCCAAGTGGTGAGGACTTGGGCGTGCGATTGATATGGTCCCGAAGACTATGTATGTGTTGTTATTATCTTTACGTGGGCATCTGATGCCGACGAGAACGGGGAAGTGTACACTGATGATTGTAGACATGTTCAATGGGCGGCTCCCGCAAGGTGTGTACGCCGGTGTTACGAGTCATTTGGGTGGTACGACTCTCTAGCTGGTCTCTGGCGGAGGAGTCATGATTCGAATGATCTCGCATTGGGTTGAGTGTTTTTATCACTTGGTTTTCGCCGTCTTCAGTCAGGGGAGACGCGGAGACCTGAGGGGCTGGCCCAGTTAGTCAGACGGAGTTGTTCATATTGAGGAGTATTCCTGGAGATGTTGTTTTTAGATCCTGATGGATAGTTCGTACCCCGAGTTGTGCACCTTGAGTTTTGGGGACGAAACTATTTTTAAGGGGGGGTATGTAATATCCGGGGGTAATTTTTTTCGTTTCACTGTTGAGTTGTACGTATTCATTTGGAATTGTACGATTGTTGTTGTATCATTTCATTTGTGTTTATTGAGGTGCGTTGGATTGTGTTCATTCATTCGGGTTGAGAATTGATGGAACAACTTGGTTGTCCACTTTGTTGATCAAACGTACGTTAGCTTGTGCGCTTAACGTACGTTAGGCCTTCGGCTTTACATACATTATAACGTTTATGTTACGTACGTAATGAGAGGTAGGTGGAGGGAACCTTCCTCGTGGTTAGCTTTCGGACGGTGGGTCCCGGGTATCCTTGATCCGATCTACTATTGTAGTCAATGGGCTCTTTACGTACGTTAGGATGTGAGCTTTACGTACGTTATTCATGTAGCTTTTTAACGTACGTAAATAATTGTTGTTTACGTACGTTAAGGCCTTCATATTTTTGGTCAGTCAGTTCTGGACTAGCATTACGTACGTTAAGCTATTGATATAGCGTACGTAATGTTCCTTATGTACGTTATGCTTGGTGTTATATCTTGGGTTCGTTTTTCATTTCTTCACGAACCATTATCAATTTTCTCTCCCTAGAACCGTCCCTGTGGACTTGTTCTTGATATTTAGCCTCTTCCAACATACTTTTGATCATCATAACTTGATTTGGAGCTTGGAGTTGGAAGCTTGTTGTTGCTACTTTGGTGTTTGGAGAGTTCTTCTTGTTCTTCATTGGTAAGTTCTCTTAATCTCTTGTTCTTCAAGTGATTTTCGAGTATGTTGATGTTGTTTTTGTTGTTTTCTTCGTGTATTGATTTATTGTTGGATCATATCATGATTCTTGATAAGTTTTTATAACTTATGATGAATAACATGATGATTGTGTCTTGAGGAGGAGCTGTTCTTGATGTTTTAGAATGTTTGGAGGTTAAAATCATGTCTAAGAAGGATTATGTTAAGATTGCTATATGATTAACATATGACTGTTGTTTTTGTTTGTGTTTTTAGAGGGATTATAACCATTTTTGTAAGGAATTATGATGAATTATGTAATGATTATCATAATCTTGAAATGGTTGATTTAATCTTGTGGTTTAATCCGAATTCTTGATGAATTGGTGATATATTATTGTTTAGACATCATGTTTGTTGGGCTGATGATGTTCTTGAGCTGATAGTGATAATATTGATGATATTATCATTGTAGGAGAATCAATTTGATGTTGTTCTTAACTGATTCTTGTCGAATTTTTTTCACAAGTGTTAAGAACGTTTGATCATATCGATCATTGAGGTGTTGGAGGATGCTAGAATTCATAGTTGGGAACCATGATATTCGTTTGTGGAGTTTAACCGATTCGGGATTGAATTGGGATTGTTTTGGTGTTGCTTTCCATTGATTTTGTGTTATTGAATGAATCGCATTTCATTCAAGGTTGTTCGGGTGCTTGTGATCGTCGGAGGACGCCGTTCGTCGTTTTCGTGGGAGGACGTTGATCGTGGAAGGACTTTCTCGCCTTCCGTTTGAGGCAAGTTTTATACTTGTACTAGTTAATGAGATCAATGTTATCATATATGTGTATGAATGCGTATATCATTTCGAGACTTGGTATCTTTATGATTTTGTTGATATGAGGTGATTGTTTGATACGACACCCTTCGGCAAATTATGCCAAATGTTATTGTTGTTTGTAAATGGCCGGTTCAAGGCATTGTGATACTTTTTGATAATATTGTTGTCGATAGCCGGTTTGCGGTATCGATGTATCGATAGTTGTTGTTGATATTAATGTCGATTTAAGAAATAGTTGCATTGTCATTGATATTGGTGCTTCGTTATTGATGTTGTATTGTCCGATTGAAGATATTGACGTATTCGATTATCATCTTTGTTATCGATAACCAATTAAAGGTGCTGAGACATCCGTGGTATTGTTGTTATCGATTGACCATTCTAAAGGCAATCGAGATATTGAATTGGGATTGTTGAGGACATTTCCCATCCATTGATTCGTTGTTATCATTGACCGTTCTAAGATAATCGATGTATTGAATTGGGACTATCGAAGACATTTCCCATCCGTTGTATCGTTGTTATTGATTGACCGTTCTAAGGCAATCGAGATATTGAATTGGGATTTCGAGGACATTTCCCATCCATTGAGTCGTTGTTATCGATTAACTATTCTATGGTAATCGATGCATTGAATTGGGACTGTCGAAGACATTTCCCATCCATTGTATCATTGTTATCGATTGGCCGTTCTAAGGTAATCGAGGTATTGAATTGGGATTATCGAGGATAGTTCCCATCCGTTGTGTCGTTGTTATCGACTATCCATTCTAAGGCAATCGAGGTATTGGAGTGGGATTATCGAAGAGAGTTCCCATCTGTTGTGTCGTTATAGATTGGCCATTCCAAGGCAGTCGAGGTATTTGAATTGGGACCGCCGAGGACGGTGCCCATCCATGAGTTATTATTATCGTGTTGGCCGATTTAAGGCATCACACTTTTATTCTTGTGAATTCAGTAATCTTGGGATCATTGCCGTTTGTAATTAATTGTGTTTGGAGGCTAGTCGCGGCTAGTGCTCGATGGGTAAGTTTGGGGCTTGAACCTTCGCGGTTGGTTTCCCAACACCTACAGTTCAGTAGGTCACGGTCATGTTGATGATCTCATTATGGGTAAGTTTGGGGCTTGAACCTTCGCGGTTGGTTTCCCAACACCTACAGTTCAGTAGGTCACGGTCATGTTGATGATCTCATTATGGGTAAGTTTGGGGATTGAACCCTCGCGATTGGTTTCCCAACACCTACAGTTCAGTAGGTCACGGTCACTGGGTGATCTCATTATGGGTAAGTCTGGGGCTTTAACCTTCGCGATTGGTTTTCCAGCACCTGCAATTCAGCAGGTCACGGTCATTGGATGATCTCATGTGATACAGCTTCGGGCTGTTTTGGCTTCGGGCCATTGTGATGACTTACAGCTTCGGGCTATTTGGTTTTCAGGCCATTGCGATATTTTGGCAGCTTCGGCTAAGGGCTTTGAGGCCGTTGTGATATTTTGGTATTTCTGTTGGAGCCTTCGGGCACTGTGATTTGTATCTAGGCAGCGTTGGTTTGGTTTACCTTTGGGTAATTTCATTGTTGTGTTCTATATTGATGATTCGCCGTTGGGCACTTATGTTCTAACCTATTGAGCAGGTATTGATCGTATGCTGTGGGCATAGTATTTCATGAATGCTCGGTTCTTACCTTGGTTTGTGAGCATCTCGTATTGCCATTGTTGTACCATTTATTCTGCCTTTGGATGCATATCATGTTGTGCATGTATTTGATATTCATTATCTGGATGACTGACCCCATGGGGGCAGAATATGTTTTCATGTTTTAGGTGTTTGCGAGGAGAGAGTTGAGCCACAGGGGCATGACGTTGGCGACGAGGCATTCGAGTGATACTAGTCCGAGATGTTTTGGTGGTCATGCCGGTCAGACAGTTTGGAGTACTCCAGTTTCATTAGTTGTGGTCATTATTGTATTATCCGAGCGAGGCTCGTGGATGTTTGTTTTATTTTTGTTTTGGCCATGTAGGCCCATTTTTATCGTTGAAATTCCATATCGGAATAGTATGTCGGATGTCATAGTAGGGACTGAGTTTCCCCTTTTGGTCAGTTTGTTGTATTTTAGTCATGTTTGCCTGGTGGATCTCCTGGTGTGGGGTCCACGGCACTGTAATGACCCAATGGGATTTGGGGGTGTTACATGAGTCTCGTTAGCGCACGCTATGGTTGGTTGACAGCGCGTGCTATCGTCTGCCTAGCGCATGCTAATTGTTCTCACTAGCGCACGCAACCTGGTAGGTGCTGACCAGTCCAGGAGCCACTGGACTGGATTTGTGACTCGTTAGCGCATGCTATGCTTATTGGCTAGCGCACGCTAACTGTGTTATAGGCGGTATGTTTTGGAGCGTTGACCTCACTAGCGCGCGCTAATGCAGTGTGCTAGCGCACGCTAATAACTGTCCATTATAAATACTGGACAGCAGCGTTAATTCGTCATTTCTCACCCTTCTTCATCCCTTTCCAATAGGAGTGAGCTTCGGAGGCGATTTTGAGCAACCTTCTTCTTCAAGCTTCGTCTTGGGGTGGATTTATGTATATCTAACATCATCTAATCATCTTCTTGGTCCAAATCAAGGTATTTTCTTCTTAGAACCCTAGTTTCTTGAATTTGGAGGTTTTCCTTGGTCTTGGTGATTTTTACCCAATCTCATCTGATCAGTTGAGTATTCTTGATTGTCTTGGCCGTGGCTTTTGGTTTGACAACTCGATTATTGATTTTGTATCACTCGGAACATAGTTCTTGATTTCTTTGAGAAACCCTTAGATCCTTGTTGTTCTTAGTGTTGATTCGGGTTCCGATTAGTGTTATTGATTCGTGTTGGTGTTATTTTCGTAGTACTCGTGGGTTTTCGGATTCTTAGTCGTTTTTGGAAGTTCGAGGACTGCTCAACCTCATCCGTTCGTTGTCCGGTTGCTCGTAGTTTCGAGGCAAGTATCTTGCCCATACACATTCGTAGACGTGATAGTTGATAATTGATTATATGTGGAACTTGAACGTTTTAATGAACCTTCTAAAGGATCGGTATATTCTCGGAAAAAAGGGTTTTCTTAAAGACAACTCGCATGATTCATGTGTTAGGAGTATGCCCTCGAATGCCACTCAGAGGTTGTTGAGTGAGGGCATTGTACTTGTAATTATGTAAACCATTTATATAAGGCAAAGGAATGTTTCTTTATTTATTGGTAGTTACTGGCATTCCTAACTCGTAAATAAATATATAGAAACTAGTCCGTGTATTTGAGAGCAAAACGTTCCACTCCTTATTTAATAAAGGGGTCGGCACTGGAAAGGGTTAAAGCTCTAATACTTAATCGTTCGCAAGTCAATGAAACTTGACTGGGCATTAAATTTTATGTGAAGACTTGTATGACGTGTTCTTTGACATGGAGAGTGCCTGTCGAATGCTAATGGTTAGTGGGAGCACACGTTATAGGTATGCTAATTGGATTAGTATACTCGAACCGACTCACCCTCGATTCATCACACGGATTTCACTCCGGGACAGTCAATGATGGAATCGAAAGGTTGTGATAGGTATTCGTGAACCTTCGACTTGAGGATTTAGTAGGGATGTGCTTGTGACGTCAAGATTTTCATTAGAGTAGTTCGACCCTATAAACCGGAAGGCGGGGGTCAACCTCGACGTGCATCTTGATGGGCAAGTAGCAGGTCCTACTAAATACCAAGATAGAATTCTTTCTCCTGTTAGTGAACGGGTTATATGTCCTATGTGGTTATTGGCAGATGAGATCATAAGTCTTTGGCCAAAGCATTGGAGCTAGCTGTATTAGATACACGAGAGCTCGATGATCTCGATTTGCATTAACACATGCATAGCGTCAAGTACATATAGGGTTTCACAGACCGTGACCCTATAACTTGATCGGGACATTTGAAAGAAGGGTTTATACGTATACTGGTATTCACGACAGAATGGTTCTTGAATGATCCCAATCATTCGTTCTCAGTTGGGGTACAGTGTAGGCCGCCAGGCTGGTATTCACTACTCTTTGGTTCCTTCCATTGCTGACTGAGACGGACCTACCAAGTCGCGCATTAGGATTGACGACGGAATGAATCAAACTAATTATCTCATTATGTGTATTAGATATTGGATATCTAAATTTGGGACATTAGATGTCTAAATCGATTTATTGGATAAATTGATTTACGGCCTAATGAATTAAATAAATTACTGGGTGATTAATTTAATTCATGTATATAATTATTTCTTGGATAAATTAATTATATTATTTTGTATTTGATATGTTTAATTAATTGGATTAATTAATCGATATAAATACATCGAAACGGAATCGGAGTTTATCTGTTTGGACTTTCGGGAGTCCGAAATGAACCGAACTCGTCCGTTTTTCATCATGGCCACCCTCCTCTTTTCCACCTAATTTCCCCGTATCTTTTGTTTCCATTTTATATGGATGATATTGACATGGTGGGGATACCTCTCATGTGAATGAGTTGTATAAGTTGGTTGAAGGTGTATAAAGAATAAGATGTAGACTTGTGATTGAGTAGATATAATATCACATACATATTTCACACTTTGAGAGAGAGAGAGAGAGAGACGTAAGAGAGTTTGAAGGAGAGAGAGAAAAGAACTTAGAGTTCATACTTGGAGTATATTCATCAAAATCAATAGCTTCATCACCTAGCTCTAGCCGTATCCTCGGAGGATAGCAAGGTGTTGTCATTCCGGTCATTTCTCCGGCGCGTGGCAAGTAGAGACGCGGTGCTTTCGGTGTTGGATCGTTCAAGAGCTTGGGGAATAGCTCAAGAGAAGGTTATCCATCTAATCAACGGTCTACAAGGGTGAGTTTCTATATCTCTTGTGAATTCATTTTTGATATTCGTATATACGTAGCTCGATCGATCCTCGTAGGGATTCAGATCGAATTAATTTTCGTTTTACCGCTTCCGCTGGGCCTTCGTTTTAGGCACCGAATCCCAACAGTGGTATCAAAGCGTAGGTCTTGCGATCGTATATACAATATTGGCATTTGGAATGCTCGATTAGATGGTGAATGATTTGGAATCATTTTAGTCATAATCGTGGTATATGTTTTTACGTTCGTTGTAGTTATATTTTTCGTAAGTTTATGTCTAAATATAAATCTTAATTTCTTGGAAATATGATTTATATTAAAG
The DNA here is from genome assembly GCA_033398695.1 of Orobanche coerulescens. NCBI lineage: Eukaryota > Viridiplantae > Streptophyta > Magnoliopsida > Lamiales > Orobanchaceae > Orobanche > Orobanche coerulescens. Next base: position 60,089,849 of record CM065806.1, read on the forward strand.
ATATGAATGTTGGAGAATATAGATATTGGATATCCGGTCGAAAAACTAGCCCCGAAATGCCGTTGGACGGTCCGGGAGGGGTCCGGGAGCAGGGGGCCGCGGCCCAGGGCTCGGGGGCCGCGGCCCAGGCTGTGCGGCCCGGCACAGCCATCTTGTTGGCGCGCGCGAGCTCCGAGGCCGTGGCCCGGAGGCTGGGCGGCCGTGGCAAGAGCATGACTTCGGGCATGCCAGGCTGTCTCGGGCATCTGCGGTAGTGACTCGGCCATGGCAGGCCTTTTTTCGCCCCGGCTCGATTTTTTCGTGTATTCTTGAAAATTAATCTCCCTCATGTTAAATTGGATTTAATATGATTAAAATGATTTATGGTATTTCATTTTATAAGGGAAATTTGATTAATTGGAATATTTATGGTCGACCGAATTATTTTGAACGTTATCATATTACCAATTGTGTGAATCGATTGGATCGGTTCGTATTGTTGATTGGATCAATGTATCTCTACGTTTTCCATTTATATAGTATTTATTGTATGAATGCTTTTTGAATGGGGATATGGTTCGTGGACTTAGTTTTGAATCGTTCGTTTTATTCGATTTGGTTGTAATGGCCGTTTTGAGCCTATTTATTTTATTAGAAATATTTGTATCTAGGATGCAATTTTCAATGTAAAATTTATATGTAATGACGAAGACCGGAGGAAGATCCATTTCGAGAAGACGAAGATTCAAGATGAAGACTTGTAATTAGATTATGGAGTTTTTGTTTTCTAGGAACGGTCCATGAACCACATGTTGGTAGCAACTAGGTTGTGAATGGTTGTTTCATATTATATGAATGCCACAAACGCGCTTAAATGATTAATGTGCAAAGTGTAACGTTGATCGCGATAATTCTCCCACAACAAATAATAAGTTTATAAGGTTTCAAGGTTTTCCTTCCCTCCATTGAGTTTTCGGGAAATTGAAATCCAAACCGGATGTGCTATGCTTCCGAGTTATCGGGGTAGTCGTTCGGGGAGGACGGATAAATTACCAGGAGCGCATTGGATGCCTTCGGTTGGAGCAAATTTTATCCCTAGAAACCTGATAGGTTGCCGGATAAGATTCAATTGTGAAACTGATTTGCGTCGATGGTATAAACTTAACTTGTTCACGAACCATAGAAACCGTATAAGTTGAGGGGAGTGAACAAGAGGAAAAAGAATATCGAATCATCCATTAGATGGGTTGGTGTTGGACACCACTTTATGAAAATTAATAGACTAGAAACCTGTTCGGTTGCCCTCTATTAAGATTTATAAAGAACTCGATCACCCTATGAAGTAGAGCGACGATACTTCCGGATTTCACATGGGAGTGTGTTATTCCGATAAAAATAGTGGGAGTTGGGTAACAAGAATAGAAAAGACCTTAATTCTATACTCAGAACATAATTGAATGAGTCACTAATTAATCTATCGTACTTAATGCAGACTCAAATCTCAATATGACAATGAATCCACTCGCAATTCTGCTCGAAAAGAACACCTTAATGGGACCTAACTTTGTGGATTGGCTCCGCAATTTGATGATTGTCCTCAATATAGAGGCACTAGGATACGTCTTGGAGACGGACATTCCGGCGCCTCCTGTGCGGACCCGAGCCAATCAGGGAGAGATTGAAAACCATGAAAGTGGGTTAAGGAGTCGTGAAAGTCCGTGCTTATATGATGGCTTCCATGTCTAATGAGCTTCAGAGAGCTCATGAGAAAATGACTTCTGCTAGGCAGATTCTATCTCACTTAACCGAGCTTTATGGTGAGCATAGCAGAACTGCTAGATATGAGATATCCAAGCAACTGTTCGGTGCAAGGATGAAGGAAGGTGAGAAGGTTGGGGAACACGTCCTCAAAATGATATCCATGATTGAGATATTGGAGGCTCTTGATTTTAAAATGGATACTTCTCTCCAAACTGACCTTATCCTACAGTCTCTCCCTGATTCCTTCTCACAGTTTGTTATGAACTTCAACTGTAATGAGATTGCATGTAATTTAGCTGGGCTAATGAACAAACTTGTGACCGCTCGCCTCGATGAAGACTCATGGATGAAGGAGTCTGCCCTTGTGATTTCTTATGGACTTCGGAAGTCTAAGAATAAGAAGAAAAGACCAAGAAGCGGACTGGACCACAAGCAAAGGACCTTAAGGGAAAGGGCAAGGCCCCGATGGTTGCAAAGAACAAGAAGAAGAAGGATGCTTGTCTCAAGTGCGGTGAGCTGGGCCACTGGGCTAGAGACTGTCCGATTCTTCATGGCACTTCGTCTGTAACTTTTAGTTTTGGAAACAAATTGTTCTGCTACTGTATTTTCTACTTCCTGGATACTGGATTCTGGTGCTAGTTCTCATATTTGTACCGTGAATCAGGATCTGGAACAAAGTAGGAAGCTTGGAGATGGAGAAGTTATGATCATAGTCGGAAGCGGGCATAGTGTCGAGGCGACTGACATAGGATCACTTCTTTTGGGTTTAGAATCTGGCTTTGTTTTGACTTTAGAAGATGTACTTGTTTTGCCCAAGGGGCACAAAAACATTGTATCCATTCCGGTCATGGACCGAAAAGGCTTTTCAATTTACATTGGTGATGGTTCCTGCAAAATTTATTTTAGAAATAAACTAGTGGGTACTGCTACATTATTATATGGATTGTATCATCTAAATCTCAGCAAAAAAGTAGTTGTGAATACTATGACTAGAAAACGTGGTAGGGATGAAACCAATCAAGTTTTGAAATGGCATCTTAGACTTGGTCATGTTGGTCAGACCAAGGTTTACAAGATGGAAAAGGATGGACTTATGGGTCCATTGGGATCGGATCCCTTTCCTACTTGTGAATCTTGCCTTAAAGGCAAAATGACTAAGTCCCCCTTCACAGGGACTTTTGAAAGAGCCGCTGATAAACTGGGATTAATCCATACTGACGTTTGCGGTGCTTTGGAAGCAGCACGTGACGGATATCAATATTTCATTACGTTTACAGATGATCATACTAGGTATGGTTATGTATACTTAATAAAACATAAATCTGAGGCCTTTGAGAAATTCTAGGAATTCAAGGCCCTAGTCGAGAAACAAACTGGTAATCATATCAAAGCACTTCGGTCAGACCGAGGTGGCGAGTATATGAGTACGGAGTTTGACGAGTTCCTTAAGGAACATGGAATAGTTTCACAACTAACACCTCCAGGTACTCCTCAGTTAAATGGTGTGTCAGAAAGAAGGAACCGGACCCTGTTGAACATGGTCCGTTCCATGCTAGGCCATACTGACTTGCCGATTTACCTGTGGGGGTATGTACTCCTGACTACCGCATATATCTTGAACAGATCTCCTTCCAAATCCATTCCTAAAACTCCACATGAGATGTGGGAAGGAAGGAAACCAAGTCTTAATCATATTAGGATTTGGGGATGTCCCGCCTATGTCAAGAAGACTAAGGTGGAAAAGTTGGAAGCTAGGTCTGCGAAGGGACGTTTCATTGGATTCCCGTCTGGGACGATGGGATATCTATTCTACATGCCCGAAGATCGAAAGATCGTTGTTGCTTTACAAGCACACTTCCTGGAAGATGAGTTCATTCAGGAAGGCAGAGCAGGTAGAAGTATTTCTTTGGAAGAATACAATGAAACTCCTAAGGAGACACCTGTGCAAGAAATTGGAACCGAACCTTCTGAAACACAAGTACAACCACCTCGTAGGTCTAGTAGGGTGTCTCAATTACCTGAGAGGTATAGTTTTATGCACTTGGAGGAACTGGGTTTCCTCGAGGTTCCAAGTGATAAACAAGAGACCGACACACGACCAATGACCTAGCAATGGTGGATGTAGACTCCATGAAATGGATCAGTATGCGATCTTCATGTAGTTGGGACCTTCATTTTGATGAGACGGTCAAAGAGTTTGACTTCGTGCAAAATGAAGAGGAATCTTGTGTATACAAGAGGGTTAGTGGGAGCAAGATCACATTCTACGTACTATATGTAGATGACATTCTACTAATAGGAAATGATGTGGGAATGCTCAGTTCTGGGAAAGCTTGGTTTTCAAGTAATTTCTCCATGAAAGACTTGGGAGAAGAAACCTATATTCTTGGGATTCGATTCTACTGGGATAGATCGAAGAGAATGATAAGTTTTTCCCAAGCCCTCTATATAGATTAGATCTTAAAGAGGGTTCCTTCTGATGCGACATGGAATAAAACTCACCTTGAAGATATGTCCTCATAGTGAGGAACAATGAAAGGAAATGAGTTATATACCATATGATTCGGCAGTGGGTAGCCTCACATATGCTTTATTATGTATGAGACCTGACATTGCGCATGCTGGGAGCGTGGTAAGTAGGTTTCGGGCTAACCCAATTCGGGAACATTAGACCGCCATAAAGAACGTTCTCAAGTACTTTAGAAGGACTAGAGATCTGGTTCTTATATATGGTGGTGGAGAACTCAATGTGATGGGATTCACTGTATTGGACTTCCAAGGACAGAAAGACGATTCTATGTCTACTTATGGCTACATTTACTCTTAATGGAGGGGCAGTATCTTGGCATAGTGCCAAGAATAGCGCGACTGCTAATTCCACCTGTTAGGCTGAGTATAAAGCGGCCTCGGAGGCCTCCAAAGGAAGAATTTAGAAGTTACTGGGTAAACTTCACGTGACACCTGGAGCTGCGCTGCCGGAGCAGTAGCACAGGCCTAGGAGCCAAGGTTTCATAACAGTACCAAACATATTGAGAGAGAGTATCATCTCGTAAGAGCATTCGTTCGCAAAGAGATACATTGAGCTGCATAGAGTAGAGTCAGCCGACTACGTCGCTGATCCACTGACCTAGCCACTTTCTCAGAATAGCTTAGAGCGTCATCTGGAGAACATGAGTATTAGATACCATAGTGTGTGGCATTGAGTGCAAGTGGGAGATTGTTAGGAGTATGCCCTCGAATGCCACTCAGAGATTGTTGAGTGAGGGCATTGTACTTGTAATTATGTAAACCATTTATATAAGGCAAAGGAATGTTTCTTTATTTACTGGTAGTTACTGGCATTCCTAACTCGTAAATAAATATATAGAAACTAGTCCGTGTATTTGAGAGCAAAGCGTTCCACTCCTTATTGGATAAGGGGGTCGGCACTGGAAAGGGTTATAGCTCAAATACTTAATCGTTCGCAAGTCGATGAAACTTGACTGGGTGTTAAATTTTATGTGAAGACTTGTATGACGTGTTCTTTAGCATGGAGAGTGCCTGTCGAATGCTAATGGTTAGTGGGAGCACACGTTATAGGTATGCTAATTGGATTAGTATACTCGAACCGACTCACCCTCGATTCATCACACGGATTTCACTCCGGGACAGTCAATGATGGAATCGAAAGGTTGTGATAGGTATTCGTGAACCTTCGACTTGAGGATTTAGTAGGGATGTGCTTGTGACGTCAATATTTTCATTAGAGTAGTTCGACCCTATAAACCGGAAGGCGGGGGTCAACCTCGATGTGCATCTTGATGGGCAAGTAGCAGGTCCTACTGAATACCAAGATAGAATTCTTTCTCCTGTTAGTGAACGGGTTATATGTCCTATGTGGTTATTGACAGATGAGATCATAAGTCTTTGGCCAAAGCATTGGAGCTAGCTGTATTAGATACACGAGAGCTCGATGATCTCGATTTGCATTAACACATGCATAGCATCAAGTACAGATAGGGTTTGACAGACCGTGACCCTATAACTTGATCGGGACATTTGAAAGAAGGGTTTATACGTATACTGGTATTCACGACAGAATGGTTCTTGAATGATCCCAATCATTCGTTCTCAGTTGGGGTACAGTGTAGGCCGCCAGGCTGGCTAGGTGGTGCTACTACTCTTTGGTTCCTCCCATTGCTGACTGAGACGGACCTACCGAGTCGCGCATTAGGACTGACGACGGAATGAATCAAGCTAATTATCTCATTATGTGTATTAGATATTGGATATCTAAATTTGGGACATTAGTGTAACACCCCCAAGACATTCAGGGCATATTACAGCGCCGTGGACTCCACACTATGGAATCCACCAGGCTAACGTACCAATAAGACATTTGACAACGACAAACAATCATCAATAATACGACAATTCAAATAAGATTACAATCCGACAATAAAATCCAACATCAATCCATTTCCCAAAACAGGAACACAACATTAACAATTTTGAAACAAGAAGTACTCGAGTACTTAAAACAATTTTATAATACAAAAGTCCCAAATCAAGACATCAAAAGTAATAGACTGAACTGAACACCAACAAATGACTACTGATCAGTATCACGCTTGCCCATCATCCTCATACGTCTCAAGTGCTCGTTTGTCCCCACGATCGATACCTGAAATATAAAAAGTATTTCCCCCATTTAAGGGGTTAGCGACAACTGCTAGTGCAAGTACAATCCATTTGAACTACATTCTAATCAGATGAATATATGTGCCAAAAAGTCATTTTAGAAAACATTTTATATTCCGGAATATTTACATTGTACAATCGTAAAACACATTATCTCCAACAAATCACAATTCAAAGTTAACCGTTGGTACGAGACTCACGGCCACCGTACCCCGCAGAGCCCCGTCGGACATCCCTGGGTGGCTAACCACAGTTCGCGATACGCACACTCACGACAATACGTATCCCTAGAGGCCCCGTCGGACCGTCCCTAGGTGAACATACACATAACCATACACAACAACCACGATACAGCCATAATTCAAATACTAGAACATGTAAACAAATGTAAAGTACTTGCCTTTGAGACATTCTTGAAGAAACGGAGTTGAAACACGACTACGAACGGTCCGGGTGGAAAACGATGGTTCCTAAACGAAGGATCAACACAGTTCAGTCCCCACGGACAACAATACTCTATTGGAATACATCCATAACCCCGATTACATGATACGACAATGAACGATCAATCGATACGGGCGAGGGTTTACGCAAATCTCCCCGTATTGATAATTCGCGGATTAAAATCAAGGAAATTGGATTAAGAATCACTCAATAATCACAATCGGTAAAGAATATCGTAATATAGATGAACAATTCGGAAATAAACCCTAGAATCCCGAAAAACCCCCAAATTCGTCAAAATTAGGGTTCATGAGGAATTACCTTTAATTCGGGTGATGAAGGGTGCTTATGCTGATTATGATATGATGGTTCGATTCTACCGTGATGGAATTTGAAGAGAACTCCGAATAGAACTGGTGGAAATCGCCTCTGAGGTCGCACGTCGAAGAAACGAAGAGAAAAGAATAAAACTGCTGTTCTGAAACTGTCCGCTGACTTATATATTCTGTGGAGTTAGCGCACGCTAACTACCATATATAGCGCGCGCTAACGGGGCCGTGACAGGTCCAGTGGCTACTGCCACCATTCGCTAGCGTACGCTAACAATAGGGAGTTAGCGTACGCTAACTGCACATTGGTAGCGCACGCAAGGTAACATGAGTAGCGTGCGCTACCTACACAGCAGTTCAGTACTGCTGATGTCACATCAGCAGTAAGCTGCTGTCGAGGGTACAAAACACGAAACGCACGACGAGACCAGAATACAGGTACATCGACGCGAAGCATACAAGACGACGGAGCTAAGCGCTGAAAGAAAATACAATTCCGACCACCGGAGGGTCCGTAATGTGACAACGAAAATAAGATTCCCTAAACTATTAGAAAATTACAAAAATGGCCCAAGTGCCCGAAAATCACGAAACGACGTCGGATTTACAAACCGAAAGTCTCCACATGACCAACTCAACCATACGAACTTGTACAAACCAAGAAACAACGAAAACGAATGAGTTTTACAAGAATCGAACGTTCATACGGCAAAACATGTGATAAAACGAAATTACGTAAAAACATCATCAAAACTCGTCCAAATGGAAAAACTCCAAGAACAAAGTAGATTCAAAATGTCGAAACGGTTACAAGCGAGTCGATAAAAATAGACATACACCAAAAATGGAAACTGCTAAAAAATGGAAAATTACGGATATTACATTCTCCCCCTCTAAAATAAAGTTTCGTCCCGAAACTTAAGAATCAAAAAGTTCGGGATGCCTCGAACGCATATCCTCCTCTAACTCCCACATCGCTTCTTCTACTCCGTGCCTCGACCATTGCACCTTAACCAAAGGAATGGTTTTGTGCCTTACTGCTTGTCGCGACGCTCCAAAATCCTGACGGGCCTCTCTTCAAACGTAACATCCTTCTCGATCTCTACGTCCCCAAAGTCAATAATGTGGGATTGGTCCAGAACGTACTTCCTCAACTGGGAAACGTGAAATACGCTATGCACATGACTCAGCGACGGAGGTAAAGCCAAACGGTATGCCAACTCACCGACTCTCTCCAATACCTCGAAAGGTCCAATATATCTCGGGCTGAGTTTCCCCTTCTTTCCAAAACGGAAAACTCCTTTCGTCGGAGACACTCTCAACAGAACATGATCTCCCACCTCAAACTCCAAAGGTCTACGCCTAACATCCGCATAAGACTTTTGTCGACTCTGAGCAGCCAACATTCTCTTCCTAATCAATTCAACTTTCTCCCTCGTCTCCAACACAAGGTCCGGCTCGGTGCCAACCAAATCGGACGGCTCATCCCAACATATCGGTGATCGGCAACGTCGGCCATAAAGTGCCTCATACGGTGCCATCTTAATCGATGCGTGCCAGCTATTATTATAAGTAAACTCAATTAAGGCCAAATGCTCCTCCCAGTCACTGCTCCAATCTAACGCGCACGCGCGCAACAAATCCTCGAACGTCTGAATGGTACGTTCGGACTGTCCATCAGTCTGAGGGTGGAAAGATGTACTCAAACGCAACCTTGTCCCCAATGACTTATGTACCGCCTGCCAAAAGTGCGATACAAACCGGCCATCTCTATCTGAAATAATGGTCCTCGGCGTACCATGAAGCCTCACTATCTGTGCGATAAAAATACGAGCCAACTTTTCTGGACCCCAAGTATCCTTGATGCCCAGAAAATGTGCTGAATTAGTCAGTCGGTCTACAATCACCCACACCATATTCATACCAGTCTTTGTCCTCGGCAAACCCATGACAAAATCCATAGAGATATCCTCCCACTTCCATTCCGGGACGAGAAGTGGTTTCAATAACCCGGCTGGCCGCTGATGCTCAATCTTGACTTGCTGACAAGTCAAACACTTAGCCACAAACTGAACTACCTCATTCTTCATATCGTTCCACCAGAAATTTTTCCTCAGATCTTTATACATTTTACTCGAGCCCGGATGGACTCAGTAAGGTGACGCATGAGCCTCTCGCATAATACTCTGTCTCAATTCCGAGTCGTTCGGAACACACAACCGACCTCAGAATCTCAACACTCCGTCCTCATGAATAACAAATCCCGGGGCTTTCCCCTTCCCTACACTCTCTCGAAGCTGAATAAACATCGGGTCCTCAAACTGTCCCGATTTTATGTCATCGACCAGAGATGAAGAAATCTCAAGAGTACGCAACTGCCCGGAACTCTCTGGCAGTACAACCTCAATGCTCAACCTCATAAACTCTCGCTGAAGTCCCGACTGGGCCGTAAGCAACTCAAGCACCCGAAGCGATACCGATTTCCGGCTCAAGGCATCTGCTACCACATTAGCCTTGCCCGGATGATAGAGGATCTCGAGATCGTAATCCTTAATCAATTCCAACCACATCATCTGTCTCATATTAAGCTCTTTCTGGGTGAAAATGTACTTCAGGCTCTTGTGATCGGTGAAAATCTGACACGACGAGCCATACAAGTAATGATGCCAGATCTTCAACGCAAATACGACTGCGGCCAACTCAAGATCGTGTGTAGGGTAATTCAATTCATACGGTTTCAACTGACGGGAAGCATAGGCAATCGTCCTCCCGTGCTGCATAAGTACGCATCCGAGCCCTTGGCTCGAGGCATCACTATAAACTGAGAAACCATCATTACCACTCGGTAAAGCCAAAACAGGAGCGGTCGTCAACCGCTTCTTCAACTCCTCAAAACTATACTGCCTCTCATCGGTCCACACAAACTTCTCTGACTTCAAGATAATCGAGTCAGCGGTCGAGCGAGCTTAGAGAACCCCTCGACGAATCTACGGTAATACCCGGCTAATCCCAGAAAACTGCGGACCTCCTTCACGTTCTTGGGCGGCGCCCAATCCAACACTGCCTCTACCATATGTGGGTCCACACGAACACCCTCGGCCGAGATCACATGACCGAGAAACATAACCTCCCGTAACCAAAACTCGCACTTTGAGAACTTTGCAAAAAGATGCTGAGTTCTCAAAATATCTAATACGATATGCAAATGACGGGCATGCTCCTCCTCGCTCCTCGAGTAAATCAGGATGTCGTCGATAAAAACGACTACACACATATCGAGGTACTCGATAAAGACTTTGTTCATAAGCTGCATGAACACGGCTGGGGCGTTGGTTAGCCCAAAAGGCATAACCACAAACTCGTAGTGGCCGTATCTCGTCCGAAAGGCCGTCTTCGGAATATCGGTATCCTTCACTCGGAGCTGATAATACCCCGATCTCAAATCGATCTTCGAAAACACGGTTGCCCCTTGCAACTGATCAAACAAGTCATCAATCCTCGGGAGCGGATACTTATTTTTGATGGTCACTTTGTTCAACTCTCGGTAGTCGATACACAAACGAAGTGACCCATCCTTCTTCTTCACAAACAGGACCGGTGCGCCCCAAGGTGAAGCGCTCGGTCGAATATACCCCATGTCTAGCAACTCTCCCAACTGTTTCTTCAACTCAAGCATCTCGTCAGGCGCCATACGGTATGGCATCTTAGAAATCAGTGCTGCACCCGGCTCTAAATCGACGGTAAACTCAACTTCTCGGTCCGGCGTCAAACCTAGCAACTCGTTTGGAAAGACATCAGGATACTCACACACTACCAGAATAGACGAGAGCTCGACTCTCCCTTCTTCAGATCTCAAAGCGTAACACCAATAGCTCGTGCAACCTCCCCGAAGAAGCCTCACCGCCTTCAAGGCGCTGATCAAGAGTCTCTGGCTACTCCGCTTACGTCCCACAAAGGAATGCTCGGTACCGTCAGAAGCTAACATCGAAACGGTTCTCGTTCTATAATTCATGATCGCCCCATGACGGTCCAACCAATCCTCACCCAGAATCAAATCCTCATCCTTAATATCTACCGCAATCAGATTAGAAGGCCAATCCTTCCCCGCGATACTCACAGAAAAATCTCTAATCTCACGGTCCCCCACGATGCTATCCCCACTAGGAAGTTTTACAACAAAAGGCTCACAGGCAACTAGGCAATCAACATGCAGACGACGCACACAATCCATAGATATAAAAGAATGCGTAGCACCAGAATCGAACAATACGGAAACAGGATGATCAAGGATGTGGACGGTACCTGTAGCCACCGTCGCGTCAGGATCTCCTGCTCGTCTCATCTCGTACACTCGGGCGGAATGCACCGCACTAGAAGCTCCCCCTCTAGAAGGCTGACCACGTCCTCGACCTCTACCAAAACTCTGCTGCGGCTGAGGAACTGTCGGTGCCTGATTCACACTCGGCTCTCCCGCGGTTGGGGCTGATATATGAGTAACTGGAGCCCGAGCTGCATCCGTACAAAACTTAGCACGATGACCCATCCGACCACAAGCAAGACACTGAATCGGAGGCCTATCACACTCACTCATCATGTGGCCCGGACGACTACAATTGAAGCACGTAGGACTACGAACGGAACCAGCAGGAGCAGACCTAGAACCGTTTCCTCGACCAACTGATGGCGACTGGATCCCGAAGACTCGCGAACCAGACTGAGCCTTCGGATGCCCTCCTGACTTGCCTCCCGAAAACTGACCGGAGGTCTTCTGCTTCTTCCCTTCGGTTGCCGTCTCTGTCACAGAAAATGACATCTCATAAGCCTTCGCTTTATTCTGATAATCTTTCAAAGTCGTGCACTTGAGACCAGACATGTAGTGGCGCACCCTCGGTTTCATCCGCATATCAAAGTGGCGGATCTTATCAAGCTCATCTCGGACTTGGTTTCTCACATAATGCAACTGTTGATTGTAGTCTTTGATAGCTTGAGATATAGGAACATCTTGGGGCTTAGCCTCAAAGAAGGCTCGGATCCTCCCCTCTTTCACTGGCCATGGACAGAATTCGTCTTCCATCAGATCCCGAAACTCTGCCCACGTAGATGCCCGGTCACGCGGTTTCACCGCTTGCCACCACGTTGCTGCCTCCTTGGCGAGGAAGTACTGGGCAATGGGTAATCTCCTCTCCTCGGAACAATTAGCAGCCTAAAATACTTTCTCCATCTCGAATAGCCAATTCTCCCAACCGGAAGGGTCGGAAGCACCATCAAACTGTGGAGGACGCATACGAATCACGCCCTGAAGTAACTTATCATTGTCGGATCCAGTAGGCGGAACCGGGTTGGCATTAGCTTGGCCGACTAGAACGGCTTGAGTCAGTAGCGTCATCTGGTTCGCTACTTGCTGCAAAATGTTGGCCACTCCAACATTCTCATGTGCATTACCGGAGCTAGCAGACTGGTCCTGCTGACCTCCGGAACTAGGGGGAACACTGTTCGACAAGGAAGGCATCGCCGAATCAGTTCCCGAGTGATCGGACATGGCCGCCCCACCGGCTGCGCCACGTCCCCTACCGCGTCCGCGACCTCTACCAGCAGGAATTCTGAAGAAGAAACAGGTAAGTACAATTCAAACGCAAAACGCAACAAGATACTAAGACAGGAATAGAACATAATGGTGAAACGAGTCAAGTTGGGAAAACTTCCGAGCACCGGCGTACTGACATGATGGCATAGCAGTGATACTGTCCCAAAAACGACACTTAACTAGACCCAAATAACCGACAGCCTAGGTATCCATAAACCTAAGCTCTGATACCATATTATGTAACACCCCCAAGACATTCAGGGCATATTACAGCGCCGTGGACTCCACACTATGGAATCCACCAGGCTAACGTACCAACAAGACATTTGACAACGACAAACAATCATCAATAATACGACAATTCAAATAAGATTACAATCCGACAATAAAATCCAACATCAATCCATTTCCCAAAACAGGAACACAACATTAACAATTTTGAAACAAGAAGTACTCGAGTACTTAAAACAATTTTATAATACAAAAGTCCCAAATCAAGACATCAAAAGTAAAAGACTGAACTGAACACCAACAAATGACTATTGATCAGTATCACGCTTGCCCATCATCCTCATACAGCTCAAGTGCTCGTTTGTCCCCACGATCGATACCTGAAATACAAAAAGTATTTCCCCCATTTAAGGGGTTAGCGACAACTGCTAGTGCAAGTACAATCCATTTGAACTACATTCTAATCAGATGAATATATGCGCCAAAAAGTCATTTTAGAAAACATTTTATATTCCGGAATATTTACATTGTACAATCGTAAAACACATTATCTCCAACAAATCACAATTCAAAGTTAACCGTTGGTACGAGACTCACGGCCACTGTACCCCGCAGAGCCCCGTCGGACATCCCTGGGTGGCTAACCACAGTTCGCGATACGCACACTCACGACAATACGTATCCCTAGAGGCCCCGTCGGACCGTCCCTAGGTGAACATACACATAACCATCCACAACAACCACGATACAGCCATAATTCAAATACTAGAACATGTAAACAAATGTAAAGTACTTGCCTTTGAGACATTCTTGAAGAAACAGAGTTGAAACACGACTACGAATGGTCCGGGTGGAAAACGACGGTTCCTAAACGAAGGATCAACACAGTTCAGTCCCCACGGACAACAATACTCTATTGGAATACACCCATAACCCCGATTACATGATACGACAATGAACGATCAATCGATACGGGCGAGGGTTTACGCAAAATCTCCCCGTATTGATAATTCGCGGATTAAAATCAAGGAAATTGGATTAAGAATCACTCAATAATCACAATCGGTAAAGAATATCGTAATATAGATGAACAATTCGGAACTAAACCCTAGAATCCCGAAAAACCCCCAAATTTGTCAAAATTAGGGTTCCTGAGGAATTACCTTTAATTCGGCTGATGAAGCGTGCTTATGCTGATTATGATATGATGGTTCGATTCTACCGTGATGGAATTTGAAGAGAACTCCGAATAGAACCGGTGGAAATCGCCTCTGAGGTCGCACGTCGAAGAAACGAAGAGAAAAGAATAAAGCTATTGCAAAGCGTCCAGTGACTTATATATTCTGTGGAGTTAGCGCACGCTAACTGACATATATAGCGCGCGCTAACGGGGCCGTGACAGGTCCAGTGGCTACTGCCACCATTCGCTAGCGTACGCTAATAATATGGAGTTAGCATACGCTAACTGCACATCGGTAGCGCACGCAAGGTAACAGGAGTAGCGTGCGCTACCTACACAGCAGATTGATCGGGCTGATGTCACATCGCCAGTGAAGTCGCTTGCCGAGGGTACAAAACACGAAACGCACGACGAGACCAGAATACAGGAACATAGACGCGAAGCATACAAGACGACGGAGCTAAGCGCTGAAAGAAAATATAATTCCGACCACCGGAGGGTCCGTAATGTGACAACGAAAATAAGATTCCCTAAACTATTAGGAAATTACAAAAATGGCCCAAGTGCCCGAAAATCACGAAATGACGTCGGATTTACAAACCGAAAGTCTCCACATGACCAACTCAACCATACGAACTTGTACAAACCAAGAAACAATGAAAACGAATGAGTTTTACAAGAATCGAATGTTCATACGGCAAAACATGTCATAAAACGAAATTACGTGAAAACATCATCAAAACTCGTCCAAATGGAAAAACTCCAAGAACAAAGTAGATTCAAAATGTCGAAATGGTTAAAAGCGAGTCGATAAAAATAGACATACACCAAAAATGGAAACTACTAAAAAATGGAAAATTACGGATATTACAATTAGATGTCTAAATCGATTTATTGGATAAATTGATTTACGGCCTAATGAATTAAATAAATTACTGGGTGATTAATTTAATTCATGTATATAATTATTTCTTGGAGAAATTAATTATATTATTTTGTATTTGATATGTTTAATTAATTAGATTAATTAATCGATATAAATACATCAAAACGGAATCAGAGTTTATCTGTTTGGACTTTCGGAAGTCCGAAACGAACCGAACTCGTCCGTTTTTCATCATGGCCACGCTCCTCTTTTCCACCTAATTTCCCCGTGTCTTTTGTTTCCATTTTATATGGATGATATTGACATGGTGGGGATACCTCTCATGTGAATGAGTTGTATAAGTTGGTGGAAGGTGTATAAAGAATAAGATGTAGACTTGTGATTGAGTAGATATAATATCACATACATATTTCACACTTTGAGAGAGAGAGAGAGACGTAAGAGAGTTTGAAGGAGAGAGAGAAAAGAACTTAGAGTTCATTTCATGGTGTTCATACTCATCTTCATCTTCTTCACTAACTTCTTCTTCATTTTTCTTGGAGAAAATTGAGAGAAAAATATTGAGAGAATTTTGATAAACATACTTGGAGTATATTCATCAAAATCAATAGCTTCATCACCTAGCTCTAGCTGTATCCTCGGAGGATAGCAAGGTGTTGTCATTCCGGTCGTTTCTCCGGCACGTGGCAAGTAGAAACACGGTGCTTTCGGCATTGGATCGTTCAAGAGCTTGGGGAATAGCTCAAGAGAAGGTTATCCATCTAATCAACGGTCTACAAGGGTGAGTTTCTATATCTCTTGTGAATTCATTTTTGATATTCGTATATACGTAGCTCGATCGATCCTCGTAGGAATTCGGATCGAATTAATTTTCGTTTTACCGCTTCCGCTGGGCCTTCGTTTTAGGCACCGAATCCCAACATCATAAATAAATGTGTATTTGGAATATGTGAGAATGTGTTGTATGCTGATAGATGTTATAACCATACTTCGTGAATATAATAGATCCTGATGACTTGCCGAGGATGGTGTGCCGATACATGTACTTGTTCGGTGAGAATGTGACATGTTGTGATATTAATTGTTACTCCTTTGAAAGGAGGTTGTGATGCTTAATGTTGTTTGGCTTGATAATTGATTATCGTTGTGTGATTGTTGTAAGTGATGTGCCACCGGGTAAGATTGTTGAATCTACAGTATTCATACTTGCTAGTATGGGTCGGGCGGGACCGTAGGGTTATCCATCGGGTATGTCTTTCGGGGTTTCCAAGGTTCGTGGCTTGCTAGCCCGATGTCGGGATAAATTGTGGGGTTATCCATCGGGTATGTCTTGTGGGGACTCCGAGGTTCGTAGCTTGTTAGTGCGATGTCGGGATAACTTATGGTTGTGATTTGGTTATGTGATGTACGTCTCATGGGTTGTCCAATCGGATATGTTCTGTAGGAGCATCCGAGGTTCGTAGCTTGTTAGTGTGATGCCGGGATAACTATGAAAGTGTGATGTCGGGATAACTATGAACGTATCTATGATTGTGGTCACGTGACTGTGTCACGGTGACATGTGATTTGGTATGGTTTCCCTGTGGGTTATTCACTCGGGTATGTTCCGCGGGATCATCTGAGGTCCGTGGCTTGCTAGCACGGGACGCGAATAATCTGTGGAAACATGTTGTTATGATATGATCGGGTCTTAGACCCCGTGCTTTGTGACCGGAATGGTATGATTGGGTCATGGACCCCGTGTGTTGTTATCATAATTATATTTTGGGAAAATGACTTTTGGGGCGTGTCCCTAAATGGTTTTAAAGGCTTGAGAATTCTTAAATCCCAACATTTTCAAAACTCCCGAGATCTTAAATGTTTTGTAAGATGTATATGGGTTTCATCCCCACCTTTCATGATTCGAACTATTTTGATCAAGTGACTTATCTCGGGGAGCATATTTACGATTATTATGTTCTTGGAGTATGATATGTATGGCTTGTATTCGTTTTTATACTTGCACTAGCAAAACAGTGGAGCTTTGCTAACCCCCGAGTATTCGGGGAGTGGATGTCTGTATTGTGTCCAGGTACTTGCAGGTTGCTGGGGAGCGAATCATAGGATCAGTACGAAGACGACGATACTAATCACGTGATGACCATTCATTGAGTATTTTTGGTAGAGTCTCAGTGTTTGACTCCCTGTTGCGTAGTCTTCTCGTTTTATGAGTATATTGATGTATTCCAACCCCTGCGTGGGTATGAGTTATGAGTTCGAGTTATGTATGTTTAATGTGTTGTATTGCGGTAAAAGACCAAGTCGGTCTAATGGTTCATTATGTATCCATGTCGGCATGTAATGCGATGTATTGCTTTTGTTTTTAGCCTGGTAGATCCTCGCCGAGAGGATCTGCGGTGCTGTAATATTCCCGAGTGGTTTGGGGGTGTTACAGAATATGGTATCAGAGCTTAGGTTGCGGAAACCTAGGCCGTCGGGTCGAGTTGTGTGTTGTCGAGTCTTGTCTTGTCAGATTTTGTCTGACTGAGTCATGTCGCGGCGCATCGTCTGAGATGTCGGTCGTGATTAGTATCAAGGTGTAGCCATCATCTTCGTGCGATCTGTGGATATAAGTCTCCCCACTATATGTTATGTCTCGTGTTACACGAGCTTGTGTGATATTTGTGTTATGATGAGGAGTTAAATGTGAATTGTGAATACATGATCCATGTTTGTTTGATTTTTGTAATGTGCCGGTGTATATGTATATATGTATATAAATGTATCCTTGTACAAATCATTTTTACAGGAGTAACGTTTTGGTGTGGTTACACTAAGAAGGTTTATCAGCGTGATACTTTAAAGTTTTGAATGTTTTGGGAAGTCACGTAAATTTTATTTTAAAACATCCTACAAGAGAGGAAAAAGTTTGATTTCCTATGATGACCTCCAGACCGAAATTTTTTGAGAATTCAAACTACTTATATCTTATTTCCATCATGTATTGCAAGTTTTCAAAAATTTGACTTTTAAAACTCAAATGAGGTCTACCAGAAATTTAATTGAAACGTGACTCTTGCTTTTAACTTTTCGGCTTCATACATTTCGTTAATAAGGTAGGTGGTAATGAGGTTATTGTTATCTCAGCTGTAGTGCTCCGAGCTGTGAATAAAATGGTGTGATGAACGCTGAGTTGTTCGGTACGCACTCATTGAGATAGTTTCCTTAACCGAGATATGAGATTTCGGTTTTCATGTTGATTAAATTCTGATGGTTATTCGTGTAAGGTTATAATTATGTGAACTGTTGGCATTTGAATTTGTACGTTGTTGTTTATTTGTAACCTCCAGTCTAGTACCGTTGGTAGGTGAGTATGATTATGTTACCAAACTTGCACAGTTAGCGCACGCCATGTTTTGTTGTGGAGCGCGCTTTCTAGCTGGGCAAAAGTCTTGGGACTGCATTTTTCCATCGGGCTAAATTTTTGCGGTCGGTCATTTGTGAATGGATTCTATGTGTGATTATGTGATTTTCGTTGCGTTAGGTTGTTGCTTGTTAGTAAGCCGAGGAGCAGAGGCTGTGTTCGTAACCATGGTGCTGATGGCCACGGGATCAGTTGCGGAATTGTGAGAATATTGTCGAGAATGATATTGGTATTGGTGTTGCTACTATATTGCGACAAGTAGCAGCCCAGATGACTCAATTGACCTAGGCTATTCAACACAACACTGACGCGACTCAGAACGTCGGTGTAAACCACTGGCTTCGAGAGGTCGTTCGTATGAATCCCCTTGATTCGCCGGTGCTACATATGCATTGGGCTGGGATGGTTGGCTTTTCCAATTGGGAAAGATATTCGAGGCTGTCGGTTTTCCTGAAGAGCGGAAGGTGCCCATTGCTTAGTACCTTCTTGACAAAGATGCCGCTAATTGGTGGGAAGCTGTTAAACCTCGTGATCGTGATGTCACATGGGCGGAGTTCCAGGCATTTATGGAAGCTTAGTTCTGTCCGAAACCGATTAGAGAACAGAGAATTCGTGATTTTTATTTGGCAGAACCGCAAGATATATCGGTGTCACAGGCTATCATCGACTACATCAAACAACTTAGTTATGTACGGGACTAGGTGAGGACCGAAGGTGAGAAGATCCTTCATTTCGACAGACAAATGAAACTGGAGATTCGCCAGTATATGGCGGGAATCTTGTGCATTTTGCTGAGAGATTACCAGGATCGATCTTTAGCCTACGAGCTAGCTTCGTTATCTTCAGAGCGTGTGCCCGAGTATAAGAAACAGAAGATGTCCATTGACCTTATGGACAGTACAGGAGTTGATATTTCTGGATTGCAACGTCGTAGTCTTTCTACTGTGAAGCTCCATCGCTCGATGCGTGGGACTGAGAGTTCTAGATCATCAACTTTGACTCTTGGTAAAGCCAGGAGGTGTTTCAACTGCAATGTGTCAGGGCATGTTCGTGCACATTGCCCTTCTCCTCCAGTGACGTGTTACAAGTGCGGACTCGTGGGACACCGGGTTCAGTTTTGCGAGTTAGTCACCTTGTCTTCCGAGGCTCAGACGTGAGTACTAATGTCAGGATTGACTCCGAGGAGTCCCTGAGAGTGCAGTCTACCAGTTGTATGTTGTGTTATGTCCTTGCCTTGTTGTTTCAGATTTCGGGAATAAACTTCTTTTCTTAGAAGTGGATCGGATTTTTGAACTTCTGTATTTTCAACTCTGTCGACTCGTTTGTGTTCATCAATATTTTATGAACTTGTTCCATCCTTCACTTGTTGCTGTTTGAACGAGTTGTGGTATTGTTTCGGATTAAACAGTTTGTCGTTGTGACTTTTTCCGAATTCGGTTCCATTCCTGTGAACCTTTCGTAAATGCATATCTTGTCGTTTTTGCCAGATCACCTATCGTCTTGAGTCGAGGTGTGAACTTCGGAGATGTTATTTGATTTTTTGTTGATTCGTCGTGGTCCGAATATGATTGTTTGACCGTTGTTGTCTCGATCATTTATTATCTGATTTTTGTTGATCTCGTATCGTGATTTCTGGAGCATTCAGATCACTTCGTAATTTCCTTATGTATGGGAAATTAACTTCGTTGTCGGTCTTCCAACCTTTGGGCGGTGGGATTTCATATTTGTTCAGCGATTAGCTCGCGTTTTGATTGACGTACTGTTTAGGTTGGTCAACCATACTGATTTTTGTCCGTTGCGTTTTGTTGTCGTTCTGGCGTAGCGATATGGATGTTGGCAGCCACGTGCTGCATGTGATTGGTTGCAGGTCGTCGGCAGCGGATATCATGTGATGTCGGAGATTGTTTTGCGTTGACCATTTTATGTTTCAAGTTTCGGGACTGAAACTTCTTTTAAGAGGGGTAGAATGTAATACCCGAGATCTTCGTTCCAGTTTCGTTTAGTTTTTCTGCGGATTATCAGATTGGCACTGTCCATGTCTTTGGAATGTTGTGCCATGTTTGGGTGTGTCATGAGTTGACACATGTTTGATTTCCATTCCAGATCATTTCTTGAGTTTTGACTCATTTCAGTGTAGCGCACGCTACCGCTTGTGGTGTAGCGCGCGCTACTGTGCCATTATTAGCCCACGCTACCGGGTGTGTCCAGAGGCATTCCAGGAGCTACTGGACTGGGATGGGAGTCTCGTTAGTGCATGCTATGGTTGGTTGATAGCGCGCGCTATCGTCTGCCTAGCGCACACTAATTGGTCTCACTAGCGCACGCTACCTGGTAGGTGCAGACCAGTCCAGGAGCCACTGGACCGGATTTATGACTCATTAGCGCACGCTACGCTTATTGTATAGCGCACTCTAACTGTGTTATAGGCGGTATGTTTTGGAGCGTTGACCTCGCTAGTGCCCGCTAGTGTAGTGTGCTAGCGCACGCTAATAACTGTCCAGTATAAATACTGGATGTTGTTGGTTGATTCTTTAGTCTAATACTCGCAAGCGCACGATTTGTTCGATGTAGATATGCGGTGCAAGGTCGATTCCACAGGGAGGACTATAATAGTGAAGTCAAATTATTCCTATCGTTTTGAACCAAATTATATTAAATTCTAACCTAGTCCCAAATAATTTTATTTTTGAATGGTTATAATAATTGCATTAAATAACAGTAATTTTTAAGTAGATTTTAGATAAATTGATTTTAAATAATTTACTAGGGTTTAGAGTCCACCAATGTCTATTTATTATTTATTTTATATTTTAATTCCAAGAAATTCAGGGAATAGATTCTGAAATCAATCTCACTATTTCCCTATAGATCTGACAATAAGTACAAAATTATAATTCAAATATAGATTTTCCTTCGCTTGAAAAATGTAATTTCTAAGCATTATATGTATCCAATTTAATGGAAAACAAATAATCAAAGAAATTAACTAATATCAATAATCACAAAGCAATGGGGAATTTATAACTATAAAAAATACGTGATATAATTGATGAAATAATATTCCCCTATTGAAGCGAAAATCATAACCGTTAAAAACATTTATTTGGAATTATTATATAAATATTAATAATAATATAGACATGGTTTCATCATAACCCCAGTAAAAGAAAATTACTCACTCATAATAACAACACAAATAAATAAATAAATATTCCATAATATTATTACACAAATATAATTTTATTACACAATATTTTTATTTCTCTCCCTTACAATAATATCTCTCTATTTTTTTCTCCTTTTTTCTCCTCCCAAAACACTACACATTCATCCCCTATTTATAATACTTCAAAATTAATAAAATAATAATTTTTACAATTAAAAATTTCCACCACCTAATAATTCACGGCTGCCCATGAGGTGCTAATGTCATGGATGACATCAGCACAGAGTTGAAATTCTGGTCCAATCAGGTGTTGACACGTGGCACAATATGGTCCGTCTATTTAATTGTCCTTCGAACGGTCATAACTTCTTCATACGAACTCGGATTCGGATGATTTTTTTTTAAAACGATCGTATCGACGAGACAAATAAAGTGAGACCAGTCGTGACTATATTTGAATTTTGTAAAAATATCGCCCTTGAACCAATTGATCTGTCTTGTACCGGTTGGTTAACCTGCAGATATAATTTAATTCCAATTAATTATCCAAAAATGACATAAAATTATAGAAAATTCTAACAAAATGAACTAATATAAATATATGGTAAAACGAATAAATTATCACACAAAACACACAATTATATACATAAAATACTAATAAAAATATTACTCAAAATATACTAAACAAATTCCCCCACATTTATCTTTTGCACGTCCTCGGGCAAATCTTATACCCGAGTTATAATACTCATATGCTGAAAAAATCATGACAAAACCAATATCAAGAGAGAATAAGTGATCATGACCCAAGTGAGATCAGAGAAAAATAGGATGTCGCACCAAATTCTAACAACTTCATTGAGAATCGAATGCCAAAAGATTCAGTACCCTCACAGTGGATATCACTCTTCACTCAAGTGTATATACGAGATATTCGAGAAGAGTTCACTCATATCAAAGCATAATGTGTCATTACCATATGCTTGGTCAAAAATCAAATCTCTACTACTTAAAAATAAACTCATGCATAAATCAAAAGATCTTTCTTTTGGTTGTAATGTGGCTTTGTGTATGGGTAGGATAAAGGGAAAATTATGAGGTTTGCTAGCCAAGATCAATTGTGAATTTAGATGCATAACAAATCCTACAAATAACAATCAACACCCCCCCTTCTGTAATGAAAACTCTCAACCCATCATCCCCAAGTTATTCTGTACATGGTATTTGAATATTCATCTGGTAAGGTCATACTCTTGTGTAAGGAAAAGTATGCAATGGATCTTCTGGAAGGATTTATGTATCACTTAAGAGATAGTTTAAGTGCTATTTTATGTATATATAGTGATGATTTTCGCACTTGACCTCCCGTTTTTTTTTTTTAGATTTTTTTTGGCCTTTATTTATATTTTTTTTTTGGTTCAATACTCCAATGTACTTCACACCCTTTCACTTTCAACAAAAGCTCTTAATCTCCACAATACTCTTATGAACATCGGCCCCTATTTGTCACACATCTAGTTCACAATTAAATCTTTGACTAGAGGGTGCAAATGGATGAGTCATCAACAAGAATGGATAATGGCTAAAGTAATGTGCTTGATCAAAGAAATAGGCTCAGGCTCAATGGGGCTTCTAAGGATAAAATGTAATGGGTGGGAAAAATATAAGCCAACAAGGGTTAATCCTAATTGCCTTTATCATCTTAATGCAAGAGTTTATGAATGTAGTCTCGAAATGTATAAATGAGCAAGTTCTAGAATGAACACAATATGTGTAATACCCGAGATTTCTGTTATGTAATTGGAACTTGTGATATTGTAATGATTGTACTTTTGTCTGAGTACTATTCTCCGTATTTCATAATCCGATGTTGTCGAGCGTATAATTTCGTATATGTGATATAGAGATTGAAATTCTGTGCATGTAGCGCACGCTACAGGCTGCGTGTAGCGTACGCTAACAGGGATTCATAGCGCACGCTACAGGGGATCATTAGCGCACGCTATGAGTGGTCAAATTGATTGAGACGTGCGGTAGGTGAGATCTGGCCGGGGGACCCCTGTCGGATCGTGTCGGGATGAACCTGGACGGCTTTCGGGAAAAGCCAAGTCAACGCCTTAGCGCACGCTACAGGCATATGCGTAGCGCACGCTAAGTGCTGACTTCAGTTAA
This sequence comes from Orobanche coerulescens, assembly GCA_033398695.1. Taxonomy (NCBI): domain Eukaryota; kingdom Viridiplantae; phylum Streptophyta; class Magnoliopsida; order Lamiales; family Orobanchaceae; genus Orobanche; species Orobanche coerulescens. The sequence goes on from CM065806.1 coordinate 60,113,664, forward strand.
GTCAGACAGCCGTTAGCGCACGCTACGAGCAGGGACTAGCGCGCTAATAGCCATTTATTATAAATAGGACAGCATCCTATTCGTGATTTCAGTTCTTTCTCCTCCCATAACCCGAACTCTTACACTTAGAACATAACTCCCTTCGTCCTAAACACTTCGTATCAACCTCCTAGTTCGAGATTGAAGATCGTATATCATTGGAGATTGGTGTTCAAGCCTTCGGTGTTGGATTGCTTCATTTTCCTCCGTGTTCTTCACTACTTTGAGGTAGGTGATTCTTCACCGATGTTAGTAATGTTCCTAAGGAAGTTTGAATCATGTTTGGATAGCAAGTATTTCGTTATAATCGGTCATCACATGTTAGAAGGATACTTTTGACGTATCGGCACTATATATCGTATGAACCTTTGAACCATCTTATTATAAGGACTCCTAAGCATGTTCAAATCGATTTATGATCGATGTCGGATATTACCCAGTTGCTACGTTGTACACGTTGGAATCATGTGTTTTGGAACGTAAGACGATCGGAACTTAGATTATTTCTTGAAGATCGTAGATGGATTATGATATTGAGATGACTATCCATATATTTGTATTTCATAATCATAAAACTTCCGCAAACCTTATTAGCATGATATGCCCGAGGATAACTTGTATTATCACGGTAGAATTCATGAGTTCTTCTCCATTCAACCCAGTTTTTGGTTTGCAGTATTCTGCCATGCAAGATTAGCGCACGCTATCATGTGTGAGTTAACGTGCGCTATCGGGGTTCAGTTAACGCACGAAACGTACGTAGCGTACGTTATGAGACCAGCCGAGTCAGACTGCCAGTCCGTGGCTAGCGCACGCTAGTCTTATACGATAGCGTACACTAACAGTCCGGCTTAGCGCACGTTACGTAGAGTACGTAGCGCGTGCTAAGCAATCCAGACAGATTGTTTATTTTGAGCTTTTCGGCCATAGGCCGAATTGTTAGGCCATTGTTCGACTTGATATGATTTGTATATCATTCCTTTTGTTAAGGTTCAAGCTTGCTACGTTGATCGAAGGAGGCGACTTTCGAGAGTGTTGAGATCATTGAAGTTTATCGTTCTTGCCATCTTCGAGGCAAGTATCGTGATATGTTAATATCGGTATTTTTTGGAGCATGCGTATGATTATTCATGTTGTTGAACATGATATTTACTTCGTTGATTTGCCATGATATTCGTTATATAGTGTTTATATGTTCATGTTGATGAACATAATGATTTGGCATATGTGTATGCATGAGTTGTGTTTGTATACGTTGTACGATCTATGCTGAGGGCGCTGGATCGGATGTCCACCTCGTGTTGGTCCGACGGGATCATCTTGGGATCTAGGCTGAGGGCGCTGGATCATTGGACGGGTTATTTCCACCTCGTGTTGGTCCGACGGGATCATCTTGGGATCTATGCTGAGGGCGCTGGATCATTGGAATACCCATGCTGTGTAATGGAATCTTGTAGATTCGCATTGTCGGATTCCGGTAGCGGAAGTTCGTGTGGTGTATCTTGTTATGTATTGTTGATGCATATTCGAATTGTTTAATATGATACTTGTACTAGCATCGTTTTGCTAACCCCTTCGGGGGTGGACATTTGTTTTGATGTTCGTGTAGCCGAGAGCAGAGAAATGACCACAAGACCGACGTGACGACGAAGGGGTTGATGATGTTTAGTGTTATTGGAGATTTGTTTTCTTGGTTTGGTTTCGTACTCGAGTACGCGTGTCTTATTGATATTAATTCGATATGGTTGTATTAATTACTCGTTGAACCGGTTATGCGTTTTCACAAACTTGAATTTCCGCAGTATTGATGTCTTAAATTTACTTTCTTTTAATTAGCCTTGTAAATCCTTACTTAAAGGGTTTACGGCGCTGTAATTATTCCGAATATCTCGGGGTGTTACAGAATATGGTATCGGAGCTAAGATTCATGGATATCTTGGCAGTCGGGTTTTAGTTGGGTCTGTTTACGTTATTTGATTTACGGGTCGTTTGTAACATCACTGTTCAGCCGAAGTCGTCATGTGGACCGTGGTTGTAAGTCTCTTAATCTCTTATACTACCGTTTTACTTAATTACTGTTTTGTGAGTATTGACGGACTTTATTTCGAAAAATTTTGTTCTGGATATTGAGAAATTGCGTTTACAGTATGTTGAGAGGAGGACGTGGACGCGGACGCGGACGTGGTAACATGAGACATGAGGATTCCACAACTACCCCCGAAATATCGGCTAGTCGAACCGATTCCCATTCTGGAGGGCAGCAAGGATCAGCGAATGATGACGCAAATCCTAACATGCCGGGAGTGCTTCAACAGGTGGTGGTGCAGATAAACCAGTTCGCTCAGGTCGTTGATCGCATGCAGACGGCGATGGGACAGCAGCACCACGAGGATAACCGGGGAGACAGATGGCTTGCTGAGGTGGTTAAATTGCACCCGCCAAAATTTGACGGATCTGCTGAGGCACTTACTTGGGATCACTGGCTCAAGGAGTTGGAGAAGATATTCGCGGGTCTTAACTGTCCCGAGGACCGGAAGGTTCCCATTGCCCAAGATTTTCCGACCGGGAGGCCTTTGATTGGTGGGAAGCTATTCGACCCGAGAATCATAATGCGGATCGACGGAATTCAAACTAATGATGGAAGCACGATTGTCCTCGTCCGATTAGAGAGGCAAAGATCCGAGAGTTTTTCTCACCACAGAGTTCGGAGGCATCTGTGATGATGTAATTAAAACTTTTAATCATCACCGACTTGTGTGCGACACTTGGTCGAACGGAGGCGTAAAAGATTTTTCATTTTGATATGCGGATGAAGCCGGAGATTCAGCATACATGTCGGATTCGAGTGTACTACGTTGCACAAGATCAAGACAAAGCGGCCTACGACATGAAAGAGGCGGCGGTGGAGAAATCGGTAGAGGCAAAGAAGCGTAAGGTGACCGTGACTTTGCAGAAAACAAGAGTGGTGGGGGCCGCAAGGGCCAGTCTTCCTTTTATTCGGCTAGGAAACCTCCACATCCTTCTAAAGGCGGAAAGAAGTTCCGGACAACATCAGCAGTTTCGGACGCAGCAAAGAAATGCTACAATTGTGGTCGAGCAGGGCATATTCGACGTGATTGCCCCGCACCTTCTGTGACTTGTTACGATTGTGGGCAAGAAGGGCACCGTGCGGCCTTCTGTGGAGCCGCTACTAGATCTTTTGGTACCCGCACTCCAGCACCAGTTCCTAAGGAGATAAGTGTGAACCAGACACAGCAGAGTGGATTTCAGCAGCAGAACGTTGGGAAGAGAGAGACATCCAGTGCTGGGTCCGTTCCTCCGCGCCTGTACGAAATGAGGAGATCTGACGATCAGAACACCGCTTTTGCATCAGGTACGATTCAGATCCTTTTGCAACCAGTTAGTGTTTTATTCGATTCCGGAGCTACACATTCTTTTGTATCATTGAACTGTGTAAATCGTTTAAAAATCTCGTGCTTAATTGATTGTGAACCGTATCTTGTGGGATTGCCGAGTGGAGAGAGAATTGTGGGAACCCTAGAGGCTAGAGATTTTCCAGTATCTATAGGAGGGAAAGATTGGCCGTCGAATCTCATTGTTGTTGACATCTACGGTGACGATTTAATTCTCGGAGACGATTGGCTCAACCGTTATGGAGCTATCCTGAATTACCGAGAGAGAGTCATTTCTATCATTGCGATGACGGGTCCGAACACTTATTCCGAGGATGGAGACCAGGAAGCTCGGGAAAATTGATCAAAGTAATGAAAGCCGTAAAATTACTGAAGCAGGGATGTCATGGACTTTGGTGTTATGCCATGAGGAAAGAGGAAGGAGTAGAGCTCTCGTCTATTTCAGTTGTGAATGAGTTCTCAGATGTATTTCCTGACGAACTACCAGGGTTACCTCCGCAAAGAGAAGTGGAATTCACCATCGAATTAGAGCCTGGAGCAGCCCCTATTTCCAGGGCACCATACCGCATGGCGCCAACCGAGATGTATGAACTCAAGAAGCAACTGGAGGAATTGTTACAGAAGGGCTATATTCAACCTAGCGTTTCTCCTTGGGGAGCGCCCGTTCTCTTTGTCCGGAAGAAAGACGGGTCCCTCCGACTGTGTATTGATTACAGGGAGCTTAACAAAATGACGATCAAGAATAAGTATCCTATACCTCGGATCGACGACTTGTTCGATCAACTGCAAGGGGCAAGGGTATTCTCGAAGATTGACTTGCGATCAGGATACCATCAGTTGAGAATTAAGGGATCAGATATACCGAAATCTGCTTTCAGATCCCGGTACGGGCATTATGAATTTGTAGTGATGCCATTTGGACTTACCAATGCTCCTGCGGTATTCATGCAATTGATGAATCGGGTATTCTTGGAGTACTTGGATAAATTTGTGGTCGTTTTCATTGACGAAATTTTGATATATTCGAGGGACGCAGAGGAACATGCTGAACATTTACGTGTGGTTTTGAGCATCTTGAGAAAGGAACAGCTGTATGCAAAGTTTTCAAAATGCGAGTTCTGGCTTAAGGAAGTAACCTTCCTTGGGCATGTGATATCAGCAAACGGAGTTTAGGTGGACCCGAAGAAAGTCGAAGCAATCTTGGAGTGGGAAGCTCCTAAAAACGTGAAAGAAGTCCGAAGCTTCTTAGGACTTGCTGGATATTATCGCCGCTTTGTAGAGGGATTTTCCAAAATTGCTCGTCCGCTCACTCACTATTCTGAAAACTCAAAAGTTCATGTGGAATGAGAAATGCCAGTGGTTTTGACGAACTTAAGAGGAGACTGACGACGGCACCAATATTAGCACTGCCAGAGGGAACCGATGGATTCATGGTATCTGACGCTTCAAATCGGGGTTTGGGTTGTGTGTTGATGCAGAAGGATAAAGTAATTGCTTATGCTTCTCGGCAATTGAAACCGTACGAAGTTAATTATCCGACTCATGATCTGGAGCTAGCAGCTGTGGTCTTTGCCTTGAAAATTTGGCGACATTATTTGTACGGCACTCATTGTCAGATCTTTACAGATCATAAGAGCCTCAAATACATTTTCAGTCAGAAAGAATTAAACATGAGGCAGAGAAGGTGGTTTGAATTGATCAAGGATTACGACTTAGAGATTCTCTATCATCCGGGGAAAGCAAATGTAGTAGCCGATGCATTGAGCCAGAACTGCTTTCTCTTCGAGTGTTGGAAGCTCTTACGTCCCTGCATCAAAGATTCAACGAGAACTGATCCGCGAAGGGATTGAAGTATGGGCACCAGGAATCCAAGGGCAACTGTATGTGATGGAACTGACTTCATCACTAGTCGAGGAGATCAAATCTAAGCAGTTGGACGATTCTTTAATCCTTCGATTATGTGATGAAGTAAAGAAAGGAAAAGCCCCAGGATTCGTGATACAAGATGATGGAGTTCGAGATTTGAGTCGACTTTGCGTTCCCGAGGATGATGAATTGAGGCGGACAATTTTGAAGGAAGCTCATAGCACGCCCTATTCTATTCACCCAGGCAGCAGTAAGATGTATAAGGATTTAAAGCAAAACTTCTGGTGGGGGAATATGAAGAAGGACGTAGCGGAGTACGTTTTGAAGTGTTTGACTTGTCAGCAGGTTAAGATTGAACATCAGCGACCTGCCGGGATGTTAAAGCCGCTTCCGATCCCTGAATGGAAGTGGGAGGACATTTCGATGGATTTCATCACCAATATGCCAAGGACTAGAACAGGAATGAACACGATTTGGGTTGTAGTTGATCGACTAACCAAGTCGGCTCATTTCCTAGGGATCAAAGATACATGGGGACCCGATAGATTGGCGCGAGTATTTATTGCGGAGATAGTCAGATTGCATGGGATGCCGAAGACCATTATTTCGAATCGAGATGGTCGTTTTGTGTCGCACTTCTGGAAAGCAGTCCACAAGGCTTTGGGGACTAAGCTCAACTTTAGCACAACTTATCATCCCCAAACAGACGGTCAGTCCGAAAGGACTATTCAAACTGTAGAAGACATGCTTAGAGCCTGTGCTTTGGATTGGTCAACTGATTGGGAAGTTCATTTGCCATTAGTTGAATTCACCTACAATAATAGTTGGCATGCTTCAATTAAGATGGCACCATTTGAAGCTTTGTACGGGAGAAGATGCCGATCACCCCTGAGTTGGGATGATTCTTCGGATTTGATCGGGACGGAACCGGAATTGATTATTCAGACTCAAGAAAAGATAGCTTTGATTCGAGAGAGACTGTTGACTGCCCAGAGTCGACAGAAGTCTTATGCTGATATACGTCGTCGCCCTCTAGAGTTCGACGTTAGGGACCACGTACTATTGAAGGTGTCTCCTACACGAGGGACTTTCCGTTTTGGGAGAAGAGGCAAGCTTAGTCCGAGATATATCGGACCATTTGAGATCCTAGAGAGAGTTGGGGATGTAGCATACAGGTTGGCCTTACCGCCATCGCCGAGTCATGTTCACAATGTGTTTCACGTATCCCAACTGCGGAAGTATGTACCGGACCCCAGTCACGTCATTGATTTCGACGAGATCGAGATAGCTAATGATGGCACCTTCGAAGAGAGACCAATCAAGATACTTGAGAGCCGGATCAAACAATTGAGGAATAAACCAATACATTTGGTTAAAGTACAATGGTCACGACCTGGAGTCGAAGAGGCCACTTGGGAAACGGAGGACGGTATGAAGGCTTTATATCCGGAGTTGTTTTCATCCTAAGTTTCGGACGAAACTTCTTTTTAGGAGGAAGGATGTAATACCGAGATTTACGTTATGTAATTGAACTTGTGATCTTGTAATGATTGTACTTTTGTCCGAGTACTATTCTCCGTATTTCATAATCCGATGTTGTCGAGCGTATAATTTCGTATATGTGATATAGAGATTGAAATTTGTGCATGTAGCGCACGCTACAAAGGCGTAGCGCACGCTAACAGGGATTCATAGCGCACGCTACTGAGGGATCATTAGCGCACGCTATGAGTGGTCAAATTGATTGAGACGTGCGGTAGGTGAGATCGGCCGGGGACCCCGCCGGATCGTGTCGATGAACCTCGACGGCTTTCGGGAAAAGCTGTCAACGCCTTAGCGTACGCTACGAGCATATGCGTAGCGCACGCTAAGTGCTGACTTGATTAAGTCGACGGCCGTAGCGCACGCTACGAGCGAGGACTAGCGCGCGCTAATAGCCATTTATTATAAATAGACAAAGATCCTATTCGTGATTTGATTCTTTCTCCTCCCATAACCCGAACTCTTACACTTAGAACATAACTCCCTTCGTCCTAAACACTTCGTATCAACCTCCTAGTTCGAGATTGAAGATCGTATATCATTGGAGATTGGTGTTCAAGCCTTCGGTGTTGGATTGCTTCATTTTCCTCCGTGTTCTTCACTACTTTGAGGTAGGTGATTCTTCACCGATGTTAGTAATGTTCCTAAGGAAGTTTGAATCATGTTTGGATAGCAAGTATTTCGTTATAATCGGTCATCACATGTTAGAAGGATACTTTTGACGTATCGGCACTATATATCGTATGAACCTTTGAACCATCTTATTATAAGGACTCATAAGCATGTTCAAATCGATTTATAATCAGTAATCGGATATTACCCAGTTGCTACGTTGTACACGTTGGAATCATGTGTTTTGGAACGTAAGACGATCAGAACTTAGATTATTTCTTGAAGATCGTAGATGGATTATGATATTGAGATGACTATCCGTATATTTGTATTTCATAATCATAAAACTTCCGCAAACCTTATTAGCATGATATGCCCGAGGATAACTTGTATTATCACGGTAGAATTCATGAGTTCTTCACCATTCAACCTGATTTTCGGTTTGCGATTACGCCATGCAAGATTAGCGCACGCTATCATGTGTGAGTTAACGTGCGCTATCGGGGTTCAAGATCGCACGAAACGCACGTAGCGACGTTATGAGACCGCCGAGTCGATCGCGATCCGTGGCTAGCGCACGCTAGTCTTATACGATAGCGTACGCTATCAGTCCGGCTTAGCGCACGTTACGTAGAGTACGTAGCGCGCGCTAAGCAATCCGCATGCATTGTTTATTTTGAGCTTTTCGGCCATAGGCCGAATTGTTACGCCATTGTTCGACTTGAGATGATTTGTATATCATTCCTTTTGTTAAGGTTCAAGCTTGCTACGTTGATCGAAGGAGGCGACTTTCGAGAGTGTTGAGATCATTGAAGTTTATCGTTCTTGCCATCTTCGAGGCAAGTATCGTGATATGTTAATATCGGTATTTTTTGGAGCATGCGTATGATTATTCATGTTGTTGAACATGATATTTACTTCGTTGATTTGCCATGATATTCGTTATATAGTGTTTATATGTTCATGTTGATGAACATAATGATTTGGCATATGTGTATGCATGAGTTGTGTTTGTATACGTTGTACGATCTATGCTGAGGGCGCTGGATCGGATGTCCACCTCGTGTTGGTCCGACGGATCATATTGGGATCTAGCCGAGGGCGCCTGGATCATTGGACGGGTTATTTCCACCTCGTGTTGGTCCGACGGATCATCTTGGGATCTATGCCGAGGGCGCTGGATCATTGGAATACCCATGTCGTGTAATGGAATCTTGTAGATTCGCATTGTCGATTCCTAGAGCGGAAGTCCGTGTGGTGTATCTTGTTATGTATTGTTGATGCATATTCGAATTGTTTAATATGATACTTGTACTAGCATCGTTTTGCTAACCCCTTCGGGGGTGGACATTTGTTTTTATGTTCAGGTAGCCGAGGAGCAGAGAAACAGCCACAGTACCGACGTGACGACGAAGGGGTTCAGTGATGTTTAGTGTTATTGGAGATTTGTTTTCTTGGTTTGGTTTCTGTACTCGAGTACGCGTGTCTTATTGATATTAATTCGATATGGTTGTATTAATTACTCGTTGAACCAGTTGTACGTTTTCACAAACTTGAATTTCCGCAGTATTGATGTCTTAGATTTACTTTCTTTTATAATTATCCTTGTAAATCCTTACTTAAAGGGTTTACGGCGCTGTAATTATTCCGAATATCTCGGGGTGTTACAATATGTTTGACCACACAACAAAAAATATAGAGCGTATATATAAGGATTGCTCTAAGGCTCAAAACTCACAAAAAGGGTGTTGTGTACTGAATCTCATACACCTTCATCCAAATCCATTATCAAAACCAGTGAAACATCCCAAAAATGATTTTTTCACTAACGTTTTCTCAAGAAAATGGTGCCGTGATTTTCAGCCTTTTTTTATTTAATATTGTATATATATATATATATAGATATAGATATACACCTTCCCCCACACTTAATGATAAACAATATCCTTATTGTGTAAAAAGAACAATGGAGTAAGGGTTTAATTAAGGCTTCCCTGTTTATGAAAGACGACGCTTTGCTCAAGCCTTTTTTTTGGACCTGCAAGAAATAAGTGTGGCAAAACAACAAAAGAAAATATATACCCGGAAGTATAACACAAACAACCTAGATGCGCTTCAAGAGAGTGCGAAGAGTCGCCTTACGCTGCCATCAATGCTTTTATTAAAAACAAACAGAAAAAGTACAGTAATAGAAATAACAATACATAAATCGTGGATAGATGCGCGTCAAGAGATCGAAAAGAAAACTCCTTAAGCGGCCATCATTTTCACGATTTTTACACTCGCTAAAAAGTAAAAACAACAAGAGGGATGAAGTGGGATATCAGAGGGAAAGGAATGTATCAATTTTGCGTTTCCGCACAGTGAAATCTTCCATCCAAACAATATTAGCTACGGTGGGTGCAGTTCAGGAACAAATGCAATAAGTTTTTTGATCAGCTCTTCTGGTGTTGTTGCAACAACTATGATTCCTTTAGCACGCTCAGAAATAAAACCTTTTTCAGAAGAGTAGTTGGTGAAAGATAGTAAACCATCGAAGAAACCATTGACATTTAGCAGACCTATTGGTTTCGTATGAACATTTAGCTGGGCTCTGGTAACCACATGAAAAAGTTCCTCAAGAGTGCCAAAACCACCGGGAAGGGTGATAAAGGCATCAACATTATTTATCATGTGATTTATGCGGTCTTGCATATTCACAGCTCTGAACTCATCTCCAATAGTTGCTCCGGTGATTTTACTTTCAGCTAGAGGTTTTGGAATGATTCCCAACACTTTTACTCCTTCCATATAGGCAGAAGCAGCAGCACGTCCCATTAATCCTAGACTTCCTCCTCCGTAAACTACATGAATACATTTTTGTCCTAAGGTACGACCCAAGTTGTGGGCTGCTTCAGTAAAGTGAGCCTCTTTCCCATGACTAGCTCCACCAAAAATGCAGATGGAGTTAAATCTTTTTGTGGAAGATGATGATTCCATTTTTTGAAAAGAAATTACTTAGAGAGAAAATGAAAAGAATACAAGTTTGAGGGATGCAGAAAAGAAACAACTGCAATGTTTATTTATAGATGCAAAATAAAATAAAAAGATTTATCAGATGTATGACCGCGTTAATTGCGCTTCAACTACTTAATAGAATAATGAATGCATTTATTGCGTATCACATTTTTTATTCAGAAAATCTAAAAAAACGACAAAAATTAAAGATACTCACATGTATGTACAGTAGTTGTGATTGTGGCTCACATCTTCCTCTGATTTTACGTTCAGAAACGGCTTAAACGCCTTCTATGAGTCGGGGAGAAGCTTCCCATCCAATTTTCTTACAAATTGGCAAATAGGGTCTTTTAACGTCAGATTCCCAAGACGTTGTTCATATTCTGGTTTGAATTTATTCCACAAACATCGAATCCCATAATGTACGAGTCCACTAGGATGCGTGTCAAGAGAAATTTCGATATCATCTAAATTCTCCTTATTCAGACCATCCTTGATGAACTGAATTTTATCTTCTCTGTTTGTGGAAGGAATTCCTAAAGATCGACATCTTGAATCACAGTTCCACCTAGCACATTTGTAGCAAACGGCGATTTTCTTTGCTCGTCGTTTCTTGGCATATGAACTTTTTCCAAGCCCTGGTAAAAATCTAGTTGGTGTTTCCGTGAATTTACCCGCTATTCTCACTTTGGCTTCAATAATGAATCGAATATCAAAAGGTATGCCGTTATTCATAAGCAACCTCATTCTTTCAACTCTGGCTTGGTAAAGTTTCAAAATGACTTTTTTACTAAGAAAGGGAAATCTTTTTTCAATTGTTTTCAAAGTTTCTTCCATAATTAAAAATAAAATAAAAATATCTACAAAATCAGTTGTTGTGGGAAACTGAAAAATCCGACTTTACTAGCCACGGAGTACCGTTATCCACCACTTGACCGGGCAAACACAATGGAGTATTAATCCACAATATCGGGGTCCTTAAGAAGAATCTCTTCTACCTCAAAAGATTTTAATTCCAAATATGGTTTTAACCGTTGACCATTTACTTTGAAAATATTACCATTTTTTGGATTTTCAATTTCTACAGCTCCGTGAGGATAGACCGTATGAATAATAAATGGACCAGACCATTGTGAACGCAACTTGCCTGGAAATAATAACAAACGAGAGTTAAAAAGGACTTTTTGACCAGGAGAAAAAGTTTTTCTCAAAATGTGTTTATCATGAAAAAATTTCATTTTGTCCTTATATTTCCTTGCACAATCGTACGCATCATTTCTGATTTCTTCCAATTCATTTAGTTGAAGTTTCCTATGAATTCCAGCCATGTCTAATGAAAAATTTAATCGTTTTATGGCCCAGTATGCTCTATGTTCCAATTCAACAGGCAAATGACATGGTTTTCCAAAGACAAGCCTAAATGGAGACATTCCGATGGGAGTTTTAAAAGCAGTACGGTAAGCCCACAATGCATCATTCAATCGCAAAGACCAATCTTTCCTTGTAGGATTAACAGTTTTTTCAAGAATATGTTTGATTTCTCTGTTTGAAATTTCAACTTGTCCACTTGTTTGAGGGTGATAAGGAGTAGCAACTTTATGTGTAACACCATATTTTTTAAATAAATGATTCAAAAATTTATTACAAAAATGTTTTCCTCCATCACTTATAATTGCTCGTGGTGTTCCAAATCTGGAAAAGATATTTTCTTTCAAAAATTTTACCACAACTTTGTGGTCATTTGTTTTGCAAGCAATTGCTTCTACCCATTTTGAAACATAATCGACGGCCACAAGGATGTAAAGATTGCCAAAAGAAATTGGAAAAGGTCCCATAAAATCTATGCCCCAAACATCAAATATTTCAATAATTAAAATTGGGTTTAAAGGCATCATATTTCGTTTAGAAATTCGACCTAACCTTTGACATCTATCACATGTGCTGCAATATGAATGTGTATCTTTGAAAAGTATTGGCCAATAAAAACCACATTGCAGAATTTTAGCAGTTGTTTTCTTTGAGCTAAAATGACCTTCACATGCATGATCATGACAAAAGGAAATGATATTTTGTTGTTCATATTCTGGCACACATCTCCTAATGATTTGGTCAGGACAATATTTGAACAAATATGGATCATCCCAAAAGAATTTTTTTACTTCGTTTAAAATTTTTGTTTTATCTTGGTTATTCCAATGAGATGGCATGTTACCAGTAACAAGGTAATTGACAATGTCTGCATACCAAGGTATTTGAGAAACAGACATGAGTTGTTCATCAGGGAAAGTTTCATTAATGGGAGGTTCTTTATCAGTAAAATTCACGATTAGCCTAGACAAATGATCGGCAACAACATTTTCAAGACCTTTTTATCTCGAATTTCTAAGTCAAACTCTTGTAACAATAGAATCCAACGGATCAAGCGAGGTTTAGCATCTTTCTTAGAAAGAAGATATTTTAATGCAGCATGATCGGAGTAAATTATGACTTTCGAACCAATCAAGTAAGGTCGAAATTTGTCTAAGGCAAAAACGACTGCCAGCAATTCTTTTCGATTGTAGAATAATTTAATTGGGAATCATTTAGAGTTACGCTTGCATAATATATTACTGATTGGCAATTTATTTTCTCTTTGACCCAATACTACACCGACGGCATAGTCGGATGCATCACACATTATTTCAAAAGGAAGATTCCAGTTTGGAGATTTGATGATAGGTGCAGAGCTCAACATAGATTTGAGTGTCTTAAAAGATTTTAGACAATGATCATCAAATACAAAAGATGTGTCTTTTGAAAGTAAGTTACATAATGGCCTTGAAATTTTGCTAAAATCTTTGATGAATCGACGGTAAAAACCAGCATGGCCTAAGAATGACCGAATTTCTTTAATCGTTCGTGGGGGTGGAAGACTGGATATTAAATCAACTTTAGATTTGTCCACCTTAATTCCTTTTTCAGAAATCACATGTCCTAAGACAATTCCTTTTTTAACCATAAAATGACATTTTTCCCAGTTTAGGACAAGATTCTTCTCCTTACACCTAACCAACACTTGGGTTAAGTGGTGTAAACATTCATCAAAGCTAGACCCGAATACAGAAAAATCATCCATAAAAATTTCCAAAAAACGCTCAACCATGTCAGAGAAAATGCTCATCATACACCGCTGAAAAGTAGCAGGTGCATTACACAGACCAAATGGCATTCGTTGGTAAGCAAAAGTTCCGAAATGACAGGTAAAAGTGGTTTTTTCTTGATCTTCAGGAGCAATGGGAATTTGGTTATAGCCGGAATATCCATCAAGAAAACAATAATAAGCATGGCCGGCTAACCTTTCTAGCATTTCATCAATAAAAGGAAGTGGAAAGTGATCTTTTCTTGTAACAGAGTTCAATTTTCTGTAATTAATACAAACTCTCCATCCAGTTTGAATTCTGGTTGGAACAAGTTCATTTTCTTCATTCGTGATTACAGTTATGCCCGATTTCTTTGGAACTATATGAACAGGACTGACCCAAGAGCTATCAGAAATAGGGTAGATGATCCCTACATCTAAGAGTTTGATTATTTCAGCTCTTACAACTTCTTTCAAATTAGGATTTAGTCTTCTTTGAAATTCTCGGGAAGTTTTCGCATTTTCTTCAAGGAGAATTCGATGCATGCATATAGAAGGACTAATACCTTTAATATCGGAGATGGTCCAGCCTATTGCTTCTTTATGTTGTTTAAGAATATTTATTAACTTATCTTCTCGTTCTTCATCTAAATCAGATGATATGATGATAGGCAGGGTTTCTGATGGTCCTAAAAATGCATATTTTAGAGATTCAGGTAATGGATTGAGCTCTATCTTTGAATCCTCAATAGTTAATTCATTATTCATTTGGCTCTCAAGTGGTTCGGTTTTAGCTTTCCATTTATCATTATCCAATAATGGTGTAGACTCTAGTAAAGAATTTACTTCATTAATTGAATTGTCGATGTCAAAATCTGAGCCAAAATGAGCAAGACAGCTTTCAAAAAGATCATCATCATCCATTTTTGGAAAGAAATAAGGACCTATACTCTCTATCATATTTACCTCACAGACATCATCAAGATCATCATGTTGTTGAGAAATGTTAAACATATTTAGTTCATGATCATATTTCCAAAAGAAAATTTTATGATGCCATTTCTACGCTTAATTAATGCATTTGAAGTAGCTAAAAATGGCCTTCCTAAAATGACAGGATTTGATCTTTGGTATTCTCAACGAGTTCAAGTGTCTATGACTATAAAATCGGCAGGAAAGTAGAATTTATCTACTTGAATCGTAACATCCTCTACGATTCCTCGAGGTATTTTTATAGATCTATCACTAGTTTGAAGTATCACAGATGTTGATTTTAGCTCCCTAATCCAAGTTGTGTATAAACAGAATATGGTAATAAATTCACACTGGCTCCTAGATCAAGCAAGGCTCGTTTAATGATGTGATCTCCAATGACGCAAGATATTGTAGGACTACCAGGATCTTTATACTTAACGGGAGTTTTATTTTGGATTATTGAGCTAACATGTTCACTAAAAATGCCTTTCGTGGAACATTTGTTCTTCTTTTTACAGTGCAAAGATCTTTCAAGAACTTAGAATAAGCAGACACTTGTTTAATAGCATCAAGGAATGGAATATTTATTCGAACTTGTTTAAATATTTCCATTATATCTTTGTATTGCGCACTTTTATCTTTTGGAATAAGTCTTTCAGGAAATGGAGCTTTTGGAACGTAAGACTTTTCTTTTTCCTTAGAATCTTTTGGTTTTGAAACTTGTGGTTCATTTGATTTTTCTTCCGGATCATATTCAGGCTTTTGTATTTCTTTTCCACTTCTAAGGGTAGTTATGGACTGAACTTATGCGTTAGAAGAGTTTACTTCATATTGTCCTTTAGGATTAGGGATGGACTGACTCGGAAATTTTCCCTTTTCTCTTTCAGCTAAAGTTGTTGCAAGTTGACCAATTTGTGTTTCAAGCTTAGAAATAGCCTGTGAGTTTGACTGTACAGCTTGCTGAGTTGATTGGAACATTTGTTGAGTAGATTGCATGAATTGTTGCAACGTATATTCCAAAGATGATTTCTTTGGCACTATAGAAGGATACTGATAAGTATTTGGAGGATATTGATTAGGACGGACATTTTGTTGATTTTACATATTCATTTTATGTCCTCCTTGATTCATTGGAGGCATGTTTTGCTTCCAGGAAAAATTTAGATGATTCCTCTGTAATATCCGGAATTTCTACTACTGTTGTTTGATATTATTTTATCCGAGTTATATTGTACAGCGTGGAATCTGTACAGTAGGGATAAAATAAATAAATGACTGAAATGTCAGTATCGGTATAATTGTTGTATCTGGTCGACAGTTACATTTGAGGATATCGTGTATCAAGTTATTGTACTTTCGATATAGAGTATATCGTATAAGAATATTATTGTATTCAGTGTTTGTGTTCAGTGTGTCTCATGTTCGTTTTTGGTACGTCAAGATGTTGGACAGAAATTGCGGAAAATGGCTAAGTGTTCATTAGCGCACGCTACTGGGTACAGGTAGCGCACGCTACGAAGTACTGATAGCGTACGCTAAGAGGTTCGGTTACGTACGCTAAGGAGGACCCCTAACGTACGTAACGACTTGCTGGGTTAGTTCCGGAAGATGACCGACAGGTAGGCCCAGGTTGATTTTTATATTCAGTTAGCACACGCGAACGTATGTTGGTTAGCGCACGCTAACATCAGATCACCAATAATGGAATCTTAGCTTTCGGCGGGTGGACCCGGCCACTTGCGACGCGTGTCCAGATAAGGTCAGCGGGTGTTTGTCATGTAGGGCTAGCGCACGCTAAACCGTATGGTTAGTGCACGCTAATTCCAGATCGATCAAAGGAATCCCGATAATCGCGGATGCTTTCGGCATGTGGGGGCACGAGTGGTAGGTGTGTACTGTAGCAAGTCAACTTCGGATAGCGCACGCTAAGGTAAATGACTTGCGTACGCTAAGCAGGATGTTTTACGTACGTTAATGCATGGGCATTACGTACGTAAGCTAGTTTACGAAGCGAGGCAGTAGCCTCTGGGCTTCGATAGCGCACGCTAACAAAGTCAGTTAGCGCACGCTAAACATGAGATGTTAGCGCACGTTAATAATGAATATTATAAAAGGGGACAGAAGGGTGCTGAGAAGCATTTCGTCATTTTTCTTCTTTCAGTCGAGAGAGAGAGAGAGAGAGAGAGTTGGGATATATTTGAGTTTCCCAAACATTGTATAATGATAATCTTTAACAACATTAGATTGAGAGCTTGGATTCAAGCCTTGTTCTTCAAGTTGTTCATGATTCTTTGGATGGAGTTCTAGTGTTCTTCTTTTTGGTTCGTCTAAACCAGGTAATCTTCGTATCCCTTTGTTAATGATTCGTTTTTCTTGGATGATTTCATGTAAGGAGCATGTTGGATAATCATATGATGATGCTATATGAGATTCAATAGAATTTTGATAAGAGTTTCGGATGTTAGTTAAGATTCTTCATACTGTAAGGATGTTGATTCATTTAACCCGATCTAAGAGGGATTTCTGAATCTTAGTAATTATATTGGTCAATTTAGATGAGATGAATCATGATACTAGGTTGAATTCCAGATTTAGCATGATATGATCCTTGTTATCGAGTCGGTTTGATTGTTGATGTTGTTATTGATATATGGACATTGACATGATCATGGTGATAATTATGGGGTCGTTTATCTTCAAGAGATATGGAGATTTATGTCTCCCTTCATTCGGATTCGTAGTCGCAAGATGTGAGTCGATATTTGGAATGCATGCCACTGAACAGTATTAGCGCACACTAAGCTTACTGGCTAGCGCACGCTAACGGGACAACTTAGCGCACGCTACGTTATGCGTTTAACGTGCGCTAAGTAGGCAGACAGTGCAGTATTTTTTGTGTTTTGATTATGAATTCGTGATGGTTTGACTTGGTTGGTTCCGACTGTGTTTATTCGAGGTTGTGTTGAACCGTTGAGTTCGATTGGTTAGTTTTGTCAGTTGTTGATTGTTATCGGATATGTGTTATTTGATTTCTTCGATAGGTTGAGATTGTTGTCGGTGATTATAACTGGATGTTGCGGTCGTGTTCGAGCGTGTTCGTGAATTGCATGGTCAGGGCCGAGGAGCTCGTAGACGAAGGCATTGTGACTGGTAGCGGCTTCATCATCATCGTATCGGTATCTAGGCAAGTTGTTACTTGCTCAATTATAATGTTTAATGAATGGTTTCAGTTTCATTTCGTTTATAATGCATATAGCAATGATTATATGTTGTCATTCCAATTCTGGGAGTTTAATCATAATGTATATGATTTATCTCGGTTATTGGCATATTCGGGTATCGAGGTTACATTATGGTAAAGACGAGGACATGATTACTTGTAGTCCATGATATGTTTGGATCGCCGAGCATTGCGGATAATCGTCGGTGATGGTTTGATATCGAGATTTCTTCCAAAGGACTCGGGGCAAGTATCTTATATCGATTCAGTTAGAGTTAGTGATTTGATCATGCATATTGTCATTCATGTTGTCGAACATGAGGTCGTCTTAATTGATTTGTCATGTTGCGTTGTTCATGTTGCGTTGTTCATGTTGATGAACATATTGTTTTGCATCTGTGTATGCATATTGTGTTGTTTATGTTGTGTGGATCCGATGGGATCACGCGATCTATGCTGACGGCGCTGGATCGGATGTCCACCATGCGTTGGTTTGACGGGATCATCATGGGATCTATGCTGAGGGCGCTGGATCGCTGGACAGGTTTTCCACCATGCGTTGGTCCGACGGGATCATCATGGGGATCTATGCTGAGGGCGCTGGATCGTTGGATTACCCAGTATTGTGTTATTGTTGTGCATATGTATATTGTTGGTTATCCACCTCGTGTTGATCTTGTAGGATCATCTTGGGATCTATGCTGAGGGCTTTGGATCATGGGATTTCCATTGAGTATACATAGTTGTTATTATTTTTGAGCATATTGACGTTGTCATATGAGTATGCATTTGTAGGTCTTGTGTTAGGACCTTGTCCGTATTGCATTGATCTGATCTCGGATTAGACTGATATGATTATCGTGGCACATCATATCTCGAGGTATGTTCCATATTTTCTTTGGTCTTGTCTTTGATGGACAATCGGTTATCGTCTTGGGATTTGATGATATTATTCGATGGATCGTATTGGTCAGAAATGGTAGATTTCCGTATTGTGAGTTGGTGATGATAGTTTGAGAAACTTGAGTATTGTTTGAGGTACAATACAGATATTATGTTCGAGTTTATTGGTTAATCGAGTACGAGATGTGAAATGTGATAATGGTTATTCTGATGAGAATTACTTGAGTAAGTAAAGTTATGACGGTAAGATTACGTTGGTCGTATTCTTATGTTGTATTCTCATTGGTATGTAATTATTAATGTGATGTGACGGTTATCATTGTTGGATTTTATGGCTGACCCCGTCGTGGGATTTCTTTTTAGGTTCTTGGAGTATCGAGCTTGTAGCGGTCGTGAAGAGATGAGCTTCCCGGAAGATACTGGCTAGGACATGTTGTGTGCATTGAGTTTCTTGATTGGTTCTTGTATTCCGCTGCTAGAGTATCTTTACGGTTGGTCTTTTTCCGCTGCGTGAGTATTTTGAATTGCTCTTTTGGTATCTAGTAACTGAGGTTACTTTGGAAATCGTTTTCTAAACTTGTGAGTGTCGGCTGTTTGGCCTTGCGATTTCAAATGAGTTTTTACGACGGTTTTTGATAAATGGATTTTATAAGTCTTTGTGAATTTTTATAGATAGTACCGTCGTTGGCCTCTTGGGCATTTGTAAATGTTTGCGAAATTTTCTTTTAGCCTTGTGGGTTCCATCTCGGGGCCCACGGCGCTGTAATATTTCCGGTTAAATCTGGGGGTGTTATAGAATATGGTATCGGAGCTTAGGTTGAGAAAACCTAGGCATTTGGGTCGAGTTGGGTCGTGTTTTTGTTGCGTCATTCGAGTTGTCGATTAACAAATATTAGAGCCGTGAGTCTTTGTTGTTCACTCAGGCTTGTGCGTTATCGGATTTGCCAGTATCGTACTGGGCTTGTTATAACTTTTCCAAATGATGTTAACGAGATTCTCTGGAATGAGATGTATTGTGTTCTTGAGTCGAACTGATTTGGCAAATGTGTGTTTTGAAAATATCCATGTCGAGTATTTTCTAGAGTCGAGACATGTGCCAGTATCACGGGGAATCGTCGGCTTCACGACCTGTAAGTATTTGGATTTTTGAATTTCATTGAGATTTATTGTCGTTCTAAGTTGATATGTTTTGAGATTCAGCAGATATCATGCGTTACAGTATGAGATGTCAGAGTGGGACAGGATTGATGATCTTGAGAAACTATGATTTTGGAAATCAGTATGTTGGTTAGATTTTGGAACGGAATTGTGTATTCGGGAGAAGGACTGTGGATTGTTGAGAAGAACATGTAGTCATGCTAATTCATTTTGATATATGAACTGCTTTTGAGCATTTGAAAATATACTTTTCAAAATGAATATTTCACGGATGTTTTACGAAAAATGATTTTTGGGCCGAGACCCAATCGATTTTGAAATAGTTTTGTAACTCAGGACTTGGAGTCCGAAAAGAGTTTTCTACTTTTTAAACTTCTTGTAATGCGGAACAAGATACGGGCTGAGACCCTAATGTTTCAAAAGAAAGCTTTTCTATTTTCTAAAACTCCCGAGATTTGTAAAACTCTTTATCAATCGTTTATTTATTTTGTTCCTACCTTTTGAGGTTTTTGGTTTACTTGTTCAAATGGAACTTCTAGGGAAGTCTTTGTTTGTGTTTGATTTGTTGATTTGTTTCAATGTTTTGTCATATCATATTTGAAGTGATCCAGGATGGATTAAGGATTTACGTTGCGAGTAGTATGTGGAGAGGAGTTTTTATCAGAGTCTATATATTTGAGATTTTGGAACTCTATCGTGTGGTTTTCTGATGGAATATCAGTAGATATTGGTGACGAGCCGAACTGGTATACAGGAGTATGGATATGCACAAGCATTTGCATAAATTCCATTTTATTTAATCGTGTCTATTCGAAAAGAATTTTTATCGAGAACTTGGCACCAACGAGCCGATTTAATTTTTAAAATTGATTCGTAGTCTTACTAAAATTTATGTTTTGAGTTTTCAAACTCTTGAAAGAACTTTCGAAAATTGTCTTCGTGAAAAGAATATATGATTTCAAACTGGTTTTGAAAATGTGATTGATGTACATATGCATTTAGTGCATCGGGCATATCATATCGATGGTACAAGGAAAAGAGATTCGAAGTTTAGTATGGTAGATTGGTTATGCAAGGATGATCGGTTGATTGATCAGATAAGAGAAATATACTGCGTGTTGTAGATTCATGTGCAAGATGTAAATTTGGAACTTTGGACTTTGTAAAACCGGGACATATGTGCTATGTGAGTTCATTAGTGCGGTAGTAGCGCAATCTTACCATAGTGATCTTTGAATGATTTCTGTGTAAGTGTAAATTTGGGGATGGTGACCCCATGCTGGTTGTTTTGGATATTGAGTGGTCGTTCCCACTTCTTGTATGAATTGGTATGCTCGTCGATTTGCAATTCGTTGTTCGTATGCTGAGGGAAATGTTCGCCAGTTGGGTATGTTTATTGAAATCTACTGTACGTGATTGATTTGTCGTTTTGAGAATGTTATTCTTTCGTATATCTGTTTCTGTGGTTCTGTGTTGATCGTGTTGGAGTTTACCGTGTGAAGGTATTCTTGATTTTCGTTGATTGTTCATTGGTAATATTGGAGTTTATCACGTTGATGATATTCTCGATTGTGTTTTGACCTCTGGTTGGTCATATTGGAATTTATCATGTCGATGATAAATTCGGTTGATTGTTGGTCATTGTTGGTGATCATTTGAGCGTTCGGATTTTGTTTTGATGTTTCGGGATTCGTGTCGTTGTTTTGGGCAGTTGTTTTGCAGATGTATTGTGTATTATTCGTCTTATCAGAATTGGGACTTGATTATGTAATCAGGCGGACAGGATTTGATTCGGGCAGATTGTTTCATCCGAAGATGATACATTTTGTTGAGACTCAGGGAATTGTGATCGTAAGCGTATTGAGACTGTACAGTGAGATCGCTTGCTAGTATCTCAGGAGATCATCGACCTGCGTATTTGTAAGTATGCTCGTTTGGTTATTCGGTGATGACGATAATTGATCGTTGTCGTGATGGTTTTGGGATAGTTTGGGTTGAAAGGTATGTTTGTTTGTTTTATGACGGATTGCAAGTTTCGAGGACGAAACTTATTTTAAGTGGTGTAGAATGTAATATCCGGAATTTCTACTACTGTTGTTTGATATTATTTTATCCGAGTTATATTGTATAGCGTGGAATCTGTACAGTAGGGATAAAATAAATAAATGACTGAAATGTCAGTATCGGTATAATTGTTGTATCTGGTCGACAGTTACATTTGAGGATATCGTGTATTAGGTTATTGTACTTTCGATATAGAGTATATCGTATAAGAATATTATTGGATTCAGTGTTTGTGTTCAGTGTGTCTCATGTTCGTTTTTGGTACGTCAAGATGTTGGACAGAAATTGCGGAAAATGGCTAAGTGTTCATTAGCGCACGCTCTCGGGTGCAGTGGCGCACGCTCTGAGAAATCGATAGCGTACGCTAAGAGGTTCGGTTATATACGCTAAGGAGGACCCCTAACGTACGTAACGACTTGCTGGGTTAGTTCCGGAAGGTGACCGACAGGTAGGCCCAGGTTGATTTTTATATTCAGTTAGCGCACGCTAATGTATGTTGGTTAGCGCACGCTAACATCAGATCGCCAATAATGGAATCTTAGCTTTCGGCGGGTGGACCCGGCCACTTGCGACGCGTGTCCAGATAAGGTCAGCGGGTGTTTGTCATGTAGGGCTAGCGCACGCTAAACCGTATGGTTAGCGCACGCTAATTCCAGATCGGTCAAAGGAATCCCGATAATCGCGGATGCTTTCGGCATGTGGGGGCACGAGTGGTAGGTGTGTACTGTAGCAAGTCAACTTCGGATAGCGCACGCTAAGGTAAATGACTTGCGTACGCTAAGCAGATGTTTTACGACGTTAATGCATGGGCATTACGTCGTAAGCTAGTTCTGGCGAGGCGGTAGCCTGCAGGCCGATAGCGCACGCTAACAAAGTCAGTTAGCGCACGCTAAGGCGGTAGCGCACGCTAAACATGAGATGTTAGCGCACGTTAATAATGAATATTATAAAAGGGGACAGAAGGGTGCTGAGAAGCATTTCGTCATTTTTCTTCTTTCAGTCGAGAGAGAGAGAGAGAGAGAGAGAGAGAGAGAGAGAGAGTTTGGATATATTTGAGGTTCCCAAACACTGTATAATGATAATCTTTAACAACATTAGATTGAGAGCTTGGATTCAAGCCTTGTTCTTCAAGTTGTTCATGATTCTTTGGATGGAGTTCTAGTGTTCTTATTTTTGGTTCGTCTAAACCAGGTAATCTTCGTATCCCTTTGTTAATGATTCGTTTTTCTTGGATGATTTCATGTAAGGAGCATGTTGGATAATCATATGATGATGCTATATGAGATTCAATAGAATTTTGATAAGAGTTTCGGATGTTAGTTAAGATTCTTCATACTGTAAGGATGTTGATTCATTTAACCCGATCTAAGAGGGATTTCTGAATCTTGGTAATTATATTGGTCGATTTAGATGAGATGAATCATGATACTAGGTTGAATTCCAGATTTAGCATGATATGATCCTTGTTATTGAGTCGGTTTTATTGTTGATGTTGTTATTGATATATGGACATTGACATGATCATGGTGATAATTATGGGGTCGTTTATCTTCAAGAGATATGGAGATTTATGTCTCCCTTCATTCGGATTCGTAGTCGCAATATGTGAGTCGATGTTTGGAATGCATGCCACTGAACAGTATTAGCGCACACTAAGCTTACTGGCTAGCGCACGCTAACGGGACAACTTAGCGCACGCTACGTTATGCGTTTAACGTGCGCTAAGTAGGCAGACAGTGCAGTATTTTTTGTGTTTTGATTATGAATTCGTGATGGTTTGACTTGGTTGGTTCCGACTGTGTTTATTCGAGGTTGTGTTGAACCGTTTAGTTCGATTGGTTAGTTTTGTCAGTTGTTGATTGTTATCGGATATGTGTTATTTGATTTCTTCGATAGGTTGAGATTGTTGATCGGTGATTATAACCGGATGTTGCGGTCGTGTTCGAGCGTGTTCGTGAATTGCATGGTCAGGGCCGAGGAGCTCGTAGACGAAGGCATTGTGACTAGTAGCGGCTTCATCATCATCGTATCGGTATCGAGGCAAGTTGTTACTTGCTCAATTATAATGTTTAATGAATGGTTTCAGTTTCATTTCGTTTATAATGCATATAGCAATGATTCTATGTTGTCATTCCAATTCTGGGAGTTTAATCATAATGTATATGATTTATCTCGGTTATTGGCATATTCGGGTATCGAGGTTACATTATGGTAAAGACGAGGACATGATTACCTGTAGTCCATGATACGTTTGGATCGCCGAGCATTGCGGATAATCGTCGGTGATGGTTTGATATCGAGATTTCTTCCAAAGGACTCGGGGCAAGTATCTTATATCGATTCAGTTAGAGTTAGTGATTTGATCATGCATATTGTCATTCATGTTGTCGAACATGAGGTCGTCTTAATTGATTTGTCATGTTGCGTTGTTCATGTTGCATTGTTCATGTTGATGAACATATTGTTTTGCATATGTGTATGCATATTGTGTTGTTTATGTTGTGTGGATCCGATGGGATCACGCGATCTATGCTGAGGGCGCTGGATCGGATGTCCACCATGCGTTGGTTCGACGGGATCATCATGGGATCTATGCTGAGGGCGCTGGATCGCCGGGATGTGTTTTCCACCATGCGTTGGTCCGCGGGATCATCATGGGGATCTATCTTGAGGCGCTTGGATCGTTGGATTACCCAGTATTGTGTTATTGTTGTGCATATGTATATTGTTGGTTATCCACCTCGTGTTGATCTTGTAGGATCATCTTGGGATCTATGCTGAGGGCGCTGGATCATGGGATTTCCATTGAGTATACATAGTTGTTATTGTTTTTGAGCATATTGATGTTGTCACATGAGTATGCATTTGTAGGTCTTGTGTTAGGACCTTGTCCGTATTGCATTGATCTGATCTCGGATTAGACTGATATGATTATCGTGGCACATCATATCTCGAGGTATGTTCCATATTTTCTTTGGTCTTGTCTTTGATGGACAATCGGTTATCGTCTTGGGATTTGATGATATTATTCGATGGATCGTATTGGTCAGAAATGGTAGATTTCCGTATCGTGAGTTGGTGATGATAGTTTGAGAATCTTGAGTATTGTTTGAGGTACAATACAGATATTATGTTCGAGTTTATTGGTTAATCGAGTACGAGATGTGAAATGTGATAATGGTTATTCTGATGAGAATTACTTGAGTAAGTAAAGTTATGACGGTAAGATTACGTTGGTCGTATTCTTATGTTGTATTCTCATTGGTATGTAATTATTAATGTGATGTGACGGTTATCATTGTTGGATTTTATGGCTGACCCCGTCGTGGGATTTCTTTTTAGGTTCTTGGAGTATCGAGCTTGTAGCGGTCGTGAAGAGATGAGCTTCCCGGAAGATACTGGCTAGGACATGTTGTGTGCATTGAGTTTCTTGATTGGTTCTTGTATTCCGCTGCTAGAGTATCTTTACGGTTGGTCTTTTTCCGCTGCGTGAGTATTTTGAAATGCTCTTTTGGTATCTAGTAACTGAGGTTACTTTGGAAATCGTTTTCTAAACTTGTGAGTGTCGGCTGTTTGGCCTTGCGATTTCAAATGAGTTTTTACGACGGTTTTTGATAAATGGATTTTATAAGTCTTTGTGAATTTTTATAGATAGTACCGTCGTTGGCCTCTTGGGCATTTGTAAATGTTTGCGAAATTTTCTTTTAGCCTTGTGGGTTCCATCTCGGGGCCCACGGCGCTGTAATATTTCCGGTTAAATCTGGGGGTGTTACATTTGGATTATAAGTTGGAGCAAATGGACTGTCCGAAGATTTTCCATATGAATGTAACACATTGACTTCTTCATTAAAAATTTCTTGATTTTGTGGACCAGAGGGACAAGATTGAGATGAATGAAATGATTCCGCACATGAAATGCAAAATTCATTTTTTGAGTTTGACGAGGGGATGGATTGCTTCAAGACTAACGCATCCACTTTTCGTACTAAATCATCTATAGTAGATTTTATTTCAACATCTTGTTTAACCTCGTAAATTCCACCTTTTTTTGGGGTCGTATGCATCGATTTGACTCTAGAGTCGAGTGAATTCCATTGTTGTGAATTAATTGACATATTTTCTAGTGCATTCCAAGCTTCGTCTCCAATAAGGTGAAGAAATTTTCCACCATGCATTGATTGGATTAATTGGCGCTTGTTTGGAGTTAAACCGTCATAAAAATATTTTACCAAACGCCATATTTCAAAACCATGATGGGGACACTTAAGGATTAAATCATTAAATCTTTCCCAACACTCGTAAAATTCTTCATTTTCTTTTTGGAAAAATTCGGATATTTCTCTTCTAAGACTATCAGTTTTGGACATTGGAAAAATTTTTGCGAGAAATTTATTCACTAGTTGGTCCCAACTAGTAATTGTTCTTACTTGAAGAGAATTTAGCTAGAATTTTGCTTTATCTTTGAGAGAAAATGGAAATAATCTAAGTTTGACAGATTCATCAGAGAAATTTTGGAATCGGAAAGTAGAACAAATGTCGAGAAATTCCTTGACATGCATATACGGATCTTCTCTTTCCAAACCGTGAAAAGATGGAAGAAGTTGAATTATTGATGGTTTAAGTTCGAAATGAGTTGCATTAGTCGTAGGCAACACTATGCAAGAGGGAGAATTAGCACTCACTGGAGAAAAATATTCTATTAAAGTTTTTTCTTTTGCAACTTGATTATTCCGATTTTCGATTTCGTCCATTTTTTGTATCGGTTTCGTTTGTTGAACTTCAATTTTAGTTAAGGACAATCTTCTTCTCGTTAATCGACCTTTATTATTTCGTTGCCAAACTTGCATTCACCGATATTACAATTTTTTTAACTTTGCATACAAACCAAATTATGATAGTCGATCGAACTTCCAGATCGTTGGAGGCGTCACAACGGTCGCACTAAAAATCCAACTTTCTTAGGCATGTACAACAGAGGCCTTTTTGCCAAAATTCAATCGATTTTCAAAATCAGTTTGTACAAGATTGATATTTAGCTTTTCTCTATTCAAATCGAACAAAGTAGTGAGTGAAAAATATCAATCCCTTGTTGAATCTTTTAAAGGATTTTATTGTTTTAATTATTTTTTTTGAGTTTTTATATTTTTATTATTATTAATAATACAATGATAGTTATTACAATTATTACTAAAATTATAGGATGTAATAGATTGCAAAGGAATAAATTTACTAATTGATCTACGGAAGCAATATCTATTGATAAACTAAATTGTACGACGAGAAATATTACAACTAAACTAAATGTCTAAGAATAATGGAAATAGAAAATAACAACTAAAAACACAATCTAAATTACCACTACAAGATTCTATTAAAACTAAAGACAAGATATAAAAAATTAAAAAAAAATTCTGATTTTTTTTTTATATTTTATATTTTTTTAGTTTTTATATTTTTATATTTATTATAATTTTATTATATTTTTAGACTAATAATATTGAGCTAATATATATATATATATCCAGATATATTATTTACTTTTTTCACAAAAAAGAATTCAGATTTTTTTAGAAAAAAAATAAAAATTACAAACTTTTTTTTATGCAAACAATTAAAATAGTTTTTTTAAAAGTATTGTAATTTATTTTTTAAAAAAGAAAAATTCTGTTTTTATTAAAAAAAATCAAAGTTCAGAATTTTTTTATTATATATATTCCAGATTATTTAAATTATTAATTCTTAATCTGATTTTTTTTTTAAGATTTTTTATGAAAATTAGATTTTTTAATAAAACTAGCAGGTTTTACTTTTAAAAATAAAATAAAATAATTCAGATTTTTATTTATTACAGAAAATAATATTCCAGATTAATTTTTAATTTATTTTTATTATTTTTTATTTTTTCGAATTTAAAAAATTTGATTTTTTAAATATTAATATTCCAAAATTACAAAAATATTACCTTCAAGTCTGAAACTTTTTTTTTTATTTTCCAGATCTTTTTTTTTTTAAAATAAAAATAAATAAGTTCTGAATTTTTAAATTTTTTCAGATTTTTTTATATTTTTATATATTTTTGGACTTTTTTATTTTTTTTATTATTTTATTATTATTTTTCGAAAATGAACAGTATATTTTATTATTATTACTTATATTTATTATTAAAATTTTTTATTATTTTTCAGATTTTTTTTAAATATAAAAAGAAAATAAATTCTACTACTAACGGATATTAAAAAAGACAGATAATAATAAAGAAAAGCAGTAAAATAAATAACTAGTAGAAGAATTCAACTAACTTGGTGACGACGGTCTTCTTGTACTTCGTTTGCGCCTCCCCGGCAACGGCGCCAAAAACTTGTTGTTGGTTGATTCTTTAGTCTAATACTCGCAAGCGCACGATTTGTTCGATGTAGATATGCGGTGCAAGGTCGATTCCACAGGGAGGACTATAATAGTGAAGTCAAATTATTCCTATCGTTTTGAACCAAATTATATTAAATTCTAACCTAGTCCCAAATAATTTTATTTTTGAATGGTTATAATAATTGCATTAAATAACAGTAATTTTTAAGTAGATTTTAGATAAATTGATTTTAAATAATTTACTAGGGTTTAGAGTCCACCAATGTCTATTTAATATTTATTTTATATTTTAATTCCAAGAAATTCAGGGAATAGATTCTGAAACCAATCTCACTATTTCCCTATAGATCTGACAATAAGTACAAAATTATAATTCAAATATAGATTTTCCTTCGCTTGAAAAATGTAATTTCTAAGCATTATATGTATCCAATTTAATGGAAAACAAATAATCAAAGAAATTAACTAATATCAATAATCACAAAGCAATGGGGAATTTATAACTATCAAAAATACGTGATATAATTGATGAAATAATATTCCCCTATTGAAGCGAAAATCATAACCGTTAAAAACATTTATTTGGAATTATTATATAAATATTAATAATAATATAGACATGGTTTCATCATAACCCCAGTAAAAGAAAATTACTCACTCATAATAACAACACAAATAAATAAATAAATATTCCATAATATTATTACACAAATATAATTTTATTACACAATATTTTTATTTTTCTCCCTTACAATAATATCTCTCTATTTTTTTCTCCTTTTTTCTCCTCCCAAAACACTACACATTCATCCCCTATTTATACTACTTCAAAATCAATAAAATAATAATTTTTACAATTAAAAATTTCCACCACCTAATAATTCACGGCTGCCCATGAGGTGCTGATGTCATGGATGATATCAGCACAGAGTTGAAATTCCGGTCCAATCAGGTGTTGACACGTGGCACAATATGGTCCGTCTATTTAATTGTCCTTCGAACGGTCATAACTTCTTCATACGAACTCGGATTCGGATGAATGTTTTTTTAAAACGATCGTCTCGACGAGACGAATAAAGTGAGACCAGTCGTGACTATATTTGAATTTTGTAAAAATATCGCCCTTGAACCAATTGATATGTCTTGTACCGGTTGGTTAACCTGTAGATATAATTTAATTCCAATTAATTATCCAAAAATGACATAAAATTATAGAAAATTCTAACAAAATGAACTAATATAAATATATGGTAAAACGAATAAATTATCACACAAAACACACAATTATATACATAAAATACTAATAAAAATATTACTCAAAATATACTAAACACTGGACAGCAGCGTTAATTCGTCATTTCTCACCCTTCTTCATCCCTTTCCGACAGGAGTGAGCTCCGGAGGCAATTTTGAGCGACCTTCTTCTTCAAGCTTCATCTTGGGGTGGATTTATGTATATCTAGCTTCATCTTGTCATCTTCTTGGTCCAAATCAAGGTATTTTCTTCTTAGAACCCTAGTTTCTTCAATTTGGGGTTTTTCCTTGGTCTTGGTGATTTTTACCCGATCTCATCCGATTGGTTGAGAATTCTTGATTGTCTTGGCCGTGGCTTTCGGTTTGACAACTCGTTTATTGATTTTGTATCACTCGGAAGATAGTTCTTGATTTCTTTGAGAAACCTTTATATCCTTGTTGTTCTTAGTGTTGATTCGGGTTCCGATTAGTGTTATTGATTCGTGTTGGTGTTATTTTCGTAGTATTCGTGGGTTTCCGAATTCTTGGTCGTTTTTGGAAGTTCGAGGGCTGCTCAACCTCATCCGTTCGTTGTCCGGTTGCTCGTAGTTTCAAGGCAAGTATCTTGCCCATACACATCGTGTTTCGTAGACGTGATAATTGATAATTGATTATATGTGGAACTTGAACGTTTTAATGAACCTTCTAAAGGATCGGTATATTCTCGGAAAAGGGGTTTTCTTCAAGATAACTCGTATGATTCATGAATAAATGTGTATTTGGAATATGTGAGAACGTGTTGTATGTTAATAGATGTTATAACCATACTTCGTGAATATAATAGACCGTGATGACTTGCCGAGGATGGTGTGCGGATACATGTACTTGTTCGGTGAGAATGTGACATGTTGTGATATTAATTGTTACTCCTTTGAAAGAAGGTTGTGATGCTTAACGCTGTTTGGCTTGATAATTGATTATCGTTGTGTGGTTGTTGTAAGTGATGTGCCACCGGGTAATCCATCGGGTATGTCTTGCGGGGACTCCGAGGTTCGTGGCTTGCTAGCCCGATGCTGGGATAACTTGTGGGGTTATCCATCAGGTATGTCTTGCGGGGACTCCGAGGTTCGTAGCTTGTTAGTGCGATGTCAGGATAACTTATGGTTGTGATTTGGTTATGTGATGTACGTGTCATGGGTTGTCCAATCGGGTATGTTCCGTAGGAGCATCCGAGGTTCATAGCTTGTTAGTGCGATGCCGGGATAACTATGAACGTATCTATGATTGTGGTCACGTGACTATGCTACGGTGACATGTGATTTGGTATGGTTTCCCTGTGGGTTATTCACTCTGGTATGTTCTGCTGGAGCATCTGAGGTCCGTGGCATGCTAGCACGAGACGTGAATAATCTGTGGAAACATGCTGTTATGATATGATCGGGTCTTGGAACCCGTGCTTTGTGACCGGAATGGTATGATTGGGTTGTGGACCCCGTGTGTTGTTATCATAATTATATTTTGGGAAAATGACTTTTGAGCTGTGACCCTAAATGGTTTCAAAGGCTTGAGAATTCTTAAGTCCCAACGTTTTCAAAACTCCCGAGATCTTAAATGTTTTGTAAGATGTATATGGGTTTCATCCCCACCTTTTATGATTCGAACTATTTTGATCAAGTGACTTATCTCGGGGAGCATGTTTATGATTATTATGTTCTCGGAGTATGATATGTATGGCTTATATTCGTATTTTATACTTGCACTAGAAAAATAGTGGAGTTTTGCTAACCCCCGAGTATTCGGGGGGTGGATGTCTGTATTGCGTCCAGGTACTTGCAGGTTGCTAGGGAGCGAATCACAGGATCAGTATGAAGGATGATGGAAGACGACAATACTAATCACGTGATGACCATTCATTGAGTATTTTTGGTAGAGTCTCAGTGTTTGACTCCCCATTGTGTAGTCTTCCTGTTTTATGGGTATATTGATGTATTCCAACCCCTGCGTGGGTATGAGTTATGAGTTCGGGTTATGTATGTTTAATGTCTTGTATTGCGGTAAAAGACCAAGTTGGTCTAATGGTTCATTATGTAGCCATGTCAGCATGTAATGTGATGTATTGTTTTTGTTTTTAGCCTGGTAGATCCTCGTGGAGAGGGTCTGAGGCGCTGTAATATTCCCGAGTGGTTGGGGGTGTTACAAGTACCATAAAAGGTAATCGACTCGCCTTCGGAACTCTTCAATGTCACCTTCTTCTCACGACACCTTATATCGGCATCATTTCTATCGAGCCAGACCATCCCAAGGATCACATCAAAATCCATCGAGTTAATCAAATACAAGCTTGCGTTAAATTCTCTTCCTCTTATCTCAATATTCTCGTCAATCATTCTATTAGTGAGGATCGTATTTCCTGACGGTAAGCTAACCTTAAGAGACTCAACAGTTCTAACACTTCTATGACCAATGGATAAAACATTGCAGACATAAAAGTATGCGTGGCACCAGTGTCAAATAAAGCGAAAGTAGGCACATTAGAGATCATAAGTATACCTGACACCGTGCCGGGATTCTCATCTACATCCCTTTGGGTCAAAGTATAAATGCGAGATTTTCCTCCAGAACTTTGACCTTTGACCCTTTGGAGATGACAGTTCGAAGATGAATGCCCTAGATCCTTGCATTTGTAGCAGGCACCTTTACCATACAAGCACTTCCCTTCATGATTCTTACCACACTTCGAGCACTCTGGCTTACTGTTTTGAGGTTTAGGTCCCGACTTTTGATCAACCTTTGCTTTCTTATTAGAAACCACAGCCTTATTTTGGTTTCCATTCCAATGCCTCTTACCGGTACTAGACTTCGTAGACTATTGTTGATGCAGATTATGGCTAGCCTCAACCTCTTGGGCTCGAGACACTGTCTCGGTATAGGGTAGTACCCCATGACCAGCGACGATGTGACGAATACTCGGGCGTAAACTACTCCGGAACTTAAGGGCCCTCTTTCGGTCAGTATCCACCATGTGCTCCACAAAGAAATTGATTTGGTTGAATTTCCTCTCATATTATTCAACCGTCATCCCTGCTTGTTCGAGATTCCAAAAATCTCTCTCCATCTTCTCTCGGTAGTGCTGTGGATAGTACTGTTCCATAACTAGTTCTCTGAACCGATCCCAAGTTAATGCAGCATGCTCGGCTGCCGGTGTCAAACGCCAATAGCTCATCCACCAGCGTCCAGCATCCTCCACCATTTGGTATTGGCCGCAAAGAATTCTTTGCGTATCTGTGCACCCAATGAGCTCAAAGGTGCGTTCGAGCGACATGAGCCATTCATCAACAAAAGCGGGTCCTTCTCGACCGTTGAATGAGGGTGGGGTGAAACGCCGTAACTGTTGCACAACTTGTGCCTGAGTAGGAGCTGGAACGTTATTATCGTGGTTATCCTAACCTCCGTCACCACCACCACCAGCACCAAGGTTGGCATTCTGACTACCGAGATTTTCTGCACCTCGGTTAGCTAGGCGTCCACGTCCACGAGTTGCCATTATCCTAAGGCATACCAAACGCAATGATCCTTCAGTACTTACCCAACGAGAGGGAGAAATAAAATGGACAGTTACATTGCATCTATATAAGTTGAGAACCAGATATTTCTAGCAATGATGATTTACGCATGTCACACATATACTTATGAATTTATAAGAAAATAATTTCATGCCCAAATACTTTATCATAAAATTCTTATGTACAAAATAGACTAAAGATGCATCTATAATGCATGAATCATGGTTGATCTGGTAAACTACATTTATCACATAATGAATAATAATAACTTAATGTACCTTGGAGTCGACGTGGAGTGACGGAGGTGGATGATCATAATTGCTAAATATTTGACTACTTGCGAAAATAACACTTATGTAGCGACCACTTTTCAAAAATAATAATTATTCTAATTTTAAGAAGAATAAATAAAATTTTGCAGTGGAAATATATTTTTCAAAAGACAAATTTTAATAATCGCGAGTAATATTCTCAAGTCACCATTAAATAAAAACATAATTCGACGTGAAATTAAAACAAATCGAATACTTGTTCATAAAATATAGTTTGAGAGAAATAACATTAAATAAATAAATATCTAATCATATGCTTGATCATCCCACTCTCAATCGCATGCCACATCGAGCTCCTCAACCTGAAAGGGGTTAAATAGTGGGGTGAGCTTCCGACTCGCTCAGTGTGGAGAGTACGCAATATGTCTACGTTAATTACTAAATATATTAGCAAGTATAAACAACATGACTGATAAATTATGAAGCCCGTCGGCTAGCCCGAAGGCTTTATGCACAATTAAATGCTTCTCGCTGATTTGCACATTTAAGTGCTTCTGACTGATTTGCACATTTAAGTGCTTCTGACTGATTTCATGTGCACATACAAGACAATATATAAAGTAATTAAAATAAACATAAGCGTAACAAATCCACACACCTGGATAAAATACAGTTCTTGAACTTGAATATGATGAAGATGCTTGACTCGACAATCCTAGGCCCGTAAATTCTTGTTATTATCTACAAATAATAATCTATTATTATTACATGATTGAAAATTAAATTGTAAGTGAATAATAATAGTAATTAAAAATGCCAACATGTTAAAAGCTTAGCCGAAAGGGATTGATTTTAAAATATTAAATCTGGCTGGTGCGAATTAAAAGGATTGGAAAATTCAGGGACTGAAATTGAATACACTGGAAAATTGATTGGGGTCAAATCAAGAAGTCTTGAATATGAGGGACTCAATTGAAAAACCCTAAAAAGAGCTGGGTATAAAAACCCTTCTCTTCCTCACGGGTCGGCTGACATAATACTCACCCTCACCTCTCCTCTCTCTCGATTTCTCTCATTTGTTCTCAACTCTCTCTAAAACTCTCACTAGTGGAAAATTTCTGCCCTCTATGTGACATTCTCACACTCTCTCACACACACACACACACGATCGGACACACACACAAGCAGACCTACACAACCGAACACACACAGACGCGCGCACACACACACACATATATATATATACACTGAAACGGGCCAAATGGAGAAGGAAACTGAGGAAATTGAGAATGGCCGGATGAGTAGTGACCAGGACGGACGGCTACGACGTAGGGTGCAGCGGATCAGAGGGCTACGGGGTGGATTCATTGGCCGCAACACTAATATTGGATCAGACAGATTTAAGGGTGATAGGGATTCGGGGTTTTCTTTCTTGTTCGGCTGAGTTGACGGTGAGTCAAGTAAGGGTTCAGTGGAAATGGGGTGAATGAAATTTTTGGGGTCGAATACTGACTGAAGTGTTTGAGTTGGATACATCTGAATAGAGTCGGTTTTAGGCCTATTCAGTAGCAGGTTTCTATATATTCTTTTTTTTTGTGTGTAATGGAACAGAAGGAAAATTACCTGTTTACGTTTGTTGTGTATTTCTGGACAAGAAAATGGCGATGACAAGTTCTTGTGAATTTGTGAGGAAGATGAGGATATGATATGCGTGAGATTTGCAGAGTGTTTATGTGTGTGTTATATACCATAAGAAGAAGAATTAGAAAAGACCCAAATGAATGTGTCTTAATTTGGTTAATAATTGGGATTAAATGCATTGATTTGAGATCTTAACGTTGGGGAGAAGTTGGGGAGAAATTGGAAAAGTCTAAGTAAAGGAAGAATAATGATTTCTTCAAATGTTGGGCTGGAATAAAAGATAAGATGATAATTGGACTGAAAGTAGATATTTATTAATTGGGCCACTTAATTAATTATAGGATTTGGGCTGAATATTATAATGGGTTTGGCTTAGGCCGGCCAAAAGTGAATAGATTAAATTAATTAAAATGGACTTGTGAAATCTTATGGTAACGATTAATATCGCTTAAAATTTGCCTCGGGCCTAGAAATGACGACATGAAACACGATGAAATAAAATGAGAAATGACACGACTGGACATGAATTATAATGACATAAATGAATTTGCATGATCATGAAAATAAAATGAATTAAATGACAAAATTATTGGGGCATTAATTTAATAAAATTGAACATGATTTCTATAATTTACAATAAATATATATTCGAAATCGGGGTGTTACAGTGTTCTTCCGGATTTAGAGCACAATATAATAATTACGTAGCTTTGCAATTATAGTGGTCGTTTTTTCAATCGGAATCATCATATTCTTCAAAAGATTTAAGCGTACCGTCAGATTTGATTGGAATTTTAGGACCAAGGCATATGACTTTCCATAGCTCGATGTCGTAGGCTCGAACGAATAACGACATCTTCTTCTTCCTTGTCATGAAGTTAGATCCGTCAAAGAATGGTGGTTGATTTAGAGCCAGACCTTCAACCGGTGCAATTTGAAATGCCATTGGATCTTCTCTCATAGGATGTTACGTCGCTTCTAGGAGATACCGCTCTGATACCAATTGTTGGAGCAATGCTCGGTACATGCGCTATTGTGCGGAAGCGTAATAAAGGTGCGGAAAATAAATTGACACAAGTTTGTAGAGGTTCAGCCAAACGTGCCTACGTCCTCTCTTCAGTATCTTTTTTTATAGTATGAAGATCAACCTCTGCACCTCTCTTCTATCGGTTGGGGGATTACGGTTACAATCCTCGTCTTCTATCGGTCCGAGATAAACCGTTCACACACTTGTCTTTCTATCAGTCCAAGTTAAACCATTTTTATTTTCTATCGGACAAGGAATCAACTTATCTAGCTTTCTATGGGTACTCGACAAACCTCACGTGGATATAGATTGCGATTCCAATAATGTCGAGTCCTTGATCCTAATAACACCGAATCCAATCTTATCCTTTTTTTTCTCTTGTATGTTTTTGTGTATAACATTCAAACACTTATCAATATAAGCTCAAGTACAACAACAAGAATTGATTACAATGATATCACAAGTATATATGATTTTCTCAAGGTTGTTGTATGGATTGATACCAAATGGTTTGGTATTTATAGCCATTTTCCTCCAACTAGCCGTTACTGCCGACTGACTTATTAGGGTGCGCTAGCTCTTCTTTTTAGCGTGCGCTACTCGTATTAGCATAGGTGTAGCGTGCGCTACCTGTTGATCTGATGAGTCCAGTAGCTTACTGCCCATCCTTTAGCGTGCGTTAGCTTATCCATTACGTACGTTAAGTACACACATTAGCGTACGTTAATAATGCATTGTAGTATGCGTTAACCACATATCCGCTGACTGCTTTTTGACTTCTCAATCTTGACTTTCCACCAAATCTTCCAACGTTCATATGTTTGAATTCAAATTCTATTTAGCGTGCGCTAAATATCATACATAGCATGCGCTATGTCTTATGTCAGAGCGTGCGTCATTCTGTGTTGAAAGTCTTTACAACAGTCATATTACTTCGATACCGCGCGTTAGCCTTCCCATATTGCATGCACTATCTTTGTCTTGTTGTGTGCGCTATTTTCATCTTATAGCGTGCGCTATTCCATCAGGTAGGTCCTTCAGGTAACTTTTGTAATATCCGCAATTTCGAATTTCGGTAATTTTCTTTTTTTGGTGTATTTCTCGATCGAAGTGACCCTCGTGTACCTTTCAGTGTGTCATTCCTGTCAACTGTTGAACTGTATTCTCGTTATTGTTGTACGGAACCGCCGTTTCGGGGTTGCTGTGGATCCATTTAGTGTTATTGGTTCCCAAATATTGATTCATATCGTTTTATTCTCTTTCCGGATCATTTTTATCATTTTGGGACCCAGAAGGGGTGTGGGCCGCGGCACAAGGTGTGTGCGCCGCGGCACACAAATTTCTCCAGTCGATGGTCGAGCAAACTGTACTGTGTGCCGCGGCACACCCATCCGGTGCCGCGGCACAGTGCCGAGTCAGTGTCACGGCACACACGTCCGGTGCCGCGGCACACCCGTGTGACACCTGCGACCAAAACCCGATCAGGGTGTGCCGCGCCGTGCCGCAGCACACTGTCGAAACCTGGGAGTAAATTTTTGGCCTGTGCCGCGGCACACTTCGGCTGTTCCGCGGCACACAAAGCGGTCAACTGTGAAATCTCGTCCTTATTAGACGAGATCGGCCGTCCTCTCCTTCATTTCACCTGCGCGAGAGAGAGAGAGACCCAGGAGGGGAGAACTTCTCAAGCATTCTTCATCCGGGGGTCGATTTTCATCATTTCCCTTCGGTTGTGAGGCTCGGATTGTAACACCCCCAATCCACTCAGGGATATTACACGCCGCAGACCCTCTCCTCGAGGATCTACCAGGTCGGTAACAACATTTAACATCTCGACAATGCCTTCAAGGCAAAAACGACTCAGTAGACCGATTTGGTCTTTCAATAAATACATACAACTCGAATACAACTCATGCCCACGCAGGGGTCAAAATACAACCACACCCGTACAACGGGAAAAATATAGCAGCGGAAAATAAAGTACAACTATACCAATACGACATCAACGGGTCCTCGTGTGATTAGTATCGTTCATCTTTCATCATCCTTCATGCCGACCCTGTGCTCTGCTCCAAAACCTGAATGCAATACAGACATCCACCCCCCGAATACTCGGGGGTTAGCAAAACTCCACTGTTTTGCTAGTGCAAGTATAAATTACGAAAACGAGCCATACATATCATACTCCACGGAACATGTTAATCACAAACATACTTCCCGAGGTAAATCACTTAATCAAAACGGTTAAATCGAAAGATAGGGGTAAACCCGATATACATCTTGTGAAAACATTTTACGATCTCGGGAGTTTTGAAAACACATTGGGATTTAAGAATTCTCAAACCTTTCAAAAACGTTTAGGGACACAACCCAAAAGTCATTTTCCCAAAACATAAATCCGATAACAACAAATGGGGTCCACGACCCGATCATACCATAACAACCTGTTTCCACAGATTATTCGCGTCCCGTGCTAGCAAGCCACGGACCTCGGATGCTCCGTTGAACAAACCCGAGTGAATAACCCACAGGAAACTATATCAAATCACATGTCACCGTAACCTTGATCACGTGACTACAAGCACATATACGTACATAATCAAACCACAACCATAAGTTATCCGGCATCGCGCTAACAAGCCACGAACCTCGGAGTCCCATAAGACATACCCGATGATACCCCACAAGTTATCTCGGCATCGGGCTAACAAGCCGCGAACCTCGGAGTCCCATAAGACATACCCGTATTGGATAACCCTACGGTTTCGCCCGACCCATACTAGCAAGTATGGATCCTGAGATTCAACAATCCTACCGGAGGCACATCACATACATCAAGCACACAACAATAATCACTTATCAAGCCAAACAACATTAAGTATCACAACCTCCTTTCAAGGAGTAACAACTAATATCACACACAAAACGTTCTTACCGAACAACTACACAATAACAATACGAAATCCACGGCAAAGGATTACGGTCTATCAAACTCACTCGAATTGATCATATTATCTTTCAACATACAAAACCAACACACATATTCCGAGAATACATATTCACGAAGTATACGAATTATCGTTGAAAGACAACATTTATCGAGAACATACCAATCCCTTTTTACGTTCATTAAATATTGGATTTCGCATAAAATCAATTATCAATAATTATGCTGATGAAATATGAAATGTATGGGCAAGATACTTGCCTCAAAATCGGTACGCAAGTATTCCGACGAACACGGCTCAACCGGAAAGCTTCGAAACGCCCAAAGCTATCGAAACGGAAGACGACGACGAACGAAAGGGTTCAACACGGTTTCTTCACAAGAAACTCGACCCTAACAACAATATAATCAATAAATCATCGATCATACGAGGAAGGATAATCGTAAAACGCCCGAAAACCCCTCTAAGACATTCTACCGGACACCTTCAAGGCGTCGGTCAAGAACTCGACTCAAACAACGAATCGATACGATCCAACCATGGAATAATAAAGGAAATGATATAATACATCTAAATAATCATCAATCCATCAAAATCCTAAGTTAAATCGGATTAAACGGACGAAATCGAACAAAATACCCAAAATCCCCAAAATTAGATTTCTAGAAAATCGACTGATTCGCTCGATCAAAGGATGTTATAGGACGGATGATTGATGATATGAACCTCCAAACTTCATGTATATGTTGTTAAACAACATGGCTACAAGATTGGAACACTCCAAGTGCGGAAGAAGATAAGAAGAAGGTGAAAAATGGCAAGAAAACGTCTGCGGGGCCTTATATAGGGTTGATGCTGCCGGACACGGCCGTGCCGATCGGCGCGGTCGTGTTACCGCGGTGGCGACAGGGGACTCGGCCGTGTCTCGCTTGACACGGTCGCGCGGCGTAGGGCTATCCGATAGCGACCCGTCCGAAGCGATGACTCGGCACGACTCGGCCGTGTCACGGGACACGGTGGGCGTCTTGGCGATCGTTCCAGCTTATCGGAAGAAATGCGGCACGGGCCGTGTCGGACGACACGCAGAGTCTGGTCGGCATAAACTTTGGCATTTTCGGACGAGTGCGGCACGGGCCGTGTCGGACGACACGGCCGAGTTCGGCCCGGTGATCGGCCAATAACGAGCGGGTGAGCTAAAACGACCATAACTCTCTCGTACGGACTCCGATTGACTCACCGTTTGAACCATTGGAAAGCTAACTCGATGCTCTATAATATTGCAAATATTCAGAATTTTTGGAGTTACCAAAAATTAATGGTGACTTTACAAAGTCGAACTCATACTTAGAAAAGTCGTTAAAAAGCACGGAACTCAACAAAACGACACCGAAACGAACTCGGTTGACAAAAGTGCAGAATTAATTATTCTCGGAATGACAAAGCGGTCATGATAGAGTTGTCAAAACGAACTTCCTCCGAAAAAGAAATTTACGAAATTGAAATTGCGGATATTACATTCTACCCTCCTTAAAAGAAGTTTCGTCCGAAACTTAAAACAAGTAGGGAGAAGCAATATCCCGAGGAAAACTCAATGAGATACGCAAGAAACGCGTAACTAATGCCAAACGGAAACGTTACATACAACGCAGCGGAATATACGGTGTGAAAACACGCTCCGACGACCAACACAACGTCGCCGTTAGGGACATGATAAAATCAACAAGTGACAAACGTCATCAAATAGATAATACAATCAAGTCAATTATCCGAACAATCACAAAACACTAAGCACCGTGCATGGTTGAGAAAACGAAAAATAAACACAAAGCGATCCACTTCGAATAAAAGAACTTTATCTCCGAGATTGAAACAACCGGGTAAGGAAATAACATAACATACAACTGATAGACCACGCCTCGGGGACTCCTCGGAGTTGGTCCCGATTTGATGCTCAAATCCGTGCCTCGGAAGGCTCGGTGACCAACTCGCAAAAGCCGAACTCGGTGTCCCTCAAGCCCGCACTTGTAACACGTTACTAGCGGAGAAGGGCAATGTGCACGGACATGCCTGCCACATTGCGATTAAAACACCTCCCGGCTTTACCAGAGTCAAAACAGAAGACTTAGAACTCTCGGTCCCACGCAACGAGCGACGAGCTTCACGGTAGAAAGACTACGACGTTGCGAACTAGAAACACCAACTCCTGCA
The DNA here is from genome assembly GCA_033398695.1 of Orobanche coerulescens. Classification (NCBI taxonomy): domain Eukaryota; kingdom Viridiplantae; phylum Streptophyta; class Magnoliopsida; order Lamiales; family Orobanchaceae; genus Orobanche; species Orobanche coerulescens. The sequence goes on from CM065806.1 coordinate 60,154,826, forward strand.
CTATCCACAAGGTCATTGGACTTCCTCTGCTTCTTCGACTCGGGCACACGCTCCGACGATAACGAAGCTAATTCACGGGCCAATGCTCGATCTTGGTAGTCCCTCAACGAAGTGCAAGTGAGTCCCGACATATACACGCGAATCTCTGGCTTCATTCGTCTGTCAAAATGAAAGATCCTCTCTTCCTCGGTTCTCACCCGATCTCGCACATAACTGAGTTGTTTGCTATAGTCGATGATAGCCTGTGACACTGAAACACATTGTGGTTCTGCCGAATAAAATTCGTGAATCCTCTGCTCTCTAATCGGTTTCGGACAGAACTCAGCTTCCATGAATGCCTGGAACTCTGCCCACGTGACATCACGATCATGAGGCTTAACAGCCTCCCACCAATTAGCGGCATCTTTGTCAAGAAGGTACTGCGCAATAGGTACCTTCCGTTCTTCAGGACAACCGACAGCCTCAAATATCTTTCCCAACTGGAAAAGCCAACCATCCCAGTCCAACGCATCCGCAACACCGGCGAATCGAGGGGGATTCATACGAATTACCTCCCGAAGCCACTGGTTTGCACCAGTGTTCTAAGTCACATCTGTAATGCGCTGAATCGCTGAGTCAATCGAGTCATCTGTGTAGCTACTGTGTAAAATAGTAGCGACACCGTCTGGCATCATCACCGTGACATGATCTCGACTACGCGTCTGATTGCCACGACTACGACCTCGGCCCCTCGGCATACTGAATAAGTAATTACTCAGCACAATAGAAAAATCATAACATATACCACATACAACAATTTCCATCGTAAAGCAACATGCATACCAAAATCATAGCAACGACGGTATCGTTCAGCAATCTCAACGGCCCGAACGATAACCAGCACATAATCACAAAACATCATGGAACAATCACACATATAAACGAACATACCAACCCAAGATTCAACAGCTCACACTCGCGTGTCAACACGCAAATCACCACGAGGCGATAAACAGTAAATACCAGTTCACACCTCTCACAGAGGGCTAGTACAACAAATGCGTGGCAACGCCTCGACGTTCATGCCACCAATTCGATCACAATTCGGGGTTAACACCGTAACGAAAGTTCAAAAACCATACACACATTTCCGGTCCGCAAACAGGAATGATAGGTTTTAAAAACAAAAACCACTTTTTGAAAACAGTTTGGAAACAACAGTTGATCTTGAGTATCATTTTACAAAAAGTAGTACAAACACCATTATCGAGACTTTGAAAATCATCTTGCGTTTGAACAAAAATGAGGACACCTTTCCGTTAGTGAAAAACTTTCAAAAATATTCGATCCTTGGGTCTAAGCAACTGCATTTGAAAATATCTCAAAAATAATTTTGGTCCTCAACCGGAAAATTTTTGAAATGTATTGCGGCATTAGAAAACACCTTGAAAACACCACAAGAAAATAATTCGTTTTAAAAGTACGTCTCGAATTTTAATTTTCTAAGATACTCAAGGTTTTCAAAAATAATTCAATGGGCTAGAATGCCCAAAAATTTCAGGTAATTACAAGGAACAATATAGCGCCGTGGGTCCCGCGCCGGAACCCACCAGGCTAAAAACCATTTACAAAAACGCCAAAAAGGCCGATGACGGTAATATTTCAAAAACTCACAGAAGTCATTTAGAAAATAACAAATACCGTCATAAGAATTTCGCCAAAACGATCAAGGCCGTAATGCCAAAAACTCGGTTAAGGAATTGGTTTTCGAAATAAAACTCGGTCGGTAAAATACCGAAAGTCATTGCAAAAGAACTCACGCAATGGGATAAAAGAAATACGGTTCAACATACACAATCGAGCAACACTACTCCTCATATGAACGAAATATGAGAGTCAAATAACCACATATCACAAAATCAAAATCCATAAGATGATTCCGTCACTTAACAAATAATCATAAAAATAGCTCGTGTCACACGAGGCACAACACAAAGAAGGGAGACTTACATTCACAGGTCGCACGAAGATGATGATCGCCCACGATACTAATCACGACCAACAAACTCAGACGACGCGTCGCGACACGAATTAGTCAGACTAAATCCGACGAGACAAAAACTCAATAGACACCATCGACCCGGCGGCTAGGTTTCCACAACCTAAGCTCCGATACCATTCTGTAACACCCCCAATCCACTCAGGGATATTACACGCCGCAGACCCTCTCCTCGAGGATCTACCAGGCTGGTAACAACATTTAACATCTCGTCAATGCCTTCAAGGCAAAACGACTCGAGAGACCGATTTGGTCTTTCAATAAATACATACAACTCGAATACAACTCATGCCCACGCAGGGGTCAAAATACAACCACACCCGCATAACGGGAAAATATAGCAATGAAAATAAAGTACAACTATACCAATACGACATCAACGGGTCCTCGTGTGATTAGTATCGTTCATCTTTCATCATCCTTCATGCCGACCCTGTGCTCTGCTCCAAAACCTGAATGCAATACAGACATCCACCCCCCGAATACTCGGGGTTAGCAAACTCCACCGCTTTGCTAGTGCAAGTATAAATTACGAAAACGAGCCATACATATCATACTCCACGGAACATGTTAATCACAAACATACTTCCCGAGGTAAATCACTTAATCAAAACGGTTAAATCGAAAGATAGGGGTAAACCCGATATACATCTTGTGAAAACATTTTACGATCTCGGGAGTTTTGAAAACACATTGGGATTTAAGAATTCTCAAACCTTTCAAAACGCTAGGGACACAACCCAAAAGTCATTTTCCCAAAACATAAATCCGATAACAACAAATGGGGTCCACGACCCGATCATACCATAACAACCTGTTTCCACAGATTATTCGCGTCCCGTGCTAGCAAGCCACGGACCTCAGATGCTCCCGTTGAACAAACCCGAGTGAATAACCCACAGGGAAACTATATCAAATCACATGTCACCGTAACCGCAGTCACGTGACTACAAGCACATATACGTACATAATCAAACCACAACCATAAGTTATCCCGGCATCGCGCTAACAAGCCACGAACCTCGGAGTCCCCGCAAGACATACCCGATGATACCCCACAAGTTATCTCGGCATCGGGCTAACAAGCCGCGAACCTCGGAGTCCCCGCAAGACATACCCGTATTGGATAACCCTACGGTTTCGCCCGACCCATACTAGCAAGTATGGATCCCGGAGATTCAACAATCCTACCCGGAGGCACATCACATACATCAAGCACACAACAATAATCACTTATCAAGCCAAACAACATTAAGTATCACAACCTCCTTTCAAGGAGTAACAACTAATATCACACACATTACGTTCTTACCGAACAAGTACACAATAACAATACGTAATCCCGGCAAAGGATTACGGTCTATCAAACTCACTCGAATTGATCATATTATCTTTCAACATACAAAACCAACACACATATTCCGAGAATACATATTCACGAAGTATACGAATTATCGTTGAAAGACAACATTTATCGAGAACATACCAATCCCTTTTTACGTTCATTAAATATTGGATTTCGCATAAAATCAATTATCAATAATTATGCTGATGAAATATGAAATGTATGGGCAAGATACTTGCCTCAAAATCGCACGCAAGTATTCCACGAACACGGCTCAACCGGAAAGCTTCAAACGCCCAAAGCTATCGAAGCGGAAGACGGCGACGAGCGAAAGGGTTCAACACGGTTTCTTCACAAGAAACTCGACCCTAACAACAATATAATCAATAAATCATCGATCATACGAGGAAGGATAATCGTAAACGCCCGAAAACCCTCTAAGACATTCTAGGACACCTTCAAGGCGTCGGTCAAGAACTCGACTCAAACAACGAATCGATACGATCCAACCATGGAATAATAAAGGAAATGATATAATACATCTAAATAATCATCAATCCATCAAAATCCTAAGTTAAATCGGATTAAACGGACGAAATCGAACAAAATACCCAAAATCCCCAAAATTAGATTTCTAGAAAATCAATTCGATTCGCTCGATCAAAGGATGTTATAGGACGGATGATTGATGATATGAACCTCCAAACTTCATGTATATGTTGTTAAACAACATGGCTACAAGATTGGAACACTCCAAGTGCGGAAGAAGATAAGAAGAAGGTGAAAAATGGCAAGAAAAACGTCTGCAGGCCTTATATAGGGGTTGGTGCTGCCGGACACGGCCGTGCCGATCGGCACGGTCGTGTTACGCACTGGCCGACAGGGACTCGACCGTGTCCTCGCTTGACACGGTCGCGCGCGTAGGGCCATCCGATAGCGACCGTCCGAAGCTGATGACTTCGACTCGGCCGTGTCTCGGGACACGGTCGGGCGTGCCGGCGATGCTCGAGCTTATCCGGAAGAGTACGGCACGGGCCGTGTCGGACGACACGGCCGAGTATGGTCGGCAGAAACTTTGGCATTTTCCGGACGAGTACGGCACGGGCCGTGTCGGACGACACGGCCGAGTTCGGCCGGCAGTGATCGGCCAATAACGAGCGGGTAAGCTAAAACGACCATAACTCTCTCGTACGGACTCCGATTGACTCACCGTTTGAACCATTGGAAAACTAACTCGATGCTCTATAATATTGCAAATATTCAGAATTTTTGGAGTTACCAAAAATTAATGGTGACTTTACAAAGTCGAACTCATACTTAGAAAAGTCGTTAAAAAGCACGGAACTCAACAAAACGACACCGAAACGAACTCGGTTGACAAAAAGTGCAGAATTAATTATTCTCGGAATGACAAAACGGTCATGATAGAGTTGTCAAAACGAACTTCCTCCGAAAAAGAAATTTACCGAAATTCGAAATTGCGGATATTACACGGATAATCAATCTAACGCGTGTTCTACGGATCTTAGTACTTGAATCTCCAAAGGTAATATCTCTAGAACCCTATTTTCGATTAATTTGGGGGTTTTGGGATTTTCTTCCGATTCGTTCCGTTTTTTTGGTGGATTCATGGTGTATACGATTAATATTGTTAGTATCTTTAGTTTTCCTACGGATTCATGGATATTTTGTGGATTTTTACGGAATCGAGAGGGTTTGGTTGTGGTCCGCCCTCGTTGTTATTTTTGGTACGAATATACATGAATCGTAGGCGGGTTTCCGGGTGTATTCCATTTCCGTAATCGTCTAGAGTTGGTTGTGATTGTGTTATTCGAATCGTTAGGTTCGATTCCGTTGATTCCTAGTGTTCGTCGGTGATTATCCTTTCCGTTCGTTGTCGTCTTCCTTTTCGATGACATCGGGCGTTTCGTAGCTTCCCAGTTGAGCCGTGTTCGTCGGACTACTTGCGTGCCGATTTCGAGGCAAGTACCTTGTCCATACTATTCTTGTTTTGAGGATATGATAATTGGTGATCGCCTTGGTGTGTTGTTTATTTGTTTGAAATGAGTTTTCAAAACATTTCGGTTCGGCCTCGTTAAAGGCTTTCTTTCAAAATGCGTGTGTGTTTTGTGAACGGCGTGTTTTGGGAATTGATTATGATTCAATTATTTTGAACGTTGAAGGATTTAATGATGATACTCCTCTTGTTTAAAGTTATGGAATCGTGTATTCCGTATTTAATCTTGTTATTGTGTTTTGAAGAGTTTGATAATGGTGTCGAGTTAATGGCCATCTCTAGTGAGTATTCTTAATGAACTTACATTCTTAGCATGTTAGTATTGCATGAGTAACGTGTGTGTGTATGCTCACTGCGGGTTAGATCCGACGGGGTCTCGGTAGGGCTCCACGAAGCTGTGGAACCGCGAGCTTGCTTTTAACCACTGTGGGTTAGATCCGACGGGGTCTCGGCAGGGATCCACGAAGCTGTGGGTCCGCGGTTAATTGTGGTGCATTTTTACAAATGTGATTTGATATTGGCATTTCCGGAAATGAGCGCTTTTGAACGGTTTTCATGATTGCATGCATTGACTAAGTGTGTAAGAGGTAAGTTGTTCGTTGGGCCTACTTGGCTAGGATGGCTCTAGAGTATTTTGTTGTTTGTTTTAAATCCTTTATTTGTGGATTTTGATGTTGGGAGACGAACCTTGTGGTCGTTCTTGTATACTGTGAGTTGATGAGATTGGGGCTAAAATCCCAATGTTTTTGTCAAGATCATTTTACGGATTTGGGGCTAAAATCCCAACGGTTTGGTAAAGGTTATTTTACGAAAAGTAAACTTTTGGGGCGGTGACCCCTTTTGTCTTTTGGATTTTGAAAAGTAGGATTTGATAATCCTAAATTATTTTCTATTAAAACTCTCGATGGCATTCTAAACCGTTTTATAAATTATTCCCATTGATTTTTGATATTTCGATTTTGAAAGGTTTTCTCAAACTCTTGCCTCGGGAAGTACTTTTTGTTTCGTTTGGATCTTTGAGGATTCCTGATTATTGTTATTCGTGGAATGTGAATTGTATGGCTCGTATTTTTGCACTTGTACTTGCACTAGCAAAACAGTGGAGTTTTGCTAACCCCCGAGTATTCGGGGGGTGGATGTCTATTTTTGCATTCAGGTTTTGGAGCATAACACAGGGTCGGCACGAAGGATGATGAAAGATGAACGATACTAATCACACGAGGATCCGTTGATGTCGTATTGGTCTAGTTGTATTTTCTTTCCGCCGCAAGATCTTTTCCCCGTTGTACGGGAGTTTATTGTACTTTGACCCTCGCGTGGTATATGTTGTAATTGAGTTGTATATTTTATTGAAAGACCAAATCGGTCTACTGAGTCATTTAGCCTTGAAGGCATTGTCGAGATGTTAAATGTTGTTACCAGCCTGGTAGATCTTCGAGGAGAGGGTCTACGGCGTGTAATATCCCTGAGTGGATTGGGGGTGTTACATAAATGGTATCGGAGCTTAGGTTGTGAAAACCTAGGCTGTCGGGTCAGTGGTGTCTATTGAGTTTTGTCTCGTCAGATTTAGTCTGACTGAGTCGTGTCGCGACGCATCGTTTGAGTTTGTTGGTCGTGATTAGTATCGTGGGGCGATCATCATCTTCGTGCGACCTGTGGAAGTAACTCTCCCTTCTTTGTGTTGTGCCTCGTGTGACACGAGCTATTTTTATGATTGTTTGTTGAGTGATGGAATCCTTATGTGGATTTTGATTTCACGATATGTATTTAATCGACTCTCGTATTTGATTTATACGAGGAGTGTCGTCGCTTGTGATGTTTTTTTATTGTTGTTTTTGTCCGTTGCTGATGATTTTCGAATCGATTTGCACGTTTTACAAGTTCTCTTGTGGAAGCTTGTGCTTATACATGTTCGACTTGTTCACTAGCCAGTGCGGTAGGGTCTTTAGAGGCCTCGAATGGGGCCAGTGGTTTTGTTCTGAATGTGGTTATTTGACTCTAATATTTTATTCTTATAAGGAGTAGTGTTGCTGGATTGTGCATGTTGAACTGTATTTCTTTTATCCGCTGCGTGAGTTCTTTTGTAATGACTTTCGGTATTTTACCGACCGAGTTTTATTTCGATAACCGCTTCCCTTAACCGAGTTTTTGGCATTATGGCCTTGATCGCGTTGGCGAAATTCTTTTGACGGTATTTAGTATTTTGTAAATGGCTTTCGTGAGTTTTTGAAATGTTACCGTCATCAGCCTTTTTGGCATTTTTGTAAATAGTTTTTAGCACGGGTTCCACGCGGACCCACAGCTATGATGTTCCGTGTGATTACCTGAAATTTTTGGGCATTCTAGCCTTTTTGGCATCGTCCTTTTGGCATTGAATTATTTTCGAAAACTTGGATATCTTAGAAATAAATTTCGAGACATTTTTTTTCAAATGAGTTATTTTCTCGTGGTACATCCAGGTGCCACAATATATTTCAAAATTTTTCTGCCTCGAGGACCAAAATGTTTTGAGACATTTTCAATGTTTTAGAAACACTTTTATTTAGACCCGAGGGTCGAATATTCTGAAAGTTTTCACTAAGAGAAAGTGTCCTCATTTTTATCAAATGCGAAATGGTTCTCCAAAGTCTCGATAACGATGTTTCACGTTTGTACTTTTTGAAAGGTGATACTCAAGATCAATCGGTGTTCTTCTAAATTATTATTAAAATGAGGTTTTCGTTTTTAAAACCTATCCATTCCCGTTTGAGGGCTGGGTATATATGTATGATGTTCGCGTTGTCATTTTGATGTTTGCTCCCGAGTATGACCGAATTGGCGGTGTGAGCGTTGAGTCGTTTTCCACACATTTGTTGGTTAGCCCCTTGTGAGTGGTGGGATGTTGGTGTTGAATATTGTCGCCTCTTGGTGATTTCTGCGTTGTCGCGCATGTGCGAGCTGTTAGAGCTTGGGTTGGTATGGCCGTGTGCATCGGTGATCGTTCCATTATGTGTCGGTTGTTTAATGTCTTGTTACCTTGCTCCTGTTTTTGTGAATTTCGTGGATGAGGTCGGAGGTAATACCCGAACTATTTTGACTTCCGTACCTTCTCTTTCTCCAGTCTATCGATTCGCTCATGTTCGTTGATACTTTATGAACTTGTTCTGTATTTCGGTTTCATCGTCCGAACGAACTGCGATCTTGTTATGGGTCGATCTGGTTATCGCCGTGACTTTTCAGGTTCGGTTCGACTCTTGTGAACCTTGTTCGGGAGTGACATCATCTGGTTCTATTAGTTCTTTTATTCGAAGTGGATCGGATTTGGAACTCTTGTGTTTTCGACTTTGTCGACTCATCATGTTCATTGACATTTTCTGAGCTTGTCCTGCCCCTTGCTTTTGTTGATCGAACGAGGGTGGTATTATTTCGGAATTACTCGTTCGTCGTTGTGACCTTTCAATCGTTGTTCCCTTTCCTGTGGATCTTATGCGAGTGTGCATCTTGTTGTTTTCACCGGATCATGTTTTGTCTCGAGTCGAGATGTGAACCTCGGAGTTGTCGGTTGAACCTTATTGTTCTTCTTGATCCGAACATGATCGTTCGATTTTTGTTGTCTCGATCTTTGTGGTTCGATCGTTTGATTGTTCGGTTTTTGTTGATCTCGTTTCGTGATTGTTGAACATTCAGACTCCTTCGAAATTTCCTTAAGTTCGGGAAATTAGTCTCGTTTTCGATCTTCCAACCCTTGGGCGGTGGAATTCCGTATTTGTTCAGCGTGTGGCTCATGTTTTGATTGATATACCGTTGGGTTGGTCAATCGTATTGATTTTCGTTGGTTGTGTTTTGTGATTGTTCGGATAATCGACTTGATTGTATTATCCGCTTGATGACACTTGTCACTTGTTGATTTTATTATGTCTCTACCGGTGGCATTGTGTTGGTCGCCCCTGGAGCGTGTTTTCACGCCGTTTATTCCTTTGCGTTGTTTGTAACGTTTACCGATGGGCGTAAGTTACGCATTTCTTGTGTATCTCGTTGAGTTTTCTGGCGGGGATATTGCTTCTCCTACTTGTTTTATGTTTCGGACGAAACTTCTTTTAAGGAGGGTAGAATGTAATATCCGCAATTTCAATTACGGTAATTTTCTTTTTGGTGTATTTCTCGATCGAAGTGACCTCGTGTACCTTTCGGTGTCCTTCCCACAACCGTTGAACCGTATTCTCGTTATTGTTGTGCGGAACCGCCGTTTCGGGTTGCCGTGGATCCATTTCGTGTTATTGGTTCCCAAATATTGATTCCTATCGCTTTTATTCTCTTCCGGATCATTTTTATCATTTTGGGACCCGGGAGGTGTGGGCCGCAAGACAAGGTGTGTGCGCCGCGCACACAAATTTCTCCATCGATGGTCGAGCAATCAGACTGTGGTGCCGAGGCACACCCATCCGATGCCGCGCACGGTGCCGAAGCCGCGGCACACACGTCCCGTGCCGCGGCACACCTGCAGTGACACTGCGACCAAAACCCGATCAGACGGTGCCGCGACACGCAGCCGTGCCGCGCACACCTTGCCGAAACACAGGAGTAAATTTTTGGCTCGTGCCGCGCACACTTCGGCCGCCGCGCACACAAAGCGGTCAATCGTGCAATCTCGCCCTTATTAGACGAGATCGCCGCCCTCTCCTTCATTTCACTGCGCGAGAGAGAGAGAGACCCAGGAGGAGAACTTCTCAAGCATTCTTCATCCGGGGGTCGATTTTCATCATTTCCCTTCGGTTGTGAGGCTCGTATAATCAATCTAACGCGTGTTCTACGGATCTTAGTACTTGAATCTCCAAAGGTAATATCTCTAGAACCCTATTTTCGATTAATTTGGGGGTTTTGGGATTTTCTTCCGATTCGTTCCGTTTTGTTGGTGGATTCATGGTGTATACGATTAATATTGTTAGTATCTTTAGTTTTCCTACGGATTCATGGATATTTTGTGGATTTTTACGGAATCGAGAGGGTTTGGTTGTGGTCCGCCCTCGTTGTTATTTTTGGTACGAATATACATGAATCGTAGGCGGGTTTCCGGGTGTATTCCATTTCCGTAATCGTCTAGAGTTGGTTGTGATTGTGTTATTCGAATCGTTAGGTTCGATTCCGTTGATTCCTAGTGTTCGTCGGTGATTATCCTTTCCGTTCGTTGTCGTCTTCCTTTTCGATGACATCGGGCGTTTCGTAGCTTCCCAGTTGAGCCGTGTTCGTCGGACTACTTGCGTGCCGATTTCGAGGCAAGTACCTTGTCCATACTATTCTTGTTTTGAGGATATGATAATTGGTGATCGCCTTGGTGTGTTGTTTATTTGTTTGAAATGAGTTTTCAAAAGATTTCGGTTCGGCTTCGTTAAAGGCTTTCTTTCAAAATGCGTGTGTGTTTTGTGAACGGCGTGTTTTGGGAATTGATTATGATTCAATTATTTTGAACGTTGAAGGATTTAATGATGATACTCTTCTTGTTTAAAGTTATGGAATCGTGTATTCTGTATTTAATCTTGTTATTGTGTTTTGAAGAGTTTGATAATGGTGTCGAGTTAATGGCCATCTCTAGTGAGTATTCTTAATGAACTTACATTCTTAGCATGTTAGTATTGCATGAGTAACGTGTGTGTGTGTATGCTCACTGCGGGTTAGATCCGACGGGGTCTCGGTAGGGCTCCACGAAGCTGTGGAACCGCGAGCTTGCTTTTAACCACTGTGGGTTAGATCCGACGGGGTCTCGGCAGGGATCCACGAAGCTGTGGGTCCGCGGTTAATTGTGGTGCATTTTTACAAATGTGATTTGATATTGGCATTTCCGGAAATGAGCGCTTTTGAACGGTTTTCATGATTGCATGCATTGACTAAGCGTGTAAGAGGTAAGTTGTTCGTTGGGCCTACTTGGCTAGGATGGCTCTAGAGTATTTTGTTGTTTGTTTTAAATCCTTTATTTGTGGATTTTGATGTTGGGAGACGAACCTTGTGGTCGTTCTTGTATACTGTGAGTTGATGAGATTGGGGCTAAAATCCCAACGTTTTTGTAAAGATCATTTTACGGATTTGGGGCTAAAATCCCAACGGTTTGGTAAAGGTTATTTTACGGAAAGTAAACTTTTGGGGCGGTGACCCCTTTTGTCTTTTGGATTTTGAAAAGTAGGATTTGATAATCCTAAATTATTTTCTATTAAAACTCTCGATGGCATTCTAAACCGTTTTATAAATTATTCCCATTGATTTATGATATTTCGATTTTGAAAGGTTTTCTCAAACTCTTGCCTCGGGAAGTACTTTTCGTTTCGTTTGGATCTTTGAGGATTCCTGATTATTGTTATTCGTGGAATGTGAATTGTATGGCTCGTATTTTTGCACTTGTACTTGCACTAGCAAAACAGTGGAGTTTTGCTAACCCCCGAGTATTCGGGGGGTGGATGTCTATTTTTGCATTCAGGTTTTGGAGCATAACACAGGGTCGGCACGAAGGATGATGAAAGATGAACGATACTAATCACACGAGGATCCGTTGATGTCGTATTGGTCTAGTTGTATTTTCTTTTCCGCTGCAGTATCTTTTCCCCGTTGTACGGGAGTTTATTGTACTTTGACCCCTGCGTGGGTATATGTTGTAATTGAGTTGTATATTTTATTGAAAGACCAAATCGGTCTACTGAGTCATTTAGCCTTGAAGGCATTGTCGAGATGTTAAATGTTGTTACCACTGGTAGATCTTCGAGGAGAGGGTCTACGGCGTGTAATATCCCCGAGTGGATTGGGGTGTTACATAAATGGTATCAGAGCTTAGGTTGTGAAAACCTAGGCTGTCGGGTCAGTGGTGTCTATTGAGTTTTGTCTCGTCGGATTTAGTCTGACTGAGTCGTGTCGCGACGCGTCGTTTGAGTTTGTTGGTCGTGATTAGTATCGTGGGGCGATCATCATCTTCGTGCGACCTGTGGAAGTAAGTCTCCCTTCTTTGTGTTGTGCCTCGTGTGACACGAGCTATTTTTATGATTGTTTGTTGAGTGATGGAATCCTTATGTAGATTTTGATTTCACGATATGTATTTAATCGACTCTCGTATTTGATTTATACGAGGAGTGTCGTCGCTTGTGATGTTTTTTTATTGTTGTTTTTGTCCGTTGCTGATGATTTTCGAATCGATTTGCACGTTTTACAAGTTCTCTTGTGGAAGCTTGTGCTTATACACGTTCGACTTGTTCACTAGCCAGTGCGGTAGGGTCTTTAGAGGCCTCGAATGGGGCCAGTGGTTTTGTTCTGAATGTGGTTATTTGACTCTAATATTTTATTCTTATGAGGAGTAGTGTTCTTTGGATTGTGCATGTCAATCGTATTTCTTTTATCCATTGCGTGAGTTCTTTTGTAATGACTTTCGGTATTTTACCGACCGAGTTTTATTTCGATAACCGCTTCCCTTAACCGAGTTTTTGGCATTATGGCCTTGATCGCGTTGGCGAAATTCTTTTGACGGTATTTAGTATTTTGTAAATGGCTTTCGTGAGTTTTTGAAATGTTACCGTCATCAGCCTTTTTGGCATTTTTGTAAATAGTTTTTAGCCTGGGGTTCCGACGCGGGACCCACAGCGCTATGATGTTCCGTGTGATTACCTGAAATTTTTGGGCATTCTAGCCTTTTTGGCATCGTCCTTTTGGCATTGAATTATTTTCGAAAACTTGGATATCTTAGAAATAAATTTCGAGACATTTTTTTCAAATGAGTTATTTTCTCGTGGTACATCCAGTGCCACAATATATTTCAAAATTTTTACTCGAGGACCAAAATATTTTGAGATATTTTCAATGTTTTAGAAACACTTTTATTTAGACAGGGTCGAATATTACGAAAGTTTTCTCTAAGAGAAAGTGTCCTCATTTTTATCAAATGAGAAATGGTTCTCCAAAGTCTCGATAACGATGTTTCACGTTTGTACTTTTTGAAAGGTGATACTCAAGATCAATCGGTGTTCTTCTAAATTATTATTAAAATGAGGTTTTCGTTTTTAAAACCTATCCATTCCCGTTTGAGGGTATATATGTATGATGTTCGCGTTGTCATTTTGATGTTTGCTCCCGAGTATGACCGAATTGGCGGTGTGAGCGTTGAGTCGTTTTCCACACATTTGTTGTGTTAGCCCCTTGTGAGAGGTGGGATGTTGGTGTTGAATATTGTCGCCTAGTGGTGATTTCTGCGTTGTCGCGCATGTGCGAGCTGTTAGAGCTTGGGTTGGTATGGCCGTGTGCATCGGTGATCGTTCCATTATGTGTCGGTTGTTTAATGTCTTGTTACCTTGCTCCTGTTTTTGTGAATTTTGTGGATGAGGTCGGAGGTAATACCCGAACTATTTTGACTTCCGTACCTTCTCTTTCTCCAGTCTATCGATTCGCTCATGTTCGTTGATACTTTATGAACTTGTTCTGTATTTCGGTTTCATCGTCCGAAAGAACTGCGATCTTGTTATGGGTCGATCTGGTTATCGCCGTGACTTTTCGGGTTCGGTTCGACTCTTGTGAACCTTGTTCGGGAGTGACATCATCTGGTTCTATTAGTTCTTTTATTCGAAGTGGATCGGATTTGGAACTCTTGTGTTTTCGACTTTGTCGACTCATCATGTTCATTGACATTTTCTGAGCTTGTCCCGCCTTGCTTTTGTTGATCGAACGAGGGTGGTATTATTTCGGAATTACTCGCTCGTCGTTGTGACCTTTCAATCGTTGTTCCCTTTCTGTGGATCTTATGCAGTGTGCATCTTGTTGTTTTCACCGGATCATGTTTTGTCTCGAGTCGAGATGTGAACCTCGGAGTTGTCGGTTGAACCTTATTGTTCTTCGTGATCCGAACATGATCGTTCGATTTTTGTTGTCTCGATCTTTGTGGTTCGATCGTTTGATTGTTCGGTTTTTGTTGATCTCGTTTCGTGATTGTTGAACATTCAGACTCCTTCGAAATTTCCTTAAGTTCGGGAAATTAGTCTCGTTTTCGATCTTCCAACCCTTGGGCGGTGGAATTCCGTATTTGTTCAGCGTGTGGCTCATGTTTTGATTGATATACCGTTGGGTTGGTCAATCGTATTGATTTTCGTTGGTTGTGTTTTGTGATTGTTCGGATAATCGACTTGATTGTATTATCTGTTTGATGACACTTGTCACTTGTTGATTTTATTATGTCTCTACCGGTGGCATTGTGTTGGTCGTCCTGGAGCGTGTTTTCACGCCGTTTATTCCTTTGCGTTGTTTGTAACGTTTCGCCGATGGGCGTAAGTTACGCATTTCTTGTGTATCTCGTTGAGTTTTCCTGGCGGGGATATTGCTTCTCCCTACTTGTTTTATGTTTCGGGACGAAACTTCTTTTAAGGAGGGTAGAATGTAATATCCGCAATTTCGAATTACGGTAATTTTCTTTTTTTGGTGTATTTCTCGATCGAAGTGACCCTCGTGTACCTTTCAGTGTGTCCTTCCTGTCAACTGTTGAACTGTATTCTCGTTATTGTTGTGCGGAACCGCCGTTTCGGGGTTGCCGTGGATCCATTTCGTGTTATTGGTTCCCAAATATTGATTCCTATCGTTTTATTCTCTTTCCGGATCATTTTTATCATTTTGGGACCCAGAAGGGGTGTGGGCCGCGGCACAAGGTGTGTGCGCCGCGGCACACAAATTTCTCCAGTCGATGGTCGAGCAAAGCATCGTGTGCCGAGGCACACCCATCGATGCCGCGGCACGATGCCGAAGTCGAGCCGCGGCACACACGTCCGTGCGCGGCACACCCGTGTGACACTGTGACCAAAACCCGATCAGACGGTGCCGCGACACGCAGCCGTGCCGCGGCACACTGTCGAAACCTGGGAGTAAATTTTTGGCCTGTGCCGCGGCACACTTCGGCTGTGCCGCGGCACACAAAGCGGTCAACTGTGCAATCTCGTCCTTATTAGACGAGATCGGCCGTCCTCTCCTTCATTTCACCTGCGCGAGAGAGAGAGAGACCCAGGAGGGGAGAACTTCTCAAGCATTCTTCATCCGGGGGTCGATTTTCATCATTTCCCTTCGGTTGTGAGGCTCGTATAATCAATCTAACGCGTGTTCTACGGATCTTAGTACTTGAATCTCCAAAGGTAATATCTCTAGAACCCTATTTTCGATTAATTTGGGGGTTTTGGGATTTTCTTCCGATTCGTTCCGTTTTGTTGGTGGATTCATGGTGTATACGATTAATATTGTTAGTATCTTTAGTTTTCCTACGGATTCATGGATATTTTGTGGATTTTTACGGAATCGAGAGGGTTTGGTTGTGGTCCGCCCTCGTTGTTATTTTTGGTACGAATATACATGAATCGTAGGCGGGTTTCCGGGTGTATTCCATTTCCGTAATCGTCTAGAGTTGGTTGTGATTGTGTTATTCGAATCGTTAGGTTCGATTCCGTTGATTCCTAGTGTTCGTCGGTGATTATCCTTTCCGTTCGTTGTCGTCTTCCTTTTCGATGACATCGGGCGTTTCGTAGCTTCCCAGTTGAGCCGTGTTCGTCGGACTACTTGCGTGCCGATTTCGAGGCAAGTACCTTGTCCATACTATTCTTGTTTTGAGGATATGATAATTGGTGATCGCCTTGGTGTGTTGTTTATTTGTTTGAAATGAGTTTTCAAAAGATTTCGGTTCGGCCTCGTTAAGGGCTTTCTTTCAAAATGCGTGTGTGTTTTGTGAACGGCGTGTTTTGGGAATTGATTATGATTCAATTATTTTGAACGTTGAAGGATTTAATGATGATACTCCTCTTGTTTAAAGTTATGGAATCGTGTATTCCGTATTTAATCTTGTTATTGTGTTTTGAAGAGTTTGATAATGGTGTCGAGTTAATGGCCATCTCTAGTGAGTATTCTTAATGAACTTACATTCTTAGCATGTTAGTATTGCATGAGTAACGTGTGTGTGTGTATGCTCACTGCGGGTTAGATCCGACGGGGTCTCGGTAGGGCTCCACGAAGCTGTGGAACCGCGAGCTTGCTTTTAACCACTGTGGGTTAGATCCGACGGGGTCTCGGCAGGGATCCACGAAGCTGTGGGTCCGCGGTTAATTGTGGTGCATTTTTACAAATGTGATTTGATATTGGCATTTCCGGAAATGAGCGCTTTTGAACGGTTTTCATGATTGCATGCATTGACTAAGTGTGTAAGAGGTAAGTTGTTCGTTGGGCCTACTTGGCTAAGATGGCTCTAGAGTATTTTGTTGTTTGTTTTAAATCCTTTATTTGTGGATTTTGATGTTGGGAGACGAACCTTGTGGTCGTTCTTGTATACTGTGAGTTGATGAGATTGGGGCTAAAATCCCAACGTTTTTGTAAAGATCATTTTACGGATTTGGGGCTAAAATCCCAACGGTTTGGTAAAGGTTATTTTACGGAAAGTAAACTTTTGGGGCGGTGACCCCTTTTGTCTTTTGGATTTTGAAAAGTAGGATTTGATAATCCTAAATTATTTTCTATTAAAACTCTCGATGGCATTCTAAACCGTTTTATAAATTATTCCCATTGATTTATGATATTTCGATTTTGAAAGGTTTTCTCAAACTCTTGCCTCGGGAAGTACTTTTCGTTTCGTTTGGATCTTTGAGGATTCCTGATTATTGTTATTCGTGGAATGTGAATTGTATGGCTCGTATTTTTGCACTTGTACTTGCACTAGCAAAACAGTGGAGTTTGCTAACCCCGAGTATTCGGGGTGGATGTCTATTTTGCATTCGGGTTTTGGAGCATAACACGAGTCGGCACGAAGGATGATGAAAGATGAACGATACTAATCACACGAGGATCCGTTGAGGTCGTATTGGGCTAGGTGTATTTTCTGTACCGCTGCAGTATCTTTTCCCCGTTGTACGGGAGGTTATTGTACTTTGACCCCGGCGTGGGTATCTGTTGGAATTGAGTTGTATATTTTATTGAAAGACCAAATCGGTCTCATCGAGTCATTTAGCCTTGAAGGCATTGTCGAGATGTTAAATGTTGTTACCAGCCTGGTAGATCTTCGAGGAGAGGGTCTACGGCGTGTAATATCCCTGAGTGGATTGGGGGTGTTACATAAATGGTATCGGAGCTTAGGTTGTGAAAACCTAGGCTGTCGGGTCAGTGGTGTCTATTGAGTTTTGTCTCGTCGGATTTAGTCTGACTGAGTCGTGTCGCGACGCGTCGTTTGAGTTTGTTGGTCGTGATTAGTATCGTGGGGCGATCATCATCTTCGTGCGACCTGTGGAAGTAAGTCTCCCTTCTTTGTGTTGTGCCTCGTGTGACACGAGCTATTTTTATGATTGTTTGTTGAGTGATGGAATCCTTATGTAGATTTTGATTTCACGATATGTATTTAATCGACTCTCATATTTGATTTATACGAGGAGTGTCGTCGCTTGTGATGTTTTTTTATTGTTGTTTTTGTCCGTTGCTGATGATTTTCGAATCGATTTGCACGTTTTACAAGTTCTCTTGTGGAAGCTTGTGCTTATACACGTTCGACTTGTTCACTAGCCAGTGTGGTAGGGTCTTTAGAGGCCTCGAATGGGGCCAGTGGTTTTGTTCTGAATGTGGTTATTTGACTCTAATATTTTATTCTTATGAGGAGTAGTGTTGCTGGATTGTGCATGTTGAACTGTATTTCTTTTATCCGCTGCGTGAGTTCTTTTGTAATGACTTTCGGTATTTTACCGACCGAGTTTTATTTCGATAACCGCTTCCCTTAACCGAGTTTTTGGCATTATGGCCTTGATCGCGTTGGCGAAATTCTTTTGACGGTATTTAGTATTTTGTAAATGGCTTTCGTGAGTTTTGAAATGTTACCGCCATCACCTTTTTGGCATTTTTGTAAATGGTTTTTAGCCTGGGTTCCGATCTGGGACCCACGGCGCTATGATGTTCCGTGTGATTACCTGAAATTTTTGGGCATTCTAGCCTTTTTGGCATCGTCCTTTTGGCATTGAATTATTTTCGAAAACTTGGATATCTTAGAAATAAATTTCGAGACATTTTTTTTCAAATGAGTTATTTTCTCGTGGTACATCCAGGTGCCACAATATATTTCAAAATTTTTCTGCCTCGAGGACCAAAATATTTTGGGATATTTTCAATGTTTTAGAAACACTTTTATTTAGACCCGAGGGTCGAATATTCTGAAAGTTTTCACTAAGAGAAAGTGTCCTCATTTTTATCAAATGAGAAATGGTTCTCCAAAGTCTCGATAACGATGTTTCACGTTTGTACTTTTTGAAAGGTGATACTCAAGATCAATCGGTGTTCTTCTAAATTATTATTAAAATGAGGTTTTCGTTTTTAAAACCTATCCATTCCCGTTTGAGGGCTGGGTATATATGTATGATGTTCGCGTTGTCATTTTGATGTTTGCTCCCGAGTATGACCGAATTGGCGGTGTGAGCGTTGAGTCGTTTTCCACACATTTGTTGTGTTAGCCCCTTGTGAGAGGTGGGATGTTGGTATTGAATATTGTCGCCTAGTGGTGATTTCTGCGTTGTCGCGCATGTGCGAGCTGTTAGAGCTTGGGTTGGTATGGCCGTGTGCATCGGTGATCGTTCCATTATGTGTCGGTTGTTTAATGTCTTGTTACCTTGCTCCTGTTTTTGTGAATTTTGTGGATGAGGTCGGAGGTAATACCCGAACTATTTTGACTTCCGTACCTTCTTTTTCTCCAGTCTATCGATTCGCTCATGTTCGTTGATACTTTATGAACTTGTTCTGTATTTCGGTTTCATCGTCCGAACGAACTGCGATCTTGTTATGGGTCGATCTGGTTATCGCCGTGACTTTTCGGGTTCGGTTCGACTCTTGTGAACCTTGTTCGGGAGTGACATCATCTGGTTCTATTAGTTCTTTTATTCGAAGTGGATCGGATTTGGAACTCTTGTGTTTTCGACATTGTCGACTCATCATGTTCATTGACATTTTCTGAGCTTGTCCTGCCCCTTGCTTTTGTTGATCGAACGAGGGTGGTATTATTTCGGAATTACTCGTTCGTCGTTGTGACCTTTCAATCGTTGTTCCCTTTCCTGTGGATCTTATGCGAGTGTGCATCTTGTTGTTTTCACCGGATCATGTTTTATCTCGAGTCGAGATGTGAACCTCGGAGTTGTCGGTTGAACCTTATTGTTCTTCGTGATCCGAACATGATCGTTCGATTTTTGTTGTCTCGATCTTTGTGGTTCGATCGTTTGATTGTTCGGTTTTTGTTGATCTCGTTTCGTGATTGTTGAACATTCAGACTCCTTCGAAATTTCCTTAAGTTCGGGAAATTAGTCTCGTTTTCGATCTTCCAACCCTTGGGCGGTGGAATTCCGTATTTGTTCAGCGTTTGGCTCATGTTTTGATTGATATACCGTTGGGTTGGTCAATCGTATTGATTTTTGTTGGTTGTGTTTTGTGATTGTTCGGATAATCGACTTGATTGTATTATCTGTTTGATGACACTTGTCACTTGTTGATTTTATTATGTCTCTACCGGTGGCATTGTGTTGGTCGTCCTGGAGCGTGTTTTCACGCCGTTTATTCCTTTGCGTTGTTTGTAACGTTTCGCCGATGGGCGTAAGTTACGCATTTCTTGTGTATCTCGTTGAGTTTTCCTGGCGGGGATATTGCTTCTCCCTACTTGTTTTAAGTTTCGGGACGAAACTTCTTTTAAGGAGGGTAGAATGTAATATCCGCAATTTCGAATTACGGTAATTTTCTTTTTTTGGTGTATTTCTCGATCGAAGTGACCCTCGTGTACCTTTCAGTGTGTCCTTCCTGTCAACTGTTGAACTGTATTCTCGTTATTGTTGTGCGGAACCGCCGTTTCGGGGTTGCCGTGGATCCATTTCGTGTTATTGGTTCCCAAATATTGATTCCTATCGTTTTATTCTCTTTCCGGATCATTTTTATCATTTTGGGACCCAGAAGGGGTGTGGGCCGCGGCACAAGGTGTGTGCGCCGCGGCACACAAATTTCTCCAGTCGATGGTCGAGCAAACTGTACTGTGTGCCGAGGCACACCCATCCGGTGCCGCGGCACAGTGCCGAGTCAGTTCCGCGGCACACACGTCCGGTGCCGCGGCACACCCGTGTGACACCTGCGACCAAAACCCGACTGTACCGGGTGCCGCGGCTGCAGCGGCACACTCGCCGAAACACCGGGAGTAAATTTTTGGCTTATGCCGCGGCACACAAAGCGGTCAACTGTGCAATCTCGTCCTTATTAGACGAGATCGGCCGTCCTCTCCTTCATTTCACGTGCGCGAGAGAGAGAGAGACCCAGGAGGGGAGAACTTCTCAAGCATTCTTCATCCGGGGGTCGATTTTCATCATTTCCCTTCGGTTGTGAGGCTCGTATAATCAATCTAACGCGTGTTCTACGGATCTTAGTACTTGAATCTCCAAAGGTAATATCTCTAGAACCCTATTTTCGATTAATTTGGGGGTTTTGGGATTTTCTTCCGATTCGTTCCGTTTTGTTGGTGGATTCATGGTGTATACGATTAATATTGTTAGTATCTTTAGTTTTCCTACGGATTCATGGATATTTTGTGGATTTTTACGGAATCGAGAGGGTTTGGTTGTGGTCCGCCCTCGTTGTTATTTTTGGTACGAATATACATGAATCGTAGGCGGGTTTCCGGGTGTATTCCATTTCCGTAATCGTCTAGAGTTGGTTGTGATTGTGTTATTCGAATCGTTAGGTTCGATTCCGTTGATTCCTAGTGTTCGTCGGTGATTATCCTTTCCGTTCGTTGTCGTCTTCCTTTTCGATGACATCGGGCGTTTCGTAGCTTCCCAGTTGAGCCGTGTTCGTCGGACTACTTGCGTGCCGATTTCGAGGCAAGTACCTTGTCCATACTATTCTTGTTTTGAGGATATGATAATTGGTGATCGCCTTGGTGTGTTGTTTATTTGTTTGAAATGAGTTGTCAAAAGATTTCGGTTCGGCCTCGTTAAAGGCTTTCTTTCAAAATGCGTGTGTGTTTTGTGAACGGCGTGTTTTGGGAATTGATTATGATTCAATTATTTTGAACGTTGAAGGATTTAATGATGATACTCCTCTTGTTTAAAGTTATGGAATCGTGTATTCCGTATTTAATCTTGTTATTGTGTTTTGAAGAGTTTGATAATGGTGTCGAGTTAATGGCCATCTCTAGTGAGTATTCTTAATGAACTTACATTCTTAGCATGTTAGTATTGCATGAGTAACGTGTGTGTGTGTATGCTCACTGCGGGTTAGATCCGACGGGGTCTCGGTAGGGCTCCACGAAGCTGTGGAACCGCGAGCTTGCTTTTAACCACTGTGGGTTAGATCCGACGGGGTCTCGGCAGGGATCCACGAAGTTGTGGGTCCGCGGTTAATTGTGGTGCATTTTTACAAATGTGATTTGATATTGGCATTTCCGGAAATGAGCGCTTTTGAACGGTTTTCATGATTGCATGCATTGACTAAGTGTGTAAGAGGTAAGTTGTTCGTTGGGCCTACTTGGCTAGGATGGCTCTAGAGCATTTTGTTGTTTGTTTTAAATCCTTTATTTGTGGATTTTGATGTTGGGAGACGAACCTTGTGGTCGTTCTTGTATACTGTGAGTTGATGAGATTGGGGCTAAAATCCCAACGTTTTTGTAAAGATCATTTTACGGATTTGGGGCTAAAATCCCAACGGTTTGGTAAAGGTTATTTTACGGAAAGTAAACTTTTGGGGCGGTGACCCCTTTTGTCTTTTGGATTTTGAAAAGTAGGATTTGATAATCCCAAATTATTTTCTATTAAAACTCTCGATGGCATTCTAAACCGTTTTATAAATTATTCCCATTGATTTATGATATTTCGATTTTGAAAGGTTTTCTCAAACTCTTGCCTCGGGAAGTACTTTTCGTTTCGTTTGGATCTTTGAGGATTCCCGATTATTGTTATTCGTGGAATGTGAATTGTATGGCTCGTATTTTTCACTTGTACTTGCACTAGCAAAACGGTGGAGTTTGCTAACCCCGAGTATTCGGGGGTGGATGTCTATTTTTGCATTCAGGTTTTGGAGCATAACACAGGGTCGGCACGAAGGATGATGAAAGATGAACGATACTAATCACACGAGGATCCGTTGATGTCGTATTGGTCTAGTTGTATTTTCTTTTCCGCTGCAGTATCTTTTCCCCGTTGTACGGGAGTTTATTGTACTTTGACCCCTGCGTGGGTATATGTTGTAATTGAGTTGTATATTTTATTGAAAGACCAAATCGGTCTACTGAGTCATTTAGCCTTGAAGGCATTGTCGAGATGTTAAATGTTGTTACCAGCCTGGTAGATCTTCGAGGAGAGGGTCTACGGCGTGTAATACCCCTGAGTGGATTGGGGGTGTTACAACTTTGTACTCTCATCTGTCTTCAGGTAGCTTTCATTAGCGTGCGCTAACCTTTATCCCTAGCGTGCGCTAGCAGTTCAGTTTAAATGACTTTTTGTGTCTTCGACTCCTTCGTTGATTTGTTTTGCTTTTTGTAGTTTTGCTTACTTTAACAACTAATCATCAAAACTCGATTATTTGGAATAAAATATTCCAACACACCCGAGTATTCATCACATCGTAGATGGCCATGGGGTGATACCCTATATCGAGACAGTGTTCTGAGCCCAAGAGGCTGAGGCTAGCCATAATCTAGATCAACAACAGCCTATGAAGCTTAATACCATTAAGAAGCAATTGAATGGGAACCAAAATAAGGTTGTGGCTTCTAATAAGCAAGCAAAGGTTGATCAAAGGTTAGGACCTAAACCTCAAACCAGTAAGCCGGAGTGCTCGAAGTGTGGTAAGAACCATGGCAGGGAGTGCCTGTACGGTAAAGATGTCTGCTATAGATGTAAGGATCCAGGGCCTTCATCTTCGAATTGTCATCTCCAAAAGGCCAAAGGTCAAAGTTCTGTAGGAAAAGCTCGCATCTATACTTTGACCGAAAGGGGCACAGATGAGAATTCTGGCACGGTGTCAGGCATGTTGACTGTATCTAATTTACCCTCTCTCACATTGTTTGACACTGGTGCCACACACTCCTTTATGTCTGCAAAATTTTATCATGCCATTGGTCATAGAAGCGTTTAAACTGTTGAATCTCTGGAGGTTAGCTTACCTCAGGAAATACGATACTCACTAATATAATGATTGACGATAATATTGAGATAGGAGGAAGAGAATTTGACGATAGCCTGTATTTGATTAACTCGATAGATTTTGACGTGATCCTTGATATGGACTGGCTCAATAGACATGATGCTGATATAAGGTGCCGTGATAAGAAGGTGACATTGAGGTGTTCTGAAGGCAAGTCGATCACCTTTTATGGTACTAAGAGTAGGATAGTACCAAGAGTAATCACATCCCTGAATGCTGAGAAGTCTAAGGAAGGAGAAATGTCAGGGTTACTTGGTGAGTTTGATCGACACTTGTACTAATGAGGTGTCCCCTACAAATGTACCTATAGTATGGGAGTTTTTATGTGCTTCCAGAAGATTTTCTGGGAGTCCCACCTGATCGGCAAGTGGAGTTTAGTATTGATTTGGTCCCCGGGTGGCCCCGGCATCCAGAGCGCCACATAGAATGGCTCCGAAGGAACTTCAAGAATTGAAAGTCCAAATTTAGTGTTGTTTGTAAGGAAGAAAGATGGGTCACTTTGGATTTGTATTGATTACATGGAGGTGAATTGACTCACGGTAAAGAACAAATACCCATTACTAAGGATCGAGGATCTGTTCGATCAATTAAGGTGATCCAGAACCTTTTCGAAGATCGATTTGCGGTCGGGGTACCATCAACTGAAGATTAGGGAGTGTGACATTCCCAAGATGGCTTTCAGGACCCGTTATGGGCATTTTGAATTTGTAATGATGCCATTTGGTCTGAGTAATACACATGCAGTGTTTGTGGATTTAATGAACAGGGTGTTCCAGCCTTACTTGGACAAGTTCGTGATCATCTTCATAGATGACATATTGGTGTATTCTAAGGACAAGGAACAACACCAAGAGCATTTGAGGGTTACATCGCAAGTAGAAGTTGTATGCCAAGTTCAAGAAATGTGAGTTTTGGTTAAACAGAGTTGGATTCCTTGGACATGTGGTGACTTCTAAAGGAATTGAGGTAGATCCTGACAATGTTGTAGTAGTGAGTAGTTGGGGAGTACCCGAGAATGTAAGTGAAGTTCGCAGCTTTCTGAGCTTAGCTAGCTATTATATAAGATTTATCGAAAGATTTTCGAAAATCGCCACTCCTATGACCCAGTTAATAAGTAGAAGGTGTGAGGTTTGAATGGAGTGAGAGGTGCGAGGAAAGTTTTCGAGAGTTGAATAGGAGACTAACCTCGGCACCAGTATTAACAATTGCTGATTCGATGGAAGACTTTGTTATATATAGTGATGCCTCAAAGCAGGGGTTGGGTTGTGTTCTGATGCAACATGGTAAAGTAGTAGCATATGCATCATGACAACCTAAACCGCATGAGTTGAACTATTTGACGCATAATCTGGAGTTGGCTACTGTAGTACATGCGTTGGAGATTTGGCATCACTATCTCTACGGAGGGAAGTGTGAGATATACACAGACTATAAAATTCTGAAGTATCTTTACACACAGAAGGATCTTAACATGAGGCAAAGGAGATGGTTAGAATTGGTGAAGGACTATGATTGTACTATTTATTACCATATGGGTAGGGCTAATTGTTGGGATTCGGTGCCTAAAACGAAGGCCCAGCGGAAGCGGTAAAACGAAAATTAATTCGATCCGAATCCCTACGAGGATCGATCGAGCTACGTATATACGAATATCAAAAACGAAAAGCAAGAGTCGTAAGAAACTAACCCTCGAAGTCCGTTGATTAAATGGAAACCTTCTCTTGAGCTATTCCCCAAGCTTTAGTTTGATCTCTACGAGTTCAATCCACTCCAAGCCCTTGAACGATCCAACGCCGAAAACACCGCGTCTCTACTTGCCACGCGCCGGAAAAACGACCGGAACAACAACACTTGATTAACCTCTAAGGTTACGGCTAGAATCAAGTGGTGAAGCTTTTGTTATTACACTCTAAGTGTATAATATATCTCTCTTAATGTATCTTGAATTTTCTCCAAGAAAACTCAAGAATCAAAGTGAAGAAGAAGATCAAGATGAAGACTTGAGAAAATGATTTTCTCTCTCTATCTCTCTAAGCTCACTACTGAATGGAGATTTTTCAAGTGAGAGTTTGTCTCCACTTATATTCTTATTCAACCCCATGATCTCCTACTTTAGACAATATCACCAAGGTGTGATATTTGTCCCCTTGTCTTGGTCACTAGTCCACCATCCTAGAAAGTGTAGACCAAGACAATGTAAGGAGTAGGTGATGGGGTGGCCATCTAGAAGGAATCGGATGAGTTCGATTCGTTTCGGACTCAGTGAGTCCAAACAGATAAACTCCTATTCCGCTCCGATGTATTTGTGTCGATTAATTAATCCAATCAATTAATCACATTAAATACATAATAATATAATTAATTTCTCCAAGAAATAATTATATTCACGAATTAAATTAATCACCCAAGAATTTATTTAATCCATTAGGCCGTAAATCAATTTATCCAATAAATCGATTTAGACATCCAATGTCCCAAATTAGATATCCAATATCTAATATTTATAATGAGAGATTAAGCTCGATTCATTCCGTCGTCAATCCTAATGCGCGACTCGGTAGGTCCGTCTCGATCAAGAATGGGAGGAACCAAAGAGTAGTAGCACCACCTAGCCAGCTGGCGGCTACACTGCTTTAACCGAGAACGAATGATTTGGATCATTCAAGAACCATTCTGTCGTGAATACCAAGAACGTATAAACCCTTCTTTCAAATGTCCCGATCAAGTTTTAGGGTCACGGTCAGTCAAACCCTATCAGTACTTGACGCTATGCATGCGTTAATGCAAATCGAGATCATCGAGCCGTGTATCTAATACAATGGCTCCAATGCTTTGGCCAAAGACTTATGATCTCATCGCTAATAACCGCATAGGACATATAACCCGCTCACTAACGGGAGAAAGAATTCTATCTTGGTATTGATAGGACTCGCTACTTGCCGTCAAGATGCACGTCGAGTTGACCCCGCCTTAGGTTTACGGTCGAACTACTCTAATGAAAATCTTGACGTCACAAGCACATCCCTACTAAATCCTCAAGTCGAAGGTTCACGAATACCTATCACAACCTTTCGATTCCGTCATCGATGTCCGGAGTGAAATCCATGTGACGAATCGAGGGTGAGTCGGTTCGAGTATACTAATCTAATTAGCATACCTATAACGTGTGCTCCCACTAACTATTAGTGTTCGGCGAGCACTCTCCATGTCAAAGAACACGTCATACAAGTCTTTACATAAACTTAACGCCTATCAAGTTTCATCGACTTGCGATGACGATTAAGTATTTGAGCTATAAACCTTTCCAAGGCCGACCCCTTATCCAATAAGGAGTGGACGCGTTTTGCTCTCAAATACACGGACTAGTTTCTATATGTTTATTTACGAGTTAGGAATGCGGTAACTACCGGTAAATAAAGAAACAATCATTTGCCTTATATAAATGGTTTACATAATTACAAGTACAATGCCCTCACTCAACAACCTCCGAGTGGCATTCGAGGGCATATTCCTAACAATCTCCCACTTGCACTCAATGCCACACACTATGGTATCTAATACCCATGTTCTCCGATGACGCTCCAAGCTAGTCCGAGATAGTGGCTTGAGTGGATCGGACGTTGTCGGCCGAGTCTACTCTATGCAAAGACAATGTATCCCTTGCGAACAAATTCTCTTACGAGATGATACTTCCTCTCAATATGTTTGGTCTTTGTTGTGAAACCTCGGCTCCTTGGCTGCGCTCTGACTCCGTCGTTGTCGCAAGACAGACAGGCAATTTCAAAGACATGGTATCACTTGAAGTTCTCCCGAAACTTCTTAATCGAGAACCCTTCCTTGGAAGCCTCCGAGGTGCTTGATACTCGGCTGACAGTGGAATCGGCGGTCGCGCTTTGCTTGGCACTACGCCAAGATCTTGCTCCTCCATTAAGAGTAAATATGTAGCCGAAGTGGACATCGAGTCGTCCTTCGGTCCTTGGAAGTCCGAATCGGTGAATCCCACCACATCCAATTCTCCACCACCATACATCGAACCATATCTCTAGTCCTTCTCAAGTACTTGAGAACGTTCTTTCTGGCGATCAATGTTCCCTACACAGGTTTGCACGAAACCTACTCACCACGCTTACGGCATGCGCAATGTCGTCTTGTACACAACATAGCATACATAAGGCTACCCACGGCCGAAGCATATGGTATATTACTCATTTCCTTTCGTTGTTCCTCATTTTGAGGACACATCTTCAAGGTGAGTTTTATTCCATGTCGCATCGGTAGGAACCCTCTTTTAGAATCATCCATCTTAAATCGCTTTAAGATTTTATCTATATAGAGGGCTTGGGAAAGACCTATTGTTCTCTTCGCTCTATCCGGTAGAGTCGAATACCAAGAATATAGGTAGCTTCTCCCAAGTCTTTCATGGAGAAATTACTCAAAG
The DNA here is from genome assembly GCA_033398695.1 of Orobanche coerulescens. Lineage (NCBI taxonomy): Eukaryota > Viridiplantae > Streptophyta > Magnoliopsida > Lamiales > Orobanchaceae > Orobanche > Orobanche coerulescens. The sequence continues at coordinate 60,182,829 of CM065806.1, forward strand.
CCAAGCTTTACGTAATCGAGCATTCCCACATCATTTCCTATTAGTAGAATGTCATCTACATATAGTACTAAGAATGCGATCTTGCTCCCACTAACCCTCTTGTATACACAAGGTTCCTCTTCATTTTGCACGAAGTCAAACTCTTTGACCGCCTCGTCAAAACGAAGATTCCAACTACGCGACGCTTGCTTCATCCATAAATGGAACGCTGAAGCTTGCACACTTTCGAATATCGACTTCAGACACAAAGCCTTTAGTTTGCTCCATATAGATTTCCTCCTCGAGGAATCCATTAAGGAAAGCCGTCTTTACGTCCATTTGCCATATCTCATAATCGTGGTAGGCTATAGCAAGCATCATGCGAATAGACTTGATCATGGCTACGGGCGAGAAGGTATCGTGGTAATCGATTCCTTCCTTCAGGTATAACCCTTTGCCACTAGCCCGGCCTTATAGGCGTCAACCTTGCCATCACCATCGTCTTTCTCTTGTAGATCCACTTGTTCCCAATAGGCACTATGCCCTTGGGGCGGTCTACTAGAGTCCAGACTGATTGACATGCATCGAGTCTATCTCAGCTTCCATAGCTTCACGCCATTTCGCGGAGTCTACATCCACCATCGCTTGGTCATAGGTCGTCGGGTCGGTCTCTTGGCTATCACTTGGAACCTCATGGAGACCCAGCTCCTCCAAGTGCACAAGCCCATACCTCTCAGGTAAATGAGACACCCTACTAGACCTACGAGGTGGTTGTACTTGTGTTTCAGAAAGTTCGGTTCCAGTTTCTTGCACAGGTGTCTCTCGAGGAGTTTCATTGTATTCTTCTAAAGAAATACTTCTACCTGCTCCGCCTTCCTGAATGAACTCATCTTCCAGGAAGTGTGCTTGTAAAGCAACAATGATCCTTCGATCCTCGGGCATGTAGAATAGATATCCCATCGTCCCAGACGGGAATCCAATGAAACGTCCCTTCGCAGACCTAGCTTCCAACTTTTCCACCTTAGTCTTCTTGACATAGGCGGGACATCCCCAAATCCTAATGTGATTAAGACTTGGTTTCCTTCCTTCCCACATCTCATGTGGAGTTTTAGGAACGGATTTGGAAGGACATCTGTTCAAGATATACGCGGCGATCAGTGCATACCCCACAGTAAATCGGCAAGTCAAGATAGCTCAAGATGGAACGGACCATGTTCAACAGGGTCCGGTTCCTTCTTCGACACACCATTTAACCGAGGAGTACTGGAGGTGTTAGTTGTGAAACTATTCCATGTTCCTTAAGGAACTCGTCAAACTCCGTACTCATATACTCGCCACCTCGGTCCGACCAAGTGCTTTGATATGATTACCGTTTGTTTCGACTAGGGCCTTGAATTCTGGAATTTCTCAAAGGCCTCGGATTTATGTTTCATTAAGTATACATAACCATACCTAGTATGATCATCTCAGAACGTAATGAAATATTGATATCCGTCACGTGTCGCTTCTAAAGCACCACATACGTCGGTATGGATTAATCTCGGTTATCGGCTCTTTCAAAAGTCCCCGTGAAGGGGGACTTAGTCATTTTGCCTTTAAGGCAAGATTCACAAGTAGGAAAGGGATCCGATCCCAATGGACCCATAAGTCCATCTTTTTCCATCTTGTAAACCTTGGTCCGACCAACATGACCAAGTCTAAGATGCCATTTCAAAACTTGATTGGTTTCATCCCTACCACGTTTTCTAGTCATAGTATTCACAACTACTTTGTTCTTTGAGATTTAGATGATACAATCCATTCAACAATGTAGCGGTACCCACTAGTTTATTTCTAAAATAAATTTTGCAGAACCATCACCAATGAAAAATGAAAAGCCTTTTCGGTCCATGACCAGGAATGGATACAATGTTTTGTGCCCCTTGGGCAAAACAAGTACATCTTCTAAAGTCAAAACAAAGCCGGATTCTAAACCCAAAAGAAGTGATCCTATGTCGGTCGCCTCGACACTATGCCCGCTTCCGACCGTGATCATAACTTCTCCACTCAAGCTTCCTACTTTGTTCCAGATCCCGATTCACGGTACAAATATGAGAACTAGCACCGTAATCCAAGATTCCGGAAGTAGAAAATACAAGAGCGAACAATTTGTTTCCAAAACTAAAAGTTACATGCACAGTGCCATGAAGAATCGGACAGTCTCTAGCCCGGGCCCACTCACCGCACTTGAGACAAGTATCCTTTTCTTCTTGTTCTTGGAACCATTGGGGCCTTGCCCTTACCCTTAAGGTCCTTAGCTTGTGGTCCAGTCTGCTTCTTGGTCTTTTTCTTCTTATTCTTAGACCTCCGAGGTCGAAGAAATCACAAGAGCAGACTCCTTCATCCGCGAGTCTTCATTTGAGACGAGCGGTCACAAGTTTGTTCATTAGCCCGGCTAAATTACATGCAATCTCATTGCGGTTGAAGTTCATAACAAATCGTGAGAAGGAATCGGGGAGAGGCGTAGGATAAGGTCGGTTTGGAGAGAAGTATCCATTTTAAAATCAAGAGCCTCAATCTCTCGATCATGGATATCATTTTGAGGACGTGTTCCCCAACCTTCTCACCTTCCTTCATCCTTGCACCGAAACGATTGCTTGGATATCTCATATCTAGCGATTCTGCTGTGCTCACCATAAAGCTCGGTTAAGTGAGATAGAATCGCCAGCGAAGTCATTTTCTCATGAGCTCTCTGAAGCTCATTAGACATGGAAGCCATCATATAAGCACGGACTTTCACGTCATCCTTAACCCACTTTTCGTGGTTTTCAATCTCTTCTGATTGGCTCGAGTCCGCATAGGAGGCGCCGAATGTCCGTCTCCAAGACGTATCCCAGTGCCTCTATACCGAGGACAATCATCGATTGGAGCCAATCCACAAAGTTAGGTCCCATTAAGGTGTTCTTTTCGAGTAGAATTGCGAGTGGATTCATTGTCATATTGAGTTATGTCTCGCATTAAGTATAACAGTTAATTAGTGACTTGTTATATTATGATCCGAGTATAGAATTAAGGTCCTTTCTATTCTTGTTACCCAGCTCCCACTATTTTTATCTAATAACACACTCCCATGTGAAATCCTAAGTATCGCCGCTCTACTTCATAGTGGTGATCGAGTTCTTTATAAATCTTAATAGAGGGCAACCGAACAGGTTTCTAGTCTATTAATTTTCATAAAGTGGTGTCCAACACCAACCCATCTAATGGATGATTCGATCTTCTTTTTCCCCTTGTTCACTCCCCTAAACCTATACAGTTTATATGGTTCGTGAACAAGTTAAGTTTATGCCATCGACGCAAATCGGTTTCACAATTGAATCTTATCCGCAACCTATCGTTTCTAGGGATAAAATTTGCTCCAACCGAAGGCATCCAATGCGCTCCGGTAATTTATCCGTCCTCCCGACGACTACCCCGATAACTCGGAAGCATAGCACATCCGGTTTGGATTTCAATTTCAAAACTCGATGGAGGGAAGGAAAACCTTGAAACCTTATAAACTTAATTATTTGTTGTGGGAGAATTATCGCGATTAACGTTACACTTTGCACATTAATCGCTTAAGCGCGTTTGTGGCATTCATACAATATGAAACAACCAATCACAACCTAGTTGCTACCAACATGTGGTTCATGGACCGTTCTAGAAAACAAAAACTCCGTAATCTAATTACAAGTCTTCGTCTTGAATCTTCGTCTTCTCGAAATGGATCTTCCTCGGTCTTCGTCATTACATATAAATTTTACATTGAAAATTGCATCCTAGATACAAATTTTTCTAGTAAAATAAATAGGCTCAAAACGGCCTTTACAACCCAATCGAATAAAACGAACGATTCAAAACTAAGTCCACGAACCACATCCCCATTCAAAAGCATTCATCCAATAAATACTAAATTAATGGAAAGCGTAGAGATACATTGATCCAATCAACAATACGAACCGATCCAATCGATTCACACAATCGGTAATGTAATAACGTTCAAAATAATTGATCGACCATAAATATTCCAATTAATCAAATTTCCCTTATAAAATGAAATACCATAAATCATTTTAATCATATTAAATCCAATTTAACATGCGGGAGATTAATTTTTAAGAATACGGAAAAATCGGCCTGGGGTGAAAACGCCGGCATGACCGAGTCACCTCGGCGGCTCTACGGCAATACTCCGGCTTGGCCGAGTCACCTCGGAAGATGCCGGCCAGGACACGACCGAGTCACCCAGACACGGTCGGGTCGCTCAGCGATGACTTGGCAGATGCCGGACACGGCCGTGTCACCCAGGACACGGCCGAGTCACTTTCGGCCAGACACGCCCGTGTCTCGGACAGTCGGGTCTCCGAGCGTGCTGGCACAGCCACCTTGCCGGACACGACCGTGTCACCAGACACGGCCGAGTCATCCTCGCCAAATTACCCTTTTTGTCCAAAAAGTCGTCTGACGACGATTCGGGGCTAGATTTTCAATAGGATATCCAATATCAATATTTTCCGACTTTCATATCTTCAATATAAATCATATTTCCCAGAAATTTAAGATTTATATTTAGACATAAACTTACGAAAAATACAATTATTACGAACGAAAAACATATACCACGATTATGACTAAAATGATTCCAAATCATTCACCATCTAATCAAGCATTCCAAATGCCAATATCGTATATACGATCGCAAAACCTTGCTCCGATACCACTGTTGGGATTCGGTGCCTAAAACGGGCCAGGAAGCGGTAAAGCGAAAATTAATTCGATCCGAATCCTACGAGGATCGATCGAGCTACGTATATACGAATATCAAAAACGAAAAGCAAGAGTCGTAAGAAACTAACCTCAAGTCCGTTGATTAAATGGAAACCTTCTCTTGAGCTATTCCCCAAGCTTTAGTTTGATCTCTACGAGTTCAATCCACTCCAAGCCCTTGAACGATCCAACGCCGAAAACACCGCGTCTCTACTTGCCACGCGCCTAAAAACGATCGAACAACAACACTTGATTAACCTCTAAGGTTACGGCTAGAATCAAGTGGTGAAGCTTTTGTTATTACACTCTAAGTGTATAATATATCTCTCTTAATGTATCTTGAATTTTCTCCAAGAAAACTCAAGAATCAAAGTGAAGAAGAAGATCAAGATGAAGACTTGAGAAAATGATTTTCTCTCTCTATCTCTCTAAGCTCACTACTGAATGGAGATTTTTCAAGTGAGAGTTTGTCTCCACTTATATTCTTATTCAACCCCATGATCTCCTACTTTAGACAATATCACCAAGGTGTGATATTTGTCCCCTTGTCTTGGTCACTAGTCCACCATCCTAGAAAGTGTAGACCAAGACAATGTAAGGAGTAGGTGATGGGGTGGCCATCTAGAAGGAATCGGATGAGTTCGATTCGTTTGACTCCGTGAGTCCAAACAGATAAACTCCTATTCCGCTCCGATGTATTTGTGTCGATTAATTAATCCAATCAATTAATCACATTAAATACATAATAATATAATTAATTTCTCCAAGAAATAATTATATTCACGAATTAAATTAATCACCCAAGAATTTATTTAATCCATTAGGCCGTAAATCAATTTATCCAATAAATCGATTTAGACATCCAATGTCCCAAATTAGATATCCAATATCTAATATTTATAATGAGAGATTAAGCTCGATTCATTCCGTCGTCAATCCTAATGCGCGACTCGGTAGGTCCGTCTCGATCAAGAATGGGAGGAACCAAAGAGTAGTAGCACCACCTAGCCACTGGCGGCCTACACTGCACTTAACCGAGAACGAATGATTTGGATCATTCAAGAACCATTCTGTCGTGAATACCAAGAACGTATAAACCCTTCTTTCAAATGTCCCGATCAAGTTTTAGGGTCACGGTAGTCAAACCCTATCTGTACTTGACGCTATGCATGCGTTAATGCAAATCGAGATCATCGAAATGCCGTGTATCTAATACAACTGGCTCCAATGCTTTGGCCAAAGACTTATGATCTCATCCGCCAATAACCGCATAGGACATATAACCCGCTCACTAACGGGAGAAAGAATTCTATCTTGGTATTCGGTAGGACTGCTACTTGCCCGGTCAAGATGCACGTCGAGGTTGACCCCGCCTTCGGTTTACGGTGGTCGAACTACTCTAATGAAAATCTTGACGTCACAAGCACATCCCTACTAAATCCTCAAGTCGAAGGTTCACGAATACCTATCTCATCCTTTAGTTTCCGTCATTGATTGTCCCTGAGTGAAATCCTTGTGAATTATTGAGGGTGAGTCTGTTCTAGTATACTAATAAAATTTTCATTCGTTTAACGTGTGCTCCCACTAACTTTTAGTGTTCGAGGCACTCTCCATGTCAAAGAACACGTCATACAAGTCTTTACATAAACTTAACGCCTACCAAGTTTCATCGACTTATGACGATTAAGTATTTGAGCTATAAACCTTTCCAGTGCCGACCCCCTTATCCAATAAGGAGTGGAACGTTTTGCTCTCAAATACACGGACTAGTTTCTATATGTTTATTTACGAGTTAGGAATGCCAGTAACTACCAGTAAATAAAGAAACAATCATTTGCCTTATATAAATGGTTTACATAATTACAAGTACAATGCCCTCACTCAACAACCTCTGAGTGGCATTCGAGGGCATATTCCTAACACTAATCTGGTAGCCGATGCCTTAAGCCGGAAGACTAGAGGCGAGTTAGCTTACTTGACCGACCATGAGAGTTTAATAAAGGATTTCTCCCAGTTGAGGGTTGAGGTAGTTGAGTCTTCAAGGAGTTCGAAAGAGTAATACCCGGAAAATTATCATGTATTTCATCTGTATTTGAAACTGGTAGCATTTGATTATATGGTATAAATAATCAAGGTATGATCTTCCCGTATTCGTATTCATACATTCGTGAACTTCCAAACATGCATGCATGCATCTGCACACGCTATCAGTAGAACATAACGTACATTAAGAGATGAAGATAACGTACATTATGGTCGAGGCGTAGCGTACGTCACAGGCAGTCAAAGGCAGACAAGTCTAGCCGGCGCATGGGGCCAGTGAGGATATTTTCGGGTAAGGATTCCCCGCGTGAACCTGGACAACTTTTGATAAAGAAAGTCAACGAGACATAATGTACGTTAAAGGAGAATAATAACGTATGCTACACTGAACATATTACGTACGTAATTCAGAGTGTTAACGTACGTTAAGGAAGTCAGAAATGAGACAGTATGCTACTGACAAACGTTAACGTATGTAAGGTGTTGGCCGTAACATACGCTAAGGTGATAACGTACGTAATACTTTGTGGCTAACATATGTAAAGTTCAGAAACTTATAAATAAGACAGCACCCCACTTCATTTCACACTTTTTCCTACTCGTTCCTTGCCCGAATTCTGCAAGTCCTGAGAGCCTCTCCCGCATTATAACCCTTGAGTTAGCCTCTCTACTAGGTGGTGGAAGTTGGAAAGCATCTTGGATCGGTGTCCAAGCCCCGGTGTTGAGTTTTACCGAGTATTTCATTGTTCTCCTCCATAATAAGGTATGTAATGCCATCTCAGCCTAGAATTCGTGTTCTTATACTGATTATGAAAATTACTACTGGAGCTATTAAGGTCATTGGTAACTTAGAGAAACGAACACCATGTTTTAGGAAGAGTGGGAGAATTTATACATAGACATTCCATTGTTAAAAGGATTAGAATTGAGCCTTGATTTTGTTAAACATCGGGACGAAGTTTGCTGTAATCGTAACATGCCTTTGACGATGAATTTTGAAACACTCTTTTGAGGAACAATTTGTTAAGATTATCACATATGTTAGATGGATTCAAGAAGATAATGTAGAGGGTGTTCTTCAAGTATAATTCATGATTTGTAGAGGTTCTTGATGTGATAATCTTCATATTGATGATAGAACGAAGTGATTAGTTTGGTGATAATCATTTTGAACTTAAAACTTTGACAAGAGGAATTGCGTGTGGAAGAACAAAAATCGTAGAGATGAACTAATTTTAGAACTCGGTTGAAATGTGTTATAATAACAGAACCAAGTATTGGGATTGATAATCTGGAATCGAGGTGTGGAATTGTGATGATTTGAAAACCTGGGAACCGCAGACATCAACGTGCTATCCCCGTTATGGCCTTTCGTTTCACATGTAGAATAGTATTCTTCGACGTAGGATACCTTGAGTAGTTAATCGGAAAATTGACCGAGCAATGATAAAATTACTCGGTTACTACTGGAATGTTTAGAATGTACGTGTGATAGTTTTATTCCGTAAGTTGTGTTGTTGTTACTTCCTTTTATGTAAGGTTTGAGGTTTGCGAACGGTTGATCGAAGAAGCAGCCTTCGAGTTTGTTGAAGTCGTTGAAGTATTTAATTCTTGCCATCTTTCTAAGGCAAGTACTTTAATTACGTTTTCTGTATTGACATTATACATGTTGTCATGCATATGTGTCGTTGTAGTATGTCCACCTCGTGTTATTCTGACGGGATCATCTTGGGATCTATGCAGTGAACGCTGGATGATCGGAATTACCATGTGTATGTTGTATCATGTTTTGGTTATCATATTCTGAATAGTATAGTGAGTTTTCTCGTAGTAGAGACTCGTTGTTATTATTCTTGTTGATGGTATTGTCGTTATTCTTCATAAGAGGTTGAATAATCTATTGTTGTATAATTATCGTACTTGTACTAGCATCGTTGTGCTAACCCCTTCGGGGGTGGACATTTATTGTATGTTCAGGATATAGGAGGATGGGGAAACAACCACCAGAGTTTGATGAGGACGAGGGCGCAGAGTGATGTTACGGTTGGGATGATTTGTCATATTGTGTTTTGTTTTAATAAAGTACTCGAGTACGCTGTTGTTTTGTTTGTATTTTGAGGTTTATATTCGGATGTTGGCTGATTTGTACATTTCAGGCTGGTGATATAATAATTAATCTTACAGTTGACGTTTAACAATGTAGTTTTAAATTCGTAGCCTAGTAAATCCTTATATCAAGGATTTACGGCGCTGTAATAATCCTGAATATCTCGGGGTGTTACAGAATATGGTATCATAGCAAGGTTTATGGATATCTTGGTCGCTGGGTTAAAATAAGGTTCATATATGTCTTTTGAGATAACCGGCAGCGAATAACATCACTGTACTTCCTATGTCTTCGTGTGAGCGGTGGTTGTAAGTTTCCTAAACTCTATCTTGTCCTTTACATGTTATACCTTTTTATGATTGAACATTAGGACGAAATTGTTCCTTGTATATTGAGTAGTTATGCTTACAGTATGTTGAGAGGAGGACGTGGGCGTGGTCGCGGTCGTGGACGCGGACGTGGAAATGCTGAAAGGGAAGCTTCACCCTCTGTTCCTGAGTCACTGTTAAATCAGGCTAACTCCCATTCTGGCGAACAACAAGATTCCGCCAACAATGAATGAGAGCGAACTGTGGAAACAAATGCCAAACCTGTTGTTCCCGACATCCTTCGTCAAGTGGTCAACCAAATGACTCAATTTGCTCAAGTTGTGGACAGGATGCAAGTGGCGGTAGGATTGCAGCCGGGAGAGAGACAGCAAGACATCCCAGACTTGGGAAGTCGTAGAGATAGATGGCTATAGGAGGTAGCGAAGATGCACCCGCCAAAGTTCGATGGTTTTTCTGAGACGCCGACATGGGATCACTAGCTTAGAGAGCTGGAGAAAGTATTCGCCAGGATTAACTGCCCTGATGACCGGAGAGCCCCCATTGCCCAATATTTCTTGACGGGAGAAGCATCCGAGTGGTGGGAAGCCATTCGACCTGTTGATCATGATGCCGGTTGGGGAGAGTTCAAACTTATGATGGAAGCTCAATACTGCCCTCGTCCGGTGAGAGAAGCTAAGATTCGAGAATTTTTCTCCGCACAGCCATCGGGTGCGCCGGTAGCTTAGATGATTAAGACATTTAATCAGCAGCTGACATTTGTTCGGCACCTGGTCAGAACCGATGCAGAAATGATGATTCACTTTGATATGAGAATGAAGCCGGAAATACAGAGGTACATGTCAGGTTTTGAATGCACCATTCTCCTCCAGTATCAAGACAAATCTCTGGCGTATGAAATGAAAGAAGCAGCTATTGAAAAGTTCGTTGAGTCCAAAAAACAGAAAGTCTCTTGTAGTTTGACAGAGCACAAGAGTAGTGGGTCCCGCAAATCCCATTCATCCTTTTATTCATTCAAGAGGCCTCCGCATCCATCCAAAGGTGGAAAGAACTCCAGATCAGTATCAGCAATGGCAGATATAACCAGAAAATGCTTTAACTGTGGCCGGACAGGACACTATCGACGTGATTGCTCACTCCCCGTCGTGACATGTTATGATTATGGACGAGAAGGACATCGTGCGGTGTTCTATGAAGAGGTAGCAAATATTTTGGAGCTCGTACTTTGCAATCAGTCCAGAGAGAGGCAAGTGTCCCTCAGACGCAACAGAGTGTTCAGCCGCCCCAGAATTTCGGCCGAGGTTGAGGACAGTACAACCAAAAGAAATCATCGAGTGCAGGGTCCGCTCCTCCATGCCTTTACGAGATGAGAAGGGCAGACGACCAGAATGCAATTATCGCATCAGGTACCGTTCAGATCCTTTCGCAACCAGTTAGTGTTTTGTTCGATACAGGATCTACACATTCGTTTATATCATTGTCTTGTGTTAATCGTTTGAACATTTATTATTTTCATGAATGTGAGCCTTAAATTGTGGGTTTGCCGAGTGGGGATAGAATTGTGGGGAATTTAGAAATTAGAGATTTTCCTATAGCAATTGAAGGCAAAGAATGGCCCTCAAATCTGATTGTAGTAGATATACAAGGAGACAAACTGATTCTCGGAGACGATTGGATTAACCGATATGGAGCTATTGTGAACTACCGGAAGAGGAATATCTCGATGATAGCTGAATATGGATCCGAATTACTATTCGAAGGATGGAGACCAGGAAGCTCAGGGAAAGTGATCAAAGCTATGAAAGCCGTTAAACTACTAAAACAGAGCTGCACTTGATACTGGTGTTACGCGATGAAGAAAGAAGAAGGAAGAGTAGAGCTTCATCCATTCCTATTGTGAACGAATTTTCAGACGTGTTCCCGGACGAATTACCTGGACTATCTACATGACAAGATGTAGAGTTTACTATCGAGTTAGAACCGGGAGCTACGTCGATTTCTAAGCCGCCGTATCGTATGGCACCTATCGAGATGTATGAATTGAAGAAGCAACTAGAAGAGTTACTGGACAAAGGTTATATTCAGCCTAGTGTTTCGCCCTAGGGTGCACCAGTCCTTTTTGTTCGAAAGAAAGATGGATCGCTTCGATTGTGCATCGACTATCGGGTTTTAGCCAATTTATCTAACATATTTTGCTTTTATAAACTTTGATGAGGTGTTTACATAGTGGATGATTAGAAACTATACTGTTGGTGCCAAGTATTAGTCCAACAAATTTGTGGTTTTTGTCTTGATTCAGTTATTGCGTTATCGAGTTATGAACTGTTGAAAAAGATCTGTGGTTATTGACTATTATCTACTACTATATACCAGCTTACCTGCTGATCTTTCTTTGGTTCTAAGCAATGTGTATACAAACTGAGAGTCAATTATATCGATTTACTGAACTTTATCCTTCAATTTTAATCATAAATGATATATATACTTTTTGTATTTGCTTTTTCTATCTCTCAAGTTCTATATTAGTTTTCTGCAGCTTTTGTTTGTTACTTGGAAATGTAAAAAGTAACTAGTTTTCGACATTGCTTTCATTGCTGCTAATTCAATTGATGGTATTATTAAGTTCTACAGAAATTACCATCTCTTTTATGAGTCTACTGATTGGATTGAATGAAGTGGAAGACATTTCATTCTCTCAACCACCACCGTCATCCCAACAAGAAGAAGCGAAACATAAAAGGGTCGATCAAAGAACTTTCTAATTGAAGAGGATATGTTACTAATATCGGCTTGGTTAAATGTTAGAATGGATACGGTGCAAGGCAATAATCGAACACAAACAACTTATTGAAACAGAATTCCGAACTATTTCCACAAGAACAAAAGTTTTCCAAGTGATCGGACTTCTACATCACTGTGCAATCGATGGTCTGCAATCAATACATATGTAGCTAAGTTTATTGGATTTTCAATCAAATCTGTGGCAGAAGTCAAAGTGGAGTTAATGACCAAGATCAGGTACTTGAGTTAATTTATATTTGAACCCGTGGCTTCTTGTTTATTCAATATGAATGTGGCTTAAACAGCCTCCATGTTAATTTATTTATGATATAATGTCATTATTGTGTATTTTAAAGAATAGATGCCTTGTTTTTGTATAAACATATTCTGATTACTCCACATATATTGCTTTTGTTATACCAGAGCAATAGACATGTACGAGAGCATAATGAAGACACTGTTTATGTACCTACGTCATAATTGGAATGAATTGCGGCATTCACCAAAATACGAAGCTTCTTTGAGCAAAAAGGTCAAGACATCTACGATGGAAAATCAGTCATCTTCACCATCTATTGGATCCACTTTTCCAACCAGCCTTGACAATGAATCTGAAGATCAGATGAAACGACTGCCTGGAAGAAAAACAGCAAAGAAGCTGAAAAGAGCTACAAATGAAGCAACGGACGATGAATTCAACAATTTATTGAAATCAATGCATAAAGATGCTCTAGAAATTGCTTCTTCAAGGTCTGAATTACTTAACAATATGATGGAGATGAAGAAAGAAGAAAGAAAGGATGCCGATGGAGAAGGAAAGGATGCAAATGAAAAAAGAAAGGCAAGAACGAGAAAAGGTCCTAGTACAGGTTACACTAGCCAAAGAGGAGCGTGAAAGGCAGGCTTATGAAGCCTCCATACTTTCCATGGACACGTGTAAGATGGATCGAAATATTATAATGCCCTCAAAGCTAAGACTATGAGTAACACACCATAGTTTATTTATTTCATGTATTAGACTTTAAATTGAATTATGTAAGACTGAAAGTTTCACTGGTCTTTGTGTTTAATGTATTATGTAACCAAAAACATCATTCTAATGTATTAGACTTTATTGTATTATATTTTTCTATGTCTACGGGAAATAAAGGAAATTACATAAAATTTTTTAAAGGAAATTACATAATTTTTTTAAAGGAAATTACATAACAATTTTAAAAACCGATATTTAATTCATGTTACTATTGTGGATCTGCCAAAGATGCTCGATAAGATCATTTTGCAACTAAACATGAGCTTGTTTGTCTCGAATTTGTTGATGCACTTCTATGAATTCCCTAAGGCTACTTGGATGGCCACGATTCGGTGTAACAGTTGGTATTTCAGCATCTGTATCGAAGTGTTCTTCTTCCATATGAAATTCCCTTTCATCTTGGATGATCATAATGTGTAAAATTATGCAAGTTGTCATAATATATTTCATAGTAGTCACATCCCAAAAATCGTGATGGTCCATGAATCATTGCAAACCGAGACTGCAACAATCCAAATGCTCTCTCAATATCTTTTCTAATAGATTCTTGTGCAGTTGCAAAAAACTTTCTTTTGTTACCTTGATAGTTTTGACAAATGTTGGCCAAGAAGGATGTTGACCACAAAGTATACAGTAAACAACTTAGAAAGTGAGAATATAATAAACTGTATGTTTTTCGAAGTTAATTTAGAATAAGTTCAAACAACAGTTGTATGCTTTGACGTGCGATTGCTGTAGGCTGTGCTGTTTGCGTTGAGGACTTGTATATTCTTTCCTTAGATACTACTGCATGCTCAGGAAATATACTGCTCTTTCTTAGCTTGATTGTCAGAGCTATTTATCATATGTATGCTCGAGAGTAAGTATTCAAGTGAGCAATGTCCTCTTGCTTGGGGCTATTTATAATCTTGGAAAAAGATCCGTTATAAATATAGTAGTTGGCCGGTTGGTGAGATTTAGACGTCACTGATTGACGGCTGCAGAATGTTTGAATTAAAGGCAATTCGCATTTAATGCTTCAGACATTCTTTTTGACTTTGGATTAAATACTCTTCGGCGCGTTTAGACTGTTATCTCTTTCAGCCGCATTAAATGCTGTCCTATCAGCAATAAATGCTGTTTTAACCGTGAATACTTTATGAATAAAAAAAGTTTACTTCACAATGGTTTAAAGATATTCTTCAGTCCTGTTGGATGAGTTTTACTTTTCCTAAGTAAAACTCCTACAGCCAGACTGCTGTATCCAACACTCTTAATTTCTGTTGTATGAAGATGTAGGCTCTGTAGGATTGGAGTCTGTAGGAAGATCTCTTGCTGTATGGATATGCTGTGCGGAGTTTCCTAACAGCTTCCATACTTAGCGAAATTCGGACTCTGAAGACTTCTTATTGTACGATGGTGATTATCAAAACAAGAGTATTTATCCTAATAATTTCCCCCTTTTTGATAATGTCAAAACTTCCTATAGATACAGAGAGGATGTCTTTAAGTCTTCTATTCGTAATATCTCATCTTCATAACTTAGTCTAGAAATTTGAACTGCTCGCAGGCAAGTTCTAAAATGAAAATCCTACAGGACTAAGTGTATTACAACTTAACTTATGATTGGTACGTAGGCACAATCTTACAGAATGTAATCTAGATTGAATACAAGTTAATCTATGAACTGTTCGCAGACAAGTTCTTACAGCTTGTGGATTAACAAGTTTATACTTATTCAATATATCATTACTTCATAATCAAAACAACAAAAATAGTAAGAGTAGATTACGAGCTGTAATCTTTCAAGAAATCAAAATTTTATTAATGATTGGAAATTACAAGGCTTGAAAGATACAACAATAAATACATACTGCATCGATGAGCATACAGTAGGATAGAAATACAGTGTATAACCGACAGAAGCTAGTTCCTATAGTGAGAATGCTTCCAAGCTATCCAAGCGGGATCATGTTCGGTACCACTCCACCAGTTGACTAAGGAGTCTTTACCTCAGTCCATGTAGATACTCCGTCCTTCATGGGAGACGTCGTAGGCAAGGATCCAATCTTCCAGATGGGTGACCCGTTCACCTTTATGGTGTTTGGACTTCATCTTAAGCTGTAAGGGAAGCTCCCCTTCTGCCAATAGCCTTGAGAATTCGTTGGTGGCATCCTCCAGAGTTTTAAATCTGTGGAGCATGGCATATTCCCTGACGAGATACAAAAGTATCTCATCAGTTCATTTCTTCCAGTCCTTCAAATCTTCCGTTGAAGGCTATCGGTCTGCTGGGAGCAAAATCTCAGCGGACTTTCACACTGTACTCTTCCATGGGTAATTGGGGTCCTGGAACTCAGGTCGAGAACCAGTCACCCTATATCCTCTTATCCTTGACCTGGCCTGGGTCCGGGCAGTCGTCCGATTGCAGCGGCAACACTTTCTTCCAAACAACCTCCATTTCTCTTTCTTTCTCCAACCTCCATTTCCTGGCAGTCTCTATGGACTCTTCCTCCTTTTTGGAATCATCAATATACGAGACCTTGCCGTGAATATCCCTAAGGGGTTTTATTGATTCGGCCTATTGGGTCTTTAGATAATTGACGCTGTCGACCAGCCTCCCAACCACTGTTGTAAGATCATCGATCTTGTGATCATGGTTAGTCAGTTTGGAGCCAATGTATTCAAGGGCGGCAACCGTCTTGGCCTCGGCAACACGGAGCTTTTCTTTCTCTTGCCTCAGGATCCGCTCCTGATGCTGCTTCAGTTGGTTCACAGCTTGCCACAATGCTGTTGGCATTAGGCGAAATGCGTCTTCTACATCATTTATGGCTGATTTCAGCTTCAAGAGCTCGTCCTGAGTAGTTTCACACATCCAGTCTAGTTCTTTTCCATCGTCATACAGGGCCTTGACGGTATCCTACAGAAATATAGTTTGGCGACCGATGGCATGAAGTTGCTCAATACGTGCTTCGGTGTGTGGAGATCCAAGGCGCGTAATCTTAGAATCTTCTGGTTCTTAGAGCTATCTAAGAACCACGTTGTGATGGGGTGTCCGTGGTCTATCATCGAGGAGGAAACCATCATCAGGTTCAGATTTGGAACCTATATAGAGATGAGCTGCAACCTGTTCGGAAGCAGGGGCTTTGGAAGGTTGAGCTGCTGGGTCTGTCTGGGAGACAGAAGGGACTGATTCCTCCAGTCTCTATTGATTTTCAGTAGTCGGAAATACAGGAGGGACTGAATCCTCCTACCGACTTTCAGCTTCCGTCTGTTCCAGAAGAGGGACTGATTTCTCTTGGCGAACGGTGCGGGTGGTGTCTTCTTGTTGTACAAGATGGGCATCTTGTAGGGGAGAAGTAGCTTGTTCTTCAATAATGACAGGAGGTACTGATTCCTCCGGTTTCTCTTCTTCCTGAGCTACTTCCTGTTGCGGAGGCGGAGACTGATGTTTTCCAGATGCCCCCTGGACCTGTTGAGATTGTAAGTTGGCCATTTCTCCTTCCCTAGCCTCTTCTCGGCTCATCTAAAGACCTACCTGTAAGGCATCATCATCATCATCATCATCATCATCATCATCAGAATGTGAGTCGGAGTGGTGGCTTGTGGATGGAGCCTCTCATCGGACTGTGACTTTCCTTTGAATCTGGCCTTTTCTTTTGCTATGAAGTAACTTGAGATGAGCTCAAGGCAAAAGTGATCTTCCCAGTGATCACGACCTCGATGTTTTGGGTGTTCGTGACCTCCAAAGCAATTAACTCCTCGGCCTTACAATCCTCCCAGTTGTAGAGGGTGTCGTATGCGGAGATCCTGTAGGATTTCCAGACCTTGAAGCTTTCAAAGGCTTCCTCTATTTGGACTTAGAGGAGAGTGTTATTTCTAATATCAGTTGGGCAGGGACTCCACACAGTAATGGACTCTACTGTCTAGTTGGGATCCTCAACAGGTATGGGAGCCTGTTGTGGAGAGGGGTCCCTAATAGGGGTGGGTACCCTGTGGGGATAGGGACTCCGTACAAAGGTGGGTGCCCAGTTTGGAGTTGTGGCTTTCGGCTCCAAAAGGGCAGCCAATTCACTGAAACCTTCCATCTTGGCAAACAGTTGATCATCTGTCATAGCAGCCACTGGCTCAGGATCTGCTGTACGAGCAGCAACTGTTTCTTCCATAGGGGTTGCGCCCTGTGGGAGAGGTACAGCGATAGGAGTTGTTTATGAGACTTCTACAGTGACCACTGTAGTCACCGTAGGTTCAGCCTTAGAAAACTTCTTGGTCTTTTTTCTTTTCTTCTCGACAGCTTTAGGAGAGCTACTGTTGGGAATACTTCACTTTATTTTCTTCCCATCACTCGAGCTTTTCAGAGTGACATCCCTCGGGTCACTTGAAGTGGGCATGCTGTGGGGGTTGGACCTGCTAGCAACAATAGGTGTTTTGTTGAATACGGTGGATCTGATTCCACCGATGAACTTTTGAGTGCCAATCTTATTGGCGTCCGCAGACTGCTTCACTCCGCAACTAGTGAGAATGTGATTCAAAGTTAAGCCAAAAGACTTCTTGGAAGATTCAGGCTTAGAAGCCTCTTCTTAAATACGTTTCAGAATAATTTGGCACCAATTTACCTTTTCGCCAGACATGATGGCGACCATCATTCCGAATCTCAAGTTGGTGCACATTTCAAACGTACTAGTCCAGATCTCAGTAAAATGGATGCAAAAATCATGTAGGTAGACATATCGGATAGTGAAATTTTTCTTGTGGCAAGACGGATGGACGTTGGTGGCTATGGAGGTGCCAGTGAGCAACTTCCAGTACTCAGACAGCAAGCTTTCAGACCTGAAGGTCTCCAGATCCTCCATATTTAGGCCATATGAAGGTAGTCTGTAGATCTTCTCCAGAAGATTCGTGTTCAGAGGGAGCTCAATCCCTTGTATAGTCCCAACCATATCAGTGATTTCAGCACCTTTCCACTGCGAGGAGTATTTGAAGGTGGTGTCCAGATAGAATCCCTCCACTGTTTGTTCATCATAGGTTGCATCATGGTTACTTCCCAGGCGGTATAGGCCTTGTTGCTTCACTCTTGCAACAACCAATTCCATGCCGATTTCATCTTCTCCTTTAAAAGCAATCCTCTCCATTAACACAGATTTGGCAAATATATGACCGTCAATGATGGTCTTTTTCTTCAAAGAGATGGAAGATGTTTATGAAGTAGATATTTTCAAGTAGAGAGAGGTAAAGTAACGGGGAACTAAAGCAAAGAAAATGCAGAAAGTATGAAGACAGTTTGCTAAAGACTCGTTAATTTGCAGAAAGCGTAAAGAGTCTATGGGAGCAAAGTACTGTCCTTTTATAGGGTGCAGGGAAGATTAGGTTAACAGTAAATGATCAGATTTAAGGGATGCGTACTGTC
Organism: Orobanche coerulescens; assembly: GCA_033398695.1. NCBI lineage: Eukaryota > Viridiplantae > Streptophyta > Magnoliopsida > Lamiales > Orobanchaceae > Orobanche > Orobanche coerulescens. Next base: position 60,201,269 of record CM065806.1, read on the forward strand.
TTTTTAAAGAATGTACAGGATGGACTCAGATGTAGCTTGTACGTCTAATCTATGGGTTTTGAAATGATGTTCGATCCCACTTCTGACAGTTAGCCTTCCACTATTGCACGAAACGGCAGTTTGAATTTCGAAATTGCTGTATTTGATGCAGTAAAGTCCAGGTGTCTTTAAAACCATTAAATGATAAGACATTTTAAATTCAGACAGAGCACGTGGGCTTAAAATAGTTTATTATGAGAAAATGTACGAATTATATGTTATTATAATATTAATTGATATCATACGGTGTATGTACTATATCCGCAAAAATACAACGTTCCCTTTAACAGGTACATACAGGATTCAATTCTTATAGTATTATTTGTATCAATATTGTACTCATGGGTCGTACTGTATTCCCCCTTAATTAATGCACACGTCAACTGTAGGAAAGATTTATGCCTTGTTTTTGCTACAGTAATATCTGACTTGTTCAGAGTGTACAGTTAATCAAAATGGATACTGTATTCTTGGGTCTTACAGCATTACCCCTCAATTGATGACTAAAATGTAAACACTTATAGGGAGTTCGACTGTAACATTCCCAATTCTTGGTGAAGCATGCAGAATCTAGTTGTGCTGAGAGGTTTTGTAACGATGCCGTCTAACTATATGTCTGTATGAAACTTCTCGATCCAAACAACTTTATTCTCAACATAATTCCTAATGAAATGATGCTTCATATCAATATGCTTAGTTCGCGAATGCAATACAGGGTTGTGTTTGATTTCAATTGCACTCGTGCTATCGCACATGATTAGAGTCTCTCTGGCACTAATTCCATAATCTTGTAACTGTTGTTGCATCCGGAGAATCTGCATACAGCAACTTCAAATGGCATAATATTCTGACTCAGCTGTAGAAAGCGAGTTGGGCAATGGCTTCTTACTGAACTATGACACAAGTCTAAGTCCAAGAAAGTGACAAGTACTGCTTGTACTCTTCCTATCCAACTTACAACCTTCGAGATTGAGTCGTTGTAGCCTACCAAATCGAATCCTCCTTCCTTAGGATACCACAATCCTACATCGATTGTTCCTTTCACGTACTTAAGGATTCATTTAGTTGTGGTAGAGTATGACTCCTTATGTGCTACCTGATGCCGAGCACACACTCATACAGCAAACTGGATATCGAGCCTGCTAGCCATTAGGTACAGGAGTGAACCTATAAGCTTCTTGTAGAGTGATTGATCAACAGGCTTTCCAGCTTCATCAACACTAATTTGTGTGGAAGTGCTCATGGGGTGGACGAGGATTTGGAGTTGTTCATCCCGAATTTGTTGAGCAGCTCCTTGCTGTACTTTTCCTAGTTGATGAATATTCTTATAGGCAATTGCTTAACCTGCAATCCTAAAAAATAGCTAAGTTCTCCCATCATACTCATTTCAAATTTACTTTGCATGAGATGAGAGAACCTTTGACATAGAGCGAGATTAGTTGAACCAAATATAATGTCATCGATATATATTTTTACCATTAAAAGATCATCACCTTCCTGTATCTTAAAGAGGGTCTTGTCTACTGCACCTTTCTTAAATCCATTGTTGATTAGGTACAGGAACAGGGTTTTATACCAGTCTCTAGGCGCTTGCTTAAGTCCATACAGAGATTTCCATAGCCTGTATACTAAGTCTCCGCTTTCAGTATTGACAAACCCTGGTGGTTGTTCAACATAGACTTCTTCTGCGAGATCTCCATTCAGGAATGCGCTATTAACGCCCATTTGATATACCATGAAGTTCTCTTGAGCGGCGAATGCTAGAAAAATCCTGATGGCTTCTAGTCTGGCTACAGGGGCAAACATTTCATCGTAGTCTATGTAATACCCGGTTGTGAATTCATTGATTATCGTTCAGTAATTTTCACTCAGAAATTTTTCACTCAGTAATAATCATTCATCAGTCATATTCATTCAATTGTGTTTACCATTCGGCATATTTTAGAATCGTGTATTAGTTGTTATTCGTCATTAATCACTGTTTGAGATCGAAACGAGAATATTTTCATCATTATCATCATATTTTGGTAGTATTGTGTGAGGTAGCGCACGCTACATACTCTTGTTAGCGCGCGCTAATGAAGTACAGGTAGCGCACGCTATAGCCCAGTATTAGCGCACGCTAGCGCAAGTGAGGCTGACAGTCCAGAAGGTACTGGGCTGATTTGGGAAATTCGTAGCGCACACTACGAGTGGTAAGTAGCGTATGCTAATTGTGCTGGCAACGCATGCTAAGGCATAAGAGTATCGCACACTAACACGAGCAGGGCAGAGGACAGTAGGTTCTGGACTCCAGTTGCTGGGTATCGAACATCAGTTAGCGCACGCTAACATTTTGGGTTAACGCACGCTATCAGAAGGCGTTAAAGTACTCTACCAAGTTCGTAGCGCACGCTAACGAAGCAGTCAGAGCTCACTGGACTGCCCAGTAACCCGCTAGCACACGCTAAATATCAGGACATAGTGCACGCTAAACTGGGACCAGTATAAATTGGACAGTTCAGTCCAGTTTCGCCATTTTCACTTCTCTCTTCCTTCTCCCGTCGGTTTTGGGCGATTTTGGACTTTTGGTGAAGGGTTCTTCGATCTGAAACCACCTATCATCATTTTCAAGCTTCTAAGTCGGATTAATCAACATTCAATCCTTTCCAACACACCAAATCAAGGTAAACATCTCTTGGATCTAGAATTTCGGAATTTGAGTCTTTTACTTCCGATCTCTTCAAGTTAGCTTGATATTATGTTGGAATATGTTATATATGGATTATCTACACTGGGATACATGTATTTCTACGGATTTATTGGTGAATACTTCGGAATTTGTGAATACTTGGAATTGTTCAAGAACACCTTGGGTGTTGACTTTGGAATTTTGGGGGTTTTTGACTAGATATTGTCGTAATCTCGAATTAAGTATTCCTATTGGATTATTAATGGTATTAATGAGGTTTTGTTAGATTGGATCATTCATTGAAAGTTGGTTTCCGGTATAATTGAGTTTTGGTAGTAAAGAATTGGAGATTGTTTACAACGTGTTTGTTAGAATGCCCCAATGACTGTTGGGTAGTGTTGTATCGACTTTTGAGTTGGTTGTGATCATGCTTGATTCGTATATTAAGCCTATTATTTGTACTTGTGTTATTCAAGGTTGTTCGAGTGGTCCGTATTTCCATTAAGGACGTTGATCGTGGAAGGACTTTCCCGGCTTCGGTTTGAGGCAAGTTTTGTACTTGTACTAGTCAATGAGATTAATGTTATCATATTCGTGTATGAATGTGTTGTATCATTCCGAGACTTAGTCTCTTCATGAATTCATTGATATTAGGGGATCGTTCGATACGATACTCTTTGGAAATTATGCCAAATGTTTATTATTGTTCATTAATGGCCGGTTCAAGGCATTGAGATACTCATTGTTAATGTTATTGTCGATAGCCGGTTTGCGGTATCGATGTATCGATTGTTGTTAATATTGTTGTCGATCTAAGACATTGTGGTAATCATTGTTATTAATGTTGACATCCTGTCATTCATGTTATATCGGCCGATTGAAGGCATTGGCGTATTCGTTCTCATCTTCACCGTCGGTAACCGATTAAAGGTGCCGTGGCATTCATTGTATCATTATTATCGATTGGCCGTTCTAAGGCAATCGAGGTGCTCAATCATTCTTCGTATCATTGTTATCGATTGACCGTTCTAAGTCCATCGAATTGTTCAATCATTCATGGGATCGTTGTTATCGATTGGCCATTCTAAGGCAAATCGAGGTATTAAATCATTCATTGTCTCATTGTTATTGGTTGGCCGTTCTAAGGCAATCGAGGTAATCATCCGCTGCATCGTTTTTATCGATTGGCCGTTCCAAGGCAATCGAGGTATTGAATTGGGATTATCATGGATAGTTCCCATCTGTTGTATCATTTTTAGCGATTGGCCATTCTAAGGTAATCGAGGTATTGAATTGGGACCGCCGAGGATCGTCCCCATCCGTGAGTCATTGTCATCGTGTTGGCCGACTCAAGGCAGCACCCTATCATTCTTGTGAATTCGGTAATCTTTGGATCGTTGCCATTTTTGATTAATTGTGTTTTGGAGGCTAGTATGGGCTAGTGCTCATCATGGGTAAGTTTGGGGCTTAAACCTTCGCGGTTGGTTCCCAACACCTACAACTCAGTAGGTCACGGTCACTGGGTGATTTTATTATGGATAAGTTTGGGTCTTGAACCTTTGCAGTTGGTTCCCAACACCTACGACTCAGTAGATCACGGTCACTGGGTGATTTCATTATAGGTAAGTTTGGGGCTTGAACCTTCGCGGTTGGTTCCCAACACCTGTAGTTCAGTAGGTCACGACCATTGGATGGTTTCATTGTGATATGGCTTCGTGCCGTAGCTTCGGCCCTCATTGTGATATGGTTTCGTGCCGTGGCTTCGACCCTCATTGTGATGCGACTTCGTGCTGTGGCTTCAGCCCTCATTGGTACAGCTTCGGGCTGTTTTGGCTTCGGGCCATCGTGATGATTTACAGTTTCGGTTGAGTAACTTTCAGGTGATTCTGTTCATTTACAGCTTCGGCTGAGTGACTTTCAGACCTTTGTGATGTCTTGGTATTTCATTGGAGCCTTCGGGCATTGTGATTCATATTTAATTCAATTTGGTTTGTTTCATCTTCGTGTAATTCTTTCTGGTGTTCTATATCGATGATTCACCGTTGGGCGCTTATGTTCTACCATGTTGAGCAGGTATTAATAGTATGCCGTGGGCATAGTGTTTCACGAATGCTCGGTTCTTACCTTGGTTTGTTGTATTATTATTATTATTATCATTGTACCGTTTCATTCTGCCTTTGGATGCATATCATATTATAGATGTATTTGATGTTCATTATCTGGATGACTGACCCCGTGGGGGCGGAACATGTTTTCAAGTTTTAGGTGCTTGTGAGGAGAGAGTTTAGACACAGGGGCATGATGATGGCGACAAGGCGTTCGAGTGATACTAGTTCGATTTGGTCAAGTTGGTCAGTCAGTTGGAGTATTCTCCAGTTTGTTAGTCATTGTCATTATGTATTACCGAGCAGATGCTCGTGGATGTTGTATTTTTATTTTGGCCATGTAGGCCCATCATTGTCGTTGAAATTCCTTATCGGAATATTGTGTCGGATATTATGGTAGGGACTGTGATCTCCCTTGTTGGTTAATTTAAAGTATTTTAGTCATGTTCACCTGGTGGATCTCCGGGTGTGGTGTCCACGGCATTGTAATAACCTAATGGGATTTGGGGGTGTTACAGAAGACGGTATCAGTGATTTGGGTTGTGAGATACCCTGATATGTGAGTTATGTGGCTCTACCGATGCAGTAGTAGTGGGGCTGTTAGGTTATGACAATCTGGACAGTCGGGTTTTGTGAGTCGTGAAATTTGTACGACTGCACGAGTCATTCATTCATCGAGTTGTCGTCAGTAAAAACTAGTATCGCAAGACCTCGAAGCTTCGCTATGACCTGTGTAAGGACTCGATTCTCTTTATGTTCATACATTCATCATGTCATTAATTATACATGCTTTGTTGAAACCTATATGTGACATTAGTGTTACGATTGATTCATGACTAATTGCTTTGGAGCACGTGTGACCTGTGCAAGCGATAAAGATCAACTCATTCATCAGTCAACAATTCTCAATCATCATTTTTGATGTTGTCGATCATGTTAATTCATTAATCACTCAGTCAACCTCATTGCTCAGTTGTGATCTTGTGGATCGAATTATCAACCTTGTTAACTTGTTCAAGATAATCATTTCAGGAATTTCATCAGATAATCATGTCACCTCACTTGATCTTTCATGCGATCTTATCATATTCCAGCGTCATGTCGACGATCATTTTATTGCATTATTAATGCGTTCATTGTGTTAGAGCATGTATGCTCATTATTATCATTCCGTAACGTAATCATAATGCGATCTTCATGCGGGATCTATAATAATTATGTGACTTTCCTACTTCAGTTTGCTTCGTCAGTTATCCGTATTGAAGCGGATAAGATCAAGTGTTTTAGCAAGAGGCTAAATCCGCAGTTGAGGATGCAGTTTTTCAATCACAATTGTAATTCACTTAATGAGTTCATCGAGAAGGCTCTTGGAGCAGAGCTTTTCATCAAGGAGCTTACTCAGAAGTACCCTTCAGTTTCTTCTGGTGGGAGGACGAGGATGTCAGTTTGTTCTGAGGGACATCGGGCTCCAATGTCCAAGTGGTCGTTTTCTAGCCGCCTTTATGCTGAGAAAGCATCTTCATCCCAGACGACGAGTTCGACTGTTGTTTGCTTTAACTGTGATACAATGGGACATCGCAGTACACCTATGGAAATACTACAGAAGTTCTAGTGCCGGTAGATCTCGAGAGGGCTCACAAGCCTCGAGGGATTTTGTTACTCCAGCCCGTGCATCATCCAAGGGTCCTATCAGGCTTCGAGAGCCAGAGGCAAGGACATTCACCACCGATTTTGAACAAGTTAATTCTTGCTCGGTAATAGTATAATCATTCATTTCATTGTCGTTCATACATTCATATAATTCATTCATCATACATCAATCATGTTGAGACTTGTGGTTATCAGACTGATCATTCAATTCACGAGGAACAATGGTTCCAATCACTTCATTTGAGCTATCACTCATTGCCTTGTTAATTCACCTCGGTGAGTCATTCTTGATCCTTGTCGGATTTCTAGTCATTTATCATTCATCGTCGTCACTCTCGTTCTTGTGACCTTTCGGGATGTATTAAGCGGTGATTTCACATTTGGGTCTTCCTTGAATCGATGAAATCAAGGGGATCGATGATCTGGAGGATATTGATGTTGGGTACATTTGAGATGTAGCCTTGTTTTCCGGATTACTGTTTAATTTAATATGCATCTTAGTATTGTGCTTGTGAACCATCTATTGTCGAATTATCTTATAACTATATAATTTGAGAATCTTGTGATTTGGGTCATTGGTTGGGATTTCTTCCCTTTGGTGTTGTACCCAAGATTTCGTGATAATCTGAGTAATTGTTCATTGTGAATTCGAGACGCCAAGTCAGAAGGACTTGGGCGTGCAATTGATATGGTCCCGAGGACCATATGTGCATTGTTGTTTTTCTTTTGAGGCGTGAATCAGTGTTTGTTTGGGCGTCCGCTGCCGATGGGCGGGGTGTGTACGCTGGTGTTACGAGTCATGGGATTGGCCCAGTTGTGCAGGCGAAGTGGTTCGCATTAAGGAGTATTCATGGGGATGTTGTTTTCAGATCGTAATGGATAGTTCACATCCCGAGTTGTTTATCCTCAGTTTCGAGGACGAAACTCTTTTAAGGGGGGGAGTATGTAATACCAGTTGTGAATTCATTGATTATCATTCAGTAATTTTCACTCAGAAAATTTTCACTCAGTAATAATCATTCATCAGTCATATTCATTCAATTGTGTTCACTGTTCGGCGTATTTTAGAATCGTGTATCAGTTGTTATTCGTCATTCATCACTGTTTGAGATCGAGACGAGAATATTTTCACCATTATCATCATATTTTGGTAGTATGTGTGTGAGGTAGCCCACGCTACATACTCTTGTTAGTGCGCGCTAATGGAGTACAGGTAGCGCACGCTATAGATCAGTATTAGCGCACGCTAGCGCAAGTGAGTCCGACAGTCCAGAAGATACTGGGCTGATTTGGGAAATTTGTAGCGCATGCTACGTGTGTTAAGTAGTGTATGATAATTGTGCTGGCAACACACGTTAAGGCATAAGAGTAGCGCACGCTAATGCGAGCAGGGCAGAGGACAGTAGGTTCTGGACTCCAGTTGCTGGGCATCGAACATCAGTTAGCGCACGCTAACATTTTGGGTTAACGCACGCTATCGGAAGGCATTAGCGTATGCTACCAAGTTCGTAGAGCATGCTAACGAAGCAGTAAGAGCTCATTGGACTGCCCAGTAACCCGCTAGCGCACGCTAAATATCAGGACATAGCGCACGCTAAACCGGGACCAGTATAAATTGGACAGTTCAGTCCAGTTTCGTCATTTTCACTTCTCTCTTCCTCCTCCCGTCGGTTTTGGGCGATTTTAGACTTTTGGTGAAGGGTGATCTGGAACCACCTATCATCATTTTCAAGCTTCTAAGTCGGATTAATCATCATTCAATCCTTTCCAACACACCAAATCAAGGTAACCATCTCTTGGATCTAGAATTTCAGAATTTGAGTATTTTACTTCCGATCTCTTCAAATTAGCTTGATATTATGTTGGAATATGTTAGATATGGATTATATACCCTGGGATACATGTATTTCTACGGATTTATTGGTGTATATATCGGAATTTGTGAATATTTGGAATTGTTTAAGAACACCTTGGGTGTTGACTTTGGAATTTTGGGGCTTTTCGACTAGATGTTGTCGTAATCTCGAATGAAGTATTCCTATTGGATTATTAATGGTATTAATGAGGTTTTGTTGGATTGAATCATTCATTGAAGTTGTTTTTCGGTATAATTGAGTTTTGGTTGTAAACAATTGGAGATTGTTTACAACGTGTTTGTTAGAATGCCCCAATGAGTTTTGGGTAGTGTTGTATCGACTTTTGAGTTGGTTGTGATCATGCTTGATTCGTATATTAAGCGTATTGTTGGTACTTGTGTTATTCAATGTTATTCGAGCGGTCGGTATTTCCATTAAGGACGTTGATCGTGGAAGGACTTTCTCGCCTTTGGTTTGAGGCAAGTTTTATACTTGTCAATGAGATTAATGTTATCATATACGTGTATGAATGAGTTGTATCATTCCGAGACTTAGTCTCGTCATGAATTCATTGATATTAGGGGATCGTTCGATACGATACTCTTCAGCAATTATGCCAAATGTTTATTATTGTTCACTAATGGCCGGTTCAAGGCATTGAGATACTCGTTGTTAATGTTATTGTCGATAGCCGATTCGCGGTATCGATGTATCGATTGTTGTTGTTAATATTGATGTCGATCTAAGACATTGTAGTAATAATTATTATTAATGTTGGTGTCCTGTCATTCATGTTATATCGGCCGATTGAAGGCATTGGCGTATTCGTTCTCATCTTCGCCGTCGGTAACCGATTAAAGGTGCTGTGGCATTCATTGTATCATTATTATCGATTGTCCGTTCTAAGGCAACCAAGGTTTTCAATCATTCTTCGTATCATTGTTATCGATTGGCCGTTCTAAGGCCATCGAAGTGTTCAATCATTCATGGGATCATTGTTATCGATTGGTCATTCTAAGGAAAATCGAGGTACTAAATCATTCATTATATCATTGTTATCGGTTGGACGTTCTAAGGCAATCGAGGTCTTGAATCATCCACTGCATCGTTGTTATCGATTGGCCATTCCAAGGCAATCGAGGTATTGAATTGGGATTATCACGGATAGTTCCCATCCATTATATCATTTTTATCGATTGGTCATTCTAAGGTAATCGAGGTATTGAATTGGGCCCGCCGAGGATGGTGCCCATCCGTGAGTCATTGTTGTCGTGTTGGCCGACTCAAGGCAGCACCCTATCATTCTTGTGAATTCGGTAATCTTTGGATCGTTTCCGTTTGTGATTAATTGTGTTTTGGAGGCTAGTCTGGGCTAGTGCTCATCATGGGTAAGTTTGGGGCTTGAACCTTCGCGGTGGGTTCCCAATACCTACAACTCAGTAGGTCACGGTCACTGGCTGATTTCATTATGGGTAAGTTTGGGGCTTGAACCTTCGCGGTTGGTTCCCAACACCTACGACTCAATAGATCACGGTCACTGGGTGATCTCATTATGGGTAAGTTTGGGGCTTGAACCTTCGCAGTTGGTTCCAAACACCTACAGTTCAGTAGGTCACGACCATTGGATGGTTTCATTGTGATACGGCTTCGTGAGGTGGCTTCGGCCCTCATTGTGGTACGGTTTCATGCCGTGGCTTCGGCCCTCATTGTGATACGGCTTCGTGCCGTGGCTTCGACCCTCATTGGTATAGCTTCGGGCTGTTTTGGCTTCGGGCCATCGTGATTATTTATAGTTTCGGATGAGTAACTTTCAGGTGATTCTGTTCATTTAAAACTTCGGCTGTGTGACTTTCAGACATTTGTGATGTCTTGGTATTTCATTGGAGCCTTCGGGCATTGTGATTCATATTTAATTCAATTTGGTTTGTTTCATCTTCGTGTAATTCTTTGTGGTGTTCTATATCGATGATTCATCGTTAGACGCTTATGTTCTAACATGTTGAACAGGTATTAATAGTATGCCGTGGGCATAGTGTTTCACGAATGCTCGGTTCTTACCTTGGTTTGTGAGCATCTCGTATTGTTATTATTATTGTACTGTTTCATTATGCCTTTGGATACATATCATGTTATACATGTATTTGATGTTCATTATCTGTATGACTGACCCCGTGGGGGCAGAACATGTTTTCATGTTTTAGGTGCTTGCAAGGAGAGTGTTGAGACACAGGGGCATGATGATGGCGACGAGGCATTCGAGCGATACTAGTCCGAGTTGTTCATGTTGGTCAGTCAGTTGGAGTGTTCTCGAGTTTGTCAGTCATTGTCATTATATATTACCGAGCAGATGCTCGTGGATGTTGTTGTATTTTTATTTTAGCCATGTAGGCCCATCGTTGTCATTGAAATTCCTTATCGGAATATTGTGTCGGATATTATGGTAGGGACTGTGATCTCCCTTGTTGGTTAATTTAATGTATTTTAGTCATGTTCGCCTGGTGGATCTCCCGGTGTGGGGTCCACGGAACTGTAATAACCCAATGGGATTTGGGGGTGTTACAGTCTATACCTTCTTCCTATCTATAACCTTGAGCGAGTAGTCGGGATTTGTTTCTTATAAAAATTCCATTTTCATCCTTTTTGTTTCTAAATATCCATTTAGTTCCATTTACAGCTTGATAATCTGGTCTGGGTACAAGATACCATACATTGTTTCTTTCGAAACCATTCATCTCTTCTTCCATAGAAGTGATCCAGTGTGAATTATTTAGAGCTTCATTGGTCGAAACAAGTTCGGATTGGGCTAAGAATACAGCTAGAGTGCACATAGCTAGTCTCCTATGTTCGGCTTGAGATTCCCATACAAAAAATTAGGACTTTTCGGAGTCTGTTTCTTCTTGTGCACAGAGTACAATTCCTTATGTACTTTGTATTCTTCTACGAGTGGTTACGCCAGCATCAATATCTCCTATAATCAACTCCTGGGGGAGATCTCTCAGCCATATCCTGTTAGGTTCTAATTCGGTATCCTGTGTTTTATCTTGTGGTGCTGGAGTCTCAGCTTCAGCTTGTACATCATCAGCTGTGACTGCTTCTGATCTTGCAGTGGCGGTATTGATTTCTAAGTCCATTACATGTTCTATTGGAGTTTGGGAATCATTAATAGAAAGTGTTTGAATGTTCTGGGTTATGCCTTCTACTCTTGTAGGGTCACAATGGGGTTCATCGAATACTACACAGACAGATTCCTCTATTGTCAGCTTTTTTTTGTTAAATATCCTGAAAACTTTGGTGATACAGGAGTATCCTACGAATATACTTTCATCCAAATTTTCATCGAAGGTCTTGAGTTGATCCTTCCCATTGTTTAGAACATAAAAACTACATCCAAAAATTTGAAAATATGCAACCATTGGAGTTTTATTATTCCATACCTCATATGCTGTTTTGTTGTGATGCTTGTTGATTATACAGCGGTTTTTTGTATAACACGCTTTATTTGTTACTTCTCCCCAGAACCGCTGTGGCAATTTGCTTGCGGCTAACATGGTCCTTATTGCTTCTTTGAGCGTCCTATTCTTTCGCTCGACAATGTCATTTTATTGAGGAGTTCGGGCTGCTGAGTATTCATGATGTATTCCATTGTCCGAACAGTATTGCTCTATAAAGCAATTTGTGAATTCAGTGCCTCTGTCGGAACGATTGGACACGATACTCAACCCTTTCTCATTCTGTAGCTTCTTCAGGTGCTCTGGCAACTTCGTGATGGTATCTTTCTTCTTGCGTAGAAAGATTGTCCATGCATACCTAGAAAAATCGTCAACAATAACAAGACAATATCTCTTACCTCACAAACTTACAGGGTCTACGGGGCTGTAAAGGTCCATGTGTAGAAAATCCAGAACCCTGTGGGTGGATAGGTATGACTTGCTTTTCTGGGTGGTCTTAACCTATTTGCCTTTCCGACCGGTCTACAGATGCTGTTTTTTGAAATGACACATCGGGCAAACCTCTTACCATTCCCTGTCAAGCGAGTTTGTTGATAGTTTTGAAGTTGATGTGTGACATCCTTTTGTGCCATAGCTAGCTTTGACCTGCAGTGCCCTTGGCAACAAATATGGAATAGCGGAGCTCGTAGGCTTCCAGTCAGCAACGTACATATTACCTGATCTGCTCCCTCTAAGGACGATTTTCTTGCTCTTTATGTCCTTCACCCTACAGTGATCTTCATAGAATTTGACTGAGAGCTATTTGTCACAAAACTGGATAATACTAGATTATACTGTAAGCCTTCAATATAGGCTACATCAGTGACTTTAAACTTTCATACAAGCATGGGTTCTCTTCCCCCTTGTTCTTCCTTTAGTCACCGGATCGCACCTTTGGACCACGACCTTCTACATAATCTGACAGCTTGCTAATATCTCCTGTCATGTGCCGAGAACATTTGTTGTCAAAGTACCAGATGTCCTTTTCCTTGATATCCTGTAAGCAAAGAATTTAGGTAGATTTAGGTCCCCTTTGATTATTGGGTCCATGTTGTTAGTGTCTTTTGGTATCCAAATTTCCCTAATAGCAGTTGGTTTGTTGTAGGTTACTTTTGGTCCAGTCTTGGGATATCTACGTGGGGCAGGCACGTAGTCAATGTAACCTTGATTATTATGCATAAAAATAGAGGGTTTTGATTCCAGTACGATTGCCACCTTGGAGGGGGAACCATTTTCTTCGGCCTTACAGCTTGTCTTCTAGGTCTCCAGTTGGATTCCCAGAGCTGGTGGTGGTACTACGCAGGCGGCCTGTTTCCTGGATGGATAATGGGGCTCCTGTATCCAATACATAGACGCACTGTACTGTTGGTAGTACTTGGGTGCATGCCTTTGATACTTAGATACAACCTTCTTTCTGAATGGTTGTTAGCGCTGTTGATATGATCGGGGAGCATACTGTTGATCACGTCTCAGAGGTCTGGGAGGCTGAGGTTTCCGCTGTCTATGATGGTGTTGTTACCCAAAATATTATCCGGAGATAGTATTGCTGGAATGATCGAGTAACAAACAAATGCGAGAACACTTCCGTGAGAAAATAGATAACACAAGATTTGCCGGGGTTGTTAATCCCGGGCTTGAATGCTCTCGCGAGATGTTATTAATAAATATACTGTCGAGTACAAATATTAATGTTAGAATCTATTACAAGGAGTGTAAAGACTTCTAGTTATCTAGGCTTTAGAGCGCGTAGATTGCCGGAAGAACCAGATAGATAAATCTGTGAGTTCTTGCTTAGGATATATGATAAATGTGTATGAATATCACTATGAATGTATAAGTGGTTGCCAGAAGAGCCTTTGATTCTCTTTTTGTGTGTATTTTGCACTGAATTCACAGTAAATTCGCGTCCCTTTTGGCCACTGCAGTGAGTTCTCTATTTATAGGGGACAAGGTAGTTGGGACCCCTCAGGCGATCGCGGGCGACCGCCGTTTTCTATATTATAATAAGGTGGCCGATCGTCCCGTCACGTGGGGCTATTCCCTTAAAGTCTGGGGCCGCTGCTGGTGGCCAGCTGTGCGAGCCAATGGGAGGCCAGCACGCGTCCTGGGTAGCTGTCTGGGGAGGACCCACTTTGTACCTTTCGGCGGCCTTGTCGGTAGGTGTGGTAGGTGACAGGCTGGGGTCAAAGGTCCTATCTGTCGGCGCCCCTTGAAGATCTGCACGTGGGCCACCGTCCAAGATTCGGTCTTCGACGACTTTGACGGATGTTGGATCCACACGTGGCACGAGACGATCGCCTCTGGTTCGCTCATTAAAGACGATCGCCAGATATCAAAGGACGATCGCTGGGTACCAAAACACAATCGCCGTATTGTGCCGATCGCTGGGCGTTTGCCCAGAGTATGTCTTCTATGGTTGGATTTTCTGATCGTGATGCCGATCGCCTATCGAGGCGTATTAATCGCCGCACAACAATTGCCCCCCAGCTCGTCTCGATGTTGAAAACACGGGGTGAGGTGGCACTGTTGGCGATCGCCGATGTTTAGACGATCAGGCGATCTGCTTTCAACTTTGGACGATCTCTTTTTGCGCTGGGAGTAGCGGAAAATGAAGGCGGGCTCTCGAAACGTCGCAAGGACACGCGTCGCGCTACTGTTGGGGGAGTCCGACGGTTTGTCAGACTTTGTCGCCTGACGTGCCCTCGAAAAGACGCGTCCGCGGGATTCGGGGGCAGCATTTAATGCGTCCCCACTATGACGGTTGCGATCCAGCCCCCGAGATTTCACCTATTTTCACTTAGACCCCCACCTCCATCTATAAAAGGGCTAGGGCTTCTTCTCTTTCACTCTTTACGCGTCCTTGCATCCATAGCCGAAACTCTGCAAAAATTTCTGGAGCTTCTTGTGCCGATCTTCTTCTTTTATCTAGGTAAGAAAAATCAATCTTCTATCTCCCTCTTCTTTTTATAATATGTCGGGAGGATCCAAGACCTTCGAGGCCGGAAGTTCTTCTGCCGCTGCGGCTTCGCCTGACCGGGAGGAGATTCCCATCGGAGTCGACATGGAAACGGCCGTTGAGGCCATTCGTGCGGGGATTGCACCCGCAGAACTCGAAGAGCTTTTCAACGAGGCCGCAGTGGCGAAGACGGCGGCGATGGCGGAGCAGGGGGGCTCGCCGGCGGATGAGGACGAATTGGAGCGGCTAACTTGGGAACGGCAGAGTGTTTTTGGCCCCGCCTATATGTCCTTTGCCAAGATTATGGAGGGGATCGCCGGACCCTGTCCGGAATTTGACTTCGAAGCCTACTCTGCCGCTCATCCTTATGAACATGTGAAGCGGACGGTTTTTCGGGCCGCCGACCCGTCTCCGTGGACTCTCAGAAAGATCCGGAGTACGGCGACCAAGAAAGACCTGAGCCGTTGGAGGGCCAAATTTCACATCCCCTCTGACGTTTCCTTGCACGTGCCCTCGGAGAATGAACGTGCCGATCAACCGCCCGAGGATATGGTTGCCGTCAGCGAGATGATTATGGAGGCCGGCCTGCGATTCCCTCTGCCATTCGCCGTCTCCTACTTGTTGATCGCCTGGAATTTGGCGCCGCTTCAACTGACGCCGAACGCGGCACATGTGTCATCTGCACGTTGACACTGTTTGGCGGTCACCGGTTGTTCCGCCTCCTTACTGCGCTGGAGATGAATTATTAGTTTAAACTGGCCGCGCAGAAAGGGTCGATCGGCGGCAATCATATCCAAGGCCGAATGGGGAGAGTGGTCCTCGGTGCGCCGAACAAGACCAAGGGCGACCTGGCTAAATGGTGCTGGGTCGGCGGAGCGTGGCGATCGGCATCGAGTGACAGGCCGAATGAGGAGTTGGAGATCCCCACCACTTTTTGGGAGAGGAATCTGAGTAAGGATTTTAACTCTCCCCTTGATTGAGCTTGTCTTGGACTGATCTAATTTTGTTTTATTTTTGCAGGACCTCTCGTTCCAGCGATCGGCGATCTCCGTTTCGATTTCTTGATCGTTTGGGAGCGGATTCGTGCCTTGCCAGATTCCTTCATTGACGTTCGCTCGCTTGGTAACAAACTTCATCGGTTGAGGGCTCGACTGTTTCGTTTCCCTCATCACTTGAGAGTTCCGGGTACGAACTTAAGTGGTGCTTTCTTGCCTGTCGATCGTCTCTAGGAGGTCGCAGCGTTTAAGTTGCTGTCTAACTTGTTTGTACTTCTTCTTTGACAGAGGTTCATTTTCCCCGACTTGCCGAGCCACCACCCGAGATTGCCATGTCGAATCCAGGACTCATCGGTCGCCTTCACTTGGGTAAGAAGACTAGTCGCGTTCCTGCGACGACGTCTCGCCCTGCTCCGGTGATGAGGCCTGCTGAGGTGCCGGTCGCCGAGCCGGTAGTTCAGGGAGAGGAACAACTTCAGCGCCGCAAGAGGTGGAGGTCGGAGGAGTCCCTGCCGATTACTGAGGTGGATGTGTCCATTCTTGAGCCTCTGGCTGCTGCGGCTCCTATTTCTGCCATCCCGATGACGAAGGGATCAGGCCCTAGGCCCTCGGCATCCGGCTCCCAGTCATCGGGCGGCCCCACAAAGAAGGTGGCGATCGCTGAGGCGGAAACCTCTCGGGGCAAGCCTTATTTTGGTCGCGATCTCGAGCTGGTCAACAGGTAAGAGAGGATCGAAATTTCCGAGTTAGGCATTCTGAGTAAGGTATAGGCTAACTCCTTGGTCTCTTTGGTTTGTGCTGCAGGGTCCGTCTTGCTGACCCGGACGTCGCTCCTATGGTGTTGGACTTCTTGTCGAGTAAGGCTCCGCAAAAGTCCCTCGACGTCCCTACTTACGTCCAGCAGGCTATCTCCTCTCTGCCCAAGGCTTGGACGACCGATCTTGATGCGATCGCTCGTCGGCGATCTGGAGATACCATGCAGGCGACCATTGCCCTGGCTCTCCAGACGGCGACGATGGTCGTCCAAGCTGCTAGGGATTTTGAGGGGCAACCCTCTACTGCTCGTCTCCATAGCGACCTAGAGGCCGCCCGGAATAAAAACATTGAGTTTGCCAACCGGATCCAATCTATGGAGAAGGAGTATGTGGAGACGGCTAAAAGGGCTAAACAGGACGTCGACCGATTGAAGCAGGAGCTGAGCCGCTCCAAGGAGGCTGCCGACCGGTTCCGTGATCAGGAGAAGGAAACCCGCCGGAAGCATGCGTCTTCGCAGGAGGAGGCGACCGGGCTGAAGGCGACGGTGGATCGGCTCAGCGGTGAGCTGGAGGCGGCGAAGAAGGAGCTGGAGAAGGCCAAGGGGGAGAACGCCGCCAAGGTGGTCGAGCTGGCGGAGGCTGAGAAGATGACCGTGGAATTGAAAGGGCAGCTGAAGGCGATCGAGACCGATCCCTATCTCAATGTGGCACTCGTCGGCGAGTTCGCCTATTATCTGGCCTACGCCGATGCTGTCAGAGCCGCCAAGAAGGTAGGGATCGAGATCGGTCCCTTAATGGAGAGCTTCAAAGCCTATGCGCTCGAGCACCCTCTGCACCCAGAGTTCTCTTTGCCGATCCTTGACCTTGTCGACTTTGGGATCGACTTGAGTTGGTATACTGGCAAACTCATTCATCCTGAGGCCGATGGGGGGGCCCAAGCCGATCCGCAACCTGAGGGCGATGACCATCCGGTGGGGCCTTGAGAGATATTTTTGTTTTCCTTTGTAACTTGTATTTTTCTGCTTTCTCTTTGTATTGCCTTCGGGCTTCATGTTGTACGAACTCCTTTTGATAATGAATGAAATATTCCTTTTTCGCAATGTGTCTTTTTTTATGTACGGTCGCTCTTGAATGTTTGCGTGCAATTTTTACAAGTATGTGTATGATTGCATCCGATGTCTTGTTCGTCCGACTGGTTGTTTGAATGTCGAATGTATTGACATGTTTCGAATCGAAATTCTTACTTGTAGATATTGTTTGAACAATGTCGATCGTCCTGCGTGTATTTGAGCGAAGCCGATCGGGTGCGGTTCCTTTCTTTCGATCGAATTTAGGACTAGCTCCCCTATTCACCCTGCCCCCTTGTTTTTGTTTACTTATCGTAAGTAAGGGTACAAAAACAAGTTTGTTAGGCGAGCTATCTTTAGTTTTGCCGACTCTGAGGGATTGTGCATGGTCGCGGAGTTCGATGGACCGATCTACACAACCGTGTCTTCGTATGCGAGGGACATTGCCTATCCCGCGACTCACTTTACTGTGAGGGTCCTCTGTTAGGCTGCGCCTGCCTTGTATTTAAACGAAAGGTAGGCGATCTTGGTCTGGAGGAGTCCTTGCATGGGGCGTCGTCGGTTTATTAGACTCCACATCCGCAGCTTTGTAAGCACTTTTCTACCTCGGGTCGGCACGTTAAATGACGACCCTCGACGGTATACATTGTGACGGGGTAGGGACGCGTCGCTTTGTCCGAGTACATCATGTTAGATGACGTAATTTGAGGACGTGCGAACGTGTCCCCTGATCATTTTGGAGGGTCCTTTGGCTACGCCGGCCTCGTATTTAAACGAAGGGCGGGCGGTCTCAGCCCGAAGGAACCTTGCATGGGCGAAGCTGTCGGTTCCATCGACCTCCAGGACCATGGCTGCATTGATTCTACCTCGGATCATCATGATCAACGATCGTCGGCGGTATGCGATATGCCTGGTGGGGCGATCGCCAGAATAGATGGGATAGGAAAAAATCTCATTATATTCCTTGTACATTGGGCAGTTGAAATTGAATACAAAATTTTCACTGGTAGTATTTTTTCAGATGCACCGCGTTCCAGGGGTATTGATCCGGGGTGCCGTCAGGATGTTCAAGTTCGTAAGCTCCCTTAGTCAGCCATTTAGATATCCTAAAAGGTCCTTCCCAGTTCGGACCAAAAACGCCTGTGTGGGTTTGGATCTTCTTGAGGACGAGATCGCCCACTTGAAACCTTCTTTCTTTGACTTTTGAATTGAAGAACTTCTCGGCTCTCCTTTTGTGGATTGTGTTCTTCATTTCTGAGGTCAACCGTCGTTCTTCGAGCATGTCTAGGTCGATTCGTCGGGCCACATCGTTGTCGGTCGTCATCTCCTGTTCGGTTTTATGGCTGAGGACGGCGATCTCCGAAGGAATCACCGCTTCTGTTCCGAAGGCGAGGGCGAATGGGGTTTCGCCGGTTGAATTACGGGTCGTCGTTCGATAAGACCACAAAACGTCTGGAAGCTCGCTCGCCCATCGCCCTTGCCTGGATTCGAGTCGCGCTTTAATTGTGTGTTTGAGGATCTTGTTCTGCCTCTACTGTCCGTCGTCCCGAGGGTGATAGGGTGCTGAAAACAATCTTTTGATTCCCCATTTCTCACAGAATTGCATGATTTCTAAGCCGTCGAACTGCTTTCCCTTGTCGGAGATAATGGCCTGGGGCAGACCGAATCGGCATACGATGTTTCTCCAGATAAACTTGATCACTTGCTCTTGGCAGATCTTGTTGAGCGGTTCGGCCTCAGCCCATTTGGTGAAATAGTCGACCCCTACGATGGCGAACTTACAGCCCCCTGGAGCCGTCGGCAAGGGACCAATAAGGTCGATGCCCCATTGCGCGAATGGCCAAGGGATATACATGGAGGTGAGCTGTTCGGGGGATAGTTTAATGTTGGGGCCCATTATCTGACACCTATGACACGATCTGGCATAGGCGATCGCATCCTTCTGAAGTGATGGCCAGAAAAAACCTTGCCTGGTTGTCTTATGGATGAGAGCTCGCCCGCCCGCGTGGTTTCCACAAATCCCGTCATGGATCTCAGCAACGAGCCGACCTTCCTGTAACACCCCAATTCACAAAGGGGACATTACACGCCGTAGAAACCTCGTGAGGTCTACCAGGCTAACACAAGACACATAACCACAATGACAAACCCCAAAAGATGCACTCAAAAGTAAACAGGGCCGTGGCCTCGGCCAAAACATTTCAACGGAGTACATGAAACATAATGTAAATATCAATTCATTACCCACGCAGGGGACTTAAACCAAATTCGGAAGTAAGCAGTTTAACTCCAATACTCAACAAATGCAATGACAAAACATAAAAAGAACAATACAGACTCGAGCCACTATCATCAAGCCATCCCATCCTTCGCGTGCGTGCCAGTGCTGCTCTCCTCGGCTCTTCCAGACTGAAATGCATAAGACGCATTTCCCCCATTTAAGGGGTTAGCATTCGAATAGCTAGTGCAAGTACACAATTACACAACATTATATAAAAAATACAGTTTACACAATCATCCCAAACGTAAGTCATTTGCCACATATATATTCCGGAATACTACATTGGCAATACCATCAATTTCCAATCATCACGATATCACAACTGGTATCCCGTGGCCGTACCCCTTAGTATCGACCCCCAGACATCCCGTCGAACACTCCGGGTGGAATACCACTTCCGCGGCCGTACCCCTTAGTATCGACCCCCAGACATCCCGTCGGACACTCCGGGTGGAAGTTCAACCACACACGCACCCAAGTCCACCTCCGCGGCCGTACCCCTTAGTATCGTCGCCGTGTCATCCCGTCGGACACTCCGGGTGGAAGGAACACAACTCACGCACTCAAAAATCACCATTCATCACTCATTTCGAAAATCACAATATACATAACGAAATGTAATACATGTACTTGCCTTGAATTATTGACGACGCAACGAACGGAAAGGAAAATCACCGATGAACGCTAGGAACCAATGAAACCGAACCTAACGATTCGAAGAATACAATCACAACAATTTCTAAATGAATACGGAATTGGAAAACACCCGAAAACCCGCCTACGATTCATGTATATTCGTATATAAACAACAACGAGGGCGGACCACAACCAAACCCTCTCGATTCCGTAAAAATCACGAAATATACCATGAATCCGTGGAAAACTAAGAACACTAACAAGAATAATCATATTCATCAAGAATTCATCAACAAAACGGAAAGAATCGGACAAAACCCCAAAATCCCCAATTATCCAAAAGGTAGGGTTAAAGGAATTCTTACCTCTTGATGAATCAAGCATTCAAATCCAAAAACCACGGTTTAGATCCGCAATCCGAGCCACCCGATCGAAAAGGAATGAAGAAATCTACACAAGTAAGTGATAGATGGAGGAACTCTCCCTCTCAAGTCTCTCTCTCTCGCGCACGGGTGAAGAAGGGGTAGGAAATGAGTGAATTACGCTGAAAACAACACATTTATAGTGTAACACAGCAGAACCTATCGGCCGGCCTATCGGCCGATAGGCCCAACCGATAGCCATACGGAATGCCGGCAGTAGAGTCTATCGACCCCCCCTATCGGCCGAAAGGCTCCTGGAAGTTCGAATGTGAAGAAATTTACCTATCGGCCGATAGGCCCAACCGATACCCATACAGATTGCCGGCAGTAGAGTCTATCGACCCCCCCCTATCGGCCGAAAGGCTCCTGGAAGTGCTCGGCCAAAAACTGAAACGACCATAACTCTCTCGTCCGGACTCCGATTGACTCACCGTTTGAACCATTGGAAAGCTAACTCGATGCTCTATAATATTGCAAAGATTTAATATTTTTGGAGTCACCGAAAATTAATGGTGATCTAACAAAGTCGAACTCATCTGAGGAAAGTTGAAACAACGAACAATAACGAGATTATAGTTCAACAGTTGACCGGAAGGACATACTGAAAGATACACGGGGGTCACTATGACCGAGAAATATACCAAAAATGAAAATACAAGGGAAAGAAAAATACCGGATATTACATTATCTCCCCCTAAAAATAAGTTTCGTCCCGAAACTTACAACACGAATAACTCGGGGTATCTCGACCTCATACTCTCCTCCGTTTCCCACGTGGCTTCCTCGGATCCATGCCTCGACCACTGCACTTTGACCAAGGGAATTGTTTTGTGCCTGAGTTGCTTCACTCGACGCTCTAAGATCTGAATCGGCCTCTCCTCGAAGGTAATGTCGGGCCCCAACTCGATTTCTCCAAAATCAATAATATGGCTAGGGTCCGATACGTACTTCCTAAGCTGGGAAACATGAAATACGTTATGCACGTGGCTCAGAGACGGCGGCAAGCCTAACCGATACGCAAGCTCTCCAACTCTATCTAAAATCTCAAACGGTCCGATATATCTCGGACTAAGTTTACCCTTCCGACCGAAGCGGTAAACTCCCCGTGTCGGCGACACCTTAAGCAAGACGTGATCTCCCACCTCAAACTCCAAAGGTCGGCGACGTGTATCGGCATAAGACTTCTGTCGACTCTGGGCCGTCAAAGAATCTACCACGAATCAAGGTAACCTTCTCCTCGACTCAACTATCATGTCGGGCTCGTGACCGATTAGCCTGCACGTATCATCCCAACACAACGGCGATCCGCACCTCCTCCCATACAACGCCGAATGGTGCCATTTTGATCGAGGCATGCCAACTATTGTTGTACGTAAACTCGATCAATGGCAAGTGTGTCTCCCAATCATCCTTCCAATCTAAAGCACGGCTCGTAACATATCCTCTAGCGTCAGATCGTCCGCTCGATCGTCCCGTCTGCTCGAGGGTGGTAGGATGTACTAAGTCTCAACTCGGTTCCCAAAGCTCTATGAACGGCCCGCCAAAAATGTGATATGAACCGCCATCACGATCCGAAACAATACTCTTAGGTGTCCCATGTAACCTCACGATCTCCGAAACAAACACTCGTGCAAGTCTCTCGGCCCCCAAGTGTCCTTAATACCCGGAAATGAGCCGATTTGGTTAGCCGATCGACAATGACCCAAATCATGTTCATCCCGATCCGAGTCTTAGGCATACCGGTAATGAAATCCATAGTAATGTCCTCCCATTTACACTCAGGAATAGGAAGTGGTCGCAAAGCCCCGCGGTCGCCGATGCTCGATCTTAACCTCGCCGACAGTCGACACCTCGACACAAACTCGCTAACGTCCATCTTCAAATTACTCCACCGCAGTTACTCCTCACATCCTTGTACATTTTACTCGCATCAGGATGTATGGAGTAAGGCGTGGTATGAGCTTCGCTCAAAATCTTGTCTCAACTCAACAACACTCAGACGCATAGTACGCCGCGAAATCTCAAAACTCCATCATCGTGAACTACAAATCCAGGGGCTTTCCTTCTTCACATCCTCTCTCAATCGACCAAAACGGATCGTCAAATCGCCGCCTTGATATCATCGGTCAAGGACGAAGCGATCTCCAACGCATAATCGACCCTGAACTCTCGAACCCAAACCTCGATATCACCGACGAATAAAATCCTTTGGATCCTACTCGTGGTGTAAGTACCTCCAACATCTGCAACGCCATCGGCTTTCGGCTCAACGCATCGGCCACTACGTTAGCCTTACAGGATGGTAAAGTATCTCGAGGTCGTAATCTTTAATTAGTTCCAACCACCTACGCTGTCTCATATTCAATTCTTTCTGACTGAAGATATACTTCAAGCTCTTATGGTCCGTAAAAATCTTACATGATGACCCATAGAGGTAGTGCCTCCAGATCTTTAAGGCAAAAACGACCGCAGCTAACTCCAAATCATGCGTGGGGTAATTCACCTCATAAGGTTTCAACTGGCGGGACGCATACGCAATCACTCTGTCTCTCTGCATCAAAACACATCCTAGACCAAAGCCCGAAGCATCACTATACACTACGAAGTCCTCGTTCCCCTGAGGCAACGCTAACACGGGTGCGGTAGTCAAACGTCTCTTTAACTCATCAAAACTGTCCTGCCTGTCTGCAGTCCACTCGAACTTCTGAGTTTTCTGGAGCAACTGAGTGAGTGGTCTAGCGATTTTCGAAAATCCCTCAACGAATCTACGGTAATAGCCGGCAAGACCCGTAAAACTCCTCACCTCCTTCACATTTTTAGGCGGCTCCCAAGCCATCACCGCTCTATCTTCTGCGGATCTACCCGAACTCCTCTGCTGAAATCACATGCCCGAGGAACGTAACTTCCTCGAGCCAAAACTCACACTTAGAGAACTTCGCATAACTGCTCAGCCCTCAAAGTGTCTAATACAATCCGAAGATGTAAGGCGTGTTCCTCCCGACTCCGTGAATAGATGAGAATATCGTCAATAAAAACGACTACGAATTTGTCCAGATACTCAATAAAAACTTTGTTCATCAACCGCATGAACATCGCTAGGGCATTGGTTAGCCCGAAAGGCATAACCACAAACTCGTAATGGCCATATCTCGTCCGAAAGGCGGCTTTCGGAATATCGACGTCGAATCCTCAATTGGTAGTAACCCGATCGCAAATCAATCTTGAAAAGACCGTCGCCCCGAAGTGATCAAACAAATCGTCAATCCTGGGCAAAGGGTATTTATTTTTGATGGTTAGCTTGTTTAATTCTCGATAGTCGATGCATAAACGAAGCGATCCATCCTTCTTCTTGACAAAAAGTACAGGCGCACCCCAAGGCGATGCGCTCGGTCGAATATACCCTTTATATAACAACTCTCCCAACTGGTTCTTCAACTCTAGCATCTCCGACGGTGCCATACGGTATGGTGCTCGAGAAATAGGGGCCGCATTCGGCTCAAGATCAATAGGAAACTCCACCTCTCGATGTGGTGGTAATCCCGGCAAGTCGTCCGAAATACATCAGATACTCGCTAACAACTGGAATCGACGATATGTCAACCCCACCATCTTCCGCTGCAGGGCGAAACACGATAGCCGACGCAACCTGGTTCAGAAGTTTCATCGCCTTCAAGGCGCTAATCACACTCCCCGATCTACCCGGCTTACAACCGACTAGAGTATGCTCGGTGCCGTCCTCGGCAACTATCGAGATGGTACGAGTCCGATAGTTCATGATAGCACCGTGACGATCTAACCAATCGTCCTCGAGGATCAAATCCTCACCCTTAAGGTCTATAACAATGAGATTCGAGGGCCAATCCCGGCTCCCAATCCTCACTGGGCAATCCCTAGCCTCCCGGTCCCCAACCATACGATCTCCACTGGGTGTACCCACTACAAACGGCTCACACTCAAACAAGCAGTCAAAACCAATACGACTCACACAATCCGAAGCAATAAAGGAATGGGTAGCACCCGAATCAAAAAGTATCAAACCGGATGAGTAAGGATCCGAGTGGTACCGACGCCACCGGAACGCCTCTGTCCTCTGTACGCCTCATCTCGATACAACCGGGGTGAATCAACCCGAACTCGACCAGACGGTGATCCGCCGACCCGACCCTACCACGGCCCGAACCTTGCGGAACATGAGTAATCGGAATCTTGTGCTCCTCCGATCGGCGGTGGTAGTCGGGACCCTAGCACTGTGGCCCTCTCACAATGGGCCGCCGATGCCCGATCGCCCGCAAGTAAAACAAATAACTGGAGGAAAAGGGCAATCCCTCATCAAATGCTCATATTGGTTGCGATTAAAACAAACCCCGCCACCGAAGCAACGGACTGGATGAACGATTACCCCGAGATCCCGGCCGGCTGAAACGGTCTCTTCCGTGTGTAGGAACAGAACGAGACCTCGAAATCGACCACCTTTACCGGCCGGGAACCCGCGGTGGTCTTCGCTTCTTAGCTTCCGAAACCGACTGATTCCGGGATAGCCATCTCGATCGCGAGCGCGATCCCGATATTCCTTCAAGGTGGCACACATGAGCGGTGCCATACTCTGCACGATATGCGGCTTCATGCGCATATTGAAGTAACGGATTTTATCGGCCTCCGTCCTCACTCCGATCTCTCACAAAACCCAATGCTGATTGTAGGAAATAATGGCACGAGAAATCGGCACATCCCGAGGTGTAGCGGTGAAAAACTCCACAGTCTGCGCTCCTTAATCGGCGGTGGACAATATTCTGCTTCCATAGCAGCCACGAACTCCTCCCAAGTGGCCCGACGATCTCCGGGCGCAACGGCTTCCCACCACTCCGCAGCCTTCTTTATCCAGGAGGTACTGGGCAATATGTACCTCCCCGTCTTCGGGACAAGCTACGGCATCAAAGGCCCCGGGATACCGAAGAGCCAACTCTCCCAACCGAGGGAGTCAAGATCCGGAGAAACGAGGAGGGTGCATCTTAGTCACCGTCTGAAGCCATTTACTAGCTTCCTCTTCGTGTGTCGGGGTGGATTCAGCGCCCACCCGAGCTATCTCGGTAAGCTGGGCTACTAATCTGAAGTACGGCAGAGCTCCCAAGGCCGGCATTATTACCCGACGGCACCGAGTGAGAGGCCGAGTCTGCAGAGGACCGAGAAAGTGAGCCCTCTTCATTATCGGACCCGACCACGGCCTCGGCCGCGCCCTAGCCGGTCTACCACGACCTCTCAACATCTCAAGAAAATACGAGAAGAACAAGATCGAAAGATTCACAATTCACAAGGTTGGTAACACAAGTCACAATTCCGAACTACGCAAGAAAACGAATTACGTAAATATAAGAGTTCGAGGAGACTTACGACCACGGTCGCACGAAAAGACGGTAGCGTGATGATATTAGGCTCAACGACCGACTCTAACGACATAACCGATGCACCCAAAATTCACCGACACCTAGGTATT
Source organism: Orobanche coerulescens (assembly GCA_033398695.1). Classification (NCBI taxonomy): domain Eukaryota; kingdom Viridiplantae; phylum Streptophyta; class Magnoliopsida; order Lamiales; family Orobanchaceae; genus Orobanche; species Orobanche coerulescens. Next base: position 60,227,681 of record CM065806.1, read on the forward strand.
CAAAACCTAGGCTCGATACCATAAATGTAACACCCCAATTCACAAAGGGGACATTACACGCCGTAGAAACCTCGTGAGGTCTACCGTGCTAACACAAGACACATAACCACAATGACAAACCCCAAAAGATGCACTCAAAAGTAACAGGGCCGTGGCCTCGCCAAAACATTTCAACGGAGTACATGAAACATAATGTAAATATCAATTCATTGCCCACGCAGGACTTAAACCAAATTCTAAGTAAGCGCTTAACTCCAATACTCAACAAATGCAATGACAAAACATAAAAAGAACAATACGACTCGAGCCACTATCATCAAGCCATCCCATCCTTCGCGTGCGTGCCGTACTGCTCCTCGGTTCTTAGGCACTAAAATGCATAAGACGCATTTCCCCCATTTAAGGGGTTAGCATTCGAATAGCTAGTGCAAGTACACAATTACACAACATTATATAAAAAATACAGTTTACACAATCATCCCAAACGTAAGTCATTTGCCACATATATATTCCGGAATACTACATTGGCAATACCATCAATTTCCAATCATCACGATATCACAACTGGTATCCCGTGGCCGTACCCCTTAGTATCGACCCCCAGACATCCCGTCGAACACTCCGGGTGGAATACCACTTCCGCGGCCGTACCCCTTAGTATCGACCCCCAGACATCCCGTCGGACACTCCGGGTGGAAGTTCAACCACACACGCACCCAAGTCCACCTCCGCGGCCGTACCCCTTAGTATCGACCCCCAGACATCCCGTCGGACACTCCGGGTGGAAGGAACACAACTCACGCACTCAAAAATCACCATTCATCACTCATTTCGAAAATCACAATATACATAACGAAATGTAATACATGTACTTGCCTTGAATTATTGACGACTCAACGAACGGAAAGGAAAATCACCGATGAACGCTAGGAACCAATGAAACCGAACCTAACGATTCGAAGAATACAATCACAACCATTTCTAAATGAATACGGAATTGGAAAACACCCGAAAACCCGCCTACGATTCATGTATATTCGTATATAAACAACAACGAGGGCGGACCAAAACCAAACCCTCTCGATTCCGTAAAAATCACGAAATATACCATGAATCCGTGGAAAACTAAGAACACTAACAAGAATAATCATATTCATCAAGAATTCATCAACAAAACGGAAAGAATCGGACAAAACCCCAAAATCCCCAATTATCCAAAAGGTAGGGTTAAAGGAATTCTTACCTCTTGATGAATCAAGCATTCAAATCCAAAAACCACGGTTTAGATCTGCAATCCGAGCCACCCGATCGAAAAGGAATGAAGAAATCTACACAAGTAAGTGATAGATGGAGGAACTCTCCCTCTCAAGTCTCTCTCTCTCGCGCACGGGTGAAGAAGGGGTAGGAAATGAGTGAATTACGCTGAAAACAACACATTTATAGTGTAACACAGCAGAACCTATCGGGCGGCCTATCGGCCGATAGGCCCAACCGATAGCCATACGGAATGCCGAAGAGAGTCTATCGACCCCCTATCGGCGAAAGGCTCTGGAAGTTCGAATGTGAAGAAATTTACCTATCGGCCGCCTATCGGCCGATAGGCCCAACCGATACCCATACAGATTGCCGGCGGAGAGTCTATCGACCCCCTATCGGCCGAAAGGCTCTGGAAGTGCTCGCCAAAATCGAAACGACCATAACTCTCTCGTCCGGACTCCGATTGACTCACCGTTTGAACCATTGGAAAGCTAACTCGATGCTCTATAATATTGCAAAGATTTAATATTTTTGGAGTCACCGAAAATTAATGGTGATCTAACAAAGTCGAACTCATCTGAGGAAAGTTGAAACAACGAACAATAACGAGATTATAGTTCAACAGTTGACCGGAAGGACATACTGAAAGATACACGGGGGTCACTATGACCGAGAAATATACCAAAAATGAAAATACAAGGGAAAGAAAAATACCGGATATTACACTTCCTCCGGTGTAATACACTTGAGGAGGGGAAGGCTGAAGGCTCGCTTGTAAAGACGGTCGTCCAATAGGGTATATCTGGTCGCACGGAGCTGGAGTTGGCGAGCTTTAACACGGTCGTCAGGGACCGTTCCGTCCTTTAAGTATTTGATGAACGGAGTCATCCAGTTCTCCTCGGCGATGGTGACCGTGGTAACCAGGCTTCTGTCGATCGCCGGCCTTGCTGACTTTGTGATTTAGATATTGGAGAAGTCGGCTGCCCCATCCGATGATGCTAGTTTGGAAAGGGCATCGGCCTGGGAGTTGTGTTCTCTCGGGACTTGTTCGATTAGCACTTCTTCAAATTTTGTGCACATTTCGGTGACCAGCTCTTGGTATTTGACCATCTGTTCTCCGCGCGCTTCATATTCTCCCTTGACTTGGTTCACGACCAAAAGTGAGTCCATGAAGATATGGAGGCGACGAACATCTAGGGCGAGGGCTAGATCGAGCCCGCCTACCAAGGCTTCGTATTCGGCTTCATTGTTGGTCGCACGGAAGCTGAAACGCACAACATTAGTGAAACTTTGTCCGTCGGGACTGATGAGGACAATTCCTGCCCCTTCTCTCGAATTGGTCGCCGAGCCATCCACATATAACTTCCAGGCAGGTCGGCCGACCTGGGTTGGACTGTGAGGGAACGTTAATTCCACCACGAAGTCCGCCAGAGCTTGGCCTTTGATCGCCGTGCGAGGAGCGTAAGTGATGCCGTATTGGGCGATCTCCAGCGACCACTTGAGGAGTCGCCCGTTGGTGTCTGGTCGATGTAGAACTTGTCTTAGAGGTAGAGTTGTCAGGACTTCCACTTGATGTTCGAAGAAATAAGCCCTTAGTTTACGGACACTCATGACAAGGGCGTAGGCGATCTTCTCCAATGGTGTATAGCGTGTTTCAGCGTCGTGGAGTGCCTGACTAACATAGTAGATCAGCAAGTGGGCTTGTCCCTCCGCTCGTACCAGAACGGCACTTAGTGCGACCTCCGAGGCTGCCAGGTAAAGGAATAGTTTCTCACCGGGGATCGGCTTTGCCAGGATCTGGGGGTTAGATAGATATTCCTTTATTTTGGCGAACGCTATCTGACTTTCCTTCGTCCATGCGAACTTCTTGTTCTTGATGGTCGCGAAGAAAGGCTTGCTTTTATCGCCGAGTCGAGATATGAAACGGTTGAGGGCGGCTAGACAACCTGTAAGGCGTTGTACCTGCTTGATGTTTCGCGGATCCTGCATGTCAAGGATCGCCTGTATCTTGGTGGGGTTCGCCTCGATCACCCTTTGGCTCACAATGTGCCCCAGGAATTTCCCGGAGCCCACCCCGAAGTTGCATTTCTTGGGGTTTAGTCTCATGTTGAATCTTTCAAGGATGGTGAACGTCTCGGCGAGATCATTGAGGTGATCTTCCTTCTTGAGGCTTTTGACCACGATGTCATCAATGTAGACCTCCATGGTCTTTCCGGTCTGTTTGGCGAACATTCTGTTGACTAGTCGCTGGTAGGTTGCCCCTGCGTTTTTCAAGCCGAACGGCATTCGGATCCAAAAGTATATGTCTTTTTCCGTGTGGAAAGATGTGTGTTTTATGTCTTTCTCCGCCATTGGGATTTGATGATATCCGGCGAAGGCATCCATAAACGACATCATTTCGCAACCTGCTGTGCTATCGACCAAGTGATCAATATGAGGCATCGAAAAGTGATCTTTTGGACATGCCGCGTTGAGGTCGGTGAAGTCGATGCATAACCTCCAGGAACCAGTTGGCTTCTTGACGAGTACCGCGTTGGAGACCCATTGTGGTTCGTCTGTAGCTACCCCGATTAATTTGTTGTTGAGTAATTTTTGGACTTCTACGTCGAGCGCCGTGTATTTTTCGGGACCAGATTTCCTACGTTTTTGGTGAACAGGCTTCATTGCTGGGTCGATCTTTAGATAGTGGCAAGCGTGCTCAGGACTTATGCCGACCATATCTTGATGCGACCAGGCAAAGACTCCGATGTTCTTACGTAGCAAATTGATCAGATCCCCTTTTAGTTCGCGGTCGATGCTCGCGCCGATCTGTACTTCCCGTTCTGGATGATCCAGATCTATCGTTATACTCTCCAATGATTTCCGGACTCGATTCTTGGATCGATGTCGAGAATTGGCTCGAAACCGATCCTTGGCTCGATGTCGTCCGTTAAACGAACCGAGATGGCGTCCCCTGAGTCGGGTTGGTATGATGCGCTCGGCTCGTCGATCTCCATGGGTTGATCGTCGATCGCTTCAATATTACACATATTATGGGAAGTATTGAAAGTAGTAACGACATAGGAGTAACTCAAACATCTTTTTGCCATTAGCTGATCTCCTTTTACAGTACCGACCGTCCCATCGACAGTGCGGAATTTGATACAGTAAAAGAAAGACGAGGCGACCGCCTCAAAGGTTTCTAAAAAGGGGCAACCTAGGAACCCATTATAGATGCTGGGCCTATCTATGATTACAAAACTTAGGTTCCTAGTAATCCTAACCTTGGGATCATAAAAGCATATTAGCTCGACGGAGAGCTTGATCCTCCCGTAGGCTTGGACTGTGTTGTCGCCGAACCCTTAGAGCACGGTGTCGAACGGCTTGATGAATTTGATTAAGTTGCCGTGTTGGTCTAGGGCGGATTTGAATATGATGTTGTAGAAACTCCCATTGTCGACCAGCACGCGATAGACCATCTTCCCAAGGATACAGGCGGAGATCACCAGTGCATCCTCTTTGGGGCATTGCACTCCCTCCCTGTCTTTGTTGGAGAAGGTGATGAGTGCGTCTTTAGAGATGGTCGGCTCCGGAGGTACCACTACATGGACCCCGACGAACGCCCTCAGCTCGGCCTTTCGCTTCCTGTTTGACATGGTGGAAACCGGGGAAAGACCCCCGAGGTTTCCACCTCCTGCTTGAAGCATGTTGATCCGACTGCCAGGGTTTATCGGAGGGACCGACTCATCAGAGTACTTCGGCTCATGCTCGATTCTGGCGACCGGATTGGGAGGAGTTCTCTCGTGTTGTCGGCGCTCGCGCCCTCCGGTCCTTTCCGTCCTAGGCTCTGGCTTCGTGACCAAGTTGTCCAGTTTGCCTTCCTCAAACAGTCGCCAGAGTTGTCTGAGGAGGTCGCGGCATTGACTGGTGTTGTGGCCGGGACACTTATGGTAGGCACATAATTTGCTACGGTCTAGATAACCGTGGTCCCTTATCGGCTTTGGTTTGGAAAGCCACTCGTGACCCTTGATTGCGTTGAAGATGTGGGCTGGGGATAAGTTGAGGTTGTGGAGAAGGTGGACCTCTACATCCTCGAAGGCTTTGAACTCGCCAGGCGGCTTGGCGACCGCCTTTATGGGCTTGGCGACCGCCTTCTTCTGGACATGGGATTGCGCCTTTCCTTCTTCGAACGGTCCCTCATCTAAGCGGAGGGAGAGCATCCTCTGCCTGGCCAAGAAGTCGGTGGCTCTGGCGCGGAAGACCGAGTAGGTCGGGGGGATATCCTTTGTGAGGTGCCTGAACATGGGCGAGCGTTCGTGGAATCCGCTCAGGACTGAGTGGAGAGAGAGCTCGTCGATGATGGGCTCGCCGGTGAGGACTATCTCGTCTACCCAGTCGATGTAATCTTCATCTGACTCGTCCTTCCCCTGCCTGATTTTCATCATGTGGTGGGGGCCTTCAGGGCGAGCGACTTTGGCGGCGAAGTACGAAGTGAAGTCTTTCGCCATCTTCTCAAAGCAGTTGATTGAGCGAGTTGGTAGTGAGATGTACCACCTGTGGGCGAGGTCGCCCAGTGTTAATGGGAACATTCGACACTTGGTCGCATCTGATGCTCCGCATCCGGTCATGTAGATCTGGAATTTGCTCAAGTGGGTTTCCGGATCCGATCTACCCTCATATAGAGGTGTTTGTGGGGGATTGATCGTTGGTTGGACTGGGGCGAGCTCGATCTGAGTCGTGAGTGGTTCGCTTGATCCAATGATCGATCTTCTGGCTCCTGCCCCATTTTCCAGGAGCGCCTTCATCTCGTCGAGCTGGCGTTGCATGGCGGCCATCGCCGTTGCCTGACTGCTCGCCGACTGGCTCTCAGAGCGCGCACCAAGGCGATCGTGTACTGATCCCCTAGCCCCGTGGTGAATGACGAGCTCCCTGCCAGTGGGTTCCTTCCTTGGGCGAGCATGGGCTCGCTGACCGACTTGTCTTCTGGGAGTCGGATATGCCGAACTCCTAGTAAAGGATTCGGATTCCGATGTCTCCCGGCTGGGGCCTGAGTGCCCGGGTCTCCATGAGGGATCGCTCCCCAGGCGGTTGAAGACGGAATCGTCCCGCCTTACGAGAGCCTTCTCCTGTGTCTCGGGGCTTTCTGTCGATTTCTCAACATAGATCCCCTTGAGCTTCCGTTTGCTTGCCCGGCGGATGGCTGACGGAGTGATGGTGGGCGAGTCATAGGTTTTCTGTCGCTCCCTGAGGATGGCTATAGCCTCCTCAATCTGTTCCGCGGTCTGGAACTGATCGAGTGAGAGGCTAGAACCATCCCTTGGGGGCGGGAGTGAGAGCCTAGCGTCGCCACGGTCGCCTTCCGCCGTGGGCTGGGATTCGGTCCGGGCCGGAATGAGATTTCCGGCAGATCTTAGGGTGGCTCTCTTGGAAGTCGTAGCGGACGTCATTTTCCTGAAGGCTTTTCTATTGAAGAACAGTGAGTGTATCTTCAAGTATATGTTTGGAGAACAATGAGTGTTCTTCAAGACGGTAGGAATAAAAATGAAGGTTTAGATGCCCTCCTTCTAGCGCCAATTGTTGTTACCCAAAATATTATCCGGAGATAGTATTGCTGGAATGATCGAGTAACAAACAAATGCGAGAACACTTCCGTGAGAAAATAGATAACACAAGATTTGCCGGGGTTGTTAATCCCGAGCTTGAATGCTCTCGCGAGATGTTATTAATAAATATACTGTCGAGTACAAATATTAATGTTAGAATCTATTACAAGGAGTGTAAAGACTTCTAGTTATCTAGGCTTTAGAGCGCGTAGATTGCCGGAAGAACCAGATAGGTAAATCTGTGAGTTCTTGCTTGGGATATATGATAAATGTGTATGAATATCACTATGAATGTATAAGTGGTTTCCAGAAGAGTCTTTGATTTTCTTTTTGTATGTATTTTGCACTGAATTCACAGTAAATTCGCGTCCCTTTTGGCCACTGCAGTGAGTTCTCTATTTATAGGGGACAAGGTAGTTGGGACCCCTCAGGCGATCGCGGGCGACCGCCGTTTTCTTTATTATAATGATGTGGCCGATCGTCCCGTCACGTGGGGCTGTTCCCTTAAAGTCTGGGGCCACTGCTGGTGGCCAGCTGTGCGAGCCAATGGGAGGCCAGCACGCGTCCTGGGTAGCTATCCGGGGAGGACTCACTTTGTACCTTTCGGCGGCCTTGTCGGTAGGTGTGGTAGGTGACAGGCTGGGGTCAAAGGTCCTATCTGTCGGCGCCCTTTGAAGATCCGCACGTGGGCCACCGTCCAAGATTCGGTCTTCGACGACTTTGACGGATGTTGGATCTACACGTGGCACGAGATGATCGCCTCTGGTTCGCTCATTAAAGACGATCGCCAGATATTAAAAGACGATCGCTGGGTACCAAAAGACGGTCTCCGTATTGTGCCTATCGCTGGACGTTTGCCCAGAGTATGTCTTCTATGGTTAGCTTTTCTGATCGTGATGCCGATTGCCTATCGAGGCGTATTAATCGCCGCACAACAGATGGGAACTTGGGGGCGGAATCACAGCCTTTGCTATATGAAGGGGGCAACTATAACTTTTACAGGACTAGGGGTATCTTCGGGTTCAAAATTGGGTTGCACTCCCCTGACGAACACCGTATTCGATTTTTCCTTATGGGGGAACGAGTCATATCCTAAGCCACATTTGTCGTGGGCATGTTGCCCAGTGCTTATAATTTCTTCCATCTTTCTAGAAGATTTTTCAAATGATTTCAGGATGGTCTCGAGTTCTCCTTCTCGTTTCTCGAGAGTTTTTACTTTAGTTTAGAGTAAAGCATAATCATTTGTCTTGCACTCATTATGAGACTTTGCCTCATTTAGATCTTTTGCAAGTTGATGATTGCTTTCCATGAGTTTTTCATAGGTGACTTGGGTGTTTTCGCAATCAAGAGACATATTTTCATAGTTGTTTTTAAGCAAGTCGTTTTCATCTTTCAGCTCCAAGTTTAAAATTTCGAGCTGTATATTTTCTCGTTTAAGTGTCTCATGGGATTTTTGAATGTTTTTGAATTCATTTATCGTGTTTTCAAAAATATGCGATGCATTGATAGGAATAGTTGAATTTGAACTTACTTCATCATCGCTGTCATCATCATCCTGTATTTCTTTGGCCATAATGTACATGTATGCTTTATCCTTATTTTCATTATCGGAGGTGTCACTATTAGTGATTGCCTGTAGGCACTCCTCGGTCTTGTTTGATGCGAGGAGGCTTCTTATTCACCAATCAGGGCCTTAACCTTGTTTCTTCAGGCATGTATTTTCTCATCCTTTTCCTGTTGCTCAGCTTCTGGCAACTTTTACACTTTTGGATGAGGACACTTATTTGCATAATGTCCTGGCTTCCTATAGCTATAGCATAGGTTAGAATCACCAGATGAAGGGGATTAGAGCTTACCTTTTTAAAAGGTTTGGGGCTGTATGGAGTCTTTCCAGACTTTTTGATAAACTTCTTGAACTTGTGCATGAGCAAGGCCATTTCATCTTGCGACAATATGTCATAAATCCTTTATCTGTGCCTTGTGTCTTTGAGTTACATGTCTTTGGGTCTTGAACTATATCTCTTGTCGAATACTGGCCCGATCGTAGTCTTGGCAGGTGACTCTTCAGATTTTTCTCTCTTGTCTATGTCATACTCAAATGCTTTGAGGTCATAAAAGAGATCAAAAGTAGAAATATCATTTAAGTTATAGGACATACATATAGCTGTGGTTTTTATGTCCCATCAGGCAGGGAGTGAACTAAATATTTTCAAATTTTCTCCTTCTGGGTATACACTTTACCCAATGATTCAATTTCACCAACAATGCCGGTAAATATGAGGTCAAGCTCCTCAAGCGTTTCTGTAAATTTCATTTCGAGAGATTCAAATTCGTGAGTAAGTTTAGAAATTTTATTTTCTTTTGAGAGTTAAGTACCCTCACAAATAAGCTTGAATTTCTCCTAGATTTGCTTGGATGTCTTACAGCTCTTTACCTTAGAGAATGTGCCTTTGTCGAGAGTGATAAACAGCGCACCCTTTGCAACATTCTACAGGTTTGCACGCTTGCGATCATCCATTGTCCACTGTTCATGCTCCTTCTCGAGCATTTCAGCACGTGGTTGCCCTTCTATTCTTGCGGCTCTATTGGCCTTCATAATTTTGATAGGTCTTTCTTGGATGACATAAATCATCTCTTCGCGCATGGCTCCTGTAATATCCGTACTTTCTATTTTTAGTAATTTCTATTTTTGGTGTATGTTCATTTCGGACGACTCGCTTGTTACTGTTTTGGAATTCTGAATCTATTTTGTTCTTGGAGTTTCTCCATTTCAACGAGTTTCGGAGATATTTTTACGTATTTTCATTTTGAGTTATGTTTTGTCGCATGTACATTCGATTCTCGTAAAACTCATTCGATTTTGCTGTTTCTTTGTTTCCATGAGTTCGTATGGTTGAGTTGTTCATGTTGTGAGTTTCGTATTGTTAATCCGAAGTCGTATCGTGATTTTCGGATGTTTGGGCCGTTTTGTAATTTCCTATAAGTTTAGGGAATTTTATCTCCTTTGTCGTATTTCAATCCTCCCAGTAGTCAGAATCGTACTTTCTTTCAGCACTTAGTTTCGTCGTCGCGAATACATCGTAACTCTGTCTTTGGATCCCATCTTGTGTTGCGTTTTGATTTTTATACCTCCTTGAACCTTGGACTGCACTTAGGTACTGGACTACTGCGTGCATAACGTACGTTATGCATGCTATGTTATGTATGCTATGTTAGTATTGGTAACGTACGTTAACCTTTAGATATAGCGTACATTATCGACTTCAGCAATTTGGGCAGATTGTTCTTCCGAGCCCTTACGTACGCTAACACCTGAGCGTTACGCACGTAAGAGTCATAACATACGTTAACCTCAGTATGTTAACGTACGTAACGAGCCATCAGGTTTTAAAAACCTGAACAGACCTTAATCGCGTCATTTCATTCTTTCTCCTCCCTTGTGCGCGACGTGAGTTCTTCTGAGCGATTTCGAGCGATTCTTCCATAGCAATCCATGGAGTTCCTTGAGAGGCCGATTATTGTGTTCCAAGTGAGGTTTATCATCATCATAATCATCTTCCTACGTCCGAATCAAGGTATATTTCTTTAGAAACATAGTTTTTGGGGATTTTGGGATTTTGACATGATTTTACCCTTTGAACCCGATTTAGCTTTGATAAGTTGTTAGATTACGATTGTGTAGTCGTAATCCCTTTCTTTCAATATAGTTTAATGGATTAAACTTCTAAGTTTTCACCGTTAATAGATTAGAACCGATTATGACTTCGTAGTGACCGACGAATTGTCCCAATGGGTAGAATTAGGATGAATTCCTACGTTGCTGCAATATTAAGATTGTTTGTATATCGTTATTGTGACAGGAGCGGGTTTGTGAAGATTGTTCGGAACGAAAACTTTTCTTTCGCCATTTTGTTTGCGTCATTTTACTCAAGGCAAGTACATGTATTACATTCTGTTATGTGGTTTACGGTTTGATGCGATCATGTGTGTGTGTGGATGTTCTTCCACCCAGGGACGGTCCGATGGTGCCTCTGGGGGCCGATACTAATGGGTACGGCCACGGAAGTGGTTTCCCACCTAGGGACGGTCCGACGAGGCCTTTGGGGGTCGATACTAATGGTACTGTCGCGGGTTACCAAGTATAGATAATGTTGTTATGAAATGAGTTGATGAAATGTGTTGATATACTGTGTTGGATCGTATTCGTATGTATATTGTAGTGTAATTGTGTACTTGCACTAGCTATTCGAATGCTAACCCCTTAAATGGGGGAAATACGTTTTATGCATTTTAGGTACTGGGCGAGCTGAGGAGACAGCACGGGACACGCATATAAAATATGGTCCAGTATGATGATGAGGCTCGAGTCGGGTTGTCTCTTTTACTATATTTATTCCGTTATTGTTAAATGATGTCGTTGAAGTCCCCTGCGTGGGCATTAAATACTTTTCGCTCTTTGTTTTGTTGGTATTGAACTAAAATGTTTTGGCCGAGGCCACGGCCCTCCTTGTTATGATAAATGTGTTTTGTCGAATTCTATGGTGAGTTTGGTGTCTTGTGTTAGCCTGGTCGACCTTGTGAAGGTTTTACGGCATGTCATGTCTCTTATGAGATTTGGGGTGTTACATTTATGGTATGAGAGCCTTAGGTTATGAATGCCTGGGCTGTTGGTTAATTTTAGGTCTCTCGGTCGTGTCTTTAGAGTCAGTTGTTGAGCCTAATATCATCGCTGTGAGTCTCCTCGAACTCTTATATTTTTGTAATTCTTTTCCCTTGTGTAGATTATAATTGTGAATGTGGTACCAACTTTGTAAACTGTGATTTTTTCTGATCTTGTTCCTTTCAATTATTTTCTTCAGTATGTTGAGAGGTCGCGGTAGACCAGATAGGGGGCGCGGCCGAGGCCGTGGTCGTGGTTCTAATAGTGAGGAAGTTATGCTTTCTCAGTCCTCTACAGATTCGGCCTCTCATTCAGTGCCGAATACTCTACCTCTGAGTTCTGACGGGCAGCAGAATCTGTCAGTCAGTCAGGATCAACCGTCGGGTATTAATGCTGACATTGGAGCTACTACTGTGCTTCAATAGTTGGTAGCTCAGCTTGCCCAGAGAGCTCAGGGTGGACGTCAGAATCCGCCCCCGACTCCAGAAGATGAAGCTAGTAAATAGCTTTAGAAAGTAACCAAGAATTGGCTTTTTCAGATGGGTAGAACGTTCAATTCCATGGCTTGTCCTGATGACAGGAGGGTACCTATTGCTCAATACCTCCTGGATAAGGAAGCTGCAGAGTGGTGGGAAGCTGTGATGCTCAGGGACCGTTTAGCTATGGAAGGAGTTTAAGACCGCTATGGAAGCGGAGTACTGCCTACCTCCGGTTCGAGAGCATAGGATTGTGGAGTTCTTTACTGCTGCGCCTCAGGATGTACTGATCTCTCAGGCCATCATCACTTACAACCAGCAGTTGGGGTATGTGAAAGATCAAGTGAGGACCGAGGATGATAAGATTCGCTACTTTAATATGCGCATGAAGCCGAATATTAGACAGAGCATGGCACCACTCATGTGTGCCACATTGAAAGAGTACCAGGATCGCGCCCTAGCGATTGAGATGGCAGCCCTGGAGTCAGAGTAGGGTTCCAAGGCAAAGAAACATAAAACTACTGGTAGTTTTTCAGCCGGCAAGGGTGGTCGATTTTCGAAGTCTCAGTCTACTCCTGTATCTGGGAAGAGACCGTTCCCCCAGACTGGAGGTTTCCAGAGTAACCATCCAGTTTAGTCCTCAGTCCCTGGTGGCAGAGTTTTCTTTAAATGCAATCGTCCCGAGCATGTAGTAAAATATTGTCCTTATCCGTTAGTTACTTGCTTCACATGTGGGCAGAGTGGTCATCGGGCAGCCAACTGCAAGAGGGCTACCAGAGCAGCCAGAGCTCCGACTTCCACCTCAGTGCATAAGGAAAACAGTGTTGACCAGAGGACACCAGTCACTCAGACCCCTCAGACTACAGGACGTGGTAGGGGCCGGGGCCAGCCGGACCGCCGAGCAGTATCTAGTTCGGGCTCAGTACACCCTCGCTTGTATCATATGAGACGTGCGGATGAGACAGACGTCCTGGTGGCATCAGGTACCACTCATATCTTTTCTTATCCAATTTCGGTGCTTTTTGATTCAGGTGCTACTCACTCTTTCATTGCTTCGGATTGTATATGTCGTATCGGTATTAACTGCTTGTTCGAGTGTGAACCATTTGTAGTGGGTATGCCTAGTGGGGATCGTATGGTTGGGAACCGGGAAGTTAGAGATTGCCTAGTAAGGATCGGGAGCTGGGATTGGCCCTCGAATCTCATTGTTGTAGACCTTAAGGGTGAGGATTTGATCCTCGGGGATGATTGGTTGGATCGTCACGGTGCCATCATGAACTATCGGACTCGTACTATCTCGATAGTGGTCAAGGATGGCACAGAGCATACTCTCGTCGGTTGTAAGCCAGGTAGATCGGGAAATGTAATTAGTGCATTGAAGGCGATGAAACTTCTGAACCATGGTTGTGTAGGCTACTGGTGTTACGCCTTAAGAGCAGAAGATGGTGGAGTTGACATATCGTCGATTCCAGTGGTGAATGAGTATTCCGACATATTTCCGGATGACTTTTTGGGATTACCACCGCAGCTGAAAGTTGAGTTCCCTATTGATCTAGAGCCGAATGTGGCTCCTGTTTCTAGAGCGTCGTACCGTATGTCACCGTTGGAGATGTTAGAGTTGAAGAAACAGTTGGGGGAGTTGTTAGATAAAGGGCATACTCAACCGAGCACATCGCCTTGGGGTGCGCCTGTGCTTTTTGTTAAGAAAAAGGATGGATCGCTTCATTTATGCATCGACTATCGAGAATTAAACAAGTTGACCATTAAAAACAAGTACCCTTTGCCCCGGATCGACAACTTGTTTGATCAGCTTGAGGGAGCGACAGTCTTTTCGAAGATTGATTTACGATCGGGCTACTACCAGTTGAGGATTCGGGATAGTGATATACCGAAAGCTGCTTTTCGGACGAGATATGGCCATTACGAGTTTGTGGTTATGCCTTTCGGGCTAACCAATGCCCCAACAGTGTTCATGTAGTTAATGAACAAAGTTTTTATCGAGTATCTGGATAAATTCGTAGTCGTCTTTATCGAAGACATTCTTATCGATTCCCGGAGTCAGGAGGAGCATGCTTTGCATATCCGGATTGTGTTGGACATTTTGAGAGCTGAACAGTTGTACGCAAAGTTCTCTAAGTGTGAGTTTTGGCTCAAGGAAGTAATATTCCTCGGGCACGTGATTTCAGCAGAGGTAGTTCGGGTATATCCGCAGAAGATAGAGGCAGTGATGGCATGGGAACCGCCTAAAAATGTGAAGGAAGTGAGGAGTTTTCTGGGATTTGCAGGCTATTACCATAGATTTGTAGAAGAATTTTCTAAGATCGCTAGACCACTCACTCAGTTACTCTAGAAGACTCTGAAGTTCGATTGGGACGCAGATAGATACAATAGCTTTGATGAGTTGAAGAGACGGTTGACTACCACGCCCGTTTTAGCTTTGCCTGAGAGGAACGAGGATTTTGTGGTGTATAGTGATGCTTCGGGCCTCGGGCTCGGGTGTGTTTTGATGCAGAGAGATAGGGTTATTGCCTATGCGTCCCGACAGTTAAAACCTTATGAAGTAAACTACCCTACGAATGATTTAGAGTTAGCTGCGGTCGTCTTCGCTTTAAAAATTTGGAGGCATTATCTCTATGGGTCGTCGTGTAAGATTTACATGGATCACAAGAGTCTGAAGTATATCTTCAGCCAGAAAGAGTTGAACATAAGACATCGTAGGTGGTTGGAGCTAATTAAATATTACGATCTCGAGATTCTTTATCATTCGGGCAAGGCCAATGTTGTGGCAGATGCGTTGAGTCGTAAGCTGATGGCGCTATAGATGTTAGAGGTACTTATGCCTCAATGCAACATCTAGCGGTATTTGATTTGTCAGGATATCGAGGTTTGGGTTCAGAGAGTTCAGGGTCAGTTATGTGCGTTAGAGATCACTTCATCTTTGGTTGATGATATCAAGACGAGATAGTATGATGATCTATTTTTAGTCCAATTGAGGGAGGACGTGAAAAAGGGGAAATCCCGTGGATTTGAAGTTCAAGAGGATTGAATTTTGAGATTTTGCGGCAGATTATGTGTACCGAGTGCTGTTGAGTTGAGACAGAAGATCTTGAGTGAAGCTCACACGATGCCTTATTCCATACATCCCGGTACGAGCAAAATGTACAAGGATGTAAGGAGTAAATACTGGTGGAGCAATTTGAAGACAGATGTTAGTGAGTTTGTGGCGAAGTGTTTGACCTGTCAGCAGGTTAAGATCGAGCTTCAGCGACCCGCGGGGTTATTATGACCACTTCCCATTCCAGAGTGGAAGTGGGAGGACATTTCTATGGATTTCATTACCGGTATGCCTAGGACTCGGACTGGAATGACATGATTTGGATTATTGTCGATAGACTAACCAAATCAACTCATTTTCTGGGTATTAAGGATACTTGGGAGCCGGAGAGACTAGCACGAGTGTTTATTGCAGAGATCATGAGGGTGCATGGGACTCCTAAGAGTATTGTTTCGGATCAAGATGGCTGGTTTGTATCACATTTTTAGCAGGCTGTTCATCGAGCTTTGGGGACTGAGTTGAGACTCAGTACATCCTACCACCCTCAGACAGACGGACAGTCGAAGCGGACGATACAGATGCTGGAGGTTATATTGAGAGCCTGTGCTTTAGACTGGAAGGATATTGGGTGTCACACTTGCCATCGATCGAGTTCACATACAACAATAGTTGGCACGCCTCGATCAAAATGGCACCATTTGAGGCATTGTATGGGAGGAGGTGCATATCACCGTTGTGTTGGGATGATGCATCCGAGTTGATTGGTACCGAACCACATATAGTAGTTGAGACGAGAGAGAAGATTGCTTTGATTCGTGATAGGTTGTTAATAGCCCAGAGTCGACAGAAGTCTTATGCCGACACGCGTCGCCGGCCGTTGGAGTTTGAGGTGGTAGACCGTGTTTTGCTTAAGGTGTCACCGACATGGGGAGTTTACCGCTTCGTCCGGAAGGGTAAACTTAATCCGAGATATATTGGACCATTTGAGATTTAAGAGAGAGTTGGAGAGCTTGCATATCGGTTAGGCTTGCCGCGGTCCTTGAGTCACGCGCATAACGTGTTTCATGTTTCCCAGCTTAGGAGGTATGTATCGGACCCTAGCCATATTATTGATTTTGGAGAGATTGAGTTGGGGCCCGACATTACCATCGAAGAGAGGCCGATTCAGATTTTAGAGCGTCGAGTGAAGCAACTTAGGCATAAATTCATTCCTTTGGTTAAAGTGCAATGGTCGAGACATGGATCCGAGGAAGCCACGTGGGAGACAGAAGAGAATATGAAGTCAAGATACCCCGAGCTATTCGCGTTGTAAGTTTCGGGACGAAACTTATTTTTAGGGGGAGAGAATGTAATATCCATACTTTCTATTTTTGGTAATTTCTAGTTTTGGTGTATGTTCATTTCAGACGACT
Organism: Orobanche coerulescens; assembly: GCA_033398695.1. Classification (NCBI taxonomy): domain Eukaryota; kingdom Viridiplantae; phylum Streptophyta; class Magnoliopsida; order Lamiales; family Orobanchaceae; genus Orobanche; species Orobanche coerulescens. Next base: position 60,244,123 of record CM065806.1, read on the forward strand.
CGCTTGTTACTGTTTTGGAATTCTGAATCTATTTTGTTCTTGGAGTTTCTCCATTTGGACGAGTTTCAGAGATGTTTTTACGTATTTTCATTTTGAGTTATGTTTTGTCGCATGTACGTTCGATTCTCGTAAAACTCGTTCGATTTCGCTGTTTCTTTGTTTCCATGAGTTCGTATGGTTGAGTTGTTCATGTTGTGAGTTTCGGATTGTTAATCCGACGCGTATCGTGATTTTCGGACGTTTGGGCCGTTTTGTAATTTCCTATAAGTTTAGGGAATTTTATCTCTTTTGTCGTATTTCAAACCTCACAGTAGTTGGAATCGTACTTTCTTTCAGCACTTAGTTTCATCGTCTCGTAATTCTGTCTTCGGATCCCATCTTGTGTTGCTTTTCGATTTTTATACCTCCTTGAACCTTGGACTGCACTCAGGTACTGAACTGCTGCATGCATAACGTACGTTATGCATGCTATGTTACGTACACTATGTTAGTACTGGTAATGTATGTTAACCTTTAGATATAACATACGTTATCGGCTTCAGCGATTTGGGCAGATTGTTCTGCCGAGCCCTTACGTACGCTAACACCTGAGCGTTACGTACATAAGAGGCATAACGTACGTTAACCTCAGTATGTTAACGTACGTAACGAGCCATCAGGCTTTAAAAACCTGAACAGACCTTAATCACGTCATTTCCTTCTTTCTCCTCCCTTGTGTGCGACATGAGTTCTTCTGACCGATTTCGAACGATTCTTCCAGAGCAATGCGTGGAGTTCCTTGAGAGGCCGATTATTGTGTTCCAAGTGAGGTTTATCATCATCATAATCATCTTCCTCCGTCCGAATCGAGGTATATTTCTTTAGAACCCTAGTTTTTGGGGATTTCGGGATTTTGACATGATTTTACCCTTGAACCTGATTTAGCTTCGATAAGTTGCTAGATTACGACTGTGTAGTCGTAATCCCTTGCTTTCAATATAGTTTAAAGGATTAAACTTCTAGGTTTTCACCGTTAATAGATTAGAACCGATTATGACTTCGTAGTGACCGGCAAATTGTTCCAACAGGTAGAATTAGAATGAATTCCTACGTTTCCGGAAGATTGAGATTGTTTGTATATCGTTATTGTGATAGGAGCGGGTTTGTGAAGATTATTCGGACCGAAACCTTTTCTTTTGCCATTTCCTTCGCGTTATTTTATGCAAGGCAAGTACATGTATTACATTTCGTTATGTGGTTCACGGTTTGATGCAATGATGAATTGTGATACCATGTGTGTGTGTGGATGTTCTTCCACCCAGGAACGGTCCGACGGGGCCTCTGGGGGCCGATACTAATGGGTACGGCCGCGGAAGTGGTTTCCCACCCAGGGACAGTCCGACGGGGCCTCTGGGGGTCGATACTAATGGGTACGGCCGCGGGTTACCAAGTATGGATAATGTTGTGATGAAATGAGTTGATGAAATGTGTTGATATGCTGTTTTGACGTAAATGTGATATTCCGGAATATTGTTTTCAAATGTTTTCCAAATGAATAACTGTGTTGGATCGCATCTGTATGTATAATGTAGTGTAATTGTATACTTGCACTAACTATTCGAATGCTAACCCCTTAAATTGGGGAAATGCGTTTTATGCATTTCAGGTACTGGCGAGCTGAGGAGCCGGCATGGGACACGTATGTAAAATATGGTCCAGTATGATGATGAGGCTCGAGTTGGGTCATCTCTTTTACTATATTTATTCCGTTATTGTTAAATGATGTCGTCGAAGTCCCCTGCGTGGGCATTGAATACTTTTTGCTCTTTGTTTTTTTGGTATTGAACTAAAATGTTTTGGCCGAGGCCATGGCCCTGCTTTTTATGATTAATGTGTTTTGTGGGATTCTTTGGTGAGTTTGGTGTCTTGTGTTAGCCTGGTAGACCTTGTGACGGTTCTACGGCATGTAACGTCTCTTATGAGATTTGGGGTGTTACAGCTCCAAGATGGGCTTCCATCCTAATTCTCCAGTCATTAAATTCGTTAATGGAAAATAAAGGAACCTTATTTATCATAGAGGTGTCCATAATAGAAATAGGATAAATAATGAAGATATAACACAAAGTTTTCAAAATCTAGTGATTTTGGATCTGATTCGGTTAAAAATCGACTGATTGTTTTTAGAATCAACCTCTCCGATACCACTTGTTGGCCACAGAGTACACAGTAAACAACTTGGAAAGTGAGAATACAATAAGCTATATGTTTTTCGAAGTTAATTGCATAGCGGAAGTCTGATAGTGAGTTGCTGTAAGTACAGCAACTAGGTACTCTCCCGTTTGCTTGACGTGTAAAGGGTTTTCACAATGTATACTATAAATCACAGTTATAAATGAAAACAGTAAGGATAGAAAGTAAATAACACACAGATATAAGTGGTTCGAGGTAAACCCCTCTATGTCCACTGGTCTTCCACACAGGAGTAAAACATTTATTAAAATCACTACATACAACTACGTGACTTTAACTAAACATGTCTCCGTATCGTTCACACTGATTGTATGGGGACCACTGCTTTGGCCGTTCACACAAATTGGCTTCACCTCTTTCGACTTACTTCTTCTCGCACAGGTCGGAATAAGTATTCTTTAATACTATTCTTCCCACACAGGTCGGAATAGGCAAGGACTTAGTCCACACAAGGCTAAGGTTGATCTCAACGGTAAAGATGGTAGAATAAGTTAAAGCAGCAGCTTTATGCTTTGATGAGCGATTGTTGTATGCTGTTCCGTTTGCATTGAGGATTTGTATATTTCTTCGTTTAGATACTGCTGTATGCTCATGAAATATACTGCTCTTTCTTAGCTTGATTGTGAGAGCTATTTTTCAGATGTATGCGCGAGAGTAAGTATTTAAGTGAGCAATGTCCTCTTGCTTGGGGCTATTATAACCTTGAAAATAGATCTGTTATAAATGTAGTCGTTAGCCGGTTGGTGAGATTTAGACGTCTCTGATTGGCGGATGCAGAATGTTTGAATTAAAGGCAATTCACATTTAATGCTTCAGGCATTCTTTTTGACTTTGCATTAAATACTCTTCAGCGCATTCAGATTGTTATCTCTTTGGGCCGCATTAAATATTGTCCTATCAGCAATAAATGCTGCTTTAACCGTGAATACTTTATGAATAAACAAAGTTTATTTCACAATGGTTTAAAGCTATTCTTCAGTCCTATTGGATGAGTTTTACTGTTCCTAAGTAAAACTCCTACAGCCAGACTACTGTATTCAACACTCTTAATTTCGGCATAGAGATGTAGGCTTTGTAGAATTGTACTCTCTAGGAAGATCTTTTGTTGTATAGATATACTGCACGGAGTTTCCTAACAACTTAGCGAAATTCTGACTCTGAAGACTTCTTACTGTACGATAGCGATTATCAAAGCATGAGTATTTATCCTAACAAAGGATATATACCATCAGTCAAATAATATCCCATATTATATTCATTCCCATTGATGTTGTACCTCACTTCAGGTCCACGACCTTCGGCCAAATCTTTGAATAGATCGGATCGGTATAACACATTAATATCATTTAACGATCCTGAAACCCAAAAAATGAATGCGAAATTCCCAAGTCTTTGAAGATATTGCTTCTAATATAATAGTTGGTTCGTGAACATGACCCGTATACATACCTTGCCAACTAATTGGACAATTATTCCACCTCCAGTGCATATAATCAATACTTCCCAACATTCAGGAAAACCCTCGTGGTTTATTCTCTGCCAACAATCTGGACACATCTTCAACATTTGGCCGTCTCAAATATTTAGCTCCAAATACTTTGACGATTGCTTTAACAAATCTTCTTAGAATCTCTATTGTTGTGATCTTGCCTATTCTTACATAATCATCAATAGCATCAGCCGTCGTCCCATAAATAACCATTGTAACTGCTTCTTCAATTCGTAAAAATAATAATTTAGGCATCTAAACTCTTCGACGAAATTGTGTTTCCATGTATGTTTGATTCTTTGAAAAATAATCATGATACAGTCTCGCATGACCTTCTTCTCTATTGAGATTAATTACACGTTGGTTCATTGTAGATCCACCATGAATTGGGACCGAATTTTCTCTCTGTCGCCGACGATAAAGGTGAATGGAATTGACCACCCTCATTCTTGCTTCATGTTCTTGTTCTTCCGCCTGTATAATCTCATGCATCATTCGAATGATTTGATCCATTGGATTGTTTTTTAAGAATGAAGAAGGAAAAGTGTTTTTCTTTGGAGTGTGAGTTTTATAAGCTCTCACTTATAACAGTCAGAATATAATAGTTTGAATGAAATATAACCATTGTAATATAACCGTTGGAATTATAGTCGTTTAAATATAGCCGTTGGAATTATAAATGTTTGAATTTGAGTTTGAAAATAATAATAAAATACTACCTTGAAATATAGCCAACCCCATTGGAGTACAGCACCTTACAGGTTCAGCAAATTAGCCAACCATTATTTTATATTATTTAGCCATCCAATCCAGCCAACATGATTGGAGGTGCTCTAACACATACCTTCCAACCCTATAGAAGAAAAAATAGTAGCACATACATGTGATAAATACACGTGGCAAAATAAATTTATAACCGTAATGATATTATGAAGAAAGTTAGTTTCGAAATTAATTTTGTGTAGGAGGTTATTTTGACAAAAAACTCATTTTTATATGCGGCTAGGTCTCACACACTTTTACCATTTTATGATATGATCCTTGATAAATCAAGGGTTTGGCTAGAAGTTCAACAAAATATTTTTAATGTGGTTGGTTGAAGATGATGAGCTTGTTGAGGTAACTCAACCACCAGCAGAAATAGGAAAAAATGCAAAAACTTTCATTATCATACATTCTCCGTCCCATATCAATTATAGTATTTAGAAGAAAATTAACAAGCTTTAAGTTAATGATTGAATATAATCGGGGCTTTTTTGGTAGGTATGTGAAGATAAGACAAGATCGATAATATCAAGATAAATATAGTGAATATGAGGTGATTGTTAGTGTATCTTTATGTTTGGTAGATAATATAATGTCAAGATAAGTATAATGAATAATAAGTTAGTTGCTTGGTATGATAGTCTAAAGTCAAGATTAACACTACTACAAAAACAGGGCTTTAACAGCGGTTCTGGAGCTATTTTAACAGCAGTTCTGGAACCGCTCTTAAAGGTGCCGCTGTTAAATTTAACAGCTGTTAAAAACCGATATTAATTTAACAGCAGTTTTTAGTAGAAACTGCTGTTAAAAGATGTTAACAGCAGTTGTTTAACAGCGGTTCTTCTGTTAAACCGCTGTTAATATTCCAGTTAACAGCGGTTCTCTATAATAACCGTTGTTAATTTAACAGCGATTATTTTAAAGAACTGCTGTTAATGTGAAAAGTGTAATTTAATAGCGGTTATTTTAAAGAACCGCTGTTAATGTTATTTTTTTAATACCAGGTTTGTTTTTTAATTTACCAACCTGCTACACAATTTCAGAAAACACAACAGCAAAACCTTAGAATACAACAATCTCAAATAAAACCTCAACAACACAACTTTTATCCATTCACCAATATATATAACACAACTTTCATCCAACCATCAAATACAGTAACACTCATTACAACTATCTATGGAAATAAATACCAATACAATGACGTTCCATCCAATTCAAAATAAATACAACATAATTCACGAACTAACCAAACAAGACAATGATAATTCTTACAAAATCAAATGTCAAAAATCTACGAATATAAATGGTTCCTAACCTCTAAAAATTGTTTTGCCCATTCGGTTCGAATTTCATGAATTCTATCTATAGGAAGTGCTGCAATATCATCAAACATCTGTACATATAAATATATAAATTAACAAACTCATCAACTTAAACGATTAAATCACTTTTTAAACTAAAATAATTTACAAAACTGAAATTAATTTACAAAACTGAAATTAATTTAAATAATTTAAAAAACTGAAACAAAAGTTTATCACCTCCATCCATCCATTGATGATACGAGCTCGGACAATGGTCGACATCCAGTGCATGACGTAATGCCCACACTCTCAACCTCCGTTTTGTTTATTACACTAAAAAGAATATGAAGCTCAATTATATATATAGCTAATATATATATATAGTGTGACTAAATGTATTACTTACTTTGGGATATATCCAAGTATTCGTCTGTTTGAATTTACTTGTATGCATACCCCCATCACCTTAAATGCGGTCACGGCACTATTCGAAGGAAGTACTATGTATTATGAAATGAAAATATAATATATTTTCCAAGTAAATGCTACAAATTAAAACTTACTTCTGGACTACATTCTTAATGCAATTGTCGGGCTTACGGTGTAGTGAGCAAAACCACACAACAACCTCTTTTGCGGGAATAATGACCAGAAGTTGTCAATACTCACTGCATTAACAAACGTATTACAAGCGGGGGGAGGCCAGGATTATTTAATTTTTCCATATCAACCCAATTTAAACACATCTACTTACATAATTATTAATATAAAAATCTACAGACATCTATACTTCCTCATGATGGTAAGCTCGAAGGTATATCTGTTTTTTTGCATCCGACAAACGCGAAGTGATATATCTGGAGGTCTCCTCTCCCTTATTTCCCATATTTTGTATGGATTGAGGATCAAAATATCCATACAAATCCCCGTCCATCTTGCCCATGTTCAATTTTGATAAATACCTAATTTGTTAAGCAAAATATTAATATCTAATTTACATTCCAAACTATGAATTTTTGATAAATATACATGAATATGCATGTAAAACATTACTTACAAAGTCCAAAACTGTAGAATCGATAAGCTAAGCCACTGCTTGTCTTGAATAATTTCCGAAAGATCATTGTAACTTATGTACAAGGGAACGTCAGCATCAACACAGCCAAAGAAAGTTGTATCCCATGGCACTTGTATCGGGTCACTAAAAAGAGTCGTTGCAACACCAAATAACTCTCTCATGGTGTCATCTCTGTGACTCGACCGGTCATCTTGACGAGCATGTTTCTTAGGTTGCTCAGGTCGCTCAACATCCTATATCATATAGAAGAGTGTAAAAACCAACTATAACCGGAGTATCTTTTATTTACATTTAATATTAAAAACATAAAAGAAATATAACTTGATAAAGTCGCAACGAAAAGATTCTTTGGCCATGCATTAAAGGTACCTAGAGCTTCCCTCACTAAGCTTACCTCTTCAGTAGGTATAGGAACTTCGGCACTACCATCTACGGCCTCATCGACTACTACCTTAACCAAATGAGCTGGTAAAGAAGCACAATGTAGGGTAGAATCTCCATGATGTACTCGACCGATAGCAACTAGACGAGGAGGACACTCGTCCACATAAAATCCAAATCGACCAATGTCCCCAGGCGGAGTCTTCCCTCCTGAAAGGCTAGAAACAGCATCGGCACAACTCCCCTTCGTACTGACACAGGTAACATGATCATCAGGTGTATGTAGATCGACGTGGGGCTTCTGTGAATGAGCACCCAAAGACTCGAATATTTGGCCGAATGCTTTCATCAAATTTTGTGTGACATCATATGTGATCTTATTCATTAGTTCTTCATAAGGAAAACCACTGTTAAAAGATATTAACAGCGGTTTTTTAAGAGAACCGTGGTTAATGTTCTACAGAAGTTAACAGCGGTTCTTCAGTAAAACTGCTGTTAAACTTTCAGTTAACAGCAGTTATAACTATAATAACCGTTTTTAGTTTAACAACGATTATTTTAAAGAACCGCTGTTAATGTGAAAAGTGTAATTTAACAGCGGTTATTTTAAAGAACCGCTGTTAATGTTATTTTTTTTAATACCAGTGTTTGTTTTTTAATTTACCAACCTGCTACACAATTTCCGAAAGTAGTATAGCAAAACCTCAGAATACAACAATCTCAAATAAAACCTCAACAACACAACTTTCATCCATTCACCAATATAACACAACTTTCATCCAACTATCAAATACAATAACACTCATTACAACTATCTATAGAAGTGAATACCAATAAATTGACGTTCCATCCAATTCAAAATAAATACAACAACACAATTCACGAACTAACCAAACAAGACAATGATAATTCTTACAAAATCAAATATCAAAAATCTACGCATATAAACATTTCCTAACCTCCAAAAATTGTTTTGCCCATTCAGTTCGAATTTCATGAATTCTATCTATAGGAAGTGCTGCAACATCATCAAACATCTGTACATATAAACATATAAATTAACAAACTCAGCAACTTAAATGATTAAATCACTTTTAAACTAAAATAATTTACAAAACTGAAATTAATTTAAATAATTTAAAAAACTGAAATAAAAGTTTATCACCTCCATCAATCCATTGATAATACGAGCTCGAACAATGGTTGACATCCAGTGCATGAGTAATACCCACACTCCCAACCTCCATTTTGTTTATTACACTAAAAAGAATATGAAGCTCAATTATATATACATATATAGCTAATCTATATATCTATCTATCTATGTATCTATCTATCTATCTATATATATATATATATATATATATATATATATATATATGTGTGTGTGTGTGTGTGTGTGTGTGTGTGTGTGTGACTAAATGTATTACTTACTTTGGGATATATCCAAGTAATCATCTGTTTGGATTTACTTGTATGCATACCCCTCATCACCTTAAATGCGGTCACGGCACTGTTCGAAAGAAGTACTAATGCATTATGAAGTGAAAATATAATATGTTTTCCATGTAAATGCTACAAATTAAAACTTACTTCTGGACTACGGCCTTAATGCGATTGTCGGGATTACGGTGTGGTGAGCAACAACACAACAATCTCTTTTGCGGGAATAATGACCAAAAGTTGCCAATGCTCACTGCATTAACAAACACATTACAAGCGGGGGAGGTCCAGGATTATTTAATTTTTCCATATCAGACCAATCTAAATACATCTACTTACATAATTATTAATATAAAAATCTACAAAGACATGAAAGAAATATTAAGACTTTCAGAGAAAAAAGAGAATAGTGAGATGAATGTTATATTTTCCAAAATCAACTTAGAAAAAAAAGATGAGAAAATATGCCAATATAATATAGATGCAATTTATAAATCTATACTTACTCATGCTGGTAAGCTCCAAGATATACATATTTTTTTGCATCCGACATACGCGAAGTGATGTATCCGGAGGTCTCCTCTCCCTTATTTCCCATATTTTGTATGGATTAAGGATCAAAATATCCATACAAATCCTCGTCCATCGTGCCCACGTTTAATATCGATAAATATCTAATTTGTTAAACAAAATATTAATATCTAATTTACATTCCAAACTATGAATTTTTGATAAATATACATGAATATGCATGTAAAGAATTACATATAAAGTCCAAAACTATAGAATCGATAAGCTAAGTCACTACTTGTCTTGAATAATTTCCAAAAGATCATTGTAACTTATGTACAAGGGAACGTTAGCACCACCACAGCCAAAGAAAGTTGTATCCCATGGCACTTGTAACGGGTCATTAAAAAGAGTCGTTGCAACACCAAATAAATCTCTCATGGTGTCATCTCTGTGACTCGACCAGTCATATTGACGAGCATGTTTCTTAGGTCGCTCAGGTCGCTCAATATCCTATATCATATAGAAGAGTGTAAAAACCAACTATAACCAGAGTATATTTTATTTAGATTTAGAATTAATAACACAAAGGAAATATAGCTTGATAAAGTGGCAACGACAAGATTCTTTTGCCATGGAATAAAGGTGCCTAGAGCTTCCCTCACTAAGCTTTTATCCTTAGATTCGAAGTGTCGTGGCCCCCTGCTGCTAGATAGGAGGGCTTGCCCCAACCTCTCCCCTCTATTGCACGACGGCGATTTTCTCGATTTGGGGGTCACTGGCATATGATGCCATCCGATAAGGGGCCCCACTGAAATTTTATATTTTCTGGATTTGGGGGTTTAGGACCCTTTCCAAGCTCAACCATACCTCTTCAGTAGGTATAGGAACTTCCGCACTGCCATCTACGGCCTCATCGACTACTACCTTAACCAAATGAGCTGGTAAAGGAGCACAATGTAGGGTAGAATCTCCATGATGAACTCGATCGATAGCAACTAGAAGAGAAGGAAGCTCGTCCACATAATATCCAAATCGACCAGTGTCCCCAGGCGGAGTCTTCCCTCCTGAAGGGCCAGAAACAGCATCGGCACAACTCCCATGCATACTGACACGGGTAACATGATCATCAGGAGTATGTAGATCGGCGTGGGGTTGTTGTGAATGAGCACCCAAAGACTTCAATGTTTGGCCGAATGTTTTCATCAAATTTTGTGTGACATCATATGTGATCTTGTTCGTTAGTTTTTCCAACACACTTTCATTTTATTGATGATGCAGATCGACGTGAAGATCGTCCAAAATAATCTCGAATGCCTACACCAAATCCAATGCCACGAACACGGCCTGGGTGCTCCGGTCTCCCAATGTCCTCAGCCAATATATCATGTCGTCGCTCGCGAGTGAAGCTGCCCGGTTTACACTGCTCCTCCAACACGTCATATAGAAGAGCGATTTTTCGTAAGTGAAACACAAATGTGAAGCACATAAATGAACTGTTAATGTTTTTTCGTAAGGATAAAAAAAGACTTTGTTTCATAAGTGAAACATAAAAGTGTACTTTTAGAATTTTATTCATAATTCGAACACAACCTTTAAATATTTGAAATTAAATATTACGACTTTTATTTTCTTCAACAACAAAAAATTAAGTTATAGAATTTAATTGCAAAACAAAATTTCCAGAATCAACTTTTGAAAAGATAAGAAGTAAGTTTATTTGATTTTAAATATATTGTCAAAAATTAAATGATATTTCAAACTTACGATCTTAGTAACAATCTCTCGTGCAACATCTGATGACACTCCCCGAGATCTTTTTTGGCGACTAAGCTTCCACCTCTGATGACGTGAAGGAGGAGATGGAGGATCAATAATAACATCTTCTCCAGATTTTGATGCTTCTTCTTTACGCTGCTTCATCTTCCTCTCCATCACCCATACTTCCACAAAATCATATCCTCCTCGAGCCATAGTATGGGGAGCATTATTCAGCTTTGCTATCTCTTGTTTCCTGATTCTCTTTTCCTAAAAAAATATTTGCAAGGAATCGAAATAATATATAAGGAAATGAAACCAGAGGTGGAATCGAGCTATAGAAAATTATTTGCAAGGAATCGAAATAATATATAAGGAAATATTTGCTAGGAATCGAGCTATAGAAAAAGTCTTTTGAATTCAGATTTACCTCCCAAGTAGGATCCTCACAAATCTTTTTGAATTCATGCCAATCATCCTCCGATATACCATACTTATCACAAGGAGACAACCCTTTCGATAGACCATATATCAGTCTTAAATTGCCTCCACATGTGCCTATACACTGCAACGTCTTCTTGCGAAATTGGCCAATATTGCTAATTTGACTGACATCAAGGTTGGCCTACATTGACAATTCAAATTGAAACGTTATCAATAATACAAAATTTAAATTATTTAAATTAGTTTCTATTTTTATAAAATAATTTACCTAACTTAATATTTTTTGTAAGTTAAGTACGAAGAATCAACAAAGGATGATGTTAAACACCACTGGTGCCATGCAAGAGCAAGACACACGAGTAGACCAAATGCTCGTGTGTTTGGTCATGTGCTGGGCTACTGCCCAACCACTGCTGCCACACACAAGCAAGCCACATGAGCACGACCAAATGCTCTGCGTTTGGTCGTGTGTTGGCTACTGCCCAACCACTGCTGCCACGCACGACCAAGCCACACGATCACGACCAAATGCTTGTGGGTTTGGTCGTATGCTGGGCTAGTGCCCAACCAGTGATGCCACGCACGAGCAAGCCACACGAGCATGACCAAATGCTCGTGAGTTTGGTCGTGTGCTGGGCTACTGCCCAACCATTGCTGCCAAGCACGAGCAGCGTGCACGAGCACCTGCTCAAGTGGCTTGCTCGTGCGTCCCTGACCTGTGCCAAAGTTCACTACCCGAGCACTGGCGTGCCGCACGAGCTAGGCATGAGCACCTGCTCGTGTGGCTTGCTCGTGTGCCACAAGCAAGGGCTAGATTCGAGCCCGGTACGGCTCCAAAAGCACCCAGAACATAACCAACTCAAAAGGGGAAGATAACATGTGCCCACAACACCTTTTAAGAGGCAAAACGACAACAGAATACAACATGCCGTGACACATACATACATACAATCTGCACGACTTACGCAATGACAAGTTGTACCCAACGAACACCACAACACGATACATCAGACCATGCACAATAGAGAGAAAATTCCAAATAATCATCATCGAAAAATATCCGGCATAAATGACAAATTAATTTCAGTTTTTATATAATAATTTACTTAAATTAATGTTTTTTTATAAATTTCAGTTTAATTCCAGATTATTTAAATTTAATTCAGTTTTTTAAATTATTTAAACACAAAGTGAAACACATAAATTAAGCACAAAAGTAATGCATGTACCAATACATTCTGCCAAAGCATTTCCTTATCCGGCTTTTTCGGTACATGATTTCATCGATCGTACAGTATGAAACATGATCTTTCGCAAGTTTACCTAATAAGTACTTAATTTGATTTTGTGTTCGTACTTAAGTTTACCCCTGACTGGATCGATGCCAAGAGGTAGCTTTTTCCCATTTTCACGTTGTTTGGACATACTTCTACATCTTTTAGGATTTCTCGATGTAGAAGTAGTCTGTGTATGAGGAGAAGCAGCGGAATGGGGAGGAGAATGACGAAGAGTATGAGGCGAATGAGAAGGAGAACGTAGAGGATGCCGAGAAGAAGCCATGTGTGCCTGCATAAACAAATTAAAATATTGTCAAACACAACATAAACCAAAAAAATTAATATTTGTCAAACACAACATACACCAATAAGCTGAATTTGTACTTAACATTTTTAATGTCAACCAAGTGGGAACATGATGCCAAACACCCAGCTGTAATATTTTTGTTTGAAAAACTCGTTGTCAAAAAACTAATACTTGTTAGACACAACATATTACCTAGTTACCTAAATTGACACTTATTATGACTTAACATCTAATGGCTATATTTTTGTAACACCCCCAAGATATTCAGGGTATATTACAGTGCCGTGGACCCCTACATAGGACCCAGCAGGCTAGACACAATTTACCACAGTAAATATAGACATTATCCAATTGAAAACCAAATCACACGCCCGGTACAACCGGCGGAATAATCCACAATAGCAACATAAATAACTTGACGAATATAAATCTTAATCCGAAGAGAAAAGCCTAAGTAGTCGCGAGTACAATCTATAAGTTTCAAATGTGGACAACAACCATATCGAATGGAATAACAGAAATAAAAGGACTCAAACACATATGTCAACGACCCTGGCCAACATCCTCGTACTGTCCCAGCGCTCGCTCGTCCGGATGATCATAACCTGAAATCCATAAACAAGAATTTCCCCACAACGGGTCCCCAGAGGGGTTAGCAATTACGCTAGTACAAGTAATCAAGGCAAATCAATCGCTTACATATTTCATAGTACATGCACCAATATCATTTCAAAACCAAAACCAGACATGTCTTTTCCGGAAACAAACAGTCAAATAATCAATTTGCCTAGGACCAGGACGCCACCATGAATCCCACCCGAGGCCTCTAAGGACCCTCCCGAGCTGGCCACTTTATAAAACAAGTCACGCATAGGCATCGCCTAGGACCAGGACGCCACCATGAATCCCACCCGAGGCCTCAAAGGACCCTCCCGAGCTGGCTAGCGAAACAAACTCATGAATCCAGAGTGAAGTCATAGATTCCCCCAAGGCCCCGTCGGACCCTCCCAGGGTGAGTAAAGCACACACAATATATATTACCATTTCATATTAAGCATAAAGGTTTCCAAAAATACTTGCCTTGAATTATTGACGACGCAACGAATGGAAGGAAAAATACCGACGAACGCTAGAAACCAATGGAAACGAACCTAACGATTCGAAGAACACAATCACAACCAACTCTAGACGAACACAGAAATGGAATACACCCGAAAACCCGCCTACGATTCATGTATATTCGTATAAAAATAACAACGAGGGCGGACCACAACCAAACCCTACCGATTTCGCAAAACCATGAAAATATACCATGAAACCGTAGGAAAACTAATGATATCAACAAGATTAATCATATTCATCATGGATTAACCAACAAAACGGAACGGATCGGACGAAAATCCCAAAACCCCCAATTTATCCAAAAATAGGGTTCTAAGAGATTTTACCTTGGATTAGGATGAAAGATTCGTGTTGATGTTGATAATATACACCAAGAACTCAAGGAAGTTGATGGTTGAGATGATCAGAGGAATAAATCGCCAAGAATCGCCCGGAATCGCCTTAGCCGCGGAGAGAAGGAAGAAATGAAAATAATACGTTCATCTCGGTCAACTCCCTGGTTTATATAGCCAGGGAGTGTTAGCGCGCACTAATCCTCAAAGTTAGCGTGCTCTAACGAAACAAACTCCAGTCCAGTAGACAGATTTCTGGCCGTTAGCGTGCGCTAATAACCTCTCGGTAGCGCGCGCTATCGACCAATAGCGTGCGCTACCTGGACATCAGCGAGTCCAGAAGCAACTGTCAGAACACACCTGATCCGGTTAGCGCGCGCTATCGACCAAACGTAGCATCCGCTAAAGTGTATCGGTAGCGCGCTCTATCGACCAATAGCGTGCGCTACCTGGGCATCAGTCGAGTCCAGTGGCAAACTGTCCAGTACTGGACATTCACACTAGCGCACGCTACCGGGCGTCTCAGCGTGTGCTAACCCCCGACATTAGCGTGCGCTAGACTACGTAGCGTAGGCTAATCCACCAGTCCAGAGGGCTGGAATCAGCACTGTCACTCCCAGGGCTTGCTCTGATTCGTAGCGTGCGCTATTAAGGGACATCTAGTGTGCGCTATGCAGAAAAGATAGCGTGCGCTAGGTACGAAATATAAACGGTCCAAAACACCGGAATATGAACGAAACATCAAACGGAACATCTTAAAACGTATCATAACGTAGAATGGATCCACAGCAACCCCGAAATGGTGGTTCTGCACAACAATAACGAGAATCAGATCAACAGGTGACTGAAAAGATACACTGAAAGATACACGAGGGTCACTACGACCGAGAAATACACCGAAAATGAAAATACAAGGGAAAGAAAAATGCGGATATTACATTCTACCCCTCTAAAAATAAGTTTCGTCCCGAAACTTAAGAAACAAACAACTCAGGGTACCTAGCACGCATGCTATCCTCGGTCTCCCAAGTTGCCTCCTCGACACCATGTCTCGACCACTGCACTTTGACCAAAGGGACGGTCTTATGCCTCAGTCGTTTCTCGCGATGCTCCAAAATCTTCAAGGGACGTTCTTCAAAAGTAATATCCTCGGCAACATCAATCTCCCCATAGTCGATGACGTGACTCGGATCCGGGACATATTTTATCAGCTGGGAAACATGAAAAACGCTATGAACATGACTGGGGGCCGGGGGTAATGCCAAACGGTATGCCAACCCACCGACTCGCTCGAGAATCTCGAAGGGTCCAATAAATCTCAGACTCAACTTCCCCTTTTTCCCGAAACAGAAAACTCCTCTCATCGGCGACACCTTTAGTAAAACGTGGTCTCCCACATCGAATTCCAAAGGTCGACGACGGACATCGGCATATGACTTCTGTCGACTCTGGGCAGTCAACATCTATTCCCGAATTAATTCTATCTTCCGCCTCGTCTCTAAAACGACATCCAGCTCGATCCCGACCAAATCGGACGCCTCATTCCAACAAATCAGTGATCGACATCGCCGACCATAAAGTGCCTCATACGGTGCCATCCGAATCGATGCGTGCCAACTATTGTTGTACGTGAATTCGATCAATGGCAAATGCTCCTCCCAGTCAGTGCTCCAATCGAGAGCACAAGCACGCAACATATCCTCAAACGTCTGGATAGTGCGTTCCGATTGTCCATCTGACTGGGGGTGGAAAGAGGTACTCAAACGCAAACGAGTACCCAACGCCTTATGCACCGCCTGCCAAAAATGCGATACAAAACGGCCATCACGATCCGAAACAATAGACTTCGGAGTACCGTGAAGCCTCACAATCTGCGCGATAAACACATGGGCTAACTTCTCCGGGCCCCAAGTGTCCTTGATGCCTAGAAAATATGCCGACTTGGTCAGACGATCAACAATCACCCATACCATATTCATGCCCGACCTCGATCTCGGCAAACTCGTAATGAAATCCATCGATATATCTTCCCATTTCCATTCCGGAATGGGAAGTGACTGCAATAACCCATCCGGTCGCTGATGCTCAATTTTGACCTGCTGACAAGTCAAACTTCTCACTACAAACTTCGCAACCTCTTCCTTCATATCATTCCACCAGAAATTCCTCCTCAGGTCCTTGTACATCTTACTCGAACCAGGATGAACGGAGTAAGGTGTAGCATGGGCCTCACGCAAAATACTCTGCTTAAGCTCTGAGTCGTTCGGTACACAAAGCCGACTCTGGAATCGCAAAACACCATCCTCATAAATCACAAACCCAGGAGACTTTCCCTTAATAATGTTCTCTCGGATTTGAGTAATCATCGAATCCTCTAACTGCTTTAGTTTAATTTCATCGATCAAAGACGACGAAATCTCCAAAGCACAAAGTTGCCCGATAGCTCCAGGCGACAAAACCTCAACATCTAACTCGATCAAAGCCCGCCGAAGCTCAGACTGAGATGTAAGGACCTCAAGCGTTTGCAAAACAACTGGTTTCCGACTCAAGGCGTCGGCCACGACGTTCGCCTTGCCCGTATGATAAAGGATTTCGAGGTCATAATCCTTAATCAGCTCTAACCACCTCCTCTGCCTCATATTCAACTCCCGCTGAGTAAATATGTATTTCAGACTTTTATGATCGGTAAAAATCTGACATGCAGAGCCGAAAAGATAGTGACGCCAAATCTTGAGTGCAAAAACGACTGCCGCCAACTCCAAATCATGAGTAGGGTAGTTAAGCTCATGCGGCCTCAACTGTCTCGATGCATATGCGATGGTCTTGCCGTGCTGCATCAATACGCACCCAAGACCCTGACCCGAAGCATCACTGTAAATAGCAAAACCCTCGTTGCCACACGACAATGCTAAAATCGGGGCTGAAGTCAAATGCCTCTTCAGCTCCTCAAAACTCGACTGCCTCTCGTCATTGTTAGGCGTATTTTTATACGCCTATTTATCATTATTCTTTTGAGGTCTAAAACAATCCGCAAATGCTATGCATGCTCTTCTGGGCTCTTGGAATAAACTAGTATGTCATCAATAAATACGACCACAAATTTGCCCAAATACTCTATGAACACTCGATTCATCAATTGCATGAATACAACTGGTGCGTTAGTGCGACCAAACGGCATCACTACAAACTCATAGTGACCGTAGCGAGTTCTGAATGCTGATTTTGGAACATTGGATTCCTTAATCCTCAACTGATGATATCCCGACCTTAGATCGATCTTAGAAAACACTGTTTCTCCTTGTAACTGGTCAAACAAATCATCAATCCGTGGCAACAGATACTTGTTCTTGATCGTCATCTTGTTCAGCTCTCAATAGTCAATACACAATCAAAGCCATTCATCTTTCTTCCGGACAAAAAGAACTGGTGCACCCTAGGGCGAAATGCTTGGCTGGATATAGCCTTCGTCCAGTAACTCTTCTAGTTGCTTCTCCAATTCATTCATCTCAGTAGGTGCCATACGATATGGTGCCTTAGAAATTGGTTTAGCTCCTGGTTCCAACTAGATGGTGAATTCTACATCCCGTCGTGGAGGTAGTCCAGGTAATTCATCAGGAAACACATCCGGAAATTTGTTCACAATAGGAATGGATGAAAGTTCTACTTTTCCGTCTTCCTTCTTCATTGCGTAGCACCAGTATCCAGTACAACCCTGTTTTAGCAGTTTAATAGCCTTCATCGCTTTGATCAATTTTCCTGAGCTTCCTGGTCTCCATCCCTCAAACAGTATTTTGGAACCATCTTCAGCTATCATCGAGATATTCCTTTTCCGGTAGTTTACAATAGCTCCATATCGATTAAGCCAATCATCTCTGAGAATCAGGTCGTCGCCTTGCATTTCTATCACAATCAGATTGAGGGCCAATCTTTGCCTCCAATTGATATGGGAAAATCTCTAGTTTCCAAATTCCCCACAATTCTCTCCCCACTCGGTAAACCCACAACATAAGGCTCACAATAATAAAAACCAGCAATGTTCAAATGATTTTCACAAGACAAAGATATAATGAATGCGTAGCTCATGTATCAAATAACATGCTAACTGGCTGTGAAAGGATCTGAACAGTACCTGATGCGACAGCAGTATCCTGATCGTCTGCCCTCCTCATCTCGTACAGGCGTGGAGGAACAGACCCGGTACTCGATGTCCCCTTTCGGTCGAACTGTCCTCTGCCTCGTCCTTGAACGAAATTTTGGGGCAGCTGAACACTCTGTTGCGTCTGCTGAATACTTGCTTCCTTCTGAGCCGGTTGTGAAGTACGAGTTCCATTAAACTTAGTGGCATTCTTGCAAAACATTGCACAATGCCCCTCCTGTCCGCAATCATAACATGTCAGTGGAGTACGGAAACAATCACGCCAAATGTGGCCTAGCCGACCACAATTAAAACAGTTTTTCACGACATCTGTCGGTGTTGATACTGATTTGAAGTTCTTTCCACTTTTGAATGGGTGCGGAGGTTTCTTGAATAAATGAAAGGATGATTGGGCTTTGCGGGGCCCACTGCTCTTGTGCTCTGTGAAACTACCAGAGACTTTCTGCTTCTTGGATTCTGCAAATTTTTCCATCGCTGCTTCTTGGATTTCATACCCCAATGCTTTATCCTATTATTGACGGAGAGTGATACATTCGAAACCAGACATGTATCTCTGAATCTCGGGTTTCATTCTCATATCAAAATGGATCATCATTTCTGCATCTTTTCTGACCAGGTGTCGAATGAACGCTATCTGCTGATTAAACGTTTTAATCGTCTAGGATACTGGATCGTCTGATGGCTGTGCAGAGAAAAATTCCTGAATTTTTTCTTCCCTCAACGGACGAGGATAGTACTGAGCTTCTATCATCAATTTAAATTCTTCCCAGTCAGCATTATGATCCAAGGGTCGAATGTCCTCCCACCACTCAGACGCTTCCCCTATCAGAAAGAATTGTGCAATAGTGGCTCTCCGGTCATCTGGGCAATTAATCCCTGCGAATACTTTCTCCAGCTCTCTAAGCCAGTGATCCCACGTCGGTGTCTCTGAGAAACCATCAAACTTTGGCAGATGCATTTTCGCCACCTCCTGGAGCCATCGGTCGCCTCGATTTCCCACGTCTGGGATGCCCTGCTGCCTTTCTCCCTGTTGTAATCCTACTGCCACCTGTATTCGGTCCACGGCCTGAGCAAATTGAGTCATCTGGTTAACCACCTGACGAAGGATGTTGGGAATGGTAGGTTCCGGTTCATTATTAGTGGATTCCTGTGGCTCGCCTGAGCTGTGGCTAGCCTGATTAGATGGCGAAGCTTCTCTCTCAGCATTCCTTCGTCTGCGTCCGCGACTGCGGCCACGTCCACGTCCACCTCTCAACATACTGTAAACATAAACACTCAAAATACCGGGAGCAGTATTGTTCAAATTTCAAGTACAAGAGGTACATCATGTGAACGATGAGATAGAGTTTAGGAATCTTACAACCACCGCTCGCACGAAGACGTAGGTAGTACAGTGATGTTATTCATGGCCGATAATCTCAAAAGACAAACTCGACCCCTATTTTAACCCAACGGCTAAGATATCCATAATCTTAGCTCCGATACCATATTCTGTAACACCACTGATACATTCAGGGATATTACAGCGCCATAAATCCTTTACATAAGAATTTTCAAGGCTGATGAATCGATAAGACAATAACAAATGCCCATAAATGACAATAACTGAAATAAAAATACAACAGTTCTGGACCAGTATAGAAATGCAAACGTCCCATAAAAAACATTAATACATAGTTAAATCCAACACCATAAAAGACAATGTACTCGAGTACTTATTAAAAACGACACAAACATCTGACAAATAAATCCGGGCGGAACATCACTCTGCACCCACATCGTCATGCGGATCCAGCGGTTGTTTTCATGCTCTCCTGCATCCCGAACATAAACAAATGTTCACCCCCGAAGGGGTTAGCACAACGATGCTAGTACAAGTACGATAATTATACAACAATGATTTAATCAACAATAATCATAACAAGTTTATCCAACGAGAAAAATAACAACACATAACACATCATGACAGTCTCAACATACTCATGGTATTCCCACGATCCAGCGCACACAACTATATGTTCCCATGATGATCCCGTCGGACCAACGCATGGTGGAACTACCTGTCCCACGATCCAGCGCACATAGCTATAGATTTTCCATGATGATTCCCATCGGATCAACACATGGTGGACAATTTAATCACAACACATGTACACAGTACAATCATAGCATAACCGACATCATACGAACTATTATAAATAAAGTACTTGCCTCGATTCGATGACAAGAATATACTCCGATAGGTATCAATACACTCGAAGGTCTCCCCTTCGATTAATCACGTAGGAAAACTCGGACCTTAAATAGAAGAGTTCATCTCATGTCGAATAACTAACGTATGAACATCTAACAATCCAAACTACAGCCGAAAGTTCAACAAAACGTATCCTGTCTGTCCTGCCTAACGTACGTTACTTACACAGCGTAGCGTACGTTAAGTCGGTTCGTTAGCGTACGTAATGCATGATGCTTAACGTACGTTATACTCACAAATACACTTCTCATGCAAACAAGATTGATCTTAGAGTGTTTGATATATTCGAATTTCCAGGATAAACATGCCATCATAATACTATACTCCAATCTTGTTGATGAATCCTCAAATGTAGTTCGGAAGGTCTATGGTTGTTATCAATATCATTATTACATTCAAACTATTATCTTGAAGATTGGTTAACAATCCATCTTTACAAGATACAATAAATCCTTCAATGATCAACCTCCTAGGCTCGTCTAACAAAAGTGATGTTAATACCAAGTCCGTGGTTACTAGGAAGACACCTTCCAATTGTGGATTATCAATCTCAGAAAACTTCCTTTACTTGTTCATCGTAACAAGATTCAAATTATGATGTTCTTAACCAAGGTACTTAAAGCATAATCATCTCAACTTCCTAGACATGATGTTTGGTTGAATAAATCATCCATGGAACTTAATATCTTGATAGCAGGATCATTATATCCTTAAGGACACGAATACAAGGTTGGAGATAGCATTAACATACCTTAAGATGAAGAAAACACCGAGACAATAGGTGGAATCCAACTCCAGTTGCTTGTATGCCAATTAAAGATGATTCTCCACTTCAATGATCATGTAAAAGTGATATCCAATCCCTGATGATCAAGTATATATTATCTATATGTGTTTAAGGAGGCTGGGAACTCTTTGGAATGAGACAAGTCGATGGCCAAGTGAAAAGGATGAATTGAAATGGGGTGCTGTCCCATTTATAGCTTTCTGAGCATAACGTACGCTAGCCTTTGCTCATAGTGTACGTTATCGTCCAAAGATAGCTTACTGCCTTGTTTTTGAACTTCATTACGTACGCTACACTTATCACATTACGTACGTAACCAATACCATTAGCGTACGCTACATACTTACCTTAGCGTACGTTAATATCTGTTGACTTAAAACTGTCCAGGTTCATCCGTGGGAATCTTATTCGGACCCACCGACCAGTTGGCTCATGTGCTAGCCGCCCTGCTCAATTATTGGCTGCCTTACATACGCTACACTTCATTCGTACGGTACGCTAATCTTGGCACATAACGTACACTATGCTCACATCGTAGCGTACATTATTACATGTTTGCATGTGAAAATACATATGTTGTTATTATCATGCATGTGGGTACGAATACGAGAAATATCATACTTCTATTATCGATATCACAAATTCAAATAATACAGGGTTCAATTACAAATGAAGTGCTCAATAATTAATCTGGATATTACACAGCGTTCTCCTTAAAAGGTACATACAGGATTTCATTCTTACAACAATTGATCATTAATGATGTATTCTGGGTCCTACTGTATTCTCCCTTAATTAATGCACATTTCATCTATAGGGAGGTAGTTATACCTTATTCTACATACAGTAAGGATATACGTCACAGTGCTGAGTGTATGATTAATTAAAGTGGACACTGTATTCATGGGTCTTACAGCATTTCCCCTCAATTGATGAGTGAAACTAAAACTTACAGTGAGTTTTAGTCAAGCTGTTGTTGGGATTCGGTGCCTAAATCGAAGGCCCAACGGAAGTGGTAAAACAAAAATTAATTCGATCCGAATCCCTATGAGGATCGATCGACCTACGTATATACGAATATAAAAACGAATTCACAAGAGATATAGAAACTCACCCTTGTAATCCGTTGATTAGATGGATAACCTTCTCTTGAGCTATTCCCCAAGCTTTGCTTGATCTCTACGTATCCGATCCGCTCCAAGCCCTTGAACGATCCAACGCCGAAAGCACCGCATCTCTACTTGCCACGCGCCGGAAAAAGGACCGGAATAACAACACTTGATTAACCTCTAAGGTTACGGCTAGAATCAAGTGATGAAGCTTTTATTATTACACTCTAAGTGTATAATATATCTCTCAATAAATTTTCTCTAGGAAAATGTGAATGATGGAAAAACACAAAAACAAGTTTTCTCTCCCTCTCTCTTGAATAATGAAGCTGCCGTGAGATGCTAGGATGGGAGAAAGAGAGTTTTATTTTGGTCGTAATAATCATTCACAAGATAAGATTACACCCACAAAATCACATTTAACCTTATAATAAGAGATATGAAATCTCATATGTCAAAAGTCTTCCAACAAGAAAACAAGACAATGATCAAGGTAGGAAATCAAGGTGGGGCCGGCCTCTAGAAGAAATCGGACGAGTTCGGTTCGTTTCGGACTCCCGAGAGTCCAAACAGATAAACTCCAATTCCGTTCCGATGTATTTATATTGTTTAATTAATCCAATTAATTAAACATATCAAATACAAAATAACATAAATAATTTCTCCAAGAAATAATTATATTCATGAATTAAATTAATCACCCAGTGATATATTTAATTCATTAGGCCGTAAATCAATTTATCCAATAAATTAATTTAGACATCCAATGTCTCAAATTAGATATCCAATATCTAATATTCATAATGAGAGATTAAGCTCGATTCATTCCGTCGTCAATCCTAATGCGCGACTCGGTAGGTCCGTCTCAGTCAGCAATGGGAGGAACCAAAGAGTAGTAGCACCACCTAGCCAGCTTGGTGGCCTACACTGTACCCCGACTGAGAACGAATGATTGGGATCATTCAAGAACCATTCTGTCGTGAATACCAGTAAACGTATAAACCCTTCTTTCAAATGCCCCTGATCAAGTTATAGGGTCACGGTCAGTCAAACCCTATCTGTACTTGATGCTATGCATGCGTTAATGCAAATCGAGATCATCGAGCTGTCGTGTATCTAATACAACTAGCTTCAATGCTTTGGCCAAAGACTTATCATCTCAACTGCCAATAACCGCATAGGACATATAACCCGCTCACTAACGGGAGAAAGAATTCTATCTTGGTATTCAGTAGGACCTGCTACTTGCCCGTCAAGATGCACGTCGAGGTTGACCCCCGCCTTTCGGTTGGGTGGTCGAACTACTCTAATGAAAATCTTGACGTCACAAGCACATCCCTACTAAATCCTCAAGTCGAAGGTTCACGAATACCTATCACAACCTTTCGATTCCGTCATTGACTGTCCCAGAGTGAAATCCGTGTGACGAATCGAGGGTGAGTCGGTTTGAGTATACTAATCCAATTAGCATACCTATAATGTGTGCTCCCACTAACCATTAGTGTTCGGTGCACTCTCCATGTCAAAGAACACGTCATACAAGTCTTCACATAAACTTAACGCCTACCAAGTTTCATCGACTTGCAAACGATTAAGTATTTAAGCTATAACCTTTCCAAAGGCCGACCCCCTTATCCAATAAGGAGTGGAACGCTTTGCTCTCAAATACACGGACTAGTTTCTATATGTTTATTTACGAGTTAGGAATGCCAAGAACTACCAAGAAATAAAGAAACATTCATTTGCCTTATATAAATGGTTTACATAATTACAAGTACAATGCCCTCACTCAGCAACCTCTGAGTGGCATTCGAGGGCATACTCCTAACATTCTCCCACTTGCACTCAATGCCACACACTATGGTATCTAATACCCATGTTCTCCAGATGACGCTCCAAGCTAGTCTCGAGAAAGTGGCTTGGTCGGTGGATCGGCGACGTTGTCGGCCGAGTCTACTCAGGCAAAGACAATGTATCCCTTGCGAACAAATTCTCTTACGAGATGATACTTCCTCTCAATATGTTTGGTGCTGTTGTGAAACCTCGGCTCCTTGGCCTGCGCTACAAGTCCGTCGTTGTCGCAGATGAACAGCAAATTTCAAAGACATGGTATCACTTGAAGTTCTCCCAGAAACTTCTTAATCCAGAACCCTTCCTTGGAAGCCTCCGAGGCTGCTTGATACTCAGCCTGACAGGTGGAATCAGCAGTCGCGCTTTGCTTGGCACTACGCCAAGATACTGCTCCTCCATTAAGAGTAAATATGTAGCTAGAAGTGGACATCGAGTCGTCCTTCAGTCCTTGGAAGTCCGAATCAGTGTATCCCAACACATCTAATTCTCCACCGCCATACATCAGAACCATATCTCTAGTCCTTCTCAAGTACTTGAGAACGTTCTTTACAGCAGTCCAATGTTCCCTACCTGGATTTGCCTAAAACCTACTCACCACGCTTACAGCATGCGCGATGTCAGGTCTTGTACACAACATAGCATACATAAGTCTACCCACGACCGAAGCATATGGTATATTACTCATCTCCTTTCGTTGTTCCTCACTTTGAGGACACATCTTCAAGGAGAGTTTTATTCCATGTTGCATCGGTAGGAACCCTCTTTTAGAATCATCCATCTTAAATCGCTTTAAGATCTTATCTATATAGAGGGCTTGGGAAAGGCCTATTGTTCTCTTCACTCTATCCCGGTAGAGCCGAATACCAAGAATACAGGTAGCTTCTCCCAAGTCTTTCATGGAGAAATTACACGGAAGACAAGCTTTCACAGAACTGAGTATTCCCACATCATTTCCTATTAGTATAATGTCATCTACATATAGTACTAAAAATTCGATCTTGCTCCCACTAACCCTCTTGTCATCAAATTCTTTGATTGCCTCATCAAAACGAAGGTTCCAACTACGCGACGCCTGATTCAGTCCATAAATGGAACGCTGAAGCTTGCACACTTTCTGAATATCGACTTCGGACACAAAACCTTTAGGCTGCTCCATATAGATTTCCTCCTCGAGGAATCCATTAAGGTAAAGCCTTCTTTACGTCCATTTGCCATATCTCATAATCGTGGTAGGCAGCTATAGCAAGCATCATGCGAATAGACTTGATCATGGCTACGGGCGAGAAGGTATCGTGGTAATCGATCCCTTCCTTCTGGGTATAACCCTTTGCCACAAGCCTGGCCTTATAGGCGTCAACCTTGCCATCACCATCAGTCTTTTTCTTGTAGATCCACTTGTTCCCAATAGGCACTATGCCCTTGGGGCGGTCTACTAGAGTCCAGACCTAATTGACATGCATTGATTCTATCTCAGCTTCCATAGCTTCACGCCATTTCGCGGAGTCTACATCCACCATCGCTTGGTCATAGGTCATCAGGTCGGTCTCTTGGCTATCACTTGGAACCTCATGGAGACCCAACTCCTCCAAGTGCACAAGCCCATACCTCTCAAGTAAATGAGACACCCTACTAGACCTACGAGGTGGTTGTACTTGTGTTTCAGAAAGTTCGTTTCGAGTTTCTTGAACAGGTGTCTCTTGAGGAGTTTCATTGTATTCTTCTAAAGAAATACTTCTACCTGCTCCGCCTTCTTGAATGAACTCATCTTCCAGGAAGTGTGCTTGTAAAGCAACAACGATCCTTCGATCTTCGGGCATGTAGAATAGATATCCCATCGTCCCAGACGGGAATCCAATGAAACGTCCCTTCGCAGACCTAGCTTCCAACTTTTCCACCTTAGTCTTCTTGACCTAGGCGGGACATCCCCAAATCCTAATATGATTAAGACTTGGTTTCCTTCCCTCCCACATCTCATGTGGAGTTTTAGGAACGGATTTGGAAGGACATATGTTCAAGATATAAGCGGCAGTCAGGAGTGCATACCCCCACAGGTAAATCGGCAAGTCAGTATAGCCCAGCATGGAACGAACCATGTTCAATAAGGTCCGGTTCCTTCTTTCTGACACACCATTTAACTGAGGAGTACCTGGAGGTGTTAGTTGTGAAACTATTCCATGTTCCTTAAGGAACTCGTCAACCTCCATACTCATATACTCGCCACCTCGGTCCGACCGAAGTGCTTTGATATGATTACCAGTTTGTTTCTCGACTAGGGCCTTGAATTCCTGGAATTTCTCAAAAGCCTCAGATTTATGTTTCATTAAGTATACATAACCATACCTAGTATGATCATCTGTAAACGTAATGAAATATTGATATCCGTCACGTGCTGCTTCCAAAGCACCACAAACGTCAGTATGGATTAATCCCAGTTTATCAGCGGCTCTTTCAAAAGTTCCTGTGAAGGGGGACTTAGTCATTTTGCCTTTAAGGCAAGATTCACAAGTAGGAAAGGGATCCGATCCCAATGGACCCATAAGTCCATCCTTTTCCATCTTGTAAACCTTGGTCTGACCAACATTACCAAGTCTAAGATGCCATTTCAAAACTTGATTGGTTTCATCCCTACCACGTTTTCTAGTCATAGTATTCACAACTACTTTGTTGCTGAGATTTAGATGATACAATCCATTTAACAATGTAGCAGTACCCACTAGTTTATTTCTAAAATAAATTTTGCAGGAACCATCACCAATGAAAAATGAAAAGCTTTTTCGGTCCATGACCGGAATGGATACAATGTTTTTGTGCCCCTTGGGCAAAACAAGTACATCTTCTAAAGTCAAAACAAAGCCGGATTCTAAACCCAAAAGAAGTGATCCTATGTCGGTCGCCTCGACACTATGCCCGCTTCCGAATATGATCATAACTTCTCCAGCTCCAAGCTTCCTACTTTGTTCCAGATCCTGATTCACGGTAAAAATATGAGAACTAGCACCAGAATCCAGTATCCAGGAAGTAGAAAATATAGTAGCAGAACAATTTGCTTCCAAAACTAATAGTTCTGTACCTGAAGTGCCATGAAGAATCGGACAGTCTCTAGCCCAATGGCCCAGCTCACCGCACTTGAGACAAGCATCCTTCTTCTTGTTGTTCTTCAGAACCATCAGGGCCTTGCCCTTACCCTTAAGATCCTTAACTTGTGGTCCAGTTTGCTTCTTGGTGTTTTTCTTCTTGTTCTTAGACCTCCGAGGTCCAGAAGAAATCACAAGATCAAACTCCTTCATTTGCGGAGTCTTCATCTGAGACTGAGCAGTCACAAGTTTGTTCATTAGCCCAGCTAAATTACATGCAATCTCATTGCAGTTGAAGTTCATAACAAACTGTGAGAAGGAATCAGGGAGAGACTGTAGGATAAGGTCGGTTTGGAGAGAAGTATCCATTTTAAAATAAAGAGCCTCCAATCTCTCGATCATGGATATCATTTTGAGGACGTGTTCCCAAACCTTCTCACCATCCTTCATCCTTGCACCGAACAGTTGCTTGGATATCTCATATCTAGCAGTTCTGCTGTGCTCACCATAAAGTTCGGTTAAGTGAGATAGAATCTGCCTAGCAGAAGTCATTTTCTCATGAGCTCTCCGAAGCTCATTAGACATGGAATCCATCATATAAGCACGGACTTTCACGTCATCCTTAACCCACTTTTCGTGGTTTTCAATCTCTTCCTGATTGGCTCGGGTCCGCACATGAGGCACCGGAATGTCCGTCTCCAAGACGTATCCCAGTGCCTCTATACTGAGGACAATCATCAGATTTCGGAGCCAATCCACAAAGTTAGGTCCCATTAAGGTGTTCTTTTCGAGTAGAATTGCGAGTGGATTCATTGTCATATTGAGATTTGAGTCTGCATTAAGTACGATAGATTAATTAATGACTCATTCAATTATGTTCTGAGTATAGAATTAAGGTCTTTTCTATTCTTGTTACCCAGCTCCCACTATTTTTATCGGAATAACACACTCCCATGTGAAATCCGGAAGTATCGTCGCTCTACTTCATAGTGGTGATCGAGTTATTTATAAATCTTAATAGAGGGCAACCGAACAGGTTTCTAGTCTATTAATTTTCATAAAGTGGTGTCCAACACCAACCAATCTAATGGATGATTCGATCTTCTTTTTCCCCTTGTTCAATCCCCTCAACCTATACGGTTTCTATGGTTCGTGAACAAGTTAAGTTTACACCATCGACGCAAATCAGTTTCACAATTGAATCTTATCCGGCAACCTATCAGGTTTCTAGGGATAAAATTTGCTCCAACCGAAGGCATCCAATGCGCTCCCGGTAATTTATCCGTCCTCCCCGAACGACTACCCCGATAACTCGGAAGCATAGCACATCCGGTTTGGATTTCAATTTCCCGAAAGCTCGATGGAGGGAAGAAAAACCTTGAAACCTTATAAACTTAATAATTTATCGTGGGAGAATTTTCGTGATTAAAGTTACACTTTGCACATTAATCGTTTAAGCGCGTTTGTGGCATTCATACAATATGAAACAACCATTCACAACCTAGTTGCTACCAACATGTGGTTCATGGACCGTTCCTAGAAAACAAAAACTCCGTAATCTAATTACAAGTCTTCATCTTGAATCTTCATCTTCTCGAAATGGATCTTCCTCCGGTCTTCGTCATTACATATAAATTTTACATCGAAAATTGCATCCTATATACAAACATTTCTAGTAAAATAAATAGGCTCAAAACGGCCTTTACAACCCAATCGAATAAAACCGAACGATTCAAAAACTAGGTCCATGAACCACATCACCATTCAAAAATAATGCATCCAACACATTAAATAAATGGCATTCATAATGAATCTGAATATTGATCCAATCAATATAAAAATAATCCATCCAAAACGAATTAATCCAATTAATTCAAACAACCGTCAATTTTAACTTGTTCCGGACGAGAAAATATTTCATTAAATTAATTCCCCTAAGAATAAAATTACCCTGATTAAATCTTAGTCAAATTAAATCCAATTTAATTTGTGGGAAATTAATTATCGAACGAAATATAAAAAAATGGAGTCGGAAAACACGGCCGGGCCAAGCCCGTGACATCGCCAGTGCCGCCGAAAGGTGGCCTCGCACAGGGTGCCGAGAACGGCCGGAAGCTCGCCGACTAGGACTCGCTCCTCTCGCTGCATCATGTCCATACAGTGCATCATGAGGTAAGGCTCACAGCCTCCAAGCTGCCGGGTCCATTTACGTTTTCGGCTCATTTTTCGCCCCGATTCCAAAAATAATATTTTAATCTTTATATTACTCATTTAAATCAGTTTCTCAAAAGAAAAATAGATTTATATTGTAACATAAAATCATGAAAAATTAATTTTTAGATGAACAATAGAAAATCAACGATTAATACGATTATGATTCCAAATCATACACCATCTAATCAAGCATTCCAAATGCTAATATCGTATATACGATCGCAAGACCTACTCTCCGATACCACTGTTGGGATTCGGTGCCTAAATCGAAGGCCCAGCGGAAGCGGTAAAACGAAAATTAATTCAATCCGAATCCCTACAAGGATCGATCGAGTTACGTATATACGAATATAAAAACGAATTCACAAGAGATATATAAACTCACCCTTGTAGTCCGTTGATTAGATGGATAACCTTCTCTTGAGCTATTCCCCAAGCTTTGCCTGATCACTACATATCCGATCCGCTCCAAGCCCTTGAACAATCCAACGCCGAAAGCACCGCGTCTCTACTTGCCACGCACCGGAAAAATGACCGGAATAACAACACTTGATTAACCTCTAACGTTACGGCTAGAATCAAGTGATGAAACTTTTATTATTACACTCTAAGTGTATAATATATCTCTCAATAATTTTTCTCTAAGAAAATGTGAATGATGGAAAAACACAAAAACAAGTTTTCTCTCCCTCTCTCTTGAATAATGAAGCTGCCGTGAGATGCTAGGATGGGAGAAAGAGAGTTTTTATTTTGGTCTTAATAATCATTCACAAGATAAGATTACACCCACAAAATCACCTTTAACCTTATAATAAGAGATATAAAATATCATATGTCAAAAGTCTTCCAACAAGAAAACAAAACAATGATCAAGGTAGGAAATCAAGGTGGGGCCGGCCTCTAGACGAAATCGGACAAGTTCGGTTCGTTTCGGACTCCCGAGAGTCCAAACAGATAAACTCCAATTCCGTTATGATGTATTTATATTGTTTAATTAATCCAATTAATTAAACATATCAAATACAAAATAACATAATTAATTTCTCCAAGAAATAATTATATTCATGAATTAAATTAATCACCCAGTGATATATTTAATTCATTAAGCCGTAAATCAATTTATCCAATAAATCGATTGAGACATCCAATGTCTCAAATTAGATATCCAATATCTAATATTCATAATGAGAGATTAAGCTCGATTCATTCCGTCGTCAATCCTAAAGCGCGACTCGGTAGGTCCGTCTCAGTCAGCAATGGGAGGAACCAAAGAGTAGTAGCACCACCTAGCCAGCCTGGTGGCCTACACTGTACCCCGACTGAGAACGAATGATTGGGATCATTCAAGAACCATTCTGTCGTGAATACCAGTAAACGTATAAACCCTTCTGTTGTTGCCCAAAATATTTATCCGAAGATTAAATACTGCTGGAATGAACGGACATCAAACAACAATTTGCGGGAGCACTTCCGAGAGAATATGAATAAACACAAGATTTGCCGGGTTTGTTAGGCCCGGGCTTGAATGCTCTCGCGAGATGTTATTAATACAAATATTTGTGGATACAAGTATTAATGTGAGAAATCTAAATACAATGAGTGTAAAAAGACTCTGTTAATCCGGCTCTTGAGCGAAGCTCGGTGTTCTTCGTCCCTGCCGATCGTCTTCTTGATGAGAGAGGCCGAGAGAAGAAAGTACCGAAAGATAGCTGTTGCCAAGAGTTGGAGATAGCCAAGTGCCGAAGAATCTCTGTATTGTGTGCTGAAATCGCGATAATGCTAGTCCTGAGGCTCGACCTTTGCCGACTGGATGACTATCGGCATGAGGCGGTCGTCTATAGCTGGTCACTGAGGGTCGGCATCAGCCAGTTGCCGAGGGTCGGCATCGGTCGGTCACCAAGGGTCGGTCACCAAGGGTCGGTCGGTAAGTGCCGAGAGATGATCGTCCATTAGTCGGTCGCCAGGAGTCGATCGCCAAGTACCGAGAGACGATCGTATTTGATGTCGATCGCTCGGCACCGGGAATTGTCCTGGGACCTTCGGTTGGCCGATTTATCTTGTCTGCGGGGCTAAGACTAGGCCGACTGGTCGCTGGTCGGCAGTTCTGCCTCGGCTGCTCGGCAGTGGCTAGGTCGCCCGATCTCCGAGGCGATCGCCGGTCGGAGAGTATAATTCTCGACACAACAATTGCCCCCCCAGCTTGCTCCGATGTTGAAGACATGGGGCGAGGTGGTTCCTGCTGGCGATCGTGTAAGATGAGGATGGGCGATCCGTTGAGCTAACTTTGGATTCGGACTTGTGCTATCATGGTCGATTGGCTAGCTATCTTTCGGTCTTGTACCTGCAAAAAACAACATTGGCCGATCCCCCTCATAAACTTGATGGTTTCGTTTGTTTGAGGAATCGTGCACAGTCGCGGAGTTCAATGGATCGACTCCATGACCGTGTCTTGGTGCGCGAAGACATTGAGTGTCTCGTGACTCATTTTATTGTGAGGGTCCTCTCATAGCCGCGCCGCCTCGTATTTAAACGAAGGGCGTGCGGTCTCGGTCTAGAGGAGTCCTTGCGCGGGGCAGCGTCGGATGATTTAACTCCACGCCCGCGGCTTGTTTAGCTCTGCTTCCACCTCGGCCCACCATGAAGATGGCGAACCTCGACGGTGTAAGTTGAGACGGGGGTTGTGGCACGTCGCATTGTCCGGGTTCACCATGTTAGATGATGATCCTTTGAGGGCGGGCGATCGTGTCCACTGATTAATTTTGGAGGGCCCTCAGACTACGCCGGCCTCGTATTTAAACGAAGGACGGGCGATCTTGGCCCGAAGGGACCTTGCATGGCCGAAGCAACCGGTTCCATCGACTACCAGGATCATGGCTTTATGATGTGCGGTTGAGGCGATCTGATGCCTTAGTCCATCATGTTAAATGGTGAACTGTCGATGGCGATCGTGTCCTCCGGGTTGCTGATGTAGCTTGATGATGGCGATCGGGCCGAAAGACTGTGATCGTCGCTCGGCTGCCGATCGCGTTATTCATAGGTGGATATCGACGATCGGGCGGGCGATCGTCGTTCGGACGCCGATCGCGCTGCTCATAGGCTGAGGAGAAACCTTTGCCTAGCTAGAAAGTCGGCGGCTCTTGCTCGGAAGACCGCGTAGGTCGTGGGTTGTCTCTTCGTAAGATTCCTGAACATAGGCGAAAGACCACGGAATCCTGCTAGAACCGTGTGGAGGGCGATCTCATCGCTTACGGGCTCGCCGTTGAGGATGATCACGTCTACTCGGTCGATGTAGTCTCAGTCGGACTCTTCTTCTCCCTACTTGATTTGCATCATGCGAAGGGGGCCTTCCGGCCGAGCGACCCTGGTGGCGATGTACGCTGTGAAGACGTTCGCCAGCTCGTTAAAGGAGCTAATGCACCGAGGTGGCAGTGAGGTGTACCACCGGTAGGCGAGGTCGTCCAGCGTCATAGGGAACATTCGGCACCTGGTCGCGTCAGATGCCCCACACCCGGTCATGTAGATGTTGAACTTGCTCAGGTGCATTTCGGGGTCTGATCTCCCCTTGTACAAAGGTGTTTGAGGAGGAGCGATCTTGTGCTGCACGGGGGCGAGCTCGATATCGACCGCGAGCGGCTCGCTCGGCTCGGCGATCTTCTTCTTGGCGCCTGCCCCGGATTCCAGGAGCGCCTTCATGTCGTCGAGCTGACGTTGCATCGCGGCCATCGCCGTGGCTCGGTCGCTTGCGGATCGGCTTTGGGAGCGGGAGCCGATGCGATCGTGTACCAATCTCCGGACTCCGCTGCTGCCGACCTCAGCTATTTGGCGAGGGGGAGCCAGATGGCTGGGCTGCCTTCTGGGAGTCGGGTAGGCCGAGCTCCTGGTGACGGACTCGAACTTCGTCGTCTCGTAGCTGGGGCCGGACTGCCCCGGTCACCAAGACGGGTCACTGCCCAGGCGATCGAAGACAGAGGTGCTCCGGCTGGTGAGCGCCTCTCCTTGCGGACGAGAGCCTCCTGGCGATCGCTCGGCCAGTAACGCCTTGAGCTTCCGCTTGGACTTCCGGCAGACGGCCGAGGGGGTGATAGCGGGAGGCGCGTCGAGAGCACTCCGTCGCTCCTGTAGGACGGCCATGGCCTCATGGATCTGTTCCTTGGTTCGGAGCTGATCGAGCGAGAGGCTTGGGCCGGACCTCAGGGGTAGGATCGAGCGTCTCTGACCGGGGCGGCTACCTTCCGCCATCGGCTGTGGCTTGGACTGAGATGGAACGAGGCATCTGGCGGGCTGGCCAGCGGCTTTCTTCGACGCGGAGGCGGAAGACATGATTTATGAAAGATTTCTTTGAAGCACAGTGAGTGTCACTTCAAGTATATGCCCCGAGAACAGTAAGTGTTCTTCGGGACGGTAGGAATAAAAATTTGAGGGTTAGATCCCCTTCCTCTAGCGCCAATTGTTGTTGCCCAAAATATTTATCCGAAAATTAAATACTGCTGGAATGAACGGACAACAAACAACAATTTGCGGGAGCACTTCCGAGAGAATATGAATAAACACAAGATTTGCCGGGTTTGTTAGGCCCGGGCTTGAATGCTCTCGCGAGATGTTATTAATACAAATATTCGTGGATACAAGTATTAATGTGAGAAATCTAAATATAATGAGTGTAAAAAGACTCTGTTAATCCGGCTCTTGAGCGAAGCTCGGTGTTCTTCGTCCCTGCCGATCGTCTTCTTGATGAGAGAGGCCGAGAGAAGAAAGTACCGAAAGATAGCTATTGCCAAGAGTTGGAGAAAGCCAAGTGCTGAAGAATCTTTGTATTGTGTGCTGAAATCGCGATAATGCTAGTCCTGAGGCTCGGCCTTTGCCGACTAGATGACTATCGGCATGAGGCGGTCGTCTCTAGCTGGTCACTGAGGGTCGGCATCGGCCAGTTGCCGAGGGTCGGCATCGGTCGGTCACCAAGGGTCAGTCACCAAGGGTCGGTCGGCAAGTGCCGAGAGATGATCGTCCATTAGTCGGTCGCCAGGAGTCGATCGCCAAGTACCGAGAGACGATCGTATTTGATGTCGATCGCTCGGCACCGGGACTTGTCCTGGGACCTTCGGTTGGCCGATTTATCTTGTCTGCGGGGCTAAGACTAGGCCGCCTGGTCTTTGGTCGGCAGTTCTGCCTCGGCTGCTCGGCAGTGGCTAGGTCGCCCGTTCTCCGAGGCGATCACCGGTCGGAGAGTATAATTCTCGACACAACACCTTCTTTCAAATGTCCCTGATCAAGTTATAGGGTCACGGTCAGTCAAACCCTATCTGTACTTGATACTATGCATGCGTTAATGCAAATCGAGATCATCGAGCTGTCATGTATCTAATACAACTAGCTCCAATGCTTTGGCCAAAGACTTATGATCTCATCTGCCAATAACTGCATAGGACATATAACCCGCTCACTAACGGGAGAAAGAATTCTATCTTGGTATTCAGTAGAACCTGCTACTTGCCCGTCAAGATGCACGTCGAGGTTGACCCCGCCTTAGGTTTGGTGGTCGAACTACTCTAATGAAAATCTTGACGTTACAAGCACATCCCTACTAAATCCTCAAGTCGAAGGTTCACGAATACCTATCACAACCTTTCGATTCCATCATTGACTGTCCTAGAGTGAAATCCGTGTGACGAATCGAGAGTGAGTCGGTTCGAGTATACTAATCCAATTAGTGTACCTATAACGTGTGCTCCAACTAACCATTAGTGTTCGACAGGCACTCTCCATGCCAAAGAACACGTCATACAAGTCTTCACATAAATTTAACGCCCAGTCAAGTTTCATCGACATGCAAACGATCAAGTATTTGAGCTATAACCTTTCCAGTGCCGACCCCCTTATCCAATAAGGAGTGGAACGTTTTGCTCTCAAATACACGGACTAGTTTCTATATGTTTATTTACGAGTTAGGAATGCCAGTAACTACCAGTAAATAAAGAAACATTCATTTGCCTTATATAAATGGTTTACATAATTACAAGTACAATGCCCTCACTCAACAACCTCTGAGTGGCATTCGAGGGCATACTCCTAACAGTTTTAGCATTCCAAATTCATGGCGGAGCATACAAAACCTGGTGGTGCTAAGAGGCTTTGTAAATATGTCGACTAACTGAATGTCAGTATGAATTTTCTCGATCCGAACATCTTTAATCTCCAGATAATTCCTAATGTCTGTATGAATTTTCTCGATCCGAACATCTCGAGTGCAATACATGATTGTGCGTGATTGTGATTGCACTCGTGCTGTTGCACATGATTAGAGTTTATCTTGTATGAATGCCATAGTCCTGTAACTGCTGTTGCCTCCGCAGGATCTGCATACAGCAACTTCCAACAGCATAATATTTTGACTCAGCTGTAGGAAGCTAGTTGTCCAATTGTTTCTTAGTGAACCATGACACAAGTCTTGGTCCAAGGAAGTGACAAGTTCCGATCGTACTCTTCCTATCCAACTTACAGCCTCCAAGATCCGAGATGCTGTGGCCCACCAAATCGAATCCTCCTTTCTTAGGATACCACAATCCCACATTAATTGTTCCTTTTATGTACTTAAGAATTCGTTTGGCTATGGTGAAGTGTGACTCTTTAGGTGCTATCTGATACCGAGCACACACTCCTACAACAAATTAGATACCGGGTCTGCTGGCTATTAGGTACATGAGTGAGCCTATAAGCTTCCTGTAAAGTAATTGATCAACTAAATTTTCATCTTCTTCAATACCTATCTGTGGAAGTGCTCATTGGGGTAGGTGAGGACTTGAAAGTGATCATCTTGAACTTGTTGAGCAGCTTCTTGCTATATTTCTCCTAGTTGGTGAATATACATGTATGAAATTGTTTAACCTGTAACCTAGTATGAAAGGGACATCTGTTAGGGATATGCCCTCGAATGCCACTTAGAGGATTGATAAGTGAGGGCATTGTACTTGTAATTATGTAAATACTTAGAAAGGCAATTGATTGTTTCTTTATTTACTGGAAGTCACTGGTATTCCTGACTCGTAAATATGTATAAAGAAACTAGTCTGTGTATTTGAGAGCAAACATTCTACTCCTTATTGAATAAGGGGATCGGCAATGGAAGTGTTTATGGGTCAAATACTTAATTGTTCGCAAGTCGATGAAACTTGACGGGGTGTTAAGTTTATGTGAAGACTTATATGACGTGTTCTTGGACTTGAAGAGTGCCTGTTGTCACTGATGGATAGTGAGAGCACATGTTGTAGGTATGCTAATAGGATTAGTATACTCGTACTGACTC
Organism: Orobanche coerulescens; assembly: GCA_033398695.1. Taxonomy (NCBI): domain Eukaryota; kingdom Viridiplantae; phylum Streptophyta; class Magnoliopsida; order Lamiales; family Orobanchaceae; genus Orobanche; species Orobanche coerulescens. Next base: position 60,281,310 of record CM065806.1, read on the forward strand.
ACCATCGACTTGAGGATTAGCATGGATGTGTTTGTGCCGTGAAGATTTTTACTGGAGTAGTTTGACCTAGAAAACCGGAAGGTGGGGGTCTACTGAATACCAATATAGGATTCTTTCTCCTGTAAGTGTACAGGTATATGTCCTATACGGTTATTGGCAGATGAGATCATTAGTCTTTGGCCAAAGCAATGGAACAAGTTGTACCAGATACATCAGAGCTCGGTGATCGCGATTTGCATTAACTCAGACATAACATCTGTTAGGGTTGTATACTGCAAAGCATACTTTATGCTTGTATTACCTTATTTCCCTGTAACTACCTATGAGAATATTAACTACATTAAATCACATGTTTTGCATATTTATTCACATTATGGTTATGCAAATAAAATGTGTAATTATTTTATATTGTAGATAATGTGGTGTGTTGGTGTCACACGGAAGATCACATTATCGATGCCTTATAAAATAATATAAATAGTTCAAAACCAATATAATTATTAGACAAATTATATGAAAGGTTGTAGTGTATGCTTGAGATTAGTTGATCTTGACTATTAGCATGCATTAGCGTATTTGCATATGTTGAACTGGATCGAAGTGAGATAGTGTCTTCTGTACTGACTGAAAGAAGAACATAAATCTTAGATAATTATTATTTCTTAATTCTATGTATATAATATTTAATTTTGTGTTTATAATATTTATTGCTTTGATTTACCATGGTGAGAGTCAAAATGACTGACTCAATAAGCCTCGTATCTTGGGCAATAATGTTATTTATATGACAATTATTATTATTACTAGAAATCATGTCCCGACTCGTACGGGTTGATGATGTCCCCTTGAGGAGCTCGATAATGATTATTATATTAAACCTTGCAGGTGGATTTAATTCTGATATAATAATAAGGTTCGAGTGGTACTACTCTTGGATAATATATTAATTAATTAAAGCTGTCAGTAGCTTAAAATTAATTAATGGACATTCAATATCTTACACGGGAAATAATATATTTAAATAAGGAACCCGATTTAGTAAATTAGGATTTGGGTAGGAAGTGCAATATTAACTCTCTAGTGGACTGAGTTGATATTAATAGACTCAATATATTAGGAAAGTCCTAATATGGAAATTTGAGGTCTATTAGGAGTCCTTTCCTAATCCTCTTTAAGATCCCTAGAGTATTCCATAACACCTATAAATGAGACATAAGGCGTCATCCGAAATTGCACTCTGACAGTCCAAGAAATTTCGATTTTTCTGCTGTGTGTTTGATTATGGATCTTGACTTGTGTCTTCGATTCCATAATCGGATAAACACAATATTTTACTAAAAATACCAATATATTCAAGAGAAATAGAGAGAAAAATCGTGAGGTAATGTACTTGGGAAGTGGTTCCTCCGATCCAGTTGTTGTTCAAGGAAATCCGATAGATTGTTGCCCACACGACATTCAGATATATGCGGGATCATACTCTAGAAGATCTAAAGGTAGAAATACTAGGAGATCGAATAAAGGTTCGAAGACTTTTCTTCAAAGGTAATGTATTCTTGAATCTCTTAGATCTAGATAAGAATACTAGGAATTATCGTAGTTAGACTCGTAGATTAATTTTGTTCGTTTAAATTGCTTATTAATCTGTTAATTAATTATTTGACGACCCTAAATAGATCCGGTTCATGAGGGCTGATTTTAGTACATCCAAACCCGACGCTTCCGCTGCATTTGATTTCCAACAATTGGTATCGGAGCCGATCTTTAGGTTCCATTCAATTTAATTAATTTTGTGATTAATTGCTAACAATTTAAAATTTTCATATATTATGATCTTTGGAATATTTCTGCTAGAATTATCTTGCAGGTGAATATGATCCAATTATCATGGCTATATGATTTAATTTCATTTTTCCGCATTTTTGGTAATTTAGCCCGATTTTGAGGCATGTCTAAGTTTTTCCTGTGAGAAAATGCAGAGGTAGAATATGATTTTATTTTCCGTGGTGATTATGTTGTAAATTTGATGTATTTTATTTTGTGTAAAATAATCGAGTTGGAGTACAGAAAGTACAAAGGAAAAAGAAGTCGAGCCGAAAAAGGAGTCCCGATCGGACGAACCGACCGAGACCAGAATCTGCCAAGCAGTCCAGCCGCGGGATTGCGGCCCAGACCGCGGTCCAGGCAATTTTTGGGTCGGGTCGGGTTGCTCGGTGCGGGGTCTTGTTCGTTTTTTCGCCGTTCGTTGCATCTGTTGGTGCACAATATTTAAATTTGGAATTTTCTTGTGCAATTAATTTTGCATGGAAAAATAAAGTTTCCAAATTTGGAAATTTTGTGGGCCGACCAGGAAGAGGTGACGAGATGCTTGAAGCAGTGGGAGATTTCGAGCCGAAGATTTTCTCTTTATTCCAAACGAGGAATAAAAGCCATGATAATTGGATTTAATTATCCACTTTATTTTATTATTCATTTTTATTGTTTTCGATGTATGGTATGTATGGATGTATGTGTGATATGTTTCTTACATGTTAGGACGAGTAAATTAAAAACCTTAAGGCTAAAATAACTAAGTGATTAAACTGATTTATTTTTTAAACAAAATCAAATTGGCATCCATAATTAATTTAAATTGTGAAGTAATTAGCATGCGCGTTGACATTAGGGTATCGGATGTGCTAATTATATGTTCACTAGTTTTAAATTTCAAATGATAACATAAGGTATATATTATTTTTTATGATAGGACCTCTCCATATGTAGGGCTATTATTTAAAAGATAATATTTTAAGGATGTTAAATTATGGTGTTCACGTAGGTGTATTAAATAATAAGCTCCCATTGGAATATAAGTTAATTAATACATGGCCAAGAGGAACCAACTATTAGTTTTACTTGTCATAACGTAAATTGACTACATAGTAAAATTAAAGACGTAAAACTCTACTTGAAAAATGTGGTGTAAACGTCCACACGATCATGGCTTGCATATGCGGGTTTTTCGAGGTGTTGGTTGCTAGTATATAAATTGTGCTTCGAGGTTTTTTAGTATATTTTGCTATGCATTATGTGATGAATGTTTTTAATTTTTATCTAAGATGTCTTTCAATCCTCTTGCTGTAATTCTCAAAGAAAACAAACTAGATGGATCTAACTTTGCTGATTGGAAATATAATCTTAATATTATCCCGACTGTTACATCTTGGCCTCTTTAGCAAATGTATTGCAGCATCAGCATCAGAGTACTGGCACGACCGCGGAAATGATGAAAAATCTTGTCTAGATGTTTGGTCATCAGAACCGGGCGGGTAGGCAAAATGCTATGAGGGTCTTGATGACGACCCAAATGCCTGAAGGAACCCCGATAAGGGATCATGTTCTAAAGATAATTTCTCATCTAAATGAACTTGATATCTTAGGGTCTACTATCGATATCATCCTAGGCAGCTTACCTAGGAGCTTTAAGCAGTTCCGCCTAAACTACAATATGAATCGTAGGGAGTATGTAACACCCCAAACTAGGCGGATATTACAGTGCCGTGGACCCCCGACTGGGACCCACCAGGCGAATGATAATGAATGAATTACACAGGGTAACTGTGGTACCGAACCACATTACGACATCAATTACTCCGATGAGGAGTTTCATACAACACACCCAGGATAATACAGAATACATGTATATTTTATATGGAGATAAAATATACAACACTGAGTAAAATGAGTATTTAAACGGAATGTCTGCAGCGGAATAAATGAAGAAAACATAAATGACTGAAAAGACTGGGGCCCCCTTCTAGTATCATTGGGACTCCTCGCCGTCAACGTGCTCTCCCCGTGCCTTTGCCTTGCTATGACCTGAAAAACAATATCCCCCAACGGGGTCAGTTACACAGAACAACAATCCTCAAGAGTTGAAAATACACAATCATGAGTTATCTTTAGTTATGAAATATCCTGTCGAAACATACGCAATCAAACATGCTATATGAATCAACTAACAGTACGGCTCAAAGGAATGGCGCCACACTACGTCCGGGATGGAAATGTGTCCGTGCACAAGCCACCAACGAGTATCGATCGAATACACGTGTGGTCTTATACCTAATCAGTCTCACGAAGCCATCAACTCGTGTGCACAGTCCAATGTGAGGCCACCAACCAACACACGACTATAATGTGCCCGACATGAAAATCCTACACATACCAACCGGCACGCCAGTATGACCCGGAATGCCACGATATAACAAAAGTGATAACGAAAATGAATAATGACTCACCAAGATGAAATGATGGTGAAATGAATGACAGCTCAATGAAATGATTGGAACCGTCGTTCCTCGTGAATGAAGTAATTAAGTGACAATTACAAGTTTTGAAACGGATAGTACCTTATGAATGAATTATGATTATGAATGAACAACAACGAAAGGAATGAATATCCTTTTAACTGAGTAAGAATTAACTTACTCAACACCGATGAAGAATGTCCGTGCACGAACAACGTCCTAAGTGAAATGTCGGTCGCTCGAACAACCTTGAATGACACAATTACCAATAATTCGATCGTTACGCGAATCAAATACGATCATAACCGACTCAAACGTCGATACAACAATATCCAAACTCGAATATATCGAAACCAACTCCAAGATGAGTATTTCAAACCATCAAAACACTTTCAATGATATCAATAATCCCATAGGAATCCACAATTCAAGATAACAACAACGTCAATCGGAAACCCCCAAATTAACCGAAGTCAACCCCAAGGGTTCTTGATATAAATCCCCAAAATAACCATTAAATCCGTAGGAATATATTTATCCAAGATTGATAATCCATATCTAACATATTCCAACAACAATCCAAGCTTACACGAAGAAAATCGGAAGGAAAACCCAAAAATCCGAATTCCGAGATCCAAGAGATTAATACCTTTGATTTGATGTGATGAAGATGATGAAATGATGATTAATCCGAATGATGAGCTTGAAGATGATGATTGATGATTACACCTCGAAGAATACTCTCCAAATCGCCGGAAATCGCCCAAAACCACCGAAGGAGTGAAGTGAGATGAAGAAATGACGAAATGGACTGCACTGTCCTATTTATAGTCATTCCAGTTTAGCGTGCGCTAGCTCTTGTGTGTAGCGTGCGCTAACGGGTATTTTGGGTAGTCCAGTACCCACTGTCCGGAAACGGTAGCGCGCGCTACGTACCTTTTTGTAGCGTGCGCTACGGCTATGCACTTAGCGTGCGCTAACCACAAAATGTTAGCGTGCGCTAACGAATTATCTGATGCCCAGTACTGGAGTCCAAAACCTTCTGTCCTCTGATCTGATCTCGGTAGCGTGCGCTACAACCAACGATTAGCGTGCGCTACTAGACCGTTTGCGTACGCTAAAAACCACTCTTAGCGTGCGCTATGAATAAATTCAATTCAGTCCAGTAGCCACTAGACTCAACCTGATCCGACGTTAGCGCGCGCTACACCAAATATTAGCGTGCGCTACTACAAACCACTAGCGCGCGCTACTTACCATTCGTAGCGTGCGCTACTTATAACTCACCTGTAGTCCACTGCCTTCTGGACTGCAGCCAGGGCAACATTAGCATGCGCTAATGCTGAGTGGTAGCGTGCGCTACCTGTACTGAATTAGCGCGCGCTAAGGAGAGTACGTAGCGTGCGCTACTCCTCACACATAGCCCACAATAAAGATGACAATGATGATAAACACGGCACGATTCTCCAATTATATTGATGATGAATGACGATTGATACACGATACAATTACTATGAATGGTGAACACAATGATTGAATATGAGTGACAAATGATCATTAATGAGTGAAAATTACTGAGTGACGATTACTGAATGATAAACACTGAATGATAATGACTGAATTACAACCGGGTATTACATACACCCCCCCTTAAAAGAGTTTCGTACCCGAAACTAAGGGTCAAACAACTCGGGATAACTCTCCCGCATACTATCCTCGGTTTCCCAAGTAGCCTCTTCGACTCTGTGTCTAGACCACTGAATTTTAACCAAAGGAATCGTCTTATTCCTCAAATGTTTGATTCGCCGCTCTAAAACTCGTATAGGACGCTCCTCATATGAATGATCATCGGCGATCTCGATTTCATCGAACTGAAGTATGTGACTCGGGTCGGCAACATGCTTCCGCAATTGAGAGACGTGGAACACATTATGAATTCAGCTCAATGCCGGAGGTAAAGCCAAACGATAAGCTAACTCGCCTACTCGATCCAAAATCTCAAATGGTCCAATGAATCTCGGACTCAACTTTCCCCTCTTCCCAAAACGGAAGATACCACGACTCGGGGATACCTTGACCAAAACATGGTCACCCGTCTCGAACTCTAACGGTCGACGACGATTATCTGCATATGATTTCTGTCGACTCTGAGCGGTCAACAAACGACTCCTGATCAAAGCTACCTTCTCACGGGCGGTTATAAGCATATCGGGCTCGGTGCCGATTGATTCTGATAAGTCATCCCAACACAAAGGAGATCGACAACGATGGCCGTATAAGGCCTCGTAAGGTGCCATCTTAATCGAAGAATGCCAACTATTATTGTACGTGAACTCGATCAACGGTAGTTGGGCTTCCCAATCATCTTTCCAATCGAGGATACATGCCCTCAACATGTCCTCCAAAGCTTGAATAGTCCTCTCTGATTGTCCGTCGGATTGAGGATGAAAAGCTGTACTGAGATTAAGCTGAGTTCCCATAGCACGATGAACTGATTTCCAAAAATGAGACACGAATCGTCCGTCACGATCGGAAACGATACTTTTAGGAGTACCGTGCAATCTCACTATCTCCTTGATAAATAACTGGGCAAATCTCTCGGGACCCCACATATCCTTAATCTCAAGGAAATTAGCTGATTTAGTTAAGCGATCCACAATTACCCAGATTGTGTTCATGCCACGACGACTCGTCGGCAAACTCGTGATGAAGTCCATAGAAATATCCTCCCACTTCCACTCTGGAATAGGGAGAGGTTTCAGCATACCCGCCGGTCACTGATGTTCTATCTTGACTTGTTGACAGGTTAAACATCTCGAAACAAATTCCGCGACTTCTCGCTTCATATTACTCCACCAGTAATTTTGTTTCAAGTCTTTATACATCTTGCTAGATCCCGGGTGGACGGAATAAGGGGTAGCATGAGCTTCTTTCAAAATTGAGTTTTTCAACTCGTCAATCGCCGGTACGCACAACCGATTCTTAAAACGCAGAAGTCCATCCTCGTGAACCACAAATCCGGGGGCTTTCCCCTAAGTCACATCCTCTTGAATGCGTAACAAAAATGGGTCCACACCCTGATTTTCCGTGATCGCTTCCTCAAGTGGCGATGAAATCTCTAACGTACAAAGTTGCCCTTGTACTCGCTGTAACCAGACCTCGATCTCGGGTCTCAGAAATTCCTGCTGAAGTTCCTTCTGAACTGTTAATCGAGCAAGCATCTGCTCCTAAACGGACTTACGACTCAAGGCGTCGGCGACAACGTTCGCCTTGCCCGGGTGGTAAAGGATCTCGATATCATAATCTTTGATTAGTTCCAACCACCATCTCTGTCGCATATTTAACTCCTTCTGAGTAAATATATACTTTAAACTCTTATGATCGGTGAATATCTGACAGGTAACGCCATAAAGATAATGACACCAAATCTTCAATGCGAACACCACGGCTGCTAGCTCCAGGTCGTGGGTCGGATAATTAACCTCGTAAGGTCTCAATTGCCGTGAAGCATAAGCAATAACTTTCCCGTTCTGCATGAGTACACATCCGAGACCCTGTCCGGACGCATCACTATAAACCACAAATCCCTCCGTCCCTTGCGGTAAAGAAAGGACAGGTGCTGAAGTTAACCGGCTCTTGAGTTCCTCAAAACTCTGTTGACACGCGTCGGACCACGTGTATTTCTTATCCTTCCGTAAAAGGTTCGTCATGGGTTGAGCGATTTTAGAAAATCCCTCCACAAATCGCCGATAATAACCCGCTAATCCGAGGAAACTTCGGATTTCCTTAACATTCTTCGGAGGTAGCCAATCTCGAATAGCCTCCGTATTCTGAGGATCGACACGAACTCCGTCTGATGAAATTACGTGTCCGAGAAACGTCACTTCGGGCATCCAGAACTCACATTTGGAAAACTTCCCATAAAGTTGTTCTCGTCTCAACACGTCGAGCACTTGATGAAGATGAAACTCGTGTTCCTCCCGGTCACGAGAATAAATCAAAATGTCATCAATGAAGACAACCACGAACTGATCCAGATAGGCAATGAAAACCCGATTCATTAACTCCATGAATACCGCAGGTGCATTAGTCAGCCCAAACGGCATAACCACAAACTCATAATGACCATAGCGTGTTTGAAACGCCATCCTCGCGATATCTGACTCTCGAATCCGCAACTGATGATATCCAGATCTTAAGTCAATCTTGGAAAATACTGAAGCTCCCTGAAGTTAATCCAAAAGATAATCGATACGGGGTAGAGGATATTTATTCTTGATCGTCACCCGGTTCAATTCCCGGTAATCAATACACAAGTGGAACGAACCATCCTTCTTCTTGACAAATAACACTGGGGCTCCCCACGGGGACGCACTCAGTCGAATATAACCCTTCTCGAACAACTCCTCAAGTTGGTTCTTTAATTCCTGCATTTCGGTCGGGGCCATCCGGTACGGTGCCTTCGATAACGGGGACGTACCGGGCTCCAACTCAATCGTGAATTCCACCTCCCTCTGTGGAGGCAAACCAGGTAACTCGTCCGGAAAAACATCAGCATATTCCCTCACTACCGGAATATCCGTCAACATTACTGATGATTTCTTATTTTTGGTCATATAGCACCAATAACCAACACACCCCTGACTGAGTAATTTCACTGCTTTCATCAAATTAACGACTTCACCAGAACGACCGGGATTACCTCCCTGAAAAACACATTCAACCCCATCGTCTGAAATGATAGTGACCATACGCTTTCGGACACTAATGATGGCATCATGACGATCCATCCAGTCAATACCCAGAATGACATCGTCTCTCGGTAAATCTACCACGATTAGGTCTGCTACCCATACACGGCCATGAAACTGAATTGGACGATTCTGAATCTCACGATTTCCGATAATTCTTCTACCGTCAGGTAGACCAATGACATAAGGCTCACAACTAGTAGCACTTCCCAGACGTAGTCTACTCAAACATGACTCGGAAATGAATGAATGCGATGCACCAGTATCAAAAAGGGTACACACAGGTTGAGATAGAATATCGAGTGTACCTGATATCATCCGGGCCTCTGGATCGTCGGTCTTCTTCATCTCGTAAATTCGGGGCTTGCTGGACCCCGAGCCGGACGCTCCCGTCTGATAGCTCTTGGCTCCGCCTTTAGCTCCTGTCGTCTTGAACGACGCTGACTGAGTGGCCTGATTCTGCACCGCTGAATGTCCTGGGGCCTGAGATGACGCCGGAGTGGGTTTAGAGTCCCTACGGCAAAAACGAGCCCTATGCCCAGCAATCCCACAGTTGTGGCACGTGACAGTCTGCTTCAGACACTTGGTGCTGAAATGACCCTGTTCTTCACAGTTGAAACAGGTGATGGCCGAACTGGCCGCTCGAGACTGAGATTCCACGGGTCTAGGCGCCATAGGAGGTCGCTCAGAAAAAGTAGAGCCCGCACGAGGTTTCTTGAAAGTGGCCTGACTGCCGTCAGACTGATTACGGTTCTTAGACTTCTTGCCAGCTGATGAGGGTTGTTGCTTAGCAATTTCCTTAGTAGTAAGCTCGTAAGTAAGAGATTTCTCAATGAACTCGGCCAGAGTGGTACAATTATGATTAAGCAACTGTAGCCGCATGCGAGGTTTCAGCCTCTTGCTGAAATACTTGATCTTGTCTGCCTCAGAGTGAATGATAGATGAGGCGAACGGAAGAAGTTCTTGAAATTTTTCGGCGATGGCAAGAACATCGTCGTCCGCTGAGAGGTCGGGAGTGAGTAATTCCGACAATTTAGCCTCCCTGAGTGGGGCTGGATAATACCTCTCCATCATGAGAGTTTTGAACTGATCCCAAGTACATGATCCGTCGGTGGGCTTCAATGATAACCACCATGAATGAGCGCTCTTACCAAGATAGTAGGCCGCAACTGAAACTTTATGCCCTTCAGGGCAATCCACCATAGCAAATAACTTCTCAAAATGCTCAAGCCAATGAACAATATCCGCCGGCTCAGATGAGCCCTCGAAGGTAGGTGGTCGCTAGCGAGAGATATCGCCAATGATACTGCTTACACCCCTCTCTTGCCTCTCCGGTGGCAGCGGAGGAGCCTGTTGATTTTGAGTAGTGGAGTTATGCATCGTCTCCATTAGTTGTGCCATCTGAGTCATTTGGGCCATCATGCCCTGCATAAAAGCGAGTGGGTCAACCCGAACACCCTCCGACTGAGCTCTATCCCGGGTACGGCTCCCTGATAGTGAATGATTACGTCCAGGTGAATGAGTGGCAGCATCACTGCTCGATGAGTTAGCATTATTCCTAGCATTCGCGCGTGTATTCACACGAGCTCTCGGGTTCCGGCCTGCACCACGACCTCTTCCCCCACGTCCTCTGCCAGCCCTTTCCATACTGAAGTGGAAAGTCGTATGATGATTATATATCTCGCATGTATATCACATTATGATTATATTATGAAATGATGAAAATGAGCATACGCGCTCAAATACAACGATTACATGAATGATCAACTGAAATGACGTGATTGTCTGATGAAATCCTTGATATGATTATCTTGAACAATTTAACAAGATTAATGATATGATTCTCAAGATCAATAACTGAACAATGAAATGAAATGAGTGATTAATGAATTAACATGATCGACTTGATCACAATTGAAAATGATGAATGAGGATTGTTAACTGATGAATTATGAATGAATGATTATTGCCAGAAATTATACCATGGCGTTAGAAATCTTACAATTCTTTCGGTCTGATTGGCTCGGCTTTTGCACAGGTCACACGTGACACGAAAGTCCCATGATACTAGTCTGATGACGATGATTTCAAATGAGACATGACTCGGAAGGTAGTATTCAAAACCATGCTCCGATACCAACTCTGTAACACCCCAAACTAGGCGGATATTACAGTGCCGTGGACCCCCGACTGGGACCCACCAGGCGAATGATAATGAATGAATTGCACAGGGTAACTGTGGTACCGAACCACATTACAACATCAATTACTCCGATGAGGAGTTTCATACAACACACCCAGGATAATATAGAATACATGTATATTTTATATGGAGATAAAATATACAACACTGAGTAAAATGAGTATTTAAACGGAATGTCTGCAGCGGAATAAATGAAGAAAACATAAATGACTGAAAAGACTGGGGCCCCCTTCTAGTATCATTGGTAGTCCTCGCCGTCAACGTGCTCTCCCCGTGCCTTTACCTTGCCATGACCTGAAAAACAATATCCCCCAACGGCCGCCATACGTAACAACAATCCTCAAGAGTTGAAAATACACAATCATGAGTTATCTTTAGTTATGAAATATCCTGTCGAAACATACGCAATCAAACATGCTATATGAATCAACTAACAGTACGGCTCAAAGGAATGGCGCCACACTACGTCCGGGATGGAAATGTGTCCTTGCACAAGCCACCAACGAGTATCGATCGAATACACTTGTGGTCTTGTACCTAATCAGTCTCACGAAGCCATCAACTCGTGTGCACAGTCCAATGTGAGGCCACCAACCAACACACGGCTATAATGTGCCCGACATGAAAATCCTACACATACCAACCGGCACGCCAGTATGACCCGGAATGCCACGATATAACAAAAGTTACAACGAAAATGAATAATGACTCACCAAGATGAAATGATGGTGAAATGAATGACATCTCAATGAAATGATTGGAACCGTCGTTCCTCGTGAATGAAGTAATTAAGTGACAATTACAAGTCTTGAAACGGTTAGTACCTTATGAATGAATTATGATTATGAATGAACAACAATGAAAGGAATGAATATCCTTTTAACTGAGTAAGAATTAACTTACTCAACACCGATGAAGAATGTCCGTCCACGAACAACGTCCTAAGTGAAATGTCGGTCGCTCGAACAACCTTGAATAACACAATTACCAATAATTCGGTCGTTACGCGAATCAAATACGATCATAACCGACTCAAACGTCGATACAACAATATCCAAACTCGAATATATCGAAACCAACTCCAAGATGAGTATTTCAAACCATCAAAACACTTTCAATGATATCAATAATCCCATAGGAATCCACAATTCAAGATAACAACAACGTCAATCGGAAACCCCCAAATTAACCGAAGTCAACCCCAAGGGTTCTTGATGTAAATCCCCAAAATAACCATTAAATCCGTAGGAATATATTTATCCAAGATAGATAATCCATATCTAACATATTCCAACAACAATCCAAGCTTACACAAAGAAAATCGGAAGGAAAACCCAAAAATCCGAATTCCGAGATCCAAGAGATTAATACCTTTGATTTGATGTGATGAAGATGATGAAATGATGATTAATCCGAATGATGAGCTTGAAGATGATGATTGATGATTACACCTCGAAGAATACTCTCCAAATCGCTGGAAATCGCCCAAAACCACCGAAGGAGTGAAGTGAGATGAAGAAATGACGAAATAGACTGCACTGTCCTATTTATAGTCATTCCAGTTTAGCGTGCGCTAGCTCTTGTGCGTAGCGTGCGCTAACGGGTATTTTGGGTAGTCCAGTACCCACTGTCCGGAAACGGTAGCGCGCGCTACGTACCTTTTTGTAGCGTGCGCTACGGCTATGCACTTAGCGTGCGCTAACCACAAAATGTTAGCGTGTGCTAACGAATTATCTGATGCCCAGTACTGGAGTCCAAAACCTTCTGTCCTCTAATCTGATCTCGGTAGCGTGCGCTACAACCAACGATTAGCGTGCACTACTACACCGTTTGCGTACGCTAAAAACCACTCTTAGCGTGCGCTATGAATAAATTCAATTTAGTCCAGTAGCCACTGGACTCAACCTGATCCGACATTAGCGCATGCTACACCAAATATTAGCGTGCGCTACTACAAACCACTAGCGCGCGCTACTTACCATTCATAGCGTGCGCTACTTATAACTCACCTGCAGTCCAGTGCCTTCTGGACTGCAGCCAGGGCAACATTAGCGTGCGCTAATGCTGAGTGCTAGCGTGCGCTACCTGTACTGAATTAGCGCGCGCTAAGGAGAGTACGTAGCGTGCGCTACTCCTCACACACAGCCCACAATAAAGATGACAACGATGAGAAACACGGCACGATTCTCCAATTAGATTGATGATGAATGACGATTGATACACGATACAATTACTATGAACGGTGAACACAATGATTGAATATGTGTGACAAATGATCATTAATGAGTGAAAATTACCGAGTGACAATTACTGAATGATAAACACTGAATGATAATGCCTGAATTACAACCGGGTATTATAGTGTATACCTTGGCGGAATTGCTGACAGAGCTTCAAGCTGCAGAAGGTCTCTTCAGGCAAGGGTATCAAGGTCTTGCGGCTACTAGTGTTTCGACTTCTAAACTCAAGTGTGGGAATAAAAAGAAACAAGTGGGCCAAAAGCAACTGACAACTCTCAAGGTAAAGATCAAGGCTCCTCAGCCCTAGGCGAACAAAAAGTCAAAGGGAGAGTGCTACAAGTGCAGTCATAAAGGATATTTTAAAGCGTACTACCCTTCTCTTAAGATAGGTATTTCTCGTGTACTAGTAGTCAAAACATGTTTGGCAGCATGTTCTTCCACTTCGTGGATAGTTGATTCAGGCTCCACTGATCATGTTTGCTTTGACTCGCATGGTTTTCAGGTAACCAAGCAGCTTAGTGCGGGCGAGATTACCATTAACTGGGGCAATTACTCTAGGCTTATAGCTATTGCAGTGGGAGTCGTGCAGTTGAAGATTAATGATAAATTATTAGTACCGGATTTTAGAATGAATTTAATTTCAGTTTTTAAATTAAAATGTGATGGTTATTCAGTTTTTTTTGATGCTGTCATAAGAAGTAGAAACAGTTAATATATTTGCAAATGTATTTTTACTGATGGACTGCATGTCATTAATACTGCACAAACTCCCATGTATAAACATAAATTGCTTAACTCTTTATCTGAACCTAAAAATAGAAAAGAACGTTCGAGCATAAACCAAACATATCTGTGGCATTTACGGTTAGGTCATGTAAACCTTGGGAGGATTCAATGATTGGTAGATGATGGCCCATTGGAGGACCTCCAAGTTGAGTCATTTCCAATTTGTGAATCCTGTCTGGAAGGTAAGCTGACCAAAAGGGTTCTTAAGACCAAGGGAAACCATGCTCAGAATGTGTTATAATTAGTTCATACGGATGTATGTGGTCCAATGAACATCCAAGATAGGGGTGGTTTTGAATATTTCATCATGTTTAAAGATGATTATTCGAGATATGGATACATATATTTGATGCGACGTAAGTCTGAAGCCTTTGACAAGTTCTGAGATTTCAAAGCTGAAACGGAGAAGCGTCATGGGAAGAGTATCAAGTCACTACTATTTGGTCGTGGGGCGAATACCTTAGTGGAGAGTTTTTGAATTTCTTGGCGAATGAGGGGATTTTGTCCCAGCTCAGTGCGCCGGGAACTCCACAAAAAAAAAAACGGTGTTGCTGACAGAAGGAATATAACTCTTTTAGAAATGGTTAGGTCAATGATGAGTTAATCGGATTTACCTATTTTATTTTGGGGATAAGACTTAGAAACAGCGACGTACATTTTAAACCTGGTGCCTTCGAAATCAGTACTAGAAACACCCACAAAAATGTGGAGTGGGCAAGAGCCCAGTCTAGGACATGTTCGGATGGGGTACTTCAGCACATGTGCTGAATAAGGAAGCTGAAAAGTTGGCATCTCGTACAGAAGTACTAGTTTTTGTGGGATATCCAAAGGGAATGAAGGGTGGCTTATTCTATAGTCCCCATGATCAGAAGGTCAATGTTAGCACCAATGCCCTATTCCTGGAAGAGGATTATATGATTAGTCACAATCCCATGTGCGAAATAATAATCCAATTCAGTCCAGTAGCCACTGGACTCTGCCTGATCCGACCTTAGCGTGCGCTACACCAACTGCATAGCGTGCGCTACTCTGACCTACTAGTTCACGCTACTTACCATTCGTAGCGTGCGCTACTTACAACCCAACTTCAGTCCAGTGCCTTCTGGACTGCCTGCTTGAATTATATTAGCGTGCGCTAATGTTGAGAGGTAGCGTGCGCTACCCGAACTCAATTAGCGCGCGCTAAAGAGAGTTCGTAGCGTGTGCTACTCCTCGCACACAGCCCACTATGAATATGACAATGATGATAAACATGACATGATTCTCAAACTAGATTGATGATGAATGAAGATTGATACACGATACAATTACTCCATTGGGAGTAAGTGGGTCTACAAGCAAAAGAAAGGAGGTGACGGGAAGGTTGAAACCTTTAAAGTGAGGCTTGATGCGAAAGGTTACACTCATAAAGAGGGCATCGATTATGATGAAACCTTTTCGCCGGTAGCCATGCTTAAGTCAATTCGGATTCTTTCAGCTATAGCTGCATATTTGGATCTGGAGATTTGGTAAATGGATGTCAAGACTGCATTCTTGAATGGAAGTCTAGACAAGGAAATCTACATGCGCCAACCAGAGGGATTCATTGCTGAAGGAGAGGAGCATTTAGTGTGCAAGCTTAAGAGATCCATTTGTGGACTTAAGCAAGCATCTAGATCTTGGAACACTCGATTTGATGAGGTTGTCTAGTCATATGGATTCGTGAAATGTCCGAGTGAGAGTTGTGTGTGTAAGAAATACGATGGAGATGTGTTGGTGTTTCTTGTACTGTATATAGATGATATCCTTCTGATTGGAAACAACGTGAAGGAATTATCGGATGTATGAGTATGGCTATCTGAGAAGTTTGGTATGAAGGATTTGGGAGAAGCAGGACACATCCTTGGAATCAGGATCTTTCGTGATCGGAAGAAAAGGATGTTGTGCTTGTCTGAGGCATCTTATATCCATACAGTGCTAAAGCGGTTTAGCATGGAGGATTCCAAGAGAGGATTTATACCTTACAGATATGGAATACAATAATCTAAGGATATGTGTTCCAAGACACAAAATGGGATAGATTATATGAATCGATCCCTTATGCATCAGTTGTGGAAAGCCTCATGTATGCTATGCTTTGCACTAGACCAGATATCTGTCATGCTGTAGGTATGGCTGTTAGATATCAGTCGAACCCAGGACCAGGACACTGGATTGGTGTCAAGCACATACTCAAGTACCTGAGAAGGACTAGGGAGTATATTCTAGTATATCAATCATACGACCTACTCCCTTTGGGCTATACTGACTCAGATTTTTCAACAGATAAAGAAAAGTCCAAGTCTACATCGGTTTATGTGTTTAGACTTGGAGGTGGAGCCATTAGTTGGAGGAGTGTGAAGCAAAAATGCATCTCGGGCTCTACCATGGAAGCCGAGTACGTGGCAGCCTTTAAGGCAGCCAAGGTGGCGGTATGGCTCAAGTACTTCCTGCAGGACTTATATGTGATTTCCGATTTGCCAAAGGGTATTACACTTTATTGTGATAATACCGGTGCAGTCACAAATTCGAGGGAACCACGATCCAACAAGGGAAGTAAACATATCAACTGCAAGTACCACGTCATACGACACTTCATAAAGAAAGGAGATGTAGTTGTAGCCAGGGTTGCATCGGAAGATAATCTTGCTGATCCTTTCACGAAAAGGCCTACCCTCAAAACTTTTTGAAAGGCATGTGGAAGGAATGAGATTATGGTGTATGACAGCATTTCTTTGAGTATAAGTGGGAGAAATGAGAGACTATGTAATAGAGTAGTATACTTAAAAGCATGCTTTGAGTATAACTGGGAGATTGTTAGGGTTGTATACTGCAAAGCATACTTTATGCTTATATTACCTTATTTCTCTGTAACTACCGATGAGAATATTAATTACATTTAATCACATATTTTGAATATTTACTCGCGTTATGGTTATGCAAATGAAATGTCTAATTATTTTAAATTGTAGATAATATGCTGTGTTGGTGTCAGACGGAAGAGCACATTGTCGATGCCTTATAAAGTAATATAATAGTTCACAACCTATATAATTATTAGACAAATTATATGATAGGTTGTAGTGTATGCTTGAGATTAGTTGATCTTGACTATTACCATGCATTAGCGTATTTGCATACATTGAACTGGATCGAAGTGATATATTGTCTTCTATACTGACTGTAAGAAGACATAAATCTCGGATAATTATTATTTCTTAATTCTATGTATATAATATTTAATTGTGTATTTATAATATTTATTGCTTTGATTTACAATAGGTGAGAGTCAAAATGACTGACTCAATAGGCCTTGTATCTGGGGCAATAATATTATTTATATGACAATAATAATTATTATTACTATAAATCGTGTCCCGACTCGTGCGGGTTTATGATGTCCTCTTGAGGAGCTCGACAATGATTATTATATTAAACCCTACAGGTAGATTTAATTCCGATTAATAATAAAGTTCGAGTGGTACTACTCTTGGATAAGATATATAATTAATTAAAGGTGTTAGTATCTTAAAAGTAATTAATGGACATTCGATATCTTAAACAAGGGAAATAATATATTTAAATAAGGAGCTCGATTTTGTAAATTTGGATTTGGGTAGGAAGTGCAATATTAACTCTCTAGTGGACTGAGTTGATATTAATAGGCTCAATATATTAGGAAAGTTCTAATATGGAAATTTGAGGTATATTAGATTCCTTCCCTAATCCTTCTTAAGATTCCTAGAGCAGTCCATAACACATATAAATAGGACGTAAAGGGTCGGCCGAAATTGCACTCTGACAGTCAATAAAATTTCGATTTTTCTGCTGTGTGTTTGATTGTGGATCTTGACTTGTGTATTCGATTCCATAATCGGATAAACACAATAATTTTCTAAAAATAACAATATATTCAAGAAAAATAGAGAGAAAAATCGTGAGGTAATTAACTTGGGAAGTGGTTCGGCCGATTCAGTTGTTGTTCAAGGAAATCCGGTGTATTGTTGCCCACACGACATCCGGATATAGGCGGAATCATACTCTAGAAGATCTAAAGATAGAAATATAAGGAGATCGAATAAAGATTCGAAGACTTTGCTTCAAAGGTAATGTATTCTTAGCTCTCTTAGATCTAGATAAGAATACTACGAATTATCATAGTTAGACGCGTAGATCTAAATATAGAAATACAAGGAGATCGAATAAATATTCGAAGACTTTGCTTCAGAGGTAATGTATTCTTAGATCTCTTAGATCTAGATAAGAATACTACGAATTATCACAGCGTTCCCCTTAAAAGGTACATACAGGATTTCATTCTTACAGAAATTGATAATTAATGATGTATTCTAGGTCCTACTGTATTCCCCCTTAATTAATGCACACTTCATCTATAGGAAGGTAGTTATACCTTCTTCTACCTACAGTAAGGATATACGTCACAGTTCTGAGTGTATGATTAATTAAAGTGGACACTGTATTCATGGGTCTTACAGCATTTCCCCTCAATTGATGAGTGAAATTAAAACTTACAGTGAGTTTTAGTCAAGTTGTAGCATTGTAAATTCATGGCGGAGCATTCAAAACCTGGTGCTGCTAAGAGGCTTTGTAATGATGTCGGCTAACTGAATGTCTGTATGAATTTTCTCGATCCGAACATCTTTAATCTCCAGATAATTCCTAATGAAATGATGTTTCATATCAATGTTCTTGGTCCTCGAGTGCAATACATGATTGTGCATGATTGTGATTGCACTCGTGCTGTCGCACATGATTGGAGTTTATCTTGTATGAATGCCATAGTCATGTAACTGCTGTTGCCTCCGCAAGATCTGCATACAGCAACTTCCAGCAGCATAATATTTTGACTCAGCTGTAGGAAGCTAGTTGTCCAATTGTTTCTTATGGAACCATGACACAAGTCTTGGTCCAAGGAAGTGACAAGTTCCGATCGTACTCTCCCTATCCAACTTGCAGCCTCTGAGATCCGAGATGCTATGGCCCACCAAATCGAATCCTTCTTTCTTTGGATACCACAATCCTACATTAATTGTTCCTTTTACGTACTTAAGAATTCGTTGGGCTATGGTGAAGTGTGACTCTTTAGGTGCTATCTGATACCGAGCACACACTCCTACAGCAAATTAGATACCGGGTCTGCTGGCTATTAGGTACAGGAGTGAGCCTATAAGCTTCCTATAGAGTAACTGATCAACTGACTTTTCATCTTCTTCAGCACTTATGTGTGGAAGTGCTCATTGGGGTAGATGAGGACTTGAAAGTAATCATCTTGAACTTGTTGAGCAGATTCTTGCTATATTTCTCCTGGTTCGTGAATATACATGTAGGAAATTGTTTAACCTGTAACCTAGTATGAAAGGGACATCTGTTAGGGATATGCCCTCGAATGCCACTTAGAGGATTGATGAGTGAGGGCATTTTACTTGTAATTATGTAAATACTTAGAAAGGCAATTGATTGTTTCTTTATTTACTGGAAGTCACTGGTATTCCTGAATCGTAAATATGTATAAAGAAACTAGTCTGTGTATTTGAGAGAAAACATTCCACTCCTTATTAAATAAGGGGATCGGCACTGGAAGTGTTTATGGCTCAAATACTTAATCGTTCGCAAGTCGATGAAACTTGACTGGGTGTTAAGTTTACGTGAAGACTTATATTACGTGTTCTTGGACTTGAAGAGTGCCTGTCGTCACAGATGGATAGTGAGAGCACATGTTGTAGGTATGCTAATAGGATTAGTATACTCGAACCGACTCACCATCGATTTGTCACACGACTTTCACTCTGGGAGAGTCAATCACGGAATCGAAAGGTTGTGATAGGTATTGGTTAACCCTCAACTTGAGGATTAGCATGGATGTGCTTGTGACGTGAAGATTTTTACTCGAGTAGTTTGACCCAGAAAACCGGAAGGCGGGGGTCTACTGAATACCAATATAGGATTCTTTCTCCTGTAAGTGTACACGTATATGTCCTATGAAGTTATTGGCAGATGAGATCATAAGTCTTTGGCCAAAGCAATGGAACAAGTTGTACCAGATACATCACAGCTCGGTGATCGCGATTTGCATTAACTCAGACATAACATCTGTTAGGGTTTTATGCTGCAAGGCATACTTTATGCTTGTATTACCTTATTTCCCTGTAACTACCTATGAGAATATTAATTACATTAAATCACATGTTTTGCATATTTATTCACGTTATGGTTATGCGAATGAAATGTCTAATTATTTTATATTGTAGATAATGTGGTGTGTTGGTGTCACACGGAAGATCACATTATCGATGCCTTATAAAAAAATATAAATAGTTCAAAACCAATATAATTATTAGACAAATTATATGAAAGGTTGTAGTGTATGCTTGAGATTAGTTGATCTTGACTATTAGCATGCATTAGTGTATTTGCATATGTTGAACTGGATCGAAGTGAGATAGTGTCTTATGTACTGACTGTAAGAAGAACGTAAATCCTAGATAATTATTATTTCTTAATTCTATGTATATAATATTTAATTTTTTGTTTATAATATTTATTGCTTTGATTTACCATGGTGAGAGTCAAAATGACTGACTCAATAAGCCTCGTATCTTGGGCAATAATATTTTTTATATGACAATTATTATTATTACTAAAAATCGTGTCCCGACTCGTGCGGGTTGATGATGTCCCCTTGAGGAGCTCGATAATGATTATTATATTAAACCTTGCAGGTGGATTTAATTCTGATATAATAATAAGGTTTGAGTGGTACTACTCTTGGATAATATATTAATTAATTAAAGCTGTCAGTAGCTTAAAATTAATTAATGGACATTCAGTATCTTAAACACGAGAAATAATATATTTAAATAAGGAGCACGATTTAGTAAAATGGGATTTGGGTAGGAAGTGCAATATTAACTCTCAAGTGGACTGAGTTGATATTAATAGACTCAATATATTAGGAAAGTCCTAATATGGAAATTTGAGGTCTGTTAGGAGTCCTTTCCTAATCCTCCTTAAGATCCCTAGAGTATTTCATAACACCTATAAATAAGACATAAGGCGTCGTCCGAAATTACACTCTGACAGTCCAAGAAATTTCGATTTTTCTGCTGTGTGTTTGATTATTTATCTTGACTTGTGTCTTCGATTCCATAATCGGATAAACCCAATATTTTACTAAAAATACCATTATATTCAAGAAAAATAGAGAGAAAAATCGTGAGGTAATTTACTTGGGAAGTGGTTCGTCCGATCTAGTTGTTGTTCAAGGAAATCCGATAGATTGTTGCCCACACGACATTCATATATTGGTGGGATCATACTCTAGAAGATCTAAAGGTAGAAATACTAGGAGATCAAATAAAGGTTCGAAGACTTTGCTTCAAAGGTAATGCATTCTTGAATCTCTTAGATCTAGATAAGAATACTAGGAATTATCATAGTTAGACTCGTAGATTAATTTTGTTTGTTTAAATTGCTTATTAATCTGTTAATTAATTATTTGACGACCCTAAATAGATCCGGTTCATGAGGGCTGATTTTAGTAAATCCAAACCCGACGCTTCCGCTGCATTTGATTTCCAACAATTGGTATCGGAGCCGGTCTTTAGGTTCCATTCAATTTAATTAATTTTGTGATTAATTGCTAGCAATTTAAAATTTTCATATATTATGATCTTTGGAATATTTCTGCTAGAATTATCTTGCAGGTGAATATGATCCAATTATCATGGCTATATGATTTAATTTCATTTTTCCGCATTTTTAGTAATTTAGCCCGATTTTGAGGCATGTATAAGTTTTTCCTTTGAGAAAATCCACGGGTAGAATAGGATTTTATTTTTCATTGTGATTTTGTTGTAAATTCGATGTAGTTTATTTTGTGTAAAATAATCGAGTTGGAGTACAGAAAGTACGAAGGAAAAAGAAGTCCAGCCGAAAAGGGAGTCCCGATCGGACGAACCGATCGAGACCAGAATCTGCCAAGCGGTCCAGCCGCAGGATTGCGGTCCAGACCGCGGTCCAGGCAGTTTTTGGGTCGGGTCTCTCGGTACGGGGTCCTGTTCGTTTTTTCACCGTTCGTTGCGTCTGTTGGTGCACAATATTTAAATTTAGAATTTTCTTGTGCAATTAATTTTGCATGGAAAAATAAAGTTTCCAAATTTGGAAATTTTGTGGGCCGACCAGGAAGAGGTGACGAGATGCTTGAGGCAGTGGGAGATTTCGAGCCGAAGATTTTCTCGTTATTCAAAACGAGGAATAAAAGTCATGATAATTGGATTTAATTATCCACTTTATTTTATTATTGATTTTTATTGTTTTGGATGTATGGATGTATGTGTGATATGTTACTTACATGTTAGGATGAGTAAATTAAAAACCTTAAGGCTAAAATGACTAAGTGATTAAATTGATTTATTTTTTAAATAAAATCAAATTGGCCTCCATAATTAATTTAAATTATGAAGTAATTAGCATGCGCGTTGACATGAGGATCTTTCTCCATATCGGATGTGCTAATTATATTTTCACTAGTTTTAAATTTCAAATGATAACATAAGGTATATATTATTTTTTTATGATAGGACCTCTCCATATGTAGGGCTATTATTTAAAAGATAATATTTTAAGGATGTTAAATTATGGTGTTCACGTAGGTGTATTAAATAATAAGCTCCCCATTAGAATATATGTTAATTAATACATGGCCAAGAGGAACCAACTATTAGTTTTACTTGTCATAACGTAAATTGACTAGATAGTAAAATTAAAGACGTAAAACTCTACTTGAAAAATGTGGTGTAAACGTCCACACGATCGTGGCTTGCATATGCGGGTTTTTCGAGGTGTTGGTTGCTAGCATATAAATTGTGCTTTGAGGTTTTTCAGTATATTTTTTTATGCATTATGTGATGAATGTTTTTAATTTTTATCTCAGATGTGTTTCAATCCACTTGCTGTAATTCTCAAAGAAAACAAACTAGATGGATCTAACTTTGCTGATTGAAAATGTAATCTTAATATTGTCCCGACTGCTACATCTTGGCCTCTCTAGCAAATGTATTGCAGCATCAGCATCAGAGTATGGGCATGACTGCGGAAATGATGAAAAATCTCGGCGAGATGTTTGGTCATCAGAACCGGGCGGCTAGGCAAAATGCTATGAGGGTCTTTATGACGACCCAAATGCGTGATGGAACCCCGGTAAGGGATCATGTTCTAAAGATGATTTCTCATCTAAATGAACTTGATATCTTAGGGGATACTATCGATATCATCTTAGGCAGCTTACCTAGGAGCTTTGAGCAGTTCCGCCTAAACTACAATATGAATCGTAGGGAGTATACCTTTGGCGGAATTGCTGACAGAGCTTCAAGCTATAGAAGGTCTCTTCAGGCAAGGGTATCAAGGTCTTGCGGCTACTAGTGTTTCGACTTCTAAACTCAAGTGTGGGAATAAAAAGAAACAAGTGGGCCAGAAGCAAGTGGCAACTCTCAAGGTAAAGATCAAGGCTGCTCAGCCCCAGGCAAACAAAAAGTCAAAGGGAGAGTGCTACAAGTGCAGTTAGAAAGGATATTTTAAAGCGGACTACCCTACTCTTAAGATATGTATTTCTCGTGCACTAGTAGTCAAAACATGCTTGGTAGCATGTTCTTCCACTTCGTGGATAGTTGATTCAGGCTCCACTTATCATGTTTGCTTTGACTCGCATGGTTTTCAGGTATCCAAGCAGCTTAGTGCGGGCGAGATTACCATTAACTGGGGCAATTACTCTAGGCTTATGGCTATTGCAGTGGGAGTCGTGCAGTTGAAGATTAATGATAAATTATTAGTACCGGATTTTAGAATGAATTTAATTTCAGTTTCTAAATTAAAATGTGATGGTTATTCAGTTTTTTTTGATGCTGTTATAAGAAGAAGAAATGGTTAATATATTTGCAAATGTATTTTTACTGATGGACTATATGTCATTAATACTGCACAAACTCCCATGTATAAACATAAATTGCTTAACTCTTTATCTGAACCTAAAAAGAGAAAAGAACCTTCGAACATAAACCAAACATATCTGTGGCATTTACGGTTAGGGCATGTAAACATTGGGAGGATTCAAAGATTGGTAGATGATGGCCCATTGGAGGACCTCCAAGTTGAGTCATTTCCAATTTGTGAATCATGTCTGGAAGGTATGATGACCAAAAGGGTTCTTAAGACGAAGGGAAACCATGCGCAGAATGTGTTAGAATTAGTTCATACGGATGTATGTGGTCCAATGAACGTCCAAGCTAGGGGTGGTTTTGAATATTTCGTCATGTTTATAGATGATTATTCGAGATATGGATACATCTATTTGATGAGTCTGAAGCCTTTGACAAGTTTAGAGATTTCAAAGCTGAAACGGAGAAGCGTCATGGGAAGAGTATCAAGTCACTACTATTTGGTCGTGGGGCGAATACCTTAGTGGAGAATTTTTGGATTTCTTAGCGAATGAGGGGATTTTGTCCCAACTCAGTGCGCCGGGAACTCCACAAAAAAATGGTGTTGCTGAGAGAAGGAATATAACTCTTTTAGAAATGGTTAGGTCAATGATGAGTTAATCGGATTTACCTATTTCATTTTGGGGATAAGACTTAGAAACAGCGACATACATTTTAAACCTGGTGCCTTCGAAATCAATACCAGAAACACCCACAAAAATGTGGAGTGGGCGAGAGCCCAGTCTAGGACATGTTCGGATGGGGTACTTCAGTACATGTGCTGAATAAGGAAGCTGAAAAGTTGGCATATCGTACAGAAGTACTAGTTTTTGTGGGATATCCAAAGGGAATGAAGGGTGGCTTATTCTATAGTCCCCACGATCAGAAGGTCAATGTTAGGACCAATGCCCGATCCTTGGAAGAGGATTATATGATTAGTCACAAGCCCATGTGCGAAATAATCATGGAAGAGTTGAGGGGTGAGACCCCGTCTATACCAATCGTACAAGCTCCAACTAACACTGCACCACGCATCGATTCTGAGACTTTTACATCAACTCAGGATTTGCCTCGTCATAGTGGGAGGGTTGTTCATCAACCGGAATGATTCATACTCATGGGATAGTCTTTGGACTTAATTCCAAGTGAATATGAATCATATCCCTGGACTTACAAGGAGGCAATCCAATATAAATATGCTGACTCCTGTCAAGTAGCAATGGAATCCGAAATGGGATCTTTAGATTCCAATCAAGTGTGGGAGATAGTAGAACTACCTGATGGGTACAAGTCATTGAGAGTAAGTGTGTCTACAAGCGAAAGAAAGGAGGTGACGGGAAGGTTGAAACCTTTAAAGTGAGGCTTGTTGCGAAAGGTTACACTCATAAAGAGGGCATCGATTATGATGAAACCTTTTCGCCGGTAGCCATGCTTAAGTCAATTCGGATTCTTTCAGCTATAGCTGCATATTTGGATCTGGAGATTTGGTAAATGGATGTCAAGACTGCATTCTTGAATGGAAGTCTAGACAAGGAAATCTACATGCGCCAACCAGAGGGATTCATTGCTGAAGGAGAGGAGCATTTAGTGTGCAAGCTTAAGAGATCCATTTGTGGACTTAAGCAAGCATCTAGATCTTGGGACACTCGATTTGATGAGGTTGTCTAGTCATATGGATTCGTGAAATGTCCGAGTGAGAGTTGTGTGTGAAAGAAATACGATGGAAATGTGTTGGTGTTTCTTGTACTGTATATAGATGATATCCTTCTGATTGGAAACAACGTGAAGGAAATATCGGATGTATGAGTATGGCTATCTGAGAAGTTCGGTATGAAGGATTTGGGAGAAGCAGGACGCATCCTTGGAATCAAGATCTTTCGTGATCGGAAGAAAAGGATGTTGTGCTTGTCTCAGGCATCCTATATCCATACAGTGCTAAAGCGGTTTAGCATGGAGGATTCCAAGAGAGGTTTTATACCTTACAGATATAGAATCCAATAATCTAAGGATATGTGTCTCAAGACACAAAAGGGGATAGATTATATGAATCGATCCCTTATGCGTCAGTTGTGGGAAGCCTCATGTATGCTATGCTTTGCACTAGACCAGATATCTGTCATGCTGTAGGTATGGCTGTTAGATATCAGTCGAATCCAGGACCAGGACACTGGATTGGCGTCAAGCACATACTCAAGTACCTGAGAAGGACTAGGGAATATATTCTAGTATATCAATCAGACGACCTGTGCCCGGTGGGTTATACTAACTCAGATTTTTCAACAGATAAAGAAAAGTCCAAGTCTCCTTCGGTTTATGTGTTTAGACTGGGAGGTGGAGCCATTAGTTGGAGGAGTGTGAAGCAGAAATGCATCTTGGGCTCTACCATGGAAGCCGAGTACGTGGTAGCCTTTAAGGCAGCTAAGGGGGCGGTATGACTCAAGTACTTCCTGCAGGACTTATATGTGATTCCCGATTTGCCAAAGGGTATTACACTTTATTGTGATAATACCGCTTTAGTCGCAAATTCGAGGGAACCACGATCCAACAAGGGAAGTAAACATATCAACTGCAAGTACCACATCATACGACACTTCATAAAGAAAGGAGACGTAGTTGTAGCCAGGGTTGCATCGGAAGATAATCTTGCTGATCCTTTCACGAAAAGGCCTACCCTCAAAAGTTTTTGAAAGGCATGTGGAAGGAATGAGATTATGGTGTATGGCATCATTGCTTTGAGTATAAGTGGGAGAAATGAGAGACTATGCAATAGAGTAGTATACTTAAATGCATGCTTTGAGTATAACTGGGAGATTATTAGAGTTGTATACTGCAAAGCATACTTTATGCTTGTATTACCTTATTTCCCTATAACTACCGATGAGAATATTAATTACATTTAATCACATATTTTGAATATTTACTCGCGTTATGGTTATGCAAATGAAATGTCTAATTATTTTATATTGTAGATAATATGCTGTGTTGGTGTCAAACGGAAGATCACATTATCGATGCCTTATAAAATAATATAATAGTTCACAACCTATATATTTATTAGACAAATTATATGATAGGTTGTAGTGTATGCTTGAGATTAGTTGATCTTGACTATTATCATGCATTAGCGTATTTGCATACATTGAACTGGATCGAAGTGATATATTGTCTTCTGTACTAACTGTAAGAAGACATAAATCTCGGATAATTATTATTTCTTAATTCTATGTATATAATATTTAATTTTGTATTTATAATATTTATTGCTTTGATTTACAATGGGTGATAGTCAAAATGACTGACTCAATAGGCCTTGTATCTGGGGCAATAATATTATTTATATGACAATAATTATTATTACTATAAATCGTGTCCCGACTCGTGCGGGCTGATGATGTCCTCTTGAGGAGCTCGATAATGATTATTATATTAAACCTTACAAGTAGATTTAATTCCAATTTATAATAAAGTTCGAGTGGTACTACTCTTGGATAAGATATTAATTAATTAAAGGTATTAGTAGCTTAAAAGTAATTAATAGACATTCGATATCTTAAACAAAGGAAATAATATATTTAAATAAGGAGCTCGATTTTGTAAATTGGGATTTGGGTAGGAAGTGCAATATTAACTCTCTAGTGGAGTGAGTTGATATTAATAGACTCAATATATTAGGAAAGTCCTAATATGGAAATTTGAGGTATAGATTCCTTCCCTAATCCTTCTTAAGATCCCTAGAGCAGTCCATAACACATATAAATAGGATGTAAAGGGTCGGCCGAAATTGCACTCTGACAGTCAAAAAATTTTCGATTTTTCTGCTGTGTGTTTGATTGTAGATCTTGACTTGTGTATTCGATTCCATAATCGCATAAACACAATAATTTTCTAAAAATACCAATATATTCAAGAAAAATAGAGAGAAAAATTGTGAGGTAATTTACTTGGGAAGTGGTTCGGCCGATTCAATTGTTGTTCAAGGAAATCCGGTGTATTGTTGCCCACACGACATCCGGATATAGGCAGAATCATACTCTAGAAGATCTAAAGATAGAAATACAAGGAGATCGAATAAAGATTCGAAGACTTTGCTTCAAATGTAATGTATTCTTAAATATCTTAGATCTAGATAAGAATACTACGAATTATCATAGTTAGACGCATAGATCTAAAGATAGAAATACAAGGAGATCGAATAAATATTCGAAGACTTTGCTTCAGAGGTAATGTATTCTTAGATCTCTTAGATCTAGATAAGAATACTACGAATTATCACAGCGTTCCCCTTAAAAGGTACATACAGAATTTCATTCTTACAGAAATTGATCATTAATGATGTATTCCAGGTCCTACTGTATTCCCCCTTAATTAATGCACACTTCATCTATAGGAAGGTAGTTATACCTTCTTCTACCTACAGTAAGGATATACGTCACAGTTCTGAGTGTATGATTAATTAAAGTGGACACTGTATTCATGGGTCTTACAGCATTTCCCCTCAATTGATGAGTGAAATTAAAACTTACAGTGAGTTTAAGTCAAGCTGTAGCATTCCAAATTCATGGCGGAGCATTCAAAACCTGGTGCAGCTAAGAGGCTTTGTAAAGATGTCGGCTAACTGAATGTCTGTATAAATATTCTCGATCCGAACATATTTAATCTCCAGATAATTCCTAATGAAATGATGTTTCTAAAAATACCAATATATTCAAGAGAAATAGAGAGAAAAATCGTGAGGTAATTTACTTGGGAAGTGGTTCCGCCGATTCAGTTGTTGTTCAAGGAAATCCGGTGTATTATTGCCCACACGACATCCGGATATAGGCGGAATCATACTCTAGAAGATCTAAAGATAGAAATACAAGGAGATCGAACAAAGATTCGAAGACTTTGCTTCAACTTTAATGTATTCTTAGATCTCTTAGATCTAGATAAGAATACTACGAATTATCATAGTTAGACGCGTAGATTAATTTTGTTCGTTTAAATTGCTTATTGATCTGTTAATTAATTATTTGACGAGCCTAAATAGATCTTGTTCATGAGGGTCGATTTTAGTAAAGCCAAACCCGACGATTCCGCTGCGTTTTATTTCCAACAACATCAAGTGCAGATAGGGTTTGACTGCTTTTACCCTATAATTTGATCGGGATATATGAACGAAGGGTTTATACGTATACCTTCGCGACAAAATAGTTCTTCAATGATCCGTGTCCTTCGTTCTGAGTAAGGTTACAATGTAGGCTGTCGGGCTGGCTAGGTAGTGCTATAACTCTTCGGTTCCTCCCATTGATTATTGAAACGGACCTACCGAGTCGCCCATTAAGGATACGTTGGATAAATTTGGATATTGGATGTCTAATTTAATTTATTGAATAAATTAAATCGGTTTGATGAATTAAATAAATTACTTATAATTAATTTAATTCATAACTAATTTTTTCTTGGAGAAATAATATTTTAATATAATTTTAAGTAGATTAATTATTTTCATTAATTTATTTCGAGACATACCGAGGTGTACTTATCGGACTATACGCACGACAGTTCGTTTCTGGGACCGAAATGAATCAACTCGTTCATTATTCCTTGTAGGCCGCCCCCCTCATTGTTTATCATAATGTTTTGGTTTTTTATTAGTTATGATAAGATAATATTGGGAAGAGAATTATACACTTGGTGTAGAATTTAAAGAAAAGCTTTTGTAACTTAGTGAGGACACTTTGAAGATAAAAACCATTTCATCATCCACCCATCAAGCACATCATACGGCAGAGAGAGAGAGAGAGAGAGAGAGAGAGAGAGAGAGAGAGAGAGAGAGAGAGAGAGAGAGAGAGAGAGAGAGAGAGAGAGAGAGAGAGAGAGAGATTTAATTTTATTTTCTTCAGAGAAAAATATTTTACCTCACTTTAGGTATATATATATATATATATATATATATATATATATATATATATATATATATATATATATTCTTCTAGCCGTGTGCTAAGAGTCAAGAAAATATAAAAAATTTTCCAGACATCTTCCTACGCGGGATAAGTAGAGGCACATTACTTTAGGTGCTCGGGATTATTCAAGAAGGCTTGCAAAATTCGGATTGCGGCAATCTCTTCATCAATATTTTTCAAGGGACTACAAGGGTATGATTTCGTATCTTACACTTTGTTGTTTTATCAATATTCGTGTATACGTTGCTTGATCGGTCCTCTTAAGGGGTTCGGTTAAAATTTTGTTTTTACTTCCGCTGTGCCTTTGGTTAAGGCACCGAATCCCAACAACATCACCTCCCGGTTTCCTCTTCACTTCATCTTCTCCCTCATATCTCTCACTCCCCCTCCCATCCCCACCCCCCATTGAAGACTCCTCCATTGTTCTTCCTCAATAACTCAAGTATCAAGCTCCATTTGTGTTCCAAACTTGAACCTAACTCCATATTCAACTAAGTTAGCACATTTTCCTCATTTCCATCCAAGTAAAAATCGACTTTAACTCACTTTAAAATTGTAAGTTTATGAAGGAACTTAGTTTTGATGTTCTAATATTTTATATGTTGTTTATAAGTTAATTCTAATGTACTTCCGAGTGTTTAGAACAAATTTTAATCAAGTTTTGATTTCCTCATTCGGGCCGACTTGTTTAGGGTTTTGTAACCTAGCCATTTGTTGGTTTCTAATGATTTTCTTACATAATATGTTGCTACTTGATGAGATAACGCTATGATGAATTTATGGAATTTTAATAAAATTATTGATATTTTGAAAGAGAGGAAGAATCATGCTTAGTTCTTGATATATTGATATATGTTCAAAGTGAAACTAAACTTCAGTAGCTTTCCAGTGGTATAAGATACACCGTTTAGTTCTTTCTGTGCAATAACAAAATTCTAATTCTTTCCAGCCTTTGTGCACATTTATGGTTTGATTTATGTTAAATATATGATGATGGTTTTTGAACTAAGAAATGTGTAACGGAATCGAGTGTCAGTTACCGTTGTTAGTAGCTTTATATCTTATAAAGTCTGCTGGGTTCTATGTGAGAATCATAGTTTACGAATGCAAAGACCTAAAGTCCAAACATGTAGATCAAATTCATTGTCCGTTAGACTTTGTTAAGCTCGATCGACCGGTAAACTTAGTTGTTTCCGATGAAAGGTGGAGTAGTAGATTGAAGCGTAAGGAAGAGATGAGAATCATTTTACTTGCTTTTATTACTTGTCCATGTGGGCTTTCTATACAAAAATAATTTGAGTTTTGCTCTATTTTGATGAAGTATTTTACAAGCAAATTATGATTTGAATGATTATGATGCATAAAAGCACTTGTGTGGGTTCTTATAAACCTATCACCGTTGGCTTGCCAATCTATGAAATAATCGGATCCGCTAGACAAAGGTCGCTGGCTAGGGTTAGTGTATACAGTACTTGGGATTGTTAACTATCTTTAGAGTGGCCTATCTCCGGGAGTAACATTCGCGGGTGGTGGCAACCTTCCCCGACGTAATTATGGATATGGTGAATCTGATGATATATGCAATGAAATGAAATGATTTAGTAAACACGAGTTTTACTTAAAACCCCCATGTGTAACTGATTATATTAATAGAGACAAATATGAAAGCATGTTTTTTCTTTTGGCAATATATTCACGGATTACTTTGTGCTCAGCCCTGCATATCTTTTAAATATGCAGGCTGTGCAGGGGATGTGACGGAGGGTGTTGAGTGGAAGTCTTTTGTATATAAATGATGTTAAGCCTGGTTACATATCTTCATATATGTAACTAACCATGTTCTTCTGCTGCAAAGACTTTTCATGATTTTTCTTTCTAAGTCACGTTGTTTGTAATGTACTATGAAGCCTTTCCTAAACCTCAAGGCTATTACTAATATTATATTATTATGTAGTCTTACCTTGGATTATAAGTCAGTCCAATGGTATTGATTTCCATTCATGATGCCTTAATAGGTTATTTGTGGAAACCCACCCATCTTTCTTATGAAACATATGTTTCCCCCTTTATTCCCCACTTCCTGATTCATATCCCGGGTCACGCCCTGGCTGTAACATTCTTAGGGATAATGGGGCGTAACAGATGGTATCGAAGAATTTTATTCGCTCTGAGCATATATTCTTTCAAGTGAAGTTTATTTCGATTCTCTAAACCGATATAAGAATCAATTGTCAACTCAACACCCCATCACGTCATGCTCAACCGACGAGTAAGGTAAATGATTTACAAGTCTTTATGATTCAAACTTCTTTTGCTAGGAAAAATGTATCTCTTTACGAGCTTTTATGAGATGTTAATTATGAATATGTATGGAATGATATGTATGAGGAAGCGTGTAATATACGAATTTCTTTTACGAATACGCATGAATTGTTGCTGATGAAGAAGCATGAAAGAGGAGAGCCTAGAAACTTAGGGTCTTCTATCACGTTAACGAGAACTTATACATCTTAAGTATTTCAGTATATACATGAATGTGAAGTGCAAGTGATGACGATGTAACTTCGAGGATCTATGATGCAGTAACATCTCAAAATGAATACCACTTACGTATGATGACAGGAGTATGGTTATTTTCAATTGGGATGTCCGTTTATGGCGGAACCCGAATAACTTTCATAATGAACCCCATTAGAGAGTATTTTATTATATGTTTGGTGTTTCTCATAGTCTAGAGTTCGAGTCGAGAATTTAAGATGAGATTTATATTCTTCTTCTGAGAACCCTTTAGTAGAGCTGTTTTATTATGTTGTATTATATGTATACCCTCTTTATAGGACATCGAGCATGAAGACGACACCGCAGAAGTTAGTGAGGAGATGGCACATACCATGTGATCTTGTGGAGGCTTTCCATGGCACGTACCTAGGCACGAGCGCCATAGTATCCCAGTGCATGGCGGACCTCGAGGCGACCTAGGGCCTAGATGCTCCTCATGGTGTCTCAGACGACGAGGGCATTCAGTGCCTTATGAACCTCCTTGTGATCGAGTGGAGGGTGTGCGCCGCTTCAGTATCAATGTACTATATTTTTTTGCATGACCCCACTTTGGTATGGACTGGAGATTTCTCGCACTTTGCTTGTACCGACCTTATTCTAGAGGAGCTTTGCCAGAGAGGCCAGCCACACCTCTAACTAGCCAGGTTGTTCTTGCTGCGCTGCCTCATACTCAGGGTGGATTAGACCTGGAGGCAAGGACCTCAGGACCTCACTACAGGGGCATGAACACCGAGCCTTTTGTTCTTCGGAGGACGTATCCGCCACTGCGACCTATGCCAGTCATCGATACTGTCCACCCACAACAGATCACAGACGATGCTCGTCTATTTATGCCAAAAAAGCATAGAGTGGTTGAAGATCCTCTTGCAGTCTCTCCAGTTTTATACAAAGAGTCGTAAGAATATCCGGAAGAGTATCCAGAGATGTTTTCCTAGAGAGACAGCTCGACCGCCGAGTCTCGGGCGAGTTGAGATAGTCCATAATGGTGCTAGCCATTTATTTTGTTTGTTATATGTGGAACGTCACTTCTTTTGCTTATATATGTTGTTCTAATGTATAACACTTTCTTATTTTACAAACATCAATTCTATCTGTTAGAGCATCCCATATTTTGGCATATGTGTAGTCAGGTAGCCTAGGTCAGCTTGTATAGCTTGATAGTCAGTAAGACCTCGTTGAAGTCATTAAGATATATTGATATATATTTTAACCCTTGATGGGATTTTCTTCTCATAAGTATGATGTTGTTATGTTCCGAGCTCTTTCACGACCTTGCCACGAGAGTTATCTTTAAGTATATGTGAACCACAGAATGCCACCTATAAGAGAAAGAAGGAGAGGAGGGCATGAACGCGACCCTACAACACCACCTCATCCACCCCAACACGCTATTGAATATCTTTTCCTCAAGCAGAATCCGGCTACGTTTTACGGATCAGGAAACCCGAGCGATGTTGAGCTTTGGGTTAGAGCGATGGAACGGATTTTTAACTTCCTAAGGTGTACCAACCAAGAGCATCTTTCTTGTGTGCTCTTTCAACTCACTGAATCTTCGAACTTATGTTGGGAAGCACATAGTAAGATTCTGACAGCTGAGCAACTAGAAAACTACACTTGGGAGGAATTCAAGGAAGCAATTTATGACAAGTATGTTACTAAAACCTTCAAGGTCAAGAAGGAAGCTGATTTATACAATCTGACGCAAGGGAGGATGTTAGTGACCGAGTACGACATAATGTTTTGTGAATTATCAAGGTATGCTCCAGACCAAGTTGATACTGATGGGAAGATGGCAGGGAAACATAGATCGGAATTGAGGCATGATACAAACATGTCGTTGGGTTTTCGTGTATCTAATACAAGAAATTGAGAAAAAACACAGTGGAATAATTATCGAAAAACCCAGATGAGGATCTTCATGCAGTAATTTAATTGATTTAATTAAGAGTTCATCGAATTACCTTAATTCGAAGAACAGATCTTAATCCAGACCAGACGTAGATGGAAATCATCTTCCTCTTTCGATGATCCACGCACGACCAATTGGTACCAGCCAGATTGCTAGATCCTTACGATTAATATTGATCCACGCCCTATGGGAAGTTACCTCCATTTACCATACCCAAGTGCCCAACGGCTAATCATCAATATAGAACACAACAATGTATTAGCCGAAGGTAAACCAAACCAGAGCTGAAATAGATACGAATCAAAATACCCGAAGGCTCCAACGGAAATACCAAAACATCACAATAGACTCAAAGCCCTCAGCCGAAGCTGCAAAATATTATAATGGCCTGAACGCCACTCAGCCGAAGCTGCCAATATATCACAATAGCCCGAAGCCAAATAGCCCGAAGTTGTATCACATGAGGGCCGAAGCCACAGCACGAAGCCATATCACAATGAGATCATCCAATGACGGTGACCTGCTGAATTGCATGTGCTGGGAAACAAACCGCAAAGGTTCAAGCCCTAGACTTACCCATAATGAGATCACCCAGTGATCGTGACCTACTGAACTGTAGGTGTTGGGAAACCAACTGCGA
The DNA here is from genome assembly GCA_033398695.1 of Orobanche coerulescens. Taxonomy (NCBI): domain Eukaryota; kingdom Viridiplantae; phylum Streptophyta; class Magnoliopsida; order Lamiales; family Orobanchaceae; genus Orobanche; species Orobanche coerulescens. The sequence goes on from CM065806.1 coordinate 60,316,645, forward strand.
AGGTTCAATCCCCAAACTTACCCATAATGAGATCATCAACTTGACCGTGACCTACTGAACTGTAGGTGTTGGGAAACCAACCGTGAAGGTTCAAGACCCAAGCTTACCCATAATGAGATCATCAACATGACCGTGACTTACTGAACTGTAGGTGTTGGGAAACCAACCGCGAAGGTTCAAGCCCCAAGCTTACCCATAATGAGATCATCAACATGACCGTGACCTACTGAACTGCAGGTGTTGGGAAACCAACCGTGAAGGTTCAAGCCCCAAGCTTACCCATAATGAGATCATCAATATGACCATGACCTAGTGAACTGTAGGTGTTGGCAAACCAATCGTGAAGGTTCAAGCCCCAAGCTTACCCATAATGAGATCATCAACATGACCGTGACCTACTGGATTGTATGTTTTGGGAAACCGACCGCGAAGGTTCAAGCCCCAAACTTACCCATCGAGCACTAGCCGAGACTAGCCTCTAAAACCATTAATCACGCATGGTAACGATCACAAGATTACCGAACTCACAAGAATGATAATGTGCTGCCTTGTGTCGGCCAACATGACAACAATAACTCATGGATGGGCACTGTCCTCGACGGGCCCAATTCAATACCCCGACTACCTTTAGAACGGCTAATCGATAAGAATGATATCACGGATGGAAAATGTCCTCGACTCTCCCAATTCAATATATCGATTACCTTAGAATGGCCAATCAATAACAACGACTCAATGGATGGGAAATGTCCTCGACAGTCCCAATTCGATACAACGATTACCTTAGAACGGCCAATCGATAAAAACGACTCAATGGATAGGAAATGTCCTCGACAGTCCCAATTCAATACATCGATTACCTTAGAACAGCCAATCAATAACAACGACTCAACAGATGGGAAATGTCCTCGACAGTCCCAATTCAATACCTCGATTGTCTTAGGACGACAAATCGACAACAGCAATGATAACAGGTGCCTCGGCACCTTAACCGGCCACTGAAGATAGAAATGATAATTGAATATGTCAATGCCTTCAATCGGCCAGTATAGTATCAATAGAAAAAACACTGATATCAATAACAACGAACACAGCTATATCTCAATGAAGCATCAGTCAACAACAACAATCGATACATCGATACCGCGAACTGGCTATCGAAAACAACATTAACAACAAGTATCTCAATTCCTTGAACCAGCCATTAACGAACAACAATAAAATTTGGCATCACTGCCAAAGGGTATTGTATCGAACAATTCCCTGATATCAACAAAATCGTGAAGAGACTACGTCTCGAAATGATACGACACATTCGAACGACGAACGGCGTCCTCTGACAATCACAAGCACTCGAACAACCTTGAATGAAATATAATTCATTAAATAACGCAATATCAATAGAAAACAACACCAACCTCGATTCAAACACGAATTGATCAAGCCACACAAATGAATATCATAGTCCTCAACTATGAATTCTAACATCCTCCACTCACTCCAATGATCAATTAACATGATCATAATGTTCTTAACAGTTGTGAAAAATAATTCTACAAGGATTATCAGGAACAACGCTAAATTAATCATCTCAAAATTATGATGTCACCAATATCATCATCAATACCTCAAGAACATAATCAACACAACAAACATGATGTCTCTACCAATATCAATCACCAATTCTTCAAGAATTCGGATTAACCAACAAGATTAAATCAACCATTTCAAGATTATGATAATCATTACATAATTCATCACAATTCTATACTAAAATGGTTAGAATCTCCCAAGAACACAAACAACAGCAATAATCATCTCAAGGCTATGTTAGTCATAGAACAATCTTAACGTAACCCTTTCTAGACATGATTATAACCTCCAAGTATTCTAAAACATCAAGAACAACTCCTCCTCAAGACATAATCATCATGTTCTTAATATAAGTTAATGAAAAGAGATTAATAGAACTTACCCAAGAAGATCAAGATGAACTCTCCAAACACCAAAGGAGTATGAAAAGCTTCCAACCTCAAGTCTCAATCCAAGATAGGATGATCAAAATCACATTGGAAGAGTCTAAATATCAAGAACAAGTCCAAAGGGACGATTCTAGGGAGAGAAAATCGGTTTTGGTTCGTGAAGAAATGAAATACGAAATAAAGATATATAACCTGACAATCTCATAACATACGCTACCACCCAAGTTTAACATACGTAAGGTCCTATTACGTATGTTACGACATCGACTTAACGTACGTAAACCTTGTCCAGAGCTCTCTGCCCTATTCTACAAAAGGTGCTACGTATGTAATCATGAACCACTAACGTACGTTAACTAACCAAAGCCCTAACGTATGTAGATCCCCCTCCATATGTAAGCCCCCGTTTATTGCAATAGTGAGATCCAATCAAAGACACCAGGCCATACCAGCCGAAAGTCGACCACGAGGAAGGTTCCCCCTGTCTGTATCCATTTATGGATGTAACATGACAACCATAACATACGTAAGCTTAGAAGCTTAACGTACGTTAACATATACTCGTAGCGTACGTAAGTAGCACAATGACAACACAAGGAAGTTCCAACAAGTTCAACCCGAATGAACGAACACGATCCAAGCTCCTTAACAATCACGAATGATATCATACAACAACACTTGTACAATTCCAAATTAATACGTACAACTCACCAGTGAAATGAAAAAAAATTACCACCGGATATTACATACTCCCCCCCTTAAAAAGAGTTTCGTCCCCGAAACTAAGGGTATACAACTCGGGATATGAGCTATCCATCGGAATCTGAAAACATCATCTCCAGGAATATTCCTCAATGCGAACCACTTCGCCTGAGCAACTGGGCCAACCCATCGGGTCCCCGCATCTCCGCTGCCTGAACACGACGAAAACCAAGTGATAAAACACTCAACCAAGTGCGAGATCAGCCGAGTTATGACTCCTCCGCTAGAGACCAGCCAGAAAGTCGAACCACCCGCATTACTTGTAACGCTGGCATACACACCCCGCGGGAGCCGCCCAGTGTACAAGTATACAATCATCGGTGTACACTTCCCCATTCTCGTGGGCTTCGGACGCCTATGCAATCACTGACTCAGGCCATAAAAAGAAATCAACAACTCACAAATATAGTCCTCGGTACCATATCAATCTCACGCCCAAGTCCTCACGTCTTGACGTCGCAAATCACAAAGAATAATTACCCAAATTATCACAAAATTTTGGGTACAATACCAAAAGGAAAGAAAAACGCATGAAACGACCTCAAATCTCAAGATTCTCAAATATTATCATTATAATATAGATCAACAATAAATGGTTCACAACCACAATACATTATTACAGGTTAAGTTAAACATTAATCCGAAAAACAAAGAAAGGATAATACAATTCAAAGCTACATCTCAAATGTACCCAACATCGATATTCTCCAGATCATCTATCTCCTTGATCTCATCGACTCGAGGAAGACCCAAATCTGAACTCGCTCCTTCTCCTCAGCTGTCCTTACCTCTAGCTCTCGAAGCCTGATAGGACCCCTTGGATGAAGTACGGACTGGGGTAACAAAATCTCTCGAGGCCAGTGAGCTCTCTTGAGATCTACTGGCACTAGAACTCCTGCAGTATTTCTGAAGGTGTCCCTGCCTCCCACACAGAAAACAAGCAATAGTCTGCATCGAACACCGGGTACTACGATATCCTACAATATCACAGTTAAAGCAAATAATGGTTGAGCTCGTCGTTTGAGAAGAAGATGCTTTCCCAGCACGAAGACGACTATAAAATGACCTCTTAGACGTCGGAGCCCAATGTCCTTCTGAATGAACCGGTATCCTAGTCCTCTCACCAGAACAAACTGAAGGGTTCTTCCGAGCAAGCTCCTTGATCAAAAGCTCTGCTCTAAGAACCTTCTCGATTAATTCACCAAGTGAATTACAATTATGATTGAACAACTGCATCCTTAACTGCGAGTTTAGACTCTTGCTAAAATACCTGTCCTTATCCGACTTAGTACGGATTACAGACGAAGCAAACTGAAGAAGTCCATGAAACTTCTCAGCAATGACAACAACACCCTCGTACTCTACGGATTCAGGGTTCAAAACCTTTGATAGTTTGGCTTCACGAAGTAGATCTGGATAATACTTCTCTAACATGAGAGTCTTGAACTTGCTCCAAACATAATCATGATCGATGGGTTTCACAAAGAGCCACCAAGAATAAGCGCCCTTACTCAGATAGTAAGCAACGACTGCGAACTTACTCTCCTCCAGACACTGAACCATGTCGAAGAGTTTATCAAAATGTTCAAGCCAATGAATAATGTCAGCTGGTTCCGATGATCCCTCAAAAGTTTGCGTCCTTTGACGACAGATATCACAAATAATCTGACTCACACTCCCAGTCTGCCCATGAAACGGCACTTGGGATCCCCGCTGTGGTGGACCACGAACCATCAAGGCCTGCATGGTCTCCACTATCTGCGTCATCTGAGTCATCTGGGCCATCATGCCCCTAATAAGCAAGAAAGGGTCGATGTGTCCACTCTCAGTATGATCGACTTCTCGAGTATGATGTCCCGAAAGAAAATCGGTCGCGTAAGTAACACCTCCGGCTGAACTCTGATCCATCTAAGCATCCGCACGTGCATAAACATGAGGTTCTGGGTTCTGGCTCGTTCTGCAGCCCGTACCCCATCTGTCACGTCCTCGGATTCCTCTATCCATACTGAAAGAATAATGTTCGATCATGATCATAACTCAAATATGCCTCAACGGCCAATCCAGAATGCTAAGTCAATAGCCAAACACGAGGATATATACTCAAAACAATCACATCGATCATGCTAATCATAGGCAATCCAGAGCCCACATGCTCCAAAACAAATAATCATGAATCAATCGTAACACAAATGTCATATACAAGTTTCAAAAAAACATGTATAATCAATGTCATAATGAATGTATGAACGTAAAAGTGAATCAAGTCCTTACACAGGTCATATGAAGCTTCGAGGTCTTGCGATACTAGCCTTCACTGATTACGACTCGATGAAAGAATCACTCATACAGTCGTCCAACTATCACGACTCACAAAACCCGACTGTCCAGATTGTCATAACCTGACATCCCCACTACTACCGTGTCAGTAGAACCACATAACTCATATATTAGGGTTGTAACACCCCAAACTAGGCGGATATTACAGTGCCGTAAATCCCCGACTGGGACCCACCAGGCAAATGAAAATGATGAATTAAATAATATAATTGTAGTACCGAACCACATTATATTACCAAATACTCCGATGAGGAGTTTAAGTACAACACACCAGGACAATACCGAATACTAGTGTATTTTATGTGAAGATAAAATACACCACCCTGAATAAATAAACATTTCAAATGGAATTTTGCAGCGGAAAATACAAATGACTGAAATGACTGAAACTGATTGAAACAAACGGAATGATTGGGGCCCCCTACTAGTATCATCGACTCGCCGCCAACATGCTCTTCCCGTGCCTTTGCCTTGCCGTGACACGAAACAAAATCCCCAACGGCCGCCATACGTAACAACAATCCTCAAGGGTTGAAATTACACAATCATGAATTAACAAGTTATGAAATATTCTTAATTATGAATTACGCCAAGAGGAGTACCATAGTACGCCCGTAATGTTCTGTGCAAGTGTACAACACCCGTCCGTGTACCTAATTAGTCTCACGAGACAATATGACTCGTGCGCACGGTCCAAATGTATCGGTGAACCCAATACATGACCATCGTGTGCCCGACTAAAAATTCCACAGACACACCCGCCACGCAATATGAACCCGTAAGGTCACATGAACGAGAATGACCATAATGAACGCCAATGAATAATTAATTAGACAAGGATAAAATGACTCACCGTTATGAAAGTAATAGTGACGTGATTGATAATCCAATGAAATGATTTGGAACCGCTGCTCCTTGTGAATGAAATTATTATTCGACAATTACAAATCTCGAAATGATTATTATTATGATGAATGAATTATGATTATGAACAATCAACAACGAAAGGAATGAGTATCCTTTTAACCGAGTAAGATTTAACTTACAAAATACCGATGAAGAAAGTCCTTCCACGAACAAATGTCCTAAATGAAGTGTCGGTCGCACGAACAACCTTAATTCAATACAATTACCGACAATCCGATCAATATACGAATCAAACACGAATATAACGAACTCAAAACGTCGATACGATAAAACTAAGTCCATTGAGGCATTAAAACAAACACGTTGCGTCCAAACTCCGATTGTTTACAATCAAACTTCAATATACCAATATCAAATCCCCCAAGAAGTGTTTCAAACCAACAAAACATCTCCAATACGATCAATAATCCGATATGAATATCCACAAACGTGATTATAACAACAATTAGTCGAAAATTCCCAATTCCAATTCAATATTCAAGGTGTTCTTGAATAATTCCTCAATAATCCAAAGAATCCTTATACAAACTCATAATCATATACATATCCCTTCATATATCATGATTATAACATCCAAAACATCGCATCTCAACACAAAAATCGAAATCCAAGGTGTTGAAGAATATTACCTTTGAATATCCAATCACTTCGATCCGAAGAACACGAGTTTAATCGAGTATCCAAGCTTCCCGAATGATTGAAGGTGATGAAAAATACACACTCAAATGATAATTGATGAAGAAATCTCTCCCTCAAGATATTCTCTCTCGGTTGCAGGTGAAGAAGATGGAAAAAATGGGAGAAATGAGCTGAAAATGCTCAAAAAATCAATTTATAGGGGTTGACTCGGCCAACAGGCTCGACCGTGCCCGACTGACACGGTCGTGGCGCGCAGCCGGCCGGCAGGGACTCGACCGTGTCTGGCGTGACACGGTCGCGGCGCAAAGGGGCCTACCGATAGTGACCCGTCCGCGCGCTCGGCATTGACTCGACCGTGTTCTGGCACACGGTCGGGCCTCTGGTCAGACGGTTCTGGCCTATCCGGAAGGGTGCGACTCGCCGCGCTGCACGACACGGCCGGGTCCTCGAGGCGAACACTACGGCATTATCCGGACGAGTACGGCACGGCCGTGTTGACGACACGACCGAAGTCCGGCCGGGCCGTGATCGGCCAAAATCTGAAAAATGAGCGGGTGAGCTAAAACGACCATAACTCTCTCGTCCGGACTCCGATTGACTCACCGTTTGAACCATTGGAAAGCTAACTCGATGCTCTATAATATTGCAAAGATTTAGAATTTTTTTGGAGTTACCAAAAACTAATGGTGATCTAACAAAGTCGAACTCATATGAGGAAAGTTGAAACGATGAACAATAACGATACTCAACTCGAAGTTTTTACGAACGGTGAACACGGTGAATGAACATGATTGATGAATGATTATAATTGAGTGAAAATACACTGAGTGACAATTACAGACTGATAATTACTGAATGAAAATGAATGAATTACAACCGGGTATTACAAGGGTATCTCACAACCCATTCTCTGATACCATCTTCTGTAACACCCCCAAAATCCCATTGGGTTATTACAGTGCCGTGGACCCCACGCAGGAGATCCATCAGGAAAACACGACTAACATACATCAATCTGACTAAAAACGAAAAATCACAGTCCCTACTATGATATCCGACACAATATTCCGACGTGGAATTCAATGACAATGATGGGCCTACATGGCTAAAATCAAAATACAACAGCATCCACGAGCCTTGCTTGGATAATACATAATGACAACGACTGACAAACTGGATAACACTCCGAATGGACTATCCAACATGAACACCGAAACAACTCCGGACTAGTATCGCTCGAATGCCTCATCGCCAACGTCATGCCCTTATATCTCAACTCTCTCCTCGCGAGCACCTAAAACATGAAAACATGTTCCGCCCCCACGGGGTTAGTCATCCGGATAATGAAAATCAAATACATGTACAACATGATATGCATCAAAGGTAGAATAAACGGTACAACAATGGTAATACGAGATGCTCACAAACTATGGTAAGAACCAAGCATTCGTGAAACACTATGCCCACAGCATACGATCAATACCTGCTCAACAGATTCGAACCCAAGGGCCCAACGACGAATCATCAATATAGAACACAACAATGAATTAGAGGAAAGTAAACCAAACCAGAGCTGAAATAGATACAAATCACAATGCCTGAGAGCTCCAACGGAAATACCAAAACATCACAATGGCCTGAAAGCCCACAGCCGAAGCTGCAAAGTATCACAATGGCCTGAAAGCCACTTAGCCAAAGCTGCCAAAATATCACAATAGCCCGAAGCCAAACAGCTCGAAGCTAAATCACATGAGGGCCGAAGCTACGGCACATATCCGTATCACAATGAGATGATCCAATGACCGTGACCTGCTGAATTGCAGGTGCTGGGAAACCAACCGCAAAGGTTCAAGCCCCAGACTTACCCATAATGAGAGCCGACTATCGACAACAATATTAACAACAAGTATCTCAATGCCTTGAACCGGCTATTAACGAACAATAATAACATTTGGCATAATTGCCGAAGGGTATTGTATCGAACAATTCCCTGATATCAACAAAATTGTGAAGAGACTACGTCTCGAAAGGATACGACACATTCACATACATACAAGATAACATTAATCTCAGACGATGAAATCCTCCTCGATTTTCCCAACAAGACAAGAGGAAAGGACGAATGACGAACGGCGTCCTCCGACAATCACAAGCACTCGAACAACCTTGAATGAAATATAATTCATTCAATAACGCAATATAAATAGAAAACAACACCAAAGAGAACCTAAATTGAAACACGAATTGATCAAGCCACACAAAAGAATATCATAGTCCTCAACTATGAATTCTAACATCCTCCAATTACTCCAATGATCAATTAACATGATCATAATGTTCTTAACAGTTGTAAAAAATAATTCAACAAGGAAACTCTACCAAAATACTCAACGACTGGTCTTCATGTGATTAGTATCGTCGTCTTCCGTCACCCTTCGTACCGATCCTGTGATTCGCTACCCAGCAACCTGCAAGTACCTGGACGCAATACAGACATCCACCCCCTGAATACTCGGGGGTTAGCAAAACTCTACTGTTTTGCTAGTGCAAGTATAAAATACGAATACGAGCCATACAAATCATACTCCAAGAACATAATAATCATGAAAATACTTCCCGAGGTAAATTACTTGATCAAACGGTTCAATCGTAAAAGATAGGTGTAAATCAGATATACATCTTGCAAAATATTTTACGATCTCGGGAGTTTTGAAAATATTTGGGATTAAAGAATTCTCACAAGCTCGTATAACACGAGGCACAACATATAGTAGGGATACTTACATCCACAGATCACACAAAGATGATGGCTGCACCTTGATACTAATCACGACCGACATCACAAATTACGCGTCGCAACACGACTCAGTCAGACACAATCCAACAAGATAAGACTCGACAATACACGACTCGACCCGACAGCCTAGGTTTCCACAACCTACGCTCTGATACCATATTCTGTAACATCCCCAATACACTTGGGAATATTACAGCGCTGCGGACCCTCTCTATGAGGATCTACCAGGCTAAATACAGACACAAGAAATCATATTATTTGTTGACATGGCTAAATAACGAACCATTAGACCGATTTGGTCTTTCACCACAAACATACAACATACATATACAGATCTCTTTCAGGACTCATACCCATGCAAGGGTCAAATACACTCACAAACTCATACAACAGAAAATACGACAACAGAGAAAACAATACAATGAACTCCGACTAACTGCACTCAGAATTGGTCTTCATGTGATTAGTATCATTTGTCTCCCATCATTCTTCGTACCGATACTGTGTTTTGCTCCCCAGAAACCTGCATGTACCTAACACATCCACCCCCCAATTTTTCGAGGGTTAGCAAAATTCCACTATTTTGCTAGTGCAAGTATAAAGTACAAATACGAGCCATACACAACATACTCTGAGAACATAATAATCGTGCACTCATATCCACCCCCCCACCCCGCCGCCGAAAGGATATAACTTTAAGATCACTATCAACAACAACACCAAATTAATCATCTCAAAATGATAATGTCACCAATATCATCATCACTACCTCAAGAACATAATCAACACAACAAACATGATGTCTCTGCCAATATCAATCACCAATTCTTCAAGAATTTGGATTAGCCAACAAGATTAAATCAACCATTTCAAGATTATGATAATCATTACATAATTCATCATAATTCTATACTAAAATGGTTAGAATCTCCCAAGAACACAAACAACAACAATAATCATCTCAACGATATGTTAATCATATAAAAATCTTAACGTAACCCTTCCTAGACATGATTATAACCTCCAAGTATTCTAAAACATCAAGAACAACTCCTCCTGAAGACATAATCATCATGTTCTTAATATAAGTTATAAAAACTCATCAAGAGTCATGCTATCCTCCAACAATCACTAACTACACGAGGTAAATCACAACAACAACATCATCATACTTGAAAATCACTTAAAGAACAAGAGATTAATAGAACTTACACAAGAAGAACAATATGAACTCTCTAAACACCAAAGGAGTATGAAAAGCTTCCAACCTAAAGTCTCAATCCAAGATAGGATGATCAAAATCACATTGGAAGAGTCTAAGTATCAAGAACAAGTCCAGAGGGACGATTCTAGGGAGAGAAAATCGGTTTTGGTTTGTGAAGAAATGAAATACGAAACCAAGATATATAATCTGACAATCTCATAACGTACGCTACCACACAAGTTTAACATACGTAAGGTCCTATAACGTACATTACGACATCGACTTAACATACGTAAACCTTGTCCAGAGCTCTCTGCCTCATTCTACGAAAGGTGATACGTACGTAATCATGAACCACTAACGTACGTTAACTAGCCACAGCCCTAACATACGTAGATCCCCCTCCATAGCATACGTAATCCCCCGTTTACTGCAATAGTGAGATCGAATCAAAGACACCCGGCCCTGCCAGCCGAAAGTCGACTACGAGGAAGGTTCCCCGTATCTATACCCCTTTACGTACGTAATATGACAACCATAACGTACGTAGGCTTAGAAACTTAACATACGTTAAGATATATCCTGTCGAACACTAATAGCTAGTGGGAGCACACGTTATAGGTATGCTAATTAGATTAGTATACTCGAACCGACTCACCCTCGATTCGTCACACGGATTTCACTCCGGGGCAGTCAATGATGGAATCGAAAGGTTATGATAGGTATTCGTGAGCCTTCGACTTGAGGATTTAGTAGGGATGTGCTTGTGACGTCAAGATTTTCATTAGAGTAGTTCGACCCTGTAAACCGAAAGGCGGGGGTCAACCTCGACGTGCATCTTGACGGGCAAGTAGCAGGTCCTACTGAATACCAAGATAGAATTCTTTCTCCCGTTAGTGAGCGGGTTATATTTCCTATGCAGTTATTGGCAGATGAGATAATAAGTCTTTGGCAAAAGCATTGGAGCTAGTTGTATTAGATACACGACAGCTCGATGATCTCGATTTGCATTAACGCATGCATAGCGTCAAGTACAGATAGGTTTTGACTGACCGTAACCCTATAACTTGATCGGGACATTTGAAAGAAGGGTTTATACGTTTACTGGTATTCACGACAGAATGGTTCTTGAATGATCCCAATTATTCGTTCTCAGTCGGGGTACAGTGTCGGCCACCAGGCTGGCTAGGTGGTGCTACTACTCTTTGGTTCCTCCCATTGCTGACTGAGACGGACCTACCGAGTCGCGCATTAGGAATGACGACGGAATGAATCAAGCTAATTCTCTCATTATGAATATTAGATATTGTATATCTAAATTTGGGACATTTGATGTTTAAATCGACTTATCAGATAAATTGATTTACGGCTTAATGAATTAAATATAACACTGGGTGATTAATTTAATTCATGAATATAATTATTTCTTGGAGAAATTAATTATGTTATTTTGTATTTGATATGTTTAATTAATTGGATTAATTAATCGATACAAATACATCGGAACGGAATCGTAGTTTATCTGTTTAAACTCACGTGAGTCCGAAACGAACCGAACTCATCCGTTTCTGCATGATAGCCGCCCCCTTGCTTCCACCCACTTTCCCATTGTCTTTTCTTCCATTTATTAATATATGATAATGACTTGGTGGGACAAGACTTCATGTGACATGGGTTGTACACATGAGGGTGGAAATAATATAAGATGATGTGTTTGACAAACTCTCCCAACACATGATTCCATTTCCAATGTGAATAAGAGTGTAGAGAGAGAGAGAGAGAGAGAAGACTTCTCCAAGTCTTCTTCATCTTGATTCATCAAGTTCTTGATTTTTCATTTTCTTGGAGAAAATTGAGAGAAAATGTTGAGATAGTAAGATTAAAACACTTAGAGTGTAATAATCTTTACATATATAGCTTCATCACCTAGCTCTAGCCGTATCCTAGGAGGATAGCAAGGTGTTGTCATTCCGTTCGTTTTTCCGGCACGTGGCAAGTAGAGACGCGGTGCTTTCGGCGTTGGACCGTTCAAGGGCTTGAAGCGGAATAGTTTCGTAGAGATCAAGCAAAGCTTGGGGAATAGCTCAAGAGAAGGTTATCTATCTAATCAACGGACTACAAGGGTAAGTTTCTATATCTCTTGTGAATTCGTTTTTGATATTCGTTTATACGTAGCTCGATCGATCCTCGCAGGGATTCGGATCGAATTAATTTTCGTTTTACCGCTTCCGCTGGGCCTTCGATTTAGGTACCAAATCCCAACAGTGGTATCGGAGCGTAGGTCTTTCGATCGTATATAAGATATTAGCATTTGGAATGCTTGATTAGATGGTATATGATTTGGAATCATAATCGTATTAATCGTTGATTTTCTATTGTTCATCTAAAAATTAATTTTTTATGATTTTATGTTACAATATAAATCTATTTTTCTTCTGAGAAACTGATTTAAATGAGTAATATAAAGATTAGAAAAATATTATTTTTGGAATCGGGGCGAAAAAACGAGCCGAAAATGTAACGGACCGTGGCTTAGAGCCGCTGTGGCACCTCGCGGTCCGCTGTATGGACCGCGTCCGGCAGCAGGAGCGAGTCTGGTCGGCGCAGGATTCCGGCCGTTCTCGGCACCTATGCAGCCCCGCTCGGCGGCTGGCGATGTCCTGCTTGGCCCGGCCGTGTTTTCCGACTCCGTTTTTTATATTTCGTTCGATAATTAATTTCCCACAAATTAAATTGGATTTAATTTGACTATGATTTAATTATGGTAATTTTATTCTTAGGGTAATTAATATAATTAAATATTTTCTCGTCCTAACAAGTTAAAATTGACGGTTGTTTGAATTAATCGGATTAATTCATTTTGGATGGATTGTTTTATATTGATTGGATCAATATTCAGATTCATTATGAATGCCATTTATTTAATGTGTTGGATGCATTATTTTTGGATGGTGATGTGGTTCATGGACCGAGTTTTTGAATCGTCCGGTTTTATTCGATTGGGTTGTAAAGGCCGTTTTGAGCCTATTTATTTTACTAGAAATATTTGTATCTAGGATACAATTTTCAATGTAAAATTTATATGTAATGACAAAGACCGGAGGAAGATCCATTTCGAGAAGACGAAGATTCAAGACGAAGACTTGTAATTAGATTACGGAGTTTTTGTTTTCTAGGAACGTTCCATGAACCACATGTTGGTAGCAACTAGGTTGTGAATGGTTGTTTCATGTTGTATGAATGCCACAAACGCGCTTAAATGATTAATGTGCAAAGTGTAACGTTAATCGCGATAATTCTCCCACAACAAATAATTAAGTTTATCAGGTTTCAAGGTTTTCCTTCCCTCCATCGAGTTTTCGGGAAATTGAAATCCAAACTGGATGTGCTATGCTTTCGAGTTATCGGGGTAGTCGTTCGGGGAGGACGGATAAATTACCGGGAGCGCATTGGATGCCTTCGGTTGGAGCAAATTTTATCCCTAGAAACCTGATAGGTTGCCGGATAAGATTCAATTGTGAAACTGATTTGCGTCGATGGTATAAACTTAACTTGTTCACGAACCATAGAAACCGTATAGGTTGAGGGGAGTGAACAAGGGGAAAAAAAGATCGAATCATCCATTAGATGGGTTGGTATTGGACACAACTTTATGAAAATTAATAGACTAGAAACCTGTTCGGTTGCCCTCTATTAAGATTTATAAAGAACTCTATCACCACTATGAAGTAGAGCGACGATACTTCCGGATTTCATATGGGAGTGTGTTATTCCGATAAAAATAGTGGGAGCTGGGTAACAAGAATAGAAAAGACCTTAATTCTATACTCAGAACATAATTGAATGAGTCACTAATTAATCTATCGTACTTAATGCAGACTCAAATCTCAATATGACAATGAATCCACTCGCAATTCTGCTCGAAAAGAACACCTTAATGGGACCTAACTTTGTGGATTGGCTCCGCAATCTGATGATTGTCCTCAGTATAGAGGCACTGGGATACGTCTTAGAGACGGACATTCCGACGCCTCCTGTGCGGACCCGAGCTAATCAGGATGAGATTGAAAATCACGAAAAGTGGGTTAAGGATGACGTGAAAGTCCGTGCTTATATGATGGCTTCCATGTCTAATGAGCTTCAGAGATCTCATGAGAAAATGACTTCTGCTAGGCAGATTCTATCTCACTTAACCGAACTTTATGGTGAGCACAGCAGAACTGCTAGATATGAGATATTCAAGCAACTATTCGGTGCAAGGATAAAGGAAGGTGAGAAGGTTGGGGAACACGTCCTCAAAATGATATCCATGATCGAGAGATTGGAGGCTCTTGATTTTAAAATGGATACTTCTCTCCAAACCGACCTTATCCTACAGTCTCTCCCTGATTCCTTCTCACAGTTTGTTATGAACTTCAATTGCAATGAGATTACATGTAATTTAGCTAGGCTAATGAACAAACTTGTGATCGCTCAGTCTCAGATGAAGACTCCGCGGATGAAGGAGTCTGCTCTTGTGATTTCTTCTGGACCTCGGAGGTCTAAGAATAAGAAGAAAAAGACCAAGAAGCGGACTGGACCGCAAGCTAAGGACCTTAAGGGTAGGGGCAAGGCCCCAATGGTTCCGAAGAACAAGAAGAAGAAGGATGCTTGTCTCAAGTGCGGTGAGCTGGGCCACTGGGCTAGAGACTGTCCGATTCTTCATGGCACTTCAGGTACTATATTTTCTGCTACTGGGCCACTGGGCTAGAGACTGTCCGATATTTTCTGCTAGAGACTGTCCGATGCTTTTAGTTTTGGAAACAAATTGTTCTGCTACTATATTTTCTACTTCCTGGATACTAGATTCTAGTGCTAGTTCTAATATTTGTACCGTGAATCAGGATCTGGAACAAAGTAGGAAGCTTGGAGCTGGATAATTTATGATCACAGTCAGAAGCGGGCATAGTGTCGAGGCGACCGACATAGGATCACTTTTTTTGGGTTTAGAATCCAGTTTTGTTTTGACTTTAGAAGATGTACTTGTTTTGCCCAAGGGGCACAAAAACATTGTATCCATTCCGGTCATGGACCGAAAAGGCTTTTCATTTTTCATTGGTGATGGTTCCTGAAAAACTTATTTTAGAAATAAACTAGTGGGTACTGCTACATTGTTGAATGAATTGTATCATCTAAATCTCAGCAAGAAAGTAGTTGTGAATACTATGACTAGGAAACGTGGTAGGGATGAAACCAATCAAGTTTTGAAATGGCATCTTAGACTTGGTCATGTTGGTCAGACCAAGGTTTACAAGATGGAAAAAGATGGACTTATGGGTCCATTGGGATCGGATCCCTTTCCTACTTGTGAATCTTGCCTTAAAGGCAAAATGACTAAGTCCCCCTTCACAGGGACATTTGAAAGAGCTGCTGATAAACTGGGATTAATCCATACTGACGTTTGTGGTGCTTTAGAAGCAGCACGTGATGGATATCAATATTTCATTACGTTTACAGATGATCATACTAGGTATGGTTATGTATACTTAATGAAACATAAATCCGAGGCCTTTGCGAAATTCCAGGAATTCAAGGCCCTAGTCGAGAAACAAACTGGTAATCATATCAAAGCACTTCGGTCGGACCGAGGTAGCGAGTATATGAGTACGGAGTTTGACCAGTTACTTAAGGAACATGGAATAGTTTCACAACTAACACCTCCAGGTACTCCTCAGTTAAATGGTGTGTCAGAAAGAAGGAACCGGACCTTGTTAAACATGGTCCGTTTCATGTTGGGCTATACTGACTTACCAATTTACCTGTGGGGGTATGCATTCCTGACTGCCGCTTATATCTTAAGAAGATGTCCTTCCAAATCCATTCCTAAAACTCCACATGAGATGTGGGAGGGCAGGAAACCAAATCTTAATCATATTAGGATTTGGGGATGTCCCGCCTATGTCAAGAAGACTAAGGTGGAGAAGTTGGAAGCTAGGTCTGCCAAGGGACATTTCATTGGATTCCCATATGGGACGATGGGATATCTATTCTACATGCCCGAAGATCGAAAGATCGTTGTTGCTTTACAAGCACACTTCCTGGAAGATGAGTTCATTCAGGAAGGCGGAGCAGGTAGAAGTATTTCTTTAGAAGAATATAATGAAACTCCTCAGGAGACACCTGTGCAAGAAACTGGAACCGAACCTTCTGAAACACAAGTATAACCACCTAGTAGGTCTAGTAGGGTGTCTCATTTACCTGAGAGGTATGGGCTTGTGCACTTGGAGGAGCTGGGTCTCCATGAGGTTCCAAGTGATAGCCAAGAGACCGACCCAATGACCAAGCGATGGTGGATGTAGACTCCGCAAAATGGCGTGAAGCTATGGAAGCTGAGATAGACTCGATGCATGTTAATCAGGTCTGGACTCTAGTAGACCGCCCCAAAGGCATAGTGCCTATTGGGAACAAGTGGATCGACAAGAGAAAGACTGATGGTGATGGCAAGGTTGACGCCTATAAGGCCAGGCTTGTGGCAAAGGGTTATACCCAGAAGGAAGGGATCGATTACCACGACACCTTCTCGCCCGTAGCCATGATCAAGTATATTCGCATGATGCTTGCCTACCACGATTATGAGATATGGTAAATGGACGTAAAGACGGCTTTCCTTAATGGATTCCTCGAGGAAGAAATCTATATGGAGCAGCCTAAAGGCTTTGTGTCCGAAGTCGATATTCAGAAAGTGTGCAAGCTTCAGCGTTCCATTTATGGACTGAAGCAAGCGTCGCGTAGTTGGAACCTTCGTTTTGACGAGGCGATCAAAGAGTTTGACTTCGTGTAAAATGAAGAGGAACCTTGTGTATACAAGAGGGTTAGTGGGGGCAAGATCGCATTCTTAGTACTATATGTGGATGATATTTTGCTAATAGGAAATGATGTGGGAATGCTCAGTTCTGTAAAAGCTTGGCTTTCGAGTAATTTCTCTATGAAAGACTTGGGAGAAGCAACCTATATTCTTGGAATTCGACTCTACCAAGGTAAAGCGAAGAGAACAATAGGCCTTTCCCAAGCCCTCTATATAGATAAGATCTTAAAGTGATTTAAGATGGATGATTCTAAAAGAGGGTTCCTACCGATGCAACATGGAATAAAACTCTCCTTGAAGATGTGTCCTCAAAGTGAGGAACAACGAAAGGAAATGAGTAATATACCATATGCTTCGGCTGTGGGTAGCCTTATGTATGCTATGTTGTGTACAAGACCTGACATCGCGCACGCTGTAAGTGTGGTGAGTAGGTTTCAGGCAAACCCAGGAAGGGAACATTGGACTGCCGTAAAGAATGTTCTCAAGTACTTAAGAAGTACTAGAGATATGGTTCTTATGTATGGCGGTGGAGAATTGGATGTGGTGGGATTCACTGATTCGGACTTCCAAGGACTGAAGGACGATTTGATGTCTACTTCTGGCTACATATTTACTCTTAATGGAGAAGCAGTATCTTGGCGTAGTGCCAGGCAAAGCGCGACTGCTGATTCCACCTGTCAGGCTGAGTATCAAGCAGCCTCGGAGGCTTCCAAGGAAGGGTTCTGGATTAACAAGTTTCTGGGAGAACTTCAAGTGATACCATGTGCTGAGCTGCCTGCTCCGCTGTACTGCGACAACGACGGAGCTGTAGCGCAGGCCAAAGAGCCGAGGTTTCACAACAGCACCAAACATATTGAGAGGAAGTATCATCTCGTACGAGAATTTGTTTACAAGGGATACATTGTACTGCATAGAGTAGACTCAGCCGACAACGTCGCCGATCCACTGACCAAGCCACTTTCTCATACTAGCTTAGAGCATCATCTATAAAACATGGGTATTAGATACCATAGTGTGTGGCATTGAGTGCAAGTGGGAGATTGTTAGGAGTATGCCCTCGAATGCCACTGAGAGGATGTTGAGTGAGGGCATTGTACTTGTTATTATGTAAATCATAAATATAAGGCAATGAATATTTCTTTATTTACTGGTAGTTACTGGCATTCCCAACTCGTAAATATACATAGAGAAACTAGTCCCTGTATTTGAGAGCAAAACGTTCCACTCCTTATTTGATAAGGGGGTTGGCACTGGAAAGGTTTATAGCTCAAATACTTAATCATTCGCAAGTCGATGAAACTTGACTGGGCATTAAGTTTATGTGAACACTTGTATGACGTGTTCTTTGACAAGGAGACTGCCTGTCGAACACTAATAATTAGTGGGAGCACACGTTATAGGTATGCTAATTAGATTAGTATACTCGAACCGACTCACCCTCGATTCGTCACACGGATTTCACTCCGGGACAGTCAATGATGGAATCGAAAGGTTGTGATAGGTATTCGTGAACTTTCGACTTGAGGATTTCGTAGGGATGTGCTTGTGACGTCAAGATTTTCATTAGAGTAGTTCGACCCTGTAAACCGAAAGGCGGGGGTCAACCTCGACGTGCATCTTGACGGGCAAGTAGCAGGTCCTACTGAATACCAAGATAGAATTCTTTCTCCCGTTAGTGAGCGGGTTATATGTCCTATGCGGTTATTGGCAGATGATATCATAAGTCTTTGGCCAAAGCATTGGAGCTAGTTGTATTAGATACACGACAGCTCGATGATCTCGATTTGTATCAACGCATGCATAGCGTCAAGTACAGATAGGTTTTGACTGACCGTGACCCTATAACTTGATCGGGACATTTGAAATAAGGGTTTATACATTTACTGGTATTCACGACAGAATGGTTCTTGAATGATTCCAATTATTCGTTCTCAGTCGGGGTACAGTGTAGGCCACCAGGCTAGCTAGGTGGTGCTACTACTCTTTGGTTCCTCCCATTGCTGACTGAGACGGACCTACCGAGTTGCGCATTAGGAATGACGACGGAATGAATCAAGCTAATTCTCTCATTATGAATATTAGATATTGGATATCTAAATTTGGGACATTTGATGTTTAAATCGACTTATCAGATAAATTGATTTACGACTTAATGAATTAAATATATCACTGGGTGATTAATTTAATTCATGAATATAATTATTTCTTGGAGAAATTAATTATGTTATTTTGCATTTGATATGTTTAATTAATTGGATTAATTAATCGATACAAATACATCGGAACGGAATCGTAGTTTATCTGTTTGGACTCACGGGAGTCCGAAACGAACCGAACTCATCCGTTTCTGCATGATAGCCGCCCCCTTGCTAGAGAGAGAGAGAAAAGACTTCTCCAAGTCTTCTTCATCTTGATTCATCAAGTTCTTGATTTTTCATTTTCTTGGAGAAAATTGAGAGAAAATATTGAGATAGTAAGATTAAAACACTTAGAGTGTAATAATCTTTACATATATAGCTTCATCACCTAGCTCTAGCCGTATCCTCGGAGGATAGCAAGGTGTTTTCATTCCGTTCGTTTTTCCAGCGCGTGGCAAGTAGAGACGCGGTGCTTTCGGCGTTGGATCGTTCAAGGGCTTGAAGCGGAATAGTTTCGTAGAGATCAAGCAAAGCTTGGGGAATAGCTCAAGAGAAGGCTATCCATCTAATCAACGCACTACAAGGGCGAGTTTCTATATCTCTTGTGAATTCGTTTTTGATATTCGTATATACGTACCTCGATCGATCCTCATAGGGATTCGGATCGAATTAATTTTCGTTTTACCGCTTCCGCTGGGCCTTCGATTTAGGCACCGAATCCCAACAGGGCCATCATGCCCCTCATAAGCAACAAAGGGTCGATGTGTATACTCTCAGTCAGATCGGCTTCCCGGGTATGAAGTCCCAAAGGAAAATCGGTCGCGTAAGTAACACCTCCGGCCGAACTCTGATCCATCTCGGCATCCGCACATGCATAAACATGGGGTTCTGGGTTTTGGCTCGTTCTAAAACCCTTACCCCCTCTGTCACGTCCTCAGATTCCTCTATCCATACTAAAAGAATAACATTCGATCATGATCATAAGTCAAATATGCCTCAATGGCCAATCCAGAATGCTAAGTCAATAGCCAAACACGAGTATACATACTCAAAACAATCACATCAATCATGCTAATCATAGCCAATCCAGATCCCACATACTCCAAAACAAATAATCATGAATCAATCGTAACACAAATGTCATATACAAGTTTCAACAAAACATGTATAATCAATGACATAATGAATGTATGAACATAAAATAGAATCGAGTCCTTACACAGGTTATATGAAGCTTCGAGGTCTTGCGATGCTAGTCTTCGCTGAAGACGACTCGATGAAAGAATGACTCATACAGTCGTCCAACTATCACGACTCACAAAACCCGACTGTCCAGATTGTCATGACCTGGCAGCCCCACTACTACCGCGTCGGTAGAACCACATAACTCATATATCAGGGTATTTCATAACCTATTCTCTCATAGCATCTTCTGTAACACCCCCAAATCCCATTGGGTTATTACAGTGCCGTGGACCCCATGCCAGGAGATCCACTAGGCGAACACGACTAACATACATCAATCTGACCAAAAAGGAAAAATCACAGTCCCTACTATGATATCCGACACAATATTCTGACGTGGAATTCAACGACAATAATGAGCCTACATGGCCAAAAAAAAATACAACAACATCCATGAGCCTTGTATAATACATAATAACAACGACTGACAAACTGGAGAATACTCGGATAATACAACAACAACTCGGATAATACATAATAACAACGACTGACAAACTGGAGAATACTCCAAACGGACTATCCAACATGAACACCGAAACACCTCGGGACTAGTATCGCTCAAATGCCTCATCGCCAACGTCATGCCCCTGTGTCTCAACTCTCTCCTCATGAGCACCTAAAACATGAAAACATGTTCCGCCCCCACGGGGTCAGTCATCCTGATAATGAATATCAAATATATTTACAACATGATATGCATCCAAAAGTAGAATAAATGGTATAACAATGGTAATACGAGATGCTCACAAACCAAGGTAAGAGCCGAGCATTCGTGAAACACTATTCCCACAGTATACGATCAATACCTGCTCAATAGTTTCGAACCCAAGTGCCCAACGGCGAATCATCAATATTGCACACGATAATGAATTAGCCGAAGGTAAACCAAACCAGAGATGAAATAGATACGAATTAGAATGCCCGAAGGCTCCAACGAAAATACCAAAACATCAAAGTGGCCTGAAAGCCCTCAGCCGAAGCTGCAAAATACTACAATGGCCTGAAATCCACTCAGCCGAAGCTGCCAAAATATCACAATGGCCCGAAGCCAAACAACTCGAAGCTGTATCACATGAGGACCGAAGTCGCGGCACGAATCCGTATCACAATGAGATCATCCAATAACCGTGACCTGCTGAATTCCAGGTGCTGGGAAACAAACCACAAAGGTTCAAGCCCCACACATACCCATAATGAGATCGCCCAGTGACCGTGTCTTACTGAACTGTAGGTGTTGGGAAACCAACCGCTAAGGTTCAAGCCCCAAACTTACCCATAATGAGATCATCAACATGACCGTGACCTACTGAACTGTAGGTGTTGGGAAACCAACCCTGAAGGTTCAAGCCCCAAGCTTACCCATAATGAGATCATTAACATGACCATGACCTACTGAATTGTAGGTGTTGTGAAACCAACCGGGAAGGTTCAATCCCCAAGCTTACCCATAATGAGATCATCAACATGACTGTGACCTACTGAACTGTAGGTGTTGGGAATCCAACCGTGAAGGTTCAAGCCCCAAGCTTACCCATAATGAGATCATCAACATGACCGTGACCTATTGAACTGTAGGTGTTGGGAAACCAATCGTGAAGGTTCAAGCCCCAAGCTTACCCATAATGAGATCATCAACATGACCGTGACCTACTGAATTGTAGGTGTTGGAAAACCAACCACAAAGGTTCAAGTCCCAAACTTACCCATCGAGCACTAGCCGAGACTATCCTCCAAAACCATTAATCACGCACGGTAATGATCAAAAGATTACCGAGCTCACAAGAATGATAGTGTGCTGCCTTGAGTCGGACAACACGACAACAATAACTCACGGATGGGCACCGTCCTCCGCGGTCCCAATTCAATACCTCGACTACCTTTAGAATGGCTAATCGATAACAATGATATCACAGATGGAAAATGTCCTCGACTTTCCCAATTCAATACATCGATTACCTTAGAACGGCCAATCGACAACAAAGACTCAACGGATGGGAATTGTCCTCGACAGTCCCAATTCAAGACAACGATTACCTTAGAACGGCCAATCGATTACAACAACTCAATGGATGGGAAATGTCCTCAACAGTCCCAATTCAATACATCGATTTCCTTAGAACGACCAATCGATAACGACGACTCAATGGATGATAAATGTACTCGACAGTTCCAATTCAATACCTCGATTGTCTTAGGATGACAAATCGATAATAACAACGATAATAGGTGCCTTGGCACCTTAACCGACCACCGAAGATAGAAATGGAAATTGAATATGTCAATGCCTTCAATCGGCCAATATAATATCAATCGAAAAAACATTGATATCAATAAAAACAATCACAACCATATCTCAATGGAACATCGGTCAACAAAAACAATCGATATATCAATACCGCGAACCGGCTATCGACAATAACACTAACAACTAGTATCTCAATGCCTTGAACAGGCCATTAACGAACAACAATAACATTTGGCATAATTGTCGAAGGGTATTGTATCGAACAATTCCCTGATATAAACAAAATCGTGAAGAGACTACAACATGAAATGATACGACACATTCATACACATACAAGATAACATTAGTCTCATTGACTAGTACAAGTATAAAACTTGCCTCAAACCGAAGGCGGTGAAACCCTCCTACGAACGACGAACGGCGTCCCCCTACAATCACAAGCACTCGAACAACCTTGAATGAAATACAATTCATTCAATAACGCAACATCAATAGAAAACAACACCAAAGAAAACCTCGATTCAAAAATGAATTGATCAATACACACAAACGAATATCATAGTACTCAACTATGAATTCTAACATCCTCCAATCACTACAATGATCAATTAACATGATCATAATTTTCATAACACTTGCGAAAAATAATTCAACAAGGATTATCAAGAACAACACCAAATTAATCATCTCAAAATGATAATATCACCAATATCATCATCAATACCTCAAGAACATCATCAACATAACAAACATGATGTCTCTACCAATATCAATCACCAGTTCTTCAAGAATTCGGATTAACCAACAAGATTAATTCAACCATTTCAATATTATGATAATAATTACATAATTCATCATAATCCCAAGAACACAAACAACAACAATAATCATCTCAATGCTATGTTAATCATATAACAATCTTAACATAACCCTTCCTAGACATGATTATAACCTCCAAGTGAACTAAACAATCAAAAACAATCCTCCTCAAAACATACTCATCATGTTCTTAATATAAGTTATAAAAACTCATCAAGAATCATGCCATCCTCCAACAGTCACTAACTACACGAGGTAAATAACAACAACAACATCATCATAGTCGAAAATCACTTGAAGCAAGAGATGAAGAGAACTTACCCAAGAAGAACAAGACGAACTCTCCAAACACCAAAGGAATATTAAAAGCTTCCAACCTCAAGTCTCAATCCAAGATAGGAGGATAAAAATCACAATGGAAGAGTATAAGTATCAAGAACAAATCCAGAGTGATGATTCTAGGGAGAGAAAATCGATTTTGGTTCGTGAAGAAGCGAAATACGAAACCAAGATATATGATCTGACAATCTCATAACGTACGCTACCACCCAAGTTTAATGTACGTAAGGTCCTATTACGTACATTACGACATCGACTTAACGTACGTAAACCTTCTCTAGAGCTCTCTGCCTCATTCCACGAAAGGTGCTACGTACGTAATCATGAACCACTAACGTACGTTAACTAGCCACAGCCCTAACATACGTAGATCCCCCTCCATAGCGTACGTAAGCCCCCGTTGATAGCAATAGTGAGATCCAATCAAAGACCCCCGGACCTACCAGTCGAAAGTTGACCACAAGGAAGGTTCCCCCTGTCTGTACCCCTTTACGTATGTAACATGACAACCACAACGTACGTAAGCTTAGAAGCTTCACGTACATTAAGATATACTCGTAGCGTACGTAAGTAGGATAATGACAACACAAGGAAGTTCCAACAAGTTCAACCTGAATGAACGAACATGATCCAGGCACCTTAACAATCACGAATGATATAATACAACAACACTTGTACAATTCCAAATGAATACGTACAACTCAACAGTGAAACGAAAAAAATTACCTCCGGTTATTACATTCTCCCCCCTTAAAAAGAGTTTCATCCCCGAAACTAGGTGTATACAACTCGGCATATGAGCTATCCATCGGAATCTAAAAACAACATCTCTAGGAATATTTCTCAATGCGAACCACTTCGCCAGAGCAACTGGGCCAACCCATCGGGACCCCGCATCTCCTCTGCTTGAACACGGCGAAAACCAAGTGATAAAACACTCAACCAAGTGCGAGATCAGTCAAATCATGACTCCTCCTCTAGAGACCAGCCAGAAAGTCGAACCACCCGCATGACTTGTAACACCAGCGTACACACCTCGCGGGAGCCGCCCAGTGTACATGTCTACAATCATCGATGTACACGTCCAAATTCTCACAGGCATCGGATGCCCATGCATTCTGATACGGATTCGTATAAGCGGAAGACAAATACCTAGGCAAAACCCTAGCGGCGATGACGCTTGGCCAACCAAGTCGTCTTCGACGGATTGTTAATTCCGGTCAACCGGATAATTAACGTGAGAGATATTCTTCAATAATATTTATTTATTATTCAACATCCAACCAAAGAGATTACAATCTTTAAATAAGAAACAAACCAACGACAAAAAGTAAACAATAAAACACAATCTCAACAAAATATAAAAGATACGGAAGGAAATAAAACTCTCTTATTTTGGTTGGAGTGGATCACAAAAATTGGGCCGGTCCTAGCCACTTTGGACGCCTGTTTGTTGCAAGCCCGGCGGGTCTTCATCTGGTAGGGTTGGATCCGTATCATCCTCCCCCTCTAAAAAACGACTCGTCCCCGAGTCACCTTCGAACTCATCTTCAGCCGTGTAAGGCCTTAAATCGGCGACATTAAAGGTAGCGGACACCCCATAATGCTCCGACAAGTCAATCTTGTACGCATTATCATTAATCTTCTTGAGCACACGAAACGGGCCATCAGCCCGTGGATGGAGCTTCCCAAAACGGCCTTGGGGAAAACGTTCACGACGCAAAAAAATCCACACAAAGTCACCTTCGTGAAACACAACACGTTTGCGATGCTTGTTTGCACGGGCTTGATATTGCAAATTGTGCTTTGTAATTTGGTCACGTACCTATTCGTGTAGCAATTTAATTTGTGCAGCTTGTGCATCACCATCAATGCTGAATGAGTCGAGACCAGGTAAGGGATCAAGGTCCAGTGGAGTAAATGGATTTCTGCCATATACAACGAAGAACGGACTTCACCCTGTCGAACTATGAGTTGAGCGATTGTAAGCAAATTCCGCCTGTGGAAGAACAAGACCCCATTGCTTCGTATTGTCCCCACCAAGCAACGTAACAGATTACCCAAGCTCCGGTTCGTGACTTCAGTTTGGCTATCGGTTTGAGGGTGATGAGACGTGCTGAACTGAAGTTTCGCCCCCAGACGCTGGCAAAGTGTCCTCCAAAAATGACTAATAAACTTCACATCCCGGTCCGATGTGATTGTTTTTGGAACCCCATGCAGCCGAACGATCTAAGAAAAATACAATCGAGCAACTTGTGAAGAATTATACGTTTTAGAACACGGAACGAAATGTGCCATCTTCGAAAAACGGTCTACAACAACCATGATAGAATCCTTCTTTCGTTGTGTAAGTGGTAACCCGAGAACAAAATCGAGACTTACATCCTCCCAAGGAGCCGCTGGCGTAGGGAGAGGGGTGTAAAGGCCCTGATTTGTGTTTTGTGTCTTGGCAACATGGCACACACGACACCGATTAAGAACTTTCATCACATCTCTCACAAGTTTTGGCCAAAAGAATCTTTCTCCCACAAGTGAAATTGTTTTCTCACGTCCAAAATGTCCCGCTAAAGCCCCTTGATGACATTCCAGGATAATGGCTTCACGAAATGACGAGATGGGGACACACAAACGACGTCATTTAAATAGCAACCCGTCCCGTCGAACATAATCACGAGCTGAACCACTCTTTGCCCACACCTCTTTAAAATCTGGATCATCCGCATATAAGTGTTTCAGAGGCTCGAAACCCGACACCTGTGCAGTAGTTGTAACCATGAGACTAGGCCGGAGACTTAAAGCGTCGGCCACAGTGTTGGCTGTACCGGCCTTATGCCGAATGACAAATGTAAAATCTTGCAATGTCTCCACCCATTTTGCATGCCGTGGCGTCAACTTGGCCTGCCCCTGAATAAATTTAAGCGCCTGATGATCTGAGTACAAAACAAATTCATTAGGTAATAAATAATGTCTCCAATAGTCCAAGCTATGAACAATGGCATAGAATTCCTTGTCGTAAGTACTATATCGACGACGTGTCTCATTGAACTTTTCGCTAAAAAAAGCGATAGGGCGATTCAACTGGCTCAAGACCCCACCAATGCCGAGCCCAGAGGCGTCACATTCCACTTGAAAAACATGATTAAAGTCAGGCAAAGCAAGAACAGGTGCTTCAGTTACCACTTTTTTTAACTTATCGAAGGCGGCTTGAGAAGCGGGGGACCAAACAAACTTGCTACTTTTCAAACATTCCGTCATAAGAGCCACAATGGTACTGAAATTCCGTATGAAACGTCGATAAAAAGACGCGAGTCCGTGAAAACGTCGCACATCATGTAACAAAGTAGGCGTCGACCATGTGGTAATAGCATCAATCTTGGAGGTGTCCATTCGAATGCCCGTGCCCGAGACTAGGTAGCCCAAAAAAATCACCTCCTGTTTAAGAAAATGACACTTTTTTTCATTGGCATACAACTTTTGTTCCCGTAAAATGCTGAAAATGTCCCGAAGGTGGCAAAGATGTTCGTCCAAACTCGTGCCAAAAACCAAAATATCATCAAAGTATACCACCAGGAAACGACCAATGAATGCCTTAAAAATGTGATTCATTAAACGCATGAAACTTCTAGGGGCGTTTGATAACCTAAAGGCATAACCATCCACTCATATAACCCATCACGAGTCTTAAAAGTCGTTTTCCACTCGTCACCTGGACGCATATGAATCTGATGGTACCCACTACGTAAATCAATTTTCGAAAATATGGTTGCCCCATGCAACTGGTCAAGAAGATCATCAAAGCGTGGAATTGGAAAATGATACTTAATAGTGATTTTATTCACCGCTCTACTATCGATGCACATTCTGAAAGTACCGTTTGGTTTTGGCACAAGTAAGGCGGGTACTGCACAAGGGCTCATGCTCTCCCGGATATGACTTTTTTCAAGTAACTCGGTCACTTGTCGATGGAGTTCGGCAAATTCCTTCGGGTTCATTCGGTACGCGGGTTTATTGGGAATACTAGCACCGGGTATAAAATCAATGCAATGTTGAATTTCACGAACCAATAGGAGGCCTAGAGGAATGTCAGTAGGAAAGATATCAAAAAATTCACGAACTAGTGGCAAAACCTCGGAGGGTATGTCTTCCGCGGGTTCGTTTTCTTCGAGCACAACTAAACCAAAAACCAGTGGGGTGGATGGCAGCTTAGCAAGACCAACAAAATCAGATTTGGTCAATGTAGCAGACTTGGTCGGTTCATCTTGTGGGTTAAGAGGAGCCAATGTAATGTTTAAACCATCCTTTTTGAAGGAATACGTGTTGCGAAATCCGTCATGTTTAACACGTCGATCATAAAGCCATGGCCGTCCTAATAACAAATGACACGATGGAGAATTGGACGAGACACTTATGATTAACTTTCACAAAATTCCCTTTTTTTAACCATGTTAACTGGTATGGTTCTGGATGATCATGTAATTGTAACCCAAGTTTTTCAACATAGTAGCCACCATGTTTTCACAAGACCCACCATCAACAATCACAGTACAAACTTTCCCTTTCGCCGTGCAATTGGTGCGAAAAATATTGTGACGAAGCCATTTTGTGTCATCCTCACCATCCGCCACGGTCGTGTTTAGGAGCCTGCGAGATACCAAAAGTTCAACCTTATCCGGGTAAATCATTGCGGACTCTTATTCTGCATCTATGTCATATTGAGGCTCCGTTTCTTCTACAAAAGCTACTAACTGTTTGTTGGGGCAGTCACGCTTTAAATGACCGATCCCTTGACATTTGAAACATCAAAGAGGACCTGAACTTCCTGGTTGCGAGTTGGCTGGTGGTGTTGGGTCTGGTTTCACTGGTCCTGTTCGCGGTGCGGGTGTGGGTTTTGGGTAGGTAATCGGTTGTTTAAGAAAAGATTTGTTTTTGTGAACAAGTTGTTTTTCAACCCGTAACGCCAACTTACACACGTCATTAAAGGAATAGTATTGGTGTAGGGAAATGACATCTCCGATGTCCGGTTTGAGAACACCCAAAAAACTAGCTATAATCTATTCTTCGTCTTCTTCGGCCCCACAACTCATGCGCAAACGTTCAAACTCCCCAATAAGTTCTTCGATCGTTAAAGAGCCCTATTTCAGATTCTGGTAAGCAAGATAGGAGTCTTGTTTGTAGGTAACTGGAAGGAACTTCGCTTTTAATAACTTTTTCATCTTGTCCCATGATTCGATCTTATGTTTCCCTGCCCGATAATGTTGCGTATGAACATGTTCCCACCATAAGGATGCTGATTTCTTATGTTTCAGGGCAACGAACTTTACCTTAAGGCGATCTGGAATGTCCCGAATATCAAATACACGTTCAACTGTTTGCAACCAATCTAAAAATTCATCTGGTTGTAGGCGACCCTCAAACTCCGGTAGTTAGGTACGGAGGCCCAACGAACGTAATGGATCAGTTGGTTGTGGGTTAGGTGGTGGTGGAGGGGGGTTACGGCGGCGACGGTTAGGTGGGGTGGGTGGTGGCTGGTTATGAAAAAAAATTCAAATTCTTCTTCACTTGATTCGTCCAATCCCGATTCCGTTGGTGTGTTTTTGTACTGCCTTTCATATCGATTGAAAGGATTGATTTCGAGTTCCCAAATCTGTTCACGAAGTCTTTCAATCTCGACATCGCGGGGATCGCGTTCATCGTTACTGTTGCCTCCAGCGGCGAATCGACGGTGTTGGTGTAGGCGATCTCTTCCTGGTGCAGACATCTCGAGATTCCTGGTCTCTCCGATACCATTTGATACGGATTCATATAAGAGGAAGCCAAATACCTAGGCAAAACCCTAGCGGCGATGACGCTTGGCCAACCAAGTCGTCTTCGACGGATTGTTAATTCCGGTCAACCGGATAATTAACGTGAGAGATATTCTTCAATAATATTTATTTATTTTTCAACATCCAACTAAATAGATTACAATCTTTAAATAAGAAACAAACCAACGACAAAAAGGAAACAATAAAACACAATCTCAACAAAATATAAAAGATACGGAAGGAAATAAAACTCTCTCTTATTTTGGTTGGAGTGAATCACAAAAATTGGGCCGGTCCTAGCCACTTTGGACGCCTGTTTGTTGCAAGCCCGACGGGTCTTCATCTGGTAGGGTTGGATTCGTATCATCGATGTCTACGGACGACCATGCAGTGTACATGTCTACAATCATCGATGTACACTTCCCCATTCTCACAGGCATCGGACGCCCATGCATTTATTGACCCACGCCATAAAAAGAAAGCAACAACACACACATATAGTCCTCGGGACTATATCAATCGCACGCCCAAGTCCTCACGTCTTGACGTTGCAAATCACAAAGAATAATTACCCATGTTATCACAAAATTTCGGGTACAACACCAAAAGGAAATAAAAACGCATCAAACGACCTCAAATCTCAAGATTCTCAAATACTATCATTATAAGATAGATCAACAACAAATGATTCACAACCACAATACATTATTATAGATTAAGTTAAACATTAATCCGAAAAACAAAGAAAGGAAAATACAATTCAAAGCTACATCTCAAATGTACCCAACATCGATATCCTCTAGATCATCTATCTCCTCGATCTCATCGACTTGAGAAAGACCCAAATCTGAACTCGCTGCTCCTCCCCAGTTGTCCTTACCTCTGGCTCCCGACGCCTGATAGGATCCCTTGGATGAAGCACGGACTGGGGTACCAAAATCTCTCGAGGCCCGTGAGCTCTCTTGAGATCTATTGGCATTACAACTACTGCAGTATTTATGAAGGTGTCCCTGCCTCCCACATAAAAAACAAGCAATAGTGTGCATCGAACACCGGATACTACGATGTCCTACAGTATCACAGTTAAAGCAAACAATGGTTGAACTCGTCGTCTGAGAAGAAGATGCTTTCCCAGCATGAAGACGACTAAAAAACGACCTCTTGGACGTCGAAGCCCGATGTCCCTATGAGCGAACCGGTATCCTAGTCCTCTCACCAGAAGAAACTGAAGGGTTCTTCCGAGCAAGCTCCTTGATCAAAAGCTCTGCTCTAAGAGCCTTCTCGATGAATTCACCAAGTGAATTGCAATTATAATTAAACAATTGCATCCTCAACTGCGGGTTTAGCCTATTGCTAATATACTTGATCTTATCCG
The DNA here is from genome assembly GCA_033398695.1 of Orobanche coerulescens. Taxonomy (NCBI): domain Eukaryota; kingdom Viridiplantae; phylum Streptophyta; class Magnoliopsida; order Lamiales; family Orobanchaceae; genus Orobanche; species Orobanche coerulescens. Next base: position 60,348,102 of record CM065806.1, read on the forward strand.
ACTCAGTATGGATAACAGATGAAGAAAACTGAAGAAGTCCATGAAACTTCTCAGCAATGGCAACAACACCCTCATCCTCGATGGATTCGAGGTTCAAAACCTCTAATAGTTTGGCTTCACGAAGGGGAGCCGGATAATACCTCTCTAACATGAGAGTCTTGAACTCGCTCCAAACATAATCATGATCAGTAGGTTTCATAGAAAGCCACAAAGATTAAGCACCTTTACCCAGATAGTAAGCCTTGACTGCGAACTTACTCTCCTCCGGACACCGAACCATGTCGAAGAGTTTATCAAAATATTCAAGCCAGTGAACAATGTCAGCTAGTTCCGACGATCCCTCAAAAGTAGGCGGCCTCTGACGACAGATATCGCCAATAATCTGACTCACCCTCCCAGTCTGCCCACGAAACGGCACTTGGGATCCCTGTTGTGGTGGACCAAGAACCATCGAGGCCTGCATGGTCTCCACTATCTGCGTCATCTGAGTCATCTGGGCCATCATGCCCCTCATAAGCAAGAAAGGGTCAATGTGTCCACTCTCAGTCTAATCGACTTCTCGAGTATGACGTCTCGAAGAAAAATTAGTCGCGTAAGTAATACCTCCGGCCGAACTCTGATCCATATCGGCATCCGCATGTGCATAAACATGAGGTTCTGGGTTTTGGGTCGTTCTGCAGCCCTTACTCCCTCTGTCACGTCCTCGGATTCCTCTATCCATACTGAAAGAATAACATTCGATCATGATCATAACTCAAATATGCCTCAACGGCCAATCCAGAATGCCAAGTCAATAGCCAAACACGAGTATACATACTCAAAACAATCATATCAATCAAGCTAATCATAGCCAATCCAGAGCCCACATGCTCCAAAACAAATAATCATGAATCAATTGTAACACAAATGTCATATACAAGTTTCAACAAAACATGTATAATCAATGAATAATGAATGTATGAACATAAAAGAGAATCGAGTCCTTACACAAGTCATACGAAGATTCGGGGTCTTGCGATACTAGTCTTCACTGACGATGACTCGATGAAAGAATAACTCATACAGTCCCATCCAACTATCACGACTCACAAAACTCGACTGTCAAGATTGTCATAACCGGAGAGCCCCACTACTACCGCGTCGATAGAACCACATAACTCATATATCAGGGTATCTCACAACTCATTCTCTGATAACATCTTCTGTAACACCCACAACATCCCATTGGATTATTACAGTGCCGTGGACCCCACACCAGGAGATCCACCAGGCAAACACGACTAACATACATCAATCTGACCAAAAAGGAAAAATCACAGTCCCTACTATGATATCCGACACAATATTACGACATGGAATTCAACGACAATGATGGGCCTACATGGCCAAAACAAAAATACAACAACATCCACGAGCCTTGCTCGGATAATACATAATGACAACGACTGACAAACTGGAGAAAACCCCGAACGGATTATCCAACATGAACACCGAAACAACTCGGTACTAGTATCACTCGAATGCCTTGTCGCCAACATCATGCCCCTATGTCTCAACTCTCTCCTCCCGAGCACCTAAAACATGAAAACATGTTCTGCCCCCACGGGGTCAGTCATCCAGATAATGAATATCAAATACATGTACAACATGATATGCATCCAAAGGTATAATAAACGGTACAACAATGGTAATACGAGATTCTCACAAACCAAGGTAAGAACCAAGCATTCGTGAAACACTATGCCCACGGCATATGATCGATACCTACTCAACAGTTTCGAACCCAAGTGCCCAACGACGAATCATCAATATAGAACATAACAATGAACTAGCCGAGGGTAAACCAAACCAGAGCTGAAATAGATAAGAATAACAATGCCCGAAGGCTCCAACGGAAATACCAAAACATCACAATGGCCTGAAAGCCCTCAGCCGAAGCTGCAAAATATCACAATAGCCTAAAAGCCACTCAGCTGAAGCTGCCAAAATATCACAATGGCGTGAAGCCAAACATCCTGAAGCTGTATCACTTGAGGGCCGAAGCAACGGCACGAAGCCGTAACACAATTAGATCATCTAATGACCGTGACCAGCTGAATTGCAGGTGCTGGGAAACCAACCACAAAGGTTCAAGCCCCAAACTTACCAATAATGAGATCGTCAACATGACCGTGACCTACTGAACTGTAGGTGTTGGGAAACCAACCGTGAAGGCTCAAGCCCCAAGCTTGCCCATAATGAGATCATCAAGATGACCATAACCTACTGAACTGTAGGTGTTGGGAAACCAACCGCGAAGGGTCAAGCCCAAGCTTACCCATAATGAGACCATCAACATGACCGTGACCTACTGAACTGTAGGTGTTGTGAAACCAATCGTAAAGGTTCAAGCCCCAAGCTTACCCATAATGAGATCATCAACATGATTGTGACCTACTGAACTGTAGGTGTTAGGAAACTAACTGCGAACGTTCAAGCCCCAAGCTTACCCATAATGAGATCATCAACATGACTGTGACCTACTGAACTGTAGGTGTTGGGAAACCAATCGTGAAGGTTGAAGCCCCAAGCTCACCCATAATGAGATCATCAACATGACCGTGGCCTACTGAACTGTAGGTATTGGGAAACCAACCGTGAAGGTTCAATCCCCAAGCTTACCTATAATGAGATCATCAACATGACCGTGACCTACTGAACTGTAGGTGTTGGGAAACCAACTGCGAAGGTTCAAGCCCCAAACTTACCCATCGAGCACTAGCCGAGACTAGCCTCCAAAACCATTAATCACGCACGGTAACAATCACAAGATTATTGAATTCATGATACGAATTCGCCCGGCAAGATGAATACGTATCGGACGGAGTGTGTGTATGAGTATCGTAGCGGAAGGCTTTTTACGAGTATGATGTTTTTGGATGTATTTTTGGATGCAATATCGAATATGATAATGAAAATTCGAATAAATGAAAATGGAAGTAATATCGGAAAAAGTGATAATATCGATCAAAGTGATTCGACCGAACAAGAACAAAGGTTTATCGAATTAGACCTATAATTCGATAAGGTGATTTCTTCTCAAGACCTATTGAGAATCGATCGGATTAATACTCGAGAACGCGTCGAATTAAAATCGGTTTTTGAATGAACTCATCAAACAAGTGGATAATACAAAGTATTATTAATTTTTAGATTCCAGCATCTTTTACAATGCTCAACCGTGAGTCTTTAAATAGGAAAAACGAAAAAGACAAGAAATCATTACAAAATAAAATAACTAAACAAGTTAGAAGACTTAAGGACAAATCTTGAGCAAATCTTCACCAAAGACAAGAAACAAAATAAAATAACTAATCATGTTAGAATACTTTGGTTTGATTCTTGATGATTATTATTATCATGCTTTGACGACTTTGTTGCCATGTAGGTGACTTATTCAAGGGAGGGGAACCATCGGTTTCAATGCATGAAGAAGGTGGATGAGTGCATGGTTCGTAATTTCTTCATGCATACGTAAAATATGTTCAAGGTTACTTCCAAGTCTCGTATTAGTCGTATCGTCCAAAGAAGTAAGTGCATGTCGTGTAGGTGCATGTGTGTGCATGGCCGTATGGATGGTTGCATGGTCGTATACGTCGTCTTTCTTCGGTTGGCCATGTCGATCTCGTATCAATTCACAAGAATGATAGTGTGCTGCCTTGAGTCGGCCAACACGACAACAAATACTCACGGATGGGAACTGTTCTCAGCAAGCCCAATTCAATACCTAGACTACCTTTAGAACGGCTAATCAATAACAATGATATCACGGAGAGGAAATGTCCTTGCTAGTCCTAATTTAATACAACGATTACCTTAGAACGACCAATCGACAACAATGACTCAACAGATGCTAAATGTCCTCGACAGTCCCAATTCAATACAACGATTACCTTAGAACGGCCAATCGATAACGACTCAATGGATGGGAAATGTCCTCGACAGTCCTAATTCAATACATCCATTACCTTAGAACGACCAATCGATAACAACGACTCAACGGATGGGAAATGTCCTCGACAGTCCCAATTCAATACCTCGATTGTCTTAGGACGACAAATCGATAACAACAAAGATAACAGGTGCCTCGGCACCTTAACCGGCCACCGAAGATAGAAATGACAATTGAATATGTCAATGCCTTCAATCGGCCAATACAGTATCAATAGAAAAAACACTGATATCAATAACAACAATCACAACCACATCTCAATAAAACATCGGTCAATAACAACAATTGATACACCGATACCGCAAACCGGCTATCGACAACAACTTAAAAACAAGTATCTCAATGCCTTGAACCGGCTATTAACGAACAACAATAACATTTGGCATAATTGCTGAAGGGTATTGTATCGAACAATTCCCTGATATCAACAAAATCGTGAAGAGACTACATCTCGAAATGATACATCACATTCATACACATACAATATAACATTAATCTCATCGACTAGTATAAGTATAAAACTTGCCTCAAACCGAAGCCGATGAAATCCTCCTACGAACGACGAACGGCATCCTCTGACAATCACAAGCACTCGAACAACCTTGAATGAAATACAATTTATTCATTAATGCAATATCAATAGAAAACAACACCGAAGAAAACCTCGATTCAAACACGAATTGATCAAGCCACACAAACAAATATCATAGTTCTCAATTATGAATTCTAACATCCTCCAATCACTCCAATGATCAATTAATATGATCATAATGTTCTTAACACTTGTGAAAAACAATTCAACAATGATTATCAAGAACAACACCAAATTAATCATCTCAAAATGATAATATCACCAATATCATCATCAATACCTCAAGAATATCATCAACACAACAAATATGATGTCTCTACCAATATCAATCACCAATTCTTCAAGAATTCAGATTAACCAACAAGATTAAATCAACCATTTCAAGATTATGATAATCATTACATAATTCATCATAATTCTATACTAAAATGGTTAGAATCTCCCAAGAACACAAACAACAACAATAATCATCTCAAGGCTACGTTAATCATATAACAATCTTAACGTAACCCTTCCTAGACATTATTATAACCTCCAAGTATTCTAAAACATAAAGAACAACTCCTCCTCAAGACATAATCATCATGTTCTTAATATAAGTTATAAAAACTCATCAAGAATCATGTTACCCTCCAACAATCACTAACTACACGAGGTAAATAACAACAACAACAACATCACACTCGAACATCACTTGAAGAACAAGAGATTAAGAGAGCTTACCCAAGAAGAACAAGATGAACTCTCCAAACACCAAAGGAGTATGAAAAGCTTCTGTTGGCCACTAAGTATACAGAATACAGCTTGGAAATATTTTAGCAACAAGTTGTACGATTTCAGATTAAAGTGCGTAGCGGAATTCTTGAAACAGTAAGTTGCTGTAAATACAAAAACTGGGCTAATTTCCTGTTTGCTTGGTGCGTACAGGGTTTTTGAAGTATACTTAAACAAATCACAATAATGAAAGCAGTAAATGCAGAAGTTAATTAAACCACTCTACGTCCACTGGTCCTCCACACAGGAGTAAAACATTTTATTATAAACACTGCATATACAACTATGTGTCTATAATCAAACCTATCCTCGTATCTTTTACACAGATTGATACAAAGACTGTAGCTTTCAACCATTCATACAGATTGGTCAAATCTAACTATTGACTTGGTTCTTCACACACAGTTACAAAGCTTCATCTTATTCGTCCCACACAGGTCGGAATAACTTCTTTAGTTCATACAAAACTAGTTTTTTACTCGAAGGTAAAAGGTCAAGTAACCAAGTAAGAACAACAGCTTGACTATGAAGATCTTGAGCTGATGATGGCTGTTCTTGATTGACTGAGTATAATTCTTCTTTTCAGATATGAATGATACTTGAAGAAATATACTTTGCTCTTGTAAGCTTGATATGATGATATTGAATATTCAGTCGATAGATCATTTGTGTATTGCTTGTAAGCTTGTATATCTTAGATGATCTGATCTTCAAACTCTGGGGTATATATAGCCTCTGAATAGATCTGTTGGAAATAGATCCGTTGAGTCCATAGCCCATTTCAACATGTTGATTGTTTTGAATAAAACACGATCCGGTTTTTTCTCCTTGATTGAAGATCTGTGTCGCTTGGTATTTAAATACTTTATCCCTTCAATATTTAAATACTTCTTTTCAAGCGGGACTTGGCTTTAGTGAATAAGGTAGATTCCATTTCAACGGTCTTCAATCCTGTTGGATAAGTGTTGAAGGGCTCAACACTTACAGCCTGTATGCTGTATCCAACATAATCCTGTAGGTTATCTTAGTGCTGCTGTATGGAGATATGTTGTATGAATATTTCAGGACAGCTTCCATACTTGGTATCATACTGACTGATGAACTTCTAACTGTATGGTGGCACTTTATACTTTTGCTGTATTCAAGAGAAGGCACTTGACATCTTTCTGTATGATTCACTTCACGACAGCAGCTTGCTGTATGTTGGTACTTTGAGAAGACTTCGATACAGGATTGTTTACTCCAACAATTTCGATTGTCTTCAGGACAGCTACTTGCTGTTTGTTTGGCACTTTATCAAAACTTCGATACAGGATTGTTTTATCCCAACAATTTCCCCCTTTTTGATAATTGCCAAATCTTCTTGATGATGCCAAAACCTTGATGCCCAAACCTTTGAAACATCTTTGTTTCGAGAGGCTTTCTTCTCGATCTTCTATAAATGTTCTGGCTTTTAGAAAATTAAAGCAATGTGAACTGCTTCCAGACAAGTTCTAAAAAGGTAGTACCTAACAGCAAAGTGTTTTTACAACTTAAACTTATGATTAGCATGCAGGCACAGTCTTACAGTGTAATCTAGTTGAATACAACTTAACCTATGAACTGTTTGCAGACAAGTTATTACAGCTTATATACTTAACAAGTTTTCATACTTGTTTAATTTCAGCAAACAAATATAATTTCATAATCACACAGTAACACAGTAGATTACGAGTTGTAATCTTTCAGGAAAAAAATAGATTTTATTGATGAAGAGCGAAGATTACAAGGTTGGGCAAAAATAAAGATACATAATTTTTGCTGTTTCAAAAGTAAAATACAAGAAGGATCCTACAAGCTAACTCCTATAGTCAGCATGTCTCCAGGGCCTTCTTGGATCATTCGTGGTTCATTTCCACCAATTTTGTAAGACATCCTTATTTCGATTTAAATAGATTGCTCAACCTTCAGCAGATTTGTCGAAAACAAGGATCCAATCTTCTGGGTGGGTAACCAGATCTCCTTTCCTGTGATTGGATTTTAACTGGAGCTTTAGGGGGAGCTTTCCTTCATCCAACCTCTTTTTGAATTCCTCGACAGCTTCCTGCAGTGTCTTACAACTGTTGAATATGGGGGATTCCCTGATAAGAACTACAAAGTATCTTAACAGTTCATTTTTCCTCCAATCCTTTATCTCGTCGGCTGTTGGCTGTCGGTTGGCCGGGATATTTATCACTGGCGGCTTCTACACGAGATTTTTCCAGGGAAGTTTTGGATCGTGGAATTCTGGGCAAGCACCCTGTATCCTAACAGTGTGAGCAGGAGATGACAATCGGGTAAATGCAGTAGTAATGTTGTCTTCTATTGCAGCTTAAAACTCCTTTTAATGCTTCAGTCTCAATCTCTCTGTAGCATCCCTTGACTCTTCCCCCTTTTTGGCTTCATCAAGGTATGAGACTTTTTCATCTAAGCGCTCCAGGATTTTCATGGCGTTGTCCGGATTTGTCTCCATACTTGAGAATTTTTCCACCAAGGATCGAAGCACCATCGACATATCATCAATCTTCTGATCATGGCCTCGAAGGTGTGAGCCTATTTCCTATAATGCCGATACAGTCTTGGCTTCTGAGATGCGTAGCTTGGTCTGTTCTTCCTTCAGGATCTGTTCCTTTCGCTATTGGAGTTAGTGGAGAGCTTGCTTCAAGACAGTGGGCAAAATGCGGAAGGCTTCTTCCACTTGGGAGATTTCTCGCTTAACACCCATCATTTCATCGAGAGTTGTCTCGTGCAACCAATTTATTTCTTTTTCAACAGTGTGCAGGGCATTCACAGTGTCCTGCAGGAAAACTGTTTGGTGGCCAAGAGCATGCAGTTGCTCGTTCCTTTCTACAATTCTGGGAGAGTCGGGCTTGGCAAAATCTTCAGCTCCATTTAGCTGTCTGACGACCACATGAGACCATGGATGTTGTGGTTCATCCTCAGGTAAGAAACCATCGTCGGATACCATAGATGGAGATACAGGGGCATCTGGAGCTGTTGCAGCAGGTTGATCGGCCTCGGCGATAGGGGGACTGATTCCTCCTGTTCCGAAATGGTTTTTGTAGACATGGGTACAGGAGGGAATGAATACTCCTGTTGTCTCTAAGCTTCCGCCTGCTCCGGCAGAGGGACTGATTCTTCTTCTGGGATGGCGCAGGCTTGATCATCGGCGACAGGCTCGGGGGCCTGTTGTGAAGCAGTTTGTTGTTCCACTATAGGAGGGACTGGTTCCTCGTTGTCTTGAACAGATTCTTGCTGTTGGAGAGGGGACTGTTGGCTCGAGGTCCCTTCTCCCTATTGATGTTGTGTCCTTGAGAATTCCTGTTCTTTTGCTTCTTCATGGCTCATCCTCAGACCAGCCTAGAAGGCATCGTCGTCGTCGTCATGTGAGTCGTGGTCATATTTTGGACTGATAGATTTCCCTTTCTTTCGAGCATCAGCTTTGTCCCTGAGATGGCTCTAAATCAGCTCTTTGCAGCAAAGGTTGTCCCATTGGATCAGGACTTCAATATTTTGAGAGTCTGTCACCTCCAGAACAAACCTTTCTTCTTCTCTACAATCGCTCTAATTGTACAAAGTTTCGTACGGAGAAATCCTGTATGCTTTCCATTGAACAAAACGGTCGTAGGCCTATTCAATTTGCACTAATAACAAAGTTTTGTAAATTATGGAGTTGGGAGAGGGGCTGCGTATAATGCATGGGTCCGCTGTAGGCAAGGGTTCCACTACAGGTGTGGGATCTTGTATTGGAGAGGGATCAAATACATGGGTTGGTACCCTAAGGGGAGATGGATCCCTTACGGGTGTGGGTTCCCGTTCAGGAGATGTGGCTATTGGCTCCAAAGGGGCAGCCGACTCGCCAGAGTCTTTCAAGTTGGAAAATAACTGTGCATCCGTTGTCGTCGCTAATGGCTCGGGATCTACTATATGGACAATGTCAGTTATTTCGTCCATAGGGGTTGCGCCATGGGGGATTGTTTCAGTGCGTTGGGCCGTCGAAGGAGCATCTACTGAGATTGTTGTAATCTCTATAGGCTTAACTTTTGTAAGCTTCCTTAGCTTCCTTTTCGGCTTCTCACCAGCAACGAGAGTTTTGCTGTGAGATCTCTTCCTTTTCTTTGAAGGCTCTTCGCTTTCGGACTTCGAGGTTACGTCCCTTGGATAAGCGGAAAGGGGCAGAGTTCGAACAAATGGCCTCGTCGCAATCAGATATGCTTTGTTGAAGATGGAGGGCCTGGTTCCTCTAATAAATTTTTGTTAATTTATTTTCTTTGCTTCCTTTGCTTGCGGAACACCGCACTTTGCGAGAATATTATTAAGAATCAGACTAAAGGACTTCTTCTGAGAGGCAGGTTTAGAGACTTCTTCCTGCAACCTTTTGAGAACAATCTGGCACCAGTTGACCTTCTCGCAGGACATGATGGCGACCATCATTCAGAATCTCAGATTGGTGCCCATCTCGAAAGCACATGTTCCATTTTCAATCACACGACAACAGAAATCGTGTAAGTAAACAAATGAAAGGCAAAAACATTTCTTGTGGCATGAAACATGAACATTCTCGTCCGATGTTGAACCAGTGAATAATCCCCAGTATTTGGTTAGGACTTCTTGGGACCCAAAGGTCTCAAGTTCCTCTATGGACAGGCCATCAGCAGGGAGCCTATATAAATTCTTCAGCAAGTCTTGGTCAACGCGGATCTTCACTCCGCGGATGGTGGCAGAAATGTCAGACACGTTTCCTCCCTATGCAAGAGAGAAGAAACAGACAGAGGCGTTGAGGTAAACTTCCTCAACCATTTGTGCATCGTAGCACTCAGTAATGTGGCTTCCAAGGAAATAGAGGCCTTGTTGATGAATCCTTGTAACGATGATCTCCATGGAGTCAACGTTGTCGGTTTCAGCATGGACGCGTTCAACAACCACAGATCTGGCAAATATCCTTCTGTCAATGATGGTGGCGGTCTTCTCGAGAGATAAAGAGGAAGTCTGTGAGGATGCCATAGTAGTTTCTTGAGAAAAGTAAGTGAGATTCAAAGAAAATCGCAGTGAAGTTGCAGTCAGAAATGCAGGCTGTTTGCTCAAAGACTCGTTCAATTTGTAGTAAGCATAAAGAGTCAAACAGGGCAAGAACAGTCATTTTATAGTTAGGCGGTGGGAAGATTTAGGGTTTCCAGACAGTGAACGGTCAGATTTAAGGGATGGGAACTGTCATTTTAAATGAACGAACAGGATGGACCGAGCGTAACAGGTACATCTTTATCTATCCGATTTTGAAATGATAGTGGGTCCCACATCAGATGTTTCGACTTCCCTTATTGCCCGAATCGGCAGTTGGAAATTAAAAAATAATTTGAAAAATCGCGGCGTTTGAGATACAATTGTCCAGATGTCGTGCAAAGCATTTAATGCAAAAGACGTTTGATTTAAAACAGGGCACGTGGACCCAAATCTGTTTTGAAATGAATAGAATATTAGAATATAATATTAATTAAATTCTATAGTATGTGCTGTATCTGCGAAAATACAGTTTTCCTCCTTAAAGGTACATTCGGGATTCAATTCTTACAGCAATTATTGTATTAATACTCTATTCATGGGTCATACTGTATTCCCCCTTAATTATTGCACACGTCAGTTGTAGGATGAATTTCTTTTTATCCCTACAGTGCTGTTGGATTGTCTGAATGTACAGATAATTAACGGTGGATACTGTATTTGTGGATCTTACAGCGTTCCCCCTCAATTGTTGAGTAAAAGAATTAAAAACTTACAGGGATTCAGGTTGTGTCAAACCCAATTCTTGTCGAAGCATACAGAATCTTGCTGTGCCGAGAGGCTTGGTAAAGATGTCGGCTAACTGGACATTTGTATGAACTTTCTCGATCCGAACATCCGTGTTCTCAACATGATTCCAAATGAAGTGATGCTTCATATGGATGTGCTTAGTACGCGAGTGCAATACATGGTTTTGCGTTATTGCAATTGCACTCGTGCTATCGCACATGATCGGTGTTTCTTGGCTTCAATCCCATAATCTGGCAGCTGTTGTTGCATCCAATAGATCTGCATATAGCAACTACCAGTAGAATAGTATTCTGATTCTGCTGTGGAAAGCGAGTTTGCCCATTGCGTCTTAGTGAACCAAGATACAAGTCTAGGTCCAAGAAAGTGACAAGTACCACTTGTACTCTTCCTATCTAGCTTGCAGCCTCCAAGATCCGAGTCGTTGTAGCCAACCAAATAGAATCCGTCTTCTTTAGGATACTGCAGTCCTACATCGATTTTTCCTTTGACATATTTCAGGATTCGTTTGGCTGTTGTGAAGTGTGATTCTTTAGGTGCTACTTGATATCGCGAACACACTCCTACAGTAAACTGGATATCGGGCCTGCTAGCTGTTAGGTACAGTAGTGATCCAATTAGCTTCCTGTATAGTGATTGATCAACCGGCTTTCCAGCTTCGTCAGCACTAATTTGCACGGAGGTGCTCATGGGGGTTGACGATGATTTGGAGTTATTCATCCCAAATTTGTTGAGAAGCTCTTTTCTGGACTTTTCCTGGTCGATGAAGATTCCTGTAGCAACTGCTTTACCTGCAATCCTAGGAAATAACTAAGTTCTCCCATCATACTCATTTCAAATTTACTTTGCATGAGATAAGAAAACCTTTAACATAAAGCGAGATTAGTTTGACCAAATATAATATCATAGACATATATCTGAACCATCAGGAGGTCATCACCTTCCTGTATTTTAAATAAGGTCTTGTCTACACCACCTTTCTTGAATCCATTATTGGTTAGGTACAGGGACAGGGTCTCATACCACGCTCTAGGTGCTTGCTTAAGTTCATACACCACTTTCCGTAGCCTGTATACAAGGTCTCCGCCTTCTGTATTGACAAACCCTGGTGGTTGTCCAACATAGACTTTTTCGGCAAGGTATGCATTCAGGAATGCGCTCTTGACGTCCATTTGATAAACAATAAAGATCTTATGGGCGGCAAAGGCTAAAAATATCCTAATGGCTTCTAGTCTGGCAAGAGGGGCAAAAGTTTCATTGTAGTCTATGCCCTCTTCCTGTCTGTAGCCTTGTGCGATTAGACGGGATTTGTTTCTGATAATAAGACCATTTCCATCCTTTTTGTTTCTAAATACCCATTTTGTTCCAATTACTGCTTGATGGGTTGGTCTGAGTACTAGATACCATACATTGTTTCTTCGAAACCATTAAGCTCTTCTTCCATAGTTTTAATCCAGTGAGAATTATCTGGAGCTTCTTTGGTGGAAATAGGCTCGGATTGAGCTAAGAATACAGCGATAGTGCACATGTTAAGTCTTCTAAGTTCAGATAGCAACTTCCATACAGGAAATGGAGATATCTCGGACTCGGGTTCTTCTTGCGCACATAGTACATTTCCTTGTGTACTCTGTATTCTCCTACCGGTAGATACACCAGTATCAATATTTCCTATGATCAACTCCTGCGGGTGATATCTCAACCATCTTCTCTCGGTTCTAATTCGGCGTCCCATACTACATCTTGAGTTGCTGTAGTTTCAGCTTCAGTTTGTGCAGCATTGGCTTCATCTACTTCTATTCTTACAGCTGTGGGGTTGATTTCGAAGTCAACGACAGGCTCTATAGGATTTGTAGGGTTATCAATGGTGAGTTGTTGGTTATTCTGAGTAATATCTTCTACTTCTGTAGGATCATGGTGAGGTTTGTCGAACACTACATGAACTGATTCCTCAACTGTCATCTTCCGTTTATTAAACATCCTCTAAGCTTTGTTGACAGAGGAATATCCAACAAATATCCTTTCATCCGACTTCTCATCAAAGGTTCTAAGTTGATCCTTCCCATTGTTCAAAACATAACACCCGCATCCAAATATGTGAAAATACGAAACTAATGGAGTTTTGTTGTTCCATAACTCGTATGCTATTTTGTTGTGGTTTTTGTTGATGATACATCAGTTTTGTGTATGGCACGCTGTATTGGTGGCTTCACCCCAGAAACGTTGTGGCAACTTGCTTGCGGAAATCATGGTCCTTGTTGCTTCCTTAAGCGTCATGTTCTTTCACTCGGCGATACTGTTTTGTTGAGGTGTGCGGGCAGCTGAGTATTCGTGTTGTATTCCATTTTCTGAACAGTATTACTCTATAAAGTGGTTAGTGAATTCAGTACCTCTGTCGGAACGAATGGACAGGATACTCAACCCTTTCTCATTTTGAAGCTTTTTCAGGTGCTCGGGCAGCTTTGATGTTGTTTCCTTCTTCTTGCTTCGTATGATTCTCCAAGCATACCTGTAATAATCATCAACAATAATGAGATAGTATTTCTTACCTCCCAAACTTACCGGGTCTACAGGATCGTAGAGATCCATGTGTGGCATTTCTAGAACTCTGTGAGTGGAAAGGTAGGATTTGCTCTTCAGGGTGGTCTTGATTTGCTTGCCTTCCTCACAGGGTCCACAAATGCTGTCTTTTTGGAATGACACATTGGGCAAACCTCTGACCATTTCTTATCTAGCGAGCTTGTTGCTCATCTTAAAATGGACGTGAGAGATCCTCTTGTGCCATAACCAGCTTAGATCTGTAGTGCCTTTGGCAACAAACCAAGGAATTGTGGAGCTCGTAGGCATCCAGTCAGCAATATACATATTACCTGATCTGCTTCCTATGAGCACAACTTCTTTGGTTAGGATGTTCTTAACTCTACAGTGATCTATAGAGAATTTCACCGAGAACTGTTTGTCACAGAATTGGCTAATACTAGGTAGATTGTACTGTAAGACTTCAACATAAGCTACATCGGTGACTTTGAATTTTCCCACATGCAGGGTTCCCTTCCCTCTTGTTCTTCCTTTTGATTTATGACCGATGCGCACTTTTGGACCGCAACCTTCTACGAAATCTGACAGCTTACTTTTGTCTCCTGTCATGTGCTGAGAACATCCGCTGTCTAAGTACCAGATGTCCTTCTCTAAGATGTCCTGTAGACAAAGGAATTAAGTAGATTTAGGTCCTCTTTGAATGTTGGGTCCATGGGGGTTAGTGCCTTTAGGTACCTAGATTTTCCTGACAGCAATTGGTTTACTGTAGGTTACTTTAGGTATATTCTTGTTGTATCTACGTGAGGCAGGTACGTAGTCGCTGTAACCATGATAATCATTATGCATGAAAAATTCAGGGTTATTATTATTAATCTAGTACGAGTGCCGTCTTGGAGGTGGGGCCATTTTCTTCGGCCTTACAGCCTGCCTTATGGGTCTCCAATTGGATTCCCAAAGCTGTTGCTGATACTGTGCGGTAACCTGCTTTCGCGATGAATAACGAGGCTCCTGTATCCAATATCTAGGCGCGCTGTATTGTTGGAAGTACTGCTGTGCGGGCCTTTGATATTTGGGTATAGCCTTCTTTTTGAATGGCTGCTGGCACTTTTGATATGCTCGGGGAGCATGCTATTGGTTATGCTTTACAGGTCTGAATGGCTGAGAATTCAGTTGTCTGGAATATGACTGAGGTGGCGGATTGGTAGTCTTTGCTGTTCGTGGTGCAACAGGTGCCTTCACAGGACTCGGGATTTCTTCCGATACAGGAATGGGTTCCACACCCCTGAAAAAAATAGTACTAGTTTTCCCTTTATTAGAACATGAGCTGTATCCTAAGCCATTTTTATCATGAGCATGTTGCCCGGTGCTAAGAATTTCTTCCATCCTTTTAAATGATTTCTCGAAAGATTTCAGGATGGTCTCAATTTCTCCTTCTCGTTTTTCGAGAGTTTTTATTTTATCTTGGAGCAGAATAAAATCATTTGTCTTGCTTTCACTGTGAGATTTAGCCTCATTTAGTTCGTGAGAAAGTTGATGATTGCTCTTCATGAGTTTTTCATTATCAACTTTGCTGTTTTCACAATCAACAGACATATTTTCATAATTTACTTTTAGCAAGTCGTTTTCTTCTCAGCTCTAGGTTAGAAATTTGGAGTTGTATGTTTTCATTTTTCAATATCTCATGGGCCTTTTGAATGTTTTTGAATTCATTCATCACATTTTCAAAGGTATGAGATGCATTTGCAGGAGTAATTGAGATTGAGCTTACCTTATCATCGCTATCTTCATCTTCCGGTATGTCTTTGGTCATGAAGCATATATATGCTTTATCTTCGAATTCATCATGTGACGAGTCACTGTCAGTGACTGCCTGTAGACATTCTTCGGACTTTGTTGGTGCAGGGGAGGCTTCTGATTCGCCAATCAGGGCCTTGAGCTTGTTTTTCCAAGCACATCTTCTTTCATCTTTTTCTTGTTGCTCGGCTTCCGGCAACCTTTGAACTTTAGGATGAGGACATTTATTTGCATAATGTCCTGGTTTCCTGCAATAATAACACAGGTTAGCATCACCAGAGGAAGATTCAGTACTTACCTTGTGAACAGGCTTGGGCCTGTATGGAGTCTTTCCAGACTGTTTGATAAATTTCTTGAATTTATGCATAAGGAGCGCCATTTCATCTTGTGAAAGGATATTGTCGTCACTGTCAGCATTCTTATGGGCAGACTTTGATGTGCTGGGCATGCTATGCCTTTTGTTGGATACAGCGGCTATTGTTTTAGTCCTCGCAGGCGATTCTTCAACTTTCTCTCTCCTGTCAATATCATACTCAAATACCTTGAGGTCAGAAAAGAGGTCAAAATTAGATATGTCATTAAGATTGCATGACACACGCATAGATGTTGTCTTAATGTCCCATCAGACAGATGAAAGATCTGAAAGTT
The DNA here is from genome assembly GCA_033398695.1 of Orobanche coerulescens. Taxonomy (NCBI): domain Eukaryota; kingdom Viridiplantae; phylum Streptophyta; class Magnoliopsida; order Lamiales; family Orobanchaceae; genus Orobanche; species Orobanche coerulescens. The sequence continues at coordinate 60,364,259 of CM065806.1, forward strand.
TTTAAATTATTCTCCTTTTAGGTATAGATTTTGCCCAACGCTTCAAGTTCACCGACAATGCCAGTGAATCTGAGGTCAACTTCCTCAGGAGTTTCATTTGGTTTCATTTCAAAAGATTCGAATTGCTGAGTTAGTTTTGAAATTTTGTTTCTTTTGAGAGCTCAGTACCCTCGCAAATCATCTTGAGTTTTCCCAGATTTCTTTGGCTGTCTTATAGCTCTTTACCTTCGAGAACGTGCCTTTGTCAAGAGTAACAAATGGGGCGTTCTTAGCAACATTGTATAGGTTTGGCGCGTTATCGATCATATGTGGTCCATTGTTCGCGCACTTTCTTGAGCATCTCGGCATGAGCTTGGCCTTCAACCTTTGCGGCCGTATTTACCTTCATGATTTTTATGGGCCCTTCTTGGATGACATAAAGCATCTCTTCATGCATGGCAGAAAGATGAACTTCTATCCTGATTCTCCAGTCATCAAACTCGTTAATAGAGAACATTGGTACCTTATTAATCAGTGAGGTATCTGTGTCTAAGAATAGGAAAGATAAAGAAGTTTTCAAAAATAGAATGATTTTGGGATCTAATTCGGTTAAAAATACGACTGATTCTTTTTAGAATCAATCACTCTGATACCACTTGTTGGCCACTAAGTATACAAAATACTGCTTGGAAAGATTTTAGCAACAAGCTGTATGATTTCAGATTAGAGTGAGTAGCGAAAGACTTGAAACAGTAAGTTGCTGTAAATACGGCAACTGGGCTAATCTCCCGTTTGCTTGGTGCGTACAGGGTTTTTAAAGTATACTTAAACAAATCACAATAATGAAAGCAGTAAATGCAGAAGGTAATTAACACAGTAATTAAAGTGGTTCTAGGTAAACCCCTTTACGTCCGCTGGTCCTCCACGCAGGAGTAAAACGTTTCATTATAAACACTGCGTACACAACTACGTGTCTATAATCAAACCTATCCTCGTATCGTTTACACATATTGATACAAAGACTGTATCTTTCAACCGTTCACACATATTGGTCAAAGATAACTCTTGACTTGCTTCTTCACACACAGTTCCAAAGCTTCATCTTATTCATCCCACAAAGGTCGTAATAACTTCTTTAGTTCACACAGAACTAGGTTTTTACTCGAAGGTAAAAGGTAAAGTAACCAGGTAAGAACAGCAGCTTGACTATGAAGATCTTGAGCTGATGATGGTTGTTCTTGATTGACTGAGTATATTTCTTCTTTTCAGATATGAATGATACTTGAAGAAATATACTTTGCTCTTGTAAGCTTGATCTGATGATATTGAATATTCAGTCAATTGATCGTTCGTGTATTGCTTGTAAGCTTGTATATCTTAGATGATCTGATCTTCAAACTCTGGGTAATATATAGCCTCTGAATAGATCCATTGTAAATATATCCGTTGAGCCCATAGCCTGTCACATTCCAGGACCCCTCCGCCGTAGCATGATATTGTCCGCTCTGGGCGCTCTCCTCTGAGCTGGCCCTCACGGTTTTATTTCTGGGAACCCAACGAGCATCTTCCTAGGAGGTCACCCATCCTGAGATTGCTCCTCGCACCAGCACACTTAACTTCGGAGTTCTCATCACCCCGAAGCCATTTGGCTCCCAAAAGGCCTCATGCTATTAGGTGTCACGGCATGCTCAAATAAGGCACTTCGCCCGCTCTCTGCTAGTCGGTGTGGTATATCACATAGCCCGTTTCAACATGATGATTATCTTGAATAAAACACGATCCGGTTTTTGCTCCTTGATTGAAGATCTGTGTCGGCTGATATTTAAATACTTTATCCCTTCAATATGAAATACTTCTTTTCAAACGGGACTTGACTTTAGCGAATAAGGCGGATTCCATTTCAACAGTCTTCAGTACTGTTGGATAAGTGTTGAAGGACTCAACACATACAGCCTGTATGCTGTATCCAACATAATGTTGTAGGCTATCTTAGTGCTGCTGTATGGAGAGATGCTGTATGAATATTTCAGGACAGCTTCCATACTTGGTATCATACTGACTGATGAGCTACTAGATGTATGATGGCAATTTATACTTTTGTTGTATTCAAGAGGAGGCAATTGACATCTTTTTGTATGATTGACTTCAGGACAACAGTTTGCTGTATGTTGGTACTTTGAGAAGACGTCGATACATGATTGTTTACCCCAACAATTTCAATTGTCTCCTGGACAGCTACGTTGTTTGGCACTTTATCAAAACTTCGATATAGGATTATTTTATCCTAATAGCTTCCAACCTCAAGTATCAATCCAAGATTGGATGACCAAAATCACACTGGAAGAGTCTAAGTATCAAGAACAAGTCGAGAGAGACAATTCTAGGGAGAGAAAATCGGTTTTGGTTCGTGAAGAAATGAAATACGAAACCAAGATATATAATCTGATAATCTCATAACGTACACTACCACCCAAGCTTAACGTACGTAAGGTCCTATTACGTACGTTATGACATCGACTTGACATACGTAAACCTTGTCCAGAGCTCTCTGCCTCATTATACGAAAGGTGCTACGTACGTAATCATTAACCACTAACGTACGTTAACTAGCCACAACCTTAATGTACGTAGATCCCCCTCCATAGTGTATGTAAGCCCCCGTTGACTGCAATAGTGAGATCCAATCAAAGACACCCGGCCCTACCAGCCGAAATTCGACCACGAGGAAGATTTCCCCTGTCTGTACCCCTTTACATACGTAACATGACAACCATAAAATAGATAAGCTTAGAAGCTTAACGTACGTTAAGATATACTCGTAGCATACGTAAGTAGCACAATGACAACACAAAGAAGTTCCAACATGTTCAACCTGAATGAACGAACACGATCAAGCACCTTAACGATCACGAATGATATAATACAACACTTATATAATTCCAAATGAATACGTACAACTCAACTGTGAAACGAAAAAAAAATTACCCCCGGATATTACACTGTGACTTGTGTAATAAATGATTACATGATTTTTACGCTTTTGAAAGTTCAAATATTTATATGGCTATATGGTATGATTGAGTTAAACATTTAGTTTATATGCTACTGAAATTAGTTTATAAGATTAATTAGTTACTATGACTTATTTTTTACTGTAGTTATGAGTGAGAAAGATAATGCTTGGTTGAATCTTCCTAAGTATACCAAATATACAGTAACGGAGTCAAAGTGTTTGGGCCAAATTTGCTATTAGAAATGAAATATTGTGTCCTTGTCGTACATGTGAAAATCATTTGTGGTGGAGTCCAAACAATGTTCATGATCACCTTATCTACAATGGACCTTCTCCGAAGTTTGTACAATGGATTTATGATTCTCGAAATAATATTGATGTCTACATACACCCGTTGATTGAGGAGTTGAAAGGGCTATGTAATGCAGGAGTAAAAACATATGATGCTTTGACTGATCAAACCTTTACGTTCCTATGGACCATTATTGACTTTCTAGGATATACAATGTTGACAGGGTGGAGCACAAAAAGGAAGCTTGCATGTCCTATACGCCACTATGAGACATCAACTACATATTTGAAGCATAGCAAGAAAGTGTGGTATATGAACCATCGGAAATTCATAGACCCCAACCACAAGTGGAGATCGGATAAGAGAAGATTTAATGGCGTTGTTGACGCCGGAACAAGTGCTCCAATGTTACTTAGGAGGGAAATTGAAAGTATGTTGGATGGTTTTGAATACTTTTGGCGATGAGGGGAAAAAGGAAGTGTGAGTTGCGATGTCAACCCTTGGAATAAGAAGTCAATATTTTTTGACTTGTCATATTAGAGAGACAACTTAACTCGACATAACCTTGATGTTATGCATATAGAAAAGAACATTTTTATAGTGTTTTGGGCACTCTATTGAATATTGGTGGTAAGAGGGAAGATCGTCCAATGCTCGGTTAGATTTGCAAGAACTGGTATTAGAAAGGCCCTTCATCCTAGCACCTATGCTGATAAAAAGCACCTTCAATTTAGGGGGCAAACTTTGACATGACGAACAAAGAAAAACAATTATTTTGTTTTATGCTTCAAAAAGCTTAGATGTAGCCGGCCCCAAATCATTTTGGGACTAAGTCTTAGATATTGTTGTTGTTGTTGTTGTGCTTCAAAATGCTAAATTGTCGTACGGTTTTGCTCCCAATATTAGTAAATGCGTGCATGATAGGAAAGTTGTGGGATATGAGTCATGAGGCACATGTAATAATGAAATACTTGCTACAATTTGCCGTTATAGAAATTTTGAAGCCCGAGGTTGCAATATCTTTGATCAGACTGGGTGAATTTTTAAGAGGTATATGTGCCAGAGTTATCGAGTTGGACGAAATAAAGAAGTTGCAGCAAGTATCGAAATATTTTGTCTACGTGAGACGGTATTTACAAATCCATTATTTGACATAATAGTTCACCTATCGGTACATTTGTGCGAGGAAATTGCATATGGTGGACCAGTACACCAAAGATGGATGTATTCAATTGAGCAGTACCTAACTGTATTAAAAAAATATGTTTGCAAGAAGAGTAAACCAGAAGGGTCCATTGCGGAAGGGTACATTGATGAGGAATATTTGACATTCTGTGCCAGATTCCTAAATGAAGGCAAAAATATGTCATTGAATGACTCTGCAACTCCAAATGCAACTCCAATGTAGAAATTGGTGGTATTCTTTTGGTTCAAGGAAAAATAAAAATGGGAAATATATTCACTTGTCTGAAGATATGTGGATCACACTTCACCTATACATTTTATTTAACTACAATGACAAGGATGTGGAAGAGCTACTTCAGTAAGTCCCTATCCTTCTAGCTTAATATTTGTGTATTAAATTGACTAAAATATTTCATGTATTTAAATAAATTGACATACTATACTTGTGTATAATTTTAGGAAACATCATGCATTATTGGACAATAACGCGAAGTCCATATGGTAAAAAAGGGAACGACACATAGAGACAAAATATGTGAGTGGTTCAGGAATGAAATTGGGAAGAAAGCGAACGTTTCTAAGGAAATGGCATCCTTAGCAAAGGATACAAGACAAGCAGCTAAGCATTTTTGCGGGTATGTAGTAAATGGATATAAGTTTCATACGAAGCAGAGAGATCGTAAGTATACCATGAAGAATAGTGGTGTCTTTTTTATAGCATTAACTACTAGTTTCGCAAGTTCAAAAGACTGTAATCCCTCAGTTGGGGATGTTGGTTACTATGGATCAATTGAAGAAATAATAGAAGTTTACTATTGGGGAGCTTTTACTGTTGTTTTGTTTAGGTGTACTGGGTACCAAGACGAGAAGGATTCTTTTGGTTTTACTCGAGTTAACTTTAACCGCGTTTGTCGGAAACATGATTCTTTTGTCATGTTAACACAAGTGAAGCAGGTGTTTTACATTGAAGATCCCGTTGAAAAACATATTAATTATCCTATTAAGAGGCTGTCAACGGAGTTTTATGATACACAAGATGAGGATAATACAATTGAAGATGACAAAAACCGGCAATTTTCACATGACATGATGCTTCGATCTGTAATAGAAGAACAAGATCATGAAGTTAGCTGGTTAAGAGATGATATCCCTTCAACACAGATACCCATTCCATAGAAGAAGCTAAAGAAAACTGATCGTGAATTAGACTTGGTAAATTAATTGTGAAAATTAAATTAGGTGTGCAAAATAGATTTAATTGTGTAAAATTAAATATATGTGTAATTTAGACTTAATGTTTATACTACGTTAATTGTTTCAATTTGACTTCGTAAATTAATTGTGAAAATTAGATTAAGTGTGCAAAATAGATTAATTGTGTAAAACTAATTACATGTATAATTTAGACTTGACGTGTATATTACGTTAATTGTGTCAATTAGATTTGGCAAATTAATTGTGAAAATAGATTAAGTGTGCATAATAGATTTAATTGTTTAAAATTAATTACATGTGAAAATTTGACTTAATGTTTACATTACTTTAATTCTGTCAATGTTTGTTTAGTGATGAGACTTTTTATATGTTTATCTATATGGCCATGCTTCTTAAATCCATTTTAATGATGGGACTTTTGTATACATGATTATTGTTAACAAGTTAGATTAAAAATGTTAATTAGTTAGTGTTTCAGGAGAAAGTAAAAAGTCTGTAAATACGAGTTAATCAATTGTATTCATAACACTGATAGAGTGGCCTTTATATAGGCATTACAATGAGAGTCCTTCCATACATAGGATTCCTAAATAAGGTAAGACATCTAATAGGATCCTACTACCTCTAGAAGGATCTAGAACCTTCCATCTTTATATCTACAATCAGTATTAGATAAGATACATCACGGGAATAATAATTCCCGGAACAGTCCCCCTGTGTCGAGCATTAATACAACAACGGTGCAGAAGATGTTGCCTTCGTAAAAACCTATTCCAAGCCAAAACAAAACCCCATGGGAAAAATAAAGGCTTGATGAGGAAAAGATTGCAACCCACCAACATGTCATGTATACTCCCCCTGATGTATACATAACGACTCCCCCTGATGAGTACCTCAAATCATAGGAGTCAGATGCCAAATTGGCCTCACAACTATGCCAAGAAAAAACCCAGTGGGAAAAATACCTCTTGGTCTAAGTTGAACAAAAGTACAACGCATCATTGTATGGATGTTCTTATAGGTCGCCTCATTAAAAACCTTACAAAGTAAAAACCTAGTGGGAAAACAAACCTTGGTCTAAGGACAAAAAGAGCGCGACACATCCAAAGTGCAGAGTCGCTAAAGACTTATCCAAAAATCAAGTTTTCTAAAGTCTTGACTTCCATGCACTAAATCAGTCATTACTTCTTCGATTCAATAGGTCTCAACGAAACTGTAAGAACTTATTAAAACTAGACACCCATAGCTTTTCATTCACATACAGTACGTAACCTAGATCGACCTGAGCAGATCACAAAGCTCTATCGAAGTTGACTCAGCAAATTATCGAACATATCATGTCCTACTTTGCAACAATAGTCATATGTCACTCAACATGATGGATGTGATCAAATGGTTCGTTTGTTTGGAAAATAGACACAAACCTTTCCAATGGTACCAATTTCACCATTTTTCAATATGTGAGCTGCCCGATAGGTCATATGGGAGATAGACATAGACCAACACATTCTCGGTAGATTCGGGTATCAGTTTTCAAGTATCCTTTTAGCGAGATAGAGCGAACTTCAAGCCTCTTGTCATTCACAGACATTGCGTGAGCGCATCCTAGGCCATCATCACAGTGGCTTTACCGGATTATTACGAATGAGTACATCAAGTCAAACATGAGTACATATTACCGTACTTTTCTCTTAAGACTGCATCATCACTTAAGTGAGCCAAGTCTTATGATGACTTCGACTAACCATCGGGAATCATATAGGCATTACTTTATCGTCTCTTAGGGAAGCCGTCCCTTAGATTGCCTTAAACCGATTGATGAATATGCATCATCAAGTGTCCCCAAGATCTTTTCATTCTTAACTTTGGATTTAGCAGAATCTCTTAGTCTCACAAGAGTACATCAATATAAACCCTTAGTATTACACGCAAAAGCTTCATATCTCTTCCAAATAAAGTATATACTTAATATGCATTCCCGACAATCACTTGTCGACGCACTCCGTGGTCATGAGCCACTTGATTTGAGTTTGATCCACCAGGAGCTCCTTCCATTACTTAACTTAGTTCCCCACTAAGATAAGATTTAACCACAAGCTGCACGTCAGTTTTTGGGAAACTATCTAACTGAAAAGATAGTGGATGCTATAACATTCATTACGATAGCACAACTAAGTTTTGTGTCATCGTATTCGATTCCAATGCGTTCATGAGAAACCTCGCGCCATGAGGTGAGTTTAACTCTTTCTCTCACTCGCTTTAACAAAGTATACAGATAGATCTTATCTATGGCGTGTCGGCACCACTTCAACAAAGGGCTATCACTTTGTTTATACTGGTGTCGCATATATTTCCATTTTAGGCCAAGGCTACAACGTTGTAGATTTTCAACCAAGTATGGTTCGATTAAACTCACATTCTACGTCCTCATGTACCGGATTTATTCATAGAGTACTCTTTATGGATTGGCATTCATTTAGGCGTCCCCCAATGATGACTATAATCCAGAATCACATGAGACGGATGAGTTCATTTGATCATATGCTCAAGTTTCATGTACCAAACTCGCATACATTCTTAGCGATAGTATATATCGAACCAAGTGGCATCCCAATACTCTATGAGATCCACGGCCTAGTAACACTGTCTACCACAATTTGTGGTGTTACCATATCACCATTTATAGGTGACAAACTTCCATGACCAGACACAATCCTTGTAGACATGTTTGCATTATGTATTTAATCTCGTCACTTTAGGGAACCTGGTGAGGCACAGTAGGGACAAACTATGACAATTCCAAGTCGTTCTACTCGAACATGATCATTCGTATCTCCCCCTAACGATGGGAAGACTGGCTCATCAAAGTGACTTACGAGATCGTCTGCCAAGGTAAATTTTAAGTGGACTATGGGTGAAAGCGCATGTCATATTCATCATTTATAACCCATCATAATGTGCTGTGGTAACGCACTTTGGCATATGAACATGTGGACGATAAAGATTTTCATTGTTAACGCAATACAGTTAACAAAATGCATACTGTTACACTTGTAACTAAGCAATTGAATGATGATAGGTATAAGTGAATATGACATGTTGAACGATGCTACATAACCGTAACTATTGGTCTTGAGAATCTAACAAAACCGCCACCATGCACCACCGGGATCGAACATAAAGAAACGATTGAACCGATGATAGGTCGTTGGTTTTATTGAACCTATAGTGCTTTCTTGAAGAGTTCACTCTCTTTACCAGCCCCGAACACCTTAAAATTTCGTGAGCATGTATAAACGGGTGTTTAGAATTCCATAACCATCAACCTTATGGTCAAAAACCGGTCGAAATAATATCGAACTGGTCGTTGGGACGGCTGGTGGTATGTGAAAACTTCATTTAATTTGTTCACCTCCTTCCAAGTCTCCAAATAGTACCAAAATTTGTGAGAAGGTAGCCTTGGATAATAGGAAGTGCTCGTTAAAATTTCACTTTAAGACTTGGTCTAAAAGTGGGTGAACCGACCTTTACAATGACTGGTCCGCAAGTTGGACAACCATAAACTCAGGTTTCATCAACTTATCAATCATTGTCAAAAGGAACCACATAACATATAATGTTATTACTTGAGTACGACCATTTGTGAACACCATCATAGCATCATAAGCCACCCAGACTAATACTTATGATTATCTATGCATAAGGACTCGGTGAAAAAAGAGGACTCCGCACCATGCTTATGCGAGTCGCTGCATTATTCTCTTTAGCATAGGAGGGTGTCATCTCCTAATCATGCCAAATAATAGGCTTAAATCAATGAACATGGCTAAGAAGGATCATTGGGGAGTCTTTGGCGTCATACATGCTTATGAAAGCAAGACGCGGATGACATAAATATCATCAAAGGTCATGAGCCCTGCTCATGACTCCACCAACGTACTTTAGTATCTTTGATCTAATTAGTTTCTTTGTTCAAAGAAAATGATGTCCATGACAATACCGTGGTATATAGATCATCAAACTGTCCAAACTCTGGACTATTTAAAGCCTAAATGTGTCAATGTCCCAATACATCTTCTGGTTACAAAACCGATGCAAGCCGGACCATATTGACTCATGAATATTTTTCCTTTTCACATATCCAAAACAAGTGATGCATAAGCTTTTATTCTCACAAATCACAATGAGATGCTATGAGTGATACACTTTGGCATATATGTCATCGAGTCATAACATGGTTCAATTATTACGGAACATATGTGACTAGAAAACACCATTCGGCGTTCAACAACTTGAGCATTATACCACGCATTGATCGTGATGACCTAGTCATCATAGTCACAATGGATTTATAAACCGAAATCCAAAAATATCGTGTTCCTTGAAAATAGCTTAATACGCACTCAATTTCGCTTGCAAAATTTTACAAACATGAGCATAGCGAACACTATAACAACATAGAGATTTTATACCATATACGATCAAAATGATCCATCATATTGAGTGCATAACATGACAAGGTTATATGCCTAAGGGGCAAAGTTACGGCACAAGCATGGTGTAAAACTACCATGCACACGCTCGACCTTCTTATAAGAGTGCGTATTTTGGGCTTCCCCAAGGAAACTGTTTTTCAACATTTGAAAGATGATATTTTAACGTACAATGCATACCAAAAATTGCATCATATATGACAAGTTCGGACAAAAAGAGGTTGAAAACATGTGTCATAAGACCACATGCAAATTCAATATGGGAACCAAGTTGGTTGGGACAAAGGTTAGCACAATCGCTGGAACTAAAATTCCGCGCAGCTTGATCTTTGTTCACTAAAATAGCGATAACTCCCTTGTTAAGAAGGCTATGGACGAACGGTTAGATGTTCTGGAAACTAGACTTCCGTATCTTTTTATCCATATATTGTGCACCACAAGGATCATTAAACTCATATCACAGTGCATGTTTTAATTGGCTGCTTTAGTATTTCCCAAGTTTAGTGAAAAAACAAGGTTGAGATCATATCCAATGGCATAAATGTCAATGCAAAAACATGGCAATGAGAGCCACAGGTGCGTTTAAATGCAGCAGGGTGCTCAATTTCTTATCTCGACTAATGATCCTTTCGGTAACTCCAACTTGGTAGACTTGCAGAGAAAGTAGGAATGTCGGTATAGCCAAGGCTGTTTAAAAACCACTAATACCGTTTGAACTTTCAAAGCATAAACAAATAACAAGGAGGATGCGCCTAGTCATGATCAAAGTGTAGACAAAATCCACCAAAGTGCATCAAATCAACCAAGTATTTTAATTCTCAATTTGCTAGTATACGTCATAATAGCCATGTTGTATGGATGCAACGCGGTGCATCAATATTAAGCATTTTGAACCATGAGACATAATGAGTATACCATAACCAACTCGTCTTGACCATCCAATAAGATTGACTAAACATAGTCAAATGTATAAGGCACATGCCTTTACAAATACTCGGAAAAGTATTCGGACCTATAGTCATACGAACTATAATCAAGGTCAACGAATTCATGTACTTAACACAATATGCCATTGATTTACATGTTAAAATTCATGAGAATTACTCGTACATTCTTTCGTATATCTTATTGCAAGGAGACGGTGCATGACTACACCCACATGCAATATTTTATTCTAATATGATGAAAGATGGAGTTTTCCAAGTATGGGATTGGGTCAAGACCAACATGGTGGTCGCTCAATTCAACGTGACAAATCCGTCACAAATCGATTTTAACCACGACATATCCGTCGCAATCGATGTTTGTCCCATTTGTACATCACAAATTCGTGACTAATCGTGAACAAGTCATAACTTTACCATTGTCGACAATGTTCATTTTTTTTTCAATTGTTGGTTTAAAATCGACAAAACGGAGACGTCAAATCGCACCCAAAACGTGGTGTATGCAACAACCCTAAATATTGACTTTCACCAATTATCCGTGACTCCCCCAGGACCGTCACACAGTTTACTTCGACATCCGAGAGTGATACCACCTCTCATAGTCTCATCCACCGTAAAGTAGCGTGAGAGATAAAGAACCCAATACCCCAATTCCCCAAAAAAAAATTCTCAAAATAGAGGAATTCTTAAAATCTTACTTGGGTACTCGGTTCCATGATTGTTTTGATCCTTGAACGGGAGCTTCTCTCTATATGAGCAAAATATTTCGTGTGTACTCCATTCTATATTTACTTTAATCATTGAACGGGATAAATATGGCTTTTCTCCATATTTTGCACATCATCATGAGCAATATATTTTCCTATATTCACGTAAAACATAAACATGGTAAGATTCATAAGTGTACAAATCAATGAACAAATGAATCATTAATTAGGAAAAGATGAAGAGTTGAGAAACGACCGGAAAGGGCTACTGGGATCGATAATTGGCCGAAAAAGGACTCAGGCGCGGCGGTGCAGCAGCTCGATATTGGATGAGGCCGGATTTCCAAATTTCCTTATAAAAATCTACTTCTGTTCGGCAGTAGATTCAATAATTAGTATTACTCAGAATCCGATCTCCACCGTTGAATATACAGATATTTGTATTGGGAAGATGCTGCAAAAATTTCACACCGATCCGACGGTTAACGGATCGGAAAACATGATTTTAGTACGACTGTACTATCTAGAAAATTTACGCGCGGAAATTCTTGTTTTTTTTTTTCTTTCGTTGGACGATCCGACGGTGCTTTGATCAGATCGGGTCGGATCAAGTCAGTAACCGGATTAACTCAGCAATTCGGGTCAGCAACTAGGTTTGTCCTTCCGGATCGCCAGTCGGGTTCGGGAGTTGGACGGGCGGGCTGCAATTGGTCTGGGGCTTCACAATGGGAATTAGGATCGGATAAGGTCCGATCTGTTGTGAAGATGGTGATGGGCCGATCTGATTTGGGTCGGGTCGAGCAGGCTGGAATCTTAAATCAAAGCAGGAGACAGGGGTAGGTCTCCAGCGGTGCTTCGCGTAGGGGGAGGTCACAGAGCGGCGGCGTTGCAGATATATCGCGGTGCGGTTGGAGGCGACGTTTAGCGGCGATTTCAGGTTGGAGGTCGGCGGCGTTGCACGGATAAGATAGGGGGGAACGACTGAAACAGGGGTCGGCTGAAGCAGCGGACGATTGCGGTCGGCGACGGCTTCAGGGGGCGGGTTGTGCGACGTCGTATGTCGGGAGAAGAGGGTGGAGGTGCGACGGTCGGTTGAAGAAGGTGATCGGTCGCGGTGGTTCTCGGTGCAGGGGCGGGCGTCGGTCGTGGGGGAGGAGAGGATGACCGGTCGGCGGTCGGGGGGTGGCGGCTACGGTTTTCTGCAGAAAAAAAAAATTTGATTTTTTTTTTGGGGATTTTTTCGGGAGGGATTTTGTTTTTGCTCAGTTGGGAACTACGTGCTGATAACGTGTTTCAGGAGAAAGTAAAAAGACTGTAAATACGAGTCAATCAATTGTATTCATAACACTGACAGAGGGACCTTTATATAGGCATTACAATGAGAGTTCTTCCATACATAGGATTCCTAAATAAGGTAAGACATCTAATAAGATCCTACTACCTCTAGAAGGATCTAGAACCTTCCATCTATGTATCTACAATCAGTATTAGGTAAGACACATCACGGGAATAATAATTCCCGGAACAGTTACTTAATTTTTATGTAACTTGACGATGTTTTTGTATGTTGTTACAGGATGGAGAATGAAAGTCTGACTATCCAATTACAGCACAACGAACACTTCTTAAAGACTAAGTATTCTGGTGGCTTACTCGAGAGTCGAGACACATGGTCTCGACCCTGACTTGTTTTCCTACTCTGTATTGATGGAGTTTGTTAGACCTAAAATACGATGAGATTGGAGGCGTATATGAAAATAAAAGGAAGAACGATGACTCGATATTGGTGACCGATGATCGAAGTCTTGCTGAATATATTACAGGCAAATCCATGGTTCATTTTTACATTGACTAAAATGTTGACAACGGGATACCGATAATGCAGCAAATGCAACCGCATGGAATTGTAAGGCCAAGACCAAGTCCTCTTCAAGTTAAAGAAAACAATGCCGAGAAGCGTAGGTTTGTGACATTAAAGAATATCAATGATGAGAGATCATGGATATTGAAGGATACCAATGACGAGAAAGAACGGAGAATAAGTACAAGGAAGAAACTACAGTTCAACCGTGTTGCTGTGACTCCGCAAGGCATGTAAAAACTTCAAAAGTTGAATCGGAGGAGGAAATCGGAACTGCTGCTGGAAATCTTAAAGGTTTTCACGATTATTGTAAAGTTTTTTTGGAATCTGAATGAAGTAAAAAGAATAGAATAATGCTACACACACATAATTGCACACACAATTGCACACTCCTGCTTTGTAGGGGTTGTACCCTGCTTTATGGGTAGTAGGGGTTGTGTAGGGGTATAACCCCTACTACATAGGGTACAACCCTTATAAAGCAGGGTGTGCAATTGTGTGTGCATTTGTGTGTTTGTGTATCACCTTTGAAAAGAATATGGTGGAGGTCAACGATGTAATGAATATGTAGGGAGAAGGAATCTGAATGTTACGGAAAAATAAAGCAAAACTTGCCGCATTTGGAATTGCAAGTAAGTCAGCTGACATTTGTCAAAAGGACAAAGGCAAAGCCAAGGCAAGAAATGATGATGTAAGTGAAAATGAGCGTGGTTACTTTCCGAGTAAAGATGTTGAAGGGCAAAGTGTTGAGGATAATATTGTTACTTCAAAGGTACGTTTCGTGCTTTATTTTAAACATCAATTCCGCTGGTTATTAACATTAGTATACATATTTGTAGAAAACAAAAAATTTCAGGAGATAGAGACTTGAAATAGGTGCTGGCCTAAGAACTCGTCCGCGAGCTACTATAATTGCATATTCATGTGAAAAGGAAGCACCTGCGGACGCAGCTTCACTTCCTGTAGAGGTATAATAGTTTTTTGAACATTGACATATCTCAAATGATATATCTCCTCACTTTAAATCTGAACAGTCGAAATATAATAAATTTCGTCAATGTGTGAATTATTTCTATTTTAAATATAATTATTTCTTTTAATACAATAAATTTTTATAAATATTTAAATCAACCCCCTATAAAGGTATGCTCTTGACAAATTTAATAATCTTATAAAAATTTTAATAATCTTTTGAAGGGAAATAATGCACAAGTGATTTCTCAAAAAGAGAAGCTAAAAGAGAAGATAAAAAAATGTAAAAGCAGGTCCTTGTTCAATGGCTGCGTACTTGGAGTTACGCGAATGTGAAAAACTGCAAATTCAACTGGAGATTCCGCAGGCAGAGTCTCAAATGCACCATTTACAGTCATAGTTCGGTACTTTTTATGTTGAATAAATTTACTTCGCATTGTATTTTGATTAATGTCACTCGTTAGTTGTAAAACAATCTACTTTAATTGTTATTGATTATAAATCTATTTTACATAATTATCATCTCCACCGGTCATTTTGATAATTTAGCTAGTTATCTTCTCCACTGGACATTTAGCTAATTATTTCTTGCTAACTGAATTTAATAATTTATTGGATAGATACACCTGTTGAAGCTCTAAAAAGAAAGAGGGAAGACCAAACTGGATCATGTTCATAATAGACCGGAGAAAAATAGATCCACTTGAATGATCTATTTCAAGTTGTAAGGCACTTTGTGTCTCTTACTTGTACTAGTTGGCATGAAGTTCATGAAAAAGATCTTTTTTTGGGAGTATGTCAAGGTAAAACAGGTTTTATATTGTGGGAATTTTTTAAAATTTGGTTTATATGTTCTTATTTATGCACTATGTGTAAATTTCTATAGGACAAGTATATCATTCTGAAAGAGGGTAAAAGTGGGTTTTTAAATCAATGAGTGACCAGTTTAGGAGGCACAAAATTCGGATTAAGAGAGATCATTACTATCCTTATGCTACGGATGAGGAGATATTGGAAAAAAGGCCTGGGGAGGTTCCTCTTACAGACTTCAAGATTCTTTTGAAGTATTGGGCTGACGGAAGAGTTCTGGTAATAACATTTAATTCCTTATCAATGCATCCTTTATTCACTATAATACACTCCAATTTTATCACGTTTTTTACAGGATCCTGCCAAAAAATCAGCAGCACAAAGTAAAATAACGAAAAAGCATACAATTGGGCCTACGAGTTTCGCCCAAATTAGTGACGAGCTGGTAACGTTTTATAAATATATATTTGATCTTACTTTATAAATATTAGATAATTCATTAAATTTATGTTAGCAACTTGAAAAAATGACGGTTGATGGTGATGTAGAGCCGGCACCCATATTTGATGATGATATAAATTTAAAGACATGCAAACGGGATGATAAACGCGAGTATAAGTTGCCAGAAGATGTGCTCGAAGCGAATAAGAAAACAATTGTAAGTACTTCTTAGTGCCAATTCTTCGTTAGTGCCCTACATACCTTTTATTGCTTTTTATAGTAAAATATACTCCTAGTCGATTTGTAATGTTTATTTTGTTATTTTTTTGTTGTTCTTTTCCCATATTCAATGCACGTCAGTTACTTGCTACTGTTGGGATTCCGAAAATAAAACGAAATACGCAGCGGAAATAAATACGAATCCCAAACAGGATCGATCAAGTAACGTATATACGAAAAATAAATACGAAGACATACAAAGGTAAAGATTCATATGTAACACCCCGAGATATTCGGAATAATTACAGCGCCGTAAACCCTTTAGATAAGGATTTACAAGGCTAATTTTAAAAGAAGTGTAAAAACAAATACCATCGAACAACTGAAGTTCAAATACAGATTTGACTTAACCGATCAAATAAGTTAACTTATACAACCATATCGAATTGACTTCATTAAAGCAGACGTACTCGAGTACTAAACGAACCAAGAAAACAAATCACAACAACAATAACATCAATCACATCACTGAGCCATTTCATCGTCTCCGTTTGATCGTGGTTGCCTCCCCGCTCCTCGGCTACCTGAACATCAAAACAATGTCCACCCCCGAAGGGGTTAGCAAAACAATGCTAGTACAAGTATCATCATACAATAAATCATTAATGCATCATAAAACATGCAAAACGGACTTCCGCCACCGGAATCCAACGATGCGAATCCTCACGATTTCATCAACACAATACATGGTAATCCAGCGATCCAGCGCCCTCAGCATAGATCCCCATGATGATCCCGTCGGACCAACGCATGGTGGAAAACCCTTCCAGCGATCCGGCCTCAAGATAGATCCCCATGATGATCCCGTTGACCAACGCATGGTGGACGTTCGATCCAGCGCCTCAAGATAGATCCTCATGACCCCTGATCATTTATACCATAATCAATCAATTATGCATACACATATGCATTTCAATATGTTCATCAATACGAACAAACAACAACGAATATCACGAGAATTTCCAGAAATACATATCATATTCAACAATATGAACAAAACCACAAGCATGATAAATCGAACTCGACATATGATACTTGCCTCGAAAATGGCAAGGACGAAACACTTCAATGTTCTCGAGACGCTCGAAGGCCGCCTCCTTCGATCAACGTAACAAGCTCGAACCTTAACAAAAGGAACGATATACAAATCATCTCAAGTCGAACGATGGGCTAACAATTCGATCTACGGCCGAAAAGCTCAAAATAACCAATCTGCTGGGCGCAAGCGCCACGCATCTACGTAACGCGGCGCTAAGACGGATCGTTAGCGACGCTATCGTATAAGACTAGCGGCGCTAGCCACGGTCTGTCACCGATCGGCCGTCTCATAACGTACGCTACGTACGTTTCGGGCGTTAACTGAACCCCGATAGCGCACGTTAACTCACACGTGTTAGCGTGCGCTAATCTTGCATGGCAGAATACTGCAAACCGAAAACTGGGTTGAATGGTGAAGAACTCATGAATTCTACCGTGATAATACAAGTTATCCTCGGGCATATCATGCTAATAAAGTTTGTGGACGTTCCATGATCATGAGGTACAAATATACGGATAATCAATTCAACATCATATCTTTTCTAAGATCTTCAAAAAGTATTCTAAGTTCCGATTATTCCAAGTCCCAAAACATATGATTCTAACGTGTACAACGTAGCAACTGGGTAAAAACCGATCATTGATCATAAATTGATTCGAACATGCTTAGGAGTCCTAATAATAAGACGGTTCAAAGGTTCATTCGATATATAGTGCCGATACGTCAAAAGTATCCTTCTAACATGCGATGACCGATTATAAACAAAATACTAGCTATCCAAACATAATTCACACTTCCTTAGGAACATTAGTAGTTATCGGTGAAGAATCACCTACCTCAAAGTAGTTAAGAACACGGAGGAAAATGAAGCAATCCAACACCGAAGGCTTGAACACCAATCTCCAATGATATACGATCTTCAATCTCGAACTAGGAGGTTGATACGAAGTGTTTTGGATGAAGGGAGTTATGTTCTAAGTGTAAGGGTTAGGGTTATGGGAGAAGAAGAACTGAAATCACAAATAGGATGCTGTCCTATTTATAATAAATGGCTATTAGCGCGCGCTAGACCCTGCTTGTAGCGTGCGCTAACGGCTCACAGTCTAAACTGTACTCGGCACTTAGCGTGCGCTACTCATATACCTGTAGCGTGCGCTAAGGCGTTGACTTGGCTTTTCCCGAAAGCCGTCCAGATTCATTCGACACAATCCGACAAGGGTCCCCCGGCCAGATCTCACCTACCGCACGTCTCAATCAAATTGACCATGCGTAGCGTGCGCTAATGACACTCTGTAGCATGCGCTACAAATCCATCTTAGCGTACGCTACCAGTAGCCTGTAGCGTGCGCTACATGCACAGAATTTCAATCTTTAAATCAGATACACGAAATTATACGCTCGTCAACAAAGGATTATGAAGTACGGAGAATAGTACTCGTACAAAAGTACAATCATTACAAAATCACAAGTTCCAATTACATAACAGAAATCTCGGGTATTACATCCTTCCTCCCTAAAAAGAAGTTTTGTCCCGAAACTTAGAATGAAAACAACTCCGGATATTTAGCCTTCATACCGTCCTCCGTTTCCCAAGTAGCCTCTTCGACTCCATGTCGTGACCATTGTACTTTAACCAAACGTATTGGTTTATTCCTCAATTGTTTGATCCGGCTCTCAAGTATCTTGATTGGTCTCTCTTCGAAGGTGCCATCATTAGCTATCTCGATCTCTTCGAAATCAATGACGTGACTGGGGTCCGGTACATACTTCCGCAGTTGGGATACGTGAAACACATTATGAACATGACTCAGCGATGGCGGTAAGGCCAACCTGTATGCTAAATCCCCAACTCTCTCTAGGATCTCAAATGGTCCGATATATCTTGGACTTAGCTTACCTCTTCTCCCAAAACGGAAAATCCCTCGTGTAGGAGACACCTTCAATAGTACGTGGTCCCTGGCGTCGAACTCTAGAGGGCGACGACGTACATCTGCATAAGACTTCTGTGGACTCTGGGCAGTCAACAGTCTCTCTCGAATCAAGGCTATCTTCTCTTGAGTCTGAATAATCAATTCTGGTTCCGTCCCGATCAAATCCGAAGAATCATCCCAACATAGGGGTGATCGGCATCTTCTCCCGTACAAAGCTTCAAATGGTGCCATCTTAATTGAAGCATGCCAACTATTATTGTAGGTGAATTCAACTAATGGCAAATGAACTTCCCAATCAGTTGACCAATCCAAAGCACAAGCTCTAAGCATGTCTTCTACAGTTTGAATAGTCCTTTCGGACTGACCGTCCGTTTGGGGATGATAAGTCGTACTAAAATTGAGCTCAGTCCCCAAAGCCTTATGAACTGCTTTCCAGAAGTGTGACACGAAACGACCATCTCGATCCGAAATAATGGTCTTCGGCATCCCGTGCAATCTGACTATCTCCGCAATAAATATTCATGCCAATCTCTCGGGTCCCCATGTATCTTTAATTCCCAGGAAATGAGCCGACTTGGTTAGTCGATCAACTACAACCCAAATCATGTTCATTCCCGTTCTAGTCCTTGGCATACTAGTGATGAAATCCATCGAGATATCCTCCCACTTCCATTCAGGGATCGGAAGCGGTTTTAACATTCCGGCAGGTCGTTGATGTTCAATCTTAACCTGCTGACAAGTCAAACACTTCGCAACGTACTCTGCTACGTCCTTCTTCATATTCCCCCACCAGAAGTTCTGCTTTAGATCCTTATACATCTTGCTACTGCCTGGGTGAATAGAATAGGGTGCGCTATGAGCTTCCTTCAAAATTGTCCGTCTCAAATCATCATCACCGGGAATGCAAAGTCGACTCTGAAATCTCAGAACTCCATCGTCTTGTATTACGAATCCTGGGGCTTTTCCTTCTTTTACTTCGTCACATAATCGAAGGATCAGAGAATCGTTCAATTGTTTAGACTTGATGTCCTCGACTAGTGATGAAGTCAGCTCCATCACATAAAGTTGCCCTTGGATTCCTGGTGCCCATATTTCAATCCCCTCGCGGATCAGTTCTCGTTGAATACTGGTTTGGGACGTAAGTGCTTCCAACACTCGAAGAAAAACAGGTTTACGGCTCAAAGCATCAGCTACTACGTTTGCTCTCCCCGGATGATAGAGAATCTCCAAGTCGTAATCCTTGATCAATTCCAGCCACCTTCTCTGCCTCATGTTTAATTCTTTCTGACTGAAGATGTACCTGAGGCTCTTATGATCTGTAAAGATCTGACAATGAGTGCCGTACAAATAATGTCGCCAAATTTTCAAGGCAAAAACCACAGCTGCTAGCTCCAGATCATGAGTCGGGTAATTAATCTCGTATGGTTTCAATTGCCGAGAAGCATAAGCAATCACTTTATCCTTCTGCATTAATACACAACCTGCACTCGATTTGAAGCATCGCTGTATACCATAAATCCGTCAGTTCCCTCTGGCAGCGCTAATATAGGTGCTGTCGTCAGCCTCCTCTTAAGTTCGTCAAAACCAGCCTGGCACTTCTCATTCCACACGAACTTTTGAGTTTTCTGTAACAGCTGGGTGAGCGGACGAGCAATTTTGGAAAATCCCTCTACAAAGCGGCGATAATATCCAGCTAGTCCTAAGAAGCTTCGGACTTCTTTCACGTTCTTAGGAGCTTCCCAATCCAAGATTGCTTCGACTTTCTTCGGGTCCACCTGAACTCCATCGGCTGATATCACATGCCCAAGGAAGGTTACTTCCTTAAGCCCGAACTCGCATTTTGAAAATTTTGCATATAGCTGTTCCTTTCTCAAGGTGCTCAAAACCACACGTAAATGTTCAGCATGTTCCTCTGCGTCTTTCGAATATATCAGGATGTCATCAATGAAGACGACCACAAATTTATCCAAGTATTCCAAGAATACCCGATTCATCAATTGCATGAATACTGCAGGAGCATTGGTAAGTCCAAACGGCATTACTACAAATTCATAATGCCCGTACCGGGATCTGAAAGCAGATTTCGGTATATCCGATTCCTTAATTCTCAACTGGTGGTATCCTGATCGCAAGTCAATCTTCGAGAATACCCTTGCCCCTTGCAGTTGATCAAACAAGTCGTCGATCCGAGGTATAGGATACTTATTCTTGATTGTCATCTTGTTGAGTTCCCTGTAATCAATACACAGTCGGAGGGATCCGTCTTTCTTCCGGACAAAGAGAACGGGCGCTCCCCAAGGAGAAACGCTCGGTTGAATATAACCCTTCTGCAACAATTCCTCCAGTTGTTTCTTGAGTTCATACATCTCGGTTGGCGCCATGCGGTATGGTGCTCTGGAAATAGGAGCTGCTCCAGGCTCTAGTTCGATAGTGAATTCCACTCCCCTCTGCGGAGGTAACCCAGGTAGTTCGTCAGGAAATACATCTGAGAACTCATTCACAACTGAAATAGACGAGAGCTCTACTCCTTCCTCTTTCCTCATGGCATAGCACCAAAGTCCATGACATCCCTGCTTTAGTAATTTCACGGCTTTCATTGCCTTGATCAATTTCCCCGAGCTTCCCGGTCTCCATCCTCGGAATAAGTGTTCAGATCCGTCATCAGCAATGATGGAAATGACTCTCTCTCGGTAATTCAGCACAGCTCCATAACGGTTGAGCCAATCATCTCCGAGAATTAAATCGTCACCGCAGATGTCAACTACAATAAGATTCGATGGCCAATCTCTTCCTTCTATAGATACTGGGAAATCCCTAGCTTCTAGTGTTCCCACAATTTTCTCTCCGCTCGGAAGTCCCACAACATAAGGTTCACAATTATACAAGCACGAGATTTTCAAACGATTAACACAGTTCAAAGATATAAAAGAATGCGTAGCTCCCGAATCGAACAAGACACTAACTGGTTGCAAGAGGATCTGAATCGTACCTGATGCAACAGCTGTGTTCTGATCACCAGATTTCCTCATTTCGTACAGGCGTGGAGGAACGGACCCAGCACTGGATGCCTCTCTCTTCCCAGCGTTCTGCTGCTGAAATCCACTTTGCTGCGTCTGGTTCACACTCGTCTCCTTCGGGACTGGAGCTGGAGTGCGAGTACCAAAAGATCGGGTTGCATTCCCACAAAATGTTGCGCGATGTCCTTCCTGTCCACACTCGAAACAGGTCACGGCAGGCGCGAAACAATCACGTCGAACATGTCCCGTCTTGCCACAGTTGTAACACTTCTTTCCTGTGTCAGAAACAGTCGGTGCTGCCCGAAACTTCTTTCCTCCTCGAGAAGGATGCGGAGGTCTCCTGGTTGAGTGAAAAGAGGACTGACCCCGGCGGGGCCCGCCATTCTTATTTTCTGTGAAGTTGCCAGACACCTTCTGTTTCTTTGCTTCCGTCGATTTCTCTACTGTTGCTTCCTTCATATCATAGGCCAACGCCTTGTCCTGATACTGCCTCAAGGTGGTACAATCAAATCCGGACATATATTGCTGAATTTCCGGCCTCATTCGCATGTCAAAATGGAAAATCCTTTCCGCCTCGGTCCTGACCAGGTGGCGCACATAAGTCAGCTGGTGATTAAAAGTCTTAATCACGTCCGTCACAGTTGCTTCTGAATTTTGTGGTGAGAAAAACTCTCGAACTCGGGCCTCTCTAACTGGGCGAGGACAATACTGTGCCTCCATCATCAATTTGAATTCTGTCCAGTCAACATTATGCTCCTCCGGTCGAATGGCCTCCCACCAGTCGAAAGCCTCCCCGGTCAAAAGATACTGGGCGACCGGAACCTTCCTATCGTTGGGACAGTTAATCCCTGCAAAGATCTTTTCTAGTTCCTTTAGCCAATGATCCCATGAAAGCGTTTCCGCGGAACCGTCAAATTTCGGAGGATGCAATTTGACCACCTCGGTAAGCCATTTATCTCCCCGATTATCCGCGTTATGCTGCTGTCCCATCGCCGTCTGCATGCGATCCACAACTTGAGCAAACTGGTTTATCTGGGCAACCACTGTGAAGCACTCTGCACGTTAGGGTCTGCATTATTATTTGCCGATCCCTGCTGTCCCCCGGAATGTGAATCCGTTTGACTAGCGGCTATCTCTGGAGTAGATACCGACTCTTCTTGCCTCGCATTACCACGTCCGCGTCCACGACCTCCTCTCAACATACTGTAAACATAAATACTCAATATCCAGGACAAACTTTCTCGAAGTACATCCATTAATGTTTACAAGATGTGAATTAAATAAAACAGTAGTATTCGAGATTAGGAAACTTACAACCACGGTCCACACGACGATGCTGGCTCAGCAGTGATGTTACGAACGACCAATAATCAATAACGTAAACAGACCCAACTAACCCGACTGCCAAGATATCCATAAATCTTAGCTCCGATACCATATTCTGTAACACCCCGAGATATTCGGAATAATTACAGCGCCGTAAACCCTTTAGATAAGGATTTACAAGGCTAATTTTAAAAGAAGTGTAAAAACAAATACCATCGAACAACTGAAGTTCAAATACAGATTTGATTTAACCGATCAAATAAGTTAACCTATACAACCATATCGAATTGACTTCATTAAAGTAGACGTACTCGAGTACTAAACGAACCAAGAAAACAAATCACAACAACAATAACATCAATCACATCACTGAGCCATTTCATCGTCATGTCGGTACTGTGGTTGCCTCCCCGCTCCTCGGCTACCTGAACATCAAAACAATGTCCACCCCCGAAGGGGTTAGCAAAACAATGCTAGTACAAGTATCATCATACAATAAATCATTAATGCATCATAAAACATGCAAAACGGACTTCCGCCACCGGAATCCAACGATGCGAATCCTCACGATTTCATCAACACAATACATGGTAATCCAGCGATCCAGCGCCCTCAGCATAGATCCCCATGATGATCCCGTCGGACCAACGCATGGTGGAAAACCCGTCCAGCGATCCAGCGCCCTCAGCATAGATCCCCATGATGATCCCGTCGGACCAACGCATGGTGGACGTTCGATCCAGCGCCCTCAGCATAGATCCTCATGACCCCATCGGATCATTTATACCATAATCAATCAATTATGCATACACATATACATTTCAATATGTTCATCAATACGAACAAACAACAACGAATATCACGAGAATTTCCAGAAATACATATCATATTCAACAATATGAACAAAACCACAAGCATGATAAATCGAACTCGACATATGATACTTGCCTCGAAAATGGCAAGGACGAAACACTTCAATGTTCTCGACACGCTCGAAGGCCGCCTCCTTCGATCAACGTAACAAGCTCGAACCTTAACAAAAGGAATGATATACAAATCATCTCAAGTCGAACGATGGGCTAACAATTCGGTCTACGGCCGAAAAGCTCAAAATAACCAATCGCTCGATCGCTTAGCGCGCGTACGCATTTCTACGTAACGCGGCGCTAAGACGGACGTTAGCGACGCTATCGTATAATACTAGCGTGCGCTAGCCACGGTCGATCGACTGGCTGGTCTCATAACGCACGCTACGACGCCGGCGTTAATCGAACCCCGATAGCGCACGTTAACTCACACGTGTTAGCGTGCGCTAATCTTGCATGGCGTAATCGCAAACCGAAATCGGGTTGAATGGTGAAGAACTCATGAATTCTACCGTGATAATACAAGTTATCCTCGGGCATATCATGCTAATAAAGTTTGTGGACGTTCCATGATCATGAGGTACAAATATACGGATAATCAACTCAACATCATATCTTTTCTAAGATCTTCAAAAAGTATTCTAAGTTCTGATTATTCCAAGTCCCAAAACATATGATTCTAACGTGTACAACGTAGCAACTGGGTAAAAACCGATCACTGATCATAAATTGATTCGAACATGCTTAGGAGTCCTAATAATAAGACGGTTCAAAGGTTCATTCGATATATAGTGCCGATACGTCAAAAGTATCCTTCTAACATGCGATGACCGATTATAAACGAAATACTACCTATCCAAACATAATTCACACTTCCTTAGGAACATTACTAGTTATCGGTGAAGAATCACCTACCTCAAAGTAGTTAAGAACACGGAGGAAAATGAAGCAATCCAACACCGAAGGCTTGAACACCAATCTCCAATGATATACGATCTTCAATCTCGAACTAGGAGGTTGATACAAAGTGTTTTGGATGAAGGGAGTTATGTTCTAAGTGTAAGGGTTCGGGTTATGGGAGGAGAAGAACTGAAATCACGAATAGGATGTTGTCCTATTTATAATAAATGGCTATTAGCGCGCGCTAGACCCTGCTTGTAGCGTGCGCTAACGGCTCACAGTCTAAACTGTACTCGGCACTTAGCGTGCGCTACTCATATACCTGTAGCGTGCGCTAAGGCGTTGACTTGGCTTTTCCCGAAAGCCGTCCAGATTCATTCGACACAATCCGACAAGGGTCCCCCGGCCAGATCTCACCTACCGCACGTCTCAATCAAATTGACCATGCGTAGCGTGCGCTAATGACACTCTGTAGCGTGCGCTACGAATCCATCTTAGCGTACGCTACCAGTAGCCTGTAGCGTGCGCTACATGCACAGAATTTCAATCTTTAAATCAGATACACGAAATTATACGCTCGTCAACAAAGGATTATGAAGTACGGAGAATAGTACTCGTACAAAAGTACAATCATTACAAAATCACAAGTTCCAATTACATAACAGAAATCTCGGGTATTACATCATACCCTTGAAGCCTTTGAAATAAATCTTCGTAAAGTGTAGACGATGATCACGATCCCGTCCCGAACATGAAATCCCTTCGTTCCAAGCACCGAAAATTCGAAGCCTCTACTTCACACGCGTCGGAAGTTGCCCGGAAAAATCTACAACACTCCGTTCTATGAAGAACACGGCTAGGAAGTATTTTAGGAATTTTTTCTCTCTTAATTTTTCTTACTTCTTTTCACCTCAAAGATGAACAAAATGAAGAAGAAAAATTTTTCTCTCTCCTCACTCAAAGAACTCACGGCTGGCAGCTTACTCTAATGAATGAGTATGTGTTTTTTGTAGTTATCACATCTCATCATATATAATATAATGATATATATATATTATAAAGGAATAATTATTCCTTTACAACTATCATTCACAATTATGTGGGAATCTCAACTCTAAGTGAGTTCCCACACACATGCAAGATCA
Source organism: Orobanche coerulescens (assembly GCA_033398695.1). Lineage (NCBI taxonomy): Eukaryota > Viridiplantae > Streptophyta > Magnoliopsida > Lamiales > Orobanchaceae > Orobanche > Orobanche coerulescens. The sequence continues at coordinate 60,390,677 of CM065806.1, forward strand.
TGCCATGCCATGAGGAGTGGGTGGCCACAAGGAAGTTTCTAGAAAACGAGCCGAGCCACTCGGCTCGTGTACGGACGTTCACAAACGACTCGTTAAATACACTCCTTTTAATCATCAATGTATTTATATTAATTAATTAATCTAATTAATTAATTATATCAAATACAAATATATATTTCTCTAAGAAATATAATTTATGAATTAAATTAATTACCCGGTAACTTAATTTAAATTCATAAGATCGATATTTGATTTATCCAATAAATCATAATTAGATATCCAATATCTAATATTAATAGAGAGATAATAAATTCACATTTACCCGTCAACGCTCCTGATGCGCGACTCCGTAGGTCCGTCTCAGCCGGCATTGGGAGGAACCAATGAGTGCGGGCAGCACTTAGCCAGCCTAGCGGGCCGCACTGTAAACCCCGACTGAGAACGAATGAAGGGATCATTCTAGAACCATTATGTCGTGAATACTATATACGTGTAGACCCTTCATCAGATGTCCCGGTCAAGTCTTCGGGTCACGGTAAAGTCAAACCCTACTGTTGACTAAACTCTATACATGTGTTAATGCAAATCAAGACCGACTGATTAATAGTGTATCTAATACGACTATATCAGAATGCTTTGGCCAAAGACTTATGATCTTTATTTGCCATTAACCGTATAGGACATTCGCCTGCTCACTAAGAGGAGATAGAATCTTTTCTTGGCGTACAGTAAAGACTGCTACCTGCCCGTATAGTCCGCACTTCGAGGTTGACTCAGCAATTAAGCAAATGAGTCTAACTACTCTAATGACAAACTAAACGTCACATGCACATCTTCTACTGAACCCTCAAGTCAAAGGTCCACGTATACTATCACAACCTTTCGATTCGTCATCGACTCTCCGAGAGTGAATACCGTGTGACTGAATCGAGTATGAGTCGAGTTCGAGTATACTGGTCCCACCAATATACTTATAACTATGCTATCAAGACATGCACATGTCCTAGCATTAGTTATACAAATCTTATTAAAAACTTAATGCCCATTTAAGTTTATTGACTTGCGAACGATTTACGTAAATAAACTTTAAACACTTCCAGTGCATTTTCTCTTATCCCATAATGAGAATGGAATGTTCAGTTTATTTACATGGACTTCACTTCAATGTTTACCAAGTCAAGAATGCAATTGAAATACAATAAACAGTGAATGAATCGAATTGCCCTTTTTTTTATTATTTATTCCATAATTACAAGTACAATGCCCCGACTCTCTCATCCCCTGCGTGGCATTCGAGGGCATATTCCTAACAATCTCCTACTTGCACTAAATGCCAAACATCATGATATCCAATACCCATGTTCTTCAGATGTCTTTCCAAGACAGCCTGAGATAATGGCTTAGTCAGCGGGTCAGAGACATTGTCTTCTGAGTCTACTCTTTCCAATGAAACATATCCTTTTTCCACCATCTCTCAAACGATGTGGTACTTTCTCTATATATGCTTGGTGTTGTGGTGAGCCCTCGGCTCCTTGGCTTGGGCGACAGCTCCATCATTATCACAGAATAGTGATATAGGCAACTCCGCGTTAGGCACCACTTGAAGTTCTTGTATAAACTTCTGCATCCAAAATGCTTCTTTGCTAGCCTCTGAGGCAGCTTGATACTCTGCTTGGCAGGTGGAATCTGCAGTAGTGGTTTGCTTGGAGCTTCTCCAAGATACTGCTCCTCCATTGAGAGTAAACAAATACCCAGATGTCGACTTAGAGTCGTCATTGTCTCCTTGAAAATCAGAATCGGTGAATCCAATCACCTTCAGTTCTCCACCACCATAAGTAAGAACTAAATCTCTAGTTCTTCTTAAGTACTTAAGAATTTTCTTTACGGCAGTCCAATGTTCCCTTCCCGGGTTTGCTTGAAATCGACTTACCATACTCACAGCGTAGGCTAAGTCTGGTCTCGTACACAACATAGCGTACATGAGGCTACCCACTGCCGAGGCATAGGGTACCTTACTCATCTCTCTCTTGTCTTCCTCACTTTGAGGACACATTTTCGTGATGAGATGAATTCCATGTCGCATGGGAAGGAACCCTCTTTTAGATTCATCCATCTTGAATCTTCTCAGGATTTTATCGATATAAAGGGCTTGGGAAAGTCCTATCATTCTTCGTGGTCTATCTCTGTAAAGACGGATCCCTAGAATATAGGAAGCTTCTCCCAAGTCTTTCATGGAGAACGTTTTAGAAAGCCAAGCTTTCACGGTCTTTGAGCATTGCTATGTTATTTCCTATAAGTAGAATATCATCTACATATAGTACTAAAAACACAATGTTGCTCCCACTGACCTTTTTGTAAACACACGGTTCCTCATCATTTCGTACGAAGTCAAAGTCCTTGACTGCTTCGTCAAATCGAAGGTTCCAACTCCGAGAAGCTTGCTTCAGACCATAAATGGCTCGTTGTAGCTTACACACTTTATGAATATTATCTTTGGACACAAAACCCTTAGGCTGTTCCATATAGATTTCCTCCTCGAGGTATCCATTTAGAAAAGCCGTTTTGACGTCCATTTGCCATATTTCATAATCATAATAGGCAGCAATGGCAAGCATCATGCGAATCGACTTTATCATAGCTACGGGCGAGAAGGTATCATGATAATCGATTCCTTCCCTTTGGGTATAACCCTTTGCCACAAGCCTGGCCTTATAGGCATCAACCTTGCCATCCCCATCTGTCTTTCTCTTATAGATCCATTTATTTCCAATAGTCCTCATGCCAGTTGGAAGATCTACTAGAGTCCAGACCTGATTGGTATGCATCGAGTCTATCTCAGCTTTCATTGCTTCTTGCCATTTATCGGAGTCTACATCCACTATCGCTTGGTCATAGGTGACAGGGTCGTTTTCACTGCTATCAGGTGTGTCGTGGAGACCCAGTTCCTCGACATGTGTATAGCCATACCTCTCAGGTAAGTGAGATACCCTATCAGACCTTCGAAGTGGAGGCTGTGTTACAATAGGTTCGGTTCTTGATCCCTGATCAGATGTCTCCTTAGGAATTTCATTATGCTCTTCCAAAGAGATATTTCTACCTGAGCCACCTTCCTGAATGAATTCATCCTCAAGAAAGTGCGCTTGTAATGCCACAACGACCCTATGGTCTTCTGGCATGTAGAATAGATAACCCATCGAGTCCTCTGGGTATCCTATGAAACGTCCTTTTATGGACCTCGCTTCCAATTTGTCCACCTTAGCCTTTTTGACATAGGCTGGACATCCCCAGATCCTTATGTGATTAAGGCTTGGTTTCTTACCCTTCCACATCTCATGCGGAGTGATAGGAACAGATTTGGAAGGACATCTATTTAGGATATAGGCAGCGGTTAGTAAGGTAAATAGGTAAATCAGTGTAATTTAACATGGAGCGAACCATGTCCAACAAAGTCCGATTTCTCCTTTCTGAAACACCATTTAACTGTGGGGTTCCTGGAGGCGTGAATTGTGAAACTATTCCATGTTCCTTGAGGAACTCATCAAACTCAGTGCTCATATATTCGCCACCTCGGTCCGACCGAAGTGCTTTGATATGACATCCAGTTTGTTTTTCAACTAGGGCCTTAAATTCTTTGAATTTAGCAAAGGCTTCAGATTTATGTTTCATTAAGTACACAATCCCATACCTAGTATGATCATCTGTGAACGTTATGAAATATTGATATCCGTCTCGGGCTACTTCTAAAGCACCACAAACATCGGTATGCACCAATCCAAGTTTATCGGCGGCCCTTTCAAAAGTCCTGTGAAGGGGAACTTAGTCATTTTGCCTCTAAGGCAAGATTCACAAGTTGGATAGGGTTCTACACCCAATGGACTTAAAAGTCCATCTTTCTCCATTTTCCGAACCTTGGTCGACCAACATGACCAAGTCTAAGGTGCCATTTAAGAGCTTGATTAGTATCTTGCCTACCACGTTTCCTAGTTATAGTGTTCCTTTCTTGTTTTATTTTGCATGTTCGGATGATATAAACCATTCAACAATGTATTGTTCCAACCAATTTATTTCGAAAATAAATTTTACAACGCCATTGCCAATGAAGAAACAAAATCCTTTCGGTCCAAGACTGGAATGGATACAATGTTTTTATGCCCCTTGGGCAAAACAAGTACTTCATCTAATGTCAAAATAAAACCGATTCTAAACCCGAAGGATTGATCCAATATCGGTTGCCTCGACACTTTGTCCGCTTCCAACGGTGATCATTATTTCCCGACTTCAAGTTTTCTACTTCGTTCCGGATCGTGATTCATAGTACAAATGTGAGAAGTGGCACTGAATCGAGAATCCATGAAGCGTAATATACGAGCGGAACAATTAGTTTCAAAAACAAAAAGTTCCGTGCACTGATGCGCCATTAATCTTGGGACAAGTCCTTCGCAAAGTGCCCACTCACCGCATTCAAGGCATTTGTCCGTAGGTTTTGGACCGCCTACCTTTTGAACCTTTCGGGCCTTGCCCTTTCCTTTTGCACCCCTTTCTTGGGTTTGTCTTGCTCGTAGGTCTTTTTCTTCTTGTTCTTGGACCTCTTAGGCCCGGAAGAAATCACAAGAGCAAACCTCTCTCGGTTTAGTCTTCATGTTAGGCTGCCGTCACCGGTTATTCATTAGCCCGGCTAATGTGCATGTAATTTCATTACGGTTGAAATTCATTACAAGCTGCGTGAAAGAGTCAGGTAGAGATTGAAGGATGAGATCAATTTGAAGGGATAAATCCATATTAAAGTTGAGCACCTCGAGCCTCTCAATCATAGAGATCATCTTGAGGACGTGGTCTCCCACTTTCTCTCCTTCTTTCATCCTAGCACTGAACAACTGCTTTGATATCTCATATCTAGCAGTCCTATTGTGCTCTCCATAAAGTTCGGTCAAGTGTGCGAGAATCTGCCTGTGAAGTCATTTTCTCGTGCGCTCTGCTGACTCATTAGTCATTGAGCCCATCATAAAACCACGGACTAGCACATCATCCTTGACCCATTTTTCATAGACGTCAATGTCTTCCCGATTACCCCTAGTCCGGATTGGAGTCGGTGGAATGTCCGCCTCCAAGACGTATCCCGAGACTCCATCCGAGTACAATCATCGATTCCGCAACCACCAACAAAGTTAGGGCCGCTTAGGAGATTCTTTTCAAGTAGTATTGCAAGTGGGTTTTAGCCATTTTAGAGAGATTCAATTTCGTTTTCGCAAAGATTTAGACAAGATTAAATTAGTGACTTGTTTAATTATGACCGAGTATAGAACTTAAGGGCTTGTATAATTCTTGTCTCGGCTCCCACTCATTAAATCGCAATTATACACTCCCATGTTATAATCCGAAATCATGGTTAGATCGACTTCTTAGTGGTGATCAAGTTCTTTACAAATTTTAACAGACGCAACCTATCAGGTTTCTTGCCAATTAATTTCTGTAAAGTGGTGTCTAACACCAACCCGTCTAACGGATGATTTGATCTTCTTTTACCCCTAGTCTTCATGCCCTCAACCTATCAGGTTTCTTGGCAATCCAGACTATCTAAGTTGTTGACCATCAACGTCTATCAGTTTGACTATTGAATCTCACCCGGCAACCTATCAGGTTTCTAGGGGCGAAATTTATCACCAACCGAAGGCATCTAATGCACTCAAGAATTTTTTAACCTCTACCAAATGTACTACCCCGATAACTCGGAAGCATAGCACACCAGCTCGGGTATCAATTTTCTACGAGTTTGATGGAGGGTAGGAAACCTCGTAACCTTTTTCAAACTTAGTCTGTTTGTTGTCGGGAGAATTTCGCGATTAATGTTACACTTTGCACATTAATTCATTTATACGCGTGTTTGTTTGTCAATAATTCAAAATGAAAATGTAGAAAATAGTAACCTAGTTACTACCAACATATAGCTCATGGACCTAATTCCTAAGTACTGGGCCAAGCGAATGACCCAATAAATAAAAAAAATACAGTCTTCGATTCTTTGTCTTCTCGGTCGGTTGTCTTCGGTCTTCGTCATACCCAAAATAATACTTACATCATTGAAAAAATGCATCCTATACAAATTTTCTAGTAAAAATAAATAGGCTCAAAAAGGCCTTTACAACCCAATCGAATCGAACAAATCAAAAACTAAGTCCACGAGCTATATCACCATCACATAAGGATTTCATACAACATGTAATGGCAACGAAATTAAACAATTAATTTTAATATAAATTAATCTAATTAATCTATAAAATTAATCTATTCAGTTTCTACTATATTAATCCAATTAATATAAAGTGGCATTAAAATTAAATAATCAATTAATATATTAATCCAATCAATATAAAATTAATCTATTCAATTTTAATGGTATTAATCAAATTAATACTAATAATTATCATTTTAATTCGTTCGAAGTAATCCGGCCAAAAATAATATTCTCGTTTAATTTATTTCCCTTAACTCAAAAATATTCCAAATATTAATTTAGTCAAATTAAAATCCAATTTAAATTTTGGGAAATAATTACAACGAATTATGCACTTAAAACGGAGTCGGACAATCCGATTTTAGGCCCACCATGCCCGATTCAAAATCGGGCCAAAAACCCGAGGGTCAGCCGAGCCAGGTCGGTGGCCGATCATTCTCGGCCGTGGCGAGACATGGCCGATCATGGCCGATCATGATCGGCAACACGGGAAGGCAGCCCATGCGATCGCCGCCAAGACTCGCCGACAGCCCCGTTTCTTCGTTTTTCGGCCCGTTTCAAAAAACATGATGCTACAACGAACAATTTAAAATCTACGATTATTCCAAACATGATTCTAAATCATAATCATCATCCAAAAGCATTCAAAATGCACAAATAATCGTATATACGGTATCATTGACCTCTCTCCGATACCACTGTTGGGATTCCGAAAATAAAACGGAATACGCAGCGGAAATAAATACAAATCCCAAACAGGATCGATCAAGTAACGTATATACGAAAAATAAATACGAAGACATACAAAGGTAAAGATTCATACCCTTGAAGCCTTTGAAATAAATCTTCGTAAAGTGTAGACGATGATCACGATCCCGTCCCGAACACGAAAACCCTTCGTTCCAAGCACCGAAAATTCGAAGCCTCTACTTCACACGCGTTGGAAGTTGCCCGGAAAAATCTACAACACTCCGTTCTATGAAGAACACGGCTAGGAAGTATTTTAGGAATTTTTTCTCTCTTAATTTTTCTTACTTCTTTTCACCTCAAAGATGAACAAAATGAAGAAGAAAATTTTTTCTCTCTCCTCACTCAAAGAACTCACGGCTGGCAGCTTACTCTAATGAATGAGTATGTGTTTTTTGTAGTTATCACATCTCATCATATATAATGTAATGATATATATATTATAAAGGAATAATTATTCCTTTACAACTATCATTCACAATTATGTGGGAATCTCAACTCTAAGTGAGTTCCCACACACATGCAAGATCATGCCATGCCATGAGGAGTGGGTGGCCACAAGGAATTTTCCTAGAAAACGAGCCGAGCCACTCGGCTCGTGTACCGGACGTTCGTCAAACGACTCCGTTAAATACACTCCTTTTAATCATCAATGTATTTATATTAATTAATTAATCTAATTAATTAATTATATCAAATACAAATATATATTTCTCTAAAAAATATAATTTATGAATTAAATTAATTACCCAGTAACTTAATTTAAATTCATAAGACCGATATTTGATTTATCCAATAAATCATAATTAGATATCCAATATCTAATATTAATAGAGAGATAATAAATTCACATTTATCCGTCAACGCTCCTGATGCGCGACTCCGTAGGTCCGTCTCAGCCGGCATTGGGAGGAACCAATGAGTGCGGGCAAATAGCCAGCCAAGCGGGCCGCAAAGTAAACCCTTAATGAGAACGAATGAAGGGATCATTACAGAACCATTATGTCGTGAATACTATATACGTATAGACCCTTCATCAGATGTCCCGGTCAAGTCTTCGGGTCACGGTAAAGTCAAACCCTACTGTTGACTAAACTCTATACATGTGTTAATGCAAATCAAGACCGACTGATTAATAGTGTATCTAATACGACTATATCAGAATGCTTTGGCCAAAGACTTATGATCTTTATTTGCCATTAACCGTATAGGACATTCGCCTGCTCACTAACAGGAGATAGAATCCTTTCTTGGCGTACAGTAAAGACTGCTACCTGCCCGTATAGTCCGCACTTCGAGGTCGACTCAGCAATTAAGCAAATGAGTCTAACTACTCTAATGACAAACTAAACGTCACAGGCACATCTTCTACTGAACCCTCAAGTCAAAGGTCCACGTATACTATCACAACCTTTCGATTCGTCATCGACTCTCCGAGAGTGAATACCGTGTGACTGAATCGAGTATGAGTCGAGTTCGAGTATACTGGTCCCACCAATATACATATAACTATGCTATCAAGACATGCACATGTCCTAGCATTAGTTATACAAATCTTATTAAAAACTTAATGCCCATTTAAGTTTATTGACTTGCGAACGATTTACGTAAATAAACTTTAAACACTTCCAGTGCATTTTCTCTTATCCCATAATGAGAATGGAATGTTCAGTTTATTTACATGGACTTCACTTCAATGTTTACCAAGTCAAGAATGCAATTGAAATACAAAAAACAGTGAATGAATCGAATTGCCCTTTTTTTTATTATTTATTCCATAATTACAAGTACAATGCCCCAACTCTCTCATCCCCTGAGTGGCATTCGAGGGCATATTCCTAACAGCTACTTGCTGGATTAGCTTGTTACAAGATTTGGATAGAACAATATTCATATGTTAGGTCAGGAATAATATTTGTTTTAATCGACTTAATAGGAAAATAATCGACTTATTGCAGATCTATATCATGCGATTGTTAGCAAGTCTTTTAGATCATCTGAATTTTTTAGTAAAAAGAAAGCAGACTTTAAATTAGTTTTACTCGAAATTTGATTATTAAAAACTGGATTTTGATATTTGCCTAATAAAATGTAAAGATTCAAAATGGTTTTTGCCATATATTTACTGTTTGAATATGATGCTATGTTTTTTTACAGTCTGATATTGAAAAATCTCTACAAACTGAATGTGTTGATGCTGCTAATAAATTCGTTCATGATGGCACTGAACACAACTGATCTTGTCTAATTGAGAGGTTCATTCAGAACAAACAATCAAAGTCAAAGTCTTCGCAACATCATGTACATTGTCCGTTCCAGATCAGTACGTGTCAGACTTAACGGCAAAGATACAGTTCAGCCAGAGATGGATGAGAAACTTGACCAAAAAATTTGAGAGATGATGAAAAAATTGGCCGACAAAAATCCAAAATTATAGATAGATATTGGTGACTCAGAACAATCAACTGAAGTGTCCAATGATGATGACAATGTCACCCCATGATTGATCATATGGATTTTACTATTTGTTAAGTGAATTTTATTAGTATTTTGGTTATCTTTCGGATTGTGATGTTATTAATGATGAACAGTCAAATCCTTTTCCTCGCTCAAGAGATCCCATCTCTTGTAGTGACAACATCATACAAAAGAGAATCAACCCCTTAATATGTTGGACTGCCTGGGTCCTTCCCTCTTGTTAAGGAGTCTAGTAAAGTTGTCTTTTCTTTTCTTATTTGTTGCATTCTTCTAGAATTTCTTATCGTACTCGCGAGATATTGAATAAGCGGAATATCTATTCCCTATGATTTACTGAGTCGGTAGACTGACTTCAGGAACGAATTAGCTTGGCTTATATTCCTACTTATGTAATTTCCATTACTGTTGCTTAAGTAAAATCTATTCTTACTGGTCTATATACAATCCAATAAAATGGAAGTAAGGGCGGTGTCGGTCTGGGTTGGGTGCTTGTGGTAGTACTTAAGTTAGCTTTTGGATGGTATTTATGTTAGCTTTTGGGTGGTTTGTTCAGTTGAACAATGATATTGTCATGGTTTATTGTGATGACTTTGTTTATGTGATGGCTTTGTTTACATTTACAGTTTATTTATTGCCCTTTTAGCTTAGAAAGTGCTAGTAAACAGGTGCGTAAATATGTTGCCAAGAAATCATAAGTGTTCAAAAGATAGGGTTACAATAATAGAAAGGGTGTTGCTGAAAAAACAAAGTGTTTCATAATATGGTATAGCAGTAGGGATTAGTGGTGTAGCCATATGGTTTATTATGACACTTTTTGAGGTGTTACAATAGATGTATTGTTGTTGCCATATGTCTATAGCAACACTTTTATGGGTGTTTGGTACAAAGGTAAAAGTGTTGGCATTGGGGGTCTATAGTGTAATACCCAAGATTTCTGATGTGTAATTGAACCTTGTGATATTGTATTTGTTGCATTTTGATCTGAGTATTATTCTCCGTATTTCATGATCCGGTGTTGTTAAGCACATGATTGCATGAATATGTTATAAGTGGTGATTTTTGCACCTATAGCGCACGCTATCGACTTAGCGTAGCGTACGCTAAACTGGATTCGTAGCGCACGCTACTTATGTACCATAACGCACGCTATACGTAGTCGGCATGATTAAGACAGGGTGGTAGGTGAGATCAGCCGCGGATCTTGGTCGGATTATGTCGGGATGAACCTGGACGGCTTTCGGGAAAAGCCAAGTCAACGCGGTAGCGCACGCTAATGATATGAGGATAGCGCACGCTAAATGCTGAGTACAGTGAAGTCCGTAAGCTTCGTATGACCGTTAGCGCACGCTATGCATATGGACTAGCGCGCGCTAATAACCCTTTTCTATATATAGGACATCACACTTTTTCATTTTTCAGATCTTTTCACTTCCCAAATCTAAATTTTTGAGCTTAGATAGTTACTTCCTCCATCCTCAACCTCTCATATAATCCTCCTAGCACGAGTTTGAAGATTGTAGATCATTGGAGATTGGTGTTGAAGCCCTCGGTGTTGGATTTCTTCAAGTTCCTTCGTGTTCTTCGCTACTTTGAGGTAGGTGATTCTTCACCAATATTAGTAGTATTCTGAAGGATGTTTTGATCATGGTTTGGGATTATCTCGTCAGTTAAATTCGTAAGTAGTCGAACATCATGTGTTAGAAGGATATTTTCGATGTTTCGGTACTTCTTCATCGTATAAACTATTGAACCTTTTAGTGTTTGAACTCCTAGCATATTCATGAAGCTTCAAACCGATTGTGACCAGTATATGGAGATTATCAAAGATCTTATGTCTGTACATAATGGAATCATACATTTTAGGACATGATATGGATTGAACTTAGGATATTTCCTTGAAGATCAAGATGAATTATGGTGTTGTGATGATTATAAGTATCCTTGTATCTCGTAGTCGTTTAATCCGTAAAGATGTTTCGCAAACCGTATAAGCATGATATGCACGGAGATGACATGTATTAACACTGAAGATTTCATGAGTTTCATCACCATTAGATTAAGTCTACTGCCCAGTAGTAAAATGCCATGCACGGTTAGCGCACGCTAAGATAGACATATTAACGTGCGCTATCGGGAATGAGTAACATACGCTACATTTGGTACGTAACGTACGTTATGTCATCAGGTGGGTCTGTCGGATGATCAGAGAAGACTGTCAGTACATAGCTAGCGTTCGCTAGACTTCGTCGTTTACGTACGCTAACGGGCAGGCTTAGCGCACGTTATGTAGAGTACGTAGCGCACGCTAAGTAGTTCAGGCAGATTACACTTTTTTGAGTTTTCGGCCGTAGACCGGATTGATAGGCATTCGTACGACTTGAGATGAATTCTTTATTATTTATTTTGAACAAGGTATGAGCCTTGCATAGGGGACGATCGAGGGGCAGTGGCATACGGACACATGACATTTGTTGAGTATTTCATTCTTGCCATTTTCGAGGCAAGTATCATATGTTGAATTTGTTTTGTATTGGAACTTTGAACATGCATATGGTTTTGTTCATGTTGTCGAGTATGAGGTTAATTTCTTTCTCGTGGTATCCATTGTTAATTGTTCGTATTAATGGACATATTGAAATGCATATTTGTATGCATGATTGCATGGTTTATATTGTAAATGATCCGAGCGGGTCATGAGGATCTATGCTGAGGGCGCTGGATCGAATGTCCACCATGCGTTGGTCCGACGGGATCATCATGGGGATCTATGCTGAGGGCGCTGGATCGTTGGACGGGTTTTCCACCATGCGTTGGTCCGACGGGATCATCATGGGGATCTATACTGAGGGCGCTGGATCGTTGGATTACCCTGTATTGTGTTGATGGAATCGTGAGGATTCGCATCGTTGGATTCCGGTGACGGAAGTCCATTGTGTATGTTTTATAATGCATTGATGAAATTTGTATTGTGATACTTGTACTAGTATCGTTTTACTAACCCCTTCGGGGGTGGACATTTGTTTTGATGTTCAGGTAGCCGAGGAGCGGGGAGGCAGCCATAGTACCGGCATGACGATGAAATGGCTCAGTGATGTGGTTGATGTTTGTTGTTTTTGTGATTTGTCTTCTTGGTTCATTTTTAGTACTCGAGTACGCGTGTCTTATTAATATCGTTTCGATATGGTTGTATTAATTAACTCAATGGATCAGTTGGAACCGGCTTTGTAATTTGAATTTCTGTGGTATTGTTGGATTATTTTCACACTTCTTTTAATTATCCTTGTAAATCCTTACTTAAATAAGTTTACGGCGCTCTAATTATTCCGAATATCTCGGGGTGTTACAGAATATGGTATCGGAGCTAAGATTCATGGATATCTTGGCAGTTGGGTTTTGGTTGGGTCTGTTTACGTCATTTGATTACGGGTCGTTTGTAACATCACTGCTTAGCCAGCATCGTCGTGTGGACCGTGGTTGTAAGTCTCCTAATCTCAATTACTACCGTTTTATTTAATTCCTTTTTGTGAATATTGACGGACTTTATTTTATAAAGGTTGCCCTGGATATTGAGTATTTGTGTTTATAGTATGTTGAGTGGAGGTCGTGGACGCGGACGTGGTCGTGGACGCGGATGTGGTCGTGGACGCGGACGTGGGAATGCGAGACAGGAAGATTCGGTGTCTACTCCAGAATTAACCGCTAGTCGAACCGATTCCCATTCCGGAGGACAGCAGGGATCAGCAAATAATAATGTAGATCCTAACGTGCCGGGAGTGCTTCAACAGGTGGTTGCTCAGATAAACTAGTTTGCTCAGGTTGTTGATCGCATGCAGACGGCAATGAGACAGCATCATAACGAGGATAATCGGGGGGACAAATGGCTTACTGAGGTGGTCAAATTGCACCCTCCAAAATTTGACGGATCTGGTGAGGCACTTACTTGGGATCATTGGCTAAAGAGTTAGAAAAGATATTTGCGGGTATTCACTGTCCCGAGGACCGGAAAGTTCCTATTGCCCAGTATTTCCTAACTGGGGAGGCTTTTGACTGGTGGGAAGCTATCCGACCTAAGAATCATAATGCTGACTGGATGGAATACAAACAAATGATGGAAGCACAATATTGTCCTCGTCCAGTTAGAGAGGCAAAAATCCGAGAGTTTTTCTCACCACAGAGTTCGGAAGCATCTGTGACAGATTCAATCAAAACTTTTAATCATCAGCTGACTTGTGTGCGACACTTGGTCAGAATGGAGGCAGAAAAGATTTTCCATTTCGATATGTGGATGAAGCCGGAGATTCAGCAGTACATATCCGGATTCGAGTGTACTACGTTGCGACAATATCAAGACAAAGCGCTGGCGTACGACATGAAAGAGGCGGCGGTGGAGAAGTCAACGGAAGCAAAGAAGCATAAAGTGTCTGGCAACTTCACGGAGAATAAGAGTAGTGGGCCCCGCAAGGGCCAGTCCTCATTTCATTCGTCCAGGAGGCCTCCGCATTCTTCTTGAGGTGGAAAGAAGTTCCAGGCAGCACCAGCCGTTTCAAACGCAGGGAAGAATTGTTATAACTGTGGCAAAACAAGGCATGTTCGACGTGATTGTTTCGCACCTGCTGTGACCTGTTTCGAGTGTGGACAGGAAGGACATCGCACAACATTTTGTGGAAATACGACTCGATCTTTTGGTACTCGCACTCCAGCGCCAGTTCCGAAGGAGATAAGTGTGAACCAGACGCAACAGAATGGATTCCAGCAGCAGAACGTTCGGAAGAGAGGGACATCCAGTGCTGGGTCCGTTCCTCCGTGCCTGTACGAGATGAGGAAATCTGACGATCAGAACACTGTTGTTGCATCAGGTACGATTCAGATCCTTTTGCAACCAGTTAGTGTCTTATTCGATTCCGGAGCTACACATTCTTTCATATCATTGAACTGTGTTAATCGTTTGAAAATCTCGTATTTATTTGATTGTGAACCATATGTGGTGGCTTTGCCGAGTGGAGAGAGAATTATGGGAACCCTAGAAGCTAGAGATTTTATAGTGTCTATAGGAGGGAGAGATTGGCCATCGAATCTTATTGTAGTTGACATCCATGGTGACGATTTAATTCTCGGAGATGATTGGCTCAACCGTTATGGAGCTATTCTGAATTACCGAAAGAGAGACATTTCTATCATTGCTGATGACGGATCTGAACACTTATTCAGATGATGGAGACCGGGAAGCTCGGGAAAATGGATCAAAGCAATGAAAGTTGTAAAATTGCTGAAGCAGGGTTGTCATGGACTTTGGTGCTACGCCATGAAGAAAGAAGTAGGAGTAGAGCTCTCATCTATTCCAGTTGTGAATGAATTTTCAGATGTATTCCCTGACGAACTACCTGGGTTACCTCCGCAGAGAGAAGTGGAGTTCACTATCGAATTAGAGCCTGGAGCCGATCCTATTTCCAGAGCACCATACCGTATGGCGCCAACCGAGATGTATGAACTAAAGAAGCAACTGGAGGAATTATTGCAGAAGGGTTACATTCAACCTAGCGTTTCTCCTTGGGGAGCACCCGTTCTCTTTGTCCGAAAGAAGGATGGATCCCTCTGGTCATGTATTGATTACATGGAGCTAAACAAGGTGACGATCAAGAACAAGTATCCTATACCTCGGATCGATGACTTGTTTGATCAACTGCAAGGGTCAAGGGTATTCTCGAAGATTGACTTGCGATCAGGATATCATCAGTTGAGAATTAAGGAATTGGATATACCGAAATCTGCTTTCAGATCCCGGTACGGGCACTATAAATTCGTGGTGATGCCATTCGGACTTACAAATGCTCCTGCGGTATTTATGCAATTGATGAATAGGGTATTCTTAGAATACCTAGATAAGTTTGTGGTCGTTTTCATTGATGACATCTTGATCTATTCGAAAGACAAAGAGGAGCATGCCGAGCATTTGCGTGTGGTTTTGAGCACCTTGAGGAATGAACAGCTTTATGCGAAGCTTTCCAAATGCGAGTTCTGGCTTAGGGAACTAACCTTCCTTGGACATGTGATATCAGCTGACGGAGTTCAGGTGGACCCGAAGAAAGTCGAAGCAATCTTGGAATGGGAAGCTCCTAATAACGTGAAAGAAGTCCGAAGCTTCTTAGGACTTGCTGGATATTATCGCCGTTTTGTAGAGGGATTTTCCAAAATTGCTCGTCCACTTACTCAGCTGTTACAGAAAACTCAAAAGTTCACGTGGGATGATAAATGCCAGGCTGGTTTTGATGAACTTAAGAAGAGACTGACAATAGCGCCTATATTAGCATTACCAGATGGAACTGATGGATTCATGGTATACAGCGATGCTTCAAATCAGGGTCTGGGATGTGTGTTGATGCAAAAGGATAATGTGATTGCCTATGCTTCTCAGCAGTTGAAACTGTACGAAGTTAATTACCCGACTCATGATCTGGAGTTAGCAGCTGTGGTCTTTGCCTTGAAAATTTGGCGACATTATTTATACGGCACTCATTGTCAGAACTTTACAGATCATAAAAGCCTCAAGTACATTTTCAATCAGAAAGAATTAAACATGAGGCAGAGAAGGTGGCTGGAATTGATCAAGGATTACGACTTGAAAATTCTCTATCATCCGGGTAAAGCAAACATAGTAGCCGATGCATTAAGCCGTAAACTTGTTTCTCTTCGAGTGTTGGAAGCACTTACGTCCAGAACCAGCATTCAACGAGAACTGATTCGCGAAGGGATTGAAGTATGGGCCCCAGGAATCCAAGGGCAACTATATGTGATGGAACTAACTTCGTCACTAGTCGAGGAAATCAGATATAAGCAGTTGAATGATTCTCTGATCCTTCGGTTATTTGACAAAGTAAAGAAAGGAAAGGCCCCAGGATTCGTGATACAAGATGTTGGAGTTCTGAGATTTCAGATTCGACTTTGCGTTCCCGATGATGATGATTTGAGACGAACAATTCTGAAGGAAGCTCACAACGCGCCCTATTCTATTCATCCGGGCAGCAGTAAGATGTATAAAGATCTAAAACAAAACTTCTGGTGGGGAAATATGAAGAAGGACGTAGCAGAGTACGTTTCGAAGTGTTTGACTTGTCAGCAGGTTAAAATTGAACATCAGCGACCTGCCGAAATGTTAAAGCCACTTCCGATCCCTGAGTGGAAGTGGGAGGATATCTCGATGGATTTCATCACCAATATGCCAAGGACCAAGACGGGAATGAACATGATTTGGGTTATAGTGGATTGACTAACCAAGTCGGCTAATTTCCTAGGAATTAAAGACACATGGGGACCTGAGAGATTGCCACGAGTATTTATCGCAGAGATAGTCAGATTGCATGGGACACTGAAGACCATTATTTCAGCTCAAGATGGTCGCTTGTGTCGCACTTCTGGAGGGCAGTTCATAGGGCTTTGGGTACCGAGCTAAACTTTAGCACGGCTTATCATCCTCAGACGGACGGTCAGTCCGAAAGGACTATACAAACAGTAGAAGACATGCTTAGAGCTTGTGCTTTGGATCGGTCGACTAATTGGGAAGTTCACTTGTCGTTGATTGAATTCACCTACCACAATAGTTTGCATACTTCTATTAAGATGGCACCATTTGAAGCATTGTACGGGAGAAGATACCGATCACCCCTGTGCTGGGATGATTCTTCGGACTTGATCGGGACAGAACCAGAATTGATAGTTCAGACTCAAGAGAAGATAGCCTTGATTCGGGAAAGACTGTTGACTGCCCAGAGTCGACAGAAGTCTTATACAGACATGCGTCGTCACCCGCTAGAGTTCGACATTGGGGATCACGTACTATTGAAGGTGTCTCCTACACGAGGAATTTTCCGTTTTGGGAGGAAAGGTAAGCTAAGTCCGAGATATATCAGACCATTTGAGATCCTCGAGAGAGTTGGGGATTTAGCATACATGTTGGCCTTAACACCTTCACTGAGTCACGTTCACAATGTGTTTCACATATCCCAATTGCGGAAGTATGTACCAGATCCCAGTCATATCATTGAGTTCGATGAGATCGAGGTAGCTATTGACGGCACCTTCGAAGAGAGACCAATCAAGATACTAGAGAGTCGGATTAAGCAATTGAGGAATAAACCAATACCCTTGGTTAAAGTACAACGGTCACGGCACGGAATTGAAGAGGCCACTTCGGAAACGGAGGACAATATGAAGACTAGATATCCGGAGTTGTTTTCATCTTAAGTTTCGGGACGAAACTTCTTTTTAGGGAGAAATGATGTAATACCCGAGATTTCTGATGTGTAATTGAACCTTGTGATATTGTATTTGTTGCATTTTGATCTGAGTATTATTCTCCGTATTTCACGATCCGGTGTTGTTAAGTGCATGATTGCATGAATATGTTCTAAGTGGTGATTTTTGCACCTATAGCGCACGCTATCGACTTAGCGTAGCGTACGCTAAACTGGATTCGTAGCGCACGCTACTTATGTACCATAACGCACGCTATACGTAGTCAGCATAATTAAGACAGGGTGGTAGGTGAGATCAGCCACGGATCTTGGTCGGATTATGTGGGGATGAACCTGGACGGCTTTCGGGAAAAGCCAAGTCAACGCGGTAATTCGGGATGAACCTCGAACCTTATACAATAGGAAAATTGAAATATCCGCAATTTCGGTTTACGGTAATTTTCTTTTTTTGGGGGGAGTCCGTTTTAACGACTCGCTTATGACCATTTCGTCATTCTGAGAATATTTAATTCTGCACTTTTGACGTTCGAGTTCATTTCGGTGTCATTTTGTTGAGTTCTGTGTTTTAAGCCCCGCGCTTGAGTTCGATCTTGCGAATCTCGTTCGAAACTGTCGTTTCGGGTTTCTTATAAGTTCATTTAACGTTTTTATACATGTTGTGAGCTTCGGTTTGATTCTCCATTGTCGTATCGTGATTTTTCGAACTTTTGGGACTGTTTTGCAATTTCCCAAAGTTCTGGGTACTTGTTTTCGTACTCGCTTTTACCTACCTCCGGGGTGTTGGGATCATGTGTTTGTTTTAAACTTAAGCTCGTGTTTTGATTGTCGTATTACGTGTCTTGTTCGACCGTAGTGATTCATGTTCGTCGCGTTCTGTGATCCTTTTCGGATATGACATCTAGCAGTTGTTCTGTACTGCCAGATGATTAGCGCATGCTATTCTTCATCGGTAGTGTATCGATGCCTCTCTTACGTACGTAACACAACATTCGTTACGTACGTTACCTTGTTCAGGTTTTCGGACAGTTGAGTCTGGATGACTCTTACGTACGTAATGCCTTGTTCCTTATGTACGTAACATTAGTAACGTACGTTAAGGCTTATGGCTTACGTACGTTAGCTTCACGCATGTATATATATTTGAGGGTTGACCGATTTCGGGTCATTTCCTTCCTCCCTTCTCCCTTGATGCGTTTTTGGCGATTTGGGGTAGATTTGGACGAGCTTTCATCGGCCTTCGATGGTAGTAATCCTCTCGGTGGGTCTCATTCGTGTTCATCATCATCTAACCTTCCTTCTTCTCTGAATCAAGGAAAGGTTTTAGAACCATATTTAATATATTTTGGGTTTGTCTCGATTTCATGATTTCAAATCCGAGATTGTTATTTCTATTGTCGTTATCTATTCGTGTTGATCATAACCCACGGGTTGAAATTCCGTTTTCATGTTTTTGTTGGGTCGATTCGTGTTCTTGGCCGTTTTGGGGAAAACCCTTGAACTTTCGTCGTTTGTTCCTTTAATTCGGCGGCTTTGGGTCGTACTTTGGAATTCATTTTCATTGTTATTGTTGTCGTTCATAGTTTATTATCGCGGGTTGTCGTTCGGCGGAGTCGGCAGGTTCGTAGATGGTTCGAGTCTCCTCACTTCGGTCGATTCTCCGCGTTTGTGGTTATTCAAGGAAAGTACCTTGTTCATACATTTCTTGTTTTGTGGATATGATGATTGGTGATCGTTTTGGTATGTTTGTTTAGTTGTTTGGAATGAACTTTCAAAAGATTCGATTTAGCCTCGTTAAGGGCTCACTTTCAAAACGCGTGTGTTTCGTGAATGGTGTGTTTTGTGAATGGTTGAGTGAACCATATGAATACGCTTGGTGTTGTTGTTGTGCTTTGATAATATATATATATATATATATATATATATATATATATATATATATATATATATATATATATATTATCTCATTTCGGTGCATCGTGATTTGACATTTGTGTCATGCTATGTGTTTGTTGCCTTTGGGTGAATTGTTTGGATATCCTTGGCGTGCTATATTATGTGTGTGAATGTGTGTATATGGGCGGGGTCTACGGTGACACATGACATGCGATCATGTGGTCGGGATGCAACAAGTGATTGATCCAACTGTGAGAGTCTCGGGATACCTACGGTGATGCATGACATGCTATCATGTGGTCAGGAGACAACAAGTGATTGATCCAACGGTATCTTGCTCATGCGGGCTCGCTCATCAAGAGTCGAAGGACTCTGAGTATCACTCAGATGAATGCCATGTGACATTGGCAAGAGTCTTCTCTTGGAGTCTTCCATATTGAACCTCTTCAATATTTTATTAATGTAGGTACATTGACTCAGACCATTCAATCTCTTTGATCTATCTCTATAGATTTTTATTCCAAGAATATAAGCAGCTTCTCCTAAGTCTTTCATTGAGAAACAACTTCCCAACCAAGTCTTGACTGTCTGCAAGGTGGGAATGTCATTTCTAATGACTAATATGTCATCTACATATAAGACCAAGAAAACAACTATGCTCCCACTAACCTTCTTGTACACACATGGTTCATCTTCATTTTGAATGAACCCAAACTCTTTGACAGTTTCATCAAAATGAATATTCCAGCTCCGAGAAGCCTGCTTCAACCCAAAAATGGATCTTTGAATCTTGCAAACCTTTTTATAATTTTTTGGATGAACAAAACCTTCAGGTTGTGTCATGTACACATCCTCGAGTAAATTTCCATCGGTGAAGCAATGTCTTCTTGTGGTTCTCGAGTTTCCTAGAGAATTACTCTTCTCCCACTGTCTCTTTTGGAAATAAATTCCCTTTCTAAGAATACAATATTTCGAATAACAAACACTTTGTTTTCAGCGGGGTTAAAAAAGTAATATCCTTTAGTTTCCTTAGGATAGCCCACAAATAAACATTTTTCAGATCTGGATTCCAGTTTGTCAAACACTTGGCGTCTTACAAATGCTTCGCAATTCTAGCTCTCTAGAAAAGACAAGTTTGGTCTCTTACCAGTCCATTTCTCAAATGGTGTCTTTTCAATTGCTTTAGATGGAACACGGTTAATGGTGAATGCTACTATTTCTAAGGCGTGGCCCCAAAATGATAATGGAAGCTCTGTTCGACTCATCATGGATCGAACCATATCTAATAAAGTTCGATTCCTCCTCTCGGACACTCCGTTATGCTGAGGTGTTCCGGGAGGAGTAAGTTGCGAAACAATTCCACAACTCCTAAGATGATCATCGAATTCTTAGCTCAAGTATTCGTCACCTCGATCCGATCGAAGGGCTTTAATTGTCTTGCTAAGTTGATTCTGTACTTCATTCTGGAATATTTTGAACATTTTAAAGGATTCATGTTTATACTTCATAAGATAAACATATCCATATCGGCTAAAATCATCGGTAAATGTAATGAAGTATTGGTATCCGCCTCTGGCATGAGTGCTAAGAGGCCCGCATACATCAGTATGTATTAGGCCTAATAGATCACTAGCCCTTTCTCCATGATCGGTGAAAGGATTCTTCGTCATCTTGCCCAATAAACAAGATTCGCATGTCCCATATGATTCATAGTCAAAAGAGTCTAAAAGTCCATCATTATGGAGTTTATAAAGGCGTTTCTCGTTTATGTGACCAAGTCGACAATGCCATAGGTAAGTCGGATTAGAATCATTGAGCTTAGGTTTTTTGGATGCAATGTTATAGACTTCCAAAGTGTCGGACTCATCTAGAAAAATATTGTAAAGGCCAGTATATAACTTTGCATTACTACAAAGCAAGTCATCAAAGAAAATACGAATAATCTTATTCTTAATAAAAAAACTGTAACCTTCACAATCTAATGTAGAAACTGAAATAATATTCCTATTCATAGCAGGAACATAATAGCAATTGTTCAAAACTAACAAAAGCCCATTGGGTAAAACTAGATCATAAGTTCCTATGGATAGTGCAGCAACGCTTGCTCCATTGCCGACTCTTAGATACACTTCCCCTTTCTTTAGCTCTCTACTACTTCTCAACCCCTTCACATTTGTACAAATGTGAGATCCACATCCAGTATCCAATACCCTGTAGTTAGAAGTAGATAAGTTAACTTCTATACCAAATATACCTGTGGCAGTCTCACTACCCTTGGTACACTTTAGCTCTTCCAAGTAAACCTTGCAATTTCTTTTCCAGTGTCCTGGTTTATTGCAATGATGGCAATTTCCATCTTTGGGAGCTTTACCCTTGAAAACTGGCCTAGCGTAGTCTTTAGATTTGGCAACTTTTGCCTTACCCTTGCCTTTGCTTTTGTTCTTAAAGGACTTCCCTTTGCTGAACATCAGCACATGGCTTGGTTTCTTCTTAATATTCTACTCAGCCGTTTTAAGCATCACATGCAACTCAGTAATGGACTTCTCCATCTCATTCATATTATAGTTCACAATGAACTGATTGAAACTTTCGGGCAATGAGTTTAGGATCACATCCGTGGAGTGCTCCTTAGAAAGTGGAAAACCAAGCCTTT
Source organism: Orobanche coerulescens (assembly GCA_033398695.1). NCBI lineage: Eukaryota > Viridiplantae > Streptophyta > Magnoliopsida > Lamiales > Orobanchaceae > Orobanche > Orobanche coerulescens. Next base: position 60,412,929 of record CM065806.1, read on the forward strand.
CAAGATGATCAACATATCCTTTCATCTTGAGCACATGAGCGCTCAGTGTAACACCCCCAATCCGCTCAGGGATATTACACGCCGTAGAACCTTTCCTCAAGGATCTACCAGGATGGTAACAATAAACGAACAACTCGACGATGTCTTTAAGGCTACAATAACTCAGTAGACTGACTTGGTCTTTCTATAAAAACATACAACTCAATTACAATTCATGCCCACGCAGGGGTCAAAATACAACAACTCCCGTACAACGGGGAAAAATTTCTGCAGCGGAAAATAAGGTACAACTGAACTAATACAACAACGTACGGTTCCTCATGTGATTAGTATTGATCATCTTTCATCATCCTTCGTGTCGACCCTGTGTTATGCTCCCAAAACCTGAATGCAAAAACAGACATCCAACCCCGAATACTCGGGGGTTAGCAAAACTCTACTATTTTGCTAGTGCAAGTACAAGTGCAAAATACGAGCCATATAATTCACATTTCACGAATAACAATAACCAGGAATCGTCAAAGATCCAAACGTAACGAAAAGTACTTCTCGAGGCAAGAGTTTGGGTAAAACATTCCAAAACCGAAAGATCACAAATCAAGGGAACAATTTATAAAATGGTTTAAAATGTCATCAAGAGTTTTAATAGAAAACAATTTAGGATTACCGAATCCTTATATTTCCAAAATCAACAGGGGTCACAGCCCAAAGGTTTTGTTTCACAATTGAAACCAACAACAATACACAAGGTTAAAACCCATGTCACGCATCCTCGACGGACATAAAATACACACGCACCCGTGAAGTTTCACTCGTGAATCCAGAGTGAAGTCATAGATTCCCCCGAGGCCCCGTCGGACCCTCCCAGGGTGAGCAAACACATTCACAAAACATACACACGCACTCGTGAAGTTTCACTCGTGAATCTAGAGTGAAGTCATAGATTCCCCCGAGGCCCCGTCGGACCCTCCCAGGGTGAGAAAACACATTCACAAAACATACACACGTACTCGTGAAGTTTCACTCGTGAATCCAGAGTGAAGTCATAGATTCCCCCGAGGCCCCGTCGGACCCTCCCAGTGTGAGCAAATATATTCACAAAACATACACACGCACTCGTGAAGTTTCACTCGTGAATCCAGAGTGAAGTCATAGATTCCCTCGAGGCCCCGTCGGACCCTCCCAGGGTGAGCAAACATATTCACAAAACATACACACGCACTCGTGAAGTTTAACTCGTGAATCCAGAGTGAAGTCATAGATTCCCCCGAGGCCCCGTCGGACCCTCCTAGGGTGAGCAAACACATTCACAAAACATACACACGCACTCGTGAAGTTTCACTCGTGAATACAGAGTGAAGTCATAGACTCCCCTGAGGCCCCGTCGGACCCTCCCAGGGTGAGCAAACACATTCACGAAACATAGACATGCACTCGTGAAGTTTCACTCGTGAATCCAGAGTGAAGTCATAGATTCCCCCAAGACTCCGTCGGACCCTCCCAGGGTGAGTAAACACATTCACAAAACATACACACGCACTCGTGAAGTTTCACTCGTGAATCCAGAGTGAAGTCATAGATTCCCCCGAGGCCCCGTCGGACCCTCCCAGGGTGAGCAAACACATTCATAAAACATACACACGCACTCGTGAAGTTTCACTCGTGAATCCAGAGTGAAGTCATAGATTCCCCCGAGGCCCCGTCGGATCCTCCCAGGGTGAGCAAACACATTCACAAAACACATTCACAAAACATAAACCCGAGGCCTCAAAGGACCCTCCCGAGCTGGCTAGCGAAAGAATCATGCATAAATAACATATCACACCAAGGATATCCAAACAATTCACCAAGAGGCATCAAACACTTAGCAAAACACCACGTCAAACCATAACGCACCGAAAAGAGATAATATACGTACACATACATTATCAAGTGCAACATCAACACCAAATATATCCAACGGATTCACGTTGTCACTTACAACCCACACAATTTACAAAACACACGCGTTTTGAAAGTGAGCCTTTAGCGAGGCTAGCCGAATCTTTTGAAAGTTCAAATTAAACGATCAAACAACCACATAGAGACGATCACTAATTATCATATCCACAAAACAAGAATTACATGGACAAGGTACTTGCCTCGAATTCGGCACGCAAGTATTCCGACGAACACGGCTCAACCGGGAAGCTTTGGAGCGCTCGATGCTATCGAAAAGGAAGATGACAACGAACGGAAGGGTTCAACACAGTTTCATCGCAAGAAACTCGACCCTAACATCATACAATTAATAAATCCACGATCATACGAGGAAGAATAATCGTAGAACGTCCGAAAACCCCTCTATGACATTCTACCGGACACCGTCAAGGCATCGATCAAGAACTCGACCAAAACAACGAATCGATACGATCCAACCATGGAATAACAAGGGAAATGATATAATACATCTAAATAATCATCAATCCATCACAATCTTAAGTTAAATCGGATTAAACGGACGAAAACAACCAAAACACCCAAATTCCACCAAACTAGATTTCTAGGAAATCTGACCTGATTCGCTCGATCAAAGGATGTTATAGGATGGATTATTGATGATATGAACTCCAAGACTTCATGGATTTATGGTCCAACAACCTCTCTCCATGATCAACACAACTCCAGCCGCGAAAGAGAAGGAAACGAATGAGAAAAATGGTGAAAAACCCGTCTGCAGGGCCTTAAATAAATTTGCTGCCACGGATGCGTACGTGGCGGCGAGGCTTATGTACGTAACCGGCCATGGCCGAAATCCTTGCCCAGAAATGCCGGCATCGTTATGTATGTAACCGGCCAAGGCTTACGCACGTAACTGCCGAGCACTACCGGCCGTAACTCTGCCAGTGCCGGCCTGAGCCCAGACTGCCCGGCCATGACTCGGCCGGGGCCAACTCCGACGGCCCGAACGACCCCGAAACCCGAACCTGAATACGAATCGAAGATACCGTTACGAAGTAATCGCAAAGACGAATTCGAACACTAAGAGAACACATGATTCCGACCACTCAAAGGCTCGAAATTCGACAACGGAAAGTAATTACCCCAAACTTTGGGAAATTACGAAAATGGCCCAAAACGTCCGAAATACACGATACACGATCGAAAAACCAAGACGAAGCTCACCACATGAATAATAACATTAAATGAACTTACGAGAAACTCGAAACAACAGTTTTGGATGAGATTCGCAAGAATCGAACTCAAGTGCGGAAAAACCGCTCAAAAACACGGAACTCAATAAAACGATACCGAAACAAATTCGGATGACAAGAAGTGCAGAATTAATCATTCTCGGAATGACGAAACGTGCATGACCGAGTCGTCAAAATGGACTTTTGCCGAGAAAAAAAAAGAAATTACCGAAAATCGAAATTACGGGTATTACACACTACCCTCCTTAAAAGAAGTTTCGTCCCGAAACTTAAAAAAAGTAGGGAGGAGCAATATTCCGCCAGGAAAACTCAACGAGATACACAAGAAACGCGTAACTTACGCCCATCAGCGAAACGTTACAAGCAACGCAAAGGAATATACGGCGTGAAAAAACGCTCCACGACGACCAACACAACGCCACCGGTAGAGACAACAAGTGACAAGCGTCATCAAACAGATAATACAATCAAGTTGATTATCCGAACAATCGCAAAACACAACGAACGAAAATCAACACGATTGACCAACCTAACGGTACATCAATCCACACGGGAGCCAATTGCTGAACAAATACGTAATTCCACCGCCCAAGGGTATGAAGATCGAAAGCGATACTAATTTCCCAAACTTAAGGAAACTAGGAAAGAGTATGAACGCTCAACAATCACGAAACGGGGTCAACAAAAACTGAACAATCAATGGTCGAACCACAACGATCGAGACAACAAAAATCGAACAATCATGTTCGGATCACGAAGAACAATAAGGTTCAATCGAAAACTCCGAGGTTCACATCTCGACTCGAGACAAAACATGATCCTGTGAAAACAACAAGATGTGTACTCACATAAGATCCACAGGAAAAGGAATAGTAATTGAAAAGTCACAACGACAAACGAGTAATTCCAAAATAATACCACCCTCGTTCGATCAACAAAAGCAAGGGACAGGGCAAGCTCAGAAAATGTTAACGAACATAAACGAGTCGACATAGTCAAAAACACCGAAGTTCCAAATCAGATCCACTTCGAATAAAAGAATTTAATTTCTGAAGTTCGAAACAACAAGGTAGGGAAATAACATAACATACAACAGATAGACCACGCCCCTCAGGGACTCCTCGGAGCCGATCCTGATATCAATGCTCAAGTTCGTGGCTCGGAAGGCTCGATAATCAATCCACAAAACTGAACATGATGTCCCTCGAGTCCGCACTTGAAACGCATCACAGGCGAGGAAGGACAAATTGCACGTACATTTCCCCGTCACATCACGGTTGAAATGCCTCGGCTCGGCATACCGAAAATACAGATGCTAGATACAATGGACCATAACACCGCAAAACAACATACCGGAGATGCCAACTCAGCATAACATATCAACGCATACAAAAATCACAACAACAACGGCATCGTTCGACGATTACAACGGCCCGAACGATACCCAGCATATAATTACTAAACATCACGAAACAAGCACGTATGTACACAATCATACACACCTTCTCCGACCACAAGCAGGAAATGATGGGTTTTAAAAACGAAAACCACCTTTTGAAAACAATTTGGAAACACCGGTAGATCTTGAGTATCACTTTACAAAAAGTAGTACAAACACCCTTATTGATACTTTGAAAACCATCTTGCGTTTGAACAAAATGAGGACACTTTTCTTTTAGTGAAAAACTTTCAGAAATATTCGACCCTTGGGTCTAAGCAACTGCATTTGAAAATATCTCAAAATATTTTTGGTCCTCAGCTGGAAAATTTTTGAAATGTATTGCGGCATTAGAAAGCACCTTGAAAACACCGGAAGAAAATAATTCGTTTTAAAAGTACGTCTCGAAATTTAATTTTCTAAGATACTCAAGGTTTTCAAAAATTCAATAGGCCAGAATGCCCAAAACTCACAAAAATTCTTTATCAAACCGTCATAAAACATTCAAGGCCAAAATGCCAAAACTCGATTTAGGGAATCGGTTTTACGAACTAGAACTCAGTTTGCAAAATACTGAAAGTCATTTTTAAAGGACTCACGCAGTGGATAAAATACAGTTCGTAAATACATTAGCAGCGACACCGCCCCTCATACAAATAAAAGATGAGAGTCAAATACCCACACATCACGAAATCAAATTCCACAGAAGGATTCAATCAATCAACGATATAATCATACAAGCAGCTCATGTCACACGAGGCACAACACAAGGAAGGGAGACTTACATCTACAGGTCGCACGGAGATGATGATCACTCTATGATACTAATCACGACCAACAGACTCAAACGACGCGTCGCGACACAACTCAGTCAGATAAAATCTGACGAAACAAGACTCAAACCACACGACTTGACCCGACAGCCTAGGTTTCCACAACCTAAAGCTTCGATACCATTTATGTAACACCCCCAATCCCCTTAGGGATATTACACGCTGTAGAACCTTTCCTCAAGGATCTACGAGGCTGGTAACAACAAAAGAACAACTCGATGATCCCTTTAAGGCTACAATAACTCAGTAGATCGTCTTGGTCTTTCAATAAAAACATACAACTCAATTACAATTCATGCCCACACAGGGGTCAAAATACAACAACTCCCGTACAATGGGGAAAAATTACTGCAGCTGAAAATAAGGTACAACTGAACCAATACAACGGGTTCCTCATGTGATTAGTATCGATTATCTTTCATCATCCTTCGTGCCGACCCTATGTTATGCTCCCAAAACCTGAATGCAAAAACAGACATCCACCTCCCGAATACTCGGGGGTTATCAAAACTCCACTGTTTTGCTAGTGCAAGTACAAGTGCAAAATACAAGCCATATAATTCATATTTCACGAATAACAATAACCAGGAATCCTCAAAGATCCAAACGTAACGAGAAGTACTTCTCAAGGCAAGAGTTTGGGTAAAATATTCCAAAACCGAAAGATCACAAATCAAGAGAACAATTTGTAAAACGGTTTAAAATGCCATCGAGAGTTTTAATAGAAAACAATTTAGGATTACCGAATCCTTATCTTTCCAAAATCAACAGGTTTCACAGCCCAAAGGTTTTGTTTTTACAATTGAAACCAAAAACAATACACAAGGTTAAAACCCACGTCACGCGTCCCCGACGGATATAAAATACACACGCACCCATTAAGTTTCACTCATGAATCCAGAGTGAAGTCATAGATTCCCCCGAGGCCCCGTCGGACCCTCCTAGGGTGAGCAAACACATTCACAAAACATACACACACACTCGTGAAGTTTCACTCGTGAATCCAGAGTGAAGTCATAGATTCCCCCGAGGCCCCATCGGACCCTCCCAGGGTGAGCAAACACATTCACAAAACATACACACGCACTCGTGAAGTTTCCCTCGTGAATCCAGAGTGAAGTCATAGATTCCCCCGAGGCCCCCGAGGCCCCGTCGGACCCTCCCAGGGTGAGCAAACACATTCACAAAAATATACACCCGCACTCGTGAAGTTTCACTCGTGATTCCAGAGTGAAGTCATAGATTCCCCCGAGGTCCTGTCGGACCCTCCCAGGGTGAGCAAACACAGTCATAAAACATGCACACGCACTCGTGAATCCAGAGTGAAGTCATATATTCCCCCGAGGCCCCGTCGGACCATCCCAGGGTGAGCAAACACATTCACGAAACATACACGCGCACTGGTGAAGTTTCACTCGTGAATCCAGAGTGAAGTCATAGATTCCCCCGAGGCCCCGTCGGACCCCCCCAGGGTGAGCAAACACATTCACAAAACATACACACGCACTCGTGAAGTTTCACTCGTGAATCTAAAGTGAAGTCATAGATTCCCCCGAGGCCCCGTCGGACCCTCCCAGGTTGAGTAAACACATTCACGAAACATACACACACACTCGTGAAGTTTTACTCGTGAATCCAGAGTGAAGTCATAGATTCCCGCGAGGCCCCGTCGGACCCTCCCAGGGTGAGCAAACACATTCACAAAACATACACGCACAGGCATCGCCTAGGACCGGGACGAAGCCACAAATCCCACCCGAGGCCTCGAAGGACCCTCCCGAGCTGGCTAGCGAAACAATCATGCACAAATAACATATCACACCAAGGATATCCAAACAATTCACCAAGAGGGATCAAACACTTAGCAAAACGCTACATCAAACTATAAGGCACCGAAAAGAGATAATATACGTACACATGCATTATCAAGTGCAACATCAACACCAAATATATCCAAAGGATTCACGTTGTCACTTACAACCCACGCAATTAACAAAACACACGCGTTTTGAAAGTGAGCCTTTAGCGAGGATAGCCGAATCTTTTGAAAGTTCAAATTAAATGATCAAACAACCACATAGAGACGATCACTAATTATCATATATACAAAACAAGAATTACATGGATAAGGTACTTGCCTTGAATTCGGCAGCAAGTATTCCGACGAACACGGCTCAACCGGGAAGCTTCGGAGCGCCCGATGCTATCGAAAAGGAAGACGACAACGAACGGAAGGGTTAAACACGGTTTCTTCGCAAGAAACTAGACCCTAACATCATACAATTAATAAATCAACGATCATACGAGGAAGAATAATCGTAGAACATCCGAAAACCCCTCTATGACATTCTATCGGACACCTTCAAGGCGTCGATCAAGAACTCGACCAAAACAATGAATCGATACGATCCAACCATGTAATAACAAGGGAAATGATATAATACATCTAAATAATCATCAATCAATCACAATCCTAAGTTAAATCAGATTAAACGGACGAAAACAACCAAAACACCCAAATTCCCCAAAACTAGATTTCTAGGAAATCTGACCTGATTCGCTCGATCAAAGGATGTTATATGATGGATTATTGATGATATGAACTCCAAGACTTCATGGATTTATGGTCCAACAACATCTCTCCATGATCAACACAAGTCCAGCCGCGGAAGAGAAGGAAACAAATGAGAAAAATGGTGAAAAACCCGTCTGCAGGGACTTAAATATGCTGCCTGCCGACAGCGTTACGTACGTAACCGGCCAAGGGCTTACGTACGTAACCGGCCATGGCCGAAATCCCTGCCCAGAAATGCCGGCATCATTACGTACGTGACCGGCCAAGGCTTATGTACGTAACCGGCCTTACGTACGTAACTGTCGAGCACTACCGGCCTGGGCCAAGACTGCCCGACCATGACTCGGCCGGGTCCAACTCCGACGGCCCGAACGACCCTGAAACCCAAACCTGAATACGAATCGAAGATACGGTTACGAAGTACTCACAAATACGAATTCGAGCACTAAGAGAACACACGATTCCGACCACCCGAAGGCTCGAAATTCGACAACGGAAAGTAATTACCCCAAACTTTGAGAAATTACGAAAATGGCCCAAAACGTCCGAAATACACGATACACGATCGAAACACCAAGCCGAAGCTCACCACATGAATAATAACATTAAATTAACTTATGAGAAACTCGAAACAACAGTTTCGGACGAGATTCGCAAGAATCGAACTCAAGTGCGGAAAAACTGCTCAAAAATACAGAACTCAATAAAACGATACCGAAACGAATTCGGATGACAAGAAGTGCAGAATTAATCATTCTCGGAATGACGAAATGGTCATGAGCGGGTCATCAAAATGGACTTTCTCCGAGAAAAAAAAGAAATTACCGGAAATCGGAATTACTGGTATTACACTCAGATGTCCCCTCAACCATCTTGCAGGCATACAATGCTTGAAAGGTCTCATACCTCTCTTGCCTAGCATGCTTCTAGAAAGTTTCCTTGAGGTGAGAATTTGGATCATAAGCTTCCATTTCCTCCAGATTCTTCTGAAGTTCTGGACAAATGGTGGACAACATAAGATAACTGACATCAATAGAATCATCACAATGTTTCTTCCATTTGTCTTTTGTTGCCTTGTTTGTATTGTCAGCTGGATTATTGGGAATTTCTTCCTCAAGAACATACAACTTTCTTTCTTGCTTGAGAACTATTCTCAAGCTCCGGATCCAATCCAGATAGTTTCTGCCGTTTTCTTTGAGCTTGTCCTTCTCAAGGACGGATCGCAGTGAAATGGTGGATGTGTTGTTTGATGCCATTCTACAAAATTCAATATGCAAAATATTTAGTCACATTATTTTATTTATCAAAAAATACTCCCACTAAAACAAAGTACCCTCAATTTACAATATTTGTAATTTTAGTGGGCTAAGATCTCATTTCGCACAATTCTAAACTCAGCTTTGGCATGACGCCTAGAATTGAGCTACTTTAGGTGGATAACTCTTTATCGATTACATCATATGTAACTCTTAGATTATATTCATGGTATTTGGCATCGTATGCCCAAGCATGTTATAATCCCATCTTATGCCTTAAGGTTCAAAACTCTGTTGAATTCTTAGTTCATTAAAACACATAGGTATCACTATTACCCATCCTACCTTACTAAGATAATATGAGTGCCCAGCTTTGGCATGACCCACTCAAGATGATCGAAGTCTTGATAGGTGTTTTTCAAATCAACGGCATTTAAAAAATTTAACGAGGGATTTTTATCCTATGTTAATGTCCATGTTTGCTAACATACATCTAAACATACATAGCATCACATACATGTATAAATTTAAACATACATCGCATCACATGACAATTAAAAGCATAGGACCGTGTATAACATGACCATAATTCGTAACGTGATTTCTATGAGCCAACATGAAAATCACAAGGGTCAATCTAAATGGTTGCAATTGGTCTTCACTGATCTTCCCAACTCTTTGGAACGTCATATGCGATCAATGGTCTCCTCGAGTCCGTCCTTCTCTTCCTTCTTGTCTTCATTACATTAATGAATTCTAATACTACACTAGTAAATTAAATTACAAGAGGTGCGAATGACATGCAGGCCATAAAATAATTAAATAATTTAAATAGACGACTCGCAGGCCGTAAAATGAAATATAATTAAATGACACGATGGCCGTAAAACCAAACCATAAGGAAATTGAAAACATCCAATCACATTGGTCAATTATGGTCATGCCATACACTATACACAAACCATAATTAACTATCACATAAACAATTTAAAGCTGGCAGATAACAAATAAATAATATCCAGCGCCTGAACTAAACAAAAAAAGAAGGCAGCCCAGTGGCCGGAGGGATGAGCAACAACCCCGGCCATAGGTTCTGTAACACCCCATAACACGACCGGGAATATCACATGCTGTAGACCCTTATCACAAGGATCTACCAGGATAAACTCCAAAAGACTACTCAATGATTGACCGACCGAGGTCAATCTAATTACAAAGCAGACCGACAAGGTCATTAAACAATTCAGAAACTATTGGAATTTACATATCAATGTCAATAACAAACTTAAAACACAGAAAAGAATGACAAATCAGTTTAATAAATGAAAACTACACCCATGCAAGGGTGAATACTCGACCAAAAGGGAAATACGACCAAAATGAGACAAAAGAAAAACACTCTGACTATTGTGTGATTAGCAACGTCATCTTCTATCTCTTTCCAAGCCAATCTCGTGACTGCTTCCGAGCTGCCAAAACCTGAGCGCATAATAGGCACCCACCCCCAGAAAACTCGGGTGTTAGCAAACTGGAATTTTGCTAGTGCAAATATATAATATACAAGATATACGAACAATATCAACACAAAACTCAACAGCCGCGAAGCCTTAACACAAACCACGTATTCCCATAATCAACACAGAGAAAACACTCGATTAAAACAAGGTGAAAAATAATCAAATAGCCATAATCTCATTACGGGTCATAACACTAATGAAACTTTAAACGAGCCCAATGAGTCAAAAGATCTAGTTTGAAAAACCCCCTTTTTAAAAGGAGAATGTTTTGATAAGATAGTCTGAGAACGTTATTATTGACTCGGGCTGTCTTGGGGTTTTGAAAATCGAATGGAATACTTTTATAAAAATAACTTCAAGAGTTCTCGGGTCCTTGACCCGGCAAGTGGAAAAAAATTTACAAGAAAACCATTTCAACGTTATTTGGGGTCCTCGACCCAATTTATAGAATAACACCACAAGATCAAAAATCTCAACATCTCATAGGGTCCTCGACCCAATACATAGAATATCATCACAAGATCAAAGATCTCAACATCTCACGGGTTCCTCGACCCAATACACAGAATATCATCACAATATAATCGAAGACACAGCCTCTCATTGGACAAATCCTGCTCAAGACCCCTGATTATTCAACCCTCAGAGATCTCATCAAATCTCCTTGGTTAATTAACCCTGATACAAAAATTTAAAACAAGTTGAAACAAATTTCAAAAACACGAATCGCGGTCTATATCAAAACCAACATTTTGAAGCGAGTTGGAAGAATTTGAAATACGAACATCGTTCGGTAATGGGGTCTTAGCTGTCACTCAAATACCCATAACCAATAAACCTGCCAGGCACCTCCCTTGCACACCTGTACACCGGCATTCACTACACTATATTGGCCGCCCTTTGGACATGTCACCGCGCCGGCGATCACTCCCGCAAGAGCCGCCCCTTGCACACGCATTAGGTAACACCGGTGTTCACCAACCATATGGAGCTGCTCATTACAGCATACACCAGACCGAAGTACATGCCCCACCTCAGAGGCTCCCGGATATGACGTCTCTCACAACAAGTATTTACATTGTTACAAATATCAAGCACACAGTCAATCGTTGCAACAGTTATCAAATCAGCACACCAATTCACGTAATTTATCCGTCAGCCCACAACCACACAAGTAAACAATAACACGCACGTTATCAATCAAGACTCAACACAGTGAGCCTTCGGCAAAACCAACCAACGCTACACATATACCCTTATATCGTAACTTAATCGAGTACATAAAACTTACTATGCTATCTCTATAATTATGATTCGTACTTAAATCCAAGTTGAGAACGTCAACTAGTATCGGTATTAATCACCCGCCATTCACCTGCATATTTATGTATATATATACCTATACACACATATACACACACACACAGACACACACACACACACACACATATATATATATATATATATATACACACGTGTATCTTCATACATATATATATTTAACATATAAATATATGATATATTTGTATTCATAGAAATAATTCACACACTTCGGCAACAATGATTTCACGTAGTTATAATTCGTATATCAAGGTACTTGCCTCAAATCCAAAGCACGCGAAGAATCATGGGGCTAGGATTAATACAACCGATTGATGATATACAACAACAAGATTCATGAAGAACAACCCTAATCTTGAAGATTCACGAAATATAAAGGAAGGGTTTACAAGATGATTACCTCGGATCGAAGACGAAGAACACGGATTGATGATGTTAATCAACACCAAGAACTCAAGGAAGATGTAAACTTGGAGTTACATAACTCCAAAATTTCCCCTAGATCGCCCACAAATCACCTCAGCCACGGAGGAATGAAGAAAGGGTGAGAAATGACGAACATGGTCAACCCTCAATATATAAATACCTGCGCATGTGTTACTGTAAAGCCCGTGTCCCGGTATGGATTGTGTTTATGTTGATTAATATTTTATTTAATTAAATGTTGTTAAACGGGATTGATGGGATAGGCCAAAAGTGATTTAAGTCGTGTTGGGTGGCTTAAAGTGTTAAATTTTATCTATTATAGGTGGTAAGGTGAGTATTTAAAAAATTAGGGACTAAATGGATATTTTTGATAAATGATGTGCATGGGTCAGTCCATGAAGGGAACCGACCCCGCCTCCTTTCTTATTTCATATCTCCTTACGTCGCACACCCAAGAAATTTGAAAACCCTAATCCCCTCTAAACTCACAGCCGACTCTTTTCCCCATCGCCGTTGCTGTTGTCGTCGGGAACCAACGCCACCACCGTTGTTCGTTGGAATTTTCGAGAGAGAGAGGAGCAGGTGCGGGTGTAAGGTTTCATCGCAAGGTAAGCCTTAATCCTTTGTCTTCTTTTCTGTTTTCTCATTGCCAGTGATCGGGCACCAACTCCGCTAAATCGGGCATCGGAAAACCATTTATCATTTCATGTGAAAACTCAGTAATCTGCCATTGTGTTGCGTAAGTCATAACTTTTTGATCGTAGCTCGGATTGGGTTGAAAATGGTGCCAAAAGTTCCCTTTCTAAGTCTAGTAACTTTTATGTGTTTTATGAAAAATCCAGTTCGGAACGTAGCATAGGTCAAATCGTCGTTTTATACTGAAAGGTGCTGTTTCTCACTGTTCTGCGAACTGTTTTTGTAAAATCCGTAGTAAATTGAAGTAAAATCTCCAGGAGGCATATAATATGTCCGTGGAACCCTAACTCAGAGTACTTTATGGACATGTAATAATACTATAGTACTTCTGGGTTTAAGGAGGTCAGAACAGGTCCCGAACAGACCTATTTGGTTAGACTATAAAGTTGTTTTAGTGATAGTTTAAGCGTGCGTCGTGTTTTAGGGTCCGGGCTTCGTGCTAATACGTTTTAACATCCATTTAGGTGTTGGGAAGTGATCTTGGTTGGGGAGCCTGAAATTGTTATTTGTGATCTGGGCGCGCTTACGAGGTGAGTTCTCTCACTATATCTAATATCAGTTGTTTTACATTACTGTAGCTCGTGTGTGGTAGCCTTAATTATTTATGATGTGGGGCTAGATAGCAGGGTGGCTAGTCAGCCCTTTGTTGACATGTATATGCGGGTGGCTTTGTCATGTATACGTGGTTGGCGTAAGGATTCGGGGGCCGATGTTTGTATACGCGGGTGGCGTAAGAACTCGGCGGGGCCGAAGATTGTATACGCGGGTGGCGTAGAATCTCGGTGGGGCTAAGAGGTTATACGCGGGTTGCGTAGGGGCAGGAATGCATGTTTATGATTTGTTCGTAGACCTGTATGTTTGTTTATGTGCAACTATCTGTTATAGGGGTGGTGTGGAATAACTGTGTTATCTATGGTGGTTGAATTCACTAAGCTTCGTGCTTACCCTTTCCCAATAAATTATTGTTTCATGTACGAGTGGCTCCAAGGCATGACGAGTACACACTGGCGCGCATGAAGGGCTGATTACTTTTACGACTTTTAATTTTAGATATTTATTCCGCTGTTTAACGTTCTAGAGAATATTGATGTTTGGGTTGCAAATATGATTTTTATGTTAGACATTTATTCCGCTGTTTATTGTTCGAGAGAATATTAATTATGGATTGCAAATGAAACAATTGAATTATTCAAGGAGTTTTATTAATGAAATGTTACTTTAAAAATTTTAAATTCCTTGAAATTTTTGGGATGTTACAACTTGGTATCGGAGCACGGATTGAGTGAATCAAATGCATTTCGGTGTGTTTGATCTCAAGTTTGTGGCGATAAATTTTTTTTTAAAAGTTTTTGGAAAATAAGAGGAAGGAAAAATACGTTTGAGAAACGGTGATCAAGGGCACAGTGTGTACAGTCAGCCGGAGCCAAAGAGGAAGGTGCAATACTTAGTGTTTTATTGCTTTCCAGATCATAGGGTATGCATGCTAGATTGCCTGTTGTTGACACTTCGCTGTATGTTGTACTGCTTGCTATTAGGAGTTTATTCTAATTATGATAGGTTACTAAGTGGATGCCCTCTAGGTTGTATGCAGTAAGAGATTTATAGCCTTATAATATTCGATTTAGTTCTATTGCGCAACTCTTGTTTGAGTCCAACCGTTCTAGGATAGAATCTCGTATTCGAATGTCTATTTGTTTCGCACTGCATATAATCGGGTATTCGCGAGGCCACTCGTTATGATTAGTAGAAATTCGATAGTAGCAAGGGTAGTGGTTTGGATGGAATTCCTAGGGAACTAGGAAGAGTGAGTGCATATGCCGGTGCAGGCATATGTATATAGTTTCGGTGAGAAACTACTTGGACCCCTCGGGATGGAACTCGGAACGGGCAATGATAGGTGTGGACGGTAGTAGTAGAGCTCCTACTACCTGAAGCACAGGATCAATGCTCGAGTCGGGGAAGTCACGAGGAATTCAAGGAGTTGAGCGTGAGTGTAGTTAGTATGAGTTATTATGTGCTACTAACTCATTGTAAATTCTTTTTCCTAGAATAGCCATCACTAGAAGAAACAACACGTTTGAGCCGCGAACTGATATGGGGATCACTGAGGATCAGATTCGAGAGATGATTGCAGCTGAGGTAGCGCACACGATCGGGGAAGCGATCCCCGAGATCATCACTGACATCCGGAATGAAGAGGTGATTCTGATGGAGGAACGAATTGCAGCGATTCCGCCGCCTGCTGGGGGACAGCCCCGTAATCGAGAGTTCCAGTATCGGCATCTCTCTGCCTGTTCTCCACCTGAGTTCAAGGGAGACCCAAATCCGATTGTTAGTATGCGTTGGATATCTGACATGGAGTGTTCTTTTCTGACCAGTGGCTGCCTGGATAATCTGAAGGTCCGCTTTGCAGTGAACTTACTTCGCGACGGGGCGAAAGACTGGTGTGCCACGGCGTTGACGCTTGCTGAGCGGACTACCCTGACTTGGGAGGAGTTCGTCACTCGCTTTCGTGTCGAGTACGTGCCTCCGGTAGAGATGGAGCAGATAGCTAAGGAGTTTTTGGAGCTCACACAAACAACAGAGACGGTGAAGGAGATGAACTAGAAGTTCACCGAGATGGCATTGTTTTGTCCTCAGTGCTGCCTCGGAGGATATGAAGATGCCTCGGTACAAGGACATATTTCGTATCGAGATTAGGGAATTCGTGAGCACGGCGCAGTATGCTTCTTTATCAGCGATGATGGACGTGGCTCGAAGGAGGAAACTGGGGTTGGAGACCCAAGCAAAGAAGAGAAAGGCAGCACAGGCAGTGACGCCAATCTCTGCTGTGCCAAAGAAATCGAAGATCACATATTCATGCGGGAGTTCGAAGAACGGTCGGTTCAAACCCAGGGGTGCCAGTGGGAAGTGGACGGATGGATGTTACAAGTGTGGGCAGTCCGGTCATATCAGTCGGGATTGTAAGTCGCCATTGATGGTCTGCTTTAACTGCAAGCAGACGGGCCACGTGAAGGCAAATTGCCCGAATCTGAGGGTTGCTAGCGGGGGTGGGGCACATGTAACACCCCAAACTAGGAGGATATTATAGTGCCGTGGACCCCCGACTAGGACCCACCAGGCGAATGAAAACTAATGAATTAAATAATATAATTGTAGTACCGAACCACATTATATTACCAAATACTCCGATGAGAAGCTTAAGTACAATACACCAGGACAATACAGAATACTAGTATATTTTATATGAAGATAAAATACACCACCCTGAATAAATAAACATCCTAAATGGAATTTGCAGCGGAAATACAAATGAAGAAAAAACAAGAATGACTGAAAGGACTGGGCCCCCCTACTAGTATCAGTGGGACTCCTCGCCGTCAACGTGCTCTTCCCGTGCTTTTGCCTTGCCATGACCTGAAAACAATATCCCCCCAACGGGGTCAGTTACACAGAACAACAATCCTCAAGGGTTAAATATACACAATCATGATATATCTCAATTATGAAATATCCTTTAGTTATGAATTTAAGCTGAAGAGGAGCATCATAGTATGCCCGTAATTTTCTGTGCAAGTGTACAAGACGAGTGCCCGGACACACACGTCCTTGTACCTAATTAGTCTCACGGAGGTAAGCGTTATCGTGTGCACAGTCCAATGTATCGATGAACCCAACACATGACTATCGTGTGCTCGACTAAAAATTCCACACATCCGCACCCGGCCACGCAATATGAACCCAGAAGGTCACACGATCAAAAGTGCCCATGATGATTATTAATGAATGATAATCCGACAAAGTCAAGAATGACTCACCGAGATGAAATAATAGTGAAGTGAATGATAGCTCAATGAAATGATTGGAACCATCATTCCTCGTGAATGAAGTGATTATTCGACAATTACAAGTCTCAAAACGGTTAATACATTGAATGAGTTATGATTATGAATGAACAACAACGAAAGGAATGAATATCCTTTTAACCGAGTAAGAATTAACTTACTCAACACCGGTGAAAAATGTCCTTCCACGAATAAACGTCCTAAATGAGATGTCGGTCGCTCGAACAACCTTGAATAACACAATTACCAACAATCCATTCAACATACGAATCAAAGACGATTATAACTAACTCAAAACGTCGATACGACTAAACCAAACTCATTGGGGAATCATATCAAACACGTTGTGGCCAATCTTCGATTGTTTACAACCAAACATTAACTATACCATTATCAAATCCCCAATAAGTGTTCCAAACCAACAAAACATCTTCAATACAATCAATAATCCAATATGAATGTCCAAATTCGTGATTACAACAACAACTAATCGAAAACCCCCAAATCCAAATCAATATTCAAAGTGTTCTTCAATAATCCAATGAATATTCATAGACACTCATAATCATACGTACATCTCTTCATACAACATGATTATAACGTCCAAAACATCATATCTCAACACAAAATCGAAATCTAAGATATTTGAAGAATATTACCTTCGAAGATCCAAACACTTTGATCCGAAGAATACGCGTTAGATCGACTATCCAAGCTTCCCAAACGAATAAAGATGATGAAAACCGAACACCCAAGTGATTGATGATGAGAAATCTCTCCCTCAAGCCCTCTCTCTCGGATACAAGGTGAAGAAATGAGAAAATGAACTCAAAGTCCCATCCAAGTCCTATATAAACTCCCGAATGTTACGGCTGTAACTCGGCATACTTACCGTCGTAACATCCCAATTCAACTGCCTTACGGCCGTAACCAACCATCTCGTACGGCCGTAACTCGGCTTTGTCCAGAATCTACCGACAGCCATACGACCGTACCCGCACCTGTCTTACGGGCGTAACTCGCCCTCATCCAAAACACTTGCCGACAGCCATACGATCGTACCCGCACGCCTTACGGGCGTAACTCGCCCGATACGGCCGTACCCGGTCAAACTTACGGGCGTAAGAAGCCTTCGTCAAAACTGCTTGGGCACCCTGCCTACATCATACGGCCGTAACCGGCCAAGTCTTACAGCCGTAACCGGCCAAGCCTTACGGCCGTACCAGCCTCATCTTACGGCCGTATGCCACAACCCTTACGGCCGTAAGTCCCATTCATCCGAACTAGCCTGAAATCAATGAACGCCTGTTACGGCCGTATCCGACAATCCTTACGGCCGTAACTCACCTTTGTCCAAAACCACCTTGAGCCAACGAATGCAGGTTACGGCCGTAATACCTGAATAGTTACGGTTGTAACTCGCTCTTGGAAGTGACAAAAATCCGACAACTCCATCTACTCGTTACAAACAGTGAATGATCCGACGTACAATACTTGTATGATGTAAATAGGTCCAATGACACGTGATGGATGATACTTCCAACACAAGACTATATTCACGATGATTATGATAATACTCTCGTCTCGACTCTCAATCGGAGATAAATGACGATCGCTAACTGATACACGGTTACAAAATGCCAACGATGAAAACAAATGAATGAATCATGAATGATGAG
The DNA here is from genome assembly GCA_033398695.1 of Orobanche coerulescens. Lineage (NCBI taxonomy): Eukaryota > Viridiplantae > Streptophyta > Magnoliopsida > Lamiales > Orobanchaceae > Orobanche > Orobanche coerulescens. The sequence continues at coordinate 60,431,729 of CM065806.1, forward strand.
TGATTATTAATGAGTGAGAAATTACTGAGTGACCATTACTGATTGATAATTACTGAATGATAATGAATGAATTACAACCGGGTATTACATACTCCCCCCTTAAAAAGAGTTTCGTCCTCGAAACTAAGGGTCAAACAACTCGAGATAACCCTCCCGCATACTATCCTCGGTTTCCCAAGTAGCCTCTTCGACTCTGTGTCTAGACCACTGAATCTTGACCAAAGGAATCGTCTTGTTCCTCAACTGTTTGATTCACCGCTCTAAAACTCGTATAGGACGCTCCTCATATGAATGATCATCCGCGATCTCGATTTCATCGAATTGAAGTATGTGACTCGGGTCGGCAACATACTTCTGCAACTGATAGACGTGAAACACATTATGAATTCGGCTCAATGCCGGAGGTAAAGCCAATCGATAAGCCAGACTGCCTACTAGATCCAAAATCTCAAACGGTCCGATGAATCTCGGACTCAACTTCCCCCGTTTTCCGAATCAGAAAATACCTCGACTTGGGGATACCTTGACCAACACGTGGTCACCTGTCTCGAACTCTAGTGGTCGACGACGATTATCTGCATATGATTTCTGTCGACTCTGAGCGGTTAACAAACGACTCCTGATCAAAGCTACCTTCTCACGGACGGCTATAAGCATATCGGGCTCGGTGTCAATGGATTCTGACAATGACGACTGTACAAGGCCTCGTAAGGTGCCATCTTAGTCGAAGCATGCCAACTATTATTGTACATGAACTCAATCAACGGTAGTTGGGCTTCCAAATCATCTTTCCAATCGAGAACACATTCCCTCAACATGTCCTCCAAAGTCTGAATAGTCCTCTCTGATTGTCCGTCGGACTGAGGATGAAAAGCTGTGCTGAGATTAAGCTGAGTTCCCATAGCACGATGAACTGATTTCCAAAAATGAGACACGGACCATCCGTCACGATCGGAAACGATACTTTTAGGAGTACCGTGCAATCTCACTATCTCTCTGATGAACAACTGGGCAAGTCTCTCGGGACCCCACGTATCCTTAATCTCAATAAAATGAGCTGACTTAGTTAAACGGTCCACAACTACCCAGATTGTATTCATGCCACGACGACTCGTCGGCAAACTCGTGATGAAGTCCATAGAAATATCTTCCCACTTCCACTCTGGAATAGGGAGCGGTTTCAGTATACCTGTCGGTCGCTGATATTCTATCTTGACTTGCTGATAGGTTAAACATATCGAAACAAAATCTGTGACTTCTCGCTTCATATTACTCCACCATTAATTTTGTTTCAAGTCTTTGTACATCTTGCTAGACCCCGGATGAATGGAGTAAGGGGTAGCATGAGCTTCTCTCAAAATCGAGTTTTTCAACTCGTCATTTGCCGGTACGCATAACCAATTCTTGAATCGCAATAGTCCATCCTCATGGACCACAAATCCAGGGGCTTTCCCCTGAGCCACATCCTCACGGATGCGCAACAATGATGGGTCTGAACGCTAATTCGCTCTGATTGCCTCCTCAAGTGGCGATAAAATCTATAACATGCAAAGTTGCCCTTGCACTCGCTGAAGCCAGACCTCAATCTCGGGTCTAAGAAATTCCTGCTGAAGCTCCTTCTGAACTGTCAAACGAGCAAGCATTTGCTCCTGAACGGACTTACGACTCAAGGTATCGGCAACCACGTTTGCCTTACCCGGGTGGTATAGGATCTCGATATCATAATCTTTGATTAGTTCCAACCACCGCCTCTGTCGCATATTTAACTCCTTCTGAGTGAATATATACTTCAAACTCTTATGATCGTTGAATATCTGACAGGTGACGCCATAAAGGTAATGACGCCAAATATTCAACGCAAAAACCACGGCTGCTAGTTCCAGGTCGTGGGTCGGATAATTAACCTCGTAAGGTCTCATTTGCCGTGAAGCATAGGCAATAACCTTCCCGTTCTGCATTAATACACATCCGAGACCATGTCCGGACGCGTCACTATAAACCACGAATCCCTCCATCCCTTGTGGCAAGGAAAGGACAGGTGCTGAAATTAACTGTCTCTTGAGTTCCTCAAAACACCGCTGACACGCGTATTCCTTATCCTTTCTCAAAAGGTTCGTCATTTGTTGAGCGATTTTAGAAAATCCTTCCACAAATCGCCGATAATAACTGGCTAATCCGAGAAAGCTTCGGATTTCCTTAACATTCTTCATAGGTAAGCAATCTCGGATAGCTTCCGTCTTCTGAGGATCAACACGCACACCGTCTGATGAAATTACATGTCCGAGAAACGTCACTTCGGACATCCAGAACTCACATTTGGAAAACTTTCCATAGAGTTGCTCCCGTCTCAACACGTCGAGAACCTGATGAAGGTGAACCTCGTGCTCCTCTCGGTTACGAGAATAAATCAAAATGTCATCAATGAAGACAACCACAAACTGATCTAAAAAGTCGATGAAAACCCGATTCATTAACTCCATAAACACTGCAGGTGCATTAGTTAACCCAAACGGCATTACCACGAACTCATAATGACCATAGCGTGTATGAAACGCTGTCCTTGCGATATCCGACTCTCGAATTCGCAACTGATGATATCCAGATCTCAACTCGATCTTGGAAAATATTGAAGCTCCCTGAAGTTGATCTAAGAGATCATCAATACGGGGTAGAGGATATTTATTCTTGATTGTCACCCTATTTAACTCCCGATAATCAATACACAAGCGAAACGAACCATCCTTCTTCTTGACAAACAACACTGGTGCTCCCCACGGGGACGCACTTGGTCGGATATAACCTTTCTCGAACAACTCCTCAAGCTGAATCTTCAATTCTTGTATTTCGGTTGGGGACATCCAGTACGGTGCCTTCGATATCGGGGATGCACCGGGCTCCAACTCAATCGTGAATTCCACATCTATGTGGAGGCAAACTAGGTAACTCGTCTGGAAATACATCGGCATATTCCCTCACTACCGGAATATCCACCAACATTATTGGTGATTTCTCGGTTTTGGTCATAAAGCACCAATAACCAACACACCTCTGACTGAGTAATTTCACAGCTTTCATCAAATTAATGACCTTACCAGAACAGCCGGGATTTCCTCCCTGAAAAACACATTCGACTCCATCGTCTGAAATTATAGTGACCATATGCTTACGGACACTAATGATGGCATCGTGACGATCCATACAATCAATACCCAAAATGACGTCGTCTCTCGGTAAATCTACCACGATTAGGTCTGCTAACCAATCACGGTCATGAAGTTGAATCGGACAATTCTTAATCTCACGATTTCCGATAATTCGTCTACCATCAGGTAGACCAATGACATACGACTCACAACTAGTAGCACTACCCAGACATAGCCTACTCAAACATGACTCGAAAATGAATGAATGCGATTCACCAGTATAAAAAAGGGTACACATAGATTGAGATAGAATATCGAGCGTACCTGAGATCATCCCGGATCGTCAGTCTTCCTCATCTCATAAATTTGGGGCTTGCTAGTCCCAGCACCGGATGCTCTCGTCTGATGACTATAGGCTCCACCTTTATTCGCTCCTGTCGTCTTAAACGACACAGACTGAGTGGCCTGATTATGAACAACTGACTGCTTCAGGGCCTGAGATGACGCCGGAGTAGGTTTGGAGTCCCTTCGGCAAAAACGGGCCTTATGCCCAGCAATCTCACAGTTATGGCATTTGATAGTCTGCCTCGGACACTTGGTGCTGACATGACTAAGTTCCCCACAGTTGAAACAGGTGATGGCCAAACTGGCCGCTCGGGACTGCGATTCCGCCGGTCTAGGTGCCACAGGAGGTCGCTCAGAGAAAGTAGAGCCCGCACGAGTCTTCTTGAAGGCTGTCTGACCGCCTTCAGATTGATTACGATTCTTTGACTTCTTGCTAGCAGATGAAGGTTGTTTTTTAGCAATCTGCTTAGCATTAAGCTCATAAGTAATAGTTTTGTCAATGAATTCAGCCAAAGTGGTGTAATTATGATTAAGTAACTGCATCCGCATGCGGGGTTTCAGCCTATTGCTGAAATACTTAATCTTATCCGCCTTGGAGTGAATGATAGATGAGGCGAAAGGAAGAAGTTCCTGGAATTTTTCGGTGATGGCGATAACATCATCTTCCGCTGAGGGGTCAGGAGTGAGTAATTCTGATAACTTCGCCTCTCTAAGTAGGGCCGGATAATACCTCTCCATCATAAGAGTCTTGAATTGATCCCAAGTACATAATCCGTCGGTGTGTTTCAACGATAACCACCATAAATGAGCGCTCTTACCCAGATAGTAAGCCGCAACTGAAACTTTGTGTCCTTCGGGACACTCTACCATAGCAAATAACTTCTCGAAATGTTCGAGCCAGTGAACAATGTCCGCCGGTTCAGATGAACCCTCAAAAGTAGGTGGCCTTTGGCGAGAGATGTTGCCAATGATACTGCTCACACTCCTATCTTGCCTCTGAGGTGGCGGCGGAGGAGCCTGTTGATTTTGAGTAGCTGAGTTATGCATCGTCTCCATCAGTTGTGCCATCTGAGTCATTTGGGCCATCATGCCCTGCATAAAAGCGAGTGGATCAACCCGAACACCTTCTAACTGAGCTGTGTCCCAGGTACGACTCCCTGATAGTGAATGATCACGTCCAGGTGAATGAGTGGCAGAATCACTGCTCGATGAATTAACATTATTCCTCGCGTTCGTGTGTGTATTCACACGAGCTCTCGGGTTTCGGCCCGCACCACGGCCTCGTCCCCCGCGTCCTCTGCCTGCTCTCTCCATACTAAAGTAGGAAAGTCACGTGATAATTATAGCTCTCGTATAAATATCACATTATGATTACATCTTGAAATGATGAAAATGAGCATACGCGCTCTAACACAGTGATTACATGAATGATTAACTGAGGTGACATGATTATCTGATGATATTCTTGAAATGATTATCTTGAACAAGTTAACAAGATTAATGATATGATCTTCAAGATCAACAACTGAGTAATGAAATGAACTGAGTGATTAATGAGTTAACATGATCAACCTGATCAAAATGAAAATGATGTTTGAGGATTATTAACTGATGAATTATGAATGAATGATTATTGCCAGAAATTATACCATGGCGTTAGAAGTCTTATAGTTCTTGGTCTGAGGGGATCGGCATTTGCACAGGTTACACGTGACACGAAAGTCCAATGATACTAGTCCGATGACGATGATTTCAAATGAGACATGACTCGGAAGGTAGTATTTAAAACCACTCTCTGATACCAACTCTGTAACACCCCAAACTAGGCGGATATTACAGTGTCGTGGACCCCCGACTGGGACCCACCAGGCAAATGAAAACTAATGAATTAAATAATATAATTTTAGTACCGAACCACATTATATTACCAAATACTCCGATGAGGAGCTTAAGTACAATACACTAGGACAATACAGAATACTAGTATATTTTATATGAAGATAAAATACACCACCCTGAATAAATAAACATCCTAAATTGAATTTGCAGCGGAAATACAAATCAAGAAAAAACAAGAATGACTGAAAGGACTGGGGGCCCCTACTAGTATCACTGGGTCTCCTCGCCGTCAACGTGCTCTTCCCGTGCTTTTGCCTTGCCATGATCTAAAAACAATATCCCCCCAATGGGGTCAGTTACACAGAACAACAATCCTCAAGGGTTGAATATACACAATCATGATATATCTCAATTATGAAATATCCTTTAGTTATGAATTTAAGCTGAAGAGGAGCATCATAGTATGTCCGTAATGTTCTGTGCAAGTGTACAAGACGAGTGCCCGGACACACCCGTCCTTGTACCTAATTAGTCTCACGGAGGTAAGCGTTACCGTGTGCACAGTCCAATGTATCGGTGAACCCAACATATGACTATCGTGTGCTCGACTAAAAATTCCACACATCCGCACCCGACCACGCAATATGATCCCAGAAGGTCACATGGTCAAAAGTGACCATGATGATTATTAATGAATGATAATCCGACAAAGTCAATAATGACTCACCGAGATGAAATAATAGTGAAGTGAATGATAGCTCAATGAAATGACTGGAACCATCGTTCCTCGTGAATGAAGTGATTATTCGACAATTACAAGTCTCAATACCTTTAATACATTGAATGAGTTATGATTATGAATGAACAACAACGAAAGGAATGAATATCCTTTTAACCGAGTAAGAATTAACTTACTCAACACCGGTGAAAAATGTCCTTCTACGAACAAACGTCCTAAATGAGATGTCGGTCGCTCGAACAACCTTGAATAACACAATTACCAACAATCCATTCAACATATGAATCAAACACGATTATAACTAACTCAAAACATCGATACGACTAAACCAAACTCATTGGGGAATTATATCAAACACGTTGTGGCCAATCTTCGATTGTTTACAACCAAACCTTAATTATACCATTATAAAATCCCAAAGAAGTGTTCCAAACCAACAAAACATCTTCAATACGATCAATAATCCAATATGAATGTCCAAATTCGTGATTACAGCAACAACTAATCCAAAACCCCCAAATCCAACTCAATATTCAAAGTGTTCTTGAACAACCCTTCAATAATCCAATGAATATTCATACACACACATAATCATACATACATCTCTTTATACAACATGATTATAACGTCCAAAACATCATATCTCAACACAAAATCGAAATCCAAGATGTTTGAAGAATATTACCTTCGAAGATCCAAACACTTTGATCCGAAGAATACGCGTTAGATCGACTATCCAAGCTTCCCAAATGAATGAAGATGATGAAAACCGAACACCCAAGTGATTGATGATGAGAAATCTCTCACTCAAGCCCTCTCTCTCGGATACAAGTTGAAGAAATGATAAAATGAACTCAAAGTCTCGTCCAAGTCCTATATAAACTGCCGAATATTACGGCCGTAACTCGGCCTACTTACGGCCGTAACATCCCAAGTTAACGGCCTTATGGCCATAACCAACCATCTCGTACGGCCTTAACTCGGCTTTGTCCAGAATCTGCCGACATCCATACGGCCGTACCCGCGCCTGTCTTACGGGCGTAACTCGCCCTCATCTAAAACACCTGCTGACAGCCATACGGCCGTACCCACACGCTTTACGGGCGTAACTCGCCCGATACGGCCGTACCCGGCCAAACTTACGGGCGTAAGAAGCCTTCGTCAAAACTACCTGGGCACCCTGCCTGCATCATACGGCCGTAACTGGCCAAGCCTTACGGTCATACCAGCCTCATCTTACGGCCGTATGCCGCAACCCTTACGGCCGTAAGTCCCATTCGCCCGAACTATCCTGAAATCAACGAACGCCTGTTACGGCCGTATCCGACAATCTTTACAGCCGTAACTCACCTTTGTCCAAAACCACCTTGAGCTAATGAATGCAGGTTACGGCCGTAATACGTGAATAGTTACGGCCGTAACTCGCTGCTGGAAGTGACAAAAATCTGAAAACTCCGTCTACTCGTTACAAACGGTGAATGATCCGATGTACAATACTTGTATGATTGTCAATAGGTCCAATAACACGTGATATATGATACTTCCAACACAATACTATATTTACGATGATTATCATATTACTCTCGTCTCGACTCTCAATCGGAGATAAATGACGATCGGTAACTGATACACGGTTACAAAATGCCAACGATGAAAACAAATGAATGACTCATGAATGATGAGTGATTATTAATGAGTGAGAAATTACTAAGTGGCCATTACATATTGATAATTACTGAATGATAATGAATGAATTACAACCGGGTATTACAGCATAAAGAGCCCCTGCAGCTGCCCCCTTACTTATTACTGATGGCAGCGTGGGTCAGGCTAGACCCGAGGCGGCCCGAGGTAGGGTGCACCAGCTGAAAATGGAGGAGGCACAGGCTATGCCTGCAGTGGTGACAGGTGTATTTCATCACTTATTCCTTTTTTGACTATTTGATTATCGTATGTAATTGTTTTGTTTAAATGGTATGATCAGGTATATTCTTAGTTAACTCGGTGCCTGTTGTAGTGATGTTTGATAGCGGGCTACTCATTCATTCGTATCCCGCACTTTTAGCGAGTGTTTGGGCTGAGTCACAGGTAGGTTAGGTTATCCACTAGTGGTTGAGGTTGCTGATGACAGGACCTTGACGGGTACGGACGTGTATCGAGGATGCACTTTGGAAATCTCTGGGGTGAGGTTTCCTATAGATTTGATTCCAATTGCTATGCGTGAGTTGTGCGTGATTGTGGGCATGGATTGGTTAGATGCTTTGGATGCTGAGATTCTTCGTCTTCGCAAACAAGTGCGAGTTCGAACCCCAAGTGGGGGAGAACTGCTGGTTCAGGGAGACTCACCTAGGCGGGGCTCAGCAATATGTTCGGCTGTGAGAGCGCGGAGGTACTTACAGCACAGTGGCCAGGAGTATTTAGCATATGTGATAGATACACACGGTGATGAAGAGAAGAAGACTCAGGGGGGATGTGCCAGTTGTACGGGAGTTTGCCGATGTATTTCCTGATGATTTACCGGGGATACCTCCCGAGCGACATGTGGAGTTCCACATTGACTTGATTCCGGGTGATGCTCTGGTGGCCAAGGCACCTTATCGCCTGGCTCCACCTGAAATGAAAGAGTTGTACACTCAGTTGTAGGAACTTCTCGAGAAGGAGTTCATCAAGCCGAGTTGTTCACCATGGGGAGCCCCGATTCTATTTGTGAAAAAGAAGGACGGGTCCCAACGGATGTGTATAGACTACCGCGAATTGAATAAGCTTAAGGTGAAGAATAGATATCCTCTGCCAAGAATCGATGACTTGTTCGACTAGCTACAGGGAGCCTCGTGGTTCTCTAAGATTGATTTGAGATCGGGGTATCATTAGGTGACGGAGAAGACGGCCTTTCGCACACGTTACGGCCATTATGAGTTTGTGGTGATGCCTTTCGGGCTCACCAATGCACCAGCAGCGTTCATGGACCTTATGAACAGGGTGTGTAGGCCAATGCTGGATCGGTCGGTGATTATATTCATTGATGATATTCTTGTGTATTCAAAGTCAAAGAAAGAGCACGAGATGCATTTGCGAGAAGTTTTGGAAGTTTTGAGGCGAGAGAAACTTTATGGTAAGTTCTCCAAATGTGAGTTCTGGTTACGGGAGGTCCAATTCCTAGGACATGTCGTAAACCAGAATAGTATTATGGTCGATCCGGCCAAGATTACTGCAGTGATGCGGTGGGAAGTGCCGAAGACTCCCAATGAAATATGGAGTTTTCTAGGATTAGCAGGGTATTAACAAAGATTTATTCAGGACTTCTCCAAGATTGCTTTACCTTTAACCCAATTGACGAAAAAATCTGCGACTTTTAGTTGGGGTGAGGAATAGCAGAGGGATTTTGAGGAGTTACGCAGACGTTTTTGCGAGGCTCCAGTGTTGACTTTGCCCGATAGTATGGAAGATCTAGTAGTGTATTGTGATGCTTCTCACCAGTGTTTGGGCACCGTTCTCATGCAGCACAGTAAGGTCATAGCTTACGCTTCGAGACAGTTGAATCCGTGAACTACCCAACTCATGATCTAGAGTTAGGAGAAGTAGTGTTTGTCCTCATGATTTGGAGGCATTACTTGTATGGCGTCAAGTGTACGATATACACTGACCATAAAAGCCTCAAATACTTGATGGACCAGCAAAACCTCAATATGTGTCAGAGGAGGTGTCTTGACGTAGTCAAGGATTACGATTGTGAGATACTTTACCACCCGGGTAAAGCAAATGTTTTTGCGGACGCCCTTTGCCGACATCCAGTTGCTGAACCATTGCGGGGTTTGTGTCAGCGGTTGACAGTAGTTACACCTCTTCTTGAGTCGATAAGTAGTGCTGTTGCGATATTTCTTTACACGCAAGTGCACGTCATCGTTTACAAGTAATAAAGTGATAAGTAGAGTATCGTTCCCACGAGGATTGAATCTCTAACTACCGATTTTTTCGTATTCCAATTTTATCTGAACAATCGAATTTGGGTTTTGCGATTAATAACTAAAAGAAATACTAAAAGACTAAGCAGTAGAAAACAATATCTTGGATAAAAGAAATCAAATGATGAATAAGTCTAGGGTTCTGAATCCACCTTAGTTTATCCGAATTTACTCTCGATTATCCGTAATAAATAATTTTCCCAATTTATTGAAGGCGGAGATTGCTAATATATTCTACCGCCTCTCCCGAGGTCAATAGATTTATCTAAAGGTGAATAACGCACTCTATCCCTAGGTGAATTAATTCGTCGATAGGCAAAAAGCATGAAATCTCCTAAAGGCCACGTAGTTCCTATGAGTATATTCCTATCTCACAGAATAAAACGGTCCTCACCAATAGTTCCTCACCAAATCTCCTCTCCCGATTCGAAGTGAATGATTAAATCAATACAACTATTGGCCAGATAATTGCAAGCATTAAACATAATTGGGAAAACTCAATAAAAAGGTAATAAATTGGATAATCTCAATCAATTCGTCAAAACAAAGGTTTCATCAAAACCCTAGATTAGGGCTTTAGCGACACACTAAAAGCGAAAATACGAATAAATAAACGAAAGCATAAAATTCAAACGCAGATGAAGCTCGAATTCCTCCGTTCTTGCCTTCCGCCTCCGCCTTGAAGTCTTCTCGCTTCCCTCTTCTTCTCGTCTCCAAGCTTAAGCTCTCAAAGATTAAAGATCCAAAGATTCCAAGATGATTTAATTAGGGTCTTAAACCCTATTTATAGCTCAAAGACAACTCCAAATCGCGTCCGTATCGGTCGAAAATCGGCTTCAAACGGCCCAAAATCCGCGCGGGCATACAAAAACCGCCAAGTGTGCCGCGGCTCACTAAACTGTGCCGCGGCACATCGCCTTGTTGAATGCACGGGCGCTAATTAATTCTTACGTGCGCGGCTCACTGGGCGTGCCGCGCACAGTACAGTTACTCGCCTTGGTGGTGTCTTCTGTGCCGCGGCTCGCCTTCCTTGTGCCGCGCTCGAGTCCAGATTTGCCGTTTTCGCCCGTTTTGCCTCGTTTTAGCTTCCGGATTTCAATTTCCTGTCAATCATACAAAATTAAGGCATTAAAAGCTCATTTAGACAATTTCACTCACCAAAACACTACAAAATAATGATAAATAAGCGTATAAAAATACGCCTAACAAATACCCCCAAACTTAAACCTTTGGTTGTCCTCAAGCAAAAAGAATTAAATTCAATAAAAGAATGTCGTGAATCATCGTGCAACTCATAGTGTTCAACCTAATCAATACTATTCTGTAATTCTCTCTAAATAATACGAGTGTCATAAAAGCGAGCTGCACTCAAAATAATGATTCCGCAAAGTAATCAAATTCAGTCCTAATCACTCGTTTATGAAGAAAATCCAGCTCAAAGATTAACAAAACGTGAGTCAAATCGACCGTCAATATGAAAGGCTAAAATAAACAAGCTAGTTCGTCCCGTTGCACAGTCTAATGGCACAATTTTCAAGAGTTTCATAACAAATAAACCTCGGACAGTATCCCCTTATATAAATGTTAAAAAATTTGATTCGAGTCGACCACTAGGTTAGGATCTCGGGATGTTTCATCGGGATAATCCTAGGGTGGAACTTCCATTCTCATGTATTAGGAAACCGTTTGACGTAAAAGACACTCATGGGGCACATGGATGCTTCTAGTTACTAAGTTCCCGTCTACAGCGGAGAAACAACTCGAATATATAATTTCCGCATGTCCTAATCAAGGTTGCCGTTTTACACGAGAGTAAACAGCGGGTCACGCGAATACCCCCGGTTACTAGGCTCCCTATCATTGGCACATGTGAAATATCTAACTCACTAGTCTAATCAGGGTCGTCGTTTTACGCGAGAGTAAACAACGGTTCACGCGAATGCCCCCGGTTACTAGACTTCCCTTCATAGAACAACATTATCTCGACTTTAGGGATAAACTGACCGACTCTAACCTCAATCTAAGTGCCAACACGACTAAAGAAACAGTACGACTCACTATCCAGAAAATGTAGCCAAATGTATTGACGGTGATTTTAAAACAAGTATGTATCGTCTCTTATCTGCCAAGACCTCTACAATCACGAAAAATTTCGGACCTAAATGAATACTAAGCAGAACAGAAATAACTGACTACAACTCGACTAGAACTCGACCGCTTCTTCAGAGAGAAAAAACAGTGTCGTAACATCAGTATCACACAAATAGAAGCACGAAAAATTCACGAAAAATTCACGAATACAAGCAAGGCTATCTAAAAAATTTTACGCAACGTAATGAAAAGTGCAACAAAATAAAGTACAGCAAGAAAATAAAGTCCAGCAATGAATGTAGCAACTGAAAGTAAATCCCCCCCCAAACTTAGGACGTACATTGACCTCAATGGACAAAAATGATATGCAATAAAAGTAAAAGGTCAAGTACTCCCCTCCAGTCTGTTCAGGAGCTGGTGCCGGCATCGTCCGGTGAGCTTGCACGCTTCTTGACTACATCATGCGGATTGTGAATGAATGAGCTTGCATCATCAAAAAGGAAGTTAAGTATGAGCTATCAAGTTGAACATGATGTAGGGGTTGGGGATAATGTAATTTGACAACACGATTCATTGCATATAATTTTGAAAATGCCTAGCTTACCAATTTTTCATTGCTGCAATTTATCAAACACCTTGTGTGCACAAGTTAAAATGAAGAACAAGAATTTTGATGGTTAATTACAAATCCCAAAAATAATAACACAGATTATAACCCTGAATTACGACAACCATCATCAACAATTCGTTCATAAACATCAATTCCATCACAATATCAAATTCCCCATATTCCAACTCCATTTTAGAAACAAAAGTGAAGAACAACTAGCAATATAAAACTACAAATCTTTTCACATCAAGAATTACTTATGATTTAGAAATCAACAATTACCTAGAGAATTTGAGAAGGAGACAATAGAATGGTATCAACTGACCTCATTGTGTGAAGGAAGGAAGGAAGGGAGGGAAGAAGTATCTTATGCAGGCCGATCGATTGAATGAGCCCTACCTGGCTGTTCTTATTTTGCGACGGGGGCCGCGGCAAAATATAAGTGAGCCGCGGCCCAAAGTACATGAGGATCGGGACGTTTTGTAATGTCGTCGGTGCCGCGCCTCGGTTTCGGTGCCGCGGCTCGGTATGTTAGTGTGCCGCGGCTCGTATAGTGTGCCGCGGCACAAATGTGCTCTGGTGTTTCTTGGCCATTTAGTGTGCCGCGGCTGGCCAGGTGCCGCGGCTCAAGAACTTTGGTGTGCCGCGGCTCGCAAGATCATTCCGCGGCACAGGTGCAGTTTGATCGGCCATTTTCATCACCGGTGTCTGCCGCGGCTCACGTGGATCGTGCTGCCCATCATTGAATTCCTCCCCTTTCTTGATTCCCGCATGAATTTTTACACGAAAACATCAAGACGAGAGGGAAGGATGGATCAAAGAAGAAAGAAGACAAAGAGAGACTCTAAAAATGCAAGAAAACAACAAAGAATCTACAACTAATACTCGGGTTGCCTCCCGAGGAGCGCTAAGTTTATAGTCTTCAGCCGGACCTTTTGGACAACGTTAGTTCGCTTTTCGCAAACTCCATTTGGTTTCCGCCCCGTTCATCGAACCGTTCATATTTTTGTTAAAATTATGACCACTGGTCATTAGCGATTCGACTTTCGGTTTGGTCATCAAATGTTGTTTGCGAAAAGGTTTCGACGTGAATAACTTCCCGAAACACCCGGTTTTTCCATGACTAATTGTCCGCTTGGCTTCCGGCTCAATCTCCTCCTTCCCAAACGCACTCAAGACTGCAGCAGATTTTTCCTCATGCTCGAGGAACGCCACTCGGTCTACATCCTTCTTAAGACTTGGACCATTTAACACAAAATCTGAATTTTCCCAACGACGATTTTTTCGGTGCTTTCCTCTTTCAACAACATCCACACTTTCAATTTGTGACCTTCTATCAATACTTCCGGGACATGGAAACGATTTGAATACTTGAAAAGTAACTTGCTCGTCTTGGACCCTCAGAGTTAACTCCCCCTTTTCCACGTCTATAAGGGTTCGGCCAGTCGCTAAAAATGGTCGTCCCAAGATGATTGGAATATTTTCATCTTTCTCCATGTCGAGTACGATGAAATCGGCCGGAAAGATGAACTTGTCAACCTTAACTAATACATCCTCGATCACTCCCCTCGGATACTTTATCGATCGATCAGCCAATTGTAAGGAGACTGTTGTTGGCTTGGCTTCCCCAATATTCAGCTTTTTGAAAATCGACAGAGGCATGAGGTTGATACTAGCACCAAGATCGCATAGTGCCTTATTAAACGAAAGATTCCCCATGGTGCACGGTATGTTGTGTTGGGATTCGGCGCCTAAAATCGAAGGCCGCAGCGGAAGCGGTAAAACGAAAATTAATTCGATCCGAATCCCTACGAGGATCGATCGAGCTACGTATATACGAATATATGAACGAAAAGCAAGAGTCATAAGAAACTAACCCTCGAAGTCCGTTGATTAAATGGAAACCTTCTCTTGAGCTATTCCCCAAGCTCTTGAACGATCCAACGCCGAAAGTACCGCGTCTCTACTTGCCACGCGCCGGAGAAACGACCGGAACGACGATCACCTTGCTATCCTCCGAGGATACGGCTAGAGCTAAGTGATGAAGCTTCCAATATGAGATTATCACACTCTAAGTGTATAACTCACAACTCTCATTTATTTCTTGATTTTTCTCCAAGAATCACCAAGAACAAGTTGAAGAAGAAGATGAAGATAAGTGTTTGAACTCAAAGTCTCACTTTCTCTCTCTCTCAATGTATCTCACGGTTGGCACAATTATTTTTAGAGAGTGACAAGTCTTCTCTTCTTATTCAATTCCTTTCCACATGAGAACAACTCATGTTTAACCCCACCTTGAAAAAGATATCAAATATCTATTCATTAAACACCTAATCAAGATTCCAATTGATTTAAAAATCAAAGTCTTGTCAAGGTGTGGGGAAGGGGGGCGGCTATGATGAAGAAATACGACGAGTTCGGTTCGTTTCGGACTCCCGTGAGTCCAAACAGATAAACTCCGATTCCGTTCCGATGTATTTATATTGATCAATTAATCCAATTAATTAATCATATCAAATACATAATAACATAATAAATTTCTCCAAGAAATAATTATATCCATGAATTAAATTAATCACCCAGTGATATATTTAATTCATTAAGCCGTAAATTAATTTATCCAATAAATCAATTTAAACATCCAATGTCATGAATTAGATATCCAATATCTAATATTCATAATGAGAGAATTAAGCTTGATTCATTCCGTCGTCAATCCTAATGCGCGACTCGGTAGGTCCGTCTCAGTTAGCAATGGGAGGAACCAAAGAGTAGTAGCACCACCTAGCCAGCCTGGCGGCCTACACTGTACCCCAACTGAGAACGAATGATTGGGATCATTCAAGAACCATTCTTTCGTGAATACCAGTATACGTATAAACCCTTCTTTCAAATGTCCCGATCAAGTTATAGGGTCACGGTCAGTCAAACCCTATCTGTACTTGACGCTATGCATGCGTTAATGCAAATCGAGATCATCGAGCTGTCGTGTATCTAATACAACTAGCTCCAATGCTTTGGCCAAAGACTTATGATCTCATCTGCCAATAACCGCATAGGACATATAACCCGCTCACTAACGGGAGAAAGAATTCTATCTTGGTATTGATAGGACTCGCTACTTGCCCGTCAAGATGCACGTCGAGGTTGACCCCGCCTTCCGTTTACGGTGGTCGAACTACTCTAATGAAAATCTTGACTCACAAGCACATCCCTACTAAATCCTCAAGTCTAAGGTTCACGAATACCTATCACAACCTTTCGATTCCGTCATTGACTGTCCCGGAGTGAAATCCATGTGACGAATCGAGGGTGAGTCGGTTCGAGTATACTAATCCAATTAGCATACCTATAACGTGTGCTCCCACTAACCAATAGTGTTCGTCAGGCACTCTCCATGTCAAAGAACACGTCATACAAGTCTTCACATAAACTGACCGCCCACTCAAGTTTCATCGACTTGCGAACGATTAAGTATTTGAGCTATAACCTTTCCAGTGCCGACTCCCTTATCCAATAAGGAGTGGAACGTTTTGCTCTCAAATACACGGACTAGTTTCTATATGTTTATTTACGAGTTAGGAATGCCAGTAACTACCAGTAAATAAAGAAACATTCATTTGCCTTATATAATTGGTTTACATAATTACAAGTACAATGCCCTCACTCAACAACCTCTGAGTGGCATTCGAGGGCATACTCCTAACATGTTGAAGCTTCCCGGATCTTTCAATTTAGGTGGGAGCTTCTTTTGAAGAATTGCACTGCACTCCTCTGTCAAGGTGACCGTTTCAAACTCCTCAAGCTTTCTTTTCTTCGATAATATCTCTTTCATGAACTTGACGTAACTCGGCATCTGTTCCAATGCGTCGGCGAACGGAATGTTTATGTGAAGCTTTTTAAACACATCAAGGAACTTAGAAAATTGTTTGTCCGCCCTTCTTTGCTGTAATCTCTGCGGAAATGGAACGGGGGACACACATGTCTTCGAGTTATCCGGCTTCAAATCCTTCGACTCCTCTGGCTTTAAATCCTTCTCTTCCTCAATTTCCTTCTTCTCTTTACCCCGCTCGGGCTGATCCAACACCTCTTTCCCACTTCTTAAGCTGATTGCGTTTAGACTCTCTCTAGGATTTGTCTCTGTTGTACTCGACAATGCTCCCTCTGGACGAGCTGTCAGCACATTAGCAATTTGGCCCAGCTGGACCTCCAAGTTCCGAATGGAAGCAGAATGATTTTGTAATGTAGCTTCCGTACGGGTCATAAATTGACTCGTATTTGCCGCTAATTTTGCAAGTGCTTCCTCGAGAGATACTTTGTGAGCGGGAGGGGGATGCTGTTGATTCTGGGCGAACGGGGGCTGGTGTGAGTTCTGTCTGTTTCTCCATGAAAAGTTAGGATGATTGCGCCACCCCGGATTATAAGTATTGGAGTACGGGTTATTCGGCCGATTCCCACTTCCCACAAATTGAGCCTGCTCCATCTGATTTTGCTCAAATGGATTTCCAACTTGACATTCCGCGCTCGGGTGTGATCCGTTACACCAATTGCATGTCTCTATGGTAACGGGTCAGTGCGTGCGAAAATGCACAGGCTGTTGTGTCAAAGCGGCGACTTGAGCTGACAAAGTGGAAATCGGGTCATTGCTTGAAACTTCCATGACTCTCTTCGGTGTCAATCTTTCTGATGGCCATTGGTATGCGTTTTCGGCCATATCTTCCAAAAGCACGTGTGCCTCGGCCATAGATTTTCCCATGAAAGTCCCACCAGAGGCCGCATCCACGAGGGTGCGTGTAGAAGCACTCAAACCATTATAGAACGTATGAAGCTGAAGCCAATCAGGAATGCTGTGATGAGGGCATCTTCGTAGCAAATCTTTATATCGCTCCCACGCCTCGTGGAGCGATTCCATATCGTACTGGACAAAAGTGGTTATTTCGTTTCTCAACCTTGCCGTCTTAGCAGGTGGGAAGAATTTGGCAAGGAAGGCTTGCGCTAACCTCTCCCATGTTGTAATCGACCCCGGTGGTAAGGAATTTAACCAAAACTTTGCTTTATCCCTCAAAGAGAAAGGGAAAAGCCTCAATCGGATGGCATCGTCGGTGACACCATTAGTCTTGAACGTGTCGCATATCTCAAGGAAAGAAGCAATATGGGCATTCGGGTCGTCATTCGGTAGTCCACAGAATTGGCTCGCCTGCACCATCTGAATAATAGCAGGCTTGATCTCGAAATTATTAGCTTGGATAGTGGGACGCCGAATTCCCGAAAAATTAGCGTTGACCTGCGGCATGGCATAATCTCGAAGAGCTAGTTCCGGTTGAACTTGCCGCACTTGGTTATCTCCTCCTTGGACTTCGATATTCTCGGCCATGTTGACCGTAAATGCAACTCTCTTTTCTCCTTATTGTTCCTTCTTAGAGTGCGCTCGAGCTCGGTATCCAAAGGTAATAGGCCTTCGTTACCGAGTTTTCTCATGCACTACACGAAAGATCCTGAAAGGAAAAACAAGTAAACGAAATTAAATACACAAAAAATAAAAATAAAACGTTCAAATTAAGACTGGAAATACTTAAATCGATATTAGAAAATTTCAATCCCCGGCAACGGCGCCAAAAACTTGTTGCGATATTTCTTTACACGCAAGTGCACGTCATCGTTTACAATTAATAAAGTGATAAGTAGAGTATCGTTCCCACGAGGATTGAATCTCTAACTACCGATTTTTTCGTATTCCAATTTTATCTGAACAATCGAATTTGGGTTTTGCGATTAATAACTAAAAGAATTACTAAAAGACTAAGCAGTAGAAAACAATATCTTGGATAAAAGAAATAAAATGATGAATAAGTCTAGGGTTCTGAATCCACCTTAGTTTATCCGAATTTACTCTCGATTATCCGTAATAAATAATTTTCTCAATTTATTGAAGGCGGAGATTGCTAATATATTCTACCGCCTCTCCCGAGGTCAATAGATTTATCTAAAGGTGAATAACGCACTCTATCCCTAGGTGAATTAATTCGTCGATAGGCAAAAAGCATGAAATCTCCTAAAGGACACGTAGTTCCTATGAGTATATTCCTATCTCACAGAATAAAACGGTCCTCACCAATAGTTCCTCACCAAATCTCCTCTCCCGATTCGAAGTGAATGATTAAATCAATACAACTATTGGCCAGATAATTGCAAGCATTAAACATAATTGGGAAAACTCAATAAAAAGGTAATAAATTGGATAATCTCAATCAATTCGTCAAAACAAAGGTTTCATCAAAACCCTAGATTAGGGCTTTAGCCTGACATACTTAAAACTGAAAATACAGAATAAATATACGAAAGCATAAAATTCAAACGCAGATGAAGCTCGGATTCCTCCGTTCTTCAGCTTCCGCCCTCTGCCCTTGAAGTCTTCTGCTTCCCTCTTCTTCTGCCGTCTCCAAGCTTAAGCTCTCAAAGATTAAATATCCAAAGATTCCAAGATAATTTAATTAGGGTCTTAAACCCTATTTATAGCTCAGCACAACTCCAAATCGCGTCCGTATCAGTCGGTCGAAAACTGGCTTCGAAACGGCCCAAAATCCGTGCGGGCATACAAAAACCGCCAAGTGTGCCGCGGCTCACTAAACCTATGCCGCGGCACATCGCCTTCAGCTGAATGCCTGGGCGCTAATTAATTCTTCTGTGCCGCGGCTCACCTGGGCTGTGCCGCGGCACAGAGTACGGGTTACTCTGCCTTCGGCTGGTGTCTTCCTGTGCCGCGGCTCAGCTTCCTTGTGCCGCGGCTCAGAGTCCAGATTTGCCGTTTTCGCCCGTTTTGCCTCGTTTTAGCTTTCGGACTTCAATTTCTTGTCAATCATACAAAATTAAGGCATTAAAAGCTCATTTAGACAATTTCACTCACCAAAACACTACAAAATAATGATAAATAAGCGTATAAAAATACGCCTAACAAGTGCTCAAGAAGTGGCAGTTCTGGACGAGAATGCCAGGCGGGAGAAAGTTTCAGGTGAACTTCCGAATTTTGTCCGTGATAGTCGAGGTTTACTAACTCGGTATGGTAGAGTTTGGGTTCCTTGCACTGGCGGGAACAGGCAGATATTGTTGGATGAGACGCATAAGTCCAAGTTTTCTATTCATCCCGGAGCTACAAAGATGTACCGCGACCTGCGAGATAGTTATTGGTGGCCCGGCATGAAGTGGGATGTCGCCAACTGTGTAGAAGTGTGCTTGACTTTAACACCTCTTCAGTGTAACTATCGCAAGTGCACGATATCGTATCAAGTAGTAAGTGGAATTTTTGAGTCCGGTTTATCGATCCCACTAGGAAGTTAGGTTATATATTGAATTATACACTATTTAACTATTTGTTATAGAGATTTATATGATTGAAACACACAATTAAAGAGTTTGGTTTGACAATTGCAATGAAAATGCAATAATAGTTTTAAAATTCAAGGAAATGAAAGATTGCACTAATAATGGATTAATAAAAGATAAAATGAAATAGTTGGGATTACAAACTTAGTTCATCATTACTTATAGAAGATGTATAGGAGATCATAAGATGAATTTACTTATTATGTTGTGTAGATTCGATTTTCCTTAAAAAGACGGTTCCTCTTTCGAACTATAAAACGCCCCTTATATATTAAATCAATCCACTATATTTCTATGTTGATTGGCTTCAATACATAGCATTAGGTTTTCTGAAAATAACTCAAAGAATCATCTAAGGTCTAGAGGTATATTTCTATCTCCTAGAACAACTCAGAGTGAAGATCATTTGATCTAATAAAACATATTTTCTTTCGAAACATATGAAGACCATAAATATCGTCATTTATTGGCCAAATAAATAAAGATTGGTAAAACAATGAAAATCACACACAATAGTAAGTAATTCATAATAGATCTTTATACAAACTTAAATAACATGACTAACCTTGTTTATAATCCCAACTTAGGTAACTTAGCCCATTAAGGGTTTATTCAACATATTACAAGCTTGAGTTGTCATTAATAGTTGAAAAAGAGAAAGAATTGATCCTAACTCCCTTAGTAGATAAAGGAGAAAGAAGCAATAAACTCCCTCAACAACATAAGCCAAACCACACTTACACAAATCACTCAAGAACACAAGTGTGTTCTTCACATAAAAAGAAAAAATATTACAAAGTGAGAAAATAATAAGATGAATGATTCAATAATGATGGATCTAAGGGGTCTATTTATACACCTAAAGTCATCTAATAGTTCCAAAACTCCAGCATTATTACAATAGATCGGATCAATGCCAGCCATCCCCTCAATAATTGACCAAAAGTATAAAAAATTAGACAATGATCACAATCTGTCAAGAGTTACGGCCATAACATTGAGGAGTTACGGCCGTAACTATGATGACTTACGGCCGTAACATTGAGGAGTTACGGCCGTAACATGGCTTCGTAAATTTGCATATTGTGAGTTACGCCCGTACACACCCGTATGGATTTTCAGACTTCATTTTCAACCCAGAATTTCTTAGACTTTGTGTTTTGCCCCAAATCTTCTTCGGATGATAACTTTTGATATTTAACTCTAATTTTGAATCCGGAAAGACTACCGAGCTCATCTCGGAAAGCCTACAACATGAATACATAAAAATTCAACAAAGAGAATGTAAAACCCACATTTCCATGACATAATTAAATTACTAAAATACCCTCCAATTTGAAATTTTGAAGAATTATGTACGTTTACCAAACAAGCTCTAAAACAAAAACGATTATCATACGATCACGAACATGAGCATGTAACTTCAAGTAAACTTCATTTGAGCTACTACAATGTTATAAGAACTCAAGAACATGAAATTTGGACTAAGAACTAAATGTTGCACGTTTCTTGACCTAACGGGTCCAAAAACTGATAAAACTTGTACACAACTTATAAAATAAACTTTATAACATATCCTAAGTTTATTTTTACATTTTTATTGGTCAAAGCTATCCTCATTCTTCCATTATAGCCGTCCTCCCACATTAAGGTGGTTAAAAACCTTCCAAAATTACACCAAATCAAATCAATTACAATTAAAGTCCATTAAACCACCATTATTCTTTGATAACATAAAATTTAAACCACTTTCTTCTTCCTTCCTCATTTCATACGACCCATACACACCTACACATCAAAATTTGCTCTCCAATTCTTGGTGATTAATCCTACGTGTTCGGGAGGAAGTTTGGTGCACATTGGAATTTGATCCATAGATCATCTTGGAAGGGTTTTGATTCGGTTTTGGTTGATTTGTTTGGCCCGATTCTTGGTCACGTTTTTCTCAGCCCTATTTAGTATGTTCTTTTGATTTTGATGCACTCTTTTGATCCTTAATTCGTGTGATAAAAACCTATTCTAAAAACCTATATAAATTGGCTAAGAAATAACCATGAAATTGTTATGAATCTGTTG
Organism: Orobanche coerulescens; assembly: GCA_033398695.1. NCBI lineage: Eukaryota > Viridiplantae > Streptophyta > Magnoliopsida > Lamiales > Orobanchaceae > Orobanche > Orobanche coerulescens. The sequence continues at coordinate 60,453,914 of CM065806.1, forward strand.
GAACATTTAGTTCCATATATAAATTAATAATGTTTTGATGATTAAAGCTGCTAAGCAAAACAAAACAACGAAGAGACGAAGCAAGCATCGAAGGAAAACGAAGTGCAAAATGCTGGAGAAAAACAAAGCTAACGTACGTAACAAGACAATGTTAACGTACGTAATATGATGAAGCTAACGTACGTAATGGATGAGAGATAACGTATGTAACTCTGTTCAAACAAGTGAACGTTGGAGGAGTCAAAGTCAGAAAAGCATGCAACGGATATATGACGTCATCAGTGATGTAATGTTAACGTACGTAACGGAGTCTATGGTAACGTACGTAACTCAAAATGACGAAACTCCCTGGACTGAAACTGAAAGAGGCTTACGTACGTAACCCGTGATGGTTAACGTACATAACGATGCTTACGTACGTAAAGTGGCGATGATAGCGTACGTAATGAGCAGTTTGGAAGCTAACGGCTAGTTAGATGATGGAGCCTATAAATACCATGCTTATGGTATTGATCAAGTACAACAACACAAAGCATTCTATACCCTGATCAGTGATTGATATTCATTATATTGTTGTTGCAATATTGAGTTTACATTGAGTAATTGAGTGTTATACACAAAATCATACATGAGTGGTAAAAGAAAAGATACGATTGGATTCGGTGTTATTAGGATCAAGGATCCGGCATTGTTAGAATCGTAATCGCTATCTTAGTGAGGCTTATCTAGTGCCGATAGAAAGCTAGAGAGGTTGATTCCCTGTCCTACGAAAAGGAAAACGGTTTAACTTGGACCGACGCAAAGACAAGTTCGAGTGGTTTATCACGGACCAATAGAAGACGTGATTGTAACGGTTATACCTCCACCGATAGAAGAGAGGCGAAGAGGTTGCTATCTTGAACCTATTGAAAAAGATAAAGAGAGGACGTAGGCTTGTTTATAGCCGAACCTCTATAAATCCTTGCGTAATTTATTTTCCACAATTTTATTTACGCTTCCGCAAAAGGCGCAAATATCCGATCCCGTACCCAACAATTGGTATCGGAGCGGTTTTCCAATACGCGGCTTAACATCCGAGGAGAAGATCCAAAATGACGTTTCAATTCTCTCCAGTCGAAGGCCTTGCTCTCAACCGACCACCATTCTTTGATGGCTCAAATTATTTGACGTGGAAGAAGAAGATGTCGATATTCATCCGAGCATACGACATCGAGATTTGGAAGATTATTTGCCTTGGCCCGAAAGTTCCTATCAAATCCGACGGTACGCTCAAATCTTTCGAAGAATACGATGATGTCGATTGGAAAAATGACCATCTAAATTGTAAGGCTATTCAACTCTTATTTTGTGCCTTAAATCCGGAAGAGGTCAATCGAATCTCATCGTGTGAGAGTGCGAAAGAAATATGGAAAATTCTAGATATCACACACGAAGGGACGACTCAAGTCAAGGAGATGAAAATCAATATGCTTCTCCATGACTACGAGTTATTCATGATGAAAGGTGATGAGTCCATCACTAATATGCTCGACCGATTCTCGGTCATCACTAATGGACTTGCGTCATTCGGAAAACCATTATCTAGTAGTGAAAAAGTTAAGAAAATTTTACGATCACTACCTAGCGAATGGTACGGCACCGTGACCGCGATTATGGAATCTAAAGATCTCAACACGCTTGATTTTAGCACCCTTGTTGGTTCGCTAATTAATTATGAGATCGTATTAAAATCACGAAGAGTCAAGTCAAAGCCGAAGGAACGATCGTTAGCCATGAAGGCTAAGATGTCGAAAAAGAAAGAAGAAATCCCGGTGGAGGAAAGCGACGAAGAAGCGGCATATTATGCCAAGAATATTAATAAATTCCAAACTTTATTAAACCGGAGGAAGAAGGATATCTCGAGCGAAACGAAGAAATTCGACAACTCTTGTCGACTATGTGGAAAACCAGGCCACTTCGCTAAGCATTGCCGTGCCAAACTCAAGAAGGAGGTTCTCGTGGCTACTTGGAGCGATGAAGACGAAGATGACGATTTTGTCGATCAAAATAATCTCGCTCTCATGGCTCGGAGTTCGTTCGACGACAGCGACCTCGAAAGCCAAGTAAGTACATCCTCCCGTGATGAATTATTTGATGCATTTGAATTACTCCATACGGATTTTCAAAATGCATTATCGGAAATCAAATCCCTTAAGTCTAAAATTAAATCTTTGGAAATTGAAAATTCCAAAATTATCGAAAAAGAGAAATTTGTTGAAATCGATCATTCCAAGTGTATTGAAAATGAAAATATTTTGAAGAATGATCTCGCTAAAATCCAAACCGAGCTTAAATTTTTGACAAAGAAATTCTCGTGTGGAAACGAGAAATTTGAACAAATGTTAGGTGTTCAAAAATTTACCTTGAATAAAGAGGGGTTAGGATTCAAAACTCGTTTGAAAAACGAATCCGTTAATTTCAAGATACCCCATTGCGAAAAGTGCTTAAAAATCGGGCATCATATTTCAAGTTGCAAAAGCCCGAGACGGACGATAAAAATTAAGAAAATTTGGGTTCCTAAAGGAACAATCATTTCAAATATCGTCTATGTTTCTAAACAAAAACCAACTATAGGTTGGATCCCCAAACATTGATTTTTGGTATTTTACTCAGGGGTAGGGCTGGGCAAAACAAACCGCCCCGCCCGCCCCGCACCGCACCGCACCGCAAAATAGCGAGGCGGGGCGGTTTCAAATGTTGATTTCGCCCCGCCCCGCACAAAACCCGCACCGCACCAAAATTGCGGGGCGAATGCGGTTTTAAGTTTGACCCAACCGCCCCGCAAAACCGCCCGCCCGCATATAACAAGTGAAAAAACTTAGATATTTATATAAATATTGTATTTGCACCGCACCGCCCCGCAAAACTATTATTTTGTGCGGTTTTCAATATCAAAAATGCCCCGCCCCGCAAAAACCCGCACCGCACAAAAATTGCGGGGCGGATGCGGTTTTACCTTCGCCCCGCCCCAACCCGCCCCGCCCCCAGCCCTACTCAGGGGGAGTAATTTTTTTTAAATCGGATAATATTTTCAGGGGGAGTTAATACCATTGTATTTGTTTTTGCATATTTCATATTTATGGATTTTTTTTTATATTGGCATTTTATTGCATTTTTTTGATGAATACAAAAAGGGGGAGAGATAGGAGAATGGAGAAATAAGTTGAAAATGTGATTAACCGTGAAAGGGGGAGAAAATCGAAGAAAATCGATAGCATACAAAAAGAATTGGAAAAACGAAGGAGTTGAACAAAAATGAGGAGACGTCGAAAAGACGACGAAAAATTAATGAAATTGAGAAAAGAAAAGGAGAAAAGAAAAGAAGGAGTCGAAAAAGAAATGGGAGAAGATTCTAACAAAACGGACAAAGTCGAAAACTTTGGTCTGTACACATATACATATATTTGTATTTTGCAGGTAAATCCCATTGACGAAGTGTTGTTTTGTAATCATCAAAAAGGGGGAGATTGTTGGAACATTTAGTTCCATACATAAATTAATAATGTTTTGATGATTAAAGCTGCTAAACAAAACAAAACAACGAAGAGACGAAGCAAGCATCGAAGGAAAACGAAGGGCAAAATGCTGGAGAAAAACAAAGCTAACGTACGTAACAAGACAATGTTAATGTACGTAATATGATGAAGCTAACGTACGTAATGGATGAGAGATAACGTACGTAACTCTGTTCAAACAAGTGAACGTTGGAGGAGTCAAAATCAGAAAAGCATGCAACGGATATATGACGTCATCAGTGATGTAATGTTAACGTACGTAACGGAGTCTATGGTAACATACGTAACTCAAAATGACGAAACTCCCTGGACTGAAACTGAAAGAGGCTTACGTACGTAACCCGTGATGGTTAACGTACATAATGATGCTTACGTACGTAAAGTGGCGATGATAGCGTACGTAATGAGCAGTCTGGAAGCTAACGGCTAGTTAGATGATGGAGCCTATAAATACCATGCTTATGGTATTGATCAAGTACAACAACACAAAGCATTCTATACCCTGATCAGTGATTGATATTCATTATATTGTTGTTGCAATATTGAGTTTACATTGAGTAATTGAGTGTTATACACAAAATCATACGCGAGTGGTAAAAGAAAAGATATGATTGGATTCAGTGTTATTAGGATCAAGGATCCGGCATTGTTAGAATCGCAATCGCTATCTTAGTGAGGCTTATCTAGTGCCGATAGAAAGCTAGAGAGGTTGATTCCTTTCCCTACGAAAAGGAAAACGGTTTAACTTGGACCGACGCAAAGACAAGTACGAGTGGTTTATCACGGACCAATAGAAGACGTGATTATAACGGTTATAACTCGACCGATAGAAGAGAGGAGAAGAGGTTGCTATCTTTAACCTATTGAAAAAGATAAAGAGAGGACGTAGGCTCGTTTATAGCCTAACCTCTATAAATCCTTGCGTCATTTATTTTCCGCAATTTTATTTACGCTTCCGCAAACGGCGCAAATATCCGATCCCGTACCCAACAGAATCGTATGAATGTTTTGTTATTGACCTTGTTGGATTCATATGAGAATTAGTTTGATGTGTTTTTTATGTTTATTTTCTGAATATATGATGTGTTATGATCATATAATTAAACGGATTAAAAAGAATTGGATAAATTAGGGTTTAACTGAATTAATTGATTTGGACAGCTTTGATAATCGAATATGTATGCATCATCAAACGAATTCTATTAATGTTCATTCGGTATTTTTGTTTGTAAACTCAGTTTAGGGTCTTAGTTAAGTATTCCAATTGGTTCGGATGGATTTGAATTTGATTTGGTCCTAATTTTGAATTTTATGAGATGATATGTCAAAATTGTGTTTGCAGAATTTAATTTCAGTCGTGGTTTATGATTTTTCATGTTCAAACCATAAGGAGTTAGGAGCTCTGCTTTTACAGGAGTAATATTTGGGTTATGTGTGACTTCCTGGAATTTTTGTGGATTTTTTACTTGAATGAAATGATAGGCCGTTGAGGCGGATACTTTTTAGGTACTGCTGCTGGTCGGTTTTCTGAGTAGTCTGGGTTTGGGTATCTTTATTGGTGACCTGTTTGTGTTTAAAAGCTGAAATTATGGAACATAAGAGATAATTGATGATTAGAAAGTTTATATTGTAAATATGATATCTAGAGGGACTAATAATGTAAATATGATGAATGTATACATGTTTTGGCTGGAATAATGTGTTAGGGGCTGTTCGTGACACTTGGGAATAACTATGGGCCTTACATGCTAGTTTTGATAATCAATGGTTTAATTGTGGAAATTAGGGTGTATTAGGGTTATTTTTTTGTAATTTATGATACTTGAGGGTGTAATGTGTATATATGTGATACTTGAAGTGTATGGGCTGTATATATGTGTATTTGAGTGTTTATATTCAGTTTTGACCCTTCACTTTCATTATTGACACTTTTAACCCTAAATTTTGAAGACTTGTTATAAGAAATCCTAATCTTGGAAAACATGCATAAAATGAAATCCATAACTTAACATGACATGAAAACTTTATGAGATGAATAACTAACTATTTAGAACATGTCTATATCAAGAAAACTCGCTAATTTTGATAACCTGCTAAAATAAAAAGTTACCTAAAATAGAAAGCTGCTAAATATGGAAAGTTACTAAAAATGGAAAGATAACTAAAAGAGGTAACTTATGAGAAATGAGCTCGTGATTCGTATCCACTCTTTTATAGGTTCAGTGAAGCGAGAGTGATCCTTTTGTCCTTGTTTGTTTGACCTTGTTTTTGCTTTGGAACTAAAGTACAGATATTCCGCACCCTTTCAGCAAGGGTGCAACTTTTCTCTCTCATGACTTACTCTCTCTCTCAATCCTCATTATTGTATATCTGATTTTGACTTTGACTTGGTATCTGAACCTTTGATTTGAACCTTGGATATGGTCCCTTTATATTTGAACCTTTGATATCTGATTTGAACTTTTGACCTTTGACATATATACTTTGATTTGGGACTTTGACTATTTGACCCTTTCAGTATTTACCCTGGCATTTTGTATTACTTGTTGTGGAGTAGCCACAACCATAGAATTGATGCACCAATGTTATGTACTCCAGTGGGGTTGGAGAGATGTCCCCCACCGTCCCTCTTATATTATATTTGCTTTGGCCATCATTATTGTTATCTGCTTTCAGGGGCGTATGGATGCATCCTAGATTTGATCTGTTTGATATTTGATTTGATTATTTTGGGCCACTCTATATTTGGGCCATATTATATTTGGTGATTGGGCATACGTGCAATGCGGTCCCTTCACATTTGGGGAGCTGATCACACCATTGAGCTACTTTGTTTATTTGGGCTTTGTTTGGGCCTGGGGGTTAAATACTGAAATCATTTAACACTTAACTTTGATAATCTTTGATATTTAAACCTTGATAACTTTTCATACCTAACTATGAAGAACCTTTGATATACCTTGACATACTTTTGATATACCTTGATATAACCAAGTGCCACTACATGTAACCTTATTTCGTATTACTTTGTATTGCTTATTTATTTCATATCTGTTCACTGAGCTCTTTATGCTCAGCCGCTTTTCTTTCCATGCGGCAGGTACTTAGCTCATGCGGGGTTTAGCTTTGGGGATGATAGAGTGTGGACCTACCCTAGAGTTCTTTGAATAAATGAACATTATTTCTTTATCGTATTTTCGGATTTTTGGACATTTGTAATCGTACTTTCGTTTGTTTGGTTTTGGGGACATTTGGATGTTGTTTTAGTCCCCTTTGATACTCCTTGATGAATTTATCTTAATACTTCCGCTGTTTGGTTTGATCTGTTTGTATCTGATGTGTAACTATATTGTAATGTTTCTACCCTTGCCAGGTTGGGGCGTTACAATTTATGGTATCGGAGCCGACAGGTTTGGATATTTACGGCTTAGGCTTTGATCTGTGAGGATTGGGTAGACACTAGGCTTTTTGTTTCGTCTTTCCTTTCCGTATTCATATTCGTTTGTTTTTTTCGCTAACCGCTTGATATCGTTTTAGATGGTGAACACTCGGCGAGGAAGTGGTGAAGCTAACCCTCCAAACATTGATGAGATTGCTGCTTAAGCAGTAGACGCTGCTATTCATAATTTGCGTAATGAGCGTAGGGATAGGGCTGAAAGCAGCAATGAGGGCATTCATGTGTTGATTGAACGCTTCAACAAACTGAAGCCCAATCCTTTTTTGTCAGCTACCACTCCGACTGAAGCGAGTGACTGGATTACCCATTGTGAGTAGTTGTTTCAGGTCATTGGTTGTCCTGATGGGGTGAAAGCTCATTTAGCAGCTTTCAAGTTTGATGGTGACGCCCTTAACTGGTGGACGTCGTAAGTTGGGGCAAAGGGTGATGGTTTTGTTGAGACATGTACTTGTGCGGCGTTTCGTGAGGCCTTCTACAAGAGGTTCATCCCCTTCTTGGAGCAGCAGCGATACGAGAGAGAGTATGGTACCATTTATCAGATGGATCGGGAGAATGCGGCGGAGTATATGGAATGTTTTCTCAGGTTGGCTGGCTTCGTGGGGCCTACTGTGTCAGGGGACGCGGCTAGGCAGGCTCGTCACTATAAGTGGGGACTGAAGCGTTGGATACTTGACCGTATTGTTAATATGGATTTTGTTGATGTGTCATTGGTTTGTGATGCGGCATGTAACATTGAGTTGTTGTATGAGGATGGAACGACCAACAAGCGTACTCGTGATGGTGAGAGGATTCAGCCTGGGTCTTCGGGTCAGTATCACTGGGGCTTTGATCATCGGGGTCATTCTGAACAGAGTTTTGATAACCGTGGTCGTTCCGACCGCTTGATCGAGCACGGGGGCAGTCAACCGAGGACGGGATCGGGGCAGCGAGTTCGAGAGGGTTACGATTATGGATCTTCGGGTAGGCAGGGTTATAAGTCTCGTAACTCTAACCGAGGCGATTTTGAGGGCAACCAGAGCAGTACTCGGGCTCGGGTCTTCACGTCGCAGTACCGCTCGGGAACTCGTCGGGCCAGGAGCGTCGAGATTTTGCCACCCCCACCTACTTGCCCTACATGTGGTAAGGCACACCCCGGGCCATGCCACAGAGCTTCTGGAGGTTGTTTTGAGTGTGGCTCCACTGCTCATCGTGTGAGGGACTGTCCAAAGAAAGCTAGCATTGTTCCTGCAGGCTCTTGTCAGCCTTCTTCTTCTTCTGGCCGTGTTTATTCCCTTACCCGTGAGCAGGCAGAGAAAACTATATGTACCATTACGGGTTTTCTGCATACTGGTGATCATATTGCTTTTGCTTTGTTTGACATGGGCGCAACCCAATCTATTATATCTATCACATTTTCTAAGAAACTGAAATTAACCCCGACACCATTAAATCATCACTTAACTATCTCTACGCCAACGAATAATAATGTTATCATTGACCTTGAATTTGTTGATTGCCCACTTCGTTTTGATGATCGTGTACGACCGGCTAATCTTCTTCCGATTGATATGTTTGATTTTGATTTCACTACTACAAAATAAGGCTACAGCATCACTTGGAAGGTAACACTTTTAAAAAATGTTGCAATTTTAAAATTATGGCAACACTTTAATATAAGTGTTAATTTAGGCTTATAAAGGTAACACTTATTTATATAAAGCAACATTTTATATAATGTTGCAAAATATATAAAAATATGTAACACTTTTTATAATAATTTTAACACTTTTTAAAAGTGTTGTCTTTGTTACATTTCTATAGAAACACTTATTTATTACATATAAAACACTTCTTTAAAATATAAATTTTATTTTTATCCCGCGGGATTATGAAAATATTTGCGCCAAAATTTATTAAGAAAAGGATGGTTTTATTTTATCGCGTGCCTCATCTCCTTCTTCAGACGCGGCCATCTTCATCCAATCCTTTTAGCGCCTCATCTCCTTCTTCAGACGCGGCCATCTTCATACAATCCTTTTAACAACGCTCGTGAAACCAGTGTCAATAGGGGTTCATCTTTGGTGAAGGGTGCGGTGCTTTGAATCAATCAAAAATCATTTTCATAACAGTAAGTAAACTGGAGGTTTAATTTTTGTTTCTAAAGTTAATTTTTGATGTTTCTGTTCTGGAGATTGAATCTTGTTTTTTTTTGTTATTGATGATTAATAACCTGATGTGTAAAATGTTAATTTTTTATGTTTCTGTTCTGGAGATTGAATCTTGTTTTTTTTGTTATTGATGATTAATAACCTAATGTGTAAAAGTCAGTATGAAGATGAAGATGTATGCTGTTTATTTTACTGTAGATTTTGAAATAACATCTTGAAAAGAACTTCCCTTTGTTGCTCCTTAGATATGAACAGAAGGATTTCTTTTTTTTTCCCATCTTTTAAGATGATTCACCTCATCCTTATGTAGTTTTATAGCATCAGTAACGAACCCACTTTGATCCTGGATTTTTATTGCATTTCGTAGCTTTGTGTCTTTCATCATGGTGTAGTACTTTGTTACATGTTTATGTGCCTCCAAAAGCATTGGTTGAATGTCTAAATACCATCATGAGCTTACTTTAAGTATCATTGTAATGACAATTTGATTGAAGTACATTCTCGTTCCTGAATGTCTGATTTAGGGAGAATTCTAGTTGGCAAAGGGAAATATATAAACTTTAGGTTATGATTAGTTTGTTCAAGGTTATATGCACCTCCTTTGGATTTATTTCTGCAATGATGAAGATTTTAGTTGCTGGAAATGAATGCTATATTTTTTATGTGGATTACATCTTTGAATATGGATATTCTTCTTATCGGATAATAAAAAGAAAAATATAACACATGTAAAATCACTTTGTCCTCCGAATAATTTCAATCTGCTCATTCGGGAGCTGAACATTTCACTCTCCTTGCACTTTGTCATTTGAACTACACGGGAGACCATTTCGAGTGCCTTGGTTATTTATTTCCAGCGATTCAGTCACATGAATGACACAGCTTCTTATTTGTGCACTCTTTGATGAATTAATTTTATTTTATAAGGGAAAAGAGTAATCTAACTATCATCATTAGGCTCAACAATGATATAATTTGGATTGATACAACCTGCCCTTGCTTTCATTTTTGTCTTGTTATCGGAATTTTCCTTCTTTTTTCCTGTAGATTTTCCACTCTTCTTTATATTTCCAGAACTAGATAACTTATAGCTTTGGCTGAGAGAAACATTCTTCTACTGATATATGCTCTTCTCAATCGACTTATGCCATGATTTTTTTTCTTTTTATGTTATGTCTAATAACGACAACATTTTGATACGGTGTTTAAAAGAATCACAAAACTCGTACGTCTTGATTTAAAACACGTATACGGGGGTTTATAGGTAATCACAAAACTTATACGCCTTGGCCTAAAAAGCATTCAGAGAAGCTTCTTTAAGAAAGCACACGATTTAGATAAAAAATGATCACTTTTCGAACAAAAAGAGATGAAGTATTCCATATTTTCCCCACTTAAGCATCTCAACTTCTGAAATTCCATATTTTCCACTTGAAACTCCTAACATATTTATGACTGTTGTGAAAATACTTCTCTATTATTGTATTAAGGCCGCATGTGAAATATTCTTCGCCACTATAGACCTATCATTTAGACCGTTAAACAAAATAACCCACTGTCAATCACATTGATCACTTGCTAAAATGACCTTCTTTAAGAACTGGGGTAAATTTTTGTGCCTTTCTTGCTAGTTCAGAAACTAACATTGCTCACTCAGCGTTGTATATCCAATACTATATGACAAAATAACTTGGTTCCGCACAGTTTGATAATCATAATTTGGCTCTGATAAACTTTATTTTCTTTTATGTATTATATTTCTGCAAATACCTCTGCTTTCTGATGATGATTTATTGATGCAGAAGTGGCACTAGTTTGATTATCAAAATTTGGTTCCGCATTGAATAGGACTCTAAAAAGGGAAAGAAAAATAGACACATCTTTTAACTAACAAAAAAGAACTACGATAAAAGAAAAAAGACTTCATCCTTGTATTATAACGGTCGATCACTGTTCACATTTCCCTATGCTACAATTCATCCTAAACTTTTAGAATTTTGTATAATAAATGTTAAGTTAAAAAAAGCGAACTAGCATATCCGAAATTTTATATGAATGTTAAGTTAACAAAAAGAGATGAATTTGGAATTCAAGCCAGGTCAATGCATAAGTCGTTCTGTTATTCTAAATTTTGTAGTTACTTTGTAAAATTTAACTTGGTGGTATTTTATTAATTTTGTTTTGTTTTGGTATTTTATTAATTACGATGTTTGACGATTCATTGGCTCTTTGTTGTTAGTTTCAGAAATTTAAACTCATGGGAGCAGATAGAAGGTGGATGTATATGTCTAGATGGTTGCCTGAATTTGAAAATGGGTTGACCTACTTTCTTAACATGTCATTTGCTAAAGCATCTCGGGGAGGACAGATCAAATGTCCTTGCAAGCGTTGTAAAAATCGGTATTGGTATCATAGGGACGAGGTGTATAGTCATGTGTTGAGTGGGGGTTTTGTCGAAAATTATGACGTGTGGATTTTTCATGGAGAGGATCATTCATCATTGAATGGTGAAATAGAGTTAGATAACGTTTCACCAAAATTTCATGACAATATTGATGAATTATTGCATGATAGTTTTAGAGACGTTCTAGAGGGGACAAGTGGTGCACAACAAGGCCCAAATGAGGAAGCCAGAAAGTTCTATAGGTTGGTAGAAGAGGGTAAGCAGGAGCTATTTCCTGGGTGTAACAATTTTACCAAACTATCTTTCATCCTTATGATGTTTCTATTTAAGACGCTTCATGGACTTAGTAATGTAGCGATTGATGATTTCATTCATTTTATGAGGGAAGTTATTCCAGATGCAAGGCTTCCTGCAAATTTTAATGAAGCTAGAAACATCTTGAGGAATTTGGGTTTGGATTGTAAAAAAATTCATGCATGTCCTAATGATTGTATGTTATTTTGGAAAGAGTATGAGAATGCCAAGGAGTGTCATTTTTGTCATGCTTCTAAGTGTAAACAGCCGCAAAAAAAACAAAATATGAAGAAAAATCATCCGATTAAAAAAATTTCTTAGGTTCCAGCTAAAGTGTTGTGGTACTTTCCCTTAAAACCAAGGCTGCAAAGACTCTTTATGTGTGCTGAAACAGCTAAGTGCATGGTGTGGCATGAAAAAGAACGTCCTAAAGATGGTAATCTAAGACAACCTGCTGATGGGAAAGCATGGAAACAGTTTGATGCTTTGTATCCTAATTTTGCCAAGGAACCTAGAAATGTAAGGTTAGGTTTGGCTAGTGATGGATTTAATCCATTTCGAACAATGAGTATTTCTCACAGCACATGGCTTGTGATGTTAGTTAATTATAATTTACCACCTTGGATGTGTATGAAACCAGAGTACTTTATTTTATCATTGTTGATTCCTGGTCCTGAATCTCCAGGTAATAACATTGACGTGTACTTGCAACCCTTGATATATGAGTTAAATGAACTCTGGAATGACGAATTAGAGACATACAATAAGTTTAAAAATGAAACATTTCAAATGTATGCTGCATTGACTTGGAGCATTAGTGACTTTCCAGCTTACTCGATGTTGTCTGGGTGGAAAACTAAAGGAAAGTTTGCGTGTCCTTGTTGTAATTATAATACAAGTTCATTATACTTGAATCACAGTAAGAAAACATGTTACATGGACCATCGAAATTTTTTAAATTTGGCACACCCATGGCGTCGTAATAGGAGTTTATTTAATGGTTGTATTGAGGACAGGCCACCTCCAACCCCTTTATCAGGAGTTGACGCTTTCAGAAAGTTGTCTAACTTTAAAAATCAATTTGGGAAGACTAGAAAGAAAAAAAAATGATGCCACTTGCCCTTGGAAAAAAGGTCGATATTTTTTGCCATATTGGCAATTCAATGCATGTCGGCACCACCTTGACGTGATGCACATTGAAAAGAATATCTGTGATAGCTTGATAAGGACTTTGTTGGATGTTACTGGAAAGTCAAAAGACCATAGTAATGCTCGATTTGACCTTTTTGATTTGGGCATTAAAGAAAAACTTCAACCTAAGCTATCTAATGATGGTGAACATGTTATTCTGAAAAAGGCATGTTATACAATGTCCCGGGATGAAAAAGACATTTTTGTCGTGCCTTAAAGGGAGCCAAGTTGCCTTATGGATGTGCATCAAATATTTCAAGGTGTGTACGCATTTACGAAAGAAAGGTGGTCGGTTATAAAAGTCATGATGCTCACATTTTATTGCAATACCTACTTCAAGTTGCGGTAAGGAAATCACTTCCTAAGCATGTTCTTTGTACCTTTGATTAGGTTGGGTATTATCTATCGATGTTTGTCTAATAAAGTTGTTAAGCCTGAAGAACTTGATCAGCTGGAAATAGAGATTGTTGAGATTTTGTGCGAGCTCGAGAAAATATTCTTACCACCATTTTTTGACATTATGGTGCACTTGCCCATTCACTTGGTAAATGATGTTAGGCTTGGTGGTCCTGTGCATTATTGGTGGATGTTTTCTGTAGAAAGATATTTGGGTAAATTGAAGTCTTATGTTCGCAACTGAAGGTATGTAGAGGGGTCCATTGCTGAAGGTTATTTGATTGAAGAGTGCTCAACTTTTTGTTCGCGTTATTTGAATGAAGGTGTGAAGACAAACCTGAATAGGGGTGCTAAAAATTTCAGTATGTCTGCTGTCAACTCAAATGGATCTAGTGGAAATATTTTCGCAAATGTGGGTTACCCTTTAGGAGGAAATAAAAGAAGGAGAGGAAAACTCTTCACTTTAGATCCATCCTCAATGGAACAAGCACATCGGTATGCTTTATTTAATTCTGATTGCAAGGAGGTTGACAATTATATCAAGTGAGTAAATATCACTACCATTTTAAAAATTAGTATCCTAATTGTTTATTTTCTTTAAATATACGTATTATTTATTTTATTATTTTTTGATCTGGTGATGTTTCATTGATGCAGTGAACATCAAATTCATATTAAGAATCAGCCAGGAAGTCGGTGGTCACAAGCACAAAACCATAGCAACCAGTTTGCAAATTGGTTCAGGGACAAAGCAATAAACAATCCTATTCCAAATCACATTTTTTGATTAGCAATGTAACACCCCGAGATATTCGGAATAATTACACCGCCGTAAACCCTTTAAGTAAGGATTTACAAGGCTAATTTAAAAGAAATGTAAATAAAATCCAATCATACAACTGAAGTTTAAAATACAGATTTGGTTCAACTGATCCAATGGGTTAACTTATACAACCATATCGAAATGACCTTATTACAACATACGTACTCGAGTACTAAATGAACCAAGAAGACAAATCACAATAACAATAAACATCATCCACATCACTGAGCCATTTCATCGTCCTGTCGGTACTGTGGTTGCTTCCCCGCTCCTCGGCTACCTGAACATCAAAACAATGTCCACCCCCGAAGGGGTTAGCAAAACAATGCTAGTACAAGTATCATAATACATAAATCATCAGTGCATCATAAAACATGCAAAACGGACTTCCGTCATCGGAATCCAACGATGTGAATCCTCACGATTCCATCAACACAATACAGGGTAATCCAGCGATCCAGCGCCCTTGGTATATATCCCCATGATGATCCCGTCGGACCAACGCATGGTGGAAAACCCGTCCAGCGATCCAGCGCCCTCAGCATTGATCCCCATGATGATCCCATCGGACCAACGCATGGTGGACATTTGATCCAGCGCCGCCAGCATAGATCCTCATGATCCCCTCGGATCATTTATACCATAAACCAATCAATTATGCATACATATATGCATTTCAATATGTTCATCAATACGAACAATTAACAACGAATACCACGAGAAATTACAGAAATACATCTCCTATTCGACAACATGAACAAAACCATAAGCATGATCAAAGTTTCAATATAAATCAAACTCAACATATGATACTTGCCTCGAAAATGGCAAGAATGAAATACTCCAACAAATGACACGAGTCCGTATGCCACCGCCCCTCGATCGTCCCCTTATGAAAGGCTCGGACCTAAGAAATAATAAAGAATTCCTCTCAAGTTGTACGAACGTCTAACAATCCGGTTTACGGCCGCAATCTCTAAAAAAATGAATTATGTCTGAAACTACTTAGCGCGCGCTACGTACTCTACGTAACGTGCGCTAAGCCTGCCCGTTAACGTACGCAAATGACCAGGTTTAGCGTGCGCTAGCTGTATCTTGTGATCTTTTTCGAGCAATGATCGCACTTGATGATATAACGTACATTACGTATCCAACGTAGCGTACGTTACTCATTCCCGATAGCGCATGTTAATATATACATCTTAGCATGCGCTAGTCGTGCATGGCAGTCACTACTGGGTAAAACTTGAGCTAAAGGTGATGAAAACTCATGAAATCCTCAGTGTTAATACATGCCAACTTCGTGCATATCATGCTCACACGGTTTATGAAAGATCTTTATGGATTAATGACTACGAGACATAAGGATACGTATCATCATTACTACACCATAATTCATCTTGATCTTCAAGAAAATATCCTAAGTTCAATTCATTCCAAGTCCCAAAACATATGATCCCTTACGTAAAACATAAGAACTAGGTAATCTCCATACACTGGTCATGAGTGGTTTTGAAGATACATAATATGCTTAGGAGTCCACATACTAAAAAGGTTCAATGGATCATACGATGAATAAGTGCCGAAACGTCAAAAATACCCTTCTAACGCATGATGATCGACTACTTGTGAATCTAACTGACTAGGTAAATCCCAAAACATGATCAAAAACGTCCTTCAGAATACTACTATTATTGGTGAAGAATCACCTACCTCAAAGTAGTGAAGAACAAGGAGGAAATTCGAAGCAATCCAACGCCGAAGGTTTGAATACCAATCCTCCAATGATCTACAATCTTCAACACGAGCTAGGATGCCGGCAAGAAGTGTTTAGGATGAAGAGAGTGTCTTTCTAAGTTCAAGAATTCGGATGGGGGAGTGAAAAATCTGAAAATATGAAAAAGGATGTTGTCCTATATATAGAAAATGGTTATTAGCGCGCGCTAGTCCATATTCATAGCGTGCGCTAACGGCTATTTGAAACGTTACTGATTTCGCTGTACTCAGCCTTTAGCGTGCGCTACCCTCATGCGAGTAGCGTGCGCTAACGCGTTGACTTGGCTTATTCCCGAAAGCCTTCCAGGTTCATCCCGACACAATCCGACCAAGATCCCCGGCCTGATCTCACCTACCACACGTCTCAATCATATTGACCACATATAGCGTGCGCTAAGGTTCCTTTGTAGCGTACGCTATGCATCCAAGTTAGCGTACGCTACACATAGACGATAGTGTGTGCTACATGCGCAGAATCACAATTTTTAAATCACATTCATGAAATCATACGCTCAACAACATCGGACTATGAAATACGGAGAATAATACTCAGATTAAAGTGCAACAATTACAATATCACAAGTTCCAAATACATATCAGAAATCTAGGGTATTACATCCTTCCTCCCTAAAAAGAAGTTTCGTCCCGAAACTTAAGATGAAAACAACTCTGGATATCTAGCCTTCATATTGTCCTCTGTTTCCCAAGTGGCCTCTTCAGCTCCATGTCGTGACCATTGTACTTTAACCAAGTGTATTGGTTTATTCCTCAATTGTTTGATTCGACTCTCAAGTATCTTGATTGGTCTCTCTTCGAAGGTGCCGTCATTAGCTATCTCGATCTCGTCGAAATCAATGAAGTGACTGGGGTCTGGTACATACTTCCGCAATTGGGATACGTGAAACACATTGTGAACGTGACTCAGCGATGGCGGTAAGGCCAACCTGTATGCTAAATCCCCAACTCTCTCGAGGACCTCAAATGGTCCGATATATCTCGGACTTAGCTTACCTTTCCTCCCAAAACGGAAAATCCCACGTGTAGGAGACACCTTCAATAGTACATGGTCCCCAACGTCGAACTCTAGAGGGCGACGACGTACGTATGCATAAGACTTTTGTCGACTCTGGGAAGTCAACAGTCTTTCCCGAATCAAAGCTATCTTCTCTTGAGTCTGAATTGTCAATCCCGGTTCCGTCCAGATCAAGTCCGAAGAATCATCCCAGCACAGAGGTGATCGACATCTTCTCCCGTACAAAGCTTTAAATGGTGCCATCTTAATAGAAGCATGCCAACTATTATTGTAGGTGAATTCAATCAATGGCAAATGAACTTCCCAATCAGTTGACCAATCCAAAGCACAAGCTCTAAGCATGTCTTCTACTATTTGTATAGTCCTTTCGGACTGACCGTCCGTTTGGGAATGATAAGCCGTGCTAAAGTTGAGCTCAGTCCCCAAAGCCCTGTGAACTGCCTTCCAGAAGTGCGACACGAAGCGACCATCTCGATCTGAAATAATGATCTTCGGCGTCACATGCAATCTGACTACCTCTGCAATGAATACTCGCGCCAATCTCTCGGGTCCCCAAGTATCTTTAATTCCTAGGAAATGAGCCGACTTGGTTAGTAGATCAACTATAACCCAAATCATGTTCATTCCCGTTTTGGTTCTTGGCATACTGGTGATGAAATCCATCGAGATATCCTCCCACTTCCATTCAGGGATCGGAAGCGGCTTTAACATTCCATCAGGTCACTGATGTTCAATCTTAACCTGCTGACAAGTTAAACACTTCGAAACGTACTCTGCTACGTCCTTCTTCATATTCCCCCACTAGAAGTTTTGTTTAAGATCCTTATACATTTTACTGCTACCCGGGTGAATAGAATAGGGCGCGCTGTGAGCTTCCTTCAGAATTGTCCGTCTCAATTCCTCATTATCGGGAATGCAAAGTCGACTCTGAAATCTCAGAACTCCATCATCCTGTATCACAAATCCTGGGGCCTTCCCTTTCTTTACTTTGTCATATAACCGAAGGATCATAGAATCGTTTAACTGCGTAGATTTGATCTCCTCGACTAGTGATGAAGTCAGTTCCATCACATATAGTTTCCCTTGGATTCCTGGTGCCCATACTTCAATCCCATCGCGGATCAGTTCCCGTTGAATGCTGGTTTGGGATGTAAGTGCTTCCAATACTCGAAGAGAAACAGGGTTACGGCTCAAAGCATCGGCTACTACGTTTGCTTTAGCCGGATGGTAGAGAATCTCCAAGTCGTAATCCTTGATCAATTCCAGCCACCTTCTCTGCCTCATGTTTAATTCCTTCTGGCTGAAAATGTACTTGAGGCTCTTATGATCTGTAAAGATCTGACAATGAGTGCCGTACAAATAATGTCTCCAAATTTTCAGTGCAAAGACTACAGCTGCTAGCTCCAGATCATGAGTCGGGTAATTAACCTCGTACGGTTTCAACTGCCGAGAAGCATAAGCAATCACCTTATCCTTTTGCATCAACACACAACCCAGACCCTGATTTGAAGCGTCGCTGTATACCATGAATCCATCAGTTCCCTCTGGTAGCGCTAATATAGGTGCTGTCGTCAGTCTCCTCTTAAGTTCGTCAAAACCAGCCTGGCATCTCTCATCCCACGTGAACTTTTGAGTTTTCTGTAATAGCTGAGTGAGCGGACGAGCAATTTTGGAAAATCTCTCTACAAAACGGCGATAGTATCCAGCAAGTCCTAAGAAACTCCGGACTTCACGTTATAAGGAGCTTTCCATTCCAAGATTGCTTCGACTTTCTTCGGGTCCACCTAAACTCCGTCAGCTGATATCACATGCCCAAGGAAAGTTACTTCCCTAAGCCAGAACTCGCATTTGGAAAGCTTTGCATACAGCTGTTCCTTCCTCAAGGTGCTCAAAACAACACGCAAATGTTCGGCATGCTCCTCTGCGTCCTTCGAATATATCAAGATGTCATCAATGAAGACGACCACAAATTTATCCAAGTATTCTAAGAATACCCGATTCATCAATTGCATGAATACCACAGGAGCATTGGTAAGTCCAAATGGCATCACTACAAATTCATAATGCCCGTACCGGGACCTGAAAGCAGACTTTGGTATATCCGATTCCTTAATTCTCAACTGATGGTATCCTGATCGCAAGTCAATCTTCGAGAATACCCTTGCCCCTTGCAGTTGATCAAACAAGTTGTCGATCCGAGGTATAGGATACTTATTCTTGATCGTCATCTTGTTGAGCTCCCTGTAATCAATACACAGTCGGAGGGATCCTTCTTTCTTCTGGACAAAGAGAACGGGCGCTCCCCAAGGAGAAACGCTAGGTTGAATATAACCCTTCTGTAACAATTCCTCCAATTGCTTCTTGAGTTCATACATCTCGGTTGGCGCCATGCGGTATGGTGCTCTGGAAATAGGAGCTGCTCGAGGCTCTAATTCGATAGTGAACTCCACTTCTCTCTGCGGAGGTAACCCAGGCAGTTTGTCAGGAAATACATCTGAGAACTCATTCACAACTGAAATAGACGAGAGCTCTACTCCTTCCTCTTTCCTCATAGCATATCACCAAAGTCCATGACATCCCTGCTTCAGTAATTTTACGGCTTTCATTGCTTTGATCAATTTTCCCGAGCTTCCCGGTCTCCATCCTTGGAATAAGTGTTCAGATCCGTCATCCGCAATGATAGAAATGACTCTCTTTCGGTAATTCAGAATAGCTCCATAACGTTTGAGCCAATCGTCCCCGAGAATTAAATCATCACCATAGATGTCAACTACAATAAGATTCGATGGCCAAACTCTCCCTCCTATAGACACTGGAAAATCTCTAGCTTCTAGGGTTCCCCCAATTTTCTCTCCGCTCGGTAATCCCACAACATAAGGTTCACAATTATACAAGCACGATATTTTCAAACGATTAACACAGTTCAAAGATATAAAAGAATGCGTAGCTCCCGAATCGAACAAGACACTAACTGGTTGCAAAAGGATCTGAATCGTACCTGATGCAACAGCTGTGTTCTGATCATCCTTCTTCTTCTCATAAATACGTGGAGGAACGGACCCAGCGCTGGATGCCTCTCTTTTCCCAACATTCTGCTGCGGGAAACCGCTTTGCTGCGTCTAGTTTACACTAGTGTCCTTCGGAACCGGTATAGGAGTGCGAGTACCAAAAGATCGGGTCGCATTACCACAAAATGTTGCGCGATGCCCTTCCTGTCCACACTCGAAATAGGTCACAGTAGGCGCGAAACAGTCACGTCGGACATGCCCCGCTTTGCCACAATTATAACATTTATTCCCTGCGTCTGAAACGGTTGGTGCTGCCCGGATCTTCTTTCCACATCGAGATGGATGCGGAGGCCTCCTGGATAGATGAAAAGAGGACTGGACCCTGCGAGGCCCGCTACTCTTATTCTCCGTGAAGTTGCCAGCCACTTTCTGCTTCTTTGCTTCCGTTGATTTCTCTACTGCCGCCTCTTTCATATCATAGGCCAGCGCCTTGTCCTGATACTGTTGCAAGGTGGTACATTCAAATCCGGACATATATTGCTGAATTTCTAGCTTCATTCGCGTGTCGAAATGAAAAATCCTCTCTGCCTCAGTTCTGACCAAGTGACGCACATAAGTCAGCTGGTGATTAAAAGTCTTAATCACGTCCGTCGCAGATGCTTCTGAATTTTGTGGTGAGAAAAACTCCCAAACTCGGGCCTCTCTAACTGGGCGAGGACAATACTGCACTTCCATCATTAATTTGAATTCCGTCCAGTCAACATTATGCTCCTCCGATCGAATGGCCTCCCACCAGTCAAAAGCCTCCCCTGTCAGAAGATACTGGGCGACCGGAACCTTTCTATCGTTGGGACAGTTAATGTAATATCCGGATTTATTATTGCGTATCTTACCTGTATTCGAACCCTGTATTATTCGGAATTGTAATCTTGATGATTGGAGTATGATATTTCTTGCATTGGCATCCTTGTACTTGAGTATTACAACATGCAAATTTTCTCATGCAAACTCGTGATAGCGCACGCTAAGAATGTAGCTTAACGCGCGCTATCGGGCTACTACTAGCGCACGCTATGCATGTAGGAGTTGCGTGCGCTAAGAACTCAATTATTGAACTGGACGGCTAGCACATGCTCCAGCCGGGACATGGGTCCGGATAAGATTCCCGCGGACGAACCTGGACAGTTTTGAAGTCAACTCTTATTAGCGCGCGCTAAGGAATGCTTAGTAGCGTGCGCTAATTAGCTATAGTGCAGAATGATGTTCCGGCCGGGTTTATCTGTTTGTTGTTTATTGGTCATTTCAATAGGTACTCGAGTACGAAGTCATTTATGAGGAATTTGAATTTGGTGATGTATTATTAAGTTTCTGTTGAACAATTGTATTTTCAGTACTTGGTCAGAACAGTTGTATCTTAATTCCGTTATTTCCATTCGTTAGTACCTTTTAATGTCTGTTCAATTCTTCACCCTTGTAAATCCTTATGTAAAGGATTTACGGCGCTGTAATATTTCTGAATATATCGGGGGTGTTACAGAATATGGTATCGGAGCTAAGATTATGGATATCTTGGCCGTTGGGTTAAAATAGGGGTCATTTATGTCTTTTGAGGTAACCGGTCGTGAATGACATCACTGCACTGCCTACGTCTTCATGCGAACGGTGGTTGTAAGTTCCTAAACTCTATCTCGTACTTTACATGTTATGTCTCTTTATACTCGAATATTAGAACGATGTTGTTTCCTATATATTGAGTATTTATGCTTACAGTATGTTGAGAGGCGGACGTGGACGTGGTCGCGGTCGTGGACGTGGTCGCGGTCGTGGACGTGGTCGCGGTCGTGGACGCGGACGAAGAAATGCTGAAAGGGAAGCGTCGCCTTCTAATCAGGCCAGTCATAGCTCAGGCGAGCCGCAACAATCTATTAATAATGAACCGGAACCTGCTGTACCAGAGATCCTTCGTCAAGTGGTGAACCAGATGACTCAGTTCGCCCAAGTCGTGGACCGAATGCAAGTGGCGGTGGGACTACAGCAGGGAGAGAGACAGCAGGGGATCCCAGACATGGGAAATCGAGGTGACCGGTTGCTGCAAGAGGTGGCGAAGATGCAACCATCCAAATTCGACGGTATTTCTGAGACTCCCACCTGGGACCATTGGTTGAAGGAACTGGAGAAAATCTTTGCCGGAATTAAGCGCCTGCAATAGGAGAGCCTCTATCGCTCAATATTTTACGATAGGGAAGCGTCCGAATGGTGGGAAGCCATTCGGCCTGTAGATCATGATGCCGATTGACAGAGTTTAAATTGATGATGGAAGCTCGATCGCCCTCGTCCTGTGAGGGAAGCCAAGGTTCGGGAGTTTTTCTCCGCTCAGCCTTCAGATGTTCCGGTATCGCAGGCAATTAAGACGTTTAACCAACAGCTGACATTTGTTCGACATTTGGTCAGAACAGATGCAGAGATGATGATCCATTTCGATATGAGAATGAAACCAGAAATCCAGAGGTACATGTCCGGTTTTGAATGTACCGCACTCCGTTAATACCAGGATAAGGCGTTGGCGTATGAGATTAAGGAAGAAGCTATGGAGAAATTTTCGGAATCCAAGAAACAGAAAGTCTCTGGTACTTTTACAGAGCACAAGAACAGCCGGCCCCGTAAGGCCCAGTCATCCTTCCACTCTTTCAAGAAACCTCCGCACCCAGTTAGGAGCGGAAAGAACTTCGGAGCGACATCAAATATTACTGATGTTACCAGAAAATGCTTTAACTGCGCCCAGACGGGGCACTATCGATGGAATTGCCCCCTACCTGTCGTGACTTGTTTTGATTGTGGATGAGAGGGACATCGGGCAGTGTTTTGTGAAGAGGCTGCAAAGTCCTTTAGAGCCCGTACACCACAGCCAGTCCAGAAGGAAGCCAGTATCCAAGAGACGCAGCAAAGTGTTCAGATGCCTCAGAATTTTGGCCGCGGACGAGGCAGAGGACAATGGGACCGAAAGGGGACATCGAGTGCCGGATCTGTTCCCCCACGTTTGTACGAGATGAGGAGGACAGACGATCAGGATGCTGCTGTCGCATCAGGTACTGTCCAGATCCTTTCCCAGCCAGTTAGCATTTTATTCGATACAGGAGCTACGCATTCTTTTATTTCTTTGTCTTGTGTAAGTCGTATGAATATTTCCGGTTTTCATACTTGTGAACCTTATGTTGTTGGTTTACCGAGTGGAGAGAGGATTTTCGGAAACTTAGAAACTAGAAATTTCCCGGTATCATTTGGAGGCAGAGAGTGGCTCTCAAATTTGATTGTAATAGAAATGCAAGGAGACGACCTGATACTCGGAGACGATTGGCTTAATCGATATGGAGCAATTGTAAACTACCGAAGAAGGAATATCTCGCTGATCGCTGATGATGGTTCCGAAATATTGTTCGAGGGGTCGAAACCGGGAAGCTCAGGAAAATTGATCAAGGCAATGAAAGCTGTCAAATTGTTGAAACAGGGCTGTACGGGATATTGGTGTTATGCAATGAAGAAAGAAGACGAAATTACGGAGCTTTCATCCATTCCTGTTGTTAACGAATTTCCAGATGTATTTCCTGACGAGTTACCTGGACTACCTCCACGAAGAGATGTAGAATTTACCATTGAGCTGGAACCCGGAGCTACACCAATTTCTAAGGCGCCGTATCGTATGGCACCTACTGAGATGTACGAACTGAAGAAGCAACTGGAGGAGTTACTGGACAAAGGCTATATTCAGCCAAGCGTTTCACCCTAGGGATCGCCAGTTCTTTTTGTCCGAAAGAAGAATGGATCGCTTCGACTGTGTATTGACTATCGAGAGCTGAACAATATTATAAAAAAATGACTATTTGAATATATCTGACAAAATGACTCGGGCTACGATCAATTGTACGCCAAGATTTCTAAGTGTGAATTCTGGCTAAAGGAAGTAATGTTCCTCGGTCATGTGGTATCAGCAGAAAGAGTCCGAGTAGATCCCCAGAAGATTGAAGCGGTTATGGATTGGAAATTTCCTAAGAACGTGAAGAAAGTCAGAAGTTTCTTAGGACTTGCAGGGTATTATCGTCGGTTTGTGGAAGGGTTTTCCAAAATTACACGCCCACTCACTCGATTACTGCAGAAAACCCAAAAGTTCGAGTGGAACGAGATGTGCCAGACTAGCTTTGATGAATTGCAGAAGAGATTGACGACGACACCGATTTTAGCACTCCCACAGGGAACTGGAGGATTCATAGTTTACAGTGACGCTTTGAACCAAGGTCTCGGGTGTGTATTGATGCAGAATGAGAAGGTGATCGCCTATGCGTCACGACAGTTAAAGCCCTACGAAGTAAATTATCCAACGCACGATTTGTAGTTGGCAGTTGTAATTTTCGCCTTTGAAATTTGGAGACATTATTTGTACGGGACTCACTGTCAGATCTTCACGGATCATAAGAGTCTCAAATACATCTTCAGTCAGAAAGAGGTGAACATGCGGCAGAGGAGATGGCTGGAATTGATTAAGGACTATGACTTGGAGATTCGTTATCATCCAGAGAAAATGTAGTGGCCGATGCACTAATCCGCAAACCTGTTTCTATACGAATGCTGGAGACACTCACCTCCCGGACCAGCATTCAACAGGAATTGATTTGTGAAGGAATTGAAATATGGTTGCAAAGAGTTCAAGGACAACTGTGTGTGATGGAAATAACTTCCTCCTTAACCGAAGAAATCAAATCTAAACAATTAGATGATCCTCTGATGATTCGGTTACGCGATTAAGTAAGCAAGGGAAAAGCCCCAGGATTTGTAATTTATGATGATGGAGTATTGAGATTCCAGAGCCGACTTTGTGTTCCCGATGTTGATGTGTTGAATTAGACAGTCATGAAGGAAGCTCATAGCACGCCCTATTATATCCACCCAGGCACCAGTAAGATGTGTAAGGATCTGAAGCATAATTTCTGGTGGAGCAACATGAAGAAAGACGTAGCCAATTATGTCTCGAAATGATTGATTTGTCAGCAGGTTAATATCAAGCATCAACGACCTGCCGGAATACTGAAGAAGCTCCCGATTCCTAAATGGAAGTGGGAGGACATATCGGTGGAATTTATCACTAATATGCCGAGGTCCAGAACAGGAATGAACATGATCTGGGTTATAGTTGATCGTCTAACCAAATCGGCTCATTTTCTGGGCATAAAGGACACTTGGGGACTAGAGAAATGGGCACGAGTAGTTATTGCAGAGATAGTCCATTTGCATGGTACGTCGAAGACCATTATTTCTGACCGAGACGATCGCTTTGTGTCTCATTTTTGGAAAGAAGTTCATAAGGCCTTGGGAACCGAATTGAATTTCATCACAGCTTATCATCCGCAGACAGATGGACAATCCGAGAGGACTATTCAAACAGTGGAAGACATGTTGAGGGCTTGTGCCTTAGATCGGTCGACTGATTGGGAAGTTCATCTACCGTTGATCGAATTCACCTACAACAATAGTTGGCATGCTTCCATTAAGATGGCACTGTTTGAGGCATTATACGGGAGGAGATGCAGATCGCCCCTAAGTTGGGACGATTCATCCGACTTGATCGGGACGGAACTGAAATTGATCGTACAGACACGAGAGAAGATAGTCTTGATTCGCGAAAGACTGTTGACCGCCCAGAGTCGACAGAAATCTTACACAGACGTGCATCGTCGGACATTAGAGTTCAGTATTAGAGATCACGTGCTTTTAAAGGTTTCTCCTACTCATGGAATATTTCATTTCGGGAGAAAGGGAAAGCTGGGTCCGAGATATATCGGACCGTTCAAGATTCTTGAGAGAGTTGGAGAGTTGGCATACAGGTTGGCACTACCGCCGTCATTGAGCCATGTTGATAACGTGTTCCGCGTATCCCAGTTATGGAAGTATATACTGTAACACCCACAAGTTATTCAGGGAATATTACAGCTCCGTAATCCCCACTGTGGGACCCACAAGGCTAAACATACGCGGAACTATAAATTTTGACCGAGAAGGTCTACATACAATGGAATGAAGAACAATACAAAGGGTATTCAAAACATAACCAATGTATCCAAAGACATCACAACACAAATTAATACCCCGGCCAACACAGGCCGGAACATCAAGGAAAATGGAAAACAATACTCGAGTATTCAATAACCATTCCAGTACAACAACACTGAATGGAGAAACTCAAAACATAACCAGAGGAAAGACACAGTATCACACTTGCCCACCATCTTCATGCCGACCCGGTACCTGCTTGTCCGCTCTCCTGGAACCTGAAATACATAAAAAGTATTTCCCCCATAATGGGGTTAGCCGTCGAATAACTAGTGCAAGTATATCAAGTATGAAACACGATACTCCTCGACAATAAAGTAAAGGTAACCGTCAATTCATCAATTCAAGACTAGTATTCCGGAATAACTAAATCTCATAGCATCACATCAATATATATATGAATACCGTGGAACCGCACCAGAGGCTACGGAACCCTCAGAGGACTCATCGGCCCATCCCAGAGTGGTTCGTTCATATCATCCGTGGAATTGCATCAAGAGGCTACGAAACCCTCAGGGGACCCGTTGGTCCGCCCCAGAGTGGATATAAATAATCATGCCATTAATATATCTTACTTTCAAAGTCGAGAACGTACAATCATAAATATATACTTGCCTTTGAGACATCAAGAAATTGAACGGAGAAAGGGTATGAGTTCGGTAGGTCCAAGAACGCGCTTCCGGAACCTAAACGGTTCTCACGGAATATGATAATCAATTATCCAAACTCAAAATACATGAAGAAACTCCCAAAACCCGTCTACGATTCATGAAAATACACGGATAAACAACTAGAGGTTGGAAAATTGTCCAAACCCTCACAAGTCCAAATACGGCCCAATCCAATCCGAAAAATCGTAGGAAAAGTATGCATACGGGATAGATACATCATAACCTCAAGGTCCTCAAACTTCAAAACGGATAAATCGGACGAATCTACGAAAAGCCCCAAAATTCCCAAAAATAGGGTTCTAAGGATTTTTTACCTTGATTTGGATGTTAGGATGGATTAGATGTTGTGAAATCCTTGTTCTCCAACCAAATATGTTATTGTTAGAAGAAAAATCGCTTCCAATCGCCCAAAATCGTCTCTACCGAGCTGCTCCTATGAGAAATGAGTGAAGAGGATGAAAAATGACGAAATGGAAGTCAACTGTCTAATTTATATCCGCCCAGTCCAGCGCACACTACGCCTCCTTCATTAGCGTGCGCTAGCGAGGTCACCGGGTAGTCCAGGGGCTTCTGCCGGCCCCATTAGCGTGCGCTACTCGCCTTTCTCTAGCGTGCGCTAGCCAAAAAGTGGTGTCCAGTAACTGGAGTCAAGAACCTACTGTCCTCTGCCCTGCTCAAGTCTCAGCGTGCGCTACCGCTACGGCTTAGCGTGCGTTATGCAACTCTTGTAGCGTGCGCTAGCCGAAGCCTATCATACGTTACCTGATAGTCCAGAAAACCTGACAACCTCACTGCCTCTGTCAACCAGCCCGTTAGCGTGCGCTACGGACGGATATTAGCGTGCGCTACTAACCACGAATAGCGTGCGCTAATGAACTGCTAGCGCGCATTAACTGTCAGTCCAGAGAGCAGTCTGAGTTACTGGTTCTGTCCTAACTGGTCCCTTAGCACGCGCTACGGATCGAAACTAGCGTGCGCTATTCACACAAAATTACCGTGCGTTAGCCTAGGCCTAGTGTGCGCTATTTCTCTGGTCCAGAACACTTCCGCAAGGTCTAAACAACATGATCGACCCAAACAAGATAGGAAACTCAATAACAATATCAGCAACATCACCAAAAGTTTACAGAGCGACAAAATAAGAAGAACGGCAAGGTCAAACAGTCAATAAAAAGTATGGGTATTACATTCTCCCCCACTAAAAAGAAGTTTCGTCCCGAAACTTAAGAAATAAAAAGTTCGGGGTATTCCAACCGCATCTTCTCTTCCGTCTCCCAAGTCACCTCCTCAACTCCATGTCTCTACCATTGCACTTTAACTAGTGGAATGGTCTTATGCCGAAGTTTTTTCTCGCGACGCTCAAGGATCGTCACGGGTTTCTCCAGAAAGGTAATATCCTCGGCTACGTCAATCTCACTGTAGTTGATAACGTGGCTCGGATCCGGCACGTACTTTCTCAACTAAGACACATGAAAAACACTATGGACGTGACTCAAATCTGGAGGCAACGCCAAGCGATAAACTAAATCTCTAACTCTGTCCAAAATCTCGAAAGGTCTGATATACCTCAGACTAAGTTTCCCCTTTTTCCCGAAGCGGAAAACTCCTATGGTCGGTGACACCTTGAGTAAGACATGATCCCCCACTTCGAACTCCAAGGGTCGACGACGAGTATCAACATAAGATTTCTGACGACTCTGGACAGTCAGCAATCAGTCCCGGTTAATAGAAATCTTTTCCTTAGTTTCCATCAACATATCCGGTTCCGTTCCAATTAGCTCAGAAGCCACGTCCCAACATAATGGCGACCTACATCGCCTACCATAAAGTGCCTCGAATGGTGCCATTTTGATCGACGCATGCTAACTATTATTGTAAGCAAACTCGATCAACGGTAAGTGAAGTTCCCAATCATTACTCCAGTCTAAGGCACAAGCTCGCAACATATCTTCCAATGTCTAAATCGTCCTCTCTATCTGACTGTCCGACTGAGGATGAAAGGAAGTGCTCAATCTCAACTCAGTACCCAAAGCCTGATGAACGGCCTGCCAAAAATGCGATACGAAACGGTCGTCTCGATCAGAAACAATGGTCTTGGGGGCACCGTGCAACCTTACGATCTCAGCTATAAAAGTTCGAGCTAATCTATCTGGTCCCCAAGTATCCTTAATACCCAAGAAGTGTGCAGACTTGGTCAACCGATCGACAATTACCCAAATCATATTTATTCCGGCCCGGGTTCTCGGCATGCCGGTGATGAAATCCATAGAGATGTCTTCCCACTTCCACTCGGGAATGGGAAGCGGTTTCAACAACCCCGCTGGTTGTTGATGTTCGATCTTGACTTGTTGACACGTCAAGCACCGTAGTACAAATTCCGTGACATCCTTCTTCATATTGTTCCACCAAAAATTTCATTTCAAGTCCATATACATCTTACTCGTTCCGGGGTGGATTGAGTAAGGCGTAGCATGGGCTTCTCGGAGAAATCTCTGCCTCAACTCTAGATCATTCGGAACACAAAGCCTGCCCTGAAATCTCAGAATACTATCCTCGTGAACCATAAAGCCAGGAGCTTTTCCTTTAATTACATCTTCCTTCAGTTGAGAAATCATCGGGTCACTCCACTGTTTCCCTTTGATGTCGTCAACTAATGACGAAGTAATTTCGAGAGTACACAACTGTCCCTATACTCGTTGAAGCCAAACTTCTATCCTTTGTTCAATTAACTCCTGACAAATTTTCGTCTGAGATGTAAGAACCTCGAGCATTTGAAGAGATGCCGATTTGCGGCTCAAAGTATCCGCGACGACATTCACTTTTCCAGGATGGTAAAGAATTTCCAAATCATAATCCTTTATCAACTCTAACCAGCGTCTCTGTCTCATATTCAACTCCTTCTAACCGAAAATATACTTCTGGCTCTTGTGATCGGTATAAATCCGACACGGAGAACCATACAAATAATGCCGCCAAATCTTGAGTGCGAAGACAATTGCGGCCAATTCCAAATCGTGGGTAGGATAATTCATCTCATATGGCTTTAGTTGTCATGACGCAAAAGCTATCGTCTTATCATGCTGCATAAGCACACAACCAAGACCTTGACCCGAAGTGTCACTATAAACTGTGAAGCCCTCACTACCATGTGGTAAAGTTAAAATCGGCGCCGAAGTCAAACATCTCTTCAGTTCATCGAAGCTCTGTTGTCTCTCATCCGACCAAACAAACTTTTCAGTCTTCTGAAGTAATTTCGTAAGAGGCCGAGTGAGTTTCGAGAACCCCTCGACAAACCGACGGTAATACTCAGCAAGGCACAAAATGCTACAAACTTCCTTAACATTTTTAGGCGGTGCCCAATCTAGCACTGCCTCAATCTTCTGCAGGTTTACATGAACCCCTTCGGCCGAAATCACATGGCCGAGAAACATAACTTCTTCTAACCAGAATTCACATTTCGAGAATTTTGCATAGAGGTGCTCGGTTCTCAAAATATCTAGTACCAAACGCAAGTGTCGGGCATGTTCCTATTTATCTCGAAAATAGATCAAAATGTCATCAATAAAGATGACTACACACCTGTCGCGACACTCGATGAAAATTTTATTCATTAACTGCATGAATACTTCCGGCGCATTACTCAACCCAAAAAACATAACTACAAATTCATAATGCCCATATCTCATCCGAAATGCCGTTTTCGGAACATCGGACTCTCTCACCCTGAGTTGATAATACCCTGATCTTAAATCAATTTTCGAGAAAACTGCAGCCACTTGCAATTGATCGAATAAATCGTTTATACGAGGTAAAGGATACTTGTTCTTGATAGTCACTTTGTTTAGCTCACGGTAGTCAATGCACAAACGTAGTGAACCATCTTTTTTTCTCACAAAAAGAACCGGTGCGCCCCAAGGCGAAGCGCTTGGTGTGATGTACCCTTTCTCTAGGAGTTCTCCCAATAGATTCTTCAATTCTTGCATCTCGGAAGGTGCCATCCGATAAGGTGCTTTAGAAATCGAAGCCGCATCTGGATCTAAGTCCACAGAAAATTCTATCTCCCGATCTGGCAGTAATCCCGGGAGATCATCCGGAAAAACATCGGGATACTCATTAACAACTGGAATCGAAGAGAAATCAACTTCGTTCCCTTCTGTTTTCAAGGCATAACACCAATAGCCCATACAATCTTTATTCAAAAGTTTTACGGTCTTCATGGCACTGATAAGTAACTTGGATTGGCCCTACTTATGTCCCAAAAAAAAGTACTCAGATCCGTCTTTAGTCATCATAGTGATAACCTTGGTACGGTAATTCATAATCGCTTGGTGATTATCTAGCCAATCCTCGCCGAGGATCATATCCTCGCCTTCCATATCAACTACAATTAAATTCGATAACCAATCCATACTAGATATAATCACCACAAAATCTCTAATCTCTCGGTTCCCAACAATTCTATCCCTGATAGGCAGTTTCACAATGAAGGGATCACAAGCAGTCATACAAGTTATATTCAAATGGCGTACACACTCCAAGGAAATAAAAGAATGTTTAACACCCGTATCAACAAGCACACGGACTGGATGAGATAAAATATGAATGGTACCTGAAGCCACCGCCACATCGAGTTCGTCAGTTCGACGCATCTCATAGACCCGTGGTTGTACCGAACCGACACTAGAGTTCCCCCCTCCAGCATTCTGACCCCGTACCTGGCCCCTGCCGAAATTCTGCTGAGATTGACCAAAAGATTGCCGCTGATTAACGCCTTGGTCAAGTGGTGCTGGGGCAGAAGCCCGAGTGTCCAAAGTCTGATTCGGCTCGGAACAATAAGCTGCTCTATGTCCCAACTGTCTGCACGTGTGACACTTCAGCGGCGGAAAATTGCATTCCAAATTAACGTGGCCTGGACGACCGCAATTATAGCAAGTTACCGTGCGATTTGTGGTACCCGGAGTAGAACGGTAACCCCTCTTTCCTTTATTATAACGTGACGACTATCCGGCAGAACGGTTAGTCGTCTGTGACCTCTGAAAGTTGCCACTCTTAGATCCGGAAAAATTTCCTGCGACCTTCTGCTTCTTCGATTCTTCAACAATATCATTGTCGGGGCTTAACATATCATGGGCTAAAGCTCTGTCCTGATATTCTTTCAGTGTGGTACAAGCAAATCTGGCCATGTACCGCCGTAAGTCCAAATTCATCCGCATATCAAAATAACCGATCTTATCACGCTCGTTATGCACTTGATCCTTCACATGGATCAATTGCTGGTTATACTCCACTATCGCCTGCGAAACGGGAATATCCTGTGGTTTAGCCTCGAAAAAGGCTCAGATTCGGCCTTCTCGAACCGGCCAAGGACAAAACTCGACCTCCAAAAGCGCTTTAAATTCATCCCATGTGGCAACACGATCCTGTGGCTTGATGACTTTCCACCACGTAGCGGCCTCCTTGGTTAGGAAATACTGAGCAATCGGTACTTTCCTCACTTCGGGGCAATCAACCGCCTCGAAAATTTTTTCCAATTCCGCTAGCCAATCTTCCCAACCTAACGGGTCTGTGGCACCACCAAACTGTGGAGGGTGCATACGGATTACATTATGAAGTAAGGCATCCGTGTTTGGTTTCGGGTTATTTAGCTGAAAGGTTTGGGCTAAAATGGTAATCTGGGTAGCCAATTGTTGAAGTACATTCGCAACTCCAACGTCTGCGCTGTTCCCCTGGCCATTCGACTGGTCGTGCTGACTTTCGGTGTCGGGATGCACCGAGTTCGAAAAACTTGGGTTGGTTGACCCCACAACAGAACTGAGGGAAACAGCCGCGCCACGTCCTCATCCACGTCCATGGCCACGACCACGGCCTCGTCCCCTACCAGCTGACATACTGAAGAATACACAAGGCACGTAAGTACAATCCAATCGCACGTCATCGAAGTGACCGATTCTCAAGAATACCAAAAATAGAAGTAAAATGAATAAGGAAACACCAGAAGAGTAAGAGGTCTTACATGTACCGGTCGCATTGTGATGATGGAAGGTAGTGATACTGTGGACAAGTGACGACTCAATCGACCCAAAAGACCGACAGCCTAGGTATCCATAGACCTAAGCTCTGATACCATATTCTGTAACACCCCCAAGTTATTCAGGGAATATTACAGCGCCGTAAGCCCCACCGTGGGACCCACAATGCTAAACATACGCGGAACTATAAATTTTGACCGAGAAGGTCT
The DNA here is from genome assembly GCA_033398695.1 of Orobanche coerulescens. NCBI lineage: Eukaryota > Viridiplantae > Streptophyta > Magnoliopsida > Lamiales > Orobanchaceae > Orobanche > Orobanche coerulescens. The sequence continues at coordinate 60,487,005 of CM065806.1, forward strand.
ACATACAATGGAATAAAGAACAATACAAAGGGTATTCAAAACATAACCAATGTATCCAAAGACCTTACAACACAAATCAATACCTCGGCCCACACAGGCCGGAACATCAAGGAAAATGGAAAACAATACTTGAGTATTCAATAACCATTCCAGTACAACAACACTGAATGGAGAAACTCAAAACATAACCGGAGGAAAGACACAGTATCACATTTGCCCACCATCTTCATGCCGACCCGATACTTGCTTGTCCGCTCTCCTGGAACCTGAAATACATAAATAGTATCTCCCCCATAAAGGGGTTAACCGTCGAATAGCTAGTGCAAGTATATCAAGTATGAAACACAATACTTCTCGACAATAAAGTAAAGGTAACCATCAATTCATCAATTCAAGACTAGTATTCCGGAATAACTAAATCTCATAGCATCACATCAATACATATATGAATACCGTGGAACCGCACCAGAGGCTACGGAACCCTCAGAGGACTCATCGGTCCATCCCAGAGTGGTTCGTTCATATCATCCGTGGAATCGCACCAAGAGGCTACGAAACCCTCAGGAGACCCGTCGGCCCACCCCAGAGTGGATATAAATAATCATGCCATTAATATATCTTACTTTTAAAGTCGAGAACCTACAATCATAAATATATACTTGCCTTTGAGACATCGAGAAATTGAACAGAAATAGGGTATGAGTTCGGTAGGTCCAAGAACGCGCTTCCGGCACCTAAACGATTCGCAAGGAATATGATAATCAATTACCCATGCTCAAAATACACGAAGAAACTCCCGAAACCCGTCTACGATTAATGAAAATACATGGATAAACAACTAGAGGTTGGAAAACCGTCCAAACCCTCACAAGTCCGAAAACGGCCGAATCTAATCCGAAAAATCATAGAAAAAGCATGCATACGGGATAGATACATCATAACCTCAAGGTCCTAAAACTTCAAAACAGATAAATCGGACGAATCTACGAAAAAACCCAAAATTCCCAAAAATAGGGTTCTAAGGATTTTTACCTTGATTTGGACGTTATGATGGATTAGATGTTGTGAAATCCTTGTTCTCCAACCAAATATGTTGCTGTTAGAAGAGAAATCGCTTCCAATCACCCAAAATCGTCTCTCCTGAGCTGATCCCATCGGAAATGATTGAAGAGGATGAAAAATGATGAAATGGAAGTCAACTGTCCAATTTATATCCGCCCAGTCTAGCGCACGCTACGCCTCCTTCATTAGCGTGCGCTAGCGAGGTCACCGGGTAGTCCAGGGGATTCTGCCGGCCCCATTAGCGTGTGCTACTCGCCTTTCTCTAGCGTGCGCTAGCCAAAAAGTGGTGTCCAGTAACTGGAGTCCAGAACCTACTGTCCTCTGCCCTATTCAAGCCTCAGCGTGCGCTACCGCTACGGCTTAGCGTGCGTTATGCAACTCTTGTAGCGTGCGCTAGCCGAAGCCTAGCGTCAATTACCTGATAGTCCAGAAAACCTGACAACCTCACTGTCTCTGTCAACCAGCCCGTTAGCGTGCGCTACGGATGGATGTTAGCGTGCGCTACTAACCATGAATAGCGTGCGCTAACGAACTCTTAGTGCGCATTAAATGTCAGTCCAGAGAGCAGTCTGAGTTACTGGTTCTGTCCTGACTGGTCCCTTAGCGCGCGCTACGGCTCGAAACTAGCATGCTCTATTCACACAAAATTAGCGTGCGTTATCCTAGGCCTAGCGTGCCCTCTTTCTCTGGCCCAGAACACTTCCGCAAGGTCTAAACAACACGATCGACCCAAACAAGATATGAAAATCAATAAGAATATCAACAACATCACCAAGAGTTTACAGAGCGACAAAATAAGAAGAACGGCAAGGTCAAACAGTCAATAAAAAGTACGGGTATTACATATACCAGATCCTAGTCATGTCATTGATTTCGACGAGATCGAATTCGCTCAGGATGGCACGTTTGAAGAGAGACCGATCAGGTTACTCAAGAGTCGAGTTAAGAAATTGAGAAACAAACCAATCGCTTTGGTTAAGGTTTAGTGGTCGCGTCACGGAGTGGAAGAAGCCACTTGGGAAACGAAAGATAGCATGAGGTCCATATATCCAGAGTTATTTTCGTCTTGAGTTTCGGGACGAAACTCCTTTTTAGAAGGAGAGTATGTAATATCCGGATTAATTATTGAGCATTTCATCTATAATTGAACCCTATATTATTCGGATTTGTGATATCGATAATCGAAGTATGATATTTCTCATATTCGTACCCATGTGCATGATAATATTAACATATGTATTTTCACATGCAAACATGTAATAACATATGCTAAAATGTGAGCATAGCGTATGTTATGTGCCAAGATTAGCGTACGCTACAAATGAAGCGTAGCGTACGTAAGGCAGCCAATAATTGAGCAGGGCGGCTAGCACATGAGCTAGCTGGTCGGTGCATCCGGATAAGATACCGGCGGATGAACCTGGACAGTTTTAAGTCAACGGATATTAACGTACGCTAAGGTAAGTATGTAGCGTACGCGAATGGTTTTGGTTATGTACGTAACATGATAAGTGTAGCGTAGGTAATGAAGTTCAGAAACAATGCAGTAAGATATATTTGGACAATAACGTATGCTATGAGCAAAGGCTAGCGTACGTTATGCTCAGAAAGTTATAAATGGGACAACACCCCATTTCAATTCATTTTGTTTCTTTTCACTTAGCCATCGACTTATCTCATTAGAGAGAGTTCCCATCCTCCTAAACATATATAGAAAATCTATACTTGATCATTGGGGAGTTGGATATCACTTTTACTTGATCATTGAAGTGGAGAATCATCTTTAATCTGCATACAAGCAACCGAAGTTGGATTCTACCTATTGTATTGGTGTTTTCTTCATCTTAAGGTATGTTAATGCTATCACCAACCTTGGATTCATGTCCTTAAGGATATAATGATCATGTTATCAAGATATTAAGTTCCATGGATGATTTATTCAACCAAACATCATGTCTAGGAAGTTGAGATGATTATGCTTTAAGTACCTTGGTTAAGAACATCATAATTTGAATCTTGTTACGATGAACAAGTAAAGGAAGTTTTCTGAGATTGATAATCCACAATTGGAAGGTGTCTTCGTAGTAATCACGGACTTGGTATTAACATCACATTTGTTAGACGAGCCTCGGAGGTTGATCATGGAAGGATTTATTGTATCTTCTAAAGGTGGATTATTAACCAATCTTCAAGATAATAGTTTGAATGTAATAATGATATTGATAACAACCATAGACCTTCCGAACTACATTTGAGGATTTATCATCAAGATTGGAGTATAGTATTATGATGGCATGTTTATCCTGGAAATTCGAATATATCAAACACTCTAAGATCAATCTTGTTTGCATGAGAAGTGTATTTGTGAGTATAATGTACGTTAAGCATCATGCATTACATACATTATACAATCAGACGAATCAGTCATCTGATCAGAGAAGTGAACTGTCAATGCAGGCTTAACATGCGCTAAGCTTCTTAGCCTACGTACGCTAACGAACCAACTTAACGTACGTTACGCTGTGTAAGTAACATACGTTAGGAAGGACAGACAGGATACGTTTTGTTGAACTTTCGGCCGTAGTTTGGATTGTTAGATGTTCATACGTTAGTTATTCGACGTGAGATGAACTCTAGATTATTTATTCTATTTAAGGTCCGAGTTTTCCTACATGATTGATCGAAGGGGCAACCTTGGAGTGTATTGATACCTGTCGGAGTATTATTCTTGTCATCGAATCGAGGCAAGTACTTCATTTATAATTGTTCGTATGATGTCGGTTACGCTATGATTGTACTGTGTACATGTGTTGTGATTAAAGTGTCCACCATGCGTTGATTCTACGGGAATCATCATGGGAAATCTATAGCTGTGTGCGCTGGAGCGTTGGACAGGTAGTTCCACCATGTGTTGGTCCGACGGGATCATCATGGGAATCTATAGCTGTGTGTGCTGGATCGTGGGAATACCATGAGTATGTTGAGACTGTCATGATGTGTTACGTGTTGTTATTTTTCTCATTGGAGAAACTTGTTATGATTATTGTTGATTAAATCATTGTTTTATAATTATCGTACTTGTACTAGCATCGTTGTGCTAACCCCTTCGGGGGTGAACATTTGTTTATGTTCAGGATTAAGGAGAGCATGAAAACAACCGCTAGAGCCGCATGACGACGAGGGTGCAGAGTGATGTTCCGTCCGGATTTATTTGTCAGATGTTTGTGTCGTTTTTAATAAGTACTCGAGTACATTGTCTTTTATGATGTTGGATTTAACTATGTATTAATGTTTTTCGTGGGATGTTTGCATTTTCTGTACTACTCCAGAACTGTTGTATTTTTATTTCAATTATTGTCATTTATGGGCATTTGTTATTGTCTTATCGATTCATCAGCCTTGTAAATTCTTACGTAAAGGATTTACGGCGGTGTAATATCCCTGAATGTATCGGGAGTGTAACACGCTGTACTTTTTTGGATATAACACAAACACTGTAGGATTTCAGTTACTATTTTAAGCGTATTCATACACTTAAACCTTTTCAAAACAGTTTCTAGTCCACGCACATCGCCTAAATTTAAAACGATTTATCTTTCAATACTGAAACGACATCTGGACTTTAATACCTTAAAACTTGCGAGTTCAAAATTCAAACTGCCCAAACATGCAATAGTGGAATACGAACTATATCAGAGGTGGGACCGGGCATTAGTTTCGAAAAGTATGGATTTGATGTACAACTTATATCTGAATTCATCATGTACGTTCATTCAAGGATGGTTCTCATCCCTTAAATCTAACCATTCAGTGTGACCTAGCTTTCCTGCACACTATAAAAGGGACAATATGCTAATCCCTAGACTCTTTACGATTTCTGCATATTAAATGAGCCTACAGCATACAACCCACATATTTTTTAATCTCACGATCTACTCTCTCTCTCTCTCTGCAAAAATGTCATCTTCTCACACTTCATCTCTCTCTCTGGAAAAGGAAGACATGATAATCGATGGATGTATCTTCACTAGCTCTATTCTTCAAGAGCGTATAATTTCTGAAGACGAAGACATGTCTCAGATTAACTTGCTTATCTCTCGTGTCAAGAAAACCGTTCTGTACAAGTTGGGTAGTCTTCACACAGAGAACTACGATGAACAGATTGTGGAAGAATTTTTCCTTGATGCTGAATTGCTTTATGCATCTGAGGAGAAGGGCTCTGCCCTTACTGCCGATGTTGGCACTATGCAGGAGAAGGAGATCTCCATTAACCGGGAACTCCTTGAAAAACTGTAAAAGTTTCCCTTTTATTGACTGTCGTTGGAGGAGTTGGAAACCTTTGGGTCTGAATGTAACACCCCCAGAAACTATCCGGGAATATCACACGCCGTAGACCCTCTCCGTGAGAATCTACCAGTCTAAATACAGAATAAGACATTACATCACATGCCGACATTGCTAAATAACGAACCATTAGACCCATTTGGTCTATCATCATTAAAATACAACTCAAACATACATAACTCTGTCAGGACTCATACCTATGGAAGGGTCAAATACTCTCACAAACAGAAAAATACGACAGCAGAAAAGACCATATAATGAACTCCAACAAAATACACCCAGAACTGGCATCCATGTGATTTGTATCATTCGTCTTCCATCATCCTTTGTAATGATCCTATGTTTAGACCCAGGGACCTGAATGTACCTGGACGCAATACAGACATCCACCCCCGATTACTCGGGGGTTAGAAAAATTCCACAAATTTTCTAGTGCAAGTATAAAGTCCGAATATGAGCCATACACACACATTCCGAGAATACAATAACTTGAATAATTTACATCTCAAACACAACGAAGTACTTATCTAGATTTTTCATTTGGATAAAAATTGTTCAATCGTAAAAGTAGAAATGAAACTAGTGGTCACTTTGAGAGTCAATTCAAGATCTCTGGAGTATTGTTTCGGAAAACATTACGAAAATTGTATTCAAAGTCTCACAATGATGGATAAATTATACGCAACATATCGGAAATCAAAATCTCACAACGAAGGACCAATTACACACAGAACTTCATTCTAATGCCATTCTAGCCAAACATCAAGATGCTATTTATATATATAATGTATCTCAACCCCGAGAACAAAACATTGTGATACTCCGGACATATCACAATTAATCATCAGCATAAACTCTCGAAGGTAATTCTCGTGACAAGACCACCCATCCAAGTCCCTGTGTCACCCATCGAGCAATCCCCATGTGAGAATACCACCACCTGGAATGCAACCCTCACGCAATGCCACCCGACCAAGTCCCTGTGTGCCCCGTCGAGTAATCCCTAGGTGAGAGTACCCCGAGAACATCCTCACAACACACAAACATCACAATTCACAGTTTGTGAAACCATAAACCTCGCAAGTCAATCACAATATATATATAGTCGAGGTACCTTGCTAGAATGGACAGATTATCCGACTCATATTCACAACCAAGAAACAATACCATCAACACTAGAATCCAATGATGCAACTAGTACCAATCACATAGCAATGAGAAAGAATACCTTTCCAACCATGCTGAATGGCACAACCTCCTAATAAAGGAGTTACAATCTTTATCACACAACGTCACATGATCATCACTAAACACACGTATCCACGCACACCTTAACGAAAGGTTAGAACTTTAAATATAGAAATGATATAATCACACCAAAATGACACCACACGAAAGTAAGCATTCCTATACTCAACACTAATACACATACTCAGGTAAGCACAATTAACCACAAAACACACGAGTTATCTTTAAAGAAAATCTTAATTGAAAAATACCGATTATTTTGAAAGTTAGTTATAATCGTTTATTTAGCACATATCATCAATTATCAACCATTATATCCACAAAACATGTAATGCATGGGCAAGGTACTTGCCTCGATAATCGATGACGAAAGTCTCGAAGAACACGGCTCACCCGATCGATCCACTGAAATCTCAACCTTTATAAATACATAATAGACAATTTAGTATATGAGTGCAATTTATCGTAATATAATTATAAGGTAATTAATCGGCTAATATATTACCTCATTGCGCCCCTTAATTAATTGATCGGATCAAACGACCAACGACAATCAACCCGAATCTATATCTCTATTTAATTAATGATGGAAATCTTAGTTCAAATCCCTGAACGATTGTCCCCTACACGACTCCGAATTCGGGCTCGTTTCGTAAGTCCAGTATCTGATATCAAGGTTTTTCCTCTTCTCGCCTCCATCTTCTCCGTCACGTATATTTACATACATATATATATATATATATATATATATATATATATATATATATCACACACACACCTTAACACACACACACCTATGTGTGTGTGTATATATATATATATATATATATATATATATGTGTGTGTGTGTGTGTGTATAACACATACATCATACTTACACACACATACAACACACACACACACACACACACACACACACACACACACACACATATATATATATATATATATATATATATATATATATGTACATACGTACAGCTCACACTCACACAACACATACAACCGCCGGCTTCCGATCACTCCGGCCGTGCCGACCTGAATCCATTCAGCCGCCGAAACACTCATGGCCCGAACATCCCGATTGGACTTCCACAGCTCCAACCCGTCAAACCTCATCGAACTCTAACTCAGCTCCGGCCTTGATCGGACATCCAAGTCAATGCCGGAACACAATCGGTTATTTCGAATTCTAGAGCCACCATCGTTAACCTTCTAAAAACCGGACGGATCGAGAACCATATACTGCTGTTCTCTTATCCCGTGAGCCACTGATCGGAACTCCATAGCCATCGGTTCCTCGAGCTCCACCTCGCCGGAAAAAGGACCTGAACAGCTCGATTGAACTTTCACAACTTCGTCCCATCTGAAAGTTCCGACCAGGTCGTCGCTTCTCTAGACACGAACCATCGTGCTGCCGTCGAGCTTCAGTTGTCGCCGGAGACGTCAGCCCATCGCATTGACTTTTGCGACTCACCTCTTCCGAACCTCGATCCTCCGACCAAGTTCAGGTCATGATCTTCGACAGACCGCGTCCGTCATCTCCACCATCTCTCAAATCACTGGTCCAGTCGCCAAGACGGAGGAAAGGACGGGTGGTGGCCGGTGGATGTTCATCCGCATGAAGATGAGGTAGGTGGGAAAGAGAAGAGTGAAAGGGGAGAAAGAGAGAGTGAGAAAGACGTGAGGAATTTCCCTTATCCTATACATATACATAATATATATATATATAAATGGATATTTGGGTTTATTCGGCCCGACAAGGTTCGATTATAAATTAACCGAATAAAAAAGAATAAATTTGAGATTCATTATCCAGTCCCATGGTTCGATTATGCGATTAATTCATACTGCATTCGGTAACATCAATAATTCACTAATATTCTAGTATAATATCAAGAGAATCCGCATGATTTTAAATAATCAGCTAATAATATAAAATAAAAATAAATAAGAAAAAAAATATCATCAAAATTTGAATATAAAATTCCCGAATATTACATTCTATCACCCTTAAAATAAGTTTCATCCCCGAAACTTGCCATGTCATCGACTCTTTCATGATATCGTTACTCCAAATATTTAATATGAATTGATTCAGCAGTATCGACAATTTCTCGTGATTCGATCGTCACGATGTGACATCCTCGGAAGTGGCAACTATGCAGTAGCAATATATATCTTGGCTCCCAGGCATCTTAATATGATGAATTGTAATCCCAAGCATCACAAGATCATTAACACAGTTTTTGGTATCATGTGTCACGGTCCCACAGTATTTTGATACCCCGTGTAGCTTTATCAAACTATAAACCATAGATCACAAATGCCTCATTTGAGCACATGACCCAAAACTACCCAATGAGGTGGCAACACGACAAATATCTCAAGCAACTTGACCTCACACACAATCACCATAGTTCCGACTAGTCTCTCGCCTGCATCTTAACGCGTGCTGAGTCTACGATTAGCGTGCGTTAACGAGTTGTAACAACCAATGTTTTGTGTGATCAGTCTCGTTAGCATGCACTAATGAGGGAGGTAGCGTACGTTAACTGCCTAATATAAGAAATACCAATTAAAAGTTCAGGTCGAGTAAGATTTTTCATCTTTCACTATTTATTTATTTTGAAAATGAATGGTTTTAAAATACGAAGGTTTTATGGCGTGAAAGATTTTAAAAATCGTATACTCGAGTTATTTGAAATTAACATCACTAGGCTAAAACCATATCTAAAATTATTTCGAGCATGACAAAAGATTAACAACGGTATCATTTTGTAAAATGTTCAAAACACTTCAAAACACATCTATTAAATACTGTCATAAGGTTTTATCTGAAATTCCAGGCCGGCTCGCCAAAATTTAAATATTTTCAAAATCCACACTAGACCGTCGACTAATACTACCAATAAAATGTTTTATAAAATCTAATTTTTCACAACATACTCGAGTCTAGGAAATTTTCAAAAAGAAAAAAATCTTTTTCAAACATACGTGCAGCAATTACGATTACCACTACGAACATATCTATAACAATTAGAAACAATTAGTCAAACACACTCAATTCACAATCACATGATCATATGGTATATAATCACCATATTAACTAATACAACTCATGAATGTAATCCTAAATTCAAACATGTATCGAAACCATCTATCTGTGTTCCCAACAATCTCTGCTGTCAATACGCCTTCTGGAGCACACTAGTGTTTAGAAACTTCCACAACACATTGTACCACTCAAAACTCAATCTATCAACATATCTGAATCGACACGCACTTAATACATCACAAGTATCAAATACAGTTTCCAAATTACCACTTACTTACAAAGTCATGTAACATAAAATATAATATATATGTATATATATAAGGGGGGAGACTTACATCCATAGACCGCGCGAAGATGATGGCTGCACCTTGATACTAATAACGACCCACATCACATACGACGCGTAGCGACACGACTCAGTCAAGCACAATTCGACGAGACAAGACTCGACAATACACGATTGGACCCGACAGCCTAGGTTTCTGCAACCTAAGATCTGATACCATAAATGTAACACCCCCAGAAACTATCCGGGAATATCGCACATTACAGACCCTCTCCGTGAGAATCTACCAGGCTAAATACAGAACAAGATATCACATTACATTCCGACATGGCTAAATAATGAACCATTAGGGTGATTTCGTCTTCCATCATTAACATACAACTCAAACATACATAACTTTGTCAGGACTCATACATATGCAAGGGTCAACTACTCTCACAAACAGAAAAATACGACAACGGAAAAGATCATACAATGAACTCCAACTAAATGCACCCAGAACTAGCCTCCATGTGATTATTATCATTCGTCTTCCATCATCCTTCGTAACGATCCTGTGTTTAGATCCCAGGGACCTGCATGTACCTGGACGCAATACAGACATCCACCCCCCGATTACTCGGGGGTTAGCAAAATTCCATAATTTTTCGAGTGCAAGTATAAAGTGTAAATGCGAGCCATACACAACACATTACGAGAATACAATAACTTGAATAATCCACTTCTCAAACACAACGAAAGACTTCCCGAGATTTTTCATTTGGATAAAAATAGTTCAATCGTAAAAGTAGAAATGAAACAAGTGGTCACTTTGAGGGTCAATTCAAGATCTCGGTAGTTTTGTTTCAGAAAACACTATGAAAACTATATTCAAAGTCTCACAATGATGGATAAATTATACGCAAATATCGGACATCAAAATCTCACAAGCAAGGACCAATTACACAAAAAAACTTCATTCTAATGCCATTCTATCCAAACACCAAGACGCTATATATATATAATGTATCTTGACCCCGAGAACTGTAACACCCCCAAGATACTTAGGGTCTATTACAGCGCCGTGGACCTCTATGTGGGACCCACCAGGCTAACTAACTTATACCGCTCGTGTAACCATCTCGGTTAACGAGAAAAACACACATCACAAAGATGCAATTTAAAATAAAACACCCAATACAACCGGTAAACCAGACATCATCGAAAATCACACATAAGGTTCAATATACATTCCATCTTCCAAGTTTAAAACGCCTAAGTACTCGCGAGTCCCGTCTATCAGTTTACGAATTTGAACACATCAACAACCCTGGCCAGCATCCTCATACTACTCCAGTGCCCGCTCGACCGGCTGGACGTAACTTGAAATTCATAACATGAATTTCCCCAAAACGGGTCCCCAAAGGGGTTAGCAATTACGCTAGTACAAGTATTCAAGGCAAACAATTCACTTACACATTTCATAGTACAATGCATCAAGTCGTTCCAAAATAAAAACAAGACATGTCTTTTCCTGGAAAAAAAATAGTCAATAATAACAGTTCAAACTTCCCATCTGAGGCCTCTATAGACCCTCCCGGACTGTCCATAGTTAAAAATGAAAAATCACGCATATGCATCGCCTAGGACTGGGGCTAAACCACTGGTCCCATCTGAGGCCTCTGTGGACCTTCCCGGACTGGCTAGCCAACAAGCTCGTGAATCAGGAGCAAAAGCACAGATTCCTCCAAAGCCCCGTCGGACCCTCCCGGAGTGAGCAAATCACACACATATGCATTACTATTCCATGTTAAGTATAAGGGTTTCACAAGAATACTTGCTTTGAGAATATCGACGACGAAATTAACAGGAAATTCAACTATGCTTGCTAGGAACCGACTACCACGAACCTAATGATTTGAAGAATACAATCACAACCAATTCTACACGAATACGAAAACTGAATACACCCGAAAACCCACTTACGATTCATGTAAATTCGTACAAAAACAACAACGAGGGCGGGTCGCAACCGAACCCTCTCGATTTCACAATTACCACGAAATTTACCATGAACTCGTAGGGAAAACAAAAATACCACTAAGATTAATCACATACATCATGGATTAATCAACAACACAGAACAAAACAGACATTAAATCGAAAACCCCCAAATTACCCAAAAATAGGGTTCTAAGAGTTTACCTCGGATCGGAGATGAAGAACAAGTGTTGGTGTTGTTAATATACACCGAGAACTCAAGAAAGATGATAGTTAGATGATTGACCCATCAAAATCGCCTACGAATCGTCCAAAACATGGAGGAGAATAAGAAGGAAGGAAAATGGACGAAACCGGTCAACTCCTGGGTATTTAAACCCAGGACCCGATAACGTACGTAAGCCTGTACAGCTAACGTACGTTAGCCTCTTAATGTACTCACATCTTTCGAGCTTACATACGTAATAAATGGCAAAACATTCTGCTCAGACATACATGGACTATTACGTATGTTATGATAAGAGCCATTACGTATGTAATACTCCAGAAGTCTTAACGTACGTAATGCTCTTCACATAGCGTACGTAAGGTACCCCAGTACCATATGGGTAGTTTGTCGAGTAAGGGTGTGACGAAAACATGACGAAAACACGAGATGATAAAAACACGAAACAAAAGCATGCTTACGAAGAGTTTGAGATGACGAACTTAAACACTAAAAGAAAGTATGTTCCCAACTACCCGAAGGTTCAGAAAACAACGACAAACATAATTACCCCATAATTTTGGGAAATTATAAAACGGCCTAAAACATCCGAAATACACGATACACGATTGAAACACCAACTGAGGAGCTCATAACATGTATAATAACATAAGATGGATTTGCAGCAATCTCGAAATGGCGGTTCCGGGCAACGATTATGAGAATCGAACCAATTAGCGACGAAAAAGACATTATATGCGGAATTGGGTAAAACAAGTACGAAACAAGCTCGGATGACAAAAAGTCCAGTATTAAATATTCTCAAAATGTCAATACGGTTACAAGTGAGTCACTAGAGACGTAAAATATACCGAAAAGAAAAATACCGAAAAAAGAAAAATGTGAATATTACAAGAACAAAGAATTGTGATACTCCCGACATATCACAATTAATCATCAGCAAAAACTCTCGAAGGTAATTCTCGTCATAAGACCACCCGGACAAGTCCCTATATGCCCCGTCGAGCAATCCCCGGGTGAGAATACCGCCACCTCGAAGGTAACCCTCGCGCGAGGCCACCCGGCCAAGTCCCTGTGTGCCCCGTCGAGCAATCCCGAGGTGAGAGTACCCCGAGAGCATCCTCACAACACACAAACATAACAATTCACAGTTTGTAAAACCATAAACCTCGCAAGTCAATCACAATATATATATAGTCGAGGTACCTTGCTAGAATGGATAGATTATCCGACACATATTCACAACCAAGAAACAATACCATCAACACTAGAATCCAATGATGCAACTAGTACCAATCACATAGCAATGAGAAAGAATACCTTTCCAACCACGCTGAATGGCACAACCTCCTAATAAAGGAGTTACAATCTTTATCACACAACGTCACATGATCATCACTAAACACACGTATCCACGCACACCTTAACGAAAGGTTAGAACTTTAAATCTAGAAATGATATAATCACACCAAAATGACACCACACGAAAGTAAGCATTCCTATACTCAACACTAATATACATACTCAGTTAAGCACAATTAACCACAAAACACACGAGTTATCTTTAAAGAAAATCTTAATTGAAAAATATACGGATTATTTTGAAAGTTAGTTATAAGCGTTTATTTAGCACATATCGTCAATCATCAACCATTATATCCACAAAATATGTAATATATGGGCAAAATACCTGCCTCGGTAATCGATGCCGAAAGTCCCGACGAACACGGTTCACCCGATCGATCCATTGAAATCTCATCCTTTATTATAAATACATAATAGACAATTTAATATATGAGTGCAATTTATCATATTATAATTATAAGGTAATTAATCGGCTAATATATTACCTCAATTACACTCCTTAATTAATTGATTGGATCAAACGATCAATGATAATCAACCCAGATCCATATCTCGATTTAATTAATGATAGAAATCATAGTTCAAATCCCTGAACGATTGTCCCCTATACGACTCCGAATTCGGGCTTGTTCCGTAAGTCCAGTATCCGATATTAAGGTTTTTTCTCTTCTAGCCTCCATCTTCTCTGTCACGTATATATACATACATATATATAATACATATATATATATATATATATACATACATATATATAATACATATATATATATATAACACATACACACCTTAACATACACACCTATATATATATATACATATATATATATATATATCACATACATTACACATACACACACACACAACAACACACACACACACACACACATATATATATATATATATATATATATATATATATATATGGTACATTCACACACAACACACACACAGACGCACGCGCACACACACACACACACACATATATATATATATATATATATATACACACACACACAACACACACACACATATACACACTCATATATATATATATATATATTTATATATATATATATATAGCGCACACACACAAACACACAACATATACGACCGCTGACTTCCGATCACTCCGGCCATGCCGATCTACATCCATTCAACTGCCGAAAAACTCATGGCTCGAACATCCCGATCGGAGTTCCACAGATCCGACCCATTGAACTCTAACTCAGCTCCGGCCATGATCGGACATCCAAGTCAACGCTGGAACACAATCGGTTATTTCGAATTGTAGAGCCACCATCGTTAACCTTCCAAAAACTGGCCGGATCTAGAACCATATGCTGCTGTTCTCTTCTCTCGTGAGCCACTGAGTAGAACTCCATAGCCGTCGGTTCCTTGAGCTTCATCTCACCGGAAAAGGGACCTGAACAGCTCGACTAAAATTTCACAACTTCGTCCCATATGAAAGTTTCGACCAGGTCTTCGCTTCTCCAAACACGAGCCACCAAGTTGTCGTCGAGCTTCCGTTGTCCCCGTAGACTTCAGCACATCGCGTTGACTTCCGCGACTCACCTCTACCGAACCCCGATCCTCCGACCAAGTTCAGGCCGTGATCTTCGACGGACCGCGTCCATCATCTCCACCATCTCTCAAATTGCCGGTCGGATCGCCAAGAAGGAGGAAAGGGCAGGTGGTGGATGGTGGATGTTCATCCGCGTAAAGATGAGGTAGGTGGGAAAGAAAAAAGTGAAATGGGAGAGAGAGTAAGAAATACGTGAGGAATTTTCCTTATCCTATACATATACATATACATATACATATACATATACATATACATATACATATACATATACATATACATATACATATACATATACATACATATATATAATGGATAGTTGGGTTTATTCGGCCCGACAAGGTTCGATTATAAATTAATCGAGTAAAAATGGATAAATATGAGATTCATTATCCAGTCCCCTAGTTCGATTATCCGATTAATTCATATTGCATTCGATAACATCAATAACTCACTAATATTCTAGTCTAATATCAAGATAATCCGCCTGATTTTTAAATAAGCAGCTAATAAAATAAAATAAAAATAAATAAGAAAAAAAATTATATCATCAAAATTCGAATTTAAAATTCCCGTATATTACACTGAAAACTTGTTAGAGGCCCACTGGAATCTGTTCACTGACACCTCTCTCCCATATCAAGTGCATCTATCTCATCACAAGAGGAACTTCACCCTCCCCTATCTTTATCTACATGATTTCTGCTGTAGAGTTGTGGACAATCGCATTGGAGCTTTCAAAATGTGCGCCAACCTGATATTTCGCATGATGGTCACCATCATGACCGGATAGAAAGTATACTAGTGCCAGGTGATCTTGAAATGTCGTCAGGAGGAGGCTTCAAAACCAGATTCTACAAGGAAGTCTTTTTGCCTAATTTTGAACTACATTCTGACTTGCTATGGCATACAGCAGTCACCTGCTGCCAAGAAGATCCTTGCTGGAAAGTTCTTAGGTGGTACCAAGCACACCGTCTTCAATAAGGCAACTCATCTTGCCAATCCCCTCTCTCTAACTACGTCAAGTGATCCTAGAGATGTTACCGATCACTCCGCGAAGTCCAAGGCTATTGACAGTAAGAAGAAGCTCGTCAGCAAAAAGAGATCTGTTCCCAATAGCAGCTCCCCTACAGCTTTCAAAAGAAGAAGAAGAATATGTAGACTAAGAAGTCTTCCAAGTCGGATGCCGTTCCTACAGCACATCAAGTGACTATAGCGGTCACTGAGGCAGTTCGTCTACTGCACCATCTGTGACAATAGATGACCCACAGGGCGCAACCTCATATGGAAGAAACACTTGTAGCACCCCCAATCCACACGAAAATATTATAGAGCCGTAGACCCTCCGTGAGAATCTACTAGGCTATTACAGAAACAAGACATCACATTACATGCCAACATGGCTAACTAACGAACCATTAGACCGATTTAGTCTTTCACCACAAACATACAACTTAAACTTCATATACATCTCTCATTAAAAACTCATACCCGCACAGGGGTCAAAATACAACAACACTCCCAAACAGCGGGAAAACACTACAACGGAAAATAAAATACATTATGACCACGAGTACCAAGTACTAGTCTTCATGTGATTAGTATCATTTGTCTTCCATCATCCTTCGTACTGATTCTGTGACTACTTCCCCAAGAACCTGCATGTACCTGGACGCAATACAGACATCCACCCCCCGATTTCTTGGGGGTTAGAAAAATTTCACTATTTTGCTAGTGCAAGTATAAAGTGCAATTACGAGCCATACACAACATACTCCGAGAACATAATAATCGTGAACCGTCAACCGGTTAAATGTAATAAAAGACTTCCCGAGATAATTCACTTGAATAAAACAGTTCGAACCATGAAAGGTAGGAATGGATCCAATATAAATCTTGCAAAACATTTTACGATCTCGGGAGTTTTGAAAAACATTTGGGATTAAAGAATCCTCAACTTTTCAAAAACGACTTAGGGACACCGCCCAAAGATTATTTTCCAAAATACAGATCTAATCACAAAATACGGGGTCCACGACCCAATCATCCACATCAACATCCTCTCAAGGATTATTCGCGTCCCGTGCTAGCAAGCCACGAACCTTGGAGCCTCCTCGAGACATACCCGAGGGGATAACCTAATGGGAAACCACACAATATCACACATCACCATGACAACAGTCACATAACCATAAGCATAACATACGTTCAAAGTTATCCTGGAATCGGGCTAGCAGCCACTAACCTCGGAGCCTCCTCGAGACATACCCGGTTTGGATAACCCATGCCACGTACGTCACACAACTAAATCACAACCATAAGTTATCCTGGCATCGGGCTAGCAAGCCACGAACCTCATATCCTCCTTGAGACATACCCGGTTTGGATATGTTAGGTTTTTATTGATCTAATAAGATTTATGATCTCATCATATATCGAAATAGTACAGCGGAAGTATAAATATAATATGTAAAAACCCTCCGAGGATCCAAGTATATTATCAAAGTACGGAGAACAAGATTGCTACCTCTTGTATCGTGTTTTCGATCGAGCATTCTAGTGATGTTGCAAGAAGCGAGCGTCCTCTACGGTATCCACACAACCAACAAGTCCCGAGCATCTAACGGATTGGTAGCTCTGATTCAACAAAGATTTCACTAAAATCAATTTGAATATAGGTATGCTCTTGATTATGGTAAGAACCAGAACACCAAGAATTTTATTCAAATGTTCTTGAACTTTGATCTAAAATAACAACTATAAATCTTATTCAATATGTTATTAAAGATCAAACTCACAAGATTAGATGAATATTAGATGAGTATTCTAAATACTTTTCTTGATCAAACAATCAACCTTCAAAATATGAAGATATATTCTTGATCATTTTGATTATTCAACTCTTGAATATTATCTTCAAGACTTTTGAGAGAGAAATATCAAAATCAAAATCTGATTCTCTTTACACAAATATGTCTTCTCTTGTGTTTTTTCAAGTTTGAGGGCTATCACAAGACACTTTTATATAGTCCTCTAAATGGCCAAGGGTTCACCAACCCTTTCACCAACCATAATCAACCGGAACAAAATAGCTGCTTTGCTCGTTTAAGTGTGTGACCCTGTAGCTTCTAATTAATACGACAATGGGTATAAAAACAATTTTATGACTCATAAATCATAAGCCGCCTCTAGCTAGACATTATGACTACCCATATTAAAAAAAATTAATTCAACGGCACGAACGAAATCCCGTTACTGTATAATATTTAATCCTCTCGTCGCGCGATATCCTAATTAAGCATAAGGGATGGATAAGTCGACCTTATATAGCTTAATTAGTATTCTTGATCTCAAGTTACAATTGTCCAATTCAAATATTTATCAATAGCTCTTTATTGATCAATTTGAGCATGGACATGCATTTAAACAATTTAACTTATCAAGGGCCCGTAGATATCTTCTCCGTTTTATAGGAGGGACAAGCCCCTATGGAGAAACTACTTCCCTCTGCATAAATCGTACCGTATCCAATCACAAACTGTATGGTCCCTTATTACAGAAGACGTTGGTATTGTGTTAAAATACGATACTCATTATGTAGGAAACTGTAGAGTCATTAGATAATAAAGACTTAAATAATATGTAACAATTAGAGGAATTATAATGACTTAATCCATATATAACTCTCTTTATTAGGTCATATCCAATACGATCTCTCTACATGTATCTATGACGTGATATAACATCTCATGTTCATGACCAGTAAAACATAGCCATCGTATCATTATCATACAAGTAATCATATAACTAGGGATATCTAGAATAAATATTCTTTAATGCTTTAACGAGCTTTGCTATCAAGTCACATACTTGATGATCGTAAGCAGAATATTAATTCAATAATATAATCAATATCATAATAATAAATGTCTCCATATTATATTATTAAATAGTAGACTTCGAGCATAATACTAACAGGATAACCCTATGGTCACACCCGACCCGTACTACTAAGGATGGATCCCGGAGGTTCAACAAACCTTACCCCAGTGGAACATCACTTTACAACAATCACACATCAACAAGGAAGTACACTTTCCCAAAAACACCGAATGGCACAACCTCCTTACAAAGGAGTCACAACCAATATCACACAACATCACATGCTCACCAATAAGCATACATATCCACACACGGCGGTGCTACACGAAAACAAGGCATTCCAATATACAACACTAATACACATTCCCAAAACGACACATTGTTTACCAAAGCATGAGCTATTTTGAAGAAAACCTTTATCGAGATTATACCAATTCTTTTGAAAGTTCATTAAAACCATTCAAATTGCACACTACTTCCCTCTGGACATTCAAACATTCAAATTGCACATTCAAATTGCAAACAAAACATTTATTGATCAAGGCCCCAGGGATATCTTCTTTGTTTTATAGGAGGGACAAGTCCCCTATGGACAAACTACTTCCCTCTGCATAAATCGTACCGTATCCAATCACAAACTGTATGGTCCCTTGTTACAGAAGACGTCGGTATTGTGTTAAAATACAATACTCATTATGTAGGAAACTTTAGTGTCTTTAGGTAATAAGGACTTAAATAATATATAACAATCAGAGGAATTATAATGATTTAATCCATATATAATTCCCTTTGTTAGGTCATATCCAATACGATGTTGCTACATGTATCTATGACGTGATATAACGTCTCATGTTCATGACCAGTAAAACATAGCCATCGTATCATTATCATACTAGTAATCATATTACTAGGGATATCTAGAATAAATATTCTCTTATGCTTTAACGAACTGTACTATCAAGTCGCATACTTAATGATCGTAAGGAGAATATTAATTGAATAATATAATCAATATTATAATAATAAATGTCTCCACATTATATTATTAAACAGTAGACTTAGAGCATAATACTAACAATCTCCCACTTGCTCTTAGTCTTATACACACATAACTGAAGACCCATAGCCTTTATATGACCATCACACTTCGCTTGAGAAAGCGGCTTGGTTAAAGGATCCGCTATGTTATTATCCGTGTGAACTTTGCATATCGTCACATTGCCATGAGTGACATTCTCTCGAATGAGGTGAACCATTCTAAGTACGTGTTCGGATGCTTGTTGTGATCTTAGTTCTTTAGCTTGTGCAATAGCTCCATTGTTATCACAGTGAAAATTTACTGGATCAACAATGCTAGGAACCACATCCAGTTCACCAATGAACTTACTCATCCAAACAGCTTCTTTAGCTGCTTCCGAAGCAGCTATGTACTCAGCTTCCGTTATAGAATCAGATGTCGTTGGTTGTTTGGAACTCTTCCAGCTAACAGTACCACCATTCAAGAAAAATATATATCCAGACTGCGATTTTGAATCATCTTGGTCTGTCTCAAAACTGGCATCGAGATAGTCATTAAGGACCAAGTCACTATCTTGACCACCATATATCAAGAGCATATCTTTAGTCCTTCTCAAGTACTTAAGTATGCTTTTGACTATGGTCCAGTGAGCCTCAATAGGGTCAGACTGTTATCTGCTGGTTGCACTCAATGCAAATGATACATCCGGTCTAGTACATATCATGGCATACATAATAGATCCTATATCCGAAGCATAAGGAATTAAGCTTATTTTATCTCTCTCTTCCTTCGAACAAGGACTTTGAGTTTTACTGAACTTTATTCCATGTGACATAGGTAAGAACCCTTTCTTACTATTAAGCATACTGAACCGTATTCGTACCTTGTTAACATATGTACTTTGACTTAGGGCAAGAAGCCTTTTAGATCTATCTCTACAAATCCTTATACCCAGTATATAGGCAGTTTCCCCTAAGTTCTTCATTGTAAAACATTTATTTAGCAAAATCTTAATACTTTGGAAGGTAGGGATCTCATTTCCAATGAGTAGGATATCATCCACATAGAGTACTATAAAAATAATTGCGCTCCCACTAATCTTCTTGTATACACAAGGTTCGTATTGATTTCTAATGAAAACAAACTCTTTGATTTTTTCATCAAAATGAAGATTCCAACTACGGGATGCCTGCTTCAAACCATAAATGGCTTTTAGAAGCTTACATACTTTATTAGGATTATTAGGATCGACAAAACCTTCGGGTTGTATTATATATACATCCTCATGTAACTTCCCATTAAGAAAAGCAGTTTTGACATCCATTTGCAATATCTCATAGTCATAATATGCTTCTATGTCAAGTATAATTCTAATTGATTTAGTCATTACGACTGGCGAAAAGGTTTCATCATAGTCAATACCATGAGAGTCGTGATTTGTATGTTTGTACAATGTCATCTTTGTCCTTTTTCTTTGTAAAGATCCATTTGCAACCAATTACTTTGGAACCTTCAGGAAGATCAATCAAAGTCAATATTTGATTATCATTCATGGATTGCATTTTGAACTTCATCCCTTCAAGCCAACTTTCGCATTCAATGCTAGTAGTTGCTTCATTGTAGGTTGTGAGCTCAGCTAGATCCATGAGTTCCACATCGTTGTCATCTGTGATGAGAAATCCATATCTCTCAGGTTCACGATGATAACGTATCGACCTACGTGGAGCTGGTATAGAAGAAGTGGTCTCAACATCTCTACGTGAGTTTAAATCAGTTTTATCTAAAGGTTTAGTATCTATTTGTGGCTCTCTCATCTCGTAAAGAGTTCTTTTGCTCCCACTATTTTTCTTGGAAATAAATTCCTTCTCAGGGAATACTCCAGATTTAGCAACAAACACTTTGTTTTCTGATGTGATGTAAAAGTAATATCCTTTAGTTTCCTTAGGATATCCCACAAAAAGACATTTATCCCATTTGGGTGATAATTTATCACTGATAAGTCGCTTCACATAAGCTTCACAACCCCAAATCTTAAGGAAAGACAAAACAAGTTGTTTCCTTATCCATATCTCATATGGTGTGCTTTGAACAGTCTCTAAGGCATAACCCCAAAAGAAAATTGGAAGATTAGCTTGACTCATCATCGATCTAACCATGTCAAACAAGGTTCGATTTCTCCGTTCTGATACACCATTCCATTGAGGTGTTCCAGGTGGAGTTAGTTGTGAAACAATTCCATAATTTTTGAGATGATCGTCAAATTCATGGCTCAAATATTCACCACCACGATCCGATAGTAGTGCTTTAATAGTTTTGCCTAAGTGATTTTCTACTTCATTTTGAAATTGCTTGAATTTCGTAAACGACTCAGACTTATGACTCATTAAGTAGATATATCCGAATCTGCTTAAGTCATCCGTGAATGTTATAAAGTATTGGAAACCTCTTCTAGCATTTGTATTCATTCGTCCACATACATCAGTACGTATTAAGCCGAATAAATCTACAGCTCTCTCAGTATGGACCATGAATGAAGCTTTGGTCATTTTGCCCAATAAGCAAGATTTGCAAGTATCATTTGGTTCTAAATCAAATGTCTCCAAGATTCCATCTTTATGGAGTTTGGTTATACATTTCTCGTTTATATGGCCCAAACGACGATGCCAGAAATATGTTTGGTTTAAATTATTTGATTTAAGTCTTTTGACATTTATGTTACAGACAGATTTGGAACTTTCAACATTTATGGGATATAATCGCCCACTCATCAAGGCGTCTCTATAAAAAATACCTTTATTAAATATGGACATTACACTATTTTTAATAGTAAAGTCATAACCTTCCAAATCAAGGCAAGCAACTGATAAAACGTTTCTACCCATAGCAGGAATGCAATAACAATTATTAAGTTCCAATACAAGTCCACTTGGTAGCTTTATATCATAAGTCCCTACGGCAATAGCAGCAACTCTTGCTTTATTTCCAACATATAGGTCCATTACACCTTTTGTTAGTTGTCTACTCCATAGAAGCCACTGCGCATGTAATACCCGTATATCTGATGTGCATTGTATCTGTATTTGAATCTTCTGACATTGCATACATCGTATTTTGATCTGAATATAATCCTCCATATTTCATAGTCCAGTATCGATGAGTATATGATTTCGTAGATGTTGATTCATTCTCGTACTTATGTACATTTAGCGCACGCTAACATTTAAGTATAGCGCGCGCTAAATACGTGAGATAACGCACGCTATAGATGAGTCTTAACGCACGCTATACGTGGTCAGTATGACTGAGACAGGCGGTAGGTGAGATCGAATCGCGGATCTTCGATAATGTTTCGGGATGAACCTGGACGGCTTTGGGAAAAGGCGAGTTAATGGTGCTTAGCGCACACTACGTGTGAGATGCTAGCGCACGCTAAATATAGTACAGTGGGGTCAGTGAGCTTGCGTAAAGCCGATAGCGCACGCTATGATGGGTGTTAGCGTATGCTAACTGTTGCTTTTAGCGCACGAAAAGGCTACTTATCGTACGTAAGACGGAGGACAGTTAGATACAGTGGGCTGGGAGCCCGTTAGCGCACACTAAAAAGGAGCAGTAGCATGCATTAATAATCATTTTCTAAAAACAGGACAACACCTTCATTTCATTTCTCAGATTCCATTTCACCCCACACTTGATTTCTGAGACTTAGAGAGTTACCCTCTCGATCTTAAACCTTCATATCAGCCTCCTAACATAATCATTGAAGGCAAGGAGCTTTGATGATTGGTGTTCAAGCGCTCAATGTTGAGTTCATTATGTGTTTTCATCTTTTCTTTCCATAGAAGGTACATCTTGCTGCCCGATCTCAGAATTTGTGTTCTTATTCGGATTATGACCATTCTCCTGGAACTATTAAGGTTATTGATAACTCGTTAGGTTGAACACCATACCTTAAGAAATATAAAGTAATCATATTAGAACTTCTTTGAGTAAGAAGATTTTAATCGAACCTTATTGAGTTGGACCTAGGATATGGTTTCTGAGATTTGTTACCTATTTTGGATGTCATTTCTGAATCTATAACACCCCCAAGACGATCAGCGCCGTGGACCCCACACGTTGATATCCACCAGGCTAACGTATCAACACGACATTTGACAAAGACAAACACTATTAATACACAGAAAATTTCTCAATCCACGACATTCAAAACAAAGGACCTAAATTGACAATACAATTCGACATTAAATCCACTCCCAAAATGGGTACATAATATTAATAAATTTAAGAAAGAAGTACTCGAGTACTTAAGCAACTGACATAATAAATAAACTCTTGAACAAAACACCAATGGACAACCACTGAACAGAATCACGCTTGCCCATCATCCTCGTACGGCTCGAATGCTCGTTTGCTTCCATGACCTGTATCTGAAATACAAACGTATTTCCCCCATTTAAGTGGTTAGCGACAACTGCTAGTGCAAGTACAATCCATTTGAGCTACCATTCTAATCAGATGAAAATATGATTAGAAATCATTTATATTCCGGAAATCATTTTAGAAATCATTTATATTCCGGAATATTCACGGTGCACAACCACAAAATACATTTCTCCATCAAAACAATTCAAAGTTAACCGTTGGTACGAGACTCACGGCCACTGTACCCCGCAGAGCCCCGTCGGACATCCCTGGGTGGTTAACCATAGTTCGTGATATGCACACTCATGGCAATACGTATCCCTAGAGGTCCCGTCGGACCATCCCTAGGTGAACATACACATATCCATCCATCCAACAACGAAAAGCCATAATTCAAATACTAGAACGCGTAAACTAATGTAAAGTACTTGCCTTTGAGACATCTTCGAAGAATCGGGAATGAAAAATGACTACGAACGATCCGGATGGAAAACGACAGTTCCTAAACGAAGGATTAACATAACTCAGTCCTAACGGACAACAATAATCGAAAGAAAAGCGCCCATAACCCCGATTACAAGTTATGACAATAAACGTTCAATCGATACGGCGAGGGTTTACGCAAAAATCTCTCCAAATCGATAATTCACGGATTAAACTCGATGAAATCGGATTGGGAATCACCCAATAACAACAATTGGTATGGAATAATACAACATATTTGAACAATTCGAGATTAATCAAGCAAAACCCAAAAAACCCCCAAAATTGACAAAGTTAGGGTTCTAAGCCATTTACCTCGGATTCGAATGGTGGAAGATGATTACTTAGAAGATAATATGCTCCTACGATCTCACGGTGATGAAGGATGAAGAATACATGGGTTTGAAGTGATGGAAATTGCCCTGGAGGTTCTAGTGTCGCCCGACGAAGAAAAACGAGAGAAGGGATGAGAAATGATGTTCTGATTACTGCCCGCTGTTCTTAAAAGAGCAGGTTATTCCGGTAGTAACAAGGGCTGCATTACAGCCGTAACAAGACCAATGTTATGGCCGTAATGAATGGAGTGTTACGGTCGTAACACTCTATTGGACAACAGTCTAAGAAGCTGCTGTCCGAACTGTCCCGGACGACTCCGAAACTCGGACCTGCTATCGAACCAAAAATATGGTTATGAAGTATATTCGATGACGAACCTAACCGTTAAAAGAAAATACAATTCCGACAACCGAAGAATCCGAAATACGACAAAGAAGATGAAATTCCCTAACCGTATAGGAATTTACAAAAATGGCCCAAGTGTCCGAAAATCACGATACGACATCGGATTGACAAACCGAAACTCACAACATGAAAAACTCAACCATACGAACTAATGTAAACAAAGAAACAACGATAACGAACGAGTTTTACAAAAATCGAATGTACATACAACAAAAATAACATAGAATGGATTTATGTAAAAAAATCTCCGAAACTCGTCCAAATGGAAAAACTCCAAGAATTAAGTAGATTCAAAATGTCAAAACGGTTACAAGTGAGTCGATAAAAATAGACATACACCAAAAATGGAAACTACTAAAAATGGAAAGGTATGGCTATTACATTCTCCCCCTCTAAAAAGATGTTTCGTCCCGAAACTTAAGAATCAAAAAGCTCGGGGTGCCTCGAACGCATATCCTCCTCCAACTCCCACGTTGCTTCCTCTACCCGTGCTTCAACCATTGCACTTTAACCAAAGGAATGGTTTTATGCCTTAATTGTTTGTCTCGACGCTCGAAAATCCTGACGGGCCTGTCCTCAAACGTAATGTCCTTCTCGATCTCCATGTCCCCAAAATCAATAACATGGGATGGGTCTGGAACATACTTCCTCAGCTGAGATACGTGAAATATACTATGGACATGACTCAACAACGGAGGCAAGGCCAAACAGTATGCCAACTCTCTGACTCTCTTTAATATCCCGAAATGTCCAATATGCCTCGGGATGAGATTACCCTTTTTCCCAAAACGTGAAACTCCCTTCGACGGAGACAATCTCAACAAAATATGATCTCACACCTCAAACTCCAAAGGTCGACGCCTAACATCCGCATAAGACTTTTGTCGACTCTGAGCAGCCAACATCCCCTCTCTAATCAATTCAACTTTCTCCCTCGTCTCTAACACAAGATCCGGCTCGGAGCCAACTAGATCGGACGGCTCATCCCAACATATCGATGATCGGCAACATCGGCCATAAAGCGCCTCATACGGTGCCATATTAATCGACGCGTGCCAGCTATTATTATACGTAAACTCGATCAAGGCCAGATGCTCCTCCCAATCACTACTCCAGTCTAACGCACACGCGCGTAACATATCCTGGAACGTCTGAATGGTATTCTCGGACTGCCCGTCGATCTGAGTATGGAAAGATGTACTCAAATGCAACCATGTCCCCGATGCCTTATGTACCGCCTACCAGAAATGCGATACAAACCGGCCATCCCTATCTGAAATAATAGTCTTCGGCGTACCATGAAGTCTCACTATCTGCGCGATAAAAATACGAGCCAATTTTTCTGGACCCCAAGTATATTTGATGCCCAGAAAATGTGCTGACTTAGTCAGTCGGTCTACGATCACCCACACCATATTCATTCCGGCCTTCATCCTCGGCAAATTCGTGATAAGATCTATCGAGATATCTTCCCATTTCCATTCCGGAATAGGGAGTGGTTTCAACAATCCGGATGGCCACTAATGCTCGATTTTGACTTGTTGACAAGTCAAACACTTAGCCACAAACTCAACTACCTCATTCTTCATGTCATTCCACCATAAATTCTTCCTTAAATATTTATACATTTTACTCGAGCCCAGATGGACTGAGTAAGGTGACGCGTGAGCCTCTTGCATAATACACTGGCTCAATTCCAAGCCGTTCGGAACACAAAGACGACCTCTGAATCTCAACACACCATCCTCATGTATCACCAATTCTGGGGCTTTCCCCTTCCCTACATTCTCTCGAAGCTGAGTAAACATCGCGTCTTTCAACTGTCCTGAATTAATGTCGTCGACTAGAGACGAAGAAATCTCAAGAGTACGCAACTGCCCGGAACTCTCTGGTAGTACAATCTCAATGCTGAACCTCATCAACTCTCTCTAGAGTCCTGGCTGGGCCGTAAGTAGCTCAAGGCATCTGCCACCACATTTGCCTTGCCCGGATGGTAAAGGATCTCGAGGTCGTAATCCTTAATCAACTCCAACCATCTCCGCTGTCTCATGTTTAGCTCTTTCTGTATGAAAATGTACTTCAGGCTCTTGTGATCGGTAAAAATCTGACACGAGGAGCCATACAAGTGATGACGCCAGATCTTCAACACAAACACAACCGCGGCCAATTCAAGATCGTGTGTAGGGTAATTCAACTCGTATGGTTTCAACTGACGGGAAGCATATGCAATTGTCTTCCCGTGCTGCATGAGTACACATCCGAGCCCTTGGGCCGAAACATCACTAAAGACTAATAAACCCTCATTACCACTCGATAAAGCCAAAACGGGAGCGGTCGTCAACCGTTTCTTCAATTCCTCGAAACTCTTCTGTCTCTCGTCAGTCCACACAAACTTCTATGACTTCTGTAACAACTTAGTCAGCGGCGGAGCGAGCTTAGAGAACCCCTCGACAAATCTACGATAATACCCAGCCAAACCCAGAAAACTACGGACCTCCTTTACGTTTTTGGGCGGCGCCCAATCCAACACTGCCTCTATCTTATGTGGGTCCAGACGAACACCCTCGGCCGAGATCACGTGGCCGAGAACCATAACCTCCCACAACCAAAACTCACACTTTGAGAACTTCGCAAAAAGATGCTGAGTTCTCAAGATTCCTAACACGATATGCAAATGACGTGCATGCTCCTCCTTGCTCCTCGAGTAAATGAGGATATCGTCGATAAAAACGACCACACACTTATCGAGGTACTCGATAAAGACTTTGTTCATAAGCTGCATGAACACGGCTGGTGCGTTGGTTAGCCCAAAAGGCATAACCACAAACTCGTAATGACCGTATCTCATCCGAAAGGCCGTCTTCGGAATGTCGGAATCCTTCACCCAGAGTTGATAATACCCCGATCTCAAATCAATCTTCGAAAGTACGGTTGCCCCTTGCAATTGGTCAAACAAGTCATCAATCTTCGGGAGCGGATTCTTGTTTTTTATAGTCACCTTGTTCAACTCTCGATAGTCGATACACAGATGAAGTGACCCGTCCTTCTTCTTTACTAACAGGACCGGTGCGCCCCAAGGCGAAGTGCTCGGTCGAATATACCCCATGTCTAGCAACTCTCCCAACTGTTTCTTCAACTCAAGCATCTCGGCAGGCGCCATACGATATGGCGTCTTAGAAATCGGTGCTACACCCGGCTCTAATTCTATAGAAAACTCAACCTCTCGGTTTGGCGGCAAACCCAACAACTCGTGTGGAAAGACGTTAGGATACTCACACACTACCGGAATAGACGAGAGCTCGACTCCCCCTTATTCCGATCTCAAAGCATAACACCAATAACCCGTACAACCTCCTCGGAGAAGTCTCATCGCTTTCAAAGCGCTGATCAGGAATCTCTGGCTACTCCGCTTACGACCCACAAAATAATGCTCGGTAACGTCAGAGGCTAACATTGAAATGGTTCTCATTCTATAATTCATGATCGCCCCATGACGGTCCAGCCAATCCTCACCAAGAATTAGATCCTCGTCTTTAATATCTACCGCAATCAAATTAGAAGGCCAATCCCTCCCCGCGATACTCACCGGAAAATCTCTAATCTCACGATCCCCCCACAATGCTATCCCCACTGGGCACTTTAATAACAAATGGTTCAGACGCAACTAGGCAATCAACATGCAGACGATGCACACAATCCAGAGATATGAAAGAATGTGTAGCACCAGAATCGAATAACACGGAAACAGGACGGTCAAGGATGTGAATGATACTTGTAGCTACCGTCGTATCGGGATCTCCAGCTCATCTCATCTCATACAGATGGGGCGGAACAGACCCCGCACTAGAAGATCCCCCTCTAGAAGGCTACCCACGTCCTCGACCTCTGCCAAAACTCTGTTGTGGCTGAGAAACTATCGGTGCCTGATTCACGCTCGGTTCTCCCGCAACTGGGGCTGATATCTGAGTAACTGGTGCCCGAACTGCATCCGTACAATACTTAGAACGATGTCCCATCTGACTGCAAGCAAGACACTGAATCGGGGGCCGGTCACACTCACTCATCATGTGGCTGGGACGACCACAGTTAAAGAAGGTAGGACCACGAACGGAACCAGTAGGAGCAGACTTAGAACCATTTCCTCGCCCAAATGACGGGGACTGATTACCGAAGACTCGCAAACCAGACTGAGCCTTCGGATACCCGCCAGACTTGCCTCCCGAAAACTGACCGGAGGTCTTCTGTTTTTTTCCCTTGGTTGCCGTCTCTGTCGCAAAAAACGACATCTCATAAGCCATCGCCTTGTTTTGATAATCTTTCAGAGTTGTACATCCGAGACCAGACATGTAGTGACGAACCCTCAGCTTCATCCGCATGTCAAAGTGGCGGATCTTGTCTACCTAGTCTTGGACCTGGTTTCTCACATAATGAAGTTGTTGGTTGTATTCCTTGATTGTCTGCGAAATCGGGACATCCTGGGGCTTAGCCTCAAAGAAGGCTCGGATCCTCCCCTCTTTAACTGGCCACGGACAAAACTCGTCCTCCATCAGCTCTCGGAACTCTACCCACATGGCTGCCCGGTCACGCAGTTTCACTGCTTTCCACCACGTTGCCGCGTCCTTGGCGAGGAAGTACTGAGCGATGGGTACCTTCCTCTCCTCAGAGCAGTTAGCCGCCTTGAACACTTTCTCCATCTCAAATAACCAACTCTCCCAACCGGAAGGGTCGGAAGCACCATCAAACTGCGGAGAATGCATACGAATCACGTCCTGAAGTAGCTTATCATTGTCGGATCCAGTAGGCGGAACCGGGTTGGCATTTGCTTGGCCAACCAAGACAGCCTGAGTCAGTAGCATCATCTGGTTCGCTACTTGCTGTAAAATATTTGCCACCCCGATATTCTTATGAGCATTGCCGGAGCTAGCAGACTGATCCTGTTGGCCTCCGGAACTGGGTGGAATACTGTTTGACAAGGAAGGCATCACCGAATCAGTTCCGGAGTTATCGGACATGGCCGCACCACCAGCTGCGCCACGTCCCCTACCGCATCCGCGTCCTCTACCAGCAGGTATTCTGAAGAAGTAATGGGTAAGTACAATTCAAACGCAAAACGCAACAAGATACCAAGAAAGAAACAGAACATAACAACGTAACGAGTCAAGTTAGGAAAACTTACGAACACCGGCGTACTGAGATGATGGTGTAGTAGTGATACTGTTCAAAAACGATGCTTAACTAGACCGAAATAATCGACAGCCTAGGTATCCATAAACCTAAGCTCTGATACCATATTCTGTAACACCCCCAAGATGATGGACCCCACACATTGGAATCCACTAGGCTAACGTATCAACACGACATTCGACAAAGACAAACACCATTAATACACAGAAAATTTATCAATCCACGACATTCAAAACAAAGGACCGAAATTGACAATACAATTCAACATTAAATCCACTCCCAAAACGGATACACAATATTAATAAATTTAAAAAAGAAGTACTCGAGTACTTAAGCAAATGACATAATAAATAAAATCTAGAACAAAACACCAACATACAACCACTAAACAGAAACACGCTTGCCCATCATCCTCGTACGGCTCGCATGCTCGTTTGCTTCCATGACCTGTACCTGAAATACATAAGTATTTCCCCTATTTAAGAGGTTAGTGACAACTGCTAGTGCAAGTACAATCCATTTGAGCTACCATTCTAATCAGATGAAAATATGCGCCAAAAATCATTTTAGAAATCATTTGTATTCCGGAATATTCATGGTGCACAAGCACAAAATACATTTCTCCATCAAAACAATTCAAAGTTAACCATTGGTACGAGACTCACGGCCACCGTACCCCGCAGAGCCCCGTCGGACATCCCTGGGTGGTTAACCATAGTTCGTGATACGCACACTCATGGCAATACA
The DNA here is from genome assembly GCA_033398695.1 of Orobanche coerulescens. Classification (NCBI taxonomy): domain Eukaryota; kingdom Viridiplantae; phylum Streptophyta; class Magnoliopsida; order Lamiales; family Orobanchaceae; genus Orobanche; species Orobanche coerulescens. The sequence continues at coordinate 60,518,630 of CM065806.1, forward strand.
TATCCCTAGAGGCCCCGTCGGACCGTCCCTAGGTGAACATACACATATCCATCCATACAACCACGAAAAGCCATAATTCAAATACTAGAATGCGTAAACAAATGTAAAGTACTTGCCTTTGAGACATCTTCAAAGAATCGAGAATGAAAAATGACTATGAACGATCTGGATGGAAAACGACGGTTCCTAAACGAAGGATTAACATAACTCAGTCCTAACGGACAACAATAATCGAAAGGAAAGCGCCCATAACCCCGATTACAAGTTATGACAATAAACGTTCAATCGATACGGCGAGGGTTTACGCAAAAATCTCTCCGAATCGATAAATCACGGATTAAACTCGACGAAATCAGATTGGGAATTGCCCAATAACAACAATTGGTAAGGAATAATACAAAATATTTGAACAATTCGAGATTAATCAAGCAAAACCCGAAAAACCCCCAGAATTGACAAAGTTAGGGTTCTAAGCCATTTACCTCGAATTCAGATGGTGGAAGATGATTAACTCTTAAGATCTCACGGTGATGAAGGATGAAGAATACATGGGTTTGAATTGATGGAAATCGCCCTGGAGGTTCTGGTGTCGCCCGACGAAGAAAAACGAGAGAATGGATGAGAAATGATGTTCTCACTACTGCCCTCTGTTCTTAAAACAGCAGGCTGTTACGGCCGTAACAGGGGCTGCATTATGGCCGTAACAAGGCCAACATTACGGCCATAATGAATGGAGTGTTACGGCCATAACACTCTACTAGAAAGCAGTCTAAGAAGCTGTTGTTTGAACTGTCCCGGACGACTCCAAAACCCGGACCTACTATCGAACCAAAAATATGGTTACGAAGTATATTCGATGACGAACCTAACCGTTACAAGAAAATACAATTCCGACTACCGAGGAATCCGAAATACGACAAAGAAGATGAAATTCCCTAAACTTATAGGAATTTACAAAAATGGCTCAAGTGTCCGAAAATCACGATACGATGTCAGATTGACAAACTGAAACTCACAACACGAACAACTCAACCATACGAACTTATGTAAACAAAAAACAACGAAAACGAATGAGTTTTACGAAAATCGAACGTACATACGACAAAACACAACATAGAATGGATTTATGCAAAAACATCTCCGAAACTCGTCCAAATGGAAAACTCCAAGAATTAAGTAGATTCAAAATGTCAAAACGGTTACAAGGGAGTCGATAAAAATAGACATACACCAAAAATGGAAACTACTTAAAATGGGAAGGTACGGATATTACATTCCCCCCCTATAAAAAGAAGTTTCGTCCCGAAACTTAAGAATCAAAAAGCTCGGGGTGCCTCGAGCGCATATCCTCCTCCAACTCCCACGTTGCTTCCTCTACCCGTGCTTCGACCATTGCACTTTAACCAAAGGAATGATTTTTTGCCTTAATTGTTTGTCTCGACGCTCCAAAATCCTGATGGGCCTCACCTCAAACGTAACGTCCTTCTCGATCTCCATGTCCCCAAAATGAATAATATGGGATGGGTCCGGAACATATTGCCTCAGCTGAGAGACGTGAAATACACTATGCACATGACTCAATGATGGAGGCAAGGCCAAACGGTACGCCAACTCGCCGACTCTCTCTAATATCCCGAAAGGTGCAATATACATCGGGCTGAGCTTACCCTTTTTCCCAAAACGAAAAACTCCCTTCGACGGAGACACTCTCAACAAAACATGATCTCGCACCTCAAACTCCAAAGGTCGATGCTTAACATCCGCATAAGACTTTTTTCGACTCTGAGCCGCCAACATCCTCTCTCTAATCAATTCAACTTTCTCCCTCGTCTCTAACACAAGATCCGACTCGGTGCCAACTAGATCAGACGGCTCATCCCAACATATTGGTGATCGGAAACGTCGGCCATAAAGTGCCTCATACGGTGCCATCTTAATCGATGTGTGCCAGCTATTATTATACGTAAACTCGATCAAGGCCAGATGCTCCTCCCAGTCACTACTCCAGTCTAACGCACACGCGCGTAACATATCCTCGAATGTGTGAATGATATGCTCGGACTGCCCGTCGGTCTGAGTATGGAAAGATGTACTCAAACGCAACCGTGTCCCCAATGCCTTCTGTACCGCCTGCCTGAAATGCGATACAAACCGGCCATCCCTATCCGAAATAATAGTCTTCGGCGTACCATGAAGTCTCACTATCTGCACGATAGAAATACGAGCCAATTTTTCTGGACCCCAAGTATCTTTGATGCCCAGAAAATGTGCCGACTTAGTCAGTCCGTCTACGATCACCCACACCATATTCATTCCAGTGTTCGTCCTCGGAAAATTCATGATAAGATCCATCGAGATATCTTTCCATTTCCATTCCAAAAAAGCGAGCGGTTTCAAGAATCCGGCTAGCCGCTGATGCTCGATTTTGAATCGTTGACAAGTCAAACACTTAGCCACAAACTCAATTACCTCATTCTTCATGTCATTCCACCAGAAATTCTTCCTCAAATCTTTATACATTTTACTCGAGCCCGGATGGACTGAGTAAGGTGACGCGTGAGCCTCTCGCATAATACTCTGTCTCAATTCCAAGTCGTTCGGAACACAAAGCCGACCTCGGAATCTCAACACACCATCCTCATGTATCACGAATCCTGGGGCTTTCCCCTTCCCTACATTCTCTTGAAGCTGAGTAAACATCGGGTCTTTCAACTATCCCAATTTAATGTCGTCGACTAGAGACGAAGAGATCTCAATAGTACGCAACTGCCCGGAACTCTCTGGTAGTACAATCTCAACGCTAAACTTCATCAACTCTCGCTGGAGTCCTGGCTAGGCCGTAAGTAGCTCAAGCGCCCGAAGCGATACTAATTTCCGTCTCAAGGCATCTGCCACCACATTTGCCTTGCCCGGATGGTAAAGGATCTCGAGGTCGTAATCCTTAATCAACTCCAACCATCTCCACTGTCTCATGTTTAGCTCTTTCTGTGTGAAAATGTACTTCAGGCTCTTGTGATCAGTGAAAATCTGACACGAGGAGCTATACAAGTGACGATGCCAGATCTTCAACGCAAACCCAACTGCGGCCAATTTAAGATCGTGGGTAGGGTAATTCAACTCGTACAGTTTCAACTGACGGGAAGCATAGGCAATTGTCTCCCCGTGCTGCATGAGTACACATCCGAGCCCTTGGCTCGAAACATCACTAAAGACTGAGAAACCCTCATTACCAGTCGGTAAAGCCAAAACGGGAGCGGTCGTCAACCGTTTCTTCAATTCCTCGAAACTCTTCTGTCTCTCGTCGGTCCACACAAACTTCTCTAACTTCTGTAACAACTTAGTCAGCGGTCGAGCGAGCTTAGAGAACCCCTCGACAAATCTACAATAATACCCGGCCAAACCCAGAAAACTACGGACCTCCTTTACGTTTCTGGGCGGCACCCAATCCAACACTACCTCTCTCTTATGTGGGTCCACACGAACACCCTCGTCCGAGATCACGCGGCCGAGAAACATAACCTCTCGCAACCAAAACTCACACTTTTAGAACTTCGCAAAAAGATGCCGAGTTCTCAAGATTCCTAGCACGATATGCAAATGACGTGCATGCTCCTCCTCGCTCCTCGAGTAAATCAGGATATCATCGATAAAAACGACCACACACTTATCGAGGTATTCGATAAAGACTTTGTTCATAAGCTGCATGAACACGGCTGGTGTGTTGGTTAGCCCAAAAGACATAACCACAAACTCGTAATGACTGTATCTCGTCCGAAAGGCCATCTTCGGAATGCCGGAATCCTTCACTCGGAGCTGATAATACCCCGATCTCAAATCGATCTTCGAAAATATGGTTGCCCCTTGCAATTGGTCAAACAAGTCATCAATCCTCAGGACCGGATACTTGTTTTTGATAGTCACCTTGTTCAACTCTCGGTAGTCGATACACAGACGAAGTGACCCATCCTTCTTCTTTACAAACAGGACCGGTGCTCCCCAAGGCGAAGCGCTTGGTCGTATATACCCCATGTATAGCAACTCTCCCAACTGTTTCTTCAACTCAAGCATCTCGGCAGGCGCCATACGGTATGGGAACAGACCCCGCACTAGAAGATCCCCCTCTAGAAGGCTGCCCACGTCCTCGACCTCTGCCAAAACTCTGCTGTGGCTAAGAAACTGTCGGTGCCTGATTCACACTCGGTTCTCCCACAGCTGGGGCTGATATCTGAGTAACTGGTGCCCGAACTGCATCCATACAATACTTAGCACGATGTCCCATCCGACCGCAAGCAAGACACTGAATCGGGGTCCTGTCACACTCACTAATCATGTGGCCGGGACGACGAACAGAACCAGTAGGAGCACACTTAGAAGCGTTTCCTCACCCAAATGATGGGGATTGATTCCCGAAGACTCACGAAGCCTTCGGATACCCGCCAGACTTGCCTCCCGAAAACTGACCAGAGGTCTTGTGTTTCTTTCCCTCGGTTGCCATCTCTATCGCAGAAAACGACATTTCATAAGCCATCGCCTTGTTTTGATAATCTTTCAGAGTTGTACATCCGAGACCAGACATGTAGTGACGAACCCTCAGCTTCATCTGCATGTTAAAGTGGCGGATCTTGTCTAACTCGTCTCGGACCTGGTTTCTCACAAAATGAAGTTGTTGGTTGTATTCCTTGATTGCCTGCGAAATCAGGACATCCTGGGGCTTAGCCTCAAAGAAGGCTCGGATCCTTCCCTCTTTAACTGGCCACGGACAAAATTCTTCCTCCATCAGCTCTCGGAACTCTGCCCACGTGGCTGCCCGATCACGCGGTTTCACCGCTTGCCACCACGTTGCCGCCTCCTTGGCGAGGAAGTACTGAGCGATGGGTACCTTCCCCTCCTCAGAGCAGTTAGCCACCTCGAACACTTTTTTCATCTCAAATAACCAACTCTCCCAACCAGAAGGGTCGGAAGCACCATCAAACTGTGCAGGACGCATACGAATCACGTCGTGAAGTAGCTTATCATTGCTGGATCCAGTAGGCGGAACCGGGTTGGCATTTGCTTGGCCGACCAAGACGGCCTGAGTCAGTAGCGTCATCTGGTTCGCTACTTGCTGTAAAATATTTGCCACCCCGATATTCTTATAAGCATTGCCGGAGCTAGCAGACTGATCCTGTTGGCCTCCGCAACTGGGTGGAACACTGTTCGACAAGGAAGGCATCGCCGAATCAGTTCCCGAGTTATCGGACATGGCCGCCCCACCAACTGGGCCATGTCCCCTACCGCGGCCGCGACCGCGGCCGCATCCTATACCAGCAGGTATTCTGAAGAAGTAACGGGTAAGTATAGTTCAAACGCAAAACCCAACAAGATACCAAGAAAGGAATAGAACAGAACAACGTAACGAGTCAAGTTAGGAAAACTTACGAGCACCGGCGTACTGGGATGATGGCGTAGCAGTGATACTGTTCAAAAATGACACTTAACTAGACCGAAATAACCGACAGCCTAGGTATCCATAAACCTAAGCTCCGATACCATATTCTATAACACCTCCAAGACGATCAGGGCATATTACAGTGCGGTGGACCCCACACGTTGGAATCCACTAGGCTAACGTATCAACACGACATTCGACAAAGACAAACACCATTAATACACAGACAATTTCTCAATCGACGACATTCAAAACCAAGGACCGAAATTGACAATACAATTCGACATTAAATCCACTCCCAAAACGTGTAGACAATATTAATAAATTTAAGAAAGAAGTACTCGAGTACTTAAGCAAATGACAAAATAAATAAACCCTAGAACAAAACACCAATGGACAACCACTAAACAGAATCACGCAAACCCATCATCCTCGTACGGCTCACATGGTCGTTTGCTTCCATGACTTGTACCTGAAATACAAAAGAATTTCCCCGATTTAAGAGGTTAACGACAACTGCTAGTGTAAGTACAATCCATTTGAGCTACCATTCTAATCAGATGAAAATATGCGCCAAAATCATTTTAGAAATCATTTATATTCTAGAATATTCACGGTGCACAAGCACAAAATACATTTCTCCATCAAAACAATTCAAAGTTAACCGTTGGTATGAGTCTCACGGCCACCGTACCCCGCAGAGCCCCATCGGACATCCCTGGGTGGTTAACCATAGTTCGTGATACGCACACTCACGGCAATACGTATCCCTAGAGGCCCCGTCGGACCGTCCCTAGGTGAACATACACATATCCATCCATACAACCATGAAATGCCATAATTCAAATACTAGAATGCGTAAACAAATGTAAAGTACTTGCCTTTGAGACATCTTCGAAGAATCGGGAATGAAAAATGACTACGAACGATCCGGATAGAAAACGATGGCTCTTAAACGAAGGATTAACATAACTCAGTCCTAACGGACAACAATAATTGAAAGGAAAGCGCCCATAACCCCGATTACAAGTTATGATAATAAACGTTCAATCGATACGGCAAGGGTTTACGCAAAAATCTCTCCGAATCGATAATTCGCGGATTAAACTCAATGAAATCGGATTGGGAATCACCCAATAACAACAATTGGTAAGTAATAATACAACATATTTGAACAATTCCAGATTAATCAAGCAAAACCCAAAAACCCCCCAAAATATACAAAGTTAGGGTTTTAAGTCATTTACCTCGGATTCAGACGGTGGAAGATGATTACTTAGAAGATGTTATGCTCCTACGATCTCACGGTGGTGAAGGATGAAGAATACACGGGTTTCAAGTGATGGAAATCGCTCTTGAGGTTCTGGTGTCGCCCGACGAAGAAAAACGAGAGAAGGGATGAGAAATGATGTTCTGACTACTGCCCGATGTTCTTAAAACAGCAGGCTGTTATGGCCGTAACAAGGGCTGCATTACGGCCGTAACAAGGCCAACAATATGGCCGTAATGAATAGAGTGTTACAGCCGTAACACTCTACTGGACAACAGTCTAAGAAGCTACTGTCCGAACTGTCCCGGACGACTCCGAAACTCGGACCTGCTATCGAACTAAAAATTTGGTTATGAAGTATATTCGATCACGAATCTAACCATTACAAGAAAATACAATTCCGACTATCGAGGAATCCGAAATACGACAAAGAAGATGAAATTCCCTAAACTTATTGGAATTTACAAAAATAGCCCAAGTGTCCGAAAATCACGATACGACGTCGGATTGACAAATCAAAACTTGCAACATGAACAACACAACCATATGAACTTATGTAAACACGTTTACAATGATAACGAATGAGTTTTACGAAAATCGAACGTACATACGATAAAACACAACATAGAATGGATTTATGTAAAAACATCTTCGAAACTCATCCAAATGGAAAAACTCCACGAATTAAGTAGATTCAAAATGACGAAACAGATACAAGCGAGTCGATAAAAATATACATACACCAAAAATGGAAACTGCTAAAAATGGAAAGGTACGAATATTACATAATCACTTGTATACTAGTGCATTGTTATTATCATCACCTAGAATGGGGTTATGCAAGAAGATGAATTCTTACGGTCTTCACTAAGAAGAATCCATGTGTAGTATGAGGTGTTACAGACTTAGGTGTACTTGCCCTCAGCTTGAGTTGAGTAGGCCATACGGACCCTATTTGAACATTGGGGTCTACTTGCTCTTGGCTCGCACTGAGTAGGACGTACGGATACCTATCTGAAGACATGGGCGTACTTTCCCTCACCTCGAGTTGAGTAGACCATATGGATCCTTATTTAAAGAATTGGGCGTACTTGCCCTCAGCTCAAGTTGAGTAGGCCGTACGGATCTATATTTGAAGACTTGGGTATACTTGCCCTCCACTAGATCCAAGCAGGCCGTACAAATCCCTATTTGAAGACATGGGTGTAGTTACCCTCAGCTCGAGCTGAGCAGGCCGTATGGGTCCCTATTTTAAGACTTAGGCGTAGTCACCCTCAACTCGAGCTGAGTAAGTTGTACGGATCCCTATTTGAATACATGGGTGTATGGATCGCTATTCTAATACTTGGGTGTACTTTCCCTCAGCTCGAGTTGAGTAGGTCTTACAAATACCTACTTGAAGACCCGAGCATACTTACCCTCATCTCGAGTTGAGTAGGCCATATGGATCCCTATTTAAAGAATTGGGCGTACTTGCCCTCAGCTCGAGCTGAGTAGGCCATACAGATCTCTATTTGAGGACTTGGGCATACTTGTCCTCAACTAGATCCGAGCAGGTCATACGAATCCCTATCTGAAAACATGGGCATACTTACCCAGCTCGAGCTGAGCAGGCTGTATGGATCCCTATTTTAAGACTCGGGCGTAGTTATCCTCAACCTCGAGCGGAGTAGGTTGTACGGATCCCTACTTGAAGACTTGGTTGTATCTATTTGAATACTTGGGCATACTTGCCCTCAGCTCGAGTTAAGTAGGCCATCAAATCCCTATTTGAAGACCTGTACATACTTACCCTCAGCTCGAGCTGAGCAGGCCGTACAGATCTTTATTTGACAACTTGGTCGTACTTGCACTTAGCTTGAGCATAGTAGGTCGTACAAATTCTATTTGAATACTTGGGCATACTTGCCCTCAGAACGAGATAATTAGGCCATACAGATTCCTATCTGAATACTTTGGCGTACATATCACTATTTACAGACTTAAGTGTACTTGCCCTCAGTTCGAGTTAAATAGGTCGTATGGATCCTTATTTGAATACTTGAGCGTACTTGCTCTCAACTTCAGCTGAGTAGGTCGTATGGAACCTTATTTGAATACTTGAACGTACTCGCCCTCAGCTTCAGTTTAATAGGCCATATAGATCCTTATTTGAAGACTTGGGCATACTTCCCCTCAACCGGAGCTGAGAAGGCCGTATCGTTCCCTATTTGAAGACTTGGGCGTACTTGCCCCCAACTAAATCCGAGCAAACTGTATGAATCCCTTTTTGCAGACTTAGGATCTCTATTTGAAGACTTGCGACATATTTGCCCTCAATTAGATCCGAGCAGGCCATCAAATTCCTATTTGAAGACATGGGCGTACTTCCCTCAGCTCGATCTGATCAGGCTGTATGTATCCATATTTTAGGGCTTGGTGTGGTTACCCTCAGCTCAAGATGAGTAGGCTCTATGAATCCTTATTTGAAGACTTGGGTGTATGGAGCACTATTTGAATACGTAGACATACTTGCCCTCAGCTTGAGTTGAGTAAGACGTACAAATCCCTTTCTGAAAATCTGAGCATACTTACCCTCGAAAGCTGAGGTGCCGCATCGATATTTATTTGACGATTTGGTCGTACTTGATAGCAGCTCGAGCTGAGTAAGCCATACGAATCTTGATTTGAAGACTTTGGTGTACTTGCACTTAGCTTGAGCTGAGTAGGCCGTACAGATTCCTATTTGAAGATGTGGGTGTACTTTCCCTCAACTCGATATAAGTAGTTCATGCAAATCTCTATTTGAAGACTTGGGCGTACTTGCCTTCAGCTCGAGTTGAGTTGGCCATACGGGTCCCTATATGAAGAGTTGCGCATACTTACCCTCAGCTCGAGCTGAGTAGGTCATATGGATTCTAATTTGAATACTTTGGCGTACTTGCCCTCAACTTGATATGAGCAGGCCGTAGGGTTACATATTTGAATACTTGGCATAATTATCCGCAGCTTGAGCTGAGTAGGACGTACGGATCCCTATTTGAATATTGGGGCGTACTTGCCCTCAACTCGAGCTGAGTAGGCTATATGGATTACTATCTGAATAACTGGGTGTACATATCACTATTTATAGACTTAGGTGTACATGCCATCATCTCGAGCTGAGCAGGCCGTAGAGATCCATATTTGAATATTTGGGCATACAGATCACTATTTTTTAAACTTGGTCGTACTTGCCCTTAGCTAGAGATGAGTAGGCCATACGGATTACTATCTGAATACTTGGGCGTACATATAACTATTTACACTTAGGTGTACTTACACACATCTCGAGCTGAGTAGGCCATATGGATCCTTATTTGAAGACTTGGGCATACTTGACCTTAACTTGAGATGAGTAGGTTGTACGGATCCCTATTTGAAGACTTGGGCGTATTTTCCTCAACACGAGTTGAGTAGGCCATATGGAATCCTATTTGAAGAGTTTGACATACTTGACCTCAGCTGGATCTGAGTAAGCTGTACATATCTATATTTGGATATTAGGACATACAGATCACTATTTGCAGTCTTGGTCGTACTTGCCCTCAGACGGATCATTATTTGAAGACTTGGGCGTATTTGCCCTCAACTTAAGTTGAGTAGATCGTATGGATCCTTATTTGAAGACTTGGGCATACTTGCCCTCAAAGGATATTTTTTGAAGACTTGGGCGTATTTGCCCTCAACTTAAGCGGAGTAGGTCGTATGGATCCTTATTTGAAGAATTGGGCATACTTGCCCTCAACGGATCCCTATTTCAACACTTGGGTGTACTTGCCCTCAGCTCGAGCTGAGTAGGCCGTACATATCCCTATTTGAAGACTTGGGCTTACTTTCCCTCACCTCGGGTTGAGTAGACCAGACTGGTCCCTATTTAAAGAATTGGGCGTACTTGCCCTCGGCTCATGCTGAGTAGGCCGTACGGATCTATATTTGAAGACTTGTGGCGTATTTGCCTTCAAATAGATCCGAGCAGGCCATACGAACTCCTATTTGAAGACATGGGCGTAGTTACCCTCAGCTCGAGCTGAGCAGGCTATATGGATCCCTATTATAGGATTTGGGCATAGTTACCATCAACTCGAGCTGAGTAGGTTGTACGAATCCTTATTTAAAGACTTGGGTGTCTGGAGCACTATTTGAATACTTGCGCATACTTGCCCTCAGCTCGAGCTGAGTAGGCCGTACAAATCCCTTTATGAAGACCTGAGCATACTTACCCTCAGCTCGAGCTGAGCAGGCCGTACGGATCTTTATTTGACGATTTAGTCGTACTTGTTGGAGCTCGAGCGAGTAGGCCATACGGATCTCGATTTGAAGACTTAGGTGTACTTGCGCTTAGCTTGAGCTGAGTAGGCTGTACAAATCCCTATTTAAAGACTTGGGTTTGTAGTTTCCCTGAACTCGATATAAGTAGGTCATGCAGATCTCTATTTCATGGTTTGGGCGTACTTGCCTTCAGCTTGGGGTCCCTATATGAATACTTGCGCATATTTACCCTTAGCTCGAGATGAATAGGTCTTATGGATTCTTATTTGAAGACATAGGTGTACTTTCCCTCAACTCGATCTGAGCAGGCCGTAGGGATCCATATTTGAAGACTTGGCATAATTACCCTCACTTTGAGCCGAGCCGGCCGTACAGATCCCTATTTGAATACTTGGGCGTACTTGCCCTCAACTCGAGACGAGTAGGCCATATGGATTACTATATAAATACTTGGGTGTACATATCACTATTTACAGACTTAGGTGTACAAGCAATCAGCTGGAGCTGAGCAGATCGTAGAGATCCAGAGTTGAAGATTAGGATATACAGATCACTATTTGTAGTCTTAGTCATAGTTGCCCTCAGATCGAGGTGAGTATGCCACACGGATTCCTATCCGAATACTTTGGTGTATATATCACTATTTACAGACATAGGTGTAGTTACCCTCAGCTCGAGCTAAGTAGGTCCTACAGGTCCTTATTTGAAGACTTGGGCGTATTTGCCGTCAACTTGACCTAAGTAGGTCGTATGGATCCTTATTTGAAGACTTGCACGTACTCGCCCTCAGCTTCAGTTGAGTAGGCCATATGGATCCCTATTTGAAGTCCTGGACGTACTTCCCCTCAACTCGAGCTGAGAAGGCCGTACCAATCCCACTTTAAAGACTTAGGCGTACTTGCCCTTAGATCGAGTTGAGTAGGCCATTTGGAATCCTATTTGAAGAGTTGGGTATACTTGACCTCAGCTGGATCTGAGTAGGCTGTACAGATCCATATTTAAATATTATGAATCAATATGTGCAGTCTTGGTCAAACTTGCCCTCAGATCGAGATGAATAGGCCACACAGATTCATATATGAATACTTGGGTGTATATCACTATTTAAATACATAGGTGTACTGGCCCTCAGCTCGAGCTGAGTAGGTCCTGCGGATCCTTATTTGAAGACTTGGGCGTATTTGCCCTCATTTGAGCTGAGAAGGTCATACAAAAACTTATTTGAAGACTTGCGCGTACTCGCCCTCAACTTCAGTGGAGTAGGCCATATGTATCCCTATTTGAAGACTTGGGCGATTTCCTCAATCGGATCTCGAGAAGGCTGTAACGATCCCTATTTGAAGATTTGGGCGTACTTGCCCCGATCTAAATCCGAGCAGACTGTATGAATCCATATTTGAAGATTTGGGCGTACTTTCCCTCAACGGATCCCTATTTCAACACTTGGGTGTACTTGCCCTTAGCTCGAGCTGAGTAGGCCGTACATATCCCTATTTGAAGACTTGGGATTACTTGTACTCAGCCCGAGTTGAGTAGGCCATACGGATCCCTATTTAAAAAATTGGGCATAGTTTCCTTAGGCTCAAGCTGAGTAGGCCGTACGGATCTCTATTTGAAGACTTGGGCCGTATTTGCCCTTAACTAGATCCGAGCAGGCCATACGAATTCCTATTTGAATACATGGGTGCTGTTACGCTCAGCTCGAGCTGAGCAGGCTGTATGGATCCCTATTTTATGAATTGGGCGTAGTAACAATTAGCACGAGCTGAGTAGGTTGTATGAATCCTTATTTGAAGACCTGGGTGTATGGAGCACTATTTGAAAACTTGGGCATACTTGCCCTCAACTGGAGTTGAATAGGCCGTACAAACCCTTTATGAAGACCCGAACATACTTACCCTCAGCACCAGCTGAGCAGGCCGTATGGATCTTCATTTGACGATTTAGTCATAGTTGACTGCAGCTCGAGCGAGTAGGCCATACGAATCTCGATTTTAAGACTTAAGTGTACTTGCGCTTAGCTTGAGCTGAGTAGGCCGTACAGATCCCTATTCGAAGATTTGGGTGTGTACTTTCCCTGAACTCGATATAAGTAGGCCATGCAGATCTCTATTTCAAGGTTTGGGCATACTTGCCTTCAGCTTGGGGTCCCTATATGAATACTTGCGCATATTTAGCCTTAGCTCGAGCTGAATAGGTCTTATGGATTCTTATTTGAAGACTTAGGTGTACTTTCCCTCAAATCGATCTGAGCAGGCCGTAGGGATCCATATTTGAAGACTTGGCATAATTACCCTCACTTTGAGCTGAGCCGGCCATACGGATCCCTATTTGAATACTTGGGCGTACTTGCCCTCAACTCCAGCCGAGTAGGCCATATGGATTACTATCTAAATACTTGGGTGTACATATCACTATTTACAGACTTAGGTGTACTTGCAATCGATTGAGCTGAGCAGATCGTAGAGATCCATAGTTGAAGATTAGGACATACAGATCAATATTTGTAGTCTTAGTCATAGTTGCCCTCAGATTGAGGTGAGTATGCCACACGGATTCCTATCCGAATACTTTGGTGTATATATCACTATTTACAGACGTAGGTGTAGTTACCCTCAGCTCGAGCTAAGTAGGTCCTACAGATCCTTATTTGAAGACTTCGGCGTATTTGCCGTCAACTTGACCTGAGTAGGTCGTATGGATCCTTATTTTAAGACTTGCACGTACTCGCCCTCAGCTTCAGTTGAGTAGGCCATATGGATCCCTATTTCAAGTCCTGGACGTACTTCCCCTCAACTCGAGCTGAGAAGGCCGTACCAATCCCCATTTAAAGACTTAGGCGTACTTACCCTTAGATCGAGTTGAGTAGGCCATTTGGAATCCTATTTGAAGAGTTGGGTATACTTGACCTCAGATGGATCTGAGTAGGATGTACAGATCCATATTTAAATATTATGAATCAATATTTGCAGTCTTGGTCAAACTTGCCCTCAACTCGAGCTGAGTAAGTTGTACGGATCCCTATTTGAATACATGGGTGTATGGATCGCTATTCTAATACTTGGGTGTACTTTCCCTCAGCTCGAGTTGAGTAAGTCTTACAAATACCTACTTGAAGACCCGAGCATACTTACCCTCATCTCGAGTTGAGTAGGCCATATGGATCCCTATTTAAAGAATTGGGCGTACTTGCCCTCAGCTCGAGCTGAGTAGGCCATACAGATCTCTATTTGAGGACTTGGGCATACTTGTCCTCAAATAGATCCGAGCAGGTCATACGAATCCCTATCTGAAAACATGGGCATACTTACCCAGCTCGAGCTGAGCAGGCTGTATGGATCCCTATTTTAAGACTCGGGCGTAGTTATCCTCAACCTCGAGCGGAGTAGGTTGTACGGATCCCTACTTGAAGACTTGGTTGTATCTATTTGAATACTTGGGCATACTTGCCCTCAGCTCGAGTTAAGTAGGCCATCAAATCCCTATTTGAAGACACGTACATACTTACCCTCACTCGAAATGAGCAGCCGCATGCATCTTTATTTGACAACTTGGTCGTACTTGCACTTAGCTTGAGCATAGTAGGTCGTACAAATTCTATTTGAATACTTGGGCATACTTGCCCTCGTAACGAGATAATTAGGCCATACAGATTCCTATCTGAATACTTTGGCGTACATATCACTATTTACAGACTTAAGTGTACTTGCCCTCAGTTCGAGTTAAATAGGTCGTATGGATCCTTATTTGAATACTTGAGCGTACTTGCTCTCAACTTCAGCTGAGTAGGTCGTATGGAACCTTATTTGAATACTTGAACGTACTCGCCCTCAGCTTCAGTTTAATAGGCCATATAGATCCTTATTTGAAGACTTGGGCATACTTCCCCTCAACCGGAGCTGAGAAGGCCGTATCGTTCCCTATTTGAAGACTTGGGCGTACTTGCCCCCAACTAAATCCGAGCAAACTGTATGAATCCCTTTTTGCAGACTTAGGATCTCTATTTGAAGACTTGCGACATATTTGCCCTCAATTAGATCCGAGCAGGCCATCAAATTCCTATTTGAAGACATGGGCATACTTCCTTCAGCTCGATCTGATCAGGCTGTATGTATCCATATTTTAGGGCTTGGTGTGGTTACCCTCAGCTCAAGATGAGTAGGCTCTATGAATCCTTATTTGAAGACTTGGGTGTATGGAGCACTATTTGAATACGTAGACATACTTGCCCTCAGCTTGAGTTGAGTAAGACGTACAAATCCCTTTCTGAAAATCTGAGCATACTTACCCTCAGCTCGAGCTGAGCAGGCCGTACTGATATTTATTTGACGATTTGGTCGTACTTGATAGCAGCTCGAGCTGAGTAAGCCATACGAATCTCGATTTGAAGACTTTGGTGTACTTGCGCTTAGCTTGAGCTGAGTAGGCCGTACAGATTCCTATTTGAAGATGTGGGTGTACTTTCCCTCAACTCGATATAAGTAGTTCATGCAAATCTCTATTTGAAGACTTGGGCGTACTTGCCTTCAGCTCGAGTTGAGTTGGCCATACGGGTCCCTATATGAAGAGTTGCGCATACTTACCCTCAGCTCGAGCTGAGTAGGTCATATGGATTCTAATTTGAATACTTTGGCGTACTTGCCCTCAACTTGATATGAGCAGGCCGTAGGGTTACATATTTGAATACTTGGCATAATTATCCGCAGCTTGAGCTGAGTAGGACGTACGGATCCCTATTTGAATATTGGGGCGTACTTGCCCTCAACTCGAGCTGAGTAGGCTATATGGATTACTATCTGAATAACTGGGTGTACATATCACTATTTATAGACTTAGGTGTACATGCCATCATCTCGAGCTGAGCAGGCCGTAGAGATCCATTTTTGAATATTTGGGCATACAGATCACTATTTTTTAAACTTGGTCGTACTTGCCCTTAGCTAGAGATGAGTAGGCCATACGGATTACTATCTGAATACTTGGGCGTACATATAACTATTTACACTTAGGTGTACTTACACACATCTCGAGCTGAGTAGGCCATATGGATCCTTATTTGAAGACTTGGGCATACTTGACCTTAACTTGAGATGAGTAGTCAGACGGATCCCTATTTGAAGACTTGGGCGTATTTTCCTCAACACGAGTTGAGTAGGCCATATGGAATCCTATTTGAAGAGTTTGACATACTTGACCTCAGCTGGATCTGAGTAAGCTGTACATATCTATATTTGGATATTAGGACATACAGATCACTATTTGCAGTCTTGGTCGTACTTGCCCTCAGACGGATCATTATTTGAAGACTTGGGCGTATTTGCCCTCAACTTAAGTTGAGTAGATCGTATGGATCCTTATTTGAAGACTTGGGCATACTTGCCCTCAAAGGATATTTTTTGAAGACTTGGGCGTATTTGCCCTCAACTTAAGCGGAGTACGTCGTATGGATCCTTATTTGAAGAATTGGGCATAATTGCCCTCAACGGATCCCTATTTCAACACTTGGGTGTACTTGCCCTCAGCTCGAGCTGAGTAGGCCGTACATATCCCTATTTGAAGACTTGGGCTTACTTTCCCTCACCTCGGGTTGAGTAGACCAGACTGGTCCCTATTTAAAGAATTGGGCGTACTTGCCCTCGGCTCATGCTGAGTAGGCCGTACGGATCTATATTTGAAGACTTGTGGCGTATTTGCCTTCAAATAGATCCGAGCAGGCCATACGAACTCCTATTTGAAGACATGGGCGTAGTTACCCTCAGCTCGAGCTGAGCAGGCTATATGGATCCCTATTATAGGATTTGGGCATAGTTACCATCAACTCGAGCTGAGTAGGTTGTACGAATCCTTATTTGAAGACTTGGGTGTCTGGAGCACTATTTGAATACTTGGGCATACTTGCCCTCAGCTCGAGCTGATTAGGCCGTACAAATCCCTTTATGAAGACCTGAGCATACTTACCCTCAGCTCGAGCTGAGCAGGCCGTACGGATCTTTATTTGACGATTTAGTCGTACTTGTTGGAGCTCGAGCGAGTAGGCCATACGGATCTCGATTTGAAGACTTAGGTGTACTTGCGCTTAGCTTGAGCTGAGTAGGCTGTACAAATCCCTATTTAAAGACTTGGGTTTGTAGTTTCCCTGAACTCGATATAAGTAGGTCATGCAGATCTCTATTTCATGGTTTGGGCGTACTTGCCTTCAGCTTGGGGTCCCTATATGAATACTTGCGCATATTTACCCTTAGCTCGAGATGAATAGGTCTTATGGATTCTTATTTGAAGACATAGGTGTACTTTCCCTCAACTCGATCTGAGCAGGCCGTAGGGATCCATATTTGAAGACTTGGCATAATTACCCTCACTTTGAGCAGAGCCGGCCGTACAGATCCCTATTTGAATACTTGGGCGTACTTGCCCTCAACTCGCGCCGAGTAGGCCATATGGATTACTATATAAATACTTGGGTGTACATATCACTATTTACAAACTTAGGTGTACAAGCAATCAGCTGGATCTGAGCAGATCGTAGAGATCCAGAGTTGAAGATTAGGATATACAGATCACTATTTGTAGTCTTAGTCATAGTTGCCCTCAGATCGAGGTGAGTATGCCACACGGATTCCTATCCGAATACTTTGGTGTATATATCACTATTTACAGACATAGGTGTAGTTACCCTCAGCTCGAGCTAAGTAGGTCCTACAGGTCCTTATTTGAAGACTTGGGCGTATTTGCCGTCAACTTGACCTAAGTAGGTCGTATGGATCCTTATTTGAAGACTTGCACGTACTCGCCCTCAGCTTCAGTTGAGTAGGCCATATGGATCCCTATTTGAAGTCCTGGACGTACTTCCCCTCAACTCGAGCTGAGAAGGCCGTACCAATCCCACTTTAAAGACTTAGGCGTACTTGCCCTTAGATCGAGTTGAGTAGGCCATTTGGAATCCTATTTGAAGAGTTGGGTATACTTGACCTCAGCTGGATCTGAGTAGGCTGTACAGATCCATATTTAAATATTATGAATCAATATTTGCAGTCTTGGTCAAACTTGCCCTCAGATCGAGATGAATAGGCCACACAGATTCATATATGAATACTTGGGTGTATATCACTATTTAAATACATAGGTGTACTGGCCCTCAGCTCGAGCTGAGTAGGTCCTGCGGATCCTTATTTGAAGACTTGGGCGTATTTGCCCTCATTTGAGCTGAGAAGGTCATACAAAAACATATTTGAAGACTTGCGCGTACTCGCCCTCAACTTCAGTGGAGTAGGCCATATGTATCCCTATTTGAAGACTTGGGCGTACTTCCCCTCAACTGGATCTGAGAAGGCTGTAACGATCCCTATTTGAAGATTTGGGCGTACTTGCCCCGATCTAAATCCGAGCAGACTGTATGAATCCATATTTGAAGATTTGGGCGTACTTTCCCTCAACGGATCCCTATTTCAACACTTGGGTGTACTTGCCCTCAGCTCGAGCTGAGTAGGCCGTACATATCCCTATTTGAAGACTTGGGATTACTTGTACTCAGCCCGAGTTGAGTAGGCCATACGGATCCCTATTTAAAAAATTGGGCATAGTTTCCTTAGGCTCAAGCTGAGTAGGCCGTACGGATCTCTATTTGAAGACTTGGGGCGTATTTGCCCTTAACTAGATCCGAGCAGGCCATACGAATTCCTATTTGAATACATGGGTGCTGTTACGCTCAGCTCGAGCTGAGCAGGCTGTATGGATCCCTATTTTATGAATTGGGCGTAGTAACAATTAGCACGAGCTGAGTAGGTTGTATGAATCCTTATTTGAAGACCTGGGTGTATGGAGCACTATTTGAAAACTTGGGCATACTTGCCCTCAACTGGAGTTGAATAGGCCGTACAAACCCTTTATGAAGACCCGAACATACTTACCCTCAGCACCAGCTGAGCAGGCCGTATGGATCTTCATTTGACGATTTAGTCATAGTTGACTGCAGCTCGAGCGAGTAGGCCATACGAATCTCGATTTTAAGACTTAAGTGTACTTGCGCTTAGCTTGAGCTGAGTAGGCCGTACAGATCCCTATTCGAAGATTTGGGTGTGTACTTTCCCTGAACTCGATATAAGTAGGCCATGCAGATCTCTATTTCAAGGTTTGGGCATACTTGCCTTCAGCTTGGGGTCCCTATATGAATACTTGCGCATATTTAGCCTTAGCTCGAGCTGAATAGGTCTTATGGATTCTTATTTGAAGACTTAGGTGTACTTTCCCTCAAATCGATCTGAGCAGGCCGTAGGGATCCATATTTGAAGACTTGGCATAATTACCCTCACTTTGAGCTGAGCCGGCCATACGGATCCCTATTTGAATACTTGGGCGTACTTGCCCTCAACTCCAGCCGAGTAGGCCATATGGATTACTATCTAAATACTTGGGTGTACATATCACTATTTACAGACTTAGGTGTACTTGCAATCAGTTGGAGCTGAGCAGATCGTAGAGATCCATAGTTGAAGATTAGGACATACAGATCAATATTTGTAGTCTTAGTCATAGTTGCCCTCAGATTGAGGTGAGTATGCCACACGGATTCCTATCCGAATACTTTGGTGTATATATCACTATTTACAGACGTAGGTGTAGTTACCCTCAGCTCGAGCTAAGTAGGTCCTACAGATCCTTATTTGAAGACTTCGGCGTATTTGCCGTCAACTTGACCTGAGTAGGTCGTATGGATCCTTATTTTAAGACTTGCACGTACTCGCCCTCATCTTCAGTTGAGTAGGCCATATGGATCCCTATTTCAAGTCCTGGACGTACTTCCCCTCAACTCGAGCTGAGAAGGCCGTACCAATCCCAATTTAAAGACTTAGGCGTACTTACCCTTAGATCGAGTTGAGTAGGCCATTTGGAATCCTATTTGAAGAGTTGGGTATACTTGACCTCAGATGGATCTGAGTAGGATGTACAGATCCATATTTAAATATTATGAATCAATATTTGCAGTCTTGGTCAAACTTGCCCTCAGATCGAGATGAGTAGGCCACACAGATTCATATATGAATACTTGGGTGTATATCACTATTTAGAGACTTAGGTGTACTGGCCCTCAGCTCGAGATGAGTAGGTCCCGCAAATCCTTATTTGAAGACTTGGGTGTATTTGCCCTCATTTGAGCTGAGAAGGTCGTACGGAAACTTATTTGAAGACTTGCGCGTACTCGCCCTCAACTTCAGTGGAGTAGGCCATATGTATCCCTATTTGAAGACTTGGGCATACTTCGCCTCAACCGGATCTGAGAAGACTGTAACGATCCCTATTTGAAGATTTGGGCGTACTTGCCCGGATCTAAATCCGAGCAGACTGTATGAATCCATATTTGAAGATTTGGGCGTACTTTCCCTCAACGGATCCCTATTTCAACAGTTGGGTGTACTTGCCCTCAGCTCGAGCTGAGTAGGCCGTACATATCCCTATTTGAAGACTTGGGATTACTTGTACTCAGCCCAAGTTGAGTAGGCCATAAGGATCCCTATTTAAAAAATTGGGCATAGTTTCCTTAGGCTCAAGCTGAGTAGGCCGTACGTATCTCTATTTGAAGACTTTGGGCGTATTTGCCCTTAACTAGATCCGAGCAGGCCATACGAATTCCTATTTGAATACATGGGTGATGTTACGCTCAGCTCGAGCTGAGCAGGCTGTATGGATCCCTATTTTATGAATTGGGCGTAGTTACAATTAGCATGAGCTGAGTAGGTTGTATGAATCCTTATTTGAAGACCTGGGTGTATGGAGCACTATTTAAAAAATTGGGCATACTTGCCCTCAACTGGAGTTGAATAGGCCGTACAAACCCTTTATGAAGACCCAAGCATACTTACCCTCAGCACCAGCTGAGCAGGCCGTATGGATCTTCATTTGACGATTTGGTCGTAGTTGACTGCAGCTCGAGCGAGTAGGCCATATGAATCTCGATTTTAAGACTTAAGTGTACTTGCGCTTAGATTGAGCTGAGTAGGCCGTACAGGTCTCTATTAGAAGATTTGGGTGTGTACTTTCGCTGAACTCGAGATAATTAGGTCATGCAGATCTCTTTTTGAAGATTTGGCATACTTGTCTCCAGCTCGAGTTGAGTAGGTCGTACGGGTCCCTATATGAAGACTTGTGCATACTTACCCTTAGATCGATCTGAGTCAGTCCTATGGATTCTTATTTGAAGACTTAGGCGTACTTTCCCTCAACTCGAGCTGAGCAGGTCGTAGAGATCCACATTTGAAGACCTAGACGTACTTCCCCTCAACTCGAGATAAGTAGGACATATAGATCACTATTTGCAGTCTTAGTCGTACTTGCCCTCAGATCGAGGTGAGTATGCCACACGGATTCCTATCTAAATACTTGGGTGTATATATCACTATTTACATACTTAGGTGTAGTTACCCTCATCTCGAGCTGAGTAGGTCCTACGGATCCTTATTTGAAGACTTTGGGCTAATTTTCCCTGAACATGAGTTGAGTAGGTCGTATGGATCCTTATTTGAATACTTGCATGTACTCACCCTCGGCTTTAGTTGAGTAAGCTATACGGATCCCTATTTGAAGTCCGGGACGTACTTCCCCTCCTCGAGCTGAGAAGGCCGTACCAACCCCTATTTGAAGACTTGGGCGTACTTGCCTCAACTCGAGTTGAGTAGGCCATATGAAATCTTATTTTAAGAGATGGGTATACTTGACCTCAGTTGGATCTGAGTAGGCTGTACAGATCCATATTTAAATATTATGACATACAGATCACTATTTACAGTATTGGTCATACTTGCCCTCAGATCGAGATGAGTAGGCCACACGGATTCATATCTGAATATATCACCATTTACAGACTTAGGTGTACTGGCCCTCAGCTCGAGCTAAGTAGGTCCTACGGATCCTTATTTAAAGACTTGGGTGTATTTTCCCTCAACTTGAGTTGAGTAGGTCGTACGGAACCTTATTTGAAGACTTGCACGTACTAGCCCTCAACTTCAGTGGAGTAGGCCATATGGATCCCTATTTGAAGACTTGGGCATACTTCCCCTCAACCGGATCTGAGAAGGTCGTACTGATCCCTATTTGAAGATTTGGGCGTACTTGCCTTCAGCTCGAGTTGAGTAGGTCGTACGGGTCCCTATTTGAAGAATTGGGTGTGTACTTTCCCTCAACTCGAGATAAGTAGGTCATGCATATATCTATTTGAAGATTTGGCGTACTTGCCTTCAGCTCGAGTTGAGTAGGTCGTACGGGTCCCTATATGAAGACTTGCGCATACTTACCCTTAGCTCGAGCTGAGTCGGTCCTATTGATTCTTATTTGAATACTTGGGTGTACTTTCCCTCAACTCTATCTGAGCACGCCACAGGGATTCATATTTGAAGACTTGGCATAATTACCCTCAGTTTGAGCTGAGCAGGCCGTACGGATCCCTATTTGAATACTTGGGCGTACTCGCCCTTAACTCGAGCTGACTAGGCCATATGGATTACTATCTGAATACTTGGGTGTACATATCACTATTTACAAACTTAGGTGTACTTGGCAAGTCGTAGAGATTCATATTTGAAGACCCGGACGTACTTCCCCTCAACTAGAGATAAGTAGAACATACATATCACTATTTACAGTCTTAGTCATGCTTACCCTCAGATCGTGGTGAGTATGCCACATGGATACCTATCCGGATACTTGGGTGTATATATCACTATTTACAGACTTAGGTGTAGTTACCCTCAGCTCTAGCTGAGTAGGTCCTACGGATCCTTATTTTAAGACTTGGGCGTGTTTGCCCTCAACTTGAGCTGAGTAGTTCATATGGATCCTTATTTGAATACTTGCACGTACTCGCCCTTAGCTTTAGTTGAGTAAGCCATACGGATCCCTATTTGAAGTCCTGGACGTACTTCCCCTCAACTCGAGCTGAGAAGGCTGTACGAACCCCTATTTAAAGACTTGGGCGTACTTGTCTCAGCTCGAGTTGAGTAGGCCATATGGAATCCTATTTGAAGCGTTGGGTATACTTGGTCGCAACTGGATCTGAGTAGGCTGTACAGATAAATAATTAAATATTATGACATACAGATCACTATTTGCAGTCTTGGTCATACTTGCCCTTGGATCGAGATGAGTAGGCCACACGGATTCATATATGAATATATCACTATTTATAGACTTAGGTGTACTGGCCCTCGGCTCGAGCTGAGTAGGTCCTACGGATCCTTATTTGAAGACTTGGGCGTATTTGCCCTCAATTTGAGCTGAGTAGGTCGTACGGAACCTTATTTGAAGACTTGCATGTACCCGCCCTCAACTTCAGTGGAGTAGGCTGTATGGATCTCTATTTGAAGATTTGGTCGTACTTCCCCTCAACCGGAGCTGAGAAGGCCGTACCGATCCCTATTTGAAGATTTAGGCGTACTTGCCCCCATCTAAATCCGAGCAGGCTGTATGAATCCCTATTTGATCACTTGGGCGTACTTGCCCTCAATAGATCCCTATTTCAACACTTGGGTGTACTTGCCCTCAGCTCGATCTGAGTAGGCCGTACATATCCCTATTTGAAGACTTGGGCTTACTTGTCCTCAGCTCGAGTTGAGTAGGCCATAAGGATCCTTATTTAATGAATTGGGCATACTTTCACTAGTCTCAAGCTGAGTAGGCCGTATGGATCTCTATTTGAAGACTTGGGGTGTATTTGCCCTCAGCTCGAGATGAGCAGGCTGTATGGATCCTTATTTTAAGAATTGGGCGTAGTTACCATCAGCTCGAGCTGAGTAGGCTGTATGAATCCTTATTTGAAGACCTGGGTGTATGACGCACTATTTGAATACTTGGGCATACTTGCCCTAAGCTCGATTTGAGTAGGAGATACAAATACTTTATGAAGACCTGGGTATACTTACCCTCAGCTCGAGCTGAGCAGGCCGTACGGATATTTGTTTGACGATTTGGTCGTACTTGACTGCTATAATATCTTGAATGTTAGAATAATAATTTATCGTTGACCTTGTTCGAAAATTGGTAATGTGATTTTTTTTGGTAATAAAAGTGATATTGAGTAAACGAGAGTAATGTGTTGGGTAGTATTTTCTAATATCGTCGAATAATTATTGGTAAGAATGTGGCGGTGGCCAACGTTATATTATCCGATAAATTATTAAACAAAAATTAGATAAATTATCCGGACTCAATATGAGTTTGTGAATTTATTTGAACCTATCGGAGTTAGGTTTCTGGTATTGGACCATTTAAAATAATAAAGGAGCACTGAAAATGTAAATAGAAATAAAATTGGATATTTTCTGGAAATTGTCGTGGACAAGTATCAATTTTCAAAAATCACCACGGATTTTTGAGAAATTTAAAAATTCTCAAAATCAACTGTATCGTAGATAATTGAGTTAGCTATCCAACGGTTTAAACGACAAGCCAATCGGAGTCCAGACGAAGAAGTTATGGTCGAATAAGTGGAGACTGCCAGATGCCGAGCGCCAACCAAAGACCCCGGGCGCGAATCGCGCGTCAATGCCGGGCGGGACCAACAGCGTGATGGCAGGTCAGTGCGCGGGAAGACTTTTGATCCATGCGGTTTTTGACTAACTAGCCAAAGTTTAATCCGAAAAGAGCGACCTTATCTTCATTATTGTCTTATCCCGTTTGTCCCATAGAGTATGTTCACCTCTTCAACAACTTATTTTTATATTCTAGTCCTGAGATTCGTAAGTCTTCCAAAACGCTCAAACACCCAATGAGTCTGAGCAGCCTAATACAAGAGACATCCGGTAGTTGTTTGATGAAATTCCCTAGATAGTCTGTTAATTCCAGGCTGGGTTGCCATATTTGAACTCGATTGTCTCACAATTTGTAAGTTATTTTACAAATACATCTCGAGAAGTTTGTAAACAAGATACATTTAAGTGTAAATGTTGTTTTCATCCTAAGTGTTATGTCAGAATAGTTGGATAATACGAGCTGTTTTCTGGCGAGTCAGACCAGCTTTTACAGGATACTGACTGGAACCTGTTCGTTGAATTTCTCCAGTGAGTCTGAGAATTCCAGACTAGGTTTCCTTATTTGAACTCTATTATCTCACGACTTGTAAGTTGTTTTGAGAATCCTTCTCAAATATTTTGTAGATAAAATACATATTAGTATAACTGGAGCCTGTACCGTTGGTATTGAGTCAGCATACCTGAACAAAATAAGCTATTTTACACTGAGTCAACCCTGTTCGTATAAGTCATTTCCAGCAACTTGTCTTTTGAAAGTTGGCCGAGTTGTCTATCTTGAACACGTATATCTTTGAACCTGAAAGTCGTATTTTGATAAAGTTTCATGAAATTTATAGCTGAGATACATTTGATCATAAATCAGTTTTTATTTTGATTTTTCTCAACTGTTTAGACTCCTGTATTTATCAATATATCACCGAGTCAGCTCTATATCTTTTGTATGTATCGAAAGGGTTGAATACCTTGTAATTATGTTTAGGGTGGAAAATTTAATAATGACGATTATTAATATTTTTCTATATAAGGATCATGAGTTTTCAAAACTGGTGATTTTGAAATATTTTTTCGTAATAAAATAATACGAAGTTTTCATTCGATCAACTTAATATAATAACTTTTATACTATAAATACGGCAGAAAAATATTGAATATTATATTATATTTAAAATAATATGCTAGAGTTTAGTAATGAAATTGTTAAATTTCGGATCGTCATTTTTGAGAAAGGGGAAACTAAAGTTATAGAATTGGGATAGTCGTTGATCGTGGAAATCGAATGTCATAGTATATTGCTATTGATAGTGGAATATCAATACCTTGTTTAGGTGTGGAAATCAAATCTCGGAGACTTCAATGGATCTATTTTACAGACTCGACTACTTAAGGCAAGTCTATACTTGTTCAGTTCATAATAGTTAATGAATGATTTTGATTTCATTTCATTTATAATTCATATAGCAATGATATTATAAATGTAAATTATCGGGATGATGGTTTGTATATTGTGCTTTGGTTTGGATTAAATCATAATGTATATGATTTAAATGTGTTTGGGGAAGACGGAGATGTGAGTTATCTTTGGTCTGTGATATGGAATGTCGGATATCGATGATAGTTTATCGTGTCGACATTGATGTCGGAATGGTGGTTTGTTGATATTAGTGGACTGTACCTCATTCGAGATTATTCCAATAACTGTGTATTCGTTCAGGGATGTTTGTTCGTGGAAAGGATATTGTCTTCGGCATTGAGGTAATTTAAGTATTGTTTAGTTATGGGGATAATTATTCTGGTGAATTGTTGTATATGTTGTATGTTGATGTTTCGTATGATGGGATTCATATTGATTGTTTCATTGAGGATTGTTGATCACAAGACTGTTTGTATTGAGACTGGTGACCGTGTTGATCATTTATTGGGGATAATGATCCCAGGATTGTTGTTTTGGATATTGATTGGTCATATCGACTTTTCATTTTCAGTTTGTCATTGTTCACTTTGGTGAGACTTTTGATCCTTAATGGATATGTGATTCTTTGAGTTTCATTGTCCTGTTGCATCGTGACATATCTGGAGTCATATCTGTGTTCCGATTGGTTATTGTGTAGGATTTTTAGCCGGGCACACGATGGTCATGCGTGGATGTTTCCGCATTAGACCGTGCACACGAGATGTTATTTCGTGAGGCTAATTAGGTACATGTCCCACGTATATCCTGGATTCCGTATACGGGGTGGACATATGCATGGACACATTTCCAGATCGGGCGTACCGTGACGTCCATCTTTGAGCCATATAGATTGGTCGTTCATCCTCCATTTATGGTTGGGTATGTTCGACAGTTTGCGACTTGTTGTTCATACGCACGAGGGGTATGTTCGACAGTCGGGGTTATTTCTTTGAGATCCATTATTGTTGATCGTTTGGAGTTTACCTTATTGATGGTATTCTCGGTCGTTGTTGATCTTTACCTTATTGATGGTACTCTCAGTGGTTGTTGATCCTTTATTGATCGTGTTGGAGATTATCATGTTGGTGGTATTCTCGATTATTGTGGATCTTTCGTTGGTAGCATTAGAGTTTATCATGTCGATGATATTCTCGGTTGATTCATTGGTTGATCATTGTTATTGATCATGTGAGCGTTCGGACTGTACGTCGATGTTTCGAGACTTGTTGTCAATTATTTTGTGTGTTATTGGTTTTTATCCAGATTGAGATTTGACGGTGCAATCCGATGGACAGGATTTGGCACAGATGGTTGTAGTTAAGTTCATTTCGTCATTCGGGAATGCGAAATGTGGATTATGGTAAGGATTGATTTGATATGGATTGTGATGGGTTGGTGAGGTTATGACGGTAAGATTACGTTTGTAGTATTCTTACTATGATATTACATCAGTATGTAATTATTTATGATGGTGTGATTATTATCATTGTTGAGTATTGTGGTTGACCCCATCATGGGCTTTATTTTTAGGTACTCGGAGATCGAGCTAGTAGCGGTCGTGGAGGGATGAGCTTCCCGGGTGATACTGGGAACCGAGTATTTGACTAGTTGTTTCATTCCATTTCAAATGTATATTTTGAACTGTGTTTATATCTGCTGCGTGTGTATTTTAAAATGGCTTTCTGGTATTTTTACCAATTCGTGTATAACTTTCAAAATGGCCTTTTTGGGTATATCGTAAACTTGGGTTATTTCGTTAAACACTTTTTCCCTAAACTATTTTATCTGTACGTATAAGTGGTGGCTTAATGTACATTTTGAAACTGTTGATTTTGGCATTTTTGGCCTTTTGTTTTCAAATGTAATTTAATGAGATTTGGAAAATTGATTTTTGGAGACTATTTGAGTATTTGCAAAATATTACCATCTTGGCCTCGTTGGCGTGTTCGAAACGATTGTGAAAATGATTTTTAACCTTTTGGGTTCCGGCGCGGGGCCCACAATGCTGTAATATCCATATGGTTTTTGGAGCGTTACAACTGCAGCTCGAGCGAGTAGGCCATACGGATCTCGATTTGAATACTTAGGTATACTTGCGCTTAGTTTGAGCTGAGTAGGCCGTACAGATCCCTATTTGAAGACTTAGGTGTGTACTTTTCCTCAACTCGAGATAAGTAGGTCATGCAGATCTCTATTTAAAGATTTGGGCATACTTGCTTTCAGCTCGAGTTGAGTAGGCCGTATGGGTCCCTATATGAAGACTTGCGCATACTTACCCTTAGCTCAAGCTGAGTAGGTCATGTGGATTCTTATTTGAATACTTGGGCGTACTTTCCCTCAACTCGATCTGAGCAGGCCACCAGGATTCATATTTGAAGAATTCGCATAATTACCCTCAGTTTGAGCTGAGCAGGCCGTACGGATCCCTATTTGAATACTTGGGTGTACTTTCCCTCAACACGAGCTGAGTAGGCCATACGGATTACTATCTGAATACTTGGGTCTACATATCACTATTTACAGACTTTGGTGTACTTGCCATCAGCTCGAGCTAAGCAGGTCGTAGAGATCCATATTTGAAGACCTGGACGTACTTACCCTCAACTCGAGATAAGTAGGAGATACAAATCACTATTTGCAGTATTAGTTGCACTTGCCCTCAGACCGAGGTGAGTAGGCCACACGGATTCCTATCCGAATACCTGGGCGTATATATCACTATTTACAGGCTTAGGTGTAGTTACCCTCAGCTTGAACTGAGTAGGTCCTACGGATCCTTATTGGAAGACTTGGGTGTATTTGCCCTCAACTTGAGCTGAGTGGGTCATATGGATCCTTATTTGAAGACTTGCACGTACTCGCCCCCAACTTCAGTTGAGTATGCCATACGGATCCCTATTTGAAGTCCTGAACATACTTCCCCTCAACTCGAGCGGAGAAGGCCGTACCAATCCCCATTTGAAGACTTGGGCGTACTTGCCCTTAGTTCGAGTTGAGTAGGCCATATGGAATCATATTTGAAGAGTTGGGTATACTTGACCTCAGCTGGATCTGAGTAGGCTGTACAGATCCATATTTGAATATTATGCCATACATTTGACTATTTGCAGTCTTGGTCATACTTGCCCTTAGATCGAGATGAGTAGGACACACAGATTCCTATCTGAATACTTGGGTGTATATATCACTATTTACTGACTTAGATGTACTTGCCCTCATCCCGAGCTAAGTAGGTCATATGGATCCTTATTTGAAGACTCGAGCGTACTTTCCCTGAGCTTGATCTGAGTAGGTTGTACGGAACTTTATTTGAAGACTTGCGCGTACTCGCTCTCAACTTCAGTGGAGTAGGCCATATGGATCCCTATTTGAAGACTTGGGCGTACTTCCCCTCAACCGGAGCTGAGAAGGCCGTACCGATCCCTATTTAAAGATTTGGGCGTACTTGCCCCCAACTAAATCCGAGCAGACTGTACGAATCCTAATTTGAAGACTTGGGCGTACTTGCCCTCAACGGATCCCTATTTTAACACTTGGGTGTACTTGCCCTCAACTAGAGCTGAGTAGGCCATACGGATACCTATTTGAAGACTTGGGCTTACTTGTCCTCAGCTCGATTTGAGTAGGCCATACGGATCTCCATTTAAAGAATTGGGCATACTTTCCCTAGGCTCAATCTGAGTAGGCCGTACAGATCTCTATTTATAGACTTGGGGCGTATTTGCCCTCAACTAGATTCGAGCAGGCCATACATATTCATATTTGAAGACATGGGCGTAGTTACCCTCAGCTCATGCTGAGCAGGCTGTATGCATCCATATTTTAGGATTTGGGCATAGTTAACATCAGCCGAGCTGAGTAGGCTGTACGAATCCTTATTTGAAGACTTGGGTTTATGGAGCACTATTTGAAGACTTGGGCATACTTTCTCTCAGCTCGAGTTGAGTAGGCCGTACAAATCATTTTCTGAAGACCTGAGCATACTTACCCTCAGCTCGAGCTGAGCAGGCCGTATGGATCTTTATTTGATGATTTGCTCGTACTTGACTGCAGCTCGAGCGAGTAGGCCGTACGGATCTCGATTTGGAGACTTAGATGTTCTTGCGCTTAGCTTGGGCTGAGTAGGCCGTATAGATCCCTATTTGAAGACTTGGGCGTACTTTTGCTCAACTCAAGATAAGTAGGTCATGCAGGTCTCTATTTAAAGATTTGGGCGTACTTGCCTTCAGCTCAGGTTGAGTAGGCCGTATGGGTCCCTATATGAAGACTTGCAATACTTACCCTTAGCTCGAGCTGAGTAGGTCCTATGGATTCTTATTTGAAGACTTGGGCGTACTTTCACTCAACTCGATCTGAGCAGGCCGTAGGGATCCATATTCGAAGACCAGGCATAATTACCCTCAGTTTGAGTTGAGCAGGCCATACAGATACCTATTTGAATACTTGGGCATACTCACCCTCAACTCGAGCTGAGTAGGCCATATGGATTACTATCTGAATACTTGGGTGTACATATCACTAATTACAAACTTAGGTGTACTTGCCATCAGCTCGAGATGAGCAGGTTGTAGAGATCCATATTTGAAGATTAGGACATATATACCACTATTTGCAGTCTTGGTCGTACTTGCCCTTAGATTGAGTTGAGTAGGCCACACGGATTCATATCTGAATACTTGGGTGTATATATCACTATTTACAGACTTAGGTGTATTTACCCTCAGCTCGAGCTGAGTAGGTCCTACGGATCCTTGTTTGAAGACTTCGGCATATTTGCACTCAATTTGGGCTGAGTAGGTCGTGTGGACCCTTATTTGAATACTTGCACGCACTCGCCCTCACCTTCAGTTGAGTAGGCCATACGGATCCCTATTTGATGACCTGGGCATACTTCCCCTCAACTCGAGCTGAGAAGGCCGTACCAATCCTTGTTTGAAGATTTGGGCGTACTCGCCCCCAACTAAATACGAGCATTCTGTATGAATCCCTATTTGAAGACTTTGGCGTACTTGCCCTCAACGGACCCCTATTTCAACACTTGGGTGTACTTGCCCTAAGCTTGAGCTGAGTAGGCCGTACGCATCCCTATTTGAAGACTTCGTCGTACTTGCCCTCAGCTCGAGTGGAGTGGCCACACGGATCCCTATTTAGAGAATTGAGCATACTGGCCATAGGCCCAAGCTGAGTAGGCCGTACGGATATCTATTTGAATACTTGGGTCATATTTACCCTCAACTAGATCCGAGCAGGCATACGAATTCCTATTTAAAGACAAGGGCGTAGTTACACTCAGCTCGAGCTGAGCAGGCTGATGGATCCCTATTTTAGGACTTGGGCGTAGTTACCATCATCTCGAGCTGATTAGGCTGTACGAATCCTTATTTAAAGACTTGTGTGTATGGAGCACTATTTGAATACTTGGGCATACTTGCCCTCAGCTCGAGTTGAGTAGGCTGTAGAAATCCCTTTCTGAAGACCTGAGCATAATTACCCTCAGCTCGATATGAGTAGGCCGTACGGATATTTATTTGACGATTTGGTCGTACTTGACTGCAGCTCGAGCGAGTAGGTCATATGGATTCTTATTTGAAGACTTGGGCGTACTTTCCCTCAACTCGATATGAGCAGGCCGTAGGGATCCATATTTGAAGACCTTGCATTTACCCTCAGTTTGAGATGAGCAGGCCGTTTGGATCCCTATTTGAATACTTGGGCGTACTTGCCCTCAACTTGAGATGAGTAGGCCATATGAATTACTATCTGAATACTTGGGTGTACATATCACTAATTACAGACTTAGGTGTACCATCCATCAGCTCGAGCTGAGCAGGTCATAGAGATCCATATTTGAAGATTAGGACATACAGATCACTATTTGTAGTCTTGGTCGTACTTGCCCTTAGATCGATATTAGTAGGCCACACGGACTCCTATCTGAATACTTGGGTGTGCATATCACTATTTACATACTTAGGTGTACTTGCCCTCAGCTCGAGCTCAGTAGGTCCTACAGATCCTTATTTGAAGACTTGGGCGTATTAGCCCTCAATTTGAACTGAGTAGGTCATATGGATCCTTATTTAAAGACTTGCATGTACTCGCCCTCAGCTTCAGTTGAGTAGGCCATACAGATCCCTATTTGAAGACCTAGGCTTACTTCCCCTCAACCCGATCTGAGAAGGCCGTACCAATCCCTATTTGAAGACTTAGGCGTACTTGCCCCTGACTAAATCTGAGAATAATGTACGAATCCGTATTTGAAGACTTGGGCGTACTTGCCCTCAACGGTTCCCTGTTTCAACACTTGGGTGTACTTACCCTCAGCTCGAGTTAGGTAGGCTGTACATATCGCTATTTGAAGACTTGGGCGTACTTGCCCTCAACTCAAGCTGAGTAGGCCGTACGGATATCTATTTGAATACTTGGGGCGTATTTACCCTCAAATAGATCCGAGAAGGCATACGAATTCCTATTTGAATACATGGGCGTAGTTACCCTCAGCTCGAGCTGAGCAGGGTGTATGGATCCCTATTTTAGGACTTAAGCATAGTTACCATCAGCTCGAGCTGAGTAGGTCGTACGAATCCTTATTTAAAGACTTGGGTGTATGGAGCACTATTTGAATACTTGGGCATACTTGCCCTCAGCCCGAGTTGAGTAGGCCATATAAATCCCTTTCTGAAGACCTGAGCATACTTACCCTCAGCTCGAGCTGAGCAGGCCGTACGGATGTTTATTTGATGATTTGGCCGTACTTGACTGCAGCTCGAGCGAGTAGGTCCTGTGGATTCTTATTTGAAAACTTGGGCGTACTTTACCTCAACTCGATATGAGCAGGCCGTATGGATCCATATTTGAAAACCTGGCATATTTACCCTCAGTTTGAGCTGATGAGGCCGTATGGATCCCTATTTGAATACTTGGGCGTACATGCCCTCAACTCGAGATGAGTATGCCATATGAATTACTATCTGAATACTTGGGTGTACATATCACTAATTACATACTTAGGTGTACTTGACATCAGCTTGAGCTGAGCAGGTCATAGAGATCCATATTTGAAGATTAGGATATACAAATCACTATTTGCAGTCTTGGTCGTACTTGCCCTCAGATCGAGCTGAGTTGGCCACACGGATTCCTATCTGAATAGTTGGGTGTATATATCACTATTGACATACTTATGTGTACTTTCCCTCAGCTCGAGCTTAGTACGTCCTACTGATCCTTATTTGAAGACTTGGGCGTATTTGCCCTCAATTTGAACTGAGTACGTTGTATGGATCCTTATTTCAAGACTTACACGTACTCACCCTCATCTTCAGTTGAGTAGGCTATATAGATCCCTATTTGAAGACCTGGGCTTACTTCCCCTCAACTCGAGCTGAGAAGGTTGTACCAATCCCTATTTGAAGACTTGGGCGTACTTGTCCCCGACTAAATCCGAGAATACTGTACGAATCCCTATTTGAAGACTTGGGCGTACTTTCCCTCAACGGATCCCTATTTCAACACTTGGGTTTACTTTCCCTCAGCTCGAGCTGGGTAGGCAGTACAGATCCCTATTTGAAGACTTGGTCGTACTTGCCCTCAACTCGAGTTGAGTAGGCCATACGGATCCGTACTTAAAGAATTATGCATACTTGCCCTCGACTCAAGCTGAGTAGGCTGTACAGATATTTATTTGAAGACTTGGGGTGTATTTACCCTCAACTAGATCTGAGCAGGCATACGAATTCCTATTTGAATACATGGGCGTATTTACCCTGAGCTCGAGCTGAGCAGGCTGTATGGAACCCTATTTTAGGACTTGAGCATAGGTACCATCAGCTCGAGCTGAGTAGGCTGTACGACTCTTTATTTAAAGACTTGGGTGTATAGAGCACTATTTGAATAGTTGGGCATACTTGCCCTCATCTCGAGTTGAGTAGGCCGTACAAATCCCATTCTGAAGACCTGAGCATACTTACCCTCAGCTCGAGCTGAGCAGGCCATACAGATGTTTATTTGATGATTTGGTCGTACTTGACTGCATCTCGAGCGAGTAGGAGCTGTGGATTCTTATTTCAATACATGGGCGTACTTTACCTAAACTCGATATGAGCAGGCCGTAGGGATCCATATTTGAAGACCTGGCATATTTACCCTCAATTTGAGCTGAGCAGGCCGTACGGATCCCTATTTGAATACTTAGGCATACTTGCCCTCAACTCGAGATGAGTAGGCCATACGAATTGCTATCTGAATACTTGGGTGTACATATCACTAATTACAGACTTAGGTGTACTGGACATCAGCTCGAGCTGAGCAGGTCATAGAGATCCATATTTGAAGATTAGGACATACAGATCACTATTTGCAGTCTTGGTCGTACTTGCCCTCAGATCGAGATGAGTTGGCCACGCAGATTCCTATCTGAATACTTGGGTGTATATATCACTATTTACATACTTAGGTGTACTTGCCCTCAGTTCGAGCTTAGTGTAATATCCGCAAATTTGATTTTCGGTAATTTTCTTTTTTTGGTTAGAGTCCATTTTGACGACTCGCTTAGGACCGTTTCATCATTCTGAGAATGATTAATTCTGCACTTTTTGCCATCCGAGATTGTTTCGGTACCGTTTTGTTGAGTTCTGTGTTTCTTAGCGACTTTTCCGCACTCGAGTTTGATTCTTGCGAATCTCGTTCGAAACTATTGTTTTGAGTTTGCCATAAGTCCGTTTAACTTTTTTAGACGTGTTATGAAATTCGGTTTGGTTATTCGATCACGTATCGAGATTTTTGGTTGTTTTGGGCCATTTTGTAATTTCCCAAAGTTGTGGGTATCTGTCGTCATACCCATTTCTGAGATGTTCTGTTGCTGTCTCTCTGAGTCGTTAGCGCACGGTACGCTTTGCGGCTAGTGCGCGCTAAGGTTCCGTAGTTAGCGCACGCTAAGTGTTGTAGTTAGCGCGCGCTAACGGGTGGTGCAGAAACAGTCTAGAGGCCACTGGACTGGGTTCAGACGTTGATCAGCGCATGCTATTTAGTATCATAGCGCGCGCTAGAGTGCGTTGGTAGCGCATGCTAAGGGGAGGATAGCGCACGCTACCTGGCAGTTCAGGGCAGTCCAGGAGGTACTGGACTGGGTCTGAAGTTCTCGTTAGCGCACGCTAACACTTGGGGTTAGCGCACGCTAACAGCGTATTTTTGGTTAGGAGTTTTGTTCGGTGCCGCGATAGCGCACGCTAACCTTAATGATTACTGCATGCTAATTGTGTCCAGTATAAATACTGGACACCAGTCTAGAGTCTGCATTTTTCTTCATTTCTTCTTCTTCCTCCGCGAGATTGAGACGTGGCGATTAGGGTTCACATATAGGCTAATTTTATTCCATCCGAAGATTTTTTGGAGTATCCTAGGTGATTATAACATCATCTAATCCATTGTTCTTTGCCGGATCTAGGTATTTCTCTTGAATCCCTAGAGTTGACTTTTTGGAGTTTTCTTCTTGATTTTGTTTTCCATCCGGTTTTGATAAACCGATTATTGTTAAATGATGTTGTTAAACATATTCTATGGATTGTATATCCATATTTCGATTTGGAATTCCATTTTCGTGTTTTGACGGGACGAATCGTGTTCTTGGCCGTTTTGGGGGAAACACTTGAACTTTCGTCATCCGTTCTTTGAATTCAACGGCTTTAAGTCATACTATGGAATTCATTTTCATTGTTGTTATTTCCCTTCGTAGTTTATTATCGTGAGTTGGCATTCGGTGGAGTCGGCGAGTTCGTAGTCGGTCCGTGCCAACCTACTTCGGTCGATTCTCCGTGTTGTGGTTATTCGAGGCAAGTACCTTGTCCATACAATTCTTGTTTTGTGGATATGATAATTAGCGATCGTCTCCTTGTGTTTATTTGAACTTTTGAATTTCACTTTTAAAGATTCGGTTTAGCCTTGTTAAAGGCATGTTTTCAAAACGCGTGTGTTTTGTGAATGGTGTGGTTTGTGAATGACTATGTGAATTCTACGGATATGTTTGGTGTTGATGTTGCACTTGATAGTGCATGTGGATGTATATGGTTTCATTTCGGTGCGTTGTGGTTTGACGTGGTGTTTTGCTTAGTGTTTGATGCCTCTGGGTGAATTTTTTGGATATCTTTGTTGCATTGTCCTATGTGTGTTATTGTGTGGATGTGGACGGGGACTACGGTGGCACATGGCATGTGATCATGTGGCCAGGATGCAACAAGCGATTGATCCAACCGTGAGAGCCTAAGAAAAACTACGGTGACGCATGGCATGCGATCATGTGGTCAGGATGCAACAAGTGATTGATCAAACCGTGAGCGCCAAAGATAATCTACGGTGGCACATGGAATGTGATCATGTGGCCAGGATACAACAAGTGATTGATCCATCCGTGAGATGTTGTGATTTGTTTAGCTAGCCAGCTCGGGAGAGTCCTCGGAGGCCTCGAGTGGAATTTGTGGCTTCGTCCCGGTCCTAGGCGATGCATGTGCGTGATTATGTTGTGTTGATTTTATGTCCATTGAGGACACTTGATGCGGGCTCTGGCCCTGTGAATTTTTGTTGGATTTATTTATGAAAATAAAACCTTTGGGCTGTGACCCCTGTTGATTTTGGAAAGAGAAGGATTCGAAAATCCTGAGTTGTTTCAATCAAAACTCCCGATGGCATTTTAAATCACTTTATAAATTGTTTCCCTTGACTTGGGATCTTTCGATTTTGGAAAGCTTTACCTAAATTCTTGCCTCGGGAAGTATTTTCGTTATGTTTAAATCTTTGAGGATTCCTGGTTATTATTGTCCTTGGAACTTGTATTGTATGGCTCGTATTTGCCCTTTGTACTTGCACTAGCAAAACAATGGAGTTTTTCTAACCCCGGAGTATTCGGGGGGTGGATGTCTGTTTTTGCATTCAGGTTTTGGGAGCATAACGCAGGGTCGGCATGAAGGATGATGAAAGATGATCGATACTAATCACATGAGGATCCGTACATTGTTCTTTTGGTTTAGTTGTATTTTATTTTCCGCTGCAGTATTTTTCCCCGTTGTACGGGAGTGCGTTGTACTCGACCTCTGCGTGGGCATGTGTTGTGATTGAGTTGTGTATATTTATTGAAAGATCGAATCAGTCTACGGAGTCATTTTAGCCTTAAAGACATTGTTGAGTTGTTTGATGTTGTTACCAGCCTGGTAGATCCTTGAGGAAAGGTTTTACGGCGTGTAATATCCCTGAGCGGATTGGGGGTGTTACATAAATGGTATCAGAACTTTGGGTTGTGGAAACCTAGTCTGTCGGGTTTAGTGGTGTCTGTTGAGTTTTTGTCTCATCATAATTTGTCTGACTGAGACGTGTCGCGACGCGTCGTCTGAGTTTGTTGGTCGTGATTAGTATCGTAGGGCGATCATCATCTTCGTGCGACCTGTGGCCGTAAGTCTCCCTTCTTTGTATTTTGCCTCGTGTGACACGAGCTATTTGTTTGATTATTTGTTAAATGATGGAACCTTCACGTAGATTCTTGGTTTCGTGATGCGTTCGTGTGATTCTCATATTTCATTTATATGAGGAGTGTTGTCATTATTTATGTCCTTTTGACTGTGATATTTGACTGTTTGTTTCCCGGTAAAAGACATGTGCTGTCTTGATTTTGAGCGAGTTGATGCGTGTATTATGATTGTATGTAAGTGAATATTGTTACATGTGAGTTTTTAGGCATTCTAGCCTAATAGATTTTCGAAAACCTTGAGTATCTTAGAAAATAAATTTCGAGACGTACCTTTAAAATGAATTATTTTCTCGCGGTACTTTCAAAGTGATTTATAGTATCGCAATATATTTCAAATTATTCCAGTTGGGGACCAAACTATTTTGAGATATTTTCAATTATTTTTAAAAATGTAGTTGCTTAGACCCAAGGGTCGAATATTTCTGAAAGTTTCAATTTAAAGGAAAGTGTCCTCGTTTTATCAAATGCAAGATGATTTTCAAAGTCTCGATAATGGTGTTTGTACAACTTTTTGAAAATGTGATACTCAAGATCAACTCGTGTTTCTAAATTGTTTTCAAAATGTGGTTTTCGTTTTTTTTTAACCTATCAATTCCCGTTTGCGGTCTGGGGATGTATGTATGATGTTTGCATTGTTGTTATGATGTTAGCTCCTGAGTATGATCGAACTGGTAGCATGAATGTTGAGGTATTGCCACGCAATTGTTATACTAGCCCTCTGTGAGAGGTGTGAACTGATATTTACTGTTTGTCTCCTCGTGGTGATTTGCGTGTTGTCGCACGAGTGTGAGCTGTTGAAGTTTGGGTTGGTACGTTCGTGTATACGTGTGATTGTTTCATGATGTTTTGTGATTATGTGCTGGTTATCGTTCGGGCCGTTGAAATCGCTGAACGATACCGTCGTTGCTATGATTTTAATATGCGTGTTGCTTTACGATGGAAATCGTTGTATGTGGTATGTGTTGTGATTTTTCTGTTGTGCTGAGTGATTACTTATTCAGTATGCCGAGGGGCCGAGGTCATGGTCGTGGCAATCAGACCCATGGTCGAGATCATGCTGCCAGTGATGATGCCGGTATCGGTGTCGCTACTATTTTACAGCAGGTAGCCACACAGATGACTCAGTTGACTCAGGCAGTTCAGCGTGTTACAGATGTGACCCAGAACACTGGTGCAAATTAGTTGCTTCGAGAAGTGGTTCGTATGATTCCCCCTCGTTTCGCTGGTACTGCAGATGCATTATGCTGGGATGGCGGGCTTTTCCAGTTGGAAAATATATTCGAGGTAGTTGATTGTCTAGAAGAACATAAGGTCCCGGTAGCCCAGTATCTTTTCGATAAGTATGCCGCTAGCTGGTGGGAGGCTGTTAAGCCTCAAAACCGTGTTGTCACATGGACAGAGTTCCAGAGATTCATGATAGATGAGTTTTGTCCGGAGCCGATCATAAATCAGAAGATTAATGAATTCTTTTCGGCGAAATCGCAGGATGTACCGTTGTCGCAAGTTATTATTGATTTTAGCAAACAACTCAGCTATGTGCAGGATCAAGTAAGGAAAAAGAAGGATAAGATCTGTCATTTTAGTAGACGGATGAAGCCGGAGATTCGTCAATACATGGCAGGTCTCACTTGTACTTCCTTGAGAGATTATCAAAATCGGGCGTTAGTCTATGAGCTATCCAGATTATCGACTGAGAATATGTCTAACTCTAAGAAACAGAAAACCGTTGGGAACTTTTCAGGAAATCAGGGGAGTGGGCCCCCTGAGGCTGGGACTTCGTATCGTCATCCCAAGAGGGTTCCTCGATCGCGTGGTCAGAGGAGTAGTACCCCTGCAGTGAGTAACGTGAGCAACTTGAAGACGTGTTATAACTGTAGTCGAGCAGGCCATACCATGAAGAACTGTCGTTCACCGTTAGTCAGCTATTTCGAGTGTGGCCAGGTGGGTCACCGAGCCGTACATTGCGAGATGGTAGCTGAGATATTCGGGGATCGAGGTTGCGTCTCTGCTCCGAAAGGACACGGAGATGCCTAGTGTGGTTTTAAGGATTTCGGCGTAGTCCGAATTATTTGTGATTGTCCTTGTGGATCGTTTGTGTGTTTATTTCTGTTTTCTTGATTGTGCGTGTTTCCTTGTAATAGGTGCTTACTGTTTTGTGGTTGTTCGGATAATTGACTTGATTGTATTATCTGTTTGATGACGCTTGTCACTTGTTGGTATTATTATGTTTCTACCGGTGGCGTTGTGTTGGTCGTCTTGGAGCGCATTTTCACGCCGTATATTCCTTTGCGTGCTTGTAATTTTTCGCCGATGGGCGAAAGTTACGTGTTTCTTGTGTATCTCGTTGAGTTTTCCTGGCGGGAGATTGCTTCTCCCTACTTGTTTTAAGTTTCTGGACGAAACTTCTTTTAAGGAGGGTAGTATGTAATATCCACAAATTTGATTCCCGGTAATTTTATTTTTTGGCGAAAGTCTGTTTTGATGACTCGCTTAGGACCGTTTCGTCATTTTGAGAATGATTAATTCTGCACTTTTTGCCATCTGAGATCGTTTTGTTGAGTTCCGTGCTTCTTAGCGACTTTTCCGCAATCGAGTTTGATTCTTGCGAATCTCGTTCGAAACTGTTGTTTTGAGTTTCCCATAAGTACGTTTAACTTTGTTAGACGTGTTGTGAACTTCGGTTTGGTTATTCGATCATGTATCGAGATTTTCGGGCGTTTTGGGCCATTTTGTAATTTCCCAAAGTTGTGGGTATCTGTCGTCATACCCATTTCTGAGATGTTCTGTTGCTGTCTCTCTGAGTCGTTAGCGCACGCTACGCTTTGTTGCTAGTGCGCGCTAAGGTTCCATAGTTAGCGCACGCTAAGTGTTGTAGTTAGCGCGCGCTAACGGGTGGTGCAGAAACAGTCCATAGGCCACTGGACTGGGTTCAGACGTTGATCACCGCACGCTATTTAGTATCATAGCGCCCGCTAGAGTGCGTTGGTAGCGCACACTAAGGGGAGGATAGCGCACGCTACCTGGCAGTTCAGGGTAGTCCAGGAGCTACTGGACTGGGTCTGAAGTTCTCGTTAGCGCACGCTAACACTTGGGGTTAGCGCACGCTAACAGTGTATTTTTGGTCAGGAGTTTTGTTCGGTGCCGCGATAGCGCACGATAACCTTAATGATTAGCGCATTCTAAAGGTGTCCAGTATAAATACTGGACACCAGTCTAGAGTCTGCATTTTTCTTCATTTCTTCTTCTTCCTCCGCGAGTTTGAGATGTGGCGATTAGGGTTCGCATCTGGGCTGATTTTCTTCCATCCGAAGGTTTGTTGGAGTATCCTCGGTGATTATAACATCATCTAATCCATTGTTCTTTGCCGGATCTAGGTATTTCTCTTGAATCCCTAGAGTTGACTTTTTGGAGTTTTCTTCTTGATTTCGTTTTCCATCCGATTTTGATAAACCGACTGTTGTTAAATGATGTTGTTAAACGCATTCTATGGATTGTATATCCATATTTTGATTTGGAATTCCATTTTCATGTTTTGACGGGACGAATCGTTTTCTTGGCCATTTTGGGGGAAACACTTGAACTTTCCTCATTCGTTCTTTGAATTCAACGGCTTTAAGTCGTGCTATGGAATTCATTTTCATTATTGTTATTGTCCTTCGTAGTTTATTATCGCGAGTTGGCATTCGGTGGAGTCGGCGAGTTCGTAGTCGGTCCGTGCCAACCTACTTCGGTCGATTCTCCGTGTTGTGGTTATTCGAGGCAAGTACCTTGTCCATGAAATTCTTCTTTTGTGGATATGATAATTAGCGATCATCTCCTTGTGTTTATTTGATCGTTTGAATTTCACTTTCAAAGATTCGGTTTAGCCTTGTTAAAGGCTTGTTTTCAAAACGCGTATGTTTTGTGAATGGTGTGGTTTGTGAATGACTATGTGAATTCTATGTATATGTTTGGTGTTGATGTTGCACCTGATATTGCGTGTGGACGTATATGGTTTCATTTCGGTGCGTTGTGGTTTGACGTGGTTTTTGCTTAGTGTTTGATGCCTCTGGGTGAATTGTTTGGATATCTTTGTTGCATTGTGCTATGTGTGTTATTGTGTGGATGTGGGCGGGGCCTACGGTGGCACATGTCATGTGATCATGCGGCCACGATGCAACAAGCGATTGATCCAACCGTGAGAGCCTAAGAAAAACTACGGTGACGCATGGCATGCGATCATGTGGTCAGGATGCAACAAGTGATTGATCCAACCGTGAGCATGTGTTGTGATTGAATTGTGTGTATTTATTGAAAGAACAAATCGGTCTACGGAGTCATTTTAGCCTTAAAGACATTGTTGAGTTGTTCGATGTTGTTACCAGCCAGGTAGATCCTTGAGGAAAGGTTCTACGGCGTGTAATATCCCTAAGCGGATTGGGGGTGTTACACTCAGTAGGTCCTACAGATTCTTATTTGAAGACTTGGGCATATTTGCCCTCAATTTGAACTGAGTAGGTCGTATAGATCCTTATTTGAAGACTTTCACGTACTCATCCTCAGCTTCAGTTGAGTAGGCAATACGGATCCCTATTTGAGGACCTGGGCTTACTTCCCCGTAACTCGATCTGAGAAGGCCGTACCAATCCCTATTTGAAGACTTGGGCGTACTTGCCCCCGAATAAATCCAAGAATACTGTACAAATCCCTATTTGAAGACTTGGGCATACTTTCCCTCAACGGATACCTGTTTCAACACTTGGGTGTACTTGCCCTCAGCTTGAGCTGGGTAGGCCATACAGATCCCTTTTTGAAGACTTGGGCGTACTTGCCCTAAACTCGAGTTGAGTAGGCCATACGGATCCCTATTTAAAGAATTCGGCATACTTGCCCTCGACTCAAGCTGAGTAGGACGTACGGATATATATTTGAAGACTTGGTGCGTATTTATCCGAGCAGGCATACGAATTCCTATTTGAATACATGGGCGTAGTTACCCTCAGCTCAAGCTGAGCAGGCTGCGTGGGTCCCTATTTTAGGACTTGAGTGTAATTACCATCAACTAGAGCTGAGTAGGCTGTACGAATCCTTTATTAAAGACTTAGGTGTATGGATCACTATTTGAATACTTGGTCATACTTTCCCTCGGCTCGAGTTGAGTAGGCCGTACAAATCCCTTTCTGAAGACCTGAGCATACTTACCCATAACTCGATCTGAGTAGGGCATACGGATATTTATTTGACGATTTGATCGTACTTGACTGCAGCTCGAGCGAGAAGGTCCTACGGATTCTTTTGAAGACTTGGGCATACTTTTCCTCAACTCGATATGAGCAGGCCGTAGGGATCCATGTTTGAAGACCTGGCGTAATTACCCACAGTTTGAGCTGAGCAGGCCGTACGGATCCCTATTTGAATACTTGGGCGTACTTGCCTTCAACTCGAGATGAGTAGGCCATATGGATTACAATCTGAATACTTGAGTGTACATATCACTAATTACAGACTTATGTTTACTTTCCATCATCTCAAGATGAGCAGGTCGTAGAGATCCATATTTGAATATTAGGAGATACATATCACTATTTACAGTCTTTGTCGTACTTGCCCTCAGATAGAGATGAGTAGGCCACATGGATTCCTATCTGAATACTTGGGTGTATATATCACTATTTCCTTAATTAGATGTACTTGCCCTCAGCTCGAGCTCAGTAGGTCCTACAGATACTTATTTGAAGACTTGGGCGTATTTGCCCTAAATTTGAACTGAGTAGGTCGTATGGATCCTTATTTGAAGATTTGCACGTACTCAACCTCAGCATCAGTTGGATAGGCCATACAGATCCCTATTTGAAGACCTGGGCTTACTTCCCCTCAACTCGAGCTGGGAAAGTCGTACCAATCCCTATTTAAAGACTTGGTGCACTTGCCCCCGACTAAATCCGAGAATACTGTAAGAATCCCTATTTGAAGACTTGGGCGTACTTGCCCTAAATGGACCCCTGTTTCAACACTTGGGTGTACTTGCCCTCAGCTCGAGCTGGGTAGGCCGTACAGATCCCTATTTGAATACGTAGGCGTACTTGCCGTCAACTTGAGTTGAATAGGCCGTACGGATCTCTATTTGAAGACTTCGGGCGTATTTACCCTCAACTATATCCGATCAGGCATATGAATTCCTATTTGAAAACATGGGCCTAGTTACCCTCAGCTCGAGCTGAGCAGGCTGTATGGATCCATATTTTAGGACTTGAGCGTAGTTACCATCAGCTCGAGCTAAGTAGGCTGTACGAATCCTTATTTAAAGACTTGGGTGTATGGAGCATTATTTGAATACTTGGGCATACTTGCCCTCAGCTCGAGTTGAGTAGGCCGTACAAATCCCCTTCTGAAGACTTGAGCATACTTACCCTCGGCTCGATCTGAGTAGGGCGTACGGATATTTAGTTGACGATTTGGTCGTACTTGACTGCAGCTCCAGCGAGTATGCCATACGGATCTCGATTTGAAGACTTTGGTGTACTTCCGCTTAGTTTGAGCTGAGTAGGTCATGCAAATCTATATTTGAAGATTTGGGTGCATTTGCCTTCAGCTCGAGTTGTGTAGTCCTTACGGGACCCTATATGAAGAGTTGCGCATACTTACCCTTAGATCGAGTTGAGTAGGTCCTACGGATTCTTATTCCAAGACATGGGCGTACTTGCCCTCAACTCGATCTGAGCAGGCCGTAGGGATCCATGTTTGAAGACTTGGCATAATTACCCTCAGTTTGAGCTGAGCAGACCGTATGGATCCCTATTTGAATATACTTGCCCTCAACTCGAGCTGAGT
Source organism: Orobanche coerulescens (assembly GCA_033398695.1). Lineage (NCBI taxonomy): Eukaryota > Viridiplantae > Streptophyta > Magnoliopsida > Lamiales > Orobanchaceae > Orobanche > Orobanche coerulescens. The sequence goes on from CM065806.1 coordinate 60,562,910, forward strand.
AGGCTATATAGATTACTATCTGAATACTTGGGTGTACATATCACTATTTACAGACTTAGGTGTACTTGCCATCAGCTTGAGCTGAGCAGGTCGTAGATATCCATATTTGAAGATTTGGGCATACAAATCACTATTTTTGCAGACTTGGTCGTGCTTGCCCTCAACTGGAGATGAGTAGGCCATACGGAGTACTATATGAATACTTGGGTGTACATATCACTATTTACAAACTTAAGTGTACTTGCACTTAGCTCGAGCCGAGTAGGCCATATGGATCCTTATTTGAAGACTTGGGCATACTTGTCCTTATGAAACACCCCCAAAACCGACTGGGAATATTACAGCGCCGTGGGCCCCATATTGGAACCCACAAGACTAAAATCATTTTCCTAGACGTTTAAAAATGCCAAAAGGGCCGTTTTGAAGTACACAAACAACGGATAAAAAGACACAGCTCAGAAGAATACCGAAAAGCCATTTAGAAACATACACACACAGCGGATAAAACCTAATTAAATATATTTGCAGTGGAATTAGAAAAACCAGAAAAGAATACATAATCTGAACAATCACGCCATAGCCAGTATCACCAGAAAGCTCATCCCTTCACGACCGCTACTAGCTCGAACTCTGAGTACCTCAAAGATAAAGCCCACGACGGGGTCAGCCATAATACTCAACAATGATAACGATCACATCACAAAAACAATTACATATCAATGTAATCTACAGAGTAAGAACATTCCCCACGTAATCTTACCGAAGTAGCATTACCAACCTGTCACAATCCGTAACAAATCAATTCTTACCATAACCCACGCCTCGTGTCCTTAAGTGATGAATGAATTCAAAAGTAACCACCTGTACTGTAACCGAAACGATACCAAAATTCCCAAACTTATCATATCCCAATTATAGAATGATGTGGCCAAGACTAACTCTGTAGTCTGGGTTGCACAATCGGATCCCAATCCTGATAAAACCGATATCACATGGCACACCTGTAATCCAACTATTCCGAGACAATAGCAAGTCCCAAATATCAATGCAACACATGAATGTTTACACAATCAATAATGATAAATAATTAATGCATCACAACGGAAATATCAATGACATGATATTTCCACACAAGATCGACAAAGGATCAACCACGAACGAGAATACCATGATGTGGTAACTCCAACAAGATCAATGAAGAATCAATAACCGAGAATACCGGCAATACGGCAAATACCAACAAGATCAATAAAAGGTTGACAACCGAGAATGCCGACGACATGGCAAGAATCAATCAAAGAATCAATAACCGAGAATACCGGCAATATGGTAAACTCCAACAAGACTAATAAGAGTCGACAACCAGAAATACCAACGATACGATATACTCCAATAAGATCAATAAAGGGTCAACACCCGAGAATACTGACGACACAGTAAACTCTAGCAAGATCAATAAGGACTAACAACCGGAAATACCAACGATACGGTAAACTCCAACAAGAGCAATAAGGAATCGACAACCTAGAATACTGACGACATGGTAAACTCCATTAGGGATAATAAGGGATCAACAACTGAGAATACCGATGACACGGTAAACTCCAATAACATCAATCAAGGACTAATAACCAGGAATACCAACGATGAGACAACTCTCAAAAGGAATCAATAAGGATCAATAACGAACGAGATTACCAATGACAAGGTGAACTCCAAACGAGATTTATAAAGGATCGATATCAATGAGTTGACCATCGATATGGTAACTCCGAATGAGATTAATAAAGGTTCAATGGCGACAGATGCACGAGAGAATAAAATCGTCAACCATATACAAATCATATATACGGGATTTGAAAGACAACCCGAATATCGAATAGACCCAATTATACATGGACTGTGAACCACCAATCAATAAGACTCAAGATGGACGTCACAATACGCTCGATCCGGACATGTATCCGTGTACAAGCCAACCACGGGTATTGATCAATACACGTCTGGTCTCGTACCTAATCAGCCTCACGAAGTACGTCTCGTGTGCATGGTTCAATATGAGGTCGAAACCAACATATGCTACACGTGCCCGTCCCAAAAATCCTACACATGAACGATCAGAACATATCTGACTCTAGATATGCCATGATACAACATGACAACCAATCTCAAAGAAACGCATGTCCAACAAAGATCAGAATATTTTCCAAGAGGGCAACAATAACTCGATCATGAAAGACCGAGACGACCACAATGTCGTATTCAATCAGATAACAGTTCACGGCATGCTCAATAATGCATATAATAATAGCACATAAACTCCCAAGGCAGCAGCCAAGGGTCACGGAAGCATCTACTCAGGAATACTCCGGACAATATCACATAAACTCCCAAGGCAGCAGCCGAGGGTCACGGAAGCATCTACTCAGGAATACTCCGGACATAGGTGCCATTTAGGTCTTATTCCCTAACACACTTCCATTCGGGTACCATACAGGTTTTATCCCCAACACATCTGCCCCACAGATTACGGCTCAAGGAAAGAGCACGTCACAAAACGTAACAAATAATGGTGCATATTCACCGCATGAAATATCAACACACACATGCAATAATGCAACATGATGATTATCATAATCTAACAATATTAATTTACCTCAAGCTGGAGACGCCAACCTTCCCACGACCAACCGCCCTGAAGGAATACACGGTTTATCTGAAAAATCGAAAATGCAATACAGTCCGTTACTAATACCAAATCACCATTCCGAGTTCAACATCGGCAGGATAACTAGCCTCGATATCTAACTTCTCATATAATAGACCAATTATAATTCACGTTCCCATTTCCACTAGACATCCTTAAAATCATATACGTTATGATTTATCTCGGTCCAATCATAATATATGTACAATCATTCCGACAACTCATATTCCACGATACAATTGCTATATGAATCATAGATGAATGAAAACGAAATCATTTATTAACATTATGAACTGAGCAAGCATAACTTGCCTTGATACCGATACGATGAAGTTGTGACCAATCTCGTTATCTCCATCTACAAGCTCCGCAGCTCCGACTCACCGCATCACAACGGTTAATATCAACGATCACCTAACGCAACCTAATACAATAATCAATCAACGATACGTTCGATCACAATCAACAACCGGTATAATCAACCAATCAAACTCAACGGTATCTCGATCACACAAAATCAAACCATATCAACTCTTATCAATACGAATACAAGCCGAATTTCGATAATCAATAGTTCTATCAACGTCTACAACATTCTTGGTTCCGACTTCAATCTTAAATTCGGATTAACACAGCTCATTCTTGCAAATTCATAGGAATACAATTAACCGTAATCCTTACAATTTACGGACACGTATCATTCAAGAATTCTTCAAGAACATGAATTACTCCATAATCATGTTTGAAGCGAACAAAACGTTGTAATTCTATGTGTTCTAACATCTAATCATCATCTAATCCATAATCCGAGGCATGTATCATTTTGTTCTTTAATATATGATTCGTATAATCTCAAAATCATAACATCAATACCATAATCATCACTATACGGAGAAGAACATCAAGACTAACATCAAAATCCAAATTCAAGGAGTAGAATTCATCAACATACCTTTTGAAGAAGAACCACAAGGATCAAACACTTCAAGAATCAACAATAGTTCCATAACCAAGCTCAAATTCCATGATTCCAAGCTCACAATCATGTTAGAAGTGTTTAGAACACTCTTAGAAGTGAAGAGCGACGAGTTTTGGAGAGAAGTACCTCAAAGGATCGTGAGAGAAATGAAAGACAACACTTCAATATATAAACTGCACTCCCATTATGTACGTAAGTGTCCTTGCTTAACGTACGTAACAACTTTAACGTACGTGATCTAAAATCCATTGCGTACGTAACAAACTCACTGTCTCATTCCGTGAAGTCCATTACGTACGTAACCCATACCATATAGCGTACGTAATATACCAGTTGACTTGATACAGTACAATGGTCGTGGTACGTACGTAACACGTCCTGTATAACATACGTAACACGTATGTTTACTCACCTATCAACATCCTCCGCCGAAAGTTGCCGACACCGGGTCCCGCCTGCCGACCATGGCTCGATCCTGTCTGAATCCCTTCTTAACGTACGTAATGTACATTCCTTAACGTACGTTAATCCTGCTTACTTACGTACGTAAGACTACTTACATAGCGTACGTAATAGCTTTCATACTTAACCAGTTCTGCCCCTATCTGTCGCCTCAATAAACCGAACACATACACGCGACATACCGAATACATATACTCATTCCGATAACATTTCCATACGATACATCTGATGCACGATATCCTCAATTACAACTGTCGACCAATTACGGAAATCATACAAATACTCATGCGGTATATCTGACATCGAAAAACACACCAAGCATGTAATATCCTAGAATTAAAATTAACCTCAACAGATATATTGGTACGACTGTCACAGTTCCCAAAATTATATATCCATGTTGTGTCGGTCCCACTCTGTACAGTACAACTAGGATAAAATAATGAGAAAAATTCATAGTGAAATTCTAGGATATTACGTATATACCCACTTAAATAAGTTTCGTCCTCGAAACTCAACACCTGTCATAATCAGTATCTCAATCCCGAAATATCTCAAAATCATGACACCATACTCAAATAATCATCATCAAAACTGAAATAAATGAAAGAACATACTTACAGGCACAGTAAACTCTAGCAAGATCAATAAGGACCAACAACCGGAAATACCAACGATACGGTAAACTCCAACAAGAGCAATAAGGAATCGGCAAGCGAGAATACTGACGACATGGTAAACTCCATTAGGGATAATAAGGGATCAACAACTGAGAATACCGACGACACGGTAAACTCAAATAACATCAATTAAGGACTAATAACCAAGAATACCAACGATAAGACAACTCTCAAACGGAATCAATAAGGATCAATAACAAACGAGATTACCAATGACAGGATAAACTCCAAGTGAGATTTATAAAGGATCGATATCAATGAGTTGACCATCGATATGGTAACTCCGAACGAGATTAATAAAGGTTCAATGGCGACAGATGCACGAGAGAATAAAATCGTCAACCATATACAAATCATATATACAGGATTTCAAAGACAACCCGAATATCGAACAGACCCAATTATACATGGACTGTGAATGACCATTCAATAAGACTCAAGATGGACGTCACGATATGCTCGATCCGGACATGTGTCCGTGTACAAGCCAACCACGGGTATTGATCAATACACGTCTGGTCTCGTACCTAATCAGCCTCACGAAGTACGTCTCGTATGCACGGTTCAATATGAGGTTGAAACCAACATATGCTACACGTGCCCGTCCCAAAAATCCTACACATGAACGATCAGAACATATCTGACTCTATATATGCCATGATACAACATGACAACCAATCTTGAAGAAACGCATATCCAACAAGGATCAGAATATTTTCCAAGAGGGCAACAATAACTCGATCATGAAAGACCGAGACGACCACAATGTCGTATTCCATCAGATTACAGTTCACGGCATGCTCAACAATGCATAAAATAATAGCACATAAACTCCCAAGGCACTAGCCAAGGGTCACGGAAGAATCTACTCAGGAATACTCCGGACAATATCACATAAACTCCCAAGGCACAGCCGAGGGTCACGGAAGCATCTACTCAGGAATACTCCGGACATAGGTGCCATTTAGGTCTTATTCCCTAACACATTTCCATTCGGATACCATATAGGTTTTATCCCCAACACACCGGCCACACAGATTATGGCTCAAGGAAAGAGCACGTCACAAAACATAACAAACAATGGTGCATATTCACCGCATGAAATATCAACACACACATGCAATAATGCAACATGATGATTATCATAATCTAACAATATTAATTTACCTCAAGCTGGAGACGCCAACCTTTCCATGACCAACCGCCCTAAACGAATACACGGTTTATCTGAAAAATCCAAAATGCAATACAGTCCGTTACTAATACCAAATCACCATTCCGAGTTCAACATCGGCAGGATAACTAGCCTTGATATCTAACTTCTCATATAATAGACCAATTATAATTCACGTTCCCATTTCCACTAGACATCCTTAAAATCATATACATTATGATTTATCTCGGTACAATCATAATATACGTACAATCATTCCGACAACTCATATTCCACGATACCATTGCTATATGAATCATAGATGAATGAAAACGAAATCATTTATTAACATTATGAACTGAGCAAGCATAACTTGCCTTGATACCGATACGATGAAGTTGTGACCAATCTCGTTATCTCCATCTACAAGCTTCGCAGCCCCGACTCACCGAATCACAACGGTTAATATCAACGATCACCTAACGCAACCTAATACAATAATCAATCAACGATACGTTCGATCACAATCAACAACCGGTATAATCAACCATTCAAACTCAATGGTATCTCGATCATACAAAATCAAACCATATCAACTCTTATCAATACGAATACAAGCCGAATTTCGATAATCAATAGTTCTATCAACGTCTACAACATTCTTGGTTCCGACTTCAATCTTAAATTCGGATTAACACGGCTCATTCTTGCAAATTCATAGGAATACAATTAACCGTAATCCTTACAATTTAGGGACATGTATCATTCAAGAATTCTTCAAGAACATGAATTAGTCCATAATCATGTTTGAAGTGAAAAAAACGATGTAATTCTATGTGTTCTAACATCTAATCATCATCTAATCCATAATCCGAGGCATGTATCATTTTGTTCTTTAATATATGATTCGTATAATCTCAAAATCATAACATCAATACCATAATCATCACTATATGGAGAAGAACATCAAGACTAACATCAAAATCCATATTCAAGGAGTAGAATTCATCAACATACCTTTTGAAGAAGAACCACAAGGATCAAACACTTCAAGAATCAACAATAGTTCCATAACCAAGCTCTAATTCCATGATTCCAAACTCACAATCATGTTAGAAGTGTTTAGAACACTCTTAGAAGTGAGGAGCGACGAGTTTTGGATAGAAGTACCTCAAAGGATCGTGAGAGAAATGTAAGACAACACTTCAATATATAAACTGCACTCCCATTATGTACGTAAGTGTCCTTGCTTAACGTACGTAACAACTTTAACGTACGTAATCCAAAATCCATAGCGTACGTAACAAACTCACTGTCTCATTCCGTGAAGTCCATTATGTACGTAACCCATACCATATAGCGTACGTAATATACCACTTCACTTGCTACAGTACAATGGTCGTGTTACATACGTAACACGTCCTGTATAACGTACGTAACACTTATGTTTACTCAACTGTCAACATCCTCCGCCGAAAGTTGCCGACACTGGGTCCCGCCTGCCGACCATGGCTCGATCCTGTCTGAATCCCTTCTTAACGTACGTAATGTACATTCCTTAACTTACGTTAATCCTGCTTACTTAGGTACGTAAGACTCCTTACATAGCGTACGTAATAGCTTTCATACTTAACCATTTCTGCCCCTATCTGTCGCCTCAATAAACCGAACACATACACGCGACATACCGAATACATATACTCATTCCGATAACATTTCCATACGATACATCTGATGCACGATATCTTCAATTACAACTGTCGACCAATTACGGAAATCATACAAATACTCATGCGGTATATCTGACATCGAAAAACACACCAAGCATGTAATATCCTAGAATTAAAATTAACCTCAACAGATATATTGGTACGACTGTCACAGTTCCCAAAATTATATATCCACGCTGTGTCGGTCCCACTCTGTACAGTACAACTCGGATAAAATAATGCGAAAAATCCATAGTGAAATTCTAGGATATTACATATATACCCACTTAAATAAGTTTCGTCCTCGATACTCAACACCTGTCATAATCAGTATCTCAATCCCGAAATATCTCAAAATCACGACACCATACTCAAATAATCATCATCAAAACTGAAATAACTGAAAGAACATACTTACAGGTCCGTGAAGTCGATGATCTTCCGTGATACCAGCATACGACTCCCATACAAAGTCTCAACACACCGGCATCGCAAATACAGCAATTTGAAAATATTTCAAAAATTTGGAAACATCCAAAATCGGTTTGACTCAAAAGTCAGAAAATCATTTTCAAAAGTCACGCTACTACCGCACCGGTAGAGCCACATAACATACACGCACGGGTTTTACGAAACCCAAGCTCCGATACCATCTTCTGTAACACCCCCAAAAACGACGGGGAATATTACAGCGTCGTGGGCCCCATATTGGAACCCACAAGGCTAAAATCATTTTCGCAAATGTTTAAAAATGCCAAAAGGGCCGTTTTGAAGTACACACACAGCAGATAAAAAAACACAGTTCAGAAGAATACCGAAAAGCCATTTAGAAACATACACACATAGCGGATAAAACGTAATTAAATACATTTGCAGCGGAATTAGATAAACCAGAAAAGAATACACAATCCGAACAATCACGCCATAGCCAGTATCACCGGAAAGGTCATCCCTTCACGACCGCTACTAGCTCGAACTCCGAGTACCTCAAAGATAAAGCCCACGGCGGGGTCAGCCATAATACTCAACAATGATAACGATCACATCACAAAAACAATTACATATCAATGTAATCTACAGAGTAAGAACATTCCCCACGTAATCTTACCGAAGTAGCATTACCAACCTATCACAATCCGTAACAAATCAATTCTTACCATAAACCACGCCTCGTGTCCTTAAGTGATGAATGAATTCAAAAGTAACCACCTGTACTGTAACCGAAACGATACCAAAATTCCCAAACTTATCATATCCCAATTATAGAATGATGTGGCCAAGACTAACTTTGTCGTCTGGGTCGCACAATCGGATCCCAATCCTGATAAAACCAATATCACATGGCACACCTGTAATCCCGAATATCAATGCAACACATGAATGTTTACACAATCAATAATGATAAACAATTAATGCATCACAACGGAAATATCAATGACACGATATTTCCACATAAGATTGACAAAGGATCAACCACGAACGAGAATACCATGATGTGGTAACTCCAACAAGATCAATGAAGAATCAATAACTGAGAATACCGGCAATACGGCAAATCCCAAAAAGATCAATAAAAGGTTGACAACCGAGAATGCCGACGACACGGCAAGGATCAATCAAAGAATCAATAACCGAGAATACCGACAATACGGTAAACTCCAACAAGACCAATAGGAGTCGACAACCAGAAATACCAACGATACGATATACTCCAATAAGATCAATAAAGGGTCAACAACCGATAATACTGACGACACAGTAAACTCTAGCAAGATCAATAAGGACCAACAACTGGAAATACCAACGATACGGTAAACTCTAATAAGAGCAATAAGGAATCGGCAAGCGAGAATACTGACGACACGGTAAACTCCATTAGGATAATAAGGGATCAACAACTGAGAATACCGACGACACGGTAAACTCCAATAACATCAATCAAGGACTAATAACCAAGAATACCAACGATGAGTCAACTCTCAAATGGAATCAATAAGGATCAATAACGAACGAGATTACCAATGACAAGATGAACTCCAAACGAGATTTATAAAGGATCGATATCAATGAGTTGACCATCGATATGGTAACTCCGAACGAGATTAATAAAGGTTCAATGGCGACAGATGCACGAGAGAATAAAATCGTCAACCATATACAAATCATATATACAAGATTTCAAAGACAACCCGAATATCGAACAGACCCAATTATACATGGACTTTGAATGACCATTCAATAAGACTCAAGATGGACGTCACGATATTCTCGATCCGGACATGTGTCCGTGTACAAGCCAACCACGGGTATTGATCAATACACGTCTGGTCTCGTACCTAATCAGCCTCACGACGTACGTCTCGTGTGCACGGTTCAATATGAGGTCGAAACCAACATATGCTACACGTGCTCGTCCCAAAAATCCTACACATGAACGATCAGAACATATCTGACTCCAGATATGCCATGATACAACATGACAACCAATCTCGAAGAAACGCATATCCAACAAGGATCAGAATATTTTCCAAGAGGGCAACAATAACTCGATCATGAAAGACCGAGACGACCACAATGTCGTATTCCATCAGTTAACAGTTCACGGCATGCTCAAAAATGCATATAATAATAGCACATAAACTCCCAAGGCAGCAGCCAAGGGTCACGGAAGCATCTACTCAGGAATACTCCGGACAATATCACATAAACTCCCAAGGCAGCAGCCGAGGGTCACGGAAGCATCTACTCAGGAATACTCCGAACATAGGTGCCATTTAGGTCTTATTCCCTAACACATTTCCATTCGGGTACCATACAGGTTTTATCCCCAACACATCGGCCCCACATATTACGGCTCAAGGAAAGAGCACGTCACAAAATGTAACAAACAATGGTGCATATTCACCGCATGAAATATCAACACACACATGCAATAATGCAACATGATGATTATCATAATCTAACAATATTAATTTACCTCAAGCTGGAGACGCCAACCTTTCCATGACCAACCGCCCTGAACGAATACACGGTTTATCTGAAAAATCCAAAATGCAATATAGTCCGTTACTAATACCAAATCACCATTCCGAGTTCAACATCGGCAGGATAACTAGCCTTGATATCTAACTTCTCATATAATAGACCAATTATAATTCACGTTCCCATTTCCACTAGACATCCTTAAAATCATATACATTATGATTTATCTCGGTCCAATCATAATATACGTACAATAATTCCGACAACTCATATTCCACGATACCATTGCGATATGAATCATAGATGAATGAAAACGAAATCATTTATTAACATTATGAACTGAGCAAGCATAACTTGCCTTGATACCGATACGATGAAGTTGTGACCAATCTCGTTATCTCCATCTACAAGCTCCACAGCCCCGACTCACCGCATCACAACGGTTAATATCAACGATCACCTAACGCAACCTAATACAATAATCAATCAACGATACGTTCGATCATAATCAACAACCGGTATAATCAACCAATCAAACTCAACGGTATCTCGATCATACAAAATCAAACCATATCAACTCTTATCAATACGAATACAAGCCAAATTTCGATAATCAATAGTTCTATCAATGTCTACAACATTCTTGGTTCCGACTTCAATCTTAAATTCGGATTAACACGGCTCATTCTTGCAAATTCATAGGAATACAATTAACCGTAATCCTTACCATTTACGGACATGTATCATTCAAGAATTCTTCAAGAACATGAATTAGTCCATAATCATGTTTGAAGCCAACAAAACGATGTAATTCTATGTGTTCTAACATCTAACCATCATCTAATCCATAATCCGAGGCATGTATCATTTTGTTCTTTAATATATGATTCGTATAATCTCAAAATCATAACATCAATACCATAATCATCACTATACGGAGAAGAACATAAAGACTAACATCAAAATCCAAATTCAAGGAGTAGAGTTCATCAACATACCTTTTGAAGAAGAACCACAAGGATCAAACACTTCAAGAATCAACAATAGTTCCATAACCAAGCTCTAATTCCATGATTCCAAGCTCACAATTATGTTAGAAGTGTTTAGAACACTCTTAGAAGTGAAGAGCGACGAGTTTTGGAGAGAAGTACCTCAAAGGATCGTGAGAGAAATGAAAGACAACACTTCAATATATAAACTGCACTCCCATTATGTACGTAAGTGTCCTTGCTTAACGTACGTAACAACTTTAACGTACGTGATCTAAAATCCATTGCGTATGTAACAAACTCACTGTCTCATTCCGTGAAGTCCATTACGTACGTAACCCATACCATATAGCGTACGTAATATACCAGTTGACTTGCTACAGTACAATGGTCGTGTTACGTACGTAACACGTCCTGTATAACGTATGTAACACGTATGTTTACTCACCTGTCAACATCCTCCGCCGAAAGTTGCCGACACCGGGTCCCGCCTGCCGACCACGGCTCGATCCTGTCTGAATCCCTTCTTAACGTACGTAATGTACATTCCTTAACGTACGTTAATCCTGCTTACTTACGTACGTAAAACTCCTTACATAGCGTACGTAATGGCTTTCATACTTAGCCATTTCTGCCCCTATCTGTCGTCTCAATAAACCGAACACATACACGCGACATACCGAATACATATACTCATTCTGATAACATTTCCATACGATAAATCTGATGCACGATATCCTCAATTACAACTGTCGACCAATTACGGAAATCATACAAATACTCATATGGTATATCTGACATCGAAAAACACACGAAGCATGTAATATCCTAGAATTATAATTAATCTCAACAGATATATTGGTACGACTATCACAGTTCCCAAAATTATTTATCGACACTGTGTCGGGCCCACTCTGTACAGTACAATTCGGATAAAATAATGCGAAAAATTCATAGTGAAATTCTAGGATATTACACCTTAACTTGAGCTGAGTAGGTCGTACGGACACTTATTTGAAGACTTGCGCATACTAGCCCTCAACATCAGTGGAGTAGGCCATATGGATCCCTATTTGAAGACTTGGGCGTACTTCCCCTCAACCGGAGCTGAGAAGGTCGTACCGATCCCTATTTGAAGATTTGGGCATACTTGCCCCCATCTAAATCCGAGCAGACTGTATGAATACATATTTGAAGACTTGGGCGTACTTGCCCACAATGCATCCCTATTTCAACACTGGGTGTACTTGCCCTCAGCTCGAGCTGAGTAGGCCGTACATATCACTATTTGAAGACTTGGGCTTACTTATCCTCAGCCCGAGTTAAGTAGACTATATGGATCCCTATTTAAATAATTGGTCATACTTTCCCTAGGATCAAGATGAGTAGGCCTTACGGATCTCTGTTTGAAGACTTGGGGCGTATTTTCCCTCAACTAGATCCGAGCAGGCCATACGAATTCCTATTTGAATACATGGGCGTGGTTACCTTCAGCTCGAGCTGAGCAGGCTTGGGCATAGTTACCATCAGCTCGAGCTGAGTAGGTTGTATGAATCATTATTTGAAGACCTGGGTGTATGGAGCACTATTTGAATACTTGGGCATATTTGCCCTCAGCTCGAGTTGAGTAGGCCGTACAAACCCTTTATAAAGACTCGGGTATACTTACCCTCAGCTCGAGTTGAGCAGGCCGTACGGATCTTTATTTGACGATTTTCTCGTAGTTGACTGCAACTCGAGCGAGTATGCCATATGGATCTCGATTTGAAGATTTAGGTGTACTTGCGCTTAGCTTGAGCTGAGTAGGTCGTACAGATCCCTATTTAAAGAATTGGGTGTGTACTTTCCCTTAACTCGAGATAATTAGGTCATGGAGATCTCTATTTGAAGATTTTGCGTACTTGCCTTCAGCTCGAGTTGAGTAGGTCGTACGGGTCCCTATATGAAGACTTGCGCATACTTACCCTTAGCTCGAGCTGAGTCAGTCTTGTGGATTCTTACTCGAAGACTAGGGTGTACTTTCCCTCAACTCGATCTGAGCACGCCACAGGGATTCATATTTGAAGACTTGGCATAATTACCCTGCGTTTGAGCTGAGCTGGCCGTACGGATCCCTATTTGAATACTTGGGCGTACTCGCCCTTAACTCGAGATGAGTACGCCATATGGATTACTCTATGAATACTTGGGTGTACATATTACTATTTACAAACTTAGGTGTACTTGGCAGGTCGTAGAGATCCATATTTGACGACTTGGACGTACTTCCCCTCAACTCGAGATAAGTAGAACATATAGATCACTATTTGCAGTCTTAGTCATGCTTGCCCTCTGATAGAGGTGAGTATGCCACATAGATTCCTATCCGAATACTTGGGTGTATATATCACTATTTACAGACTTAGGTGTAGTTACCCTCAGCTCGAGCTGAGTAGGTCCTACGGATCCTTATTTTAAGACTTAGGCGTATTTGCCCTCAACTTGAGCTGAGTAGTTCATATGGATCCTTATTTGAATACTTGCACGTACTCGCCCTCAGATTCAGTTGAGTAAGCCATACGGATCCCTATTTGAAGTCGTGGACGTACTTCCCCTCAACTCGAGCTGAGAAGGTCGTACCAACCCCTATTTAAAGACTTGGGCGTACTTGCCTCAGCTCGAGTTGAGTAGGACATATGGAATCCTATTTGAAGGGTTGGGTATACTTGGTCTCAACTAGATCTGAGTAGGCTGTACAAATCTATATTTAAATATTATGACATACAGATCACTATTTGCAGTCTTGGTCATACTTGCCCTCGCATCGAGATGAGTAGGCCACACGGATTCATATCTGAATATATCACTATTTATAGACTTAGGTGTACTGGCCCTCAGCTCGAGCTGAGTAGGTCCTACGGATCCTTATTTGAAGACTTGGGCATATTCGCCCTCAATTTGATCTGAGTAGGTCGTATGGAACCTTATTTGAAGACTTGCGCGTACCCGCCCTCAAATTCAGTGGAGTAGGCCATATGGATCCCTATTTGAAGACTTGGGCGTAGTTCCCCTCAACCATAGCTAAGAAGGCCGTACCGATCCCTATTTCAAGATTTGGGCGTACTTGCCCCCATCTAAATCGGAGCAGGCTGAATGAATCCCTATTTGATAAATTGGGCGTACTTGCCCTCAATGGATCCCTATTTCAACACTTGGGTGTACTTGCCCTCAGCTTGAGCTGAGTAGGCCGTACATATCCCTATTTGAAGACTTGGGCTTACTTGTCCTCAGCTCGAGTTGAGTAGGCCATAAGGATCCTTATTTAAAGAATTGGGCATACTTTCACTAGTCTCAAGTTGAGTAGGCCGTATGGATCTCTATTTGAAGACTTGGAGTGTATTTGCCCTCAGATCGAGCTGAGCAGGCTGTATGGATCCCGATTTTAACAATTGGCCAGAGTTACCATCAGCTCGAGCTGAGTAGGCTGTATGAATCCTTATTTGAAGACCTGGGTGTATGAAGCACTATTTGAATACTTGCGCATACTTTCCCTCAGCTCGAGTTGAGTAGGACATACAAATACTTTATGAAGACCTGAGTATACTTACCCTCACCTCGATCTGAGCAGGCCGTACGGATCTTCGTTTGACGATTTGGTCGTACTTGACTGCTATAATATCCTGAATGTTAGAATAATAATTTATCATTGACCTTGTTCGAAAATTGGTAATGTGATTTTTTTTCAGTAATAAAAGTGATATTGAGTAAACGAGAGTAATGTGTTGGGTGGTATTTTCTAATATCGTCGAATAATTATTGGTAAGAATGTGGCCGTGGCCAACGTTATATATTGTCCGATAAATTATTAAATAAAAATTAGACAAATTATCCGGAGTAAATATGAGTTTGTGAATTTATTTGGACCTATCGTAGATAGGTTTCTGGTCTTGGACCATTTAAAATAATAAAGGAGCACCGAAAATGTAAATAGAAATAAAATTGGATATTTTCTAGAAATTGTCGTGGACAAGTATCAACGGTTTAAATGACAAGCCAATCGGAGTCCGGACGAAGAAGTTATGGTCGAATAAGTGGAGACTGCCAGATGCTGAGCGCCGACCAAAGACCGCGCGCGTGAAATGCGCGTCAATGCCGGGCGGGCCCAACAACGTGATGGCAGGTCATTGCACGGGAAGACTTTTACTCCACGCGGTTTTTGACTGACTAGCCAAAGTTTAATCCAAAAAGAGCGACCTTATCTTCATTATTGGCTTATCCCGTTTGTCCCATAGAGTATGTTCACCTCTTCAACAACTTATTTTTATATTCTAGTCCTGAGATTCGTAAGTCTTCCAAAATGCTCAAACACCCAGTGAGTCTGAGCAGCCTAATACAAGAGACATCCGGTAGTTGTTTGATGAAATTCCCCAGAGAGTCTGTTAATTCCAGACTGGGTTACCATATTTGAACTCGATTGTCTCACAATTTGTAAGTTATTTTACAAATACATCTCGAGAAATTTGTAAACAAGATACATTAAAGTGTAAATGTTGTTTTCATCGTAAGTGTTATGTCAGAATATTTGGATAATACGAGCTGTTTTATGGCAAGTCAGACCAGCTTTTACAGGAAACTGACTGGAACCTGTTCGTTGAATTTCTCCAGTGAGTCTCAGAATTCCAGACTAGGTTTCCTTATTTGAACTCTATTATCTCACAACTTGTAAGTTATTTTGAGAACCCTTCTCGACTATTTTGTAGATAAAATACATCTTAGTATAACTGGAGCCTGTACAGTTGGTATTGAGTCAGTATACCTGAACAAAATAAGCTATTTTACACTAAGTCAACCCTGTTCGTATAAGTCATTTCCAGCAACATGTCTTTTGAAAGTTGATCGAGTTGTCTATCTTGAACACGTATATCTTTGCACCTGAAAGTCGTATTTTGATAAAGTTTCATGAAATTTATATCTGAGATACATTTGATCATAAATCAGTTTTTATTTTGATTTTTCTCAACTGTTTAGACTCCTGTATTTATCAATATATCACCGAGTCAGCTCTATATCTTTTGTATGTATCGAACGGGTTGAATACCTTGTAATTGTGTTTAGGGCGGAAAATTTAATAATGACGATTATTAATATTTTTCTATATGAGGATCATGAGTTTTCAAAACTGATGATTTTGAAATATTTTTCGTATTAAAATAATACGAAGTTTTCATTCGATCAAATTAATATAATAACGATTATACTATAAATACGGCCGAAAAATATTGAATATTATATTATATTTAAAATAATATGCTGGAGTTTTAGTAATGAAATTGTTAAAGTTCGGATCGTCATTTTTGAGAAAGGGGAAACTAAAGTTATTGAATTGGGATAGTCGTTGATCGTGGAAATCGAATGTCATAGTATATTGCTATTGATAGTGGAATATTAATACCTTGTTTAGGTGTGGAATCAAATCTCAGAGACTTCAATGGTTCTATTTTACAGACTCGACTACTTAAGGCAAGTCTATACTTGTTCAGTTCATAATAGTTAATGAATGATTTTGATTTCATTTCATTTATAATTCATATAGCAATGATATTATAAATGTAAATTATCGGGATGATAGTTTGTATATTGTGCTTTGGTTTGAATTAAATCATAATGTATATGATTTAAATGTGTTTGGTGAAGACGGAGATGTGAGTTATCTTTGGTCTGTGATATGGAATGTTGGATATCGAGGATAGTTTATCGTGTCGACATTGATGTCGAGATGGTGAATTGTTGATATTAATGGACTGTACCTCATTCAAGATTATTCGAATAACTGTGTATTCGTTCAGGGATGTTTGTTCGTGGAAAGGATATTGTCTTCGGCATTGAGGTAATTTAAGTATTGTTTAGTTATGGGGATAATTATTCTGGTGACTTGTTATATATGTTGTATGTTGATGTTTCATATGATGGGATTCATATTAATTGTTTCATTGAGGGATGTTGATCACATGACTGTTTGTATTGAAATCGGTGACCATGTTGATCATTTATTGGGGATGATGATCTCAGGATTGTTGTTTTGGATATTGATTGGTCATGTCGACTTTTCATTTTCAGTTTGTCATTTTTCACTTTGGTGAGCCTTTTGATCCTTATTGGATATGTGATTCTTTGAGTTTCGTTGTCATGTTGCATTGTGACATATCTGGAGTCATATCTGTGTGCCGATTGGTTATTGTGTAGGATTTTTAGCCGGGCACACGATGGTCATGCGTGGATGTTTCCGCATTAGACCGTGCATACGAGATGTTACTTCGTGAGGCTAATTAGGTACATGTCCCACATATCCTGGATTCCGTATACGGGGTGGACATGTGCACGGACACATTTCCGGATCGGGCGTACCGTGACGTCCATCTTTGAGCCATATGGATTGGTCGTTCATCCTCCATTTATGGTTGGGTATGTTCGATGGTTTGCGACATGTTGTTCATATGCCCGGGGGGCATGTTCGACAGTCGGGGTTATTTCTTTGAGATCCATTATTGTTGATCGTTTGGAGTTTAACTTATTGATGGTATTCTCGGTCGTTGTTGATCTTTACCTTGTTGATGGTACTCTCGGTCGTTGTTGATCCTTTGTTGATCGTGTTGGAGTTTATCATGTTGGTGGTATTCTCGATTATTGTGGATCTTTCGTTGGTAGCATTGGAGTTTATCATGTCGATGATATTCTCGATTGATTCATTGGTTGATCATTGTTATTGATCATGTGAGCGTTCGGATTGTACGTCGATGTTTCGAGACTTGTTGTCAATTGTTTTGTGTGTTATTGGTTTTTATCCAGATTGAGATTTGACGGTGCAATCTGATGGACAGGATTTGGCACAGATGGTTGTAGTTAAGTTCATTTCATCATTCGAGAATGTGAAATGTGGATTATGGTAAGGATTGATTTGGTATGGATTGTGATGGGTTGGTGAAGTTATGACGGTAAGATTACGTTTGTAGTATTCTTTCTATGATATTACATCGGTATGTAATTATTTATGATGGTGTGATAATTATCATTGTTGAGTATTGTGGTTGACCCCGACGTGGGCTTTATTTTTAGGTACTCGGAGATCGAGCTAGTAGCGGTCGTGGAGGGATGAACTTCCCGGGTGATACTGGGAACCGAGTATTTGACTAGTTGTTTCATTCTGTTTCAAATGTATATTTTGAACTGTGTTTATATCTGCTGCGTGTGTATTTTAAAATGGCTTTCTGGTATTTTTACCAATTCGTGTATAACTTTCAAAATGGCCTTTTTGGGTATATCGTAAACTTGGGTTATTTCGTTAAACACTTTTTCGCTATACTATTTTATCTGTACGTATAAGTGGTGGCTTAACGTACATTTTGAAACTGTTGATTTTGGCATTTTTGGCCTTTTATTTTCAAATGTAATTTAATGACGGTATTTAGAAAATAGATTTTTGGAGACTATTTGAGTATTTGCAAGATATTACCGTCTTGGCCTCTTTGGCGTGTTCGAAACGATTGTGAAAATGATTTTTAACCTTGTGGGTTTCGGCGCGGGGCCCACAGCGCTGTAATATCCGGATTGTTTTTGGGGTGTTACAACTGCATCTCGAGCGAGTAGGCCATACGGATCTCGATTTGAATACTTAGGTATACTTGCGCTTAGCTTGAGCTGAGTATGCCGTACAGATCCCTATTTGAAGACTTAGGTGTCTCAACTCGAGATAAGTAGGTCGTGCAGATCTCGATTTAAAGATTTGGGCATACTTGCTTTCAGCTCGAGTTGAGTAGGCCGTACGGGTCCCTATATGAAGACTTGCGCATACTTACCCTTAGATCGAGTTGAGTAGGTCATGTGGATTCTTATTTGAAGGCTTGGGCGTAGTTTCTCTCAACTCGATCTGAGCAGGCCACTGGGATTCATATTTGAAGACTTCGCATAATTACCCTCAGTTTGAGCTGAGCAGGCCGTACGGATCCCTATTTGAATACTTGGGCGTACTTTCCCTCAACACGAGCTGAGTAGGCCATACGGATTACTATTTGAATACTTGGGTCTACATATCACTATTTACAAACTTTGGTGTACTTGCCATCAGCTCGAGCTAAGCAGGTCGTAGAGATCCATATTTGAAGACCTGGACGTACTTCCCCTCAACTCGAGATAAGTAGGAGATACAAATCACTATTTGCAGTCTTAGTCGCACTAGCCCTCAGACCGAGGTGAGTAGGCCACATGGATTCCTATCCGAATACCTGGGCGTATATATCAGTATTTACAGGCTTAGGTGTAGTTACCTTCAACTTGAACTGAGTAGGTCCTATGGATCCTTATTGGAGGACTTGGGTGTATTTGCCCTCAACTTGAGCTGAGTAGGTCGTATGGATCCTTATTTGAAGACTTACATGTACTCGCCCCCAACTTCAGTTGAGTATGCCATACGGATCCCATTTTGAAGACCTGAATGTACTTCCCCTCAACTCGAGCTGAGAAGGCCGTACCAATACCTATTTGAAGACTTGGGCATACTTGCCCTTAGTTCGAGTTGAGTAGGCCATATGGAATCATATTTGAAGAGTTACGTATACTTGACCTCAGCTGGATCTGAATAGGCTGTACAGATCCATATTTGAATATTATGACATACAATTGACTATTTGCAGTCTTTGTCATACTTGCCCTCAGATCGAGATGAGTAGGCCACACGGATTCCTATCTGAATACTTGGGTGTATATATCACTATTTACTGACTTAGGTGTACTTGCCCTCATCCCGAGCTAAGTAGGTCATACGGATCCTTATTTGAAGACTCGAGCGTACTTTCCCTCAACTTGAGCTGAGTAGGTTGTACAGAACTTTATTTGAAGACTTGCGCGTACTCGCTCTCAACTTCAGTGGAGTAGGCCATATGGATCCCTATTTGAAGACTTGGGCGTACTTCCCCTCAACCGGAGCTGAGAAGGCCGTACCGATCCAAATTTAAAGATTTGGGCGTACTTGCCCCCAACTAAATCTGAGCAAAATGTACGAATCCCTATTTGAAGACTTAGGCGTACTTGCCCTCAACGGATCCCTATTTCAACACTTGGGTGTACTTGCCCTCAGCTCGAGATGAGTAGGCCATATGGATACCTATTTGAAGACTTGGGCTTAATTGTCCTCACCTCAAGTTGAGTAGGCCATACGGATCCCTATTTAAAGAATTGGGCATACTTTCCCTAGGCTCAATCTGAGTAGGCCGTACAGATCTCTATTTATAGACTTGGGGTGTATTTGCCCTCAACTAGATTCGAGCAGGCCATACATATTCATATTTGAAGACATGAGTGTAGTTACCCTCAGATCGTTCTGAGCAGGCTGTATGGATCCATATTTTAGGACTTGGGCATAGTTAACATCAACCGAGCTGAGTAGGCTGTACGAATCCTTATTTGAAGACTTGGGTGTATGGAGCACTATTTGAAGACTTGGGCATACTTTCTCTCAGCTCGAGTTGAGTAGGCCGTACAAATCTTTTTCTGAAGACCAGAGCATACTTACCCTCAGCTTGAGCTGAGCAGGCCGTACGGATCTTTATTTGATGATTTGCTCGTACTTGACTGCAGCTCAAGCGAGTAGACCATACGGATCTCGATTTGGAGACTTAGGTGTTCTTGCGCTTAGCTTGAGTTGAGTAGGCCGTATAGATCCCTATTTGAAGACTTGGGTGTACTTTCCCTCAACTCAAGAAAGGTAGGTCATGCAGGTCTCTATTTAAAGATTTGGGTGTATTTACCTTCAGCTCAGGTTGAGTAGGCCGTACGGGTCCCTATATGAAGACTTGTGATACTTACCCTTAGCTCGAGCTGAGTAGGTCCTATGGATTCTTATTTTAAGACTTGGGCGTACTTTCACTCAAATTGATCTGAGCAGGCCGTAGGGATCCATATTCGAAGACCAGGCATAATTACCCTCAGTTTGAGCTGAGCAGGCCATATGGATACCTATTTGAATACCTGGGCATACTCGCCCTCAACTTGAGATGAGTAGGCCATATGGATTACTATCTGAATACTTGGGTGTACGTATCACTAATTACAAACTTAGGTGTACTTGCCATCAGCTCGAGATGAGCAGGTCGTAGAGATCCATATTTAAAGATTAGGACATACATACCACTATTTTCAGTCTTGGTCATACTTGCCCTTAGATTGAGTTGAGTAGTCCACACGGATTCATATCTGAATACTTGGGTGTATATACCACTATTTACAGACTTAGGTGTATTTACCCTCGGCTCGGGCTGAGTAGGTCCAATGGATCCTTGTTTGAAGACTTCGTCGTATTTGCCCTCAATTTGAGCTGAGTAGGTCGTGTGGACCCTTATTTGAATACTTGAACGTACTCGCCCTCAGCTTCAGTTGAGTAGGCCATACGGATCCCTATTTGAAGACATGGGCGTACTTCCCCTAAACTCGAGCTGAGAAGGCCGTACCAATCCCTGTTTGAAGATTTGGGCGTACTCGCCCCCAACTAAATCCGAGCATTCTGTATGAATCCCTATTTGAAGACTTGGGCGTACTTGCCCTCAACAGACCCCTATTTCAACACATGGGTGCACTTGCCCTCAGCTCGAGCTGAGTAGGCCGTACGCATCCCTATTTGAAGACTTGGGCGTACTTGACCTCAGCTCGAGTTGAGTGGCCACACAGATACCTATTTAAAGAATTGAGCGCACTTGCCATAAGCTCAAGCTGAGTATGCCGTACGGATATCTATTTGAATACTTGGGGCATATTTACCCTCAACTAGATCTGAGCAGGCATACGAATTCCTATTTGAAGACAAGGGCGTAGTTACACTCATATCGAGCTCAGCAGGCTGTATGGATCCTTATTTCATGACTTGGGCGTAGTTACCATCATCTCGATCTGAGTAGGCTATACAAATCCTTATTTAAAGACTTGTGTGTATGGAGCAATATTTGAATACTTAGGCATACTTGCCCTCAGCTCGAGTTGAGTAGGCCGTAGAAATCCCTTTCTGAAGACCTGTGCATAATTACCCTCAGTTCGAGATGAGCAGGCCGTACAATACTTATTTGATGATTTGGTCGTACTTGACTGCAGCTCGAGTGAGTAGGTCATACGGATTCTTTTGAAGACTTGGGCGTACTTTCCGTCAACTCGATATGAGCAGGCCGTACGGATCCCTATTTGAATACTTGGGCGTACTTGCCCTCAACTCGAGATGAGTAGGCCATATGAATTACTATCTGAATACTTGGGTGTACATATCACTAATTACAGACTTAGGTGTACATCCATCAGCTCGAGCTGAGCAGGTCAGAGATATCCATATTTGAAGATTAGGACATACGGATCAATATTTGCAGTCTTGGTCGTACTTGCCCTTAGATCGATATGAGTAGGCCACACGGACTCTTATCTGAATACTTGGGTGTACATATCACTATTTACATACTTAGGTGTAATTGCCCTCAACTCGAGCTCAGTAGGTCATACAGATCCTTATTTGAAGACTTGGGCGTATTAGCCCTCAAATTGAACTAAGTAGGTCGTATGGATCCTTATTTAAAGACTTGCATGTACTCGCCCTCAGCTTCAGTTGAGTAGGCCATACGGATTCCTATTTGAAGACCTGGGCTTACTTCCCCTCAACCCGAGCTGAGAAGGCCGTACCAATCCCTATTTGAAGACTTGGGCGTACTTGCCCCTGTCTAAATTCGAGAATACTGAACGAATCCGTATTTGAAGACTTGGGCGTACTTGCCCTCAAGGGTTCCCTGTTTCAACACTTGGGTGTACTTGCCCTCAGCTCGAGTTGGGTAGGTTGTACATTTCGCTATTTGAAGACTTGTGCGTACTTGCCCTCAACTCGAGTTACGTAGGTCATACGGATCCTTATTTAAAGAATTGGGCGTACTTGCCCTTGACTCAAGCTGAGTAGGCCGTACGGATATCTATTTGAAGACTTGGGCGTATTTACCCTCAAATAGATCCGAGCAGGCATACGAATTCCTATTTGAATACATGGGCGTAGTTACCCTCAGCTCGATCTGAGCAGGCTGTATGGATCCCTATTTTAGGACTTAAGCATAGTTACCATCATCTCGAGCTGAGTAGACTGTACGAATCCTTATTTAAAGACTTGGGGTGTATGGAGCACTATTTGAATACTTGGGCATACTTGCCCTCAACCCTAGTTGAGTAGGCCATATAAATCCCTTTCTGAAGACCTGAGCATACTTAGCCTCAGCTCGAGCTGAGCAGGCCGTAGGGATCCATATTTGAAGACCTGGCATATTTACCCTCAGTTTGAGCTGAGCAGGCCGTACGGATCCCTATTTGAATACTTGGGCGTACATGCCCTCAACTCGAGATGAGTAGGCCATATGAATTACTATCTGAATACTTGGGTGTACATATCACTAATTACAGACTTAGATGTACTTGACATCAGCTCGAGCTGAGCAGGTCATAGAGATCCATATTTGAAGATTAGGACATATAGATCACTATTTGCAGTCTTGGTCGTACTTACCCTCAGATCGAGATGAGTTGGCCACACGGATTCCTATCTGAATAGTTGGGTGTATATATCACTATTGACATACTTATGTGTACTTTCCCCTAGCTCAAGCTTAGTAGGTCCTACCGATCCTTATTTGAAGACTTGGACATATTTGCCCTCAATTTGAACTAGGTAGGTCGAATGGATCCTTATTTGAAGACTTGCACGTACTCACCCTCAGCTTCAATTGAGTAGGCTATACGGATCCCTATTTGAAGACCTGGGCTTACTTCCCCTCAACTCGAGCTGAGAAGGCTGTACCAGTCCCTATTTGAAGACTTGGGCGTACTTGCCCCCGACTAAATCCGAGAATACTATACGAATCCCTACTTGAAGACTTGGGCGTACTTTCCCTCAACGGATCCCTGTTTCAACACTTGGGTGTACTTGCCCTCAGCTCGAGCTGGGTAACTAGTACAGATCCCTATTTGAAGACTTGGGCGTACTTGCCCTCAACTCGAGTTGAGTAGGCCATACTGGGCATACTTACCCTCGACTGAAGCTGAGTAGGCTGTACGGATATCTATTTGAACACTTGGGGCGTATTTACCCTCAACTAGATCCGAGTAGGCATACTAATTCCTATTTGAATACATAGGCGTAGTTACCCTCAGCTCGAGTTGAGCAGGCTGTATGGAACCCTATTTTAGGACTTGAGCATTGTTACCATCAGCTCGAGCTGAGTAGGTTGTATGAATCCTTATTTAAAGACTTGGGTGTGTGGAGCACTATTTGAATACTTGGGCATACTTGCCCTCATCTCGAGTTGAGTAAGCCGTACAAATCCCTTTCTGAAGACCTGAGCATACTTACCCTCAGCTCGAGCTTAGCAGGCCGTACGGATGTTTATTTGATGATTTGGTCGTACTTGACTGCATCTCGAGCGAATAGGTCCTGCGGATTCATATTTGAATACTTAGGCGTACTTTAACTCAACTCGATATGAGCAGGCCGTAGGGATCCATATTTGAAGACCTGGCATATTTACCCTCAATTTGAGCTAAGCAGGCCGTATGGATCCCTATTTGAATACTTAGGCGTACTTGCCCTCAACTCGAGATGAGTAGGCCATATGAATTGCTATATGAATACTTGGGTGTACATATCACTAATTACAAACTTAGGTGTACTGGACATCAACTCGAGTTGAGCAGGTCATAGAGATCCATATTCGAAGATTAGGACATACAGATCACTATCTGCAGTCTTGGTCATACTTGCCCTCAGATCGAGATGAGTTGGCCACACAGATTCCTATCTGAATACTTGGGTGTATATATCACTATTTACATACTTAGGTGTACTTGCCCTCAGCTCGAGCTCAGTAGTACCTACAGATCCTTATTTGAAGACTTGGGCGTATTTGCCCTCAATTTGAACTGAGTAGGTCGTATGGATCCTTATTTGAATACTTGCACGTACTCACCCTCAGCTTCAGTTGAGTAGGCCATACGGATCCCTATTTGAAGACATGGGCTTACTTCCCCTCAACTCGAGCTGAGAAGGCTGTACCAATCCCTATTTGAAGACTTGGGAGTACTTGCCCCCAACTAAATCCGATAATACTGTACGAATCCCTATTTGAAGACTTGGGCGTACTTTCCCTCAACGGATCCCTGTTTCAACACTTGGGTGTACTTGCCCTCAGCTCGAGCTAGGTAGGTAGTATAGATCCCTATTTGAAGACTTGGGCGTACTTGCCCTCAACTTGAGTTGAGTAGGCTATACTGGGCATACTTGCCCTCGACTCAAGCTAAGTAGGCTGTACGGATATCTATTTGAAGACTTGGGGCGTATTTACCCTCAACTAGATCCGAGTAGGCATACAAATTCCTATTTGAATACATGGGCGTAGTTACCCTCAGCTCGAGCTGAGCAGGCTGTATGGAACCCTATTTTAGGACTTGAGCATAGTTACCATCAGCTCAAGCTAAGTAGGTTGTATGACTCCTTATTTAAAGACTTGGGTGTATGGAGCACTATTGGAATACTTGGGCATACTTGCCCTGAGCTCGAGTTGAGTAGGACGTACAAATCCCTTTCTGAAGACCTGATCATACTTACCCTCAGCTCGAGCTGAGCAGGCCATATGGATGTTTATTTGATGATTTGGTCGTACTTGACTGCAACTCGAGCGAGTAGGTCCTGCGGATTCTTATTTGAATACTTGGACGTACTTTACCTCAACTCGATATGAGCAGGCCGTAGGGATCTATATTTGAAGACCTGGCATATTTACCCTCAATTTGAGCTGAGCAGGCCGTACGGATCCCTATTTGAATACTTAGGCGTACTTGCCCTCAACACGAGATGAGTAGGCCATATGAATTGCTATCTGAATACTTGGGTGTACATATCACTAATTACAGACTTAGGTGTACTGGACATCAGCTCGAGATGATCAGGTCATAGAGATCCATATTTTAAGATTAGGACATACAGATCACTATTTCCAGTCTTGGTCATACTTGCCCTCAGATCGAGATGAGTTGGCCACACAGATTCCAATCTGAATACTTGGGTGTATATATCACTATTTACATACTTAGGTGTACCTGCCCTCAGCTCGAGCTCAGTAGGTCCTACAGATCCTTATTTGAAGACTTGGGCGTATTTGCCCTCAATTTGAACTGAGTAGGTCATATGGATCCTTAATTGAAGACTTGCAGGTACTCACCCTCAGCTTCAGTTGAGTAGGCCATATGGATCCCTATTTGAGGGCCTGAGCTTACTTCCCATCAACTCGATATGAGAAGGCCGTACCAATCCATATTTGAAGACTTGGGCGTACTTGCCCCCGACTAAATCTGAGAATACTGTACGAATCCCTATTTGAAGACTTGGGCATACTTTCCCTCAACGAATCCCTATTTCAACACATGGGTATACTTGCCCTGAGCTCGAACTGGGTAGGCCATACAGATCCCTATTTGAAGACTTGGGTGTACTTGCCCTCAACTCGAGTTGAGTAGGCCATACGGATCCCTATTTAAAGAATTGGGCGTACTTGCCCCCGACTCAAGCTGAGTAGGACGTACGGATATCTATTTGAAGACTTGGTGCGTATTTATCTGAGCAGGCATACAAATTCCTATTTGAATACATGGGCGTAGTTACCCTCAGCTCAAGCTGAGCAGGCTGCGTGGATCCCTATTTTAGGACTTGAGTGTAATTACCATCAGCTCGAGCTGAGTAGACTGTACGAATCCTTAATTAAAGACTTGGGTGTATAGCTCACTATTTGAATACTTGGTCATACTTTCCCTCAGCTCGAGTTGAGTAGGCCGTACAAATCCCTTTCTGAAGACCTGAGCATACTTACCCACAACTTGATCTGAGCAGGGCATACGGATATTTATTTGACGATTTGGTCGTACTTGACTGCAGCTCGAGCGAGTAGGTCCTACGGATTCTTTTGAATACTTGGGCATACTTTTCCTCAACTCGATATGAGCAGGCCGTAGGGATCCATGTTTGAGGACCTGGCGTAATTACCCTCAGTTTGAGCTGAGCAGGCCGTACGGATCCCTATTTGAATACTTGGGCATACTTGCCCTAAACTCGAGATGAGTAGGCCATATGGATTACAATATGAATACTTGAGTGTACATATCACTAATTACAGACTTATGTGTACTTGCCATCAGCTCAAGATGAGCAGGGCGTACAGATCCATATTTGAAGATTAGGACATACATATCACTCTTTGCAGTCTTTGTCGTACTTGCCCTCAGATAGAGATGAGTAGGCCACACGGATTCCTATCAGAATAATTGGGTGTATATATCACTATTTACATACTTAGGTTTACTTGCCCTCAGCTCGAGCTCAGTAGGTCCTACTGATACTTATTAGAAGACATGGGCGTATTTGCCCTTAATTTGAACTGAGTAGGTTGTATGGATCCTTATTTGAAGACTTGCACGTACTCACCCTCAGCTTCAGTTGAATAGGCCATACAGATCCCTATTTGATGACCTGGGCTTACTTCCCCTCAACTCGAGCTGGGAAGGCCGTACCAATCCCTATTTAAAGACTTGGGCGTACTTGCCCCCGACTAAATCCGAGAATACTCAAAGAATCCCTATTTGAAGACTTGGGCATACTTGCCCTAAATGGTCTCCTATTTCAACACTTGGGTGTACTTGCCCTCAGCTCGAGCTGGGTAGGCCATACAGATCCCTATTTGAAGACATAGGCGTACTTGCCGTCAACTCGAGTTGAATAGGCCATACGGATCTCTATTTAAAGAATTAGGCGTACTTGCCCGCGACTCAAGCTGAGTTGGCCATACGGATATCTATTTGAAGACTTGGGGCGTATTTACCCTCAACTATATCCGAGCAGGCATACGAATTCCTATTTGAATACATGGGCATAGTTACCCACAGCTCAAGCTGAGCAGGATGTATGGATCCATATTTTAGGACTTGAGCGTAGTTACCATCAGCTCGAGCTGAGTAGGCTGTACGAATCCTTATTTAAAGACTTGGGTGTATAGAGAATTATTTGAATACTTGGACATACTTGCCCTCAGCTCGAGTTGAGTAGGCCGTACAAATCCCCTTCTGAAGACCTGAGCATACTTACCCTCAACTCGATCTGAGTAGAGCGTACGGATATTTATTTGATGATTTGGTCGTACTTGACTGCAGCTCGAGCGAGTAGGCTATATTGATCTCGATTCGATGACTTAGGTGTAATTGCGCTGAGTTTGAGCTGAGTAGGCCATAGAGATCCCTATTTGAAGACTTGGGTGTACTTTCCCTCAACTCGAGATAAGTAGGTCATGCAGATCTCTATTTGAAGATTTGGGCATGCTTGCCACCAGCTCGAGTTGAGTAGTCCTTATGGGACTCTATATGAAGAGTTGCGCATACTTACCCTTAGATCGAGTTGAGTAGGTCCTATGGATTCTTATTCCAACACATGGGCGTACCTTCCCTCAACTCGATCTGAGCAGGCCCTAGGGATCCATGTTTGAAGACTTGGCATAATTACCCTCAGTTTGAGCTGAGCAGGCCATATGGATCCGTATTTGAATACTTGGGCATACTTGCCCTCAATTCGAGCTGAGTAGGCCATATGGATTACTATATGAATACTTAGGTGCACATATCAGTATTTACAGACTTAGGTGTGCTTGCCAGCATCTCGAGCTGAGCAGGTCGTAGAGATCCATATTTGAATATTTGGGCATACAGTTCACTATTTTTGTAGACTTGGTCGTACTTGCCCTCAGCTCGAGATGAGTAGGCCATACGGATTACTATCTCAATCCGTGGGTGTACATATCACTATTTATAGACTTAGGTGTACTTACACTCAGCTCGAGCGGAGTAGGCCATATGGATCCTTATTTGAAGACTTGGGCATACTTTCTCTTAACTTGAGCTGAGTAGGCCCTATGGATCCCTATTTGAAGACTTTAGCTTATTTTCCTCAGCTAGAGTTGAGTAGGCCATATGGAATCCTATTTGAAGACTTGGGTGTACTTTCCCTCAACTCGATATGAGCAAGCCGTGGGGATCCATATTTGAAGACCTTGCATATTTACCCTCGGTTTGAGCTGAGCAGGCCGTACGGATCCCTATTTGAATACTTGGGCATACTTGCCCTCAACTCGAGATGAGCAGGCCATATGAATTAACTAATTACAGGCTTGGGTGTACCATCCATCAGCTCGAGCTGAGGAGGTCATAGAGATCCATATTTGAAAATTAGGACATACAGATCACTATTTGCAGTCTTGGTCATACTTGCTCTTATATCGAGATGAGTATGCCACACGGATTCCTATCTGAATACTTGGGCGTATATATCACTCTTTACAGACTAGGTGTACTTGGCCTCGGCTCGAGCTGAGTAGGTCATACGTATCCTTATTTGAAGACTTAGGCGTATTTTTCCTCAACTTGAGCTGAGTAGGTCGTACAGATCCTTATTTGAAGACTTGCACATACTCTCCCCCAGCCAGTTGAGTAGGCCATACGGATCCCTATTTGAAGAACTGGGCGTACTTCCCATCAACTCGAGCTAAGAAGGCCGTACCAATCCCTATTTGAATACTTGGGCGCACTTGCCCCTAAATAAATCCGAGCATACTGTACGAATCCCTATTTGATGACTTGGGCGTACTTGCCCTCAACGGACGCCTGTTTCAACACTTGGGTGTACTTTCCCTCAGCTCGAACTGAGTAGGACGTACATATCCCTATTTTAAGACTTGGGCGTACTTGCCCTCAGCTCGAGTTGAGTAAGCCATACAGATCCCTATTTAAAGAAGTAGGAGTAGTTGCGCTCGGCACAAGCTGAATAGGCTGTACAGATCTCTATTTAAAGACTTAGGGCGTATTTGCCATTAACTAGATCCGAGTAGGCCATATGAAATCCTATATAAAGACATGGGCATAGTTACCCTCAGCTCAAGCTGAGCTGGCTGTATGGATCCCAATTTTAGGACTTGGGTGTAGTTACCATCAGCTCGAGCTGAGTAGGCTGTACGAATTCTTATTTGAAGACTTGGGTGTATGGAGCACTATTTGAATACTTGGGGATACTTTCCCTCATCTCGAGTTGAGTAGGCCGTACAAATCCCTTTCTAAATACCTGAGCATACTTACCCTCAGCTCGAGCTGAGCAGGCCATATGGATCTTTATTTTACGATTTGGTCAGACATGACTGCAGCTCGAGCGAGTATTCCATACGGATGTCAATTTGAAGACTTAGGTGTACTTGCGCTTAGCTTGAGATGAGTAGGCCGTTCATATCCCTATTTGAAGACTTGGGTGTACTTTCCCTCAACTCGAGATAAGTAGGTCATGCAGATCTCTATTTAAAGAAGTAGGCGTACTTTCCCTCAGTGAGTAGGCCGTACGGATCTCTATTTGAAGACTTGGGGAGTATTTGCCATTAACTAGATCCGAGCAGGCCATACGAATTCCTATATGAAGACATCGGCATAGTTACCCACAGCTCGAGCTGAGCAGGCTGTATGGATCCCTATTTTAGAACTTGGGTGTAGTTACCATCAGCTCGAGATGAGTAGGATGTACGAATCCTTATTTGAAGTCTTGGGTGTATGGAGCATCATTTGAATACTTAGGCATACTTGCCCTCATATCGAGTTGAGTAGGCCGTACAAATCCCTTTCTGAATACCTGAGCATACTTAGCCTCATCTCAAACTTAGCAGGCCATACGGATCTTTATTTTACGATTTGGTCAACATGACTGCAGCTCGAGCGAGTATGCCATACGGATCTCAATTTGAAGACTTAGGTGTACTTGTGCTTAGCTTGAGCTGAGTAGGCCGTCACGATCCCTATTTGAAGACTTGGGTGTACTTTCCCTCAACTCGATATGAGCAGGCTGTACGGATCCATATTTGAAGACCTTGCATATTTACCCTCAGTTTAAGCTGAGCAGGCTGTACGGATCCCTATTTGAATACTTGGGTGTACTTGCCCTCAACTCGAGATGAGTAGGACATATGAATTACTATCTGAATACTTGGGTGTACATATCACTAATTACAGACTTAGGTGTACGATCCATCAACTCGAGGTGAGTAGGTCATAGAGATCCATATTTGAAGATTAGGACATACAGATCACTATTTGCAGTCTTGGTTATAGTTGCCCTTATATCGAGATGAGTATGCCACACGGATTCCTATCTGAATACTTGGGTGTATATATCACTCTTTATAGACTTAGGTGTACTTGACCTCATATCGAGCTGAGTAGGTCGTATGTATCCTTATTTGAAGACTTATGCGTATTTTTCCTCAACTTGAGCTGAGTAGGTCGTACGGATCCTTATTTGAAGACTTGCACATACTCGCCCCCAACATCGGTTGAGTAGGCCATACGGATCCCTATTTGTAGACCTGGGCGTACCTCCTATCAACTCGAGCTGAGAAGGCCGTATCAATCCCTATTTGAAGACTTAGGCGCACTTGCCCCTAACTAAATCCGAGAATACTGTACGAATCCTTATTTGAAGACTTGGACGTACTTGCCCTCAATGGACGCCTGTTTCAACACTTGGGTGTACTTGCCCTCAGCTCGAACTGAGTAGGACGTACATATCCTTATTTGAATACTTGGGTGTACTTGCCCTCAGATCGAGTTGAGTAGGCCATATAGATCCCGATTTAAAGAAGTAGGCGTACTTGCCCTCAGCTCAAGTTGAGTAGGCCGTACGGATCTCTATTTGAATACTTGGGGCATATTTGCCATTAAATATATCCGAGAAGGCCATACGAATTCCTATATGAATACATGGGCATAGTTACCCTCAGCTCGAGTTGAGCAGGCTGTATGGATCCCTATTTTAGGACTTGGGTGTAGTTACCATCATCTCGAGCTGAGTACGCTGTACGAATACTTATTTGAAGACTTGGGTGTATGGAGCACTATTTGAATACTTGGGGATACTTGCCCTCAGCTCGAGTTGAGTAGGCCGTACAAATCCTTTTATGAAGACCTGGGCATACTTACCCTCAGCTCGAGCTGAGCAGGCCGTACAGATCTTTATTTTACGATTTGGTCGTACATGACTGCAGCTCGAGCGAGTATGCCATACGGATCTCAATTTAAAAACTTATGTGTACTTGCGCTTAGATTGAGCTGAGTAGGCCATACAGATCCCTATTTGAAGACATGGGTGTATTTTCCCTCAATTCGAGATAAGTACGTCATACAGATCTCTATTTGAAGATTTGGGCGTACTTGCCTTCAGCTCCAATTGGGTAGGCCATACGGGTCCCTATTTGAAGACTTGCGCATACTTACCATTAGCTCGAGCTAAGTAGGTCCTATGGATTCTTTTTTGAAGACTTGGGGGTACCTGCCTTCAACTCGATCTGAATAGGCCGTAGGGATCCATATTTGAAGACTAGGCATAATTAAGCTAAGTTTGAGCTGAGCAGACCGTATGGATCCATATTTGAATATACTTGCCCTCAACTCGAGCTGAGTAAGCTATATAGATTACTATCTGAATAATTGGGTGTACATATCACTATTTACAGACTTAGGTGTACTTGCGATCAGCTTGAGCTGAGCAGGTCGTAGAGATCCATATTTGAAGATTTGGGCATACATATCACTATTTTTGCAGACTTGGTCGTACTTGCCCTCAGCTGGAGATGAGTAGGCCATACGGATTACTATCTAAATACTTGGGTGTACATATCACTATTTACAAACTTAGGTGTACTTGCACTCAACTCGATCCGAGTAGGCCATATGGATCCTTATTTGAAGACTTGGGCATACTTGCCCTTAACTTGAGCTGAGTAGGCCGTACGGATCCATGTTTGAAGACTTAGGCGTATTTTCCTCAGCTCAAGTTGAGTAGGCCATATGGAATCATATTTGAAAAGTTGAACATACTTGACCTAAGCTGGATCTGAGTAGGCTGTACAGATCCAAATTTAAATATTAGGACATACAGATCAGTATTTGCAGTCTTGGCCGTACTTGCCCTCAGATCGGGATGAGTAGGTCACACAGATTTCTATTTGAATACTATATATCACTATATACGTATTTGGGCATGCTTTCCATCAATGTGATCCAAGTAGGTTGTACGGATCCTTATTTGAAGACCTGCACGTACTCACCCTCAACTTTAGTTGAGTAGGCCATACGGATCCCTATTTGAAGACCTGGGCGTACTTTCGCTAAACTCGAGCTGAGAAGGCCGTACCAATCCCTATTTGAAGACTTGGGCGTACTTTCCCCTAACTAAATCTGAGCATACTGTACAAATCCCTATTTGAAGACTTGGGCGTACTTGCCCTCAATGGACCCCTATTTCAACACTTGGCCGTACTTGCCCTTAGCTAGAGTTGCGTAGGCCATATGGAATCCTATTTGAAGAGTTGGGCATACTTGACCTCAGCTGGATCTGAGTAGGCTGTACAGATCCATATTTAAATATTATGACATACATATCATTATTTGCAGTCTTGGTCATACTTGCCCTCAAATCGAGGTGAGTAGGCCACGCGGATTCCTATCTGAATACTTGGGTGTATATATCACTATTTGTAGACTTAGGTGTACTTGCGCTCAGCTCGAGCTGAGCAGGTCGTACGTATCCTTATTTGAAGACTTATGCGTATTTGCCCTCAACTTGAGATAAGTAGGTCGTACGGATCCTTATTTGAAGACTTGTACGTGCTCGCCCCCAGCTTCAATTGAGTAGGCCATATGGATCCCTATTTGATGACCTGGGCATACTTCCCCTCAACTCGAGCTGAGAAGGCCGTGCCAATCCCTATTTGAAGACATGGGCGTAGTTACCCTCAGCTTGAGCTGAGCAAGTTGTATGGATCCCTATTTTAGGACTTGGGTGTAGTTACCATCAACTTGAGCTGAGTAGGCTATACGAATCCTTATTTGAAGACTTGGGTATATGGAGCACTATTTGAATACTTGGGCATACATGCCCTCAGCTCGAGTTCAGTAGGCCGTACAAATCCCTTTCTGAAGACCTGAGCATACTTACCCTCAGCTCAAGCTGAGCAGGCCGTACGTATCTTTATTTGACGATTTGGTTGTACTTGACTGTAGCTCGAGTGAGTAGGCCATATGGATCTCGATTTGAAGACTTAGGTGTAGTTGCGCTTAGTTTAAGTTGAGTAGGCCGTACAGATCCCTATTTGAATACTTGGGTTTACTTCCCCTCAACTCGAGATAAGTAGGTCATGCAAATCTCTATTTGATGATTTGGGCGTACTTACCTTCAGCTCGAGTTGAGTAGGCCCCACGGGTCCCTATATGAAGACTTGTGCATACTTACCCTTATCTCGAGCTGAGAAGGTCCTGTGGATTCCTATTTGAAGATTTAGGCGTACTTGACCTCAACTCAATTTGAACAGGCCGTAGGGATCCATATTTGAAGACTTGGCATAATTACCCTCGGTTTGTGCTGAGCAGGCCGTACGGATCCCTATTTGAATACTTGGGCGTACTTGCCCTCACCTCGAGTTGAGTAGGCCATATGGATTACTATCTGAATACTTGGGTGTACATATCACTTTTCACAGAGTTAGGTGTACTTGCCCTTAGCTCGAGTTGAGCAGGTCGTAGAGATCCATATTTGAAGATTTGGGCATACATATCACTATTTTTTCAGACTTGGTCGTACTTGTCCTCAGCTCGAGATGAGTAGGCCATACGAATTACTATCTGAATACTTGGGTGTACATATCACTATTTACAAACTTAGGTGTACTTGCCCTCAGCTCGAGATGAGTAGGCCGTACGGATCCTTATTTGAACACATGGGTGTACTTACCCTCAACTCGAGCTGAGCAGGCTGTATGGATCCCTATTTTAAGACTTGGGCACAATTATCCACAGCTCGAGCTGAGTAGGTTGTATGAATCCTTATTTGAAGACTTGGGTGTACGAATCACTATTTGAATACTTGGGCATACATGCCCTCAGCTCGAGTAGAGTAGGCCGTACAAATCCCTTTTTGAAGACCTGGGCATACTTACCCTCAGCTCGAGCTGAGCAGCCAATAGGGATCTTTATTTGACGACTTGGTCGTACTTGCCTGCATCGCGAACTGAGTAGGCCATACGCATCTCAATTTAAAGACATAAGTGTGTACTTAGCTTGAGCTGAATACGCCGTACAGATCCTTATTTGAAGACATGGGTGTACTTTCCTTCAACCTGAGATAAGTAGGTCATGCAGATCTAGATTTGAAGACTTGGCATACTTGCCTTCATCTCGAGTTAAGTAGGCCGTACGTATCCCAATATGAAGACTTGGGCATACTTACCCTCAGCTCGAGCTGAGTAGGTTATATGGATTCTTATTTAAAGACTTGGGCGTACTTGACCTCAACTCTATATGAGCAGGCCATAGAGATCCATATTAGAAGACTTGGGCATACTTACCCTGAGTTTGAGATGAGCAGGCCATATGGATGCTTATTTGATTACTTTGGCGTACTTGCCCTCAACTGGAGCTGAGTAGGCCATATGGATGTTGGTATTCGCACACCAAAAAATGAAGGCGCATCGGAAGCAAAAAAAAACAAAGTGCAATACGAATCCCTCAAGAGGATCGATCAAGCTATGTATATACGTATATAAAACGAAACAAAGGAAGATTCGAAATCATACCCTCAAAGTCCGTTTATTAAATGGTGTTCTTCACAAATACGATTCCCCAAGCTTTAGATGATCTTCTTCACGAATCCGATTCGTCAAGCTTTTGAAATCCCGAGCACCGAAGCACCGTGCTTCTACTTTCCATGCACCGGAGGTCGACCGGAATAACAACCACCCTATTATCCTCCGAGGATACTACTAGAATATGATGATGAATCTATATGATTTGATGAATACACTCCAAGTATATTTATCAAATTATCTCTCTCAATTCTCTTTCCAAAAGATGAAGTAAAATAAAGAAGAAGATGAAGAAGACTTGGAAAAGTTTTTCTCTCTCCCCTGTTCTTGTTATTTCCGTGAGTTTCGTAGAAGATAGAATCAAGTGATTTGTTTTCCCTTTTGTCTTCCTTTTATTCTTCACGTTAAGACTAAGTCACCTATTCCATATCAAAAGAGATAATATATCTCTTAATGTCATTGGTCTTCCATCTATTAAGGTGGAGACAAAGACCAAGAGAAAAGGGGAGTAGGTGGGGCGGACATCTAGAAGAACCAGATGGGTTTTGTTCGTTTCGGACTCTCGAGAGTCCACTCAGATAAACTCCATTCCGATTCGATGTATTTATATTAATTAATTAATCCAATTAATTAATTATATCAAATACAATATAATTAATTTCTCTAATAAATATTTATATCGATAAATTAAATCAATCACCCAGTAATTTATTTAATTCATTAGGCCGAAATTAATTTATCCAATAAATTAGATATCCAATATCTAATATTATCAAATAGATATTAAGCTCGATTTATTCCGTCGTCTATCCTAATAAGCGACTCGGTAGGTCCGTCTGAGTTAGCAATGGGAGGAACCAAAGAGTGATAGCACCACCTAGCCAGTTCTGCGGCCTACACTGTAACCTAACTGAGAACGAATGATTGGGATCATTCAAAAACCTTTCTGTCGTGAATACCAGTATACGTATAAACCCTTCTTTCAAATGTCCCGATCAAGTTATAGGGTCACGGTCAGTCAAACCCTATCTGTACTTGATGATATGCATGAGTTAATGCAAATCGAGATCATTGAGCTCTCGTGTATCCAATCCAACTAGCTCCAATGCTTTGGCCAAAGACTTATAATCTCATTTGCCAATAATCGCATAGGACATATGTCTGTGCACTTACAGGAGAAAGAATCCTATCTTGGTATTCAGTAGGACTTGCTACTTGCCCGTCAAGACGCACGTCGAGGTTGACCCACACCTTCCGGTGTTCTGGGTCGAACTACTCTAATAAAAATCTTAACGTCACAAGCACATCCCTACTAAATCCTCAATTCGAATGTTCACGAATACCTATCACAACCTTACGATTCCATCATTGACTATGCCGGAGTGAAATCCGTGTGACGGATCGAGGGTGAGTCGGTTCGAGTATACTAATCTTATTAGCATACCTATAACGTGTGCTCCCACTAACCATTAGTGATCGACAGGCATTCTCCAAGTCAAACAACACGTCATACAAGTCTTCACATAAACTTAACGTCCAGCCAAGTTTCATCGACTTGCGAATGATTAAGTATTTGAGCCATAAACCTTTTTCCAATAAGGAGTGGAATGTTTTGCTCTCAAATACACAGACTAGTTTCTGTACATATATTTACAAGTAAGGAATACCAATGACTATTAGTAAATAAAGAAACATTCAATTTGCCATCTGATAATGTTTAACATAATAATAAGTACAGTGCCCTCACTCAACATTCGCTGAGTGGCATTCGAGGGCATACTCTTAAAAATCTCCGACTTGCACTCAATGCCACACACTATGGTATCCAATACCCATGTTTTCCAGATGACGCTCCAAGCTAATCTGAGTAAGTGGCTTGGTTAGTGGATCAGCGACGTTGTCGGCTGAGTATACTCTATGTAGCACAATATATCCTTTGCGAACAAATTCTCTCACGAGATGATACTTTCTCTCAATGTGTTTTGTACCATTGTGAGACCTCGGCTCCTAGGCCTGTGTTACTGCTCCATTGTTATCGTATAAAAATGAAAACAGGCAGCGCAGCTCATGGTGTCACTTGAATTTCACCAAGTAACTTCTTAATCCAAAACCCTTCCTTTGGAGGCCTCCGAGGACACTTGATACTCATCCTAATAGGTGGAATCAGTAGTCGTGCTAAGCTTGGCACTATGCCAAGACACTGCTCCTCCACTAAGAGTAAAATGTAGCCAGAAGTAGATACTGAGTCGTCTTTCTGTCCTTGGAAGTCTGAATCAGTAAATCCCGTCGTATTCAGTTCTCCACCACCATGCATAAGAACCAGATCTTTAGTCTTTCTAAAGTACTTGAGAACGTTCTTTACGGCGGTCCAATGTTACCTAACTAGGTTTGCCTGAAACCTACTTACCACGCTCCCAGCATGCGTAATGTCGGGTCTCGTACACAACAAGTCATATACAAGGCTACCCATGGCCGAAGCATATGGTATATTACTCATTTCCTTTCGTTGTTCCTCACTATGAGGACACATCTTCGAAGTGAGTTTTATTCCATGTCGCATCGGTAGGAACCCTCTTTTAGAATCATCTATCTTAAATCGCTTTAAGATCTTATCTATATAGAGGGCTTGGGAAAGACCCATCATTCTCTTCGCTCTATCCCAGTAGAGTTGAATACCAAGAATATAGGTTTCTTCTCCCATGTTTTTCATGGATAACCTACTCAAAATCCAAGCTTTCATAGAGAGTATTCCGTATCATTTCCTATTAGTAGAATGTCACTACATATAGTACTAAGAATGCGATCTTGCTCCCACTAACCCTCTTGTATACACAAGGTTCCTCTTCATTTTCATGAAGTCATACTCTTTGTTGCCTCATCAAAATGAAAGTCCCAACTATGTGAAGGCCCTTTCTGATCATTTCACGAAGTCTACATCCACCATTGATAGGTCATTAGTCGCGGGTCGGTCTCTTGGTTATCACATGGAACCTCGTGGAGACCCAGTTCCTACAAGTGCATAAAACCATACTTCTCAGGTATTTGCGACACCCTACGAGACCTACAATGTGGTTGTACTTGTGTTTCATAATGTTCAGTTCCAACTTCTTGCACAGGTGTCTCCTAAGGAGTTTCATTCTATTCTTACAAAGAAATACTTCTACCTGTTCCACCTTCCTGAATGAACTCATCTCCCAGAAAGTGTGCTTACAAAGCAACAATGATCTTTCAATATTCGGGCATGTAGAATAGATAACCCATCGTCCCAGATGGGAAACCAATGAAAAAGTCCCTTCACGGACCTTGCTTCCAATTTCTCCGCCTTAGTCTTCAAGAAATAGGCGGGACATACCCAAATCCTAATATGATTAAGACTTGGTTTCCTGCCCTCCCACATCTCATGTGGAGTTTTAGGAACGGACTTGGAAGGACATCTGTTCAAGATGAAAACAGCAGTCAGGAGTGCATAACCACTACCAAAATCGGGGGTTTAGCCGACGACTCTAAGTCGTCGGCTAAAGGTCAAAGTCGTCGGCTAAACCCCCCAGTCGTCGGCTGATATTCGTCGGCCAAGGTTTAGCCGACGACTTTTTTGGTAGTCGTCGGCTAAAGTTTGAGGTTTAGCCGACGACTTTACAAATGTCGTCGGCTAAAGTTTTTTCAAAAAAAAAAAAAGTAATATACTTTAGCCGACGACTTTGTTAAATGTCGTCGGCTAAAACATTTTTTTTTTAAAAAAAAAGTAATACACTTTAGCCGACGACATTTAACAAAGTCATCGGCTAAAACATTTTTTTAAAAAAAAAAATCAGATTTTGGGAATAATTTATAGTCAACACAATACACCAACTAATAAATTAGCGAAAAAATACGTAACAATTCAACACAAATACATAACACATATACAATACACCAATTAATATCACAACATACCAACAATACATCCAATTCAACACAATACACCAATTAATAACACAATACACCAACAATACATCAAACAAATACAATAAATTCATCAAACAAATGAAAACTAAATACACAAAAATCTAAAAACTAAATAAAACCTAACCTAATAAACTAAAAAAATAATAAAAACTACATGAAAAACAACATAATTACAGATAAAATTAATACACTAAAAATACACAAAAAAAAATGGGTTGCCTGTGCGGAGGTCGGGCGGCGGGCAGAGGGTCGAGCGGCGGTGTTCCGGCGGGTGGGTGACGGGTGGTCTGGTGTCGCCGGGCGGCTGACGGGTGGGTGGGGGAAGAAAAAAAGAAGAAAAGGAAGAAGAAAGAAGAGAAGAGGGTATATATATATATATATATATATATATATATATATATATATATATATATTTAGAGGTTTAGCCTGACCTAGAACAAGTCGACGGCTAAAGTATATTATTATTTTTTTCCGAAGGGGTTTAGCCGACGACCTATATCTAGTTCGTCGGCTAAAGTATATTATTTTTTTTTTTAAAATAGGTTTAGCCGACGACTTAGATCTAGGTCGTCGGCTAAACCATTACATTATTATTTTTTCGGAAGGAGTTTAGACGACCTAGATCTAGGTCGTCGTCTAAAGTATATTATTTTTTTATTAAAAAAGGGTTTAACCGACGACCTAGATCTAGGTCGTCGGCTAAACCATTACATTATTATTTTTTTTCGGAAGGAGTTTAGCCGACGACTTAGATCTAGGTCGTCGGCTAAAGTATATTATTTTTTTTTTAAAAAAAGGGTTTAGCCGACGACCTACAATGTGGTTGTACTTGTGTTTCATAATGTTCAGTTCCAACTTCTTGCACAGGTGTCTCCTAAGGAGTTTCATTCTATTCTTACAAAGAAATACTTCTACCTGTTTCACCTTCCTGAATGAACTCATCTCCTAGAAAGTGTGCTTACAAAGCAACAATGATCTTTCAATATTCGGGCATGTAGAATAGATAACCCATCGTCCCAGATGGGAAACCAATGAAAAAGTCCCTTCACGGACCTTGCTTCCAATTTCTCCGCCTTAGTCTTCAAGAAATAGGCGGGACATACCCAAATCCTAATATGATTAAGACTTGGTTTCGTGCCCTCCCACATCTCATGCGGAGTTTTAGGAACGGACTTGGAAGGACATCTGTTCAAGATGAAAACATCAGTCAGGAGTGCATAAACCCCACAGGTAAATCGATAAGTCGGTGTAGCTAAGCATGGAAACGAACCATGTCCAACAAGGTTCGGTTTCTTTTTTCCGACACACCATTTAATTGAGGAGTTCTTGTAGGTATAAGTTGTGACACTATTTTGTGCTCCTTTAGGAACTCGTCAAACTCTAAACTCATATACTCGCCACCCCGATCCGACTGAAGTGCTTTGATATGATTACCAGTTTGTTTTTTTTCGACTAAGGCCTTAAATTCCTGGAATTTATAAAAGGCCTCGTATTTATGTTTCATTAAGTATACATGACCATACCTTGTATGATCATCCGTGAATGTAATGAAATACTGATATCCGTTATGTGCTGCTTCCAAAGCACCACGCACATCGGTATGGACTAATCCAACTTTATTAGTGGCTCTTTCAAAGTCCTGTGAAAGGAGACTTATTCATTTGCCTTTAAGGCAAGATTCACAAGTTGGAAAGGGATCCGATCCCAATGGACCCATAAGTCCATCCTTCTCCATTTTATAAACCTTGGTCTGACCAACATGACCAAGTCTAAGATGCCATTTCAAAACTCGATTAGTATCATCCCTACCACGCTTCCTAGTCATAGTATTTACAACAACTTTGTTACTTCGGTTTAGATGATACAATCCATTTAACTGTAATATCCAATTGTACATTCATTAATTGTCATTCAGTATATTGTCACTCAGTAATTTTCAGTCATTATTAATCATTCATCCATCATATTCACTCATTGTATTCACTGTCGGAGTAATTCGTATCATGCATCAGTAATTTATTCGTCATTCAACCTCGTTAGAGAATCAGGCTGAGAATATCATCTTTGTCATCTTTGTAGTAGGCCGTGTGTGAGGAGTAGCGCACGCTCCATGTAATACCCGGTCGAAAGTCATGTCATTTCAAACCTTTCATATTCTTCGGATCGTGATTTATTGAGCGAACCCTTGTAATCATTGCTTGGAACCACCGTTTTGGGGTTTCCGTACTTCTATTTTCGTGTTATTATTGCCCAGACATTGAATCCTATTACTTTTATTCTCTTCCCGGGTCATTTTCCATCATTTTAAGACCCGAAGGGGGTGTGAGCCGCGGCACAAGGAGTGTGCGCCGCGGCACACACATTTCCTAAATTTGGCCGAGCGGGCTGTACCGGGTGCCGCGGCACACTCCGACAATGCCGCGGCACACTGCCGAGTCATTGCCGCGGCACACCTATGCTGAGCCGCGGCACACTGGTGTTGCATCCTCAGCCAAAACCCGCCTGTACCCGGTGCCGTGGCACACACAGTGAGCATGCACACTTAGAAACACAGGAGCAATTTTAGGCCTGTGCCGCGGCACACCTGGGCTGAGCCGCGGCACACAATGCGGTCAACTGCATAATTCGGCTTTTTAAGCGAGATTTCAGCCATTTTCCTCCATTTCCTTCTTCCATCGCGAGAGAGAGAGTTTGAGGGAGGAGTTCTTTTCATATCTATCACTTGTGTGTTGAAGATTTACCACCTTCACTCGGTTGGGAAGCCCGGATAGTCGATCTATCGTGTATTCCTTGGATCATAGCGCTTGAATATTCAAGAGGTAATTTCTTCGACATCTTGACTTCTCGATTTTGTGTGGGTTTTGATGTTTTGGATGATAAAATCATGGTGTATGATGTGATATATGCGTTATTATGGACATGATTGGGTATTCATCGGATTATTGAAAGATTATTCAAGAACACTTTGATTTTTGTGTTGGTTTTGGGGGGTTTTCGTAGAATCGTCCGTTTTGTCCGATTGAAGCTTGAGAACCTTGAGATTTTGATATATCTATACCGTATGAGTGTTTTCTTCCGATTTTACGGGTTGGATTGTGCCGTTTTCGGACTTGTGGGGAGTTTGGGCGATTTCCCAACCTTTATTTATCCACCCGTATATTTTCTTGAATCGTAGACGAGTTTCGGGAGTCTCTTCGTATAATTTGAGTATGGATAATTAATTGTCATATTCCTTGCAAATCGTTTAGGTGCCGGAAGCGCGTTCTCGGACCTACCGAACTCATACCTTTCATCCGTTCGATTTCTCGATGTCTCAATGGCAAGTATACATTTATGGTTGTACGTTCTCGACTTTGAAAGTAAGAGGAATTGATGGTATGATATGAATGAACCGTTTTTACGGCATTCATATATATATTGTTGGCATGTAATGAACGAACCGTTTTGACGGCATTCCTACATGTATCGGCGTATGAGGTGAACGAACCGTTTCTACGGCATTCACATACGTAACGGCGTATGAGGTGAACGAACCGTTTCTACGGCATTCACATACGTTTTATGAGATTTTAGTTATTCCAGAATACTAGTCTTGAATTGATGAATTGACGGTTACATTTACTTTATTGTCGATGAGTATTGTGTTTCATATTGATATACTTGCACTAGCTATTCGACGGCTAACCCCTTTATGGGGGAAATACGTTTCATGTATTTCAGGTTCCAGGAGAGCGGACGGGCAGGTATCGGGTCGGCATAAAGATGGTGGGCAAGCGTGATACTGTGTCTTTCTTCCAGTTATGTTTGTAGTTTCCCGTTCAGTGTTGTTGTACTGGATTGGCTATTGAATACTCGAGTATTGTTTTCCTTTTTCCTTGATGTTCCGGCCTGTGGTTGCCGAAGTATTGAATTGAGTTGTGATGTTTGTGAATACATTGGTTATATTTCGAATACCTTTGTATCGTTTTTCATTCCATTGTGTGTAGACCTTATCGGTCAAAATTCATGGTTCCGCGTACGTTTAGCCTTGTGGGTCCCACGGCGGGGCTTACGGCGCTGTAATATCCCCGAATAACTTGGGGGTGTTACAGAATATGGTATCAGAGCTTAGGTCTATGGATACCTAGGCTGTCGGTCTTTTGGGTCGATCGAGTCGTTAATTGTCCACAGTATCACTACTCTGCCATCATCACAGTGCGACCGGTACTTGTAAGACCTCTCACTCTTCTGGTGTTTCCTTATTCGTTTTGCTTCTTTTTTTTATCGGAATTCTTGAGAACCGGACACTTTGTTGATGCGTGATTGAATTGTGCTTACGTGCCTTGTGTGTTCTTCAGTATGTCAGCTGGTAGGGGCCGTGGCTGTGGTCGTGGCCGTGGGCGAGGAAGAGGTCGTGGCGCGGCCGTTTCCATCAGTTCAGTTGCGGGGTCGACCAACCCCAGTTTGTCGAACTCGGTGCATCCCGACACCGAGAGTCAGCACGATCAGTCAGACGGTCAGGGGAACAA
The DNA here is from genome assembly GCA_033398695.1 of Orobanche coerulescens. Taxonomy (NCBI): domain Eukaryota; kingdom Viridiplantae; phylum Streptophyta; class Magnoliopsida; order Lamiales; family Orobanchaceae; genus Orobanche; species Orobanche coerulescens. Next base: position 60,607,764 of record CM065806.1, read on the forward strand.
CGCAGACGTTAGAGTGGCGAATGCACTTCAACAATTGGCTACTCAGATGACCATTTTAGCCCAAACTGTTCAACTGAATAACCCGAACCCAAACAAGGATGCCTTGCTTCAGAATGTAATCCGTATGCACCCTCCACAATTTTGCGGTGCCACAGACCCGTTAGGCTGGGAAGACTGGCTAGCGGAATTAGAGAAGATTTTCGAGGCGGTTGATTGCCCCGAGGTGAGGAAAGTACCAATTGCTCAGTATTTCCTCACGAAGGAGGCCGCTACTTGGTGGAAGGTCATTGTAATATCCGCAATTTCAAATTTCGGTAATTTTCTTTTTTCGGAGGAAGTTCGTTTTGACAATTCTATCATGACCATTTCGTCATTCCGAGAATGATTAATTGTGCACTTTTTGTCATCCGAGTTCGTTTCGGTGTCGTTTTGTTGAGTTCCGTGTCCTTAATCGACTTTTTCACGTGGGAGTTCGACTTTGTTAGATCACCATTAATTTTTGGTAACTCCAAAAATTCTAAATCTTTGCAACATTATAGAGCATCGAGTTAGCTTTCCAATGGTTCAAACGGTGAGTCAATGGTCCGGACGAGAGTGATGGTCGTTTTAGCTCACCCGCTCGTTATTAGCCGATCCGCCCGGCCGAACTCGGCCGTGTCGTCGACACGGCCCGTGCCGTACTCGTCCGGAAATGCCGGAAGTTTGTCTCAGGACCCGGCCGTGTCGTCCGACCGGCCGTCGAACTCTTAGGATAAGCTCGAGACGATGTAAGCGCGCCCGGCCGTGTTCGGGACACGGTCGGAGTCATCTTGAGTCATTGTCGGACGGGTCACTATCGGAAGGCCCTCGCGCCGCGGCCGTGTCAAGCGAGGACACGGTCGAGTCCTGTCGGCCAGGTATGCGACACGGCCGTGCCCGATCGGCACGGGCCGTGTCCGGCAAGCGATCAACCCTATAAAAGGCCTATGAGGCGTTTTTCTTGCCATTTTCACCTTATTCTTCTCCTCTTCGCGGTGGCGTATTCTAAGCTTGAAGCCATGTTGTTTATCAACATATCCATGGAGTTCCTTGGGTTATATCATCAATCATTCGTCCGATAACATCCTTTGATCGAGCGAATCGTCGATTTTCTAGAAATCTAATTTTGGGGATTTTGGGTATTTTGTTCGATTTTCCGTTTAATCCGATTTAACTTAGGATTGTGAAGGATTGATGATTATTTAGATGTATTGTATCATTTCCCTTGTTATCCCATGGTTGGATCGTATCGATTCGTTGTTTTGGTCGAGTTCTTGACCGACGCCTTGAAGGTGTCAGGTAAAATGTCATAGAGGGTTTTCGGGCGTTCTACGATTATTCTTCCTCGTATGATCGATGATTTATTGAATTTATGTTGTTAGGGTCGAATTCTTGTGAAGAACTCAGTGAAACTCTTAGTTCGTTGTCTTCTTCGTGGTTCAAGCTTCCCGGTCGAACCGTGTTCTTCGTGATCTTGATGCGTTTATTAAGGCAAGTATACATTTATGATTATGCGTTCGACTTTGAAAGTAAGAGGAATTGATGGTATGATATGAGCGAACCGTTTTACGGCATTCATAGAAATATTGATGGCATATCATGAACGAACCGTTTTTACGGCATTCATAGATATATTGTTGGCATGTAATGAACGAACCGTTTTGACGGCATTCCTACATGTATCGGCGTATGAGGTGAACGAACCGTTTCTACGGCATTCACATACGTAACGGCGTATGAGGTGAACGAACCGTTTCTACGGCATTCACATACGTCTTATGAGATTTTAGTTATTCCGGAATACTAGTCTTACATTGATGAATTGACGGACATTGATGAATTGACGGATATTGATGAATTGACGGATTACATTTACTTTATTGTCGAGGAGTATTATGTTTCATATTGTTATACTTGCACTAGCTATTCGACGGCTAACCCCTTTATGGGGGGAATACGTTTCATGTATTTCGGGTTCGGGAGAGCGGACGGGCAGTGCAGGGTCGGCGTGAAGATGATGGGCAAGTGGGATCCGTGTTTTGTCTCGGTTATTTTCTTGGATTCCTCCATTCGGTGTTGTTATCTTGGAATGGATTTTTAAATACTCGAGTATTGTATTTGAGTTTCCTTGATGTTAGGCTGTGTTGCCGAGGTATTGATTTGTGAAGTGATGTATATGTTTTCGTTGGTTATGGTTTTGAATACCATTTGTATCGTCTTCCTTTCTTTTGTATGTAGACCTTATCGGTCAAGTTTATAGTTCCGCGTATGTTTAGCCTTGTGGGTCCCACGGCGGGGCTCACGGCGCTGTAATATACCCTGAATAACTTGGGGGTGTTACAGAATATGGTATCAGAGCTTTAGGTTTATGGATACCTAGGCTGTCGGTCTTTTGGGTCGAATGAGTCGGCATTTGCCCACAGTATCACTACTCTGCCATCATCACAGTGCGGCCGGTACTTGTAAGTCCTCTCACTCTTCTTGTATTTTTTTTTTCTTAATCGTTTCGTTTATAGCTTGGTAATCTTGGGAAGTCACTTCGAGAATGTGCGATTTGGATTATACTTACGCACGTATGTGCCCTTCAGAATGTTGGCTGAAAGTAGGAAGAATCGTGGCTGTGATCACGGACGTGAACCCTTCCTTGAGATTTTGTTAAATTGCTAATTGCGATATTGGTGTGTAACGGTATTATGTTGAGACTTTGTTTAGGAGTCGCATGCTAGTATCACGGGAGATCTTCGTCTTCACAGACCTGTAAGTATGTTGTTCGGGTTATTCGATAATTCTTGGTTATCTTGGTGATTTTGGATTTTCCGTTGAAATGTTGTTTGCGCGAGTGATTGCAAGTTTCGAGGACGAAACTTATTTTAAGGGGGGTAGAGTGTAATACCCCGATTTTTTGGATATATTTTTCGTTTATATATTGGATATCGTGGATGGTTAATTATGCTCGAGGACGTTGTGAACGTTTGATAATGTTATTGAATTGAGTATATGTATTGATTTTGCCGTATGCTCGTATTTGGTATGTCGTGACTTTGGACAGGAATTGCTGAAATTGGCTAAGTATGGAATTGTTACGTACGTTAACAATGTGAGCTTACGTACGTAATATTGGCATGGTTACGTACGTTAAGGCTAAGGTATTACGTGCGTGAAGGCATCGGACGGGACCGAGTCACAGTCGGCGAGTGGGACCTGTTTCGGCAACTTTCGGCGGAGGATGTTGTGGTGAGTCAACGTCGTGTTACGTCGTTATACGGGGCGTGTTACGTACGTAACACAACCATTATCTTGTAGCAAGTCATTGGTATATTACGTACGTTATATGGTATGGGTTATGTACGTAATGGACTACACGGAATGAGACAGTGAGTTGGTTACGTACGTTATGGATATTGGATTACGTACGTTAAAGTTGTTACGTACGTTAAGAAAGGACACTTACGTACGTAATGAGAGTGCAATTTATATATTGAAGTGTTGCCTTTCATTTCTCTCACGATCCTTTGAGATAGTTCTCTCCAAAACTCGTCCCTCTTCACTTTTAAGAGTGTTCTAAACACTTTTAACATGATTGTGAGCTTGGAATCATGGAATTAGAGCTTGGTTATGGAACTATTGTTGATTCTTGAAGTGATTTCTTGTGTTATCCATATTCTATGAGGTTTATGTTGAAGGAAGATAATGATATGCTTTGAATATGTTGATTATGATTATGGAATCATAGAGATCTTGATGTTCTTGAGGCCATATGATGACTATGATGATTTAATGATTCTTGGAATGGAGTTCAATTATTCTTTCTTCGTGGTTCGTCCATACAAGGTAATCCTCATGTCCCTTTGATAGTGGCTCATTTTTTTTCTTTTTGGATTACTACTTGGGAGGGAGTATGTTGGGAATCGTGTATTTTGATGTTCGTCTTATTTCAATGAAAATGCATAAATTGGACTGTACTTTTATCCGCTGCGTGAGTATTTTTGAAATGGATTTTGGTATTTTGCCAACTGAAATTTTATTTTGTAAAACCGATTCCCTAAATTGAGTTTTTGGCATTTTAACCTTGATCGTTTTGACGGTATTTGGAAAATGATTTTTTTTTTAGTATTTGAAAACTATTACCGTCATCGGTCTTTTTGACATTTTTGGAATGACGTGGAAATTGTGCTTAGCCTGGTAAATCCTTGTGAGGATCATGTGATAATGTTATACGAGATTTATTGGAATTGTAATAAGAGATTTCGGTTGTTGATATGATTATTGAGATCTTCTTCATATGACGATAAGGGTTTTGTTGTGATTCTTGAGGTTGTATGAGTGACATGATGAAGAAAATGGTAACATGGAGATATATACCTCAGATATGTTGTTCTGAACGTGATTTCGGATATTTCATGTTCTTGCAGAACTCTTGAATTATCCGAGGTGATGAAATTTTTTTTAGAAGTGTTGATGTTTTGGAAAATGAATATGGAATATTCATATCTAGAGCTAAACTATGTGTTGGAAATAATATTCGTATAGGAATACGAATGTGATTATGAGTTTGATGAGACTATTATTCATCTCTGAATTTGGAAGCCCATACGTATGGAGCAAATATTCAAATCGAATGATTGGATTGTTTGATAACCTTTTTAATATGATTATCTATTGTTTTGAACCAGTCGGATGATTCGAATTGATGACGGTTATAAGTAAATTTTAACGATGGATTTACGAGAAGGGAACCTTGTCAATTCGTATTTAAGAATTGAGTTTGGAACATTTAGACCCTTATTATTGGTCCGAATTGGTTGCTGATATGATCATCATATTTCGACTCGTATTGTGGACAGGATTTATAAGTGTCTGAGTTGGATTGTTCAGACTGTGATTAGTCGAGATATGGTAAAACGATTGAGTTCGTGGTTTGGAGGTATTGATATTAGTCGTCATCGAACCGGTTGATTATCAATCCTTCGTTTTACAATAAGGTATGATGTTTGATCGTGAATTATGACTGTTGTGTTGCGGTTAAGGTTGAAGGGTTCGTAGATTAACTTGGTCGAGACTGAGGGAATTCGTAAGACGAAATCAACTGAATTGGTAACAGTACGTTGTATTGATATCGAGACATGTTTTATACTCGTACTAATCAATGAGACTAATGTTATCGTGTAGGCGTACGATTGTTTGTATCATTTTTGGACTTGGCCTCTTTATGATTGTATTGATGTCAAGGGATTGGCTGACACGACGCCGTCGGCAAATTATGCCAAATGTTACTATTGTTTGTAAATGGTCAGTTCAAGGCATTACAATACTTGTTGGTAAAGTTGCTATCGATAGCCGGTTCGCGGTATCGATGTATCGATTATTATTGTTCGTGATTAATGTCGTTCTGAGACATCGTTGAATCTTTGTCATCGAATTGGATCTGTTGTTATGATGTTGCGTTAACCGATTGGGGACGTTTGATATATCCTTTTGTCATCTCCGTTTCGGTGGTCGGTTTAAGACACCGGGACATCTATTCTATCGTATCATTGATTATCGATTGACCGTTCTAGGGTAATCGAGGTATTGAATTGGGATTATCGAAGATAATTCCCATCCGTTGTCGAAGATACTCTCATCCGTTGTATCGTTATTATCGATTGGCCATTCTACGGTAATCGAAGTATTGAATTGGGATTATCAACGATAATTCCCATCCATTGAATTATTATTGTCGTGTTGACCGACTCAAGGCAGCACACTATTATTCTTGTGAACTCGGTAATTTTGTGATCGTTGAGAGTTGAGGATTTCCCGAACTGTTGTGTTGTGATCGTTGCTCGTGTTAATCGGTCCTTAGGGAATTCTGATCCCAGGATGGTTGTTTTGAATATCGTTGGTCGTGTCGATCTTTCATTATTCGTGTGTCATCGTTCACTTGGTGAGTCGTATGATCCGTATTGGATGTTTTATCCCTTGAGTTTCGTTGTCATGTTGTATCGTGGCATATCTGGAATCATGTCTGCGTGCCGATTGGTTATGTGTAAGATTTTTAGCCAGGCACCCGATGGTCATGCGTGGATATTTCCGCATTGGACCGTGCACACGAGACGTAGTTCTTGAGGCTAATTAGGTACATTGTCACCCGTATATTCTGGATTCCGTATACGGGGTGGACATGTGCACGGACACATTTCTTGATCGGGCGTACTGTGATGTCCCTCTTGAGCTTTATTGATTGATCGTTCGTAGTCCATGTTATATTGGATATGTCCGACGATTTGCGACTGGTTGTTCATACGCCGAGGGGTATGTCAAGCGATCGAGTTTGCTTCTTTGAGATCTGTATTGTGATGATTCTGACTTTGGGACATTTCGGCTTTCAGGCCATTGTGATGTATCGGTATTTCCGTTGGAGCCTTCGGCCATTGTGAATTCGTATCTTTTTCGGCATTGGTTTGGTTTACCTTCGGGTAATGTATTATTGTGTTCTATATTGATGATTCGCCGTTTGGGCGTATGTTTCGGTTCTTGTGCATCTCATTGAGTATTTTCTGGCGGGATGTTGCTCCTCCCTACTTATTTTAAGTTTCGGGACGAAACTTCTTTTAAGGAGGGTAGAATGTAATATCCGCAATTTCAAATTTCGGGAATTTTCTTTTTTCGGAGGAAGTTCGTTTTGACAATTCTATCATGACCATTTCGTCATTCCGAGAATGATTAATTGTGCACTTTTTGTCATCCGAGTTCGTTTCGGTGTCGTTTTGTTGAGTTCCGTGTCCTTAATCGACTTTTTCACGTGGGAGTTCGACTTTGTTAGATAACCATTAATTTTTGGTAACTCCAAAAATTCTAAATCTTTGCAACATTATATAGCATCGAGTTAGCTTTCCAATGGTTCAAACGGTGAGTCAATCGGAGTCCGGACGAGAGAGTTATGGTCGTTTTAGCTCACCCGCTCGTTATTGGCCGATCACTGCCGGCCGAACTCGGCCGTGTCGTCCGACACGGCCCGTGCCGTACTCGTCCGGAAATGCCGGAAGTTTCTGTCTCAGGACCCGACCGTGTCGTCCGACACGGCCCGTGCCGAACTCTTCCGGATAAGCCTGAGACGACTGCGGACGCGCCCGACCGTGTTCCAGGACACGGTCGAGTCATGCCGAGTCGCTGTCGGACGGGTCACTATCGGAAGGCCCTCCGCGACGCGACCGTGTCAAGCAGGACACGGTCGAGTCCCTATCGGCCAGCTGTGCGACACGACCATGCCGATCGGCACGGGCCGTGTCCGGCAAGGCAGTCAACCCCTATAAAAGGCCCTGCAGACGTTTTTCTTGCCATTTTTCACCTTATTCTTCTCCTCTTCCGCAGCTGGGCGTGTTCTAAGCTTGAAGCCATGTTGTTTATCAACATATCCATGGAGTTCCTTGGGTTATATCATCAATCATTCGTCCGATAACATCCTTTGATCGAGCGAATCAGGTCAGATTTTCTAAAAATCTAATTTTGGGGATTTTGGGTATTTTGTTCGATTTCGTCCGTTTAATCTGATTTAACTTAGGATTGTGAAGGATTGATGATTATTTAGATGTATTGTATCATTTCCCTTGTTATCCCATGGTTGGATCGTATCGATTCGTTGTTTTGGTCGAGTTCTTGACCGACGCCTTGAAGGTGTCCGGTAAAATGTCATAGAGGGGTTTTCGGGCGTTCTACGATTATTCTTCCTCGTATGATCGATGATTTATTGAATTTATGTTGTTAGGGTCGAATTCTTGTGAAGAACTCGAGTCGAAACTCTTCCGTTCGTTGTCTTCTTCGTGGTTCAAGCTTCCCGGTCGAACCGTGTTCTTCGTGATCTTCGGTAACGTTTATTAAGGCAAGTATACATTTATGTTTGTACTTTCGACTTTGAAAGTAAGAGGAATTGATGGTATGATATGAGCGAACCGTTTTTACGGCATTCATAGAAATATTGATGGCATATCATGAGCGAACCGCTTTTACGGCATTCATAGATATATTGTTGGCATGTAATGAGCGAACCGCTTTTCGGCATTCCTACATGTATCGGCGTATGAGGTGAACGAACCGTTTCTACGGCATTCACATACGTAACGGCGTATGAGGTGAACGAACCGTTTCTACGGCATTCACATACGTCTTATGAGATTTTAGTTATTCCGGAATACTAGTCTTACATTGATGAATTGACGGACATTGATGAATTGACGGATATTGATGAATTGACGGATTACATTTACTTTATTGTCGAGGAGTATTATGTTTCATATTGTTATACTTGCACTAGCTATTCGACGGCTAACCCCTTTATGGGGGGAATACGTTTCATGTATTTCGGGTTCCAGGAGAGCGGACAGACGGGTACCGGGTCGGCGTGAAGATGATGGGCAAGTGGGATACTGTGTTTTGTCTCCGGTTATTTTCTTGGATTCCTCCATTCAGTGTTGTTATACTGTAATGGATTTTTAAATACTCGAGTATTGTATTTCAGTTTCCTTGATGTTCCGGCCTGTGTTGCCGAGGTATTGATTTGTGAAGTGATGTATATGTTTTCGTTGGTTATGGTTTTGAATACCATTTGTATCGTCTTCCTTTCTTTTGTATGTAGACCTTATCGGTCAAGTTTATAGTTCCGCGTATGTTTAGCCTTGTGGGTCCCACGGCGGGGCTCACGGCGCTGTAATATACCCTGAATAACTTGGGGGTGTTACAGTCATCAAGCCACAGGATCGTATTGCCTCGTGGGATGAATTTGAGGAGCTCTTGGAGGCCGAGTTTTGTCCTTGGCCGGTACGAGAGAGCCGAATCCGAGCCTTCTTCGAGGCTAAACCGCAAGATATTCCCGTTTCACAGGCGATCGTAGAGTATAACCAACAATTGATCCATGTGAAGGATCAAGTATGTAACGAGCGTGATAAGATCCGTTATTTTGATATGCGTATGAATTTGGACTTACGGCGGTACATGGCCGGATTTGCAAGTACCACGCTGAAAGAGTATCAGGACAGAGCTTTAGCCCATGATATGTTGAGCCCCGACAATGATACCGTTGAAGAACCGAAGAAGCAGAAAGTCGGGGGAAATTTTTCTGGCTCTAAGGGTGGCAACTTTCAGAAGTCACAGACGACTAACCGTTTTTCCGGACAGTCGTCACGTTCTAATAAAGGGAAGAGGGGTTACCGTCCCACTCCGGGTACCTCAAATCGTACAGTGACTTGCTATAATTGTGGTCGTCCAGGCCACTTTAGTTCAGAATGCTACTTTCCACTATTAAAGTGTCACACGTGTGGTCAGATGGGGCATAGAGCGGTTTATTGTTCCGAGCCGAACCAGACTTTGGACACTCGGGCTTCTGCCCCAACACCCCTTGATCAAGGTGTTAATCAGCGGCAATCTTTCGGTCAACCTCAGCAGAATTTTGGCAGGGGTCGGGGTCGGGGTCAGAACGCTGGAGGGGGGAACTCTAGCGTCGGTTCGGTGCAACCACGGGTTTATGAGATGCGTCGAACAGACGAACCCGATGCGGCGGTGGCTTCAGGTACCATCCATATTCTATCCTATCCAGTCCGTGTACTTTTTGATTCGGGTGCTACACATTCTTTTATTTCTTTGGAGTGTGTACGCCGTTTGAATATAACTTGTTTAACTGCTTGCGATCCCTTTATCGTGAGACTGCCTAGCGGGGATAGGATTGTGGGGAATCGGGAGATTAGAGAATTTCCGGTGGTTATATCCGGTATGGAATGGTTATCAAATTTAATTGTAGTTGATATGGAAGGCGAGGACGTAATCCTCGGCGAGGATTAGCTTAATAATCACCAGGCGATTATGAATTACCGTACCAAAGTTATCACTATGATGACTAAGGACGGATCTGAGTACTCATGTTTGGGACGTAAGTCGGGCCAAACCAAGTTACTTATCAGTGCCATGAAGGCCGTAAGACTTTTAAATAAAGGTTGTACGGGCTATTGGTGTTATGCTTTGAAAACGGAAGGAAGCGAAGTCGATTTCTCTTCAATTCCGGTTGTTAATGAGTATCCCGATGTTTTTCCAGACGATCTTCTGGGATTACCGCCAGATCGAGAGATAGAATTTACCGTAGACTTAGAGCCAGACGTGGCTCCGATTTCTAAAGCACCTTACCGGATGGCACCTTCCGAAATGCAAGAATTGAAGAATCCGTTGGGAGAACTTCTGGAAAGAGGGTACATCAGACCGAGCGCTTCGCCTTGGGGCGCGCCTGTTCTTTTCGTGAGGAAGAAAGATGGTTCACTACGTTTGTGCATCGACTACCGCGAGCTGAACAAAGTAACCATCAAGAACAAGTACCCTCTACCGCGTATAGACGATTTATTTGATCAATTGCAAGGAGCTGCGGTTTTCTCGAAGATTAACTTAAGATCTGGGTATTATCAACTCAGAGTGAGGGAGTCCGACGTTCCAAAAACGGCGTTCCGGACGAGATATGGGCATTATGAATTTTTAGTTATGCCTTTTGGGTTGACGAATGCGCCGGCAGTATTCATGCAGTTAATGAATAAAATATTCATCGAGTACCTCGACAGGTGTGTAGTCGTCTTTATTGACGACATCTTGATCTATTCTCGGGATAAGGAGGAACATGCCCGACACTTGCGTTTGGTCTTAGACATTTTGAGAACCGAGCACCTCTATGCAAAATTCTCGAAATGTGAGTTTTGGTTGGAAGAAGTTATGTACCGTCGGTTTGTCGAGGGGTTCTCGAAACTCGCTCGACCGCTTACAAAATTACTCCAGAAGACCGAAAAGTTTATCTGGACGGCTGAGACACAACAGAGCTTCGATGAACTGAAGAGACGATTGACTTCAGCGCCGATTTTAACTTTACCACATGGTAGCGAGGGCTTTGCAGTTTATAGTGACGCTTCGGGTCAAGGCCTGGGCTGTGTGCTTATGCAGCATGATAAGACGATAGCTTTTGCATCTCGACAATTAAAGCCTTATGAGATGAATTATCCTACTCACGATTTAGAATTGGCCGCAATTGTCTTCGCACTCAAGATTTGGCGGCATTATTTGTATGGTTCACTGTGCCTGATTTATACCGATCACAAGAGCCTGAAATATATTTTCAGCCAGAAGGAGCTGAATATGAGACAGATACGTTGGCTAGAGTTGATAAAGGATTATGATCTGGAAATTCTTTACCACCGGGAAAGCCAATGTCGTTATGGATGCTCCGAGCCGTAAATCAGCATCTCTTCAAATGCTCAAGTTCTTACGTCCTGCATTTAAAATTCGTCAAGATCTAATTGAGCAAGGGATAGAAATTTGGTTTCAACGAGTACGGGACAGGTTGTGTACTCTGAAATTACTTCGTCCTTAGTTGACGACATCAAAGGGAAGCAGTGGAGTGACAGATGATTTCTCAAGCGAAGGAAGACGTGATTAAAGGAAAATCTCCGGCTTTATGGTACACGAGGATAGTATTCGAGATTTCAGTGGACTTTGCGTTCCGAACGATTTAGAGTTGAGACAGAGAATCCTCCGAGAAGCCCATGCTACGCCTTACTCAATCCACCCCGGGACGAGTAAGATGTACAAGGACTTGAAGTGAAATTTTTGGTGGAATAACATGAAGAAGGATGTTACGGAGTTTGTATTACGGTGCTTGACGTGTCAACAAGTCAAGATCGAACATCAACGACCGGCGGGGTTGTTGAAACCACTTCCCATTCCCGAGTGGAAGTGGGAAGATATCTCAATGGATTTTATCACTGGCATGCCGAGAACTCGGACTGGAACGAATATGATTTGGGTAATTGTCGATCGATTGACCAAGTCTGCACACTTCTTGGGTATTAAGGATACTTGGGGACCGGATAGATTGGCTCGAACCTTTATCGCTGAGATCGTGAGGTTACACGGTGCCCCCAAGACCATTGTTTCTGATCGAGATGGCCGTTTCGTATCGCATTTTTGGCGGGCCGTTCATCAGGCTCTGGGTACTAAGTTGAGATTGAGCACCTCCTTTCATCCTCAGTCGGACGGTCAGACAGAGAGGACGATTTAGACGTTGGAGGATATGTTGCGGGCTTGTGCCTTAGACTGGAGTAATGATTGGGAGTTTCACTTGCCGTTGATTGAGTTTGCTTACAATAATAGTTGGCATGCGTCGATCAAAATGGCACCCTTCTAGGCACTCTATGGTAGGCGATGTAGGTTGCCATTATGTCGGGACGAGGCTTCTGAGCTAGTTGGGACGGAACCGGATATGTTGTTGGAGACCAAGGAAAAGATTTCTATCATCCGAGACCGATTATTGACTGCCCAGAGTCGTTAGAAATCTTACGCCGATACTCGTAGTCGACCCTTGGAGTTTGAAGTGGGGGATCACGTCTTGCTCAAAGTATCGCCGACCAGAGGAGTTTTCCGCTTCGGTAAAAAGGGAAAACTTAGTCCAAGGTATATCGGACCTTTCGAGATTTTGGACAGAGTGGGAGACTTAGCTTATCGCTTGGCGTTGCCTCCAGCTTTGAGTCACGTCCATAGTGTTTTTCATGTGTCCCAGTTGAGAAAGTACGTACCGGATCCGAGCCACATTATCGACTACAGTGAGATTGACGTAGCCGAGGATATTACCTTTCCGGAGAGACCCGTGAAGATCCTTGAGCGTCGCGAGAAACAGCTTCGGCATAAGACCATTCGACTGGTTAAAGTACAATGGTCGAGGCATGGAGTCGAAGAGGCGACTTGGGAGACGGAAGAGAAGATGCGGGTGGAATACCCCGAACTATTTATTCCTTAAGTTTCGGGACGAAACTTCTTTTTAGAGGGGGAGAATGTAATACCGGTCGAAAGTCATGTCATTTCAAACCTTTCATATTCTTCGGATCGTGATTTATTGAGAGAACCCTTGTAATCATTGCTTGGAACCACCGTTTTGGGGTTTCCGTACTTCTATTTTTGTGTTATTGTTGCCCGGACATTGAATCCTATTACTTTTATTCTCTTCCCGGGTCATTTTCCATCATTTTAAGACCCGAAGGGGGTGTGAGCCGCGGCACAAGGAGTGTGCGCCGCGGCACACACATTTCCCAAATTTGGCCGAGCGGGCTGTACCGGGTGCCGCGGCACACTCCGGCAGTGCCGCGGCACACTGCCGAGTCATTGCCGCGGCACACCTATGCTGAGCCGCGGCACACTGATGTTGCATCCTCATCCAAAACCCGCCTGTACCCGATGCCGCGGCACACCTGAGCTGAGCCGCGGCACACTTCCGAAACCTGGGAGCAATTTTTAGGCCTGTGCCGCGGCACACCTAGGCTGAGCCGCGGCACACAATGCGGTCAACTGCATAATTCGGCTTTTTAAGCGAGATTTCAGCCATTTTCCTCCATTTCCTTCTTCCATCGCGAGAGAGAGAGGTTGAGGGAGGAGTTCTTTTCATATCTATCACTTGTGTGTTGAAGATTTACCACCTTCACTCGGTTGGGAAGCCCGGATAGTCGATCTATCGCGTATTTCTTGGATCATAGCGCTTGAATATTCAAGAGGTAATTTCTTCGACATCTTGACTTCACGATTTTGTGTGGGTTTTGACGTTTTGGATGATAAAATCATGGTGTATGATGTGATATATGCGTGATTATGGACATGATTGGGTATTCATCGGATTATTGAAAGATTATTCAAGAACACTTTGATTTTTGTGTTGGTTTTTGGGGGTTTTCGTAGAATCGTCCGTTTTGTCCGATTGAAGCTTGAGAACCTTGAGATTTTGATATATCTATACCGTATGAGTGTTGTCTTCCGATTTTACGGGTTGGATTGTGCCGTTTTCGGACTTGTGGGGAGTTTGGGCGATTTCCCAACCTTTAGTTATCCACCCGTATATTTTCTTGAATCGTAGACGAGTTTCGGGAGTCTCTTCGTATAATTTGAGTATGGATAATTAATTGTCATATTCCTTGCAAATCGTTTAGGTGCCGGAAGCGCGTTCTCGGACCTACCGAACTCATACCTTTCCTCCGTTCGATTTCTCGATGTCTCAAAGGCAAGTATACATTTATGATTGTACGTTCTCGACTTTGAAAGTAAGAGGAATTGATGGTATGATATGAACGAACCGTTTTTACGGCATTCATAGATATATTGTTGGCATATAATGAACGAACCGTTTTGACGGCATTCCTACATGTATCGGCGTATGAGGTGAACGAACCGTTTCTACGGCATTCACATACGTAACGGCGTATGAGGTGAACGAACCGTTTCTACGGCATTCACATACGTCTTATGAGATTTTAGTTATTCCGGAATACTAGTCCTGAATTGATGAATTGACGGTTACATTTACTTTATTGTCGAGGAGTATTGTGTTTCATATTGATATACTTGCACTAGCTATTCGACGGCTAACCCCTTTATGGGGGAAATACGTTTCATGTATTTCAGGTTCTAGGAGAGCGGACGGGCAGGTATCGGGTCGGCATAAAGATGGTGGGCAAGCGTGATACTGTGTCTTTCTTCCAGTTATGTTTGTAGTTTCCCGTTCAGTGTTGTTGTACTGGATTGGCTATTGAATACTCGAGTATTGTTTTCCTTTTTCCTTGATGTTCCGGCCTGTGGTTGCCGAAGTATTGAATTGAGTTGTGATGTTTGTGAATACATTGGTTATATTTCGAATACCTTTGTATCGTTTTTCATTCCATTGTGTGTAGACCTTATCGGTCAAAATTCATGGTTCCGCGTACGTTTAGCCTTGTGGGTCCCACGGCGGGGCTTACGGCGCTGTAATATCCCCGAATAACTTGGGGGTGTTACACTCCATACTCTCTCTAGCGCACGCTAATTGAGTACGGGTAGCATACGCCACCTCTCAGCATTAGCGCACGCTAGCGTGGTTCAGGCAGACAGTCCAGAAGGCACTGGACTGGATTGGTGAGATTCATACTGCACGCTACGATTGGAGTAACGTACGGTAATGGTGTTTTGTAGCGCACGCTATCGGAATCCATCAGCGCGCGCTAGCGTATTGGAATAGACAGTCCAGTGGGTACTGGATTGAGACGGAATAATTCGTAGCGCACGCTAGGAGTGGTTCTAGCGTGCGCAAGGGTTAGTTTGGTAGCACACGCTAAGCATCGGGTAGCGCGCGCTAAAGGCTCAATCTGACCAGAGGACAGTAGGTTCTGGACTCCAGTATTCTGGACATCAACCATCAGGTAGCGCGTGCTAACACAAGGTTAACACACGCTAAGAAGGGACGTTAGCCGACGACTTTGTTAAATGTCGTCGGCTAAAGTTTTTCAAAAAAAAAAAAGTAATATACTTTAGCCGACGACTTTGTTAAATGTCGTCGGCTAAAACATTTTTTTTTTTAAAAAAAAAAGTAATATACTTTAGCTGACGACATTTAACAAAGTCGTCGGCTAAAATATTTTTTTAAAAAAAAAAAATTCAGATTTTGGGAATAATTTATAGTCAACACAATACACCAACTAATAAATTAGCGAAAAAATACGTAACAATTCAACACAAATACATAACACATATACAATACACCAATTAATATCACAACATACCAACAATACATCCAATTCAACACAATACACCAATTAATAACACAATACACCAACAATACATCAAACAAATACAATAAATTCATCAAACAAATGAAAACTAAATACACAAAAATCTAAAAACTAAATAAAACCTAACCTAATAAACTAAAAAAATAATAAAAACTACATGAAAAACAACATAATTACAGATAAAATTAATACACTAAAAATACACAAAAAAATGGGTTGCCTGTGCGGAGGTCGGGCGGCGGGCAGAGGGTCGAGCGGCGGTGTTCCGGCGGGTGGGTGACGGGCGGTCTGGTGTCGCCGGGCGGCTGACGGGTGGGTGGGGGAAGAAAAAAAGAAGAAAAGGAAGAAGAAAGAAGAGAAGATGGTATATATATATATTTAGAGGTTTAGCCGACGACCTAGATCAAGTCGTCGGCTAAAGTATATTATTTTTTTGGAAGGGTTTGGCCGACCTAGATCTAGGTCGTAGGCTAAAGTATATTATTTTTTTTTTAAAAAAAAAAGGGTTTAGCCGACGACCTAGATCTAGGTCGTCGGCTAAAGTATATTATTACTGTTTCGGAAGGGGTTTAGCCAATGACACCTAGATCTAGGTCGTCGGCTAAAGTATATTATTTTTTTTTTTAAAAAAAAGGTTTAGCCGACGACTTAGATCTAGGTCGTCGGCTAAACCATTACATTATTATTTTTTTTCACATAAACTTAACGCCCAGTCACGTTTCATCGACTTGCGAATGATTAAGTATTTGAGCCATAAAACTTTTTCCAATAAGGAGTGGAATGTTTTGCTCTCAAATACATAGACTAGTTTCTGTACATATATTTACAGGTAATGAATACCAATGACTATTAGTAAATAAAGAAACATTCAATTTGCCATCTGATAATGTTTAACATAATAATAAGTACAGTGCCCTCACTCAACATCCGCTGAGTGGCATTCGAGGGCATACTCTTAAAAATCTCCGACTTGCACTCAATGCCACACACTATGGTATCCAATACCCATGTTCTCCAGATGACGCTCCAAGCTAATCTGAGTAAGTAGCTTGGTTAGTGGATCAGCGACGTTGTCGGCTGAGTATACTCTATGCAGCACAATATATCCTTTGCGAACAAATTCTCTCACGAGATGATACTTTCTCTCAATGTGTTTTGTACCATTGTGAGACCTCGGCTCCTAGGCCTGTGTTACTGCTCCATTGTTATCGTATAAAAATGAAAACAGGCAGTGCAGCACATGGTGTCACTTGAATTTCACCAAGTAACTTCTTAATCCAAAACCCTTCCTTTGGAGGCCTCCGAGGCCACTTGATGCTCAGCCTAATAGGTGGAATCAGTAGTCGTGCTAAGCTTGGCACTATGCCAAGACACTGCTCCTCCACTAAGAGTAAAATGTAGCCAGAAGTAGATACCGAGTCGTCTTTCTGTCCTTGGAAGTCTGAATCAGTAAAGCCCGTCGTATTCAGTTCTCCACCACCATGCATAAGAACCAGATCTTTAGTCTTTCTAAAGTACTTGAGAACGTTCTTTACGGCGGTCCAATGTTCCCTAACTAGGTTTGCCTGAAACCTACTTACCACGCTCCCAGCATGCGTAATGTCGGGTCTCGTACACAACAAGTCATATACAAGGCTACCCATGGCCGAAGCATATGGTATATTACTCATTTCCTTTCGTTGTTCCTCACTATGAGGACACATCTTCGAAGTGAGTTTTATTCCATGTCGCATCGGTAGGAACCCTCTTTTAGAATCATCTATCTTAAATCGCTTTAAGATCTTATCTATATAAAGGGCTTGGGAAAGACCCATCATTCTCTTCGCTCTATCCCAGTAGAGTTGAATACCAAGAATATAGGTTTCTTCTCCCATGTTTTTCATGGATAACCTACTCAAAATCCAAGCTTTCATAGAACTGAGTATTCCCGTATCATTTCCTATTAGTAGAATGTCATCTACATATAGTACTAAGAATGCGATCTTGCTCCCACTAACCCTCTTGTATACACAAGGTTCCTCTTCATTTTTCATGAAGTCATACTCTTTGACTGCCTCATCAAAATGAAAGTCCCAACTATGTGAAGACTGCTACAGTCTATTTCACGAAGTCTACATCCACCATTGATAGGTCATTAGTCGCGGGTCGGTCTCTTGGTTATCACATGGAACCTCGTGGAGACCCAGTTCCTCCAAGTGCATAAAACCATACTTCTCAGGTATTTGCGACACCCTACGAGACCTACAATGTGGTTGTACTTGTGTTTCATAATGTTCAGTTCCAACTTCTTGCACAGGTGTCTCCTAAGGAGTTTCATTCTATTCTTACAAAGAAATACTTCTACCTGTTCCACCTTCCCGAATGAACTCAACTCCCAGAAAGTGTGCTTACAAAGCAACAATGATCTTTCAATATTCGGGCATGTAGAATAGATAACCCATCGTCCCAGATGGGAAACCAATGAAAAAGTCCCTTCACGGACCTTGCTTCCAATTTCTCCGCCTTAGTCTTCAAGAAATAGGCGGGACATACCCAAATCCTAATATGATTAAGACTTGGTTTCCTGCCCTCCCACATCTCATGCGGAGTTTTAGGAACGGACTTGGAAGGACATCTGTTCAAGATGAAAACAGCAGTCAGGAGTGCATAACCACTACCAAAATCGGGGGTTTAGCCGACGACTCTAAGTCGTCGGCTAAAGGTCAAAGTCGTCGCTAAACCCCGGTCATCCGCTAAAAACCGTCGGCCGATATTCGTCGGCCAGGTTTAGCCGACGACTTTTTGGTAGTCGTCATAAAGTTTGAGGTTTAGCCGACGACTTTACAAATGTCGTCGGCTAAAGTTTTTCAAAAAAAAAAAGTAATATCCTTTAGCCTACGACTTTGTTAAATGTCGTCGGCTAAAGTTTTTCAAAAAAAAAAAGTAATATACTTTAGCCCACGACTTTGTTAAATGTCGTCGGCTAAAACATTTTTTTTTAAAAAAAAGGTAATACACTTTAGCCGACGACATTTAACAAAGTCGTCGGCTAAAACATTTTTTTAAAAAAAAAAAATTCAGATTTTGGGAATAATTTATAGTCAACACAATACACCAACTAATAAATTAGCGAAAATATACGTAACAATTCAACACAAATACATAACACATATACAATACACCAATTAATATCACAACATACCAGAAATACATCCAATTCAACACAATACACCAATTAATAACACAATACACCAACAATACATCAAACAAATACAATAAATTCATCAAACAAATGAAAACTAAATACACAAAAATCTAAAAACTAAATAAAACCTAACCTAATAAACTAAAAAAAAAATAAAAACTACATGAAAAACAACATAATTACAGATAAAATTAATACACTAAAAATACACAAAAAAAATGGGTTGCCTGTGCGGAGGTCGGGCGGCGGGCAGAGGGTCGAGCGGCGGTGTTCCGGCGGGTGGGTGACGGGTGGTCTGGTGTCGCCGGGCGGCTGACGGGTGGGTGGGGGAAGAAAAAAAGAAGAAAAGGAAGAAGAAAGAAGAGAAGAGGGTATATATATATATATATATATATATATTTAGAGGTTTAGCCGACGACCTAGATCAAGTCGTCGGCTAAAGTATATTATTATTTTTTTCGGAAGGGGTTTAGCCGACGACCTAGATCTAGGTCGTCGGCTAAAGTATATTATTTTTTTTTTTTATAATAGGTTTAGCCGACGACTTAGGTCTAGGTCGGCGGCTAAACCATTACATTTTTATTTTTATTTTCGGAAGGAGTTTAGCCGACGACCTAGATCTTGGTCGTCGGCTAAAGTTTTTCAAAAAAAAAAAAAAAGTAATATACTTTAGCCGACGACTTTGTTAAATGTCGTCGGCTAAAACATTTTTTTTTAAAAAAAAGTAATATACTTTAGCTGACGACATTTAACAAAGTCGTCGGCTAAAACATTTTTTTAAAAAAAAATTCAGATTTTGGGAATAATTTATAGTCAACACAATACACCAACTAATAAATTAGCGAAAAAATACATAACAATTCAACACAAATACATAACACATATAGAATACACCAATTAATATCACAACATACCAACAATACATCCAATTCAACACAATACACCAACAATACATCAAACAAATACAATAAATTCATCAAACAAATGAAAACAAATACACAAAAATCTAAAAACTAAATAAAACCTAACCTAATAAACTAAAAAAATAATAAAAACTACATGAAAAACAACATAATTACAGATAAAATTAATACACTAAAAATACACAAAAAAATGGCACATGCGAGGAGTGGGCGGCGGCGGAGGGTCGAGCGGCGGTGTTCCGGCGGGTGGGTGACGGGCGGTCTGGTGTCGCCGGGCGGCTGACGGGTGGGTGGGGGAAGAAAAAAAGAAGAAAAGGAAGAAGAAAGAAGAGAAGAGGGTATATATATATATTTAGAGGTTTAGCCGACGACCTAGATCAAGTCGTCGGCTAAAGTATATTATTTTTTCGGAAGGGGTTTAGCCGACGACCTAGATCTAGGTCGTCGGCTAAAGTATATTATTTTTTTTAAAAAAAATAGGTTTAGCCGCCGACTTAGATCTAGGTCGTCGGCTAAACCATTACATTATTATTTTTTTTTCGGAAGGAGTTTAGCCGACGACCTAGATATAGGTCGTCGGCTAAAGTATATTATTTTTTTTTTAAAAAAAAAAAAGGGTTTAG
Source organism: Orobanche coerulescens (assembly GCA_033398695.1). Lineage (NCBI taxonomy): Eukaryota > Viridiplantae > Streptophyta > Magnoliopsida > Lamiales > Orobanchaceae > Orobanche > Orobanche coerulescens. Next base: position 60,628,096 of record CM065806.1, read on the forward strand.
CCGACGACCTACAATGTGGTTGTACTTGTATTTCATAATGTTCAGTTCCAACTTCTTGCACAGGTGTCTCCTAAGGAGTTTCATTCTATTCTTACAAAGAAATACTTCTACCTGTTTCACCTTCCTGAATGAACTCATCTCCTAGAAAGTGTGCTTACAAAGCAACAATGATCTTTCAATATTCGGGCATGTAGAATAGATAACCCATCGTCCCAGATGGGAAACCAATGAAAAAGTCCCTTCACGGACCTTGCTTCCAATTTCTCCGCCTTAGTCTTCAAGAAATAGGCGGGACATACCCAAATCCTAATATGATTAAGACTTGGTTTCCTGCCCTCCCACATCTCATGCGGAGTTTTAGGAACGGACTTGGAAGGACATCTGTTCAAGATGAAAACAGCAGTCAGGAGTGCATAAACCCCACAGGTAAATCGATAAGTCGGTGTAGCTAAGCATGGAAACGAACCATGTCCAACAAGGTTCGGTTTCTTTTTTCCGACACACCATTTAATTGAGGAGTTCTTGTAGGTATAAGTTGTGACACTATTCTGTGCTCCTTTAGGAACTCGTCAAACTCTAAACTCATATACTCGCCACCCCGATCCGACTGAAGTGCTTTGATATGATTACCAGTTTGTTTTTTTTCGACTAAGGCCTTAAATTCCTGGAATTTATAAAAGGCCGCGTATTTATGTTTCATTAAGTATACATGACCATACCTTGTATGATCATCCGTGAATGTAATGAAATACTGATATCCGTTATGTGCTGCTTCCAAAGCACCACGCACATCGGTATGGACTAATCCAACTTTATTAGTGGCTCTTTCAAAAGTCCCTGTGAAAGGAGACTTATTCATTTGCCTTTAAGGCAAGATTCACAAGTTGGAAAGGGATCCGATCCCAATGGACCCATAAGTCCATCCTTCTCCATTTTATAAACCTTGGTCTGACCAACATGACCAAGTCTAAGATGCCATTTCAAAACTCGATTAGTATCATCCCTACCACGCTTCCTAGTCATAGTATTCACAACAACTTTGTTACTTCGGTTTAGATGATACAATCCATTTAACTGTAATATCCAATTGTACATTCATTAATTGTCATTCAGTATATTGTCACTCAGTAATTTTCAGTCATTATTAATCATTCATCCATCATATTCACTCATTGTATTCACTGTCGGAGTAATTCGTATCATGCATCAGTAATTTATTCGTCATTCAACCTCGTTAGAGAATCAGGCCGAGAATATCATCTTTGTCATCTTTGTAGTAGGCCGTGTGTGAGGAGTAGCGCACGCTCCATACTCTCTCTAGCGCACGCTAATTGAGTACGGGTAGCATACGCCACCTCTCAGCATTAGCGCATGCTAGCGTGGTTCAGGCAGACAGTCCAGAAGGCACTGGATTGGTGAGATTCATACTGCACGCTACGATTGGAGTAACGTACGGTAATGGTGTTTTGTAGCGCACGCTATCGGAATCCATCAGCGCGCGCTAGCGTATTGGAATAGACAGTCCAGTGGGTACTGGATTGAGACGAAATAATTCGTAGCGCACGCTAGGAGTGGTTCTAGCGTACACAAGGGTTAGTTTGGTAGCACACGCTAAGCATCGGGTAGCGCGCGCTAAAGGCTCAATCTGACCAGAGGACAGTAGGTTCTGGACTCCAGTATTCTGGACATCAACCATCAGGTAGTGCGTGCTAACACAAGGTTAACGCATGCTAAGAAGGGACGTTAGCCGACGACTTTGTTAAATGTCGTCACAAAGTTTTTCAAAAAAAAGTAATATACTTTAGCCGACGACTTTGTTAAATGTCGTCGGCTAAAACATTTTTTTTTTAAAAAAAAAAAAGTAATATACTTTAGCTGACGACATTTAACAAAGTCGTCGGCTAAAACATTTTTTTAAAAAAAAAAAATTCAGATTTTGGGAATAATTTATAGTCAACACAATACACCAACTAATAAATTAGCGAAAAAATACGTAACAATTCAACACAAATACATAACACATATACAATACACCAATTAATATAACAACATACCAACAATACATCCAATTCAACACAATACACCAATTAATAACACAATACACCAACAATACATCAAACAAATACAATAAATTCATCAAACAAATGAAAACTAAATACACAAAAATCTAAAAACTAAATAAAACCTAACCTAATAAACTAAAAACATAATAAAAACTACATGAAAAAAAAGATAATTACAGATAAAATTATTACACTAAAAATACATAAAAAAATGGGTTGCCTGTGCGGAGGTCGGGCGGCGGGCAGAGGGTCGAGCGGCGGTGTTCCGGCGGGTGGGTGACGGGCGGTCCGGTGTCGCCGGGCGGCTGACGGGTGGGTGGGGGAAGAAAAAAAGAAGAAAAGGAAGAAGAAAGAAGAGAAGAGGGTATATATATATATATTTAGAGGTTTAGCCGACGATCTAGATCAAGTCGTCGACTAAAGTATATTATTTTTTTTTCGGAAGGGGTTTAGCCGACGACCAAGATCTAGGTCGTCGGCGAAAGGATATTATTTTTTTTTTTTTAAAAAAAGGTTTAGCCGACGCCTTAGATCTAGGTCGTCGGCTAAACCATTACATTATTATTTTTTTTTCGGAAGGAGTTTAGCCGACGACCTAGATCTAGGTCGTCGACTAAAGTATATTATTTTTTTTTTAAAAAAAGTGTTTAGCCGACGACCTAGATCTAGGTCGTCGGCTAAACCATTACATTATTATTTTTTTTTCGGAAGGAGTTTAGCCGACGACTTAGATCTAGGTCGTCGGCTAAAGTATATTATTTTTTTTTTAAAAAAAGGGTTTAGCCGACGATCTACAATGTGGTTGTACTTGTGTTTCATAATGTTCAGTTCCAACATCTTGCACAGGTGTCTCCTAAGGAGTTTCATTCTATTCTTACAAAGAAATACTTCTACCTGTTTCACCTTCCTGAATGAACTCATCTCCTAGAAAGTGTGCTTACAAAGCAACAATGATCTTTCAATATTCGGGCATGTAGAATAGATAACCCATCGTCCCAGATGGGAAACCAATGAAAAAGTCCCTTCACGGACCTTGCTTCCAATTTCTCCGCCTTAGTCTTCAAGAAATAGGCGGGACATACCCAAATCCTAATATGATTAAGACTTGGTTTCCTGCCCTCCCACATCTCATGCGGAGTTTTAGGAACGGACTTGGAAGGACATCTGTTCAAGATGAAAACAGCAGTCAGGAGTGCATAAACCCCACAGGTAAATCGATAAGTCGGTGTAGCTAAGCATGGAAACGAACCATGTCCAATAAGGTTCAGTTTCTTTTTTCCGACACACCATTTAATTGAGGAGTTCTTGTAGGTATAAGTTGTGACACTATTCTGTGCTCCTTTAGGAACTCGTCAAACTCTAAACTCATATACTCGGCACCCCGATCCGACTGAAGTGCTTTGATATGATTACCAGTTTGTTTTTTTTCGACTAAGGCCTTAAATTCCTGGAATTTATAAAAGGCCTCGTATTTATGTTTCATTAAGTATACATGACCATACCTTGTATGATCATCCGTGAATGTAATGAAATACTGATATCCGTTATGTGCTGCTTCCAAAGCACCACGCACATCGGTATGGACTAATCCAACTTTTTTAGTGGCTCTTTCAAAAGTCCCTGTGAAAGGAGACTTATTCATTTGCCTTTAAGGCAAGATTCACAAGTTGGAAAGGGATCCGATCCCAATGGACCCATAAGTCCATCCTTCTCCATTTTATAAACCTTGGTCTGACCAACATGACCAAGTCTAAGATGCCATTTCAAAACTCGATTAGTATCATCCCTACCACGCTTCCTAGTCATAGTATTCACAACAACTTTGTTACTTCGGTTTAGATGATACAATCCATTTAACTATAATATCCAATTGTACATTCATTAATTGTCATTCAGTATATTGTCACTCAGTAATTTTCAGTCATTATTAATCATTCATCCATCATATTCACTCATTGTATTCACTGTCGGAGTAATTCGTATCGTGCATCAGTAATTTATTCGTCATTCAACCTCGTTAGAGAATCAGGCCGAGAATATCATCTTTGTCATCTTTGTAGTAGGCCGTGTGTGAGGAGTAGCGCACGCTCCATACTCTCTCTAGCGCACGCTAATTGAGTACGGGTAGCATACGCCACCTCTCAGCATTAGCGCACGCTAGCGTGGTTCAGGCAGACAGTCCAGAAGGCACTGGACTGGATTTGTGAGATTCATACTGCACGCTACGATTGGAGTAACGTACGGTAATGGTGTTTTGTAGCGCACGCTATCGGAATCCATCAGCGCGCGCTAGCGTATTGGAATAGACAGTCCAGTGGGTACTGGATTGAGACGGAATAATTCGTAGCGCACGCTAGGAGTGGTTCTAGCGTACGCAAGGGTTAGTTTGGTAGCACACGCTAAGCATCGGGTAGCGCGCGCTAAAGGCTCAATCTGACCAGAGGACAGTAGGTTCTGGACTCCAGTATTCTGGACATCAACCATCAGGTAGTGCGTGCTAACACAAGGTTAACGCACGCTAAGAAGGGACGTTAGCCGACGACTTTGTTAAATGTCGTCGGCTAAAGTTTTTCAAAAAAAAAAAGTAATATACTTTAGCCGACGACTTTGTTAAATGTCGTCGGCTAAAACATTTTTTTTTTTAAAAAAAAAAGTAATATACTTTAGCTGACGACATTTAACAAAGTCATCGGCTAAAACATTTTTTTAAAAAAAAAATTTTGGGAATAATTTATAGTCAACACAATACACCAACTAATAAATTAGCGAAAAAATACGTAACAATTCAACACAAATACATAACACATATACAATACACCAATTAATATCACAACATACCAACAATACATCCAATTCAACACAATACACCAATTAATAACACAATACACCAACAATACATCAAACAAATACAATAAATTCATCAAACAAATGAAAACTAAATACACAAAAATCTAAAAACTAAATAAAACCTAACCTAATAAACTAAAAAAATAATAAAAACTACATGAAAAACAAAATAATTACAGATAAAATTAATACACTAAAAATACACAAAAAAATGGGTTGCCTGTGCGGAGGTCGGGCGGCGGGCAGAGGGTCGAGCGGCGGTGTTCCGGTGGGTGGGTGACGGGCGGTCTGGTGTCGCCGGGCGGCTGACGGGTGGGTGGGGGAAGAAAAAAAGAAGAAAAGGAAGAAGAAAGAAGAGAAGAGGGTATATATATATTTAGAGGTTTAGCCGACGACCTAGATCAAGTCGTCGGCTAAAGTATATTATTTTTTTTTCGGAAGGGGTTTAGCCGACGACCTAGATCTAGGTCGTCGGCTAAAGTATATTATTTTTCTTTTTTAAAAAAGGTTTAGCCGACGACTTAGATCTAGGTCGTCGGCTAAGCCATTACATTATTATGTTTTTTTGTAAGGAGATAAGCCGACGCCCTAGTTCTCGGACGAAGGCTAAAGTATATTATTTTATTTTTTTTAAAAAAAAGGTTTAGCCGACGACTTAGATCTAGGTCGTCGGCTAAACCATTACATTATTATGTCGGGTCTCGTACACAACAAGTCATATACAAGGCTACCCATGGCCGAAGCATATGGTATATTACTCATTTCCTTTCGTTGTTCCTCACTATGAGGACACATCTTCGAAGTGAGTTTTATTCCATGTCGCATCGGTAGGAACCCTCTTTTAGAATCATCTATCTTAAATCGCTTTAAGATCTTATCTATATAGAGGGCTTGGGAAAGACCCATCATTCTCTTCGCTCTATCCCAGTAGAGTTGAATACCAAGAATATAGGTTTCTTCTCCCATGTTTTTCATGGATAACCTACTCAAAATCCAAGCTTTCATAGAACTGAGTATTCCCGTATCATTTCCTATTAGTAGAATGTCATCTACATATAGTACTAAGAATGCGATCTTGCTCCCACTAACCCTCTTGTATACACAAGGTTCCTCTTCATTTTTCATGAAGTCATACTTTTTGACTGCCTCATCAAAATGAAAGTCCCAACTATGTGAAGACTGCTACAGTCTATTTCACGAAGTCTATATCCACCATTGATAGGTCATTGGTCGCGGGTCGGTCTCTTGGTTATCACATGGAACCTCGTGGAGACCCAGATCCTCCAAGTGCATAAAACCATACTTCTCAGGTATTTGCGACACCCTACTAGACCTACAATGTGGTTGTACTTGTGTTTCATAATGTTCAGTTCCAACTTCTTGCACAGGTGTCTCCTAAGGAGTTTCATTCTATTCTTACAAAGAAATACTTCTACCTGTTCCACCTTCCTGAATGAACTCATCTCCCAGAAAGTGTGCTTACAAAGCAACAATGATCTTTCAATATTCGGGCATGTAGAATAGATAACCCATCGTCCCAGATGGGAAACCAATGAAAAAGTCCCTTCACGGACCTTGCTTCCAATTTCTCCGCCTTAGTCTTCACGAAATAGGCGGGACATACCCAAATCCTAATATGATTAAGACTTGGTTTCCTGCCCTCCCACATCTCATGCGGAGTTTTAGGAACGGACTTGGAAGGACATCTGTTTAAGATGAAAACAGTAGTCAGGAGTGCATAACCACTACCAAAATTGGGGGTTTAGCCGACGACTCTAAGTCATCGGCTAAAGGTCAAAGTCGTCGGCTAAACCCCCCAGTCGTCGGCTAAAAAACCGTCGGCCGATATTCGTCGGCCAAGGTTTAGCCGACGACTTTTTTGGTAGTCGTCGGCTAAAGTTTGAGGTTTAGCCGACGACTTTACAAATGTCGTCGGCTAAAGTTTTTTCAAAAAAAAAAGTAATATACTTTAGCCGACGACTTTGTTAAATGTCGTCGGCTAAAGTTTTTCAAAAAAAAAAAAGTAATATACTTTAGCCGACGACTTTGTTAAATGTCGTCAGCTAAAACATTTTTTTTAAAAAAAAAAGTAATATACTTTAGCCGACGACATTTAACAAAGTCGTCGGCTAAAACATTTTTTTAAAAAAAAAAAATTCAGATTTTGGGAATAATTTATAGTCAACACAATACACCAACTAATAAATTAGCGAAAAAATACGTAACAATTCAACACAAATACATAACACATATACAATACACCAATTAATATCACAACATACCAACAATACATCCAATTCAACACAATACACCAATTAATAACACAATACACCAACAATACATCAAACAAATACAATAAATTCATCAAACAAATGAAAACTAAATACACAAAAATCTAAAAACTAAATAAAACCTAACCTAATAAACTAAAAAAATAATAAAAACTACATGAAAAATAACATAATTACAGATAAAATTAATACACTAAAAATACACAAAAAAAACGGGTTGCCTATGCGGAGGTCGGGCGGCGGGCAGAGGGTCGAGCGGCGGTGTTCCGGCGGGTGGGTGACGGGCGGTCTGGTGTCGCCGGGCGGCTGACGGGTGGGTGGGGGAAGAAAAAAAGAAGAAAACGACTAAGAAAGCAGAGACCAGGGTATATATATATATATATATATATATATATATAGAGGTTTAGCCGACGACCTAGATCAAGTCGTCGGCTAAAGTATATTATTTTTTTTTTTAAAAAAAAGGTTTAGCCGACGACTTAGATCTAGGTCGTCGGCTAAACCATTACAGTATTATTTTTTTTTCGGAAGGAGTTTAGCCGACGACTTAGATCTAGGTCGTCGGCTAAAGTATATTATTTTTTTTTTAAAAAAAAAGGGTTTAGCCGACGACCTACAATGTGGTTGTACTTGTGTTTCATAATGTTCAGTTCCAACTTCTTGCACAGGTGTCTCCTAAGGAGTTTCATTCTATTCTTACAAAGAAATACTTCTACCTGTTTCACCTTCCTGAATGAACTCATCTCCTAGAAAGTGTGCTTACAAAGCAACAATGATCTTTCAATATTCGGGCATGTAGAATAGATAACCCATCGTCCCAGATGGGAAACCAATGAAAAAGTCCCTTCACGGACCTTGCTTCCAATTTCTCCGCCTTAGTCTTCAAGAAATAGGCGGGACATACCCAAATCCTAATATGATTAAGACTTGGTTTCCTGCCCTCCCACATCTCATGCGGAGTTTTAGGAACGGACTTGGAAGGACATCTGTTCAAGATGAAAGCAATGATCAGTGCATAAACCCCACAGGTAAATCGATAAGTCGGTGTAGCTAAGCATGGAAACGAACCATGTCCAACAAGGTTCGGTTTCTTTTTTCCGACACACCATTTAATTGAGGAGTTCTTGTAGGTATAAGTTGTGACACTATTCTGTGCTCCTTTAGGAACTCGTCAAACTCTAAACTCATATACTCGCCACCCCGATCCGACTGAAGTGCTTTGATATGATTACCAGTTTGTTTTTTTTCGACTAAGGCCTTAAATTCCTGGAATTTAAAAAAGGCCTCGTATTTATGTTTCATTAAGTATACATGACCACACCTTGTATGATCATCCGTGAATGTAATGAAATACTGATATCCGTTATGTGCTGCTTCCAAAGCACCACGCACATCGGTATGGACTAATCCAACTTTATTAGTGGCTCTTTCAAAAGTCCCTGTGAAAGGAGACTTATTCATTTGCCTTTAAGGCAAGATTCACAAGTTGGAAAGGGATCCGATCCCAATGGACCCATAAGTCCATCCTTCTCCATTTTATAAACCTTGGTCTGACCAACATGACCAAGTCTAAGATGCCATTTCAAAACTCGATTAGTATCATCCCTACCACGCTTCCTAGTCATAGTATTCACAACAACTTTGTTACTTCGGTTTAGATGATACAATCCATTTAACTGTAATATCCAATTGTACATTCATTAATTGTCATTCAGTATATTGTCACTCAGTAATTTTCAGTCATTATTAATCATTCATCCATCATATTCACTCATTGTATTCACTGTCGGAGTAATTCGTATCGTGCATCAGTAATTTATTCGTCATTCAACCTCGTTAGAGAATCAGGCCGAGAATATCATCTTTGTCATCTTTGTAGTAGGCCGTGTGTGAGGAGTAGCGCACGCTCCATACTCTCTCTAGCGCACGCTAATTGAGTACGGGTAGCATACGCCACCTCTCAGCATTAGCGCACGCTAGCGTGGTTCAGGCAGACAGTCCAGAAGGCACTGGACTGGATTTGTGAGATTCATACTGCACGCTACGATTGGAGTAACGTACGGTAATGGTGTTTTGTAGCGCACGCTATCGGAATCCATCAGCGCGCGCTAGCGTATTGGAATAGACAGTCCAGTGGGTACTGGATTGAGACGGAATAATTCGTAGCGCACGCTAGGAGTGGTTCTAGCGTACGCAAGGGTTAGTTTGGTAGCACACGCTAAGCATCGGGTAGCGCGCGCTAAAGGCTCAATCTGACCAGAGGACAGTAGGTTCTGGACTCCAGTATTCTGGACATCAACCATCAGGTAGTGCGTGCTAACACAAGGTTAACGCACACTAAGAAGGGACGTTAGCCGACGACTTTGTTAAATGTCGTCGGCTAAAGTTTTTCAAAAAAAAAAAAGTAATATACTTTAGCCGACGACTTTGTTAAATGTCGTCGGCTAAAACATTTTTTTTTTAAAAAAAAAAAGTAATATACTTTAGCTGACGACATTTAACAAAGTCGTCGGCTAAAACATTTTTTTAAAAAAAAAATTTAGATTTTGGGAATAATTTATAGTCAACACAATACACCAACTAATAAATTAGCGAAAAAATACGTAACAATTCAACACAAATACATAACACATATACAATACACCAATTAATATCACAACATACCAACAATACATCCAATTCGACACAATACACCAATTAATAACACAATACACCAATAATACATCAAACAAATACAATAAATTCATCAAACAAATGAAAACTAAATACACAAAAATCTAAAAACTAAATAAAACCTAACCTAATAAACTAAAAAAATAATAAAAACTACATGAAAAACAACATAATTACAGATAAAATTAATACACTAAAAATACACAAAAAAATGGGTTGCCTGTGCGGAGGTCAGGCGGCGGGCAGAGGGTCGAGCGGCGGTGTTCCGGCGGGTGGGTGACGGGCGGTCTGGTGTCGCCGGGCGGCTGACGGGTGGGTGGGGGAAGAAAAAAAGAAGAAAAGGAAGAAGAAAGAAGAGAAGAGGGTATATATATATATTTAGAGGTTTAGCCGACGACCTAGATCAAGTCGTCGGCTAAAGTATATTATTTTTTTTTCGGAAGGGGTTTAGCCGACGACCTAGATCTAGGTCGTCGGCTAAAGTATATTATTTTTTTTTTTTAAAAAAAAGGGTTTAGCCGACGACCTAGATCTAGGTCGTCGGCTAAAGTATATTATTTTTCTTTTTTAAAAAGGTTTAGCCGGCGACTTAGATCTAGGTCGTCGGCTAAACCATTACATTATTATGTTTTTTTGGAAGGAGTTTAGTGACGACCTAGATCTAGGTCGTCGGCTAAAGTATATTATTTTATTTATTTTAAAAAAGGTTTAGCCGACTTAGATCAAGGTCGTCGGCTAAACCATTACATTATTATGTCGGGTCTCGTACACAACAAGTCATATACAAGGCTACCCATGGCGAAGCATATGGTATATTACTCATTTCCTTTCGTTGTTCCTCACTATGAGGACACATCTTGAAGTGAGTTTTATTCCATGTCGCATCGGTAGGAACCCTCTTTTAGAATCATCTATCTTAAATCGCTTTAAGATCTTATCTATATAGAGGGCTTGGGAAAGACCCATCATTCTCTTCGCTCTATCCCAGAGAGTTGAATACCAAGAATATAGGTTTCTTCTCCCATGTTTTCATGGATAACCTACTCAAAATCCAAGCTTTCATAGAACCGAGTATTCCCGTATCATTTCCTATTAGTAGAATGTCATCTACATATAGTACTAAGAATGCGATCTTGCTCCCACTAACCCTCTTGTATACACAAGGTTCCTCTTCATTTTCATGAAGTCATACTCTTTGATTGCCTCATCAAAATGAAAGTCCCAACTATGTGACGATGCTCTGATCTATTTCACGAAGTCTATATCCACCATTGATAGGTCATTGGTCGCGGGTCGGTCTCTTGGTTATCACATGGAACCTCGTGGAGACCCAGTTCCGCCAAGTGCATAAAACCATACTTCTCAGGTATTTGCGACACCCTACTAGACCTACAATGTGGTTGTACTTGTGTTTCATAATGTTCAGTTCCAACTTCTTGCACAGGTGTCTCCTAAGGAGTTTCATTCTATTCTTACAAAGAAATACTTCTACCTGTTCCACCTTCCTGAATGAACTCATCTCCCAGAAAGTGTGCTTACAAAGCAACAATGATCTTTCAATATTCGGGCATGTAGAATAGATAACCCATCGTCCCAGATGGGAAACCAATGAAAAAGTCCCTTCACGGACCTTGCTTCCAATTTCTCCGCCTTAGTCTTCAAGAAATAGGCGGGACATACCCAAATCCTAATATGATTAAGACTTGATTTCCTGCCCTCCCACATCTCATGCGGAGTTTTAGGAACGGACTTGGAAGGACATCTATTCAAGATGAAAACAGCAGTCACGAGTGCATAACCACTACCAAAATCGGGGGTTTAGCCGATGACTCTAAGTCGTCGGCTAAAGGTCAAAGTCGTCGGCTAAACCCCCCAGTCGTCGGCTAAACCCCCCAGTCGTCGGCTAAAAAACCGTCGGCCGATATTCGTCGGCCAAGGTTTAGCCGACGACTTTTTTGGTAGTCGTCGGCTAAAGTTTGAGGTTTAGCCGACGACTTTACAAATGTCGTCGGCGAAAGTTGTTTCAAAAAAACAAAAGTAATATACTTTGGCAACGACTTTGTTAAATGTCGTCGGCTAAAGCTTTTTCAAAAAAAAAAAACTAATATACATTAGCCGACGACTTTGTTAAATGTCGTCGGCTAAAACATTTTTTTTTAAAAAAAAAAGTAATATACTTTAGCCGACGACATTTAACAAAGTCGTCGGCTAAAACATTTTTTTATAAAAAAAAAATTCAGATTTTGGGAATAATTTATAGTCAACACAATACACCAACTAATAAATTAGCGAAAAAATACGTAACAATTCAACACATATACAATACACCAATTAATATCACAACATACCAACAATACATCCAATTCAACACAATACACCAATTAATAACACAATACACCAACAATACATCAAACAAATACAATAAATTCATCAAACAAATGAAAACTAAATACACAAAAATCTAAAAACTAAATAAAACCTAACCTAATAAACTAAAAAAAATAATAAAAACTACATGAAAAACAACATAATTACAGATAAAATTAATACACTAAAAATACACAAAAAAAATGGGTTGCCTGTGCGGAGGTCGGGCGGCGGGCAGAGGGTCGAGCGGAGGTGTTCCGGCGGGTGGGTGACGGGCGGTCTGGTGTCGCCGGGCGGCTGACGGGTGGGTGGGGGAAGAAAAAAAGAAGAAAAGGAAGAAGAAAGAAGAGAAGAGCGTATATATATATATATATATATATATATATATATATATATATATATATATATATTTAGAGGTTTAGCCGACGACCTAGATCAAGTCGTCGGCTAAAGTATATTAATTTTTTTTTGGAAGGGGTTTAGCTGACGACCTCGATCTAAGTCGTCGGCTAAAGTATTTTATTTTTTTTTTAAAAAAAAGGGTTTAGCCGACGACCTAGATCTAGGTCGTCGGCTAAAGTATATTATTTTTTTTTTTTAAAAAAAGGTTTAGCCGACGACTTAGATCTAGGTCGTCGGCTAAACCATTACATTATTATTTTTTTTTTCGGAAGGAGTTTAGCCGACGACCTAGATCTAGGTCGTCGGCTAAAGTATATTATTTTTTTTTAAAAAAAAGGGTTTAGCCGACGACCTAGATCTAGGTCGTCGGCTAAACCATTACATTATTATTTTTTTTTGCAAGGAGCTTAGCCGACGACTTAGATCTAGGTCGTCGGCTAAAGTATATTATTTTTTTTAAAAAAAAAGGGTTTAGCCGACGACCTACAATGTGGTTGTACTTGTGTTTCATAATGTTCAGTTCCAACTTCTTGCACAGGTGTCTCCTAAGGAGTTTCATTCTATTCTTACAAAGAAATACTTCTACCTATTTCACCTTCCTGAATGAACTCACACTACACCATATATGGCTTTCAACAACATTTTTTTTGATGTTACAAGCAAAAGTGTAGCCTTAGATGCCTTAAAATTGGTCAAATTTGATTTAAGGCTACACATTTTCTAACGTTATTATTGATATAAATTAGTGTTACCGTAGACCAAATTGAATATCTACGCTAACACAAAATTTGGTGTAGCCGTTGCTATTTAGAAAAAGTGTAACTAAACACTAAAAAAAATAGGCGGACTTGCTAAAATATTTTAGACGGTCCAAATAAATTATTTTCAACTATAACGACCTAATTTTTTTAAGGTATTTTATGAATCGTCCTAATCGAAGGGAGTAATGTAAGAGAGATGAGCATTAAATAAGAGGAAATATTGGTACTTTGATCATTAAATTGGAGAAATAATTATCTTTCTTAAAACATGTGAATAGTCAAAAAGCGTGATTATTTTGGACCAGATGGAGTAATTATTTATTTTAGCTCCTTTTCTATATGTACATATCTAGCTAATTATTATGTTATCATTAGAAATATATCATTTCTTTGATTAGGGAGATGGCGGCTCATGATTTCTACACAAGTAAGGAACCGGTTTATGATTGGAAAGCCCAATCCCCAACTACTAAATTGCCTGATAGCACTAGTAGAATAAACATCACAGACTTCGGTACAATTTACTTCAGTTATGTATATTAGTGAAGTAAAAAAACAAAAAAACAATTTCGCTTTCAATTTACTGAAGTAAAACACCCACGTAGACTTCAGTAAATGGTACCATACTACAAACAAGAAACTCGTTCGGAATTTTAACATACAAAGACTTCACTAATTTGATAATTAATTGAGTTAACAGTGTGAAATTTTATTTTTTATCAGAATATTTTTACAAAAGCGAAGTGTATGTGTTTTGACCGGGAATTAATATTTTCAACTTCAGATTTTTTCATTTAACTCTTAAAAACACAAGTAAAATATTACCATTATTAATTTATATTGTGTATTATATTTTTTAATATCACTAAAAGTAAAGTTTCATTATCAAGAATTTATAATTTACGAAAAGATACCATTAATAATTTATGTTATGTATTAAATTTTAAACAGATTTTAATCATTATAAAAAAGTAAAGTTCCTACGATGTCTGTGCGATTCTAAAAACAAATCTCATAACACTATAGCAAATCCTTTGTTCAGAATTACCCCAGAAATCAGCCAAATTAACCCCTTTTAAGTCTTGGAATTGAGACTCTTGAAGCATCACAAAATCAACTTCATTCTTTATCCTCAAGTCCCGAACCCATTTAGCCTTCCCTTTCCCCTTCTTCCCCAAACCGCAAATATTAATAGACATCGTATTCATGGTTCCACCCCTTGAAAACCTTCATTTAAAATCTGATTACGTACCTGGTCTGAGAATTCAGATATGTTTTCTGCACCAATCGCGACTCCCAACAAGACCGTAGCACTTCCGCTGCCGTCGCCGCCGCCGACCCAAACCAAATCCGACGCAACCTCCATCAACGGAACAAACCGACCTCCTTCATATCGTTGTACATGCACATCAGAACCCCGCAACCCTAATTCCCGCTGCTCAGATCGGACCCGCAACCCTAATTCCCGCTGCTAAGTATCTTGGTGGATTCACTGTTATGTTGGTATTCCCATCGGCGGAGGAGTGTGTACGGTTCCTAGAATCAGAAATTGTGTGGAGGATATAGTTTCTGAAAAGCTGGATTCTAATGACGCCCTATTTATGCGTCCACCAATCTTCAGATCAATTTGGAGTACTTGATTTTTCAGAATGGATTTTTGTGTCTTCATTATTGTGTTATCCAGAAGTGTAATGACCTTCTTTACAGTTTCATATGTCATCAGTTCATTTGTTTTATTGGGGAAAGCGATAATCATGTACACTTACCAATTCCATCTTTGAGTGAGCTTGGCTCTCATGCTTTACACACACACACACGCGCACACACACGCACACACACATAATTTGGTTCATTTAGGAACTTTTTTAGGAACATGTATATGGGATGCTATTATTAGTTTATGTAATATGCAAGATATTATACATTTAGCAACATCTTACATGTGCTATTAATATATGCTGCTAAATGTATAATAACATCTTACATAAACTGATAATAACATCACATATATATGTTTCTAGCGGGTTTCTATGGGAACAAAAGTTCCTACATAAACCCAAACCTATATATATATATATATATATATATATATATATATATATATATGTACTCTTGATATGTGGAATTACGTAGATTTAAGTGATGCCTTTATCTGAGAATTATATTATCCATTATATTATATTTGTTAACAATGCAACAATGGTGATATTTCTAATCCTTGAAAACTTCGTAAGTTAATCTCGAAAAGTTTTTTACTCATTTTCAAGAATTTTTGCTAAATTTGGACTGGATTTACAAGTTGCAGAAAGTAGGAAGGCGACTAATATACGGGAAGGGAGTGCAAGAGGTGGAAAATGAGACCTATGAGCAAAAAAAGAAGATAAGAAAGTTCAAGGAGTCGACGTGGAAATGTGTTTACTCTCTTTCTGCTGAGATATTGGCACTTGCCGTGACTTACAACGAGCCTTGGTTCACAAAGACAAAGTATTTTTGGTTAGGGCCTGGGAATCAGGTCTGGCCTGACCAAGCGTACAAGTAAGATTATCCTATACAAGGCTCTTAGTCATCTCTCCGATAAAAGTTGTCCAGGTCTTTATTGGCATATTTGGAATTTATGTAAGGGATAATTAGAAAAACTACCCTTTGAGTTTTTGGGGTAATACAAAATTTTTTTTCTAAAATTACAAAAAATAAATAAAGAAGAACATGAGGTTTGATTCTATGCCATAGAAGTTATATTTAGGGAGCGATTTTGGTAATGATCCCTTTATATAATTTTCTATGCCATATAATTCATATCTTGCCTTTTTTATGTTAATTTGGCCCAGAAGGGAACTGTATATGTTTGTTGGTGGATTCTATACATACTCCATCTTCGCTCTAATATTTTGGGAAACAAGGCGCTCGGACTTTGGGGTCTCTATGAGTCATCATGTTGCGACCTTCATTCTCATCGTGTTATCATATGTATTAAGGTGTGTTTGTAAATAGGTGAGGTTGTGCTATTCTTTTAAATACAGGAGACGAGGCGAGTGAGCAGCTTTATATCATAGGTCTAAAGTACAAGGAACCTGCTAAGATAAATCCTCGTCTTTTTGATGTTAGGCATCTATTTCAAGGTGGCAAAGAACCCCCAAAGGTAATATCATCCACAATGTTAATCCAAGTTATCTTCTGTTTTATCTGTTATAGCAGAAAACTAAATGTGTTTTTATTTTGTGTGAACTTACCAATTTCAGGTAATTGATGTGCTTAGAGAAACAAAACAGAAGAGACATCGTGATGGGTAAGCTCTCTAATCCAGTTTTGTATTCAAAATAGGTAATTGCGTGTTGGTACGTGGTACACTCAACATTAGGATTTTGTGGACTATGAAGTTCTTTTAGTTGCAATGAGTTGACACTTCTTTGTTCCGGTTATTGGTTAAGTGTTAACAAGTTCACGATGTCAGGTATGAAGATGGTGATGCCACTTTGAGGAAAACTTGTTCAGCCACAGATTTTATTTGGTCAAGTGCTCCTCTCGATGTTCTTGGTACTGTTACATCTATAGCCTTCGCGGAAGACACTTGTCTTCCAATCAAGAATCATAAATTAACTACTGAGGAGGTAATACCCTATATATTTTTTTCCCTTCCATTTTCGGTATTTAGAATGATTTCATCTGTTATTTCCTTTAATCCACATTTGAAAGTTTTTAACTTCTTATTTTATCAAGTTAAAGAAGTCTGTGAAGACTTGCGTGTTTTAGGGAAACAAGACTTTAAGCATTTGCTGAAGTAAGGAGCGCCTTGCATTAAACCTAATCTTATTTTCTCTCTAGAGTTTATTGTTACTTAATTTTGTTTTATTGGCATATTTAGGTGGCGTATCCATATGAGAAAAGCATTATCTCCAGAAAAGGAAATTCTTATACCTGAAGATGTAGAACCCGAGAGCAAAGCTGATGAGGATGAAGACGAAGATAATGATGGACTTAAAGAAATGGAAGAACTGACAAATGCTATACAGCGGAAGAGAAAACAGGCAAAGAAGACTATTGCAAAACGAAAAGAAAAGGTTTGTTCTTTATTTTATATTTGGTTTAATAATTATGCTGTATTACATGGCGTTTTTTGTGTTTTTATTTTACACTTGCTTTGGACTGGACTTGCAGGATAAAAAAAGGAAAGCAACTGGGATGGAGAGATGTAATGGAGGATGGTGGATATAGTGATGTCGATTTATTTACCATCTCGTCTTTGAAGGTCATATTCATATCTTCTCATATTGTTTTTCACATTTTAATTAAGTTTCATATTTTTATTAAACCCAATTTCATCACCTTTCAGGGAAAGAAAGACTTGGCCGCTGTTGATAACACTGAAGATGATGGTCCAAAACTTTGTTTTTTATTAACTTCGACCCTATCGATACAAGAACTTTTACCCATTCATATTGCCAGTAAGGTTTGAGTACTATGTATTCTTCGGTATATTAAGCAGTTTATTTCACCTTATGTAAATGCTCAGGGAGTCGATGCTACCTTATGCAGAAAAGGTTTAACATTGATTTTGCAGTTTATCTTACCCTATACTCTATCATCTCTTCCTTGTGAAATTCAACTATCTCCTTCTTAACATAATGTGACATATCCTCATTCTTCTTACCAGTGAGTGTATATATATAGTCAAGAAGAGTATATTACAGAGCAACCAAAATCGAAGTCTTCAGCATCACCATCCGTTCAAGTTCCTGATCAGTATGTGGCGGACCTAACTGCTAAGATCAAGGCTCAGCTTCAACAAGAGATGGATGAAAAACTTGACCAAAAATTTCGATAAATGATGAAAATGTTGGCCGAGAAGAATCCAGATTTGAACTTAAAGATTGATGACTCTCAGAAATCAGTCGAGGAGTTATATGGCGGTGACAATGTCACTCCTTGACTGATCTCATCATTTTATATTATGCTAGCTAAGTGACTCAAGTAGTTTTGTTATATTTGTGGATTGCGATTGTAACTTGTTCTTAGCTATTATGGATTGAATATTAGCAGTCATGTATTTTGGATGTTGTTATGGTTGACATTGTTTTAATGGTATTGACTATTTTATGGTAATAGTTATTTTCCAATATAAAATTTTGCTTTTTAGCATGAAAAATGTTGGTAAAAACCTGCAAAAATGTAGCCATAGACTATAATTTATAATTCTTTATGTTGGCAAAATATAAAAATTGTGTTGGCAAAGATTAAAAGTGTGTTGGCAAAAGTTAGAACTGGTCATATATAAGTGTAGCCATAGTGTTAAAGTTGTTGGTAAAGATGTCAAAGTGTTTCACAATTTAATGTTACATTAGACCTCATGAGTGTTGGCATAGGTCTACGGCTACACAAATCTTTGTGTCACTAAATATATAAAAGTGTGGCCTTAAGTCTACAGCAACACAAAATCTAGTGTAGCCACAGATAATAAAAGTGTTGGCATAGGGGTCTATTGCTACACTTTTTTAACATGTTACCAAAAAAAAGAAAAGTGTTACCTTAGACCCCTATGGTTGCGGCCGTTTTTGTAACACTTTCGAATTTGGTCAAAGTGTAGCCATGGCTTGTTTTTCTACCTTCAGCAACACTTTTTGGACTTTTGAACACAGTTTTTCAGGTGTTGCTGAAACCCATATATGGTGTAGTGTCATCTCCTAGAAAGTGTGCTTACAAAGCAACAATGATCTTTTAATATTCGGGCATGTAGAATAGATAACCCATCGTCCCAGATGGGAAACCAATGAAAAAGTCCCTTCACGGACCTTGCTTCCAATTTCTCCGCCTTAGTCTTCAAGAAATAGGCGGGACATACCCAAATCCTAATATGATTAAGACTTGGTTTCCTGCCCTCCCACATCTCATGCGGAGTTTTAGGAACGGACTTTGAAGGACATCTGTTCAAGATGAAAACAGCAGTCAGGAGTGCATAAACCCCACAGGCAAATCGATAAGTCGGTGTAGCTAAGCATGGAAACGAACCATGTCCAACAAGGTTCGGTTTCTTTTTTCCGACACACCATTTAATTGAGGAGTTCTTGTAGGTATAAGTTGTGACACTATTCTGTGCTCCTTTAGGAACTCGTCAAACTCTAAACTCATATACTCGCCACCCCGATCCGACTGAAGTGCTTTGATATGATTACCAGTTTGTTTTTTTTCGACTAAGGCCTTAAATTCCTGGAATTTATAAAAGGCCTCGTATTTATGTTTCATTAAGTATACATGACCACACCTTGTATGATCATCCGTGAATGTAATGAAATACTGATATCCGTTATGTGCTGCTTCCAAAGCACCACGCACATCGGTATGGACTAATCCAACTTTATTAGTGGCTCTTTCAAAAGTCCCTGTGAAAGGAGACTTATTCATTTGCCTTTAAGGCAAGATTTACAAGTTGGAAAGGGATCCGATCCCAATGGACCCATAAGTCCATCCTTCTCCATTTTATAAACCTTGGTCTGACCAACATGACCAAGTCTAAGATGCCATTTCAAAACTCGATTAGTATCATCCCTACCACGCTTCCTAGTCATAGTATTCACAATAACTTTGTTACTTCGGTTTAGATGATACAATCCATTTAACTGTAATATCCAATTGTACATTCATTAATTGTCATTCAGTATATTGTCACTCAGTAATTTTCAGTCATTATTAATCATTCATCCATCATATTCACTAATTGTATTCACTGTCGGAGTAATTCGTATCGTGCATCAGTAATTTATTCGTCATTCAACCTCGTTAGAGAATCAGGCCGAGAATATCATCTTTGTCATCTTTGTAGTAGGCCGTGTGTGAGGAGTAGCGCACGCTCCATACTCTCTCTAGCGCACGCTAATTGAGTACAGGTAGCATACGCCACCTCTCAGCATTAGCGCACGCTAGCGTGATTCAGGCAGACAGTCCAGAAGGCACTGGACTGGATTGGTGAGATTGATACTGCACGCTACGATTGGAGTAACGTACGGTAATGGTGTTTTGTAGCGCACGCTATCGGAATCCATCAGCGCGCGCTAGCGTATTGGAATAGACGATCCGGTGGGTGCACCGGATTGAGACGGAATAATTAGCGCACGCTAGAGTGGTTCTAGCGCACGCAGGGTTAGTTTGGTAGCACACGCTAAGCATCGGGTAGCGCGCTAAAGGCTCAATCGACCAGAGGACGATAGGTTACGGACTCGATGTTACGACATCAACCATCGGGTAGTGCGTGCTAACACAAGGTTAACGCACGCTAAGAAGGGACGTTAGCCGACGACTTTGTTAAATGTCGTCGGCTAAAGTTTTTCAAAAAAAAAAAGTAATATACTTTAGCCGACGACTTTGTTAAATGTCGTCGGCTAAAACATTTTTTTTTAAAAAAAAAAGTAATATACTTTAGCTGACGACATTTAACAAAGTCGTCGGCTAAAACATTTTTTTAAAAAAAAAATTCAGATTTTGGGAATAATTTATAGTCAACACTGTAACACCCCCAGAATACGACCGGGAATGTTACACGCCGTAGACCCTTATCACAAGGATCTACCAGGCTAAACTCCAAAAGACTACTCGATGATTGACCGACCGGGGTCAAAATTAAATAGAAAACAGACCGATAAGGTCATAAACCAATTCAGAAACTAACGACATTCATATTACAATGACAACAATGAATTTAATAAATGATAACTACACCCATGCAAGGGTGAATACTCAAACGACAGAGAAATACCGACCAAAATGATACAAAAGAAAAGACTCTGACTCTGGTGTGATTAGCATCGTCGTCTTCCATCTCCTTCCAAGCCAATCCCGTGACTGCTCCCGAGCTGCCAAAACCTGAGCGCATAACAGGCACCCACCCCCCGAAAACTCGGGGGTTAGCAAACTGGAATTTTGCTAGTGCAAGTACATAATATTCAAGATATACGAACAGTAACAACACAAAATTCAACCGCCGTGAAGCCTTAACACAAATCATACATTCCCACAGTCAGCACAGAATAACACTCGTATACACGAGGTGAAAGGTAATCACATAGTCATATTCTCCTTACGGAAAATAACATTCATGAGACTTTAAACGAGCCCAAGGAGTCAGGAAGATCTCTCTTGTAAAAGGAAAAATATTTTAATAAGATAGTTTGCAATCATTATTGTTGACTCGGGTCGTTCCGGGGTTTTTAAAATCGAATGGGAATACTTTTGGAAATAATTTCAAAAACACTCGGGTCCTTGACCCAACGTATGGAAAACGATTACACAAAAACCAAGTCAACTTATTTGGGGTTCTCGACCCGGTTTATAGAACACCGTCACAAATGAAATCATTACAACATCTCACGGGGTCCTCAACCCATTCCAAATAACATCATCGTGAAATCAATCATCTCAACATTCCACGGGGTCCTCGACCCAATACACAGAATAGCACCACAATACAATCAAAGGCACAAAACTCTCATTCGACATATCCTGCTCAAGACCCCGATTAATTAACCCTCGGAGATTTCGTCAAACCTCCGTGGTTAACTAACCCCGATACCAACGCTTCAAAAACAATTTGAAACAAGCTTTCAAAAACATGAATTGCGGTGCAGTATCGAGACAAATATTAAAAAGTGAGTTGAAAGAATTGAGATACGAACATCGTTCGATAACGGGGTCTTAGCTATCACTCAAATACCCGTAACCAATAAGCTGCCAGGCGCCTCCACTGCACACCTGTGCACCGGCGTTCACTCCACTATGTCGGCCGCTCCTTGAACATGTCACCGCACCGGCGTCACTCCCGCAAGAGCCGCCCCTTGACACGCGCATTAGGTGACACCGGCGTTCACCACCCATATGGAGCCGCACATTGCAGCGTACACCAGGCCGGAGTACACCGCCCCGCCCTCAGAGGTTCCCGGATATGACGTTTCTCACAACAAGTATCCACATTGTTCAAGCATCAAGCACACGGACAATTGTCACAACAATTTTCAACTCGGTACATCAAGTCACACAATTTCTCCGCCAGTCCATATCCACACAAATAAACAATAACACGCACATTATCAATCAAACTCAATCAACACCGCACATATATCTCTATGTTGCGACTCAACCGAATATACACACATTTATACATATATATATATATATATATATATATATAAATATATAACCTCACTATATTATATGAATAACTATGGTTCGCCCATCAATCCAAGTTGAGTACGTCAACTAATGTTAGAATTCAACACTCGTCGATCACCGATATAAACATATATATTAATATACGTATATACATACATATATTTAACATGTAACTATATATATAAACACACATATATATATATATATATATACACATACATGTTTATACCTCCATATAAACTCATACACTTCGACAACAATGATTTCACGCAGTTACAATTCGTATATCGAGGTACTTGCCTTGGTAATACGACGCGAAGGAGACGACGAAGGAATAGGTTCCGGTCCGAACAATCCCCTCAAATCCGACCCTAACACAATAGTGATATAAAACCAATTTCAACACCATGAATACGAAGAAATTCATCCTAGTTCTACCCGTTGGGACAATTCATCGTACACCACGCGTGCATAAGGAAAAGAAATCGGTCAACGGTGGAATAACGGGATTTCATCCCAACCGATAACAAGAAAACCAAGGGTTACGAGTATATTATCAAAATCTAACAACAACATCGGTAAATTCGAATTAAAACACAAGATCACCACCAAACCCTCCCCAAAATCATACTAGGATTGAAGGAGTTCTTACCTCTTGAAGATTCAATCCCTATAATCCGAAGAACACGTGCTAAATCCACAATCCGAGCTAAACGATTGAAGGAGGATGAAGAAAATAAAACACTCAAATAATTTGTGAGGTAAAAACCCTCCCTCCGGCTCTCTCTCTCGGTTGTAGGTGAAGAAACGGGGAAAAATGAGCTGAAATGCCGAGAAAACGAATTTATAGGGCGGACAGACTCGACCGTGTGTCCGACATGACACGGTCGTGGCGCGCAATCGGCCGGCAGGACTCGGCCGTGTCCCGCATGACACGGTCGTGTCGCGAAGGGGCGCTCGGCATCGACTCGGCCGTGTCTGGAACACGGTCGAGCCTGCAGGCGGTGGCTACGGCTTATCCGGACGAGTACGGCACGGCCGTGCCAGACGACACGGTCGGGTCTGAGGCAGTCGCTTCCGGCTTATCCGGACGAGTACGACACGGGCCGTGTCGGACGACACGGCCGAGTCCGGTCGGCAGTGATCGGCCAAATGAGCGGGTGAGCTAAAACGACCATAACTCTCTCGTCCGGACTCCGATTGACTCACCGTTTGAACCATTGGAAAGCTAATTCGATGCTCTATAATATTGCAAGGATTTGGAATTTTTGGAGTTACCAAAAATTAATGGTGATCTAACAAAGTCGAACTCGTACGCGGAAAAGTCGCTAAAGAACACGGAACTCAACAAAACGACACCGAAACAAACTCGGACATCAAAAAGTGCAGAATAAAACATTCCCAGAATGACGAAACGGTCTTAAGCGAGTTGTCGAAACGGACCTCCGGCGAAAAATGAAAATTACTGGGAATCGAAATTGCGGGTATTACATTCTACCCTCCTTAAAAGAAGTTTCGTCCCGAAACTTAAAATAGAGAGCGGCGGAACAATCAAGGAAATAACCACTTGCCCAGCCCTAAATCATCACGAGCAATGCGCGAAAGCGGGGTTCTAAAATGTAAGTGAACACGATAAGTCGAGGTGGAGGAGTATGAATTTGGATACCAAAGCTCCCCGAGTTAAGAAAATCACAAAATAGTTCAGACGTCCTGAAAATCATGTTTCGAGCTCGACCAACCGCATCCAAGTTCAAAACATATTCGGAAGTGCTAATTACACGCGTGGGAATAATAGTTCCGAACAAAATTTGCAAGAATTAGGTTCAGATATGGAAAGACCACAATAATTCACGGGTTACAGCTCCGAAATTCGTTCGGAGAACGGCAGGCTAAGTAGAACAAGATAGTTTAAAATCGTCGAGAGGATTATAATTGAGTTACCAACAATGAAAAATCATACAATGCCGAAAATACCAAAGAAAGTACGGGTAATACGCATCCGCATACTAAAAGGTATTTCGATCCCAAACTTGGAACAACAAGAGTTGGAAGTATAGAGCAATGAAATGAAGAACGATCAAAGTCACGATTGTTCAAAACAGCAACAATTAGGACATATTGCAAAATATTCATCCTCCCATGTTAGGCTCTTCAGAAGGAAACATAGGGTTTCGGGACATTCTCCAGTCACTAGCTTTGCTCTCTCTCAGGGCGGCATTCTTTGCCAATTCAGAAACTATCTCACAATGCTTCTCCCGATGACCTTCACACCCGCACCGGTAACAAGTCAAGAGTGGAAAGGGACAATTCACACGAACATGTCCCTGACGATTGCAGTTGAAGCACCCTCCCTTCTTACCGAGAGTCACTGATGCTGGCTTGGGATTCCAAGAGCTCACTCCCGATCGCGAAGACGACGCGTTCGAACGACGTGGGGGTTTGGGAGCCTTAGACTCTTCATCGCTCAAAAACTTCCCAGATGTCCTCCGTCTCTTGGCTTCGCTCGAGGGCTCGACCACTGAGGAGATTTCATAGGATATCGTTTGATTTAGATACTCCTTCACCGTAGCATGGATCGTGGTCGTACGAACCACCTTGCCGCTTCCATTTCCATCATCACGTCCACGTCCGTCGTGGCCCGACATACTAATACAGATAGTACCATTCAGCATTATCAAATAATCAATCGTACAGTATACCACCCTTATCAACACAAGGTTTAGTTAACATCTAAAGAATAACGGTAATATCATAAAGCATAAAGTTTTATGAAGTCAAGTTCGAGTTCCACGACGAGGACGATCATTATATGTATGCACTTAATGAAATCAAATTTTTGAAAAAGGGGCTAGTCACGTTGCGCCCAAGACTTGTAAACACTGTCTTTTATTTCGGAAGAGGAAGTTGACATAATGACTCTAAAAATTATTTTCGAGTGATGAATAAAAGAAAAAAAGAAATCGAAAATTAATTTGTAACTAATTTGAAATATTTTGAAAATGTTGAGTCCCAAATATCAAAATTTTGAAAGTCTTTCCTCTTCTTCAAAAATGTTTATTCGAAAGGATTCTCCACCGAGATACGTGACCATTTAACATGACGATATTAAATCATGGCGTTACACAATGTTAGAAAATTTCAAAGCATTACTTTAAAATATTCGTGATACTACAGCGCCGTGGGCCAGTGCGGAACCCACCAGGCTAAAAATCATTTTAAAAAAAATGATCAAAATGCCAAAAAGTCCGAAGTCGGTAATATTCTCAAATACTCACAAAAGTCATTTATAAAATATCAAATACCGTCATAAGAATACTATCAAAACATGCAAGACCAAAATATCAAAACTCGGTTTGCAAGATAACAAAAACCATCTTAAAATACTCATGCGGTGGAGAAAATTATCATTCGTAAATTCATTCTAATAAAGTACCGAAACAGATAAACATGTTCGACTTCCACGTAATATCCTAAAACGATAATATCACCAACAAGTTCCAATTCCTAGTTCACATTAAGCATATTAACACAATGTAATCAAATACGTGTATAAGGGGACTTACGATCGGGAGGCTTACCATCACGGATTGCCGGAAGATGATGTCGGAACCACGATACTAATCACAACTCTGATGCGCGCGACTTACACAAGACATGGACTTTACCCAACGGCCTAGGTTTTTCGCAAACCTAAGCTCTGATACCATAAATGTAACACCCCCAGAATACGACCGGGAATGTTACACGCCGTAGACCCTTATCACAAGGATCTACCAGGCTAAACTCCAAAAGACTACTCGATGATTGACCGACCGGGGTCAAAATTAAATAGAAAACAGACTGATAAGGTCATAAACCAATTCAGAAACTAACGACATTCATATTACAATGACAACAATGAATTTAATAAATGATAACTACACCCATGCAAGGGTGAATACTCAAACGACAGAGAAATACCGACCAAAATGATACAAAAGAAAAGACTCTGACTCTGGTGTGATTAGCATCGTCGTCTTCCATCTCCTTCCAAGCCAATCCATGGATTGCTCATTGCCAAAACCTGAGCGCATAACAGGCACCCACCCCCCGAAAACTCGGGGGTTAGCAAACTGGAATTTTGCTAGTGCAAGTACATAATATTCAAGATATACGAACAGTAACAACACAAAATTCAACCGCCGTGAAGCCTTAACACAAATCATACATTCCCACAGTCAGCACAGAATAACACTCGTATACACGAGGTGAAAGGTAATCACATAGTCATATTCTCCTTACGGAAAATAACATTCATGAGACTTTAAACGAGCCCAAGGAGTCAGGAAGATCTCTCTTGTAAAAGGAAAAATATTTTAATAAGATAGTTTGCAATCATTATTGTTGACTCGAATTCGTTCAGGTTTTTAAAATCGAATGGGAATACTTTTGGAAATAATTTCAAAAACACTCGTGTCCTTGACCCAACGTATGGAAAACGATTACACAAAAACCAAGTCAACTTATTTGGGGTTCTCGACCCGGTTTATAGAACACCGTCACAAACGAAATCATTACAACATCTCACGGGGTCCTCAACCCATTCCAAATAACATCATCGTGAAATCAATCATCTCAACATTCCACGGGGTCCTCGACCCAATACGAGAATAGCACCACAATACAATCAAAGGCACAAAACTCTCATTCGACATATCCTGCTCAAGACCCCCGATTAATTAACCCTCGGAGATTTCGTCAAACCTCCGTGGTTAACTAACCCTGATACCAACGCTTCAAAAACAATTTGAAACAAGCTTTCAAAAACATGAATTGCGGTCTGTATCGAGACAAATATTAAAAAGTGAGTTGAAAGAATTGAGATACGAACATCGTTCGGTAACGGGGTCTTAGCTATCACTCAAATACCCGTAACCAATAAGCCTGCCAGGCGCCTCCACTGCACACCTGTGCACCGGCGTTCACTCCACTATGTCGGCCGCTCCTTGAACATGTCACCGCACCGGCGTCACTCCCGCAAGAGCCGCCCCTTGACACGCGCATTAGGTGACACCGGCGTTCACCACCCATATGGAGCCGCACATTGCAGCGTACACCAGGCCGGAGTACACCGCCCCGCCCTCAGAGGTTCCCGGATATGACGTTTCTCACAACAAGTATCCACATTGTTCAAGCATCAAGCACACGGACAATTGTCACAACAATTTTCAACTCGGTACATCAAGTCACACAATTTCTCCGCCAGTCCATATCCACACAAATAAACAATAACACGCACATTATCAATCAAACTCAATCAACACCGCACATATATCTCTATGTTGCGACTCAACCGAATATACACACATTTATACATATATATATATATATAAATATATAACCTCACTATATTATATGAATAACTATGGTTCGCCCATCAATCCAAGTTGAGTACGTCAACTAATGTTAGAATTCAACACTCGTCGATCACCGATATAAACATATATATTAATATACGTATATACATACATATATTTAACATGTAACTATATATATAAACACACATATATATATATATACACATACATGTTTATACCTCCATATAAACTCATACACTTCGACAACAATGATTTCACGCAGTTACAATTCGTATATCGAGGTACTTGCCTTGGTAATACGACGCGAAGGAGACGACGAAGGAATAGGTTCCGGTCCGAACAATCCCCTCAAATCCGACCCTAACACAATAGTGATATAAAACCAATTTCAACACCATGAATACGAAGAAATTCATCCTAGTTCTACCCGTTGGGACAATTCGCCGGACACCACGCGTGCATAAGGAAAAGAAATCGGTCAACGGTGGAATAACGGGATTTCATCCCAACCGATAACAAGAAAACCAAGGGTTACGAGTATATTATCAAAATCTAACAACAACATCGGTAAATTCGAATTAAAACACAAGATCACCACCAAACCCTCCCCAAAATCATACTAGGATTGAAGGAGTTCTTACCTCTTGAAGATTCAATCCCTATAATCCGAAGAACACGTGCTAAATCCACAATCCGAGCTAAACGATTGAAGGAGGATGAAGAAAATAAAACACTCAAATAATTTGTGAGGTAAAAACCCTCCCTCCGGCTCTCTCTCTCGGTTGTAGGTGAAGAAACGGGGAAAAATGAGCTGAAATGCCGAGAAAACGAATTTATAGGGCGGACAGACTCGACCGTGTCCGACATGACACGGTCTTGGCGCGCAATCGGCCGGCAGGGACTCGACCGTGTCCTGCATGACACGGTCGTGTCGCGAAGGGGCGCTCGGCATCGACTCGGCCGTGTCCTGGAACACGGTCGAGCCTCTGGGCAGTGGCTACCGGCTTATCCGGACGAGTACGGCACGGCCGTGCCAGACGACACGGTCGGGTCCTGAGGCAGTCGCTTCCGGCTTATCCGGACGAGTACGACACGGGCCGTGTCGGACGACACGGCCGAGTCCGGTCGGCAGTGATCGGCCAAATGAGCGGGTGAGCTAAAACGACCATAACTCTCTCGTCCGAACTCCGATTGACTCACCGTTTGAACCATTGGAAAGCTAATTCGATGCTCTATAATATTGCAAGGATTTGGAATTTTTGGAGTTACCAAAAATTAATGGTGATCTAACAAAGTCGAACTCGTACGCGGAAAAGTCGCTAAAGAACACGGAACTCAACAAAACGACACCGAAACAAACTCGGACATCAAAAAGTGCAGAATAAAACATTCCCAGAATGACGAAACGGTCTTAAGCGAGTTGTCGAAACGGACCTCCGGCGAAAAATGAAAATTACTGGGAATCGAAATTGCGGGTATTACAAACACAATACACCAACTAATAAATTAGCGAAAAAATACGTAACAATTCAACACAAATACATAACACATATACAATACACCAATTAATATCACAACATACCAACAATACATCCAATTCAACACAATACACCAATTAATAACACAATACACCAACAATACATCAAACAAATACAATAAATTCATCAAACAAATGAAAACTAAATACACAAAATCTAAAAACTAAATAAAACCTAACCTAATAAACTAAAAAAATAATAAAAACTACATGAAAAACAACATAATTACAGATAAAATAAATACACTAAAAATACACAAAAAAATGGGTTGCCTGTGCGGAGGTCAGGCGGCGGGCAGAGGGTCGAGCGGCGGTGTTCCGGCGGGTAGGTGACGGGCGGTCTGGTGTCGCCAAGGCGACGGGGTGGGTGGGGGAAGAAAAAAAGAAGAAAAGGAAGAAGAAAGAAGAGAAGAGGGTATATATATATGTAGAGGTTTAGCCGACGACCTAGATCAAGTCGTCGGCTAAAGTATATTATTTTTTTTCGGAAGGGGTTTAGCCGACGACCTAGATCTAGGTCGTCGGCTAAAGTATATTATTTTTTTTTTAAAAAAAGGGTTTGTGACGACCTAGATCTAGGTCGTCGGCTAAAGTATATTATTTTTTCTTTTTTAAAAAAAAAGGTTTAGCCGACGACTTAGATCTAGGTCGTCGGCTAAACCATTACATTATTATGTTTTTTTTTGGAAGAAGTTTATCCGACGACCTAGTTCTAGGGCGTCGGCTAAAGTATATTATTTTATTTTTTAAAAAAAAAAGGTTTAGCCGACGACTTAGATCTAGGTCGTCGGCTAAACCATTACATTATTATGTCGGGTCTCGTACACAACAAGTCATATACAAGGCTACCCATGGCCGAAGCATATGGTATATTACTCATTTCCTTTCGTTGTTCCTCACTATGAGGACACATCTTCGAAGTGAGTTTTATTCCATGTCGCATCGGTAGGAACCCTCTTTTAGAATCATCTATCTTAAATCGCTTTAAGATCTTATCTATATAGAGGGCTTGGGAAAGACCCATCATTCTCTTCGCTCTATCCCAGTAGAGTTGAATACCAAGAATATAGGTTTCTTCTCCCATGTTTTTCATGGATAACCTACTCAAAATCCAAGCTTTCATAGAACTGAGTATTCCCGTATCATTTCCTATTAGTAGAATGTCATCTACATATAGTACTAAGAATGCGATCTTGCTCCCACTAACCCTCTTGTATACACAAGGTTCCTCTTCATTTTTCATGAAGTCATACTCTTTGACTGCCTCATCAAAATGAAAGTCCCAACTATGTGACGATCACATTTCTGATATTTCACGAAGTCTATATCCACCATTGATAGGTCATTGGTCGCGGGTCGGTCTCTTGGTTATCACATGGAACCTCGTGGAGACCCAGTTCCTCCAAGTGCATAAAACCATACTTCTCAGGTATTTGCGACACCCTACTAGACCTACAATGTGGTTGTACTTGTGTTTCATAATGTTCAGTTCCAACTTCTTGCACAGGTGTCTCCTAAGGAGTTTCATTCTATTCTTACAAAGAAATACTTCTACCTGTTCCACCTTCCTGAATGAACTCATCTCCCAGAAAGTGTGCTTACAAAGCAACAATGATCTTTCAATATTTGGGCATGTAGAATAGATAACCCATCGTCCCAGATGGGAAACCAATGAAAAAGTCCCTTCACGGACCTTGCTTCCAATTTCTCCGCCTTAGTCTTCAAGAAATAGGCGGGACATACCCAAATCCTAATATGATTAAGACTTGATTTCCTACCCTCCCACATCTCATGTGGAGTTTTAGGAACGGACTTGGAAGGACATCTATTCAAGATGAAAACAGCAGTCAGGAGTGCATAACCACTACCAAAATCGGGGGTTTAGCCGACGACTCTAAGTCGTCGGCTAAAGGTCAAAGTCGTCGGCTAAACCCCCCAGTCGTCGGCTAAAAAACCGTCGGCCGATATTCGTCGGCCAAGGTTTAGCCGACGACTTTTTTGGTAGTCGTCGGCTAAAGTTTGAGGTTTAGCCGACGACTTTACAAATGTCGTCGGCTAAAGTTTTTTCAAAAAAAAAAAAGTATTATACTTTAGCAATGACTTTGTTAAATGTAAATCGGCTAAAGTTTTTCAAAAAAAAAAGTAATATACTTTAGCCATGACTTTGTTAAATGTCGTCAGCTAAAACATTTTTTTTTTAAAAAAAAAGTAATATACTTTAGCCGACGACATTTAACAAAGTCGTCGGCTAAAACATTTTTTTAAAAAAAAAATTCAGATTTTGGGAATAATTTATAGTCAACACAATACACCAACTAATAAATTAGCGAAAAAATACGTAACAATTCAACACAAATACATAACACATATACAATACACCAATTAATATCACAACATACCAACAATACATCCAATTCAACACAATACACCAATTAATAACACAATACACCAACAATACATCAAACAAATACAATAAATTCATCAAACAAATGAAAACTACATACACAAAAATCTAAAAACTAAATAAAACCTAACCTAATAAACTAAAAAAATAATAAAAACTACATGAAAAACAACATAATTACAGATAAAATTAATACACTAAAAATACACAAAAAAAATGGGTTGCCTGTGCGGAGGTGAGGCGGCGGGCAGAGGGTCGAGCGGCGGTGTTCCGGCGGGTGGGTGACGGGCGGTCTGGTGTCGCCGGGCAGCTGACGGGTGGGTGGGGGAAGAAAAAAAGAAGAAAAGGAAGAAGAAAGAAGAGAAGAGGGTATATATATATATTTAGAGGTTTAGCCGACGACCTAGATCAAGTCGTCGGCTAAAGTATATTATTTTTTTTTCGGAAGGGGTTTAGTGGCGACCTAGATCTAGGTCGTCGGCTAAAGTATATTATTTTTTTTTTAAAAAAAAGGGTTTAGCCGACGACCTAGATGTAGGTCGTCGGCTAAAGTATATTATTTTTTCTTTTTTAAAAAAAAGGTTTATCCGACGACTTAGATCTAGGTCGTCGGCTAAACCATTACATTATTATGTTTTTTTTTGAAGGAGTTTAGCCGACGACCTAGATCTAGGTCGTCGGCTAAATTATATTATTTTATTTTTTTTTAAAAAAAGGTTTAGCCGACGACTTAGATCTAGGTCGTCGGCTAAACCATTACATTATTATGTCGGGTCTCGTACACAACAAGTCATATACAAGGCTACCCATGGCCGAAGCATATGGTATATTACTCATTTCCTTTCGTTGTTCCTCACTATGAGGACACATCTTCGAAGTGAGTTTTATTCCATGTCGCATCGGTAGGAACCCTCTTTTAGAATCATCTATCTTAAATCGCTTTAAGATCTTATCTATATAGAGGGCTTGGGAAAGACCCATCATTCTCTTCGCTCTATCCCAGTAGAGTTGAATACCAAGAATATAGGTTTCTTCTCCAATGTTTTTCATGGATAACCTACTCAAAATCCAAGCTTTCATAGAACTGAGTATTCACGTATCATTTCCTATTAGTAGAATGTCATCTACATATAGTACTAAGAATGCGATCTTGCTCCCACTAACCCTCTTGTATACACAAGGTTCCTCTTCATTTTTCATGAAGTCATACTCTTTGACTGCCTCATCAAAATGAAAGTCCCAACTATGTGACGACTGCTACAGTCTATTTCACGAAGTCTATATCCACCATTGATAGGTCATTGGTCGCGGGTCGGTCTCTTGGTTATCACATGGAACCTCGTGGAGACCCAGTTCCTCCAAGTGCATAAAACCATACTTCTCAGGTATTTGCGACACCCTACTAGACCTACAATGTGGTTGTACTTGTGTTTCATAATGTTCAGTTCCAACTTCTTGCACAGGTGTCTCCTAAGGAGTTTCATTCTATTCTTACAAAGAAATACTTCTACCTGTTCCACCTTCCTGAATGAACTCATCTCCCAGAAAGTGTGCTTACAAAGCAACAATGATCTTTCAATATTCGGGCATGTAGAATA
The DNA here is from genome assembly GCA_033398695.1 of Orobanche coerulescens. Taxonomy (NCBI): domain Eukaryota; kingdom Viridiplantae; phylum Streptophyta; class Magnoliopsida; order Lamiales; family Orobanchaceae; genus Orobanche; species Orobanche coerulescens. The sequence continues at coordinate 60,661,549 of CM065806.1, forward strand.
GATAACCCATCGTCCCAGATGGGAAACCAATGAAAAAGTCCCTTCACGGACCTTGCTTCCAATTTCTCCGCCTTAGTCTTCAAGAAATAGGCGGGACATACCCAAATCCTAATATGATTAAGACTTGATTTCCTGCCCTCCCACATCTCATGCGGAGTTTTAGGAATGGACTTGGAAGGACATCTATTCAAGATGAAAACAGCGGTCAGGAGTGCATAACCACTACCAAAATCGGGGGTTTAGCCGACGACTCTAAGTCGTCGGCTAAAGGTCAAAGTCGTCGGCTAAACCCCCCAGTCGTCGGCTAAAAAACCGTCGGCCGATATTCGTCGGCCAAGGTTTAGCCGACGACTTTTTGGTAGTCGTCATTAAAGTTTGAGGTTTAGCCGACGACTTTACAAATGTCGTCGGCTAAAGTTTTTCAAAAAAAAAAGTAATTTACTTTAGCCGACTTTGTTAAATGTCGTCGGCTAAAGTTTTTCAAAAAAAAAGTAATATACTTTAGCTTGACTTTGTTAAATGTCGGCTAAAACATTTTTTTTTAAAAAAAGTAATATACTTTAGCCGACGACATTTAACAAAGTCGTCGGCTAAAACATTTTTTTAAAAAAAAAAAAACTTTGGATTTTGGGAATAATTTATAGTCAACACAATACACCAACTAATAAATTAGCGAAAAAATATGTAACAATTCAACACAAATACATAACACATATACAATACACCAATTAATATCACAACATACCAACAATACATCCAATTCAACACAATACACCAATTAATAACACAATACACCAACAATACATCAAACAAATACAATAAATTCATCAAACAAATGAAAACTACATACACAAAAATCTAAAAACTAAATAAAACCTAACCTAATAAACTAAAAAAATAATAAAAACTACACGAAAAACAACATAATTACAAATAAATTTAATACACTAAATATACACAAAATATTGGGTTGCACGTGCGGAGGTCGGGCGGCGGGCAGGGTCGAGCGGCGGTGTTCCGGCGGGTGGGTGTGGCGGTGCAGTGTCGCCGGCGGCGACGGGGTGGTGGGGAAGAAAAAAAGAAGAAAAGGAAGAAGAAAGAAGAGAAGAGGGTATATATATATTTAGAGGTTTAGCCGACGACCTAGATCAAGTCGTCGGCTAAAGTATATTATTTTTTTTTCGGAAGGGGTTTAGCCGACGGCCTAGATCTAGGTCGTCGTCTAAAGTATATTATTTTTTTTTTTTAAAAAAAAGGGTTTAGCCTACGACCTAGATGTAGGTCGTCGGCTAAAGTATATTATTTTTACTTTTTTAAAAAAAAAGGTTTAGCCGACGACTTAGATCTAGGTCGTCGGCTAAACCATTACATTATTATGTTTTTTTTTGGAAGAAGTTTAGCCGACGACCTAGATCTAGGTCGTCACAAAGTATATTATTTTATTTTTTTAAAAAGGTTTGTGACGACTTAGATCTAGGTCGTCGGCTAAACCATTACATTATTATGTCGGGTCTCGTACACAACAAGTCATATACAAGGCTACCCATGGCCGAAGCATATGGTATATTACTCATTTCCTTTCGTTGTTCCTCACTATGAGGACACATCTTCGAAGTGAGTTTTATTCCATGTCGCATCGGTAGGAACCCTCTTTTAGAATCATCTATCTTAAATCGCTTTAAGATCTTATCTATATAGAGGGCTTGGGAAAGACCCATCATTCTCTTCGCTCTATCCCAGTAGAGTTGAATACCAAGAATATAGGTTTCTTCTCCCATGTTTTTCATGGATAACCTACTCAAAATCCAAGCTTTCATAGAACTGAGTATTCGTGTATCATTTCCTATTAGTAGAATGTCATCTACATATAGTACTAAGAATGCGATCTTGCTCCCACTAACCCTCTTGTATACACAAGGTTCCTCTTCATTTTTCATGAAGTCATACTCTTTGACTGCCTCATCAAAATGAAAGTCCCAACTATGTGACGACTGCTACAGTCTATTTCACGAAGTCTATATCCACCATTGATAGGTCATTGGTCGCGGGTCGGTCTCTTGGTTATCACATGGAACCTCGTGGAGACCCAGTTCCTCCAAGTGCATAAAACCATACTTCTCAGGTATTTGCGACACCCTACTAGACCTACAATGTGGTTGTACTTGTGTTTCATAATGTTCAGTTCCAACTTCTTGCACAGGTGTCTCCTAAGGAGTTTCATTCTATTCTTACAAAGAAATACTTCTACCTGTTCCACCTTCCTGAATGAACTCATCTCCCAGAAAGTGTGCTTACAAAGCAACAATGATCTTTCAATATTCGGGCATGTAGAATAGATAACCCATCGTCCCAGATGGGAAACCAATGAAAAAGTCCCTTCACGGACCTTGCTTCCAATTTCTCCGCCTTAGTCTTCAAGAAATAGGCGGGACATACCCAAATCCTAATATGATTAACACTTGATTTCCTGCCCTCCCACATCTCATGCGGAGTTTTAGGAACGGACTTGGAAGTAGGGGTGGACTCGGTTCCATTCAGTTCGGTTTTTGACCGAAACCGAGAGTCGAACCAAATATTCGGTTTCAGTTTGGTTCGGTTCTTTTTGAAGTTCGGTTCGGTTAAGTTCGGTTTTATAAATATTCGGTTCGGTTTCAATTTGGTTTGATGTTTTTTCGGTTCTTCACAATATAAATTCAAATATTATATGAAATAGAATAAGTTATATATAACAACAAACCAACAAGAGTTATATATATGTTCAACATAAAAGCTATAGTTGCATAGCAATTTCCAAATATCTCAAAATATATAACAATCGTAAATCACAGTAGCTCATTCTCTCAACCTAAATTAATTGAATCACAAATTCATGAGCATATTATCGGTCCTTCTTGGACCCATGAGGGTCTTACAAAAGGAAAACGAATTATACTAAAATTCGAAACACACCAAAATCACAAAAACAAGGTCATTTTAGTATGTTGAAATTTGACTTCGGTCCATTTCGGTCCGGTTCGGTTCCGCCCGACCCCGAACCGAGAACCGAACCAAATTAGTTCGGTTCGGTTCTGTTTTTTTGTTTTTCGGTTCGGTCTTCTTCGGTTTCGGTTTTTCGGTTATTTTTTCGGGTTTTTTCGGTTCGGTTTTAGATTTTCGGTTCCGAAATGCCACCCCTACTTGGAAGGACATCTATTCAAGATGAAAACAGCAGTCAGGAGTGCATAACCACTACCAAAATCGGGGGTTTAGCCGACGACTCTAAGTCGTCGGCTAAAGGTCAAAGTCGTCGGCTAAACCCCCCAGTCGTCGGCTAAAAAACCGTCGGCCGATATTCGTCGGCCAAGGTTTAGCCGACGACTTTTTTGGTAGTCGTCGGCTAAAGTTTGAGGTTTAGCCGACGACTTTACAAATGTCGTCGGCTAAATTTTTTTCAAAAAAAAAAAAGTAATACACTTTAGCCGACGACTTTGTAGAATGTCGTCGGCTAAAGTTTTTCAAAAAAAAAAAAGTAATATACTTTAGCCGACGACTTTGTTAAATGTCGTCACTAAAACATTTTTTTAAAAAAGTAATATACTTTAGCCGACGACATTTAACAAAGTCGTTTACAAAACATTTTTTAAAAAAAAAAATTCAGATTTTGGGAATAATTTATAGTCAACACAATACACCAACTAATAAATTAGCGAAAAAATACGTAACAATTCAACACAAATACATAACACATATACAATACACCAATTAATATCACAACATACCAACAATACATCCAATTCAACACAATACACCAATTAATAACACAATACACCAACAATACATCAAACAAATACAATAAATTCATCAAACAAATGAAAACTAAATACACAAAAATCTAAAAACTAAATAAAACCTAACCTAATAAACTAAAAAAATAATAAAAACTACATGAAAAACAACATAATTACAGATAAAATTAATACACTAAAAATACACAAAAAAAACGGGTTGCCTGTGCGGAGGTCGGGCGGCGGGCAGAGGGTCTAGCGGCGGTGTTCCGGCGGGTGGGTGACGGGCGGTCTGGTGTCGCCGGGCGGCTGATGGGTGGGTGGGGGAAGAAAAAAAGAAGAAAAGGAAGAAGAAAGAAGAGAAGAGGGTATATATATATATATTTAGAGGTTTAGCCGACGACCTAGATCAAGTCGTCGGCTAAAGTATATTATTTTTTTTTCGGAAGGAGTTTAGCCGACGACCTAGATCTCGGTCGGCTAAAGTATATTATTTTTTTTTTAAAAAAAAGGTTTAGCCGACGACTTAGATCGCGGTCGTCGGCTAAAGTATATTATTTTTTTTTTAAAAAAAGGTTTAGCCGTCGACTTCTTTCTGGGTCGTCGGCTAAACCATTACATTATTATTTTTTTTTCGGAAGGAGTTTAGCCGACGACCTAGAACTAGGTCGTCGGCTAAAGTATATTATTTTTTTTTAAAAAAAGGGTTTAGTCGACGACCTAGATCTAGGTCGTCGGCTAAACCATTACATTATTATTTTTTTTTTCGGAAGGAGTTTAGCCGACGACTTAGATCTAGGTCGTCGGCTAAAGTATATTATTTTTTTTTAAAAAAAAGGGTTTAGCCGACGACCTACAATGTGGTTGTACTTGTGTTTCATAATGTTCAGTTCCAACTTCTTGCACAGGTGTTCATCTGTTCAAGATGAAAACAGCAGTCAGGAGTGCATAAACCCCACAGGTAAATCGATAAGTCGGTGTAGCTAAGCATGGAAACGAACCATGTCCAACAAGGTTCGGTTTCTTTTTTCCGACACACCATTTAATTGAGGAGTTCTTGTAGGTATAAGTTGTGACACTATTCTGTGCTCCTTTAGGAACTCGTCAAACTCTAAACTCATATACTCGCCACCCCGATCCGACTGAAGTGCTTTGATATGATTACCAGTTTGTTTTTTTTCGACTAAGGCCTTAAATTCCTGGAATTTATAAAAGGCCTCGTATTTATGTTTCATTAAGTATACATGACCATACCTTGTATGATCATCCGTGAATGTAATGAAATATTGATATCCGTTATGTGCTGCTTCCAAAGCACCACGCACATCGGTATGGACTAATCCAACTTTATTAGTGGCTCTTTTAAAAGTCCCTGTGAAAGGAGACTTATTCATTTGCCTTTAAGGCAAGATTCACAAGTTGGAAAGGGATCCGATCCCAATGGACCCATAAGTCCATCCTTCTCCATTTTATAAACCTTGGTCTGACCAACATGACCAAGTCTAAGATGCCATTTCAAAACTCGATTAGTATCATCCCTACCACGCTTCCTAGTCATAGTATTCACAACAACTTTGTTACTTCGGTTTAGATGATACAATCCATTTAACTGTAATATCCAATTGTACATTCATTAATTGTCATTCAGTATATTGTCACTCAGTAATTTTCAGTCATTATTAATCATTCATCCATCATATTCACTCATTGTATTCACTGTCGGAGTAATTCGTATCGTGCATCAGTAATTTATTCGTCATTCAACCTCGTTAGAGAATCAGGCCGAGAATATCATCTTTGTCATCTTTATAGTAGGCCGTGTGTGAGGAGTAGCGCACGCTCCATACTCTCTCTAGCGCACGCTAATTGAGTACGGGTAGAATACGCCACCTCTCAGCATTAGCGCACGCTAGCGTGGTTCAGGCAGACAGTCCAGAAGGCACTTGGTGAGATTCATACTGCACGCTACGATTGGAGTAACGTACGGTAATGGTGTTTTGTAGTGCACGCTATCGGAATCCATCAGCGCGCGCTAGCGTATTGGAGTACACAGTCCAGTGGGTACTGGATTGAGACGGAATAATTCGTAGCGCACGCTAGGAGTGGTTCTAGCGTACGCAAGGGTTAGTTTGGTAGCACACGCTAAGCATCGGGTAGCGCGCGCTAAAGGCTCAATCTGACCAGAGGACAGTAGGTTCTGGACTCCAGTATTCTGGACATCAACCATCAGGTAGCGCGTGCTAACACAAGGTTAACACACGCTAAGAAGGGACGTTAGCGCACGCTACCAAGGTACGTAGCACACGCTAACGATGCAGATAGTGGGTACTGGACTACCCGGTAAACCCGCTAGCACACGCTAAGCACAGGAGCTAGCGCGCGCTAAAACTAGGTTTACTATAAATAGGACAGTCAGCCCAGGATTCATCATTTTTCACATCTCACTTCGTTTTTGGGCGAGTTTGGGCAATCGTGAAGATCTTTTCGAGCTGCAATCACCTATCATCATCTTCAAACTTTTAGTGTGGATTAATCATCATTTTATCCTCTCCACTACATCAAATCAAGGTAAACATTTCTTGAATCTAGAATTTCGAGATTATATGAATCAAAACATGAACGACACTAAGATGAAACAACTAGGACGACTTCATGTTCAGCAACATGAATGACAACCTGCATGATCAACATCATCAACATTAAACCGAAATCAAATTAAGATATTTGTCCCGAGACCTTCGGGAGAAATCTCGATGTCAAATCATCACCACTGATCATCCTCAATGCTTGGCGATCCCAACGTACCATGGACTATAGATACTCACATCCTCGTCTTTATCACAACGTAACCTTGATACCCGAACATACCAATAACCGAGATAAAGCACATACATTATGATTTAACTCCCAGAATCGGAAAAACAACATATAATCCGAATCTCTAGAATTTGCAGTAATAATCATTGCTATATGCATCATAAACTAAATGAAACTGAAACCATTCATTAAACATTATAACTGAGCAAGTAATCACTTGCCTCGATACCGATATGACGATGATGAAGTTGCTACCAATCTCATTGCCTTCGTCTACGAGCTCCTCGGCCCTGACCATGCAATTCACGAACATACTCGAACACGACCGCGACATACGGTTATAATCACCGATCAATAATCTCAACCTATTGAAGTAATCAATTAACACATATCCGATAACAATCAACAACCGACACGACCAACCAATCAACTCAACAGTTCAACGATATCTCGATTGTACACAAAACCAAATGATCCAATTCAACAAATACGAACTCATATCTACTATTCAAACCACACTCGACGATCATACTTAACAATAATCAATAACCAATCAACAAATTCAACGATTTCACAATATCTCGATTAGACACAAGTCCGAACAATCCAACTCAAACAATTACGAACTCAAAACCACAACATGATTCATAATCCGATTAATTCAACATTATAGATAATCATGATCCAAGGGTTTCCAAATAACTCAAACATTCGATTTGAACACTTGTTCGAAGCGTATGAATTTCCAAACTCAACGGTGAATAATAATCTTGTCAAACCCTTAATCAAATTCGTATTCCAAAACTATACGGAATCCTTCCAAAATCATAACATGCATAGTTCAAGAATCCTTCAAGAACACGAATTATCCGAATTCACGTTCATAATCCATAAAACAACATAATCCGCTGTTTTCTAACATCTAAACATTCCCTAATCATAATTCACGGCGTATATAATCATGTTCTTCAACATACGATCTTCCTAACGTCAAAAATCGCAATAAAATACCAAGAACATCGAGAACTCTATGATTTCATAATCATAATCAACATATTCAAGACATAAACCAACATATCATAATCTTCCTTCAACAAATACCTCATATATCCTCAAGAATCATAATAACAAGCCCTTAATCATCTTCATACGAATCATTCATCAATAACAACATCGAAAATCTAAAATAAAAGGGTGGATTATCCAACTTACCTCTTAGAAGATGAAAAACACTAGCAATTACTTCAAGAATCAACCATAGCTCCATATCCAAGCCTCAAATCCAAGTTCTCAATCTCAAAATCGACTTAAGAGAGCTAACTCTCTCTCTCTCTCTCTCTAAGTGTTTGGAGACAAAAAATGGAGTGAGGTGCTCATGTGAAATGAAAGAACGAACTTCATTTTATAAACTGCATCGATCGTTACGTATGTTAACCATCAGTACTAACGTACGTAATGCAGCTTAGCGTACACTATGTGTCCTTCATAGCGTACGTAATTCCATTCCAGAACTAACTGACCTATTTCGTTAACATGCTTACGTACGTAACAATTGCTTCATAACGTACGTACGTTGACTTGCTACAGTACCATACCCATATTACGTACGTAATACTACTTGCGTAGCGTACGTAATGGCGGAGGTTGACTCGCCTGTCCACATCCGCTGCCGACACCGGGCCCCACCTACCGACCATGACTTTATCCTGTCTGATTCCCTTTGTTACGTACGTAATGCCTTACGCATAACGTACGTAACACATGACAACTTAGCGTACGTTATCTCACAGTCTTAACGTACGGTAACAGTTCCATACTTAGCCATTTCCCGCAAATTTCTGTCCAACGTCTCGACATACCAAAAACAAACATACGACACAATGAACACATAAACTTAATCCAATAATATTCTCATACGATATACCCAATATCAAAAGTGTGATAACCTGATTCAGGATATCCTCAATTGTAATTGTCAACCAAATACGACAATTATGCAAGTACAGTTGCCTCAGTCTTTCTATTATTTTATCCATACTGTACAGATTCCATCCTGTACAATATAATTCGGATCAAATAACATTAAACAATCGCAGTAGAATTTCAGGATATTACAAGGTGATCCAAGGTGGCACCAAAATCCTTTTGCAATGGCATCCAATAAGAAGAGTCCCTATTGGAGATCACAAGTCTCATTTTTTCACCTACATCGGTGTAGTTGTGCCTGAAAGAGTAAGCATCACTTACAAGGAGTGGTCTGAAGTTCCAAAAGGACTCCTAGAAAAAGTGTATGAGTCTATCTCGGTAAGTAAGTGTACTCATTTTTAGGAAATAAAAATCATGCATATAGACCTTTTTTACATATCAAACTATTGCTTTTATATCTATATAGAAGGGGTTTTATGTCATTGAGAACCGCAGAAGTTGGATACTTGTACAAGCTTCCAAGCGATGGAAAGCTTTCAAGACTAGATTAAGGCTTTAATGGATGTATTTGGAAGATGGGGCGATAAGACAGCAACCACCATGGAAATATCCTTGGATAAGTAAAACTGATTGGGATATATTCGTGAAAAACTGCACTTCTAACGAGTTCAAGGTAGGATTGTTCTAGGTTCAGAATAACATGAATTTTTCATCAATTAGGCAATTAAATGTACTAACTTTGTTTTAAAAAACCTATAGTTGTTGAGTGAAAAGAATCGTGAGAGGGCAAAGAAAAGGACTTCAAAATATCGAGGAGGCAGACTTGGTTATCAATATTTTGAGGCACAGATTGTAAGTATTTTTACTTTCAGATGTTCTCACGTATATTGTATTGCTTTTATGTTCCTCTGTTTTGTGAATAAAACCTTCATCCCCTGGTGCCATATTGTCTCCAATTGAACATAAGGCATTATAAATCTCCTTAGAAGTGACAGTTTTCACCAAATCAGTCCTTTCGATTCTGTCAGGACAGCACCCTCTCTGACTAGAACTGCATCCACTGCGAGAGGAGTGTTAGCAGTGTAATATCCTGGGGTAATTTTTTTTTCTTTTTCTTTGTTTCGTGTTACTGTTGAGTTGTACATATTCACTTGGAATTGTACAAGTGTTGTTGTTTTGGACTGATACAATGTATATTGTATTGGAATATTTCGGGATCGAAATATTTATACTTGTCGTCAGGTTAGTTTCGTCGTTTGAATGTTGGTTGGAGAGTTTGGATTTTTGGCTAAGTATACTAGCCATAACGTACGCTATAGATGTAGCATTACGTACGCTAACGTGTTGCCATTACGTACGTTATGCCTGTAAGGTTACGTACGTAATGCTTGGTAGGTGGTAGGAACCTTTCTCGTGGTCACTTTCGGCCGGTGGGTCCCGAGCATCTTCCGATCGGATCTCACTATTGCAGTCAACGGACCCTTACGTATGTTAATAGGTGATCTCTATGTACGTAATGCAGGTTTGTTAATGTACGTAATAGATTTTTGTTTACGTACGTTAAGACCTTCGTATTTTAGTTCAGTTAGTTCTGGATTTTACATTACGTACGTTAATGTCATGGCATAGCGTACGTAATGCCTCTTATGTACGTTAACCTTAGTGTATAACGTACATAATGAGTTTGTCCGTCTATTTATGTTGGATTCATATTTCATTTCCTCACGAACCAAAACACATTTTCTCTCCCTAGAATCGTCCGTTTGGACTTGTTATTGATGCTTAGCCTCTTCCAATTCGATCTTGATCATCCTATCTTGGATTGAAGCTTGAAGTTGAAAGCTCGTTGGTGCTCCTTTGGTGTTTGGAGGGTTTTTCTTGTTCTTCTTTGGTAAGTTCCCTCAATCTCTTGTTCTTCAAGTGATTTTCGAGTTTGATGATGTTGTTGTTGTTGTTGTTTTCTTCGTGTATTGTTTGATTGATGGAGTATATCATGATTCTTCATAGTTTGGATGAACTTTTGGTGAAGAACATGTTGGTATAGCTTGAGTATGATTATGTTCTTGATGTTTTAGATTGTTTGGAGGTTATAATCATGTCTAGGAAGGATTATGTTAAGCTTGTTATATGATTAACATAGTCTTGAGATGATTATTGTTGTTGGTGGTGTTCTTGAAAGATTATAACCATTTTAGTAAGGATTTATGTTGATTTAGGAGGTGATTATCATAATTTGAAAATGGTTGAATGAATCTTGTTGTTTAATACAAATTCATGATGTGTTGATGAAGGATTTTCGTTTAGACATCATGTTGGTTGGGATGATGATGTTTTTGAGGTGTTAGTGATGATATTTATGATATTATCATTGTAGGAGAATCAATTTGATGATGATAGTGATATTATCATTTTGAGATGTTGTTTTGATGTTGTTCTTAAGTGATTCTTGTTGAATTGTTTTCACAAGTGTTAAGAACATTTGATCATGTCGATTTTGAGATTTTGGAGGATGTTAGAATTCATAGTTGAGAACTATGACATTCGTTGGTAGGGTTTAACCGATCCGGAGTTGAATCGGGATTGTCCTTGGTGTTGTTTCTATTGATTTTGTGTTATTGAATGAATCATTTTCATTCAAGGTTGTTCGAGTGCTTGTGATCATCGGGAGGCGTCGTTCGTCGTTTCGTGCCAGGACATTGATCGTGGAAGGACTTTCTCGCCTTCGGTTTGAGGCAAGTTTTATACTTGTACTGGTGAATGAGATTAATGTTATCATATATGTGTATGAATGTATTGTATCATTTCGAGACTTAGTCTCTTCGTGATTTGTTGATATTTGTTAGGCGTATTTTTATACGCTTATTCATCATTATTTTGTAGTGTTTTGGTGAGTGAAATCATCTAAATGAGCTTTTGATGCCTTAATTTTGTATGATTGGCAGGAAATTGAAGTCCGGAAGCTAAAACGAGGCAAAACGGGCGAAGACGGCAAAACTGGACTCTGAGCCGCGGCACAAGGAATCTGAGCCGCGACACAGGAAGACACCAGCTGAAGGGCAGAGTAATCAGACTGTGCCGCGGCATGATCCAGTGAGCCGCGGCACAGAAGAATTATTTAACGCCCAGGCATTCAGCTTTTTGCGATGTGCCGCGGCACAGGTTTAGTGAGCCGCGGCACACTTGGAGGTTGGTGTATACCCGCGCGGATTTTGGGCCGTTTCGATGACAGTTTTCGACCGACTAATACGGACGCGAATTATGGAGGTGCTGAGCTATAAATAGGGCTTAAGACCCTAATTTAATTATCTTGGAATCATTGAATCTAATACCTTGGAGAGCTTAAGCTTGGAGACGGCAGAAGAGGAGGAAAGCAGAAGAATTCAAGGGCAGAAGGCGGGAGCTGAAGAACGGAGGAATCCGAGCTTCATCTGCGTTTGAATTTTATGCTTTCGTTTATTTATTCTGTATTTTCGCTTTTAGTATGTCGCTAAAGCCTAATCTAGGGTTTTGATGAAACCTTTGTTTTGACGAATTGATTGAGATTATCCAATTTATTACCTTTTTATTGAGTTTTCCCAATTATGTTTAATGCTTGCAATTATCTGGCCAATAGTTGTATTGATTTAATCATTCACTTCGAATCGGGAGAGGAGATTTGGTGAGGAACTATTGGTGAGGACCGTTTTATTCTGTGAGATAGGAATATACTCATAGGAACTACGTGGCCTTTTGGAGATTTCATGCTTTTTGCCTATCGACGAGATAATTCACCTAGGGATAGAGTGCGTTAGTCGCCGTTAGATAAATCTATTGACCTCGGGAGAGGCGGTAGAATATATTAGCAATCTCCGCCTTCAATAAATTGGGAAAATTAATTATTATGGATAATCGAGAGTAAATTCGGATAAACGAAGGTGGATTCAGAACCCTAGACTTATTCATTATTTGATTTCCTTTTATCCAAGATATTGTTTTCTACTGCTTAGTCGTTTATTAATTCTTTTAGTTATTAATCGCAAAAACCCAACTTCGATTGTTCAAATAAAATTGGAATACGAAAAAAATCGGTAGTTAGAAATTCAATCCTCGTGGGAACGATACTCTACTTATCACTTTATTACTTGTAAACGATGACGTGCACTTGCGTGTAGGAAATATCGCAACAAGTTTTTGGCGCCGTTGCCGGGGATTGAATTTTTTCTAATATCGATTTAAGTATTTCCAGTCTTAATTTGAATGTTTTATTTTTGTGTATTTAATTTCGTTTATTTATTTTTTCTTTCAGGACCTTTCGTGTAGTGCATGAGAAGACTCGGTAACGAAGGCCTACTACCTTTGGACACCGAGCTCGAGCGCACTCTAAGAAGGAACAAGAAGGAGAAAAGAGAGTTGCAGACGACGGTCAAGATGGCCGAGAATATCGAAATCCAAGGAGGAGACAACCAAGTGTGGCAAGTTCAACTGGAACTAGCTCTTAGAGATTATGCCATGCCGCAGGTCAACGCTAATTTTTCGGGAATTCGGCGTCCCACTATTCAAGCTAATAATTTTGAGATCAAGCCCGCCATTATTCAGATGGTGCAGGCGAACCCATTCTGTGGACTGCCGAAGGACGACCCGAATGCCCACATTGCTTATTTCCTTGAGATATGCGACACATTTAAAACTAATGGTGTCACCGACGATGCCATCCGACTGAGGCTTTTCCCTTTCTCTTTGAGGGATAAAGCAAAGTTTTGGTTAAATTCCTTACCGCCGGGGTCGATTACAACATGGGAGAGGTTAGCGCAAGCCTTCCTTGCCAAATTTTTCCCACCAGCTAAGACGGCGAGGTTGAGAAACGAGATAACTACTTTTGCCCAGTACGATATGGAAACGCTCCACGAGGCGTGGGAGCGATATAAAGAATTGCTACGAAGATGCCCTCATCACGGCATTCCTGATTGGCTTCAGCTTCATACGTTTTATGGTGGTTTGAGTGCTTCTACACGCACTTTAGTGGATGCGGCCTCTGGTGGGACCTTCATGGGAAAATCTATGGCCGAGGCTCACGTGCTTTTGGAAGATATGGCTGAAAACGCATACCAATGGCCATCGGAAAGATTGACACCGAAGAGAGTAATGGAGGTCTCTAGCAATGATCTGATTTCCACCTTGTCAGCTCAAGTCGCCGCTTTGACACAACAGCTCCAGACATTTTCGCACGCACCAGCCCCCGTTACCATAGAGACGTGCAATTGGTGTAACGGATCACACCCGAGTGCGGAATGTCAATTTGGAAATCCGTTCGAGCAAAATCAGATGGAGCAGGCTCAATTTGTGGGAAGTGGGAATCGACCGAATAACCCGTACTCCAATACTTATAATCCGGGGTGGCGCAATCATCCAAACTTTTCATGGAGAAACGGACAAAACTCACACCAGCCCCCGTTCGCCTGAATCAACAAAGACCCCCTTCCGCTCCCAAAGTATCTCTCGAGGAAGCACTTGCAAAATTAGCGGCAAATACGAGTCAATTTATGACCCGCACGGAAGCTACATTACAAAATCATTCGCTTCCATTCGAATTTGGAGGTCCAGTGGCCAAATCGCTAATGTGTTGACAGCTCGTCCGGAGGGAGCATTGCCGAGTACAACAGAGACAAATCCTAGAGAGAGTCTAAATGCAATTAGCTTGAGAAGCGGGAGAGAGGTACTGAATCAGCCCGAGCGGGGTAAAGAGAAGAAGGAGATTGAAGACGAGAAGGATTTAAAGCTAGAGGAGTCGAAGGATTTGAAGCCGGATGAATCAAAGACATGTGTCCCCGCCGTTCCGTTTCCGCAGAGACTACAGCAAAGAAGGGCGGACAAACAATTTTCTAAGTTCCTTGATGTGTTCAAAAAGCTTCACATAAATATTCCGTTCGCCGACGCATTGGAGCAGATGCCGAGTTATGTCAAGTTCATGAAAGAGATATTATCGAAGAAGAGAAAGCTTGAGGAGTTTGAAACGGTCACTTTGACAGAGGAGTGTAGTGCAATCCTTCAAAAGAAGCTCCCACCTAAATTGAAAGATCCGGGAAGCTTCAACATACCTTGCACCATGGGGAATCTTTCATTGAATAAGGCACTTTGCGATCTTGGTGCGAGTATCAACCTCATGCCTCTGTCGATTTTCCAAAAGCTGAATATTGGGGAAGCCAAGCCAACCACAGTCTCATTACAATTGGCGGACCGATCGATAAAGTATCCGAGGGGAGTGATCGAGGATGTATTAGTTAAGGTTGACAAGTTCATCTTTCCAGCCGATTTCATCGTACTCGACATGGAGGAAGATGAAAATATTCCAATCATCTTGGGACGACCATTTCTAGCGATGGGCCGAACCCTTATAGAGGAAAAAGGATCACAAATTGAAGGTGTGGATGTTGTTGAAAGAGGAAAGCACCGAAAACATCGTTGTTTGGAGAATTCAGATTTTGTGTTAAATGGCCCAAGTTTTAAGAAGGATGTAGAACGAGTGGCGTTCCTCGAGCATGAGGAAAAATCTGCTGCAATCGTGAGTTCGTTTGTGAAGGAGGAGAGTGAGCCGAAAGCCAAGCGAAAAATTAGTCATGGAGAAACCGGGTGTTTCGGGAGGTTATTCAAGTCGAAACCTTTTCGCAAACAACATTTGATGACCGAACCAAGAGTCGAACCGCTGATGACCAATGGTCATAATTTTAACCAAAATATAAACGGTTCGATGAACGGGGCGGAAGCCAAATGGAGTTTGCGAAAAGCGAACTAACGTTGTCCAATAGGTCCGGCTGAAGACTATAAACTTAGCGCTTCTCGGGAGGCAACCCGAGCTCGTAGTTGTAGATTTTTGCATTTCTTTATTTTTCTTGTATTCGTGATTCTTATTTTTCATCCTTTTGTGCTTCAATGTGCTCCTGCCTCTCGTTTTTAACGTCTTCTTTTCAAAATTCTGTGCAGGAAAGTCCCAGGAAAGAAACTGGAGTATGAGCCGCGGCACAGCTATTGTGAGCCGTGGCACACATCAATCGCAGGGGGAGGCTAAACCAACTGTACCCTGTGCCACGGCTTAAATGAGCCGCGGCACACTTGAGCAATGAGCCGCGGCATACGGAATTTGAGCCGCGGCACACGACAAAACGAGACACAGGTAAAAGGGATCAGACTTGTGCCGCTGCTCACCTTATACGTGCCGCGGCACAATATGCGAATCCAAAGGCCGGTAGCATATAACACGCTTCTACCGCACTATCAGTACGCTTTTCCTTCTCCCTTGCTTTCCCTCCCGGTAGCGACCACCGACCAAGTTCTTCAAAAATTTTCTTTTCTTCCTGCGATTTTTCTTGCAATCTTCAAAAAGGTACGTTTGAATCTTTAATTCTTATTTGCTTATGGTTGATATATGGAAGTTGTTTATGCTTTGAATGATTGGAACATGCTTATTTTCTTTCAAATAGTTTTATGATTGTTAGAGAATAACAGGGTAGTTTCATCGAATTTTCTTGATTAAATTGGAATATCAATGAGTTGAATGTGTTAAGTTGTTACTGATTGAATTGTATTTCTGTTTTTGGGGGCTGAATCGAGCTAGAACTATGTTTATTCTTCAAGTAAAAGTGTGCCCTCAAGGTGTCCGATAAATTGCCCAAATGAAAAATTTTCTTTGAAAAAGCAATCGTTTTGAATTTTCGTGCAACGTATACGTTTTGATTTTACAGCAAGCCCACCCTTACTTCCAGATTAAATGTTTAAGTCCAAATTCATCTTTCTCTCGCGTTTGCGCTATTTTCTTAAATTCGGAATTTCTGGCTGTATTTTTGCGTAAATAAACCCTCGTGTTGTATTTCTCAGGACTGATTATGGCGCGCACAAAGAAGCTTACCAAGCGTGCTAGGACCGAGTCATCCCCTACGCGAGGGGAGACCTCTCGGGGGCGGGCCGAGGCGGAGGGGCATCAATTTTCGGACCCCGAAATCCACAAAATATTCAACGAGAAGATCCGTCCACGACCACTTATTCCCGAGAGGGGTTTTACTCCAGCTCCTCAGGACGGGGAGTTGCTCACGATGATTGACGAGATGGGATGGGCCAGATTTACCGCACCTCCCGAGCCAGCGGTCATCTCGATCGTCCAGGAGTTTTACGCCAGAGCTCTGCTGAAGCACATCCGGGCAGGGCATACGTTGCCATCTTTAGAGTCTCGGACTCAGGTCGACGTCCGAGGGGTCACAGTTGATTTCTCCCCGACTGCTATTCGGAGGCTTTTTGGGTTTCCGGCGGTTGACGAGACAGCCTATGACCGCGTGATGACCGGCCTCACTAAGGAGGCCCTGCTTGAGACGATTGCACAGCCCGGTACCGACTGGAGCAGCGAGCACAGAGCTCATCCACTTTTCACTTCAGGAGCTCGCGCCTCAGCCGGCTCGGGCGAGCCTGGCTTTATTTTATTTGCGCACGCATTGACCCCACCTCCCAGATACGTACAGTCTTTCTCTCCCGCGCCCGGACACTTTTTGCTATCACTTCCGGGCTGCGTTTCGATGTGGCACCCATCCTGGTCCGATCTATCTTCCAGAGTATCCAGGGTGGGGCCAAGACGGGGTTGAAACACCCCTCCCTCATCTGCGCTTTATGCCGGCAGTCGGGGCTGACTTGGTCAGACGACGAGCCGATGCTAGCCCCACAGGCCCCGATCGACCACCGCATCATATCACACTTCGACCAGTGGGGCGGAGCGCCGGCACACACTCGGGGGAGAGGATTTTTGCTAGAGGAGGCTCACGAGGGATCCCCCGAGCCGCTTTTGTTGACGCACGGAGATGCCGGCCCGCAGCCCGATAGAGCGAGGTTGGATGAGCTGTTTGATGGGCTGCAGGAGGATTTTAGGAGACAGAGAGAAGAGCATAGAGAGGAGCTGAGGAGAGAGAGAGAGAGTTGGATGGCTGCCATGCGGGAGGAGCAGCAGGCGACGCGGGAGAGTGTTGTTGCTGCCGCCAGAGCCGAGATGAGAGAGCAGGCCCGCCGGGCCAGCCGACGAGCGGAGAGGCGTCTTGCTGCGAGAGATGCTTATCATCAGGAGCACCTCGCCGCATGGACGGCCCACATCATGCATCCCGACGGGCCATTTATTGCGCCCGCCCGGCCAGCCACACCACCCTCCTCACCGAACGATGCCGGCACCAGCTCCTGAGCAGACTGGAGGGGAGTACTTGACCTTTTACTTTTATTGCATATCATTTTTGTCCATTGAGGTCAATGTACGTCCTAAGTTTGGGGGGGGGGGTTTACATTCAGTCTACATTCATTGCTGTATTTTATTTTCTTGTTGTACACTATTTCGTTGCACTATTCATTTCTTTGCGTAAAATTTTTGGTGAAATTTAGATAGCCTTGCTTGCCGTAGTTTTTCTTTATTCGTGAATTTTCGTGCTTCTATTTGTGTGATACTGATGTTACGTCACTGTGTTTCTCTCTGAAGAAACGGTCGAGTTTTAGTCGAGTTGGAGCCAGTAATTTCTATTCTGCTTAGTATTCAATTAGGTCCGAAATTTTTCGTGATTGTAGAGGTCTTGGCAGATAAGAGACGATACATACGTGTTTTTAAATCCCCATCAATACGTTTGGCTACATTTTGCGGATAGTGAGTCGTACTGTTTCTTTAGTCGTGTCGGCACTTAGATTGAGTTTAGAGTCGGTCAGTTTTTCCCTAAAGTCGAGATAATGTGTTCTATGAAGGGAAGTTTAGTAACCGGGGGTATTCGCGTGACCCGCTGTTTACTCTCGCGTAAAACGATGACCCCGATTAGACTAGTGATTTAGTTATTTTACATGTGCCAATGATAGGGAGCCTAGTAACCGGGGGTATTCGCGTGACCCGCTGTTTACTCTCGCGTAAAACGGCAACCTTTATTCGGACATGCGGAAATTATGTATTCGAGTTGTTTCTCCGCTGTAGACGGGAACTTAGTAACTAGAAGCATCCACGTGCCCCATGAGTGTCTTCTATGTCAAACGGTTTCCTAATACATGAGAATGGAAGTTCCACCCTAGGATTATCCCGATGAAACATCCCGAGATCTTAACCTAGTGGTCAACTCGAATCAAATTCTTGAGCATATATATATAAGGGAATACTGTCCGAGGTTTAATTGTTATGAAACTCGTGAAAATTGTGCCTTTAGACTGTGGAACAGAACGAACTAGCTTGGTTGTGTTAGTCTTTCATATTGTCGGTCGATTTGACTCACGTTTTGTTAATCTTTGAGCTGAGTGTTCTTCATGAACGAATGATTAGGACTGAACTTGATTACTTTGCAGAATCAGTATTCTGAGTGCAGCTCGCTTTTATGACACTCGTATTATTTAGAGAGAATGGCAAGATAGTATTGATTAGGTTGAGCACTATGAGTTGCACGATGATTCACGACATTCTTTTATTGAATTTAATTCTTTTTGCTTGAGGACAAGCAAAGGCTTAAGTTTGGGGGTATTTGTTAGGCGTATTTTTATACGCTTATTCATCATTATTTTGTAGTGTTTTGGTGAGTGAAGTCATCTAAATGAGCTTTTAATGCCTTAATTTTGTATGATTGGCAGGAAATTGAAGTCCGGAAGCTAAAACGAGGCAAAACGGGCGAAGACGGCAAAACTGGACTCTGAGCCGCGGCACAAGGAATCTGAGCGCGCACAGAAGACACCACCGAAGGGCGAGTAAGTGTACTGCGGCCGCGGCAAAGTCCAGGTGAGCCGCGGCACAGAAGAATTATTTAACGTCCAGGCATTCAGCTTTTTGCGATGTGCCGCGACACAGGTTTAGTGAGCCGCGGCACACTTGGCGGTTGGTGTATACCCGCGCGGATTTTGGGCCGTTTCGATGATAGTTTTCGACCGACTAATACGGACGCGAATTATGGAGGTGCTGAGCTATAAATAGGGCTTAAGACCCTAATTTAATTATCTTGGAATCATTGAATCTAATACCTTGGAGAGCTTAAGCTTAGAGACGGCAGAAGAGGAGGAAAGCAGAAGAATTCAAGGGCAGATATGAGTCGAAGAACGGAGGAATCCGAGCTTCATCTGCGTTTGAATTTTATGCTTTCGTTTATTTATTCGTATTTTCGCTTTTAGTATGTCAGGCTAAAGCCCTAATCTAGGGTTTTGATGAAACCTTTGTTTTGACGAATTGATTGAGATTATCCAATTTATTACCTTTTTATTGAGTTTTCCCAATTATGTTTAATGCTTGCAATTATCTGGCCAATAGTTGTATTGATTTAATCATTCACTTCGAATCGGGAGAGGAGATTTGGTGAGGAACTATTGGTGAGGACCGTTTTATTCTATGAGATAGGAATATACTCATAGGAACTACGTGGCCTTTTGGAGATTTCATGCTTTTTGCCTATCGACGAGATAATTCACCTAGGGATAGAGTGCGTTAGTCGCCGTTAGATAAATCTATTGACCTCGGGAGAGGCGGTAGAATATATTAGCAATCTCCGCCTTCAATAAATTGGGAAAATTAATTATTATGGATAATCGAGAGTAAATTCGGATAAACTAAGGTGGATTCAGAACCCTAGACTTATTCATTATTTGATTTCCTTTTATCCGAGATATTGTTTTCTACTGCTTAGTCGTTTATTAATTCTTTTAGTTATTAATCGCAAAAACCCAACTTCGATTGTTCAAATAAAATTGGAATACGAAAAAAATCGGTAGTTAGAAATTCAATCCTCGTGGGAACGATACTCTACTTATCACTTTATTACTTGTAAACGATGACGTGCACTTGCGTGTAGGAAATATCGCAACAATATTCGGGAATTGTTTGATGCAATACCTTCCGGCAATTATGCTAGATGTTATTGTTATTCGTTAACGGCCGGTTTAAGGCATTGAGATTCTTGTTGATACTGATGTGGTCGACATCCGGTTCGCGGTATCGATGTATCGATTATTATTGTTGACGTTAATGTCGTTCTGAGGCATCGTTGAATCGTTATTATCGAAATGGAAATGTTGTTATGATGTTTTATTGGCCGATTGAAGGCGTTTGATATATTCATTTATCATTTATGTTTCGGTGGTCGGTTTAAGGCGCTAGGACATCTATCCTAACGTATCATTGGTTATCGATTGACCGTTCTAAGGTAATCAACGTATTGAATTGGGATTATTTAAGACATTTTCCATCCGTTGTATCGTGTTATCGATCGACCGTTCTAAGGTGATCGGTGTATTGAATTGGGACTGTCGACGATAGTTCCCATCCGTTGAGTCGTCGTGATCGGTTGGCCATTCCAAGGCAGTCGAGGTATTTTGAATCGGGACCACTGAGGACGGTGCCCATCCGTGAGTATTTTTATCGTGTTAGCCGATTCAAGGCAGCACACTATTATTCTTATGAATTCGATAATCTTGTAATCGTTGCCGTTTGCGACTAATTGTGGAGGCTAGTTCGGCTAGTGCTCGATGGGTAAGTCTGGGGCTTGAATCTTTGCGGTTGGTTTCCCAACACATGCAATTCAGCAGGTCACGGTCATTGGATGACCTCATTGTGATATGGCTTTGTGTCGTGGCTTCAACCCTCTTTGTGATACGGCTTCGTGCCGTGGCTTCGGCCCTCATTGTGATATGGCTTCGTGCCGTGGCTTCGGCCCTCATTGTGATATGGCTTCATGCCGTGGCTTCGGCCTTCATTGATACAGCTTCGGGCTGTTTTGGCTTCGGGCCATTGTGATGATTGACAGCTTCGGCTGAGTGGTTTCAGACCTTTGTAATATCTTGGCAGGTTTGTCTGAGGGGCTTTCAGGCCTTTATGATGTCTTGGTATTTCTGTTGGAGCCTTCGGGCATTGTGATTCGTATCTGTTGCAGCCGTAGCTTGGTTTACCTTGGGGTAATGCATTGTTATGTTCTGTATTGATGATTCGCCGTTGGGCACTTATGTTCTAACCTGTTAAGCAGGTATTGATCATATGCCGTAGGCATACTATTTCACGAATGCTCGATTCTTACTTTGGTTTGTGAGCATCTCGTCTACCATTGTTGTACTGTTCATTCTGCCTTTAGATGCATATCATGTTGTACATGTATTTGATATTCATTATCTGGATGACTGACCCCGTGGGGGCGAAACATGTTTTCATGTTTTAGGTGCTTGCGAGGAGAGAGTTGAGAAACAGGGGCATGACGATGGCGACGAGGCATTCGAGCGATATTAGTCCGAGATGTTTTGGTGTTCATGTCGGTCAGACAGTTTGGAGTACTCCAGTCTTATCAGTCATTGTCATTTTGTATTATCCGAGCAAGGCTCGTGGATGTTGTTGTATTTTATTTTGGCCATGTAGGCCCACTGTTGTCGTTGAAATTCCATATCGGAATATCATTGTTGGATGTCAGTGTAGGGATTATGATTCCCCTTTTGGTCAGTTTGTTGTCTTCTAGTCATGTCCGCCTGGTGGATCTCCTGGTGTGGGGTCCACGGCACTGTAATAACCCAATGGGATTTGGGGGTGTTACAGAAGATGGTATCGGAGAATTGGGTTGTGAGATACCCTGATATGTGAGTTATGTGGTTCTACCAACGCGGTAGTAGTGAACTGGCAGGTTATGACAATCTGGACAATCAGGTTTTGTGAGTCGTGATAGTTGGACGACTATATGAGTCATTCTTTCATCGAGTCGTCATCAGTGAAGACTAGTATCGCAAGACCTCGAAGCTTCATATGACCTGTGTAAGGACTCGATTCTATTGTATGTTCATACATTCATTATGCCATTGATTATACATGTTTTGTTGAAACCTGTATGTGACATTGTGTTACGACCCATTCATGATTAATTGCTTTGGAGCGTGTCGGCTCAGTATTGGCTATAATTAAGCATGTTTGAAGTGATTGTTTATTTGTTGAGTATGTATACTCGTGTTTGGCTATTGACTTAACATTGTGGATTGGCCGTTGAGGCATATTTGAGCTTTGTTCATGATCGAGCGTTATTCTTTCAGTATGGAAAGAGGAAACCGAGGACGTGGCAGAGGGGGTAAAGGCTGCAGAGCAGGCCGAAACCCAGAACCTCATGTTTATGCGCGTGCGGATGCCGAGATGGATCAGAATTCAGCCGGAGATGTGACTTATGCGACCGGTTCCCCTTCGGAACATCATACTCGAGGAGTCGACCAGAGTAAGAGTGATCACATCGACCCTCACTTGCTTATGAGGGGCATGATGGCCCAGATGACTCAAATGACGCATATAATGGAAACCATACAGACCTCAGTGGTTCGTGGTCCGCCGCAGCAGGGGCTCCAGGTGTCATTTTACGGACAGATCGGGAAAGTGAGCCAGATTATTGGCGACATCTCTCGTCAGAGTCCGCCTATCTTTGAGGGTTCTTCATAACCAGTTGATATTGTTCATTGGCTTGAACATTTTGATAAACTCTGCGACATGGTTCACTGTCCGTAAGAGAGTAAGGTGGCAGTGGCAGCTTACTATTTGAGTAAGGGTGCTTATTCGTGGTGGCTTTCCGTGAAACCCACCGATCGTGACTGTGTTTGGGGCGAGTTCAAGACTCTCATGTTAGAGAGGTATTATCCGGCTACACTTCGTGAAGCCAAGCTATCGGAAATTTTGAACCCCAAATCCGTCGAGGACGAGGGTGTTATTGTTATTGCGGAGAAGTTTCAGGGACTTCTTCACTTTGCTTCATCTGTTATCCATACTAAGGCGGGTAAGATCAAGTATTTTAGCAAGAGTCTGAACCCGCAGTTGAGGATGCAGTTGCTCAACCATAATTGTAATTCACTTGGTGAATTCATCGAGAAGGCTCTTAGAGCAGAGCTTTTGATCAAGGAGCTTTCTCGGAAGAACCCTTCAGTTTCTTCTGGTGAGAAGACTAGGATGACGGTTCGTTCAGAGGGACATCGGGCTCCGACGTCTAAGAGGTCGTCTTCTAGTCGTCTTCGTGCTGGGAAATCATCTTCTTCTAAGACGACGAGTTCGACTGTTGTCTTCTTTAACTGTGACTCAGCGGTTCATGTTAGCACTCGTTGTACTGTGCCAGCTATTGTTTGTTTTCTGTGTGGGAAGGTGGGACACCTTCAGAAATACTGCAGGAGTTCTAGTACCAATAGGTCTCGAGAGAGCTCATGGGCCTCGAGAGATTTTGTTGCTTCAGTCTGTACTTCATCCAAGGGGTCATATCGGGCTTCGGGAGCCATAGGTATGGACACCCGAGGAGGAGCGGCGAGCTCAAATTTGGGTCTTCCTCGAGTCGATGAGATCGAGGAGTTCGATGACCTGGAGGATGTTGATTTCGGATACATTTGAGATGTAACCTCGATTTGTATTTCCTTTGTTTTTCGGATTGATGTTTGACTCGGTCTATATTTTAGTATTGTGGTTGCGAACCATTTATGGTTGATCTATATTGTAATGATTGTATCTGAGAATCTTGAGATTTGAGGTCGTGTGATGTGTTTTTCCTTCCTTTTGGTGTTGTACCCGAGATCTTGTAATAATCTGGGTAATTATTCATTTCAATTCGAGACGCCGGGTCGTGAGGACTTGGGCGTGCGGTTGATATGGTCCCGAGGACTATTTGTGCATTGTTATTTTCATTTGTGACGTAAGTCAGTGATTGCATGGGCGTCCGATGCTGATGAGAACGGGAAGTGTACACCAATGATTGTAGTCATGTACATTGGGCGGGACCCGCGAGATGTGTATGCCGGTGCTACTAGTTATGCGGTTGGTACGACTTCCTGGCTGGTCTATAGCGGGAGAGTCATGATTCGGATGATCTCGCAGTTGGTTGAGTGTTTTTATCTCTTGTTTTTCACCATGTTCGGGTAGAGGAGACGCGGGGACCCGTGGGGTTGGCCCGATTAATCAGGCGAAGTGGTTCGCAGTGAGGAGTATTCCTGTAGATGTTGTTTTCTCATCCTGATGGATAGTCCTTATCCCTTGTTGTGTACCTTGAGTTTCGGGGACAAAACTCTTTTTAAGGGGGGGGGGGGAGTATGTAATATCCTGGGGTAATTTTTTTTTTTCTTTTTCTTTGTTTCATGTTACTGTTGAATTGTACGTACTCACTTGGAATTGTACAGGTGTTGTTGTTTTAGACTGATATAATATATATTGTATTGGAATATTTCGGGATCGAAATATTTATACTTGTCGTCAGGTTGGTTTCGTCGTTTGAATGTTGGTTGGAGAGTTTGGATTTTTGGCTAAGTATACTAGCCATAATGTACGCTATAGATGTAGCATTACGTACGCTAACGTGTTGCCATTAAGTACGTTATGCCTGTAAGGTTACGTACGTAGTGCTTGGTAGGTGGTAGGAACCTTCCTCGTAGTCACTTTCGGCCGGTGGGTCCCGAGCATCTTCGGATCGGATCTCACTATTGCAGTCAACGGACCCTTACGTACGTTAATAGGTGAGCTCTACGTACGTAATGCAGGTTTGTTAACATACGTAATAGATTTTTGTTTACGTACGTTAAGGCCTTTGTATTTTAGTTCAGTTAGTTCTGGATTTTACATTACGCACATTAATGTCATGGGATAGCTTACGTAATGCCTCTTACGTACGTTAATCTTAGTGTATAACGTACGTAATGAGTTTGTCAGTCTATTTATGTTGGCTTCGTATTTCATTTCCTCACGATTTTTCTCTCCCTAGAATCGTCCGTTTGGACTTGTTATTGATGCTTAGCCTCTTCCAATTCAATCTTGATCATCCTATCTTGGATTGAAGCTTGAAGTTGGAAGCTTGTTGGTGCTTCTTTGGTGTTTGGAGGGTTTTTCTTGTTCTTCTTTGGTAAGTTCCCTCAATCTCTTGTTCTTCACGTGATTTTCGAGTTTGATGATGTTGTTGTTGTTGTTGTTTTCTTCGGGTATTATTTGATTTATGGAGTATATCATGATTCTTCATGGTTTGGATGAACTTTTGATGAAGAACATGTTGGTATAGCTTGAGTATGATTATGTTCTTGATGTTTTAGATTGTTTGGAGGTTATAATCATGTCTAGGAAAGATTATGTTAATCTTGTTATATGATTAACATAGTCTTGAGATGATTATTGTTGGTGGTGGTGTTCTTGAAAGATTATAACCATTTTAGTAAGGATTTATGATGATTTAGGAGGTTACTATCATAATTTGAAAATGGTTGAGTGAATCTTGTTGTTTAATCCAAATTCATGATGTGTTGATGAAGGATTTTTATTTAGACATCATGTTTGTTGGGATGATGATGTTCTTGAGGTGTTAGTGATGATATTTATGATATTGTCATTGTAGGAGAATCAATTTGATGATGATAGTGATATTATCATTTTGGCGATGTTGTTTTGATGTTGTTCTTAAGTGATTCTTGTTGAATTGTTTTCACAAGTGTTAAGAACATTTGATCATGTCGATTTTGAGATTTTGGAGGATGTTAGAATTCATAGTTGAGAACTATGACATTCGTTGGTAGGGTTTAACCGATTCGGGGTTGAATCGGGATTGTCCTTGGTGTTGTTTCTATTGATTTTGTGTTATTAAATGATTCATTTTGTTCGAGTGCTTGTGATCGTCGGGAGGCGCCGTTCGTCGTTTTGTGCCAGGACATTGATCGTGGTAGGACTTTCTCGCCTTCGGTTTGAGGCAAGTTTTATACTTGTACTGGTCAATGAGATTAATTTTATCATATATGTGTATGAATGTATTGTATCATTTCGAGACTTAGTCTCTTCGTGATTTGTTGATATTCGGGAATTGTTATGCAATTCCTTTCGACAATTATGCTAGATGTTATTGTTATTTATTAACGGCCTGTTTAAGGCATTCATATTCTTGTTGATACTGATGTGGTAGACAGCCGGTTCGCGGTATCGATGTATCGATTATTATTGTTGACGTTAATGTCGTTCTGAGGCATCGTTGAATCGTTATTATCGAATTGGAACTATTGCTATGATGTTGTATTGGCCGATTGAAGGCGTTTGATATATTCGTTTATCATTTCTGTTTCGGTGGTTGGTTTAAGGCGTCGGGACATCTATTCTAATGTATCATTGGTTATCAATTGGCCGTTCTAAGGTAATCGACGTATTGAATTGGGATTATCTAAGACATTTTCCATCCGTTGTATCGTGTTATCGATCGACCGTTCTAAGGTGATCGGTGTATTGAATTGGGACTGTCGAGGATAGTTCCCATCCGATGAGTCGTCGTGATCGGTTGGCCATTCCAAGGGAGTCGAGGTATTTTGAATTGGGACCGCTGAGGACGGTGCCCATCCGTGAGTATTTTTATCGTGTTAGCCGATTCATGGCAGCACAAGATTATTCTTATGAATTCGATAATCTTGTAATCGTTTCCGTTTGAGACTAATTGTGGAGGCTAGTTTGGCTAGTTCTCGATGGGTAATTATGGGGCTTGAATCTTCGCGGTTGGTTTCCCAGCACCTGCAATTTAGCAGGTCACGGTCATTGGATGACCTCATTGTGATACGGCTTCGTGCCGTGGCTTCGGCCCTCATTTTGATACAGCTTCGTGCCGTGGCTTCGGCCCTCATTGTGATACGACTTCGTGTCGTGGCTTCGGCCCTCATTGTGATACGGCTTCGTGCCGTGGCTTCGGCCCTCATTGTGATACGACTTCGTGCCATGGCTTCGGCCCTCATTGATACAGCTTCGGGTTGTTTTGGCTTCGGGCCATTGTGATGATTGGCAGCTTCGGCTGAGTGGTTTCAGACCTTTGTAATATCTTCGTAGCTTCGTCTGAGGGGTTTTCAGGCCTTTATGATGTCTTGGTATTTCTGTTGGAGCCTTCGGGCATTGTGATTCGTCTCTGTTGCAGCCGTGGCTTGGTTTACCTTCGGGTAATGCATTGTTATGTTCTGTATTGATGATTCGCCGTTGGGCACTTATGTTCTAACATGTTGAGCAGGTATTGATCATATGCCGTAGGCATAGTGTTTCACGAATGCTCGATTCTTACTTTGGTTTGTGAGCATCTCGTCTACCATTGTTGTATTGTTCATTCTGCCTTTGGAGGCATATCATGTTATACATGTATTTGATATTCATTATCTGGATGACTGACCCCGTGGGGGCGAAACATGTTTTCATGTTTTAGGTGCTTGCGAGGAGAGAGTTGAGACACAGGGGTATGACGATGGCGACGAGGCATTCGAGCGATACTAGTCCGAGATGTTTTGGTGTTTATGTCGGTCAGACAGTTTGGATTACTCCAGTCTTATGAGTCATTGTCATTTTGTATTATCCGAGCAAGGCTCGTGGATGTTGTTGTATTTTATTTTGGCCATGTAGGCCCACTGTTGTCGTTGAAATTCCATATCGGAATATCATTGTTGAATGTCAGTGTAGGGATTGTGATTCCCCTTTTGGTCAGTTTGTTGTATTCTAGTCATGTCCGCCTGGTGGATCTCCTGGTGTGGGGTCCACGGTACTGTAATAACCCAATGGGATTTGGGGGTGTTACAAGCAGTTATTCCCAGTAAGCTTTTATAGAACTATTCCACTTCAGCCTGTATTAAATAAAAAACAAAAATCTAAAAAACTATTCTAGAAAAGTCTATTATATTCTTCAAATAATAGCAAAAAATTAGCAAATCAGACATGCGTTGGTCTATTACGGTCGAGGGAGGAACGGAATAAAACAGCTCATATGTTTTTGTGTGTCGGACACGCATATCGGCATATTGTGTCTGTATCCATGTCAGATACTTTGTAAAAATATATTAAAGTGTCCGATAACATGTATAAGTTACGAGATAAGGTTTCAGATGTTGGTTTAGATATGTTGATTGTTTTGGTTTGTTTAGTTTATACACACACACACACATATATATATATATATATATATATATATATATATATATGAATATGATTTGTGGTGATGAAAGTTCCAACCTAATATAAAATCTAATAATAGTATTCTAAGTTAATTTTCTATAATCTTAGGAAGAAGATCTTGAAAAGAAGGGGGTCCATGTGTCATACGTGCCTCGACATTTGACTTGGATTAAAGCTCATTCTCATGTCAAAGATGGAGTTGTAACTTTTGAAAATCCGATCGATAAGGAAATTCATGAAGCAATAGTAAGATCTCTACATTACATTTCCTTTCAAGCTTATTATTTTTTATACATTTGATGTCAATTGGTGCCGCATAAAACTTATCACATTTAATACACACTTTTGTACTTTTTAATTTCAAATTTGCAGATTGCATTAGAGGCTCAAGCACAAAGAGGTGAAATCATTGCTAATGGCCGGGATGATATCTTAGCAAGAGCATTAAATAAGCGTGAACGTGGTGGTCCAGTGAGGGCCGTTGGATCAGGAATCACAAACAAGGAGTACTTTGGGTTTAACAAACCAACTGCTCCTAGCCAATTGCATGCTGAAATGAACATGATGAGATCAGAGATGGGAACTATGAAACATAATCAAAAAAATTTCATGTCTGCCATGATGTCATGCTTAAACGAGGAGCAATTGAGATCATTCATGACCATTTGTGATCAATCTGGTGGTTTTTGTGGGCAGGTTGGTCAATCAATTGGTTTTGGAGGGCAGACTGGTCAATTTGGTGGGCATGTTGGTAAAGGTTATAATTTTGGTGAGCAGGCTGGTTCAGATGGTCAGGTTATCTCTGGTGGTCAAGCTGGTCAGGGTGGTTTTGGTGGTCTTGATGGCAATGGGTTAAGGATTGCCCAATTAGATAACTCAACTAATCATGGATTGCCTAATTTTTCATTTACATAACTACTAACCGGAGGCTTTCGACGACAAGGGAGTAAAGGCCATCATTTTACTCATAACTCTTCAAAGGCTCGATCATAGGATGATGCTTATATTGCACGGGGTATTGAGACACAAGCTCACGAAACGTCAAGTCTTCCCATGCATCATGTTCGTCTCCAAAGTCCAGAGGACGAGGTATACCATGTCCAATTACCTGAGACACATCATACTTGTAATATCCGGGGGGTAATTTTTTTTTCGTGTTACTGTTGATTTGTACGTATTCATTTGGAATTGCCCAAGTGTTGTTGTTTTGGATTGATACAATGTATATTCTATTGGAATATTTCGGGATCGGAATATTTATACTTGTCGTCAGGTTGGTTTCGTCGTTTGAATGTTGGTTGGAGAGTTTAGATTTTTGGCTAATTATACTAGCCTTAACGTACGCTACGGATGTAGCATTGCGTACGCTAGCTTGTTGACATTATGTACGTTATGCCTATAAGGTTACGTACGTAATGCTTGGTTGGTGGTAGGGACCTTCCTCGTAGTCACTTTCGGCTGTGGGTCCCGAGCATCTTCCGATCGGATCTCACTATTGCAGTAAACGGACCCTTATGTATGTTAAGAGGTGAGCTCTACGTACGTAATGCATGTCTTGTTAACGTACGTAATAAGTTTTTGTTTACGTATGTTAAGGCCTTCGTATTTTAGTTTAGTTAGTTCTGGATTTCGCTTTACATACGTTAATATTTTTACATAGCATACGTAAAGGCTCTTACGTACGTTAGCATGCACCTATAATGTACGTAATGGACGTGTCAGTCTATTTATCTTGGTTTCGTATTTCATTTCCTCACGAACCAAAACACATTTTCTCTCCCTAGAATCGTCCGTTTGGACTTGTTATTGATGTTTAGCCCCTTCCAACTCGATCTTGATCATCCTAGCTTGGATTGAAGCTTGAAGTTGGAAGCTTGTTGGTGCTCCTTTGGTGTTTGGAGGGTTTTTCTTGTTCTTATTTCGTAAGTTCCCTCAATCTCTTGTGATTTTCGAGTTTTTTGTTGTTGTTGTTTTCTTCGGGTATTGTTTGATTGATGGAGTATATCATGATTCTTCACAGTTTTGATAAACTTTTGATGAAGAACATGATGGTGTTGCTTGAGTTGGATTATGTTCTTGATGTTTTAGATTGTTTGGAGGTTTTTAATCATGTCTAGGAAGGATTATGTTAAGATTGTTATATGATTAACATAGTCTTGAGATGGTTATTGTTGTTGGTGGTGTTCTTGAAAGATTTTAACCATTTTAGTAAGGATTTATGATGATTTAGGAGGTGATTATCATAATTTGAAAATGGTTGAGTGAATCTTGTTGTTTAATCCGAACTCATGATGTATTGATGAAGGATTTTTGTTTCAGACATCATGATTATTGAGTTGATGATGTTCTTGGGGTGATAATGATAATATTGATAATATTATCATTGTAGGAGGATCAATTTGATGATATTGGTGATATTATCATTTTGAGATGTTCGTTTTGATGATTGTTCTTAAGTGAATCTTGTGGAATGAATTTCACAAGTGTTAAGAACGTAATGATCATGTTAATTGATCATCGAGGTGTTGGAGGATGTTAGAATTCATATAGTTGAGAACTATGGTATTCGTTCGTGCGATGTGATCGATTCGTGTTTGAATCGGTCTTTGTCCTTGTCGTTATTTTCTATTGATTTTGTATTTTTGAATGAATCGTTTTCATTCAAGGTTGTTCGAGTGTTTCTGATCGTCGGGAGGCACCGTTCGTCGTTTCTTGCCAGGACGTTGATCGTGGAAGGACTTTCTCGCCTTCGGTTTGAGGCAAGTTTTATACTTGTACTGGTCAATGAGATTAATGTTATCATATATGTGTATGAATGTATTGTATCATTTCGAGACTTAGTCTCTTCGTGATTTGTTGATATTCGGGAATTGCTTGATGCAATACCTTTCGGAAATTATGCTAAATGTTATTGTTATTCGTTAACGATCGGTTTAAGGCATTGAGATTCTTGTCGATACTGATGTTGTCGATAGCCGGTTCACTGTATCGATGTATCGATTATTATTGTTGATGTTAATGTCGTTCTAAGGCATCGTTGAATCGTTATTATCGAATTGGAACTGTTGCTATGATGTTGCATTGGCCGATTGAAGGCGTTTGCTATATTCATTTATCATCTCTATTTCGGTGGTCGGTTTAAGGTGCCGGGACATCTATTCTATCGTATCATTGGTTATCGATTGACCGTTCTAAGGTAATCGAGGTATTGAATTGGGATTATCGAAGATAATTCCCATCCGTCGTATTTTTCGTTATCCATTGACCTTTCTAAGGTGATCGAGGTATTGAATTGGGATTATCTAAGATAATTCCCATCTGTTGTATTATTGGTTATCGATTGACCTTTCTAAGGTAATCGAGGTATTGAATTGGGATTATCTAAGATAATTCCCATCCGTTGTATTATTGGTTATCGATTAACCGTTCTAAGGTAATCGACATATTGAATTGGGATTATCTAAGACACTTCCCATCAATTGTATCGTGTTATCGATCGACCGTCCTAAGGTGATCGGTGTATTGAATTGGGACTATCAAGGATAGTTCCCATCCATTGAGTCGTCGTGATCGATTGGCCATTCCAAGGTAGTCGAGGTATTTTGATTTGGGACCGCCGAGGACGGTGCCCATCCGTGAGTATTTTTATCGTGTTCGCCAATTCAAGGCAGCATACTATTATTCTTGTGAATTCGATAATCTGGTAATCATTGCCGTTTGCGACTATTTCTGGAGGCTAGTTCGGCTAGTGCTCGATGGGTAAGTCTGGGGCTAGAACCTTCGTGGTTGGTTTCCCAGCACCTGCAATTCAGCAGGTCACGATCATTGGATGACCTCATTGTGATACGGCTTCGTGGCGTGGCTTCACCCCTCATTGTGATACGGCTTCGTGCCGTGGCTTCGGCCCTCATTGTGATACGGCTTCGTACTATGGCTTCGGCCCTCATTGTGATACGGCTTCGTACCGTGGCTTCGGCCCTCATTGTGATACGGCTTCGTGCCATGGCTTCGGCCCTCATGGATATAACTTCGGGTTGTTTCGGCTTCAGGCCACTATGGTGATTTACAGCTTCGGCTGAGTGGCATTCAGGGTATTGTGATGATATAGAGCTTCGGGCTGTTTGGCTTTCAGGCCATTGTGATATACAGTTTCGGCTGAGGGGCTTTCAGGCCATTGTGATGTATCAGTACTTCTGTTGGAGCCGTCGGGCATTGTGATTCGTATCTATTTCAGTGTTGGCTTGGTTTACCTTCGGGTGATGTATTGTTGTATTCTGTATTGATGATTCGCCATTGAGAACTTGTGTTCTAACCTGTTGAGCTGGCATTGATCGTATGCCGTGGGCATAGTGTTTCACGAATGCTCGATTCTTACTTTGGTTTGTGAGCATCTCATACTACCATTGTTGTAATGTTCATTCTGCCTTTAGATGCATATCATGTTGTACATGTATTTGATATTCATTATCTGGATGACTGTCCCGGTGGGGGCGGAACATGTTTTCATGTTTTAGGTGCTTGCGAGGAGAGAGTTGAGACACAGGGGCATGACGACGGCGACGAGGTATTCGAGCGATACTAGTCCGAGATGTTTTGGTGTTCATGTCGGTCAGACAGTTTGGAGTACTCCAGTTTTGTCAGTTATTGTCATTTCGTATTATCCGAGCAAGGCTCGTGAATGTCGTTGTATTTTATTTAGGTCATGTAGGCCCGCTGTTGTCATTGAAATTCCATATTGGAATATTATGTTGGATGTCAGTGTAGGGATTGTGATTCCGCTTTTGGTGAGTTAGTTCTATTTTTGGTCATGTTAGCCTGGTGGATCTCCTGGTGTGGGGTCCACGACACTGTAATGACCCAATGGGATTTGGGGGTGTTACAGAAGATGGTATCGGAGCATTGGGTTGTGAGATACCCTGATATGTGAGTTATGTGGCTCTACCGACGCGGTAGTAGTGGGGCTGTCAGGTTATGACAATCTGGACAGTCGGGTTTTGTTAGCCGTGATAGTTGAGCGACTGTATGAGTCTTTCTTTCATCGAGTCGTCGTCAGTGAAGACTAGTATCGCAAGACCTCGAAGCTTCGTATGACCTTTGTAAGGACTCGATTCTCTTGTATGTTCATACATTCATTATGCCATTGATTATACATGTTTTGTTGAAATCTGTAGGTAACATTTGTGTTACGATTCATTCATGATTATTTATTTTGGAGCGTGTGGGCTCAGTATTGGCTATAATTAGCATGTTTGGGGTAACTATTTATCTGTTGAGTATGTATACTCATATTTGGCTAATGACTTAGCATTGTGGATTGTCCGTTGAGGTATATTTGAGCTTTGTTCATGATCGAGCGTTATTCTTTCAGTATGGAAAGAGGAATCCGAGGACGTGGCAGAGGGGGTAAAGACTGCAGAGTAGGCCGAAACCCATAACCTCATGTTTATACGCGTACGGATGCCGAGATGGATCAGAATTCGGCCGGAGATGTGACTTATGCGACCGGTTCTCCTTTGGTACGTCATACTCGAGGAGTTGATCGGACTGACATCGACCCTTTCTTGCTTATGAGGGGCATGATGACCCAGATGACTCAGATGACGCAGATAATGGAGACCATGCAGACCTCAGTGGTTCGTGGTCCACCGCAGCAGGGATCCCGGGTGCATTTTATGGACAGGCTGGGAGAGTGAGTCAGATTATCGGTGGTATCACTCGTCAGAGGCCGCCTACTTTTGAGGGTTCGTCGGAACCAACTGATATTGTTCATTGGCTTGAACATTTTTATAAACTCTTCGACATGGTTCAGTGTCCGGAAGAGAGTAAGGTGGCAGTAGCGGCTTACTATTTGAGTAAAGGTGGTTATTCTTGGCGGCTTTTTGTGAAACCCACTGATCGTGATTGTGCTTGGAGTGAGTTTAAGACTCTCATGTTAGAGAGGTATTATCCAGCTCCACTTCGTGAAGCCAAGTTGTCAGAGGTTTTGAACCCCGAATCCGTCGACGAGGGTGTTATTGTTATCGCTGAGAAGTTTCAAAGACTTCTTCATTTTGCTTCTTCTGTTATCCATACTGAGGCGGATAAGATCAAGTATTTTAGCAAGAGGCTAAATCTACAGTTGAGGATGCAGTTTTTCAACCATAATTGTAACTCACTTGGCGAATTCATCGAGAAGGCTCTTGGAGCAGAGCTTTTGCTCAAGGAGCTTGCTCGGAAGAACCCTTCAGTTCCTTCCGGTGAGAGGACTAGGATTCCGATTCGTTCAGAGGGACATCAGGCTCCGACGTCCAGGAGGTCATTTTCTATTCGTCCTCGTGTTGGGAAAGCATCTTCTTCTCAGACGACGAGTTCGACTATTGTTTGGTTTAACTGTGATTCAGCGGGGCACGTTTGTACCCGTTGTACTGTGCCAGCTATTGTTTGTTTTTTGTGTGGGAGCCATGGACACCTTCAGAAATACTGCAGGAATTCTAGTGACAGTAGGTCTCGAGAGAGCTCACGGGCCTTGAGAAATCCAGTCCGTACTCCATCCAAGGGGTCCTGTCAGGCTTCGGAAGCCAGAGGTAAGGACAGCCGAGGAGGAGGAGCGAGTTCAGGTTTGGGTTTTCTTCGAGTCGATGAGATCGAGGAGATCGATGATCTGGAAGATGTTGATTTCAGGTACATTTGAGATGTGGCCTTGATTTGTATTTTCCTTGTTTTTCGGATTGATGTTTTGACTCAGGCTGTATTGTAGTATTGTGGTTGCGAACCATTTGTTGTTGGTCTATCTTGTAATAATTGTATCTGAGAATCTTGAGATTTGAGGTCATTTGATGCGTTTTTCTTTTCTTTTGATATTGTACCCGAGATTCTTGTGATGATCTAGGTAATTTTTTTCATTGTGATTCGGGATGTCAAGTCATGAGGACTTGGGTGTGCGTTGATATGGTCCCGAGGACTATGTTTGTGTTGTCATTATTTTTACCTGGCGTGAGTCAGTGTTTGCATAGACGTCCGATGCCGGCGAGAACGGGGAAGTGTACACTGATGACTGTAGACATGTACAACGGGCGGCACCCGCGAGGTGTGTACGCCAGTGTTATGAGTCATGCGGTTGGTACGACTTTCTGGCTGGTCTCTAGCAGAAGAGTCATGATTCAACTGATCTCGCACATGGCTGAGTGTTTGTATCACTTCATTCTTCACCGTGTTCCGGCAGAGGAGGCGCAGGGACCCGAGAGGTTGGCCCAGTTAGTCAGACAGAGTTGCTTATATTGAGGGGTATTCCTGGAGATAGCTGCTGTCGTCATTAGCATGCACTATTTTTCCTATTTAGCATGCGCTATTCCATGTTACCGTTAATGTTGCATAGTTACGTACGTTAATTGCTCTTTTCTTCAGTCTATTAACTTCTGCTTCTTTTGTTAGCGTGCGCTAACTTTCACTCTTAGCGTGCGCTACCTGGTCTTCGTTTACAACGGTCTGATGCTTGAAAGACTTCGGTCCAGCAGACATATTTCAAACTTAGCGTGCACTAAGTATTCTTTTGTAGCATGCGCTATCTTGTTCAAACTTCACTTTTCAAATTCGTTGACTGACCGTGTAATCTCCGCGTTGAAATTCTTTACAACGGAGATATTCCTTTGTTAGCGTGCGTTAACTTGTATATGTAGCATGCGCTAACTCAGTCATGTAGCTTGCGTTAGGTTAGGAATACTTGTTAGATTTTGATGATGTCAAATCAAATGTTTATTACTTGGCAAAATGTAAGGAAGAACCAAATGAGTATCTTCCATAGGCCAAATATGTTAAGTATAAAACTTGGCAAAATGTAAAGAAGAACCAAATGAGTATCTTCTGTAGGCCAAAAATTAGTTAGGCTGAAAATCGGCTAAGTACTGAGTACATCTAAGTTCATCAGAGAGGATCAGTCGAGTCAAGTCAGAGTAGTCCTGGTCAACATAATTTATCAGAGAAATTTGACTAGACTGCAGCCAAGGTACCTCAGGGAAGTCACCTGATCAGATAAGTCACAAACAGTGATCAGCAGAGAGGTCCTGACTGCAGAGAGGTTAGCTGCATATCAGCCTACTCGAAGTTAGCCAAGTATTCCAAGTCCACGTCAGCATGAGTTGAAAAGTCAAGTATTACGGAAAGTCACATGCAACGTGAAGAGACAAATTGGAGTGATTCCCGCAAGAGATATGATTTAAATAAATCATCCAGACCCACCTTGAAGACTTTAATCGTTTTATATTCAAAAGATTCGGCGCTCACATGCAGAAGTCTTCACAACGGTCGGAAGATAAAATAAAATAATGGGAATCCAGCCTTGCAATGTTCAGAAAGATTAAACAATGAAGTCTCCCTCCAACGGACGGATTTATTCAAAAGATTTGCAACGGCTACAAAGAAAAAGCTCAGAGATCGTGACCTATATATATTCGAAGATTTGAAGCTGAGCAACTACCGGTGCGAACATACTTTCAAGCAATCAAAGCAATCAAGCAATCTAAAGAAATCAATAGCATCGTGAAAAGAGCGGTTCTAAGAGTTCATACTTACAGAAGCTCTTAGTTGGAGAAGACAAAAACTCTTGTCTGTAATCCTGAGTATGGGGTACTTCACTGGCTGAAGTAAGAGACTGTAAAGGCATCCAAGGATCGAGGATCAAGAGGTGCAAGGCAGTCAAGTGTGTACAACGGCACGGATTTACACTGGTTGGAAGGTGTTGTAGTGTGGTTTGAATCACTGTAATATTTATCACTGATTGAAAATTATAGTGAATTCATCTCCAACTGGTTTGGAGAAAAGTCGATTAGTAGAGGATTACCCCACCTCTGAGACCACTATAATTGCCTGCGTTATTTACTGTTTTATTGCATCATACTTTAACTGATGCATTCATTGTTAAGTGTTTCATTAGTTGCTTTCTATTCGTCATCAGCTGACTTCCGCATATATTAAAGAACAAACGACTCCAAGTCATTTGTCTACCTATCAGCTGAAGAAACTCACTCTTCGTGAAAAAGAGTTTAAGAGTTTCTACAAATCTATTCACACCCCCCCCTCTAGACTTGTATCTGGACGACTTGTGACCTACAAGTGGTATCAGAGAGGTTGGTTCATTTATTTCACGAACCAGATCTATATCAGATATATATCTTTACTCTCACTTTATAATGGAACACATGCACTCTAGACTCCCTGTGTTTTCAGTTGACGAGTATGATATGTGGAAGATAAGGATGCAGGCACACTTATCTTCGATTCATGACGACATGTGGTGCATCATCGAGGACGGTCCATTCATCTTTGAGAAGGACAACACAGCAGAGGAGATCACAGCTGGGAAGCCAGAGAAGATTCCTCAGAAGAGGACAGAGCTGACCCCCGAAGAAAGAAAGCTGGCCAATCTTCATAACCGGGCCAGAGATGTGTTATATCGAACTCTTGACAAATCCACCATGGTCAAGATCAAGAACTGTAAGAATGCCAAAGAAATCTGGGACACATTAGCCCTAATGTGTGAAGGAACAGAGCTGATCAAGGAAAACAAGCTGTCAATTTCTATCCAAAAATTTGACAACTTTAAAATGAAGAATGGTGAATCCATAGATCAAGTGGACACAAGGTTCACTGAGATTATTAATGAGATCAACTCTCTGGGCAAAACCTATGGCAACAGGGAAATGGCACTAAAGGTTCTCAGATCTCTCAAATGGAGCATGAAGGCCGTGGCCATGAGAGAGTCCAAGGACCTGAATAAGATAAAGATTCGAGGCTGTTCTCGATCGAAGGCTTATGAGTTCGAGCTTCCAAGTTCATCCTCAATCGAGCCTGCAGGGAAGGGAATCGCATTTGCAGCCGAGTCCCCTGCCAAGAGCCTATCTGATGTGAAACCTCCAAATCCACTAGATTTTGAGGAAGAAATGGCGTTTATAATGCAAAGGTTCAGCAATTTTAGAAAGAACTACTCCAAATATAAGAAAAATTATAAGGAGAATCCAAGAAGGAACCGAGGAAAATTTGGAAGCTGGAAAGTAGAATGCTACAACTGTCACAAAATAGGACACATCCAAATGGACTGTCCTGAGCTCAAGAAGGATGAAACCAAGAAGGAGGTGGGCAGAAAAGAAGATAGAAGAAAGGCCCTCATCGGAGAAGACCAGGAGCATGTCGAATCAAGCAACGGATTCTTTTCTGATGAAGATGAGGAGTATGACTGCCTGATGAAAAACCTAGCTGATGAAGAGGTAACTTCTAAACCCACCGGTTCAAATAATAGCTCAGTCATGTCACAAGATATGGATCTACACGAATCGGTAAATCAGTTATTTAAAGATTTTGAAACACTCAAATCTGCACATCAAACTGTATCAGCAGAGAAGACTCAGCTGCAAGATGAGAATAGGCAGCTGAAAAATAATTTCGAAAAACTCAGCCTAGATTTAAATAAGGTTGAGATAACTGCAGCTGACTTTAAAAACCAGGCTGACGTTAATACAGCTGAGATAAACAGACTAACCATTTTACTTAAAGAAAAATCAGCTGCACTTGCTCATGCCAAAAACGAGTTTACTAAGCTGACACAGGTGAATAAAACTCAGGCGCAGGAAATAACCTCCCTGAAGGCGTCTTCAACCCTGGAAGAATTGTGTACCAACAAAAGGCCACTATATTCCAAATCAGGCCTAGGATATGATCCTCACACTCCCTCTAGTTCTAAAAGAAAATTTATCAAGGGAGAAACAATTGTCTCGACTGTTGAGCCTACGTATAAACCAATATTCAAAAACAGGCAATAGCCAAGTGAAATGTCTAGGCTGCAGTCAGGTTACACCAGGCAGCCACCTATACAGGCGACTAGGCAGTGGCCCAGGCAAAAGCAGCAGCCCAGACAACATGCCCACTATTACCAACAACTCCCTAAAAATAGATTTCATAATGGGAGGGGCAGATGGAAACCTCAAGGTTATCCTAATTACCAAAATGAACAAGTGTGGAGACCACAAAGATTTAATAAATGGTCTCAGCCTAGATTTAGAAATGGCCCACACTATCAACATTTTGAGGAATATCCGGTACACAATCCAAACAGGAGATTCAGACCTCGACCTTACACAACTAATGAGGGTTATAATTATAATAATAATAACAATTTCTATAATCCAAGGAGAAATCAATTCTCTAGGAAACCAGCTAACCCCAAAGGACCCACACAGATTTGGGTACCTAAATCTCTGCTTGTCAAATTGCAGAAAAGGTGGAAGGACTACAACCACATCTCCACAAGCTCAAATTTTGGAGGTGAAGAATGGTTTGTAGACTCTGGATGCTCGAGGCATATGACCGGGAACAAGAAGATGCTGTCCAAATACATCAAAGAAAGAGGTCCTGATGCAACCTTTGGAGATAGCTCTAGAGGACAGACAAAAGGCTTTGGAGAGCTGCACCGAGGAAACATTGTGATATCCAAAGTTCATTATGTCAAAGGGCTCAAGTACAACCTCCTGAGCATAAGCCAGTTCTCTGACGAGAAGAACCTAGTAGTCTTCACCATCTTGAAGTGTATGGTGATAGACATCTTATCTGGAGAAATAAAGCTACAAGGTTTCAGAAGAAGAGATGTCTACATGATTGATTGGAACACAGGAACACCTAACTCCTGTTTTCTATCCAAGACAATAGCTGAGAATGGATGGCTGTGGCACAAAAGACTATGTCACCTGAACTTCAAAGCCATCAACAAGATTAGTTCTCAGAAGCTGGTCAGAGGACTTCCAAATGAAGCATTCAAAAAGGAAGCACTTTGTGATGCATGTCAGAAAGGAAAGCAGACCAAGGCATCGTTTAAGCCAGTTCAGCCTACAACGCTCACAACAAGGATCTTAGATCTACTCCACATGGATCTATTTGGTCCTATCAAGCCAAGGACTTTGAGCGGCCGAAAGCATGCCCTTGTTATAGTAGATGATTATTCAAGGTACACTTGGATTATCTTCCTATACAAGAAAAGTGAAACCTTTACCAAGTTACCTGAGTTGCTGAGAAGGATCCAGAATGAGAAATCCCTTTCCATAATCAAGATCAGATCAGATAGAGGAGGGGAGTTTCTCAACAAGGCGATAACTGATTACAGCGATCAGAATGGGATCCAGCATGAGCTCTCTGCAGCCAGGACACCCCAGCAGAATGGTGTTGCTGAAAGAAGGAACAGAACCCTGAAGGAAGCAGCAAGGTCCATGATTGCGAAGCGGACCTACCCAAAAGGTTACGGGTCAAGTCAACATGACTGTCACACCCAGAATAGGAGTATGATAGTAGGGAGACATGGCAAAACTCCCTATGAGGTTTGGAATAATAGAACTCCTACTGTTGCTTACTTTCATGTTTTTGGTTGTAAGTGTTTCATCCACAACAACGGTAAAACACAGCTAAATGCATTTGATGCTAAAACTGATGACGGTCTCTTTATGGGATATTCACAAAGAAGCAAGGCATATAGAGATTTTAATAAAAGAACCTTAGTTGTGGAGGAAACACCCCATGTTGTTTTTGATGAATCTACCGTTGAGTACAGGAAACAAATTGAGCTAATTGAGAACAAGCTCAAGTCAACAACCCTTGAAGAAGTCATTGTTCATGACACTGGAATGGTGGACTCACCTGCAGACCTGCCTGATGACCCAACTGCAGCTGCTGAAGACCCAACTGCAGATCAGACAGGATCACCAAACCTATCTGATCCAGTTGCCGCTGAAGAAGACCCAGCCGGAGCTGACAAAGACTCATCTGCAGACCAGAACCAACCTGCAGATGACAAGACTGTAGCTGATCCAGTTGCAGACCAGAACCTAGCTGATGCAGATAACCACCAGGGCAATCCAACAGGGGGAACAAACCCAGAAGAGGACGAAATCCCCAAATAGCTCAAGGATCACCCGATTCAGCAAATAATTGGAAAGTTGACTGATGGAGTTAAGACGAGACAGTCAACCCTACCAGCAGGAATGGCGAGTTCTCATGTTTTATGTCGCAAATTGAACCTAAAACTACAGAACAAGACTTGGAAGATTATTCATGGATTAATGCCATGCAAGAGGAATTGGAGCAGATGGAAAGAAACAAAGTTTGGGAACTAACAGACAGACCTGATCACAAGAAGGTTATTGGCACCAAATGGGTGTACAAAAACAAGAGTGATGAAGACGGAGCTGTTGTTAGGAATAAGGCCAGACTTGTAGCAAAAGGTTATGCACAGTGTGAGGGAATAGATTTTGATGAAACCTATGCACCTGTTGCAAGATTAGAGGCCATCAGACTATTCCTCGCATATGCTGCATTTAAGGACTTTGAAGTATATCAGATGGATGTAAAGAGTGCGTTTCTGAATGGAATCCTAGAAGAAGAAGTCTATGTAGAGCAACCCCAGGTTTTGTCAAAGGAGACAAAGTCTATAAGTTGTTGAAGGCTCTGTATGGACTTAAGCAAGCACCAAGAGCGTGGTATGAAACACTGTCTGTGTTTCTTGAGAAAAATGGATTTTTGCAAAGGGAAGGTGGACAAGACCCTATTCAGAGTGGAGCACGAAGGCCACATATTAATAGTCCAGATTTATGTGGATGACATCATATTCGGATCAACCAATCCAGAGCTATGCGAGAAATTCTCCAACCTCACGCAAGGAGAATTTGAGATGAGTATGATGGGAAAGCTTAACTTCTTTCTCGGACTACAAGTTAAGCAGATGGAAAAAGGAATTTTCATCAATCAAGCAAAGTATACCAGAGATCTTATCAAGAGATATGGAATGGAATCAGCCAAGCCCGCAAGAATTCCAATGAGCACAAGTACTCACCTGGATGCAGACGAGGCAGGCATATCAGTGGACTCAACCCACTACAGAAGACTCATTGGATCTCTTCTGTACCTCACTGCAAGCAGGCCAGACATATCATATGCCGTTGGAGTTTGTGCAAGATTCCAGTCCAAGCCGAAGCAATCACACCTAGATACAGCCAAGAGGATAATAAAGTACCTTAAGTCTACAATTAATGTTGGACTATGGTATCCCAAGGATGATAACTTCGAGCTGTTCGGATACTCAGATGCGGATTTCGCAGGATGCAAAATCAACAGGAAGAGCACTAGTGGAACGTGTCAATTCCTAGGAACCAGACTGATATCCTGGTTTAGCAAGAAGCAGGTTTCTAACTCTATCTCCACTACAGAGTCAGAATACCTAGCTGCAGGTAGCTGTTGTGCACAGATTCTATGGATCAGACAACAGTTAAGGGATTATAATATCATTGCAAATGAAGTTCCTATCTGGTGTGACAACAATAGTGCTATTGCAATAACCAACAACCCGGTTTTGCACTCAAGGACGAAGCACATTGATGTTAAGCACCATTTCATTAGAGACCATGTGCTTAACAAAAGGGTTAGAGTTGAAAGATTCAGCACAGACTACCAGATAGCTGACATCTTCACCAAACCCTTGCCAGAAGAAAGATTTTTGGAGCCGAGTAGAGACCTTGGATTACTAGATTGGGAATCTAGTACTGAAGCAAGTTAAAGCATTTCAGAGGAAGGACGGACCCCAGCTGAAGAATCAGATCCTAGCTGATGCAGGCGAGAAGACGAAGGACGGACAAAGCAACCTAGCTGATCAGAATACCAGGCGAGAAGTCAACTCACCTGATACAGAGCGGTCAACAGTCAACAAATCGGACCAGCTAAGTTTTCTAAACTGACCTCTGAATATTTAATTATTATCTGCCATATTTATGATATTATTATATTAATTTTGGTTAACAAATGGCATTTAAATATATATTTTCCTAAGCCAAGTGGCAATTTTAATACACGCGTCAATCGCCTATTAAATCAACCTCCACGGTGGCCAATCAGAATCAACCGTCAAATTTTAAAATGGGCCACATATTCAAATTTGAAATTCAAAAGAATATCAAAAGGCGTACCACCGTTTCAAATATATAATAAATTAATACAAACGTCTTTTCATCTTCTTTATAAGGAAAGAAGACCTTTCACTTTACTCTTTACGCTCACAGAAACCCTAGATTTTTCAGAGCAAAATTTCTTGAACACCAAATACACTAAAATCTTCTATTTGCAGAAATGGCATCTTTCGAAGGAGTTAATTTGAAGGCGGTGAAAGACCAGATCATTTTCTCGTTGATCGTCGACTTTGAAGGCTTATTGGAAGCCAATCTGGAGGACTACGACATGCTTAATCTGATTCGCGCAATGAAGCTTAATGGGATCTACCCATTTCTAGACATCAACCCACAACATCTGTTCAAAGAAGATGTCATCGAGTTCTATCGCGAAGCTTATTTGATTCAAGACGGAATTCATAGCACAGTTGGTGGAATACCAGTCAGCATATCTCGAGAGATGATCCGTACTGTCTTCGGAATGAAGCACCGTGGTTTAGCGGTCGAAGCTCTCAAGTAATCCGCCGCCGAAACCTGGAAAAAGATTAAGGTGGAAAATATCCCGAAAAAACTGAAATTCACTGCCAAGAAGAGTGAACTCAAGAGGATTTACCGTTTTGCGTTGGACATTACCAACAAAATAATAATGGGGATGGCCGGCAGTTATGATCAACTGTCGTCGTCAAAGTTTATGGTGCTGGGAGCACTGATTCAGGAAGAAGAAGTTGACTGGGCTGATTACATCTTCAGGCAACTCGTGCGAGAGGTCAACAAAGTCGAGTGACTTGACGATGAGAAGAGATTCAAAACAAAGTTGGCGTTTGGAACGCAGCTAAGTTGGTTTTTGGAGAAGACTGGTGTGGCAAAGGGAAACACTGACCCCTTCCACCCCAACAAAAGACTTGGTCATATGGACCACGAGAAGGTGAAGA
The DNA here is from genome assembly GCA_033398695.1 of Orobanche coerulescens. Lineage (NCBI taxonomy): Eukaryota > Viridiplantae > Streptophyta > Magnoliopsida > Lamiales > Orobanchaceae > Orobanche > Orobanche coerulescens. The sequence goes on from CM065806.1 coordinate 60,705,809, forward strand.
AATTCGGAGGAACTGGGAGAGCAGCTCAGATGTTGAAGGAGCTGCCGGACACAAGGACATATCCAAGATACTATTCATCAGGAGAGTCGGACAGACCTGCAGCTGATATCGCAACTGCAGTCGAGTCCGACACCGAGTCCGACGACACTCCCATTGCAGTCAGATTTAAGAGAAGGGGACCAGCCCCTGAAGGACCCTCTATTCTGCAGTCATCACCAGAACCCTCTCCCAAGAGGCCAAGGAAACTGCAATTTAGGGAGGAAGAGCAGTCTGAACACCTTTCCAGCCCCTCAGTCAGATCACCAATTCATCTGGAAGACCTGCCTGCACCAGGCACCCTTGAGACTCGGATTGTACCTGTACTCACCCCCCCCCCCCCCCCAGCCTACATTTCCGAAGAAGAAGCAGGTCTCATAATTTCTATCCCTGAAGCTGATTATACCTTTAACTTGTTAGAAAACAATACTTTCAACCTTTCAATTGAACAACTCCAACTTGTTAATTCACAAGCATTAAAACACTCTTTTGTACATATTTTTGAAGAGTGGAAGTTTTTCAAAACTCTGACATTTTCAAACCTTCAAACCTACATTGCAGCTAGTGGTTGGGAATATCCCCAAGCCACTGAGGAGGTTCTGATTCACTTTTGCAAAGAATCAGACTTAGTATTAATCCTACAGGATAATTGGTTCATGTCCCATTTTAAAACAAACATGGACCAATTTATCCATTCTATAATGCTTAGCATTTTTGATGGTTCTTTTGGAGAAGAGGAGGAGGAGGAAGTTGAAAAAGAGATTAGAATTGAGGAGGTAGATGGAGAAGGAAATAATGAAGTTGTTGATTTGGTTGTTGAAGAAGAAGCAGAAAAGCAGGAAGAGAGAAAAACAGAAGAAAACACTCTAGTTGAAAAACAGTCAGAAGAAATTGAGAAAACAGAAGAGTTGGCTGATGAAGAAGAAGAAGAAGAAGGAGAAGAGGTAGAAAAAAATGGAGAAAAAGAGGATGATGATGAAAAGGAGGATGATGATGAAGGAGAAAAAGAGGACAACGATGATGACAATGATGATAATGATGATGATGATGGAGGAGATGCAGGAGATGAAAAAGAAAATGAAAAAGAAAAGGATGAGGAGGAAGAAAATATTGAAGAAAAGGAAGAAGAAGAGAAGGAGGAGGATCAGGAGAAAGAGGAAGAGAGAGAAGAAGAAAAGGAACCAGGCGGGCGAGAGCTAATTCAAGAAGTCTGCGAGACTGTGGTACTCGCCGTACACCCGGCCTAGACGCGGAGCTAGCTGAAGAATCCAGGTCAGGGACCCCAGAGAAGACTCCCTCTGACCTACCAGCTGCAGACAGAAGCCTGCAGTCTAGTGGCTCTTTTGCAGAAGGCTCAGGAGAGCACTCTCCATCAGCTCAGATATCTCCTGCCATGACTGAGCTGATCAGGAAAATAGTCAAGGATACAATTGGAGAGATGCTAACGTCTCAGGTCACTCCTGACCTTCAATCAATCAATGCCAAGATCGACACTCTACTGAAGAGAGAGATTCCTCAGGCCCCTCCCCCTACCAACAACAGAATGCCATTTGGCATGACTGATTGGATGAGCAGAATGGAGCAACAATTAACTACCCTTGTTGATGCTGGCAAAAAGGGGGAAGAGAGAGTTCAGGGGGAAGGAAGTAATCAAGGAGAGATAAGGGCGGAGATAAGAAGCAAGAAGAAGCAAGATGTCCTTCAAATTGAAGGACCCTCAAGTCTGAAGAGGAAGGGAGCTGCGGATCCAGATGACCAGGCTGACCAGCCTGAAGGAAAGAGGAGGAGGACTAGAGGAGGTTTTGGGCCTACTCTAGAATGGGAAGGAAAGGAGCTGTGGTATGTTGAGGACTTTATTCCATATGAAGCTCTGCCCATGTGGGGAACTGCAAAGAAGAAATTTATCAGAGATTATTACGTCTGGGAAATACTCCAGGATGATAAATTCTCCCCACAGCAGATCTTCATCAATTTCATGGAAGAAGCTTACCCAAAGCTCTGGACTATTCTAAAGAAGCACGCTAAGGAACAAAATGCTTATCCTATGATTCCCTCATTCAGAGCAGAGGAAGCGCCAACCCGTCTGGACAATGAGCTGAATGAGCTAGAGCTTCAAAGAGAAATCAAGCAGTTATGTCTTGAGAATAGATTCACATCACAGCAAGAACAAGACTTTGCAGCTCTTGTTGTGAAGAGGAAATATGGTCTTGCTCCAGTAAAGTTAAGACCAATTGGAGCCAAACCATTCAGGCCTGCCAAACAGCCTATTCGCAGAGGCAGAGGAAGAGGCAGATGACTTTATTTCTTTGTACTTGTAATTTTTTTATTTTCTGTACATGTAAAAACTTTCTTGTAAATTTCAATCATAATCAAGTCAGAAAAGTTTTATAACAGTCTGTTGAATGACAATTTCCAGTTGTCTCAATATTAGACTGATTTCAGTTTGTGTCTTGCACTTAAGTGCAGACTTGGTCATTTGATTACTTACTTAAAGTTTTGCCATCATCAAAATAGGGGGAATTTGTTAGGAATACTTGTTAGATTTTGATGATGTCAAATCAAATGTTTATTACTTGGCAAAATGTAAGGAAGAACCAAATGAGTATCTTCCATAGGCCAAATATGTTAAGTATAAAACTTGGCAAAATGTAAAGAAGAACCAAATGAGTATCTTCTGTAGGCCAAAAATTAGTTAGGCTGAAAATCGGCTAAATCGAGTACTGACTAAGTTCATCGAGAGAGGATCGGTCGAGTCGAGTCGGGCTTGATCTGGTCAACATAATTTATCAGAGAAATTTGACTAGACTGCAGCCAAGGTACTTCAGGGAAGTCACCTGATAAGATAAGTCACAAACAGTGATCAGCAGAGAGGTCCTGACTGCAGAGAGGTTAGCTGCATATCAGCCTACTCGAAGTCAGCCAAGTACTCGAAGTCTACGTCAGCATGAGTTGAAAAGTCAAGTATTATGGAAAGTCACATGAAATGTGAAGAGACAAATTGGAGTGATTCCCGCAAGAGATATGATTTAAATAAATCATCCAGACCCACCTTGAAGACTTTAATCGTTTTATATTCAAAAGATTCGGCGCTCACATGCAGAAGTCTTCACAACGGTCGGAAGATAAAATAAAATAATGGGAATCCATCCTTGCAACGTTCAGAAAGATTAAACAATGAAGTCTCCCTCCAACGGACGGATTTGTTCAAAAGATTTGCAACGGCTACAAAGAAAAAGCTCAGAGATCGTGACCTATATATATCCGAAGATTTGAAGCTGAGCAACTACCGGTGCGAACATACTTTCAAGCAATCAAAGCAATCAAGCAATCTAAAGAAATCAATAGCATCGTGAAAAGAGCGGTTCTAAGAGTTCATACTTACAGAAGCTCTTAGTTGGAGAAGACAAAAACTCTTGTCTATAATCCTGAGTACGGGGTACTTCACTGGTTGAAGTAAGAGACTGTAAAGGCATCCAAGGATCGAGGATCAAGAGGTGCAAGGCAGTCAAGTGTGTACAATGGAACGGATTTACACTGGTTGGAAGCTGTTGTAGTGTGGTTTGAATCACTGTAATATTTATCACTGGTTGAAAATTATAGTGAATTCATCTCCAACTGGTTTGGAGAAAAGTGGATTAGTAGAGGATTACCCCACCTCTGAGACCAATATAATTGCCTGCGTTATTTACTGTTTTATTGCATCATACTTTAACTGCTGCATTCATTATTAAGTGTTTCATTAGTTGCTTTCTATTCGTCATCAGCTGACTTCCGCATATATTAAAGAACAAACGACTCCAAGTCATTTGTCTACCTATCAGCTGAAGAAACTCACTCTTTGTGAAAAAGAGTTTAAGAGTTTCTACAAGTCTATTCACCCCCCCTCTAGACTTGTATCTAGACGACTTGTGACCTACACGTTATTCTCTTCATGTAGCGTGCGTTAATCCATCAGGTGAGTCTTCAGGTGAGACTTCAGGTGGATTTCTTAGCGTGTGTTACACTATTTAAATAGCATACGTTAGCTGCTCCATTTGCATGCCCTAGTTTTGCTTTACTAGCATGCGTTATCTGCTTGTTTTACCCAGCTTGATGCGTCTTCGTCTTCTTTGTTGTTTTGCTTCGATCTATTGTTGTTTTTTTTGATCAATAACACATCAATAGCTCATCATCAAAACCATTTTATAATTATGTGGAATAGAATATTCCAACAATCCCCCCCTCTTTGATGATGACAAAACAACAATCTTCGATGGAATTTTTTACCTATAAAAATATAAACAATTACAGATCAAAGTTTTTGGCTTTCTCCATTTTGTTAGTTTTTTTCTCCTCATCTTTTCTTTTCTCCTTTTCGACTCCTTCTCATTTTTTTAACTTCTTCTTTTAATTTCAACTTTCTTCTCTTTCGTCTTTTCTCCCCCTTTCATGATCGGGATATTGTTTTTATTTTCTCGTTATTCTTCCATGACTCGTATTCTCCTTCTCCCATCATTTTTCTCGACTTTCTCCCCCCCTTTTGTCATAATCAAAAAGTGCATAATAAATTAAAAAATTTAATACATTAAATATGATAATTAACGGGAAAAACTCCCCCTGAAAAATAGATTTCTCCAAAAAAATAACTCCCCCTGAGTTAAATACCAATTGTTAAAAATATAAATTATCAAGATACCAATTGATGGAAATATATTAATTTTGATTTTTGGGGATCCAACCGAGAGTTGGTTTTTCTTTTGACACATAGACGATATTCGGTATAATGGCTCCTTTTGGAATCCAAACTTTTTTAATTTTGATCGTCCGTCTTGGGCTTTTGCAAATCAAAATATGATGCCCAAGTTTTAACATTTCTCACATCAGGGTATTTAAAAATTTAAGGGTTCCGTTTTATTATTCGGTTTGAAACCTAACCCCTGTTTATTTAATGAAAATTTTTGAACGGAAAGCATTTGTTCAAATTTGTCATTTCCGCAAGAAAATTTATTCGTTAAATCCTTTAGTTCGATTTAAACTTTCAAAAGATCATCTTTTAATTTATTTTTCAGTTTCAAGCCATTTAGAATGATTGCTTTCTATAAATTTCCCTTTTTCATTTAATTTGGAAATTTCGATTTTCAATAATTTATTTTTCGATTTGAGGGATTTAATTTCAATTAAAGCATTTTGAAAATCGATATGTAAAAGTTCGAATGCTTCAAAAAGTTCGTCTTGAGACGAGGTACTAACCTGGATTTCAACGTCTCTATCGTCGAATGAACTCCTTGCCATGAGTATGAGGTTATTTTGAATAAACTCATCGTCATCCTCTTCGTCACTCCATGTTGCTACCAGCACTTCCTTCTTGAAAGTTGATGCTCGGCAATTTCTTTCAAAGTGGCCTGGTTTACCACAGTTTCGACAGTTATTGCCGAATTTCTTTGTCTCGCTCGATTTGATGTCTTTCCTTCGCCGGTTTAATAAGTTTTGGAACTTATTTATATTCTTGGGATAATATGCCGATTCTTCATCATCTTCGTCCACCGGGATGGCTTCTTCTCTAGACATCTTAGCTTTCATAGCTATGGTGCTTTCTTTCGGTTTCGGCTTGGCATTCCGAGATTTACGAACTATCTCATAATTTATTAGCGATCAGACGAGGGCGCTAAAATCAAGATTATTTAAATATTTCGATTCCATAATCGCCGTAACCGTCCCGTCCCATTCTACATGTAGTGATCGTAGGATTTTCTTAACTTTTTCACTACTTGTTAATGGTTTCCCAAAACAGGCTAGTCTATTTGTGATGACCAAAAATCGATCGAGCATATTGGTAATGGAGTCTTCACTCTTCATCATAAATAGCTCATAGTCGTGGAGGAGCATATTTATTTTTGTCTCCTTGACTTGAGATGTTCCTTCATGAGTTATCTCAAGCATTTTCCAAATTTATTTGGCACTTTAGCATGAGGATATTTGATTGCGTTCTTCCGGATTTAAAGCACAATATAATAATTGTGTTGCTTTGCAATTATAATGGTCCTTTTTCCAATTATCATCATACTCTTCAAAGTTTTTTGAGAGTTCCGTTAGAATTCGTGGGAATTTTCGGACCAAGACATATGACTTTCCAGAGCTCGATATCATAAGCTCGGATGAAAATAAACATTTTCTTATTCCACATCATAATATTAGATCCATCAAAGATAAGGCAAGACCTGCGACCGGGGCAAACCGAAACGCCATTGGATCTTCTTCTCCTCGGATGTTAAGCCGACTTTTATGGATACCCACTCTGATACCAATTGTGGAAAAATTGGCACCCCACTTAGAATGGTGGATAATATTGCGGAGTAGAGTTTTCAAACTCTTTTGATTTTGCATAAGCGTAATTAAATTGTGGAAGATAAACGAGACAATATTTATCGAGGTTCGGCCAAACGCGCCTACGTCCTCTCTCCATATCTTTTTCTATAGGCTTAAGATCAACCTTTTCACCCTTGTCTTCTATCGGTATGAGGTAAACCGTCGTCTTCTATCGGTCTGAGATAAACCGTTACACTCTTGTCTTTATGTCGGTCCAAGATAAACTGTTTTCCTTTTCTATCGGACAAGGAAGCAACTTATGTAGCTTTATATTGGTACTAGACAAACCTCTCATGGATTTAGATACGATTCTAATAATTCCGGATCAACGATCCTAATAACACTGAATCAATCTACAATATGAATCTTTCCTCTCATGTATGTTTTCATGTATGAATACTCAAACACTTATCAATTAAGCACAAACACAACAACAATAATATATACAATGATATCTGATCAATATGTGATTTGCTTGTAGTTGTTGTGTTTAATGATACCAAATGACTTGATATTTATAGGCATAAAGCCTCAACTAGCTGTTAGCTGCTGTCTTCATTAGCGTGCACTATTTTTCCTGTTTAGCATGCGCTATTCCATGTTACCGTTAATATTGCATGGTTACGTACGTTAACTGCTCTTTTATTCAGTCCAGTAACTTCTGCTACTTTCACTCTTAGCGTGCACTACCTGGTCTTCACTTACAACGGTCTGATGCTTGAAAGTCTTCGGTCCAAAGGACATATTTCAAACTTAGCATACGCTAAGTATTCTTCTATAGCATGCACTATCTTGTTCAAACTTCACTTTTCAGATTCGTTGATTGACCGCGTGATCTCGGATTTGAAATTCTTTACAACAGATATATTCCTACGTTAGCGTGCGTTGACTTGTATATATAGTGTGCGCTAACTCAGTCATGTAGCTTGCGTTATTCTCTTCATGTAGCATGCGTTAATCCATCAGGTGAGTCTTCAGGTAAGACTTCAGGTGGATTTCTTAGCGTGCGTTACACTATATAAATAGCGTACGTTAGCTGCTCCATTTAGCATGCCCTAGTTTTGCTTTACTAGCGTGCGTCATCTGCTTGTTTTACCCAGCTTGATGTGTCTTCGTCTTCTTTGTTGTTTTTCTTCGATTAATTGTTGTTTTCTTTGATCAATAACACATCAATAACTCATCATCAAAACTATTTTATAATTATGTGGAATAGAATACTCCAACAAAATCATGTCACGTCCAATATTAACCAAGAACAAACATGCCAAAACAACACAACCATCTTCACTAATGTCCCCTGTTTACTTCCTTCCTCTAATTTCTTCATCTTCAACTTCATTGAGCTCTGCTCTTCTTCTCACCTAAAGTTGAAGATCTGCAAAACTTTGATCGTCTCTTGAAGTTTCTGAACCTTGGTCTCAGATTTATACTCTTCAACTTGTGTTCATTCAACTTTCTCAATAATCAGGAATAATATGTTTGGCTCTGTCACACGTGGGTGGATTAAACCAGGAAAAATATTTGCAGTGTCTGTCATTCTAACACAATATCTAACATCCACGCTAATCAAAATTTAATTTATGATTTAAGTAAATAAAGAAAAATAACTTAGTCGCCTTTTCAAAAAATAAATTCTCACGACACCCAAGAAACCTTCGACCAACATTGTCATCCTACCAAAAAGTTATAATCACTGCAACACGACCACAATCACACAAGGTAGGACCCGAGCTTCGAATTGATTGGGATATTACTCCAAGATTAGGAGTCGGTTTGACTTCTATTGAGCTACAAAGAGACGACTAGGGATGAGTTACACTTGATTCTCACGCGATTCTCCTCGTTTACTCATGATTTGAGGTGAGAATTTTGCAGATTTAATTTGGCCTAAAGAACCCTAATTCATTATCCACTTTCAAACAATCATGAGCTACTTCACAATATGTATTTAAAATGATTCATATTTTAATATTTTAAGTTTAATTTAATGACACATGCAAAAAATAAAAGAAAAGAAAGATTACAATACTAGCATCCAGTTAGCCGCCAAGTGGTCATTGTTGATCGGAAAGCCCCAAATATGTTTCTCCGGTAGAAATTAGACCAAAATTAGACAATTGAAATAGTTGAGAGATTAAAATTAGAGTAGTGTTGCTACTGAAGGCACACGTATCAACCTCTATGGCAAGAAGAAAGTCTGATGTGTGTGGCTTTTCTAAGGGACAAAGTGGTGTTACTAGTGAAGTGATGGTAAAAAAAAATATAAGAATGTGAAACTATAGAGTTAGTTGCTGCACCAACTCATACGAGATAACGAAACAAGTGAGCTCGAGTGAATTAATTTGGTGAGCTTGAATGCAATACTTTTATTTCATTGTACTTGTTGAATGTGGTAGAATTATATATTGTTAATTTTTTGGTTAGTATTTGTAATACCCGGTTGTAATTCAGTCATTATCCTTCAGTAATTATCATTCAGTAATTGTCACTCAGTATTTTCACTCATTAATAATAATTCATCATTCATAGTCAATCATTGTATTCACCGTTCAGAGTATTTGTATCGTGTATCAGTTATTATTCATCTTTCTACCTGGTTGGAGGATCGAGCCGTGTTTATCATCTCTATCATTTTTCGTAGTGGGCTGTGTGTGAGGAGTAGCGCACACTATGTACTCTCTTTAGCGCGCGCTAATTGAGCGCACGCTACCTCTCAACATTAGCGCACGCTAGCGTGGTTCAGGCAGACAGTCCAGTGGGCACTGGACTGCAGTTAAGTTGTAGTAGCGCACGCTACGAATGGTAAGTAGCGCACGCTAGTGAGTTTGGGCAGCGCACGCTATGCAGTCAATGTAGCGCGCGCTACGGACGATCAGGCAGAGTCCAATAGGGTACTGGACTGATCGGGAATAATTCATAGCGCACGCTATGAGTAGGTTTTAGCATACGCTAATGTTGTAGTAGCGCACGCTGAGTTTTGGGTGCAGCGCACGCTATCGCGAGCAGATCAGAGAACAGGAGGTTCTGGACTTCATTTACTGGGCATCAGATATTATGTTAGCGCACGCTAACATTTTGGGGTTAATGCATGCTAACGAGGCAGTCAGTTTGCACTGTACTGTCCGGTTAACTCGCTAGCGCACGCTAAATATCAGGGCTTAGCGTGCGCTAAACTGGAACAGTATATATTGGACAGTGCAGTCCAGATTCGTCATTTGTCATTCTCTCTTCACTCCTTCGACGATTTCGGGCGATTTGGAAGCATCTCTTTGAGCTGCACTAACCTACCATGATCTTCAAGTTTCTAAGTTAGATTAATCATCATTTCATCCTCTCTGATTCATCAAATCAAGGTAATGATCCTTGAATCTAGAATTTCGGATTTTGAATATTTTCCTTCCGATCTCTTCGTGTAAGCTTGGTTTTAAGTTGGAATATGTTAGATATGGATTATCTACTTTGGATACATGTATTCTTATGGATTTATTGATGTGTTTTTCGGATTTGATGAATATTTGGAGAAGTAATCAAGAACGCTTGATGTTGACTTTGGTTATTTGGGGGTTTCCGACTATGGTTGTCGTAACTGTGAATTATAGTTTCCTATTGGATTATTGATATCATTGAAGGTATTGTTGGATTGAACTACTCATTTTGGAGTTGGTTTCGATATATTTGGGATTTGGTTATAATCAAGGGTTGATGCTCGCTAAGTGTTTGTTTGAATGCCTCTATGAGTTTGGATATTGTGGTATCGACTTTTGAGTTGGTCGTGATTCGTGCTTGTTACGTATCTTGAGCATTTGTTGGTATTCATGTTATTCAAGGTTGTTCGAGCAACCGACATCTCAGTGTAGGACGTTTGTTCGAGGAAGAACATTCTTTACCGGTATTGTGTAAGTTAATTCTTACTCGTTTATAAGGATATTCATTCCTTTCGTTGTTGTTCATTCATAATCATAACTCATTCATAATATATTAACCGTATTGAGACTTGTAATTGTCGAATAATCACTTCATTCACGAGGAACGACGGTTCGAATCATTTCATTGAACTATCATTCACTTCACTATTATTTCATCTCGGTGAGTCATTCTTGACCTTGTTGGATTGTTATTCATTAATATTCTTCATGGTCATTCTTGTTCATATGACCTTCTGGTTTCATATTGCGTGGACGGGTGGGGATGTGTGGAATTTTCAGTCGGGCACATGATGATCATGTGTTTGGGTTCACCGTGTAATACCCGAGATTTCTGTTATGTAATTGGAACTTGTGATATTGTAATGATTGTACTTTTGTATGAGTACTATTCTCTGTATTTCATTATCCTATGTTGTCGAGCATATAATTTCGTATATGTGATATAAAGATTGAAATTCTGTGCATGTAGCGCACGCTACAGGCTAATGGTAGCGTACGCTAACGTGGTTTCATAGCGCACGCTACCGAGTGTAATTAGCGCACGCTACGCGTGGTCAGATTGATTGAGACGCGCGGTAGGTGAGATCTGGCCGGGGGACCCTTGTCGGATCCTGTCGAATGTATCTGGACGGCTTTCGGGAAAATCCGAGTCAACGCCTTAGCGCACGCTACGGGTCGATGCGTAGCGCACGCTAAGTGCCGAGTACAGTTTAGACTGTGAGCCGTTAGCGCACGCTACGAACAGGGCTTAGCGCACGCTAATAGCCATTTATTATAAATAGGACAGCATCCTATTCGTGATTTCAGTTCCTTCTCCTCCCCCAACCCGAACTTTGACACTTAGAACATAAATCCCTTCGTCCTAAACACTCCATATCAACCTCCTAGTTCGAGATTGAAGATCATATATCATTGGAGATTGGTGTTCAAGCCTTCGGTGTTGGATCGCTTCATTTTCATCCGTGTTCTTCACTACTTGAGGTAGGTGATTCTTCACCAATGATTAGTAATGTTCCTAAGGAAGTTTGAATCATGTTTTGGTAGCAAGTACTTCATTTTTAATCGGTCATCACATGTTAGAAGGATACTTTTGACGCATCGGTACTAGATGTCGAATGAACCTTTGAACCATCTTGTTATAAGGACTCCTAAGCATATTTAAATCGATTTATGATCAAGTAATCGGTTATTGCCCAGTTGATACGTTGTATACGTTGGAATCATGTGTTTTGGAACGTAAGACGATGGAACTTAGATTATTTCTTAAAAATCGTAGAGGAATTATGATATTGAGATAACTATCCGTATATTGGTATTCAAATCTTCCAGAAACCTTATTAGAATGATGTACCCGAGGAGGACTTGTAATATCACCATAGGATTCATGAGTTCTTCCTCTTTCAACCCAGTTTTCGGTTTGCGGTGTTACGCCATGCAAGATTAGCGCACGCTAACATGTATGAGTTAACGTGCGCTATCGAGGTTCGGTTTCGCGCCGACGTCGTAGCGTCGTTATCACGGCGGCCGAATCGGTTTGCGATTCGTGGCTAGCGCCGCGCTAGTCTTATACGATAAGCGTCGCTAATCGTCGGCTTAGCGCCGCGTTACGTATAGTACGTAGCGCGCGCTAAGCAATCCAGGCAGATTGTTTAAATTGAGCTTTTCGGCCGTAGGCCGAATTGTTAGGCCATTGTTCGACTCGAGATGATTTGTATATCGTTCCTTTTGTTAAGGTTCGAGCTTGTTACGTTGATCGGAGGGGGCGGCCTTCGAGTGCGTCGAGAGCATTGAAGTATATTGTTCTTTCCATCTTCGAGGCAAGTATCGTGATATGTTAATATCGGTATTTTCGGAGTATACGTATGATTATGCATGTTGTTGGACATGATATTTACTTCGTTGATTTGTCATGATATTCGTTGTATATTGTTTATATGTTCATGTTGATGAACATAATGATTTGGCATATGTGTATGCATGAGTTGTGTTTGTATACGTGTACGATCTATGCTGAGGGCGCTGGATCGGATGTCCACCTCGTGTTGGTCCGACGGGATCATCTTGGGATCTAGGCTGAGGGCGCTGGATCATTGGACGGGTTATTTCCACCTCGTGTTGGTCCGACGGGATCATCTTGGGATCTATGCTGAGGGCGCTGGATCATTGGAATACCCATGTTGTGTAATGGAATCTTGTAGATTCGCATTGTCGGGTTCCGGTAGCGGAAGCCCGTGTGATGTGTCTTGTTATGTGTATTGTTGATGCATATTCGAATTGTTTAAATACGATACTTGTACTAGCATCGTTTTGCTAACCCCTTCGGGGGTGGACATTTGTTTTGATGTTCAGGTAGCCAAGGAGCAGGGAAAGCGACCACGATGCAAGCGTGACGACGAAGGGGTTCAGTGATGTTTATTGTATTGGAGATTTGTGGTCTTGGTTTGGTTTCTGTACTCGAGTACGCGTGTCCTTTTGACGTTAATTCGATATGGTTGTATTAATTACCCGTTGAACCAGTTGTACGTTTTCATAAACTTGAATTTTCGCAGTATTGATGTCTTATATTTACTTTCACTTTTAATTAGCCTTGTAAATCCTTACTTAAAGGGTTTACGGCGCTGTAATTATTCCGAATATCTCGGGGTGTTACAGAATATGGTATCGGAGCTAAGATTCATGGATATCTTGGCAGTCGGGTTTTATTTGGGTCTGTTTACGTTGTTCGATTTACGGGTCGTTTGTAACATCACTGTTCAGCTGAAGTCGTCATGTGGACCGTGGTTGTAAGTCTCTTAATCTCTTATACTACCGTTTTATTTAATTACTGCTTTGTGAGTATTGACGGATTTTATTTCGAAAAATTTTGTTCTGGATATTGAGAAATTGCGTTTACAGTATGTTGAGAGGAGGACGTGGACGCGGACGCGGTCGTGGACGCGGACGTGGTAACTTGAGACACGAGGATTCCGCAACTACTCCCGAAATATCGGCTAGTCGAACCGATTCCCATTCTGGGGGGCAGCAAGGATCAGCGAATGATGATGCAAATCCAAACATGCCGGGAGTACTTCAACAGGTGGTGGCGCAGATAAACCAGTTCGCCCAGGTCGTTGATCGCATGCGAGGCGATAGAGCGGCGGCACCACGAGGATAACCGGGAGACAGATGGCTTGCGGAAGTGGTTAAATTGCACCCGCCAAAATTTGTGGATCTGTGAGGCACTTACTTGGGATCACCGGCTCAAGGAGTTGGAGAAGATATTTGCGGGTCTTAAGCGCCCGAGGACCGGAAGGTTCCCATTGCCCAGTATTTTACATTTGGGAGGCCTTTGGCCCAGTGGGAGGCTATTCGACCCGAGAACCATAATGCGGATTGGACGGAATTCAAGCAAATGATGGAAGCACAATATTGTCCTCGTCCGGTTAGAGAGGCGAAGATCCGAGAGTTTTTCTCACCACAGAGTTCGGAGGCATCTGTGACAGATGTAATTAAAACCTTTAATCATCAGCTGACTTGTGTGCGACACTTGGTCGAGCAGGCGTAAAAGATTTTTCATTTTGATATGCGGATGAAGCGGAGATTGAGTACATGTCCGGATTCGAGTGTACTACGTTGAGACAGTATCAAGACAAAGCGCTGGCCTACGACATGAAAGAGGCGGCGGTGGAGAAATCAGTAGAGGCAAAGAAGCAGAAGGTGACCGGCAGCTTTGCAGAAAACAAGAGTGGTGGGGCCCGCAAGGGCCAGTCTTCCTTTTATTCGGCTAGGAAACCTCCACATCCTTCTAAAGGCGGAAAGAAGTTCCGGACAACATCAGCAGTTTCGGACGCATCAAGGAAATGCTACAATTGTGGTCGAGCAAGGCATATTCGACGTGATTGCCGCATCTTACGTGACTTGTTACGATTGTGGGCAAGAAGGGCACCGTGCGGCCTTACGTGGAGCCGCTACTAGATCCGTTGGCACCCGCACTCCGGCACGATTCTAAGGAGATAAGTGTGAACCAGACACGGCGAGTGGATTTGTGACAGCCAGGAAGAGAGAGACATCCATCCGGGTCCGTTCCTCGCGCTTTCACGAAATGAGGAGATCGGCGGCCGAACAACTGCTTGTTGCATCAGGTACGATGCAGATCCTTTTGCAACCAGTTAGTGTCTTGTTCGATTCGGGAGCTACGCATTCTTTTATATCTTTGAACTGTGTTAAACGTTTGAACATCTCGTGCTCGTATAATTGTGAACCTTATGTTGTGGGATTACCGAGCGGAGAGAGAATTGTGGGAACACTAGAAGCTAGGGATTTTCCAGTGTCTATAGAAGGAAGAGATTGGCCGTCGAATCTCATCGTTGTTGACATCTGCGGTGACGATTTAATTCTCGGAGATGATTGGCTCAACCGCTACGGAGCTGTGCTGAATTACCGAGAGAGAGTCATTTCCATCATTGCTGATGACGGATCTGAACACTTATTCCGAGGATGGAGACCGGGAAGCTCGGGGAAATTGATCAAAGCAATGAAAGCAGTAAAATTACTGAAACAGGGATGTCATGGACTTTGGTGTTATGCCATGAGGAAAGAAGAAGGAGGAGAGCTCTCGTCTATTTCAGTTGTGAATGAGTTCTCAGATGTATTTCCTGATGAACTACCTGGGTTACCTCCGCAAAGAGAAGTGGAATTCACCATCGAATTAGAGCCTGGAGCAACCCCTATTTCCAGGGCACCATACCGCATGGCGCCAACCGAGATGTATGAACTCAAGAAGCAACTGGAGGAATTGTTACAGAAGGGCTATATTCAACCAAGCGTTTCTCCTTGGGGAGCGCCCGTTCTCTTTGTCCGGAAGAAAGACGGATCCCTCCGACTGTGTATTGATTACAGGGAACTCAATAAGATGACGATCAAGAATAAGTATCCTATACCTCGGATCGACGACTTGTTTGATCAACTGCAAGGGGCAAGGGTATTCTCGAAGATTGACTTGCGATCAGGATACCACCAGTTGAGAATTAAGGAATCGGATATACCGAAATCTGCTTTCAGATCCCGGTACGGGCATTATGAATTTGTAGTGATGCCATTCGGACTTACCAATGCTCCTGCGGTATTCATGCAATTGATGAATCGGGTATTCCTGGAATACTTGGATAAATTTGTGGTCGTTTTCATTGACGACATCTTGATATATTCGAGGGACGCAGAGGAACATGCTGAACATTTACGTGTGGTTTTGAGCATCTTGAGAAAGGAACAGTTGTATGCTAAATTTTCTAAATGCGAATTCTGTCTTAAGGAAGTAACCTTCCTTGGGCATGTGATATCATCCGACGGAGTTCAGGTGGACCCGAAGAAAGTCGAAGCAATCTTGGAATGGGAAGCCCCTAAAAACGTGAAGGAAGTCCGAAGCTTCTTAGGACTTGCTGGATATTATCGCCGCTTTGTAGAGGGATTCTCCAAAATTGCTCGTCCACTCACTCAGCTATTACAGAAAACTCGGAAGTTCACGTGGGATGGGCAGTGTCAGGATGGTTTTGATGAACTTAAGAAGAGACTGACGACAGCACCTATTTTAGCACTGCCAGATGGAACTGATGGATTCATGGTATACAGCGACGCTTCAAATCAGGGTTTGGGTTGTGTGTTGATGCAGAAGGATAAAGTGATTGCTTATGCTTCTCGGCAGTTGAAACCGTACGAAGTAAATTACCCAACTCATGATCTGGAGTTAGCAGCTGTGGTTTTTGCTTTGAAAATTTGGCGACATTATTTGTACGGCACTCATTGTCAGATCTTTACGGATCATAAGAGCCTCAAATACATTTTCAGTCAGAAAGAATTAAACATGAGGCAGAGAAGGTGGCTGGAATTGATCAAGGATTACGACTTAGAGATTCTATATCATCCGGGGAAAGCAAATGTAGTAGCCGATGCATTGAGCCGTAAACCTGTTTCTCTTCGAGTGTTGGAAGCTCTTACGCCCCAGACCAGCATTCAGCGAGAACTGATCCGCGAAGGGATTGAAGTATGGGCACCAGGAATCCAAGGGCGACTTTATGTGATGGAACTGACTTCATCACTAGTCGAAAAGATCAAGTCCAAGCAGTTGGACGATTCTCTGATCCTTCGATTATGCGATGAAGTAAAGAAAGGAAAAGCCCCAGGATTCGTGATACAAGATGATGGAGTTCTGAGATTTCAAAGTCGACTTTGCATTCCCGATGATGATGAATTGAGACGGACTATTCTGAAAGAAGCTCATAGCACGCCCTATTCTATTCACCCGGGCAGCAGTAAGATGTATAAGGATCTAAAGCAAAACTTCTGGTGGGGGAATATGAAGAAGGACGTGGCAGAGTACGTTTCGAAGTGTTTGACTTGTCAGCAGGTCAAGATTGAGCATCAGCGACCTGCCGGGATGTTAAAGCCGCTTCCTATCCCTGAATGGAAGTGGGAGGACATTTCAATGGATTTCATCACCAGTATGCCAAGGACTAGAGCAGGAATGAACATGATTTGGGTCGTAGTTGATCGACTAACCAAGTCGGATCATTTCCTAGGAATCAAAGATACATGGGGACCCGAGCGATTGGCACGAGTATTTGTTGCGGAGATAGTCAGATTGCATGGGACGCCGAAGACCATTATTTCGGATCGAGATGGTCGTTTCGTGTCGCACTTCTGGAAGGCGGTTCACAAGGCTTTGGGGACTGAGCTCAACTTTAGCACAGCTTATCATCCCCAAACAGACGGTCAGTCCGAAAGGACTATTCAAACTGTAGAAGACATGCTTAGAGCTTGTGCTTTGGATTGGTCAACTGATTGGGAAGTTCACTTGCCCTTGATCGAATTCACTTACAATAACAGTTGGCATGCTTCTATAAAGATGGCACCATTTGAAGCTTTGTACGGGAGGAGATGCCGATCACCCCTGTGTTGGGATGATTCTTCGGAATTGATCGGGACGGAACCGGAATTGATTATTCAGACTCAAGAGAAGATAGCTGTGATTCGAGAGAGACTGTTGACTGCCCAGAGTCGACAGAAGTCTTATGCGGATGTACGTCGTCGCCCTCTAGAGTTCGACGCCGGGGACCACGTACTATTGAAGGTGTCTCCTACACGAGGGATTTTCCGTTTTGGGAAAAGAGGAAAGCTTAGTCCGAGATATATCGGACCATTTGAGATTCTAGAGAGAGTTGGGGATTTAGCGTACAGGTTGGCCTTACCGCCATCGCTGAGTCATGTTCACAATGTGTTTCACGTATCCCAACTGCGGAAGTATGTACCGGACCCCAGTCACGTCATTGATTTCGACGAGATCGAGATAGCTAATGATGGCACCTTCGAAGAGAGACCAATCAAGATACTTGAGAGCCGGATCAAACAATTGAGGAATAAACCAATTCATTTGGTTAAAGTACAATGGTCACGACATGGAGTCGAGGAGGCCACCTGGGAAACGGAGGACGGTATGAAGGCTAGATATCCAGAGTTGTTTTCATCCTAAGTTTCGGGACGAAACTTCTTTTTAGGGAGGAAGGATGTAATACCCGAGATTTCTGTTATGTAATTGGAACTTGTGATATTGTAATGATTGTACTTTTGTATGAGTACTATTCTCTGTATTTCATTATCCTATGTTGTCGAGCATATAATTTCGTATATGTGATATAAAGATTGAAATTCTGTGCATGTAGCGCACGCTACAGGCTAAGGGTAGCGTACGCTAACGTGGTTTCATAGCGCACGCTACCGAGTGTAATTAGCGCACGCTACGCGTGGTCAGATTGATTGAGACGCGCGGTAGGTGAGATCTGGCCGGGGGACCCTTGTCGGATCCTGTCGAATGTATCTGGATGGCTTTCGGGAAAATCCGAGTCAACGCCTTAGCGCACGCTACGGGTCGATGCGTAGCGCACGCTAAGTGCCGAGTACAGTTTAGACTGTGAGCCGTTAGCGCACGCTACGAACAGGGCTTAGCGCACGCTAATAGCCATTTATTATAAATAGGACAGCATCCTATTCGTGATTTCAGTTCCTTCTCCTCCCCCAACCCGAACTTTGACACTTAGAACATAAATCCCTTCGTCCTAAACACTCCATATAAACCTCCTAGTTCGAGATTGAAGATCATATATCATTGGAGATTGGTGTTCAAGCCTTCGGTGTTGGATCGCTTCATTTTCATCCGTGTTCTTCACTACTTGAGGTAGGTGATTCTTCACCAATGATTAGTAATGTTCCTAAGGAAGTTTGAATCATGTTTTGGTAGCAAGTACTTCGTTTTTAATCGGTCATCACATGTTAGAAGGATACTTTTGACGTATCGGTACTAGATGTCGAATGAACCTTTGAACCATCTTGTTATAAGGACTCCTAAGCATATTTAAATCGATTTATGATCAAGTAATCGGTTATTGCCCAGTTGATACGTTGTATACGTTGGAATCATGTGTTTTGGAACGTAAGACGATGGAACTTAGATTATTTCTTAAAAATCGTAGAGGAATTATGATATTGAGATAACTATCCGTATATTGGTATTCAAATCTTCCAGAAACCTTATTAGAATGATGTACCCGAGGAGGACTTGTAATATCACCATAGGATTCATGAGTTCTTCCTCTTTCAACCCAGTTTTCGGTTTGCAGTGTTCTGCCATGCAAGATTAGCGCACGCTAACATGTATGAGTTAACGTGCGCTATCGAGGTTCGGTTTTCGCATAGAACGTACGTAGCGTACGTTATGCGGCAGCCGAGTCAGACTGCCAGTTCGTGGCTAGCGCACGCTAGTCTTATACGATAGCGTACGCTAACTGTCCAGCTTAGCGCACGTTACGTATAGTACGTAGCGCGCGCTAAGCAATCCAGGCAGATTGTTTAAATTGAGCTTTTCGGCCGTAGGCCGAATTGTTAGGCCATTGTTCGACTCGAGATGATTTGTATATCGTTCCTTTTGTTAAGGTTCGAGCTTGTTACGTTGATCGGAGGGGGCGGCCTTCGAGTGCGTCGAGAGCATTGAAGTATATTGTTCTTGCCATCTTCGAGGCAAGTATCGTGATATGTTAATATCGGTATTTTCGGAGTATACGTATGATTATGCATGTTGTTGGACATGATATTTACTTCGTTGATTTGTCATGATATTCGTTGTATATTGTTTATATGTTCATGTTGATGAACATAATGATTTGGCATATGTGTATGCATGAGTTGTGTTTGTATACGTGTACGATCTATGCTGAGGGCGCTGGATCGGATGTCCACCTCGTGTTGGTCCGACGGGATCATCTTGGGATCTAGGCTGAGGGCGCTGGATCATTGGACGGGTTATTTCCACCTCGTGTTGGTCCGACGGGATCATCTTGGGATCTATCTTGAGGCTGGATCATTGGAATACCCATGCTGTGTAATGGAATCTTGTAGATTCGCATTGTCGGGTTCCGGTAGCGGAAGCCCGTGTGATGTGTCTTGTTATGTGTATTGTTGATGCATATTCGAATTGTTTAAATACGATACTTGTACTAGCATCGTTTTGCTAACCCCTTCGGGGGTGGACATTTGTTTTGATGTTCAGGTAGCCAAGGAGCAGGAAAGCGACCACAAGCGTGACGACGAAGGGGTTCAGTGATGTTTATTGTATTGGAGATTTGTGGTCTTGGTTTGGTTTCTGTACTCGAGTACGCGTGTCCTTTTGACGTTAATTCGATATGGTTGTATTAATTACCCGTTGAACCAGTTGTACGTTTTCATAAACTTGAATTTTCGCAGTATTGATGTCTTATATTTACTTTCACTTTTAATTAGCCTTGTAAATCCTTACTTAAAGGGTTTACGGCGCTGTAATTATTCCGAATATCTCGGGGTGTTACACACCGACGCAATGGACTGTGCACACGGTAACATACCTCCATGAGACTAATTAGGTATAAGGACGGGTGTGTCCGGACACTCGTCTTGTGCACTTGCACATACCATTACGGGCGTACTATGATGCTCCTCTTCAGCTTAATTTCATAATTAAGATATATCATGATTGTGTTTATTCAACTCTTGAGGATTGTTGTTCTGTGTAACTGACCCCGTTGGGGTATGTTGTTTTCAGGTCATGGCAAGGCTAAAGCACGGGAAGAGAACGTTGACGGCGAGGAGTCCTAGTGATACTAGTAGGGGGCCCCAGTCCTTTCAGTCATTCATGTTGTCTTCATTTTATTTTCCGCTGCAGATTTCCGTTTAGATACTCATTTTCATTCAGTGTTATATATTTTATCTTCATATAAAATATACATGTATTCTATATTATCTTGTGTGTGTTGTACTTGAAACTCCTTATCGGAGTAATGGATGATATAATGTGGTTCGGTACTACGATTATATTATCTAAGTCATTAATTTTCATTCGCCTGGTGGGTCCCAGTCGGGGGTCCACGGCACCGTAATAGTCGCCTAGTTTGGGGTGTTACAGAGTTGGTATCATAGCATGGTTTTGAATACTACCTTCCGAGTCATGTCTCATTGAAATCATCGTTCATCAGACTAGTATCATTGGACTTTCGCGTCACGTGTGACCTGTGCAAGAGCCAAGCCCCTCAGACGAAAGAACAGTAAGATTTCTGACGCCATGGTATAATTTCTGGCAATAGGAATCACTCATTCATCATTCAATATTCAACAGTCCTCAGTCATCATTTTCATTTTTGATCATGTCGATCATGTTAACTCATTAATCACTCATTTCATTTCATTGTTCAGTTGTTGATCTTGAGGATCATATCATTAATCTTGTTAACATGTTCAAGATAATCATTTCAAGAATTTCATCAGATAAATATGTCACCTCAGTTAATCATTCATGTAATCATTGTGTTAGAGCGGTATGCTCATTTTCATCATTTCATGACGTAATCATAATGTGATATTCATGCGAGATATATAATCATCATGTGACTTTCCCACTTCAGTATGGAAAGAACTCGCAGAGGACGCGGGGGAATAGGCCGCGGTGCGGGCCGAATCTCGAGAACTCATGTGAATACATGCGCGAACGCGAGGAACAATGCTAATTCATAGAGTAGCGACGCTGACACTCATTCTCCTGGAAATGATCATTCACTGTCAGGGAGTCGTACCGGGGACACATCTCATTCAGAAGGTGTTCTGGTTGATCCACTTGCTTTTATGCAGGGCATGATGGCCCAAATGACACACATGGCATGCCTCATGGAGACGATGCGGAACTCAATAGCTCAGAATCAGCAGGCTCCTCCGCCGCCACTTCAGGGGCAAGAGAGGAGTGTGAGCAGTATTATTGGCGACATCTCTCGCCAGAGACCACCTACTTTTGAGGGCTCATCTGAGCCGGCGGATATTGTTCACTGGCTCGAGCATTTCGAGAAGTTATTTGCTATGGTAGAGTGTCCCGAAGGGCACAAAGTTTCAGTTGCGGCTTACTATCTGGGTAAGAGCGCTCATTCATGGTGGTTATCGTTGAAGCCCACCGACGGATCATGTACTTGGGATCAATTCAAGACTCTCATGATGGAGAGGTATTATCCGGCCCGACTCAGAGAGGCCAAGTTATCAGAATTACTCACTCCCGACCCCTCGGTGGACGATGATGTTCTCGCCATCGCAGAGAAATTTCAAGAGCTTCTTCCTTTCGCCTCATCTATTATTCACTTAGAGGCGGACAAGATCAAGTATTTCATGAAGAGGTTGAAACCTCATATGCGGATGCAGTTACTTAATCACAATTGCACCACTGTGGCCGAATTCATCGAGAAAGCTCTTACTTATGAGCTTACTGCTAAGGAGATTGCTAAGCAGCAACCTTCATCTGCTGACAAGAAGTCTAAGAATCATAATCAGTCTGAAGGTAGTCAGGCAACTTTAAAGAAGCCTCGTGCGGGCTCTAATTTTTCTGAGCGACCTCCTATGGTGCCTAGACCCGCGGAATCTCAGTCCCGGGCATCCAGTTCGGCCATCACCTATTTTAACTGTGAAGAATAGGGCCATTTCAGCACTAAGTGTCCGAGGCAGACTATCACATGCCATAACTGTGGGATTGCTGGGCATAAGGCCCGTTTTTGCCGAAGGGACTCCAAACCTACTCCGGCGTCATCTCAGTCCCCGAGACAGTCAGCGGTCCAAAATCAGGCCACTCAGTCAGTGTCGTTCAAGATGACAGGAGCAAATAAAGATGGAGCCAAGAGCTATCAGATGGGAGCATCCGGTTCGGGGGCCGGCAAGCCCCGAATTTATGAGATGAAGAAGACCGACGATCCAGAGGTCCGGATGATCTTAGGTACACTCGATATTCTATCTCAACCTGTGTGTACCCTTTTTGATACTGGTACATCGCATTCATTCATTTCCGAGTCATGTTTTAGTAGACTACGTCTGGGTAGTGCTACTATTTGTGAGCCTTATATCATTGGTCTACCTGATGGTAGAAGAATTATCAGGAATCACGAGATTAAGGATTGTCCGATTCATCTTCATGGCCGTGATTGGTTAGCAGACCTAATCGTGGTAGATTTACCGAGTGACGACATCATCTTGGGTATTGATTGGATGGATCGTCATGATGCCATCATTAGTGTCCGTAAGCGTATGGTCACTATCATTTCAGACGATAGAGTCAAATGTGTATTTCAGGGAGGTAATCCCAGTTGTTCCGGGAGAGTCATCAACGTGATGAAAGCAGTGAAATTACTCAGTTAGGGGTGTGTTGGTTATTGGTGCTATATAACCAAGACCGAGAAATCATCAATAATGTTGGCGGATATTCCGGTAGTGAGAGAATATGCAGATGTATTTCCAGATGAGTTACCTGGTTTGCCTCCACGGAGAGATGTGGAATTCATGATTGAGTTGGAGCCTGGTACGTCCCCAATATCGAAGGCACCGTATCGAATGGCCCCGATCGAAATGCAGGAATTGAAGAATTAGTTGGAGGATTTGACCGAGAAAGGTTATATCCGACCGAGTGCGTCCCCGTGGGGAGCACCAGTGTTATTTGTTAAGAAGAAGTACGGTTCATTTCGTTTGTGTATTGATTATCGGGAGTTGAACAGGGTGACGATCAAGAATAAATATCCTCTACCCCATATTGATGATCTTTTGGATCAACTTCAGGGAGCTTCAGTATTTTCCAAGATCGACTTAAGATCTGGATATCATCAGTTGCGAATTCGAGAGTCAGATATCGCAAGGACGACATTTTGAACACGCTATGGTCATTATGAGTTCGTGGTAATGCCGTTTGGGTTAACTAATGCACCTGCGGTATTCATGGAATTAATGAATCGGGTTTTCATAAACTATTTGGATCAGTTCGTGGTTATCTTCATTGATGACATTTTGATTTATTCTCGTGACCGTGAGGAGCACAAATTTCACCTTCATCAGGTTCTCGAAGTGTTGAGACGAGAGCAACTTTATGGGAAGTTTTCCAAATGTGAGTTCTGGATCCGAGGTGATGTTTCTCGGACATGTAATTTCATCAGACGGTGTGTGTGTCGACCCTTAGAAGACGGAGGCTATCCGAGATTGGCTACCTCCGAAAATGTTAAGAAAATCCGAAACTTTCGCGGATTAGCCGGTTATTATCGGCGGTTTGTGGAAGGATTTTCTAAGATCGCGCAACCCATGACGAACCTTTTGCGGAAGGATAAGAAATACATGTGGTCTGACGAGTGTCAGCGGAGTTTTGAGGAACTCAAGAGTCGTTTGATTTCAGCACCTGTCCTTTCCTTGCCGCAAGGGATGTTAGAATTTGTGGTTTATAGTGATGCGTCCGGACACGGTCTTGGATGTGTATTATTGCAGAACGAAAAAGTTATTGCTTATACTTCACGGAAATTGAGAACTTACGAGGTTAATTATCCGACCCACGACCTGGAGCTAGTAGTCGTGGTGTTCGCATTGAAGATTTGGCGTCATTATCTTTATGGCGTTACTTGTCAGATATTCACCGATCATAAGAGTTTGAAGTATATATTTACTCAGAAATAGTTAAATATGCGACAGAGGCGGTGGTTGGAACTAATCAAAGATTATGATGTTGAGATCCTGTAACACCCGGGCAAGGCGAATGTGGTCGCCGATGCCTTAAGTCGTAAGTCCATTCAGGAGCAAATGCTTGCTCGTTTAACAGTTCAAAAGGAGCTTGGCGAATTCCTTCGACCGAGATCGAGTGCAGTTACGAGTGCAAGGGCAGCTTTGCATGTTGGAGATTTCATCGCCACTTGAGGAGGCAATCAGAGAGAATCAGGGTTCAGACCCATTTTTGTCGCGCATCCGGGAGGATGTGATTAAGGGGAAAGCCCCTGGTTTTGTGGTCCACGAGGATAGACTTTTGCGATTTAAGAATCGGTTATGTGTTCCAGCGAATGACGAGTTGAAAAACTCGATTTTGAAAGAAGCTCATGCTGCCCCTTATTCCATTCATCCGTGGTCTAGCAAGATGTACAAAGACTTGAAACATAATTACTGGTGGAGTAATATGAAGCGAGAAGTCACAGAATTTGTTTCAAGATGTTTAACCTGTCAGCAAGTCAAGATAGAACATCAGCGACCGACGGGTATGCTGAAACCTCTCCCTATTCCAGAGTGGAAGTGGGAAGATATTTATGGACTTCATCACGAGTTTGCCGATGAGTCGTCGTGGCATGAATACAATTTGGGTAATTGTGGATCTTCTAACTAAATCAGCTCATTTCCTTGAGATTAAGGACACGTGGGGTCCCGAGAGACTTGCCCAGTTGTTCAGCAAAGAGATAGTGAGATTGCACGGTACTCCTAAGAGTATCGTTTCTGATCGTGACGGGCGATTCGTGTCACATTTTTGGAAATCAGTTCATCGTGCTATTGGAACTCAGCTTAATCTCAGCACGGCTTTTCATCCTCAGTCTGACGGACAATCAGAGAGGACTATTCAGACATTGGAGGACATGTTGAGGGCATGCATCCTCGAGGTATCTTCCGTTTAGGGAAACGGGGGAAGTTGAGTCCGAGATTCATTAGACCGTTTGAGATTTTAGATCGAGTAGGCAATCTAGCTTATAGATTGGCCTTACCTCCGGCGCTGAGCGGAATTTATAATGTGTTTCACGTCTCTCAGTTGCGGAAGTATGTTGCCGACCCGAGTCACATACTTCAGTTCGACGAAATCTAGATTGCGTATGATCATTCCTATGAGGAGCGTCTTATATGAGTCTTAGAGTAGCGAATCAAACAGTTGAGGAACATGACGATTCCTTTGGTTAAGATTCAGTGGTCTAGACACGGAGTTAAAGAGGCTACTTGGAAAACCGAGGATAGTATGCGGGAGAGTTATCCCGAGTTGTTTGACCCTTAGTTTTGGGGACGAAACTCTTTTAAGGGGAGTGTATGTAATACCCGATTGTAATTCAGTAATTATCATTCAGTAATTACCATTCAGTAATTATCATTCAGTATTTTCACTCATTAATAACAATTCATCATTCATAGTCAATCATTGTATTCACCGTTCAGAGTATTTGTATCGTGTATCAGTTATTATTCATCTTTCTACCTGGTTGGATGATCGAGCCGTGTTTATCATCTCTATCATTTTTCATAGTGGGCTGTGTGTGAGGAGTAGCGTACACTACGTACTCTATTTAGCGCGTGCTAATTGAGTACGGGTAGCGCACGCTACCTCTCAACATTAGCGCACGCTAGCGTGGTTCAGGCAGACAGTCCAGTGGGCACTGGACTGTAGTTAAGTTATAGTAGCGCACGCTACGAATGGTAAGTAGCGCGCGCTAGTAAGTTTGGACAGTGCACGCTATGCAGTCAGTGTCGCGCATGCTAAGGACGATCAGGCAGAGTCCAGTAGGGTACTGGACTGATCGGGAATAATTCATAGCGCACGCTATGAGTAGATTTTAGCATACTCTAATGTTGTAGTAGCGCACACTGAGTTTTGGGTGTAGCGCACGCTATCACGAGCAGATCAGAGAACTGGAGGTTCTGGACTTCAGTTACTGGGCATCAGATATTCTGTTAGCGCACGCTAACATTTTGGGGTGCCTTGCGCTAACGAGGCGATCGGTAGGCCTTTATCGTCAGTTAACTCGCTAGCGCACGCTAAATATCAGGGCTTAGCGTGCGCTAAACTGGAATAGTATATATTGGACAGTGCAGTCCAGATTCGTCATTTGTCATTCTCTCTTCACTCTTTCGACGATTCCGGGCGATTTCGGGCGATTTGGAAGCATCTCTTGGAGCTGCACTCACCTACCATCATCTTCAAGTTTCTAAGTTGGATTAATCATCATTTCAGCCTCTCCGATTCATCAAATCAAGGTAATTATCCTTGAATCTAGAATTTCGAATTTTAAATATTTTCCTTCCGATCTCTTCATGTAAGCTTGGTTTTAAGTTGGAATATGTTAGATATGGATTATCTACCTTGGATACATGTATTCCTACAGATTTATTAATGTGTTTTTCGGATTTGATGAATATTTGGAGAAGTAATCAAGAACCCTTGATGTTGACTTTGGTTATTTGGGGGATTCCGACTATGGTTCTCGTAACCGTGAATTGTAGTTTCCTATTGGATTACTGATATCATTGAAGGTATTGTTGGATTGAACTACTCATTTTGGAGTTGGTTTCGATATATTTGGGATTTGGTTATAATCAAGGGTTGATGCTCGCGAAGTGTTTGTTTGAATGCCTGTATGAGTTTGGATATTGTTGTATCAACTTTTGAGTTGGTCGTGATTCATGCTTGATACGTATATTGAGCGTTTGTTGGTATTCATGTTATTCAAGGTTGTTCGAGCGACCGACATCTCAGTGTAGGACGTTTGTTCGAGGAAGAATATTTTTCACCGGTATTGTGTAAGTTAATTCTTACTCGGTTAAAAGGATATTCATTCCTTTCGTTGTTGTTTATTCATAATCATAACTCATTCATAATATATTAACCGTATTAAGACTTGTAATTATCGAATAATCACTTCATTCACGAGGAACGACGGTTCCAAGCATTTCATTGAGCTATCCAGGTCCATGCATGCATTGTAAAAATGGTAAAAATGTGAACTGGGAGATTGTTGAGGTACATTGGATAAAGTGGGGAATGCAAGAAGATTATTTATTCTGGAATTATCATTGGGAGAGAAAATTCCCTTTTGTTCCTGATCAAATACCAGCAAGCAAGCCATTTCATAAAGAGTGTGATCCACTGCAACATAGTAGCTTGAATGACCTTGTTAATGACGCTTATGGACTTAACCTGAATCAATCTAATCAGAGTTCAATACGTGATAATAGCTGTGACGTAGAAGACCTTAGTCAGGATAAGGACTATATCAAGTTGAAAGCTGTAGCCGCGAGACCTTTGTATCATAATTGCAACCCAGAGCACACAACATTATATGCTACAGTTGGTTTTCACAACTTGAAGAGCCATTTCGGTTTGTCAGGAAATAGTGTGACAGAAATCTTAAAGTGAAATATCCGTGTTTTCTATTTTCAGTAATTTCTATTTTTGGTGTATGTTCGTTTCAGACAACTCGCTTAGCACTGTTTTGGAATTCTGAATCTATTTTGTTCTTGGAGTTTTTCCGTCTGGTCGAGTTTCGAGGATGTTTTTGCATAATTTCATTTTGAATTATATCTTTCCGCATGTGCGTTCGATTCTCGTAAAACTTGTTCGTTTTCGTTGTTTCTCGATTCGTATAAGTTTGTATGGTTGAGTTGGTCGTGTTGGAACTTTCGGTTTGTTAATCCGACGTTGTATCGCAATTTTCGGGCATTTGGGCCGTTTTTGTAATTTTCATAAGTTTGGGGAATTTTGCTTTATTTGCTTCGTTTCAAACTCTCTAGTGATCGAGATTATATTCTCTTTCAACGCTCGACTTTGTCATCTTGATTATTACGTGTTTATGATTCTGGATTCTGGTCTTGCTTCGTTTTTCGGCACTTTTGCGCTGTTGGCAGCAGTGTACTGTGCAGAACTGCTGCCTGAGTAGCGCACGCTACTCAGAATTTACTTGCGTGCGCTATCATTGTGTGGTTAGCGTACGCTAACCTGGGGTTCGTAGCATGCGCTAACGATTTCGTGATGCAGGGACAGTGGGTTCGTACTTGATGCTGGACCGAGGCGTATCACGCTAATCAGCGTTAACGCACGCTAATCCCTAGTACTAGCGCACGCTAACCATGTTAGCTTGCGTACGCTAACGGGAGGTCAGAAGGCAGACTGTTCTGCCATGCCCCGCTAGCGCACGCTAATGCTTGTGCGTAGCGTGCGCTAAGTCTGTTAAATATAAATAGGACAGCAGCAGTCAACTTCGTCATTTTTCCTTCATTTCTTATCCTTCTCGGCTTTGAGCGATTCCAGGCAGGGGTTAGGGCCGATTCCGACTGTAGATCATCATCCACTACCACCGTGCATTCCTTGCGTGAATTATTCAAGTTCCTAATCACTTTTCACCATCCGAATCAAGGTAAATATTCCCAAAACCCTTGTTTTGAGATTTTGGGGGAATTTTGGGGATTTCTTGGGATTTGACTCTTTTAGTCCGAATTATTACTGGGTTATCGCTAGACTTCGATCGTGTACTTGTAACCCTTCATTTTATTGATGATTTGTGGTTTTAAACTCCAAGTTCTCCATTGTTCGTCACTTATAGTCGACGATACCCAAGTTGTGTTCGACTAAGGGTTTCAGCGGGTAGAACTAGGATGTATTCCACCATTTACGTAGTTTTAAGATTGTTGTCCATCGTTATTGTGTTAGGATCGGATTTGTGAAGGTTGTTCGGGCCAAAACTTTTCCGTTCGCCGTTTTCCTTCACGTAGTATTGATCAGGCAAGTACATGTATTACATTCCGTTATGTGCATATGATTTTGATGCGAATGATGTAAATGGTGTTATTGAACGAATGTGATTGTTTCTCTTCCACCTGGGGATGGCGTGTGGCCTCTGGGGGCCGATACTAATGGGTACGGCCATGGAAATAGACTGGGGTGCGTGCGTTGATGTTCTTCCACCTGGGGACGGTTCGACGGGACCTCTGGGCGCCGATACTAATGGGTACGGCCGCGGAAGTGGTTTCTCACCTGGGGACGGTCCGATGGGACCTCTGGGGACCGATACTAATGGGTACGGTCGCGAGTTACCACGCGTGGATAATTGTGATGTGGAAAACTTGTTGATATACTGTTTTGGTGTTAATGTGATATTCCGGAATATTGATTTTCAAAAATGATTTTTTTTCTAACGATTTATTTGCGTTGAATTGTGTGTGTATATAATGTTGTGTAATTATGTACTTGCACTAGCTATTCGAATGCTAACCCCTTAAATGGGGGAAATGCATCTTATGCATTTAGTCTTGTCAGTGAGGAGGCGTACGGGATGCGCATGCAAATGATGGGTTGGCATGATGATGAAGTGGCTCAGTACGTATTTTTGTTTTGTCATTGCATCCATTGAGTCTTGAGTCGTTGTTTATTTTTAAACATGGTTTAAGTCCCCTGCGTGGGCAATAATTTGGTATCGAACTTATGTCTCATGAATTCCGTTAAAATGTTTTGGCCGAGGCCACGGCCTTATTTACTTCTTGGGTGCATCTTTTGGATTATCATTTTGGTTCATGTGTCACGAGTTAGCCTGGTAGACCTCACGGGGGTTCTACGGCGTGTAATGTCCCATTTGTGAATTGGGATGTTACAATTATGGTATCGGAGCTTAGGTTTTGAATACCTAGGCTGTCGGTGAAATTTGGGTCTGTCATTTGCGTCATTAGAGTCGGTCGTTGAGCCTAATATCATCATGCTACCGTCTTTTCGTGCGACTCGTGGCTGTAAGTCTCCTCGA
The DNA here is from genome assembly GCA_033398695.1 of Orobanche coerulescens. Lineage (NCBI taxonomy): Eukaryota > Viridiplantae > Streptophyta > Magnoliopsida > Lamiales > Orobanchaceae > Orobanche > Orobanche coerulescens. The sequence goes on from CM065806.1 coordinate 60,735,981, forward strand.
ACTCTTATATTTCTGCAATTCGTTTTCTTGCACTGTTCGGAATCGTGACTTGTGTTACCAACTTTGTGAATTGTGAATCTTTCTGATCTTGTTCTTTTCTTATTTTCCTTCAGTATGTTGAGAGGTCGTGGTAGACCGGCTAGGGGACGCGGCCGAGGCCGTGGTCGTGGTGCTGATAATGAGGAGGGCTCACTTTCCCAGTCCTCTGCGGACTCAGCCTCTCACTCAGTGCCGTCGGGTAATAATGCCGATGCCGGGGCTACTTCCGTACTTCAGCAGTTGGTAGCCCAACTTACTCAGATAGCTCAGGGTGGACGCCAGAATCCGCCCCTGACACCGGAGGAGGAGGCTAGTAAGTGGCTTCAGACGGTGACTAAGATGCACCCTCCTCGTTTCTCCGGATCTTCTGACTCCCTCGGTTGGGAGAATTGGCTCTTTCAGTTGTCCAGGACCTTTGATGCCGTAGCTTGTCCTGAAGACAGGAGGGTACATATTGCCCAGTACCTCCTGGATAAAGAAGCTGCGGAATGGTGGGAGGCCGTTGCGCCCAGAGACCGTCGGGCCACTTGGGATGAGTTCAGGGATGCTATGGAAGCAGAATATTGTCCGCCGCCAGTCAAAGAGCGCAGAATTGTGGAGTTCTTCACCGCTACACCTCAGGATGTGCCTATTTCTCAGGCCATCATTTCTTACAATCAGCAGTTGGGTTTCGTGAGAGATCAAGTGAGAACGGAGGCTGATAAAATCCGTTACTTCAATATGCGCATGAAGCCGCATATTAGACAGAGTATGGCACCGCTCATGTGTGCCACTTTGAAGGAATACTAGGATCGCGCTCTGGCGATCGAGATGGCTGTCCCGGAATCAGAGTCGGTTTGGGAAGCTAAGAAGCAGAAGATTACTGGTGGGTTCTCGGCCGGAAAAGGTGGTCAGTTTTCGAGGTCTCGTTCTACTCCTACACCTGGGAAGAGGCCGTTTCATCAGACCGGTGGATCTCAGGGTAACCGTTCAGTCCAGTCTGTTTCACCTGGCGGGAGAGTTTGTTTTAATTGCAGTCAGCCCGAGCACGTTGTGAAGGATTGCCCACTTCCGTTAGTTGCTTGCTTTACTTGCGGACAGACAGGACATCGAGCAGTTCATTGTGAGAGGGCCACCAGGGCCGCTAGATTTACGACTACCACTGCCGATCACAGGGATCACAGCTCACCAGCTACTCATGTTCCGCAGGGTTCAAGTCGTGGTAGAGGTCGGAGTCAGCCAGATCGCCGTGTAACATCGAGTTCGGGATCAGTCCATTCCCGATTATATCAGATGAGGCGCGCGGAGGAGGCAGACATTCCGGTGGCGTCAGGTATCACTCAGATCCTTTCTCATCCAGTTTCAGTGCTTTTTGATTCGGGTGCGACCCATTCCTTTATAGCTTTGGATTGTGTGAGTCGTATTGGTTTTGACTGCTTGTTTGAGTGTGAGCCGTTTGTAGTGGGTACGCCCAGCGGGGATCGTATGGTTGGGGACCGGGAAGTTAGGGACTGCCCAGTGAGGATCGGGAGCCGGGATTGGCCCTCGAATCTCATTGTTATAGACCTTAAGGGTGAGGATTTGATCCTCGGGGACGATTGGTTGGATCGTCATGGTGCTATCATGAACTATCAGACTCGTACCATCACGATAGTTGCCGAGGACGGCACCGAGCATACTCTCGTCGGCTGTAAGCCGGGTAGATCGGGGAGTGTGGTTAGCGCCTTGAAGGCGATGAAACTTTTGAACCACGGTTGTGTCGGCTACTGGTGTTTCGCTCTGCAGGCGGAAGATGGTGGGGTTGACATATCGTCGATTCCAGTTGTTAGCGAGTATCCCGATGTATTTCCGGATGACTTGCCGGGACTACTGACACATCGAGAGGTGGAGTTTCCTATTGATCTTGAGCCGAATGCGGCCCCTATTTCTCGAGCACCGTACCGTATGGCACCGTCGGAGATGCTAGAGTTGAAGAATCAGTTGGGAGAGTTGTTAGATAAAGGGTATATTCGACCGAGCGCATCGCCTTGGGGTGCGCCTGTACTTTTTGTTAAGAAGAAGGATGGATCGCTTCATTTATGCATCGACTATCGAGAATTAAACAAGCTAACCATCAAAAATAAATACCCTTTGCCCAGGATTGACGATTTGTTTGATCAGCTTGGGGGCGGTCTTTTCAAGATTGATTTGCGATCGGGCTACTACGATTGAGGATTCGGGCGTCGATATTCGAAAGCCTTTGGACGAGATATGGCCATTACGAGTTTGTGGTTATGCCTTTCGGGCTAACCAATGCCCCAGCAGTGTTCATGCAGTTGATGAACAAAGTTTTTATTGAGTATCTGGACAAATTCGTAGTCGTTTTTATCGATGATATTCTTATCTAGTCACGGAGTCGGGAGGAGCACGCCTTACATCTCCGGATTGTATTAGACACTTTGAGGGCTGATCAGTTGTACGCGAAGTTCTCTAAGTGTGAGTTTTGGCTCGTGGAAGTGACGTTCCTCGGGCATGTGATTTCAGCAGAGGGAGTTCGGGTAGATCCGCAGAAGATAGAGGCAGTGATAGCTTGGGAGCCGCCTAAGAATGTGAAGGAGGTGAGGAGTTTTCTGGGTCTTTCCAGCTATTACCGTAGATTCGTTGAGGGATTTTCTAAGATCGCTAGACCACTCACTCAGTTGCTCCAGAAAACTCAGAAGTTCGAGTGGACTGCAGACAGGCAGGACAGTTTTGACGAGTTAAAGAGACGTTTGACTACCGCACCCTTGTTAGCGTTGCCTCAGGGGAACGAGAATTTCGTAGTGTACAGTGATGCTTCGGGCCTTGGTCTAGGATGTGTTTTGATGCAGAGAGACAGAGTGATTGCGTATGCGTCCCGCCAGTTGAAACCTTATGAGGTGAATTACCCCACGCACGATTTGGAGTTAGCTGCGGTCGTTTTCGCCTTGAAGATCTGGAGGCATTATCTCTATGGGTCGTCGTGTAAAATTTTTACAGATCACAAGAGTTTGAAGTATATCTTCAGTCAGAAATAGTTAAATATGAGACAGCGTAGGTGGTTGGAGCTAATTAAAGATTACGACCTCGAGATACTTTACCATCCGGGTAAGGCTAACGTAGTGGCTGATGCGTTGAGTCGTAAGCCGATAGCGTTACAGATGTTAGAGGTACTTACACCACAGAGTAGGATCCAGCGAGATCTTATTTGTCAGAATATTGAGGTTTGGGTTCAGAGAGTTCAGGGCCAGTTATGTGCATTAGAGATCACTTCGTCCTTGACTGATGATATCAAGGCGAAACAGTATGATGATCCGTGTTTGGTCCAGTTGAGGGTGGATGTGAGGCAGGGGAAAGCCCCTGGATTTGTGGTTCAGGATGATGGCGTTCTGAGAATTCGTGGCAGACTATGTGTACCGAATGATATTGAGCTGAGACAGAAGATCTTGAGTGAAGCTCATACCACACCTTACTCCATACATCCTGGTACGAATAAAATGTACAAGGATGTGAGGGGCAACTACTGGTGGAGTAATTTGAAGACAGACGTTAACGAGTTTGTGTCGAAGTGTTTGACCTGTCAGCAGGTTAAGATCGAGCATCAACGACCCGCGGGGCTTTTGCGACCACTTCCTATCCCGGAGTGGAAATGGGAGGATATTTCTATGGATTTCATTACTAATATGCCTAGGACTCGGAATGGAATGAACATGATTTGGGTTATTGTCGATCGACTCACCAAATCAGCTCACTTTCTGGGTATTAAGGACACTTGGGGCCCGGAGAGACTGGCACGAGTATTTATTGCAGAGATCGTGAGATTGCATGGGACTCCTAAGAGTATTGTTTCAGATCGTGATGGTCGGTTCGTGTCACATTTTTGGCAGGCTGTTCATCGAGCTTTGGGGACTGAGTTGAGACTCAGTACATCTTATCACCGTGAGACTGACGGGCAGTCAGAGCGGACGATCCAGACATTAGAGGATATGTTGAGAGCCTGTGCCCTAGAATGGAAGGATGATTGGGAGTCGCACTTGCCGTTGATCGAGTTCACGTACAACAATAGTTGGCACGCCTCGATCAAAATGGCGCCATTTGAGGCGTTGTATGAGAGGAGGTGTAGATCGCCGTTGTGTTGGTACGATGCGTCCGAGCTGATTGGTACCGAGCCCGATATGGTAGTTGAGACGAGAGAGAAGATTACTCTGATTCGTGATAGATTGTTAACGGCCCAGAGTCGGCAGAAGTCTTATGCCGACACGCGTCGCCGGCCGTTGGAGTTTGAGGTGGGAGATCATGTTTTGCTTAAGGTGTCGCCGACACGGGGAGTTTACCGCAGTAGGAAGGGTAAACTTAGTCCGAGGTTTATTGGACCGTTTGAGATTTTAGAGAGAGTGGGAGAGCTTGCCTATCGGCTAGGCTTACCGCCGTCCCTGAGCCACGTTCATAACGTATTTCATGTTTCCCAGATTAGGAGGTACGTATCGGACCCTAGACATATTATCGATTTTGGAGAGATCGAATTGGGACCCGACCTTACCATCGAGGAGAGGCCGATTCAGATTTTAGAGCGTCGGGTGAAGCAACTTCGTCATAAAACCATCCCTCTGGTTAAAGTTCAATGGTCGAGACATGGGTCCGAGGAAGCCACATGGGAGACGGAGGAGAGTATGCAGTCGAGATGCCCCGAGTTGTTCGCGTTGTAAGTTTCGGGACGAAACTTATTTTTAGGGGGAGATAATGTAATATCCGTGTTTTCTATTTTCGGTAATTTCTATTTTTGGTGTATGTTTGTTTCAGACAACTCGCTTAGCACTGTTTTGGAATTCTGAATCTATTTTGTTCTTGGAGTTTTTCCGTCTGGTCGAGTTTCGAGGATGTTTTTGCATAATTTCATTTTGAATTATATCTTGCCGCATGTGCGTTCGATTCTCGTAAAACTTGTTCGTTTTCGTTGTTTCTCGATTCGTATAAGTTTTTATGGTTGAGTTGGTCGTGTTGGAAGTTTCGGTTTGTTAATCCGACGTTGTATCGCAATTTTTCGGGCATTTGGGCCGTTTCTGTAATTTTCACAAGTTTGGGGAATTTTGCTTTATTTGCTTCGTTTCAAACTCTCTAGTGATCGAGATTATATTCTCTTTCAACGCTCGACTTTGTCATCTTGATTATTACGTGTTTATGATTCTGGTTTCTGGTCTTGCTTCGTTTTTCGGCACTTTTGCGGCTTTGTTGGCGGCGATGTGCGTAATCGGCCTGCTCGAGTAGCGCACGCTACTCAGAATTTACTGCGTGCGCTATCATTGTGTGGTTAGCGTACGCTAACTCGGGGTTCGTAGCGTGCGCTAACGATTTCATCGGCCTGCAGTGGGTTCAAGATTGATCGACTGTGCAACAGACGCTAATCAGCGTTAACGCACGCTAATCCCTAGTACTAGCGCACGCTAACCATGTTAGCTTGCGTACGCTAACGGGAGGTCAGAAGGCAGACTGTTCTGCCATGCCCCGCTAGCGACGCTAATGCTTGTGCGTAGCGTGCGCTAAGTCTGTTAAATATAAATAGGACAGCAGCAGTCAACTTCGTCATTTTTCCTTCATTTCCTATCCTTCTCGGCTTTGAGCGATTCCAGGCGGGGGTTAGGGCCGATTCCGACTGTAGATCATCATCCACTACCACCGTGCATTCCTTGCGTGAATTATTCAAGTTCCTAATCACTTTCCACCATCCGAATCAAGGTAAATATTCCCAAAACCCTTGTTTTGAGATTTTGGGGGAATTTTGGGGATTTCTTGGGATTTGACTCTTTTAGTCCGAATTATTACTGGGTTATCGCTAGACTTCTATCGTGTACTTGTAACCCTTCATTTTATTGATGATTTGTGGTTTTAAACTCCAAGTTCTCCATTGTTCGTCACTTATAGTCGACGATACCCAAGTTGTGTTCGACTAAGGGTTTCAGCGGGTATAACTAGGATGTATTCCACCATTTACGTAGTTTTAAGATTGTTGTCCATCGTTATTGTGTTAGGATCGGATTTGTGAAGGTTGTTCGGGCCAAAACTTTTCCGTTCGCCGTTTTCCTTCACGTAGTATTGATCAGGCAAGTACATGTATTACATTCCGTTATGTGCATATGATTTTGATGCGAATGATGTAAATGGTGTTATTGAACGAATGTGATTATTTCTCTTCCACCTGGGGATGGCGTGTGGCCTCTGGGGGCCGATACTAATGGGTACGGCCATGGAAATGGATTGGGGTGCGTGCGTTGATGTTCTTCCACCTGGGGACGGTTCGACGGGACCTCTGGGGGCCGATACTAATGGGTACGGCCGCGGAAGTGGTTTCTCACCTGGGGACGGTCCGACGGGACCTCTGGGGACCGATACTAATGGGTACGGTCGCCAGTTACCAAGCGTGGATAATTGTGATGTGGAAAACTTGTTGATATACTGTTTTGGTGTTAATGTGATATTCCGGAATATTGATTTTCAAAAATGATTTTTTTTCTAACGATTTATTTGCGTTGAATTGTGTGTGTATATAATGTTGTGTAATTATGTACTTGCACTAGCTATTCGAATGCTAACCCCTTAAATGGGGGAAATGCGTCTTATGCATTTCAGGTACTGGTCGATCTGAGGAGCTGGCACGGGATGCGCATGCAAAGGATGGGTTGGCATGATGATGATGTGGCTCGAGTCTGTATTTTTCTGTTTTGTCATTGCATCTGTTGAGTACTGGAGTCAGACTATTTATTTTTAAACATGGTTTAAGTCCCCTGCGTGGGCAATAATTTGGTATCGAACTTATGTCTCATGAATTCCGTTAAAATGTTTTGGCCGAGGCCACGGCCTTATTTACTTCTTGGGTGCATCTTTTGGATTATCATTGTGGTTCATGTGTCACGAGTTAGCCTGGTAGACCTCACGGGGGTTCTACGGCGTGTAATGTCCCATTTGTGAATTGGGATGTTACATAAAGTGGGCGAAAGACTTACTTGCAAAGGATAACACACTTCCTGATACCTATCCAGAGATGAAGAGCAGCTTAAAGGGTTTAGGGATGAAATACAAATCTATTAATGTGTGCAAGTTCGATTGCATTCTATATCGAAAAGAGAATAAGCATAAATTGAAATGTCCGGTTTGCAATGAATCTAGATATGTCCAGAAAGTAAATATAAATTGTAACATAAAAAGAGATACAAAAGTACCACATAAGCTACTTAGATATTTTCCTCTAGGACCAAGATTGTCGAGACTTTACACAGTACCTTGGATAGGAGAGGCAATGACCTGGCATGCTCGGGCAGAAGTTGGTGACAATCTCATGCGTCATCCGATCGATTCTTCAATGTGGAAGGCTGCAAATTTGCGATGCCCTGAGTTTGTTCAACAAAGTCGCAATGTGCGCCTTGGAATATCAACTAATGGGTTTAATACTTTTGCTAATTTAAGCACAACCTATAGTATTTGGCCCGTCTTTGTAGTTCCTTATAATCTTCCGCCATCTCTATGCATGAAAAAAGAATTTTCTATATTATCATTGATTATACCAGGGCCTAAGGCTCCAAGTGATGACATAGATGTATTTTTGGCACCACTAGTTGAAGAATTGAAGGACTTGTGGGCTGAAGGTGTGCAGGCATTTGACTCATTTAAACAAGAGACATTCACTTTGAGGGCTATGTTATTATGGGCCATTCACGATTTTCCGGCATATGGCACTTTTTCTGGCTATAATGTGCATGGTTACCTGGGCTGTCCCATTTGTGCAGAGGAAACAGAAGCCACATATTTAAAAAACAGCCACAAAGTACTTTATTATTCTCATAGGAGATTTTTACCACTTAATCACAAGTTCAGATCAGTGGAAAGTAATTTTCTTCCAGATGGAGCTGAATTAAGGCCAGCTCCTAGAAAGCTAACCGGGGCAGAAGTTGAAGAGAAGTCTTCCTTGGCTTTTCAGGCTCTCAGGGGTAAACATCCTAAAATTTTGGCCGAGAAACGTAAACTGAAGGATGAATCTGTGAAGATGGCTTGGTCTAGAAGGTCAATATTGTTTGATTTGCCGTACTGGAAGCAACATTCAGTACGACATGTGCTAGATATATTGAATGCTGAAAAAAATATTATTGAGCATATAATGGGAACATGTATTGATGGGAGTCACTCGAAAGATGGGGTAAATGCTTGAAAAGATCTTCGTACGTTGAAAACAAAAAGATCGTTATGGCTGAAGGAAAATCCTAAAACTATGAGGACTGTAATGCCGGTCGGAGCCTTTTCTTTGTCTACTGACGAAAGAAAGGTGTTACTAAATACATTGTATGAGTTGAAGGTCCCCTCAAATTTCTCTTCTAATTTGCATAGAGTTGTCCATCATGCAACTAATGATTTGAAACAGTGTAAGTCTCACGATTTGCATGTAATTATGCAATTAGTCCCACTTTTATTTGGACATTGTTTTGGGAAGCATAAGAATCTTCGAAAGGCTATTATGCAAATAAGTTTGTGTTTTACCATATTGTGTGCAAAAGTTATCAATAAGAAGCATGTTATGGCGGCAAAGACTACTATTGCTGAGGCTACATGTGTATTGGAGAAATATTTTCCTCCCTTATTCTTCGACATTAGCATCCATTTACTGGTGCATTTATGTGACAAAGCCCTCCAATGTGGGCCGGTTAGGTATCGTTGGATGTATCCTTTTGAGCGGTTGATGAAAACCTTCAAAGATTATGTAAAAAAGGCACGATATGTTGAAGGTTCTATTGCGGAGGAATATATCACAGAAGAAGCTTCCATATATGCAAAGGAGTATATTCCCAACCCAGGTAATGAAATACGGGAATGTTTTGTTGATGAATCAGATGGTTTTGCTGATGAGGAGGCTCTGGGGAATGGAAAGTTAGTGACACTAACAAGTGTCCAGTACGAACAAGTAGCTCGATATGTTTTTGAAACGCATGAAGATATAGACCACTGGAAAAAGTGAGAATTTCTGACTTTATCTAAAATTAATAATGTTAATTATTATATGTTCGTTGTCATAATTCACTTATTTATCGTATAGGAAATTTGATCAATCCGATCCAGGAAGAAAAAGAAAAACAACACGGAATATAGGCATTGAATTCAGGCACTGGGTAGCAAACGAGGTATGCTAACAATAAGTTCAGTCTAACTTTATAAATGATAATAGTATTATAGCTTGACTAATTAGTATGCACGCCCTTTAATTTCAGTTGTTGAAAATTAAGGATGTGTTATCGAAGCTTGCACGCTATGCCACCGGCCCTAACTTTGTGGCTAAGGAATATAAGAGATATCGTCTTAATGGCTACATGTTCTCAACTAGTGCACATGATTCAAATCTTGTGGCTAAACAACTTGTATTAGACTATGTAACTGAGAATGTAACAACATTTTGCTGTGACTGGGTTAGAGTAGAATACAAGGCAGCTTGTATAGTCGATGCAGGCACTAACTTGGTCATGGTAAATTTGGATAAGATCAAGAGCAAAGACCATATAAATGACGAACCATTTATTTGTGCATTCCAGAATCTAAAGCAAGTATTGTATGCAAAGAGCCCGAAGGATGGACCGTGGTCTGTTGTTCTATTTCCCCCCAAACGTTTGACTACATCTGTAGATGACTTGGAGGCACCAACTCATTATCAATCTGCTTTAGATGACCATCCAGAATTGAAGAAATTTCTTGATTTTCTAGATGAATAAATATCTAATTTTGTTAGTATGCTATATGAATTTTTGTTATATTTATTCGAACTTTGTACCACTGTAAAGCACTCATTATTGTTCTATTCCGCATTTTCAAATTAACTCTATGGGCTGTTTAAGTTTGTGAGAGAAGCGAGTTAGTATATTATTTATTAATAAACTGATATTGAGCCCCAATGTTATTATGAAAAATGCAGTTTAGTCCTCTATTATTAAAATGCAGTTTTAGTCCTTTATTTTATATGCATTTTTGGTATATTATTTATTAATAAACTGATATTGAGCCCCAATGATTCCAGTTTTGGTACCAATGTTATTCTGAAAAATGCAGTTTAGTCCTGTATTATTAAAATGCAGTTTTAGTCCTCTATCTTGTATGCATTATTGGTATATTATTTCTTAATAAACTGATATTGAGCCCCAATCATTCGAGTTTTGGTACTAATGTTATTCTGAAAAATGCAGTTTAGTCCTCTATTATTAAAATCCAGTTTTAGTCCTCTATCTTATATGCATTTTTGGTATATTATTTATTAATAAACTCATATTGAGCCCCAATGATTCCAGTTTTGGTACCAATGTTATTCTGAAAAATGCAGTTTAGTCCTCTATTATTAAAATGCAGTTTTAGTCCTCTATCTTATATGCATTTTTGGTATATTATTTATTAATAAACTGATATTGAGCCCCAATGATTCCAGTTTTGGTACCAATGTTATTCTGAAAAATGCAGTTTAGTCCTCTATTATTAAAATGCAGTTTTAGTCCTCTATCTTATATGCATTTTTGGTATATTATTTATTAATAAACTGATATTGAGCCCCAATCATTCCAGTTTTGGTACCAATGTTATTATGAAAAATGCAGTTTAGTCCTCTATCTTATATGCTTTTGTGAATTCATTGATTTGACTAGGTGAACGATTGGGCAGAGGCATTGTTACTGATGCAATAACTACTCCAGTAGTTAATACATCTGCTTATTTCTTCAAGAAGACTGCTGACCTCATTGATTTTAAGGTATGTTCAGTGATTTCTTATGATAAGTGCTTCCAGTTGAGTCTTTATTCTAATTACATATCTTTGATTTCGAATGGAAACTGACTGGAGACATACTAAAACTAACCATTGCCATAATGTAAATTCCAGAATGGCAGGTGTGTATATTGATAAGTGTCAGTTTTGTACACTTATCCATGGTTTGTATCGATAAAATTCACCCATAATTGAGCTAGTCTACTCGTTTTTTGCTTTTAATTTATTAGTTTTAATAATTTTATTTTTATCGGATGATGATCGGATTAAATAACTGAATTACTCAAGAAACAACATGTTTAATAAATATTCTCTTTATTGAATTTTGATATATTCATGTTGTAGCGATTTCCGAGTCGAATTCGGCAGTCTTTCCGGATTCAAAATCAGAGTTATATATCAAAAGTTATCATCCGAAGAAGATCTGGGCAAAAACGCAAAGTCAGAGAAATTCTGGGCTGAAAACGTAACTATCAAAGCTTCAAATGAGCAAATTTACGAAGCCATGTTACGTCCGTAACATTCAGGAGTTACGGCCGTAAGTCACCCTAGTTACGGCCGTAACTCCTGAATGTTACGGCCGTAACTCTTGACAAATTACTATGATTTGTCTAATTTTTATACTTTTGTGTATTATTGAGGGGATGGCTGGCATTGATCCGATCTAATGTAATAATTCTGGAGTTTTGGAGCTATTAGATGACTTTAGGTGTATAAATAGACCCCTTAGATCCTTCATCATTCATCATTCAACTTATAATTTTCCATTTTTTGTAAACTTTTCTTTTTGTGTGAAGAACACACTTGTGTTCTTGAGTGATCTTTGTAAGTGTGGTATAACATATGTTGTTCAGAGAGTTTATTGTTTCTATCTCCTTTATCTACTAAGGGAGTTAGGATCAATTATTTCTCTTGATTCAACTAATAATGACCACACAAGCTTGTAATATGTGTAATAAAGACTTCATGGGCTAAGTAATCTTTAGTTGGGATTATAAACAAGGTTAGTCATGTTATTTATATTTGTATAAATATCTATTGTGAATTACTTATTAGTGTGTGTGATTTTCATTGTTTTAACAATCTTTATTTATTTGGACAATAAATGACGATATTTATGGTCTTCATATGTTTCGAAAGAAAATATGTTTGATTAGATCAAATGATCTTCACTCTAAGTTGTTCTAGGGGATAGAAATATACCCCTAGTCCTTAGATGATTCTTTGAGTTATTTTCATAAATCCTAATGCTATGTATTGAAGCCAATCAACATAGAAATATAGTGGATTGATTCAATATGTAAGGGACGTTTTATAGTTCGAAAGAGAAACCGTCGTTTTAAGGAAAATCGAATCTACACAACATAATAAGTAAATTCATCTTATGATCTCCAATACATCTTTTATAACCAATGACGAACTAAGTTTGTAATCCCAACTATTTCATTTTATCGATAATCAATCTATTATTATTGCTATCTTTTTATTTCCTTATAATATTAGAACTATTATTGCAATTTCTTTGCAATTATTAAACAAAACTTTTTAATTGTGTGTTTCACTCATCTTAAGTATCTATAAAAATAGACTAATAGTGTATAATTCAAATTATAACAAAACTTCCTTGTGGGATCGATAAACCGGACTCAAAAAGTCCACTTTACTACTTGATACGATATCGTGCACTTGCGATAGTTACACTAAAAGCGTGTCAAGTTTTTGGCGCCGTTGCCGGGGAAGTATAAGTTATATTTGAAATCTTACATTGTAAACTATTTTTATAGGTACAAATTTCTCGACGTTGTAACTTAGTACTAAATTGTGTTTGTCCGGTCAAGTGGCGGATAACGGTACTCCGTGACTATTAAAGTCGGATTTTTCAGTTTCCCACAACAACTGATATTTGTAGATATTTTATTCAATTATTTTCATTGTCTTTTTATTTTATTTTTTTTATCATGGACGAAACATTGTTTAAAATTGAAAAAAGATTTTCCTTTCTAAGCAAAAATGCAATTTTAAAAATTTACAAGACAATACTTGAAAGGATGAGGTTGCTTACGAATAAAAGCATACCTTTTGACATAAGATTCATTATCGAAGCCAAAGTAAGAATAGAAGGTGAATTCACAGAAACACCAACTAGATTTTTACCAGGGCTTGGAAAAAGTTCATATGCCAAGAAACGACGAGCAAAGATGCTAGCCGTTTGCTATAAATGTGCTAGATGGAACTGTAATGCAAAATGTCGATCTTTAGGAATTCCATCTACAAACAGAGAAGATAAAATTCAGTTCATTAATGATGGTCTGAATAAGGAGAATTTAGATAATATCGAAATTTCTCTTGACACGCATCCTAGTGGACTTGTATATTACGGAATTCAATGTTTGTGGAATAAATTCAAACCAGAATATGAACAACGTCTTGGGAATCTGACGTTAAAAGACCCTGTTTGCCAATTTGTAAGAAAATTGGATGGGAAGCTTCTCCCCGACTCATAGAAGGCATTTAGGCCGTTTCTGAACGTAAAATCAGAGGAAGATGTGAGCCACAATCACAACTACTGTACATACGCCTAAGTATCTTTTATTTTGTCGTGTGGTGAGATTTTCTGAATAAAAAAATGTGATACGCGATAAAAGCTTTCATTATTCTATTGAGTAGTTGAAGCACAATAAAACGCAATCACAAACTTGTTAAACAATTTTTACCTTCTTTTTCTTCTATAAATAAACTTTCTACTGGTTTCTTTCATTCATCCCTCAAACTTGCACTTTTCTCTGTTTCTCTCTAAAAAAAATTTTTCTTTTCAAAAATGGAGTCATCATCTTCAACAAAAAAATTTAAGACAGTATGCATTTTTGGTGGAGCTAATTCTGGAAAAGAGGCATGCTTTACTGAAGTAGCCCACAACTTGGGTCGTACCTTAGGAGAAAAATGCATTCATGTAGTTTACGGAGGAGGAAGTCTAGGATTAATGGGATGAGCTGCTGCTTCTGCCTATATGGAAGGAGTAAGAGTGTTGGGAATAATCCCAAAACCTCTGGCTGAAAGTAAAATCACTGGGTCAACTATTGGAGATGAGTTTAGATCTGTGAATATGCAAGATCACATAACTCACATGATAAATAATTCTGGCGCCTTTATCGCCCTTCCCGGTGGTTTTGGCACCCTTGAGGAACTTTTTCATGTGGTTACCAGAGCCCAGCTAAATGTTCATCAAAAACCAATAGGTGTGCTTAATGTCAATGATTTATTTGATGGTTTACTGTCTTTCATCGACTACTCATTGAAAAGGGCTTTATTTCCGAGCGTGCAAAACGAATCATAGTCGTTGCAACAACACCGTAAGAACTAATCAAAAACTCAATGAATTTGTTCCTCAACCAGATCCACTTCTAGCTAAAATTGTGCAGGTAGAAGATTTTACCGTGAGAAAACGAAAAGTGGATTCATTCCTCTCCCTTTGATAACCCATGTCGGACCTCTTGTATTTTTACTTTACGTGTGTAATAATCTTGCTAAATGATGGCAGCTTAAGGAGGTTCTTCTTGATCTCTTGACGCGCATCTATTCGCGATTTATGTATTGCTGTAATTTTTATTTCGTGTTTTGCTTTTATAAAAACTTTGATGGCAGCGTAAGGCGACTCTTCGGACTTTCTTGATGCGCATCTTAAAAATTGTGTTATACTTACGAGTATATTTTATTTTCTTTTGTTGTGTGCCTCGTATATTTATTCTCTTGCAGATTCTAAAAGCCGTTAGCTCAGACATCAACTTTCTTAACAGGGAGTATTCTGCTTTTCTGCATTGATTTTTTTTATTTTTAAACTGAGGACAGTTTTATTTTCAAGTTTGGGGGTGCTTTGTTTAATTATTTTGGTGTGTTTTGATTGATTTGGTTTTTGGTGTGTTTTGATTGATTTGGTTATTTGCCTTAATTTTTTTTATTATATATATATATATATATATATATAACACCAATAAATTAGCTATATACAAGCTTCTAAAATCGTTTTAACCGGTAAAAAAATTGTATATTCCAAAATTTTTTGAGCCTTAATCTCTCTTTCCAAGCCTTGTAATTATCATATAAAATCGAGTCATTCGTTACCTTGAGCAAAGAAGAATCAATTGGTTGATGAAAAATAAAACTGAAATTTACTTAATTTGTGGAGTTTTTGATTTTTCATGCTTAACTAAAAAATGATTTTCTGCAAAAATTCTATTCCCTAAAAAAAAATGAGTCATTGGTGAAAAGAGCTACACGTTAGCAAATAACGGTGTGAAAGCTATCACCTAAAAAAAATAAATGACGAAAAGGAGAAGTGATGAGCAGCAACAACTGCCTAATTTTGGAAGTCTTAAATTTTGCGAAAAATAAAGGACTAACCATTGTTGGTGCGTAGCTGCCGTCTCAGAAAAATTGGTGAAAAGAGCTACACGTTAGCAAATAACGGTGTGAAAGCTATCACCTTTTTATGAAGAAAAAATAATGAGATAGAAATTGTGTTAGTGAAAAGAGCTACATGTTAGCAAATAACGGTGTGAAAGCTATCACTAAAAGGGATGTAGTTTATGAGCAGATTTGAATTAATTAGCAGCTGAATTTCAATACACTCAATTTTGTGAAAATCACAATATTTGATGACGCCAATAAAATTCTTCTTCATATTGAGTCGAAAAATAAACGAGTGATCGAGAGCAACCATTAAAGGGAGTCGTGTGTATCACGAGTGGGAAAGAAATAATCAACCTATTGGGGGGAAACCTTACATTTTGGAATTACAAAATAAAAACCGTGTTTTAACTTCAAAAACATTTGTAGATTTATTTTGAATCTTGATTCATTTCTATCTACTGTATAAAGCTGGTTGTTGTTTATTAATGGCATTTTGATCTCCTTTTTTTTATATATTTTAATTTATGTGTGTATTAATTTTCTTATTTTTGTTTTATTTTTATTTTTTTATTTTTGGAGTGTGAATAATAAAGAGTCTTGCTCGGGACTAGCAAGAATTCAAGTTTGGGGGTGTGATAAGTGTCAGTTTTGTACACTTATCCATGGTTTGTATCGATAAAATTCACCCATAATTGAGCTAGTCTACTCGTATTTTGCTTTTAATTTATTAGTTTTAATAATTTTATTTTTATCGGATGATGATCGGATTAAATAACTGAATTACTCAAGAAACAATATGTTTAATAAATATTCTATTTATTGAATTTTGATATATTCATGTTGTAGGGCTTTCCGAGTCGAATTCGGCAGTCTTTCCGGATTCAAAATCAGAGTTATATATCAAAAGTTATCATCCGAAAAAGATCTGGGGCAAAAACTCAAAGTCTGAGAAATTTTGGGCTGAAAACGTAACTATCAAAGCTTCAAATGAGCAAATTTACGAAGCCATGTTACGGCCGTAACATTCAGGAGTTACGGCCGTAAGTCACCCTAGTTACGGTCGTAACTCCTGAATGTTACGGCCGTAACTCTTGACAGATTACTATGATTTGTCTAATTTTTTATACTTTTTGTGTATTATTGAGGGGATGGCTGGCATTGATCCGATCTAGTGTAATAATGCTGGAGTTTTGGAGCTATTAGATGACTTTAGGTGTATAAATAGACCCCTTATATCCTTCATCATTCATCATTCAACTTATAATTTTCCATTTTTTGTAAACTTTTCTTTTTGTGTGAAGAACACACTTGTGTTCTTGAGTGATCTTTGTAAGTATGGTATAACATATGTTGTTCAGATAGTTTATTGTTTCTATCTCCTTTATCTACTAAGGGAGTTAGGATCAATTCTTTCTCTTGATTCAACTAATAATGACCACACAAGCTTGTAATATGTGTAATAAACCCTTCATGGGCTAAGTAATCTTTAGTTGGGATTATAAACAAGGTTAGTCATGTTATTTATATTTGTATAAATATCTATTGTGAATTACTTATTATTGTGTGTGATTTTCATTGTTTTAACAATCTTTATTTATTTGGCCAATAAATGACGATATTTATGGTCTTCATATGTTTCGAAAGAAAATATGTTTGATTAGATCAAATGATCTTCACTCTAAGTTGTTCTAGGGGATAGAAATATACCCCTAGTCCTTAGATGATTCTTTGAGTTATTTTCATAAATCCTAATGCTATGTATTGAAGCCAATCAACATAGAAATGTAGTGGATTGATTCAATATGTAAGGGACGTTTTATAGTTCGAAAGAGAAACCGTCTTTTTAAGGAAAATCGAATCTACACAACATAATAAGTAAATTCATCTTATGATCTCCAATACATCTTTTATAACCAATGACGAACTAAGTTTGTAATCCCAAATATTTCATTTTATCGACAATCAATCTATTATTATTGCTATCTTTTTATTTCCTTATAATATTAGAACTATTATTGCAATTTCTTTGCAATTATTAAACAAAACTTTTTAATTGTGTGTTTCACTCATCTTAAGTATCTATAAAAATAGACTAATAGTGTATAATTCAAATTATAACAAAACTTCCTTGTGGGATCGATAAACCGGACTTAAAAAGTCCACTTTACTACTTGATACGATATCGTGCACTTGCGATAGTTACACTAAAAGCGTGTACATATATATACACAAACACACATGTATATAATATATATTTCTGATTGGAAATGGAATCATTTGAGGACCAGATGATGTTGTATATTATAAATATATCCCTCTTGAGGGTGAAC
Source organism: Orobanche coerulescens (assembly GCA_033398695.1). Taxonomy (NCBI): domain Eukaryota; kingdom Viridiplantae; phylum Streptophyta; class Magnoliopsida; order Lamiales; family Orobanchaceae; genus Orobanche; species Orobanche coerulescens. The sequence continues at coordinate 60,753,513 of CM065806.1, forward strand.
TTTTTTATTGCTAATTTCAATCATGAATCATTTCTTACATATAATGGCAGCTTCATCAAGTCATCAAGAAAGTGAAAATGAAACTCAACCCAACTCGGAAGAATCTGCCGTTGAGAGGCAATTAGTTGTAGATAAACAACCTCTCGTTACCTTTAATAGCACAGGACACATAGTTGGAAATAAGGATAAGTTCAATGCTCGATCTTTAGTCCTATTAAAAATACAAGTAGGATTGGAGTATGATGATTGGAGGCAAGTTGATCAAGCCATTAAGGACGATATGTGGACGACTCTCTACAGAGAATTTAATATCCCTCTTCTTAGGAAAGAATATGTTCTGAAAGAGATGGGTGGACAACTAAAAACATGGATATGGAACATGCGACATAAGCATTTAAAGGATTTGGATGCTACGGGAATAATGGCTTTGAAGGACCACGTACCTCCGAAAGAGAACATTCGCACCAGCCAATGGAATGCATTTATTGAACATGAAGCAACAGCCAAAAAGCTTCAACAAAGAAGTGTTTTAAAAGCTAACAGGGCTAATAAAAATGATGTCCACTGTCTTGGTAGGACATCCTACGCCGAGAACGCTATGAAAATGGTATGTACACGAGCATTTAATATAAACACACACACACACACACACATATATATATATATATATAATGTACTAGGAAAGATCTTGTTTTCAGCTTATATATGTATTGATTTGGCTATATTTTTTATGTGTAGAAAGCGATGGATCCAGACCGTCGATCGCCTACTCGTTCCGAGGTGTACTTAGAGTCGCGAAAACAGCGAAAAACTGGGGAATTACACCCAAAAGTTACTGAAGCATGTGTAAGTTTTGAAATGTGATTTTTAAGTCATGTTATTATCAGTCATATATCTCTGATCTGTTGAGAATTATGTAATTTACAGCAGAAAGTTAAAGAGTTCAGTAGTAGTGAGGACTCGTCAAGCCAGGCTTCTTTGGAAGATGATGCACTTACACAGATTTTTGGAAAGGATTCTAGAGGAAGGACCCGTGGTGTCGGTCGAGTCTCTAAGGGTACAGTGAAGGCTATTCAACCTATTAAGTCAAACATTGACATGGTCCTTAATAGTAATCAACACTTAGAGAAGGTTGTTTACAACATGCAAGATCAACTTAGTATGTTTATAGCAGCATTCAACCATTCTCAAAAGTTATCTTCGCCACAAACTTCTGCGCCCTCACCTCGATAAACATTTCACATACTAACTCCAACTGAAACAAGAATGCCACAATCAGCCCAGGTTCTTATTAAAGATGTCATTTCAACCAAAGTTATTGCTAAAGGAGATGTAGTTCCAACTCTCAAAGGTGAAAAAGTACATGGGCGCAACATTCTGGACCATGAAAGCAAGGTTAGTGTTATAAGTGTGGAGCATGATAACAATGACACTCTGTTGTATCTAGGTAGCCAAGGTTGTGCCACGACTATTGGGGAAGTTTTCGGTGGGTTCGTGGTGTGGCCTAAATGTTTCCTCGAAGAAATGTAATTTAATTTGGCGACTTGTATTAATTTGTGTACTTGGTAGTACTTTGGGTTTTTGTATGTACGTGTAGTAAGTCGTGGACTTGATAGTACTTTGGATTATATATGAAGCTTGTAGTATATTGTGGACTTGGTGGTACTGTGAGTTTAAGCTATTCTGGTTGCATTTTGGAGCAGTTCCAAATTATGGCTGTATCTCTTGTGTATTCTCTGCAAAATATAATCCTTGTTGCTGTGTTTTTAACAGGCTGTGATTGATTCTGGATTGATTGAACAGATTTCACATTTGTGATCGTCCATGTGATCCACAAATTTAGTGTTTGTGATCGTTTTAATAAATACAAACATGCAGATTTCTTATCACAACGCAAGAACAAAATCGCAAATTTGTGACCGTCCTGGATAGTCACTAAAAGCCTTTGTGACTGCCATAAAAAGTGGGATTATAAAGTCAGAAAATCAAGTTCTTGTGACTTTTTTGTTACTGTTTTTGAGAGTCACAAAATAAATTGTGACTGTTGTTTATGTGACAATCATTCGTGACTTTTTGTGCCTTTTGTGACTATTTTTGGCAGTCACAAATCCCTAGTTTTGGTGTTGTGGCAGTCGCTACCTTCCGTGCCTATGGACAATTTACTGCCGCAAAAACTTTGTTCATCTCGTTATCCAATCATCCTAGCCGATCGTATCCGTAGCACCAATAAACTGAGGAGGGCGCATAGGGATCACATCCTGTAGCCATCTCTCTGCCCCAGCATTCACCACAGGAGGTGGGTTGTTGAGCTGAACTATCTGGGTCAGGAGTGCCATTTGGTTAGCCACTTGCTGTAATATAGTAGCCACACCAATACCCGCATTATTCCCTGGCAAATTCCCCAAACTGGCCGACTGATCCTGTTGACCATCGGTACTAGGATGAATTCGACAAAGTAGGAGTAGTCAATCCAGCATCCAAACCTAGAGACATGGCCGCCCCACCGGCTGCGCCGCGTCCTCTTCTGTTTCCGCGCCCTCTACCGACTGACATTATAAAGGATAGAAAAGGAAGAAGACATACGTACATTTAAGAAAATAACCGTCATGGTGACCGGTTCCCCACATTACCAAATCGAAAGACAAAATGGTAAAGACCGTAAAAAGGTAAGAGATCTTACGAGTACCGGTCGTACTAAAATGTTGGCAGCTCGATGGTACTGTGGTTACGAGAACATGACCAGACCCAAAACACCAACAACCTAGGTATCCATAGACCTAGGCTCTGATACCATATTCTGTAACACCCCCAAGATATTCGGAGTATATCACAGTGCCGTGAATCCCATCTGGAACTCACAAGGCTAAATTATACGACATTCATAACAGAAAACATCAAAATCATCCAATATTTATCGGGTTAACCGATGAAATTCCCACAACAACATTTGAAACACAATAAAACAACAATTTAATGTAATTGACAATAGAAAAAACAACCCTCCTATAGTACTAGAGTACCATCTAACAATTTATGACAAAAACCAAAATCTCAGTGACCAATCTAAAAACAAATAAACAAACAACTGCATCATAATATCACGCTTGGCCTTCATCCTCGTACTGCCTCGGCACTCTTCTGATCACATTCTTCGCACCTGAAATACATGAAACGTATTTCCCCCAAAATGGGGTTAGCGGTGGAATATCTAGTACAAGTAACGCAAATGAATTCTTATATCTTACAATGTCAAAGCACATGCATCAATAGTTTTCGAAAACAAATAAGATAATGAATATGGAAATGCAAAATCTACCATGTATCACAAAACACAGTTCCTCCCGATTAACCATGGACCCGACCACGCACGAATCCTTCCGAGGTCCCGATAGACCCTCCCGGAGTGGTTAACCTAAATGTTCGTGGATCTAACCATGCATGGATCCCTCCGAGACCCCGTCGAACCGTCCCAGAGTGAACATAAACACTCAATCACTCAAATACACCACTTTGAATATTTAAGAGAGTATGTTCGTAAGAATTACTTGCCTTTGAGACATGATGGATTGTTTTGAGACGATAAACTACCACCGATGAAGGAATTCGGAGACTTAGAACCTAAACGATTCGTAAAACGATAATCAACAATTGTACGACTGGAATTCTAATAGAAATACACCCTAAACCACGCCTACGATACATGTAATCCAACAATATACTTGACGAGGGTGGATCGCAACCAAAACCCTCTCGATTCTCAACAAGTCCAAGTATAACCCATAATCTCGTAGGAAAACATGTATTGGGAGTAGATAATTCATACTCAACACAATCACTCACTAATTACGACTAAATCGAAGAATTTACGAAGAAACCCCCAAATTCCCAAAAGTAGGGTTCCAGTGATTTACCTCAAATCGAAACGAAAAGAATGGATTTGTGTTGTTAATCTATACTACAACTCCAAGGAAGATGATAGATAGATGATTGCCGAGTCAAAAATCGCCCAGAATCGCCTATGAATCACCCAAGTCGCGGAGCAGAGGAAGAAGGGAGGAAATGGACGAAACCGATCAATTCCTGGGTATTTAAACCCAGGCCCCGATAACGTACGTAAGCCCTGGATAGCTAACGTACGTTAGCTTCTTAACGTACGTTAGCTGTTTAACGTACATAAGTCTTCTAAGCTTACATACGTAATAGATTGGCAAAACTTTCTGTCCAAAACTACATAGACCATTACGTATGCTATGAAGAGGGCCTTTACGTATGTAATACTTCAGTAGCCTTAACGTACGTAATGCTCTTCACATAGCGTACGTAAGGTACTCCAGTACGATTTGGGAAGTTCGTCAAGTAGGGGCGTGACAAAACCACGAGACGATAAAAACATGAAATAAAAACATGCCTACGAAGAATTTGAGACAATGAACTTAAGTGTTAAAAGAAAGCACAATCCCGATTATCCGAAGATTCGGAATACGACCTCGAACGTAAATTCCCCAAACTTCTAGGAAATTACAAAATGAGCCAAAACCACCGAAAAACACAACACGAAGACGAACAATTGTGTAGAAACTCGCAACAAGTCTAATAACATTAAACAAACTTGCACAACACTCAAAATGACATTTTCACAAAACAAACGCACCAAACGAGTCGACAAACGGAACGATCATAACTAAACACAAAATCGAGTAAAACATTTCCGAATCATGCTCGGATGCCAAAATATGCAGAATTAAACATTCTCAAAATTCTAAAACGGTTACAAGCGAGTCGCTAAAAACGGAAAATACAACAAAAAGGAAACTACAAAAATAGAAAAAGTTTGGATATTACAGAGGGAGCAGTCACAGGGTCGGCATGGAAGATGACGAGTTGCGATACTAATCAAGAGAGAGTTTGATTTTATTTTATTTCATTAACATTGAGTTGTATCCTAGTTTCGCTGCAGTATATGTTAACCCCGCGTGGATATATGTTATAATGTAATCTTGTTCGGTTTTGGTTCAAATTTGTTGTGGTCAGACCATGTCGGCCTGATTATTTTTAATTTTCGACCATGTCGGTCTATTTAATGTGTAACTTGACTTTGCCGGTCAAATATTGTGGTTCTCTTGTAGTGTCGAGCCTAGTAGATCCTTGTAAGAAGGGTTTATGGCGTGTGACACTCCCTTATAGTTTTGAGGGTGTTACACCACCAGGACCCTTTTAAAATTATATTGTACTCGTCACAAACTCAACTAAAACTAATTTTATTACCCACTTCCATCAAAAATTCGTCTAGTAATACCTGGTAATTACTTGAACATATTAGAATTTATAAAATATATAAATAATCAAATTTAATTTGCTACAATAATTGATCATTTTTTTCTATAAGAAACTCGAACATTACAAAATAAACATGAAGAACATAATATAATGACATAATATGAAAAGATAAATTTCAAGTATACATTTTCGAATTACATAATTTACCATGTGTAGGATTTACATGCCAGTATCTTAATATAGGATTGAAGATGTGGGATTCAATATTTTATATAAATAAGAACTGAAAATTACAAAAATATTATGTAGGAGGGAGAGTTACGTGGTGCGACTAATCTGTAACATCATTAGATACTTTAGATACTTATTTAGATACGAAGAAAATTGAGTGTATTAGGCAAAATAAAAATAATATAAAAATAATATTTGTGCATATATAAATAACATACTGAAAAATAGATGCGTATATACTTGGGAATCTTTTTTGAATGATTGTCATTGTTTGATTCATGATTTATATTTGCGTGGTATATTTTTATATAGCTGGACTACTTGTACTAGTGCTATATATCCTGAGCGCCTGTAATATCCACGATTTCGATTTTCGGTAAATTTCTTTTTTTTGGCAGGAGTCCATTTTAGCGTCTCGCTTATGACGTTTCGTCATTCTGAGAATGATTAATTCTGCACTTTTTGTCATCCAAGTTCGTTTTGGTGTCGTTTTGTTGAGTTTCGTGCTTCTTAGCGACTTTTCCGCATTTGAGTTCGATTCTTGCGAATCTCGTTCGAAACTGTCGCTTCATGTATCCCGTAAGTTTGTTTAACTATGTTAGACATGTTGTGAGATTCTCTGGACTGGTGGATTAGCGTACGCTACGTAGTCTAGCGCACGCTAATGTCGGGGGTTAGCGCACGCTGAGACGCCCGGTAGTGTGCGCTAGTGTGAATGTCCAATACTGGACAGTTTGCCACTGGACTCGACTGGTTCCTAGGTAGCATACGCTATTGGTCGATAGCGCGCGCTACCGATACACTTTAGCACACGCTATGTTTGGTCGATAGCGCGCGCTAACCGGATCAGGTGTGTACTGACAGTTGCTTCTGAACTCGGCTGATGTCCAGGTAGCGCACCTTATTGGTCGATAGTGCGCGCTACTTAGAGGTTATTAGCGCACGCTACGTTTCAAGTAGCGCACGCTAACGGCCAGAAATCTGGCTATTGGACTGGAGTTTGTTTCGTTAGCGCACGCTAACTTTGAGGATTAGCGCGCGCTAACACTCCCTGGCTATATAAACCAGGGAGTTGACCGAGATGAACGTATTATTTCCATTTCTTCCTCCTTCCGCGGCTGTGGCGATTCCGGGAAATTTCTTGGCGATTTCTTCCTCTAATCATCTCAACCATCAACTTCCTTGAGTTCTTGGTGTATATTAACAACATCAATACGAATCTTTCATCCTAATCCAAGGTAAAATCTCTTAGAACCCTACTTTTGGATAAATTGGGGGTTTTGGGATTTTCATCCGATTCGTTCCGTTTTGTTGGTTAACCCATGATGAATATGATTAATCTTGTTGATATCATTAGTTTTCCTACGGATTCATGGTATATTTTCATGGTTTTGCGAAATCGGGAGGGTTTGGTTGTGGTCCGCCCTCGTTGTTATTTTTATACGAATACACATGAATCGTAGACGGGTTTCCGGGTGTATTCCATCTCTGTATTCGTCTAGAGTTGGTTGTGATTGTGTTCTTCGAATCGTTAGGTTCGGTTCCGTTGGTTCCTAGCGTTCGTCGGTGTTTTTCCTTCCGTTCATTGCGTCGTCAATTATTCAAGGCAAGTATTTTTGGAAACCTTTATGCTTAACGTGAAATGGTAATGTATATTGTGTGTGCTTTACTCACCTTGGGAGGGTCCTACGGGGCCTCGAGGGAATCTATGGCTTCGTCCTGAATTCATGAGTTTGTTTCGCTAGCCAGCCCGGGAGGGTCCTTAGAGGCCTCGAGTGGGATTCGTGGCTTCGTCCCGGTCCTAGGTGACGTGTGGTGCTTGATTTGTTTTATGAATGTGGCCAGCTCGGGAGGATCCTTAGAGGCCTCGAGTGGGATTCGTGGCTTCGTCCCGGTCCTAGGCAAATTGATTGTTTGACTGTTTGTTTCAGGAAATGACATGTTTGGTTTTGGTTTTTGAAATGATATTGGTGCATGTACTATGAAACGTGTAAGCGATTGGTTTGCCTTGATTACTTGTACTAGCGTAATTGCTAACCCCTTTGGGGACCCGTTGTGGGGAAATTCTTATTATGGATTTTAGGTTATGATCATCCGGACGAGCGAGCACTGGGACAGTACGAGGATGTTGGCCACGGTCATTGACATGTGCATTTGGGTCATCTTATTTCTTTTGCCCATTTCGATATGGTTCTTTCCACATTTATAAACTTATAGATTGTACTCGCGAGTACTTAGGCTTTTCATTTCGAACTCCGTTTGTATTACCTTATATTGCTACATTGTCGGTTGATGCTTAATTTGCCAGTTGCTTCGGGCGTATTTTTATTTGTTGTATTATTAAAATGTGTGTCCTCGCTAACCGAGATGGTTAGTCGAGTGGGGTTTTCTTGTTGTAGCCTGTTGGGTCCCATGTAGGGGTCCACGGTGCTGTAATATACTCTGAATATCTTGGGGGTGTTACATATATGACGTCATCAGTGACGTAAGGCTTAACGTACGTAACGAAGTATATACTAACGTACGTAACCCAAAATGACGAAACTCCCTGGACTGTTTTGTGAAGAGGCTTACGTACATAACCTATGAAGGTTAACATACGTAACGAAGCTTACGTACGTAATATGAGGATGATAGCATACGTATTCAATACACAGGAAGCTAACGGCTAGTTTGAAGGTGGAGCCTATAAATACCATGGTTATGGTATTGTTACAAGTACAACAACTTCAAGCATTCTATACCTTGATCAGAGATTGATATTCATTATATTGTTGTTGTAATATTGATCTTACATTGAGTAATTGAGTGTTATACAAAAAATCATACACGGGTGGTAAAAGAAAAGATACGATTAGATTCGGTGTTATTAGGATCAAGGATTCGACATTGTTAGAATCGCAATCTCTATCTTCGTGAGGTTTATCTAGTACCATAGAAAGCTATAGAGGTTGATTCCTTTTCCTACTAAAAGGAAAATGGTTTAACTTGGACCGACGCAAAGACAAGTACGAGTGGTTTATCACGGCCTAATAGAAGACGTGATTGTAAACGGTTATCCCTCGACCGATAGAAGAGAGGCATAAAGGCTTTTATCTTGATCCTATAGAAAAAGATACTGAGAGAGGACGTAGGCTCGTTTATAGCCGAACCTCTATAAATCCTCGTGTCATTTAATTTCCGCAATTTTATTTACGCTTACGCAAAATGGCGCAATATCCGATCCTATACCCAACATTTGGTATCAGAGCGGTACTCGAATACGCGGCTTAACATCCGAGGAGAAAAAGATCCAATGGTGTTTCAATTCTCTCCAGTCGAAGGCCTTGCTCTCAACCGACCACCTTTCTTTGATGGCTCAAATCACTTGACATGGAAGAAAAAGATGTCGATCTTTATTCGTGCCTACGATATAGAGATTTGGAAGATTATTTGTCTCGGCCCAAAAGTTCCTATCAAATCCGACGGTACGCTCAAATCCTTTGAAGAATACGACGATGCCGATTGGAAAAATGACCATCTAAATTGTAAGGCCACCCAACTTTTATTTTGTGCCTTAAATCCGGAAGAGGTCAATCGAATCTCATCGTGTGAGAGTGCGAAAAAAATATGGAAAATTCAAGAAATCACACACGAAGGGAGGACTCAAGTCAAGGAGACGAAAATCAATATGCTTCTCCATGATTACGAGTTATTCATGATGAAAGGTGACGAGTCCATCACCAATATGTTCGACTGATTCTCAGTCATCACAAATAGACTTGCTTCGTTTGGTAAACCATTATCTAGTAGTGAAAAAGTAAAGAAAATTTTAAGATCACTACCGAGCGAATGGGATGGCACCGTGACCGCTATTATGGAATCCAAAGATCTCAACACTCTTGATTTTAGGGCCCTCGTTGGTTCTCTAATTAATTATGAGATCATGTTAAAATCACGAAGTGTCAAACCTAAGCCGAAGGAACGATCGTTAGCCATGAAGGCTAAGATATCGAGAAAGAAAGAAGAAACCCCGGTGGAGGAAAGCGACGAAGAAGCGGCATATTATGCCAAGAATATTAATAAATTGCAAACTTTATTAAACCGGAGGAAGAAGGATATCTCGAGCGAAATGAAGAAATTCGACAACTCTTGTCGACTATGTGGAAAACCAGGCCACTTCGCTAAGCATTGTCGTGCCAAACCTAAGAAGGAGGTCCTCGTGGCTACTTGGAGCGATGAAGACGAAGATGATGAATTCATCAATCAAAATAATCTCGCTCTCATGGCCCGGAGTTCGTTCGACGACAGCGACGTCGAAAGCCAGGTTAGTACATCCTCCCGTGATGAACTTTTTGATGCATTTGAATTACTTCATACGGATTTTCAAAATGCATTATCGGAAATCAAATCCCTTAAGTCTAAAATTAAATCCTTGGAAATTGAAAATTCCAAAATTATCGAAAAGGGAAAACTTGTTGAAATTGATCATTCAAAGTGTATTGAAAATGAAAATATTTTGAAGAATGATCTCGCTAAAATCCAAACCGAGCTTAAATCTTTGACAAAGAAATTCTCGTGCGGAAATGAGAAATTTGAACAAATGCTTGGTGTTCAAAAATTTACTTTGAATAAAGAGGGGTTAGGATTCAAAACTCGTTTGAAAAAAGAATCCGTTAATTTCAAGATACCTCATTGCGAAAAGTGTTTAAAAATCGGGCATCATAAAGCCCGAGACGGACTATAAAAATTAAGAAAATTTGGGTTCATAAAGGAACAATCGTTTCAAATATCGTCTACGTTTCTAAACAAAAACCAACTATAGGTTGGATCCCCAAACATTGATTTTCGGTATTTTACTCAGGGGGAGTAATTTTTTTAAAATGGATAATATTTTCAGGGGGGGCTAATACCCTTATATTTATTTTTGCATATTTCATTATTTATTGATATTTTATTGCATTTTTTGATGAATACAAAAAGGGGGAGAGATAGGAGAATGGAGAAATAAGTCGAAAATGTGATTAACTGTGAAAGGGGGAGGAAAATCGAAGAAAATCGATAGGATACAAAAAGAATTGGAAAAACGAAGGAGTTGAACAAAAATAAGGAGAAGTCGAAAATGAAGGAAAAGAAAAATGAGGAGACGTCGAAAAGACGATGGAAAAATTTGAAAATGAGAAAACAAAAGAAGGAGTTGAAAAAGAAATAAGAGAAGAAACTAACGAAATGGACAAAGTCGAAAACTTTGGTCTGTACAAATATACATATATTTGTATTTTTGCAGGTAAATCCCATTGACGAAGTGTTGTTTTGTAATCATCAAAAAGGGGGAGATTGTTGGAACATTTGTTCCATACATAAATTAATAATGTTTTGATGATTATAGTTGCTAGCCAAAACAAAAAACGAAGAGACGAAGCAAGCATCGAAGGAAAACGAAGTGCAAAATGCTGAAGAAAAACAAAGCTAACGTACGTAACAGGAACATATTAACGTATGTAATATGATGAAGCTAACGTACGTAATGTAAGAGAGATAACGTACGTAACACAGTTCAAACAAGTGAACGTTGGAGGAGTCAAAGTCAGAAAAGCATACAACGGATATATGACGTCATCAGTGACGTAAGGCTTAACGTACGTAACGAAGTCTATACTAACGTACGTAACCCAAAATGACGAAACTCCCTTTACTGTTTTGTGAGGAGGCTTACGTACGTAACCTATGAAGGTTAACGTACGTAACGAAGCTTACGTACGTAATATGAGGATGATACCGTACATAATCAGTACACAGGAAGCTAACGGCTAGTTTGAAGGTGGAGCCTATAAATACCATGGTTATGGTATTGCTACAAGTACAACAACTTCAAACATTCTATACCTTGATCAGAGATTGATATTCATTATATTGTTGTTGTAATATTGAGCTTACATTGAGTGATTGAGTGTTATACACAAAATCATACACGAGCGGTAAAAGAAAAGATACGATTAGATTCGGTGTTATTAATATCAAGGATCCGGCATTGTTAGAATCGCAATCGCTATCTTCGTGAGGTTTATCTAGTACCCATATAAAGCTATAGAGTTTGATTCCTTGTCCTACTAAAAGGAAAACGGTTTAACTTGGACCGACGCAAAGACAAGTACGAGTGGTTTATCACTGACCAATAGAAGACGTGATTGTAAACGGTTATCCCTCGACCGATAGAAGAGAGGCATAGAGGTTTTTATCTTGATACTATAGAAAAAGATACCGAGAGAGGACGTAGGCTCATTTATAGCCGAACCTCTATAAATCCTCGTGTCATTTAATTTCCGCAATTTTATTTACGCTTCCGCAAAACGGCGGAATATCCAATCCCGTACCCAACAGGTACTTCGCTAGAATGGCCACTTTAGTCGACGTATACTCACAACTAATGTCACACAATCACAAGCAATTACCAATACCAAACAACACTAAGCGCCACCACCTCCTTACGAAGGAATAACAACAAATATCACAAAACATCCCATATTCGCCGAACAATTACACATATGAGTACACAATCCTCGGCAAATAATTTCGGTCTACTAACATCACTAAATATGATCACATCTTCCAACATATGAAACTAACGCACATATTCCGAAAGCACATTAATCTACGACGCATACGAGTTATCTTTTGAAAGACAATAATCATCGAGAACATACCGATCCTTTTAAAAGTTCATTAAAACATTCAAATTGTAATTTGATTCCAATACTAACGAATACGTCTACGAAACATGAAATGTATGGGCAATATACTTGCCTCGAAATCGGCACGCAAGTATTCCGACGAACACGGCTCAACCGGGAAGCTTCAAAACGCTCGATGCTATCGAAAAGGAAGATGACGATGAACGGAAGGGTTCAACAAGGTTTCTTCGCAAGAAACTCGACCCTAACATCAAATAATTAATAAATCAATGATCATACAAGGAAGAATAATCGTAGAACGTCCGAAAACCCCACTATGACATTCTACCGGACACCTTCAAGGCGTCGATTAGGAATTCAACAAAACAACGGATCCTTGGAAATTAAACTATGGAACAACAAGGAAATTGGTATAATACAACTAAATAATCAATAACACATCACTAATCTAGGTTAAATCAGATTAACGGACGAAATCAAACAAAACCCCCCAATTTCCCCAAACTAGGATTTCTAGGAAATCTGACCTGATTCGCTCGATCAAAGGATGTTATAGGATGGATAATAGATGATAAGAACTCCAAGACTTCATGGATTCATCATTTGACAACATGCCTCCACGCCTACCAAGCCTCCAGCTGCGGAAGGGAAAGAAACGAGGTGAGAAAATGGGTGAAAACCCGTCTGCAGGGCCTTAAATAGGCTGCCTGCCGGCTGAGTTACGTACGTAACTGGCGAAGGGCTTACGTACGTAACTGGCCATGGCCGAGACACTGCCCAAAAATACCGGCATCGTTACGTACATAACTGGCCAAGTCTTACGTACGTAACCAGACTTACGTACGTAACTGCCTAGCACTACCGGCCTGGGCCCAGACTGCCCGGCCATGACTCGGCCGGGCCAACTCCGACAGCCCGAACGACCCCGAAACCCGAACCTAAATACGAATCGAAGGTACGGTTACGAAGCACTCGCAAATACAAATTCGAGAACTAAGAGAACACATGATTCCGACCACCCGAAGGCTCGAAATTCGACAACGGAAAGTAATTACCCCAAACTTTAGGAAATTACGAAAATAGCCCAAAACGTCCGAAATACACGATACACGATCGAAACACCAAGACGAAGCTCGCAACATGAGTAATAACATTAAATGAACTTACGATAAACTCGAAACAATAGTTTCGGACGAGATTCGCAAGAATCGAACTCAAGTGCGGAAAAACCGCTCTAAAACACGGATCTCAATAAAACGATACTGAAACGAACTCGGATGACAAAAAGTGCAGAATTAATCATTCTCGGAATGAAGAAATAGTCACACGCGATTCGTCAAAATGGACTTTCGCTAAAAAAATAAATTACTGGAAATCGAAATTACGGGTATTACAGCCAAGTGCCAAGAGACGATCGCCTTGGGTGTCGATCGCTCGGCACTTGGACTTGATCTGGGATCTACGTTCTTGTAGGTGTGTCGTGGTTCATTCGACTCTGGCTCGGTCGTCCGGTATTTGTGCCGATCGTCTGTTGAGATGTACAAATCTCGACACAACATATATATATATATATATATATATGTATTATCAAATCACAACACCAACATCAAACATATCTATAGGATTCACTTAATCATTCACAAAACACACACACGTTTTGAAAAAAAGCCTTTAATGAGGCTAAGTCGAATCCTTTGAAAGTTCATTTCAAACATCCAAACCAACACACTTAGACAATCACCGATCATCATATACACAAAATAAGAAATGTATTGCCTCGGAATCGGCACACGAATCCTCCAACGAACACGGCTCGACCGAAGTGCCTCAAAACCTACATCTCCCGCAACAAACAACAAAAACACGATCACAACGAGGATCGAGACCAACAACAACAGGAATCACATCACCGTATCGAAGGGAAACTCACTGGAACATTTAATCAAGCATTAAATGTAACGCCCCAATACTTATTTAAATGCTATTTATTTTGCTAACGATTATGGATTTTGATTTTAATATTTACAGGTTGTCCGATACTTGGACCGATACGTTCCTAGCATAAAATAAAGGAAACGATTTCAAAATAAATTATAAAGATCATTTTTAGAATTTATGAAAGTGATTTCGAAAAGTTCCGACGATTTGATACGTTAAAATATTCATCACAGAACACTTTTATTGCAAAAATAATATTAAATAATTTTATTATTATTATCGAAAATCCATTCCAAGCATATCGAAGATTTAACTCCGATGAGTCCAGAACAGGTTGGAAAATCAAATTTGGACATCAGAAAGGGGTCGAACCGGCCGAGCCAAGTTGGCGGACATCTGCCGTTCACCTGTAACGCCCCGAGATATTCGGAATAATTACAGCGCCGTAAACCCTTTAAATAAGGATTTACAAGGCTAATTAAAAGAAATGTGAATATAATCCAACAATACCTCAGAAATTCAAATTATAAAACCGGTTCCAACTGATCCATTGAGTTAATTAATACAACCATATCGAAATGATATTAACAAGACACGCGTACTCGAGTACTGAAAATGAACCAAGAAGACAAATCATAAAAACAACAAACATCACTGAGCCCCTTCGTCGTCACGTCGGTACTGTGGTTGTTTCCCCGATCCTCGGCTACCTGAACATCAAAACAAATGTCCACCCCGAAGGGGTTAGCAAAATGATGCTAGTACAAGCATCATATTAAACAAATCGAATATACATCAACAATACATAACAAGATACACCACACGGACTTCCGCTACCGGAATCCGACAATGCGAATCCGCAAGATTCCATTAACACAGTATGGGTATTCCAATGATCCAGCGCCCTCAGCATAGATCCCAAGATGATCCCGTCGAACCAACACGAGGTGGAAAAACCCGTCCAATGATCCAGCGCCCTCAGCCTAGATCCCAAGATGATCTCGTCGGACCAACACGAGGTGGACATCCGATCCAGCGCCCTCGGCATAGATCGTACAACATACACAAACACAACTCATGCATACATATATGCAAAATTGCTATGTCCATCAACATGAACATACAAACACTAGATAATGAATATCATGACAATTCAACGAAAATAAATCCCATGTTCAACAACATGAATAAACCACATGTATGCTCAAAATACCAATATTAACAAATTATGATGCTTGCCTCAAAGATGGCAAGATCTAATCACTCCAATGATCTCAACACACTCGAAGGCCGCCTCCTTCGATCAACGTAGCAAGCTCGAACCTTAACAAAAGAAATAATATAGAATTCATCTTGCATCGTACGAATGTATAACAATCCGGTCTACGACCGAAAGCTCAAAAAAATGTAATCTGTCTGAACTACTTAGCGTACGCTATGTACTCTACATAACATGCGCTAAGCCTGCCTATTAGCGTACGTAAACGACGAAGTCTAGCGTGCGCTAACTATGTACTGATAGTCTTCTCTGATCAGCTGACTGATTCGTCTGATGACATAACGTACGTTATGTACCAAACGTAGCGTACGTTACTCATTCTTGATAGCGCACGTTAATATACATATCTTAGCGTGCGCTAACCGTGCATGGCAGTTTACTACTGGGCAGTAGACTAGATCTTATAGTGATGAAACTTATGAAATCTTCATTGTTAATACATGCCATCTCCATGCATATCATGCTCATACGGTTTGTGAAAGATCTTTACGGATTAAACGACTTTGAGATACAAGGATACATATAATCATCACAACACCATAATTCATCTTGATCTTCAAGAAAGTATCCTAAGTTCCATCCATTCTATGTCCAAAACGTATGATTCCATTGTAACAATATAAGAACTTGATAATCTCCATAAACTGGTCATAATCGGTTCTGAAGCTTCATGAATATGCTAGGAGTTCAAACACTAAAAGGTTCAATAGTTTATATGATGAAGAAGTACCAAAACATCGAAAATATCCCTCTAACAACATGATGTTCGACTACGTACGAATTTAACTGACTAGATAATCATGATCAAAACGTCCTTCAGAATATTACTAAATATTGGTGAAGAATCACCTACCTCAAAGTAGTGAAGAACAAGGAGGAACTTGAAGAAATCCAACGCCGAAGGCTTGAACACCAATCTCCAATGATCTACAATCTTCCAACTCGTGCTAGGATGATGATCTGAGAGGTTGAGGATAGAAGAAGTAACTCTCTAAGTCTAAGAATTCGGATGTGGGAAGTGAAATGTCTAAAAAAATGAAAAAGGATGTTGTCCTATATATAGAAAATGGTTATTAGCGCGCGCTAGTCCATATCCATAGCGTGCGCTAATGGCCATACGAAGCTTACTGACTTCACTGTACTCAACATTTAGCGTACGCTATCCTCATATCAGTAGCGTGCGCTACCGCGTTGACTAGGCTTTTCCCGAAAGCCATCCAGGTTCATCCCGACATGATCCGACCAAGATCCGCGGCTGATCTCACCAACCACCATGTCTTAATAATGTTGACTACGTATAGCGTGCGCTAAGGTTCATACATAGCGTGCGCTACGAACCCAATTTAGCGTACGCTACGCTAAGTCGATAGCATGCGCTACATGTACAAAAATCACCACTTAGAACACATTCATGCAATCGTGCGCTCAACAACACCGGATCATGAAATACGGAGAATAATACTCAGATTAAAATGCAACAAATACAATATCAAAAGGTTCAAATACACATCAAAATCTCGGGTATTACATCCTCTCTCCCTAAAAAGAAGTTTCGTCCCGAAACTCAAGATGAAAATAACTCCGGATACCTAGTCTTTATATTGTCCTCCGTTTCCCAAGTGGCTTCTTCAACTCCGTGTCGTGACCATTGTACTTTAACCAAGGGTATTGGTTTATTCCTCAATTGTTTGATCCGACTCTCAAGTATCTTGATTGGTCTCTCTTCGAAGGTGCCGTCATTAGATATCTCGATCTCATCGAACTCAATGATATGACTGGGATCTGGTACATACTTCCGCAATTGGGATACATGAAACACATTGTCAACGTGACTCAGCGATGGCGTTAAGGCCAATCTATATGCTAGATCCCCAACTCTCTCGAGGATCTCAAATGGTCCGATATATCTCGGACTTAGCTTACCTTTTCTCCCAAAACGGAAAATTCCTCGTGTAGGAGGCACCTTCAATAGTACGTGGTCCCCAATGTCGAACTCTAGCGGGCGACGACGCACGTCTGCATAAGACTTTTGTCGACTCTGGGTAGTCAACAGTCTTTCTCGAATCAAAGCTATCTTCTCTTGAGTCTGAACTATCAATTCCGGTTCCATCTCGATCAAGTCCGAAGAATCATCCCAGCATAGGGGTGATCGGCATCTTCTCCCGTACAAAGCTTCAAATGGTGCCATCTTAATAGAAGCGTGTCAACTATTGTTGTAGGTGAATTCAATCAACGGCAAGTGAACTTCCCAATCAGTTGACCAATCCAATGCACAAGCTCTAAGCATGTCTTCTACTGTTTGTATAGTCCTTTCGGACTGACCGTCCGTTTGAGGATGATAAGTCGTGCTAAAGTTTAGCTCGGTCCCCAAAGCCCTGTAAACTGCCCTCCAGAAGTGCGACACGAAGCGACCATCTCGATCTGAAATAATGGTCTTCGGTGTCCCATGCAATCTGACTATCTCTGCGATAAATACTCGCGCCAATTTCTCGGGTCCCCATGTGTCTTTAATTCCTAGGAAATGAGCCGACTTGGTTAGTCGATCAACTATAACCCAAATCATGTTCATTCCCGTCTTGGTCCTTGGCATATTGGTGACGAAATCCATCGAGATATCCACCCACTTCTACTCAGGGATCGGAAGCGGCTTTAACATTCCGGAAGGTCGCTGATGTTCAATCTTAACCTGCTGACAAGTCAAACACTTCGAAACGTACTCTGCTACGCCCTTCTTCATATTTCCCCACCAGAAGCTTTGTTTTAGATCCTTATACATCTTACTACTGCCCGGGTGAATAGAATAGGGCGTGCTGTGAGCTTCCTTCAGAATTGTCCGTCTCAAATCATCATCATTGGGAACGCAAAGTCGACTCTGAAATCTCAGAACTCCATCATCTTGTATCACGAATCCTGGGGCTTTTCCTTTCGTTACTTAGTCACATAACCGAAGGATCAGAGAATCGTTCAATTGCTTAGATTTGATTTCCTCGACTGGTGACGAAGTCAGCTCCATCACATATAGTTGCCCTTGGATTCCTGGTGACCACACTTCAATCCCTTCGCGGATCAGTTCTCGTTGAATGCTGGTTTGGGACGTAAGTGCTTCCAACACTCGAAGAGAAACAGGTTTACGGCTCAATGCATCAGCTACTACGTTTTCTTTACCCGGATGATAGAGAATTTCCAAGTCGTAATCCTTGATCAATTCTAGCCATCTTCTCTATCATATGTTTAATTCTTTCTGACAGAAAATGTACTTGAGGCTTTTATGATCTGTAAAGATCTGACAATGAGTGCCGTATAAATAATGTCGCCAAATTTTCAAGGCAAAGACCACAGCTGCTAACTCCAGATCATGAGTCGGGTAATTAACTTCGTACGGTTTCAACTGCCGAGAAGAATAGGCAATCACCTTATCCTTT
This sequence comes from Orobanche coerulescens, assembly GCA_033398695.1. Taxonomy (NCBI): domain Eukaryota; kingdom Viridiplantae; phylum Streptophyta; class Magnoliopsida; order Lamiales; family Orobanchaceae; genus Orobanche; species Orobanche coerulescens. The sequence continues at coordinate 60,772,331 of CM065806.1, forward strand.
TGCATCAACACACATCCCAAACCCTGATTTGAAGCATCGTTGTATACCATGAATCCATCAGTTCCATCTGGTAATGCTAAAATAGGTGCTGTCGTCAGTCTCCTCTTAAGTTCATCAAAACCAGCCTGGCATTTCTCATCCCACGCGAACTTTTGAGTTTTCTGTAACAGCTGAGTGAGTGGACGAGCAATTTTGGAAAATCCCTCTACAAAACGGCGATAATATCCAGCAAGTCCTAAGAAGCTTCGGACTTCTTTCACGTTATTAGGAGCTTCCCATTCCAAGATTGCTTCGATTTTCTTCGGGTCCACCTGAACTCCGTCAGCTGATATCACATGCCCAAGGAAGGTTACTTCCCTAAGCCCGAACTCGCATTTGGAAAACTTCGCATAAAGCTGTTCATTCCTCATGGTGCTCAAAACCACACGCAAATGCTTGGCATGCTCCTCTATGTCTTTCGAATAGATCAAGATGTCGTCAATGAAAATGACCACAAACTTATCTAGGTATTCTAAGAATACCCGATTCATCAATTGCATAAATACCACAGGAGCATTGGTAAGTCCGAATGGCATCACCACGAATTCATAGTGCCCGTACCCGGATCTGAAAGCAGATTTTGGTATATCCAATTCCTTAATTCTCAACTGATGATATCCTGATCGCAAGTCAATCTTCGAGAATACCCTTGCCCCTTGCAGTTGATCAAACAAGTCGTCGATCCGAGGTATAGGATACTTGTTCTTGATCGTCACCATGTTTAGCTCCCTGTAATCAATGCATAATCGGAGGGATCCATCTTTCTTCCGGACAAAGAGAACGGGCGTTCCCCAAGGAGAAATGCTAGGTTGAATATAACCCTTCTGTAATAATTCCTCCAGTTGCTTCTTTAGTTCATTCATCTCGGTTGGCGCCATACGGTATGGTGATCTGGAAATAGGAACGGCTCCAGGTTCTAATTCGATATTGAATTCCACTTCTCTCTGCGGAGGTGACCTAGGTAGTTCGTCAGGGAATACATCTGAGAATTCATTCACAACTGGAATAGACGAGAGCTCTACTCCTCCTTCTTTCTTCATGGCGTAGAACCAAAATCCGTGACAACCCTGCTTCAGTAATTTCACAGCTTTCATCGCTTTGATCAATTTTCCCGAGCTTCTCGGTCTCCATCCTCTGAATAAGTGTTCAGATCCGTCATCAGCAATGATAGAAATGACTCTCTTTCGGTAATTCAGAATAGCTCCATAACGGTTGAGCCAATCGTCTCCGAGAATTAAATCATCACCATGGATGTCAACTACAATAAGATGTTGGGATTCGGTGCCTAAAAAGAAGGCCCAGCGGAAGTGGTAAAATGAAAATTAATTCGATCCGAATCCCTACGAGGATCGATCGAGCTACGTATATACGAATATCAAAAATGAATTCACAAGAGATATAGAAACTCACCCTTGTAGTCCGTTGATTAGATGGATAACCTTCTCATGAGCTATTCCCCAAGCTCTTGAACGATCCAACACCGAAAGCACCGCGTCTCTACTTGCCACGCGTCGTAGAAACGACCGGTACGACGATCACCTTGCTATCCTCCGAGGATACGGCTAGAGCTAAGTGATGAAGCTATTTATTATTACACTCTAAGTGTATAATATATCTCTCAATAATTTATCTCAATTTTTCTCCAAGAAAAATGAAGAAGAAGTTGATGAACAAAGATGAAGAAGACTTGGAGAAGTCTTTTCTCTCTCTATCTCTACACTCTATTCACGTTGGAAATTGGCTTGGAATTAGAAGTGAGAGATGTATTTTTCTTCATTTATTCAACTCTTCACATGTTACATCTCATTATTATGAGAATCAAAGCCCCACCACCTCAATGATCAAAACATTAAAGAATGGAACAAGGGTCCATATGAAAGTGGGTGGAAATGTGGGGGGCGGCCCATGTAGAAATCGGACAAGTTCGGTTTGTTTCGGACTCCCGCGAGTCCAAACAGATAAACTCCGATTCCATTCCGATGTATTTGTGTCGTTTAATTAATCTAATTAATTAAACATATCAAATACAAAATAACATAATTAATTTCTCCAAGAAATAATTATATTCATAAATTAAATTAATCACCCAGTGAAATATTTAATTCATTAGGTCGTAAATCAATTTATCCAATAAATCGATTTAGACATCCAATGTCCCAAATTAGATATCCAATATCTAATATTCATAATGAGAGAATTAGCTTAATTCATTCCGTCGTCAATTCTAATGCGCGACTCGGTAGGTCCGTCTCAGTCAGCAATGGGAGGAACCAAAGAGTAGTAGCACCACCTAGCCAGCCTGGCGGCCTACACTGCTTTAACCGAGAACGAATGATTGGGATCATTCAAGAACCATTCTGTCATGAATACCAGTATACGTATAAACCCTTCTTTCAAATGTCCCGATCAAGTTATAGGGTCACGGTCAGTCAAACCCTATCTGTACTTGACGCTATGCATGCGTTAATGCAAATCGAGATCATCGAGCTGTCATGTATCTAATACAACTAGCTCCAATGCTTTGGCCAAAGACTTATGATCTCATCTACCAATAACCGCATAGGACATATAACCCGCTCACTAACGGGAGAAAGAATTCTATCTTGGTATTGATAGGACTGCTACTTGCCGTCAAGATGCACGCCGAGTTGACCCCGCCTTAGGTTTACGTGGTCGAACTACTCTAATGAAAATCTTGATGTCACAAGCACATCCCTACTAAATCCTCAAGTCGAAGGTTCACGAATACCTATCACAACCTTTCGATTCCGTCATTGACTGTCCCGGAGTGAAATCCGTGTGACGAATCGAGGGTGAGTCGGTTCGAGTATACTAATCCAATTAGCATACCTATAACGTGTGCTCCCACTAACCATTAGTGTTCGACAGGCACTCTCCATGTCAAATAACACGTCATATAAGTCTTCACATAAACTTAATGCCCAGTCAAGTTTCATCGACTTGCGAACGATTAAGTATTTGAGCTATAACCTTTCCAGTGCCTATCCCCTTATCCAATAAGGAGTGGAATGTTTTTCTCTCAAATACACGGACTAGTTTCTATATGTTTATTTACGAGTTAGGAATGCCAGTAACTACCAGTAAATAAGGAAACGTTCATTTGCCTTATATAAATGGTTTACATAATTACAAGTACAATGCCCTCACGCAACAACCTCTGAGTGGCATTCGAGGGCATACTTCTAACAATCTCCCACTTGCACTCAATGCCACACACTATGGTATCTAATACCCATGTTCTCCAGATGGTGCTCCAAGCTAGTCTGAGAAAGTGGCTTGGTCAGTGGATTGGCGACGTTGTCGGCCGAGTCTACTCTGTGCAGCACAATGTATCCCTTGCGAACAAATTCTCTTACGAGATGATACTTCCTCTCAATATGTTTGGTGCTGTTGTGAAACCTCGGCTCCTTGGCCTGCGCTACAGCTCCGTCGTTGTAGCAGTACAGCGGAACAGGCATCTCAGCACATGGTATCACTTGAAGTTCTCCTAGAAACTTCTTAATCCAGAACCCTTCCTTGGAAGCCTCCGAGGCTGCTTGATACTCAGCTTGATAGGTGGAATCAGTAGTCGCGCTTTGCTTGGCACTACACCAAGATACTGCTCCTCCATTAAGAGTAAATATGTAGCCAGAAGTGGACATCGAGTCGTCCTTCAGTCCTTGGAAGTCCGAATCAGTGAATCCCACCACATCCAATTCTCCACCGCCATACATCAGAACCATATCTCTAGTCCTTCTCAAGTACCTGAGAATGTTCTTTACGGCAGTCCAATGTTCCCTACCTGGGTTTGCCTGAAACCAACTCACCACGCTTACAGCATGCGCGATGTCAGGTCTTATACACAACATAACATACATAAGGGTACCCATGGCCTAAGCATATGGTATATTACTCATTTCCTTGCGTTGTTCTTCACTTTGAGTACACATCTTCAAGGAGAGTTTTATTCCATGTTGCATCGGTAGGAACCTTCTTTTAGAATCATCCATCTTAAATCGCTTTAAGATTTTATCTATATAGAGGGCTTGGGAAAGACCTATTGTTCTCTTCGCTCTATCCCAGTAGAGTCGAATACCAAGAATATAGCTAGCTTCTCCCAAGTCTTTCATGGAGAAATTACTCGAAAGCCAAGCTTTTACAGAACTAAGCATTCCCACATCATTTCCTATTAGCAGAATATCATCCACATATAGTACTAAGAATGCGATATTGCTCCCACTAACCCTCTTGTATACACAAGGTTCCTCCTCATTTTGCACGAAATCAAACTCTTTGATTGCCTCGTCAAAACGAAGGTTCTAACTACGCGACGCTTGCTTCAGTCCATAAATGGAACACTGAAGTTTGCACACTTTCTGAATATCGACTTCGGAAACAAAGCCTTTAGGCTGCTCCATATAGATTTCCTCCTCGAGGAATCCATTAAGGAAAGCCGTCTTTGCATCCATTTGCCATATCTCATAATCGTGGTAGGCAGCTATAGCAAGCATCATGCGAATAGACTTGATCATGGCTACAGGCGAGAAGGTATCGTGGTAATCGATCCCTTCCTTCTGGGTATAACCCTTTGCCACAAGCCTGGCCTTATACGCGTCAACCTTGCCATCACCATCAGTCTTTCTCTTGTAGATCCACTCGTTCCCAATAGGCACTATGCCCTTGGGACGGTGTACTAGAGTCCAGACCTAATTGACATGCATCGAGTCTATCTCAGCTTCCATAGCTTCACGCCATTTCGTGGAGTCTACATCCACCATCGCTTGGTCATAGGTCGTCGGGTCGTTCTCTTGGCTATCACTTGGACCCTCATGGAGACCCAGCTCCTCCAAGTGCACAAGCCCATACCTCTCAGGTAAATGAGACACCCTACTAGACCTACGAGGTGGTTGTACTTGTGTTTCAGAAAGTTCGGTTCCAGTTTCTTGCACAGATGTCTCTCGATGAGTTTCATTGTATTCTTCTAAAGAAATACTTCTACCTGCTCCGCCTTCCTGAATGAACTCATCTTCCAGGAAGTTTGCTTGTAAAGCAACAACGATCCTTCGATCTTCGGGCATGTAGAATAGATATCCCATCATCCCAGACGGGAATCCAATGAAACGTCCCTTCGCAGACCTAGCTTCCAACTTTTCCACCTTAGTCTTCTTGACATAGGCGGGACATCCCCAAATCCTAATATGATTAAAACTTAGTTTCCTTCCCTCTCACATCTCATGTGGAGTTTTAGGAACGGATTTAGAAGGATATCTGTTCAAGATATACGCGGCAGTCAGGAGTGCATACTGTTGGGATTCGGAGATAAAATCGAATTACGCAGCGGAAAATAAACCGGTCCAACCGGATAAAACCAAACCCTCAAAACGGACCGATCAAGAATCATATAAACGAATATAAATAACGAGGATGAAAACAAAGAATACTTAGCCTCGTAGTGCTTTGATAATATAATCTTCGAAGGAAAAACCCAAGCAAGCCTTTTCCCGATTACCGACACGAACACGAATCCAATTCGTTGTAGCTTGTTTGAATGATCCAACACCGAAAATGCCGAATGTCTCTACTTCACACGCGTCGGAAGTTGCCTGGAAAAATTCGATAGCAATCCGTTCTCCAAGAACACGGCTAGGAATTACTATAGGAATTTATATCTTAATTTCTTTCTTAATTTTTCTCAACTCAAAGTGGAAAAACAAGAAAAAGAAAATATCTCTCTTCTACCTCACTTATCTCTCACGGCTGGAGCAAAACATTTTTGGCATGAAAATGATGTCTTATTGTCAAGACTACTTCACACACCATTTTATATAATGTAATGATATATAAAGGAATAAATAATCCTTTAAAACTATCATTCACAATTATATGGGAATCTCAACTCTAAGTGAGTTCCCACACACATGCAAAATCATGCCATGCCATGAGGGGTGGGTGGCCACAAGGAAGTTTCCTAGAAAACGAGCCGAGCCACTCGGCTCGTGTACCGGACGTTCGTCAAACGACTCCGTTAAATACACTCCTTTTAATCATCAATGTATTTATATTAATTAATCAATCTAATTAATTAATTATATCAAATACAAATATACTTCTCTAAGAAATATAATTTATTAATTAAATTAATTACCCGGTAACTTAATTTAAATTCATAAGACCGATATTTGATTTATCCAATAAATCATAATTAGATATCCAATATCTAATATTAATAGAGAGATAATAAATTCACATTTATCCGTCAACGCTCCTGATGCGCGACTCCGTAGGTACGTCTCAGCCGGCATTGGGAGGAACCAATGAGTGCGGGAAGCACTTAGCCAGCCTAGCGGGCCGCACTGTAAACCCCGACTGAGAACGAATGAAGGGATCATTCCAGAACCATTATGTCGTGAATACCGTATACGTATAAACCCTTCAATCATATGTCCCGGTCAAGTATTAGGGTCACGGTAAAGTCAAACCCTACTGTAACTTGACTCTATAATTTCTGTTAATGCAAACTGAGATCATCAAGCTCTCGTGTATCAAATACAACTAGCTCTAAATGCTTTGGCCATAGACTTATAATCTCATTTGCCATTAACCGCATAGGACATTTACCTGCTCACTTACAGGAGAAAAAAATCTATCTTGGTATTCAGTAGAGACTGCTACTCGCCCACTAAGTTGCATTTCGAGGTTGACCCCACACACCGGCGATTCGATCGAACTACTCTAATGACTAACTTAATGTCACAAGCACATCTCCTACTAAAACCTCAAGTCAAAGGTCCACGTATACCTATCACAACCTTTCGATCCAGTCATTGACAATCCCTGAGTGATATCCATCTGACCGAATCGAGGTGAGTCATGTTCGAGTATACTAATCTCACTAGCATACCTATAACGTGTGCTCCCACTAACCCTTATTGAATACCGGCACTTTACATGTCAAAGTACACGTTATACAAGTCTTTGTCTAAACTTATTGCCCAGTTAAGTTTTATCGACTTGCGAACGAGTTAAGCATTCAAGCTCTAAACACTTCCAGTGCCTATCTCCTTATCTCTATAAAGAGCAGAATGTTTGCTCTCAAATACAAGGACTATTATTCTATATACCAAATCACAATGCCAGTGATATACAATAATATAGAAATAATTATTGCCTTGTTAAATATTCATAATTACAATACATATGCTCTCACTCTCTCATCCTCTGAGTGGCATTTAAGGGCATATCCCTAACAATCTCCCACTTGCACTCAATGCCACAAACTATGGTATCTAGTACCCATACTCTCTAGATGTCTCTCTAAAACCTTCTGAGATAGTGGCTTGGTAAGCGGATCAGCAACGTTATTTGCTGTGTCTACTCTCTGCAGTATAACATTTCCTTTCTGTCTTCCTCACTTTGAGGACACATCTCTAAGGAAAGTTTTGCACCATGTTGCATAGGAATGAACCCTCTTTTAGAATCTTCCATCCTAAATCGCTTCAGGACCTTTTCTATATAGAGGGCTTGGGAAATACCTAACATTCTTTTCGCTCTATCCCGGTAGAGACGAATACCCAGAATATAGGTAGCTTCTCCCAAGTCTTTCATTGAGAACTCTTTAGAAAGCCAAGCTTTCACAGAACTGAGCATTCCTACGTCATTTTCTATAAGTAGAATGTTATCTACATATAGTATTAAGAATGCAATTTTGCTCCCACTAACCTTCTTGTAAATACAGGGCTCATATTCATTTTAGACAGAATCAAACTCTTTGACTGTCTCGTTAAAACGAAGATTCCAACTCCATTAAGCTTGCTTCAGTCCAAAAATGGAATGCTGAAGTTTGCATACTTTATGAATATCGGTTTGAGATATGAATTCCCTACACTGTTCCATGTAAATCTCCTCCTCGAGGAATCCATTTAAGAATGCCGTTTTCACATTCATTTGCCATATTTCTTAATCTAAGTGGGCTGTTATGGCAAGCATCATGCGAATAGACTTAATCATAGCTACAGACAAGAAGGTCTCGAAGTAATCAATTCCTTCTCTTTGGGAATAACCCTTTGCCAGAAGCCTGGCCTTATAGGTATCAACCTTGCCATCTCTATCAGTCTTTCTTTTATAAATCCTTTTGTTTCCAATAGGCACTATGCCTTTAGTACGATCTACTAAAGTTCAGACCTGATTAGCATGCATTGAGTCTATCTCAGCTTCCATAGCTTCTTGCCACTTGGTGGAGTCAACGTCTACCATCGCTTGGTCGTATGTAGAAGGAACATTCTCTTGACTACTTTCTGTCATCTCATGGACACCCAGTTCCTCTTGATGCAGATAGCCATACCTCTCAGATAATTAAGAAATTCTACTAGACTTGCGAGGTTGTGTTTGTATTTCAGAAGGTTGGGTTCTCATATCTTGCATAGGTGTCTCATTTGGTGTTTCTTTTATTTCTTCCAAAGAAATATTTCTACCTGCCCCTCCTTCATGAATAAACTGATCTTCCAGGAAGTGTGCTTATATAGCAACGATGATCCTATGATCTTCGTGCATGTAGAATAGATATCCCATGGAATCCCCTGGATATCCTATGAAACGACCTTTCACAGACCTAGTTTCCAATTTCTCTACTTTAGTCTTCTTGACATAAGCAGGGCATCCCCAAATCCTAATGTGATTAAGACTTGATTTTCTATCTCTCCACATCTCATGGGGAGTCTTAGGAACGGATTTGGAAGGACATCTATTCAAGATATGCACAGCAGTAAGGAGCGCGTAACCCCACAGATAAATCGGTAGATCAGTTTAGTTAAGCATGGAGCGAACCATGTCCAGCAAGGTTCGGTTCCTTCTTTCTGATACACCATTTAATTGTGGAGTGGCTGGAGGAGTGAATTGTGACACTATTCCTAGTTCTTTTAAGAACTCATCAAATTCGGTACTCATGTACTCACCACCACGGTCTGACCGAAGAGTCTTAACACGGTTACCTGTTTGATTTTCAACTAGGGCTTTAAATTCCTTGAATTTATCAAAAGCTTCAGACTTATGTTTCATTAAGTACACGAATCCATACCTGGTATGGTCATCAGTGAATGTAATGAAATACTGAAAGCCGTCTCGTGCCACTTCAAAAGGGCCACAGACGTCGGTATGGATCAATCCAAGTTTTTCAGCAGCTCTTTCAAAAGTCCCTGCAAAGGGTAACTTAGTCATTTTACCTTGAAGGCAAGATTCACAAGTTGGATAGGGATCTGATCCCAATGGACCCATAAGCCCATCTTTCTCCATTTTATAAACCTTGGTCTAACCGATATGACCAAGTTTAAGATGCCACTTAAGTGCTTGGTTCGTTTCATCCCTACCACGCTTCCTAGTTATAGTGTTCATAGTTGTTTTATTCTTCAGATTTAAATGGTATAAACCATTTAATAATGTAGCAGTACCAACCAATTTATTTCTAAAATAAATATGACAGGACCCATCTCCAATAAAGAAGTGAAATCCCTTTCGGTCCATGACCGGAATTGATACAATATTTTTGTGCCACTTGGGCAAAACAAGTACATCATCTAAACTAAGAATAAAACCAGATTCTAAATCCAACATAAGGGATCCGATATCAGAAGCCTCGACACTATGCCCACTTCCGACGGTGACCATCACCTCCCCTGAATCCATCTTCCTACTTCGTTCCAGATCCTGATTCATTGTACAAATGTGAGAACTCGCACCGGAATCAATTATACAAGAAGTAGAATATACAGTTACAGAACAATTTGTTTCTAAAACCAGTAGTTCCGTACCTGAAGGCGCATTACGGTCAAGCTTTGGACAGTACCTCTTCCAGTGGCCTAGCTCACCGCATTTGAGGCATACATCCATTTTCTTGGCCCCCTTGCTCTTTTGAACCATTGGGGCCTTGCCCTTTCCCTTGTCGATCTTGGCTATTGGACCTAACTGCTTCTTGTTCTTTTTCTTCTTATTCTTGGACTTCCAAGTCCCAGAAGAAATCACAAGTGCAGCTTCCTTTCCCTTTGTATTCATCTGAGACTGGGCAGTCGTCAGTTTGTTCATTAGCCCAGCTAAGTTACATGCAATCTCATTGCAGTTGAAGTTCATGACAAATTGTGAAAAGGAGTCAGGAAGTGACTGCAGGATAAGGTCAGTTTGGAGAGATGCATGCATCTGAAAATCAAGAGCTTCCAATCTCTCAATCATCGAGATCATCTTGAGGATAAGGTTCCCAACCCTCTCTCCTTCCTTTATCCTGGCACCGAATAATTGCTTCGATATCTCATATCTAGCAGTTCGGCTATGCTCTCCATAGAGCTCAGCCAGGTGTGATAAAATGGCTCTCGAAGACGTCATCTTTTCATGGGAACATTGAAGCTCATTGGTCATTGAGCCTAACATGTACCATCGCACTCTTATGTCGTCTTTTACCCATTTCTCATGGGCATCGACATCTTTCTGATTGGGTGGGGTTCTTGCAGGAGCCGCTGGGATGTCCGCCTCCAAGACGTGTCCCAGCATTTCCATAGTTAGGACAATCCTCAAGTTCCGAAGCCAGTCCACATAGTTCGGACCAGTCAGGACGTTCTTTTCAAGTTGTATAGCGAGTGGGTTCATTGTCATATTGAGAGTTTTGTTAACTGCAGAGAATAATTTAAGATTCGTTAGTTATTATTTAATTATGATCCGAGTAAAGAATTTAAGGTCTTTCTTTATTCATAAGTCGGCTCCCACTATTTTATCGGCATTTACATACTCCCATGTTAAATCCGGAAGTCTTGGGTAACTTCATAGTGGTGATCGATTTCTTTACAAAGTTTAATAGAGGGCAACCCATACGGTTTCTATTCTATTATTCTTTATAAAGTGGTGTCTAATACCAACCCATCTAATGGATGATTCGATCTTCTTTTACCCCTAGTTCACTTGCCCTCAACCCATTCGGTTTCTATGGCTCGCTGAACTATCTAAGTTTAAACCGTCAACTCCTATTAGTCTAACAATTGAATCTTACCCGGCAACCCATACGGTTTATAGGGGTTTGATTTGTCACAACCAAAGGCATCTAATGCACTCTAGGAATTTATCAACTTTCCCCAAAAATATTACCCCGACATACTCGGAAGAATAATATTCCGGTTTAGATTTCAATTTTCCATGAGTTTGACGGAGGGTAGGAAACCTCGTAACCTTTATAACTTAGTGTTTGTAAGTGTGAGTATTAACGCGATTATATGTTACACTTTGCACATTAATCCGTTTATAAGCGCGGTTTGTCGGTTTGTTTGTTTGTCATACAATATGAAAACATACACAACCTAAAACTAACAACATGCAGTTCATGGACTGTTCCTAAAACAAAAACATCGTAATCTAATTACATGTCTCCGGTCTTGAATCTTCGTCTACTCGAGCGGATCTTCCTCCGGTTTTCGTCATTACATATAAATTTTACATTTGAAAAATTGCATCCTATACAAATTTTCTAGTAAAATAAATAGGCTCAAAACGGCCTTTACAACCCAATCGAACAAAACAAACGATTCAAAACTAGGTTCATGAACTACATCCCCATTCAAAATTAATGCAACAATTAGATTAAAATAAATGGTAATAATGATTAATCTAAAATTAATCTAATCAACAAAAATTAATCCAACAATTAGAATTAATCCAATTAATTCACTTAACCGTTAATTTTAATTTGCTCCGGACAAAATAAATATTTCATTAAATTAATTCCCTTAAAATAAAATTACCATAATTATATTTTAGTAAATTAAATCCAATTTAATTTGCGGAAAATTAATTTACCGAACGAAATATAAAAATGGAGTCGGAAAACACAAGGCCCGGGCCAAGCCCGCGGCAGGGCCGCTGCCAGCTTGACCCGGCCAGTGAGTCACGGTCCGCCAATTTTTCGGCTCATTTTTTTTTTCGTCCCGAATTTAAAAATAATATTTTTCTAAGTTTTATATTACACAATTAAATCAGTTTTTCAAAAGAAAAATAGATTTATATTGTAACATAAAATCATGAAAAATAATTTTTAGATGAACAATTAAACATCAACAATTAAAACAATTATGATATTAAATCATAAAAAATAATCAAGCATTCCAAATGCAAATATCGAATATATGATCGCATAAACCTTGCTCCGATACCACTGTTGGGATTCGGAGATAAAATCGAATTACGCAGCGGAAAATAAACCGGTCCAACCGGATAAAACCAAACCCCAAAAACGGACCGATCAAGCATCATATATACGAATATAAATAACGAGGATGAAAAACAAAGAATACTTACCCTCGTAGTCCTTTGATAATATAATCTTCGAAGGAAAAACCCAAGCAAGCCTTTTCCCGATTATCGACACGAACACGAATCCAATTCGTTGTAGCTTGTTTGAATGATCCAACACCGAAAATGCCGAATGTCTCTACTTCACACACGTCGGAAGTTGCCCGGAAAAATTCGATAGCAATCCGTTCTCCAAGAACATGTAACACCCCCAGATTTAACCGGAAATATTACAGCGCCGTGGGCCCCGATATGGAACCCACAAGGCCAAATGAAGTTTTTTGCAAACATTTACAAATGCCCAAGAGGCCAACGACGGTACTATCTTTAAAAATTCACAAAGATTTATAAAATTCGTTTATCAGAAACCGTCGTAAAATCTCATTTGAAATCTCAAGGCCAAACGGCCGACACTCAAAAGTTTAGAAAACGATTTCCAAGGCAATCTGAGTTACCAGATACCAAAAGAGCATTACAAAATACTCGCGCAGCGGAAAAAGACCAACCATAAAGATACTCTAGCAGCGGAATACAAGAACCAATCAAGAACTCAAAGCACACGACATGTCCTATCCAGTATCCTCCGGGAAGCTCATCTCTTCACGACCGCTACAAGCTCGATACTCCGAGAACCTAAAAAGAAATCCCACGACGGGGTCAGCCATAATATCTAACAATGATAACCGTCACATCACATCAATAATACATACCAATGAGAATACAGAATAAGAATACGACCAACGTAATCTTACCGCCATAACTTTACTTACTCAAGAAATTCTCATCGAAAAACCATTATCACATCCCGTACTCGATTAACCAATAAACTCGAACATAATATCTATTGTACCTTAAACAATACTCAAGATCCCCAAACTATCATAACCAACTCACGATACGGAAATCTACCATTTCTGACCAATACGATCCATCGAATAATATCATCAAATCCCAAGACGATAACCGATTGTCCACCAAAGACAAAACCAAAGAAAACATGGTACATACCTCGAGATATGATGTGCCACGATAATCATATCACCTAATCCGAGATCGAACAATGCAAACGGACAAGGTCCTAACACGAGACCTACAAATGTATACTCATATGACCACGTCAATATGATCACAACAATAACAACAATGTATACTCAATGGAAATCCCATGACCAGGCTTCTCAAAGATAGTCCCCGTGATGATCCTACAAGATCAACATCGTGGAAAACTCCGTCCAACGATCCGGCGCCTCAAAGATAGATCCCCGTAAAGAACCTACAAGATCAAAATCACCTGGAAAACTCCGTCCAACGATCCAGCGCCTCAAGATAGATCCCCGTAATGATCCTACAAGATCAAAATCGTGTGGAAAACTCGTCCAACGATCCAGCCTCAAAGATAGATCCCCGTGATGATCCTACAAGATCAAAATCGGGTGGACGTTCGATCCAGGCCTCAAAGATAGATCCTCATGATCTCACAGGATCAACACAACATAAACAACACAATATGCATACACATATGCAAATCAATATGTTCATCATCATGAACAACATAACATGCACGACAACATGACAATTTACTAGGACGACTTCATGTTCAACGACATGAAAGAAAATGTACAAGACCAAAATAAATAACACTAAACCATAATCAATATGGAATACTTGCCCCGAGTCCTTCGGGAGCAACCCCGATGTCCAAATCATCATCGACGATTATCCTCAATGCTCGGTGATCCAAACGTACCATGAACTATAGATACTCATATCCTCGTCTTTACCACAATGTAACCTCGGTACTCGAACATACCAATAACTGAGATAAAGCATATACATTATGATTTACCTCCCAGAATCGAAAGAACGATATGCGATCCGAATACCCAGAGTTCATAATAATAATCATCGCTATATGCATTATAAACGAAATGAAACTGAAACCATTCATTAAATATTATAACTGAGCAAGTAATAACTTGCCTCGATACCGATACAATAATGATGAAGCTGCTACCAGTCACAACGCCTTCATCTACGGGCTCCTCGGCCCCGACCGAAGCAATTCACGAACATACTCGAACATGACCGCAACATACGGTGCTCACCGATCAATAATCTCAACCTATTGAAATAATCGATTAACATACAATCCGATAACAATCAATAACCGACATATCCAACCAATCAAACTCAACGGCTCAACAATACCTCGATCATACCCAATACCAAACAATACAACTCAAACCAATCAAACACGAATTCAAGACAACACTACGATTCCACATTCAATCTTAAATACTTACAAGTTTCCTCCTTGTATATTCGTAATAAAACCAATTACCGATTATCATCATCAATCCGGACAATCCGATTAATTATAGATAATCATATTCCAAGAGTTCCACAACTTATTCCGAAATCACATTCAAAGTCCCCAAACGGCATAATCCGGTGTGTTCTACATCTAAACCATCCTTATTCACAATTTAAGGTGTATGTCATCATGTTCTTCAACATATATACTTCTCATAACATCATGGATTACAACAAACTATCAAGAACATTGAGATTACTACGATTCCATAATCATAACGACATAATCAAGGTATTTGATCATCAATTCATTATCTTCCCTTAACAAAATTCCCATAATTACCAAGAATAATCATAACACAATCAATTCCATCACCATTCATACGAAAACATGTAGAATTTCCCAAGTTCTACTCACTGAGGCATTTCATCGAACACTTTGAAGGCATAATCCAAAACAATCATTTTAACGAAGAAATACTCGAATTTGTTCCACAAAACTTCAAGGATAATGTATAATCTCAAGAATACAACAAGGTTCCATCAATAATCTGAGTTAAAACGAATCAACTCGGCCAAATCATCAAGAAACTCCAAAACTATCCAAAACCAAGTGTTTAGGTGTTCTTACCTTCGATCCGGATGGAAAATGATGTTAATCCATGATTCCAACTTCCAAAACATGTTGCTACATGATGTTCTTACTCAAAACCATCGATCTATGGTGAAAATCGCGAAGGAACGAAGAAAAGTGGAAAATGCCGGATATGACTCGCCCAGCCTTAAATAGCGGACATCACGCGGACGCTTACGACGTGAATCGGCCGGGCCCTTACGCACGAATCGCCATGGCGAAGTCTCGCCGTAAATGCCGCATCGGGCATGCACGTAACGGCCGGCACCTTACGACGTTATCGCCGCCTCTACGCCTGCCGAAGTCATCGCGATCGTGGATCGCCACCTCGCGAGTCACCGCTGCCATGATCGCCACGCAGTCCTCTCGCCACGACTCGCCACGCCCGTAACGCACGTAACACTTATTCCGCTGCGTAATACGACGTTGACTTGCTACAAGATATGGTCATGTTACGTACGTAACACATCCCGTATAACGACGTAACACGACGTTGACTCACCATCAACATCCTCCGCCGAAAGTTGCCGACACCGGGTCCCACTGCCGACCATGACTCGGTCTTGTCCGATGCCCTCGTTACGCACGTAATACCTTAGCCTTAACGCACGTAATCGGTACAATCTTACGACGTTAGCTCACCTTGTTAACGCACGTAATAATTTCATACTTAGCCAATTTCAATCTACGCTTTGTCTCGACATACCGAAAACACATACAAACATACTGAATACATATACTGGATCCAATAACATTCTTATACGATATACCCTATATCGAAAGTACGATAATCTGATACACGATATCCTCAAATGCAACTGTCGACCAAATACGACAATTATACCGATATTGACATCTCAGTCCTTTATTTATTTTATCCATACTGTACAGATTCCACGCTGTACAATATAACTCGGATAAAATAATATCAAACAACAATAGTAGAAATTCCGGATATTACATTCTACACCCCTTAAAATAAGTTTCGGCCTCGAAACTTGCAATCCGTCATAAAAACAAACAAACATACGGTTCAACCAAAATATCCTAAAACCATCGTGACAACGATCAATCATCATCATTCTGAATAGCCAAAACCACATACTTACAAATACGCAGGTCGACGATCTCTGGAGATACTAGCAAGCGATCTCGCTGTATAGCCTCAATACGCTTACAATCACAATTCCATGAGTCTCAACAAAATTATATCATCGTCAAATGAAATAATCTATCCGTGACAAATCCTGTTTGCCTGATCGCATGATCAAGTTCCAATTTCGATAAGACAAACAATATCCGATATATCTGTGAAACAACTGTCCAAAATAATGACAACCAATCTCGAAACATCGACACAAAATTCGAACTCTTATACGATCATCAACAATGATCAACCAACGAATTAACTGAGAATACTATCGACATGATAAATTCCAATATGACCAACCAGAGGTCAAAACACAATCGAGCATATCATCAACGTGATAAGCTCCAATATTACCAACGAACGATCAACGAAAATCGAGAATACCTTCACACGGTAAACTCCAACACGATCAACACAGAACCACAGAAACAGATATACGAAAGAATAACATTCTCAAAACGACCAATAAACCACGTACAGTAGATCTCAATAAACATACCCAACTGGCGAACATACTCCTCGGCATACGAACAACCAATCAAGTCGACGAAAATAACCAATCATACCTGGAGTAGAAACGACCGCTCAACATCTAAAACAACCAACATGGGGTCACCATCCCCAAATCTACAAAAGAAATCATTCAAAATCATTTATGGTAAAGTCACAATATTACCATACCAATGGAATCACACAGCACATATATCCCGGTTTCACAAAATCCAAAGTTCCAAAATTATATTATGTGCATGATTCTACAACACACGACATATTTTTCTTATCCGATAAATCAATCGATCATCCATGCATAACCAAACGACCATACCACAGTTCGGATCCCTATTCCTCGTTCCACATTGATATATTATCCAGTTCGTGAGTCACACTCACAGCTTCACTATGATATGTAATATACACTAAATGCGTATGGTTATCAATCACATTTTCAAAACCAGTTTGAAATCATATATTCTTGTCACGAAGACAATTTTCGAAAGTTCTTTCAAGAGTTTGAAAACTCAAAACATAAATTTTCGTAAGACCACGAAATCAATTTTAAAAATAAATCGGCTCACTGGTGCCGAGTTCTCGATCAAAATTCTTTTCAAATAGACACGATTAAATAAAATGAAATTTATGCAAATGCTTGTCCATATCCATACTCCTGTATATCAGTTCAGCTTGTCACCAATATCCACCGATATTCTATCGGGAAAACCACACGATCGAGTTCCAAAACCTCAATATATAGACTCCGATAAAAACTCATTTTCCATGTATGACTCGCAACGTCAACCATTTACCCCTCCTGGATCACCTCAAATATGATATGACAAAACGTTGAAACAAATCAACAAATTAAACAGGACGAAAGACTTCCCGAGAAGTTCCATTTGAACAAGTAAACCAAAGCCTCAAAAGGCGGAAATAACATAGGTAAACGATTGGTAAAATGTTTTACATGTCCCGGGAGTTTTAAGAAAACAGAAAAGCCGTTTGAAACATTAGGGTCTCAGCCCGTAACTCGTTCCGCATTACAAGAAGTTTTTTAAAAAAATAGAAAACCCTTTTCGGACTCCAAGTCCTGAGTTACAAAACTATTTCAAAATATATTGGGTCTCGGCCCAAAAATCATTTTCCGTAAAACATCAGTGAAATATTCATTTTGAAAAGTATCATTTTCAAATGCTCAAAACAGTTCATATATATCACAAAATGAACTTACATGACTACATGTTCTTCTCAACAATCCATAGTCCTTCTCCCGATTACACAATTCCGTTCCAAAATCTAACCGACATATTGATTTCCTAAACCATAACTTCTCAAGATCATCAAACCTGTCCCAACTCTGTCACCTTATACTGTAATGCATAATATTCTGCTGACTCTCAAAGCATATCAACTGAGAACGGAAATAAATCTCAATGAAATTCAAAAATCCAAATACTTACAGATCGTGAAGCCGACGATTCCCCGTGATACTGGCACATGTCTAGACTCAGGAAAATACTCGACACATATATTTTCAAAACACACATTTTGCAAACTCAGTTCGACTCAAGAACACAATACATCTCATTCCAGAGAATCTCATTAACACCATTTGGAAAAGTTATAACAAGCCCAGTACGATACTGGCAAATCCGATAACGCGAAAGCCTGAGTGAACAACAAAGACTCACGGCTCTAGTATTTGTCAATCGACAACTCGAATGACGCAACAAAAACACGACTCAACTCGACCCGAATGCCTAGGTTTTCTCAACCTAAGCTCCGATACCATATTCTGTAACACCCCCAGATTTAACCGGAAATATTACAGCGCCGTGGGCCCCGATATGGAACCCACAAGGCTAAATGAAGTTTTTTGCAAACATTTACAAATGCCCAAGAGGCCAACGACGGTACTATCTTTAAAAATTCACAAAGATTTATAAAATCCGTTTATCAGAAACCGTCGTAAAATCTCATTTGAAATCTCAAGGCCAAACGGCCGACACTCAAAAGTTTAGAAAACGATTTCCAAGGCAATCTCAGTTACCAGATACCAAAAGAGCATTACAAAATACTCGCGCAGCGGAAAAAGACCAACCATAAAGATACTCTAGCAGCGGAATACAAGAACCAATCAAGAACTCAAAGCACACGACATGTCCTATCCAGTATCCTCCGGGAAGCTCATCTCTTCACGACCGCTACAAGCTCGATACTCCGAGAACCTAAAAAGAAATCCCACGACGGGGTCAGCCATAATATCTAACAATGATAACCGTCACATCACATCAATAATACATACCAATGAGAATACAGAATAAGAATACGACCAACGTAATCTTACCGCCATAACTTTACTTACTCAAGAAATTCTCATCAGAAAAACCATTATCACATCCTGTACTCGATTAACCAATAAACTCGAACATAATATCTGTATTGTACCTTAAACAATACTCAAGATCCCCAAACTATCATAACCAACTCACGATACGGAAATCTACCATTTCTGACCAATACGATCCATCGAATAATATCATCAAATCCCAAGACGATAACCGATTGTCCACCAAAGACAAAACCAAAGAAAACATGGTACATACCTCGAGATATGATGTGCCACGATAATCATATCAGTCTAATCCGAGATCAGAACAATGCAAGCGGACAAGGTCCTAACACGAGACCTACAAATGTATACTCATATGACCACGTCAATATGATCACAACAATAACAACAATGTATACTCAATGGAAATCCCATGACCCGGCGCCCTCGGATAGGTCCCCGTGATGATCCTACAAGATCAACATCGGTGGAAAACACATCCAACGATCCAGCGCCCTCGGATAGATCCTCGTAATGATCCTACAAGATCAAAATCGGGTGGAAAACCCGTCCAACGATCCAGCGCCCTCGGCATAGATCCCGTAATGATCCTACAAGATCAAAATCGGTGGAAAACACATCCAACGATCCAGCGCCCTCGAGATAGATCCCCGTGATGATCCTACATGATCAAAATCAGGTGGACGTTCGATCCAGCGCCCTCAGCATAGATCCTCATGATCTCACAGGATCAACACAACATAAACAACACAATATGCATACACATATGCAAATCAATATGTTCATCATCATGAACAACATAACATGCACGACAACATGACAATTTACTAGGACGACTTCATGTTCAACGACATGAAAGAAAATGTACAAGACCAAAATAAATAACACTAAACCATAATCAATATGGAATACTTGCCCCGAGTCCTTCGGGAGCAACCCCGATGTCCAAATCATCATCGACGATTATCCTCAATGCTCGGTGATCCAAACGTACCATGAACTATAGATACTCATATCCTCGTCTTTACCATAATGTAACCTCGGTACTCGAACATACCAATAACTGAGATAAAGCATATACATTATGATTTACCTCCCAGAATCGAAAGAACGATATGCGATCCGAATACCCAGAGTTCATAATAATAATCATCGCTATATGCATTATAAACGAAATGAAACTGAAACCATTCATTAAATATTATAACTGAGCAAGTAATAACTTGCCTCGATACCGATACAATAATGATGAAGCTGCTACCAGTCACAACGCCTTCATCTACGGGCTCCTCGGCCCCGACCGAAGCAATTCACGAACATACTCGAACATGACCGCAACATACGGTGCTCACCGATCAATAATCTCAACCTATTGAAATAATCGATTAACATACAATCCGATAACAATCAATAACCGACATATCCAACCAATCAAACTCAACGGCTCAACAATACCTCGATCATACCCAATACCAAACAATACAACTCAAACCAATCAAACACGAATTCAAGACAACACTACGATTCCACATTCAATCTTAAATACTTACAAGTTTCCTCCTTGTATATTCGTAATAAAACCAATTACCGATTATCATCATCAATCCGGACAATCCGATTAATTATAGATAATCATATTCCAAGAGTTCCACAACTTATTCCGAAATCACATTCAAAGTCCCCAAACGGCATAATCCGGTGTGTTCTAACATCTAAACCATCCTTATTCACAATTCAAGGTGTATGTAATCATGTTCTTCAACATATATACTTCTCATAACATCATGGATTACAACAAACTATCAAGAACATTGAGATTACTACGATTCCATAATCATAACGACATAATCAAGGTATTTGATCATCAATTCATTATCTTCCCTTAACAAAATTCCCATAATTACCAAGAATAATCATAACACAATCAATTCCATCACCATTCATACGAAAACATGTAGAATTTCCCAAGTTCTACTCATCGAGGCATTTCATCGAACACTTTGAAGGCATAATCCAAAACAATCATTTTAACGAAGAAATACTCGAATTTGTTCCACAAAACTTCAAGGATAATGTATAATCTCAAGAATACAACAAGGTTCCATCAATAACTGAGTTAAAACGAATCAACTCGGCCAAATCATCAAGAAACTCCAAAACTATCCAAAACCAAGTGTTTAGGTGTTCTTACCTTCGATCCGGATGGAAAATGATGTTAATCCATGATTCCAACTTCCAAAACATGTTGCTACATGATGTTCTTACTCAAAACCATCGATCTATGGTGAAAAATCGCGGAAGGAACGAAGAAAAGTGGAAAATGCCGGATATGACTCGGCCAGTGCCTTAAATAGCGGACATCTGCCGGACGCTTACGTACGTAACGGCCGGGCCCTTACGCACGTAATCGGCCATGGCGAAGTCTCGCCTGAAATGCGGCATCGTTACGTGCGTAACCGGCCGGCACCTTACACGTTATCGGCGATCCTTACGCCCGGCGAGTCACTGCGATCGTGATCGGCCACCCCTGCGAGTCACTGCCGGCCATGATCGGCCACGGCAGTCCTCTCGGCCACGACTCGGCCGCCGCCCGTAACGCACGTAACACTTATTCCGTTGCGCACGTATCGTGCGTTGACTTGCTCTGATATTATGGTCATGTTACGTCGTAACACATCTGTATAACGTCGTAACACGTCGTTGACTCACTGTCAACATCCTCCGCCGAAAGTTGCCGACAAGGTCCCACTGCCGACCATGACTCGGTCTTGTCCGATGCCCTCGTTACGTCGTAATACCTTAGCCTTAACGCACGTAACGTGCCAATCTTACGACGTTAGCTCACCTTGTTAACGTCGTAATAATTTCATACTTAGCCAATTTCAATGTTACACTTTGTCTCGACATACCGAAAACACATACAAACATACTGAATACATATACTGGATCCAATAACATTCTTATACGATATACCCTATATCGAAAGTACGATAATCTGATACACGATATCCTCAAATGCAACTGTCGACCAAATACGACAATTATACCGATATTGACATCTCAGTCCTTTATTTATTTTATCCATACTGTACAGATTCCACGCTGTACAATATAACTCGGATAAAATAATATCAAACAACAATAGTAGAAATTCCGGATATTACAGAACACGGCTAGGAATTACTATAGGAATTTATATCTTAATTTCTTTCTTAATTTTTCTCAACTCAAAGTGGAAAAACAAGAAAAAGAAAATATCTCTCTTCTCGCTCACTTATCTCTCACTGCTGGAGCAAAACATTTTTGGCATGAAAATGATGTCTTATTGTCAAGACTACTTCACACACTATTTTATATAATGTAATGATATATAAAGGAATAAATAATCCTTTAAAACTATCATTCACAATTATATGAGAATCTCAACTCTAAGTCAGTTCCCACACACATGCAAGATCATGCCATGCCATGAGGGGTGGGTGGCCACAAGGAAGTTTCCTAGAAAACGAGTCAAGCCACTCGGCTCGTGTACCGGACGTTCGTCAAACGACTCCGTTAAATACACTCCTTTTAATCATCAATGTATTTATATTAATTAATCAATCTAATTAATTAATTATATCAAATACAAATATACTTCTCTAAGAAATATAATTTATTAATTAAATTAATTACCCGGTAACTTAATTTAGCACATTAATGAATGGGTTCTTTAATATCAACCGCGGCAAACCACATTAGTTTCAGCACATCAGTATCTGGTTGGGATAAGGGTTTTGGATCCACTTGTTTTGCCAAAGAAATACCCAACATATATAAAGGAAGCAAGAAATAGAAAACTGAAATCAAGTAAAGTTTGATATACAGTTCCAGATTTAACTTCGGGGAACACTATTATCCACCATGAATATGTTATAACAATTTAAGTGAAGGATCGACCCTTTTTTTTCTTTCTTTTCGCGAAGTGAATGATTTGTTTTCTACGGAATTTGGCTCTACAAAACAGCCCCAAACTTCAAAACAGGCCGATTTTGTATATATTACAAAATAGCCCCAATTTCTAGAAACTTTGTATATATTACAAAACAGCCCCAAACATCAAAACAGCCCCATATTTTTTATATATTACCAAATTTTAGAAATTTTGTATATATTACAAAACAGCCCCAATTACTTGATTATGGGTACAATTTTATGCATACCAAAATCTTTATTGATAATAGCAGTACTATATGCATCTTTATGTGTTTTTGTGGTTTTGGGACAAACATTTTGCAGGAAAAGCAAATAAAAGTGTTAGATTGGAATGGAATTGGAATTAACACTGGTGCCTCAGAGTTACTGCTGCTAGGCATATGTTACTGCTGCTCGGCATAACTTAATGCTGCTAAGGTTACAAGTGCTTGTTTATTTGAGGGACTATTTCAGAAATATACCAGTTAGCTTTTTTGAGGAAGCAAACAATGCACATTATAACTCGGTAGTTGTAATTGATCTTGATGGATGAGCTTGGACTTTATAGGAAATCCCACATTCCAGATGGGCCAGGTTTGTCAACTTTGATTATATCCATATGATATTTTATTTTCGACATTAATGTTGTTTAAAGCTGATTATATTTTTCTCAGGTTACGAGGAGAAATTTTATTTCAATCCAGGCGACACTGGCTTTAAGGTTAGGAGGGAATGAAAAACCAGACCTATGCTCATATTCTTTGAATTTAATACTTTGTTGCATTTTCTTTTCTGATTGTGTCAAATAACATGATTGTTAACAGGTGTTCCAAACTAAATATGCCAAGATTGGAGTAGGTAAGATGTTTTTGGTTTTACCATTACATCTCTCATTTTGATTTTCTGGTTTCACATTGGATGCTTGAAGGTTTTAAATGATTGATGTGTAGCACTAGAGTCCAAAAGCACGTAAGCAGGTATATTAAACACTAATAACGTACATGTGTGTGTGTTACCTTGTTTGTAACATTTTGTATCAATCTCCTTGGCCAAGCAATAAACTGGTTCGGTGCTTCCGCCACAACACTGACCTCATCCGTCGGGCATGGCACTCGTGCATCTCCCACTACAACACGTACAACCACCACCCTAGCCTCATCCCCATTCATTTGTCGGTGGTGTATGGTTGGCCCCAAGTTGTGGATGCAAGCATATGCAACTGGTCGCCTTCGAGGATCCTCCGCATATAACTCATACTCGTCGTTATCTTCGTTGTGTGTACCTTCTGATATCGGACCTGGAGCGCAACTCCCTTTTGTGCTCTGGACTACTGGAGAGCTTAGTATACCTTCCCCATGTGAGCCTATCATCATCATTACCTCTGCTTTCATTTGTTCCTTCATCTTTTCCCAATCTTTCTGCGATTCTTGTTGTGTTTGTTGCTTCACTTGCTCAATGATGACATCCAACTCCTCTCGTGACACCATTCCTGAACCTCTAGATTGGTGTAGCCGACCGAAATAGTCCTTAATGCCAACTCCCTTCCCAACACCTCTTACACGACCAGGGTGTTCCGGCTTTCCTATTGCAACTGCAAGTATGTCGTTCCTCCCACTAGGTGTGAAGCTACCCTCGGAGCACTGCTCTTCTAAAGAGTCCTATGCAGAAAACATTAAAACAATCATTGTACGTGATGGATTACAAGAAAGTTCAAGTATTTTTTTGAAAAGTATTTAAATAATATTTCGTAGGAGGGTTAATGTTTAATATAGCATTTTTTAGTCGTGTGCTCAATATTTAAAGTATTTTTTAATATTTATGTTAGTTAAATATAGTAAAATCAATACTTACAATCTTATCACAAACAACACGAGCATCCTCATTTAAAAACTTTCCTTCAGGGTTAATGTGTGCTCTCTTCCAAGTCTCATGACGAGAGGGAGGAGATGGAGGGGAGAGAACAATAGATAGATCCGACGAAGCCTCTTTCCTCGCCCTAAATTTCTCATCAATTATTTTTTTCTTTAAATTCTTGTAGCCTCCACGAGATAATCTGTGTGGACACTTATTATTTGCTTGGATATCTTGAGCTTTCTTTCGTTTGGCCTATAAATATAAAAATAAAATATAGTAAAATAAGTGTATATCATTTATATTTTTGGAAGAGAAACATAAAAAAAAACACCAATCATCGACAACTCAACAAATTAAGTTACCAAAAACTCTGGAGTCTGACGCGATCTAACAAAAGCCTCCCAAGTTTCCGGATCAAGGAACTTATAATCTTCCACGTACGGAAGAATGCCCTGGAGACCTCCAAAATATATACGCCTGTGCTAGTCTTGAAGGCCCTCCAACGCGTCCCAGCATATTTTATCCACTTATCCTTCAATTTATCCTGATCAGGCACGTCAAATGTCTCCTACAATAATTATGGATAAAAACAAGTTGGTGTTCAATAAGAAAGGTACTACGTGACTACAATAAGCAAAAAAAAGGGAGAGGGACCATATTATGGCAACATATTGGGGAAAAATATGTTACCAGCAATGCTTGCTAAATCTGTTCCTTATTCGTATCGGGCACACTATCCCAGTCGTTAATCAATATGTTGATTTTACTTCGTGCTAAGAAAGAGATATAACTCATAAATTTGTCGACGCTTTCTTTGTCGGGTCCGATTGGCTCCAAATGATTATCAAAAACCATCTTTACCTTCTGACTGGTACCCCTTTTAAGGGTAAGCTTCTTCATTCGTGTTCCCTTCCGCTTGATTCTTTTCGTGGTGTTTTCATCATCACCTCTAGATTCCTCCATTCACCTGTAAAAAAATACACCAATGAAAATTTTCACAAAAAACGAATCACGTTGTGTAAACTTGATCTAGAAATTACAAAACAGCCCGATTTTATATATATTACAAAACTGCCCCAATTTCTAGAAATTTTGTATATATTACATAAAATATATGTACCTAAAATACATTATTTGGGATACAGGGAACTTATTGTCTTAAATTTTAACTTCCATCGTCGTTATTAGTTTGGCTTGTATGTAAAGGTTAACATTGAACTGAAGCTGGATGTATATATTCATGGTAGAGAGGTGTTCGAGATTTTACCTCTATATGCTTGTTGTAATATAAGTTTTGCAGGAATTCTTCGCCTTGTTGGAAGAAGCAAAGAAATATGATCACAGAGTGCTAGGAAAGAAGCAAGAACTATTCTTTTTTCAAACCGAAGCAAACATAGGAGAGTAAGTCCCTGAATCTATGACCATGTCTGATGCTAGAGTAGAACTAGATATATGACCAAATATATCAAAGAACTCCATGTTATCTGGAATAGAGAAAATAACTGAAGCAACCTCAGGAGCAACATCGCGCTCAGGGCTGGTCAGGTCTATCGGCGGAATAAGAGCTGTCTGGACCTCAATAACCCTAACCTCACTACTAAAATCAGATACTGGCTGTTCTGATGGATCACTATCTGGTCCTAAACTTACTGCATCTACCTCAATATCTGCCTGGTAACCAATGGGATAGGGTGTCGGTGGTCAAACTTTAGGTTTGAAAGACTGGAAAGAATCTACTAATATAAGTCTAACTTATCACGATTTCATCAAAGTTTTAAAAGTTATAATCAGTAAAGGTAAAGCTATTAAAGAAGCTTCCATCTTACTACTTTCGATGTACTATGCGCAACCCCAAAGCGAACTCTATGCGAGTCATAAAACTAAGTTATATTCTAGCTCTCGATTCAATGAATATCACTACAACTCTGATACCAAACCTGCCATGCCCCCAAACTCAGGACGTCATGCACCACAATACAAAACTAATATAATAACCTGCATTATCATCACTTATACAGGTACAAATTAGCCACATGCAGTGAAATGCAGTGAAAGAAAAAGTGAAATATTACAAAAATACTGAAAAGAACCATATCATGGTGACTCAGCTGCACTAAAGCGTCCCAGAGTAACACAATGTTAGTATTCCTCCGATTAGGAGTTCAACTAACCAACTACCATACATATAATATCAAATATTATAAAGTCTTACACTTTATATAATATAAATCTGTAATAAAATAACCCAACTTCAGTCTTCACTGTGTGGAAGAAATAAGAAGAAAGGTGAGCGAAAAAATGCTTAGCAAATACTACTGTTAGATTCAACAATAATTTAGATAAATCTTCAACATCACATATAAAGTGTATAAGTGGTAATTTAACCACAAATAACAAAATTTATAAGCAAAACTATGCGTCAAGTGTGGAAATGATCAATATTGGCTAAAAAAACACATCAAACAACTTGCAATCAAGACATACTTCAGTTTCTTGATTTCCAGAAATCTTAAACCAAACGAACAAACTTCGAAAAGTAAATTACCAATCCCAAAAAAAAAAATGACACCCAAAAAAAAACTGAATAACAAACTAATAAATTGGTGTGTTCTCCCATATCCCTTCCCGATGATCGTTTCTTGCGGCATGAACACAATCAAATTCATCTTCTTCATTTACGTCAGGTAGCCTTGATGAAAATGAAGGGATCTCAGAGATATCTTCTTCATCCGTATCATCACCATATATTTTCCTTTTACTTTTAAGGACAACTGACCAATTCTTGTTACTCGGGTCAGTGACAAAAAATACTTGCTTTGCTTGGCATGCCATAACAAATGGCTCATTTTTGTAGCCCACTTTACTAAAATCAAGCAATGTAAATCCTATCTCATCTACCTTCACACCGCTATTACCATCAACCCATTTACATTTGAAAACAGGAACGGTAAATTTAATATAGTCAACCTCCCATATATCTTCAATAATTCCAAAATAAGAGCTATTTGCACACAACGGGTTTCTATCTTTTACGCTAGAGAAATGCATTGATTCAGCCACTATTGTAACCCCACTATTCTGCATAGTACTCTTCTCATCTTTGTCTTTTGTGTAGAAGGAATACCCGTTTATGTCGTATCCGCGCCAACATATGACATCAAAGTTCGGTCCACCAGCTAACCATGTAACTATATCCGGAACTGAGTGATCATTTACAACATGATCCTTGAACCAAGATAAGAATGTCTTGTTATGCTCATTCACCAACCACATTTCAGATTTTCGAGGATTTTGTTCTTTTATTAGTGCCTTATGTGCGTCTATGTAAGGTTGAACTTCAGGAGTGTTTGTTAGGATGTATAGATGTGCTCGTAGCATCTCTTCACGATCAACACTCTTCATTTTCCCCCCATGTGTTCCCTTTCCAAGACCTCTACCATCGTGGCGAGACTTAGGAATCCCAACAGAGTTCGTTTCAGATAAATATTCGTTACAAAATTCAACAGCCTCTTCTGCAACATATCTTTCAACAATAAAGGCTTCCGGCCTACGATGATTTTTCACATACCCTTAAGTATTTTCATGTATCTCTCAAATGGATACATCCATCGTAAATGCACAGGTCCACATAATCGTATCTCCCTCACTAGATGAATGATTAAATGTACCATAATATCGAAAAAAGAAGGTGGGAAATACATTTCAAGCTGACATAAAATAATTGCAGCTTCATTCTCAAGATCATCCAATACCCGAGGGTCAATCACCTTCATACAAATAACATTGAAGAAGAAAAACAATCTACTTATCGTACGTCTTAATTTCTTTGGGAGTATACCTCGAATAGCCACAGGTAAAAGTTGTTGCATCAACACATGATGGTCATGAGACTTTAAGCCTACCAATTTCAGGTCCTTCATTGACACCAACCTCTTAAGATTCTAAGAATAACCTTAAGGAACTTTTATGCAACATAAGCACTCACAAAAACTTCTTTTCTCCTTTTTAGATAATGTATGACAAGCTGGTGGTAGATAACTTCTCTTACTGCGCGGTACTGGAGCTAACTCCTTTCGTATTCGCATATCAACCATATCCTTTCGCGCATTCATGTTATCCTTTGTCTTACCTTGTATGTTGAGAAGTGTTCCTGTAAGACTATCACAAACGTTTTTCTCCACATGCATCACATCAATACAGTGTTTCACTTCAAGCTCTTTCCAGTACGGAAGCTCAAAAAAGATAGATCTCTTTTTCCATGAGCTTCTCTCAACAGGCTTTTGCATCTTACCAAGTGTCACATTAATATCTTTCACTCGCTCATACACTTCCTGTGAACTTAATGCTTGTGGAGCAGCTTTAAACTCTTGCTCACCGTTGAAAGCTTTCTTCAATCTACGATAAGGATGGTCCGACTTGAGAAATCTTCGACTACCAAGGTATACGGTCTTCCTTCCGTGCTCAAGCTGATGGTAGCATGTGCCTTCTTCACATATAGGGCATGCTTTATGCCCCTTAACACTATAACCAGACAAGTTTCCATATGCTGGGAAGTCATTAATTGTGCAGAACACCATTGCACGCATCTTAAAAGTTTCATTTTTATACGCATCAAATACATCAACACCTTCCTCCCACAACATTTTCAAGTCTTCAATCAACGACTGCAAGTAGACATCTATATCATTTCCTGGTTGCTTTTGACCAGAAATCATCATAGACAACATAATGTACTTGCGTTTCATACACAATAAAGGAGAAAGATTGTAAATGGCCAATAGAATCGGCCATGCACTGTGCTTGCTGCTAAGATTGCCGAATGGGTTCATACCATCAGTACAAAGTCCCAGTCTCAGGTTTCTTGGCTCATTGCCAAATGAAGGAAACAACTTATTAATTTTCTTCCATTGAGGCGAATCACCCGGGTGTCGGAGCTTCCCATCAGTTATCCTCTCGTCTTCATGCCATCTCAAGTTTTTTGCCTCCTTTGCACTAGCAAACAAGCGTTTAAATCTTGGTATTATTGGGAGATACCATAACACCTTTGCAGGTGGTTTTTTATTACCAACATCAGAACTAGCATCGCCTTCACCGTCGTTTTTAAAACGTGAAGTCCCGCATACTGGACAGGCATGAAAACTTTTGTACTCATTTCGGTACAAAATACAATCATTAGGACATGCGTCAATCTTCTTATACCCCATGCCCAATGGGCACAAGATTTTCCTCACCTTATAGTTAGAATCTGGTAATTCATTATCCTCCGGAAGCATATGTTTTAACAAACAAAGTAACTCTGTGAAACTTTTGTCACTCCACCCATGAGATGCCTTCAACGTGAACAATTTCAATACGGCAGACAACCGTGAAAACTTTGTACAATTGTTGTACAAAGTCTTATCTGCATCAGCGGACAAGGTCTCACATGTCTTGTATGCATGTGCTTGCTCAAAGGCCTCCGCGCCAACATCATTGATCATGTCTTCTAGTCGATCATACATATTCTCATCAACTTCTTCATTTCGGGATACACTTGGCATTTCAAATTCACCATGCCATATCCATCGTGTGTAACTCCTGTAGAAACCATCACAGAGGACGTGTTCTCTGATTTTTTCAACACATAATCGTCTATCCTTCAAAACAGTTGACACACGGACAGTAATGTAATACCCGGTCGAAAGTCATGTCATTTCAAACCTCTTCATGTTCTTCGAATCGTGATTTGTTGGGCGAACCCTTGTAATCATTGCTTGGAACCACCGTTTTGGGGTTTCCGTACTTCTATTTCGTGTTATTGTTGCCCAGACATTGAATCCTATTGCTTTTATTCTCTTCCCGGGTCATTTTTCATCATTTTAGGACCCAAAGTGGGTGTGAGCCGCGGCACAAGGAGTGTGCGCCGCGGCACACATATTTCCTAAACCTGGCCGAGCGGACTGTACCGGGTGCCTCGGCACATGCCGGCAGTGCCGCGGCACACTGCCGAGTCGATGCCGCGGCACACCTAGGCTGAGCCGCGGCACACTTGTGTTGTATCCTCAGCCAAAAACCGACTGTACCCTGTGCCGCGACACACCTGCGCTGATCCGCGGCACCGCCAAAACACAGGAGCAATTTTAGACTGTGCCGGCACACTGGCCGAGTCGCGGCACACAATGCGGTCAACTGCATAATTCGGCTTTTTAAGCGAGATTTCAGCTCATTTCCTCCATTCCCTTCTTCCACCTGCGAGAGAGAGAGAGTTGAGGGGAGGAGTTTTCTCACATCTATCATTTGTGTGTTGGATTTCTACCATTTTCATTCGGTTGGGAAGCCCGGATAATCAATTTGGCGCGTATTCCTCGGATCATAGAGCTTGGATATTCGAGAGGTAATTTCTTCGTCATCTTGACTTCTCGATTTTGTGTGGGTATTGACGTTTTGGATGATAAAATCATGATGTATGAAGTGATATATGCGTGATTATGGACATGTTTGAGTATTCATCGAATTATTGAAAGATTATTCAAGAACACTTTGAATTTTGTGTTGGATTTTGGGGGTTTTCGTAGATTCGTCCGTTTTATCCGATTGAAGCTTGAGAACCTTGAGATTTTGATATATCTATACCGTATGAGTGTTTTCTTACGATATTACGTGTTGGATTGTGCCGTTTTCGGACTCGTGGGAGTTTTGGGCGATTTCTCAACCTTTAGTTGTTCACCCGTATATTTTCTTGAATCGTAGTCGAGTTTCGGGAGTCTCTTCATGTAATTGAGTATGGATAATTAATTGTCATATTCCTTGCGAATCGTTTAGGTGCCGGAAGCGCGTTCTTGGACCTACCAAACTCATACCTTTCCTCCGTTCGAATTGTCGATGTCTCAAAGGCAAGTATATATTTACGAATGTGCGTTCTCGACTTTGAAAGTAAGAAATATTAATGGCATGCTTATTTATATCCACTCAGGACGGACAAGCGATCCTACGAGGGTTTCGTAGCCTGCAGTGCGATTCCATGGATAATATGAATTAACCACTCGGGACGGACCAACGGGTCCTCACGAGGTTCCGTAGCCTGCAGTGCGGTTCCACGGTATTCATATATGTATTGATGCGATGCTATGAGATTTAGTTATTAGGAATACTAGTCTTGAATTAATAAATTGTGATTACATTTACTTTATTGTCGAGGAGTATTGTGTTTCATATTGATATACTTGCACTAGCTATTCGACGGCTAACCCCTTTATGGAAATACTTTATGTATTTCAGGTTCCAGGAGAGCGGACAGGCAGGTATCGGGTCGGCATGAAGATGGTGGGCAAGTGTGATACTGTGTCTTTCTTCCAGTTATGTTTGGAGTTTCCCATTCAGTGTTGTTATACTGGATTGGCTATTGAATACTCGAGTATTGTTTTCCCTTTTTCTTGATGTTAAACTGTGTTTGCGAGTAATGATTCGAGTTGTGATGTCTGTGAATACATTGGTTATGTTTTTGAATACCTTTGTATTGTTCTTAATTCCATTGTATTTAGACCTCCTCGGTCAAAAAAATTTATAGTTCCGCATCTGTTTAGCCTTGTGGGTCCCACGGCGGGGCTTTCGGCGCTGTAATATTCCCTGAATAACTTGGGGGTGTTACAGAATATGGTATCAGAGCTTAGGTCTATGGATACCTAGGCTGTCGGTCTTTTGGGTCGAATGAGTCGTCAATTGTCCACAGTATCACTACTCTGCCATCATCACAGTGCGACCGGTACTTGTAAGACCTCTTACTCTTTTGATGTTTCCTTATTCGTTATGCTTCTTCTATGGATATTCTTGAGAATCGATCACCTAAATGACGTGCGTTTGAATTGTACTTACGTACCTTGTGTGTTCTTCAGTATGTCAGCTGGTAGGGGCCGTGGCCGTGGTCGTGGCCGTGGACGAGGAAGGGGTCGTGGCGTGGCCGTTTCCATCAGTTCAGTTGCGGGGTCGACCAACCCCAGTTTGTCGAACTCAGTGCATCCCGACACCGAGAGTCGGCCACGACGATCGAGGCGGTCGAGGAACAACGCGGACGTTGGAATGGCGAATTCACTTCAACAATTGGCTACTCAAATGACTATTTTGGCCCAAGCAGTTGGTTGAATAACCCGAACCCAAGCGGATGCCTTGCTTGAGAATGTAATCCGTATGCACCCTCCACGGTTTGGCGGTGCCACAGACCCGTTAAGTGGGAAGATTGGCTAGCGAGTGGAGAAGATTTTCGAGGCGGTTGATTGCCCGAGGTGAGAAAGTACCGATTGCTCGGTATTTCCTCACTAAGGAGGCCGCTACATTGTGGAAGGTCATCAATCCACAGGATCGAATTGCCTCTTGGGATGAATTTAAGGAGCTCTTAGAGGCCGAGTTTTGTCATAGGCCGCTACGAGAGAGCCTAATCCGAGCTTTATTCTAGGCTAAACCACAAGATATTCTCGTTTATGAGCAATCGTGGAGTCTGACCAACAATTGATCCATGTGAAGGATCAAGTGCGTAGCAGCGTGATAATATCCGTTATTTAGATATGAGTATGAATTTGGACTTACGGCGGTACATGGCGGATTTGCTTGTACCACCTTTGAAAGAGTATCGTGACAGAGCTTTAGCCCATGATATGTTGAGCCCCGACAACAATACCGTGGAAGAATCGAAGAAGCAGAAAATAGCGGGGAATTTTTCTAACTCTAAGAGTGGCAACTTTCAGAAGTCACAGACAACTAACCGTTCTGCCGGACAGTCATCACGTTCTAATAAAGGAAAGAGGGGTTACCGTCCTACTTCGGGTACCACCAATCGCGCGGTGACTTGCTATAATTGTGGCCGTTCAGGCCACATTAATTTGGAATGCCATTTTCCACCATTGAAGTGTCACACGTGCGGACAGATGGGACATAGAGCGGCTTATTGTTTCGAGCCAAATCAGACTTTGGACACTCGGGCTTCTGCCCCAGCTGGTCAACCTCAGCAGAATTTCGGCAGGGGCCGGGGACGGGGTCAGATTGCTGGAGGGTGAAACTCTAGCGTCGGTTCGGTGCAACCACGAGTTTATGAGATGCGTCGAGCAGATGACCCCGACGCGGCGGTGGCTTCAGGTACCATTCATATCCTATCTCATCCAGTCCATGTACTTTTTGATTCGGGTGCTACACATTCTTTTATTTCTTTGGAGTGTGTACGCCGTTTGAATATAACTTGTATGACTGCTTGCGATCCCTTCATCGTGAGACTGCCTAGTGGGGATCGAATTGTGGGGAATCGGGAGATTAGAGATTTTCCGGTTATTATATCCGGTATGGATTGGTTATCGAATTTAATTATAGTTGATATGGAAGGCGAGGACGTGATCCTCGGCGAGGATTGGCTTGATAGTCATCAAGCAATTATGAACTACCGTACCAAGGTTATCACCATGATGACTAAAGACGGATCTGAGTACTCATTTTTGGGGAGTAAGTCGGGACCAGCCAAGTTACTTATCAGTGCCATGAAGGCCGTAAAACTTTTGAATAAAGGTTGTGCGGGCTATTGGTGTTATGCCTTGAAAACGGAAGGAAATGAAATCGATTTCTCTTCGATTCCGGTTGTTAGTGAGTACCCCGATGTTTTTCCGGATGATCTCCCGGGATTACCGCCAGATCGAGAGATAGAATTTACCGTGGACTTGGAGCCAGATGCGGCTCCGATTTCTAAAGCACCTTACCGGATGGCACCTTCCGAGATGCAAGAATTGAAGAATCAATTGGGAGAACTTCTGGGAAAAGGGTACATCAGACCGAGCGCTTCGCCTTGGGGCGTGCCTATTCTTTTCGTGAGGAAGAAGGATGGTTCACTACGTTTGTGTATCGACTACCGCGAGCTGAACAAAGTAACCATCAAGAACAAGTACCCTCTACCTCGTATAGACGATTTATTTGATCAATTGCAAGGAGCTGCGGTTTTCTCGAAGATTGATTTAAGATCCGGGTATTATCAACTCAGGGTTAGGGAGTCCGACGTTCCGAAGACGGCGTTTCGGACGAGATATGGGCATTACGAATTTGTAGTTATGCCTTTTGGGTTGACTAATGCGCCGACAGTTTTCATGCAGTTAATGAATAAAATATTCATCGAGTACCTCGACAGGTGTGTGGTCATCTTTATTGACGACATCTTGATCTATTCTCGAGATAAGGAGGAGCATGCCCGACACTTGCGTTTGATATTAGACATTTTGAGAACCGAGCATCTCTATGCGAAATTCTCGAAATGTGAGTTTTGGTTGGAAGAGGTTATGTTTCTAGGCCATGTGATATCGGCCGAAGGAGTTCGTGTAGACCCGCAGAAGATAGAGGCAGTGCTAGATTGGGCACCACCTAAAAATGTTAAGGAAGTTCGTAGCTTTTTGGGCCTTGCTGGGTATTACCGTCGGTTTGTTGAGGGGTTCTCGAAACTCGCTCGGCCGCTTACGAAATTACTCCAGAAGACCGAAAAGTTTGTTTGGACGGATGAGAGACAACAGCGCTTCGATGAATCAAGAAAGCGTTTGACTTCAGCCGATTTTAACCTTACCACATGGTAGCGAGGGCTTTGCGCTTTATAGTGACGCTTGGTCAAGGCACGGCCGTGTGCTTATACAAAGATGATAAGACGATAGCTTTTGCGTCTCGACAATTAAAGCCTTATGAGATGAATTATCCTACTCACGATTTAGAGTTGGCCGCAATTGTCTTCGCACTCAAGATTTGGCGGCATTATTTGTATGGTTCACCGTGCCGGATTTATACCGATCACAAGAGCCTGGAATATATTTTGATCGAAGGAACTGAATATGAGACAGAGACGTTGGTTAGAGTTGATAAAGGATTATGATTTGGAAATTCTTTACCACCCCGGGAAAGCCAATGTCGTTGCGGATGCTTTGAGCCGCAAGTAGGCGTCTCTTCAAATGCTCGAGGTTCTTACATCTCAGACGAAAATTCGTCAGGACTTAATTGAGCAAGGGATAGAAGTTTGGCTTCAACGAGTACAAGGACAGTTGTGTACTCTCGAAATTACTTCGTCTTTAGTTGATGACATCAAAGGGAAGCAGTGGAGTGACCCGATGATTTCTCAACTGAAGGAAGATGTAATTAAAGGAAAAGCTCCTGGCTTTATGGTTCACGAGGATAGTATTCTGAGATTTCAGGGCAGGCTTTGTGTCCCGAACGTTTTGGAGTTGAGACAGAGGATTCTCCGAGAAGCTCATGCTACGCCGTATTCAATCCACCCCGGAACGAGTAAGATGTACAAAGATTTGAAGCGCAATTTTGGTGGAATAACATGAAGAAGGATGTTACGGAGTTTGTACTACGATGCTTGACGTGTCAACAAGTCAAGATCGAACATCAACGACCGGCGGGGTTGTTGAAACCACTTCCCATTCCCGAGTGGAAGTGGGAAGACATCTCAATGGATTTCATCACTGGCATGCCGAGAACTCGGGCCGGAATGAATATGATTTGGGTGATTGTCGATCGGTTGACCAAGTCTGCACACTTCTTGGGTATTAAGGATACTTGGGGACCGGATAGACTGGCTCGAACCTTTATCGCTGAGATCGTGAGGTTACACGGTGCCCCCAAGACCATTGTTTCTGATCGAGACGGCAGTTTTGTATCGCATTTTTGGCAGGCCGTTCATCAGGCTCTGAGTACGGAGTTGAGATTGAGCACTTCCTTTCATCCTCAGTCGGACGGTCAGACAGAGAGGACGATTCAGACGTTGGAAGATATGTTGCGGGCTTGTGCCTTAGACTGGAGTAATGATTGGGAGCTTCACTTGTCGTTGATTGAGTTTGTTTACAATAATAGTTGGCATGCGTCGATCAAAATGGCACCCTTCGAGGCACTCTATGGTAGGCGATGTAGGTCGCCATTATGTTTGGACGAGGCTTCTGAGCTAGTTGGGACGGAACCGGATATGTTGATGGAGACTAAGGAAAAGATTTCTATTATCCGGGACCGATTACTGGCTGCCCAGAGTCGTCAGAAATCTTATGCTGATACTCGTCATCGACCCTTGGAGTTTGAAGTGGGGGATCATGTCTTGCTCAAAGTATCGCCGACCAGAGGAGTTTTCCGCTTCGGGAAAAAGGGGAAACTCAGCCCAAGGTATATTGGACCTTTCGAGATTTTGGACAGAGTTGGAGATTTAGCTTATCGCTTGGCGTTGCCTCCAGCTTTGAGCCACGTCCATAGCGTTTTTCATGTGTCCCAGTTGAGGAAGTACGTACCGGATCCGAGCCACCTTATCGACTACAGTGAGATTGACGTAGTCGAGGATATTACCTTTCCGGAGAAACCCGTGAAGATTCTTGAGCGCCGTGAGAAACAACTTAGGCATAAAACCATTCCACTGGTTAAAGTGCAATGGTCGAGGCATGGAGTCGAAGAGGCGACTTGGGAGACGGAAGAGAAGATGCGGGTGGAATACCCCGAATTATTTATTTCTTAAGTTTCGGGACGAAACTTCTTTTTAGAGGGGGAGAATGTAATACCCGGTCGAAAGTCATGTCATTTCAAACCTCTTCATGTTCTTCGAATCGTGATTTGTTGGGCGAACCCTTGTAATCATTGCTTGGAACCACCGTTTTGGGGTTTCCGTACTTCTATTTCGTGTTATTGTTGCCCAGACATTGAATCCTATTGCTTTTATTCTCTTCCCGGGTCATTTTTCATCATTTTAGGACCCAAAGGGGGTGTGAGCCGCGGCACAAGGAGTGTGCGCCGCGGCACACATATTTCTAAACTTTGGCCGAGCTGATCTGGGTGCCGCGGCACATGCGGTGCCGCGCACACTCTGAAGTCGATGCCGCGGCACACCTAGCCGAGCCGCGGCACACTTGTGTTGTATCCTCGGCCAAAACCGATCAGACTGTGCCGCGGCACACTGCTACTGAGCCGCGCACACCGCGAAACACAGGAGCAATTTTAGACCTGTGCCTTGGCACACCTGGGCTGAGCCGCGGCACACAGTGCGGTCAACTGCATAATTCGGCTTTTTAAGCGAGATTTCAGCTCATTTCCTCCATTCCCTTCTTCCACCTGCGAGAGAGAGAGTTGAGGGGAGGAGTTTTCTCACATCTATCATTTGTGTGTTGGATTTCTACCATTTTCATTCGGTTGGGAAGCCCGGATAATCGATTTGGCGCGTATTCCTCAGATCATAGAGCTTGGATATTCGAGAGGTAATTTCTTCGTCATCTTGACTTCTCGATTTTGTGTGGGTATTGACGTTTTGGATGATAAAATCATGATGTATGAAGTGATATATGCGTGATTATGGACATGTTTGCGTATTCATCGAATTATTGAAAGATTATTCAAGAACACTTTGAATTTTGTGTTGGATTTTGGGGGTTTTCGTAGATTCGTCTGTTTTATCCGATTGAAGCTTGAGAACCTTGATATTTTGATATATCTATACCATATGAGTGTTTTCTTACGATATTACGGGTTGGATTGTGCCGTTTTCGGACTCGTGGGAGTTTTGGGCGATTTCTCAACCTTTAGTTGTTCACCCGTATATTTTCTTGAATTGTAGTCGAGTTTCGGGAGTCTCTTCGTGTAATTGAGTATGGATAATTAATTGTCATATTCCTTGCGAATCGTTTAGGTGCCGGAAGCGCGTTCTTGGACCTACCAAACTCATACCTTTTCTCCATTCGAATTGTCGATGTCTCAAAGGCAAGTATATATTTACGAATGTGCGTTCTCGACTTTGAAAGTAAGAAATATTAATGGCATGCTTATTTATATCCACTCCGGGACGGACCGACGGGTCCTCTGAGGGTTTCGTAGCCTCTGGTGCGATTCCATGGATAATATGAATTAACCACTCCGGGACGGACCGACGGGTCCTCTGAGGGTTCCGTAGCCTCTGGTGCGGTTCCACGGTATTCATATATGTATTGATGCGATGCTATGAGATTTAGTTATTCCGGAATACTAGTCTTGAATTGATAAATTGACGGTTACATTTACTTTATTGTCGAGGAGTATTGTGTTTCATATTGATATACTTGCACTAGCTATTCGACGGCTAACCCCTTTATGGGGAAATACTTTTATGTATTTCAGTTCCGGGAGAGCGGACGAGGTGTATCGGGTCGGCATGAAGATGGTGGGCAAGTGTGATACTGTGTCTTTCTTCCAGTTATGTTTGGAGTTTCCCATTCAGTGTTGTTGTACTGGATTGGCTATTGAATACTCGAGTATTGTTTTCCCTTTTTCTTGATGTTCCGGCCTGTGTTTGCCGAAGTAATGATTCGAGTTGTGATGTCTGTGAATACATTGGTTATGTTTTTGAATACCTTTGTATTGTTCTTAATTCCATTGTATTTAGACCTCCTCGGTCAAAAAAATTTATAGTTCCGCATCTGTTTAGCCTTGTGGGTCCCACGGCGGGGCTTACGGCGCTGTAATATTCCCTGAATAACTTGGGGGTGTTAGAAGTAAAACCTCCCATTATTGTTTGGAACATGTCTCCTAGCAAACTCCAAAAATTCTTCCACACCTTTCTCATATTCATTACTTGTTCGTGCAACATTTATCCAACTACGATCCATAATTACCTAATTGAAAATAGAGTTCACACGACATTAGTTTATGAGAGGGTTCAAGGTAAGAAATATACAACAATCTCACTGATAAAACTTTACAATATCCAACAAGATATTTAGCGGTCTGAATTTTTGATGAGGCTTTCAAGTGTATGGACTTTATATTTAAGCTAATCTTAATAATATTAAAAATTACTTTCTCTTGTACACATTAATATCAATGGGTTATTTTCTCGCATTCTTTGTTGGTTATTTTCCCTCATAAGTTGTAAGTAAACGGGATAATTCATTTAACATCCGTCCCATACAACCGCTGTTAATATATTCATTTAACATCCGTCCCATACAAACGGGATAATAATATTTTATAAAAATAATAAGAATGTTTTATATATATATGTACATATATTTGATGTAAAAACTTGATAAAATTAACTTATATATACGTTATATAATTCGCGTAACAATAGTTAATTTTTAACGATATATATATAACGATACATTAATTCATTTCTTTTGAGCTTTTATCGTAACATATCGTCTACACACTTTGACTTATTCATGATGATTTTCCATCACACATCGATCATTGATCATTGTACCCACAAGTTATATGTATATATAACTTTATTAGCTGCTATTGATTTTCTTAACAGACAATGACACACCTTTTCATCAACATGTGTGACTCTTCCCGCCAACCATTTTTAACAGAATATAACTAACTTTTGGTTGGGTTATATACACCAGAATTGATCTCTTCCAGAACAAAACTTTTTGTGTATTACTTTGATTTCTCGTGCCTTAGAAACAAATTGTAGTTCTTTGTATTATCCAATTGAGGATTTCGTGATACCCGATGCATATAGGGATGAAATACTTCAATCTGAAAGTGATCTCAACACAAGTTAGAGAATATATCAGGATTATTAGCACTCACACACACCCAAATTCTAACAAAAATGTCGAGGAGGGAGGCTAGGAGAAAGATGATACATAAGTGGAAGACTATGAGTAGAGAGTTCCGAGTGGGGTAAAAGCAAAGTGATGAACCATGCAATGAACTTAGACATAAGACTCCCTACAATTAATAAACCAACTTGAATTTGTAGTCATTTAATAAGCTGAACCAATTTTACTATGCCTACAGTTCATATTTTGGTAATTTTGTGTCATTTAATATTGGGAAATCTTCTTTGTTCTTACATTTGCTATATGGTTTTACATTTGTAATTTTGGTTTAAGGTTTAAAACATATCTCTTTCGGTAAAAGGTTTCCCCGGTAAAATTATTACTCCAAAAAACAATTAAGTATAACGAATGTGAGTGAATCTCACATCTAAACCCAAAACTAGGCGAAAACAAATACACCAACTGTGCTCAAACCTAAACTTTCATAAGAATGACGTGCCACACTTTTAATACCTACTAGAAATGCTATCTAAGTTGACCATGAAGACTAATGTCAAAGGCATTAGCAAACAGCATTTGAGCAACAATCAAACCATGATCATCAAAATCATCATCATTGTTCACCATGATAATGAGCTATAAAGCAACGATATTCCTAAAAGGTGCAAGTATGATATGAAAAACGGAGAAAACAAAATCTCAAACCTAATATTATGACAAGAAAAATGGAGAAACCAAAATCCATATTGATATGAAACATACCGATATTCAAGCAGCTTTACCGGACGAGGGCTAAGCACTTTCTAAGCAAGCTAGTATCGAATCGCAGCTCGTCCCTATTTGACTGGAAGGAAGCAAACCGGCGCAATATTTTTTTCAGGAGATGAATCGCAAGCTCGCTCCAGTCGTGCCGGTTGAACAGTGAAGGAGAAATGGAGTATCCGGGGGAGAAGGTTAATGAATGGGAGGAGATAAATCGCGGGGAGATGTGAAGGAGAAGGGAATAAATGGGGGAGACGCAGTGAAGGGAGAAAGGAATAAACGGGGGAGAAGGTTAATGTCCTTAAGATCCCGTTTATAATGTGTTGTTATATGACATCGGTTCTTTATTAACCGATGTCAAATATGTATATACTATATCGGTTTCTGACTAACCGATATGAAAGACTGATGTTTTAAATCCGGTCCAATATAACCGATTTTAAAAAGTGATATACTAAATCGGTT
Source organism: Orobanche coerulescens (assembly GCA_033398695.1). Lineage (NCBI taxonomy): Eukaryota > Viridiplantae > Streptophyta > Magnoliopsida > Lamiales > Orobanchaceae > Orobanche > Orobanche coerulescens. The sequence goes on from CM065806.1 coordinate 60,814,171, forward strand.
CCTTAATAACCGATGTAAAATGAAACCCAATCACTTTTTAAATCGGTTGTAATATAACCGATTTAAAAAGTGCGATATAAAATGGTATTTTTCCGCTAGTGTCATGCCATGCCATGAGGGGTGGGTGGCCACAAGGAAGTTTCCTAGAAAACGAGCCGAGCCACTGGCCAGTGTACCGAGACGTTAACAAACGACTCCGTTAAATACACTCCTTTTAATCATCAATGTATTTATATTAATTAATCAATCTAATTAATTAATTAATTATATCAAATACAAATATACTTCTCTAAGAAATATAATTTATTAATTAAATTAATTACCCGGTAACTTAATTTAAATTCATAAGACCGATATTTGATTTATCCAATAAATCATAATTAGATATCCAATATCTAATATTAATAGAGAGATAATAAATTCACATTTATCCGTCAACGCTCCTGATGCGCGACTCCGTAGGTACGTCTCAGCCGGCATTGGGAGGAACCAATGAGTGCGGGAAGCACTTAGCCAGCCTAGCGGGCCGCACTGTAAACCCCGACTGAGAACGAATGAAGGGATCATTCCAGAACCATTATGTCGTGAATACCGTATACGTATAAACCCTTCAATCATATGTCCCGGTCAAGTATTAGGGTCACGGTAAAGTCAAACCCTACTGTAACTTGACTCTATACTTTCTGTTAATGCAAACTGAGATCATCGAGCTCTCGTGTATTAAATACAACTAGCTCTAAATGCTTTGGCCAAAGACTTATAATCTCATTTGCCATTAACCGCATAGGATATTTACCTGCTCACTTACAGGGAAAGAATTCTATCTTGGTATTCAGTAGAGACTGCTACTCGCCCACTAAGTTGCATTTCGAGGTTGACCCCACACACCGGCGATTGGATCGAACTACTCTAATGACTAACTTAATGTCACAAGCACATCTCCTACTGAAACCTCAAGTCAAAGGTCCACGTATACCTATCACAACCTTTCGATCCAGTCATTGACAATCCCTGAGTGATATCCATGTGACCGAATCGAGGTGAGTCATGTTCGAGTATACTAATCTCACTAGCATACCTATAACGTGTGCTCCCATTAACCCTTAGTGAATACCGGCACTTTACATGTCAAAGTACACGTTATACAAGTCTTTGTCTAAACTTATTGCCCAGTTAAGTTTTATCGACTTGCGAACGAGTTAAGCATTCAAGCTCTAAACACTTCCAGTGCCTATCTCCTTATCTCTATAAAGAGTAGAATGTTTGCTCTCAAATGCAAGGACTATTATTCTATATACCAAATCACAATGCCGGTGATATACAATAATATAGAAATAATTATTGCCTTGTTAAATATTCATAATTACAATACATATGCTCTCACTCTCTCATTCTCTGAGTGGCATTCAAGGGCATATCCCTAACACATACCCCCACAGGTAAATCAGCAAGTCAGTATAGCCCAGCATGGAACGGACCATGTTCAACAGGGTCCGGTTCCTTCTTTCTGACACACCATTTAACTGAGGAGTACCTGGAGGTGTTAGTTGTGAAACTATTCCATGTTCCTTAAGGGACTCGTCAAACTCCGTACTCATATACTCGCCACCTCGGTCCGACCGAAGTGCTTTGATATGATTACCAGTTTGTTTCTCGACTAGGGCCTTGAATTCCTGGAATTTCTCAAAGGCCTCGGATTTATGTTTCATTAAGTATACATAACCATACCTAGTATGATCATCTGTAAACGTAATGAAATATTGATATCCATCACGTGCTGCTTCCAAATCACCACAAAAGTCAGTATGGATTAATCCCAGTTTATCAGCGGATCTTTCAAAAGTCCCGGTGAATGGAGACTTAGTCATTTTGCCTTTAAGGCAAGATTCACAAGTAGGAAAGGGATCCGATCCCAATGGACCCATAAGTCCATCTTTTTCCATCTTGTAAACCTTGGTCTGACCAACATGACCAAGTCTAAGATGCCATTTCAAAACTTGATTGGTTTCATCCCTACCACGTTTTCTAGTCATAGTATTCACAACTATTTTGTTGCTGAGACTTAGATGATACAATCCATTCAACAATGTAGCAATACCCACTAGTTTATTTCTAAAATAAATTTTGCAGGAACCATCACCAATGAAAAATGAAAAGCCTTTACGGTCCATGACCGGAATGGATACAATGTTTTTGTGCCCCTTGGGCAAAACAAGTACATCTTCTAAAGTCAAAACAAAGCCGGATTCTAAACCCAAAAGAAGTGGTCCTATGTCGGTCGCCTCGACACTATGCCCGCTTCCGACTGTGATCATAACTTCTCCAGCTCCAAGCTTCCTACTTTGTTCCAGATCCTGATTGACGGTACAAATATGAGAACTAGCACCAGAATCCAGTATCCAGGAAGTAGAAAACAAGAGCGAACAATTTGTTTCCAAAACTAAAAGTTACAGACGAAGTGCCATGAAGAATCAGACAGTCTCTAGCCCAGTGGCCCAGCTCACCGCACTTGAGACAAGCATCCTTCTTCTTCTTGTTCTTCGGAACCATTGGGGCCTTGCCCTTACCCTTAAGGTCCTTAACTTGTGGTCCAGTTTGCTTCATGGTCTTTTTCTTCTTGTTCTTAGACCTCCGAGGTTCAGAAGAAATCACAAGAGCAGACTCCTTCATCCACGGAGTCTTCATCTGTGACTGAGCGGTCACAAGTTTGTTCACTATCCCAGCTAAATTGCATGCAATCTCATTGCAGTTGAAGTTCATAACAAACTGTGAGAAGGAATCAGGGAGAATGTAGGATAAGGTCGGTTTGGAGAGAAGTATACATTTTAAAATCAAGAGCCTCCAATCTCTCGATCATGGAAATCATTTTGAGGACGTGTTCCCCAACCTTCTCACCTTCCTTCACCCTTGCACCGAACAGTTGCTTGGATATCTCATATCTAGGAGTTCTGCTGTGCTCACCATAAAGTTCAGTTAAGTGAGATAGAATCTGCCTAGCAGAAGTCATTTTCTCATGAGCTCTCTGAAGATCATTAGACATGGAAGCCATCATATAAGCACGGACTTTCACGTCATCCTTAACCCACTTTTCGTGGTTTTCAATCTCTTCCTGATTGGCTCGGGTCCGCATAGGAGGCGCCGACAATCATCAGATTGCGGAGCCAATCCACAAAGTTAGGTCCTATTAAGGTGTTCTTTTCGAGTAGAATTGCGAGTGGATTCATTGTCATATTAAGATTTGTCTGCATTAAGTATAACAGATTAATTAGTGACTCATTCAATTATATTCTGAGTATAGAATTAAGGTCTTTTCTATTCTTATTACCCAGCTCCCACTATTTTATCGAAATAACACACTCCCATGTGAAATCCGGAAGTATCGTCGCTCTACTTCATAGTGGTGATCGAGTTCTTTATAAATCTTAATAGAGGTCAACCGAACAGGTTTCTAGTCTATTAATTTTCAAAAAGTGATGTCCAACACCAACCCATCTAATGGATGATTCGATCTTCTTTTTCCCCTTGTTCACTCCCCTCAACCTATACGGTTTCTATGGTTCGTGAACAAGTTAAGTTTATACCATCGACGCAAATCAGTTTCACAATTGAATCTTATCCGGCAACCTATCAGGTTTCTAGGGATAAAATTTGCTCCAACTGAAGGCATCCAATGTGCTCCCGATAATATATCCGTCCTCCCCGAACGACTACCCCGATAACTCGGAAGCATAGCACATCCGGTTTGGATTTCCATTTCCCGAAAACTCGATGGAGGGAAGGAAAACCTTGAAACCTTATAAACTTAATAATTTATCGTGGGAGAATTTTCGCGATTAGCGTTACACTTTGCACATTAATCGTTTAAGCGCGTTTGTGGCATTCATACAATATGAAACAACCATTTCACAACCTAGTTGCTACCAACATGTGGTTCATGGACCGTTCCTGGAAAACAAAAACTACGTAATCTAATTACAAGTCTTCGTCTTGAATCTTCGTCTTCTCAAAATGGATCTTCCTCCGGTCTTCGTCATTACATATAAATTTTACATTGAAAATTGCATCCTAGATACAAATATTTCTAGTAAAATAAATAGGCTCAAAACGGCCTTTACAACCCAATCGAATAAAACGAACGATTCAAAACTAAGTCCACGAACCACATCCCCATTCAAAAAGCATTCATCTAATAAATACTATATAAATGGAAAGCGTAGAGATACATTGATCCAATCAACAATACGAACCGATCCAATCGATTCACACAATTGATAATATGATAACGTTCAAAATAATTCGGTCGACCATAAATATTCCAATTAATCAGATTTACCATGAATCATTTTAATCATATTAAATCCAATTTAACATGAGGGAGATTAATTTTCAAGAATACACAAAAAAATCGAGCCGGGGCGAGAAAGGCCTACCATGGCCGAGTCACTGCCGGCAGACAGGCCTGGCATGGCCGAGTCACGCTCGACAGCTGCGGCCGGCCGCCCAAGAGCCACGGGCCGCGCCTCGGAGCCTGTGCCGCGCCCACAAGATGCTGGCCGCCAGCCGGCCGCACAGCCTGGGCCGCGGCCCCCTGCTCCCGGACCCCTCCCGGACCGTCCAACAGCATTTCGGGGCTAGTTTTTCAACCCGATATCCAATATCTATATTCTCCAACATTCATATCTTCAATATAAATCATATTTCCAAGAAATTAAGATTTATATTTAGACATAAACTTACGAAAAATATAACTACAACGAACGTAAAAACATATACCACGATTATGACTAAAATGATTCCAAATCATTCACCATCTAATCAAGCATTCCAAATGCTAATATCGTATATACGATCGCAAGACCTACTCTCCGATACCACTGTTGGGATTCGGTGCCTAAAACGAAGGTCCAGCGGAAGCGGAAAAACGAAAATTAATTCGGTCCGAATCTCTACGAGGATCGATCGAGCTACGTATATACGAATATCAAAAACGAATTCACAAGAGATATAGAAACTCACCCTTGTAGTCCGTTGATTAGATGGATAACCTTCTCTTGAGCTATTCCCCAAGCTCTTGAACGATCCAACGCCGAAAGCACTACGTCTCTACTTGCCACGCACCGGAGAAATGACCGGAACGACGATCACCTTGCTATCCTCCGAGGATACGGCTAGAGCTAAGTGATGAAGCTATTTATTACTACACTCTAAGTGTATAATATATCTCTCAATAATTTTTCTCAATTTTTCTCCAAGAAAAATGAAGAAAAAGTTGATGAACAAAGATGAAGAAGACTTGGAGAAGTCTTTTCTCTCTCTCTCTACACTCTATTCACATTGGAAATTGGCATGGAATTAGAAGTGAGAGATGTCTTCTTCTTCATTTATTCAACTCTTCACATGTTACATCTCATTATTATGAGAATCAAAGCCCCACCACCTCAATGATTAAAACATTAAAGAATGGAACAAGGGTCCATATGTAAGTGGGTGGAAATGTGGGGGGCGGCCCATGTAGAAATTGGACAAGTTCGGTTCGTTTCGGACTCCCGCGAGCCAAACAGATAAACTCCGATTCCATTCTGATGTATTTGTGTCGTTTAATTAATCCAATTAATTAAACATATCAAATACAAAATAACATAATTAATTTCTCCAAGAAATAATTATATTCATGAATTAAATTAATCACCCAGTGAAATATTTAGTTCATTAGGCCGTAAATCAATTTATCCAATAAATCGATTTAGACATCCAATGTCCCAAATTAGATATCCAATATCTAATACTCATAATGAGAGAATTAGATTAATTCATTCCGTCGTCAATCCTAATGCGCGACTCGGTAGGTCCGTCTCAGTTAGCAATGGGAGGAACCCAAGAGTAGTAGCACCACCTAGCCAGCCTGGCGGCCTACACTGTACCCCAACTGAGAACGAATGATTGGGATCATTCAAGAACCATTCTGTCGTGAATACCAGTATATGTATAAACCCTTATTTCAAATGTCCCGATCAAGTTATAAGGTCACGGTCAGTCAAACCCTATCTGTACTTGACGCTATGCATGCGTTAATGCAAATCGAGATCATCGAGCTGTCGTATGTCTAATACAACTAGCTCCAATGCTTTGGTCAAAGACTTATGATTTCATCTACTAATAACCGCATAGGACATATAACCCGCTCACTAACGGGAGAAAGAATTCTATCTTGGTATTCAGTAGGACCTGCTACTTGCCCGTCAAGATGCACGTCGAGGTTGACCCCCGCCTTCCGGTTTACAGGGTCAAACTACTCTAATGAAAATCTTGACGTCACAAGCACATCCCTACTAAATCCTCAAGTCGAAGGTTCACGAATACCTATCACACCTTTCGATTCCGTCATTGACTGTCCCGGAGTGAAATCCGGGTGATGAATCGAGGGTGAGTCGGTTCGAGTATACTAATCCAATTAGCATACCTATAACGTGTGCTCCCACTAACCATTTGTGTTCGACAGGCACTCTCCATGTCAAAGAACATGTCATACAAGTCTTCACATAAACTTAACGCCCAGTCAAGTTTCATCGACTTGCGAACGATTAAGTATTTGAGCTATAACCTTTCCAGTGCCTATCCGCTTATCCAATAAGGAGTCGAATGTTTTTCTCTCAAATACACGGACTAGTTTCTATATGTTTATTTACGAGTTAGGAATGCCAGTAACTACTAGTAAATAAATAAACATTCATTTGCCTTATATAAATGGTTTACATAATTACAAGTACAATGCCCTCACCCAACAACCTCTGAGTGGCATTCGAGGGCATACTCGTAACATAAGATTCGATGGCCAATCTCTCCCTCCTATAGTCACTGGAAAATCTCTAGTTTCTAGGGTTCCCACAATTCTCTCTCCACTCGGCAAACCCACAACATATGGTTCACAATCAAATAAACACGAGATTTTCAAACGATTAACACAGTTCAATGATATGAAAGAATGTGTAGCTCCAGAATCGAATAAGACGCTAACTGGTTGCAAAAGGATCTGAATCGTACCTGATGCAATAGCAGTGTTCTAGTCGTCAGATTTCCTCATCTCGTACAGGCGCGGAGGAACGGACCTAGCACTGGATGCCTCTCTCTTCCCAACATTCTGCTGCTGAAATCCACTCTTCTGCGTCTGGTTCACACTTATCTCCTTCGGAATTGGCGCTGGAGTGCGAGTACCAAATGATCTAGTCGCAGCTCCGCAGAAAGCCGCACGGTGCCCTTCTTGCCCACAATCGAAACAAGTCACAGAAGATGCGGGGCAATCACGTCGAATATGCCCTGCTCGACCACAATTATAGCACTTCTTTGATGCGTCCGAAACTGCTCATGTTGTTCAGAACTTCTTTCCACCTCGAGAAGGATGTGGAGGTTTCCTAGATGAATAAAAGGAAGACTGGCCCTTGCGGGGCCCACCACTCTTGTTTTTTGAGAAGTTGTCGGACACTTTCTGCTTCTTTGCCTCCATCGATTTCTCCACCGCCGCCTCTTTCATGTCGTAGGCCAGCACTTTGTCTTGATACTGCCGCAACGTAGTACACTCGAATCCGAACATGAACTATTGAATCTCCGGCTTCATCCACATATCGAAATGAAAAATCTTTTCTGCCTCCATTCTGACCAAGTGCCGCACACAAGTCAACTGATGATTAAAAGTTTTGATTAAGTCTGTCACATATGCTTCCGAACTCTGTGGTGAGAAAAAATCTCGGATTTTCGCCTCTCTAACTCGACGAGGACAATATTGTGCTTCCATTATTTGTTTGAATTCCGTCCAGTCAGCATTATGATTCTCAGGTCGGACAGCTTCCCACTAGTCAAAAGCCTCCCCAGTCAGAAAATACTGGGCAATAGGAACTTTTCGGTCCTCGGGACAGTTAATACCCGCGAATATCTTCTCCAATTCCTTTAGCCAATGATCCCAAGTAAGTGCCTCGGCAGATCCGTCAAATTTTGGCGGGTGCAATTTGACCACCTCAGCAAGCCATCTGTCTCCCCGGTTATCCTCGTGGTGATGCTGTCCCATCGCCGTCTGCATGCAGTCAACTACCTGAGCGAACTGGTTTATCTGAGCCACCACCTGTTGAAGCACTCCCGGCATGCTAGGATTCGCGTTGTCATTCGCTGATCCCTGCTGTCCTCCAGAATGGGAATCGGTTCGACTAGCCGATAATTCTGGGGTAGTTGCGGAATCCTCCTGTCTCATGTTACCACGTCCGCGTCCGCGTCCTCACCTCAACATACTGTAAACACAATTACTCAATATCCAGGACAATATTTTCAAAAATAAATCCCGTCAATACTCACAAAACATAAATTAAGTAAAACGGTAGTATAAGAGATTAGGAGACTTACAACCACAGTCCACATGACGACTTTGGCTGAACAGTGATGTTACGAACGACCCGTAAATCAAATAACGTAAACAGACCCAACTAAAACCCGACTGCCAAGATATCCATGAATCTTAGCTCCGATACCATATTCTGTAATGCCCCGAGATATTCGGAATAATTACAGCACCGTAAACCCTTTAATTGAGGATTTACATGTAACACCCCTAATCCGCTCAGGGATATTACACGCCGTAGAACCTTTCCTCAAGGATCTACCAGGCTGGTAACGACATATAACAACTCAATCATGCCTTTAAGGCTAAAATGACTCAGTAGACCGATTTGGTCTTTCAGTAAATACATACAACTCAAATACAACTCATGCCCACGCAGGGGTCAAAATACAACCACACCCGTGCAACGGGAAAAATATAGCAGCAGAAAATAAAGTACAACTGGACCAATAAACAATATACGGTTCCTCATGTGATTAGTATCAATCATCTTTCATCATCCTTTGTGCCGATCCTGTGTTATGCTCCAAAACCTGAATGCAAAAATAGACATCCACCCCCCGAATACTCGGGGGTTAGCAAAACTCCACTGTTTTGCTAGTGCAAGTACAAGTGCAAAAATACGAGTCATACAATTCACATTCCACGAACGATAATAATTCAGAATCCTCAAAGATTCAAATACAACAAGATAAACACTTCCCGAGGCGAGAGTTTGAGTAAAAACTTCCCAAAGTTTCAAGATCAAAATATCAAGGGAAACAATTTATAAAATGATTTGAAATACCATCGGGAGTTTTAATAAAAAACGATTTAGGATTATCAAATCCTACTTTTCAAAAACCCAAAATACGAAAGGGGTCACCGCCCCAAAGGTTTACTTTCCGAAAAATGATCTTTACCACAAACCGTTGGGATTTTAGCCCCAAATCCGTAAAATGACTTTTACAAAACCATTGGGATTTATCCCCAAATCTCATCAACTCACGGTACACAAGAACGACCACAAGGTTCGTCTCCCAACATCAAAATCCATAAATAAAGGATTTAACACAAACAACAAAATACTCTAGAGCCATCTTAGCCAAGTAGGCCAAATGAACAACTTACCTCTTACACACTTAGTCAATGCATGCAATCATGAAAACCGTTCAAAAGCACTCATTTCCGGAAATGCCATAATCAAATCACATTTGTAAAATGCACCACAATTAACCGTCGATCTACACCTCTGTGGACCCCTACCGAGACACCGTCGGATCTAACCCGTAGTGGTTAAAAGCAAAGCTCGTCGATCCACACCTCCGTGGACCCCTACCGAGACCCCGTCGGATCTAACCCGTAGTGAGCATACACACACACACGTTACTCATGCAATACTAATATGCTAAGAATGTAAGTTCTTCAAGAATACTTACTAGAGATGGCCACTTACTCGACGCCGTTATCAAACTCTTCAAAACACAATAACAAGATTAAACACGGAATACACGATTCCATAACTTTTAAACAACAAGGATATCATCAAAGCCTCCAACGTTCAAAATAATCAAATCATAATCAATTCCCAAAACACAACGTTCACAAAACACACACGCGTTTTGAAAGAGAGCCTTTAACGAGGCCAAACCGAAATATTTTGAAACTTCATTTCAAATAACCAAACAAACACATCAAAACGACCACCGATCATCATATCTATAAAACGAGAAAAGTATGGGCAAGGTACTTGCCTCGAATGACCACAACGCGGAGAATCGGCCGAAGTAGGTTGGCACGAACCGACTACGAACTCGCCGACTCCACCGAACGACAATCCACAACAATGAACTACGAACGAAAACAATAACAACGAAAATGAATTCCAATGTACGACCCAAAGCCGCTGAATTCAAAGAACAAATGACGAAGGTTCAAGGATTTCCCCCAAAATGGCCAAGAACACGATTCGTCCCGTCAAATCACGAAAACGGAATTTCAAGTTGAAATATGGATATACAATCCATAGAATATGTTTAACAATATCATTTAACCATAATCGATCCATCGAAAACGGATGAAAAACGAGATTGAGGACAAATCCCCCAAAAAGTCGATTCGAAGGAAATCAAGAAATATACTTCGATTCGACGAAGAACAACGGATTAAATGATGTTAAACACAAGAATACTACCAAGATTAATCATACCCATCATGAATTAATCAACAACACGCAACGAATCGGACAAAAATGCAAAAACCCCCAAATTCACGAAATTAGGGTTCTAATGAAGATTACCTTGATTCGCTGGATCAAAGGATGATAACGGATGATTGATTGATGTTATGAACTCAAGAACTTCGTGGATTTGTTGCCAAACATCATGGCTCCAAGATCTCCAAGTCTCCAGCCGCGGAAGAGAAAGGGAGGAAATGAAAAACGAGAGGAAATGTGACTGCTCTGTCACATTTATACTGGGCCGGAACTAGCGTGCGCTAGCCTTCCCGGACTAGCGTGCGCTATCGGCCGAGTACCCTCGGCCAGGGCCCGCACGACCCGAAACCACCGACCAAACCTGCCGACCAAACCTGCCGACCCGACTCCCGCTAGCATGCGCTACGGCCGGAAGCCTGCACGCGCTAGCCGACCTGTCCAGTAACCTCTGGACTAAAAAGCTCGCCTAGGTAACGTACGCTAGTCGGCCGACAGCGTGCGCTACCCCTGCCGGTTAGCGTGCGCTACGACCGACAGTAGCGTGCACTACCTGCCGATCCTGACCAAGTCCAGAACCCCTGGACTCCACCGCCTGCACTGATAAGCGGCGTTAGGCGCCGATAACGTGCGCTACACTGCCGATTAGCGCGCTGCAGCCTTCCGGCCAGAAGCGTGCGCTTCGCCGGTTCTCGCGCACCTGGCCCGGCCGGCAATCGTCCGCCGGCCCCGCAACCGTCGGCTGGGCCCCGCAACCGTCCGGCCAGTGCTCGAACACCAGGGCTCGACGACTCGATTTCCGTAAACGCACGGAACGAACACGACAAAAAGTTCGCGGACGACATCAACGACCCGAAATGAAAACATAATGCAATAATTAATCATACGCGGCCAAGGAACGGGTCGAGACAACAATTATAGATACGGATACCCGAAACGCCCGGAAATCACGATACGTGATCGAATAACCAAACCGAAGTTCACAACACGTCTAATAAAGTTAAACGGACTTACAGGAAACTCGAAACAACAGTTTCGAACGAGATTCGCAAGAATCAAACTCAAGTGCGGAAAAATCGCCAAAAAGCACGGAACTCAACAAAACGACACTGAAACGAACTCGGATGACAAAAAGTGCAGAATTAATCATTCTCAGAATGACGAAACGGTCATGAGCGAGTCGTCAAAACGGACTCCGGCCGAAAAAAGAAATTTACTGAAAATCGAAAATTGCGGATATTACATTCTACCCTCCTTAAAAGAAGTTTCGTCCCGAAACTTAAAATAAGTAGGGAGAAGCAATATCCCCCTGCTAGGAAAACTCGACGAGATACGCAAAAACCGAAAACTCGTGCCCGACGGCGAAATGCTGCAAGAAACGCAAAGAGGCATACGGCGTGAAAACACGCTCCACGGCGACCAACACAACGTCGCCGTTAGGAATATAATAAAACCAACAAATGACAAGCCTCATCAAATGGATAATATAGTCAAGTCAATTATCCAAACAACCACAAAACACAACGAACGAAAATCAATAAGATTGGCCGACCCAACGGTACATCAATCAAAACGCGAGCCAATCGCTGAACAAATACGGAATTCCACCGCCCAAGGGTTTGAAGATCGAAAACGAGACTAATTTCCCGAACTTAAGGAAATTACGAAGGAGCCTGAACGCTCAACAATCACGAAACGAGAACAAAAACCGAACAAACAAATGATCAAGACAACAAAAATCGAACAATCATGTCCGAAACACGAAGGATAATAAAGTTCAAACAAAAATTCCCAGGATGATCTGGTGAGAACAACAAGACATGCATTCCCATAAGATCCACAGGAAAGGGAGTAGCGATTGAAAAGTCACAACGACAAATGAGTTATTCCGAAACAATACCACACTCGTTCGATCAACAAAAGCAAGGGTCAGGACAAGCTCAGAAAATGTCAACGAACATAAACGAGTCGAAAGAGTCGAAAACACAGGAGTTCCAAATCCGATCCACTTCGAATAAAAGAACTAATAGAACCAAATGATGTCACTTCCGAACAAGGTTCACAAGAATCGAACCGAACTCGAAAAAGTCACAGCGATAACCAGATCGACCCACAACAAGATCACAGTTCGTTCATACGATGAAATCGAAATACAGAACAAGTTCAGAAAGTATCAACGAACATGAGCGAATTGATAGACTGGAGAAAGAGAAAATACCGAAGTCAAAATAGTACGGGCATTACCTCCGACCTCGTCCATGAAATTCACAAAAACGGGAGCAAGGTAACAAGACATTAAACAACCGACACATAACGGAACCATCACCGATGCACACGGTCATACCAAACCAAGCTCTAACAGCTCGCACATGCGCGACAACGCAGAAATCACTACGAGGCGATAATATTCAACACCAACACCCCGCCTCTCACAGGGGGCTAACACAATAAATGTTTGGAAAGCGACTCAACGCTCACACCGCCAATTCGATCATACTCGGGAGTAAAAATCAAAATGACAATGCGAACATCATACATACATACCCAGCCATCAAACGGGAATGGATAGGTTTTAAAAACGAAAACCTCATTTTGAAAATAATTTAGAAGAATACCGGTTGATCTTGAGTATCACCTTTCAAAAAAATACAAACGTGAAACATCGTTATCGAGACTTTGGAGAACCATTTCACATTTGATAAAAATGAGGACACTTTCTATTAGTGAAAACTTTCAAAATATTCGACCCTCGGGTCTAAATAAAAGTGTTTCTAAAACATTGAAAATATCTCAAAGCATTTTGATCCTCGAGGTAGAAATTTTTTGAAGTATATTGTGGCACCTTGGATGTACCACAAAAAAAATAACTCATTTGAAAAGTATGTCTCGAAATTTATTTTTCTAAGATACTCAAGGTTTTCGAAAATCCAATAGGCCAGAATGCCCAAAACTCACACATATCGACGTACGCTAAAACACCTCCTAGTACACGCATCAAAACGTTTAAAATCAAGACAATACATGTCTTTAAATGGAAATAAACGAAAAATACCACATTCAGAACAAAACCACTGACCCCACTCGAGGCCTCTAAGGACCCTCCCGCACTGGCTAGTGAACAAGTCGAACGCGTATAAGCACAAAGCTTCCACAATAGAACTCGTAAAACGTGCAAATCGATTCGAAAATCATCATCCACGGACAAAAACAACAATAAAAAGACATCACAAGCGACGACACTCCTTGTATAAATCAAATACGAGAGTCGACTAAATACATATCGTGAAATCAAAATCCACATAAGGATTCCACCACTTAACAAATAATCATAAAAATAGCTCGTGTCACACGAGGCACAACACAAAGAAGGGAGACTTACTTCCACAGGTCGCACGAAGATGATGATCGCCCCACGATACTAATCACGACCAACAAACTCAAACGACGCGTTGCGACACGACTCAGTCAGACGAAACAAGACTCAAACAACACGACTTGACCCGACAACCTAGGTTTCCTCAACCTAAGCTCCGATACCATTTATGTAACACCCCTAATCCACCCAGGGATATTACACGCCGTAGAATCTTTCCTCAAGGATCTACCAGGCTGGTAACGACATATAACAACTCAACCATGCCTTTAAGGCTAAAATGACTCAGTAGACCGATTTGGTCTTTCAATAAATACATACAACTCAAATACAATTCATGCCCACGCAGGGGTCAAAATACAACCACACCCGTGCAACGGGAAAAATATAGCAGCAGAAAATAAAGTACAACTGGACCAATAAACAATATACGGTTCCTCATGTGATTAGTATCGATCATCTTTCATCATTCTTTGTGCCGACCCTGTGTTATGCTCCAAAACCTGAATGCAAAAATAGACATCCACCCCCCGAATACTCGGGGGTTAGCAAAACTCCACTGTTTTGCTAGTGCAAGTACAAGTGCAAAAATACGAGTCATACAATTCACATTCCACGAACGATAATAATTCGGAATCCTCAAAGATTCAAATACAACAAGATGAACACTTCCCGAGGTGAGAGTTTGAGTAAAAACTTCCCAAAATTTCAAGATCAAAATATCAAGGGAAACAATTTATAAAATGATTTGAAATACCATAGGGAGTTTTAATAGAAAACGATTTAGGATTATCAAATCCTACTTTTCAAAAACCCAAAATACGAAAGGGGTCACCGCCCCAAAGGTTTACTTTCCGAAAAATGATCTTTACCACAAACCGTTGGGATTTTAGCCCCAAATCCGTAAAATGACTTTTACAAAACCATTGGGATTTATCCCCAAATCTCATCAACTCACGGTACACAAGAACGACCACAAGGTTCGTCTCCCAACATCAAAATCCATAAATAAAGGATTTAACACAAACAACAAAATACTCTAGAGCCATCCTAGCCAAGTAGGCCAAACGAACAACTTACCTCTTACACACTTCGTCAATGCATGCAATCATGAAAACCGTTCAAAAGCACTCATTTCCGGAAATGCCATAATCAAATCACATTTGTAAAATGCACCACAATTAACCGTCGATCCACACCTCCGTGGACCCCTACCGAGACCCCATCGGATCTAACCCGTAGTGGTTAAAAGCAAAGCTCGTCGATCCACACCTCCGTGAACCCCTACCGAGACCCCATCGGATCTAACCCGTAGTGAGCATACACACACACACGTTACTCATGCAATACTAATATGCTAAGAATGTAAGTTCATCAAGAATACTTACTAGAGATGGCCACTTACTCGACGCCGTTATCAAACTCTTCAAAACACAATTACAAGATTAAACACGGAATACACGATTCCATAACTTTTAAACAACAAGGATATCATCAAAGCCTCCAACGTTCAAAATAATCAAATCATAATCAATTCCCAAAACACAACGTTCACAAAACACACACGCGTTTTGAAAGAGAGCCTTTAACGAGGCCAAACCGAAATCTTTTGAAACTTCATTTCAAATAACCAAACAAACACATCAAGACGACCACCGATCATTATATCCATAAAACGAGAAAAGTATGGGCAAGGTACTTGCCTCGAATGACCACAACGCGGAGAATCGGCCGAAGTAGGTTGGCACGAACCGACTACGAACTCGCCGACTCAACCGAACGACAATCCACAACAATGAACTACGAACAAAAATAATAACAACGAAAATGAATTCCAAAGTACGACCCAAAGCCGCTGAATTCAAAGAACAAATGACGAAGGTTCAAGGATTTCCCCCAAAACGGCCAAGAACACGATTCGTCTCGTCAAATCACGAAAACGGAATTCCATGTTGAAATATGGATATACAATCCATAGAATATGTTTAACAATATCATTTAACCATAATCGATCCATCGAAAACGGATGAAAAACGAGATCGAGGACAAATCCCCCAAAAAGTCGATTCGAAGGAAATCAAGAAATATACTTCGATTCGACGAAGAACAATAGATTAAATGATTTTAAAGACAAGAATACTACCAAGATTAATCTACCCATCATGAATTAATCAACAACACGGAACGAATCGGACAAAAATACAAAAACCCCCAAATTCACGAAATTAGGGTTCTAAGGAAGATTACCTTGATTCGTTGGATCAAAGGATGATAACGAATGATTGATTGATGTTATGAACTCAAGAACTTCGTGGATTTGTTGCCAAACATCATGGCTCCAAGATCTCCAAGTCTCCAGCCGCAGAAGAGAAAGGGAGGAAATGAAAAACGAGAGGAAATGTGACTGCTCTGTCACATTTATACTGGGCCGGAACTAGCGTGCGCTAGCCTTCCCGGACTAGCGTGCGCTATCGGCCGGTATCGGCCGAGTACCCTCGGCCAGGGCCCGCACGACCCGGCACCACCGACCAAACCTGCCGACCCGACTCCCGCTAGCGTGCGCTACGGCCGGAAGCCTGCGCGCGCTAGCTACTGTCCGAGAACCTCTGGACTAAAAGCTCGCCTGTGTAACGACGCTAGTCGGCCGACCGTGGCGCTACCCTCGCGGTTAGCATGCGCTACGACCGACAGCAGCGTGCGCTACTCGCCGATCTGACCGAGTCCAACCCTGGACTCCACCGTCTGCACCCGATAGTGTGCGTTAGGCGCCCGAGATAGCGGCGCTTACACTGCCGGTTAGTGCGCAGCCTTTCCGGCCAGAAGCGTGCGCTACGCCGGTTCCTGCCGCACCTGTCCGGCCGGTGCCCGCAATCGTCCGGCCAGTCCCGCAACCGTCCGGCCAGTGCTCGAACACCAGGGCTCGACGACTCGATTTCCGTAAACGCACGGAACGAACACGACGAAAAGTTCGCGGACGACATCAACGACCCGAAATGAAAACATAATGCAATAATTAATCATACGCGGCCAATAAGCAGGTCGAGACAACAATTACAGATACGGATACCCGTAACTTTTAAGAAATTACAAAATGGCCCAAAACGCCCGGAAATCACGATACGTGATCGAATAACCAAACCGAAGTTCACAACACGTCTAACAAAGTTAAGCGGACTTACAGGAAACTCGAAACAGCAGTTTCGAACGAGATTCGCAATAATCGAACTCAAGTGCGGAAAAATCGCCAAAAAGCACGGAACTCAACAAAACGACACCGAAACGAACTCGGATGACAAAAAGTGCAGAATTAATCATTCTCAGAATGACGAAACAGTGATGAGCGAGTCGTCAAAACGGACTCCGGCCGAAAAAACAAATTTACCGAAAATCGAAAATTGCGGATATTACATTACAAGGCTAATTAAAAGAAATGTGAATATAATCCAACAATGCCTCATAAATTCAAATTACAAAACCGGTTCCAACTGATCCATTGAGTTAATTAATACAACCATATCGAAATGATATTAATAAGACACGCGTACTCGAGTACTGAAAATGAACCAAGAAGACAAATCATAAAAACAACAAACATCACTGAGCCCCTTCGTCGTCACGTCGGTACTGTGGTTGTTTTCCCGATCCTCAGCTACCTGAACATCAAAACAAATGTCCACCCCCGAAGGGGTTAGCAAAACGATGCTAGTACAAGTATCATATTAAACAAATCGAATATATCAACAATACATAACAAGATACACCACACGAACTTCCGCTACCGGAATCCGACAATGCGAATCCGCAAGATTCCATTAACACAGTATGGGTATTCTAATGATCCAGCTGTAACACCCCCAATCCGCTCAGGGATATTACACGCCATAGAACCTTTCCTCAAGAATCTACCAGGCTGGTAACAACATAGAACAACTCAACAATGCCTTTAAGGCTAAAATGACTCAGTAGACGATTTGGTCTTTCAATAAATACATACAACTCAAACTCATTACATGCCCATGCAGGGGTCAAATACAACACACTCCCGTACAATGGGAAAAAATACTGCAACGGAAAATAAACTATAACTAAACCAATGACATCATACGGATCCTAGTGTGATTAGTATCGTTCATCTTTCATCATCCTTCGTGCCGACCATGTGTTATGCTCCCAAACCTGAATGCAAAAACAGACATCCACCCCCCAAATACTCGGGGGTTAGCAAAACTCCACTATTTTGCTAGTGCAAGAACAAAGTGAAAATACGAGCCATACAATTCACATTCCACGAATAACAATAACCAAGAATCCTCAACGATCCAAACGTATCGAAAAGTACTTCCCGAGGCAAGAGTTTGGGTAAAACATTCCAAAACCGAAAGATCACAAATCAAGAAAAACAATTTATAAAACAGTTTTAAAGATGCCATCGAGAGTTTTAATAGAAAACAATTTAGGATTATCAAATCCTTCTCTTTCCAAAATCAACAGGGTCCTCGACCAGTAGGCGGAAAGCAATTTGCAAGAAAACCATTCAATCAACACAAACGAGTCTTCACAAATAATTCCCACGGGGTTCTCGACCCAATCCAAATAATATCAACAGGAGATCAATCATCTCAACATCACACGGGGTCCTCGACCCAAAACACAGAATGTCAACACAGCCCATCAAAGACACAGCCTCTCGTCCGACCAGTACTGCTCAAGACCCCTGATTAATTAACCCTCGGAGATCTCGTCAAATGTCCTTGGTTAATTAACCCTGATACCAACGTTTAAAACAAGAGGAAACACACTTTCAGAAACACGAATCATGGTCTATAACGAGACCAGCATTTTGAAAAGAGTTGAAAGAATTTTGAAATACGATAATCGTTCGGTAACGGGGTCTTAGCTATCACTCAAATATCCGTTACCAATAAGCCTGCCAGGCGCCTCCCTTGCACACCTGTGCACCGGCGTTCACTCCACTATGTTGGCCGCCCCTTGAACATGTCACCGCGCCGGCAATCACTCCCACAAGAGCCGCCCCTTGCACGCGCATTAGGTAACACCGGTGTTCACCAACCATATGGAGCCGCACATTGCAGCGTACACCAGGACGGAGTACACGCCTTGCCCTCAGAGGCTCCCGGATATGACGTCTCTCATAACAATTATTCACATTGTCACAAACATCAAGCACACAGTCAATCGTTGTAACAATTATCAAATCAATACACCAATTCACATAATTTATCCGTCAGTCCACGACCACACGAATAAATAACAACACGCACGTCAACCATAACGTGACGGAAAGAAGCAATATACGTACACACGCATTATAAAGCGCAACATCAACACCAAACATATCCAAAGGATTCACGTAGTCACTTACAACCCACACAATTTACAAGACACACGCGTTTTGAAAGTGAGCCTTTAACAAGGCTAGCCGAATCTTTTGAAAACTCATTTCAAACAAACAAACAAACATACCCAGACGATCACCAATCATCATATCCACAAAACAATAAATGTATGGACAAGGTACTTGCCTCGAAATTGGCGCGCAAGTATTCCGACGAACACGGCTCAACCGGAAAGCTTCGAAACGCCCGATGCTATCGAAAAGGAAGACGACAACGAACGGAAGGGTTCAACATGGTTTCATAGCAAGAAACTCGACCATAACATCATATAATTAATAAATCAACGATCATATGAGTAAGAATAATCGTAGAACGTTCGAAAACCCCTCTAAGACATTCTGTCGGACACCTTCAAGGCGTCGGTCAAGAACTCGACCAAAACAACGAATCGATACGATCCAACCATGGAATAACAAGGGAAATGATATAATACATCTAAATAATCATCAATCCATCACAATCATAAGTTAAATCGGATTAAACGGATGAAAACAACCAAAACACCCAAATTCCCCAAAACACCCCATGACTCGGCCGGCGCCAACTCCGAAGGCCCGAACGACCCCGAAACCCGAACCTGAATAAGAATCGAAGATACGGTTACGAAGTACTCGCAAAGAAAAATTCGAGCACTAAGAGAACACACGATTTCGACCACCCGAAGGCTCAAAATTCGACAATGGAAGGTAATTACCCCAAACTTTGGGAAATTATGAAAATTGCCCAAAACGTCCGAAAATCACGGTACGTGATCGAATAACCAAACCGAAGTTCACAACACGTCTAACAAAGTTAAACAGACTTACCAGAAACTCGAAACAGTAGTTTCGAACGAGATTCGCAAGAATCGAACTCAAGTGCGGAAAAACCGCTTAAGAACACAAAACTCAACAAAACGATACCGAAAAGAACTCGGATGAGAAAAAGTGCAGAATTAATCATTCTCAAAATCACGAAACGGTCATGAGCGAGTCGTCAAAACGGACTCTCGCCGAAAAAAAGAAAATCACCTAAATCCGAAATTGCGGGTATTACACCAGCGCCCTCAGCATAGATCCCAAGATGATCCCGTCGGACCAACACGAGGTGGAAAAACCCGTCCAATGATCCAGCGCCCTTAGCCTAGATCCCAAGATGATCCCGTCGGACCAACACGAGGTGGACATCCGATCCAGTGCCCTCAGCATAGATCGTACAACATACACAAACACAACTCATGCATACATATATGCAAAATCGCTATGTCCATCAACATGAACATACAAACACTAGATAACGAATATCATGAAAATTCAACGAAAATAAATCCCATGTTCAACAACATGAATAAACCACATGTATGCTCAAAATACCAATATTAACAAATTACGATACTTGGCTCAAAGATGGCAAGAACTAATCACTCCAATGATCTCAACACACTCGAAGGCCGCCTCCTTCGATCAACGTACCAAGCTCGAACCTTAACAAAAGAAATAATATAGAATTCATCTCATGTCGTACGAATGTCTAACAATCCGGTCTACGGCCGAAAGCTCAAAAAAATGTAATCTGTCTGAACTACTTAGCGTACGCTACGTACTCTATGTAACGTGCGCTAAGCCTGCCTGTTAGCGTACGTAAACGACGAAGTCTAGCATGCACTAACTATGTACTGACAGTCTTCTCCGATCAGCCGACTGATTCGTCTGATGACATAACGTACGTTACATACCAAATGTAGCGTACGTTACTCATTCTCGATAGCGCATGTTAATATACATATCTTAGCGTGCGCTAACCGTGCATGGCAGTTTACTACTGGGCAGTAGACTAGATCTTATAGTGATGAAACTCATGAAATCTTCAGTGTTAATACATGCCATCTCCATGCATATCATGCTCATATGGTTTGTGAAAGATCTTTACGGATTAAACAACTTCGAGATACAAGGATACATATAATCATCACAACACCATAATTCATCTTGATCTTCAAGTATACTAAGTTCCATCCATTCTATGTCCAAAACGTATGATTCCATTGTAACAACATAAGAACTCGATAATCTCCATAAACTGATCATAATCGGTTCTGAAGCTTCATGAATATGCTAGGAGTTCAAACACTAAAAGGTTCAATGGTTTATATGATGAAGAAGTACCAAAACATCGAAAATACCCCTCTAACAACATGATGTTCGACTACGTACGAATTTAACTGACTAGATAATCATGATCAAAACGTCCTTCAGAATATTACTAAATATTGGTGAAGAATCACCTACCTCAAAGTAGTGAAGAACAAGGAGGAACTTGAAGAAATCCAACGCCGAAGGCTTGAACACCAATCTCCAATGATCTACAATCTTCCAACTCGTGCTAGGATGATGATATGAGAGGTTGAGGATGGAAGAAGTAACTCTCTAAGTCTAAGAATTCGGATGTGGGAAGTGAAAAGTCTGAAAAAATGAAAAAGGATGCTGTCCTATATATAGAAAATGGTTATTAGCGCGCGCTAGTCCATATCCATAGCCTGTGCTAACGGCCATACGAAGCTTACTGACTTCACTGTACTCAACATTTAGCGTACGCTATCCTCATATCAGTAGCGTGCGCTACCGCATTGACTCGACTTTTCCCGAAATCCGTACAGGTTCATCCCGACATGATTCGACCAAGATCCGCGGCTGATCTCACCTACCACCCTGTCTTAATCATGTTGACTACGTATTGCGTGCGCTTAGGTTCATACATAGCGTGCGCTACGAACCTAATTTAGCGTACGCTACGCTAAGTCGATAGCATGCGCTACATGTACAAAAATCACCACTTAGAACACATTCATGCAATCGTGCGCTCAACAACACCGGATCATGAAATACGGAGAATAATACTCAGATTATAATGCAACAAATACAATATCACAAGGTTCAAATACACATCAAAATCTCGGGTATTACATCACCGCCCGACACGCCTACCGACAGGTGCCGGTCACGATCGACAGAAGTTTCTCGTCCACTATCCGGATAAGGATGTCCAACTGTATGGATAAGGTCGGTCACAACCGACAGAAGCTTCTCGGCCAGCTGTCCGGATAAGGTCGGTCACGACCAACAGAAGCTTCTCGGCCAGCTGTCCGGATAAGGCTTCCAGTTGTCCGGTTAAGGTTGATTTTCAACCGATTTTGGGCCCCTATTTATACATGTTCTCGGACGTACTTTTGTACATATATTATATCATATGAAAGATCTAGACCTCTGCTGCAAAATGCCCATAACATATTTCCCTTCCAAAAACTTAAATGCCCTCAAAAAGCCCGATCAATTAGATAGCTCAAATCTGACAGTTTTTCAAAGGTGTTTGATAAAAGTCCTCAAAGAGATTTTAGATTTTACATCAAGAATTTATGGCCGGAAATAGGAAAAAGTATTTTCAAGTGTTAGGAATAGCATATCCGGGATCCAAGAAGGACAACCGAGCCAAATTCAAAGGAAAATATTTCAAGATTTCAGCAAACGAGGTGAGGTTATACTGTTTTAATATGTTGTGGTCATGTTGTGTCGTGTAACATGATGACCCGCGAGGGGTCGAAAGAATGAAAGAAATCCGAGACGAGTCTCACACAGATAAGAATGTTTTATGTGCATCACACAACATGATTTTGACGAATTATAAGGGTTTAATCTCACTGAGTATGCTCGCGTACTCACACCTCGTCGTTTATATTTTTCAGGCTAAGGAATCGACGAACGGGACAAGTAGAAGATGAATACATACTCCCAACACGATGAAATTGTAAATAATAAAATATATTGTCGCCGTAATTGTTATTATTTTTACGAAACACTTGATGTTCTTCAATGAATGTAATTTCAACGGACTATATCCGAATATTTGATTTCTCATGTTTTTGTAAAGCTGTACTGATGTTTGAATAAATGAGTTCTATCGAAGATTTACTGACTAAAACGCTTCCGCAAATACTCCGAATTTATATAAAAATTTTAAGGAAAAAAAATGAGTTGTGTAACGTTCTTTTAAATTAAGAAAGCAGGGCACTACAGAATGGTATCGGAGCAAGACCTCTCTCCGTACGGTGAGATTTCGGGATGAACCAAGCGGAAGCTAGTGAACATATGACACTCGGGGCCGACGAGGACGGGGAGTGATCGCCGGTGACAAAAAAGGGCACGGACAATGAGTGGCTCCGAGAAAGGGGAGTGATCGCCGGTGCAATAAGAAAAAGGGCACGGACAACGAGTGGCTCCTGACAAGGCTTCTAGGTAGAGGGGGACATGACTGAACCGAATTCTCACCAGAACGAGAGGTATTCCAAGACTGTATAGGTATGGGACTATACAGTTAAGGAGGTTTAAAAAAAATTACTTATACAAAACAAGATATTTCAAAACTTTCTTAGTTTTAAAAGTATAACGAATAATTACGGCATGATTACATTTTCGGGAGAATATGTGGTTCATCGCTGCTACCCAACGTCGACTCCGAGGTAATGTTTTCAAGTATTCACTCTTTTATGAAAACTTAAAATTTTTGGTATGAGTGCAGAATGATTGTGTCGGCAAAAGATTTGAAAGGATATGTGAAAGTTTAAATGTAGTCCGAAAGGGACAAAATATGATTTCAAAGAAAGGTTTCAAAGTGATGTTTTTGCTGGCACAATATTTCTAAAGTTATTGATGAAAATACTCAAACAAAGTTTGATACAGATTTTTCAAAGTTCTTTACGAAGCTCAATTTCGAGGATGAAATTTTTAAAGGGGGGAGGATTGTAACGCCCCAATACTTATTTAAATGCTAACGATCATGGGTTTTGCTTTTTTAATATTTACATGTTGTCCGATACTTGGACCGATACGTTCCTAGCATAAAATGAAGGACTTAAAAGGAAAAGATTTCAAAATAAATTATAAGGATCATTTTTAGAATTTATGAGTGATTTCGAAAAGTTCCGACTATTCGAAAAGTTCCGACGATTTGATACGTTAAAATTTTCATCACATAACACTTATATTGCAAAAATAATATTAAATTATTTTACTACAATTATTGAAAATCCGTTTCGAGCATATCGAAGATTTAACTCCGATGAGTGCGGAACAGGTCGGAAAATCGAATTTGGACACCGGGAAGGGGTCGAACCGGCCGAGCCAATTTGACGGACATCTGCCGGTCACCGCCGAACACGCCTACCGACAGCTGCCGGTCACGACCGACAGAAGATTCTCTGCCAGCTGTCCGGAAAAGGTCGGTCACGACCGACAGAAGCTTCTCGGCCAGCTGTCCGGATAAGGTCGGTCATGACTGACAGAAGCTTCTCGGTCAGCTGTCCGGATAAGGCTTCCAGCTGTCCGGGTAAGATTGATTTTCCACCGACTTTAGACTCCTATAAATACATATATACGTAAATATGTTCCCACAAATAATATGTCATTTTGAAGCAGTGAACCTCTACTTTAAAACTCCTGTAACATATTTTCTTTCCAAAAATTATAAAGGCCTCAAAAAGCCCGATCAAACAGAATGCTCAAATCTAACAGTTTTTCAAAGGTGTTTGATAAAAGTCCCCAAAGAGATTTCAGATTTTACATCAAGAATTTATGGTCGGAAATATGAAAAAGTATTTCCAAGTGCTAGGAGCAGCGTATCCGGGATCGGAGAAGGACAACCGAGCCAAATTCAAAGGAAGATATTTCAAGATTTCCGCAAACGAGGTGAGATTATACTGTTTTAATATGTTACGTCATTGTTGTGTCGTGTAACATGACGACCCGAGAGGGGTCGAAAGAATGAAAGAAATACGAGATGAGTTTCACACAGATAAGAATGTTTTATGTGCATTACACAACATGATTTTGACGATTTATAAGAGTTTAATCTCACTGAGTATGCTCGCGTACTCACACCTCGTGGTTTATGTTTTTCAGGCTAAGGAATCGACGAAAGGGACAAGCAGAAGATGAATACATACTCCCAACATGATGAAATTCTATATAATAAAAGTTGTTGCCGCCATAATTGTTATTATTTTTACAAAACACTTGATATTCTTCGACGAATATAATTTCAACGGACTATGTCCGAATATTTGATTTCCCATGTTTTTGTAAAACAGTACTTATGTTTGAATAAACAACTTTATTGAAGATTTATTTACTAAAACGCTTCCGCAAATACTCCAAATTTATATATAAAAAATATAAAAAAAATTGAGCTGTGTAACGTTCTTTTTTTAATTTAGAAAGTCAGGGTGTTACAGAATAGTATCGGAGCAAGGCCTCTCTCAGTACGGTGAGATTTGGGGATGAACCAAGCGGAAGCTGGTGAACATGTGATACCCAGGGCCGACGAGGGCGGGGAGTTATCGCCGGTGCAATAGAAAAGGGCACGGACAATGAGCGGCTCCGAGAAAGGGGAGTGATCGCCGGTGCAATAAGAAAAAGGGCACGGACAATGAGCGGCTCCTGACAAGGCTTCTAGGCAGAGGGGGACATGGCTGAACCTAAATCTTACCAGAACGAGAGGTATTCCAAGACTGTATAGGTATGGGACTATACAGTTAAGGAGGTTTAAAAAGGTTTACTTATACAAAATAAGATATTTCAAAACTTTCTTATTTTTGAAAGTATAACGAATAATTACGGCATTATTATATTTTCGGGAGAATATGTGGTTCATCGCTGCTGCTCAATGTCGACTCCGAGGTAATGGTTTCAAGTGTTTACTCTTTTATGAAAACTTAAAATTTTTTGTATGAGTATAGAATGATTGTGTCGGCAAAAGATTTGAAAAGATATATCAAAGTTTAAATATTGTTCGTAAGGGACAAAATATGATTTCAAATAAAGGTTTCAAAGTGATGTTTTTGCTGGCACAATATTTTTAAAGTTATTGATGAAAATACTCATACAAAATTTGATACAGATTTTCAAAGGTCTTTACAAAGCTCAATTTCGAGGACAAAATTTTTTAAAGGGGGGAGGATTATAACGCCCCAATACTCATTTAAATGCTATTTATTTTGCTAACGATAATGGATTTTGATTTTAATATTTACAGGTTGTCCGATACTTGGACCGATACGTTCCTAGCATAAAATGAAGGAAATGATTTCAAAATAAATTATAAGGATCATTTTTAGAATTTATGAAAGTGATTTCGAAAAGTTCCGACGATTTGATATGTTAAAATTTTCATCACAGAACACTTATATTGCAAAAATAATATTAAATTATTTTATTATTATTATCGAAAATCCATTCCAAGCATATCGAAGATTTAACTCCGATGAGTCCGGAACAGGTCGGAAAATCGAATTTGGACATCAGGAAGGAGTCGAACCGGCCGAGCCAAGTTGACAGATATCTGCCGGTCACCGCCGGACACGCATACCGACAGCTGCCGGTCACGACCGACAGAAGCTTCTCGGCCACTATCCGGATAAGGATGTCCAGCTGTCCGGATAAGGTCGGTCACGACCGACAAAAGCTTCTCGGCCAGATGTCCAGATAAGGTCGGTCACGACCGACAGAAGCTTCTCGGCCAGCTGTCCGGATAAGGTCAGTCACGACCGACAGAAGCTTCTCGGCCAGCTGTCCGGATAAGGCTTCCAGCTGTCCGGGTAAGTTTGATTTTCAACTGATTTTGAGCCCCTATTTATACATGTTCCCGGACGTACTTTTGTACATATATTATATGATATGAAAGATCTGGACCTCTGCTGTAAAATGCCCGTAACATATTTCCCTTCCAAAAACTTAAATGCCCTCAAAAAGCCCGATCAATTAGATAGCTCAAATCTAACAGTTTTTCAGAGGTGTTTGATAAAAGTACTCAAAGAGATTTCAGATTTTACATCAAGAATTTATGGCCGGAAATATGAAAAAGTATTTTCAAGTGCTAGGAACAGCATATCCGGGATCCAAGAAGGACAACCGAGCCAAATTCAAAGGAAAATATTTCAAGATTTCAGCAAACGAGGTGAGGTTATACTGTTTTAATATGTTGTGGTCATCGTTGTGGCGTGTAACATGATGACCCGCGTGGGGTCGAAAGAATGAAAGAAATCCGAGACGAGTCTCACACAGATAAGAATGTTTTATGTGCATTACACAACATGATTTTGATGATTTATAAGGGTTTAATCTCACTGAGTATGCTCGCGTACTCACACCTCTTCGTTTATGTTTTTCAGGCTAAGGAATCGACGAACGGGACAAGCAGAATATGAATACATACTCCAACACGATGAAATTGTAAATAATAAAAGATATTGTCGCCGTAATTGTTATTATTTTTACGAAACACATGATGTTCTTCAACGAATGTAATTTCAACGGACTATGTCCGAATATTTGATTTCTCATGTTTTTGTAAAACTGTACTGATGTTTGAATAAACTAGTTCTATTGAAGATTTACTGACTAAAACGCTACCGCAAATACTCGGAATTTGTATACAAAATTTAAGGAAAAAAAAATGAGTTGTGTAACGTTCTTTTTAATTAAGAAAGCAGGGCATTACAGAATGGTATCGGAGCAAGACATCTCTCCGTGTGGTGAGATTTGGGGATGAACCAAGCGGTGGTGAACATATGACACCCGGGGCCGACGAGGGCGGCGAGTGATCGCCGGTGCAATAAAGAAGGGCACGGACAATGAGCGGCTCCGAGAAAGGGGAGTGATCGCCGGTGCAATAAGAAAAAGGGCACGGACAACGAGCGGCTCCTGACAAGGCTTATAGGCGGAGGGGGACATGACTGAACCGAATTCTCACCAGAACGAGAGGTATTCCAAGACTGTAGAGGTATGGGACTATACAGTTAAGGAGGTTTAAAAAAAAGATTTACTTATACAAAACAAGATATTTCAAAACTTTCTTATTTTTAAAAGTATAACGAATAATTACGGTATGATTACATTTTCGGGAGAATATGTGGTTCATTGCTGCTTCCCAACGTCGACTCCGAGGTAATGTTTTCAAGTATTCACTCTTTTATGAAAACTTAAAATTTTTGGTATGAGTGCAGAATGATTGTGTCGGCAAAAGATTTGAAAGGACATGTGAAAGTTTAAATGTAGTCCGAAAGGGACAAAATATGATTTCAATGATGTAATACCCCGATTTTTCGGATATATTTTTCGTTTATATATTGGATATCGTGGATGGTTAATTATGCTCGGGGACATTGGGAACGTTTGATAATGTTATAGAATTGAGTATATGTATTGATTCTGTCGTATGTTCGTATTGGGTATGTCGTGACATTGGACAGGAATTGCTGAAATTGGCTAAGTATAGAATACTTAGCGTACGCTAATGTTGAAGACTTACGTACGCTAAATCACAAGAGTTACGTACGTTATGGCCGAGACATTACGTACGTAACATGGGAATCAGACGATTGAGTCATGGTCGGCAGGTGGGATCCGGTGTCGGCAACTTTCGGCGGAGGATGTTGACAGGTGAGTCAACGTATGTGTTACGTACGTTATACAGGACGTGTTATGTACGTAACACGACCATTGTACTGTAGCAAGTCAACTGGTATATTACGTACCTTATATGGTATGGGTTACATATGTTATGGACTTCACGGAATGAGACAGTGAGTTTGTTACGTACGCTATGGATTTTGGATTACGTAGGTTAAAGTTGTTACGTATGTTAAGCAAAGACACTTATGTACGTAACGAGATGCGCAGTTTATATAATAAGAGCTGGTCTTTCATTTGTTTACGAAAGGAAACTCATTTCTCCCACCCCAACTTGTCCCTCTTCACTTCTAAGAGTGTTCTAAACACTTCTAACATGATTGTGAGCTTGGAATCATGGAATTAGATCTTGGTTATGGAACTATTGTTGATTCTTGAAGTGATTTCTTGTGTTATCCATATTCTATGAGATATGTTGGATACTTCTCCTTTTCATTTCGGAATTTTGATGTTATAGTTGATGAATGATTCGTATGAAGATCATTATGGTGTTGTTATTGCGATTCTTGAGGATATATGAGGTTTATGTTGAAGAAGATGATGATATGCTTTGAATATGTTGATTATGACTATGGAATCATAGAGTTTTTGATGTTCTTGAGGCCATATGATGACTATGAGGATTTGATAATATTGCATTGATATTACCCATTGTAGTCTTCCAGGGCTTGATCTGTTGTTTGGGGCTCCATTTGAGACATGAAACATTAAAACATTGCCATTCCTGCTGGTTCTGTAGATTTCGTTGTCTTGACTCCATCAGTTAGGTTTCCAATGATCTATTAGATGGGGTGATCCTTGAGCCATTTTGGAACTTCATCTTCAAGGTTTGTTTCTCCTGTTGATTTGCTTGGAGAAACTCTGTCTGCATCAGCTTAGTTTTGGCCTTCTTGAACTTCAACTGGATCAGCTACATTTTTGTCAACTGCAGGTGAGGATCCTGTATGATCTGCAGTTGGGTCTTCATCAGCTGCCGTTGGATCAGCTGTGGTTGGAAATCTTGTCTGATCTGCAGCTGGGTTTTCATCAGCTGTGTCCATCATTCCTGTGTCATTGATGATGACTTCTTCCAGGGATGCAGTTTTGAGCTTTTTCTCAATTAAATCCACCTGTTTTCTATACTCAGCAGTAGATTCATCAAACAACATATGGTGTTTCTTCCACAACTAAGGTTCTTTTGTTAAAAACTCTGTATGCCTTGCTTATTTGTGAATATCCCATAAAGAAACCATCATCAGTTTTAGCATCAAAGGCATTCAGTTGGGTTTTACCATTGTTGTGAATGAAACACTTACAACCAAATATGTGAAAATATGCAACAGTTGGTGGTCTGCCATCCCAAACCTCATGTGGATTTTTGTTTTGTCTCCTCACTATCATACTCTTATTCTAAGTGTGGCATGCTGTGTTGACAGCTTCAGCCCAGAACCTTTTTGGCAGGTCAATTTCAGCAATCATTGACCTAGCTGCTTCCTTCAGGGTTCTATTCTTTCTTTCAGCTACACCATTTTGTTGTGGTGTTCTTGCGGCAGACACTTCATGTTGAATTCCATTCTGATCACTATATTCAGTGATTTCCTTGTTGAGAAATTCTCCACCTTTGTCTGATTTGATCTTGATGATGGAGAGGGACTTCTCATTTTGAATTTTCCGTATAAGCTCAGGTAGCTTTGTTAATGTTTCACTCTTCTTGTAGATAAACACTATCCAAGTGTATTTTGAGTAGTCATTCACAACTACTAAGTCATGCTTCCTTCCACAAAACGTTCATAGGACCAAATAAATCCATGTGGAGTAGGTCCAATATTCTAGTGGTGAGAGTGGTAGGCTGAACTAATTTGAAATATGCTTTGGTTTGCTTTCCTTTCTGGCATGCATCACATAGAGCTTCTTTCTAGAATACTTCTATTTGAAGTCCTCTAACCAGCTTTTGAGAACTTATCTTGTTGATGGATTTGTAGTTCAGGTGACATAGTCTCTTGTGCTAGATCCATTCATTCTCAGCAACTGTCTTTGATAAGAATCAAGTATTTGGTGCTCCTGATTTCCAATCTATCAGGTAGACATCTCTTCTTATGAATCCTTGTAGTTTCACATCTCTCCAGTGAGTAGATCAATAACCATACATTTCCATCTTATGAAGACTAGCAGGTTGTTCTCATCATAGAATTGACTTATGCTTAAGAGATTGTATTTGAGCCTTTTGACATACTGCACTTTTGTAATGATTATGTTCCCTTTATGCAGCTTCCCATGTCTTTTGGTTTGTCCACTTGAGCTACCTCCAAATGTCACACCTGGACCTCTTTCTTTGACATATTCTGATAGAATCTTCTTGTTCACTGTCATGTGCCTTGAGCATCCAGAGTCTACAAACCATTCTTCACCTCCTATTGTTGAACCTGAGGAGATGTGGTAGTAGTCCTCCCATCTTTTCTCTTAATCAGCTAGGTTGGCCACCAGGCAGTTGTAATCATCATCATCATCATCAGAGAAGAATCCACCACTTGATTCTACTCTTTCTTGGATTTGGTCTTCACCAATTCTCTTGTCATCCCTCTTGCCTGATTCCTTCTTGTCATCATCTTTCTTAAGATCAGGATAGTCAAATTGGATGTGTCCTGTCTTATGATAGTTGTAGCATTCAATCTTCCAATTTCCAGATTTTTGGCTCCTTCTTAGATTGTCTTTGTAGTTCTTTTTATACTTGGAGTAGTTTTCCATGAAGTTGCTGAATCTTTGCATGATGAATGCCAATTTTCCTCAAAGTCTAGAGGGCTTGGAGGGTTAACTTCGACATTACTTTTTGCAGGTGATTCTGATGCAAAAGATTTTCCTTTCTCAGCTGGATTAGTGGATGATGAACAGGGCAGCTCAAACTCAAATACCTTTAGATCGGAGAATAGCTCCTGGATCTTTATTTTGTTGAGATCCTTTGATTCTCTCATAGCCACAACTTTCATACTCCCTTCAGGATTGAGAAATCTTAAAACTTTTAGTGAAATCTCCCTGTTGCCATAGGTCTTTCCAAGGGAGTTTATTTCATCGATAATCTCAGAGTTGTCAAACTTCTGAGTAGCAATTGACAACTTGCTCTCTTTGATAAGCTCAGTTCCCTCACACATTACAGCTAATGTGTCCCATATTTCCTTGGCATTCTTGCAGTTCTTGATTTTAACCATGGTTGCCTTGTCAAGAGTTTGATATAAGATGTCTTTGGCTCGGTTGTCAAGGTTGGACAACTTCCTTTCTTCAGTGGACATCTCTGCCCTTTTCTTGGGGATCTTCTCTGGCTTCCCATCTGCAATTTCTTCTGGTGTGCTATCCTTTTCAAATATGAATGGTCCATCTTCAATTACATACCATATGTCATCATGAATGGATGATAGATGTGCCGGCATTCTTATTTTCCATAATTCATATTCATCAACAGAGAATACAGGTAATCTAGGATGCATGTGTTTCATGTGTTCCATTATATATATATATGTATATGTATATGTATATATATATATATATGCTCACATATATAGATCTGGTTCTGTAAGATTGAACCAACCTCTCCGATATACCTTGTAGGTCATAAGTCGTCAAGAATAAGTCTAGAGGGGGAGTGAATAGACTTATTACATATTTTCCTGAATCGGGTGAGTAAACTCAGCTGTTAAATATGCAGCTAATAGACTTGGCTGCAGATGAGTAAGCACAGTTGATGACAATGCAGATAACTATGTCGACTGCAGGTGACTTATGTCAACTGTAAAACTGAGTTATGCGGAAGATAGGCGACTGTTAAATGGAACAGTAAATATGAATGCAGCAGATAAGTACGATGAAATTCAGCAAATCACACAAGCAGTTATAGTGGTTTCAGAGGTGGGGTAATCCTTTACTAGTCCACTTCTCTCCAAACTAGTTGGAGATGAATTCACTATAACTGTCAACCATTGATAACGGTTACAATGAATGCTCTAGTTACAACAGCTTCTAACCAGTGGAAATCCGTGGCCGTTGCAACTCCCTTGACTGCCTAGCACCTCTTGAATGAAAACCCGTGGATGCCTCAACAACTCTCAAACTGTCTATCACCTTACAATCAAGAACCCGTGGATACCTTATTAGCCTTTTTACTTTCAAGAACCTCGTTCAAGAAAGCAACCCCAAACACAAACTTTGAAGACAAGAGTGTTTGTCTTCTCCAACTTAAGAGCTTCTTAGTATATTGTTAGATGTATTTTTATGCGCCTATTTGTCATTATTTTGTATCCATTTTAAGTCTAAATCTGCATAAATGAGCTTTTAATGCACTATCTTTATATGTTTTGAAGGAAATTGGAGTCCAGAAGCCTAAACGACGAAAAACGGGCAAAAACTGTTAGGAGTATGCCCTCGAATGCCACTCAGAGGTTGTTGAGTGAGGGCATTGTACTTGTAATTATGTAAAGCATTTTATATAAGGCAAATGAATGTTTCTTTATTTACTGGTAGTTACTGGCATTCCTAACTCGTAAATAAACATATAGAAACTAGTCCGTGTATTTGAGAGCAAAACGTTCCAATCCTTATTGGATAAGGGGGTCGGCACTGGAAAAGTTATAGCTTAAATACTTAATCGTTCGCAAGTCGATGAAACTTGACTGGGCATTAAGTTTATGTGAAGACTTGTATGACGTGTTTTTTGACATGGAGAGTGCCTGTCGAACACTAATGGTTAGTGGGAGCACACGTTATAGGTATGCTAATTGGATTAGTATACTCGAACCGACTCACCCTCAATTCGTCACACGGATTTCACTCCGGGACAGTCAATGACGGAATCGAAAGGTTGTGATAGGTATTCATGAACCTTCGACTTGAGGATTTAGTAGGGATGTGCTTGTGACGTCAAGATTTTCATTAGAGTAGTTCGACCCTGTAAACCGGAAGGCGGGGGTCAACCTCGACGTGCATCTTGACGGGCAAGTAGCAGGTCCTACTGGATACCAAGATAGAATTCTTTCTCCCGTTAGTGAGCGGGTTATATGTCGTATGCGGTTATTGGCAGATGAGATCATAAGTCTTTGGCCAAATCATTCGAGCTAGTTGTATTAGATACACGACAGCTCGATGATCTTGATTTGCATTAACGCATGCATAGCATCAAGTACAGATAGGGTTTGACTGACCGTGACCCTATAACTTGATCGGGACATTTGAAAGAAGGGTTTATACGTATACTGGTATTCACAATAGAATGGTTCTTGAATGTTCCCAATCATTCGTTCTCAGTTGGGGTACAGTGTAGGCCGCCAGGCTGGCTAGGTGGTGCTACTACTCTTTGGTTCCTCCCATTGCTGACTGAGACGGACCTACCGAGTCGCGCATTAGGATTGACGACGGAATGAATCAAGCTAATTCTCTCATTATGTGTTATAGATATTGGATATCTAAATTTGGGACATTAGATGTCTAAATCGATTTATTGGATAAATTGATTTACGGCCTAATGAATTAAACATATCACTGGGTGATTAATTTCATTCATGGATATAATTATTTGTTGGAGAAATTAATTATGTTATAATGTATTTGATATGATGAAATTAATCGGATTAATTAAACTATATAAATACATCGGGACGGGATTGGATTTTATCTGTTTGGACTCTCGGGAGTCCGAAACGAACCGAACTCATCCGTTTCTCCATGGGCCGCCCCCCCCATTTCTAGCCACCTTCCTTTTGGACTTATGTCTTCATTCTTTAATGAATGATAATTGTGGAGGTGGGGTTAGATTCCCACATGCATCAGTTATTGCAAGTAGTGGGGAGTTGAATAAGAGGGACGAAGAATCTTTTATTAACACCTACACATCCCATACGTGAAAGTGAGATTGAGAGAGAGGGAGAAAAACCATTTTCTCAATTATCTTCATCTTCTTCATTCACTTCTTCTTCATTTTTCTTGGAGAAAAATTGAGAGAAAATCATATAGAGAGAGTAAGATTAAAACACTTAGAGTGTAGTAATCCTTACATATATAACTTCATCACTTAGCTCTAGCCGTATCCTCGGAGGATAGCAAGGTGATCGTCATTCCGGTTGTTTCTCCAGCACGTGGCAAGTAGAGACGTGGTGCTTTCGGCGTTGGATCGTTCAAGAGCTTGGGGAATAGCTCAAGAGAAGGTTATCCATCTAATCAAAGGACTACAAGGGTGAGTTTCTATATCTCTTGTGAATTCGTTTTTGATATTCGTATATTCGTAGCTCGATCGATCCTCGTAGGGATTTGGATTGAATTAATTTTTGTTTTACCGCTTCCGCTGGGCCTTCGTTTTAGGCACCGAATCCCAACAGTGGTATCAGAGCGTAGGTCTTGCGATCGTATATACGATATTGGCATTTGGAATGCTCGATTAGATGGTGAATGATTTGGAATCATTTTAGTCATAATCGTGGTATATATTTTTACGTTCGTTGTAGTTATATTTCTCGTAAGTTTATGTCTAAATATAAATCTTAATTTCTTGGAAATATGATTTATATTTAAGATATGAATGTTGGAGAATATAGATATTGGATATCCGGTCGAAAAACTAGCCCCGAAATGCCGTTGGACGGTTCGGGAGGGGTCCGGGAGCAGGGGGCCGCGGCCTGTGGTTGCGGCCGGCCTGGCAAACATCAGACCGGGGGCCGCGGCCCGAGCTCCAGGCCACGGCCCAGCCGGGCTGGCAGCGGCCGGCAATGCCGAGCGTGACTCGGCCATGCCAGGCCTGTCTGCCGGCATGCTGCCGAGGGTGACTCGGCTATGGCAGGCCAATTTCGCCCCGACTCGATTTTTTCGTGTATTCTTCAGAATTAATCTCCCACATGTTAAATTGGATTTAATATGATTAAAATGATTTATGGTATATCATTTTATAAGGGAAAATTGATTTATTGGAATACTTGTGATCGACCGAATTATTTTGAACGTTTTCATATTACCGATTGTGTGAATCGATTTGACCGGTTCGTATTGTTGATTGTATCAATGTATATCTACGCTTTCCATTTATTTAGTATTTATTGGATGAAGGCTTTTGAATGGTGATGTGGTTCATGGACTTAGTTTTTGAATCGTTCGTTTTATTCGATTGGGATGTAAAGGCCGTTTTGAGCCTATTTATTTTACTAGAAAAATTTGTATCTAGGATGCAATTTTCAATGTAAAATTTATATGTAATGACGAAGACCGGAGGAAGATCCAATTCGAGAAGACGAAGATTCAAGACGAAGACTTGTAATTAGATTACGGAGTTTTTGTTTTCTAGGAACGGTCCATGAACCACATGTTGGTAGCAACTAGGTTGTGAATGGTTGTTTCATATTATATGAATGCCACAAATGCGCTTAAATGATTAATGTGCAAAGTATAACGTTAATCGCGATAATTCTCCCACAACAAATAATTAAGTTTATAAGGTTTCAAGGTTTTCCTTCCCTCCATTGACTTTTCTGGAAATTGAAATCTAAACCGGATGTGCTATGCTTCGGAGTTATCGGGGTAGTCGTTCGGCGAGGACGGATAAATTACCGGGAGCGCATTGGATGCCTTCGGTTAGAGCAAATTTTATCCCTAGAAACCTGATAGGTTGCCGGTTAAGATTCAATTATGAAACTGATTTGCGTCGATGGTATAAACTTAACTTGTTCACGAACCATAGAAACCGTATAGGTTGAGGGGAGTGAACAAGGGGAAAAAGAAGATCGAATCATCCATTAGATGGGTTGGTGTTGGACACCACTTTATGAAAATTAATAGACTAGAAACCTGTTCGGTTGCCCTCTATTAAGATTTATAAAGAACTCGATCACCACTATGAAGTAGAGCGACGATACTTCCGTATTTCACATGGGAGTGTGTTATTCCGATAAAAATAGTGGGAACTGGGTAACAAGAATAGAAAAGACCTTAATTCTATACTCAGAACATAATTGAATGAGTCACTAATTAATCTATCGTACTTAATGCAGACTCAAATCTCAATATGACAATGAATCCACTCGCAATTCTGCTCAAAAAGAAAACCCTGATTGGACCTAACTTTGTGGACTGGCTCCGCAATCTAATGATAGTCCTCAGTATAGAGGCACTGGGATACGTCTTAGAGACGGATATTCCAGCGCCTCCTGTGCGGACCAGAGCCAATCAGGAAGAGATCAAAAACCACGAAAAGTGGGTTAAGGATGACGTAAAAGTCCGTGCATACATGATGGCTTCTATGTCTAATGAGCTTCAGAGAGCTCATGAGAAAATGACTTCTGCTAGGCAGATTCTATCTCACTTAACCGAACTTTATGGTGAGAACAGCAGAACTGCTAGATATGAGATATACAAGCAACTGTTCGGTGCAAGGATGAAGGAAGGTGAGAAAGTTGGGGAACACGTCCTCAAAATGATATCCATGATCGAGAGATTGGAGGCTCTTGATTTTAAAATGGATACTTCTCTCCAAACCGACCTTATCCTATAGTCTCTCCCTGATTCCTTCTCATAGTTTGTTATGAACTTCAACTGCAATGAGATTGCATGTAATTTAGCTGGGCTAATGAACAAACTTGTGACCGCTCAGTCTCAGATGAAGACTCCGTGGATGAAGGAGTCTGCTCTTGTGATTTCTTCTGAACCTCGGAGGTCTAAGAATAAGAAGAAAAAGACCAAGAAGCGGACTGGACCACAAGTTAAGGACCTTAAGGGTAAGGGCAAGGCCCCGATGGTTCCAAAGAACAAGAAGAAGAAGGATGCTTGTCTCAAGTGCGGTGAGCTGGGCCACTGGGCTAGAGACTGTCCGATTCTTCATGGCACTTGTCTGTAACTTTTAGTTTTGGAAACAAATTGTTCGCTCTTGTATTTTCTACTTCCTGGATACTGGATTCTGGTGCTAGTTCTCATATTTGTACCGTGAATCAGGATCTGGAACAAAGTAGGAAGCTTGGAGCTGGAGAAGTTATGATCACAGTCGGAAGCGAGCATAGTGTCGAGGCGACCGACATAGGATCACTTCTTTTGAGTTTAGAATCCGGCTTTGTTTTGACTTTAGAAGATGTACTTGTTTTGCCTAAGGGGCAAGAAAACATTGTATCCATTCCGGTCATGGACCGAAAAGGTTTTTCATTTTTCATTGGTCATGGTTCCTGCAAAATTTATTTTAGAAATAAACTAGTGGGTACTGCTACATTGTTAAATGGATTGTAACATCTAAATCTCAGCAACAAAGTAGTTGTGAATACTATGACTAGAAAACATGGTAGGGATGAAACCAATCAAGTTTTGAAATGGCATCTAAGACTTGGTCATGTTGGTTAGACCAAGGTTTACAAGATGGATTGTTGAGTATTATGGCTGACCCCGTTGTGGGCTTTATCTTTTAGGTACTCGGAGTTCGAGCTAGTAGCGGTCGTGAAGGGATGAGCTTTCCGGTGATACTGGCTATGGCGTGATTGTTCGGATTGTGTATTCTTTTCTGGTTTTTCTAATTCCGCTGCAAATGTATTTAATTATGTGTTTAATCTACTGCTTGTGTATATTTTAAAATGGCTTTCAGTATTCTTTGAATTGTGTTTTCATCCGCTACGTGTGTGTGTACTTTCAAAGGCCCTTTTTGCATTTTTAAACGTTTGCGAAAATGATTTTAGCCTTGTGGGTTCCAATATGGGGCCCACGGCGCTGTAATATTTCCGGTCGGTTTTGGGGGTGTTACACTCGCCGTTAGAGATATAATAAAGCCAAAAAGTGACAAGCGTCATCAAACGGATAATACAATCAAGTCAATTATCCGAACAATCACAAAACACAACGAACGAAAATCAATACGATTGACCAACCCAACGGTACATCAATCAAAACGCAAGCCAATCGCTGAACAAATACGGAATTCCACCGCTCAAGGGTTGGAAGATCGAAAACGAGACTAATTTCCCGAACATAAGGGAATTAGGATGGAGTCTGAACACTCAACAATCACGAAACGGGATCAACAAAACCGAACAATCAAACGATCGAACCACAACGATCGAGACAACCAAAATCGAACAATCATGTTCGGATCACGAAGAACAATAAGGTTCAACCGACAACTCTGAGGTTCACATCTCGACTCGAGACAAAACATGATCCGGTGAAAACAACAAGATGTGCACTCACATAAGATCCACAGGAAAGGAAATAGCAATTGAAAAGTCACAACGACAAACGAGTAATTCCGAAACAATACCACCCTCGTTCGATCAACAAAAGCAACGGACAG
Source organism: Orobanche coerulescens (assembly GCA_033398695.1). Lineage (NCBI taxonomy): Eukaryota > Viridiplantae > Streptophyta > Magnoliopsida > Lamiales > Orobanchaceae > Orobanche > Orobanche coerulescens. The sequence goes on from CM065806.1 coordinate 60,853,299, forward strand.
GGCAAGCTCAGAAAATGTTAACGAACATAAATGAGTTGACAGAGTCAAAAATACAGAAGTTCAAAATCCGATCCACTTCGAATAAAAGAATTAGTAGAACCAAAAAAATGTTACTTCCGAACAAGGTTCACAAGAATCGAACCGAACTCGAATAAGTCACAGCGATAACCAGATCGACCCAAAACAATATCACAGCTCATTCGAACGATGAAACCGGAATACATAACAAGTTCAGAAAGTATCAACGAACACGAGCGAGTCGATAGACCTGAGAAAGAGGAAATGCAGAAGTCCAAAAACAATACGGGTATTACATTCGACCTCTTATAAAAGAAATGTCATCCCCGCAACTCACAATAACAGAAACAAGGCAACAACACAAAAGCGGTCGACGGAAACATCTCCCATGGGCCTCTTAGAGCCGATCCTGATATCTGTGCTAAGCGCGAACTCCGGAAGTCTCGGTAACCAATTCGCAAAACTGAATTATGTGTCCCTCGAGTCCACACTTGAAATGTGTTACTGACGAGAAGGACAATTTGTATGTACATGCCCCTGGCACTATACGGTTGAAACACCTCGGATCGGCATACCGAATATACAATTGCTAGATATAATGGGACGTAACATCACAAAGCAATAAACCAGAGATGCCAATTTCGCATAACATATCAACACATACTAAAATCACAACAACCACGGCATCATTCGACGATTACAACGGCCCGAATGATAACCAACACACAAACACAACACATCATGAAACAATCACAGATGTACACAATCATACAAGCTCAAGTCCTAACCGCTCACACGGGTGCGATAGCACGCAAATCACCACGAAATGACAACGTTAAAGATAAACATTACACCTCTCACCGAGGGCTAACACAACAATTGCGTGGCGAACGACTCAGCGCTCACACCACCAATTCAATCACAATTCGGGGTTAACACCGTAATGAAAGTTCGAAAACCATACATGCATTTCCAGTCCGCAAACAGGAATGATAGATTTTAAAAACGAAAACCACCTTTTCAAAACAGTTTGGAAACACCAGTTGATCTTGAGTGTCATTTTACAAAAAGTTGAACAAACATCATTGTTGAGACATTGAAAATCATCCTGTGTTTGAACAAAAATGAGGACACTTTTCTTTTAGTGAAAAACTTTCACATATATTCGACCCTCGGGTCTAAGTAAAAGTGTTTCTAAAACATTGAAAATATCTCAAAACATTTTGGTCCTCGAGGTAGAAGAATTTTGAAACATATTGTGTCACCTTGGATGTACCACGAGAAAATAATTCATTTTAAAAGTACGTCTCGAAATTTATTTTCTAAGATACTCAAGGTTTTCAAAGATAATTCAATGGGCTAGAATGCCCAAAAATTTCAGGTAATTACACGGAACATTATAGCGCCGTGGGTCCCGCGCCGGAACCCACCAGGCTAAAAACCATTGACAAAAATGCCAAAAAGGCCGATGATGGTAATATTTCAAAAACTCACAAAAGCCATTTACAAAAGAACTAACGCAGTGGATAAAAGAAATACAGTCAAACATGCACAATCCAGCAACACTACTCCTCATATGAACGAAATATGAGAGTCAAATAACCACATATCACGAAATCAAAATCCATAAGAGGATTCCATCACTTAACTCATAATCATACCTGTAACTCGCATCAGACGAGGCACAAACACAAAGAAGAGAGACTTACATCCAGAGGTCACACGAAGATGATGATCGCCGCACGATACTAATCACGACCAACAAACTCAGCGTGTCGTGACACGACTCTGTCTGATAAAATCTGATGAGACAAAAACTCAACAGACACCACTAAACCCGACAGCCTAGGTTTCCACAACCTAAGCTCCGATACCATTTATGTAACACCCCCAATCCGCTCAGGGATATTACACGCCGTAGAACCTTTCCTCAAGGTTCTACCAGGCTGGTAACAAATTCGAACAACTCAACGTTGCCTTTAAGGCTAAAAAGACTCAGTAGACCTATTTGGTCTTTCAATAAATACATACAACTCAATTACAATACATGCCCACGCAGAGGTCTAGTACAACACACTCCCATACAATGGGGATAGAATACTGCAGCGGAAATAAAATACAGCTAGACCAATACGACAACATATGGGTCCTCGTGTGATTAGTATCGTTCATCTTTCATCATCCTTCATACCGACCCTGTGCTATGCTCCAAAACCTGAATGCAATACAGACATCTACCCCCCGAATACTCGGGGGTTAGCAAAACTCCACTGTTTTGCTAGTGCAAGTACAAGTGCAAAAATACGAGCCATACAATACAAATTCCAAGAACAATAATAATCAGGAATACTCAAAGATTTAAACACAACTAAATGAATACTTCCCGAGGCAAGAGTTTGAGTAAAACTTTCCAAATATGAAAGATCACAAATAACAAGAACGATTTGTAAAATGGTTTAAAATACCTTCAGGAGTTTTAATAGAAAACTACTTAGGATTATCAAATCCTTATCCTTTCCAAAAAAATCAACAGGGGTCACAGCCCAAAGGTTTTGTTTTCACAAATAGAAAACCGACAGCAATTCACAGGGCCAAAACCCAAGTCATGTGTCCTCGACGGACATAAAATCTACATGACATAATCACACACAAGCATTTTCTAGGACCGGGACGAAGCCACGAATCACACTCGAGGCCTCTAAGGACCCTCCCGAGCTGGCCATATCATAAAACAAGTCATGCACATGCATCGCTTAGGACCGGGATGAAGCCACAAATCCCACTCGAGGCCTCTAAGGACCCTCCCGAGCTGGCTAGCTAAACAAATCACAACATCTCACGGTTGGATCAATCACTTGTTGCATCCTGGCCACATGATCGCATGCCATGTGCCACCGTAGATTATCTTTGGCGCTCACGGTTGGATCAATCAGTTGTTGCATCCTCACCACATGATCGCATGCCATGTGTCACCATAGTTTTTCTTAGGCTCTCACGGTTGGATCAATTTCTTGTTGCATCCTGGCCACATGATCACATGCCATGTGCTACCGTAGGCCCCGCCCTCATCCACACAATCACACACACAGTGTAATATCCGCAAATTCGGATTTCCAGTAATTTTATTTTTTCGGCAGAGGTCCATTTCGACGACTCGCTTGGGACCATTTCACGTTTATGAGAATGATTAATTCTGCACTTTTTGTCATCCGAGTTCGTTTCGGTATTATTTTGTTGAGTTCCGTGTTTCTTAATGACTTTTCCGCACTCGAGTTCGATTCTTGTGAATCTCATCCGAAATTACTGTTTCGAGTTTCCCATAAGTCTGTTTAACTTTGTTAGATGTGTTGTGAACTTCGGTTTGGTTATTCGATCACGTATCGTGATTTTCGGACGTTTTGGGCCATTTTCGTAATTTCCCAAAGTTTGGGGTAATTACCTTCCGTTGTCGAGCCTTCGGGTGGTCGGAATCGTGTGTTCTCTTAGTGCTAGAATTTGTCTTTGTGAGTACTTCGTAACCGAATCTCCGATTCGTATTTAGGTTCGGGTTTCGGGGTCGTTCGGACCGTCGTTGTGGTTCGGTCGAAATTTTCAGTTTGTGTCTGGAGGTGGCTGGCCGAACCTGTGCAAAACGGCCCTCAAAACGGCGTTGCCGAGCGCTGTGTCCTGCGCCGGGTCGGTCAAGACTGGCAGCCTCCCGAGACACGGCCGAGACACAAGGCGCTGGTCTGGGCCGGTTGATGCGCCGTGTTCGGCAGGCGTATAAATATGGCCGAGCAGTCGTTTTTTTCATTTCCTATCTTCCTGTCCGCGGCTGGAGTCTTTGGGAAGTCGGAGACATGTTGTTATTCTATGAATCCACGAAGGTTTGGAGTTCATATCATCGATTGATCATCACATAACATCCTTCAATCCAGCGAATCAAGGCAAGTTTTTGTAAAATCTAGTTTTAGGGATTTTGTTCGATTTGTCCGTTTAATCCGAAATAACTTAGAATAGTGATGGATTGATGATTGTTATGTTGTATTATATCAAATTCCTTGTTATTCCACGGTACGATTGCCGAGGATTCGTTATTTTATTGAGTATCTTATCGACGCCTTGAAGGTGTTCGATAAAATGTCACAAAGAGAATCCGAGCGTTCTACGCTTATTCTTCCTCGTTCGTTTGTTAATTTATTGATGGTACGATGTTTGTAATATACGAAATTTTGGATTTCGGTAATTTTCTTTTTTCGGCGGGAGTCCGTTTCGACGACTCGCTTGGGACCTTTTCATCATTCTGAGAATATTTAATTCTGCACTTTTTGTCATCCGAGTTTGTTTCAGTATCGTTTTGTCGAGTTCCGTGTTCTTAAACGACTTTTCCGCACTTGAGTTCGATTCTCGCGAATCTCGTCCGAAACTGTTGTTTCAAGTTTCTGGTAAGTTCATTTAATGTTATTGTTCACGTTGTAAGCTTTGGTTTGGTGTTTCGATCGTGTATCGTGTATTTCAGACGTTTTGGGCCATTTTCGTAATTTCCCAAAGTTTGGGGTAATTACTTCCGTTGTCGAATTTCGAGCCCTCGGGTGGTCGGAATCATGTGTTCTCTTAGTGTTCGGATTCGTCTTTGCGAGTACTTCGTAATCGTGTTTTCGGTTTATGTTCAGGTCTGAGTTTCGGGATTTTTCGGACCGTCGGATCGACCGAGGCCTGGCTGGCCAGACCTGGCCGAGTAACGGCCGTAATGGCCCGGCAGTAACGGACGTAAGGCCTGCGCACGACGTAATGACCTTCCGCTACGCACGCAACATGTCGGCAGATTTGGTACAGTAGTTCGCCATGGCCGACACGCACGTAGGCCATGGCCGACACGACGTAAGCCGGCCGTGGTGGTCGGCTATTTAAGGGCCTGGACCGAGTCATCCGGCCATTTTCACCCTTTTTCTTCGTTTCTTCGCATTTCTTCGTCAATAATGGATGCATTTGGATGGATATGACATAGAGCAACATGTTTTGGAAGTTTGATTCATATCTAACATCATCTTCTGCCCGGATCGAGGGTAAGAACATCTAAACTCTTGGTTTTGGGTATTTTTGAGGTTTCTTGATGTTTTGGCCGATTTGATTCGTTTTAGTTCAGATTATCATTAGAACATGGTTGTCTACTCGAAATCATTCATAACCCTTGAAGTTTTGTGGAACAAATTCGAGTATTTCTCCGTTAAACGATTATATTAGACTATGCCCTCAAGGTGTCCGATAAAATGCTTCAATAGGTAGAACTTGGTAAGTTCTATACGTTTTCGTAGAATTGTGATTGAATTGATATCGTTATGTCTTAGGAACGAAATTCTTGTGAAAAACTCGAGTCGGAACCCTTCCGTTCGTTGTCTTCTTGGGTGTCCGAGCTTCCCGGTCGAATCGTGTTCTTCGGAGTATTCGGTAGCGGTTATTAAGGCAAGTATTTTACTATACGAATTGAATCTTGTGAATAGGGACGTCGTATTATGGTTGTGATGCATTGGTTTACTTTCGTGTATATGCTTCGTATGAATTGATTATTACAAACAATTGATGGTAACGATAATACCTTCACTTAGTTAACATCGTGGAATTGTGTTGGATGTGCAAATCATCTAAGTTTGTGCCGGGCGTGGTTGGTCATTGTCGAGTCGTTGTGATGATCATGATATTTGTGTTGTTTTGGTTTACATATTGATTGTACATTTCGGTGTAATGTGGAATGGCTTGACATTTGATGATTATGAGTTCTGTCGTGTCGATGTGTGTGTGTGTGTTCCATGTAGGGTCTGACGAGGCCTCTGGTGTTTGGTACACGATGTGTACGAACCAGGTGTGTGTTCCAGGTAGGGTGTGACGAGGCCTCTGGAGTTTGGTACATGATATGTACGAACAAGATGTGTGATCCAGGTAGGGTCTGACGAGACCTCTGGAGTTCGGTACATGATGTGTACGAACGATGTTTGTGGCCGAGTAGGGTCTGTTGAGGCCTCCGGAGTTCGGTACATGATGTGTACGAACAGTGTGTGGTCCGGGTAAGGTCCGTCGAGGCCTCCGGAGTTCGGTACATGATGTGTACGAACAATGATCATGTAGCAGTGATTGTTTGGGTAAATTTTAAATATGGGTCTCGGACTCATAATGATATATTATCTAGTGTGCTTTGAAACGAGAGTCGGGCTAAGGCCCTAATGTTTACGAAAAGGTTTTGTAAATTGGGACTCGAGGTCCAAAAGAATTTCTGCTTTAAAAATCCCCGAGATGATGTGTTGCTTTTCAAATATCTCTTGCTTGAGTTCGAAATTCAAAAACTTCTCGGGAACATTTTGATAATTGATTTCCGTATTAAACTCGTAGTTGCTATTTACTTGTTGCATTTTGTATCGTTTTATACTTGCACTAGTAAAACAGTAGAGTTTTACTAACCCCCGAGTAATCGGGGGGTGGATGTCTGTTCTGCGTCCAGGTACATGCAGGTTCAGGGGAGCAGTCACAGGATTGGCACAAGGGGATGACGAGCTGCGATACTAATCAAGAGTTGAGAGTTGGTAGAGTTTGGTTGTATTGTTAGAGTTGATTCAGTCTTCCGCTGTATTGTATTTCGACCCCTGTGTGGGTAATGTTGTTCAAGTCAGTTTTGTCGATTTGGGTTGTGTGACCTCATCGGTCTGTGTATTCACGTGTAAGTGACCATAACGGTCTGTATCATTTTATTGTTTCACCCTGGCCGGGCAAGCATTTGGTTCTTTATGGATGTTTAGCCTGGTAGATCCTTGTGGAAAGGGTCTACGGCGTGTAATATTCCAATATGGTTTTGGGGGTGTTACATATATGGTATAAGATCTTAGGTTGCGGAAAACTAGGTTGTCGGGTCGAGTCAAGTCGTGATTTGCCGAGTAATGTGTTGTCTTGTCGTTCGAGTCGTCTGGTGACAAGTTGAGTTGTGCGTAGTCACAACATGTGAGTTATGTTGTCGGACGAGATTCGTATCGTGGGCGACCGTCACCTCCGTGCGACCTGTGGATGTAAGTCTCCTCCTTTATGAGTAATACCTGTGTATCTCGATTTTATCTTAGTGAGTTAATTGTGGTGCATGATTTTCTTTACATAGTATTGTGTAATATAGTTGTGTTTAATACTCGTGGCACATAGTATGTGTATAGAACTGGGCACATTATTGTTTTATCTTTGAACCACCGGGTGGTGTAGTATGGTGTGAAAGTTGTAATCCTTGATGGGCTTCGAAAAGGTACCGATGGTAGAGGTTGTGAGAAACTCCGATGAATAATTTTGCTGTGTGTTTAAACTTGATACCACGAGATGCATTTGATTGAATTGGCAACCCCGGTTGCCATTTGAGTATGTGGTTTTAAATTCGACTGTTTTTGGAATGTTGTAATTTTTGTCCGCTATGGGTAAGTTTGAGAATGTTTTCTGAAAGACTTTACAGTTTGAGAATTGTTGTAAAAATCGATTTTTGGAAAATATTTTGGTGGTGCGGTCAAACCACGGTTTATATGGATTTTTAAAATTTGTTAAATTTTGACAAATGGGCCGTGTATTTTCAAATGACACAATCAGACGGTATTTGAAAAGTGTGTTTTGAAGTACTTCGGACATTGTAAAATATTACCGTCGTTTTGGTTATGAACTAAAGGATTTTGGAAAAAGTTTATTTTGCAGAACGATTTTTGGTTTTCGGAATTTTGAACTTCATATGTCCACGTGTTGGGGCTAAGTGGTTGTGATAAGTTCGTGGTGTTGTTGTGCTCGCCGGAGAATGTTTCAGTGTTTTCTAAATGTTGAGATACATGGTTTTGATTGGACGACCAATGTATTAAAAGTGTTTTCAAAAATTTCATTTCACCAAATTTTTCAAACTTCAGAATTTTAAAATTTTATCATTTGAATAAATACCCCAAAAATATTTTATTTTTGTTGCTAGTGTTTGATCCCTACGATACGTGTGTGGTTTTGACTGTGTTTGATTTGGTAAAATCCAAACATCTCTGTTGATGTGACTGTGTGAATTATTTTAGAATGAAGTTCTTAAATTACAGTGTTAGTTCGTGCACTTGTGTGATGACTTGGAGTTGATGTTTTATCGTGCTGCTATTTATCGTCCTATGTTGATGTTGTGATGTTTGGTTGGTTGTGTTATTCTGAAAGTTTTTCACTAAGAGAAAGTGTCCTCATTTTTATCAAATGCGAAATGGTTCTCCAAAGTCTCGATAACGAGGTTTCACGTTTGTACTTTTTTTGAAAGGTGATACTCAAGATCAACCGGTGTTTTTCTAAATTATTTTCAAAAGGAGGTTTTCATTTTTAAAACCTATCCATTTCCGTTTGAGGGCTGGTATGTATATATGTATGATGTTCGCGTTGTCTTTAGGATGTTTGCTCTCGAGTATGATCGAATTGGTGGCATGAACGTCGAGGCGTTGCCACGCATTTGTTGTACTAGCCCTCTGTGAGAGGTGTGAACTGGTTTTTAACTGTTTATCTCCTCGTGGTGATTTGCGTGTTGTTGCACGAGTGTGAGTTGTTAAAGCTTGGATTTTTGTGCGTTTATGCACATGGGTGATTGTTTCTTGATGTTTGTGATTGTGTGCTGGCTATCGTTTGGGCCGTTGTAATCGTCGAACGATGCTGTTGTTATTGTGATTTTTGTAAACGTTGATAAGTTATGCTGAGTTGGCATCTCCGGTATGTTGTTTTGCGGTGTTATGTTCCATTGTGTCTAACATCTGTATTTTCGGTATGCCGAGCCGAGGCATTTCAACCGTGATGTGTTGTGGGAATGTACGTGCAATTTGTCCTTCCTCACCTGTGACGCGTTTCAAGTGTGGACTCGAGGGACATCATGTTCAGTTTTGTGAGTTGATTACCGAGCCTTCCGCGGCACAGACTTGAGCATTGATATGAGGACCGGCTCCGAGGAGTCCCTGAGGGGCGTGGTCTATCAGTTGTATGTTATGTTATTTCCTTACCTTGTTGTTTCGAACTTCGGAAATTAAGTTCTTTTATTCGAAGTGGGTCGGATTTGGAACTTCTATGTTTTCTACTCTGTCGACTCGTTTAGGTTCGTTAACATTTTCTGAGCTTGCCCTGTCCCTTGCTTTTGTTGATCGAACGAGCGTGGTATTGTTTCGGAATTACTCGTTTGTCGTTGTGACTTTTCAATTTCTATTCCCTTCCCTCTGGATCTTATGTGAGTGCACATCTTGTTGTTTTCACCGGATCATGTTTTGTCTCGAGTCGAGATGTGAACCTCGGAGTTGTCAGTTGAACCTTATTGTTCTTCGTGATCCAAACATGATTGTTCGATTTTTGTTGTCTCGATCGTTGTGGTTCGATCATTAATTGTTCAATTTTTGTTGACCCCGTTTCGTGATTTTTGAGCATTCAGACCCCTTCCTAATTTCCTTAAGTTCAGGAAATTAGTATCGTTTTCGATTTTCCAACCCTTGGGCGGTGGAATTCCGTATTTGTTCAGCGATCGACTCGCGTGTTGATTGATGTACCGTTAGATTGATCAATCGTGTTGATTTTCGTTTGTTGTGTTTTGCGATTGTTCGGATAATCGACTTGATTGTATTACCTATTTGATGACTCTCGTCACTTGTTGTCTCTACCGGTGGCGTTGTGTTGGTCGTTGTGGAGCGTGTTTTCACGCCGTATATTACTTTGTCTTTGCTTGTAATGTTTCGCCGTTGGGCACGATTTTTTTTCGGTTCTTGTGTATCTCGTTGAGTTTTCCTGGCGGGATATTACTTCTCCCTACTTGATTTAAGTTTCGGGATGAAACTTCTTTTAAGGAGGGTAGAATGTAATATCTGCAATTTCGGATTTCGGTAATTTTCTTTTTTCGGAGGGAGTCCGTTTCAACGACTCAATTGGGACCTTTTCATTATTCTGGGAATATTTAATTCTGCACTTTTTGTCATCCGAGTTCGTTTCGGTATCGTTTTGTTGAGTTCCGTGTTCTTAAATGACTTTTCCGCACTTGAGTTTGATTCTCGCGAATCTCATCCGAAACTGTTGTTTCGAGTTTCTCGTAAGTTCATTTAATGTTATTGTTCACGTTGTAAGCTTTGGTTTGGTGTTTCGATCGTGTATCGTGTATTTCGGACGTTTTGGGCCATTTGTGTAATTTCCCAAAGTTTGGGGTAATTACTTCCGTTGTCGAATTTCGAGCCCTCGGGTGGTCGGAATCGTGTGTTCTCTTAGTGTTCGGATTCGTCTTTGCGAGTACTTCGTAATCATGGTTTCGGTTTATGTTCAGGTCTGAGTTTCGGGATTTTTCGGACCGTCGGATCGACCGAGGCCTGGCTGGCCAGACCTGGCCGAGTAACGGCCGTAATGGCCCGGCAGTAATGGCCGTAAGGCCTGTTACGTACGTAACAGCCTGCCGGTTACATATGCAACATGTCGGAAGATTTGGTATAGGGAGTTCGGCCATGGCCGATTACGTACATAGGCCATGGCCGATTACGTACGTAAGCGGTCGGCCAGGGTCGGCTATTTAAGGGCCTGGACCGAGTCATCCGGCCATTTTCACCCTTTTTCTTCGTTTCTTCCCGTTTCTTCATCAATAATGGATGGATTTGGATGGATATGACATAGAGCAACATGTTTTGGAAGTTTGATTCATATCTAACATCATCTTCCGCCTGGATTGAAGGTAAGAACACCTAAACTCTTAGTTTTGGGAATTTTAGAGGTTTCTTGATGTTTTGGCCGATTTGATTCGTTTTAGTTCAGATTATCATTAGAACATGGTTGTATACTCGAAATCATTCATAACCGTTGAAGTTTTGTGGAACAATTCGAGTATTTCTCCGTTAAACGATTATATTGGACTATGTCCTCAAGGTGTCCGATAAAATGCTTCAATGGGTAGAACTTGGGAAGTTCTATACATTTTCGTAGAATTATGATTGAATTGATATCGTTATGTCTTAGGAACGAAATTCTTGTGAAGAACTCGAGTCGGAACCCTTCCGTTCGTTGTCTTCTTCGGGGTCCGAGCTTCCCGATCGAATCGTGTTCTTGGGAGTATTCGGTAGCGGTTATTAAGGCAAGTATTTTACTATACGAATTGTGTCTTGTGAATAGGGACGTCGTATTATGGTTGTGATGCATTGGTGTACTTTCGTGTATATGCTTCGTATGAATTGATTATTACGAACAATTGATGGTAACGATAATACCTTCACTTAGTTAACATCATGGAATTGTGTTGGATGTGCAAATCATCTAAGTTTGTGCCTGGCGTGGTTGGTCATTGTCGAGTCGTTGTGATGATCATGATATTTATGTTGTTTTGGTTTACATACTTGATTGTACATTTTGGTGTAATGTGGAATGGCTTGACATTTGATGATTATGAGTTGTGTCGTGTCGATGTGTGTGTGTGTTCCAGGTAGGGTCTGACGAGGCCTCTGAAGTTTGGTACATGATGTGTACGAACCAGGTGTGTGTTCCAGGTAGGGTCTGACGAGGCCTCTGGAGTTCGGTACATGATGTGTACGAACAAGGTGTGTGATCCAGGTAGGGTCTGACGAGACCTTTGGAGTTCGGTACATGTTGTGTACGAATGATGCTTGTGGCCGGGTAAGGTCCGTTGAGGCCTCTGGAGTTCGGTACATGATGTGTATGAATAGTGTGTGTGGTCCGGGTAAGGTCCGTCGAGGCCTCCGGAGTTCGGTACATGATGTGTACGAACAATGATCGTGTAGCAGTGATTGTTTGGGTAACATTTTAAATATGGATCTCAGACTCATACTGATATATTATCTAGTGTGCTTTGAAACGAGAATCGGGCTAAGGCCCTAATGTTTACGAAAAGGTTTTGTAAATTGGGACTCGAGGTCCAAAAGAATTTATGATTTAAAAATCCCCGAGATGATGTGTTCCTTTTCAAATATCTCTTGCTTGAGTTTGAAATTCAAAAACTTCTCGGGAACATTTTGATAATTGATTTCCGTATTAAATTCGTAGTTGCTATTTACTTGTTGCATTTCGTATCGTTTTATACTTGCACTAGTAAAACAGTGGAGTTTAACAACCCCTGAGTAATCGGGGGGTGGATGTCTGTTCTGCGTCCAGGTACAGGCAGGTTCAGGGGAGCAGTCACAGGATTGGCACAAGGGGATGATGAGCTGGGATACTAATCAAGAGTCGAGAGTTGGTAGAGTTTGGTTGTATTGTTAGAGTTGATTCAGTCTTCCGCTGTATTGTATATCGACCCTTGTGTGGGTAATGTTGTTCAAGTCAGTTTTGTCGATTTGGGTTGTGTGACCTCATCGGTTTGTGTATTCACGTGTAAGTGACCATAACGGTCTGTATAATTTTATTGTTTGACCCTGGCCGGGCAAGCATTTGGTTGTTTATGGATGTTTAGCCTAGTAGATCCTTGTGGAAAGGGTCTACGGCGTGTAATATTCCCATATGGTTTTGGGGGTGTTACAATGTTAGGGTCAGATTCCATGTGAAGAACTCGAGTCGGAACCCTTCCGTTCGTTGTCTTCTTCGTGGTACAAGCTTCCCGGTCGAATCGTGTTCTTCAGGGTATTCGGTATCGGTTATTAAGGCAAGTATCTTATTATACGACTTGTATCTTGCGATTAGTAATCACGTATGAGATTTATGATGATTTTTGCTTGCCTTCGTAAATATGTTCCATTTGAATTGGTTGTGTATTCCGCAATTTGAAGGCTTTGTGATAATAGTGTTATATTGGTATACGTGTTAGGTGTTGTGCCATTTGTGCAGGATTGCGACGTACCTATGGGATGGTTTTACACTTGGTTGTGCAATGTATTGTGTACCGAACGTATGTTATGTTGGATGTGTGTCGTTTATTGATGATAGTTGTTGCGAGTGTTGAGATTGTGTTAAGTGCGTGTGATGTACGATTTTGTGGTGATCAACGTGATTGATTAATTGTGCTCATTGTTGTATGTAATGTGAATGCGAATGTGAATATGTGTGGGATCGCTAAGTCACTCGTGTTGGTTCGACGGGACCTACGAGGATTCGTGGCAGTGGACTACGGGGTTAGAACTTACTGAGGTACTAAGGTCCAATCGTGCTGGTCTGATGAGGCCTACGATAACGCATGGCAGTGGACCATGAGTTTCGGACACAGTACGTCCAACCGGGTGAGCTCGATGGGGCTTACGGTGACACGTGGCAGTGGACTATGCTGTCAGGACTGTGTGTGTGATTGTTGTGATTGATATAGTCTGTGTGGGTTGTCGAACCTACGGAGACACGTGACAGTGGATCACGGTGTCAGAATTGGTTATGTCTGGTTAATAGTACGTGTGGGTTTTTGAACCTACGGAGACACGTGACAGTGGATCACGGTGTCAGAATTGATTATCTTTGTTTAATTGCGCGTGGTGTAGTCCGTGCGGGTTGTTGAACTTACGGAGACACGTGACAGTGGATCACGGTGTCATGAGCATGATTATTTTCAAATCAAAGTTTTGAAAGGAAAAGTTTTATGAAAATGAATGTTGGACCGAGTCCTAAGCTTGAGTAAATGTTTCCCGTATTGTAAACTGTTGAGTTATGAAACAAGATTTGGGTTAAGGCCTTAAAGTTTTTCGAAAGGTTTTGTGAATCAGGACTTGAGGTCTTAAGGTTTTGAAATTCTAAAAATTCCCGAGATGATAATCTTATTTTCGAATGCTTCATAGCTTATCTTCCCTTGTGAAAACCTCTCGGGAATATTTTGATACTTGATTATTATATTTGATTCACGATTATTATTTGCTTGTTACATTCCGTATGATTTGATACTTGTACTAGTAAAACAGTGGAGTTTTACTAACCCCCGAGTAATCGGGGGGTGGATGTCTGTTTTGCGTCCAGGGACATGCAGATTCAGGGGAGCAGTCACATGATTGGCACAAGAGGATGACGAGCTGCGATACTAATCAAGGGTTGGGAGTTGTTTTGATTTTCGTTGTGTTATCCGAGTTGATTTCAGTCTTCCACTGTATTGTATTTCGTCCCCTGTGTGGGTAATGTTGTTCAAGTCAGTTTTGTCGATTTGGGTTGTGTGACCTCATCGGTCTGTGTATTCACGTGTAAGTGACCATAACCGTCTGTATCATTTTATTGTTTCACCCTGGCCGGGCAAGCATTTGGTTGTTTATGGATGTTTAGCCTGGTAGATCCTTGTGGAAAGGGTCTACGGCGTGTAATATTCCCATATGGTTTTGGGGGTGTTACATATATGGTATCAGAGATTAGGTTGCGGAAACCTAGGCTGTCGGGTCGAGTCAAGTCGTGATTTGTCGAGTAATGTTTTGTCTTGTCGTTCGAGTCATCAGGTGACAAGATGAGTTGTGCGTAGTCACAACATGTCGGTTATGTTGTCGGGCGAGATTAGTATCGTGGGCGACCGTCACCTCCGTGCGACCTGTGGATGTAAGTCTCCTCCTTAATGCGTAATACATGTGTATCTCGATTTTATCTTAGTGAGTTAATTGCGGTGCATGATTTTCTTTACACAATATTGTGTAATATAGTTGTGTTTAATACTTGTAGCACATAGTATGTGTATAGAACTGGGCACATTATTATTTTATCTTTGAACCACCGGGTGGTGTAGTATGGTGTGAAAGTTGTAAACCTTAATTGGCTTCGAAAAGGTACCGACGGTAGAGTTTGTGAGAAACTCCGATGAATGATTTTGATGTGTGTTTAAACTTGATACCACGAGATGCATTTGATTGAATTGGCGACCCCGGTTGCCATTTGAGTATGTGGTTTTAATTCGACTGTTTTTGGAATGTTGTAATTTTTGTCCGCTATGGGTAAGTTTGAGAATGTTTTCTGAAGGACTTTACAGTTTGAGAATTTTTGTAAAAAATGATTTTTGGAAAATATTTTGGTGGTGCGGTCAAACCACGGTTTATATGGATTTTTAAAATTTGTTAAATTTTGACAAATGGGCGTGTATTTTCAAATGACACAATCAGACGGTATTTTAAAAGTGTGTTTTGAAGTACTTCGGACATTGTAAAATATTACCGTCGTTTTGGTTATGAACTAAAGGATTTTGGAAAATTTTTATTTTGCAGAACGATTTTTGGTTTTCAGAATTTTGAACTTCATATGTCCACGTGTTAGGGCTAAGTGGTTGTGATAAGTTCGTGGTGGTGTTGTGCTCGCCGAAGAATGTTTCAGTGTTTTCTAAATGTTGAGATACATGGTTTTGATTGGACGACCGATGTATTAAAAGTGTTTTCAAAAATTTCATTTCACCAAATTTTTCAAACTTGAGAATTTTAAAATTTTATCATTTGAATAATACCCCAGAAATATTTTATTTTTGTTGCTAGTGTTTGATCCCTACGATACGTGTGTGGTTTTTACTGTGTTTGATTTGGTAAAATCTAAACATCTCTGTTGATGTGACTGTGTGAATTATTTTTGAATGAAGTTCTTAAATTACAGTGTTAGTTCGTGCACTTGTGTGATGACATGGAGTTGATTTTTTATCGTGCTGCTATTTATCGTCCTATGTTGACATTGTGATGTTTGGTTGGTTGTGTTATTCTGAAAGTTTTTCACTAAGAGAAAGTGTCCTCATTTTTATCAAATGCGAAATGGTTCTCCAAAGTCTCGATAACGATGTTTCACGTTTGTACTTTTTTTGAAAGGTGATACTCAAGATCAACCGGTGTTTTTCTAAATTATTTTCAAAAGGGGGTTTTCATTTTTAAAACCTATCCATTCCCGTTTGATGGCTGGGTATGTATGTATGATGTTCGCATTGTCGTTAGGATGTTTGCTCTTGAGTATGATCGAATTGGTGGCATGAACGTCGAGGCGTTGCCACGCATTTGTTGTACTAGCCCTCTGTGAGAGGTGTGAACTGGTTTTTAACTGTTTATCGCCTCGTGGTGATTTGTGTGTTGTCGCACGAGTGTGAGTTGTTAAAGCTTGGATTTTTGTGCGTTTTTGCACATGGGTGATTGTTTCATGATGTTTGTGATTGTGTGTTGGCTATCATTTGGGCCGTTGTAATCGTCGAACGATGCCGTTGTTATTGTGATTTTTGTATACGTTGATATGTTATGATGAGTTGGCATCTCCGGTATGTTGTTTTGCGGTGTTATGTTCCATTGTGTCTAACATCTGTATTTTCGGTATGCCGAGCCGAGGCATTTCAACCGTGATGTGCTGGGGGAATGTACGTGCAATTTGTCCTTCCTCACCTGTGACGCGTTTCAAGTGCGGACTCGAGGGACATCGTGTTCAGTTTTGTGAGTTGATTACCGAGCCTTCCGCGGCACGGACTTGAGCATTGATATGAGGACCGGCTCCGAGGAGTCCTTGAGGGGCGTGGTCTATCAGTTGTATGTTATGTTATTTCCTTACCTTGTTGTTTCGAACTTCAGAAATTAAGTTCTTTTATTCGAAGTGGGTCGGATTTGGAACTTCTGTGTTTTCTACTCTGTCGACTCATTTAGGTTCGTTAACATTTTCTGTGCTTGCCCTGTCCCTTGCTTTTGTTGATCGAACGAGGGTGGTATTGTTTCGGAATTACTCGTTTGTCGTTGTGACTTTTCAATTTCTATTTCCTTCCCTCTGGATCTTATGTGAGTGCACATCTTGTTGTTTTCACCGGATCATGTTTTGTCTCGAGTCGAGATGTGAGCCTCGGAGTTGTCAGTTGAACCTTATTGTTCTTCGTGATCCGAACATGATTGTTCCTTTTTGTTGACCCCGTTTCGTGATTGTTGAGCGTTCAGACCCCTTCCTAATTTCCTTAAGTTCAGGAAATTAGTATCGTTTTCGATCTTCCAACCCTTGGGCGGTGGAATTCCATATTTGTTCAGCGATCGACTTGCGTGTTGATTGATGTACCGTTAGATTGATCAATCGTGTTGATTTTCGTTCATTGTGTTTCGCGATTGTTCGGATAATCGACTTGATTGTATTACCTGTTTGATGACTCTCGTCACTTGTTGTCTCTACCGGTGGCGTTGTGTTGGTCGTCGTGGAGCGTGTTTTCACGCCGTATATTCCTTTGCGTTGCTTGTAACATTTCGCCATTGGGCGCGATTTTTTTTTCAGTTCTTGTGTATCTCGTTGAGTTTTCGTGGCGGGATATTACTTCTCCCTACTTGATTTAAGTTTCGGGACGAAACTTCTTTTAAGGAGGGTAGAATGTAATATCTGCAATTTCGGATTTCGATAATTTTCTTTTTTCGGCCGGAGTCCGTTTCGACGACTCGCTTGGGACCTTTTCATAATTCTGGGAATATTTAATTCTGCACTTTTTGTCATCCGAGTTCGTTTGGTTATCGTTTTGTTGAGTTCCGTGTTTTTAAACGACTTTTCCGCACTTGAGTTCGATTCTCGCGAATCTCATCTGAAACTGTTGTTTCGAGTTTCTCGTAAGTTCATTTAATGTTATTGTTCACGTTGTAAGCTTTGGTTTGGTGTTTCGATCGTGTATCGTGTATTTCGGACGTTTTGGGCCATTTTCGTAATTTCCCAAAGTTTGGGGTAATTACTTCCATTGTCGAATTTCGAGCCCACGGGTGGTCGGAATCGTGTGTTCTCTTAGTGTTCGGATTCATCTTTGCGAGTACTTCTTAATCGTGGTTTCGGTTTATGTTCAGGTCTGAGTTTTGGGATTTTTCCCACCGTCGGATCGACCGAGGCCTGGCTAGCCAGACCTGGCCGAGTAACGGCCGTAATGGCCCGGCAGTAACGGCCGTAAGGCCTGTTACGTACGTAACAGCCTGCCGGTTACGTATGCAACATGTCGGCAGATTTGGTACAGGGAGTTCGGCCATGGCCGATTACGTACGTAGGCCATGGCCGATTACGTACGTAAGCGGCCGGCCAGGGTCGGCTATTTAAGGGCCTGGACCGAGTCATCCGGCCATTTTCACCCTTTTTCTTCGTTTCTTCCCGTTTCTTCGTCAATAATGGATCGATTTGGATGGATATGACATAGAGCAACATGTTTTGGAAGTTTGATTCATATCTAACATCATCTTCCGCCCGGATCGAAGGTAAGAACACCTAAACTCTTGGTTTTGGGAATTTTTGAGGTTTCTTGATGTTTTGGCCGATTTGATTCGTTTTAGTTCAGATTATCATTAGAACATGGTTGTATACTTGAAATCATTCATAACCCTTGAAGTTTTGTGGAACAAATTCGAGTATTTCTCCGTTAAACGATTATATTGGACTATGCCCTCAAGGTGTCCGATAAAATGCTTCAATGGGTAGAACTTGGGAAGTTCTATACGTTTTCGTAGAATTATGATTGAATTGATATCGTTATGTCTTACGAACGAAATTCTTGTGAAGAACTAGAGTCGGAACCCTTCCGTTCGTTGTCTTCTTCGGGGTCCGAGCTTCCCGGTCTAATCGTGTTCTTCGGAGTATTCGGTAGCGGTTATTAAGGCAAGTATTTTACTATACGAATTGTGTCTTGTGAATAGGGACGTCGTATTATGGTTGTGATGCATTGGTTTACTTTCGTGTATATGCTTCGTATGAATTGATTATTACGAACAATTGATGGTAACGATAATACCTTCACTTAGTTAACATCGTGGAATTGTGTTGGATGTGCAAATCATCTAAGTTTGTGCCGGGCGTGGTTGGTCATTGTCGATTCATTGTGATGATCATGATATTTGTGTTGTTTTGGTTTACATACTTGATTGTACATTTCGGTGTAATGTGGAATGGCTTGACATTTGATGATTATGAGTTGTGTCGTGTCGATGTGTGTGTGTGTGTGTTCCAGGTAGGGTCTGACGAGGCCTCTGAAGTTTGGTACATGATGTGTACGAACAAGGTGTGTGTTCCAGGTAGGGTCTGACGAGGCCTCTGGAGTTCGGTACATGATGTGTACGAACAAGGTGTGTGATCCAGGTAGGGTCTGACGAGACCTTTGGAGTTCGGTACATGATATGTACAAATGATGTTTGTGGCCGGGTAGGGTCCGTTGAGGCCTCTGGAGTTCGGTACATGATGTGTATGAACAATGTGTGTGGTCCGGGTAAGGTCCGTCGAGGCCTCCGGAGTTCGGTACATGATGTGTACGAACAATGATCGTGTAGCAATGATTGTTTGGGTAACATTTTAAATATGGGTCTCGGACTCATAATGATATATTATCTAGTGTGCTTTGAAACGAGAATCGGGCTAAGGCCCTAATGTTTACGAAAAGGTTTTGTAAATTGGGACTCGAGGTCCAAAAGAATTTCTGATTTAAAAATCCCCGAGATGATGTGTTCCTTTTCAAATATCTCTTGCTTGAGTTTGAAATTCAAAAACTTCTCGGGAACATTTTGATAATTGATTTCCGTATTAAATTCGTAGTTGCTATTTACTTGTTGCATTTCGTATCGTTTTATACTTGCACTAGTAAAA
Source organism: Orobanche coerulescens (assembly GCA_033398695.1). Classification (NCBI taxonomy): domain Eukaryota; kingdom Viridiplantae; phylum Streptophyta; class Magnoliopsida; order Lamiales; family Orobanchaceae; genus Orobanche; species Orobanche coerulescens. The sequence goes on from CM065806.1 coordinate 60,872,751, forward strand.
CAGTGGAGTTTACTAACCCCTGAGTAATCGGGGGGTGGATGTCTGTTCTGCGTCCAGGTACATGCAGGTTCAGGGGAGCAGTCACAGAATTGGCACAAGGGGATGATGAGCTGGGATACTAATCAAGAGTCGAGAGTTGGTAGAGTTTGGTTGTATTGTTAGAGTTGATTCAGTCTTCCGCTGTATTGTATATCGACCCTTGTGTGGGTAATGTTGTTCAAGTTAGTTTTGTCGATTTGGGTTGTGTGACCTCATCGGTTTGTGTATTCACGTGTAAGTGACCATAACAGTCTGTATAATTTTATTGTTTGACCCTGGTCGGGCAAGCATTTGGTTGTTTATGGATGTTTAGCCTAGTAGATCCTTGTGGAAAGGGTCTACGGCGTGTAATATTCCCATATGGTTTTGGGGGTGTTACAATGTTAGGGTCAGATTCCGTGTGAAGAACTCGAGTCGAAACCCTTCCGTTCGTTGTCTTCTTCGTGGTACAAGCTTCCCGGTCGAATCGTGTTCTTCAGGGTATTCGGTATCGGTTATTAAGGCAAGTATCTTATTATACGACTTGTATCTTGCGATAAGTAATCACGTATGAGATTTATGATGATTTTTGCTTGCCTTCATAAATATGTTCCATTTGAATTGGTTGTGTATTCCGCAATTTGAAGGCTTTGTGATAATAGTGTTATATTGGTATACGTGTTAGGTGTTGTGCCATTTGTGTAGGATTGCGACATACCTATGGGGTGGTTTTACACTTGGTTGTGCAATGTATTGTGTACCGAACGTATGTTATGTTGGATGTGTGTCGTTTATTGATGATAGTTGTTGCGAGTGTTGAGATTGTGTTATGTGCGTGTGATGTACGATTTTGTGGTGATCAACGTGATTGATTAATTGTGCTCATTGTTGTATGTAATGTGAATGCGAATGTGAATATGTGTGGGATCGCTAAGTCACTCGTGTTGGTTCGGCGGGACCTACGAGGATTCGTGGCAGTGGACTACGGGGTTAGAACTTAGTGAGGTACTAAGGTCCAATCGTGCTGGTCTGATGTGGCCTACGATAACGCATGGCAGTGGACCATGAGTTTCGGACACAGTACGTCCAACCGGGTGAGCTCGACGGGGCTTACGGTGACACGTGGCAGTGGACTATGCTGTCAGGACTGTGTGTGTGATTGTTGTGATTGATATAGTCCGTGTGGGTTGTCGAACCTACGGAGACACGTGACAGTGGATCACGGTGTCAGAATTGGTTATGTCTGGTTAATAGTACGTGTGGGTTGTTGAACCTACGGAGACACGTGACAGTGGATCACGGTGTCAGAATTGATTATGTTTGTTTAATTGCGCGTGGTGTAGTCCGTGCGGGTTGTTGAACCTACGGAGACACGTGACAGTGGATCACGGTGTCATGAGCATGATTATTTTCAAATCAAAGTTTTGAAAGGAAATGTTTTATGAAAACGAATGTTGGACCGAGTCCTAGGCTTGAGTAAATGTTTCCCGTATTGTAAACTATTGAGTTATGAAACAAGATTTGGGTTAAGGCCCTAAAGTTTTTCGAAAGGTTTTGTGAATCAGGACTTGAGGTCTTAAGGTTTTGAAATTCTGAAAATTCCCGAGATGATAATCTTATTTTCGAATGCTTCATAGCTTATCTTCCCTTGTGAAAACCTCTCGGGAATATTTTGATACTTGATTATTATATTTGATTCACGATTATTATTTGCTTGTTACATTTTGTATGATTTGATACTTGTACTAGTAAAATAGTGGAGTTTTACTAACCCCCGAGTAATCGGGGGTGGATGTCTGTTTTGCGTCCAGGGACATGCAGATTCAGGGGAGCAGTCACATGATTGGCACAAGAGGATGACGAGCTGCGATACTAATCAAGGGTTGAGAGCTGTTTTGATTTTCATTGTGTTGTCCGAGTTGATTTCAGTCTTCCGCTGTATTGTATTTCGTCCCCTGTGTGGGTAATGTTGTTCAAGTCAGTTTTGTCGATTTGGGTTGTGTGACCTCATCGGTCTGTGTATTCACGTGTAAGTGACCATAACCGTCTGTATCATTTTATTGTTTCACCCTGGCCGGGCAAGCATTTGGTTGTTTATGGATGTTTAGCCTGGTAAATCCTTGTGGAAAGGGTCTACGGCGTGTAATATTCCCATATGGTTTTGGGGGTGTTACATATATGGTATCAGAGCTTAGGTTGCGGAAACCTAGGCTGTCGGGTCGAGTCAAGTCGTGATTTGTCGAGTAATGTGTTGTCTTGTCGTTCGAGTCGTCAGGTGACAAGATGAGTTGTGCGTAGTCACAACATGTCGGTTATGTTGTCGTGCGAGATTAGTATCGTGGGCGACCGTCACCTCCGTGCGACCTGTGGATGTAAGTCTCCTCCTTTATGCGTAATACCTGTGTATCTCGATTTTATCTTAGTGAGTTAATTGCGGTGCATGATTTTCTTTACACAATATTGTGTAATATAGTTGTGTTTAATACTTGTAGCACATAGTATGTGTATAGAACTGGGCACATTATTATTTTATCTTTGAACCACCGGGTGGTGTAGTATGGTGTGAAAGTTGTAAACCTTAATTGGCTTCGAAAAGGTACCGACGGTAGAGTTTGTGAGAAACTCCGATGAATGATTTTGATGTGTGTTTAAACTTGATACCACGAGATGCATTTGATTGAATTGGCGACCCCGGTTGCCATTTGAGTATGTGGTTTTAATTCGACTGTTTCTGGAATGTTGTAATTTTTGTCCGCTATGGGTAAGTTTGAGAATGTTTTCTGAAGGACTTTACGGTTTGAGAATTTTTGTAAAAAATGATTTTTGGAAAATATTTTGGTGGTGCGGTCAAACCACGGTTTATATGGATTTTTAAAATTTGTTAAATTTTGACAAATGGGCCATCTATTTTCAAATGACACAATCAGACGGTATTTTAAAAGTGTGTTTTGAAGTACTTCGGACATTGTAAAATATTACCGTCGTTTTGGTTATGAACTAAAGGATTTTGGAAAATTTTTATTTTGCAGAACGATTTTTGGTTTTCGGAATTTTGAACTTCATATGTCCACGTGTTAGGGCTAAGTGGTTGTGATAAGTTCGTGGTGTTGTTGTGCTCGCCGAAGAATGTTTCAGTGTTTTCTAAATGTTGAGATACATGGTTTTGATTGGACGACCGATGTATTAAAAGTGTTTTCAAAAATTTCATTTCACCAAATTTTTCAAACTTGAGAATTTTAAAATTTTATCATTTGAATAATACCCCATAAATATTTTATTTTTGTTGCTAGTGTTTGATCCCTACGATACGTGTGTGGTTTTGCAGTGTTTGATTTGGTAAAATCTAAACATCTCTGTTGATGTGACTGTGTGAATTATTTTTTATTGAAGTTCTTAAATTACAGTGTTAGTTCGTGCACTTGTGTGATGACTTGGAGTTGATTTTTTATCGTGCTGCTATTTATCGTCCTATGTTGACATTGTGATGTTTGGTTGGTTGTGTTATTCTGAAAGTTTTTCACTAAGAGAAAGTGTCCTCATTTTTATCAAATGCGAAATGGTTCTCCAAAGTCTCGATAACGATGTTTCACGTTTGTACTTTTTTTGAAAGGTGATACTCAAGATCAACCGGTGTTTTTCTAAATTATTTTCAAAAGGGGGTTTTCATTTTTAAAACCTATCCATTCCCGTTTGATGGCTGGGTATGTATGTATGATGTTCGCATTGTCGTTAGGATGTTTGCTCTTGAGTATGATCGAATTGGTGGCATGAACGTCGAGGCGTTGCCACGCATTTGTTGTACTAGCCCTCTGTGAGAGGTGTGAACTGGTTTTTAACTGTTTATCGCCTCGTGGTGATTTGTGTGTTGTCGCACGAGTGTGAGTTGTTAAAGCTTGGATTTTTGTGCGTTTATGCACATGGGTGATTGTTTCATGATGTTTGTGATTGTGTGTTGGCTATCATTTGGGCCGTTGTAATCGTCGAACGATGCCGTTGTTATTGTGATTTTTGTATACGCTGATATGTTATGATGAGTTGGCATCTCCGGTATGTTGTTTTGCGGTGTTATGTTCCATTGTGTCTAACATCTGTATTTTCGGTATGCCGAGCCGAGGCATTTCAACCGTGATGTGCTGGGGGAATGTACGTGCAATTTGTCCTTCCTCACCTGTGACGCGTTTCAAGTGCGGACTCGAGGGACATCATGTTCAGTTTTGTGAGTTGATTACCGAGCCTTCCGCGGCACGGACTTGAGCATTGATATGAGGACCGGCTCCGAGGAGTCCTTGAGGGGCGTGGTCTATCAGTTGTATGTTATGTTATTTCCTTACCTTGTTGTTTCGAACTTCAGAAATTAAGTTCTTTTATTCGAAGTGGGTCGGATTTGGAACTTCTGTGTTTTCTACTCTGTCGACTCATTTAGGTTCGTTAACATTTTCTGTGCTTGCCCTGTCCCTTGCTTTTGTTGATCGAACGAGGGTGGTATTGTTTCGGAATTACTCGTTTGTCGTTGTGACTTTTCAATTTCTATTTCCTTCCCTCTGGATCTTATGTGAGTGCACATCTTGTTGTTTTCACCGGATCATGTTTTGTCTCGAGTCGAGATGTGAGCCTCGGAGTTGTCAGTTGAACCTTATTGTTCTTCGTGATCCGAACATGATTGTTCGTTTTTGTTGACCCCGTTTCGTGATTGTTGAGCGTTCAGACCCCTTCCTAATTTCCTTAAGTTCAGGAAATTAGTATCGTTTTCGATCTTCCAACCCTTGGGCGGTGGAATTCCATATTTGTTCAGCGATCGACTTGCGTGTTGATTGATGTACCGTTAGATTGATCAATCGTGTTTATTTTCGTTCATTGTGTTTCGCGATTGTTCGGATAATTGACTTGATTGTATTACATGTTTGATGACTCTCGTCACTTGTTGTCTCTACCGGTGGCGTTGTGTTGGTCGTCGTGGAGCGTGTTTTCACGCCGTATATTTCTTTGCGTTGCTTGTAACGTTTCGCCGTTGGGCGCGATTTTTTTTTCAGTTCCTGTGTATCTCGTTGAGTTTTCGTGGCGGGATATTACTTCTCCCTACTTGATTTAAGTTTCGGGACGAAACTTCTTTTAAGGAGGGTAGAATGTAATATCTGCAATTTCGGATTTCGATAATTTTCTTTTTTCGGCGGGAGTCCGTTTCGACGACTCGCTTGGGAGCTTTTCATAATTCTGGGAATATTTAATTCTGCACGTTTTGTCATCCGAGTTCGTTTGGGTATCGTTTTGTTGAGTTCCGTGTTCTTAAACGACTTTTCCGCACTTGAGTTCGATTCTCGCGAATCTCATCCGAAACTGTTGTTTCGAGTTTCTCGTAAGTTCATTTAATGTTATTGTTCACGTTTTAAGCTTTGGTTTGGTGTTTCGATCGTGTATCGTGTATTTCGGACGTTTTGGGCCATTTTCGTAATTTCCCAAAGTTTGGGGTAATTACTTCCATTGTCGAATTTCGAGCCCACGGGTGGTCGGAATCGTGTGTTCTCTTAGTTTTCGGATTCATCTTTGCGAGTACTTCTTAATCGTGGTTTCGGTTTACGTTCAGGTCTGAGTTTTGGGATTTTTCGCACCGTCGGATCGACCGAGGCCTGGCTAGCCAGACCTGGCCGAGTAACGTCCGTAATGGCCCGGCAGTAACGGCCGTAAGGCCTGTTACGTACGTAACAGCCTGCCGGTTACGTATGCAACATGTCGGCAGATTTGGTACAGGGAGTTCGGCCATGGCCGATTACGTACGTAGGCCATGGCCGATTACGTACGTAAGCGGCCGGCCAGGGTCGGCTATTTAAGGGCCTGGACCGAGTCATCCGGCCATTTTCACCCTTTTTCGTCGTTTCTTCCCGTTTCTTCATCAATAATGGATCGATTTGGATGGATATGACATAGAGCAACATGTTTTGGAAGTTTGATTCATATCTAACATCATCTTCCGCCCGGATCGAAGGTAAGAACACCTAAACTCTTGGTTTTGGGAATTTTTGAGGTTTCTTGATGTTTTGGCCGATTTGATTCGTTTTAGTTCAGATTATCATTAGAACATGGTTGTATACTTGAAATCATTCATAACCCTTGAAGTTTTGTGGAACAAATTCGAGTATTTCTCCGTTAAACGATTATATTGGACTATGCCCTCAAGGTGTCCGATAAAATGCTTCAATGGGTAGAACTTGGGAAGTTCTATACGTTTTCGTAGAATTATGATTGAATTGATATCGTTATGTCTTACGAACGAAATTCTTGTGAAGAACTAGAGTCGGAACCCTTCCGTTCGTTGTCTTCTTCGGGTCCGAGCTTCGGTCCTAATCGTGTTCTTCGGAGTATTCGGTAGCGGTTATTAAGGCAAGTATTTTACTATACGAATTGTGTCTTGTGAATAGGGACGTCGTATTATGGTTGTGATGCATTGGTTTACTTTCGTGTATATGCTTCGTATGAATTGATTATTACGAACAACTGATGGTAACGATAATACCTTCACTTAGTTAACATCGTGGAATTGTGTTGGATGTGCAAATCATCTAAGTTTGTGTCGGGCGTGGTTGGTCATTGTCGATTCATTGTGATGATCATGATATTTGTGTTGTTTTGGTTTACATACTTGATTGTACATTTCAGTGTAATGTGGAATGGCTTGACATTTGATGATTATGAGTTGTGTCGTGTCGATGTGTGTGTGTGTGTGTTCCAGGTAGGGTCTGACGAGGCCTCTGAAGTTTGGTACATGATGTGTACGAACAAGGTGTGTGTTCCAGGTAGGGTCTGACGAGGCCTCTGGAGTTCGGTACATGATGTGTACGAACAAGGTGTGTGATCCAGGTAGGGTATGACGAGACCTTTGGAGTTCGGTACATGATATGTACAAATGATGTTTGTGGCCGGGTAGGGTCCGTTGAGGCCTCTGGAGTTCGGTACATGATGTGTATGAACAGTGTGTGTGGTCCGGGTAAGGTCCGTCGAGGCCTCCGGAGTTCGGTACATGATGTGTACGAATAATGATCGTGTAGCAGTGATTGTTTGGGTAACATTTTAAATATGGGTGTCGGACTCATAATGATATATTATCTAGTGTGCTTTGAAACGAGAATCGGGCTAAGGCCCTAATGTTTACGAAAAGGTTTTGTAAATTGGGACTCGAGGTCCAAAAGAATTTCTGATTTAAAAATCCCCGAGATGATGTGTTCCTTTTCAAATATCTCTTGCTTGAGTTTGAAATTCAAAAACTTCTCGGGAACATTTTGATAATTGATTTCCGTATTAAATTCGTAGTTGCTATTTACTTGTTGCATTTCGTATCGTTTTATACTTGCACTAGTAAAACAGTGGAGTTTACTAACCCCTGAGTAATCGGGGGGTGGATGTCTGTTCTGCATCCAGGTACATGCAGGTTCAGGGGAGCAGTCACAGAAGTGGCACAAGGGGATGATGAGCTGGGATACTAATCAAGAGTCGAGAGTTGGTAGAGTTTGGTTGTATTGTTAGAGTTAATTCAGTCTTCCGCTGTATTGTATATCGACCCTTGTGTGGGTAATGTTGTTCAAGTTAGTTTTGTCGATTTGGGTTGTGTGACCTCATCGGTTTGTGTATTCACGTGTAAGTGACCATAACGGTCTGTATAATTTTATTGTTTGACCCTGGTCGGGCAAGCATTTGGTTGTTTATGGATGTTTAGCCTAGTAGATCCTTGTCGAAAGGGTCTACGGCGTGTAATATTCCCATATGGTTTTGGGGGTGTTACAATGTTAGGGTCAGATTCCTTGTGAAGAACTCGACTCGGAACCCTTCCGTTCGTTGTCTTCTTCGTGGTACAAGCTTCCCGGTCGAATCGTGTTCTTCAGGGTATTCGGTATCGGTTATTAAGGCAAGTATCTTATTATACGACTTGTATCTTGCGATTAGTAATCACGTATGAGATTTATGATGATTTTTGCTTGCCTTCATAAATATGTTCCATTTGAATTGGTTGTGTATTCCGCAATTTGAAGGCTTTGTGATAATAGTGTTATATTGGTATACGTGTTAGGTGTTGTGCCATTTGTGTAGGATTGCGACATACCTATGGGGTGGTTTTACACTTGGTTGTGCAATGTATTGTGTACCGAACGTATGTTATGTTGGATGTGTGTCGTTTATTGATGATAGTTGTTGCGAGTGTTGAGATTGTGTTATGTGCGTGTGATGTACGATTTTGTGGTGATCAACGTGATTGATTAATTGTGCTCATTGTTGTATGTAATGTGAATGCGAATGTGAATATGTGTGGGATCGCTAAGTCACTCGTGTTGGTTCGACGGGATCTACGAGGATTCATGGCAGTGGACTACGGGGTTAGAACTTAGTGAGGTACTAAGGTCCAATCGTGCTGGTCTGATGTGGCCTACGATAACGCATGGCAGTGGACCATGAGTTTCGGACACAGTACGTCCAACCGGGTGAGCTCGACGGGGCTTACGGTGACACGTGGCAGTGGACTATGCTGTCAGGACTGTGTGTGTGATTGTTGTGATTGATATAGTCCATGTGGGTTGTCGATCCTACGGAGACACGTGACAGTGGATCACGGTGTCAGAATTGGTTATGTCTGGTTAATAGTACGTGTGGGTTGTTGAACCTACGGAGACACGTGACAGTGGATCACGGTGTCAGAATTGATTATGTTTGTTTAATTGCGCGTGGTGTAGTCCGTGCGGGTTGTTGAACCTACGGAGACACGTGACAGTGGATCACGGTGTCATGAGCATGATTATTTTCAAATCAAAGTTTTGAAAGGAAAAGTTTTATGAAAACGAATGTTGGACCGAGTCCTAAGCTTGAGTAAATGTTTCCCGTATTGTAAACTATTGAGTTATGAAACAAGATTTGGGTTAAGGCCCTAAAGTTTTTCGAAAGGTTTTGTGAATCAGGACTTGAGGTCTTAAGGTTTTGAAATTCTAAAAATTCCCGAGATGATAATCTTATTTTCGAATGCTTCGTAGCTTATCTTCCCTTGTGAAAACCTCTCGGGAATATTTTGATACTTGATTATTATATTTGATTCACGATTATTATTTGCTTGTTACATTTTGTATGATTTGATACTTGTACTAGTAAAACAGTGGAGTTTTACTAACCCCCGAGTAATCGGGGGTGGATGTCTGTTTTGCGTCCAGGGACATGCAGATTCAGGGGAGCAGTCACATGATTGGCACAAGAGCATGACGAGCTGCGATACTAATCAAGGGTTGAGAGCTGTTTTGATTTTCATTGTGTTGTCCGAGTTGATTTCAGTCTTCCGCTGTATTGTATTTCGTCCCCTGTGTGGGTAATGTTGTTGAAGTCAGTTTTGTCGATTTGGGTTGTGTGACCTCATCGGTCTGTGTATTCACGTGTAAGTGACCATAACCGTCTGTATCATTTTATTGTTTCACCCTGGCCGGGCAAGCATTTGGTTGTTTATGGATGTTTAGCCTGGTAGATCCTTGTGGAAAGGGTCTACGGCGTGTAATATTCCCATATGGTTTTGGGGGTGTTACATATATGGTATCAGAGCTTAGGTTGCGGAAACCTAGGCTGTCGGGTCGAGTCAAGTCGTGATTTGTCGAGTAATGTGTTGTCTTGTCGTTCGAGTCGTCAGGTGACAAGATGAGTTGTGCGTAGTCACAACATGTCGGTTATGTTGTCGTGCGAGATTAGTATCGTGGGCGACCGTCACCGCCGTGCGACCTGTGGATGTAAGTCTCCTCCTTTATGCGTAATACCTGTGTATCTCGATTTTATCTTAGTGAGTTAATTGCGGTGCATGATTTTCTTTACACAATATTGTGTAATATAGTTGTGTTTAATACTTGTAGCACATAGTATGTGTATAGAACTGGGCACATTATTATTTTATCTTTGAACCACCGGGTGGTGTAGTATGGTGTGAAAGTTGTAAACCTTAATTGGCTTCGAAAAGGTACCGACGGTAGAGTTTGTGAGAAACTCCGATGAATGATTTTGATGTGTGTTTAAACTTGATACCACGAGATGCATTTGATTGAATTGGCGACCGGTTGCCATTTGAGTATGTGGTTTTAATTGACTGCTTCGGAATGTTGTAATTTTTGTCCGCTATGGGTAAGTTTGAGAATGTTTTCTGAAGGACTTTACAGTTTGAGAATTTTTGTAAAAAATGATTTTTGGAAAATATTTTGGTGGTGCGGTCAAACCACGGTTTATATGGATTTTTAAAATTTGTTAAATTTTGACAAATGGGCCGTCTATTTTCAAATGACACAATCAGACGGTATTTTAAAAGTGTGTTTTGAAGTACTTCGGACATTGTAAAATATTACCGTCGTTTTGGTTATGAACTAAAGGATTTCGGAAAATTTTTATTTTGCAGAACGATTTTTGGTTTTCGGAATTTTGAACTTCATATGTCCACGTGTTAGGGCTAAGTGGTTGTGATAAGTTCGTGGTGTTGTTGTGCTCGCCGAAGAATGTTTCAGTGTTTTCTAAATGTTGAGATACATGGTTTTGATTGGACGACCGATGTATTAAAAGTGTTTTCAAAAATTTCATTTCACCAAATTTTTCAAACTTGAGAATTTTAAAATTTTATCATTTGAATAATACCCCATAAATATTTTATTTTTGTTGCTAGTGTTTGATCCCTACGATACGTGTGTGGTTTTTACTGTGTTTGATTTGGTAAAATCTAAACATCTCTGTTGATGTGACTGTGTGAATTATTTTTGATTGAAGTTCTTAAATTACAGTGTTAGTTCGTGCACTTGTGTGATGACTTGGAGTTGATTTTTTATCGTGCTGCTATTTATCGTCCTATGTTGACATTGTGATGTTTGGTTGGTTGTGTTATTCTGAAAGTTTTCCATAAGAGAAAGTGTCCTCATTTTTATCAAATGCAAAATGGTTCTCCAAAGTCTCGATAACGATGTTTCACGTTTGTACTTTTTTTGAAAGGTGATACTCAAGATCAACCGGTATTTTTCTAAATTATTTTCAAAAGGGGGTTTTCATTTTTAAAACCTATCCATTCCCGTTTGATGGCTGGGTATGTATGTATGATGTTCGCATTGTCGTTAGGATGTTTGCTCTTGAGTATGATCGAATTGGTGGCATGAACGTCGAGGCGTTGCCACGCATTTGTTGTACTAGCCCTCAGTGAGAGGTGTGAACTGGTTTTTAACTGTTTATCGCCTCGTGGTGATTTGCGTGTTGTCGCACGAGTGTGAGTTGTTAAAGCTTGGATTTTTGTGCGTTTATGCACATGGGTGATTGTTTCATGATGTTTGTGATTGTGTGCTGGCTATCATTTGGGCCGTTGTAATCGTCGAACGATGCCGTTGTTATTGTGATTTTTGTATACGTTGATATGTTATGATGAGTTGGCATCTCCGGTATTTTGTTTTGCGGTGTTATGTTCCATTGTGTCTAACATCTGTATTTTCGGTATGCCGAGCCGAGGCATTTCAACCGTGATGTGATGGGGGAATGTACGTGCAATTTGTCCTTCCTCACCTGTGACGCGTTTCAAGTGCGGACTCGAGGGACATCATGTTCAGTTTTGTGAGTTGATTACCGAGCCTTCCGCGGCACGGACTTGAGCATTGATAGGAGGACCGGCTCCGAGGAGTCCTTGAGGGGCGTGGTATATCAGTTGTATGTTATGTTATTTCCTTACCTTGTTGTTTCGAACTTCGGAAATTAAGTTCTTTTATTCGAAGTTGGTCGGATTTGGAACTTCTGTGTTTTCTACTCTGTCGACTCATTTAGGTTCGTTAACATTTTCTGAGCTTGCCCTGTCCCTTGCTTTTGTTGATCGAACGAGGGTGGTATTGTTTCGGAATTACTCGTTTGTCGTTGTGACTTTTCAATTTCTATTTCCTTCCCTCTGGATCTTATGTGAGTGCACATTTTGTTGTTTTCACCGGATCATGTTTTGTCTCGAGTCGAGATGTGAACCTCGGAGTTGTCAGTTGAACCTTATTGTTCTTCGTGATCCGAACATGATTGTTCGTTTTTTTTGACCCCGTTTCGTGATTGTTGAGCGTTCAGACCCCTTCCTAATTTCCTTAAGTTCAGGAAATTAGTATCGTTTTCGATCTTCCAACCCTTGGGTGGTGGAATTCCATATTTGTTCAGCGATCGACTTGCGTGTTGATTGATGTACCGTTAGATTGATCAATCGTGTTGATTTTCGTTCATTGTGTTTTGCGATTGTTCGGATAATCGACTTGATTGTATTACCTGTTTGATGACTCTCGTCACTTGTTGTCTCTACCGGTGGCGTTGTGTTGGTCGTCGTGGAGCGTGTTTTCACGCCGTATATTCCTTTGCGTTGCTTGTAACGTTTTGCCGTTGGGCGCGATTTTTTTTTTCAGTTCTTGTGTATCTCGTTGAGTTTTCGTGGCGGGATATTACTTCTCCCTACTTGATTTAAGTTTCGGGACGAAACTTCTTTTAAGGAGGGTAGAATGTATGCAATTTAGGATTTCGGTAATTTTCTTTTTTCGGCGGGAGTCCGTTTCGACGACTCGCTTGGGACCTTTTCATAATTCTGGGAATATTTAATTCTTCACTTTTTGTCATCCGAGTTCGTTTCGGTATCGTTTTGTTGAGTTCCATGTTCTTAAACGACTTTTCCGCACTTGAGTTCGATTCTCGCGAATCTCATCCGAAACTGTTGTTTCGAGTTTCTCGTAAGTTCATTTAATGTTATTATTCACGTTGTAAGCTTTGGTTTGGTGTTTCGATCGTGTATCGTGTATTTCGGACATTTTGGGCCATTTTCGTAATTTCCCAAAGTTTGGGGTAATTACTTCCATTGTCGAATTTCGATCCCACGGGTGGTCGGAATCGTGTGTTCTCTTAGTGTTCGGATTCATCTTTGTGAGTACTTCGTAATCGTGGTTTCGGTTTATGTTCAGGTCTGAGTTTTGGGATTTTTCGGACCGTCGGATCGACCGAGGCCTTGCTAGCCAGACCTGGCCGAGTAACGGCCGTAATGGCCCGGCAGTAACGGCCGTAAGGCCTGTTACGTACGTAACAGCCTGCCAGTTACGTATGCAACATGTCGACAGATTTGGTACAGGGAGTTCGGCCATGGCCGATTACGTACGTAGGCCATGGCCGATTACGTACGTAGGCCATGGCCGATTACGTACGTAAGCGGCCGGCCAGGGTCGGCTATTTAAGGGCCTGGACCGAGTCATCCGGCCATTTTCACCCTTTTTCTTCGTTTCTTCCTGTTTCTTCGTCAATAATGGATCGATTTGGATGGATATGACATAGAGCAACATGTTTTGGAAGTTTGATTCATATCTGACATCATCTTCCGCCCGGATCGAAGGTAAGAACACCTAAACTCTTGGTTTTGGGAATTTTTGAGGTTTCTTGATGTTTTGGCCGATTTGATTCGTTTTAGTTCAGATTATCATTAGAACATGGTTGTATGCTCGAAATCATTCATAACCCTTGAAGTTTTGTGGAACAAATTCGAGTATTTCTCCGTTAAACGATTATATTGGACTCTGCCCTCAAGGTGTCCGATAAAATGCTTCAATGGGTAGAACTTGGGAAGTTCTATACGTTTTCGTAGAATTATGATTGAATTGATATCGTTATATCTTAGGAACGAAATTCTTGTGAAGAACTCGAGTCGGAACCCTTCCATTCGTTGTCTTCTTCGGGGTCCGATCTTCCCGGTCGAATCGTGTTCTTCGGAGTATTCGGTAGCGGTTATTAAGGCAAGTATTTTACTATACGAATTGTGTCTTGTGAATAGGGACGTCGTATTATGGTTTTGATGCATTGGTTTACTTTCGTGTATATGCTTCGTATGAATTGATTATTACGAACAATTGATGGTAACGATAATACCTTCACTTAGTTAACATCGTGGAGTTGTGTTGGATGTGCAAATCATCTAAGTTTGTGCTGGGCGTGGTTGGTCATTGTCGAGTCATTGTGATGATCATGATATTTGTGTTGTTTTGGTTTACATACTTGATTATACATTTCGGTGTAATGTGGAATGGCTTGACATTTGATGATTATGAGTTGTGTCGTGTCGATGTGTGTGTGTGTTCCAGGTAGGGTCTGACGAGGCCTCTGAAGTTTGGTACATGATGTGTACGAACCAGGTGTGTGTTCCAGGTAGGGTCTGACGAGGCCTCTGGAGTTCGGTACATGATGTGTACGAACAAGGTGTGTGATCCAGGTAGGGTCTGATGAGACCTTTGGAGTTCGGTACATGATATGTACAAATGATGTTTGTGGCCGGGTAAGGTCCGTTGAGGCCTCTGGAGTTCGGTACATGATGTGTATAAACAGTGTGTGTGGTCCGGGTAAGGTCCGTCGAGGCCTCCGGAGTTCGGTACATGATGTGTACGAACAATGATCGTGTAGCAGTGATTATTTGGGTAACATTTTAAATATGGGTCTCGGACTCATAATGATATATTATCTAGTGTGCTTTGAAACGAGAATCGGGCTAAGGTCCTAATGTTTACGAAAAGGTTTTGTAAATTAGGACTCGAGGTCTAAAAGAATTTCTGCTTTAAAAATCCCCGAGATGATGTGTTCCTTTTCAAATATCTCTTGCTTGAGTTTGAAATTCAAAAACTTCTCGGGAACATTTTGATAATTGATTTCCGTATTAAATTCGTAGTTGCTATTTACTTGTTGCATTTCGTATCATTTTATACTTGCACTAGTAAAACAGTGGAGTTTACTAACCCCCGAGTAATCGGGGGGTGGATGTCCTGCTCAAGGCCCGTGTACATGCAGGTTCAGGGGAACAGTCACAGGATTGGCACAAGGGGATGACGAGCTGCGATACTAATCAAGAGTCGAGAGTTGGTAGAGTTTGGTTGTATTGTTAGAGTTGATTCAGTCTTCCGCTGTATTGTATATCGACCCTTGTGTGGGTAATGTTGTTCAAGCCAGTTTTGTTGATTTGGGTTGTGAGACCTCATCGGTTTGTGTATTCACGTGTAAGTGACCATAACGGTCTGTATCTGTTGCGATTTTTCTTGAACGCAAGTACACGTTATCATATACAAGTAATAAAGTGATGAGTGAGTATCGTTCCCACGAGGACTGAATCACTAACTACCGATTTTTATGTATTCTAGTTTTATTTGAACAATCGAACTTTGGGTTGCAATTAATTACTAAAATAAATTAATAAAAGACTAATTAGTATAAACGATCGATCAAAGAAGGAAAATCAAATGATGAATAATTCTAGGATTCTGAATCCACCTCGGTTTATCCGAATTTACTTTTGATTATCTGAAGTTAATGATTTCCCCAATTTATTGAAGGCGAATATTGCTAAAATACTCTACCGCCTCTCCTGAGGTCAATAGATTTTTCTAAAGGCGAATAACGCACTCTATCCCTAGGTGAATTAATTCGTCAATAGGCAAAAAGCATAAAATCTCCAAAAGGTCACGTAGTTCCTATGAGTATATTCCTATCTCACAAGATAAAACGGTTCTCACCAATAGTTCCTCACCAACTCTCCTCTCCCGATTCGAGTAAGGTAATTAAAACAATCCAATTATTGGCCAGACAATTGAAAGCATTAAAATCGATTGGGAAAACTCAATAGAAAAGGGAATTATATAGATAATCTAAAGCAAATCCGTCAAAACTTAGTTTCATCAAAATCCTAGAACAAGGGTTTTAGCCTGACATGCTAAAAGATAAAAATACAGAATAAAAGAATGAAAGCATTAAAATCAAACGCAGATGAAGAGCTCGGATCCCTCCTTTCTTCTGGCTCCCGCCCTCTGCTCCTGATGTATTCTGCTTCTGCTCCTTGATAATCAATTCTCTGATCAGTCGATCCCCCTTCTTTTCTGACCTTTCAGCTTTATTTATAGCTTTCTTCTACCACAAAAAACGCGTCCGTGTGATTAGGTCGAGATCCGGCTTCACAACGGCCCAAAACCGCGCGGAGTACACCAAAACCGCCCGGTGTGCCACGGCTCACTTAACCTGTGCCGCGGCTCACGGGGCGCAGATTAAAAACCTATGCGCAATAAATTCATCTGGGCCGCGGCTCACTTTATCTGTGCCGCGGCTCAGAGTACAAATTATTCGGGTGCCTGTTGGTCCTCTTCGTATGCCGCGGCCCACTTGCCTTGTGCCGCGGCTCCAGGCCAAAAATCTCCGTTTTCGCCCCTTTTCCCTCGTTTTAGCTTCCGGACTCCAATCTCCTGTCAGACATAAGATAATAGGGCATTACAGGCTCATTTATGCAGATTTACAATTCAAAAGAATACAAAATAATGATAAATAAGCGTATAAAAATACGTCTAACAAATACCCCCAAACTTGAGCCTTTGCTTGTCCTCAAGCAAAAATAATCATTTTCAAACAAAAGAATATCGTGAATAATCGTGCAACTCATAGTGCTCAACCTAATCAATACTACCCTGAAATTATCTCTGAATAAAACAGGTATCGTAATAGCGAGCTACATCAGAACACTGATTCCACAAAGTAACCAATTTCAGTCCTAATCACTCGTTTATGAAGAAAATCAAGCTCAAGGATTAATAAACGTGAATTTAATCGACCGTCAATATGAAAGGTTAAAATAAACAAGCTAACTCGCCCAGTTCCACAGTCTAGTGGCGACAAATTTTTCACGAGTTTCATCAAAATTAACCCTCGGACAGTGTTCCCTTATATATGATCAATAAATTGATTCGAGTTGACCACTAGGTTCGGATCTCGGGATGTTTCATCGGGAAAATCCTAGGGTGGAATTCCATTCTCATGTATTGGGGAACCGTTTGACGTAAAAGACACTCATGGGGCACATGGATGCTTCTAGTTACTAAGTTCCCCTCCACAGCGGAGAAACAACTCGAATAGCTATTCCCGCATGTCCGATTCAAGGTCGCTGTTTTACGCGAGAGTAAACAACGGGTCACGCGAATACCCCCGGTTACTAGGCTCCCCATCATCGGCACAAGCAAAATCTCTAAATCACTAGTCTAATCCGGGTCGTCGTTTTACGCGAGAGTAAACGACGGGTCACACGAATACCCCCGGTTTCTAGACTTCCCATCATAGAACAAAAATTATCTCGACTTTTGGGAAAAACTGACCGACTCTAAACTCAATCTAAGTTCCAACACGACTTATGTTACTGGACGACTAGCTACGCGAAAAATGTAACCAAACGTATCGACGACGATTTTAAAACACGTATGTCTCCTCTCTTATCCGCTAAGATGTCTACAAAAACGGAAAAAAATTTCGGACCTAAATGAAGACTTAGCAGAAACAGAAATCACTGACTATAACTCAACTAAAACTCAACGGTTTCTTTAGAGAGAAATCAGTGTTGTAACATCAGTTTCACACAAATAGAAGCACAAAAAATTCACGAATAAGAGTAAAATCATGACAAGCAAGGCTAGCAACAACAAAAATAACAAAAAATAATGAAAAGTGCAACGAAATAAGTACAACAATAAATGTAGCAACAGAAAGTAACCCCCCCCCCCCTCGCCAAACTTAGGACGTACATTGACCTCAATGGACAAAATATAATATGCAATAAAAGTGAAAGGTCAGGTACTCCCCTCCAGTCCTCTCACGAGCTGGTGCCGGCGTCATCCGGCGAGGAGGGTGGTGTGGCTGGCCGAGCAGGTGCAATAAATGGCCCGTCCGGGTGCATAATGTGTGCTGTCCATGCAGCAATGTGCTCCTCGTGGTAGGCGTCCTCGCTGCCAGCCGCCTCGTCTCACGCCGATTGGCCCGGCGGGCCTGCTCTCGCATCTCATCTCGGACGGCGGCAATGATGCTCTCCCTCTCCGCCCGCCTCTCCTCTCTCATGGCAGCCAGAAGGCTCTCTCTCTCTCCTCATATCCTCTCTCTCTCCTCATATCCTCCCTCAGCCCGTAGAACATCACCTGCAATCTCTCTCAGTCGGGTGACGGGCCGGCATCTGCCTGCCCCTGTGTCAGCAGAAGAGGCTCGGGGGACCCCTCGTGGGCCTCATCCAGTAGAAATCCTCTCCCCCGAGCGTGCGCCGACGCTCCTCCCCACTGGTCAAAATGTGAGATGATGCGGTGGTCGATCGGGGCCTGGGGAGCTAGCATCGGCTCGTCATCCGACCACGTCATCCCTGACTGCCGGCACGGAGCGCAGATAAGAGATGGGTGCTTCAACCCCATCTTGGCCCCTCCCTGAATACACTGAAAGATAGATCGGACCAGGAGAGGAGCCACATCGAATCGCAGCCCGGAGGTGATAGCATATAATGTCCGGGCTCGGGAGAGAAAAACAGTGCGGATCTGAGAGGTAGAGTCAATACGTGCGCAGATGAAGTACAGCCAGGCTCGCCCGAACCGACTGAGGCGCGAGCTCTTAAAGTAGAAGGTGGAAGAAGCCGGTGCGCGCCTCTCCCAGTCGGAGTCGGGCTGTGCAAGAGTCTCGAGCAGAGCCTCCTTCGTGAGGCTATCTATAACTCGCGAATAGGCCGTGTCATCAACCATCGGCAGCTCAAATAACCTCCGAATAGCAGCCACCGATAAATCCACTGTAATGCCTCGGACAAAAACCTGCGTCCGAGTATCTAGCTGCTGTATCATCTGGCCTGCCCTAATGTGCTTCAACAACGCGCTGGCATAGAACTCCTGCACTATCGAGATCACCGCTGGCTCGGGGGGTGCAGTGAAATGGGCCCACCCCATCTCATCTATCATGGTCAACAGTTCCCCGTCCTAGGGGGCTGGAGTGAATCCCCTCTCCGGGATCAGAGGTCGAGTGCGAATCTTCTCATTGAAGATTTTGTGGATCTCCGGGTTAGAGAACTGGTGCGCCTCCGACTCGGCTCGACTGTGAGAAGTTTCCCCTCGTGTGGGGGATGACTGAGTCTTGGCCCTCTTGCTGAGCTTCTTGGTCCTAGCCATAGCGAGTCCTAAAAAAATTTAAACACCGGAGTTTACTTACTCAAACAATAACGAGAATAATCATCACTCGGCTAAGGATATCCAGCCGTAATTCACGAATTTAACGAGATAGCACAGTCGTGAGAGAAAAATAAAATTTGAACCTTAACGTTTAAACTAGACGTAAGGGTTGGGGTTGCTGTAATTCCAGAACGAATACGTTGCACATAGATTCAAAATATTGACCTAACAAAGAAAATTTTTCATTCAGACATTTCATCAAACACTTAAAGGGCATGAGTTCAATTGAAGCACAAATAAGATAATAGCTCGATTAGATCCCAAAAACAACAACACGAATCATTCGTCATGACAACCGACATATTCAACTCATTCATAATAAAAAATAATCATTAAAAATCGATCAAAAACCATCATGTCATCAACTCATCTTGATAGGAATTTAGAAAGAAAAACAAAAAATAACATGATCAATCATCAAATGCATAACACAACTTCACCTTTAAATTCATAGAATAATTTGAGATTAGAAATTTAGACATACTGTGCTTGTATTGTGAAGAGTGCAAGAAAAATTGCAAGAAGATGAGGGGAAGGGAGGTCGTCCGATCGCGCGCAATGGGAAGGGAAAGGAAGTGTACCTGGGGTGGTCGGCCGAATGACTGTTATAAACTACCTGGGCTGTTCAAATTCCGCAAGGTGTGCCGCGGCACAGCTTAAGTGAGCCGCGGCACAGAGTACAGCGTGCCTGGTTGTGGATGTTATGTCAACATGTGCCGCGGCTCAGAATGCGGGTGTCGCGGCTCAGAGTGTTGATGTGCCGCGACTCACTTGGTTTGTGCCGCGGCACAGAGTACAGCGTCCTGGGCTCATCATTTGACAGTTGGTGTGCCGCGGCTCAGCAACAACGTGCCGCGGCTCAGGACTCAAATGTGCCGCGGCTCAGTAAGTTTGTGCCTCGGCACATAGTACAGAATGTTTGGCTCTCTCTATCGATTTGTATGTGCCGCGGCTCAGGCATCCATTTTTCCCCTGGGACTTTTTCTGCACAGAATTTTAAAAGGAACACGTCAAGAACGATAGGGATCAGCAATTCAAAGCAAAAATGATGAAAAATAAATATTCAAAAATGCAAGAAGATACTAAAACACTAAAAATCTACTACTAAAACTCGGGTTGCCTCCCGAGAAGCGCTAAGTTTATAGTCTTCAGCCGGACCTATTGGAAATCAGTTCGATTTTCGCAAACTCCATTTGGACTCTGCCCCGTCAATCGAACCGTTAATATGTGTTTTAAAATTTTGACCATTGGTCTTTAACGATTCAATTTTCGGTTCGGACACCAAATGTTGTTTGCGAAAAGGTTTCGACACAAACAACTTCCCGAAGCACCCATTTTTCTCATGATTTGGCCTCCGTTTTACGGCTGGCTTATTTTCCTCTTTCTCGAGCGAACTTTGGACAGCATCGGGACTCTCTGAAATGGATTCTGAGTTTTTCAAACGACGATTCTTCTGGTGTGTGTCTTTCGCAACGGCATCCACACTATCAATTTTTGAGCTCTTCTCAACACCACCTGGACATGGAAAGGATTTAAACACTTGGAACGTGACATGCTCGTCTTGAAACCTTAGAGTTAGTTCGCCTCTTTCCACATCTATGAGGGTTCGGCTGGTCGCTAAGAATGGTCTTCCCAAAATGATTGGGATGTCTTGATCTTCCTCCATGTCGAGCACAATGAAGTCGGCTGGAAATATGAACTTATCGACTTTTTGATGGAAAGTAAAACGCAGCGGAAGCGAAGTTGGATAAAGTTGATGATAGCGTTTTACGCATCTACGAGCATTAGATCTATTTAGGCATGCTAATTAATTAATTACTAAGATTAATAAGCAATTTAAATATTATTTATTATTTATTAATTAAATATGTTGATTAATTAAAATATCCTAATCTAGATCCAAGATCATAGGATATTACCTTTTGAAGCGTGTTGGTTACTTCCGTCTTGATCGCCTTGTATTTCTACCTTTAGATCTTCTAGAGTATGATCCGCCTTGAACCGGACGTTGTGTGGGCAACGAGCTACTGGATCTTGTTTGGACACCTATGGGATCGGCCGATTTCACCTTGATATGTGATCACTATATTTTTCTTTGCTCTCTAGTATTTTATGAACACTCTTAGCAAATTAATTATGTTATCTAAATTGTAGAATCAAAGACACAAGTCTAGATCTACAATTAAACACAAGAGGAAAAAAAATTAATCACACAAGCTCACCAAGCATGTACAAAATCGGCCAACCTCCCCATTGTCCTATTTATAGGCTCTTGGACTACTACTAGGGATCTAAAGGAGGATTATGGAAGGACTCCCAATTAATTCATCTTACCTTATTAGGACTCTTCCCAATATATGATGAATCTATTAATATCAACTTAGTCCACTAAAAAGTTGATATTGCACTTCCTACAAAAATCCCAAATTACGAAATTGGGCTCCTTATTAAATATATTATTTCCCGTGCTTAAGATATCGAATGTCCATTAATTAATTATAAGCTACTGACAGCTTTAATTAATTAATATCTTATCCAAGAGTAGTACCACTCGAACCTTATTATTATATCGGAATTAAATCCACCTGCAGGGTTTAATATAATAATCATTATCGAAGCTGGTGAACATATGACACACGGGGCCGACGAGGGCGGGGAGTGATCGCCGGTGCAATAAAAAAGGGTACGGACAATGATCGGCTCCGAGAAAGGGGAGTGATCGCCGATGCAATAAGAAAAAGGGCACGGACAACGAGCGTATCCTGACAAGGCTTCTAGGCGGATGGGGACATGACTGAACCGAATTCTCACCAGAACGAGAGGTATTCCAAGATTGTATAGGTATGGGACTATACAGTTAAGGAGGTTTAAAAAAAATTACTTATACAAAACAAGATATTTCAAAACTTTCTTATTTTTAAAAGTATAATGAATAATTACGGCATGATTACATTTTCGGGAGAATATGTGGTTCATCGCTGCTGCCCAACGTCGACTCCGAGGTAATGTTTTCAAGTATTCACTCTTTTATGAAAACTTAAAATTTTTGGTATGAGTGCAGAATGATTGTGTCGGCAAAAGATTTGAAAGGATATGTGAAAGTTTAAATGTTGTCTGAAAGGGACAAAATATGATTTCAAAGAAAGGTTTCAAAGTGATATTTTTGCTGGCACAATATTTTTAAAGTTATTGATGAAAATACTCATACAAAGTTTGATATAGATTTTCAATGTTCTTTACGAAGCTCAATTTTGAGGACGAAATTTTTAAAGGGGGAGGATTGTAACGCCCCAATACTTATTTAAATGCTAACGATCATGGGTTTTGCTTTTTTAATATTTACAGGTTGTCCGATACTTGGACCGATACGTTCCTAGCATAAAATGAAGGACTTAAAAGAAAAAGATTTCAAAATAAATTATAAGGATCATTTTTTGAATTTTTGAAAGTGATTTCGAAAAGTTCCGACGATTTGATACGTTAAAATTTTCATCACCGAACACTTATATTACAAAAATAATATTAAATTATTTTACTACTATTATTGAAAATCCGTTCCGAGCATATCGAAGATTTAACTCCGACGAGTGCGGAACAGGTCGGAAAATCGAATTGGACACTGGAAAGGGGTCGAACCGGTCGAGCCAATTTGACGGACATCTGCCGGTCACCGCCGAACACGCCTACCGACAGCTGCCGGTCACGACCGACAGAAGCTTCTCGGCCAGCTGTCCGGATAAGGTCGGTCACGACCGACAGAAGCTTATCGGCCAGATGTCCGGATAAGGTCGGTCACGACCGACAGAAGCTTCTCGGTCAGCTGTCCGGATAAGGCTTCCAGCTGTCCGGGTAAGATTGATTTTCCACCGACTTTGGACTCCTATAAATACATATAT
This sequence comes from Orobanche coerulescens, assembly GCA_033398695.1. Taxonomy (NCBI): domain Eukaryota; kingdom Viridiplantae; phylum Streptophyta; class Magnoliopsida; order Lamiales; family Orobanchaceae; genus Orobanche; species Orobanche coerulescens. Next base: position 60,895,681 of record CM065806.1, read on the forward strand.
ACATATATATGTTCCAACAAATAATATGTCATTTTGAAGCAGTGAACCTCTACTTTAAAACTCCCGTAACATATTTTCTTTCCAAAAATTATAAAGGCCTCAAAAAGCCCGATCAAACAGAAATCTCAAATGTGATAGTTTTTCAAAGGTGTTTGATAAAAGTCCCCAAAGATATTTCAGATTTTACATCAAGAATTTATGGCCGAAAATATGAAAAAGTATTTTCAAGTGCTAGGAGCAGCGTATCCGGGATCGGAGAAGGACAACCGAGCCAAATTCAAAGGAAGATATTTAAAGATTTCCGCAAACGAGGTGAGGTTATACTATTTTAATATGTTACGGTCATTGTTGTGTCGTGTAACATGACGACCCGAGAGGGGTCGAAAGAATGAAATAAATACGAGACGAGTCTCACACAGATAAGAATGTTTTATGTGCATTACATAATATGATTTTGACGATTTATAAGAGTTCAATCTCACTGAGTATGCTCGCGTACCCACACCTCGTCGTTTATGTTTTTCAGGCTAAGGAATCGACGAAAGGGACAAGCAGAAGATGAATACATACTCCCAACATGATGAAATTCTATATAATAAAAGATGTTGTCGCCGTAATTGTTATTATTTTTACAAAACACTTGATGTGCTTCGACGAATATAATTTCAACGGACTATGTCCGAATATTTGATTTCCAATGTTTTTGTAAAACAGTACTTATGTTTGAATAAACAGCTTTATTGAAGATTTATTTACTAAAACGCTTCCGCAAATACTCCGAATTTATATATAAAAATAAAAAAAAATTGAGTTGTGTAACATTCTTTTTTTTATTTAGAAAGTCAGGGCGTTACAGAATGGTATCAGAGCAAGGCCTCTCTCAGTACATGAGATTTGTGGATGAACCAAGTGGAAGCTGGTGAACATGTGATACCCGGGGCCGACGAGGGCGGGGAGTGATCTCCGGTGCAATAGAAAAGGGCACGGACAATGAGCGGCTCCTGACAAGGCTTCTAGGCAGAGGGGGACATGGCTGAACCGAAATCTTACCAGAACGAGAGGTATTCCAAAACTATATAGGTATAGGACTATACAGTTAAGGAGGTTTAAAAAGATTTACTTATACAAAACAAGATATTTCATAACTTTTTTATTTTTGGAAGTATAACGAATAATTACGGCATTATTATATTTTCGGGAGAATATGTGGTTCATCGCTGCTGCTCAACGTCGACTCCGAGGTAATGGTTTCAAGTGTTTACTCTTTTATGAAAACTTAAAAAAAAATTTATGAGTATAGAATGATTGTGTCGGCAAAAGTTTTGAAAAGATATATGAAAGTTTAAATATTGTCCGTAAGGGACAAAATATGATTTCAAAGAAAGGTTTCAAAGTGATGTTTTTGCTGGCACAATATTTTTAAAGTTATTGATGAAAATACTCATACAAAGTTTGATACAGATTTTCAAAGTTCTTTACGAAGCTCAATTTCGAGGACGAAATTTTTTAAAGGGGGGAGGATTGTAACGCCCCAATACTTATTTAAATGCTATTTATTTTGCTAACGATCATGGATTTTGATTTTAATATTTACAGGTTGTCCGATACTTGGACCGATACGTTCCTAGCATAAAATGAAGGAAACGATTTCAAAATAAATTATAAGGATCATTTTTAGAATTTATGAAAGTGATTTCGAAAAGTTCTGACGATTTGATACGTTAAAATTTTCATCACAGAACACTTATATTGCAAAAATACTATTAAATTATTTTATTATTATTATTGAAAATCCATTCCGAGCATATCGAAGATTTAACTCCGATGAGTCCGGAACAGGTCGGAAAATCGATTTTGGACATCAGGAAGGAGTCGAACCGGCCGATCCAAGTTGACGGACATCTGTCGGTCACCGCCGGACATGCCTACCGACAGCTGCCGGTCACAACCGACAGAAGCTTCTCGGCCACTATTGTAACACCCCCAAGATATTCGAGGTATATTATAGCACCGTGAATCCCTATATGGGACCCACCAGGATGAACAAACATCACACTCATCGACTCGCAGAAACAACAGAATAACACCTCGTCATAAAGACGCTAAACAAAATAATCCACCCGGTTCAACCGGTCAAACATAACACCATCATCCAACACAAACATAATAAACAACAATACAATCCAGACGAACAAGAACCCTTAAGTACTCGAGTACTTCTATTAGTTTAAAAAAACACAAAAGGTAAAAAGATAGAAGACAATAAGACACCATCCGTGCACAATCATCACGCACAGCCATCTTCCGCGTACTGGTCCAGCGCCCGCCCGTCTCGATGAACCTGACCTGAAATTCATAAAACGAATTTCCCTAAAACGGGTCCCCAGGGGGGTTAGCAATTACGCTAGTACAAGTAACCAAATGAACAACTTACATATTACACATATAGTCAATGCATGCAATCGAGAAAACATAGTTCCAAAACACTCATTTCCGGAAATGCCATAATCAAATCACATTTGTAAAATGCACCACAATTAACCGTGGATCCACCCCTCCGTGGACCCCTACCGAGACCTCGTCGGATCTAATCCATAGTGGTTAAAAGCAAGCTCGCGGATCCACCCCTCCGTGGACCCCTACCGAGACCCCGTCGGGTCTAACCCATAGTGAGCATACACACACACACAATTCTCATGCAATACTACTACGTTAAGATTGTAAGTTCATAAGGGAACTTGCCTCGATCCAATAGACGGTGACACAAACGGAAATGAAGGATCAAACACGACCGCGAGGAACCGACGGAAATGAACCTAATGATTGGAATAACACAATCACAACCACTTCTAAATGATTACGGAAATGGAATACACCCGGAAACCCACCTACGATTCATGTATATTCGTATAAAAATAACAACGAGGGCGGACCACAACCAAACCCTCCCGATTTCATGAAACCAAGAAAATATACCATGAATCCATAGGAAAACCAATGATATCAACAAGATTAATCATACTCATCATGAATTAACCGACAAATCGAGACGAATCGGACGAAAATCCCAAAATCCCCAAATTATCCAAAAGTAGAGTTCTAAGAGATTTACCTTGGATTAGGATGAAAGATTCGTGTTGATGTTGTTATAATACACCAAGAACTCAAGGAAGATGTTGGATAAGATGATTGGAGGAAGAAATCGCCACGAAAATCGCCCGGAATCGCCTTAGCCGCGGAGAAGAGGAAGAAATGAGAAAATACGTTCATCTCGGTCAACTCCCTGGTTTATATAGCCAGGGAGTGTTAGCGCGCGCTAATCCTCAAAGTTAGCGTGCGCTAACGAAACAAACTCCAGTCCAGTAGCCAGACTTCTGGCCGTTAGCGTGCTTTACTCGAAACGTAGCATGCGCTAATAACCTCTCGGTAGCGCGCGCTATCGACCAATAGCGTGCGCTACCTGGACATCAGCTGGGTCCAGAAACAACTGTCAGTACACACCTGATCCGGTTAGCGCGCTGTCGACCAAACGTAGCGTGCGCTAAGGGTGTATCGATAGCGCGTGCTATCGGCCAATAGCGTGCGCTACTTGGGCACCTGATAGAGTCCAGTAGGAAACTGCCCAGTACTGGACAGTCACTCTAGCGCACGCTACCGGGCATCTCAGCGTGCGCTAGCCCCCGACATTAGCGTGCGCTAGACTACGCAGAGTATGCTAATCCACTAGTCCAGAGGGCTGGAATTTAGCACTGCCACTCCCAGGGTTAGCTTGCTAGTGCGCGCTACGAAATAGACGTAGCGTGCGCTACTAAGGGACCCCTAGCGTGCGCTATGCAGAAAAGATAGAATTCTTTCTCCTGTTAGTGAACGGGTTATATGTCCTATGCGATTATTAGCAGATGAGATCATAAGTCCTTGGCCAAAGCATTGGAGCTAGCTGTATTAGATATACGAGAGCTCGATGATCTCGATTTGCATTAACGCATGCATAGCGTCAAGTACAGATGGGGTTTGACTGACCGTGACCCTATAACTTGATCGGGACATATGAAAGAAGGGTTTATACGTTTACTGGTATTCACGACAGAATGGTTCTTGAATGATCCCAATCATTCGTTCTCAGTTGGGGTACAGTGTAGGCCGCCAGGCTGGCTAGGTGGTGCTACTACTCTTTGGATCCTCCCAGTGTTGACTGAGGCGAACCTACCGAGTTGCGCAATAGGATTGACGACGGAATGAATCAAGCAAATTCTCTCATTATGTGTATTAGATATTGGATATCTAAATTTGAGACATTAGGTGTCTAAATCGATTTATTGGATAAATTGATTTACGGCCTAATGAATTAAATATATCACTGGGTGATTAATTTGATTCATGGATATAATTATTTCTTGGAGAAATTAATTATGTTATAATGTATTTGATATGATGAAATTAATTGTATTAATTAAACTATACAAATACATCGGGACGGAATTGGAGTTTATCTGTTTGGACTCTCGGGAGTCCGAAACGAACCGAACTCATCTGTTTCTCCATGCCCCCCCCCCCATTTCTAGACACCTTCCTTTTGGACTCTTGTCTCCATTCTTTAATGGATGATAATTGTGGAGGTGGGGTTAGATTTTCACATGAATGAGTTGTTGCAAGTGGTGGGAAGTTGAATAAATGAAGATGATGACAATCACTCACCATTCCATGCCATTTCCAGCGTGAGGATAGAGAGAGAGAGAGATAGACTTTGAGTTTAGCACTCATCTTCATCTTCTTCATTCATTTCTTCTTCATTTTTCTTGGAGAAAAATTGAGAGAAAATTATTGAGAGAGATATTATACACTTAGAGTGTAATAATAAAAGCTTCAACACTTGATTCTAGCCGTAACCTTAGAGGTTAATCAAGTGTTGTTATTCCGGTCGTTTTTCCGGTGCGTGGCAAGTAGAGACGCAGTGCTTTCGGCGTTGGATCGTTCAAGGGCTTGAAGCGGAATAGATTCGTAGAGATCAAGCAAAGCTTGGGGAATAGCTCAAGAGAAGGTTACCATTTAATCAACGGACTTCGAGGGTTAGTTTCTTACGACTCTTGCTATTCGTTTTTTATATTCGTATATACGTAGCTCGATCGATCCTCGTAGGGATTCGGATCGAATTAATTTTCGTTTTACCGCTTCCGCTGGGCCTTCGTTTTAGGCACCGAATCCCAACAGTAACGTTCTTTTTTTAATTTAGAAAGTCAGGGCGTTACAGAATGGTATCAAAGCAAGGCCTCTCTCAGTACGGTGAGATTTGGGGATGAACCAAGTGGAAGCTGGTGAACATGTGATACCCGGGGCCGACGAGGGCGGGGAGTGATCGCCGGTGCAATAGAAAAGGGCACGGACAATGAGCGGCTCCGAGAAAGGGGAGTGATCGCCGGTGCAATAAGAAAAAGGGCGCGGACAATGAGCGGCTCCTGACAAGGCTTCTAGGCATAGGGGGACATGGCTGAACCGAAATCTTACCAGAACGAGAGGTATTCCAAGACTGTATAGGTATGGGACTATACAGTTAATTACGGCATTATTATATTTTCGGGAGAATATGTGGTTCATCGCTGCTGCTCAACGTCGACTCCGAGGTAATGGTTTCAAGTGTTTACTCTTTTATGAAAACTTAAAATTTTTTGTATGAGTATAGAATGATTGTGTCGGCAAAAGATTTGAAAAGATATATGAAAGTTTAAATATTGTCCGTAAGGGACAAAATATGATTTCAAAGAAAGGTTTCAAAGTGATGTTTTTGCTGGCACAATATTTTTAAAGTTATTGATGAAAATACTCATACAAAGTTTGATACAGATTTTCAAAGTTCTTTACGAAGCTCAATTTCGAGGACGAAATTTTTTAAAGGGGGGAGGATTGTAACGCCCCAATACTTATTTAATGCTATTTATTTTGCTAACGATCATGGATTTTGATTTTAATATTTACAGGTTGTCCGATACTTGGACCGATACGTTCATAGTATAAAATGAAGGAAACGATTTCAAAATAATTATAAGGATCATTTTTAGAATTTATGAAAGTGATTTCGAAAAGTTCCGACGATTTGATACGTTAAAATATTCATCACAGAACACTTATATTGCAAAAATAATATTAAATTATTTTATTATTATTATCGAAAATCCATTCTGAGCATATCGAAGATTTAACTCCGATGAGTCCGGAACAGGTCGAAACATCGAATTTGGACATCAGGAAGGAGTCGAACCGGTCGAGCCAAGTTGACGGACATCTGTTGGTCACCGCTGGACACGCCTACCGACAGCTGTCGGTCACGACCGACAGAAGCTTCACGTCCACTATCCGGATAAGGATGTCCAGCTGTCCGGATAAGGTCGGTCACGACCGACAGAAGCTTCTCGGCCAGCTGTCCGGATAAGATCGGTCACGACCGACAGAAGCTTCTCGGCCAGCTGTCCGGATAAGGCTTCCAGCTGTCCAGGTAAGGTTGATTTTCAACCAAATTTGAGCCCCTATTTATACATGTTCCCGGACGTACTTTTGTACATATATTATATCATATGAAAGATCTGGACCTCTGTTGTAAAATGCCCGTAATATATTTCCCATCCAAAAATTTAGTGCCATCAAAAAGCCCGATCAATTAGATAGCTCAAATCTGACAGTTTTTCAAAGGTGTTTGATAAAAGTCCTCAAAGAGATTTTAGATTTTACATCAAGAATTTATGGCCGGAAATATGAAAAAGTATTTTCAAGTGCTATTAACAGCGTATCCGGGATCCAAGAAGGACAACCGAGCCAAATTCAAAGGAAAATATTTCAAGATTTCAGCAAACGAGGTGAGGTTATACTGTTTTAATATGTTGTGGTCATCGTTGTGTCGTGTAACATGATGACCCGCGAGGGGTCGAAATAATGAAAGAAATCCGAGACGAGTCTCACACAGATAACAATGTTTTATGTGCATTACACAACATGATTTTGACGATTTACAAGGGTTTAATCTCACTGAGTATGCTCGCGTACTCACACCTCGTCGTTTATGTTTTTCAGGCTAAGGAATCGACGAACGGGACAAGCGGAAGATGAATACATACTCCCAACATGATGAAATTGTAAATAATAAAAGATATTGTCGCCGTAATTGTTATTATTTTTACGAAACACTTGATGTTCTTCAACGAATGTAATTTCAACGGACTATGTCCGAATATTTGATTTCCCATGTTTTTGTAAAACTGTACTGATGTTTGAATAAACGAGTTCTATTGAAGATTTACTGACTAAAACGCTTCCGCAAATACTCCGAATTTATATAAAAAAATTTTGGAAAAAAAAATGAGTTGTGTAACGTTCTTTTTAATTAAGAAAACGGGGCATTACATAATGGTATCGGAGCAAGACCTCTCTCCATACGGTGAGATTTGGGGATGAACCAAGCGGAAGCTGGTGAACATATGACACACGGGGCCGACGAGGGCGGGGAGTGATCGCCGATGCAATAAAAAAGGGTACGAACAATGAGCGGCTCCGAGAAAGGGGAGTGATCGCCGGTGCAATAAGAAAAAGGGCACGGGCAACGAGCGTCTCCTTACAAGGCTTCTAGGCGGAGGGGGACATGACTGAACCGAATTCTCACCAGAACGAGAGGTATTCCAAGACTGTATAGGTATGGGACTATACAGTTAAGGAGGTTTAAAAAAAATTACTTATACAAAACAAGATATTTCAAAACTTTCCTATTTTTAAAAGTATAACGAATAATTACGGCATGATTACATTTTCGGGAGAATATGTGTTTCATCGCTGCTGCCCAACGTCGACTCCGAGGTAATGTTTTCAAGTATTCACTCTTTTATGAAAACTTAAAATTTTTGGTATGAGTGCAGAATGATTGTGTCGGCAAAAGATTTGAAAGGATATGTGAAAGTTTAAATGTAGTCTGAAAGGGACAAAATATGATTTCAAAGAAAGGTTTCAAAGTGATATTTTTGCTGGCACAATATTTTTAAAGTTATTGATGAAAATACTCATACAAAGTTTGATATAGATTTTCAAAGTTCTTTACGAAGCTCAATTTTGAGGACGAAATTTTTAAAGGGGGAGGATTGTAACGCCCCAATACTTATTTAAATGCTAACGATCATGGGTTTTGCTTTTTCAATATTTACAGGTTGTCCGATACTTGGACCGATACGTTCCTAGCATAAAATGAAGGACTTAAAATGAAAAGATTTGAAAATAAATTATAAGGATCATTTTTAGAATTTGTGAAGGTGATTTCGACAAGTTCCGACGATTTGATAAGTTAAAATTTTCATAACAGAACACTTATATTGCAAAAATAATATTAAATTATTTTACTACTATTATTGAAAATCTGTTCCGAGCATATCGAAGATTTAACTCCTACGAGTGCGGAACAGGTCGGAAAATCGAATTGGACACCGGGAAGGGGTCGAACCGGCCGAGCCAATTTGACGGACATCTATCGGTCACCGCCGAACACGCCTACCGACAGCTGCCGGTCACGACCGACAGAAGCTTCTCGGCCAGCTGTCCGGATAAGGTCGGTCACGACCGACAGAAGCTTCTAGGCCAGATGTCCGGATAAGGTCGGTCACGACCGACAGAAGCTTCTCGGTCAGCTGTCCGGATAAGGCTTCCTGCTGTCCGCGTAAGATTGATTTTCCACCGACTTGGACTCCTATAAATACATATATACTTAAATATGTTCCAACAAATAATATGTCATTTTGAAGCAGTGAACCTCTACTTTAAAACTCCCATAACATATTTTCTTTCCAAAAATTATAAAGGCCTTAAAAAGCCCGATCAAACAAAAAGCTCAAATCGGACAGTTTTTCAAAGGTGTTTGATAAAAGTCCCCAAAGATATTTCAGATTTTACATCAATAATTTATGGCCGGAAATATGAAAAAGTATTTTCAAGTGCTAGGAGCAGCGTATCCGGGATCGGAGAAGGACAACCGAGCCAAATTCAAAGGAAGATATTTAAAGATTTCCGCAAACGAGGTGAGGTTATACTGTTTTAATATGTTACGGTCATTGTTGTGTCGTGTAACATGACGACCCGAGAGGGGTCGAAAGAATGAAAGAAATACGAGACGAGTCTCACACAGATAAGAATGTTTTATGTTCATTACACAACATGATTTTGACGATTTATAAGAGTTTAATCTCACTGAGTATGCTCGCGTACTCACACCTCGTCGTTTATGTTTTTCAGGCTAAGGAATCGACGAAAGGGACAAGCAGAAGATGAATGCATACTCCCAACATGATGAAATTCTATATAATAAAAGATGTTGTCGCCGTAATTGTTATTATTTTTACAAAACACTTGATGTGCTTCGACGAATATAATTTCAACGGACTATGTCCGAATATTTGATTTCCCATGTTTTTGTAAAACAGTACTTATGTATGAATAAATAGCTTTATTGAAGATTTATTTACTAAAACGCTTCCGCAAATACTCCGAATTTATATATAAAAAATATAAAAAAAATTGAGCTGTGTAACATTCTTTTTTTAATTTAGAAAGTCAGGGCGTTACAGAATGGTATCAGAGCAAGGCCTCTCTCAGTATGGTGAGATTTGTGGATGAACCAAGCGGAAGCTGGTGAACATGTGATACCCGGGGCTGACGAGGGCGGGGAGTGATCGCCGGTGCAATAGAAAAGGGCACGGACAATGAGCGGCTCCTATAAAGGGGAGTGATCGCCGGTGCAATAAGAAAAAGGGCACGGACAATGAGCGGCTCCTGACAAGGCTTCTAGGCAGAGGGGAACATGGCTGAACCAAAATCTTACCAGAACGAGAGGTATTCCAAGACTATATAGGTATGGGACTATACATTTAAGGAGGTTTAAAAAGGTTTACTTATACAAAACAAGATATTTCAAAACTTTCTTATTTTTGAAAGTATAATGAACAATTACGGCATTATTATATTTTCCGGAGAATATGTTGTTCATCGCTGCTGCTCAACGTCGACTCCGAGGTAATGGTTTCAAGTGTTTACTCTTTTATGAAAACTTAAAATTTTTTGTATGAGTATAGAATGATTGTGTCGGCAAAAGATTTGAAAGGATATGTGAAAGTTTAAATGTTATCCGAAAGGGACAAAATATGATTTCAAAGAAAGGTTTCAAAGTGATGTTTTTGCTGGCACAATATTTTTAAAGTTATTGATGAAAATTCTCATACAAAGTTTGATACATATTTTCAAAGTTCTTTACGAAGCTCAATTTCGAGGATGAAATTTTTAAAGGGGGGAGTATTGTAACGACCCAATACTTATTTAAATGCTAACGATCATGTGTTTTGCTTTTTTAATATTTACAGGTTGTCCGATACTTGGACCGATACGTTCCTAGCATAAAATGAAGGATTTAAAAGGAAAAGATTTCAAAATAAATTATAAGAATCATTTTTAGAATTTATGAAAGCGATTTCGAAAAGTTCCGACGATTTGATACGTTAAAATTTTCATCACAGAACACTTATATTGCAAAAATAATATTAAATGATTTTACTACTATTATTGAAAATCCGTTCTGAGCATATCGAAGATTTAACTCCGACGAGTGCGGAACAGGTCGGAAAATCGAATTTGGACACCGGGAAGGGGTCGAATCGGCCGAGCTAATTTGACGGACATCTGCCGATCACCGCCGAACACGCCTACCGACAACTGTCGGTCACGACCGACAGAAGCTTCTCGGCCAGCTGTCCGGATAAGGTCGGTCATGACCGACAGAAGCTTCTCGGAAAGCTGTCCGGATAAGGCTTCTAGCTGTCCGGGTAAGGTTGATTTTCCACCGACTTTGGACTCCTATAAATACATATATACGTAAATATGTTCCAACAAATAATATGTCATTTTGAAGCAGTGAACCTCTACTTTAAAACTGCCATAACATATTTTTTTTCCAAAAATTATAAAGGCCTCAAAAAGCCCGATCAAACAGAAAGCTCAAATCTGACAGTTTTTCAAAGGTGTTTGATAAAAGTCCCCAAAGAGATTTCAGATTTTACATCAAGAATTTATGTCCGAAAATATGAAAAAGTATTTTCAAGTGCTAGGAGCAGCGTATCCGGGATCGGAGAAGGACAACCGAGCCAGATTCAAAGGAAGATATTTCAAGATTTCCGCAAAAGAGGTGAGGTTATACTGTTTTAATATTTTACGGTCATTGTTGTGTAGTGTAACATGACGATCCGAGAGGGGTCGGAAGAATGAAAGAAATATGATACGAGTCTGACACAGATAAGAATGTTTTATGTGCATTACACAACATGATTTTGACAATTTATAAGAGTTTAATCTCACTGAGTATGCTCGCATACTCACACCGGGTCGTTTATGTTTTTCAGGCTAAGGAATCGACGAAAGGGACAAGCAGAAGATGAATACATACTTCCAACATGATGAAATTCTATATAATAAAAGATGTTGTCGCCGTAATTGTTATTATTTTTACAAAACACTTGATGTTCTTCGACGAATATAATTTCAACGGACTATTTCCGAATATTTGATTTCCCATGTTTTTGTAAAACAGTACTTATGTTTGAATAAACAACTTTATTGAAGATTTATTTGCTAAAACGCTTCCGCAAATACTCCGAATTTATATATAAAAAATATAAAAAAAAATTGAGCTGTGTAACGTTCTTTTTTTAATTTAGAAAGTCAGGGCGTTACAGAATGGTATAAGAGCAAGGCCTCTGTCAGTACGGTGAGATTTGGGGATGAACCAAGCGGAAGCTGGTGAACATGTGATACCCGGGGCCGACGAGGGCGTGGAGTGATCACCGGTGCAATAGAAAAGGGCACAGACAATGAGCGGCTCCTAGAAAGGGGAGTGATCGCCGGTGCAATAAGAAAAAGGGCACGGACAATGAGCGGCTCCTGACAAGGCTTCTAGGCAGAGGGGGACATGGCTGAACCGAAATCTTACCAGAACGAGAGGTATTCCAAGACTGTATAGGTATGGGACTATACATTTAAGGAGGTCTAAAAAGGTTTACTTATACAAAACAAGATATTTCAAAACTTTCTTATTTTTGAAAGTATAACGAATAATTACGGCATTATTATATTTTCGGGAGAATATGTTGTTCATCGCTGCTGCTCAACATCGACTCCGAGGTAATGGTTTCAAGTGTTTACTCTTTTATGAAAACTTAAATTTTTTTGTATGAGTATAGAATGATTGTGTCGGCAAAAGATTTGAAAAGATATATGAAAGTTTAAATATTGTCCGTAAGGGACAAAATATGATTTCAAAGAAAGGTTTCAAAGTGATGTTTTTGCTGGCACAATATTTTTAAAGTTATTGATGAAAATACTCATACAAAGTTTGATACATATTTTCAAAGTTCTTTACGAAGCTCAATTTCAAGGACAAAATTTTTTAAAGGGGGGAGGATTGTAACACCCCAATACTTATTTAAATGCTATTTATTTTGCTAACGATCATGGATTTTGATTTTAATATTTACAGGTTGTTCGATACTTGGACCGATACGTTCCTCGCATAAAATGAAGGAAACGATTTCAAAATAAATTATAAGGATCATTTTTAGAATTTATGAAAGTGATTTCGAAAAGTTCCGACTATTTGATACGTTAAAATTTTCATCACAGAACACTTATATTGCAAAAATAATATTAAATTATTTTAGTACTATTATTGAAAATCCTTTCGGAGCATATCGAAGATTTAACTCCGACGAGTGTGGAACAGGTCGGAAAATCGAATTTGGACACCGGGAAGGGGTAGAACCGGCCGAGCCAATTTGACGGACATCTGTCGGTCACCGCCGAACACGCCTACCAACAGCTGTCGGTCACGACCGACAGAAGCTTCTCGCCAGCTATCCGGATAAGGTCGGTCACAACCGACAGAAGCTTCTCGGTCAGCTGTCCGGATAAGGCTTCCAGCTGTCCGGGTAAGGTTGATTTTCCACCGACTTTGGACTCCTATAAATACATATATACGTAAATATGTTCCAACAAATAATATGTCATTTTGAAGGAGTGAACCTCTACTTTAAAACTCCCATAACATATTTTCTTTCCAAAAATTATAAAGGCCTCAAAAAGCCCGATCAAACAGAAAGCTCAAATCTGACAGTTTTTCAAAGGTGGTTGATAAAAGTCCCCAAAGAAATTTCAGATTTTACATCAAGAATTTATGGCCGGAAATATGAAAAAGTATTTTCAAGTGCTAGGAGCAACGTATCCGGGATCGGAGAAGGACAATCCAGCCAAATTCAAAGGAAGATATTTCAAGATTTCCGCAAACGAGGTGAGGTTATACTGTTTTAATATGTTACGGTCATTGTTGTGTCGTGTAACATGACGACCCGAGAGGGGTCGAAAGAATGAAAGAAATACGAGACGAGTCTCACACAGATAAGAATGTTTTATGTGCATTACACAACATGATTTTGACGATTTATAAGGGTTTAATCTCACTGAGTATGCTCGCGTACTCTGTTAGGCGTATTTTTATACGCTTATTTATCATTATTTTGTATTATTTTGGAGAGTGAAATTGTCTAAATGAGCCTTTAATGCCTTAATTTTGTATGATTGACAGGAAATTAAAGTCCGGAAGCTAAAACGAGGCAAACCGGGCGAAAACGGTAAATCTGGACTATGAGCCGCGACATAAGGAAGGAGGGCCGCGGCACAGGAAGACACCCAGCCAAAGGCAGAGTAAACTGTACTCTGTGCCGCGGCACAGTCCAGGTGAGCCGCGGCACAGAAAAAATTAAGGATGCCCAGGCTTCCAGCTGAAGGCCCTGTGCCGCGGCACAGGTTTAGTGCATCGCGGCACACTTGGCGGTTTTTGGTTGTCCGCACGGATTAGGGCCGTTTCGAAGCCAGTTTTCGACCTACTGATACGGACGTGATTTGGAGGATGTGCTGAGCTATAAATAGGGTTTAAGACCCTAATTAATTATCTTTGAATCTTTTATCTTTTGGAGCTTAAGCTTGGAGACGGCAGAAGAAGAAGGAAGCAGAAGACTTCAAAGGCAGAGGGCGGAAGCTGAAGAACGGAGGAATCCGAGCTTCATCTGCGTTTGATTTTTATGCTTTCAATTATTTATTCTGTATTTTCAATTATTAGTATGTCAGGCTAAAGCCCTAATCTAGGTTTTTGATGAAACCTAAGTTTTGACGAATTGCTTGAGATTATCCAATTAATTACCTTTTTGTTGAGTTTCCCAATTGTGTTTAATGCTTGCAATTATCTGGCCAATAGTTGTATTGATTTAATCATTCAATTCGAATCGGGAGAGGAGAATTGGTGAGGAACTATTGGTGAGGACCGTTTTATTCTGTGAGATAGGAATATACTCATAGGAACTACGTGGCCTTTGGGAGATTTTATGCTTTTCGCCTATTGACGAATTAATTCACCTAGGGATAGAGTGTGTTATTCGCCTTTAGATAAATCTATTGACCTCGGGAGAGGCAGTAGAATATATTAGCAATCTCCGCCTTCAATAAATTGGGAAAATTATTTATTACGGATAATCGAGAGTAAATTCGGATAAACCGAGGTGGATTCAGAATCCTAGACTTATTCATCATTTGATTTATTTTATTCAAGCTATCGTTTTCTACTGTTTAGTCGCTTAGTAATTCTTTTAGTTATTAATTGCAAAAACCCAAATTCGATTGTTCAAATAAAATTGGAATACACAAAAATCGGTAGTTAGAGATTCAGTCCTCGTGGGAACGATACTCTACTTATCACTTTATTACTTGTAAACGATGACGTGCACTTGCGTGTAAGAAATATCGCAACAAGTTTTTGGCGCCGTTGCCGGGGACTGAATTTTTCTAATATCGATTTAAGTATTTCTAGTCTTAATTTGAACGTTTTATTTTTATTTTTGTGTATTTAATTTCGTTTATTTGTTTTTCCTTTCAGGACCTTTCGTGTAGTGCATGAGAAAACTCGGTAACGAAGGCCTACTACCTTTGGATACCGAGCTCGAGCGCACTCTAAGAAGGAACAAGAAGGAGAAAAGAGAGTTGCAGACGACGGTCAACATGGACGAGAATATCGAAGTCCAAGGAGGAGATAACCATGTGCGGCAAGTTCAACCGGAACTAGCTCTTCGAGATTATGCCATGCCGCAGATCAATGCTAATTTTTCGGGAATTCGGTGTCCCACTATCCAAGCCAATAATTTTGAGATCAAGCCCGCTATCATTCAGATGGTGCAGGTGAGCCAATTCTGTGGACTGCCGAATGACGACCCGAATGACCATATTGCTTCTTTCCTTGAGATATGTGACACGTTCAAGACTAATGGTGTCACCGACGATGCCATCCGATTGAGGCTTTTCCCTTTCTCTTTGAGGGATAAAGCGAAATTTTGGTTAAATTCCTTACCGCCGGGGTCGATTACAACATGGGGAGAGTTAGCGCAAGCCTTCCGTGCCAAATTCTTCCCACCTGCTGAGACGGCGAGGTTGAGAAACAAAATAACCACCTTTGGTCAGTACGATATGGAATCGCTCCACGAGGCGTGGGAGCGATATAAAGATTTGTTACGAAGATGCCCTCATCACGGCCTTCCTGATTGGCTTCAGATTCAGACGTTCTATACTGGTTTGAGTGCTTCTACACGCACTCTCGTGGATGCGGCCGCTGGTGGGGCCTTGATGGGAAAGACTATGGCCGAGGCACACTCGCTTTTGGAAGTTATGCCCGCAAACGCATATCAATGGCCATCGGAAAGATTGACACCGAAGAGAGTTATGGACGTTTCAAGTAATGATCCGATTTCCACCTTGTCAGCTCAAGTCGCCGCTTTGACCCAACAGCTCCAAGCATTTTCGCACGCACCTTCCTCCGTTACCATAGAGACATGCAATTGGTGTAACGGATCACACCCGAGCGCAGAGTGTCAAGTTGGAAACTCGTTCGAGCAACATCAGATGGAGCAAGCTCAATTTGTGGGTAATGGAAATCGACAAAACAATTCTTACCCCAGCACTTATAATCAAGGGTGGCGAAATCAACAAAACTTTCCATGGAGAAATGGGCAAAATTTGAAACCTCCACAAGCTCACTTCGCGCAGCCCCCACAGCAGCCCCCTCAATCACCAAAGGTATCTTTGGAAGATGCCCTTGCTCAATTGGCGGCTAACACAAGCCAATTCATGACCCGCACCGAGACGACCCTCCAAAACCATTCTACCTCCATCCGAAATCTAGAAACACAAATGGGGCAGATTGCTAATTTATTGTCTTCTCGGTCTCAAGGTGCATCGCCCAGTGCAGCCGAAGTGAAATCCAAGGAAAATGTGCAAGCGATCGAATTACGAAGCGGAAAGGAGTTGAAAGGGCAGCCTATTAATGACAAAGAGCAGCTGATCGAGCAGAACGAGAAGGAAAAGGATGAGGTGCCCAAGCCAAAGGAAGTATCGACTACTCAGCCCACTCCTCAAATTCCATTCCCACAGCGTTTCCAAAAGCAAAAACTGGACAAGCAGTTTTCAAAATTCCTTGACGTGTTCAAGAAATTGCACATAAACATTCCATTTGCCGACGCATTGGAACAAATGCCGAGTTATGTGAAATTCATGAAAGAAGTCTTGTCCAACAAAAGAAAGCTCGAGGAATATGAGACGGTCGCTTTAACGGAGGAGTGCAGCGTTATTTTACAAAAGAAGCTCCCACCTAAGTTAAGAGATCCGGGAAGTTTCACCATCCCTTGCATCATCGAAAATTCGTCTTTTGAAAGAGCCCTATGCGATCTCGGGGCCAGTATAAATCTTATGCCCCTTTCTATTTTTAAAAAGCTGGATATTGGGGAAGCCAAGCCGACGACAGTCTCTTTACAATTGGCCGATAGATCCATCAAATATCCAAGGGGTGTGATAGAGGACGTTTTAGTCAAAGTTTATAAGTTCATCTTTCCGGCCGATTTCATCGTACTTGACATGGAAGAAGACCAAGATATCCCAATTATCTTGGGAAGACCATTTTTGGCAACCGGCCGAACTTTGATTGATGTGGAAAAGGGGAAGCTTACTTTGCGTGTTCAAGAGGAGCAAGTAACATTCAATATCTTTCCATCCGTAAAATATCCAAGTGACGCTGAAAATTGTTTCCAAGTTGACGTCATTGACTCGTGCGTGAGTAGAACTTTTCGAGAAAATTATCCACCCGATCCATTAGAATCCGTTTTGATTGAAACATTTCGAACTAAATGGAGAGCATGCAGCCTACGTACGACACATGGATGCCTCCCCGCCAATTTTTATTCGTAAACCATTCGAGGAGCTCGAAAGTTCACTAACTCGACCAACCCCATCGATCGAAAAACCTCCAAAGTTGGAACTCAAAAATCTGCCACCTCATTTGAAATATGCATTCCTGGGGCCCGACAACTCCCTTCCAGTTATTCTTTCGGCCACTTTAGCGGGATATCAAGAGGTGAAATTATTAAGAGTTTTGAGGGAGTACAAATCTGCTCTTGGGTGGTCTATTGCGGATATTAAGGGGATCAGCCCGTCAATTTGCATGCACAAGATTTTGATGGAGGAAACTACAAACCATCCGTGGAGCATCAACGCCGGCTGAATCCCAACATGAAGGAGGTGGTAAAAGTCGAGGTTTTAAAACTCCTCGACGCAGGTATGATCTTTCCAATTTCTGATAGCAAGTGGGTAAGTCCGGTCCAAGTTGTGTCGAAAAAGGGTGGGATAACAGTTGTTCAGAACGATAATAATGAATTAATTCCCACTAGGATTGTCACGGGGTGGCGTATGTGCATAGATTATAGGAAATTAAATAAGGCCACTAGAAAAGATCATTTCCCCTTGCCTTTTATTGATCAGATGTTAGATAGATTAGCCGGACACGATTTCTATTGCTTTCTCGATGGTTACTCAGGGTATAATCAGATTTACATAGCCCCCGAGGACCAAGAGAAAACAACGTTTACATGTCCTTACGGCATTTTCGCTTATAGGCGCATGCCTTTTGGATTGTGTAATGCACCGGCTACTTTTCAACGGTGTATGATGGCTATTTTTTCTGACATGGTAGAGCAGTGTATTGAGATTTTTATGGATGATTTTTCTGTTTTTGGAGATTCGTTTGACATTTGTTTGGAAAATTTGCAGAAAGTCTTGAGAAGATGCGAAGAGACCAATTTAGTCTTGAATTGGGAGAAGTGTCATTTTATGGTGCAGGAGGGCATTGTGCTTGGCCATCGAATATCCTCACATGGAATTGAAGTCGACCGAGCGAAAATTGAAACAATTGAGAAGATGCCTCCACCCACTTCGGTCAAGGGGATTAGAAGTTTTTTGGGACATGCCGGTTTCTATCGCCGATTTATTAAGGATTTTTCGAAGATCACGAAGCCGCTGTGCAATCTACTCATGAAGGATGTCCCATTTACTTTTGACGAGTCTTGTAAAGAGAGTTTCGAATTGCTGAAGAAAGCACTAAGCACGGCACCGGTGATAGTCGCTCCGGATTGGGACCTTCCGTTCGAGTTAATGTGTGATGCTAGCGACTTTGCCATTAGGGCTGTTTTGGGGCAAAGACGAGGGAAGGTGTTCCATGTCATATACCATGCGAGCCGAACACTCGATGACACCCAAAGAAATTATGCCACAACGGAGAAGGAATTGTTGGCGGTGATCTTTGCATTCGATAAATTCCGGGCTTATCTATTGGGAACGAAAGTGATAGTGTGGACCGATCATTCAGCAATAAAATACCTTTTGGAGAAGAAGGATGCCAAACCAAGGTTGATTCGGTGGGTGCTACTCCTTCAAGAATTCAACTTGGAGATTCGAGACAAGAAAGGGACTGAAAATGTTATAGCCGATCACCTTTCACGATTAGAGAGTCCCCTCGAGAAGGAAGAAAGTCAGCCACAAATCATAGAAACCTTCCCCGACGAGCAGCTCTACAAGTTGGATTCAACACACGTGCCTTGGTATGCTGATCTAGTGAACTACTTGGCAAGTAAAACAATTCCGAACGACCTCTCACGCCATCAAAAGAAGAATCTAATCTCGGATGCTAAGTACTATTTGTGGGACGATCCTTTTCTTTTCAAGCGATGCCCCGATCAAATTATCCGTAGATGCATTCCGGATGAGGAAATCCACAGTATGCTGAACCATTGCCATGCATCACCCTACGGTGGACATTTTGGTGGAAATAGAACAGCGGCGAAGGTATTACAATCGGGATTTTATTGGCCGTCCTTATTCAAAGATGCTCACTCCTTTGTGTCCGCGTGTGATCGGTGTCAACGGACAGGAAACATCTCAAGACGACACGAAATGCCGCTGAACACCATACTTGAAGTTGAATTGTTCGATTTATGGGGGATCGACTTCATGGGTCCATTTCCTCCATCAAACAAGAATCTCTATATTTTGGTGGCCGTGGATTATGTCTCAAAATGGGTTGAAGCGGTGGCACTACCTACGAATGGTTCCAATGTCGTAATCAAGTTTATTAAACAAATATCTTCACACGCTTTGGGACTCCACGTGCTATTATCAGTGATGGTGGGTCACACTTCGACAACAAATTTCTTGATGCGGTTTTGAGAAAATACGGAGTCACTCATCGTGTTGCTACAGCATACCATCCTCAGACGAGCGGTCAAGTCGAGATATCAAATCGAGAGCTGAAGTGGATTCTAGAAAAGACGGTCAGCTTGTCTCGAAAAGATTGGTCATTTAAACTCGATGATGCACTTTGGTCGTACCGGACTGCGTATAAAACACCTATAGGAATGTCACCCTACAGATTGGTCTATGGGAAAGGTTGCCATTTACCGGTAGAGATGGAACACCGTGCTTACTGGGCGATAAAGAAACTAAACTTTGATCTGAAATCTGCTGGTGAAAAGCATTGTTTGCAGCTGAACGAGTTGGAAGAAATTCGCCACGACTCATACGAAAATGCGAAACTTTATAAGGAGCGGACAAAGATTTGGCATGATAAGCACATCACGCAGAGAGAATTGTCCCGGGACAAGAGGTGTTGCTATTTAACTCTCGCTTAAAGTTATTTCCCGGGAAATTGCATTCACGATGGTCGGGACCGTTCACCGTAGTTCAAGTGTTTCCACATGGTGCAGTAGAAGTTCAAAAAGATGCCCAAAAATTCAAAGTTAATGGACAACGGTTGAAGGCATACTTGGGAAATCCAATAGACACGCAGAAAACGAGCGTCACCTTATCCACCGCCGGATGAATGCGAGAAAAGTTCGGCTGAAGACTATAAACTTAGCGCTCCTCGGGAGGCAACCCGAGTATTAGTTGTAGATTCTTTATTGTTTTCTTGCATTTTTAGAGTCTTTCTTTGTCGTCATTCTTCTTTGATCCGTCCTTCCCTCTCGTCTTGATGTTTTCGTGTAAAAATTCTGTGCAGGAATCAGCAAAGGGGAGGAATTCAATGATGGGCCGCGACACAACAAAAGTGAGCCGCGGCACACACCAGCTGATGAAAAAATGGCCGACCAAATTGTACCCTGTGCCGCGGCACGATCTTACTGAGCCGCGGCACACCAGGTCACTGAGCCGCGGCATACTAAAACTGAGCCGCGGCACACCAAATGGCCAAGAAATGCCTAGGAGAGTGTACTTTGTGCCGCGGCACGCGGAAAATGAGCCGCGGCACACTAACACACTGAGCCGCGGCACACGAAAACTGAGCCGCGGCACCCGGCGGTATGACAAAATGTCCCATGCCTACTGTACTTTGGGCCGCGGGTCACTTATATTGTGCCGCGGCACCCATCGCAAAATAAGAGCAACCAGGTAGGGCTCATTCAATCGATCGGCCTGCACAAGGTACCTTCTTCCCTCCTTTCCTTCCTTCCTTCGCACAATGAGTCAGTTGATACCATTCTATTAGTCTCCTTCTCAAATTCTCCAGGTAATTTTTGATTTCTAAATCATAAGTGATTCTTGATGTGAAAAGAATTGAAGTTATATATTGCTAGTTGTTCTTCACTGTTGTTTTTAAAATGGAGTTGGAATATGGGGAATTTGATATTGTGATGGAATTGATATTTATGAATGAATTGTTGATGATAGTTGTCGTGATTCAGGGTTATTATCTGTGTTATTATTTTTGGGATTTGGAATTAACCATCAAAATTCTTGTTCTTCATTTTAACTTGTGCACACAAGGTGTTTGATAAATGGCAGCAATGGAAAATTGGTAAGCTAGGCATTTTCAAAATTATATGCAATGAATCATGTTATCGAATTACATTATCCCCAACCCTTACATCATGTTAAACTTGAGATCTCGTACTTAACTTCCTTTTTGATGATGCAAGCTCATTTATTCACACTCCGCATGATGTAGTCAAGAAGCGTGCAAGATCACCGGATGATGCCGGCACCAGCTCGTGAGCGGACTGGAGGGGAGTACTTGACCTTTTACTTTTACTGCATATCATATTTTGTCCATTGAGGTCAATGTACGTCCTAAGTTTGGTGGGGGATTTACTTTCAGTTGCTACATTCATTGTTGTACTTTATTTCGTTGCACTTTTCATTAATTTGCGTTATTTTTTTTTTTTCGATAGCCTTGCTTGTCTTAATTTTTCTCTATTCGTGAATTTTTCATGCTTCTATTTGTGTGATACTGATGTTACGACACTGTTTTTCTCTCTGAAGAAACGGTCGAGTTCTAGTCGCGTTGTAGTCAGTAATTTCTGTTCTGCTTAGTATTCATTTAGGTCCGAAATTTTTTCGTGATTGTAGAGGTCTTGGCAGATAAGAGAGGATACATACTTGTTTTAAAATCACCGTCGATACGTTTGGTTACATTTTTTAGTTAGTTAGTCGTCCAGTTACATTAGTCGTGTTGGCACCTAGATTGAGTTTAGAGTCGGTCAGTTTTTCCCAATAGTCGAGATAATGTTGTTCTATGAGGGAAAGTCTAGTAACCGGGGGTATTCGCGTGACCCGTTGTTTACTCTCGCGTAAAACGACGACCCTGATTAGTGATTTAGAGATTTCACATGTGCCAATGATAGGGAGCCTAGTAACCGGGGGTATTCGCGTGACCCGTTGGTTACTCTCGCGTAAAACGGCGACCTTGATTCGAACATGTGGGAATTATATATTCGAGTTGTTTCTCCATTGTAGAAGGGAACTTAATAACTAGAAGCATCCATGTGCCCCATGAGTGTCTTTTACGTCAAACGGTTTCCCAATACATGAGAATGGAAGTTCCACCCTAGGATTATCCCGATGAAACATCCCGAGATCCTAACCTAGCGGTCAACTCGAATCAGTTTTTGAGTATGTGTATATAAGGGAATACCGTCCGAGGATTATTTTTATGAAACTCGTGAATATTTTGCCATTAGACTGTGGAACGGGACGAACTAGCTTGTTTATTTTTAACCTTCCATATTGACGGTCGATTTGACTCACGTTTTGTTAATCTTTGAGCTAAGCTTTCTTCATGAACGAGTAATTAGGACTGAATTTGATTACTTTGTGGAATCAGTGTTCTGAGTGTAGCTCGCTATTATGACACTCGTATTATTCAGAGAGAATTTTAGGATAGTATTGATTAGGTTGAACACTATGAGTTGCACGATGATTCACGACATTCTTTTATTGAATTTATTTTTTTTTTTTTTGCTTGAGGACAAGCAAAGGCTTAAGTTTGGGGGTATTTGTTAGGCGTATTTTTATACGTTTATTTATCATTATTTTGTATTATTTTGGAGAGTAAAATTGTCTAAATGAGCCTTTAATGCCTTAATTTTGTATGATTGACAGGAAATTGAAGTCCGAAAGCTAAAACGAGGCAAAACGGACGAAAACGGCAAATCTGGACTATGAGCCGCGGCACAAGGAAGGAGGGCCGCGGCACAGGAAGACACCCAGCCAAAGGCAGAGTAAACTGTACTCTGTGCCGCGGAACAGAAAAAATTAAGGACGCCCAGGCTTCCAGCTGAAGGCCCTGTGCCGCAGCACAGGTTTAGTGCGCCGCGGCACACTTGGCGGTTTTTGGTTGTCCGCGCGGATTAGGGCCGTTTCGAAGCCAGTTTTCGACCTACTGATACGGACGCGATTTGGAGGATGTGCTGAGCTATAAATAGGGTTTAAGACCCTAATTAATTATCTTTGAATCTTTTATCTTTTGGAGCTTAAGCTTGGAGACGGCAGAAGAAGAAGGAAGCAGAAGACTTCAAAGGCAGAGGGCGGAAGCTGAAGAACGGAGGAATCCGAGCTTCATCTGCGTTTGATTTTTATGCTTTCAATTATTTATTCTGTATTTTCAATTATTAGTATGTCAGGCTAAAGCCCTAATCTAGGGTTTTGATGAAACCTAAGTTTTGACGAATTGCTTGAGATTATCCAATTAATTACCTTTTTGTTGAGTTTCCCAATTGTGTTTAATGCTTGCAATTATCTGGCCAATAGTTGTATTGATTTAATCATTCAATTCGAATCGGGAGAGGAGAATTGGTGAGGAACTATTGGTGAGGACCGTTTTATTCTGTGAGATAGGAATATACTCATAGGAACTACGTGGCCTTTGGGAGATTTTATGCTTTTCGCCTATTGACGAATTAATTCACCTAGGGATAGAGTGCGTTATTCGCCTTTAGATAAATCTATTGACCTCGGGAGAGATGGTAGAATATATTAGCAATCTCCGCCTTCAATAAATTGGGAAAATTATTTATTACGGATAATCGAGAGTAAATTCGGATAAACCGAGGTGGATTCAGAATCCTAGACTTATTCATCATTTGATTTCTTTTATTCAAGCTATCGTTTTCTACTGTTTAGTCGCTTAGTAATTCTTTTAGTTATTAATTGCAAAAACCCAAATTCGATTGTTCAAATAAAATTGGAATACACAAAAATCGGTAGTTAGAGTTTCAGTCCTCGTGGGAACGATACTATACTTATCACTTTATTACTTGTAAATGATGACGTGCACTTGCGTGTAAGAAATATCGCAACATACTCACACCTCGTCGTTTATGTTTTTCAGGCTAAGGAATCGACGAACGGGACAAGCAGAAGATGAATACATACTCCCAACACGATGAAATTGTAAATAATAAAAGATATTGTCGCCGTAATTTTTATTATTTTTACGAAACACTTGATGTTCTTCAACGAATGTAATTTCAACAGACTATGTCCGAATATTTGCTTTCTCATGTTTTTGTAAAACTGTACTGATGTTTGAATAAACGAGTTCTATTGATGATTTACTGACTAAAACACTTCCGCAAATACTCCGAATTTATATAAAAAATTTAAGGAAAAAAAATGAGTTGTGTAACGTTCTTTTTAATAAAGAAAGCAGGGCATTACAGAATGGTATCGGAGCAAGACCTCTCTCCGTACGGTGAGATTTGGGGAAAAACCAAGCAAAAGCTGGTGAACATATGACACCCGGGGCTGACGAGGGTGGGGAGTGATCGCCGGTACAATAAAAAAGGCACGGACAATGAGCGGCTCCGAGAAAGGGGAGTGATCGCCGGTGCAATAAGAAAAAAGGCACGGACAACGAGCGGCTCCTGACAAGGCTTCTA
The DNA here is from genome assembly GCA_033398695.1 of Orobanche coerulescens. Lineage (NCBI taxonomy): Eukaryota > Viridiplantae > Streptophyta > Magnoliopsida > Lamiales > Orobanchaceae > Orobanche > Orobanche coerulescens. The sequence goes on from CM065806.1 coordinate 60,920,316, forward strand.
GGCTGAGGGGGACATGACTGAACCGAGTTCTCACCAGAACGAGAGGTATTCCAAGACTGTATAGGTATGGGACTATACAGTTAAGGAGGTTTAAGAAAAAAGATTTACTTATACAAAACAAGATATTTCAAAACTTTCTTATTTTTAAAAGTATAACGAATAATTACGGCATGATTACATTTTCGGGAGAATATGTGGTTCATCGCTGCTGCCCAACATCGACTCCGAGGTAATGTTTTCAAGTATTCACTCTTTTATAAAAACTTAAAATTTTTGGTATGAGTGCAGAATGATTGTATCGGCAAAAGATTTGAAAGGATATGTGAAAGTTTAAATGTTATCCGAAAGGGACAAAATATGATTTCAAAGAAAGGTTTCAAAGTGATGTTTTTGCTGGCACAATATTTTTAAAGTTATTGATGAAAATTCTCATACAAAGTTTGATACAGATTTTCAAAGTTCTTTACGAAGCTCAATTTCGAGGATGAAATTTTTAAAGGGGGGAGGATTGTAACGCCCCAATACGTATTTAAATGCTAACGATCATGTGTTTTGCTTTTTTAATATTTACAGGTTGTCCGATACTTGGACTGATACGTTCCTAGCATAAAATGAAGGATTTAAAAGGAAAAGATTTCAAAATAAATTATAAGAATCATTTTTAGAATTTATGAAAGTGATTTTGAAAAGTTCCGACGATTTGATACGTTAAAATTTTCATCACAGAACACTTATATTGCAAAAATAATATTAAATGATATTACTACTATTATTGAAAATCTGTTCTGAGCATATCGAAGATTTAACTCCGACGAGTGCGGAACAGGTCGGAAAATCGAATTTGGACACCGGGAAGGGGTCGAATCGGCTGAGCTAATTTGACGGACATCTGCCGGTCACCGCCGAACACGCCTACCGACAACTGCCGGTCACGACCGACAGAAGCTTCTCGGCCAGCTGTCCGGATAAGGTTGGTCACGACCGACATAAGGTTCTCGGCAAGCTGTCCGGATAAGGTCGGTCACGACCGACAGAAGCTTCTCGGTCAGCTGTCCGTATAAGGCTTCTAGCTGTCCGGGTAAGGTTGATTTTCCACCGACTTTGGACTCCTATAAATACATATATACGTAAATATGTTCCAACAAATAATATGTCATTTTGAAGCAGTGAACATCTACTTTAAAACTCCCGTAACATATTTTTTTTCCAAAAATTATAAAGGCCTCAAAAAGCCCGATCAAACTGAAAGCTCAAATCTGACAGTTTTTCAAAGGTGTTTGATAAAAGTCCCCAAAGAGATTTCAGATTTTACATAAAGAATTTATGTCCGGAAATATGAAAAAGTATTTTCAAGTGCTAGGAGCAGCGTATCCGGGATTGGAGAAGGACAACCGAGCCAAATTCAAAGGAAGATATTTCAAGATTTCGGAAAAAGAGGTGAGGTTATACTGTTTTAATATTTTACGGTCATTGTTGTGTAGTGTAACATGACGACCCGAGAGGGGTCGAAAGAATGAAAGAAATACAATACGAGTCTCACACAGATAAGAATGTTTTATGTGCATTACACAACATGATTTTGACAATTTATAAGGGTTTAATCTCACTGAGTATGCTCGCGTACTCACACCTCGTCGTTTATGTTTTTCAGGCTAAGGAATTGACGAAAGGGGCAAGCAGAAGATCAATACATACTCCCAACACGATGAAATTCTATATAATAAAAGATGTTGTCGCCGTAATTGTTATTATTTTTACAAAACACTTGATATTCTTCGACGAATATAATTTCAACGGACTATGTCCGAATATTTGCTTTCTCATGTTTTTGTAAAACAGTACTTATGTTTGAATAAACGAGTTCTATTGATGATTTACTGACTAAAACACTTCCGCAAATACTCCAAATTTATATAAGAAATTTAAGGAAAAAAAATGAGTTGTGTAACGTTCTTTTTAATTAAGAAAGCAGGGCATTACAGAATGGTATCGGAGCAAGACCTCTCTCCGTACGGTGAGATTTGGGGATAAACCAAGCGGAAGATGGTGAACATATTGTTAGGAGTATGCCCTCGAATGCCACTCAGAGGTTGTTGAGTGAGGGCATTGTACTTGTAATTATGTAAACCATTTATATAAGGCAAATGATTGTTTCTTTATTTACTGGAAGTTACTGGCATTCCTAACTCGTAAATAAACATATAGAAACTAGTCCGTGTATTTGAGAGCAAAACGTTCCACTCTTTATTGGATAAGGGGGTCGGCACTGGAAAGGTTTATAGCTCAAATACTTAATCGTTCGCTAGTCGATGAAACTTGGTAGGCGTTAAGTTTATGTAAAGACTTGTATGACGTGTTCTTTGACATGGATAGTGCCTGTCGAACACTAATGGTTAGTGGGAGCACACGTTATAGGTATGCTAATTAGATTAGTATACTCGAACCGACTCACCCTCGATTCGTCACACGGATTTCACTCGGACGATCAATGACGGAATCGAAAGGTTGTGATAGGTATTCGTGAACCTTCGACTTGAGGATTTAGTAGGGATGTGCTTGTGACGTCAAGATTTTCATTAGAGTAGTTCGACCACCGTAAACCTAAGGCGGGGTCAACCTCGACGTGCATCTTGACGGGCAAGTAGCAGGTCCTACTGAATACCAAGATAGAATTCTTTCTCCCATAAGTGAGCGGGTTATATGTCCTATGCGGTTATTGGCAGATGAGATCATAAATCTTTGGCCAAAGCATTGGAGCTAGTTGTATTAGATACACGATATTTCGATGATCTTGATTTGCATTAATGCATGCATAGCGTCAAGTCTGAGATAGGTTTTGATCGACCGTGACCCTATAACTTGATCGGGACATTTGAAAGAAGGGTTTATACGTATACCGGTATTCACGATGAATGGTTCTTGAATGATCCCTATCATTCGTTCTCGGTTAAGTGCAGTGTAGGCCGCCAGGCTGGCTAGCTGGTGCTACTACTCTTTGGTTCCTCCCATTGCTGACTGAGACGGACCTACCGAGTCGCGCAATAGGATTGACAACGGAATGAATCAAGATAATTCTCTCATTATGAATATTAGATATTGGATATCTAAATTTAGGACATTAGATGTCTAAATCGATTTATTGGATAAATTGATTTACGGCCTAATGAATTAAATATATCACCGGGTGATTAATTTAATTCATGGATATAATTATTTCTTGGAGAAATTAATTATGTTATAATGTATTTGATATGTTTAATTAATTGGATTAATTAATCGATATAAATACATCGATATGGAATCGGAGTTTATCTGTTTGGACTCGCGGGAGTCGAAGCAGACAAACTCGTCCGAATTTCATCTTGGCCCCCCCTCCCTCTTTCCACCTTGCTTCCTTTTGTTTCTTGTTCCATTCTTTAATGGATGATTAAGACTTGTGGGGCAAGTGTTGTAGTGGGATGAGTTGTTATCTTGGGTGAGAATAGAATAAATGTAGAAGACATCATCTCTCAAATTATTCATTCATTTCTCACGTATCAAGAGAGAGAGAGAGAGAGAGAGAAAGAATTTTTTGAATTCATTTCTCAAGTCTTCTTCTTGTTCTTCATTTCTTCTTGGTTTTCTTTGAGAAATTTCAAGAGATTAATTAAGAGTTGTGAGTTATACACTTAGAGTGTGATAATCTCATATTGCAAGCTTCATCACCTAGCTCTAGCCGTATCCTCGGAGGATAGCAAGGTGTTGTCATTCCGTTCGTTTTTCCGGCGCGTGGCAAGTAGAGACGCGGTGCTTTCGGCGTTGGATCGTTCAAGAGATTGGGGAATAGCTCAAGAGAAGGTTACCATTTAATCAACGGACTTCGAGGGTTAGTTTCTTACGAATCTTGTTTTTGTTTATATATTCGTATATACGTAGCTCGATCGATCCTCGTAGGGATTCGGATCGAATTAATTTTCGTTTTACCGCTTCCGCTGGGCCTTCGTTTTAGGCACCGAATCCCAAAAGTGGTATCGGAGCGTAGGTCTTGCGATCGTATATACGATATTAGCATTTGGAATGCTCGATTAGATGGTGAATGATTTGGAATCATTTTAGTCATAATCGTGGTATATATTTTTACGTTCGTAGTAATTATATTTTTCGTAAGTTTATGTCTAAATATAAATCTTAATTTCTTGGAAAAATGATTTATATTGAAGATATGAATGTTGGAGAATATAGATATTGGATATCCGGTCGAAAAACTAGTCCCGAAATGCCGTTGGATGGTCCGGGAGGGGTCCGGGAGCAGGGGGCCGCGACCCAGGGCTGGTGCAGCCGGCCTGGGCAGCCACTGTACTGTGGGCCGCGGCACAGTCTACAGGGGCCGCGGCACAGGGCTGCTGGGCAGCCGGCCGGCAGCTGCCGAGCATGATCGGCCATGCCAGGCATGTCTGCTGGCATGCTGCCGGCAGTGACTCGGCCATGGCAGGCCAATTTCGCCCCGGCTCGATTTTTTCGTGTATTCTTGAAAATTAATCTCCCTCATGTTAAATTGGATTTAATATGATTAAAATGATTTATGGTATTTCATTTTATAAGGGAAATTTGATTAATTGGAATATTTATGGTCGACCGAATTATTTTGAACGTTATCATATTACCGATTGTGTGAATCGATTGGATCGGTTCGTATTGTTGATTGGATCAATGTATCTCTACGCTTTCCATTTATTTAGTATTTATTAGATGAATGTTTTTGAATGGGGATGTGGTTCGTGGACTTAGTTTTTGAATCGTTCGTTTTATTCGATTGGGTTGTAAAGGCCGTTTTGAGCCTATTTATTTTACTAGAAATGTTTGTATCTAGGATGCAATTTTTGATGTAAAATTTATATGTAATGAGGAAGACCGGAGGAAGATCCCTTTCGAGAAGACAAAGATTCAAGACGAAGACTTGTAATTAGATTACGGAGTTTTTGTTTTCTAGGAACGGTCCATGAACCACATGTTGGTAGCAACTAGGTTGTGAATGGTTGTTTCATATTGTATGAATGCCACAAACGCGCTTAAACGATTAATGTGCAAAGTGTAACATTAATCGCGATAATTCTCCCACAACAAATAATTAAGTTTATAAGGTTTCAAAGTTTTTTCCTTCCCTCCATCGAGTTTTCGGGAAATTGAAATCCAAACCGGATGTGCTATGCTTCCGAGTTATCGGGGTAGTCGTTCGGGAAGGACGGATAAATTACCGGGAGCGCATTGAATGCCTTCGGTTGGAGCAAATTTTATCCCTAGAAACCTGATAGGTTGCCGGATAAGATTCAATTGTGAAACTGATTTGCGTCGATGGTATAAACTTAACTTGTTCACGAACCATAGAAACCGTATAGGTTGAGGGGAGTGAACAAGGGGAAAAAGAAGATCGAATCATCCATTAGATGGGTTGGTGTTGGACACCACTTTATGAAAATTAATAGACTAGAAACCTGTTCGGTTGCCCTCTATTAAGATTTATAAAGAACTCGATCACCACTATGAAGTAGAGCGACGATACTTCCGGATTTCACATGGGAGTGTGTTATTCCGATAAAATAGTGGGAGCTGGGTAACAAGAATAGAAAAGACCTTAAATTCTATACTCGAACATAATTGAATGAGTCACTAATTAATCTGTTATACTTAATGCACAAATCTCAATATGACAATGAATCCACTCGCAATTCTACTCGAAAAGAACACCTTAATGGGACCTAACTTTGTGGATTGGCTCCATGTCGATGATTGTCCTCAGTATAGAGGCACTGGGATACGTCTTGGAGACGGACATTCCGGCGCCTCCTATGCGGACTCGAGCCAATCAGGAAGAGATTGAAAACCACGAAAAGTGGGTTAAGGATGACGTGAAAGTCCGTGCTTATATGATGGCTTCCATGTCTAATGAGCTTCAGAGAGCTCATGAGAAAATGACTTCTGCTAGGCAGATTCTATCTCACTTAACCGAGCTTTATGGTGAGCACAGCAGAACTGCTAGATATGAGATATCCAAGCAACTGTTCGGTGCAAGGATGAAGGAAGGTGAGAAGGTTGGGGAACACATCCTCAAAATGATATCCATGATCGAGAGATTGGAGGCTCTTGATTTTAAAATGGATACTTCTCTCCAAACCGACCTTATCCTACAGTCTCTCCCTGATTCCTTCTCACAGTTTGTTATGAACTTCAACTGCAATGAGATTGCATGTAACTTAGCTGGGCTAATGAACAAACTGGTGACCGCTCAGTCTCAGATGAAGACCCCGCGGATGAAGGAGTCTGCACTTGTGATTTCTTCTGGACTTCGGAAGTCTAAGAATAAGAAGAAAAAGACCAAAAAGCGGACTGGACCACAAGCTAAGGACCTTAAGAGAAAGGGCAAGGCCCCGATGGTTCCAAAGAACAAGAAGAAGAAGGATACTTATCTCAAGTGCGGTGATCTGGGCCACTGGGCTAGAGACTGTCCGATTCTTCATGGCACTTCAGGTACAGAACTTTTAGTTTTGGAAACAAATTGTTCTGCTACTGTATTTTCTACTTCCTGGATACCTGATTCTGGTGCTAGTTCTCATATTTGTACCGTGAATCAGGATCTGGAACAAAGTAGGAAGCTTGGAGCTGGAGAAGTTATGATCACAGTCGGAAGCGGGCATAGTGTCGAGGCGACCGACATAGGATGACTTCTTTTGGGTTTAGAATCCGGCTTTGTTTTGACTTTAGAAGATGTACTTGTTTTGCCCAAGGGGCACAAAAACATTGTATCCATTCCGGTCATGGACCGAAAAGGCTTTTCATTTTTCATTGGTGATGGTTCCTGCAAAATTTATTTTAGAAATAAACTAGTGGAGTCGCTACATTGTTGAATGGATTGTATCATCTAAATCTCAAAGCAACAAAGTAGTTGTGAATACTATAACTAGAAAACGCGGTAGGGATGAAACCAATCAAGTTTTGAAATGGCATCTTAGACTTGGTCATGTTGGTCGACAAGGTTTACAAGATGGAAAAAGATGGACTTATGGGTCCATTGGGATCGGATCCCTTTCCTACTTGTGAATCTTGCCTTAAAGGCGTAATGACTAAGTCCCCTTCACAGGACATTTCAAAGAGCCGATAAATCGGGATTAATCCATACCGATGTATGTGGTGCTTTGGAAGCAGCACGTGACGGATATCAATATTTCATTACGTTTACAGATGATCATACTAGGTATGGTTATGTATACTTAATGAAACATAAATCCGAGGCCTTTGAGAAATTCCAGGAATTCAAGGCCCTAGTCGAGAAACAAACTGGTAATCATATCAAAGCACTTCGGTCGGACCGAGGTGGCGAGTATATGAGTACGGAGTTTGATGAGTTCCTTAAGGAACATGGAATAGTTTCACAACTAACACCTCCAGGTACTCCTCAGTTAAATGGTGTGTCAGAAAGAAGGAACCGGACCCTGTTGAACATGGTCCGTTCCATGCTGGGCTATACTGACTTGCCGATTTACCTGTGGGGGTATGCACTCCTGACTGCCGCGTATATCTTGAACAGATGTCCTTCCAAATCCGTTCCTAAAACTCTACATGAGATGTGGGAAGGAAGGAAACCAAGTCTTAATCATATTAGGATTTGGGGATGTCCCGCTTATGTCAAGAAGACTAAGGTGGAAAAGTTGGAAGCTAGGTCTGCGAAGGGACGTTTCATTGGATTCCTGTCTGGGACGATGGGATATCTATTCTACATGCCCGAAGATCGAAGGATCATTGTTGCTTTACAAGCACACTTCCTGGAAGATGAGCTCATTCAGGAAGGCGGAGCAGGTAGAAGTATTTCTTTAGAAGAATACAATGAAACTCCTCGAGAGACACCTGTGCAAGAAACTGGAACCGAACTTTCTGAAACACAAGTACAACCACCTCGTAGGTCTAGTAGGGTGTCTCATTTACCTGAGAGGTATGGGCTTGTCCACTTGGAGGAGCTGGGTCTCCATGAGGTTCCAAGTGATAGCCAAGAGACCGACCCAACAACCTATGACCAAGCGATGGTGGATGTAGACTCCGCGAAATGGCGTGAAGCTATGGAAGCTGAGATAGACTCGATGCATGTCAATCAGGTCTGGACTCTAGTAGACTGCCCCAAAGGCATAGTGCCCATTGGGAATAAGTGGATCTACAAGAGAAAGACTGATGGTGATGGCAAGGTTGACGCCTATAAGGCCAGGCTTGTGGCAAAGGGTTATACCCAAAAGGAAGGGATCGATTACCATGACACCTTCTCGCCCGTAGCCATGATCAAGTCTATTCGCATGATGCTTGCTATAGCTGCCTACCACGATTATGAGATATGGCAAATGGACGTAAAGACGGCTTTCCTTAATGGATTCCTCGAGGAGGAAATCTATATGGAGCAACCTAAAGGCTTTGTGTCCGAATTCGATATTCAGAAAGTGTGCAAGCTTCAGCATTCTATTTATGGACTGAAGCAAGCGTCGCGTAGTTGGAACCTTCGTTTTGACGAGGCGGTCAAAGAGTTTGACTTCGTGCAAAATGAAGAGGAACCTTGTGTATACAAGAAGGTTAGTGGGAGCAAGATCGCATTCTTAGTACTATATGTAGATGACATTCTACTAATAGGAAATGATGTGGGAATGCTCGATTACGTGAAAGCTTGGCTTTGAGTAATTTCTCCATGAAAGACTTGGGAGAAGCAACCTATATTCTTGGAATTCGACTCTACCGGGATAGAGCGAAGAGAACAATAGGCCTTTCCCAAGCCCTCTATATAGATAAGATCTTAAAGCGATTTAAGATGGATGATTCTAAAAGAGGTTTCCTACCGATGCAACATGGAATAAAACTCACCTTGAAGATGTGTCCTCAAAGTGAGGAACAACGAAAGGAAATGAGTAATATACCATATGCTTCGGCCGTGGGTAACATTATGTATGCTATGATGTGTACAAGACGACATCGCGCATGCCGTAAGCGTGGTGAGTAGGTTTGTGCAAACCCAAGTAGGGAACATTGATCGCCAGAAAGAACGTTCTCAAGTACTTAAGAAGGACTAGAGATATGGTTACGATGTATGGCGGTGGAGAATGGATGTGGTGGGATTCACCGATTCGGACTTCCAAGGACGAAGGACGACTCGATGTCCACTGGCTACATATTTACTCTTAATGTAGGAGCGGTATCTTGGCGTAGTGCCAAGCAAAGCGCGACCGCTGATTCCACTGTCAGCCGAGTATCAAGCACCTCCGAGGCTTCCAAGGAAGGGTTACGGATTAAGAAGTTTCTAGGAGAACTTCAAATGATACCATGTGCCGAGTCACTGTCTACTGCATCGTGACAACGACGAGTCAGAGTACGTGCCAAGGAGCCGAGGTTTCACAATAGCACCAAACATATTGAGAGGAAGTATCATCTCGTAAGAGAATTTGTTCGCAAGGGATACATTGTCCGCATAGAGTAGACTCGGCCGACAACGTCGCCGATCCACCGACCAAGCCACTATCTCGGACTAGCTTGGAGCGTTATCCGGAGAACATGGGTATTAGATACCATAGTGTGTGGCATTGAGTGCAAGTGGGAGATTGTTAGGAGTATGCCCTCGAATGCCACTCGAGAGGTTGTTGAGTGAGGGCATTGTACTTGTAATTATGTAAACCATTTATATAAGGCAATGATTGTTTCTTTATTTACTTGGAAGTTCTTGGCATTCCTAACTCGTAAATAAACATATAGAAACTAGTCCGTATTTGAGAGCAAAACGTTCCACTCCTTATTGGATAAGGGGTCGGCCTTTGGAAAGGTTTATAGCTCAAATACTTAATCGTCATAAGTCGATGAAACTTGGTAGGCGTTAAGTTTATGTAAAGACTTGTATGACGTGTTCTTTGACATGGATAGTTCCTGTCGAACACAAATGGTTAGTGGGAGCACACGTTATAGGTATGCTAATTAGATTAGTATACTCGAACCGACTCACCCTCGATTAGTCACACGGATTTCACTCGGACACCAATGACGGAATCGAAAGGTTGTGATAGGTATTCGTGAACCTTCGACTTGAGGATTTAGTAGGGATGTGCTTGTGACGTCAAGATTTTCATTAGAGTAGTTCGACCCTGTAAACCGGAAGGCGGGGGCAACCTCGACGTGCATCTTGACGGGCAAGTAGCAGGTCCTACTGAATACCAAGATAGAATTCTTTCTCCCATTAGTGAGCGGGTTATATGTCCTATGCGGTTATTGGCAGATGAGATCATAAGTCTTTGGCCAAAGCATTGGAGCTAGTTGTATTAGATACACGACAGCTCGATGATCTCGATTTGCATTAATGCATGCATAGCGTCAAGTACAGATAGGTTTTGACTGACCGTGACCCTATAACTTGATCGGGACATTTGAAAGAAGGGTTTATACGTATACTGGTATTCACGACAGAATGGTTCTTGAATGATCCCTATCATTCGTTCTCAGTTGGGGTACAGTGTAGGCCGCCAGGCTGGCTAGGTGGTGCTACTACTCTTTGGTTCCTCCCATTGCTGACTGAGACGGACCTACCGAGTCGCGCAATAGGATTGACAACGGAATGAATCAAGCTAATTCTCTCATTATGAATATTAGATATTGGATATCTAAATTTAGGACATTAGATGTCTAAATCGATTTATTGGATAAATTGATTTACGGCCTAATGAATTAAATATATCACCGGGTGATTAATTTAATTCATGGATATAATTATTTCTTGGAGAAATTAATTATGTTATAATGTATTTGATATGTTTAATTAATTAGATTAATTAATCGATATAAATACATCGATATGGAATCGGAGTTTATCTGTTTGGACTCGCGGGAGTCCGAAACGAACCAAACTCGTCCGAATTTCATCTTGGCCCCCCTCCCTCTTTCCACCTTGCTTCCTTTTGTTTCTTGTTCCATTCTTTAATGGATGATTAAGACTTGTGGGGCAAGTGTTGTAGTGGGATGAGTTGTTATCTTGGGTGGGAATAGAATAAATGTAGAACACATCATCTCTCAAATTATTCATTCATTTCTCACGTATGAAGAGAGAGAGAGAGAGAGAAAAAAAAAAGAATTTTTTGAATTCATTTCTCAAGTCTTCTTCTTGTTCTTCATTTCTTCTTGGTTTTCTTTGAGAAATTTCAAGAGATTAATTGAGAGTTGTGAGTTATACACTTAGAGTGTGATAATCTCATATTGCAAGCTTCATCACCTAGCTCTAGCCGTATCCTCGGAGGATAGCAAGGTGTTGTCATTCCGTTCGTTTTTTCGGCGCGTGGCAAGTAGAGACGCGGTGCTTTCGGCGTTGGATCGTTCAAGAGATTGGGGAATAGCTCAAGAGAAGGTTACCATTTAATCAACGGACTTCGAGGGTTAGTTTCTTACGACTCTTGTTTTTGTTTATATATTCGTATATACGTAGCTCGATCGATCCTCGTAGGGATTCGGATCGAATTAATTTTCGTTTTACCGCTTCCGCTGGGCCTTCGTTTTAGGCACCGAATCCCAAAACATATGACACCTGGGGATGACGAGGGTGGGGAGTGATCGCCGGTATAATAAAAAAGGGCACGGACAATGAGCGGCTCCGAGAAAGGGGAGTGATCGCCGGTGCAATAAGAAAAAGGGCACGGACAACGAGCGGCTCCTGACAAGGCTTCTAGGCGGAGGGGGACATGACTGAACTGAATTCTCACCAGAACGAGAGGTATTCCAAGAATGTATAGGTATGGGACTATACAGTTAAGGAGGTTTAAGAAAAAAGATTTACTTATACAAAACAAGATATTTCAAAACTTTCTTATTTTTAAAACTATAACGAATAATTACGGCATGATTACATTTTCGGGAGAATATGTGGTTCATCGCTGCTGCCCAACATCGACTCCAAGGTAATGTTTTCAAGTATTCACTCTTTTGTAAAAACTTAAAATTTTTGGTATGAGTGCAGAATGATTGTATCGGCAAAAGATTTGAAAGAATATGTGAAAGTTTAAATGTTATCCGAAAGGGACAAAATATGATTTCAAAGAAAGGTTTCAATGTGATGTTTTTGCTGGCACAATATTTTTAAAGTTATTGATGAAAAGTCTCATACAAAGTTTGATACAGATTTTCAAAGTTCTTTACGAAGCTCAATTTCGAGGATGAAATTTTTAAAGGGGGGAGGATTGTAACGCCCCAATACTTATTTAAATGCTAACGATCATGGGTTTTGCTTTTTTAATATTTACAGGTTGTCCGATACTTGGACCGATACGTTCCTAGCATAAAATGAAGGATTTAAAAGGAAAAGATTTCAAAATAAATTATAAGAATCATTTTTAGAATTTATGAAAGTGATTTCGAAAAGTTCCGACGATTTGATACGTTAAAATTTTCATCACAGAACACTTATATTGCAAAAATAATATTAAATGATTTTACTACTATTATTGAAAATCCATTCTGAGCATATCGAAGATTTAACTCCGACGAATGCGGAACAGGTCGGAAAATCGAATTTGGACACCTGGAAGGGGTCGAATCGGCCGAGCTAATTTGACGGACATCTGCCGATCACCGCCGAACACGCCTACTGACAACTGCCGGTCACGACCGACAGAAGCTTCTCGGCCAGCTGTCCGGATAAGGCCGGTCACGACCGACAGAAGCTTCTCGGGAAGCTGTCCGGATAAGGTCGGTCACGACCGAACGAAGCTTCTCGGTCAGCTGTCCGTATAAGGCTTCTAGCTGTCCGGGTAAGGTTGATTTTCCACCGACTTTGGACTCCTATAAATACATATATACGTAAATATGTTCCAACAAATAATATGTCAATTTGAAGCAGTGAACCTCTACTTTAAAACTCCCATAACATATTTTTTTTCCAAAAATTATAAAGGCCTCAAAAAGCCCGATCAAACAGAAAGCTCAAATCTGACAGTTTTTCAAAGGTGTTTGATAAAAGTCCCCAAAGAGATTTCAGATTTTACATCAAGAATTTATGTCCGGAAATATGAAAAAGTATTTTCAAGTGCTAGGAGCAGCGTATCCGGGATCAGAGAAGGACAACCGAGCCAAATTCAAAGGAAGATATTTCAAGATTTCCGCAAAAGAGGTGAGGTTATACTGTTTTAATATTTTACGGTCATTGTTGTGTAGTGTAACATGACGACCCGAGAGGGGTCGAAAGAATGAAAGAAATACGATACGAGTCTCACACAGATAAGAATGTTTTATGTGCATTACACAACATGAATTTGACAATTTATAAGAGTTTAATCTCACTGAGTATGCTCGCGTACTCACACCGCGTCGTTTATGTTTTTCAGGCTAAGGAATCGACGAAAGGGACAAGCAGAAGATAAATACATACTCCCAACATGATGAAATTCTATATAATAAAAGATGTTGTCGCCGTAATTGTTATTATTTTTACAAAACACTTGATGTTCTTCGACGAATATAATTTCAACGGACTATGTCCGAATATTTGATTTCCCATGTTTTTGTAAAACAGTACTTATGTTTGAATAAACAACTTTATTGAAGATTTATTTACTAAAACGCTTCCGCAAATACTCCGAATTTATATATAAAAAATATAAAAAAAATTGAGCTGTGTAACGTTCTTTTTTTAATTTAGAAAGTCAGGGCGTTACAGAATGGTATAAGAGCAAGGCCTCTGTCAGTACGGTGAGATTTGGGGATGAACCAAGCGGAAGCTGGTGAACATGTGATACCCGGGGCCGACGAGGGCGTGGAGTGATCGCCGGTGCAATAGAAAAGGGCACAGACAATGAGCGGCTCCTAGAAAGGGGAGTGATCGCCGGTGCAATAAGAAAAAGGGCACGGACAATGAGCGGCTCGTGACAAGGCTTCTAGGCAGAGGGGGACATGGCTGAACCGAAATCTTACCAGAACGAGAGGTATTCCAAGACTGTATAGGTATGGGACTATACATTTAAGGAGGTTTAAAAAGGTTTACTTATACAAAACAAGATATTTCAAAACTTTCTTATTTTTGAAAGTATAACGAATAATTACGGCATTATTATATTTTCGGGAGAATATGTTGTTCATCGCTGCTGCTCAACGTCGACTCCGAGGTAATGGTTTCAAGTGTTTACTCTTTTATGAAAACTTAAAATTTTTTGTATGAGTATAGAATGAATGTGTCGGTAAAAGATTTGAAAAGATATATGAAAGTTTAAATATTGTCCGTAAGGGACAAAATATGATTTCAAAGAAAGGTTTCAAAGTGATGTTTTTGCTGGCACAATATTTTTAAAGTTATTGATGAAAATACTCATACAAAGTTTGATACAGATTTTCAAAGTTCTTTATGAAGCTCAATTTCAAGGACAAAAATTTTTAAAGGGGGGAGGATTGTAACGCCCCAATACTTATTTAAATGCTATTTATTTTGCTAACGATCATGGATTTTGATTTTAATATTTACAGGTTGTCCGATACTTGGACCGATACGTTCCTCGCATAAAATGAAGGAAACGATTTCAAAATAAATTATAAGGATCATTTTTAGAATTTATGAAAGTGATTTCGAAAAGTTCCGACGATTTGAAACGTTAAAATTTTCATCACAGAACACTTATATTGCAAAAATAATATTAAATTATTTTAGTACTATTATTGAAAATCCGTTCCGAGCATATCGAAGATTTAACTCCGACGAGTGTGGAACAGGTCGGAAAATCGAATTTGGACACCGGGAAGGGGTAGAACCGGCCGAGCCAATTTGACGGACATCTGTCGGTCACCGCCGAACACGCCTACCGACAGCTGTCGGTCACGACCGACAGAAGCTTCTCGCCAGCTGTCCGGATAAGGTCGGTCACGACCGACAGAAGATGAATACATACTCCCAACACGATGAAATTGTAAATAATAAAAGATATTGTCGCCGTAATTTTTATTATTTTTACGAAACACTTGATGTTCTTCAACGAATGTAATTTCAACGGACTATGTCCGAATATTTGCTTTCTCATGTTTTTGTAAAACTGTACTGATGTTTGAATAAATGAGTTCTATTGATGATTTACTGACTAAAACACTTCCGCAAATACTCCAAATTTATATAAAAAATTTAAGGAAAAAAAATGAGTTGTGTAACGTTCTTTTTAATTAAGAAAGCAGGGCATTACAGAATGGTATCAGAGCAAGACCTCTCTCCGTACGGTGAGATTTGGGGATAAACCAAGTGGAAGCTGGTGAACATATGACACCTAGGGCTGACGAGGGTGGGGAGTGATCGCCGGTACAATAAAAAAGGGCACGGACAATGAGCGGCTCCGAGAAAGGGGAGTGATCGCCGGTACAATAAGAAAAAGGGCACGGACAACGAGCTGCTCCTGACAAGGCTTCTAGGCGGAGGGGGACATGACTGAACCGAATTCTCACCAGAACGAGAGGTATTCCAAGACTGTATAGGTATGGGACTATACAGTTAAGGAGGTTTAAGAAAAAAGATTTACTTATACAAAACAAGATATTTCAAAACTTTCTTATTTTTAAAAGTATAACGAATAATTACGGCGTGATTACATTTTCGGGAGAATATGTGGTTCATCGCTGCTGCCCAACATCGACTCCGAGGTAATGTTTTCAAGTATTCACTCTTTTATAAAAACTTAAAATTTTTGGTATGAGTGCAGAATGATTGTATCGGCAAAAGATTTGAAAGGATATGTGAAAGTTTAAATGTTATCCGAAAGGGACAAAATATGATTTCAAAGAAAGGTTTCAAAGTATGTTTTTGCTGGCACAATATTTTTAAAGTTATTGATGAAAATTCTCATACAAAGTTTGATACAGATTTTCAAAGTTCTTTACGAAGCTCAATTTCGAGGATGAAATTTTTAAAGGGGGGAGGATTGTAATGCCCCAATACTTATTTAAATGCTAACGATCAAGGGTTTTGCTTTTTTAATATTTACAGGTTGTCCGATACTTGGACCGATACGTTCCTAGCATAAAATGAAGGATTTAAAAGGAAAAGATTTCAAAATAAATTATAAGAATCATTTTTAGAATTTATGAAAGTGATTTCGAAAAGTTCCGACGATTTGATACGTTAAAATTTTCATCACAGAACACTTATATTGCAAAAATAATATTAAATGATTTTACTACTATTATTGAAAATCCGTTCTGAGCATATCGAAGATTTAACTCCGAAGAGTGCGGAACAGGTCGGAAAATCGAATTTGGACACCGGGAAGGGGTCGAATCGGCCGAGCTAATTTGACGGACATCTGCCGGTCACCGCCGAACACGCCTACCGACAACTGCCGGTCATGACCGACAGAAGCTTCTCGGCCAGCTGTCCGGATAAGGTCGGTCACGACCGACAGAAGCTTCTCGGCAAGCTGTCCGGATAAGGTCGGTCACGACCGACAGAAGCTTCTCGGTCAGCTGTCCGTATAAGGCTTCTAGCTGTCCGGGTAAGGTTGATTTTCCACCGAATTTGGACTCCTATAAATACATATATACGTAAATATGTTCCAACAAATAATATGTCATTTTAAAGCAGTGAACCTCTACTTTAAAACTCCCGTAACATATTTTTTTTCCAAAAATTATAAAGGCCTCAAAAAGCCCGATCAAACAGAAAGCTCAAATCTGACAGTTTTTCAAAGGTGTTTGATAAAAGTCCCCAAAGAGATTTCAGATTTTACATCAAGAATTTATGTCCGGAAATATGAAAAAGTATTTTCAAGTGCTAGGAGCAGCATATCCGGGATCGGAGAAGGACAACCGAGCCAAATTCAAAGGAAGATATTTCAAGATTTCCGCAAATGAGGTGAGGTTATACTGTTTTAATATTTTACGGTCATTGTTGTGTAGTGTAACATGACGACCCGAGAGGGGTCGAAAGAATGAAAGAAATACGATACGAGTCTCACACAGATAAGAATGTTTTATGTGTAACACCCCAAACTAGGCGGATATTACAGTGCCGTGAATCCCTGACTGGGACCCACCAGGCAAATGAAAATGATGAATTAAATAATATAATTGTAGTACCAAACCACATTATATTACCAAGTACTCCGATGAGGAGTTTAAGTACAACACACCAGGATAAAACCGAATACTAGTATATTTTATATGGAGATAAAATACACCACCCTGGACAATTAAACATCTCAAACGTAATTTGCAGCGGAAAATACAAATGACGGAAAATACTGAAATGACTGAAACAAACGGAATAACTGGGGCCCCCTACTAGTATCACTGGGACTCCTCGCCGTCAGCATGTTCTTCCCGTACCTTTGCCTTGCCGTGACCTGAAAACCAAAATTCCCAAACGGGCCGGGCCATACGTAGAACAACAATCCTCAAGGGTTGAAATTACACAATCATGATATATCTGAAGTTATGAAATATCCTTAGTTATGAATTACGCTGAAGAAGAGTACCATAGTACGCCCGTAGTGTTCTGTTCAAGTGTACAAGACGGATGACCGGACACACCCGTCCTTGTACCTAATTAGTCTCACGGAGGTAATCGTTACCGTGTGCACAGTCCAATGTATCACTCCCAATACATGGCCATCATGTGCCCGACTAAAAATTCCACACATCCGCACCCGGCCACGCAATATGAACCCAGAAGGTCATATGAACGAGAATGACCATAATGAATATCAATGAATAATAATAATCTGACAACGTCAAAAATGACTCACCGATATGAAAGTGATAACGAAGTGATTGATAGTTTCAATGAAATGATTGGAACCGCCGTTCCTTGCTAATGAAGTGATTATTCGACAATTACAAGTCTCAATATGATTAATACAATGATGAATGAGTTATGATTATGAATGATCAACAACAAAAGGAATGAATATCCTTTTAACCGAGTAAGAATTAACTTACTCAATACCGATGAAGAATGTCCTTCCACGAACAAATGTCCTAAATGAAGTGTCGGTCGCTCGAACAACCTTAATTCAATACAATTACCAACAATCCGTTCAATATACGAATTAAACACGAATATAACGAACTCAAAACGTCGATACGATTAAATCAAGTTCATTGGGGCATTATATCGAACACTTTGAGGCCAACTTCGATTGATTACAACTAAACCTCAATAATACCAACCTCAAATCCCCAAGAAGTGTTTCAAACCAACAAAACATCTTCAATACGATCAATAATCCGTTATGAATATCCAAGAACGTGATTATAACAACAATTAGTCGAAAATCCCCAAATCCAATTCGATATTCAAAGTGTTCTTGAATAATCCCTCAATAATCCAATGAATCCTTATACAAACTCATAATCATATACATATCCCTTCATATAACATGATTATAACGTCCAAAACATCATATCCCAACACAAAATCGAAATCCAAGATGTTGAAGAAATTACCTCTTGAAGATCCAACAACTTCGATCCGAAGAACACGAGTTAAATCGAGTATCCAAGCTTCCAAAAAGCTTCCAAAAATTATAAAGGCCTCAAAAAGCCCGATCAAACAGAAAGCTCAAATCTGACAGTTTTTCAAAGGTGTTTGATAAAAGTCCCCAAAGAGATTTCAGATTTTACATCAAGAATTTATGACCGGAAATATGAAAAAGTATTTTCAAGTGCTAGGAGCAGCATATCCAGGATCGGAGAAGGACAACCGAGCTAAATTCAAAGGAAGATATTTCAAGATTTCCGCAAACGAGGTGAGGTTATACTGTTTTAATATGTTACGGTCATTGTTGTGTCGTGTAACATGATGACCCGAGAGGGGTCGAAAGAATAAAAGAAATACGAGACGAGTCTCACACAGATAAGAATGTTTTATGTGCATTACACAACATTATTTTGACGATTTATAAGAGTTTAATCTCACTGAGTATGCTCGCGTACTCACACCTCGTCGTTTATGTTTTTCAGGCTAAGGAATCGACGAAAGGGACAAGCAGAAGATGAATACATACTCCCAACATGATGAAATTCTATATAATAAAAGATGTTGTCGCCGTAATTGTTATTATTTTTACAAAACACTTGATGTTCTTCGACGAATATAATTTCAACGGACAATGTCCGAATATTTGATTTCCCATGTTTTTGTAAAACAGTACTTATGTTTGAATAAACAACTTTATTGAAGATTTATTTACTAAAATCCTTCCGCAAATACTCCGAATTTATATATAAAAAATATAAAAAAAAATTGAGCTGTGTAACGTTCTTTTTTTAATTTAGAAAGTCAGGGCGTTACAGAATGGTATCAGAGCAAGGCCTCTCTCAGTACGGTGAGATTTGGGGATGAACCAAGCGGAAGCTGGTGAACATGTGATACCCGGGGCCGACGAGGGCGGGGAGTGATCGCCGGTGCAATAGAAAAGGGCACGGACAATGAGCGGCTCCGAGAAAGGGGAGTGATCGCCGGTGCAATAAGAAAAAGGGCACGGACAATGTGCGGCTCCTAACAAGGCTTCTAGGCAGAGGGGGACATGGCTGAACCGAAATCTTGCCAGAACGAGAGGTATTCCAAGACTGTATAGGTATGGGACTATACAGTTAAGGAGGTTTAAAAAGGTTTACTTATACAAAACAAGATATTTCAAAACTTTCTTATTTTTGAAAGTATAACGAATAATTACGGCATTATTATATTTTCGGGAGAATATGTGGTTCATCGCTTCTGCTCAACGTCGACTCCGAGGTAATGGTTTTAAGTGTTTACTCTTTTATGAAAACTTAAAATTTTTTGTATGAGTATAGAATGATTGTGTCGGCGAAAGATTTGAAAAGATATATGAAAGTTTAAATATTGTCCGTAAGGGACAAAATATGATTTCAAAGAAAGGTTTCAAAGTGATGTTTTTGCTGGCAAAATATTTTTAAAGTAATTGATGAAAATACTCATACAAAGTTTGATACAGATTTTCAAAGTTCTTTACGAAGCTCAATTTCGAGGACGAAATTTTTTAAAGGGGGGAGGATTGTAACGCCCCAATACTTATTTAAATGCTATTTATTTTGCTAACGATCATGGATTTTGATTTTAATATTTACAGGTTGTCCGATACTTGGACCGATACGTTCCTAGCATAAAATGAAGGAAACGATTTCAAAATAAATTATAAGGACCATTTTTAGAATTTATGAAAGTGATTTCGAAAAGTTCCGACGATTTGATATGTTAAAATTTTCATCACAGAACACTTATATTGCAAAAATAATATTAAATTATTTTACTACTATTATTGAAAATCCATTCCGAGCATATCGAAGATTTTACTCCGACGAGTGTGGAACAGGTCGGAAAATCGAATTTGGACACCGGGAAGGGGTCGAACCGACCGATCCAATTTGACGGACATCTGCCGGTCACCGCCGAACACGCCTACCGACAGCTGCCGGTCACGACCGACAGAAGCTTCTCGGCCAGCTGTCCGGATAAGGTCGGTCACGACCGACAGAAGCTTCTCGGCCAGCTGTCCGGATAAGGTCGGTCACGACCGACAGAAGCTTCTCGGTCAGCTGTCCGGATAAGGCTTCCAGCTGTCCGGGTAAGATTGATTTTCCACCGAATTTGGACTCCTATAAATACATATATACGTAAATATGTTCCAACAAATAATATGTCATTTTGAAGAAGTGAACCTCTACTTTAAAACTCCCGTAACATATTTTCTTTCCAAAAATTATAAAGTCCTCAAAAAGCCCGATCAAACAGAAAGCTCAAATCTGACAGTTTTTCAAAGGTGTTTGATAAAAGTCCCCAAAGAGATTTCAGATTTTACATCAAGAATTTATGGACGGAAATATGAAAAAGTATTTTCATGTGCTAGGAGCAGCGTATCCGGGATCAGAGAAGGACAACCGAGCCAAATTCAAAGGAAGATATTTAAAGATTTCCGCAAACAAGGTGAGTTTATACTGTTTTAATATGTTATGGTCATTGTTGTGTCGTGTAACATGACGACCCGAGAGGGGTCGAAAGAATAAAAGAAATAGGAGACGAGTCTCACAGAGATAAGAATGTTTTATGTGCATTACACAACATTATTTTGACGATTTATAAGAGTTTAATCTCACTGAGTATGCTCGCGTACTCACACCTCGTCGTTTATGTTTTTCAGGCTAAGGAATCGACGAAAGGGACAAGCAGAAGATGAATACATACTCCCAACATGATGAAATTCTATATAATAAAAGATGTTGTCGCCGTAATTGTTATTATTTTTACAAAACACTTGATGTTCTTCGACGAATATAATTTCAACGGACTATGTCCGAATATTTGATTTCCCATGTTTTTGTAAAACAGTACTTATGTTTGAATAAACAACTTTATTGAAGATTTATTTACTAAAACGCTTCCACAAATACTCCGAATTTATATAGAAAAAATATAAAAAAAAATTGAGTTGTGTAACGTTCTTTTTTTAATTTAGAAAGTCAGGGCGTTACAGAATGGTATCAGAGCAAGGCCTCTCTCAGTACGGTGAGATTTGGGGATGAACCAAGCGGAAAGCTGGTGAACATGTGATACCCGGGGCCGACGAGGGCGGGGAGTGATCGCCGGTGCAATAGAAAAGGGCACGGACAATGAGCGGCTCCGAGAAAGGGGAGTGATCGCCGGTGCAATAAGAAAAAGGGCACGGATAATGCTCGGCTCGTGACAAGGCTTCTAGGCAGAGGGGGACATGGCTGAACCGAAATCTTGCCAGAACGAGAGGTATTCCAAGACTGTATAGGTATGGGACTATACAGTTAAGGAGGTTTAAAAAGGTTTACTTATACAAAACAAGATATTTCAAAACTTTCTTATTTTTGAAAGTATAACGAATAATTACGGCATTATTATATTTTCGGGAGAATATGTGGTTCATCGCTTCTGCTCAACGTCAACTCCGAGGTAATGGTTTTAAGTGTTCACTCTTTTATGAAAACTTAAAGTTTTATGTATGAGTATAGAATGATTGTGTCGGCGAAAGATTTGAAAAGATATATGAAAGTTTAAATATTGTCCGTAAGGGACAAAATATGATTTCAAAGAAAGGTTTCAAAGTGATGCTTTTGCTGGCAAAATATTTTTAAAGTTATTGATGAAAATACTCATACAAAGTTTGATACAGATTTTCAAAGTTCTTTACGAAGCTCAATTTCGAGGACGAAATTTTTTAAAAGGGGAGGATTGTAACGCCCCAATACTTATTTAAATGCTATTTATTTTGCTAACGATCATGGATTTTGATTTTAATATTTACAGGTTGTCCTATACTTGGACCGATACGTTCCTAGCATAAAATGAAGGAAACGATTTCAAAATAAATTATAAGGACCATTTTTAGAATTTATGAAAGTGATTTCGAAAAGTTCCGACGATTTGATACGTTAAAATTTTCATCACAGAATACTTATATTGCAAAAATAATATTAAATTATTTTACTACTATTATTGAAAATCCATTCTGAGCATATCGAAGATTTAACTCCGACGAGTGTGGAACAGGTCGGAAAATCGAATTTGGACACCGGGAAGGGGTCGAACCGGCCGAGCCAATTTGACGGACATCTGCCGGTCACCGCCGAACACGCCTACCTGCAGCGGTCCACGGTCCACGGCGAAGCTTCTCGGCGGTATGCGGATAAGTTCGGTCACGACCGACAGAAGCTTCTCGGTCAGCTGTCCGGATAAGGCTTCCAGCTGTCCGGGTAAGATTGATTTTCCACCGAATTTGGACTCCTATAAATACATATATACGTAAATTTGTTCCAACAAATAATATGTCATTTTGAAGCAGTGAACCTCTACTTTAAAACTCCCATAACATATTTTTTTTCCAAAAATTATAAAGGCCTCAAAAAGCCCGATCAAACAGAAAGATCAAATCTGACAGTTTTTCAAAGGTGTTTGATAAAAGTCCCCAAAGAGATTTCAGATTTTACATCAAGAATTTATGGCCGGAAATATGAAAAAGTATTTTCAAGTGCTAGGAGCAGCGTATCCGGGATCGGAGAAGGACAACCGAGCCAAATTCAAAGGAAGATATTTAAAGATTCCCGCAAACGAGGTGAGGTTATACTGTTTTAATATGTTACGGTCATTGTTGTGTCGTGTAACATGACGACCCGAGAGGGGTCGAAAGAATAAAAGAAATACGAGACGAGTCTCACACAGATAAAAATGTTTTATGTGCATTACACAACATTATTTTGACGATTTATAAGAGTTTAATCTCGTTGAGTATGCTCGCGTACTCACAGCTCGTCATTTATGTTTTTCAGGTTAAGGAATCGACGAAAGGGACAAGCAGAAGATGAATACATACTCCCAACATGATGAAATTCTATATAATAAAATATGTTGTCGCCGTAATTGTTATTATTTTTACAAAACACTTGATGTTCTTCGACGAATATAATTTCAACGGACTATGTCCGAATATTTGATTTCCCATGTTTTTGTAAAACAGTACTTATGTTTGAATAAACAACTTTATTGAAGATTTATTTACTAAAAGGCTTCCACAAATACTCCGAATTTATATATAAAAAATATAAAAAAAAATTGAGCTGTGTAACGTTCTTTTTTTAATTTAGAAAGTCAGGGCGTTATAGAATGGTATCAGAGCAAGGCCTCTCTCAGTACGGTGAGATTTGGGGATGAACCAAGCGGAAGCTGGTGAACATGTGATACCCGGGGCCGACGAGGGCGGGGAGTGATCACCGGTGCAATAGAAAAGGGCACGGACAATGAGCGGCTCCGAGAAAGGGGAGTGATCGCCGGTGCAATAAGAAAAAGGGCACGGATAATGCTCGGCTCCTGACAAGGCTTCTAGGCAGAGGGGGACATGGCTGAACCGAAATCTTGCCAGAACGAGAGGTATTCCAAGACTGTATAGGTATGGGACTATACAGTTAAGGAGGTTTAAAAAGGTTTACTTATACAAAACAAGATATTTCAAAACTTTCTTATTTTTGAAAGTATAACGAATAATTACGGCATTATTATATTTTCGGGAGAATATGTGGTTCATCGCTTCTGCTCAACGTCGACTCCGAGGTAATGGTTTTAAGTGTTCACTCTTTTATGAAAACTTAAAATTTTATGTATGAGTATAGAATGATTGTGTCGGCGAAAGATTTGAAAAGATATATGAAAGTTTAAATATTGTCCGTAAGGGACAAAATATGATTTCAAAGAAAGGTTTCAAAGTGATGCTTTTGCTGGCAAAATATTTTTAAAGTTATTGATGAAAATACTCATACAAAGTTTGATACAGATTTTCAAAGTTCTTTACGAAGCTCAATTTCGAGGACGAAATTTTTTAAAGGGGGAGGATTGTAACGCCCCAATACTTATTTAAATGCTATTTATTTTGCTAACGATCATGGATTTTGATTTTAATATTTACAGGTTGTTCGATACTTGGACCGATACGCTCCTAGCATAAAATGAAGGAAACGATTTCAAAATAAATTATAAGGACCATTTTTAGAATTTATGAAAGTGATTTCGAAAAGTTCCGACGATTTGATACGTTAAAATTTTCATCACAGAACACTTATATTGCAAAAATAATATTAAATTATTTTACTACTATTATTGAAAATCCATTCTGAGCATATCGAAGATTTAACTCCGACGAGTGTGGAACAGGTCGGAAAATCGAATTTGGACACCGGGAAGGGGTCGAACCGGCCGAGCCAATTTGACGGACATCTGCCGGTCACCGCCGAACACGCCTACCGACAGCTGCCGGTCACGACCGACAGAAGCTTCTCGGCCAGCTGTCTGGATAAGTTCGGTCACGACCGACAGAAGCTTCTCGGTCAGCTGTCCGGATAAGGCTTCCAGCTGTCCGGGTAAGATTGATTTTCCACCGAATTTGGACTCCTATAAATATATATATACGTAAATTTGTTCCAACAAATAATATGTCATTTTGAAGCAGTGAACCTCTACTTTAAAACTCCCATAACATATTTTCTTTCCAAAAATTATAAAGGCCTCAAAAAGCCCGATCAAACAGAAAGCTCAAATCTGACAGTTTTTCAAAGGTGTTTGATAAAAGTCCCCAAAGAGATTTCAGATTTTACATCAAGAATTTATGGCCGGAAATATGAAAAAGTATTTTCAAGTGCTAGGAGCAGTGTATCCGGGATCGGAGAAGGACAACCGAGCCAAATTCAAAGGAAGATATTTAAAGATTCCCGCAAACGAGGTGAGGTTATACTATTTTAATATGTTACGGTCATTGTTGTGTCGTGTAACATGACGACCCGAGAGGGGTTGAAAGAATAAAAGAAATACGAGACGAGTCTCACACAGATAAGAATGTTTTATGTGCATTACACAACATTATTTTGACGATTTATAAGAGTTTAATCTCGTTGAGAATGCTCGCGTACTCACAACTCGTCGTTTATGGTTTTCAGGTTAAGGAATCGACGAAAGGGACAAGCAGAAGATGAATACATACTCCCAACATGATGAAATTCTATATAATAAAATATGTTGTCGCCGTAATTGTTATTATTTTTACAAAACACTTGATGTTCTTCGACGAATATAATTTCAACGGACTATGTCCGAATATTTGATTTCCCATGTTTTTGTAAAACATTACTTATGTTTGAATAAACAACTTTATTGAAGATTTATTTACTAAAACGCTTCCGCAAATACTCCGAATTTATATATAAAAAATATAAAAAAAATTGAGCTGTGTAATGTTCTTTTTTTAATTTAGAAAGTCAGGGCGTTACAGAATGGTATCAGAGCAAGGCCTCTCTCAATACGGTGAGATTTGGGGATGAACCAAGCGGAAGCTGGTGATCATGTGATACCCGGGGCCGATGAGGGCGGGGAGTGATCGCCGGTGCAATAGAAAAGGGCACGGACAATGAGCGGCTCCGAGAAAGGGGAGTGATCGCCAGTGCAATAAGAAAAAGGGCACGGACAATGAACGGCTCCTGACAAGGCTTCTAGGCAGAGGGAAACATGGCTGAACCGAAATCTTAACAGAACGAGAGGTATTCCAAGACTGTATAGGTATGGGACTATACAGTTAAGGAGGTTTAAAAAGGTTTACTTATACAAAACAATATATTTCAAAACTTTCTTATTTTTGAAAGTATAACGAATAATTACGGCATTATTTTATTTTCGGGAGAATATGTGGTTCATCGCTGATGCTCAACGTCGACTCCGAGGTAATGGTTTCAAGTGTTTACTCTTTTATGAAAACTTAAATTTTTTTGTATGAGTATAGAATGATTGTGTCGGCAAAAGATTTGAAAAGATATATGAAAGTTTAAATATTGTCCGTAAGGGACAAAATATGATTTCAAAGAAAGGTTTCAAAGTGATGTTTTTGCTGGCACAATATTTTCAAAGTTATTGATGAAAATACTCATACAAAGTTTGATACAGATTTTCAAAGTTCTTTACGAAGCTCAATTTCGAGGACGAAATTTTTTAAAGGGGGGAGGATTGTAACGCCCCAATACTTATTTAAATGCTATTTATTTTGCTAACGATCATAGATTTTGATTTTAATATTTACAGGTTGTCCGATACTTGGACCGATACGTTCCTAGCATAAAATGAAGGAAACGATTTCAAAATAAATTATAAGGACCATTTTTAGAATTTATGAAAGTGATTTCGAAAAGTTCCGACGATTTGATACGTTAAAATTTTCATCACAGAACACTTATATTGAAAAAATAATATTAAATTATTTTACTACTATTATTGAAAATCCGTTCCGAGCATATCGAAGATTTAACTCCGACGAGTGCGGAACAGGTCGGAAAATCAAATTTGGACACCGGGAAGGGGTCGGACCGGCCGAGCCAATTTGACGGACATCTGCCGGTCACTACCGAACACGCCTACCGACAGTTGCCGGTCACGACCGACAGAAGCTTCTCGGCCAGCTGTCCGGATAAGGTCGGTCACGACTGACAGAAGCTTCTCGGCCAGCTGTCCGGATAAGGTCGGTCACGACCGACAGAAGCTTCTCGGTCAGCTGTCCGGATAAGGCTTCTAGTTGTCCGGGTAAGATTGATTTTCCACCGAATTTGGACTCCTATAAATACATATATACGTAAATTTGTTCCAACAAATAACATGTCATTTTGAAGCAGTGAACCTCTACTTTAAAACTCCTGTAAAATATTTTCTTTCCAAAAATTATAAAGGCCTCAAAAAGCCCGATCAAACAGAAAGCTCAAATCTGACAGTTTTTCAAAGGTGTTTGATAAAAGTCCCCAAAGAGATTTCAGATTTTACATCAAGAATTTATGGCCGGAAATATGAAAAAGTATTTTCAAGTGCTAGGAGCAGCGTATCCGGGATCGGAGAAGGACAACCGAGCCAAATTCAAAGGAAGATATTTAAAGATTTCCGCAAACGAGGTGAGGTAATACTGTTTTAATATGTTACGGTCATTGTTGTGTCGTGTAACATGACGACCCGAGAGGGGTCGAAAGAATAAAAGAAATATGAGACGAGTCTCACACAGATAAGAATATTTTATGTGCATTACACAACATTATTTTGACGATTTATAAGAGTTTAATCTCGTTGAGTATGCTCGCGTACTCACACCTCGTCGTTTATGGTTTTCAGGCTAAGGAATCGACGAAAGGGACAAGCAGAAGATGAATACATACTCCCAACATGATGAAATTCTATATAATAAAATATGTTGTCGCCGTAATTGTTATTATTTTTACAAAACACTTGATGTTCTTCGACGAATATAATTTCAACGGACTATGTCCTAATATTTGATTTCCCATGTTTTTGTAAAACAGTACTTATGTTTGAATAAACAACTTTATTGAAGATTTATTTACTAAAACACTTCCGCAAATACTCCGAATTTATATATAAAAAATATAAAAAAAATTGAGCTGTGTAACGTTCTTTTTTTAATTTAGAAAGTCAGGGCGTTACAGAATGGTATCAGAGCAAGGCCTCTCTCAGTACGGTGAGATTTGGGGATGAACCAAGCGGAAGCTGGTGAACATGTGATACATGGGGCCGACGAGGGCGGGGAGTGATCGCCGGTGCAATAGAAAAGGGCACGGACAATGATCGGCTCCGAGAAAGGGGAGTGATCGCCAGTGCAATAAGAAAAAGGGCACGGACAATGAGCGGCTCCTGACAAGGCTTCTAGGCAGAGGGGGACATGGCTGAACCGAAATCTTACCAGAACGAGAGGTATTCCAAGACTGTATAGGTATGGGACTATACAGTTAAGGAGGTTTAAAAAGGTTTACTTATACAAAACAAGATATTTCAAAACTTTCTTATTTTTGAAAGTATAACGAATAATTACGGCATTATTATATTTTCGGGAGAATATGTGGTTCATCGCTGCTGCTCAACGTCGACTCCGAGGTAATGGTTTCAAGTGTTTACTCTTTTATGAAAACTTAAAATTTTTTGTATGAGTATAGAATGATTGTGTCGGAAAAAGATTTGAAAAGATATATGAAAGTTTAAATATTGTCCGTAAGGGACAAAATATGATTTCAAAGAAAGGTTTCAAAGTGATGTTTTTGCTGGCACAATATTTTTAAAGTTATTGATGAAAATACTCATACAAAGTTTGATAGAGATTTTCAAATTTTCATCAAAGAACACTTATATTGCAAAAATAATATTAAATTATTTTACTACTATTATTGAAAATCCGATCCGAGCATATCGAAGATTTAACTCCAACGAGTGCGGAACAGGTCGGAAAATCGAATTTGGACACCGGGAAGGGGTCGAACCGGCCGAGCCAATTTGACGGACATCTGCCGGTCACCGCCGAACACGCCTACCGACAGCTGCCGGTCACGACCGACAGAAGCTTCTCGGTCAGCTGTCCGGATAAGGTCGGTCACGACCGACAGAAGCTTCTTGGCCAGCTGTCCGGATAAGGCTTCCAGCTGTCCGGGTAAGATTGATTTTCCACCGACTTTGGACTCCTATAAATACATATATACGTAAATATGTTCCAACAAA
Source organism: Orobanche coerulescens (assembly GCA_033398695.1). NCBI lineage: Eukaryota > Viridiplantae > Streptophyta > Magnoliopsida > Lamiales > Orobanchaceae > Orobanche > Orobanche coerulescens. The sequence goes on from CM065806.1 coordinate 60,949,372, forward strand.
TAATATGTCATTTTGAAGCAGTGAACCTCTACTTTAAAACTCCCATAACATATTTTCTTTCCAACAATTATAAAGGCCTCAAAAAGCCCGATCAAATAGAAAGCTCAAATCTGACAGTTTTTCAAAGGTGTTTGATAAAAGTCCCCAAAGAGATTTCAGATTTTACATCAAGAATTTATGGCCGGAAATATGAAAAAGTATTTTCAAGTGCTAGGAGTAGCATATCCGGGATCGGAGAAGGACAACCGAGCCAAATTCAAAGGAAGATATTTAAAGATTTCCGCAAACGAGGTGAGGTTATACTGTTTTAATATGTTACGGTCATTGTTGTGTCGTGTAACATGACGACCCGAGAGGGGTCGAAAGAATGAAAGAAATACGAGACGAGTCTCACACAGATAAGAATATTTTATGTGCATTACACAACATTATTTTGACGATTTATAAGAGTTTAATCTCACTGAGTATGCTCGCGTACTCACACTTCGTCGTTTATGTTTTTCAGGCTAAGGAATCGACGAAAGGGACAAGCAGAAGATGAATACATACTCCCAACATGATGAAATTCTATATAATAAAAGATGTTGTCGCCGTAATTGTTATTATTTCTACAAAACACTTGATGTTCTTCGATGAATATAATTTCAACGGACTATGTTCGAATATCTGATTTCCCATGTTTTTGTAAAACAGTACTTATGTTTGAATAAACAAGTTTATTGAAGATTTATTTACTAAAACGCTTTCGCAAATACTCTGAATTTATATATAAAAAATATAAAAAAAACTTGAGCTGTATAACGTTCTTTTTTTAATTTAGAAAGTCAGGACATTACAGAATGGTATCAGAGCAAGGCCTCTCTCAGTACGGTGAGATTTGGGGATGAACCAAGCGGAAGCTGGTGAACATATGATACCCGGGGCCGACGAGGGCGGGGAGTGATCGCCGGTGCAATATAAAAGGGCACGGACAATGAGCGGCTCCGAGAAAGGGAGTGATCGCGGTCTGATAAGAAAAAGGGCACGGACAATGAGCGGCTCCTGACAAGGCTTCTAGGCAGAGGGGGACATGGCTGAACCGAAATCTTACCAGAACGAGAGGTATTCCAAGACTGTATAGGTATGGGACTATACATTTAAGGAGGTTTAAAAAGGTTTACTTATACAAAACTAGATATTGTAACACCCCCCAATCCACTCAGGGATATTACACGCCGTAGACCCTCTCCTCAAGGATCTACCAGGCTGGTAACGACATATAACAACTCAACCATGCCTTTCAGGCTAAAATGACTCAGTAGATCGATTTGGTCTTTCAATAAATACATACAACTCAAATACAAATCATGCCCACGCAGGGGTCAAAATACAACCACACCCATACAACGGGAAAAATATAGCAGCGGAAACTAAAGTACAACTGAACCAATAAACAATATACGGTTCCTCATGTGATTAGTATCGATCATCTTTCATCATCCTTCGTGTCGACCCTGTGTTATGCTCCAAAACCTGAATGCAAAAACAGACATCCACCCCCCGAATACTCGGGGGTTAGCAAAACTCCACTATTTTGCTAGTGCAAGAACAAAGTGCAAATACGAGCCATACAATTCACATTCCACGAACGATAATAATTCGGAATCCTCAAAGATTCAAATACAACAGGATGAACACTTCCCGAGGCAAGAGTTTGAGAAAACATTTCAAAATCAAAATATCATAAATCAATGGTAATAATTAGAGATGTTAAACGGGCTCGGGCAGTCTGCTTAACCCGTTTAACCCAAAACGGGTTAGGGCCGATATTTCCTAGCCCGTTTAAATCCGGGCTTTTTTGGCCCGGACCGTTTAGCCCGAAGCCCGTTAGGGCTAGCCCGAAGCCCGATATATATATATATATATATATATACACTATATTAATATTATATATATAATATATATTAATATTATATATAATATATATTATTACTGTATTTGTTAATATAGTGTGTATGTATATATATATATATGTATATATATATATACACACATAAAAGTGTATTTTTTGTTATATTTATTATAGTATAGTTGTTACTATATATATAAAATATATTGTTATTGTTTTTATTTCCGGATAAAAAAATAAAAAATAGATTTTTTAAATATTTAGCCCGTTTAGCCCGTTTAGCCCGAAACCCGTTAGGGTTAGGGTTAGGGCCAATATTTCCTAGCCCGTTTAAATCCGGGCTTTTTTAGCCCGGACCGTTTAGCCCGAAGCCCGCTAGGGCTAGCCCGAAACCGCTAGGGCTAGCCCGTTTAACATCTCTAGTAATAATTTATAAAATGGTTTAGAATGCCATCGAGAGTTTTAATAGAAAACAATTTAGGATTATCAAATCCTACTTTTCAAAATCCAAAAGACAAAAGGGGTCACCGCCGCAAAGGTTTACTTTCCGAAAAATGACATTTACCAAACCGCTGGGATTTTACCCCCAAATCCGTAAAATGACTTTTACAAAACCATTGGGATTTTAGCCCCAAATCTCATCAACTCACAGTACACAAGAACGACCATAAGGTTCGTCTCCCAACATCAAAATCCACAAATAAAGTATTTAACACAAACAACAAAATACTCTAGTGCCATCCTAGCCAAGTAGGCTAAACGAACAACTTACCTCTTACACACTTAGTCAATGCATGGACTCATGAAAACCGTTCGAAAGCACTCATTTCCGGAAATGCCATAAATAAGTCACATTTGTAAAATGCACCACAATTAACCGTCGATCCACGTCTCTGTGGACCCCTACCGAGACCCCGTCGGATATAACCCGTAGTGGTTAAAAGCAAGCTCATCGATCCACGTCTCTCTGGACCCCTACCGAGACCCCGTCGGATCTAACCCGTAGTGAGCATACACACACACATTACTCATGCAAAACTAACATGATAAGAATGTAAGTTCATTAAGAATACTCACTAGAGATGACCATTAACTCGACACCATTATCAAACTCTTCAAAACACAATAACAAGATTAAATACGGAATACACGATTCCATAACTTTAAACAATAGGAGTATCATCATCAAATCCTTCAACCTTCAAAATAATCGAATCATAATCAATTCCCAAAACACGCCGTTCACAAAACACACACGCATTTTGAAAGAAAGCCTTTAACGAGGCCAAACCGAAATCTTTTGAAACTTCATTTCAAACAACCAAACAAACACACCAAGACGATCACCGATCATCATATCCACAAAATAAGAAAAGTATGGGCAAGGTACTTGCCTCGAAATCACGATCACAACGAGACGATAGATAGGACGCGGTCGAATAGCCCCGAACCCCCGAACAATATCAAGAACGCGATAGCACCACGAGTACTACGAGAACAACACCATACGAATCATCAATCACCAAACGGGATTCAACATCGGAATCCTCGAACACCTATAAACCTCCGGAAGGAACAATAACACATGGTTACGACGAGAATCAAGGCCAAAACAACGGAAATCCCAACAAACTATCGAAGGAAAACTCATTGGGACATTTAATCGAACACTAAATGTTCAATAATTCCCAAGAACACTCGAATCGTCAATCGAGTTAAACAAACTCGATATATGGATATACAACCCATAGAACACGATTAATAATATCATACTACACCAACCAATGTATCAAAATCGGACTAGAATCGAAATCAAGAACAAATTCCCAAAAAGTCAACTTGAAGGAAAATCAAGAGATATACCTTGATTCGACGAAGAACACGGATTGGATGATGATATAATCAACAAGGATCTTCCAAAATGCCTTGGAAATGATTAGAACCGGCCAAGGACTCGATTTCCCGTCGCACCCGTCGCCAGCCGCTGAAAGAAGGAGAAAAAAATGAAAAAAAATGAAGTCTGGCCGAGCCAGGGGTTACGGCCGTAACCGGCAGTGCCTTACGGCCGTAACTCGACCCTTACGGCCGTACTCGGCAGGTCTTACGGCCGTAACCGGCATTCGTCAAAAATTAGTCCAAAGAATCGCCGGACACTTACGGCCAGAATCGGCAGACATTACGCCAGAATCGCCTTCGTCCGGAGCCGCCGTCACGGCATTCGATCACACTTACGGCCGTAATCGGCACACATTACGGCCGTAATCGCACCTTACGGCCAGAACGCCAAAGCAGCCCTGCTCCGGCCGTGACTCGGTCGTGGCCACTCCGACGGCCCGGACGACCCCGAAACCCGAACCTGAGTAAAAACCGAAGATACGGTTATGAAGTACTCGCAAAGACGAATCCAAGCTCTAAGAGAACACACGATTCCGACCACCCGAAGTGTCGGAATTCGACAACGGAAGTAATTACCCTAAACTTTGGGAAATTACAAAAATGGCCCAAAGCGCCCGGAAATCACGATACACGATCGAAACACCGAACCAAAGCTCGCAACATGAATAATAACATTAAATGAACTTACAAGAAACTCGAAACAACAGTTTCGGACGAGATTCGCAAGAATCGAGCTCAAGTGCAGAAAAGTCGCTAAAAAGCTCGGAACTCAACAAAACGATACCGAAACGAACTCGGATGACAAAAAGTGCAGAATTAATCATTCTCGGAATGACGAAACGGTCATGAGCGAGTCGTCAAAATGGACTTCCGCCGAAAAAAAAGAAAATTACTGAAATTCGAAATTGCGGATATTACAGATATTTTAAAACTTTCTTATTTTTGAAAGTATAACGAATACTTTTATGAAAACTTAAAATTTTTTGTATGAGTATAGAATGATTGTGTTGGCAAAAGATTTGTAAAGATATATGAAAGTTTAAATATTGTCCGTAAGGGACAAAATATGATTTCAATGAAAGGTTTCAAAGTGATGTTTTTGCTGGCACAATATTTTTAAAGTTATTGATGAAAATACTCATACAAAGTTTGATACAGATTTTCAAAGTTCTTTACGAAGCTCAATTTTGAGGACGAAATTATTTAAAGGGGGGAGGATTGTAATGCCCCAATACTTATTTAAATGCTATTTATTTTGCTAACGATCATGGATTTTGATTTTAATATTTACAGGTTGTCCGATACTTGGACCGATACGTTCCTAGCATAAAATGAAGGAAACGATTTCAAAATAAATTATAAGGACCATTTTTAGAATTTATGAAAGTGATTTCGAAGAGTTCCGACGATTTGATACGTTAAAATTTTCATCACAGAACACTTATATTGCAAAAATAATATTAAATTATCTTACTACTATTATTGAAAATCCGTTAGAGCATATCGAAGATTTAACTCAAGAGTGCGGAGCAGTCGGAAAATCGAATTTGGACACCGGAAGGGGTCGAACTGCCGAGCTAATTTGACGGACATCTCACGGTCACCGCCGAACACGCTACCGACAAATGCCGGTCACGACCGATGAAGCTTCTCGTCATTTGTCAGGATAAGGTCGGTCACGACCGACAGAAGCTTCTTGGCCAGCTGTCCGGATAAGGCTTCCAGCTGTCCGGGTAAGATTGATTTTCCACCGACTTTGGACTCCTATAAATACATATATACGTAAATATGTTCCAACAAATAATATGTCATTTTGAAGCAGTGAACCTCTACTTTAAAACTCCCATAACATATTTTCTTTCCAACAATTATAAAGGCCTCAAAAAGCCCGATCAAATAGAAAGCTCAAATCTGACAGTTTTTCAAAGGTGTTTGATAAAAGTCCCCAAAGAGATTTCAGATTTTACATCAAGAATTTATGGCCGGAAATATGAAAAAGTATTTTCAAGTGCTAGGAGTAGCATATCCGGGATCGGAGAAGGACAACCGAGCCAAATTCAAAGGAAGATATTTAAAGATTTCCGCAAACGAGGTGAGGTTATACTGTTTTAATATGTTACGGTCATTGTTGTGTCGTGTAACATGACGACCCGAGAGGGGTCGAAAGAATGAAAGAAATACGAGACGAGTCTCACACAGATAAGAATATTATATGTGCATTACACAACATTATTTTGACGATTTATAAGAGTTTAATCTCACTGAGTATGCTCGCGTACTCACACTTCGTCGTTTATGTTTTTCAGGCTAAGGAATCGACGAAAGGGACAAGCAGAAGATGAATACATACTCCCAACATGATGAAATTCTATATAATAAAAGATGTTGTCGCCGTAATTGTTATTATTTCTACAAAACACTTGATGTTCTTCGATGAATATAATTTCAACGGACTATGTTCGAATATCTGATTTCCCATGTTTTTGTAAAATAGTACTTATGTTTGAATAAACAACTTTATTGAAGATTTATTTACTAAAACGCTTTCGCAAATACTCTGAATTTATATATAAAAAATATAAAAAAAAATTGAGCTGTGTAACGTTCTTTTTTTAATTTAGAAAGTCAGGACATTACAGAATGGTATCAGAGCAAGGCCTCTCTCAGTACGGTGAGATTTGGGGATGAACCAAGCGGAAGCTGGTGAACATATGATACCCGGGGCCGACGAGGGCGGGGAGTGATCGCCGGTGCAATATAAAAGGGCACGGACAATGAGCGGCTCCGAGAAAGGGGAGTGATCGCCGGTGCAATAAGAAAAAGGGCACGGACAATGAGCGGCTCCTGACAAGGCTTCTAGGCAGAGGGGGACATGGCTGAACCGAAATCTTACCAGACCGAGAGGTATTCCAAGACTGTATAGGTATGGGACTATACATTTAAGGAGGTTTAAAAAGGTTTACTTGTACAAAACTAGATATTGTAACACCCCCCAATCCACTCAGGGATATTACACGCCGTAGACCCTCTCCTCAAGGATCTACCAGGCTGGTAACGACATATAACAACTCAACCATGCCTTTCAGGCTAAAATGACTCAGTAGATCGATTTGGTCTTTCAACAAATACATACAACTCAAATACAAATCATGCCCACGCAGGGGTCAAAATACAACCACACCCATACAACGGGAAAAATATAGCAGCGGAAACTAAAGTACAACTGAACCAATAAACAATATACGGTTCCTCATGTGATTAGTATCGATCATCTTTCATCATCCTTCGTGTCGACCCTGTGTTATGCTCCAAAACCTGAATGCAAAAACAGACATCCACCCCCCGAATACTCGGGGGTTAGCAAAACTCCACTATTTTGCTAGTGCAAGAACAAAGTGCAAATACGAGCCATACAATTCACATTCCACGAACGATAATAATTCGGAATCCTCAAAGATTCAAATACAACAGGATGAACACTTCCCGAGGCAAGAGTTTGAGAAAACATTTCAAAATCGAAATATCATAAATCAATGGTAATAATTAGAGATGTTAAACGGGCTCGGGCCCGTAGGGCTGGCCCGTTTAACCCGCCAAAAAACCGGGTTAGGGCCGATATTTCCTAACCCGTTTAAATCCGGGCTTTTTTGACCCGGACCGTTTAGCCCGAAGCCCGTTAGGGCTAGCCCGAAGCCCGCTAGGGCTAGCCCGAAGCCCGATATATATATATATATACACTATATTAATATTATATATATAATATATATTAATATTATATATAATATATATTATTACTGTATTTGTTAATATAGTGTGTATGTATATATATATATATATATATATATATATATATATATGTATATATATATATACTGTAATATCCGCAATTTTCGATTTTCTGTAAAATTCTTTTTTCGGTCGGAGTCCGTTTCGACGACTCGCTCATGACCGTTTCGTCATTCTGAGAATGATTAATTCTACACTTTTTGACATCCGAGTTCGTTTCGGTGTCGTCTCGTTGAGTTCTGTGCTTTTTAACGACTTTTCCGCACTTGAGTTCGATTCTTGCGAATCTCGTCCGAAACTGTTGTTTCGAGTTTCCCGCAAGTCCGTTTAACTTTGTTAGACGTGTTGTGAACTTCGGTTTGGTTATTCGATCACGTATCGTGATTTCCGGGCGTTTTGGGCCATTTTGTAATTTCATGAAAGTTACGGGTATCCGTATCTGTAATTGTTGTCTCGACCCGTTTCTTGGTCGCGTATGACTAATTATGGTATTACGCTTTCATTTCGAGTCGTTTATCTTGTCCGCGAACTTTTCGTCGTGTTCGTTCCGGCCTGCTTCGGAAATCGGGTCGCCGAGCTCGGGCGTATGGATCGGCCGACGGCATGGATCGCCGGACGATTGCGGCACCGCCGGACGGTGCGAAGGAACCGGCGAGCGCACGCCACGGCCGGAAGTGTCGCGCGCTAACCGGCAAGTGTAGCGACGCCGCCGGTGGCCTAGCGACGCTATCGGCCCGGGCAAAGTGGTGTTTCGAGGTTCGACTCGGCCAGATCGGGCAGTAGCGCACGCTACGCCGAGCGTAGCGCGCGCTAGTCGGGCAGCGTAGCGCACGCCTGTCGGCCGGCTAGCGACGTTACTGCCGGCGGTTGATCCGGTGGCTACCGGGCAGCCAAGCGCGCGCAGCATCCGGCCGTAGCGCACGCTAGCGGAGTTGGGTCGATGTGTTCGGTCGGCAGGTTGGTCGGTGATGCCGGTGTTGTGGGCCCTGCCGAGGTACTCGGCCGATACCGGCCGATAAGCGCACGCTAGTCCGGGAAGGCTAGCGCACGCTAGGTGGCCCGTATAAATATGGTCGAGCAAATACATTTCACTTCGCTTTTTCATTTCCTTCCTTCTCCTTCCGCGAGTGGCGATTCATGGGCGACGAAGCCATGTTGTTTAACAACAAATCCATGAAGTCCTTGAGTTCATAACATCAATCGATCGTCTGTTATCAACCTTTGATCCAAATAATCAAGGTAATCTTCCTTAGAACCCTAATTTCGTGAATTTGGGGATTTTTGCATTTTCGTCCGATTCGTTCCGTGTTGTTGATTAATTCATGATGGGTATGATTAATCTTGATAGTATTCTTGTGTTTAACATCATTTAATCCATTGTTCTTCGTCGAATCGAAGTATATTTCTTGATTTCCTTGAATTGACTTTTTGGCGGATTTGTCCCGATCTCGCTTTTTCATCCGCTGATGGATCGATTATGGTTAAATGATGTTGTTAAACAAATTCTAAGGATTGTATATACATATATCAACATGGAATTCGCTGGGTTTTGACGGAACGAATCGTGTTCTTGGCCGTTTTGGGGGAAATCCGTGAACTTTCGTCATTCGTTCTTTGAATTCAACGACTTTGAGTCATGTTATGGAATTCATTTCATTGTCATTATTTGTCCTTCGTAGTTTATGAACGTGAGTTGGCGTTCGGTGGAGTCGGCGGGTTCGTGGTCGGTTCGGGCCAACCTACTCCGGTCGATTCTCCGCGTTGTTCTTATTCGAGGCAAGTACCTTGCCCATACTTTTCTCGTTTTAGGGATATGATGATCGGTGGTCGTCTTAATGTGTTTGTTTGGTTATTTGAAATGAAGTTTCAAAGGATTTCGGTTTGGCCTCGTTAAAGGCTTTCTTTCAAAACGAGTGTGATTTGTGAACGGTGTTTTGAGAATTGATTATGATTTGATTGTTTTGAACGTTGAAGGATTTTATGATGATGCTCCTATTGTTTAAGTTATGGAATCGTGTATTCCGTATTTAATCCTGTTAATGTATTTTTGAAGAGTTTGGTAATGGTGTCGAGTTAATGGCCATCTCTAGTGAGTATTCTTAATGAACTTACATTCTTAGCATGTTAGTATTGCATGAGTAACGTGTGTGTGTGTATGCTCACTACGGGTTAGACTCGACGGGGTCTCGGTAGGGTTCCACGAAGCTGTGGGACCGCGAGCTTGCTTTTAACCACCGTGGGTTAGATCCGACGGGTCTCGGCAGGGATCCACGAAGCCGTGGGTCCGCGGTTAATTGTGGTGCATTTTACAAATGTGGTTTGATCATTGGCATTTAGAAATGAGTGCTTTTGAACGGTTTTCATTTGCATGCATTGACTAAATGTGTAAGAGGTAAGTTGTTCGTTTGGCCTACTTGGCTAGGATGGCTCTAGAGTATTTTGTTGTTTGTTTTAAATCATTTATTTGTGGATTTTGACGTTGGAAGACGAACCTTGTTGACGCTCGTGTCTTGTGAGTTGATGAGATTTGGGGCTAAAATCCCAATGGTTTATAAAAGTCGCTTTACGGATTTGGGGCTAAAATCCCAACGATTTGGTTAATGTCATTTTCCGTAAAGTAAACCTTTGGGGCGGTGACCCCTTTTGTCTTTTGGTTTTCAAAAGTAGGATTTGATAATCCTAAATTGTTTTCTATTAAAACTCTCGATGGCATTCTAAACCGCTTTATAAATTATTCCCATTGATTTATGATATTTCGTTTTGAAATGTTTTCTCAAACCCTTGCCTCGGGAAGTACTTTTCGTTTCGTTTGGATCTTTGAGGATCCTCGGTTATTGTTATTCGTGGAATGTGAATTGTATGGCTCGTATTTGCACTTTGTATTTGCACTAGCAAAACAGTGGAGTTTGCTAACCCCGAGTATTCGGGGTGGATGTCTATTTTGCATTCGGGTTTTGGAGCATAACACAGGTCGGCACGAAGGATGATGAAAGATGATCGATACTAATCACATGAGGAACCGTACATCGTGTGTTGGTTGATTGTACTTTATTTTCATTTCTTTGTATTGTTCCGTTGTACGGGTGTAGTTGTATTTTGTCCCCTGTGTGGGCATGAGTTGTATTTGAGTTGTATGTATTTGTGGAAAGACCAAATCGGTCTACTGAGTCATTGTAGCCTTGAAGGCATTGTCGAGATGTTAAATATTGTTACCAGCCTGGTAGATCCTCGAGGAGAGGGTCTACGGCGTGTAATATCCCTGAGTGGATTGGGGGTGTTACATATACACACATAAAAGTGTATTTTTTGTTATATTTATTATAGTATAGTTGTTACTATATATATAAAATATATTGTTATTGTTTTTTTTTTACTTATAAAAAAATAAAAAATAGATTTTTTAAATATTTAGCCCGTTTAGCCCGAAACCCGTTAGGGTTAGGGTTAGGGCCAATATTTCCTAGCCCGTTTAAATCCGGGCTTTTTTAGCCCGGACCGTTTAGCCCGAAGCCCGCTAGGGCTAGCCCGAAACCGCTAGGGCTAGCCCGTTTAACATCTCTAGTAATAATTTATAAAATGGTTTAGAATGCCATCGAGAGTTTTAATAGAAAACAATTTAGGATTATCAAATCCTACTTTTCAAAATCCAAAAGACAAAAGGGGTCACCGCCGCAAAGGTTTACTTTCGGAAAAATGACATTTACCAAACCGCTGGGATTTTAGCCCCAAATCCGTAAAATGACTTTTACAAAACCATTGGGATTTTAGCCCCAAATCTCATCAACTCACAGTACACAAGAACGACCATAAGGTTCGTCTCCCAACATCAAAATCCACAAATAAAGGATTTAACACAAACAACAAAATACTCTAGTGCCATCCTAGCCAAGTAGGCTAAACGAACAACTTACCTCTTACACACTTAGTCAATGCATGGACTCATGAAAACCGTTCGAAAGCACTCATTTCCGGAAATGCCATAAATAAGTCACATTTGTAAAATGCACCACAATTAACCGTCGATCCACGTCTCTGTGGACCCCTACCGAGACCCCGTCGGATATAACCCGTAGTGGTTAAAAGCAAGCTCATCGATCCACGTCTCTCTGGACCCCTACCGAGACCCCGTCGGATCTAACCCGTAGTGAGCATACACACACACATTACTCATGCAAAACTAACATGCAAAGAATGTAAGTTCATTAAGAATACTCACTAGAGATGGCCATTAACTCGACACCATTATCAAACTCTTCAAAACACAATAACAAGATTAAATACGGAATACACGATTCCATAACTTTAAACAATAGGAGTATCATCATCAAATCCTTCAACCTTCAAAATAATCGAATCATAATCAATTCCCAAAACACGCCGTTCACAAAACACACACGCATTTTGAAAGAAAGCCTTTAACGAGGCCAAACCGAAATCTTTTGAAACTTCATTTCAAACAACCAAGCAAACACACCAAGACGATCACCGATCATCATATCCACAAAATAAGAAAAGTATGGGCAAGGTACTTGCCTCGAAATCACGATCGCAACGAGACGATAGATAGGACGCGGTCGAATAGCCCCGAACCCCCGAACAATATCAAGAACGCGATAGCACCACGAGTACTACGAGAACAACACCATACGAATCATCAATCACCAAACGGGATTCAACATCGGAATCCTCGAACACCTATAAACCTCCGGAAGGAACAATAACACATGGTTACGACGAGAATCAAGGCCAAAACAACGGAAATCCCAACAAACTATCGAAGGAAAACTCATTGGGACATTTAATCGAACACTAAATGTTCAATAATTCCCAAGAACACTCGAATCGTCAATCGAGTTAAACAAACTCGATATATGGATATACAACCCATAGAACACGATTAATAATATCATACTACATCAACCAATGTATCAAAATCGGACTAGAATCGAAATCAAGAACAAATTCCCAAAAAGTCAACTTGAAGGAAAATCAAGAGATATACCTTGATTCGACGAAGAACACGGATTGGATGATGATATAATCAACAAGGATCTTCCAAAATGCCTTGGAAATGATTAGAACCGGCCAAGGACTCGATTTCCGTCGCACTCCGCCGCCAAATTACCGAAAGAAGGAGAAAAAATGAAAAACGAAGTCCTGCCGAGCTGGGTTACGGCCAGAATCGGCGGTGCCTTACGGCCGTAACTCGACCTTACGGCCGTACTCGGCAGTCTTACGTGAATCGCATTCGTCAAAAATTAGTCCAAAGAATCGTCGGACACTTACGGCCAGAATCGGCAGACATTACGGCCAGAATCGGCCTTCGTCCGGAGCCGCCAGCGCCCGCACGGCCGCATTCCGATCACACTTACGGCCGTAATCGCACACATTACGGCCGTAATCGCACCTTACGGCCAGAACCTGCCAAAGCCAGTTCGCTCCGGCCGTGACTGGTCGTGGCCACTCCGACGGCCTTGACGACCGAAACCCGAACTCGAGTAAAACCGAAGATACGGTTATGAAGTACTCGCAAAGACGAATCCAAGCTCTAAGAGAACACACGATTCCGACCACCCGAAGTGTCGGAATTCGACAACGGAAGTAATTACCCTAAACTTTGGGAAATTACAAAAATGGCCCAAAGCGCCCGGAAATCACGATACACGATCGAAACACCGAACCAAAGATCTCAACATGAATAATAACATTAAATGAACTTACAAGAAACTCAAACAACAGCTGACGAGATTCGCAAGAATCGAGCTCAAGTGCGTAAAAGTCGCTAAAAAGCTCTAACTCAACAAAACGATACCGAAACGAACTCGATGACAAAAAGTGCGAATTAATCATTCTCGGAATGACGAAACGGTCATGAGCGAAGTCGTCAAAATGGACTTCCGAAAAAAAAGAAAATTACTGAAATTCGAAATTGCGGATATTACAGATATTTTAAAACTTTCTTATTTTTGAAAGTATAACGAATACTTTTATGAAAACTTAAAATTTTTTGTATGAGTATAGAATGATTGTGTTGGCAAAATATTTGTAAAGATATATGAAAGTTTAAATATTGTCCGTAAGGGACAAAATATGATTTCAATGAAAGGTTTCAAAGTGATGTTTTTGCTGGCACAATATTTTTAAAGTTATTGATGAAAATACTCATACAAAGTTTGATACAGATTTTCAAAGTTCTTTACGAAGCTCAATTTTGAGGACGAAATTATTTAAAGGGGGGAGGATTGTAATGCCCCAATACTTATTTAAATGCTATTTATTTTGCTAACGATCATGGATTTTGATTTTAATATTTACAGGTTGTCCGATACTTGGACCGATACGTTCCTAGCATAAAATGAAGGAAACAATTTCAAAATAAATTATAAGGACCATTTTTAGAATTTATGAAAGTGATTTCGAAGAGTTCCGACGATTTGATACGTTAAAATTTTCATCACAGAACACTTATATTGCAAAAATAATATTAAATTATCTTACAACTATTATTGAAAATCCGTTCCGAGCATATCGAAGATTTAACTCCGACGAGTGCGGAACAGGTCGGAAAATCGAATTTGGACACCGGGAAGGGGTCGAACCGGCCGAGCCAATTTGACGGACATCTGCCGGTCACCGCCGAACACGCCTACCGACAGTTGCCGGTCACGACCGACAGAAGCTTCTCGGCCAGCTGTCCGGATAAGGTCGGTCACGACCGACAGAAGCTTCTCGGCCAGCTGTCCGGATAAGGTCGGTCACGACCGACAGAAGCTTCTCGGTAAGCTGTCCGGATAAGGCTTCCAGCTGTACGGGTAAGATTGATTTTCCACCGAATTTGGACTCCTATAAATACATATATACGTAAATATGTTCCAACAAATAATATGTCATTTTGAAGCAGTGAACCTCTACTTTAAAACTCCCATAACATATTTTCTTTCCAAAAATTATAAAGGCCTCAAAAAGCCCGATCAAACAGAAAGCTCAAATCTGACAGTTTTTCAAAGGTGTTTGATAAAAGTCCCCAAAGAGATTTCAGATTTTACATCAAGAATTTATGGCCCGAAATATGAAAAATTATTTTCAAGTGCTAGGAGTAGCGTATCCGAGATCGGAGAAGGACAACCGAGCCAAATTCAAAGGAAGATATTTAAAGATTTCCGCAAACGAGGTGAGGTTATACTGTTTTAATATGTTACGGTCATTGTTGTGTCGTGTAACATGACGACCCGAGAGGGGTCGAAAGAATGAAAGAAATACTAGACGAGACTCACACAGATAAGAATGTTTTATGTGCATTACACAACATTATTATGACGATTTATAAGAGTTTAATCTCACTGAGTATGCTCCCATACTCACACCTCAGAATCGACGAAAGGGACAAGCAGAAGATGAATACATACTCCCAACATGATGAAATTCTATAAAATAAAAGATGTTGTCGCCGTAATTGTTATTATTTTTACAAAACACTTGATGTTCTTCGACGAATATAATTTCAACGGACTATGTCCGAATATTTGATTTCCCATGTTTTTGTAAAATAGTACTTATGTTTGAATAAACAACTTTATTGTAGATTTATTTACTAAAACGCTTCCGCAAATACTCCAAATTTATATATAAAAAATATAAAAAAATTGAGCTGTGTAACGTTCTTTTTTTAATTTAGAAAGTCAGGGAGTTACAGAATGGTATTAGAGCAAGGACTCTCTCAGTACGGTGAGATTTGGGGATGAACCAAGCGGAAGCTGGTGAACATGTGATACTTGGGGCCGACGAGGGCGGGGAGTGATCGTCGGTGCAATAGAAAAGGACACGGACAATGAGGGGCTCCGAGAAAGGGGAGTGATCGCCGGTGCAATAAGAAAAAGGGCATGGACAATGAGCGGCTCCTGACAAGGCTTCTAGGCAGAGGGGGACATGGCTGAACCGAAATCTTACCAGAACGAGAGGTATTCCAAGACTGTATAGGTATGGGACTATACAGTTAAGGAGGTTTAAATAGGTTTACTTATACAAAACAAGATATTTCAAAACTTTCTTATTTTTGAAAGTATAACAAATAATTACGGCATTATTATATTTTCGGGAGAATATGTGGTTCATCGCTGCTGCTCAACGTCGACTCCGAGGTAATGGTTTCAATTGTTTACTCTTTTATGAAAACTTAAAATTTTTTGTATGAGTATAGAATGATTGTGTCGGCAAAGGATTTGAAAAGATATATGAAAGTTTAAATATTGTCCGTAAGGGACAAAATATGATTTCAAAGAAAAGTTTCAAAGTGATATTTTTGCTGGCACAATATTTTTAAAGTTATTGATGAAAATACTCATACAAAGTTTGATACAGATTTTCAAAGTTCTTTACGAAGCTCAATGTCGAGGACGAAATTTTTTAAAGGGGGGAGCATTGTAACGCCACAATACTTATTTAAATGCTAACGATCATGGGTTTTGCTTTATTAATATTTACAGGTTGTCCGATACTTGGACCGATACGTTCCTAGCGTAAAATGAAGGACTTAAAAGGAAAAGATTTCAAAATAAATTATAAGGTCCATTTTTAGAATTTATGAAAGTGATTTTGAAAAGTTCCGACGATTTGATACGTTAAAATTTTCATCACAGAACACTAATATTGCAAAAATAATGTTAAATTATTTTACTACTATTATTGAAAATCCGTTCTGAGCATATCGAAGATTTAACTCCGAGAGTGCGGAACAGGTCAGAAAATCGAATTTGGACACCGGGAAGGGGTCGAACCGGCCGAGCCAATTTGACGGACATCTGCCGGTCACCGCCGAACACGCCTACCGACAGCTGCCGGTCACGACCGACAGAAGCTTCTCGGCCAGCTGTCCGGATAAGGTCGGTCACGACCGACAGAAGCTTCTCGGTCAGCTGTCCGGATAAGGCTTCCAGCTGTCCGGGTAAGGTTGATTTTCCACCGACTTTGGACTCCTATAAATACATATATACGTAAATATGTTCCAACAAATAATATGTCATTTTGAAGCAGTGAACCTCTACTTTAAAACTCCCATAACATATTTTCTTTCCAAAAATTATAAAAGCCTCAAAAAGCCCGATCAAACAGAAAGCTCAAACCTGACAGTTTTTCAAAGGTGTTTGATAAAAGTCCCCAAAGAGATTTCAGATTTTACATCAAGAATTTATGGCCGGAAATATGAAAAAGTATTTTCAAGTGCTAGGAACAACGTATCCGGGATCGGAGAAGGACAACCAAGCCAAATTCAAAGGAAGATATTTCAAGATTTCCGCAAACGAGGTGAGGTTATACTGTTTTAATATGTTACGGTCATTGTTGTGTCGTGTAACATGACGACCCGAGAGGGGTCCAAAGAATGAAAGAAATACGAGACGAGTCTCACACAAATAAGAATGTTTTATGTGCATTACACAACATGATTTTGACGCTTTTCAGGCTAATCTCAATGAGTATGCTCGCATACTCACACCTCGTCGTTTATGTTTTTCAGGCTAAGGAATCGAAGAAAGGGACAAGCAAAAGATGAATACATACTCCCAACATGATGAAATTCTATATAATAAAAGATGTTGTCGCCGTAATTGTTATTATTGTTATAAAACACTTGATGTTCTTCGACGAATATAATTTCAACGGACTATGTCCGAATATTTGATTTCCCATGTTTTTGTAAAACAGTACTTATGTTTGAATAAACAACTTTATTGAAGATTTATTTACTAAAACGCTTCCGCAAATACTTCGAATTTATATACAAAAAATATAAAAAAAATTGAGCTGTGTAACGTTCATTTTTTAATTTAGAAAGTCAGGGCATTACAGAATGGTATCAGAGCAAGTCCTCTCTCAGTACGGTGAGATTTGGGGATGAACCAAGCGGAAGCTGGTGAACATGTCATACCCGGGGCCGACGAGGGCGGGGAGTGATCGTCGGTTCAATAGAAATGGGCACGGACAATGAGCGGCTCCGAGAAAGGGGAGTGATCGCCGGTGCAATAAGAAAAAGGGCACGGACAATGAGCGGCTCCTGACAAGGCTTCTAGGCAGAGGGGGACATGGCTGAACCGAAATCTTACCAGAACGAGAGGTATTACAAGACTATATAGGTATGGGACTATACAGTTAAGGAGGTTTAAAAAGGTTTACTTATACAAAACAAGATATTTCAAAACTTTCTTATTTTTGAAAGTATAACGAATAATTACGGCATTATTATATTTTTCGTAGAATATGTGGTTCATCGCTGCTGCTCAACGTCAACTCCGAGGTAATGGTTTCAAGTGTTTACTCTTTTATGAAAACTTAAAATTTTTTGTATGAGTATAGAATGATTGTGTCGGCAAAAGATTTGAAAAGATATATGAAAGTTTAAGTATTGTCCGTAAGGGACAAAATATGATTTCAAAGAAAGGTTTCAAAGTGATGTTTTTGCTGGCACAATATTTTTAAAGTTATTGATGAAAATACTCATACAAAGTTTGATACAGATTTTCAAAGTTCTTTACGAAGCTCAATTTCGAGGACGAAATTTTTTAAAGGGGGGAGGATTGTAACGCCCCAATACTTATTTAAATGCTAGCGATCATGGGTTTTGCTTTATTAATATTTACAGGTTGTCCGATACTTGGACCGATACGTTCCTAGCGTAAAATGAAGGACTTAAAAGAAAAAGATTTCAAAATAAATTATAAGGTCCATTTTTAGAATTTATGAAAGTGATTTTGAAAAGTTCCGACGATTTGATATGTTAAAATTTTCATCACAGAACACTTATATTGCAAAAATAATATTAAATTATTTTACTACTATTATTGAAAATCCGTTCTAAGCATATCGAAGATTTAACTCCGAGAGTGCGAAACAGGTCAGAAAATCGAATTTGGACACCGGGAAGGGGTCGAACCGGCCGAGCCAATTTGACGGACATCTGCCGGTCACCGCCGAACACGCCTACCGACAGCTGCCGGTCACGACCGACAGAAGCTTCTCGGCCAGCTGTCCGGATAAGGTCGGTCACGACCGACAGAAGCTTCTCGGTCAGCTGTCCGGATAAGGCTTCCAGCTGTCCGGGTAAGGTTGATTTTCCACCGACTTTGGACTCCTATAAATACATATATACGTAAATATGTTCCAACAAATAATATGTCATTTTGATGCAGTGAACCTCTACTTTAAAACTCCCATAACATATTTTCTTTCCAAAAATTATAAAAGCCTCAAAAAGCCCGATCAAACAGAAAGCTCAACCCTGACAGTTTTTCAAAGGTGTTTGATAAAAGTCCCCAAAGAGATTTCAGATTTTACATCAAGAATTTATGGCCGGAAATATGAAAAAGTATTTTCAAGTGCTAGGAACAACGTATCCGGGATCGGAGAAGGACAACCAAGCCAAATTCAAAGGAAGATATTTCAAGATTTCCGCAAACGAGGTGAGGTTATACTCTTTTAATATGTTACGGTCATTGTTGTGTCGTGTAACATGACGACCCGAGAGGGGTCCAAAGAATGAAAGAAATACGAGACGAGTCTCACACAGATAAGAATGTTTTATGTGCATTACACAACATGATTTTGACGCTTTTCAGGCTAATCTCAATGAGTATGCTCGCATACTCACACCTCGTCGTTTATGTTTTTCAGGCTAAGGAATCGAAGAAAGGGACAAGCAAAAGATGAATACATACTCCCAACATGATGAAATTCTATATAATAAAAGATGTTGTCGCCGTAATTGTTATTATTGTTATAAAACACTTGATGTTCTTCGACGAATATAATTTCAACGGACTATGTCCGAATATTTGATTTCCCATGTTTTTGTAAAACAGTACTTATGTTTGAATAAACAACTTTATTGAAGATTTATTTACTAAAACGCTTCCGCAAATACTTCGAATTTATATACAAAAAATATAAAAAAAAATTGAGCTGTGTAACATTCATTTTTTAATTTAGAAAGTCAGGGCATTACAGAATGGTATCAGAGCAAGTCCTCTCTCAGTACGGTGAGATTTGGGGATGAACCAAGCGGAAGCTGGTGAACATGTCATACCCGGGGCCGACGAGGGCGGGGAGTGATCGTCGGTTCAATAGAAATGGGCACGGACAATGAGCGGCTCCGAGAAAGGGGAGTGATCGCCGGTGCAATAAGAAAAAGGGCACGGACAATGAGCGGCTCCTGACAAGGCTTCTAGGCAGAGGGGGACATGGCTGAACCGAAATCTTACCAGAACGAGAGGTATTACAAGACTATATAGGTATGGGACTATACAGTTAAGGAGGTTTAAAAAGGTTTACTTATACAAAACAAGATATTTCAAAACTTTCTTATTTTTGAAAGTATAACGAATAATTACGGCATTATTATATTTTTGGTAGAATATGTGGTTCATCGCTGCTGCTCAACGTCAACTCCGAGGTAATGGTTTCAAGTGTTTACTCTTTTATGAAAACTTAAAATTTTTTGTATGAGTATAGAATGATTGTGTCGGCAAAAGATTTGAAAAGATATATGAAAGTTAAAATATTGTCCGTAAGGGACAAAATATGATTTCAAAGAAAGGTTTCAAAGTGATGTTTTTGCTGGCACAATATTTTTAAAGTTATTGATGAAAATACTCATACAAAGTTTGATACGGATTTTCAAAGTTCTTTACGAAGCTCAATTTCGAGGACGAAATTTTTTAAAGGGGGAGGATTGTAACGCCCCAATACTTATGTAAATGCTATTTATTTTGCTAACGATCATGGATTTTCATTTTAATATTTACAGGTTGTCCGATACTTGAACTGATACGTTCCTAGCATAAAATGAAGGAAACGATTTCAAAATAAATTATAAGGATCATTTTTAGAATTTATGAAAGTGATTTCGAAAAGTTCCGATGATTTTATACGTTAAAATTTTCATCACAGAACACCTATATTGAAAAAATAATATTAAATTATTTTATTATTATTATCGAAAATCCATTTCGAGCATATCGAAGATTTAACTCCGATGAGTCCGTAACATGTCGGAAAATCGAATTTGGACATTAGGAAGGAGTCGAACCGGCCGAGCCAAGTTGACGGACATCTGCCGGTCACCGCCGGACACGCCTACCGACAGCTGTCGGTCACGACCGATAGAAGCTTCTCGGCCACTATCCGGATAAGGATGTCCAGCTGTCCGGATAAGGTCGGTCACGACCGACAGAAGCTTCTCGGTCAGCTGTCCAGATAAGGTCGGTCAAGACCGACAGAAGCTTCTCGGCGGTTTGTCCGGATAAGGTCGATCACGGCCAAGCGAAGCTTCTCGGCATTTGTCGGATAAGGCTTCCAGCTGTC
Organism: Orobanche coerulescens; assembly: GCA_033398695.1. Classification (NCBI taxonomy): domain Eukaryota; kingdom Viridiplantae; phylum Streptophyta; class Magnoliopsida; order Lamiales; family Orobanchaceae; genus Orobanche; species Orobanche coerulescens. The sequence continues at coordinate 60,970,292 of CM065806.1, forward strand.
CGGGTAAGTTTGATTTTCAACCGATTTTGAGCCCCTATTTATACATGTTCCGGACGTACTTTTGTACATATATTATATCATATGAAAGATTTGGAACTCTGCTGTAAAATGCCCGTAACATATTTCCCTTCCAAAAACTTAAATGCCCTCAAAAAGCCCGATCAATTAGTTAGCTCAAATCTGACAGTTTTTCAAAGGTGTTTGATAAAAGTCCTCAAAGAGATTTCAGATTTTACATCAAGAATTTATGGCCGGAAATATGAAAAGGTATTTTTCAAGTGCTAGGAACAGCATATCCGGGATCCAAGAAGGACAACAGAGCCAAATTCAAAGGAAAATATTTCAAGATTTCAGCAAACGAGGTGAGGTTATACTGTTTTAATATGTTGTGGTCATCGTTGTGTCGTGTAACATGATGACCCGCGAGGGGTCGAAAGAATAAAATAAATCCGAGATGAGTCTCACACAGATAAGAATGTTTTATGTGCATTATACGACATGATTTTGACGATTTATAAGGGTTTAATCTCACTGAGTATGCTTGCGTACTCACACCTCGTCGTTTATGTTTTTCAGGCTAAGGAATCGACGAACGGGACAAGCAGAAGATGAATACATACTCCCAACACGATGAAATTGTAAATAATAAAAGATATTGTCGCCGTAATTGTTATTATTTTTACGAAACACTTGATGTTCTTCAACGAATGTAATTTCAACGGACTATGTCCGAATATTTGATTTCTCATGTTTTTGTAAAACTGTACTGATGTTTGAATGAACGAGTTCTATTGAAGATTTACTGACTAAAATGCTTCCGCAAATACTCCGAATTTATATAAAAATTTTAAGGAAAAAAAATGAGTTGTGTAACGTTCTTTTTAATTAAGAAAGCAGGGCATTACAGAATGGTATCGGAGCAAGACCTCTCTCCGTACGGTGAGATTTGGGGATGAACCAAGCGGAAGCTGGTGAACATATGACACACGAGGCTTGTAATATACACGTTTTCTATTTTTGGTAATTTCTATTTTCGGACAACTCGCTTGGCACTGTTTTGGAATTCTGAATCTATTTTGTTCTTGGAGTTTCTCCGTTTGGACGAGTCTCGATGATGTTTTTACGTAATTTCATCTTGAGTTTTATTTTATCGCATGTGTATTTGATTCTCGTTAAACTCACTCGATTTCGTCATTTTCCTATTTCCATGAGTTCGTATGGTTGAGTAGAGCATGTTGTGAGTTTCGGATTGTTAATCCGACGTTGTATCATGATTTTCGGATGTTTCGGCCGTTTTTGTAATTTCCTATAAGTTTAGGGAATTTGTTCCTTGTTCGATTTTGGTTGTGTACCTTGGACCGTTTCGGGTTAGTGGATATTGTTTTTCATTGCATGTAATTTCCTCGGACTGTAGGGTCGGCATATCGTGTTTTGGATATCGTCTTTTTCGATTATGGTAGCGTTGTCTTATGTCCAGAATGCAGTCTGTCAGGACCTCTGCAAAACTGCGCAAGACCCGCGGCATTTTACGCTGTGTCTGTGCGCCGTGTCGCACAGGGGGTCGATCGTTGTCCGAGAAACGGCGCAAGACCCGCGGCATTCTGCGCCGGGTCAGTGCGCTGTGTTGCCCAGTGGTGCCCGCCGCCTTGCGAAACGGCGCAAGACCCGCGGCATTCTGCGCCGGGTCTGTGTGCCGTGTTGCCCAGGGTTCGCCCGCTGACCCGCAATACGGTGCTGAACACGGCGCCATTTGGGCCGTTTGTTGCGCCGTGTTCTGTCCAGTATATATAGGACAGACACGGGTTTTGACCCCATTTTTTCACCATTCCTCTCGTCTCTCCGCTCCCTCATCGCGATTTTGGGCGATTTCAACCAGATATTGCATTCTAGCACCTTATAACTCGGAATTGGACTTTCTAACACGAATCAATCATCTTCCTTCCGCCATTCCATCGTTGAAATGAGGTAATTGGTCTTTATACCTAATTTTAGGGTTCTTGTCGATTATTCATTTTTCCTTTCATTTCTGCTTCGATTGATGATGAATATTAGTTGGGTAATCGTGGTGTTATGTTTTCCTAGAACTTTAGCGGATTAATTCCAAGTTTTTCCCCTTCGTTAATCGAATGTGAACTTTATGCCTCAATAGTGTTCGGCGGATTATCCCTTAGGGTAAAACGTCGATTAATTCGTGATTTCTCAGTGGAATTGTAGTTGATTGAGTCTCTATTGTTGTTAGGGTCAGATTCGTGAAGATTGTTTGGACCGAAACCTTTCTGTTCACCGTTTTTCCTTCACGTCGTGTTATCCAAGGCAAGTACATGTATTACATTTCGTTATGTATGTTGCGTTTTCGAAAATGAATGATGAATTGTGGTTTTCGGGTGCGTGAGTTGTGTTCCTTCCACCCGGAGTGTCCGACGGGATGTCTGGGGGTCGATACTAAGGGGTACGTCCGCGGAAGTGAACTTGGGTGCGTGTGTGGTTGAACTTCCACCCGGAGTGTCCCACGGGATGTCTCGGGGTCGATACTAAGGGGTACGGCCGCGGAAGTGGTATCCCACCGGAAGTGTTCGATGGGATGTCTGGGGGTCGATACTAAGGGGTACGACCACGGGATACCAGTTGTGATTTTGTGATATCGTGATGATAGAAACTGGTTTGATTGCCAATGTAGTATTCCGGAATATTTATGGCAAATGATTTTTGATTGAGATGATTGTGTTAAAACCGTATTTGTATATAATGTTGTGTAATTGTGTACTTGCACTAGCTATTCGAATGTTAACCACTTAAATGGGGGAAATGCGTCTTATGCATTTCAGGTACTGGGAGAGCTGAGGAGCAGGCACGGGACATGCATGCAAAGGATGGGCTGGCTTGATGATGTGGCTCGAGTCTGTATTTTTATGTTCTGTCATTGCATTTGTTGAGTACTGGAGTTAGACTGTTTATTTCTAAACTTGGTTTAAGTCCCCTGCGTGGGTAATGAATTGATATTTACATTATCTTTCATGTACTCCGTTGAAATGTTTTGGTCGAGGCCACGGCCTTATTTACTTTTGAGTGCATCTTTTGGGATTTCATCGTGGTTATGTGTCATGTGTTAGCTTGGTAGACCTCACGAGGGTTCTACGGCGTGTAATGTCCCATTTGTGAATTGGGGTGTTACATTTATGGTATCGGAGATTAGGTTTTGAATACCTAGACTGTCGGTTAATTTTTAGATCTGTCAGTTGCGTCATTAGAGTTAGTCGTTGAGCCTAATATCATCATGCTACCATCTTTTCGTGCGACCCGTGGTTGTAAGTCTCCTCGAACTCTTATATTTCTGTATTCGTTTTCTTACGTTGTTTGGGATTGTGAATTGTGATACCAACCTTGTAAATTGTGAACCTTTCTGATCTTGTTCGTTCTTATCTTTTCTTCAGTATGTTGAGAGGACGTGGTAGACCAGCTAGGGAACGCGGCCGAGGCCGCGGACGGGGTGCTATTAATGCGTAAGTTTTGCTTTCTCAGTCCTCTATAGATTCTGTCTCTCAGTCAGTGCCGAGCACTCTACCTCTAAGCTCTGACGGGCAGCAGGATATGTCAGTCAGTCAGGAGCTATCGTTGGGTAATAATGCCGGCAGAGCTCTGCCGTGCCGTACTTGATTAGTAGCCCGGCTTGCTCGAATAGCTCGGGGTGGACGCTTGAGAATCCGCCCCCGACACCTGAAGAGGAAGCTAGTAAGTGGCTTCAGACGGTGACTAAGATGCACCCTCCTCGTTTCTCCGGATCTTCTGACTCCCTCGGTTGGGAGAATTGGCTCTTTCAGTTGTCCAGGACCTTTGATGCCATAGCTTGTCCCGAAGACAGGAGGGTACATATTGCCCAGTACCTCCTGGATAAGGAAGCTGCGGAATTGTGGGAGGCCATTGCGCCCAGAGACCGTCGGGCCACTTGGGAGGAGTTCAGGGCTGCTATGGAAGCAGAATATTGTCCACCGCCAGTTAAGGAGTGCAGAATTGTGGAGTTCTTCACCGCTACACCTTAGGATGTGCCTATTTCTCAGGCCATCATTACTTACAATCAGCAGTTGGGTTTCGTGAGAGATCAAGTGAGGACAGAGGCTGATAAAATCCGTTACTTCAATATGCGCATGAAGCCGCATATCAGGCAGATTATGGAACCGCTCATGTGTGCCACTTTGAAGGAGTATCAAGATCGCGCTCTAGCGATCGATATGGCCACACTGGAATCAGAGTTGGGTACCGAGGCCAAGAAACAGAAAACGGTTGGCATCTTTTCAGCCGGCAAGAGTAGCCGATTTTCGAGAGCATAGTCTGCCCCTACACCTGGGAAGAGACCGTTTCATCAGGCTGGGGGATCTTAGGGTAATCGTTCAGTCCAGTCCGTTTCTCCTGGTGGAAGGGTTTGTTTTAACTGCAACCAATATGAGCATTTGATGAAGGATTGCCCTTCTCCTCCAGTTACTTGCTTTACTTGCGGGCAGACCGGGCATCGGGCAGCCCATTATGAGAGGGCCACCAGGTCCGCTAGAGTTCCGACTACCACCGCCGATCACAGGGAGCACAGCATCCCAGCTAATCATGTTCCGTAGAGTTCGGGCCATGGTAGGGGTCGGGGTCAGCCGGATCATCGTACAGCATCGAGTTCGGGTTCAGTTCACCCCCGATTGTATCAGATGAGGCGCACAGAGGAGGCAGACATTCCTGTTGCGTCAGGTACCACTCAGATCCTTACTCATCCAGTTTTAGTGCTTTTTGATTCGGGTGCTACCCATTCCTTTATTGCTTCGGATTGTGTGAATCGTATTGGCTTTGATTGCTTGTTTGAGTGTGAACCGTTTGTAGTGGGTACGCCTAGTGGGGATCGTATGATTAGGGACCGGGAGGTTAGAGATTGCCCAGTGAAGACCGGGAGCCGGGATTGGCCCTCGAATCTCATTGTTATAGACCTTAAGGGTGAGGATTTGATCCTTGGGGACGATTGGTTGGATCATCACGGTGCTATCATGAACTATCGGACTCGTACCATCTCGATTGTGGCCGAGGACGGCACCGAGCATACTCTCGTCTGTTGTAAGCCGGGTAGATCGGGGAGTGTGATTAGCGCCTTAAAGGCGATGAAACTTCTAAACTAGGGTTGTGTCGGCTATTGGTTTTACGCTCTTCAGGCGGAGGATGGTGGGGTTGACATGTCGTCGATTCCAGTTGTTAGTGAGTATCCTGACGTATTCCCGGATGACTTGCCGGGATTACCACCACAGCGAGAGGTGGAGTTTCCTATTGATCTTGAGCCGAATGCGGCCCCTATTTCTCGACCACCGTACCGTATGGCACCGTCGGAGATGTTAGAGTTGAAGAAGCAGTTAGGAGAGTTGTTGGAAAAAGGGTATATTCGACCGAGCGCATCGCCTTGGGGTGTGCTTGTACTTTTTGTTAAAAAGAAGGATGGATCACTTCGTTTATGCATCGATTATCGAGAATTAAACAAGTTGACCATCAAAAATAAATACCCTTTGCCCCGAATCGGCGACTTGTTTGATTAGCTTCAGGGGGCGACAGTCTTCTCGAAGATTGATTTGCGATCGAGTTACTACCAGTTGAGGATTCGGGACACCGATATACCGAAAGCTGCCTTTCGGATGAGATATGGCCATTACGAGTTGGTGGTTATGCCTTTCGGGCTAACCAACGCCCCAGCAGTGTTCATGCAGTTGATGAACAAAGTTTTTATTGAGTATCTGGACAAATTCGTAGTCGTCTTTATCGATGACATTCTTATCTATTCACGAAGTCGGAAGGAGCTTGCCTTACATCTCCGGATTGTATTAGACATTTTGAGAGCTGAGCAGTTGTATGCGAAGTTCTCTAAGTGTGAGTTTTGGCTCGAGGAAGTGATGTTCCTCGGGCATGTGATTTCAGCAGAGAGAGTTCGGGTAGATCCACAGAAGATAGAGGCAGTGATGGCTTGGGAGCCGCCTAAGAATGTGAAGGAGGTGAGGAGTTTTCTTGGTCTTGCTGGCTATTACCGTCGATTTGTTGAGGGATTTTCTAAGATTGCTAAACCGCTCACACAGTTGCTCCAGAAGACTCAGAAATTCGAGTGGATCGCAAACAGACATGGTAGTTTTGACGAGTTGAAGAGACGACTAACTACCGCACCCGTGTTAGCATTGCCTCATGGGAACGAAGATTTTGTGGTATATAGTGATGCCTCGGGCCTCGGGCTCGGATGTGTTTTGATGTAGGGAGACAGGGTTATTGCCTATGCGTCCCGTCAGTTAAAACCTTATGAGGTGAATTACCCCACGCACGATTTGGAGTTAGCTGCGGTCGTTTTCGCCTTAAAGATATGGAGGTATTATCTCTATGGGTCGTCGTGTAAGATTTTTACGGATCACAAGAGTCTGAAGTATATCTTCAGTCAGAAAGAGTTGAATATGAGACAACGTAGGCAGTTGGAGCTAATTAAAGATTATGACCTCGAGATACTTTACCATCCGGGTAAGGCTAACGTAGTGGCTAATGCGTTGAGCTGGAAGCCGATGGCGTTACAGATGTTAGAGGTACTTACACCACAGAGTAGGATCCAACGAGATTTTATTTGTCAGAATATCGAAGTTTGGGTTCAGAGGGTTCAGGGTCAGTTATGTGCGTTGGAGATCACTTCATCATTGACTGATGATATCAAGGCGAAACAGTATGATGATCCGTTTTTGGTCCAGTTGAGGGAGGATGTGAGGAAGGGGAAAGCCCCTGGATTTGTGGTCCAGGATGATGGAGTTTTGAGATTTCGCGGCAGACTATGCGTATCGAGTGTTATTGAGCTGAGACAGAAGATCTTGAGTGAAGCTCATACCACACCTTACTCCATACATCCTGGTACGAGTAAAATATACAAGGATGTGAGGAGTAACTACTGGTGGAGTAATTTGAAATCAGACGTTAACGAGTTTGTGTCGAGGTGTTTGACCTGTCAGCAGGTTAAGATCGAACATCAGCGACCCGCGGGGCTTTTGCGACCACTTCCTATCCCGGAGTGGAAATGGGAGGATATTTCTATGGATTTCATTACCGGTATGCCTAAGACTCGGACTGGAATGAACATGATTTGGGTCATTGTCGATCGACTAACCAAATCGGCTCATTTTCTGGGTATTAAGGACACGTGGGGGCCAGAGATACTAGCACGAGTGTTTATTGCGGAGATCGTGAGGTTACATGAGACCCCTAAGAGTATTGTTTCAGATCGTGATGGCCGGTTTATATCACATTTTTGGCAGGCCGTTCATAGAGCTTTGGGGACCGAGTTGAGACTCAGTACATCCTACCACCCTCAGACAGACGGACAGTCTGAGCGGACGATACAGACGCTGGAGGATATGTTGCGAGCCTGTGCTTTAGGTTGGAAGGATGATTGGGAGTCGCACTTGCCATTGATCGAATTCACGTACAACAATAGTTGGCATGCCTCGATCAAAATGGCACCATTCGAGGCATTATATGGGAGGATGTGCAGATCGCCGTTGTGTTGGGATGATGCGTCCGAGCTGATTGGTACCGATCCCGATATGGTAGTTGAGACGAGAGAGAAGATTGCTCTGATTCGCGATAGGTTGGTGACGGCCCAGAGCCGGCAGAAGTCTTATGCCGATACACGTCGCCGGCCATTGGAGTTTGAGGTGAGAGACCATGTGTTGCTTAAGGTGTCGCCGACACGGGGAGTTTACTGCTTCGGTCGGAAGGGTAAACTTAGTCCGAGATTTATTGGGCCGTTCGAGATTCTAGAGAGAGTTGGAGAGCTTGCATATCGGTTAGGTTTGTCGCCGTCCCTGAGCCACGTTCATAATGTATTTCATGTTTCCCATATTTGGAAGTACGTACCGGACCCTAGCCATATTATTGATTTTGGAGAGATCGAGTTGGGGCCCGACATTACCTTCGAGGAGAGGCCGATTCAGATCTTAGAGCGTCGGGTGAAGCAACTCAGGCACAAAACCATTCCTTTGGTTAAAGTGCAATGGTCGAGGCATGGGTCCGAGGAAGCCACGTGGGAGACGGAAGAGAGTATGAAGTCGAAATACCCTGAGTTATTCGCGTTGTAAGTTTCGGGACGAAACTTATTTTTAGGAGGAGATAATGTAATATCCGTGTTTTCTATTTTTGGTAATTTCTATTTTCGGTGTATATTCGTTTCGGACAACTCGCTTGGCACTGTTTTGGAATTCTGAATCTATTTTATTCTTGGAGTTTCTCCGTTTAGACGAGTCTCGATGATGTTTTTACGTAATTTCATCTTGAGTTATATTTTATCGCATGTGTATTCGATTCTCGTTAAACTCGTCCGATTTCATCATTTTCCTATTTCCATGAGTTCGTATGGTTGAGTAGAGCATGTTGTGAGTTTCGGATTGTTAATCCGACGTTGTATCGTGATTTTCGGATGTTTGGGCCGTTTTTGTAATTTCCTATAAGTTTAGGGAATTTGTTCCTTGTTCGATTTTGGTTGTGTACCTTGGACCGTTTTGGGTTATTGGATATTGTTTTTCGTTGCATGTAATTTCCTCTGACTGTCGGGTCGGTATATCGTGTTTTGGATATCGTCTTTTTCGATTATGGTAGCGTTGTCTTATGTCCAGAATGCTGTCTGCCAGGACCTCTGCAAAACGGCGCAAGACCCGCGGCATTTTGCGCCGTGTCTGTGCGCCGTGTCGCACAGGGGATCGATCGCTGTCCGAGAAACGGCGCAAGACCCGTGGCATTCTGCGTCGGGTCTGTGTGCCGTGTTGCCTAGTGGTGCCCGCTGCCTTGCGAAACGGCGCAAGACCCGCGGCATTCTGCGCCGGGTCTGTGCGCCGTGTTGCCCAGGGGTCGCCCGCTGACCCGCAATATGGCGTTGAACACGGCGCCATTTGGGCCATTTGTTGCGCCGTGTTCTGTCTAGTATATATAGGACAGACACGGGTTTTGACCCCATTTTTTCACCATTCCTCTCGTCTCTCCGCTCCCTCATCGCGATTTTGGGCGATTTCAATCAGATATTGCATTCTAGCACCTTATAACTCGGAATTGAACTTTCTAACACGAATCAATCATCTTCCTTCTGCCATTCCATCGTTGAATTGAGGTAATTGGTCTTTATACCTAATTTTAGGGTTCTTGTCGATTATTCATTTTTCCTTTCATTTCTGCTTCGATTGAGGATGAATATTAGTTGGGTAATCGTGGTGTTATGTTTTCCTAGAACTTTAGCGGATTAATTCCAAGTTTTTCCCCTTCGTTAATTGGAACTTTATGCCTCAATAGTGTTCGGTGGATTGTCCCTTAGGGTAAAACGTCGACTAATTCGTGATTTCTCAGTGGAATTGTAGTTGATTGAGTCTCTATTGTTGTTAGGGTCAGATTCGTGAAGATTGTTTGGACCGAAACCTTTCCATTCACCGTTTTTCCTTCACGTCGTGTTATCCAAGGCAAGTACATGTATTACATTTCGTTATGTATGTTGCGTTTTAGAAAATGAATGATTAATTGTGGTTTTCAGGTGCGTGAGTTGTGTTCCTTCCACCCGGAGTGTCCGACGGGATGTCTGGGGGTCGATACTAAGGGGTACGGCCGCGGAAGTGGTATCCCACCTGTTGGCCACTAAGTATACTGGATACAGCTTGGGAAGTAGTTTAAACAACAAGCTGTACTGATTTTAAATCTGAGTGCGTAGCGGAAGTCTTAGATACAGTAAGTTGCTGTGGATACAGCAACTAGGTGTATAGTGTATACTTAAATAATCACAGTAAGTAAAACAGTAAAAACTGAAGGTAAATAACACAGTATTTAAAGTGGTTCGAGGTAAACCCCTCTACGTCTACTGGTCCTCCACACAGGAGTAAAATGTTTATTATAATTACTACGTACACAACTACGTAATTATAACAGTTATACAATCAATATATCGTTCACACAGATTGATATAAAGATCTTAACTTCAACCGTTCACACAGATTGGTTTGAGCTAAAGCTTGACTGACTTCTTCACACAGAGTTCTGAAGCTTCGTCTTCCTCAGTCCACACAGGGCTGATGTGGGTTTGTTCAAAGTATATAACAGAGAGTGAACAACATCTTTGACTTTATGAGCTTGTAGCTGATGAAGTGTTGTTCAAGAGGATGAGCATTGTATATCTCTTTTATCTGAGTTGCAGTAAGCTTGAAGATATATTTTGCTCTGATGATAACTTGATAGCTTTGAATAATTTGGTTTCGGTAACTGATCTTCAATGCCTTCACGAGCTATATATAGTCTCTGATATATATCCGTTGAGATGTATCCGTTGAGCAAGATTCCGTTCCAACGGGATTAAAAGCACGATCCGGATTTAGCGCGATTTGAAAATCTGTTGACTGACAGTATTTAAATACTTTATCCTTGAGTATTTAAATACTTCTTATTCAACGGGACTTGACTTCTGAAGATTCCTTCTTGTCCTGTTGAGAGCTGTATGGAAGATAACTGTATTGGTGATTCGAGACAGTTTCCATACTTGGTCTTTATAAGACTTCTTTGCTGTACTGAAGGATTCCACTATATGCTGGATTCGAGACAGGTCTTCGATACAGGTTGATGCCTCAATACTTCGATATAATTTCCTTTACTGTATGCGGATTGGCATATATGTCAAAACCTCTTATCAAATACTATTCGATACAGGGATTGAATATCCCGGCTGTTTCGATACAGGGTTCTTTGTTTTCCCAACAATTTCCCCCTTTTTGACAATTTGCCAAGACTTTAACTTTCTAACATTCAAGTCTTCTTGATGATGCCAAAACCTTCTTCATGAAGTAATCTTCCTTGATGACTTCTGGAAGATTTCTTGGTCTTTCGTCAAAAGGTCTGTCTTTCAGCAACTTAGTCTATTTGATGAACTGCTCGCAGGCTAGTTCGATACAGCTAAGGATTTTTACAACTTAAGCTTATGATTGGCACGCAGGCACAATCTTACAATGTTTTCTAAGCTTATAACTGACATCATGAACTGTTCGTAGACTAGTTCGTACAGCTTAATTTTCAATCAAGTTTCTATACTTGAGATTGTTATCAAACAATTTAAGTAATCATACATCAACACAGTATATTACGAGTTGTAATCTTTCAAGACAAACAAACACTTTTATTGATATTCAAAACAAATTGAGTATATGGTTTGCTGTTTCGAAGAGAAATTACAAAACAAAAATAATATACAGGGATTTCAGCTCCTATATGTAGTCCGCATGTCTCCATGGCTTTCTCCCTAGATCATTCTCGGTACCACGCCACCAGTTCTGTAGGGAATCATTGCCTCGATCCTGGTATATAGCTCTTCCTTCATAGGATCTATCAAACGCAAGAATCCAGTCTTCTGGATGGGTGATCCGATCTCTTTTTTTGTGCTTGCTCTTCATATCTAGCTGGAGAGGGAGTTTTCCTTCTTCTAGCATCTTCGTAAATTTGTCTGCGGCCTCCGCTAAGGTTTTATAGATCTTGAAGATGGCGGATTCCCTAATGAGTTTTACAAAGTATCTCATCAGTTCGTTCTTCCTCCATTGCTTCATCTCATCGGCAGTAGGATGGCGGTTGGTCGGCAGACGAATTTCAGAAGGTCTCTGGATTAGACTTTGCCACGGAACATTTGGATCATGAAATTGTGGTCGGGAGCCTGAAATCTTAAAACTCTGAGAGGGAGGAGCTAGCTTGTTTAACTCAGTAATGATGCTGTCTTGAGCGGCATCAAATTCCCTTTCATACTGTAACCTGATTCTTCTTGCATCTTCTCTTTATTCTTCCCCCTTTTTGGCGTCATCAAGACGTCCTAGGATCTCTAATGCAGCATCCTGTTTCAGCTCGATGTTAGTCATTCTTTATACAAGGGAGGAGAGTGCCTGCGACATGTCCTTGATACATTTGTCGTGGGCTCACAATTGAGAACTGTTTTCGATCATAGCACATGTGGTCTTGGATTCAGCGATTCGTGTTTTGGTTGCCTCTTCCTTCAGGAGTTACTCTTGCTTGTCTTCCATGATTTTCAGTGCTTGTTTGAATACTTCTGGCAAAATAATGAAGGCCTCGACTACTCGAGAAACTTCATGATGTAAGGTGGTCATCTCTTCCACGGCAGAAGTATTCATCCAATTCAAGGCTTTTTCAACTGAAGACAGAGCATTCACTGCATCCTGAATGAATACAGTTTGAAGACCAAGCGCACGCAGACGCTCCTTCCTAGCGGCCGAAATCGTAGAATCTGGTTGAGCAAAATCTTCAGAGCAGTTCAACCTCCTCATATTTATGGTTAGGCGTAAATTGAGTTGGACATCCTCAGGTGTATTACCGTCCTCGGATTCCACGGTTGAAGGGGCGGGAGCAGCTTGTTCTGGTTCGGCGGCAGGGGGTTGTGTGCCCTCCTGTTGCGAAGTTTCGTTTGTAGACATCGATACAGGAGGGACTGAATCCTCCTGTTGTCTCTCAGTGACAACTACTTCTTCTTGAGCGGCGGCAGGCTCGGGTGCCTGTTCCAAAACTGTTCCTTCCTCCTCGACTTGAGGGACTGATTCCCCGTCGTCGGGAATGTTTTCTTGCTGTGGCGAAGGGGGCTTGCTTTGAGTTGACGGCCCTTCGTCATTCTTTGGTGGAGAGACGTCTCTATCTTGAGCCTCTTCACGACTCATTCTCAGACCAGTTTGTAAATCATCGTCGTCGTCGTCTGAGTCATTGTCATCGTCGTCTTTTGGATTTGGGGGAGAGTCCTCTGACTTATCTTTACCTTTCCTCCTTGCGTCAGATTTCTGCAGAAGATGGCTTTCAATTAGTTCTTTGCAGAAAGGATTGTCCCATCGGATCAGGGCCTCAATTTCCATCGAGTCCGTCACTTCTGATACAAATCTTTATTCTTGGCTCCAATCGCTCCATTTGTACAATGTTTCATACGGATCTAGCCTGTAGCCTTTCCATTTCAGAAATCTTTCGTAAGCATGGTCTATCTGAATAGCGAGATGGGTTTTGTGAATAATGGTGTCAGGGGAGGGACTGCGTACAACGTCTGGGTCCGCTGTAGCGAGGGGTTCCTCTACAGGTGTGGGATCCTATAGGGAAGTGGGTTTCCTTACAGGGGATGGTGCCCGAAGAAAGATTGATCCTGTACGGGTGTGGAATCCCGCATAGGAGAGGTAGCGTTTGGCTCCATAGGGGCAGCCGACTCGCTAGAGTCTTTTTCGTTGGCAGATGTCCCATCATCTGTCCTAGCCACCAAAGGCTCAGGATCTACTGTCGATACAGTAGTGGACACCTCTTCCATAGGGGTTGGGCCCTGGGGTTGTTCTTCAGTGGGTTGCGCCACGGTAGAAACTGCTTCGGAGGGCTTGGCAGATTTGACTTTAGAAAGCCTCCTTAGTTTATTCAGTGGGTACAAGATACCATACATTGTTTCTTTCGAAACCATTAAGCTCTTCTTCCATAGATGTTATCCAATGAGAATTATTGAGAGCGTCTATGGTCGAAACAGGTTCGGACTGGGCTAAGAATACAGAGATAGTGCACATATTGAGTCTTATAAGCTCGGATTGAGATTTCCATTCAGGAAACTGTGATATCTCAGTATCAGGTTCTTCTTGTGCACAAAGTACATTTCCTTGTGTACTCTGTATTCTCCTACGAGTAGAAACACCAGCATTTATGTTTCCAATGATCAGCTCTTGCGGGTGATCTCTCAACCATCTTCGGTCGGGTTCTAATTCAGGATCCCGTACTGTATCAAGAGATTCTGTGGATATCGCTTCAGCTTGTACAGCGTCGGCTTCATCCAAGTCGATTCTTACAGCCGTGGGGTTGATTTCTAAATCATCGACAGGTTCTATGGGAATTGGAGGATCCAAGATGGAGAGTTGTTGGATGTTTTGGGTAACTTCTTCTACTCCTGTAGGGTCATGATGAGGTTCGTCGAACACTACATGAACTGATTCCTCGATCGCCAGCTTCCTTTTATTAAAGATTCTGTAAGCTTTGCTGATGGAGGAGTATCCTACAAATATTCCTTCATCTGATTTCTCATCAAAGGTTCTAAGTTGGTCCTTACCATTATTCAACACATAACACCTGCATCCAAAAATGTGAAAATATGAAACTAGAGGAGTTTTGTTGTTCCATACCTCATATGCTGTTTTGTTGTGGTGCTTGTTGACGATAGAGCGGTTTTGAGTGTAGCATGCTGTATTGGTTGCTTCACCCCAGAAATGATGTGGCAACTTGCTTGTGGCGATCATTGTCCTTGTTGCTTCTTTCAATGTCCTATTCTTTCGCTCAGCAACACCATTTTGTTGAGGTGTACGGGCAGCTGAGTATTCGTGTTGTATCCCATTTTCTGAACAGTATTGCTCTATAAAGCGGTTAGTAAATTATGTACCTCTGTCGGAACGAATGGACACGATACTCAATGCGTTTTCATTTTGCAACTTTCTCAGGAGCTCGGGCAGCTTTGATGTTGTTTCCTTCTTCTTGCTAAGGAAAATTGTCCAAGCATACCTGGAATAATCATCAACAACAACCATGCAGTATTTCTTACCTCCCAAACTTACTGGGTCTACAGGACCGTAGAGATCCATATGTAGCATTTCCAACACTCTTTGGGTTGAAAGGTAGGATTTTCTCTTTAGGGTTAACTTGATTTGCTTGCCTTTCTAACACGGTCCGCAGACGCTGTCCTTCTTAAATGACACATTTGGCAAACCTCTAACCATTCCCTGTCTTGAGAGCTTGTTGATCGTCTTGAAGTTGACATGAGACATCCTGTTGTGCCATAACCAGCTAAGATCTGCAGTGCCTTTGGCAACAAAGCATGTAATTGAGGAGCTCATAGGCTTCCAGTCAGCAATATACATGTTACCTGATCTGCTTCCTGTAAGCACAACTTCCTTGGTTTGGATGTTCTTGACTCTACAGCGATCTATATAGAATTTCACCGAGAAGTGTTTATCACAGAACTGGCTAATACTAAGTAGATTGTACTGTAAGCCTTCAACATATGCAACATCGGTGACTTTGAATTTTCCGACAAGTAGGTTTCCTTTTCCTCTTGTTCTACCTTTAGATTTATCACTGAAACGAACTTTTGAACCGCGACCTTCTACAAAATTTGATAGCTTGCTCCCATCTCCGGTCATGTGCCGAGAGCATCCACTATCAAAGTACCAGGTATCCTCCTCTAGAATATCCTGTTACAAAGAAATTAAGTAGATTTAGGTCCCCTTTGATTTTTGGGTCCATGTATGTTAGTTCCTCTAGGTACCCAAGTTTTCCTGGCAGCAATTGATTTACCGAAGGTCATACTCGGTACAGTGTTGAGATATCTACGCGGGGCATATCCGTAGTCGTTATAACCATGATAACTATTATGCATGAAAAATTCAGGGTTATTATGATTAATCCAGTACGAGTGCTGTCTTGGAGGTGGAGCCATTTTCTTAGGCCTAACAGCTTGCCTTCTGGGTCTCCAGTTGGATTCCCAATGTTGTTGTTGATAATGAGCAGGCACTTGCTGTCTCGAGGAATAACGGGGCTCCTGTATCCAATACTTAGGCGTGTTGTACTGATAGTACTGCCGTGCGGGCCTTTGGTAATTGGATACAGCCTTCCTTCTGAACGGCTGTTGGTGCTGTTGAGTGCACCTCACAAGTTGGAACGGCTTATGATTCTGCTGTCTGGAATAGGATTGTGGGGGCGGAATGACAGCCTTCGGTTTTCGCGGTGCAGCAGGTTCCTTCATGGGACTAGGGGTATCTTTCGATACTGGAATGTGTTCCATACTCTTGACAATCACTGTACTAGTTTTCCCTTTGTTTGAACATGAGTTGTATCCTAAGCCACTTTTGTCATGAGCATGTTGCCCAGTGCTCAGAATTTCTTCCATTCTTTTGGACGATTTCTCGAACAATTTCAGAGTGGTCTCAAGTTCAATTTCTCGTTTTTCGAGAGTTGTGACTTTGGCTTGAAGTAGAACCAAATCATTTGTCTTGCTCTCATTGTGAGTTTTAACCTCACTTAGTTCATGAGCAAGTTGATGATTGCTCTCCATGAGTTTTTCAAAATCGACTTTGCTGGTTTCACAGTCAAGAGACATATTCTCATAATTTATCTTCTTCAAATCATTTTCATCTTTCAGCTCTAGGTTACACAATTGGAGCTGTAAATTCTCGTTTTTCAATGTCTCATGGGCCTTTTGAATGTTTTTAAATTCATTCATCATGTTTTCAAAAGTATGAAATGCATTTGATGGAATAGCTGAGGTTGAACTTACCTCATCATCGCTATCTTCACCTTCCGGAATGTCTTTGGCCATAAAGCACATATATGCTTTATCATCGAACTCATCATCAGATGAATCACTTTCGGTGACCACCTGAAGACATTCTTCAGATTTGGATGGTGTGGGGGAGGCTTCTGATTCTTCAATCAGGGCCTTGAGCTTGTTTTTCCAAGCACGTCTTCTTTCATCTCTCTCTTGTTGCTCGGCCTCCAGCAACTTTTGAACTTTGGGATGAGGACATTTATTTGCATAATACCCTGGTTTCCTGCAATTATAGCACAGGTTAGAATTACCGGATGAATTTTCGGTACTTACCTTTTAGACAGGTTTGGGCCTGTAGAAAGTCTGCTTGATGAACTTTTTGAATTTGTGCATGAGAAGCGCCATTTCATCTTGAGACAGGATGTCGTCACATCACAAGATTCTTGTGACTAGGCTTCGACGAGCTGGGCATGCTGTGTCGACGACTCGATACAGCGGCTAGTGCTGTGACCTTTGCAGGAGATTCTTCAGCTTTCTCTCTTCTGTCAATATCATACTCAAAAGCTTTGAGGTCAGAGAAGAGGTCAAAAGTAGTTATTTCATTAAGATTGCAAGATACACGCATAGCTGTGGTCTTAATGTCCCATCGGGCTGGGAGAGATATGAAAATTTTTAAATTCTTCTCCTTTTGGGTATAAATTTTGCCCAACGCTTCAAGTTCACCAACAATACCAGTGAATCTGAGGTCAAGTTCCTCAAGTTTCTCAGTTGGTTTCATTTCGAAGGATTCAAATTGCTGAGTCAGTTTTGAAATCTTGTTTTCTTTTGAGAGCTCAGTTCCCTCACAAATCAACTTGAGTTTATCCCAGATTTCCTTGGCTATTTTGCAGCTCTTTACCTTCGAGAACGTGCCTTTGTCAAGGGTGACAAATAACGAGTTCTTAGCCACATTGTCAAGGTTGGCTCGGTTTCTTTCATCTGTGGTCCATTTCTCGCGATCCTTATCGAGCATCTCAGCATGGGCTTGGCCTTCAATCCTTGCGGCCGTGTTTACCTTCAAGATCTTGATAGGACCATCCTGTATCACAAAAATCATCTCTTCATGCATTGCTGCAAGATGAGCCTCCATCCTAATTCTCCAATCATCAAATTCGTTAATAGAGAACATAGGCACTTTGTTGATCATAGAAGTATCCATGTGAAAGTAAGGAAATGAAAGAGATTGTTTTTAAAGAGAAAGTGATTTTGGATCTGATTCGGTTAAAAATACGACTGATTCTTTTTAGAATCAACCGCTCCGATACCACTTGTTGGCCACTAAGTATACTGGATACAGCTTGGGAAGTAGTTTAAACAACAAGTCAGCATCGATTTTAAACTGAGTGCGTAGCGGAAGTCTTAGATATGTAAGTTGTGGATACAGCAACTAGGTGTATAGTGTATACTTAAATAATCACAGTAAGTAAAACAGTAAAAACTGAAGGTAAATAACACAGTATTTAAAGTGGTTCGAGGTAAACCCCTCTACGTCCACTGGTCCTCCACACAGTAGTAAAATGTCTATTATAATTACTACGTACACAACTACGTAATTATAACAGTTATACAATCAATATATCGTTCACACAGATTGATATAAAGATCTTAGCTTCAACCATTCACACAGATTGGTTTGAGCTAAAGCTTGACTGACTTCTTCACACAGAGTTCTGAAGCTTCGTCTTCCTCAGTCCATACAGGACTGATCTGGGTTTGTTCAAAGTATAGAACAGAGAGTGAACAACAGCTTTGACTTTATGAGCTTGTAGCTGATGAAGTGTTGTTCAAGAGGATGAGCACTGTATATCTCTTTTATGTGAGTTGCAGTAAGCTTGAAGATATATTTTGCTCTGATGATAACTTGATAGCTTTGAATAATTTGGTTTCGGTAACTGATCTTCAATGCCTTCATGAGATATATATAGTCTCTGAAATATATATCCGTTGAGATGTATCCGTTGAGCAGGATTCCATTCCAACGGGATTAAAAGCACGATCCAGATTTAGCGGGATTTGAAGATCTGTTGACTGAGAGTATTTAAATACTTTATCCTTGAGTATTTAAATACTTCTTATTCAACGGGACTTGACTTCTGAAGATTCCTTCTTGTCCTGTTGAGAGCTGTATGGAAGATAACTGTATTGGTGATTCGAGACAGTTTCCATACTTGGTCTTTATAAGACTTCTTTGTTGTACTGAAGGATTCCACTATATGCAGGATTTGAGACAGGTCTTCGATACAGGTTGATGCCTCAATACTTCGATACAGTTTCCTTTACTGTATGCGGATTGGCATATATGTCAAAACCTCTTATCAAATACTATTCGATACAGGGATTGAATATCCCGGCTGTTTCGATACAGGGTTCTTATTTTCCCAACACCACCCGGAGTGTTCGACGGGATGTCTGGGGGTTGATACTAAGGGGTACGGCCACGGGATACCAATTGTGATTTTGTGATATCGTGATTATAGAAACTGGTTTGATTGCCAATGTAGTATTCCGGAATATTTATGGCAAATGATTTCTGATTGAGATGATTGTGTTAAAACCGTATTTGTATATAATGTTGTGTAATTGTGTACTTGCACTAGCTATTCGAATGCTAACCCCTTAAATGGGGGAAATGCGTCTTATGCATTTCAGGTACCGGGAGAGCTGAGGAGCAGGCACGGGACATGCACGCAAAGGATGGGCTGGCTTGATGATGTGGCTCGAGTCTGTATTTTTATGTTCTGTCATTGCATTTGTCGAGTACTGGAGTTAGACTGTTTATTTCTAAACTTGGTTTAAGTCCCCTGCATGGGTAATGAATTGATATTTACATTATGTTTCATGTACTCCGTTGAAATGTTTTGGCCGAGGCCACGGCCTTATTTACTTTTGAGTGCATTTTTTGGGATTTCATCGTGGTTATGTAACATATGTTAGCCTGGTAGACCTCACGAGGGTTCTACGGCCTGTAATGTCCCATTTGTGAATTGGGGTGTTACAGGGCCGACGAGGGGGGGGAATGATCGCCGGTGCAATAAAAAAGGGCACGGACAATGAGCGGATCCGAGAAAGGGGAGTGATCGCCGGTGCAATAAGAAAAAGGGCACGGCCAACGAGCGGCTCCTAACAAGGCTTTTAGGTGTAAGGGGACATGACTGAACCGAATTCTCACCAGAACGAGAGGTATTCCAAGACTGTATAGGTATGGGACTATACAGTTAAGGAGGTTTAAAAAAAAAGGATTTACTTATACAAAACAAGATATTTCAAAACTTTCTCATTTTTAAGTATAACGAATAATTACGGCATGATTACATTTTCGGGAGAATATGTGGTTCATCGCTGCTGCCCAACGTCGACTCCGAGGTAATGTTTTCAAGTAGTCACTCTTTTATGAAAACTAAAAATTTTTGGGATGAGTGCAGAATGATTGTGTCGGAAAAAGATTTGAAAGGATATGTGAAAGTTTAAATGTTGTCCGAAAGGGACAAAATATGATTTCAAAGAAAGGTTTCAAAGTGATGTTTTTGCTGGCACAATATTTTTAAAGTTGTTGATGAAAATACTCATACAAAGTTTGATACAGATTCTCAAAGTTCTTTACGAAGCTCAATTTCGAGGACGAAATTTTTAAAGGGGGGAGGATTGTAATGCCCCAATACTTATTTAAATGCTAACGATCATGGGTTTTGATTTTTTAATATTTACAGGTTTTCTGATACTTGGACTGATATGTTCCTAGCATAAAATGAAGGACTTAAAAGGAAAAGATTTCAAAATAAATTATAAGGATCATTTTTAGAATTTATGAAAGTGATTTCGAAAAGTTCCGACGATTTGATACGTTAAAATTTTCATCACAGAACACTTATATTGCAAAAATAATATTAAATTATTTTACTACTATTATTGAAAATACGTTCCGAGCATATCGAAGATTTAACTCCGATGAGTGCACAACAGGTCGGAAAATCAAATTTGGACACCGGGAAGGGGTCGAACTGACCGAGCCAATTTGACGGACATCTGCCGGTCACCGCCGAACACGCTTACCGACAGCTGCCGGTCACGACCGACAGAAGCTTCTCATCCAGCTGTCCGGATAAGGTCGGTCACGACCGACAGAAGCTTCTCAGCCAGCTGTCCGGATAAGGTCGGTCACGACCGAAAGAAGCTTCTCGGTCAGTTGTACGGATAAGGCTTCCAGTTGTCCGGGTAAGGTTGATTTTCTACCGACTTTGGACTCCTATAAATACATATATACGTAAATATGTTCCAACAAATAATATGTCATTTTGAAGCAGTGAACCTCTACTTTAAAACTCCCATAACATATTTTCTTTCCAAAAATTATAAAGGCCTCAAAAAGGCCGATCAAACAGAAAGCTCAAATCTGACAGTTTTTCAAAGGTGTTTGATAAAAGTCCCCAAAGAGATTTCACATTTTACATCAAGAATTTATGGCCGGAAATATGAAAAAGTATTTTCAAGTGCTAGGAGCAGCGTCTCCGGGATCGGAGAAGGACAACCGAGCCAAATTCAAAGGAAGATATTTCAAGATTTCCGCAAACGGTGTGAGGTTATACTGCTTTAATATGTTACGGTCATTGTTGTGTCGTGTAACATGATGGCCCGAGAGGGGTCGAAAGAATGAAAGAAATACGAGACGAGTCTCACATAGATAAGAATGTTTTATGTGCTTTACACAACATGATTTTGACGATTTATAAGAGTTTAATCTCACTGAGTATGCTCGCGTACTCACACCTCGTCGTGTATGTTTTTGAGGCTAAGGAATCGACGAAAGGGACAAGCAGAAGATGAATACATACTCCCAACATGATGAAATTCTATATAATAAAAGATGTTGTTGCTGTAATTGTTATTATTTTTACAAAACACTTGATGTTCTTCGACGAATATAATTTCAACGGACTATGTTCGAATATTTGATTTCCCATGTTTTTGTAAAACAGTACTTGTGTTTGAATAAACAACTTTATTGAAGATTTATTTACTAAAATGCTTCCGCAAATACTCCGAATTTATATATAAAAAATATAAAAAAAAAATGAGTTGTGTAACGTTCTTTTTTTAATTTATAAAGTCAGGGCGTTACAGAATGGTATCGGAGCAAGGCCTCTCTCAGTACGGTGAGATTTGGGGATGAACCAAGCGGAAGCTGGTGAACATGTGATACCCGGGGCCGACGAGGGCGGGGAGTGATCGCCGGTGCAATAGAAAAGGGCACGGACTGTAACACCCCCAGATTTAACCGGGAATATTACAACGCCGTGGGGCCCGAGATGTAACCACAAGGCTGAAGGAAATTTTCGCAAACATTTACAAATGCCCAAGAGGCCAACGACGGTACTATCTTTAAAAATTCACAAAGACTTATAAAATCCATTTATCAAAAACCGTCGTAAAAACTCATTTGAAATCGCAAGGCCAAACGACCGACACTCAAAAGTTTAGAAAATGATTTCCAAAGCAATCTCAGTTACCAGATACCAAAAGAGCATTTCAAAATACTCACGCAGCGGAAAAAGACCAACCATAAAGATACTCTAGCAGCGGAATACAAGAACCAATCAAGAAACTCAATGCACAAAACATGTCCTAGCCAGTATCCTCTGGGAAGCTCATCTCTTCACGACCGCTACAAGCGCGATACTCCAAGAACCTAAAAAGAAATCCCACGACGGGGTCAGCCATAATATCCAACAATGATAACCGTCACATCACATTAATAATTGCATACCAATGAGAATACCACATAAGAATACGACCAACGTAATCATACCGCCATAACTTTACTTACTCAAGTCATTCTCATCAGAATAACCATTATCACATTTCACATCTCGTACTTGATTAACCAATGAACTCGAACCTAATATCTGTATTGTACCTCAAACAATACTCAAGATTCTCAAACTATCATCACCAACTCACGATACGGAAATATACCATTTCTGACCAATACGATCCATCGAATAACATCATCAAATCCCAAGACGATAACCGATTGTCCATCAAAGACAAACACCAAAGGAAATATGGAACATACCTCGAGATATGAAGTGCCACGACAATTATATCAGTCTAATTCGAGATCAGATCAATGCAATACGGACACGGTCCTAACATAAGACCTACAAATGCATACTCATATGACCACGTCAATATGCTCAAAACAATAACAACAATGTATACTCAATGGAAATCCCATGATCCAGCGCCCTCAGCATAGATCCCAAGATGATCCTACTAGATCAACACGAGGTGGATAACCAACAATATACATATGCAAAACAACACAACACTGGGTAATCCAACGATCCAGCGCCCTCAGCATAGATCCCAAGATGATCCCGTCGGACCAACACGAGGTGGAAAAACCTGTCCAATGATCCAGCGCCCTCAGCATAGATCCCAAGATGATCCCGTTGAACCAACACGAGGTGGACATCTGATCCAGTGCCCACAGCATAGATCACACGATCCCATCGGATCAACACAACACAAACAACACAATTATGCATACACATGCAAATCAAAATGTTCATTAACATGAACAATAGAGCATGAACGACAATATGACAAATCCACTAAGACGACCTCATGTTCGACAACATGAATGACAATATGCATGATCAAATCACTAACACTAACTGAATCGATATAAGATACTTGCCCCGAGTCCTTCGGGAGAAATCTCGATATCAAACCATCACCGACGATTATCCACAATGCTCGGCGATCCAAACGTACCATGGACTACAGATACTCATATCCTCATCTTTACCATAATGTAACCTCGATACCCGAATATGCCAATAACCGAAATAGATCATATACATTATGATTTAACTCTCAGAATCGGAATGACAACATATAATCCAAATCTCCAAAATTTGCAGTAATAATCATTGCTATATGCATTATAAACGAAATGAAAATGAAACCATTAATTAAACATTATAACTGAGCAAGTAATAACTTGCCTCACTACCGATACCACGAAGCTGTTACTGAACCCATTGCCTTTGTCTACGAGCTCCTCAACCCCGATCAAAAGCAACACAACAGTCGTAATCCTCGATCAACTATCACAAACTAATGCAATAATCAAATGACAACACATTCGATAATAATCAACAACCGACAAAACCAACCAATCGAACTCAACGGTTCAACAAAAACCTCGAATAAATGCAGTCTGAACAAACCAAATCAAACCATCACGAATTCATAATCACAACACAAAAATATTCCATTGTCTTCCTACTTAGCGCACGTTAAACGCATAACGTAGCGTGCACTAAGTTTCTCCCGTTAGCGTGCGCTAGCCAGTAAGCTTAGCGTGCGCTAATGTTGTACAGTGGCATGCATTCCAAGCATCGACTCACATCTTGCGACTACGAATCCGAATGAAGGGAGACATAAATCTCCATATCTCTTGAAGATAAACAACCCCATAATTATCACAATGATCATATCAATGTCCATATATCAATAACAACATCAACAATCAAACCGACTCGATAACAAGGATCATATCATACTCAATCTGGAATTCAACCTAGTATCATGATTCATCTCATCTAAATCGGCCAATATAATTACCAAGATTCAGAAATCCATCTTAGATCGGGTTAAATGAATCAACATCCTTATAGTATGAAGAATCTTAACTAACATCCGAAACTCTTATCAAAATTCTATTGAATCTCATATAACATCATCATCTGATTATCCAACATTATCCTCACATGTAATCATCCAAGAAAAACGAACCACCATCAAAGGGATACGAAAATTACCTGGATTGGATGAACCAAGAATAAGAACACTTGATTCCATTCCAAGAATCATGAATAACTTGAAGAACAAGGCTTGAATCCATGCTCTCCATCTTAATCTTGTTAAAGATCACCATCTCACCGTGTTTGGGAACCTCAAGAACCTCCCAAAGCTCTCTCTATCGACTGAAGGAGAAAGAATGGACTAAATGCATCTCAAAACCCATCTGTCCCCTTATATAGAATACATTACTAGCGTGCGCTAACATCTCGTGTTTAGCGTGTGCAACAGCCTTAGCGTGCGCTAACTGACTTTGTTAGCATGCGCTATCGCGGTCCAGAGGCCACTATTTGGCTTCGTACATGTGCTTGCGTATGTAATGCCCATGCATTAGCGTACGTAACTTACACTGTCTAGCGTACGCAAGTCCGTTGACCTTAGCGTGCGCTATCCGGATTTGACTTGCTACAGTCTGCACCTACCCCGAATATGCTCGTGACCCCACATGCCGAAAGCAACCAATAAAGCCAAGATTCCCTATTGACCGATCTGATATTAGCATGCACTAACAACAGGCATTAGCGTGCGCTAATGCTTTACGATAAACATCAGTTGACTTCGTCGGCACATGCGCCGAAAGTGACCGGGTCCACACGTAGATTCCCTCTAATCTGTTCTGAACTAGCATGCGCTATCTTTTACCATTAGCGTGCGCTAAACCTGCACGATAGCGTGCGCTAGGAATTCATATTAGCATGCGCTAATAATGCTACACTTAGCTATTTCCCGCAATTTCTATCCAACGTCTCGACATACCAAAAACGAACATAAGACACACTGAACACAAATATTGAATCCAATAATATTCTCATACGATATACCAAATATCAATAGTGCGATAACCTGATACACGATATTCTCAATTATAATTGTCTACCAAATACGATAATTATACCAATACTGACATCTCAGTCCTTCATTATTTTATCCATACTGTACAGATTCCACGCTGTAAAACATAACTCGGATAAAATAATATTAAACAACAGTAGTAGAAATTCCGGATATTACACGGACAATGAGCGGCTCCGAGAAATTCGAGTGATCACCGGTGCAATAAGAAAAAGGGCACGGACAATGAGCAGCTCCTCACAAGGATTCTAGGCAGAGGGGGACATGGCTGAACCGAAATCTTACCAGAACGAGAGGTATTCCAAGACTATATAGGTATGGGACTATACAGTTAAGGAGGTTTAAAAAGGTTTACTTATACAAAACAAGATATTTCAAAACATTCTTATTTTTGAAAGTATAACAAATAATTACGGCATTATTATATTTTCGGGAGAATATGTGGTTCATCGCTGCTACTCAACGTCGACTCCGAGGTAATGGTTTCAAGTGTTTACTCTTTTATGAAAACTTAAAATTTTTTGTATGAGTATAGAATGATTGTGTCGGCAAAAGATTTGAAAAGATATATGAAAGTTTAAATATTGTCCGTAAGGGACAAAAAATGATTTCAAAGAAAGGTTTCAAAGTGATGTTTTTGCTGGCACAATATTTTTAAAGTTATTGATGAAAATACTCATACAAAGTTTGATACAGATTTTCAAAGTTCTTTACGAAGCTCAATTTCGAGCTATTTAAATGCTATTTATTTTGCTAACGATCATGGATTTTGATTTTAATATTTACAGGTTGTCCGATACTTGGACCGATACATTCCTAGCATAAAATGAAGGAAACGATTTCAAAATAAATTATAAGGATCATTTTTAGAATTTATGAAAGTGATTTCGAAAAGTTCCGACGATTTGATAATTTAAAATTTTCATCACAGAACACTTATATTACAAAAATAATATTAAATTATTTTATTATTATTATTGAAAATCCATTCCGAGCATATCGAAGATTTAACTCCGATGAGTCCGGAACAGGTCGGAAAATCGAATTCGGACATCAGGAAGGAGTCGAACCGGCCGAGCCAAGTTGACGGACATCTGCCGGTCACCGCCGGACACACCTACCGACAGAATCTTCTCGGCCACTATCCGGATAAGGATGTCCAGCTGTCCGGATAAGGTCGGTCACGACCGACAGAAGCTTCTCGGACAGCTGCCTGAATAAGGTCGGTCACGACCGACAGAAGCTTCTCAGCCAACTGTCCGGATAAGGTCGGTCACGACCGACAGAAGCTTCTCGGCCAGCTGTCCGGATAAAGCTTCCAGCTGTCCGGGTAAGGTTGATTTTCAACCGATTTTGAGCCCCTATTTATACATGTTCTCGGACGTACTTTTGTACATATTATATCATATGAAAGATCTTGACCTCTGCTGTAAAATGCCCGTAACATATTTCCCTTCCAAAAACTTAAATGCCCTCAAAAAGCCCGATCAATTAGATAGCTCAAATTTGACAGTTTTTCAAAGGTGTTTGATAAAAGTCCTCAAAGAGATTTCAGATTTTACATCAAGAATCCGGAAATATGAAAAAGTATTTTCAAGTGCTAGGAGTAGCGTATCCTGGATCCAAGAAGGACAACCGAGCCAAATTCAAAGGAAAATATTTCAAGATTTCAGCAAACGAGGTGAGGTTATACTGTTTTAATATGTTGTGGTCATCGTTGTGTCGTGTAACATGATGACCCGCGAAGGGTCGAAAGAATGAAATAAATATGAGACGAGTCTCACACAGATAAGAATGTTTTATGTGCATAACACAACATGATTTTGACGATTTATAAGGGTTTAATCTCACTGAGTATGCTCGCGTACTCACACCTCGTCGTTAATATTTTTCAGGCTAAGGAATCGACGAACGGGACAAGCAGAAGATGAATACATACTCCCAACACGATGAAATTGTAAATAATAAAAGATATTGTCGCCGTAATTGTTATTATTTTTACGAAACACTTGATGTTCTTCAACGAATGTAATTTCAACGGACTATGTCCGAATATTTGATTTCTCATGTTTTTGTAAAACTGTAATGATGTTTGAATATATGAGTTTTATTGAAGATTTAGTGACTAAAACGCTTCCGCAAATACTCCGAATTTATATAAAAATTTTAAGGAAAAAAATGAGCTGTGTAACATTCATTTTAATTAAGAAAGCCAGGGCATTACATTAAATGTTCAATATTTCTCAAGAATACTCGAATCATCAATCGAGTTAAACCAACTCGAAATAAGGATATACAATCTATAGAACACGATTAATAACATCATATAGCACCAACCGATTCATCAAAATTGAGCTAGGATCGAGATCAAGAACAAAACTCCAAAAAGTCAACTCTAGGGAAAAATGGGAAAAGTACCTCGATCCGACGAAGAACAACGGATTAGATGATGTTACAATCACCTAGAAATCTCCAAAACACCTTGGTTGGAACAAAAATCGGCGAGAAATTCAAACCCTAGTCGCCCTCGTCTCAAACCCGCGGTGAGGAGGAGAAATGAAGTGGAAATGACAATTCACGACTATTGTCCAATTTATATACCAGGCTACTTAGCGTGCGCTAATCATCACGATTAGCATGTGCTATCGAAGCATCAAACCCTGTCCAAACACACTGTTAGCGTGTGCTAACCACAAGTGTTAGCGTGCGCTAATGAGACCTCCAAACCCAGTCCAGTAGCTCCTGGACTGCCCCCGAACTACCAGTTAGCGTGCGCTATCCTCACCATAACATGCGCTACTGCTGCAACTTAGTGCGCGCTATACCACTACATAGCGTGCGCCAATCAACATTCCAACCCAGTCTAGTAGCCTCTGGATTGTTTCTGCACCTCCGGTTAGCGTGTGCTAACTGTGTCTCAGCGTGCGCTAGCAATCTCAAGTAGCACGCGCTATATCTAGCCCATAGCGTGCGCTATTTCTACTGCACAGGCAGTAGGATCGCACCAAAACTCATAACGACACTCCAAAAAGGTCAGAGTGAGGAATATGAATGAAGTTCCCCAAAACTTTGGAAAATTACAAAACGGCCCGAACAATCGAAATATCATGATACGATAACGTATAACCAAACTGAAGCTCACGACAAGTATAACAACGTTAAATGAACTTACGGGAAACTCATAACAACAGTTTTGAAAGAATCAAACTCAAGTGCGGAAAAGCCGCTAAGAAGCACGGAGCTCATCAAAACGACACCCAAGCGAACTCGGATGAAAAAGTGTAATATCCGCATTTTTCTTTCCATTGTATTTTCATTTTCGGTGTATTTCTCGGTTGTAGCGACCCTCGTGTATCTTTCAGTGTATTTTTTTTCGTCATCTATTGATCTGATTCTCATAATTATTGTGCGGAACCGCCGTTTCAGGGTTGCCGTGGATCCATTCTATGTTACGATGCATTTTGAGGTGTTCCATTTGATGTTTCGTTCATATTCCGGTGTTTTGGACCGGTTATATTTCGTACCTAGCGCACGCTATCTTTTCTGCATCGCGCACGCTAGAGGTCCCTTAGTAGCGCATGCTACGACTGCTTCGTAGCGCGCGCTAGAGAGCAAGCCCTGGGAGTGGCTGTGCTAATTCCAGCTCTCTGGACTGGCGGATTAGCGTACGCTACGTAGTCCAGCACACGCTAATGTTGGGGGCTAGCGCACGCTGAGATGCCCCTTAGCGTGCGCTAGCGTGAGTGTCCAGTACTGGCAGTTGCTACTGGACTCAATCTGATGCCCAGGTAGCGCACGCTATTGGTCGATAGCGCGCGCTACCGATACACATTAGCGCACGCTACGTTTGGTGGATAGCCCATGCTAACTGGACCAGGTGTGTACTGGCAGTTGCTTCTGGACTCAGCTGATGTCCAGGTAGCGCACACTATTGGTCGATAGCGCGCGCTACCGAGAGGTTATTAGCGCATGCTAACAGCCAGAAGCTGGCTACTAGACTGGAGTTTTGTTCCGTTAGCGCACGCTAACTTTGAGGATTAGCGCGCGCTGACACTCCCTGGATATATAAACCAGGGAGTTGACCGAGATGAACGTATTATTTCCATTTCTTCCTCCTTTCCGCGACTGTGGCGATTCCGGGCGATTCTTGGCGATTTCTTTCTCCAATCATCTCAACCATCAACTTCCTTGAGTTCTTGGTGTATATTAACAACATCAACACGAATCTTTCATCCTAATCCAAGGTAAAATCTCTTAGAACCCTACTTTTGGATAAATTGGGGGGTTTTGTGATTTTCGTCCGATTTGTTCCGTTCTGTTGCTTAATCCACGATGAATATGATTAACCTTGTTGATATCATTAGTTTTCCTACGGATTCATGGTATATGTTCATGTTTTTGAGAAATCGGGAGGGTTTGGTTGTGGTCCGCCCTCGTTGTTATTTTTATACGAATATGCATGAATCGTAGGCGGGTTTTCGGGTGTGTTCCATTTCTGTATTCATATAGAGTTGGTTGTGATTGTGTTCTTCAAATCATTAGGTTCGGTTTTGTTGGTTCCTAGCGTTCGTCGGTGTTTTTCCTTCCGTTCGTTGCGTCGTCAATTATTCAAGGCAAGTATTTTTGGAAACCTTTATGCTTAACGTGAAATGGTAATGTATGTATTGTGTGTGATTTTCTCACCTCGGGAGGGTCCGACGGGATCACGGAGGGAATCTATGGCTTCATCCTGGATTCATGAGTTTGTTTCACTAGCCAGCTCGGGAGGGTCCTTAGAGGCCTCGAGTGGGATTCGTGGCTTCGTCCAGGTCCTATGTGACGTGTGGTGCTTGTTTTGTTTTATGAATGTGGCCAGCTCGGAAGGGTCCTTAGAGGCCTCGAGTGGGATTCGTGGCTTCGTCCCGGTCCTAGGCAAATTGATTGTGACTGTTTGTTTCCGGAAAAGACATGTCTGGTTTTGGTTTTTGAAATGATATTGGTGCATGCACTATGAAATGTGTAAGCGATTGGTTTGCCTTGATTACTTGTAGTAGCGTAATTGCTAACCCCTTTGGGGACCCGTTGTGGGGAAATTCTTGTTATGAATTTCAGGTTATGATCATCCGGACGAGCGAGTACTGGGACAGTACGAGGATGTTGGCCAGGGTCGTTGACATGTGCATTTGGGTCTTCTTATTTATTTTTTCCATTTCGATATGGTTGTTCCCACATTTATAAACTTATAGATTGTACTCGCGAGTACTTAGGCTTTTCATTTCGAACTCCGTTTGTATTACCTTATATTGCTACATTGTCGGTTGATGCTTAATTCGCCGGTTGCTCCGGGCGTATCTTTATTTGTTGTATTATTAAAATGTGTGTCCTCGCTAACCGAGATGGTTAGTTGAGTGGGGTTTTCTTGTTGTAGCCTGATGGGTACCATGTAGGGGTCCACGGCGCTGTAATATACCTCGAATATCTTGGGGGGGTTACAAAAAATGGTATCAGAGCACTAGGTTGATGGATACCTAGGCTTGTCAGTTATTTGGGTCTAGTTGTGTTTTGTCTTGCATATTGTCACGTCACTGCCAGCATCTCGATACTTCCAGTGCTCGTAAGTTTTCTTATTCGGTCTTTTATTTTCCTGCATTGTATTTCCGCTTTTCGAATCATAGTTGCTTTTTCCTCCCTTACTCATCATCAATATACTTCTGTTATCTCTTAACACTAGTATGGATGCCGGAGGAAACCGTGGTCGTGGTCGTGGACGCGGCCGAGGACGTGGGGCAGCCGGTGGGGTGGCCACGTCGCATTCCTCGGGAGCCGGCAGTACTGGTGACCGTCACAGACATGCTTCTTCTCATGAGCGCGCCGACCTTGGTATTGCGGCCGTTATGCAGCAAATGGTAAACCAAATGGCGGCGATAGCTCAGGTGGTTCAGAATCCGGATCCGGCCCATGATAATCAGGGCGGAGCGGATCGCTGGCTTCAGGATGTCATCAAGATGCATCCTCTTCAGTTTTTGGGAGCTTCGGACCCGATCGGCTGGGAGAGGTGGATCAAGGAGATATCTAAAGTCTTCGTTGCCACCAACTGTCCCGAGGACCGTAAGGTCCCTATTGCCCAGTACTTTCTCACTGGGGATGCTACGGATTGGTGGGAGGTCGTTGGGCCCAAAGACCATGTTGCTTCGTGGGCCGAATTTCAGGAATTGATGGAGACCGAATTTTGCCCGTGGCCGGTCAGACAGGCTCGAGTGCATGCTTTCTATGATGCTCAACCACGGGATATTCCCGTATCTCAAGCTATTGGTGATTTTAACAAAGAGTTGAGCTATGTAAAGACCCATGTTTTCGAGGAAAGCGACAAAATTTTCCATTTTGTAGGAGGATGAAACTGTCCATTCGGGACTATATGTCTGGGCTCGTCTGTACTACTTTGAAGGATTATCAGAGTCGAGCTCTTGCCTATGATATGTCGGTGATGGCCAGTGCGGTGGTCCGAGAGAGTAAGAAGCAGAAATCCGCTGGGAATTTCTCGGGTTACAAGGGTGGAAGTCAGCAGAAATCTCAACCTGCAAATATTTCTACGGGTGGTTCGGCTCGTTTCTCAGGGAGTTTTTGAGGTGCCGCCGGAACCTTCGTCCGGGACCCCAGATGCTTTAACTGTGGCAAGCCATGCCATGTGAACTGGGAGTGTCCTCGTCCGCCTTTGACTTGTTATACTTGTGGTCAGTCGGGCCACAAGGCTTCTTTTTGTGAACAGCTCAGACAGTTTCGCGGCGCCCGTTCTTCTCACGCAGCACCTATGGAGCCGAGTGTGAACCAAGGCTCATTTGCTCCGCTGCCTCCGCTGAGTGCCGGCCAAGGTAGGGGTTGGGGTCAGCCCGCTAGGGGAGGAGCTTCTAGTGTCGGCTCTGCCCAGCCGCGTATCTATGATATGAGGGAGGCCGATGATCCAGCAGCTACTGTGGCGACAGGTACCGTTCATATCCATTCCCATCCTGTCAGTGTGCTTTTTGATTCGGGTGCTACGCATTCATTCATTTCTCTAGAGTGTGTACGCCGTTTGAGTCTCGACTGCTTGTCACGTTGCGAACCATTCATCGTTAAACTTCCTAACGGTGATAGAATTGTCGGTGATCGAGAGGTCCGGGACTGTTCTGTGTTTATTTGTGAGAGGGCTTGGCTCTCTAATCTTATTGTCGTGGGTATCGAGGGTGAGGATTTGATTCTCGGGGATGATTGGCTCGAGCGGCATTGTGCAATCATGAACTACCGCACGAGAATCATCACTATGTTAGCCGATGATATCACCAAGCACTCTTTCGCGGGACGAAAGAGGGGAAACCAGAAGCTCGTTATTAACGCCTTGAAAGCGATGAGACTTCTGCGAAAAGGGTGTACTGGTTATTGGTGCTTTGCCTTGAAGGCGGAAGATGGTGGAGTCGAGCTTTTGTCGATTCCAGTCGTTAATGAGTTTCGTGATGTATTTCCTGACGAGTTGCCGGGATTGCCACCGGATCGTGAGGTTAAGTTTGCTATAGAGTTAGAGCCGGGCGCGGCTCCGATTTCGAAGGCGCCGTATCGCATGGCACCTTCAGAGATGTCCGAGTTGAAGAAGCAGTTTAGTGAGCTTCTTGAGTCGGGGTATGTTCGATCGAGCGCCTCGCCTTGGGGTGCACCGGTCCTGTTTGTGCGGAAGAAGGATGGTTCACTACGTTTGTGTATCGACTATCGCGAACTAAACAAGGTGACCATCAAGAACAAGTATCCTTTGCCGAGAATTGATGACTTGTTCGATCAGTTGCAGGGAGCTGCGGTATTCTCGAAGATTGATTTGAGATCGGGATACTATCAGCTCCGGGTGAGAGAGTTCGATGTGCCGAAAACAGCTTTTCAGACGAGATATGGACATTATGTGTTCGTAGTTATGCCTTTCGGGTTAACCAATGCGCCGGCGGTGTTCATGCAGTTGATGAACAAAGTCTTTATCGAGTATTTGGATAAGTGTGTCGTCCTCTTCACTGACGATATCCTTATATATTCGAGGAACGAGGAAGAGCATGCCCATCATTTATGGGTAGTGTTAGACATTTTGAGGACCGAACAGCTGTATGCGAAGTTCTCGAAATTTGAGTTCTGGCTGAAGGAAGTGATGTTCTTAGGACACGTGATTTCAGCCGAGGGGGTTCGTGTAGAACCACAGAAGATTGAGGCAGTGTTGGATTGGGCACCGCCCAAGAATGTGAAGGAGATCCGTAGTTTCTTGGGTTTAGACGGCTAATACCGTAGGTTCGTCGAGGGTTTCTCGAAACTGGCTCGGCCGCTTACACCGTTGTTCCAGAAATTCGAGAAGTTCGTCTGGAATGACGAGAGGCAGTCGAGTTTCGAGGAGCTGAAGAGGCGTTTGACTTCAGCCCCGATTTTAGCGTTGTCGTGTGCCAACGAGGGTTTTGCTGTTTATAGTGATGCTTCGGGTCAGGGTCTTGGGTGCGTATTGATGCAGCACGGCAAGACCATTGCCTATGCGTCGAGACAGTTGAGGTTGTATGAGCTGAACTACCCTACTCATGATTTGGAGTTAGCGGCAGTTGTTTTTGCGCTCAAGATTTGGCGTCACTACCCTTTCGGCTCTGCATGTCAGATTTTTACCGATCATAAAAGTCTGAAATACATATGTACTCAGCGGGAATTGAACATGAGGCAGAGGAGGTGGTTAGAGCTGATTAAGGATTATGACCTCGAAATCTTTTATCATCCGGGCAAGGCGAACGTCGTGGCCGACGCCTTGAGTCGGAAACCGGGTGCGTTACGAACGCTTGAGATCCTTACGTCTCAGTCTGAGATCCGGAGGGCTTTGATCGAGTTAGACGTTGAGGTTTTGTTGCCTGGAGCTGTCGGACAACTTTGTGCTTTAGAGATTTCGTCGTCTTTGATCGATGAAATTAAGCTGAAGCAGTTGGAGGATCCGATGATTACTCAAATCCGAGAGAACATTCTTAAGGGAAAGTCTCCTGGGTTTGTAATTCACGAGGATGGTGTTTTGAGATTCCAGAGTCGGCTTTGTGTACCGAACGACTCAGAGCTGAAACAGAGTATTTTGCGTGAGGCCCATGCTACACCTTACTCCGTTCATCCTGGTTCGAGTAAGATGTACAAGGACCTGAGGAGGAATTTATGGTGGAATGATATGAAGGAAGAGGTCGCGCAGTTTGTAGCGAGATGTTTGACTTATCAGCAGGTCAAAATCGAGCATCAGTGACCGGCTGGGTTATTGCAGTCACTTCCCATTCCGGAATGGAAATGGGAAGATATATCGATGGATTTCGTTATGAGTTTGCCGAGATCGAGGTCGGGCATGAATATGGTATGGGTGATTATTGATCGTCTGACCAAGTCGGCACATTTTCTGTGCATCAAGGACACTTGGGGCCCGGAGAAGTTAGCTCGTGTGTTTATCGCGCAGATTGTAAGGCTTCATGGTACTCCAAAGTCTATTGTTTTGGATCGTGATGGCCATTTTATATCGCACTTTTGGCATGCGGTGCATAAGGCGTTGGGTACTCATTTGCCTCTGAGTATCTCTTTTCATCCCCAGTCAGATGGACAGTCAGAACGCACTATCAAGATGTTTGAAGATATGTTGCGTGCTTGCGCTCTCGATTGGAGCAGTGACTGGGAGGAGCATTTGCCATTGATCGAATTTACGTACAACAATAGTTGGCACCCGTCGATTCGGATGGCACCGTATGAGGCACTTTATGGGCGGCGATGTCGATCACCGATTTGCTGGAATGAGGCTTCCGATTTGGTCGGGACCGAGCCAGATGTCGTTTTAGAGACGAGGCGGAAGATAGAATTAATTCGGGAACGGATGTTGAATGCCCAGAGTAGACAGAAGTCATATGCCGATGTCCGTCGTCGACCTTTGGAATTCTAGGTGGGAGACCACGTGTTGCTGAAGGTGTCGCCGACGAGAGGAGTTTTCCGTTTCGGAAAAAGGGGGAAGTTGAGTCCGAGATTTATTGGGCCCTTCGAGATTCTCGAGCGAGTCGGTGGGTTGGCTTACCGTTTGGCGTTACCCCCGGCCCTGAGCCATGTTCATAGCGTTTTTCATGTTTCCCAGCTGAGGAAATATGTCCCGAATCCTAGTCACGTCATCGATTATGGTGAGATTGATGTCGCCGAAGATACTACTTTTGAGGAGCGTCCTTTGAAGATTTTGGAACATCATGAGAAACGACTGAGGCATAAGACCATCCCTTTGGTCAAGGTACAGTGGTCGAGACACGGTGTCGAGGAGGCAACTTGGGAAACCGAGGATAGCATGCGTGCTAGGTACCCTGAGTTGTTTGTTTCTTAAGTTTCGGGACGAAACGTATTTTTAGAGGGGTAGAATGTAATATCCGCATTTTTCTTTCCATTGAATTTTCATTTTCGGTGTATTTTTCTGTTGTAGAGACCCTCGTGTATCTTTCAGTGTATTTTTTTCGTCATCTATTGATCTGATTCTTGTAATTGTTGTGCGGAACTGCCGTTTCAAGGTTGTTGTGGATCCATTCTATGTTAAGATGCGTTTTGAGGTGTTCCGTTTGATGTTTCGTTCATATTCTGGTGTTTTGAACCGTTTATATTTCGTACCTAGCGCACGCTATCTTTTCTGCATAGGGCACGCTAGAGGTCCCTTAGTAGTGCACACTATGACTGCTTCGTAGCGCGCGCTAGAGAGCAAGCCCTGGGAGTGGCAGTGCTAACTCCAGCTCTCTGGACTGGCGGATTAGCGTGCGCTATGTAGTCTAGCGCACGCTAATGTTGGGGGCTAGCGCACGCTGAGATGCCCCTTAGCGTGCGCTAGCGTGAGTGTCCAGTACTGGCAGTTGCTACTGGACTCAATCTGATGCCCAGGTAGCGCACGCTATTGGTCGATAGCGCGCGCTACCGATACACATTAGCGCACGCTACGTTTGGTGGATAGCCCATGCTAACTGGACCAGGTGTGTACTGGCAGTTGCTTCTGGACTCAGCTGATGTCCAGGTAGCGCATGCTATTGGTCGATAGCGCGCGCTACCGAGAGGTTATTAGCGCACGCTACGTTTCGAGTAGCGCACGCTAACGGCCAGAAGCTGGCTACTGGACTGGAGTTTTGTTCCGTTAGCGCACTCTAACTTTGAGGATTAGCGCGCGCTAACACTCTCTGGCTATATAAACCAGGGAGTTGACCGAGATAAACGTATTATTTCCATTTCTTCCTCCTTTCCGCGGCTGTGGCGATTCCGGGCAATTCTTGGCGATTTCTTCCTCCAATCATCTCAACCATCAACTTCCTTGAGTTCTTGGTGTATATTAACAACATCAACACGAATCTTTCATCCTAATCCAAGGTAAAATCTCTTAGAACCCTACTTTTGGATAAATTGGGGGGTTTTGGGATTTTCGTCCGATTCGTTCCGTTTTGTTGGTTAATCCATGATGAATATGATTAACCTTGTTGATATCATTAGTTTTTCTATGGATTCATGGTATATTTTCATGGTTTTGCGAATCGGGAGGGTTTGGTTGTGGTCCGCCCTCGTTATTTTTATACGAATATGTATGAATCGTAGGTGGCTTTTCGGGTGTATTCCATTTCTGTATTCGTCTAGAGTTGGTTGTGATTGTGTTCTTCGAATCGTTAGGTTCGGTTCCGTTGGTTCCTAGCGTTCGTCGGTGTTTTTCCTTCCGTTCGTTGCGTCGTCAATTATTCAAGGCAAGTATTTTTGTAAACCTTTATGCTTAACGTGAAATGGTAATGTATATTGTGTGTGATTTGCTCACCTCGGGAGGGTCCGACGGGATCACAGAGGGAATCTATAGCTTCGTCCTGGATTCATGAGTTTGTTTCGCTAGCCAGCTCGGGAGGGTCCTTAGAGGCCTCGAGTGGGATTCGTGGCTTCGTCCCGGTCCTAGGTGACCTGTGGTGCTTATTTTGTTTTATGAATGTGGCCAGCTCGGGAGGGTCCTTAGAGGCCTCGAGTGGGATTCGTGGCTTCGTCCCCGTCCTAGGCAAATTGATTGTGACTGTTTGTTTCCGGAAAAGACATGTCTGGTTTTGGTTTTTGAAATGATATTGGTGCATGTACTATGAAATGTGTAAGCGACTGGATTGCCTTGATTGCTTGTACTAGCGTAATTGCTAACCCCTTTGGGGACCCGTTGTGGGGAAATTCTCGTTATGAATTTCAGGTTATGATCATCCGGATGAGCGAGTACTGGGACAGTATGAGGATGTTGTCCAGGGTCGTTGACATGTGCATTTGGGTCTTCTTATTTCTTTTGTCCATTTCGGTATGGTTGTTTCCACATTTATAAACTTATAGATTGTACTCGCAAGTACTTAGGCTTTTCATTTCGAACTTCGTTTGTATTACCTTATATTGCTACATTGTCGGTTGATGCTTAATTCGCCGGTTGCTCCGGGCATATCTTTATTTGTTGTATTATTAAAATGTATGTCCTCGCTAACCGAGATGGTTAGTCGAGTGGGGTTTTCTTGTTGTAGCCTGGTGGGTCTCATGTAGGGGTCCATGGTGCTGTAATATACCTCGAATATCTTGGGGGTGTTACAAAAAGTGCAGAATTAATCATTCTCAGAATGAAGAAATGGTCCCCAACGAGCCGTTAGAACGGAATCCTACCAATTTTTTTTTACTGAAAATCCAAATTGCAGATTAGATACAATAAGTGTTTGAGTGTTCATACACGAAAACATACATGAGAGGAAAGATACGGATATTAGATTGATTCAGTGTTATTAGTGTAACACCCCCAGATTTAACCGGAAATATTACAGCGTCGTGGGCCCCGAGATGGAACCCACAAGGCTGAAGGAAATTCTCGTAAACATTTTACAAACGCCCAAGAGGCCAACGACGGTACTATCTTTAAAACATTTGAAGACTATATAAAATCTGTTCATCAAAACCGTCGTAAAATCTCATTTGAAAGGACAAGGCCTGAAATGCCAGAACTCAACAGTTTCGAAAAAGATTTCCAAAGAAACCTCAGTTACCAGATACCAAAAGGTCATTTCAAAATACTCAACGCAGCGAAAAAAAGACCAACCATAAAGATACTCTAGCAGCGGAATACAAGAACTAATCAAGAAACTC
The DNA here is from genome assembly GCA_033398695.1 of Orobanche coerulescens. NCBI lineage: Eukaryota > Viridiplantae > Streptophyta > Magnoliopsida > Lamiales > Orobanchaceae > Orobanche > Orobanche coerulescens. Next base: position 61,008,498 of record CM065806.1, read on the forward strand.
AATGCACAAAACATGTCCTAGCCAGTATCTTCCGGGAAGCTCATTTCTTCACGACCGCTACAAGCTCGATACTCCAAGAACCTAAAAAGAAATCCCATGACGGGGTCAGCCATAATATCCAACAATGATAACCGTCACAATACATTAATAATTACATACCAATGATAATACAACATAAGAATACGACCAACGTAATCTTACCATCATCACTTTACTTACTCAAGTAATTCTCATCAGAATAATCATTATCACAGTTCGCAGCTCGGACTCGATTAACCAATAAACTCGAACATAATATCTGTATTGTACCTCAAACAATACTAAAGATTCTCAAAATATCATCACCAACTCGCGATACGGAAATATACCAGTTCTGATCAATACGATCCATCGAATAACATCATCAAATCCCAGGACGATAACCGATTGTCCATCAAAGACAAATACCAAGAAAATACGGAACATACCTCGAGATATGATATGCCACGACAATAATATCAGTCTAATCCGAGATCAGATCAATGCAATACGGACAAGGTCCTAACACAAGACCTACAAATGCATACTCATATAACAATGTCAATATGCTCAAAAACAATAACAACTATGTATACTCAATGGAAATCCCATGATCCAGTGCCCTCAGCATAGATCCCAAGATGATCCTACAAGATCAACACGAGGTGGATAACCAACAATATACATATGCACAACAATAACACAATACTGGGTAATCCAACGATCCAGCGACCTCAGCATAGATCCCATGATGATCCCATCGAACCAACACATGGTGGACATCCGATCTAGCGCTCTCAGCATAGATCCTCATGATCCCATCGTATCATTTACAACATAAACAATACAAACATGCATACACATATGCAACTCAATATGCTCATCAACATGAACGATATATGGATCAAAACATGAACGACACTATGATGACACAACTAAGATGACTTCATGTTCGGCAACATGAATGACAACCTACATGATCAACATGAATGACTTCAAACTAAGATACTTGTCCCGAGTCCTTTAGGAGCAATCTCGATGTCAAATCATCACCAGCAATTATCCTCAATGCTCGGCGATCTAAACGTACAATGAACTATAGATACTCATATCCTCGTCTTTATCATAATGTAACCTCGATACTCGAACATACCAATCACTGAGATAAAGCATATACATTATGATTTACCTCCCAGAATCGAAAGAACGATATGCGATCCGAATACCCAGAGTTCACAATAATAATCATCGCTATATGCATTATAAACGAAATGAAACTGAAACCATTCATTAAATATTATAACTGAGCAAGTAATAATTTGCCTCGATACTGATACCACGAAGCTGCTACCGAACACATTGCCTTTGTCTACGAGCTCCTCAGCCCCGATCAAAAGCAATACAATGGACATACTCGAACACGACCGCAACATCAGGTTATAATCACCGATCAATAATCTCAACCTATCGAAGTAATCAAATAACACATATCTGATAACAATCAACAACCGACAAAACTAACCAATCGAACTCAACAGTTTAACACAACCTCAAATAAACGTAGTCAGAACAAACCAAATCAAACCATCACGAATTCATAATCAAAACACAAAAATATTGCATTGTCTGCCGACTTAGCGCACGTTAAAAGCATAACGTAGCGTGCGCTAAGTTGCTCCCGTTAGCGTGCGCTAGCCAGTAAGCTTAGCGTGCGCTAATGCTGTGCAGTGGCATGCATTTCAAGCATCGTCTAACACTTCCATCATGTCAATGATCAACTCATCTCAATATTAAGGATTTCATAACATATTCGATTCCAACTTTTATCTTTAAACACGAATCAACAAGATTCTTTCTTGTTCATATTTGGTAACTTCATAGAACAATTTACCAGTTATTATCATGAATAATCATATTCCAAAGTCATCCGTAACTTTTCCAATTTCTAGTTTTTAGTCATAACAATCATGACAGATATAATTCACTAGTTCTTCAAGAACACGAATTATCCGAATTCACGTTCAAGATCCATAAAATGACAAAATCCGATGTCTTCTAACATCTAAAAATCCTTATTCATCATGTTCTTCGACATACAATTCATATAACTTCAAGAATCACAATAGCACCACCATACTCCTTACCATACGAAGTAACCAGCGACAAAACATCAAAAATCCGAATTGAAGAAGGGAATTACATCAACATATCTCTTGAATTCCATCCAAAACCATACGAAACATATCAATACTCATATATTGATAACAACACTAACTTAGTACGGTAATCCAACTCGTTATCATGCTCATCATTCGAATATATGATAATCATCAACTCAAGAACATCAATAATCAATCCAAACGACATCCAAAAGTGAATAACTATTACCTTGTATAGACGAACCATGAAGGAGAACAATCAACTTCATTCCAAGAATCATCAATAATTTCAAGAACAAGACTTTAATCCATGTTCCTCAGCTTAATCTTTGTTAAAGATTATCATCTCTCAGTGTTTGGGACCTCAAACTTCTCTCTAAAAACTCTCTCTCTCGGTTGCAAGGAAGGAATGGACGAAATGCTTCATAACACCCTTCTGTCCCTTTTTATAAAGTATATTACTAGCGTGCGCTAAACCTTATGTTTAGAGTGCGCAACAGCCTTAGCGTGCGCTAACTGACTTTGTTAGCGTGCGCTATCGCAGTCCAGAGGCTATTGTCTGGCTTCGTACATGTGCTTACGTACGTAATGCCCATGCATTAGCGTACGTAACTTACACTGTCTAGCGTACGCAAGTCCTTACATTTAGCGTGCGCTAATACCAGTTGACTTGCTACAGTCTACACCTACCACGAAGATGCTCGTGACCCCACATGCCGAAAGCAACCAATAAAGCCAAGATTCTCTGTTGACCGATATACAGTTAGCGTGCGCTAATCAATATGCATTAGCATGCGCTAACACTACATTACAACATCCGTTGACTTATCAGAACGTGCGCCGAAAGTGGCCTGGTCCACGCGTAGATTCCTTCCGATCGGACTGCATTAGTGTTGGGAAAAATAATGTTGTTTTGATAATTGCCAAACAAACAAAGCTTGATACAACAAGCCCTGTATCGAAAGCCGGTTGAAGTTGCAATCCTGTATCGAAGACCTTCTGATAGCACCAGCATACAGCAAGCTCTCGCGCTACCAAGATACATCAACAAAGTCTAAATAAGCGCCAAGTATGGAAGCTGTCTCGAAACCTCAATACATCACCCTTCCATACAGCGCCTAACGATTCCAATATGCCTACAACACTAGTGGATACAGCATTCACATCGGAACAGGACTGAAGACCATTTGAAAAGGAATCTTTAGTAGTCACTAAAGTCAAGTACCGTTTGATAAAGAATTATTTAAATACTGAAGCTGTCAGAGATCTTCAAATCCCGCAATATCCGGATCCTGGTCTATTCAAGTTATCACGGAATCTTGCCCAACGGATCTATCTCAACGGATATATTATTCAGAAGACTATATATATCTCATAAGAGCGTTGAAGATTATATAACCAAGTTACCAAGTGAAGAAGCTATCATTATATACATCAGAGCAAAACATACCTCCAGAAGCTTTCTGCAAATCAGATCTAAAGAGATATACAGTGCTCAACATCAAGAACAGTCATCATCAGCTCAAGAACTTCATATTAAAAGCTGCTGTTCTTACCTGGTTACCTACCTTTTACCTCTGTGTAAAAACTGAGCTCTGTGTGAACTCAACAAGTTATTCTGACTTGTGTGGGATGAATAAGGACGAAGCTTTGGAACTGTGTGTGAAGAAGCTAGTCAAGAAGGAAGCTTTAACCAATCTGTGTGAACGGTTGAAAGCGACAATCTTTGTATCAATCTATGTGAACGATACAAGGATAGGTTTGATTATAAATACATAGTTGTGTATGCAGTATTTATAATAAACATTTTACTCCTGTGTGGAGGACCAGTGGACGTAGAGGGGTTTACCTCGAACCACTTAAATACTGTGTTATTTACCTATCGCCGTTACTGTTTTCATAACTGTGATTTATATAAGTATACACTACAAAACCCTGTACGCACCAAGCTAACAGGAGAATAGATCGAGTTGCTATATCGACAGCAAATTTACTATTTTAAGACTTCCGCTACGCACTCCAAATTAGAAAATCAATACAGTTTGTTGTTTAAACTATTTTCCAAACTGTATCCAGTATACTAGGGAGGGACCAACAATTGGTATCGGAGCCGTTGATTCTAAAAAGAATCAGTCGTATTTTTAACTGAATTAGATCCTTAAAAACACTTATTTTCGAAAACAGTCTTTGTAATTCCCATCCTCTAATATGTATACCATTATGTCTAATAAGATATCTATGTTTCACATTAACGAGTTTGATGACTGGAGAAACAGGATGAAGAACAAACTCAAAGCCTTCATTGGAGAATCAAAAGCTCTGCCCGCATCAACAAAGACCGAAGAATGTCTTCAGATGGTCACTGATAGTGACTCGTCTGATGATGAGCTAGAGGATAGAGCCTATGTGTGCTCTATGGCCGAAGTTAAAGAAGAAAATGAAGACGGCGATGATGATGAGGTAAGCTCTACCTCAACTATTCCTATAAATGCATCTCATACCTTTGAAAATATGCTGAATGAATTTAATAACATTCAAACGGCCCATGAGATATTGAAAGGAGAAAACATACAGCTTGAAATTTCTAACTTAGAGCTGAAAGAAGAAAATGACTTGCTGAAGAATAATTACGAAAATATGTCAGTTGATTGCGAAAACAGCAAAGTCAATTTAGAAAAACTCATGGAGAGCAATCATCAACTTGCTCATAATCTAAATGAGACTAAGTCTCATCTTGAAAGCAAGACAGATGATTTGGCTCTACTCGAAGCCAAAGTAAAATCTCTCGAGAAACGTGAAGGAGAATTAGAGACAATCTTGAAATCTTTCGAGAAATCGTCTAAAAGAATGGAAGAGATCCTAAGCACTGGGCAATATGCTCATGATAAATGTGGTCTAGGGTACAACTCGTTCTCCAACAAAGAAAAATCTAGTACGGTATTCGTCAGGAGTGAGGAATCCATTCCTGTATCAAAAGAAGTTCCGAGTTCTGTGAAGGAACCTGTTGCACCGCATGACAAAGCCGCCATTCCACCCCGCAATTCTACTATTCGAGACAGTGGAACCAACAGCCACTCAGAAGGCGTACTCAACAGCATGCTCCACAAGCATATCATAAACGCCAGCAGTCATTCAGGAAGAAGGTTGTATCCAACCACCAAAGGCCCGTACAGCAGCACTCTTGGTACAGCGTGCCTAGACATTGGATACAAGAGCCCCGCTATTCCTCGAGACAGCAGGTGCCCGCACAGTATCAACAACAGAATTGGGAATCCAACTGGAGACCCAGGAGGCAATATGCAAGATCTATGAAAATGGCTCCACCTCCGAGACGACAATCGTACTGGAATAACAACTATAATTCTCGATTTTTCATGCATTATAATTATCATGATTACAACGACTACGTGCCTGCCCCACGTAGATATCGATATAATGGACCAAAAGTAGCCTACAACAAACAAATTGTTGCCCGGCAAATTTGGGTACCAAAAGGCACTATCACACCAAGACCCAAATTTACTTAATGTTTCAACATGAATCGGGAAACGCTACAGCCAGAAATTCCTGTAAGTTTTTATGCTTTTACTCATTAATTAATGGGGAATACAGTACGACCCATGAATACAGTGTTAATCCGAACATGCATGTAAGAACTGAATCCTGTATGTACCTTTTAAGGGGGAACGCTATATTATTCGCGGATACAGTATTTTTCACTACATGACATCAATTTTTGATTGATAATTTTTATTACTGTAAGAACTCGTCTACGAACAGTTCATAGGTTAAGTTGTACTCAACTAGATCACAATGTAAAATTGTGCCTGCGCGCCAATCATAAGTTTAAGATGTAATACAATTCCCTATTAGATGAAATCATTTTTAGAACTTGCCTGCAAGCAGTTCACATTTCTTTTAGATCAAGTGCTGAAGACCAGATCATTTGACAGAAGATCAAGAAGTCTGCTTTTGATATTTTCCAAAAAGAGGAAACAGTGGGATTAAACATCTCCTGTATCGAAGTCTTCTCATGTTACCAACAAGTGGTTATCGAAGGGGAAATTGTTTTAGCTTGAAGAGGTTTTTGGTATCAAAACCTTGGCATGATCAAGAAGTTTTGGAATCATCAAGAAGTTTTGGAAATTATCAAAAAGGGGGAAATTGTTGGGAAAAATAATGTTGTTTTGATAATTGCCAAACAAACAAAGCTTGATACAGCAAGCCCTGTATCGAAAGCCGGTTGAAGTTGCAATCCTGTATCGAAGACCTTCTGATAGCACCAGCATACAGCAAGCTCTCGCGCTACCAAGATACAGCAACAAAGTCTAAATAAGCGCCAAGTATGGAAGCAGTCTCGAAACCTCAATACAGCACCCTTCCATACAGCGCCTAACTATTCCAATATGCCTACAACACTAGTGGATACAGCATTCACATCGGAACAGGACTGAAGACCATTTGAAAAGGAATCTTTAGTAGTCACTAAAGTCAAGTACCGTTTGATAAAGAAGTATTTAAATTCTGAAGCTGTCAGAGATCTTCAAATCCCGCAATATCCGGATCCTGGTCTATTCAAGTTATCACGGAATCTTGCCCAACGGATCTATCTCAACGGATATATTATTCAGAAGACTATATATATCTCATAAGAGCGTTGAAGATTATATAACCAAGTTACCAAGTGAAGAAGCTATCATTATATACATCAGAGCAAAACATACCTCCAGAAGCTTTCTGCAAATCAGATCTAAAGAGATATACAGTGCTCAACATCAAGAACAGTCATCATCAGCTCAAGAACTTCATATTAAAAGCTGATGTTCTTACCTGGTTACCTACCTTTTACCTCTGTGTAAAAACTGAGCTCTGTGTGAACTCAACAAGTTATTCTAACCTGTGTGGGACGAATAAGGACGAAGCTTTGGAACTATGTGTGAAGAAGCTAGTCAAGAAGGAAGCTTTAACCAATCTGTGTGAACGGTTGAAAGCGACATTCTTTGTATCAATCTGTGTGAACGATACAAGGATAGGTTTGATTATAAATACATAGTTGTGTATGCAGTATTTATAATAAACATTTTACTCCTGTGTGGAGGACCAGTGGACGTAGAGGGGTTTACCTCGAACCACTTAAATACTGTGTTATTTACCTATCGCCAATTCTTGTTTTCATAACTGTGATTTATATAAGTATACACTGCAAAACCCTGTACGCACCAAGCTAACAGGAGAATAGACCGAGTTGCTGTATCGACAGCAAATTTACTATTTTAAGACTTCCGCTACGCACTCCAAATTAGAAAATCAATACAGTTTGTTGTTTAAACTATTTTCCAAACTGTATCCAGTATACTAGGGAGGGACCAACAATTAGCGTGCGTTATCTTATATCCGTAGCGTGCGCTAAACCTGCACGATAGCGTGCGCTACTCATGATTATTATCATGCGCTAATAATGTTACACTTAGCCATTTTCAGCTATTCTTGTCCAACGTCTCGATATACCAAAAACGAACATAAGACACACTGAACACAAACACTGAATCCAATAATATTCTTATACGATATACTCTATATCGAAAGTACGATAACCTGATACACGATATCCTCAAATGCAACTGTCGACTAGATACGACAATTATACCGATACTGACATCTCAGCCCTTTATTTATTTTATCCCTATTGTATAGATTCCACACTGTACAATATAACTCGGATAAAATAATATCAAAAAACAGTAGTAGAAATTCCGGATATTACATTCTACACCACTTAAAATAAGTTTCGTCCTCGAAACTTGCAATCCGTCATAAAACAAACAAACATAGCGTTCAACCCAAAATATCCCAAAACCATCACGACAATGATCAATCATCATCACTATAGAATAACCACAACAGCATACTTACCAATGCGCAATGTCGAGGATCTCCTGAGATACTAGCTAGTGACCTCACTGTAAAGTCTCAATACACTTTACAATCACAATTCATTGAGTCTCAACAAAATATATCATCTTAGGATGAAGCAATCTGCCTGAATCAAATTCTATCTGCCTGATTACATAATCAAGTCTCAATTCCGATAAGACGAATAATATACAATACATCTGCGAAACAACTGCCCAAAACAACGATACGAATCCCGAAATGTTGACACAAAATCCGGACGCTCGGATGATCACCAACAATGATCAATAATCAACCGAATTTATCATCGACATGATAAATTCTAATATGACCAACCAGAGGTCAAAACACAATCGAGAATATCATCAACGTGATAAACTACAACACGATCAACACAGAACCACAAAAACAGATATAGGAAAGAATAACATTCTCAAAATGACACACCAATCACATACAGTGTATCTCAATAAACATACCCGACTGGTGAGCATACCCCTCGGCGTACGAACAACCAATCACAACCCGTCGAACATATCCAAATTATACATGGAGTGGGAACGACCAATCGATACTCAAAACAACCAGCATGAGGTCAACAACCCCAAATCTGCACTTACAAAGAAATCATTCGAAGATCATTATGGTAAAGTCGAGCTACTACCATACCAAAGTTCGGATACACGACCCAACTCGACCCAAATGCCTCGGTTTTCTCAACCTAAGCTCCGATACCATATTCTGTAACACCCCCAGATTTAACCGGAAATATTACAGCGTCGTGGGCCCCGATATGGAACCCACAAGGCTGAAGGAAATTCTCGTAAACATTTTACAAACGCCCAAGAGGCCAACGACGGTACTATCTTTAAAACATTTGAAGACTATATAAAATCTGTTTATCAAGACCGTCGTAAAATCTCGTTTGAAAGGACAAGGCCTGAAATGCCAGAACTCAACGGTTTAGAAAAAAATTTCCAAAGCATCCTCAGTTACCAGATACCAAAAGGTCATTTCAAAATACTCACGCAGCGAAAAAAAGACCAACCATAAAGATACTCTAGCAGCGAAATACAAGAACCAATCAAGAAACTCAATGCACAAAACATGTCCTAGCCAGTATCTTCCGGGAAGCTCATCTCTTCACGACTGCTACAAGCTCGATACTCCAAGAACCTAAAAAGAAATCCCACGACGGGGTCAGCCATAATATCCAACAATGATAACCGTCACAATACATTAATAATTACATACCAATGAGAATACAACATAAGAATACGACCAACGTAATCTTACCGTCATAACTTTACTTACTCAAGTAATTCTCATCAGAATAATCATTATCACAGTTCGCATCTCGGACTCGATTAACCAATAAACTCGAACATAATATCTGTATTGTACCACAAACAATACTAAAGATTCTCAAAATATCATCACCAACTCGCGATACGGAAATATACCAGTTCTGATCAATACGATCCATCGAATAACATCATCAAATCCCAAGACGATAACTGACTGTCCATCAATGACAAATACCAGGGAAATACGGAACATACCTCGAGATATGATGTGCCACGATAATAATATCAGTCTAATCCGAGATCAGATCAATGCAATACGGACAAGGTCCTAACACAAGACCTACAAATGCATACTCATATGACAACCTCAATATGCTCAAAAACAATAACAACTATGTATACTCAATGGAAATCCCATGATCCAGCGCCCTCAGCATAGATCCCAAGATGATCCTACAAGATCAACACGAGGTGGATAACCAACAATATACATATGCACAATAATAACACAATACTGGGTAATCCAATGATCCAGTGCCCTCAGCATAGATCCCCATGATGATCCCGTCGGACAAATGCATGGTAGAAAACCTGTCCAGCGATCTAGCGCCCTCAGTATAGATCCCATGATGATCCCGTCGAACCAACGCATGGTGGACATCCGATCCAGCGCCCTCAGCATAGATCCTCATGAACCCATCGGATCATTTAGAACATAAACAATACAATCATGCATACACATATGCAACTCAATATGTTCATCAACATGAACAACATATGGATCAAAACATGAACGACACTATGATGACACAACTAAGACGACTTCATGGTCGGCAACATTAATGACAACCTGCATGATCAACATCATTAACACTAAACCGAATTAAACTAAGATACTTGTCCCGAGTCCTTTAGGAGCAATCTCGATTTCAAATCATCACCGACAATTATCCTCAATGCTCGGCGATCCAAACGTACAATGAACTATAGATACTCATATCCTCGTCTTTACCATAATGTAACCTCGATACTCGAACATACCAATAACTGAGATAAAGCATATACATTATGATTTACCTCCCAGAATCGAAAGAACGATATGCGATCCGAATACCCAGAGTTCACAATAATAATCATCGTTATATGCATTATAAACGAAATGAAACTGAAACCATTCATTAAATATTATAACTGAGCAAGTAATAACTTGCCTCGATACTGATACCACGAAGCTGCTACCGAATGCATTGCCTTTGTCTACGAGCTCCTCAGCCCCGATCAAAAGCAATACAATGGACATACTCAAACACGACCGCAACATCCGGTTATAATCACCGATCAATAATCTCAACCTATCGAAGTAATCAAATAACACATATCCGATAACAATCAACAACCGACAAAACTAACCAATCGAACTCAACGGTTCAACACAACCTCGAATAAACGCAGTCAGAACAAACCAAATCAAACCATCATGAATTCATAATCAAAACACAAAAATACTGCACTTTCTGCCTACTTAGCGTACGTTAAACGCATAACGTAGCGTGCGCTAAGTTGCTCCCGTTAGCGTGCGCTAGCCAGTAAGCTTAGCGTGCGCTAATGCTGTGCAGTGGCATGCATTTCAAGCATCGTCTAACACTTCCATCATGTCAATGATCAACTCATCTCGATATTAAGTATTTCATAACATATTCGATTCCAACTTTTATCTTTAAACACGAATCAACAAGATTCTTTCTTGTTCATATTTGGTAACTTCATAGAGCAATTTACCGGTTATTATCATGAATAATAATATTCCAAAGTCATCCGTAACCTTTCCAATTTCCAGTTCTTATTCATAAGAATCATGACATATATAATTCATTAGTTCTTCAAGAACACGAATTATCTGAATTCACGTTCATAATCCATAAAATGACAAAATCTGATGTGTTCTAACATCTAAAAATCCTTATTCATCATGTTCTTCGACATACAATTCAAATAACTTCAAGAATCACAATAGGACCACCATAATCTTTACCATATGAAGTAACCAATGACAAAACATAAAAAATCCGAATTGAAGAAGGGAATTACATCAACATATCTCTTGAATTCCATCCAAAACCATACGAAACATATCAATACTCATATATTGATAACAACACTAACTTAGTACGGTAATCCTGTAATATCCGGTATTTTTCTTTCCCTTGTATTTTCATTTTTGGTATATTTCTCGGTCATAGTTGTAATATCCGCAATTTTCGATTTCCGGTAATTTCTTTTTTTTCGGTCGGAGTCCGTTTTGACGACTCGCTCATGACCGTTTCGTCATTCTGAGAATGATTAATTCTACACTTTTTGACATCCGAGTTCGTTTCGGTGTCGTTTCGTTGAGTTCTGTGCTTTTTAGCGACTTTTCCGCACTTGAGTTCGATTCTTGCGAATCTCATCCGAAACTGTTGTTTCGAGTTTCCCGCAAGTCCGTTTATCTTTGTTGGACGTGTTGTGAACTTCGGTTTGGTTATTCGATCACGTATCGTGATTTTCGGGCCTTTGGGCCATTTTCGTAATTTCCCAAAGTTTGGGGTAATTACCTTCCGTTGTCGAATTTCGAGCCTTCGGGTGGTCGGAATCGTGTGTCCTACTAGCTCTTAGATTTGTCTTTGTGAGTACTTCGTAACCGTATCTTCGGTTCGTATTTAGGTTCGGGTTTCGGTGTCGTTTTGTTGAATTCCGGATTTCTAAACGGCTTTTCTAGGTATGAGTTCGTCTTTGTTAGATCACCATTAATTTTTGGTAACTCCAAAAATTATAAATCTTTGCAATATTATAGAACATCGAGTTAGCTTTCCAATGGTTCAAACGGTGAGTCAATCGAGTCCTGGAGAGAGTTATGGTCGCTTTTAGTGAAAGACTCACGGTTGTCGGCACCGCCCAGAGCCTTTCGGCCGATAGGGAGGGCCGATAGACTCTACCGGCATTTGTATAGGGTATCGGTTAGCCTATCGGCCGATAGGTCAGCCGATAGGTCCCGCCGTGTTACACTATAAATGTGTTGTTTCAACAGAATCGCTCATTTCCTCCCCTTCTTCAACCGTGCGCGAGAGAGAGACTTGAGAGGGAGAGTTCCTCCATCTATCACTTACTTGTGTAAATTTCTTCATTCCTTTTCGATCGGGTGGCTCGGATTGCGGATCTAACCCGTGGTTTTTGGATTTGAATGCTTGATTCATCAAGAGGTAAGAATTCTTTTAACCCTACCTTTTTGGATAATTGGGGATTTTGGGGTTTTGTCCGATTCTTTCCGTTTTGTTGATGGATTGATGATTATTTAGATGTATTATATCATTTCCCTTGTTATTCCATGGTTGGATCGTATCGATTCGTTGTTTGAGTTGAGTTCTTGACCGACGCCTTGAAGGTGTCCGGTAAAATGTCTTAGAGGGGTTTTCGGGCGTTCTACGATTATTCTTCCTCGTATGGTCGATGATTTATTGATTGTATGATGTTAGGGTCGTGTTTCTTGCGACGAAACCGCGTTGAACCCTTTCGCTCGCCGCCGTCTTCCGCTTCTATAGCATTGGGCGTTTGAAGCTTTAGGTTGAGCCGTGTTCGTCGGAATACTTGCGTACCGATTTTGAGGCAAGTATCTTGTCCATACATTTCATGTTTCGTAGGCATAATTATTGATAAATGATTTTATGCGAAATCCAATGTTTAATGAACGTAATAAGGGATCGGTATGTTCTCGATAAATGTTGTCTTTCAACAATAATTCTTGTAATTCGTGAATATATGTGTTCTCGGAATATATGTGTTAGTTTTGTATGTTGAAAGATGCTACGATCACTTTGAGTGAGTTTAATAGACCGTAATCCTTTGCCGGGGATTACGTAATGTTATGTGTACTTGTTCGGTAAGAGCGTAATGTGTGCGATATTGGTTGTTATTCCTTCGTGAGGAGATTGTGACACTTGGTGTTGCTTGGTATTGGTATTTACTTGTGGTTGTGTGACATTAGTTGTGAGTGTACGTCGACTAAAGTGGCCATTCTAGCGAAGTACCTAGCATTTGTATGCACATTCTAGTATTCGAATTATGGCTTCCCGTGGCGTTGTGGATGATATGTGTATGTTCACCTAGGGACGGTCTGACGAGGCCTCTAGGGATACGTATTGCCGTGAGTGTGCGTATCGTGAATCGTGGTTAGCCACCCAGGATGTCCGACGGGCTCGCGGGTACGGTGGCCGTGAGTCTCGTATCAGTGGTTAACTTTGAAATGTTTTGTTGAGAACCGTGATTTTGGCGCATATTTCGTCTCGATTAGAATGGCACCAAATGGTAGGGTACTTAGTGGAATGGCACCAATAAATGTGTTGTGTATGATTCGTCTCTTGGTTGTGATAATTTGGTATGGGTACGTGAGTCCTGTGGTTGCTCGTGCATTGTAGCTCGTGGTATGTTGAGTGAGACCGTTGTCATGGTAATGTTGGATACGGTGTAATTTCCACCGGGTTATTCTTGCAGTATGTGATGTGGATGATTTGGGTCGTGGACCCTGTGTTGTGATTGGAATGTTATAATTGGGTCGTGGGCCCCGTTATCCGCTATCGGACTCGTATTTTGAAATAAACGATTGTTGTGCTATGTCCCTAAACATTTGAAAGGCTTGAAAATTCTTAAATCCCAAACGTTTTCAAAACTCCCGAGATCGTAAAATGTTTTGTAAGTTGTAAAATGGTTTTATTCTTATCTTTCGTAATCTAAATTGTTTTGATCAAGTGAATTATCTCGGGAAGTATATTCATGATTTCTATGTTCTTGGGGTATGATTTGTATGGCCTGTCTTTGTATTTATACTTGCACTAGCAAAACAAAGGAGTTTGCTAACCCCCGAGTATTCGGGGTGGATGTCTCAGACAAGGCCCGGTATTTGCAGTTCCGGGAGCAATTCACGGGATCGTTACGAAGGATGATGGAAGACGGCGATACTAATCACATGAAGACCGGTGTTGAATATTTGGTGATGTCTTGTTTTGTCTTTCCGTTGTGTTTACTTTCCCTATGCGGGATTGTTGATTTATGTTAACCCTGCGTGGGTATGAGTTACGAGAAAGAGTAATGTATGGTCGATGTGTATGTTGTGGTAAAAGACCAAATCGGTCTAATGGTTCGTGAGTTAGCCATGTCGGCATGTATAGTGTTAATGTGTTTTCTGTATTTAGCCTGGTAGATCCTCACAGAGGGGTGCGCGCTGTAATATTCCCGAATGGTTTGGGGGTGTTACGAATATGGTATCGAGCTTAGGTTGCGGAAACCTAGGCCGCCGGGTCGAGTTGTGTGTTGTTGGGTCTTGTCTTGTCTTGTCTTGTCAGATTTTGTCTGACTGAGTCGTGTCGCGACGCGTCGTCTGAGGTGTCGGTCGTGATTAGTATCGAGGTGCAGCCATCATCTTCGTGCGACCTGTGGAAGTAAGTCTCCCTTCTTTGTGTTGTGCCTCGTGTGACACGAACTATTTTTATGATTATTTGTTAAGTGGTGGAATTTTATGTGAATTTTGATTTCACGATATGTATTTAGTCGACTCTCGTATTTGATTTATACGAGGAGTGTCGTCGTTTGTGATGTCTTTTTATTGTTGTTTTTCTCCGTTGTTGATGATTTTCGAATCGATTTGCACGTTTTACAAGTCTCTTGTGGAAGCTTTGTGCTTATACACGTTCGACTTGTTCACTAGCCAGTGCGGGAGGGTATTTTATCAGCGGTTTTGTTACGAATGTGGTATTTTATCGTTTATTTTCGTTTAAAGACTTGTATTGTCTTGATTTTAAGCGTTTTGATGCGTGTGCTAGGAGTTGTTTTAGTGAACGTCGGTATGTGTGAGTTTTGGGCATTCTGGCCTATCGGATTTTTTTTGAAAACCTTGAGTATCTTAGAAAAATAAATTTCGAGACATACTTTTCAAATGAGTTATTTTCTTGTGGTACATCCTAGATGCCACAATGTATTTCAAAAATTTTCTACCTCGAGGACCAAAATGTTTTGAGATATTTTCAACACTTTTATTTAGACCCGAGGGTCGAATAATTTGAAAGTTTTCACTAAGAGAAAGTGTCTTCATTTTTATCAAATGCGAAATGGTTCTCCAATGTCTCGATAACGATGTTTCACGTTTGTATTTTTTTGAAAGGTGATACTCAAGATCAACCGGTGTTCTTCTAAATTATTTTCAAAATGAAGTTTTCGTTTTTAAAACCTATCCATTCCCGTTTGAGGGTCGGGTATATATGTGTGATGTTCGCGTTGTCCTTTTGATACTTTCTCCCGAGTATGACCGAATTGGCGGTGTGAGCGTTGAGACGCTTTCCACACATTGGTTGTGCTAGCCCCTGTGAGAGGCGGAGTGTTGGTATTGAATGTTGTCGCCTCATGGCAATTTCGCGTTGTCGCGCATGTGCGAGCCGTTAGAGCTTGATTTGGTATGACCGTGTGTGCATCGGTGATGGTTCCGTTATGCGTCGATTGTTTAATGTCTTGTTACCTTGCTCCGCTTTTGTGAATTTCGTGGACGAGGTCGGAGGTAATGCCCGTACTATTTTGACTTCGTGTTTTCTCTTCCCAATCTATCGATTCGCTCATGTTCGTTGGTACTTTATGAACTTGTTCGGTATTTGATTTCATCGTCCGAACGAGCCGTGATTTTGTTGTAGGCCGATCTCGGTTATCGGTGTGATTTTTTCGAGTTCGGTTCGATTCTTGTGAACTTTGTTCGGGAGTAACATCCTTTGGTTCTACTAGTCCTTTTATTCAAGGGATCGGATTACGAACTTCGTATTTTCTACTTTGTCGACTCATTTATGTTCGTTGACATTTCGAGCTTGTCCCGCCCTTGTTTTTGTTTATCGAACGAGTGTGATATCATTTCGGGATAACTTATTTGTCGTTGTGACTTTTCAATCGCTATTCCCTTCCTGGATCTTATGGGAATGCATGTCTTGTTGTTCTCACCAGATCATCCTCGGGAGTTATTGTTGAACTTTATTGTTCTTCGTGATTCGAACATGATTCTTCGATTTTTGTTGTCTCGATCGCTTGTTTGATCGGTTTTGTTCTCGCCCGTGATTGGCGAACGCTCGTGCTCCTTCGTAATTCCCTTTAGTTCGGGAAATTAGTTTCGTTTTCAATCTTCCATCCCTTAGGCGATGGGATTCCGTGTTTGTTCGGTTGACTCGCGTTTTGATTGAGGTACTGGGTTGGTCAATCATGTTGATTTTCGTTCGTTGTGTTTTGTGATCATCGGATAATTGACTTGACTATAGTATCCGTTTGATGACGCTTGTCACTTGTCGGTTTTATTATATCCCTAACAGCGACGTTGTGTTAGTCGCCGTGGAGCGTGTTTTCACGCCGTATGTTCCTTTGCGTTGTTTGTAACATTTCGCCGTTGGGCGTTAGTTACGCATTCTTGTGTGTCTCGTTGAGTTTTTCCTGGCGGAATATTTCTTCTCCCTACTTGTTTTAAGTTTCGGGACGAAACTTCTTTTAAGGAGGGTAGAATGTAATATCCGCAATTTTCGATTTCCGGTAATTTCTTTTTTCGGTGAGTCCGTTTGACGACTCGCTCATGACCGCTTGGCCATTCCGAGAATGATTAATTCTACACTTTTGACATCCGAGTTCGTTTCGTGTCGCTTCGTTGAGTTCTCGTGCTTTTAGCGACTTTTCCGCACTTGAGTTCGATTCTTGCGAATCTCATCCGAAGCTTGTTTCGAGTTTCCCGCAAGTCCGCTTTATCTTTGTTGGACGTGTTGTGAACTTCGGTTTGGTTATTCGATCACGTATCGTGATTTTCGGGCCTTTGGGCCATTTTCGTAATTTCCCAAAGTTTGGGGTAATTACCTTCCGTTGTCGAATTTCGAGCCTTCGGGGTGGTCGGAATCGTGTGTCCTACTAGCTCTTAGATTCGTCTTTGTGAGTACTTCGTAACCGTATCTTCGGTTCGTATTTAGGTTCGGTTTCGTGTCGCTTTTGTTGAATTAGGATTTCTAAACGGCTTTTCTAGGTATGAGTTCGTCTTTGTTAGATCACCATTAATTTTTGGTAACTCCAAAAATTATAAATCTTGCAATATTATAGAACATCGAGTTAGCTTTCCAATGGTTCAAACGGTGAGTCAATCGAGTCCTGACGAGAGAGTTATGGTCGCTTTAGTGAAAGACTCACTGTCGGGCACTGGCCCAGAGCCTTTCGGCCGATAGGGAGGGCCGATAGACTCTACCGCCGGCATTTGTATAGGGTATCGGTTGGGCCTATCGGCCGATAGGTCAGGCCGATAGGTCCCGTTGTGTTACACTATAAATGTGTTGTTTCAACAGAATCGCTCATTTCCTCCCCTTCTTCAACCGTGCGCGAGAGAGAGAGACTTGAGAGGGAGAGTTCCTCCATCTATCACTTACTTGTGTAAATTTCTTCATTCCTTTTCGATCGGGTGGCTCGGATTGCGGATCTAACCCGTGGTTTTGGATTTGAATGCTTGATTCATCAAGAGGTAAGAATTCTTTTAACCATACCTTTTTGGATAATTGGGGATTTTGGGGTTTTGTCCGATTCTTTCCGCTTTTGTTGATGGATTGATGATTATTTAGATGTATTATATCATTTCCTTGTTATTCCATGGTTGGATCGTATCGATTCGTTGTTTGAGTTGAGTTCTTGACCGACGCCTTGAAGGTGTCCTAGAAATGTCTTAGAGGGTTTTCGGGCGTTCTACGATTAATCTTCCACGTATGGTCGATGATTTATTTATTTTATGAAGTTAATGTACTGTTTCTTGCGAAGAAACCGCGTTGAACCCTTTCGTTCGTCGTCGTCTTCCGTTTCGATAGCATTGGGCGTTTCGAAGCTTTCCGGTTGAGCCGTGTTCGTCGGAATACTTGCGTACCGATTTTAAGGCAAGTATCTTGTCCATACATTTCATGTTTCGTAGGCATAATTATTGATAAATGATTTTATGCGAAATCCAATGTTTAATGAACGTAATAAGGGATCGGTATGTTCTCGATAAATGTTGTCTTTCAACAATAATTCTTGTAATTCGTGAATATATGTGTTCTCGGAATATATGTGTTAGTTTTGTATGTTGAAAGATGCTACGATCACTTTGAGTGAGTTTAATAGACCGTAATCCTTTGCCGGGGATTACGTAATGTTATGTGTACTTGTTCGGTAAGAGCGTAATGTGTGCGATATTGGTTGTTATTCCTTCGTGAGGAGATTGTGACACTTGGTGTTGCTTGGTATTGGTATTTACTTGTGGTTGTGTGACATTAGTTGTGAGTGTACGTCGACTAAAGTGGCCATTCTAGCGAAGTACCTAGCATTTGTATGCACATTCTAGTATTCGAATTATGGCTTCCGTGGCGTTGTGGATGATATGTGTATGTTCACCTAGGGACGGTCTGACGAGGCCTCTAGGGATACGTATTGCCGTGAGTGTGCGTATCGTGAACTGTGGTTAGCCACCTGGGGATGTCCGACGGGCTCTACGGGTACGGTGGCCGTGAGTCTCGTATCAGGTTAACTTTGAAATGTTTTGTTGAGAACCGTGATTTTTGGCGCATATTTCGTCCGATTAGAATGGCACCAAATGGTAGGGTACTTAATGGAATGGCACCAATAAATGTGTTGTGTATGATTCGTCTCTTGGTTGTGATAATTTGGTATGGGTACGTGAGTCCTGTGGTTGCTCGTGCATTGTAGCTCGTGGTATGTTGAGTGAGACCGTTGTCATGGTAATGTTGGATACGGTGTAATTTCCACCGGTTATTCTTGCAGTATGTGATGTGGATGATTTGGGTCGTGGACCCTGTGTTGTGATTGGAATGTTATAATTGGGTCGTGGGCCCGTTATCCGCCATCGGACTCGTATTTTGAAATAAACGATTGTTGTGCTATGTCCCTAAACATTTCGAAAGGCTTGAAAATTCTTAAATCCCAAACGTTTTCAAAACTCCCGAGATCGTAAAATGTTTTGTAAGTTGTAAAATGGTTTTATTCTTATCTTTCGTAATCTAAATTGTTTTGATCAAGTGAATTATCTCGGAAGTATATTCATGATTTCTATGTTCTTGGGGTATGATTTGTATGGACTGTCTTTGTATTAATAATATCACTAGCAAAACAGTTGAGTTTGCTAACCCCGAGTATTCGGGGTGGATGTCTCAGACATTGCGTCCGGTATTTGCAGTTCCGGGAGCAATTCACAGGATCGTTACGAAGGATGATGGAAGACGGCGATACTAATCACATGAAGACCGGTGTTGAATATTTGGTGATGTCTTGTTTTGTCTTTCCGTTGTGTTTACTTTCCCCTATGCGGGATTGTTGATTTATGTTAACCCCTGCGTGGGTATGAGTTACGAGAAAGAGTAATGTATGGTCGATGTGTATGTTGTGGTAAAAGACCAAATCGGTCTAATGGTTCGTTAGTTAGCCATGTCGGCATGTATAGTGTTAATGTGTTTTCTGTATTTAGCCTGGTAGATCCTCACAGAGGGGGTCTGCGGCGCTGTAATATTCCCGAATGGTTTGGGGGTGTTACAATAGTGACCCTCATGTATCTTTCAGTATGTTCTTCCTGTCAACTGTTGAATTTGTATTCTCGTTATTGTTCGTTGTTTCAACTTTCCTCATATGAGATCACCATTAATTTTTGGTGACTCCAAAAATTATAAATCTTTGCAATATTATAGATCATCGAGTTAGCTTTCCAATGGTTCAAACGGTGAGTCAATCGGAGTCCGGACGAGAGAGTTATGGTCGTTTGCTTTTGGCGGCACTCCTGTGAGCCTTTCGGCCGATAGGGGGGGCCGATAGACTCTACTGCCGGCATTCTGTATGGGTATCGGTTGGGCCTATCGGCCGATAGGCCGGCCGATATGTAAATTTCTTCACCTTCGAACTTCCAGTAGCCTTTCGGCCGATAAGGGGGGTCGATAGACTCTACTGCCGGCATCCCGTAGGGGTATCGGTTGGGCCTATCGGCCGATAGGCCGGCCGATAGGTTCTGCTGTGTTGCACTATAAATGTGGTTTTGATAGAGTTAATTCGAGAACGGATGTTGACTGCCCAGAGTCGACAGAAGTCATATGCCGACGTCCGTCGTCGACCTTTGGAATTCGAGGTGGGAGACCACGTTTTGCTAAAGGTGTCGCCGACGAAGGGAGTTTTTCGTTTTGGGAAGAAAGGAAAGCTGAGCCCGAGATTTATTGGACCCTTTGAGATTCTCGAGCGAGTCGGTGAATTAGCGTACCATTTGGCGTTACCTCCAGCCTTGAGTCATGTTCATAGCATTTTTCATGTTTCCCAGTTGAGGAAATATGTTCCGGATGCTAGTCACGTCATCGATTATGGCGAGGTTGATATTGCTGAAGATATTACTTTTGAGGAGCGTCCTTTGAAGATTTTGGAGCATCGTGAGAAACGACTGAGGCATAAGACCATCCCTTTGGTCAAAGTTCAGTGGTCGAGACACGGTGTCGAGGAGGCAACTTGGGAAACCGAGGATAGCATGCGTGCTAGGTACCCGGAGTTGTTTGTTTCTTAAGTTTCGGGACGAAACTTATTTTTAGAGGGGTAGAATGTAATATCCGGTATTTTTCTTTCCCTTGTATTTTCATTTTTGGTATATTTCTCGGTCATAGTGACCATCATGTATCTTCAAGATGTTCTTCCGTCAACTGTTGAATTTGTATTCTCGTTATTGTTCGTTGTTTCAACTTTCCTCATATGAGTTCGACTTTGTTAGATCACCATTAATTTTTGGTGACTCCAAAAATTATAAATCTTTGCAATATTATAGATCATCGAGTTAGCTTTCCAATGGTTCAAACGGTGAGTCAATCTGAGTCCGGACGAGAGAGTTATGGTCGTTTAGCTTTTGGCGGCACTCCAGAGCCTTTCGGCCGATAGGGGGCCGATAGACTCTACCACGGCATTCGTATGGGTATCGGTTGGGCTATCGGCCGATAGGCCGGAAGATATGTAAATTTCTTCACCTTCGAACTTCCAAGAGCCTTTCGCCGATAAGGGGGTCGATAGACTTCATCACGGCATCCCGTAGGGGTATCGGTTGGGCTGTCGGCCGATAGGCCGGCCGATAGGTTCTGCTGTGTTGCACTATAAATGTGGTTTTGAGCGTGAACAGCTCATTCTTTCCCATTTTTTCCACCGAGTCGCGAGAGAGAGAGTTAGAGAGGGAGAGAGTTCTTCATCCGGGGGTCGATTTTCATCATTTCTTTTCGGTTGTGAGGCTCGGATAATCAATCTAACGCGCGTTCTACGGATCTTAGTACTCGAATCTTCCAAGGTAATGCTCTAAAACCCTATTTCGATTAATTTGGGGGTTTTGGGTTTTTCTTCCGATTCGTTCCGTTTCGTTGGTGGATTCATGATGTATACGATTGATATTGTTAGTATCTTTAGTTTTCCTACGGATTCATGGATATTTTGTGGATTTTTATGGAATCGAGAGGGTTTGGTTGTGGTCCGCCCTCGTTGTTATTTTTGTATGAATATACATGAATCGTAGGCGGGTTTCCGGGTGTATTCCTTTTCCGTAATCGTCTAGAGTTGGTTGTGATTGTGTTGTTCGAATCGTTAGGTTCATCCGGTTCCTCACGGCCGTGCTTGATTCTTCCGCTCCGCTCGGCCACCGTCATTAATCGAGGCAAGTATCCTTATGAACTTACAATCTTGGCATAGTAGTTTTGTATGAGAAATTGTGTGTGTGTGTATGCTCACTACGGGTTAGACTCGACGGTCTCGGTAGGGGTCCACGGAGGTGTGGATCGACGAGCTTTGCTTTTAACCACTACGGGTTAGATCCGGGGTCTCGGTAGGGGTCCACGGAGGTGTGGATCGACGGTTAATTGTGGTGCATTTTACAAATGTGATTTGATATTGGCATTTAAATGAGTGCTTTCGAACGGTTTTCTTTATTGCATGCATTACTATATGTGTAAGATGTAAGTTGTTCATCCGGTTACTTGTACTAGCGTAATTGCTAACCCCTCCGGGGACCGTTTTGGGGAAATTCGTTTTATGAATTTCAGTCGGGTTCATCGGGACGAGCGGGCGCTGACCAAGATACACGGATGATGGCCATGCGTGATGATTGTGCATAAGAGATGTCTTAATGTCTTGTTGTCTTTTCATCTTTTATGGCTTTTGAACTAATAGTCGTACTCGAGTACTTAAGAGTTCTTGTTCGTCAGATTGTATTGTTGTGTTTATGTTGTGTTGATGATGATGTTCTATCAACGGTTGAACCGGGTGGATTGTTCTGCTTTGCGCCTTTATGACGTGGTGTTATCTTATCGCTTCGTGAGTCGTTGTGTATGATGTCGTTTCACCGGTGGGTCCCATATAGGGATTCACGGCTGTAATATACCTCGGATATCCCGGGGTGTTAAGGTAAAATGGTATCGAGCTCTAGGTTTATGGATACCTAGGCTTGTCGGTTTATCGGGTCTTGTGGTGTTTGTTTTGCACATCATCGTCACGCCATGATTCCAGATTACCAAAGTGTCCGTAAGTTTTCCTTCCTCTGCTCATTATTTCCTTGCATCGTACCTTTGATTCTCGACTTGTGATTGTTCTTCTCTCGTACTTACCCTCGTATGGCTTTTGCTACTTATTTAACTCCGATGGATGCCGGAAGAGGTCGTGGTCGCGGTCGTGGTCGTGGACGCGCCGGGACGTGGGGCACGGTGGGGCGGCCACGCCACGATCTTCGAGCCGGCAGATCGCGACCGCCATAGCCATGCTTCTTCTCGTGAGCGTGCCGATCTTGGTATCGCGGCCGTTATGCAACAGATGGTGAACCAAATGGCGGCGATAGCTCAGTGTTCGTAACCCGGATCGTGCCCACGCTAATCGGGAGGAGCGGACTGTTGGCTCCAAGATGTCATCAAGATGCATCCTCCTCGCTGGGAGCTTCGGACCCGATGGGTCGGGAAGGGTGGATTAAGGAGATATCTAAGGTCTTCGTTGCCACTAATCGTCCCGAGGAACGAGAGTCCCTATTGCTCAATACTTTCTCACGGGGACGCTACGGATTGGTGGGATGCCGTTGGGCCCAAAGAACAAGCAGCTTCGTGGGCTAAGTTTCAAGAGTTGATGGAGACCGAATATTGCCCGTGGCCGCCGATGTGCTCGGGTACATGCTTTTATGATGCTCAACCACGGATATCCCCGTAGCTCAAGCCATTGCCGATTTTAATAAGGAGTTGGGTTATGTGAAGACCCAAGTTGTCGAGGAGAGTGACAAGATTTTCCATTTCTCCAGACGGATGAAGTTGCCGATTCGGGACTATATGTCGGGGCTCGTATGCACTACATTGAAGGATTATCAGAGTAGGGCCCTTGCTTATGATATGTCGGTGACGGCAAGTGAGGCGGCCCGCGAGAGTAAGAAGCAAGTCCGCGGGAACTTTTCGGGCCACAAGAGTGGGGGTCACAGAGATCCCAATCGCTACCTTCCGCCGGCGGTGGTCCAGCCTGCTCGTTCGGGGGTCCTCGTGGAACTACCGGTGCTCCTTTCGTGATGTGAAGTGTTTCAATTGTGGTCGACGGGCCACATCGGTCGTACTTGTTTGAGCCCTTTCGACGTGTAATCAATGTGGCTACCGCCACAAGGCCGTCAGGCCGAGAGGGAGAAAATTCTTGGTGCCGGGCTTCCATTCCAGCGCCTAGGGAACCAAGTGTGAATCGAGGATCGTTTGCTCCTCGGTCTCGCCGAGTGCTAGTCGGGAAGAGGTCGGGTTCAGCCCTCTAAGGGGGAGCTTCTAGTGTTGGCTCGCCCACCCGCGTGTCTATGAGATGCGGAGAGCCGATGATCCAGGCTACCGTAGCGGCAGTACCGTTTATATTCTTTCTCATCCCGTCGGTGTGCTTTTCGATTAGGTGCTACGCATTCGTTTATATCTACGGATTGTGTGCGCCGTTTGAGTCTCGACCGTTTGACACCTTGTGAGCCCTTCATCGTTAAGCTTCCTAGCGGTGATAGGATCGTTGGTGATCGGGAGGTTCGAGACTGCTTCGTGCTTATTTGTGAGAGGACTTGGCCCTCTAATCTTATTGTTGTGAGTATCGAGGTGAGGATTTGATCCTTGGTGATGACCGCTCGAGCGGCATGGTGCGATCATGAACTACCGCACGAGAGTCATCACTATGTTAGCCGAGGACGGCACCGAGCACTTTTTCGCGGGGCGAAAGAGGGGAAGCCAGAAACTCGTTATTAACGCCTTGAAGGCGATGAAACTCCTGCGTAAGGGATGTATCGGTTATTGGTGCTATGCCTTGAAGGCGGGGGATGGTGGAGTCGAGCTTTCGTCGATTCCAGTCGTTAATGAATTTCCTGATGTTTTTCCTGACGAGTTACCGGGATTGCCACCGGATCGTGAGGTCGAGTTCGCTATAGAGTTAGAGCCGGGTGCGGCTCCTATTTCGAAGGCACCCTATCGCATGGCACCTTCAGAGATGTCCGAGTTGAAGAAGCAGTTGAGTGAGCTTCTTGAGTCGGGGTATGTTCGACCGAGCGCCTCGACTTGGGGCGCACCGGTCCTGTTTGTGCGGAAGAAGGATGGTTCGCTACGTTTGTGTATCGACTATCGCGAACTAAACAAGGTGACCATCAAGAACAAGTATCCTTTGCCGAGGATTGACGACTTGTTCGACCAGTTGCAGGGAGCTGCGGTATTCTCGAAGATCGATTTGAGATCGGGGTACTATCAGCTCCGGGTGAGGGAGTCCGACGTGCCGAAAACGGCTTTTCGGACGAGATACGGACATTATGAGTTTGTAGTTATGCCTTTCGGGTTAACTAACGCGCCGGCGGTGTTCATGCAGTTGATGAACAAAGTCTTTATCGAGTATTTGGATAAGTGTGTCGTCGTCTTCATTGACGATATTCTTATTTATTCGAGGAACGAGGAAGAGCATGCCCATCATTTGCGGATAGTGTTAGACATTTTGAGGGCCGAGCAACTCTATGCGAAGTTCTCGAAATGTGAGTTCTGGCTGAAGGAAGTGATGTTTTTGGGTCACGTGATTTCACCCGAGGGGGTTCGTGTAGATCCGCAGAAAATTGAGGCAGTGTTGGATTGGGCATCGCCCACAAATGTGAAGGAGGTCCGTAGTTGCTTGGGTTTGGCGGGCTACTACCGTAGGATTGTCGAGGTTTCTCGAACGGCCCGACCACTTACACAGTTGCTCCAGAAATCCGAGAAGTTCGTCTGGACCGATGAGAGGCAGTCGAGTTTTGAGGAGCTGAAGAAGCGGTTGACTTCAGCTCCGGTTTTGGCATTGCCATGTGGCAACGAAGGTTTCGCCGTTTTTAGCGATGCTTCGGGTCAGGGTCTTGGGTGCGTATTGATGCAGCACGGCAAGACCATTGCCTATGCGTCGAGACAGTTGAGGCCGTATGAGCTTAACTACCCTACTCACGATTTGGAGTTAGCGGCGGTTGTCTTTGCACTCAAGATTTGGCGTCACTATCTTTTCGGCTCTGCATGTCAGATTTTTACCGATCATAAAAGTCTGAAGTACATATTTACTCAGCGAGAGTTGAATATGAGGCAGAGGAGGTGGTTAGAGTTGATTAAGGATTATGACCTCAAATCCTTTATCATCCGGGTAAGGCGAATGTCGTGGCCGACGCCTTGAGTCGGAAACCGATTGCGTTGCGAACGCTTGAGGTCCTTACGCCTCAGTCTGAGCTTCGGCGGGCTTTGATCGGGTTAGATGTTGAGGTTTTGCTGCCTGGATCTGTCGGGCAACTTTGTGCCTTAGAAATTTCGTCGTCTTTGATCGATGAAATTAAACTGAAGTAATTAGAGGATCCGATGATTACTCAAATCCGAGAGAACGTTCTTAAAGGAAAGTCTCACGGGTTTGTGATTCACGAGGATGGCGTTTTGAGATTCAGTCGGCTTTGTGTGCCGAACGACTCGGAGTTGAGCGAGTATTTTACGGGAGGCCCATGCTACACCTTATTCCGTTCATCCCAGTACGAGTAAGATGTACAAGGACACGAGGAGGAACTTCGGTGGAATGATATGAAGGAGGAAGTCGCACGGTTTGTGGCGAGATGTTTGACTTGCCGAGTCAAAATCGAGCATCGGCGACATTGGTTATTGCAGTCACTTCCGTCCGGAATGGAAATGGGAAGATATATCGATGGATTTCGTTACGAGTTTGCCGAGATCGAGGTCGGGCATGAATATGGTATGGGTGATTGTTGATCGCCGACCAAGTCGGCACATTTTCTCGGGCATCAAGGACACTTGGGGCCGGAGAAGTTAGCTCGTGTGTTTATTGCGCAGATCGTGAGACTTCACGGTACTCAAGTCTATTGTTTCGGATCGTGACGGCCGTTTGTATCGCACTTCGCGGGCGGTGCATAAGGCGTTAGGTACCGGTTGCGTTTGAGTACCTCTTTTCATCCCCATCGGATGGACGGTCGGACGCACTATCCGGACATTCGAGGACATGTTGCGTGCTTGTGCCCTCGATCGAGTAGTATTTGGGAGGAGCATTTGCCATTGATCGAATTCACGTACAACAATAGTTGGCACGCGTCGATTCGGATGGCACCGTATGAGGCACTTTATGGCGGCGATGTCGATCGCCGATTTGTTGGAATGAGGCGTCCGATTTAGTCGGGACCGAGCCGGATGTCGTTTTAGAGACGAGGCGGAAGATAGAGTTAATTCGAGAACGGATGTTGGCGCCCAGTCGACCAGTCATATGCGACGTCCGTCGTCGACCTTTGGAATTCGAGGTGGGAGACCACGTTTTGCTAAAGGTGTCGCCGACGAAGGGAGTTTTTCGTTTTGGGAAGAAAGGAAAGTCGAGCGAGATTTATTGGACCCTTTGAGATTCTCGAGCGAGTCGGTGAATTAGCGTACCGCTTGGCGTTACCTCCGGCCTTGAGTCATGTTCATAGCATTTTTCATGTTTCCCGATTGAGGAAATATGTTAGGATCCTAGTCACGTCATCGATTATGGCGAGGTTGATATTGTCAAGATATTACTTTTGAGGAGCGTCCTTTGAAGATTTTGGAGCATCGTGAGAAACGATCGAGGCATAAGACCATCCCTTTGGTCAAAGTTCGGTGGTCGAGACACGGTGTCGAGGAGGCAACTTGGGAAACCGAGGATAGCATGCGTGCTAGGTACCGGGCGAGGTGTGTTTCTTAAGTTTCGGGACGAAACTTATTTTTAGAGGGGTAGAATGTAATATCCGGTATTTTTCTTTCCCTTGTATTTTCATTTTGGTATATTTCTCGGTCATAGTGACCCTCATGTATCTTTCAAGATGTTCTTCCTGTCAACTTGTTGAATTTGTATTCTCGTTATTGTTCGTTGTTTCAACTTTCCTCATATGAGTTCGACTTTGTTAGATCACCATTAATTTTTGGTGACTCAAAATTATAAATCTTTGCAATATTATAGATCATCGAGTTAGCTTTCCAATGGTTCAAACGGTGAGTCAATCGGAGTCCGGACGAGAGAGAGTTATGGTCGTTTGCTTTTGGCGGGCACTCCTGGGAGCCTTTCGGCCGATAGGGGTGCCGATAGACTCTACCGCGGCATTACGTATGGGTATCGGTTGGGCCTATCGGCCGATAGCCGGCCGATATGTAAATTTCTTCACCTTCGAACTTCCAAGGTAGCCTTTCGGCCGATAAGGGGGTCGATAGACTCTCATCACGGCATCCCGTAGGGTATCGGTTAGCTTTATCGGCCGATAGGCAGCCGGGCCGATAGGTTCTGTTGTGTTGCACTATAAATGTGGTTTTGAGCGTGAACAGCTCATTCTTTCCCATTTTTTCCACCGAGTCGCGAGAGAGAGTTAGAGAGGAGAGAGTTCTTCATCCGGGTCGATTTTCATCATTTCTTTTCGGTTGTGAGGCTCGGATAATCAATCTAACGCGCGTTCTACGGATCTTAGTACTCGAATCTTCCAAGGTAATGCTCTAAAACCCTATTTCGATTAATTTGGGGGTTTTGGGTTTTCTTCCGATTCGTTCCGTTTCGTTGGTGGATTCATGATGTATACGATTGATATTGTTAGTATCTTTAGTTTTCCTACGGATTCATGGATATTTTGTGGATTTTTATGGAATCGAGAGGGTTTGGTTGTGGTCCGCCCTCGTTGTTATTTTTGTATGAATATACATGAATCGTAGGCGGGTTTCCGGGTGTATTCCTTTTCCGTAATCGTCTAGAGTTGGTTGTGATTGTGTTGTTCGAATCGTTAGGTTCATCCGTCGGTTCCTCACGGTCGTGCTTGATTCTTCCGGTCCGTTCGCGTCACCGTCTATTAATCGAGGCAAGTATCCTTATGAACTTACAATCTTGGCATAGTAGTTTTGTATGAGAAATTGTGTGTGTGTGTATGCTCACTACGGGTTAGACTCGACGGGGTCTCGGTAGGGGTCCACGGAGGTGTGGATCGACGAGCTTTGCTTTTAACCACTACGGGTTAGATCCGACGGGGTCTCGGTAGGGGTCCACGGAGGTGTGGATCGACGGTTAATTGTGGTGCATTTTACAAATGTGATTTGATATTGGCATTTAGGAAATGAGTGCTTTGAACGGTTTTCTTTATTGCATGCATTACTATATGTGTAAGATGTAAGTTGTTCATCAGTTACTTGTACTAGCGTAATTGCTAACCCCTCTGGGACCGTTTTGGGGAAATTCGTTTTATGAATTTCAGTCGGGTTCATCGGACGAGCGGGCTGGACCAAGACACGGATGATGGCCATGCGTGATGATTGTGCATAAGAGATGTCTTAATGTCTTGTTGTCTTTTCATCTTTTATGGCTTTTGAACTAATAGCTGTACTCGAGTACTTAAGAGTTCTTGTTCGTCCAGATTGTATTGTTGTGTTTATGTTGTGTTGGATGATGATGTTCTATTGACCGGTTGAACCGGGTGGATTGTTCTGTTTTGCGTCTTTATGACGTGGTGTTATCTTATCGTTTCTGTGAGTCGTTGTGTATGATGCTGTTCAGCCTGGTGGGTCCCATATAGGGATTCACGGCGCTGTAATATACCTCGGATATCCTGGGGGTGTTACAAATCCAACTAGTTATCATGCTCATCACTCGAATATATGATAATCATCGACTCAAGAACATCAATAATCAATCCAAACGACATCCAAAAGTGAATAACTATTACCTTGTATAGACGAACCATGAAGGAGAACAATCAACTTCATTCCAAGGATCATCAATAATTTCAAGAACAAGACTTTAATCCATGTTCCTCAGCTTAATCTTTGTTAAAGATTATCATCTCTCAGTGTTTGGGACCTCAAACTTCTCTCTAAAAACTCTCTCTCTCGGTTGCAAGGAAGGAATGGACGAAATGCTTCATAACACCCTTCTGTCCCTTTTTATAAAGTATATTACTAGCGTGCGCTAAACCTTATGTTTAGCGTGCGCAACAGCCTTAGCGTGCGCTAACTGACTTTGTTAGCGTGCGCTATCGCAGTCCAGAGGCTACTGTCTGGCTTCGTACATGTGCTTACGTACGTAATGCCCATGAATTAGCGTACGTAACTTACACTGTCTAGCGTACGAAAGTCCTTACATTTAGTGTGCGCTAATACCACTTGACTTGCTACAGTCTACACCTACCACGAAGATGCTCGTGAGCCCACATGCCGAAAGCAACCAATAAAGCCAAGATTCCCCGTTGACCGATATACAGGTAGCGTGCGCTAATCAACATGCATTAGCGTGTGCTAACACTAACATTACAACATCCGTTGACTTATCAGAACATGCGCCGAAAGTGGCCTGGTCCACGCGTAGATTCCTTCCAATCGGACTGAATTAGCGTGCGTTATCTTATATCCGTAGCGTGCGCTAAACCTGCACGATAGCGTGCGCTACTCATGATTATTAGCATGCGCTAATAATGTTACACTTAGCCATTTTTAGCTATTCTTGTCCAACGTCTCGACATACCAAAAACGAACATAAGACACACTGAATACAAACACTGAATCCAATAATATTCTTATACGATATACTCAATATCGAAAGTACGATAACCTGATACACGATATCCTCAAATGCAACTGTCGACCAGATACGATAATTATACCGATACTGACATCTCAGTCCTTTATTTATTTTATCCCTACTGTACAGATTCCACACTGTACAATATAACTCGGATAAAATAATATCAAACAACAGTAGTAGAAATTCCGGATATTACATTCTACACCACTTAAAATAAGTTTCGTCCTCGAAACTTGCAATCCGTCATAAAACAAACAAACATACCGTTCAACCCAAAATATCCCAAAACCATCACGACAATGATCAATCATCATCACTATAGAATAACCACAACAGCATACTTACCAATGCGCAAAGTCGAGGATCTCCTGAGATACTAGATAGTGACCTCACTGTAAAGTCTCAATACACTTTACAATCACAATTCCTTGAGTCTCAACAAAATATATCATCTTCGGATGAAGCAATCTGCCCGAATCAAATTCTGTCCGCCTGATTACATAATCAAGTCTCAATTCCGATAAGACAAATAATATACAATACATCTGCGAAACAACTGCCCAAAACAACGATATGAATCCCAAAACGTTGACACAAAATCCGAACGCTCAGATGATCACCAACAATGATCAACAATCAGCCGAATTTATCATCGACATGATAAATTCCAATATGACCAACCAGAGGTCAAAACACAATCAAGAATATCATCAACGTGATAAACTACAACACGATCAACACAGAACCCCAAAAACAGATATAGGAAAGAATAACATTCTCAAAATGACACACCAATCACATACAGTGTATCTCAATAAACATACCCGATTGGTGAGCATACCCCTCGGCATACGAAGAACCAATCACAACCCGTCGAACATATCCAAATTATACATGGAGTGGGAACGACCAATCGATACTAAAAAAACCCAGCATGAGGTCAATAACCCCAAATCTGCACTTACAAAGAAATCATTCGAAGATCATTATGGTAAAGTCGATCTACTACCATATCAAAGTTCGGATCTCTATTCATCGTACCATAGGAATGTCATAACCAGTTCGTGAGTCACACTCACAACTTCACCATGTTATGCACTATGCACCAAATGCGTATGTACATCAATCATACATTCAAAACCAGTTTGAAATCATACAGTCTCGTCAAGAAGACAAATTTTCAAAAGTTCTTTCAAAATTTTCAAAACTCAAAACATAAATTTTTGGTAAGACTGCAAAATCAATTTTCGAACCAACCGACTCGCTCGTGTCAAGTTCTTGATAAAAATTCTTTTCAAATACACACGATTAAATAAAATGGGATTTATGCAAATGCTTGGCCATATCCATACTCCTGTATATCAGTTCAGCTTGTCACCAATATCCACCGATATTCCATCGGGAAAACCACACGATAGAGTTCCAAAATCTCAATATATAAATTCTGTTAAAACTCCTTTTTCCTCACATATGACTCGCAACGTCAATTATTAATCCATCCTGGATCACCTCAAATATGCTATGACAAAACATATAATAATCGACAAATCAAATACAGTGAAAGACTACCCGAGAAGTTTAATTTGAACAAGTAAACCAAAACCTAAAAAGGAAGGAACAAAATATATAAACGATTGATAAAGAGTTTTACAAATCTCGGGAGTTTTAGAAAACAGAAAAGCTTTCTTTTGAAACATTAGGGTCTCATCCCGTAACTTGTTCCGTATTACAAGAAGTTTAAAAAGTAGAAAACTCTTTTCGGACTCCAAGTCCTGAGTTACAAAACTATTTCAAAATCGATTGTGTCTCGGCCCAAAAATCATTTTCCGTAAAACATCCGTAAAACATTCATTTTGAAAGGTATCATTTTCAAATGATCAAAACCAGTTCATATATCTCAAAATGAATTAACATGCTACATGTTCTTCTCAACCATGCACAATATTTCTCCCAAATGCACAATTCCGTTCCAAAATCTAACCAACATACTGATTTCCAAAATCATAGTTTCTCAAGATCATCAATCTTGTCCCACTCTGACATCTCATACTGTAACGCATGATATCTGCTGAATCTCAAAATATATCAACTTAGAACGGCAATAAATCTCAATGAAATTCAAAAATCTAAATACTTACAGATCGTAAAGCCGACGATTCCCCGTGATACTGGCACATGTCTCGACTCAAGGAAATACTCGATACAGATATTTTCAAAACACACATTTTGCCAAATCTGTTGGACTCAAGAACACAATACATCTCATTCCAGAGAATCTCGTTAACACCATTTAGAAAAGTTTACAACAAACCCAGTACCACACTGGTAAATCACATAACGTACAAGCCTGAGTGAATACAAAAACTCACGGCTCTAGTATTAGTCAATCGACAACTCGAATGACGCAACAAAACACGACCCAACTTGACCCAAATGCCTAGGTTTTCTCAACCTAAGCTCCGATACCATATTTTGTAACACCCCCAGATTTAACCGGAAATATTACAGCGTCGTGGGCCCCGATATGGAACCCACAAGGCTGAAGGAAATTCTCGTAAACATTTTACAAACGCCCAAGAGGCCAACGACGGTACTATCTTTAAAACATTTGAAGACTATATAAAATCTGTTTATCAAGACCGTCGTAAAATCTCGTTTGAAAGGACAAGGCCTGAAATGCCAGAACTCAACGGTTTAGAAAAAAATTTCCAAAGCATCCTCAGTTACCAGATACCAAAAGGTCATTTCAAAATACTCACGCAGCGAAAAAAAGACCAACCATAAAGATACTCTAGCAGCGTAATACAAGAACCAATCAAGAAACTCAATGCACAAAACATGTCCTAGCTAGTATCTTCCGGGAAGCTCATCTCTTCACGACCGCTACAAGCTCGATACTCCAAGAACCTAAAAAGAAATCCCACGACGGGGTCAGCCATAATATCCAATAATTATAACCGTCACAATACATTAATAATTACATACCAATGAGAATACAACATAAGAATACGACCAACGTAATCTTACCGTCATAACTTTACTTACTCAAGTAATTCTCATCAGAATAATCATTATCACAGTTCGCATCTCGGACTCGATTAACCAATAAACTCGAACATAATATCTGTATTGTACCACAAACAATACTAAAGATTCTCAAAATATCATCACCAACTCGCGATACGGAAATATACCAGTTCTGATCAATACGATCCATCGAATAACATCATCAAATCCCAAGACGATAACCGATTGTCCATCAAAGACAAATACCAAGGAAATACGGAACATACCTCGAGATATGATGTGCCACGACAATAATATCAGTCTAATCCGAGATCAGATCAATGCAATACGGACAAGGTCCTAACACAAGACCTACAAATGCATACTCATATGACAACCTCAATATGCTCAAAAACAATAACAACTATGTATACTCAATGGAAATCCCATGATCCAGCGCCCTCAGCATAGATCCCAAGATGATCCTACAAGATCAACACGAGGTGGATAACCAACAATATACATATGCACAACAAT
Organism: Orobanche coerulescens; assembly: GCA_033398695.1. Classification (NCBI taxonomy): domain Eukaryota; kingdom Viridiplantae; phylum Streptophyta; class Magnoliopsida; order Lamiales; family Orobanchaceae; genus Orobanche; species Orobanche coerulescens. The sequence continues at coordinate 61,042,543 of CM065806.1, forward strand.
AATACAATACTGGGTAATCCAACGATCCAGCGCCCTCAGCATAGATCCCCATGATGATCCCGTCGGACCAACGCATGGTGGAAAACCTGTCCAGCGATCCAGCGCCCTCAGCATAGATCCTCATGATCCCATCGGATCATTTACAACATAAACAATACAATCATGCATACACATATGCAACTCAATATGTTCATCAACATGAACGACATATGGATCAAAACATGAACGACACTATGATGACACAACTAAGACGACTTCATGTTCGGCAACATGAATGACAACCTGCATGATCAACATCATTAACACTAAACCGAATCAAACTAAGATACTTGTCCCGAGTCCTTTAGGAGCAATCTCGATGTCAAATCATCACTGGCAATTATCCTTTATGCTCGGCGATCCAAACGTACAATGAACTATAGATACTCATATCCTCGTCTTTACCATAATGTAACCTCGATACTCGAACATACCAATAACTGAGATAAAGCATATACATTATGATTTACCTCCCAGAATCGAAAGAACAATATGCGATCCGAATACCCAGAGTTCACAATAATAATCATCGCTATATGCATTATAAACGAAATGAAACTGAAACCATTCATTAAATATTATAACTGAGCAAGTAATAACTTGCCTCGATACTGATACCACGAAGCTGCTACCGAACACATTGCCTTTATCTACAATGAGCATACTCGAACACGATCGCAACATCCAGTTATAATCACCGATCAATAATCTCAACCTATCGAAGTAATCAAATAACGCATATCCGATAACAATCAACAACCGACAAAACTAACCAATCGAACTCAACGGTTCAACACAACCTCGAATAAACGCAGTCAGAACAAACTAAATCAAACCATCACGAATTCATAATCAAAACACAAAAATATTGCACTGTCTGCCTACTTAGCGCACGTTAAACGCATAACGTAGCGTGCGCTAAGTTGCTCCCGTTAGCGTGCGCTATCCAGTAAGCTTAGCGTGTGCTAATGCTGTGCTGTGGCATGCATTTCAAGCATCGTCTAACACTTCCATCATGTCAATGATCAACTCATCTCGATATTAAGGATTTCATAACATATTCGATTCCAACTTTTATCTTTAAACACGAATCAACAAGATTCTTTCTTGTTCATATTTGGTAACTTCATAGAACAATTTACCGGTTATTATCATGAATAATCATATTCCAAAGTCATATGTAACCTTTCCAATTTCCAGTTCTTATTCATAACAATCATGACATATATAATTCAATAGTTTTTCAAGAACACGAATTAACTGAATTCACGTTCATGATCCATAAAATGACAAAATCCGATGTGTTCTAACATCTAAAAATCCTTATTCATCATGTTCTTCGACATACAATTCATATAACTTCAAGAATCACAATAGCACCACCATAATATTTACCATACGAAGTAACCAATGACAAAACATAAAAAATCCAAATTGAAGAAGGGAATTACATCAACATATCTCTTGAATTCCATCCAAAACCATACGAAACATATCAATACTCATATATTGATAACAACACTAACTTAGTACGGTAATCCAACTCGTTATCATGCTCATCACTCGAATATATGATAATCATCGACTCAAGAACATCAATAATCAATCCAAACGACATCCAAAAGTGAATAACTATTACCTTGTATAGACGAACCATGAAGGAGAACAATCAACTTCATTCCAAGAATCATCAATAATTTCAAGAACAAGACTTTAATCCATGTTCCTCAGCTTAATCTTTGTTAAAGATTATCATCTCTCACTGTTTGGGACCTCAAACTTCTCTCTAAATACTCTCTCTCTCGGTTGCAAGGAAGGAATGGACGAAATGCTTCATAACACCCTTCTGTCCCTTTTTATAAAGTATATTACTAGCGTGCGCAACAGCCTTAGCGTGCGCTAACTGACTTTGTTAGCGTGCGCTATCGCAGTCCAGAGGCTATTGTCTGGCTTCGTACATGTGCTTACGTACATAATACCCATGCATTAGCGTACGTAACTTACACTGTCTAGCGTACGCAAGTCCTTACATTTAGCGTGCGCTAATACCAGTTGACTTGCTACAGTCTACACCTACCACGAAGATGCTCGTGACCCCACATGCCGAAAGCAACCAATAAAACCAAGATCCCCTGTTGACCGATATACAGTTAGCGTGCGCTAATCAACATGCATTAGCGTGCGCTAACACTACATTACAACATCCGTTGACTTATCAGAACGTGCGCCGAAAGTGGCCTGGTCCACGCATAGATTCCTTCCGATCGGACTGCATTAGCGTGCGTTATCTTATATCCGTAGCGTGCGCTAAACCTGCACGATAGCGTGTGCTACTCATGATTATTAGCGTGCGCTAATAATGTTACACTTAGCCATTTTCAGCTGTTCTTGTCCAACGTCTCGACATACCAAAAACGAACATAAGACACACTGAACACAAACACTGAATCCAACAATATTCTTATACGATATACTCTATTTCGAAAGTATGATAACCTGATACACGATATCCTCAAATGCAACTGTCGACCAGATACGACAATTATACCGATACTGACATCTCAGTCCTTTATTTATTTTATACCTACTGTACAGATTCCACGCTGTACAATGTAACTCGGATAAAATAATATCAAACAACAGTAGTAGAAATTCCGGATATTACAATTAGAATCGTTGATCCGGCATTATTAGAATCATATCTACATCTAAGAGATGTTTGTCTAGTTACAATAGAAAACTAGATAGGTTGCTTTCTTGTCCGATAGAAAAGGAAAATGGTTTATCTTGTATCAATATAAAGACAATAGTGTAACAGTTTATCTCGGACCCATCGAAGATGAGATTGTAACGGTATCTTTCGGACCGATAGAAGACGATGTGTAGAGGTTGATCTTAAGCCTAAGGAAAAAGATACGAAGAGAGGATGTAGGCACGTTTGGCCGAACCTCTATTAATCTTGTGTTATTTATTTTACGCACTTTTCGCTTCCGCAATCGCAAAAGAGTTTGCAAACTCTACATTGCACTATTCTAGTGGCGGTACCAAATTCCCAACATTAGGTGGACCAACGAACAAGACAGCATCGGGATGGGGCTAAGGCAACGGCGAAGGTGCGCGACGGGACTGAGGCAACAGCGAATGTGCGCAACGGGTGAGAATAAGACGACGCGGCGCCGAGAACCAAGTTCAGAGAGAGGAGACCTAACACTTATTTTTCTAACAGGAGAAATAAACTTCCGACGAGTAAAAATTATTTCTTGAAAAGGCAAAGGTTAAGTACTAGTAATTCTTTTCCAAGTAAACATATTAGTAATTTAACATCGGTTCCTTGAGAACCAATGTAATTTTACCGTGTTTTAAGTTTTCCCATCATTTTGTCTGAAAATCGATGTGACTTAGTAGTAATTTTACATTGATTATCCGAAATCGATATAAATGCAGTATAGATTTAACCTCAGTTCATTAAGAACCGATGTAAATTTACCGTGTTTAATTTTTCACATCGGTTTCTGGAGTAGTAGTAATTTTAAATCGGTTATTCGAAACTGATGTAAATTTACCGTGTTTAAATTTTCACATCAGTTTGTCCAAAAGCCGATGTCAACATAGTAGTATTTTAACATCGGTTCAATAAAAACCGGTGTAATTTTACCCTGTTTAATTCACATCGGTTTGTCCGAAAATCAATGTAAAATGAGTAGTAATTTTAAATCGGTTACTCAAAATCATTTTAAATTTACCGTGTTTTAAATTTTCACATCAATTTGTCCAAAAGACGATGTAAATATATTAGTAATTTGACATCAATTCATTAAGAACCGATGTAAGTTTACCTTGTTTTAAGTTTTCACATCGACTTGTCCAAAAACTGATATAAAAATAGTAGTGATTTTAAACGGTTATTCAAACCGATGTTAATTTACCGCGTGTTCAATGCTTACATCGGTTAGTGCAATAACCAATATAAAATGACTGTGTTTTAAATTTTTACATAGGTTTGTCTGAAAACCGATGTAAAGCGACTGTCGTAAAAAACATTTCTTGTAGCAGTGAATATGGAGGTGTTATACTAGCATGTGCGGCCAACGCTGGTACACCCCGAGAAGCCAACATATTTTTTCTCCGTAAGGTAATATAATAATTTAATTATTTTAATTTAATTATGGCATCGCCACTGTACCATCATGGCATACGTTATCTCTATTAGAACCTCGCTAAATTAATAAAGTTGGGACCGTGGAAAAATAATAATCAATCTAGATTATTTATTCATCGATGTAAGTTTAACATTAAGTCTTTTATCTATGTACTGAAATTTTTTTTGCTAGCAAGTTAATCTGATAATTTGCTTATCTTAATCTAATTTTTTATTGCTACTGTGCCATTAGGCATAGATTATCTCTTGTATATATATTTACAGACAGTAATAAGAGTCTATAACCGTCGTCCGCTTCCTGTGCCCTTCACCTGCTTACCCGTGTTCTCTCTTCTCCTTTTCTTCCACCGAGCTCTCTGCTCTGGCCGCCCGGGCGATATCTTATCCTTTCCGTTCGTTATTCCTTATTTGATGTTACTTCTTTTCTCACTTCTCTTTCGTTTCTCTGTTTTCGTTATTAGGTTTTCTGCAGGATCCCTTCGGTTTTTCTCTCATCAGCTGGCTTCTGCGTGCAGTGCTTTCTCCCTGTTTCTATTTCAACGGTTGTTGCTCTTCGGTTTTCACCTTCTTCTTGGTTTGTTGATTGACAGGTAATCCTTTTTTTTCTTCAATTTGTTTTCCGTTTTTCTTGATTGGATGGGTTTTCTGTGTTTTTTCCGGTCTCTGGATATTAGCAGCGAGGCTTTGTCGTCGATTCGGTAGCATTTCTTCGGCCTTCTCCATTAGGGTTCTTTTTTTTTATTCTTTCTTTACCTCTATTTCTTTCTCTCGGTTCTTCCTCTGGGGTTCACTTACTCTTTTTTTTGGTTGGTGTATTTATGTTTCTCATGCTCTCACCCTGAAATTCTCACGCAAATTTTGGTTTGGTTTTCTTACTCTAATTTTTTTTTATTTCTGGTTAATTTACTCCATAGTTCTGCAGTTGTAATGAACCGAACCCCTCTCTCTCTCTTGTAATTTGCTCGCTTTTTGGGTAATTATGGATTTCTGTGCTTGTTATCATAGTTGTTAAAGGCGAAAGGCGCACCAAGGCGATTCGGGCTCCCATCGCCTGAGGCGCAAGGCGCAAGGCGAGGCGCGCGCCTGAGAGATGTGAGGCGCATAAAAACTAAAAAATAAATTAAATTGAATTATGAAACATAGTCACAAGAAAATATAACTATCCATAAAAAACTTGATAATTAATAAAATTGAAGTGTCAATACAACCAAATAACTTTTAGAATATTCTGAAAAATAAAGAAAACAAACAAAAAAGAAGTCCTATTGTCGAGGCGCGCCTGAGGCGCACCAAGGCGCAGCAAAAAGGCGCACCGAGGCGCACCAAGGCGCGCGCCTGGCTGAGGTCGCCCGCCTGAAGGCTTAAAAGGCGACCTGCCTTTTTTTCTGCGCGCCTTGCGCCTGAGGCGCGCCTGAGGCGCGCCTTTAACAACTATGCTTGTTATGTAGTTTTAAAGAATCAAAATTGGGAAAGTGTACCTGATTTTTTGCCTCTACCATGATTATGCACTAACTGGAGACTGGACAGAAAGTGGGTGTTGTTTTATTCTTGTAGTTGTTTGATTGGGCCTTTTTACTTTCCGTCCGTGTTTGTGTAAAGTATAGAGGAAGACCTCTTCCGCCTACTGGTGGCCGTTATATAATCACTGCCAATGATTCAAAGGTTGTTATATCTTTTGTTTTTGCATTCAATAGTAAATTAACTTGCTACATTTTTCATTAGGAATGATTTGCCTGACCTTTTTCCCTTTCCATGTTACTGTGTCTGGAACACCATCAAGAATTTGGAGAAGAGCAAAACCAAACTAGATAAATCTGGTAACCTGCAAGTGGTTCATACAGGATACAAAGAAAGAGGAAGTGGTTAATACTTTGTGAATCTAATTATGCAAACTGCTTGTTTCAGTGAATGCAAATGCATGGAGAAAAGTTTTGGCTGATATAGGCAATGTGAAGCGCAATTTCTTGAAAACTGAAGAGAGGAGATGCTGTAGGCCAGGGTAAGTCATAGTGAAAATATTGAATTCTTGAATGTGGTCAGTCTCATTTTCTTCTGCCATTTTCTTCCTCGAAGGAGAGGAATTGTTATTTACCTTCTATTTTCAAACAGACAAAATAAGAAAGTAAGAATAAAGAAAAAAGTTTAACTACTAGGTTACTATCCGGCTTCAATTGTTCTGATGCACCATCCAATTGCAGGAAGGGCAAAAATGATGCAATGTTGTGTCAGCAGAGGTATATTTTGATGTCATTCAAATAACATTATTTTTTATACATTATGCTGTTGTAATGCATCACCTTGCTGCAGGAAGGGTAAAATAGAAACAATGTTGTTTCAAGCAAGGTAAGGCCTGTTCTGTTTTGCTTCAATTTTTTGGTTGGATTTTTCAATGGTTGCTTCTGATTATTTTTACTTACTGGTGTACGTATTAAGTTCTCATTAGTTTTCTGATGGTTTCTTAGTCGGAAAGATGCAGCGAATTTGGGCAACATGGACACACATTCACGAGACAAACACTCGAGGGTATGTGAATGAATGCTGATTAGACCAGCAGTCTGCATGCCTTGGCTAAAAATTTCCAAAACTTACGAGCATCTACGACTGCATATTTCACATGCATCAAGTTACACCTGTAGTTCTTCACCTTCTTTATCTTGCAAACTAAACAAAATGTATAGGACAACACTTTTGTGGAATTATAGCCTTTCAAGTAAACCAGCAATATTTTTCTAAATATACTGTGATACAGGTTTATTTTAAAGCTAATATCATGATTTGTCATTCAAAGATTAGGCATTCACTGAGGCTTACATGTGTGCACTATTTGGGAGAATGTTTAGAATTGATGGAAGGCTTCAAGTTACTTTAAAAAGAGTGGAGGACGTTTGTTCGAAAACGTTTTCGTTAACCTATTTTTTCTCTATTCTCTTTGCTGTTGGGTTTTTCTTCTTTGTTCTGCTGAGGCGGCTTATTAATTTGTCATCATCCTTGCTGTGGGTTTGTATCTTCTTAGCTGTTAAACCTATTTCTTTTCTATTTTTCTTGCTGATTTGTTTTTCACTTTGCTGCTGTTGTTGCTCTAGGGTTTGGTTTTTCTATTTACGGCCGTCTCTATCACGTTTCTTTTTGGGCTTCGTCGCTTTTTTTTGGGGTGTCATTATTTAGAAGTTTTTTTTAGGATTCTTGATTTCTACATATCGTTTTGCCCTTTTTTTGGGCTTTTTTTTATTCGGTGTTTTTTCTTTTTACAAGCTTTTGGATCGCATTTGTTTGTGATTTCTTTTGCTGTTGGGTGTGATTGGGCTTTCTTTGTTTGGAGGATACCGTGCGGTAAGGTTTCAGTGTCTCTTTTTTTTTTTCCTTTTTTGCATGGTGTGTTCGGTGTATTGGGTGGGCGTTGTTTGTTTGGCATTTTCTGTGATTTTCGTTTCTTTGAAGTGTGGTTTGGTTGTTTTGAATGTCTTTCTGTGTTCTTTTTTAATACAGTTTTGGGCTGGTTTTTTTGGGGCTTACGAGATTATAATGTTGTTTGATTTACTGTTAGCTGTTTGGTTCTCCTTCATTTTTTACATATACGGAAATAATTTATTTATGTGTTTTACGTGGTTTCATTCGTGTTTCTGGTTTCTATGTTCTAAAATGTTAGGAATGTGAGATTTCATGTATTAAAGTTCTACGCTGTTTTGAAAGTGTGAGGGCCGGTCGGTTGAAAACGTATTTTGCCCCCTTTTTTCCCCTCGAAGCATTTTTCTGGCTTCTCTGTATTTTTTTCGCTGACCATCTCGGTTAATTTTTTTTCTCCCTACTCTATTCGCTGCTTGGTTCTTCCTCTCTGCTTTACTGAAGAGGCTTATTAGATTTTGATTGTCCTTGCTCTGGTTTTATATCTTTTTAACGGTAAACTTATTTCTTTTCTATTCCTCTCGCTGATTTGCTTTTCAGTTTTGCTGATTTGATGTTTCCAGTAGTTGAACGGTCGCTATTTTTATCTCATCCTCTAGCGATTCATTTCTAGGGTCTTTTCATTTCATATTTATTTCATCCTGCGGCGAATCATCCTCCCGCTGCTTTCGTCGCTGATTTTTTCGAGGTGTCAATTTCTTTTGTTTTCTAATCAGCTGTTATTTGGTTTTCTTTCTATCAGCTCGTCTTTCACAAATGGCGTTTGGTCCTATATCTTGTATGTCTTGTTTTCAATAGATTGTTTGTTTTATTATTTTTGGAATCATTTTTTCAGATTTGCGTTGTTGGACTGTCAGTAAATATTTTTGTAAAATTTTTTCTGTTTGTTATTTTATTCCAGAAATTGGTGGATCGTCCTGTGTGAATTAATCTAATATGAGTTCCATAAGAACATTTTTCGAAATGTAGATGTTTAGTTTGTGGCCTTTATATAGAATGTATGAATCTTTTCTTAACGTTACTGTAGATCGTTATTATCCAGTCTCTCTCTTTCTTCTTATTTGTTCGTTCGCTACGCTTCACCCGCGCCTCCCCAAATTCGCTATCCCTAGGCGTTAAGTGTTAGGGCACCGTGCGTTATTGCGCAAAGAGGGAGATTATTGTGACGGCTTTATTTTTCTCTTTCCAGGTGTTTGGTTGTAGCCTGTTGTTTCATTTCTTTCTGGGTTTCCTGCGGAATCAATAGTGGTAATTTCTTACGGTTCTCTGCAATCGTTTTAATTTCTTGAGCTCATCTTTTTGTTTTTAAATATGAATCAGATTTGCTTACTGGGGCATATTTTTCGTTTGAGCTTTTGATTATTGTGAGTTGAGTTTGACTGAATGTGTTAGGGTGAGCAGATTTGCGCTTGAGGGGAAGATATTTTTCGGGCATATTTTTCGTTTGAGCTTTTGATTATTGTGAGTGTTTTGACTCTGACTCAATGTGTTAGGGTGAGCAGATTAGCGCTTCAAAGGAGGATATTTCGGTGCGCGAGACCTACGGTATAGTAAGTGTTCATTAGGTTCTCTTCATTGATATGTTCTTGGAACTCTGCCCAACACATATTTCGTCCGGGTTATTTGTTTTTGTACATATTGTTGAACCATATTATGTGACAACAATAAGCAGGTCGAACAAAGGCTTGTTTCATGTTGTCTGGCTTTGAGCTCCGACGATGAACAGTGCTTAAATCTTTTTTGATGCCTGGAGTCATTAAATCTGACATTTTCTTTGTTTTCTGTTTTCATAGGCGTCGCCTATAATTGTTGGTGCTACTGTTGGAACTGCAGATTTGGGTGCAGGATACCTGGTTAGAGCATGACCGGCTATTAAGGGTCGCTCTCCTCGTGCTCGTAGATTTTATCCCGGGGTATTTGTAAAGGGCATGAGTTGGCGTGAGGCGACATTGATTCTTGGAGTGAGGTCAACTCCATTTCTCTGCATTTTCATACTTACATGACCTTGTTTATCAAGTACTGCAGGGATGTATATTTACAGGCTCCTTCTTTGGTGCCTGTTCATAATTACTGCTCTTTTTCTGTTTATAATTACTATCCTTTTCAAATCGTGTTACTCAATATTACTATTTATTTTCCAGTCCTATAAATTTCCTGTTTCTATTTAAGAAATATATTTTGTGCTGATTAGAGGTATATAGGCCGGCAACCTTGCGGCCGAAAGGACTCCTCGGAGGGCGATTACAGCTCCGTGGATGGACTGGTCTGATAGGTGTAACGCCACGTACCTCAAATCAATTTATATCTCAACTGAATAAACTCATAATTGAATACACACCTCTAAAGCAACATCTATAAAGTATGACCTACTCTTCTTATTAGGTAAACTATGAGTTGTTGGTTTACCCGAAAAACTTACCAATTTTTATTCTCAAATGTAGATTGATATTGATCTTTCTCTATAAATGAAATAACTTTATGAAAATTATACTCGAGTTAAAAATAATTATTTTCAATCCATCACACAGATTAGCTCATGTTATTTATTCTTGAGATCATATCACTATAGATTACTCCATTTTATTATCTTCTGACCAGGATATCTCTTTGAGGGACTTTTAGGAAGGCTGTTTAGCGCTGCAGGCTCCTTCGTTGTTACCCGTTCATAATTACTGCTCTTTTTCAGGGTGAACTATTGCCGCTATTGTCCTTGAATCATTTCTTTGTTACTTCTTTGTCTTGCTTGCCGCGGCCTCTTTTTGTGTTGGATTGTTGGATTCATTTTTCGGTGAGTCTTGTTTTCTTATTATTTAAAACTCAAACAAATTAAAACCTTAAAATCCAAAACAAAGACTAATCTTGCGCCGAGATCTAAGTGTCCTCGGATCTTTGTCAAGAGCTTGAGGATCCTGGTTTTATTTTAAACGGGTTTTAATCTCAAAATTAAAATCGGGCCCCTGATTTTGAGTCTCCTCAGCTGCGTGCTCCCTTCCCTGATCTTTGTGCTTCTCAGGTTTCTTTGTGATTATCATACATTGTGTGTTGCGATGGGTTCTTGTCCAGTTTTTAATATTATCAACCAGACTCAATGGAGAATTTGGGACAACGGGCTATTACTGAGATAGGGATGCAGATTCCGGAACTGAGAAATATTCTTCCTTCTGAGAAAAGCACCAAGCACAAGCGATATGAATATGATGCTCAGAAATCTTACGACCAGGAAATCTTTTCGGAGAATGTTTAGCCTTCTTAGAGATTAATAAGCCAGCAATCTTATGACCAGCAATTCTCTTCGGAGAATGTTTAGCACAAGCAAGGTGAATATGATGCTCAAGAATTTTATGACCAGGAAATCTCTTCGGACAATGTTTAGGAAGGCAGTTTACTACCACAGGTCTCGGAATTTTGCAGATGAATAGTTACTTTAAAAATTCCCAAAGACCCACCTTGGGTTTTTGTTTTATAAGGTTTCCAATCATGACACCGGACATGCTTGTATTGAGATTCTGATTCATACATTATCTTGATAAGGTTGCTTGGTTTTGAAACTATTATGTTTATGCAGTTTCAGTGGATTGAACTTCTCTCTCTTTTTCTTTCTCATTTGTGATTCTAATTATGCTCCTTATGACATTTTAATTTTTTTTCCCTCAAAAATCAGTATTCTTAGTTCTGTTTTCCAATGTTCTTTTGTTTCCAAATTTCTTGAGGTTGATATAAGGTGATATAGAGGTCATATTCTTTTCTACCTTTGTTAATTAGATGTTTGGTTTTGAAACCCGAAAAACCTTATCTTGTGATAAAGAGTTTCTTTGTGTTATTTTTTGTCCTTTTGTAAGTAAGAGTTTCTTTGTGTCATTCTTTGTCCTTATCTGATCTCTTTATATAAGTAATTTTGATGTTTTTTTTGACCTATTATTTTGTAAAATTATCTTTACCTAATGTTCTTCTGTTCCATTGCAATTTCTTGTTAACATATCACAAGATTGAAATTTTAGGCTTCAGTGAGATGGAAACATTCGGATCAGATTTGTTTTGTGTTACATAATTGAAATTTGCAGGTGTCGCGCTTCAGAGCAGCTTCGCTCGTAAAAAAAATCTGTGTTGAATCATAGTGAAGATGAGATTTATGCACTGCTTAAGGAATGTTCCATGGATCCCAATGAAACTGCGCAAAAGCTCCTACTACTCGGTGAAAATTCTCCTTTCCGTTTTTGCCACTTCTCGTGTTTTACCTATATATATGTACTCACTATCTGATGTCGGTTTCCCTTTTGATACCAGGTGCTTTAAATAATTTATGGTTCTTTATTTTATCTACCCTTCTGTTTCTTATTTTGAATTATGGCGTGTATTCCTGTTTTGCGTTTGTGGTAGAATTTACAGAGAAACATTTTTCCTTATGGTTATATATACCGAGGTATGCCACATTTTTTTCTTAGTTTCCGACTGGACATTGCTTCCTGTTTATATCGATGTTTTCTAATAATGTTTTGTTGTATTTCCTTGGCCAATACATACTCCTCATATACAATAGACATCATCCTCACAGCAGCCAGGACGAACCCACTCTATTATTAAATTCTAAAAAAAAGATTCAACATCGAAATGGGCACCACCGTGCATCGCACGGTGGCCAGCCCTAGTATATATATATATATATATATAGTAGAACCTTGTCAAATTAATATGTAATACCCGGTTGTAATTCAGTTATTATCATTCAGTATTTATCATTCAGTATTGTCATTCAGTAATTTCACTCATTAATGATCATTTGTCACTCGAATTCAATCATGGTATTCATCATTCAGAGTAATTGTACCGTGTATCTATCGTCATTCATCACTAATCTAATTGGAGTTTCGTGCCGTGTTTATCATCTTTGTCGTTTTTCATTGTGGGCTGTACGTGAGGAGTAGCGCACGCTACGAACTCTTTCTAGCGCACGCTAATTGAGTACAGGTAGTGCACGCTAACACTCAGCATTAGCGCACGCTAATGTTACCCTGGCTGCAGTCCAGAAGGTACTGGACTGCAGGTGAGTTATAAGTAGCGCACGCTACGAATGGTAAGTAGCGCGCGCTAGTGGGTTGTAGTAGCGCACGCTAATAATTGCAGTAGCGCGCGCTAAGGACGGATCAGGTTGAGTCCAGTGGCTACTGGACTGCACTGGATTAATTCATAGCGCACGCTATGAGTGATTTTTAGCGTACGCAAACGGTGTAGCGCACGCTAAATATTTGTTGTAGCGCGCGCTACCGAGGTCAGATCAGAGGACAGACGGTTTCTGGATTCCAGTACTGGGCATCAAATAATTTGTTAGCGCACGCTAACTATGGGTATTAACGCACGCTAATGGTATGGTTGTAGCGCACGCTACAAAAAGGTACGTAGCGCGCGCTACCGATTTCGGGCAGTGGGTACTGGACTACCCAAAATTACCCGTTAGCGCACGCTACGCGCAAGGGCTAGCGCACGCTAACCTGGAGTGACTATATATGGGACAGTTAGCCTGAGTTTCATCATTTCTCATTTCCCTTCGTTTTTGGAGCGACTTCGGGCGATTCCGGGCGACTTGGAGTGTTCTCTTCGAGCTGCTATCACCTATCATCATATTCAAGGCTTTGAGTTGGATTATCACCACTTCATCATCTCCTTAACATCAAATCAAAGGTATTAATCTCCTGGATCTAGAATTTCGGATTTTTGGGTTTTTCCTTCCGATTTCTTTGTGTAAGCTTGGATTATTGTCGGAATACATTAGATATGGATTATCTACCTTGGATAAATGTATTCCTACGGATTTAATGGCTATTTTCGGAATTATTTCAAGAAACCTTAGGGTTGACTTCGGTTAATTTAAGGATTTTCCGATTGTTGTTGTCGTAAACTTGAATTGTGGATTTCTATGAGATTATTGATGTCATTGATAATGTTTTGCTGGTTTGAATCAATCATTTGGAGTTGGTTCGATAATTTGGGTTTGGTTTTAACCAACGGGAAGGATATTCTCAACGTTTTCGTTAGAGTACATCTACGAGTTCGGATATTGTTGTATCGACGATTGAGTCGGTTATGATCGTATTTGATTCGTGTTTTGATCGGTTGTTGGTAATTATTGTTATTCAAGGTTGTTCGAGCGACCGACATTTCATTTAGGACGTTGTTCGTGGAAGGACATTGTCATCGGTATTGTGTAAGTTAACTCTTACTCGGTTAAAAGGATACTCATTCCTTTTGTTGTTGATTGCTCATAATCATAATTCATTTATCATAATATTAATCATATTGAGACTTGTAATTGTCGAATAATCATTTCATTCACGAGGAGCGACGGTTCCAAATCATTTCATTGGGTTATCAATCAAGTCACTATTATTTTCATCTCGGTGAGTCATCTTGGCCTTGTCGAATTATTATTCATTGGTATTCATTGTGGTCATTCTCGTTCATATGACCTTCTGGGTTCATATTGCGTGGCCGAGTGTGGCTGTGTGGAATTTTTAGTCGGGCACACGATGGTCATGTTTTGGGTTCACCGATACATTGACCGCACACGTAACGCTTACCTCCGTGAGACTAATTAGGTACAAGGACGGTGTGTCCGGTCATTCGTCTTGTACACTTGCACGTAACATTACGGGCGTACTATGATACTCCTCTTGGCGTAATTCATAACTAAAGATATTTCATAACTTCGCTTTATTCATGATTGTGTATTTTCAACCCTTGAGGATTGTTGTTCAGAATCGACCCGTTGGGGGATTTTGTTTTTCGTGTCACGGCAAGGCAAAGGCACGGAAGAGCATGCCGACGGCGAGGAGTCCTGATACTAGTAGGGGCCCCACCATTTCGTTTGTTTCATCATTTCAGCTTATTCCGTCATTTGTATTTTCCGCCGCAAAATTCCGCTTGAGATGTTTAATTGTTCAGGTTGGTGTATTTTATCTCAATATAAAATATACTAGTATTCGGTTTAGTCATGGTGTGTTGTACTTAAACTCATCATCGGAGTAATTGGTAATATAATGTTGTTCGGTACTACAATTATATTATTTAATTCATCATTTTCATTTGCTCGGTGGGTCCTGGGATTCACCAGACCGTAATATCCGCCTAGTTTGGGGTGTTACAGAGTTGGTATCGGAGCGTGGTTTTGAATACTACCCTCCAAGTCATGTCTCATTTGAAATCATCGTCATCGGACTAGTATCATTGGACTTTCGCGTCACGTGTGACCTGTGCAAATGCCGAGCCAATCAGACCAAGAACTGTAAGATTTCTAACGCCATGGTATAATTTCTGGCAAGAATCATTCATTCATAATTCATCAGTTAACAATCCTCAACCATCATTTTCATTTGACCAGGACGGTCATGTTAACTCGTTAATAACTCAATTCATTTCATTGTTCAGTTGTTGATCAGGAAGATCGAATCATTAATCATGTTAACTTGTTCAAGATAATCATTTCAGTAATTTCATCATATAATCATGTCACGTCAGTTAATCATTCATGTAATCACTGTGTTAGAGCGTGTATGATCATTTTCATCATCTCATGTCATAATCATAACGTGATATTCATGCGGGAAATATAATCATCATGTAACTTTCCTACTTCAGTATGGAAAGAGCAAGAAGAGGAGGTGGAGGACGAGGCCGTGCAGTGGGCCGAATCCCGAGAGCTCGTATGAATACACGTGCAAACGCAAGAAATAATGCTAATTTATCGAGCAGCGACGCTGCCACTCATTCACCTGGACGCGATCATTCGCTAACGGGGAGTCGTACCCGGGACACGGCTCAGTCAGAAGGTGTCCGGGTTGACCCATTCGCTGTTATGCAGGGCATGATGGCCCAAATGACCCAGATGGCACAGCTGATGGAGACGATGCATAACTCCGTCAATCAAAATCAACAGGCTCCTCCGCCGCCACCTCAGAGGCAAGAGAGGAATGTGAGAAGTATCATCGGCGACATTTCTCGCCAAAGGCCACCTACTTTTGAGGGCTCGTCTGAGCCGGCGGATATTGTTCATTGGCTCGAACATTTCGAGAAGCTATTTGCTATGGTAGAGTGTCCCCAAGGACACAAAGTTTCTGTTGCGGCTTACTACCTGGGTAAGAGCGCACATTCTTGGTGGTTATCGTTGAAACCCACCGAAGGATCATGTACTTGGGATCAGTTCAAGACTCTCATTATGGAGAGGTATTATCCGGCCCCACTCAGAGAGGCCAAGCTGTCAAAATTACTCACCCCCGACCCCTCAGCAGACGAGGATGTTCTCGCCATTGCCGAGAAATTTCAGGAACTTCTTCCGTTCGCCTCATCTATCATTCATTCCGAGGCAGATAAGATTAAGTATTTCAGCAAGAGGCTGAAACCCCGTATGAGACTGCAGCTGCTTAATCATAATTGCACCACGTTGGCCGAATTCATCGAGAAAGCTCTCACTTATGAGCTTACTACTAAGGAAATTGCTAAGCAGCAACCTTCGTCTGCTAGCAAGAAATCGAAGAATCGTAATCATTCTGAAGGCGGTCAGACAACCTTCAAGAAACCCCGTGCGGGCTCTGTTTTTCCGAGCGACTCCCGTGTCGCCTAAACCCGCGAATCTCGGTCTCGCGCGCTTCGCCATCACCTATTTTAACTGTGGGGATCTTGGTCATCTCAGTACCAAGTGTCCGAGACAGACTATCACGTGTCATAATTGTGGGATTGCTGGGCATGAGGCCCGTTTTTGCCGTAGGGACTCCAAACCTACTCAGACGTCATCTCAGGCCCCTAAGTAGTCACTGCTCGTAATCAAAGCCACTCAATCGGCTGCTTAAAACGACAGGAGCGACTAAAGGTGGAGCCTATAGCCAGCAAATGGGAGCGTCCGGTGCCGGGACTAGCAAGCCCCGGATTTATGAGATGAAGAAGACCGATGATCCAGAGGCCCGAATGATCTCAGGTACACTCGTTATTCTATCTCAACCGGTGTGTACCCTTTTTGATACTGGTGCATCGCATTCATTCATTTCCGAGTCATGTTTGAGTAGACTTCGTCTGGGTAGTGATACTAGTTGTGAGCCTTATGTCATTGGCCTACCTGATGGTAGACGAATTATCGGTAGTCGTAAGATTCAGAATTGTCCGATCTGGGCCATGGTCGTATGGCCGCTGACCTAATCGTAGTAGATTTGCCGAGGGACGACGTCATCTTGGGTATAGATAGGATGGATCGTCATGATGCCATCATTAGTGTCCGTAATCTTATGATCACTATCATTTCGCATTTATGGGGTTGAATGTGTGTTTCAGGGAGGTAATCCCGGCTGTTCTGGTAAGGTCATTAATTTGTTGAAAGCAGTGAGATTACTCAATCAGGGGTGTGTTGGTTATTGGTGCTATATGACCAAAACCGAGAAATCATCTGTAATGTTGACGGATATTCCGGTAGTGAGGGAATATGCCGATGTTTTTCCAGACGAGTTACCTGGTTTGCCTCCATAGAGGGATGTGGAATTCACGATTGAGTTGGAGCCTGG
Organism: Orobanche coerulescens; assembly: GCA_033398695.1. NCBI lineage: Eukaryota > Viridiplantae > Streptophyta > Magnoliopsida > Lamiales > Orobanchaceae > Orobanche > Orobanche coerulescens. The sequence continues at coordinate 61,059,682 of CM065806.1, forward strand.
TACGTCCCCGATATCGAAGGCACCGTACCGGATGGCCCCGACCGAAATGCAGGAATTAAAGAACCAACTCGAGGAGTTGTTCAAGAAGGGTTATATTTGACCGAGTGCGTCCCCGTGGGGAGCACCAGTGTTATTTGTCAAGAAGAAGGATGGTTCTTTTCGCTTGTGTATCGATTATCGGGAGTTGAACAGGGTGACAATCAAGAATAAGTATCCCTTACCCCGTATTGATGATCTCTTAGATCAACTTCAGGGAGCTTCAGTATTTTCCAAGATCGACCTAAGATCTGGATATCATCAGTTGCGGATTCGAGAGTCGGATATCGCGAGGACGGCGTTTCGAACATGCTATGGTCATTATGAGTTAATGAATCGGGTTTTCATCGACTTTTTGGATCAGTTTGTTGTTGTCTTCATCGATGACATTTTGATTTATTCTCGTGACCAAGAGGAACACGAGTTCCACCTTCATCAAGTGCTCGACGTGTTGAGACGAGAACAACTTTATGAGAAGTTTTCCAAATGTGAGTTCTGGATGTCCGAAGTGACTTTTCTCAGACATGTAATTTCATCAGACGGAGTTCATGTCGACCCTCAGAAGACGGAGGCTATCCGAGATTGGTTACCTCCGAAGAATGTTAAGGAAATCCGAAGTTTTCTCGGATTAGCGGGTTATTATCGGTGCTTCGTAGAGGGATTTTCTAGAATCGCTCAACCCCTGACGAACCTTTTGCGAAAGGATAAGAAATACACGTGGTCCGACGCGTGTCAACGGAGTTTTGAGGAACTCAAGAGCCGGTTAATGTCAGCACCTGTACTTTCTTTGCTGCAGGGGACTGAAGGATTTGTGGTTTATATTGATGCGTCCGGACAAGGTCTCGGATGTGTGCTCATGCAGAATGGAAAGGTTATTGCCTATGCTTCACGGCAATCGAGACCTTACGAAGTTAATTATCTGACACACGACCTGGAGCTAGCAGCCGTGGTGTTCGCTTTGAAGATTTGGCGTCATTATCTTTATGGCGTTACCTATCAGATATTCACCGATCATAAGAGTTTAAAGTATATATTTACTCAGAAGGAGTTAAATATGCGATAGAGGCGGTGGTTAGAACTAATCAAAGATTATGATATTAAGATCCTTTACCACCCGGGCAAGGCGAACGTTGTCGCCGACGCCTTGAGTCGTAAGTCCGTTCAGGAGCAGATGCTTGCTCGTTTAACATCCGTATGAGCTTCGAGAATTCCTTAGACCCGAGATCGAGGTCTGGCTTCAGCGAGTTCAGGGACAACTTTGTATGTTAGAGATTTCATCGTCACTCGAGGAGGCAATCCGAGAGAATCAGAGTTCAGACCCTTCATTGTTGCGCATCTGTGAGGATCTAACTCAGGGGAAAGCCCCTGGATTTGTGGTCCACGAGGATGGACTTTTGAGGTTTAAGAATCGGGTTGTGCGTACCGGCGAATGACGAGTTGAAAAACTCGATTTTGAGAGAAGCTCATGCTACCCCTTATTCTGTTCATCCGGGGTCTAGAAAGATGTACAACGACTTGAAACAAAATTACTAGTGGAGTAATATGAAGCGAGAAGTCGCAGAATTTGTTTCGAGATGCTTAACCTGTCAACAAGTCAAGATTGAACATCAGCGACCGGCGGGCATGCTGAAACCTCTTCCTATTCCCGAATGGAAGTGGGAAGCCATTTCTATGGATTTCATCACGAGTTTGCCGATGAGTCGTCGTGGCATGAATACGATCTGGGTGATCGTGGACCGCTTAACGAAATCAGCTCATTTCCTTGAGATCAAGGAGACGTGGGGTCCCGAGAGACTTGCTCAACTGTTCATCAAAGAGATAGTCAGACTGCACGGTACTCCTAAAAGTATCATTTCCGATCGTGACGGACGGTTTGTGTCGCATTTTTTGGAAATCAGTTCATCGTGCTATGGGAACCCAGCTTAATCTCAGTACCGCTTTTCATCCTCAGTCTGACGGACAATCAGAGAGAACCATTCAGACATTAGAGGACATGTTGAGGGCATGCGTCCTCGATTGGAAAGATGATTGGGAAGCCCAACTACCATTGATCGAGTTCACGTATAATAATAGTTGGCATGCTTCGATTAAGATGGCACCTTATGAGGCCTTGTATGGTCGTCGTTGTCGATCTCCGTTGTGTTGGGACGACCTATCAGAATCAATCAGCACCGAGCCCGATATGCTTATAGCCGCCCGTGAGAAGGTAGCTTTGATCAGAAGTCGTTTGTTGACCGCCGAGTCGGGTAAATCGTATGCAGATAATCGTCGTCGACCACTAGAGTTCGAGACAGGTGACCACGTGTTGGTCAAAGTATCCCCGAGTCGTGGTATCTTCCGTTTTGGGAAGAGGGGAAAGTTGAGTCCGAGATTCATTGGACCGTTTGAGATTTTGGATCGAGTGGGCGAGTTAGCTTATCGATTGGCTTTACCTCCGGCTTTGAGCCGAATTCATAATGTGTTTCACGTCTTTCAGTTGCGGAAGTATGTTGCCGACCCGAGTCACATACTTCAGTTCGACGAAATTGAGATCGCCGACGATCATTCATATGAGGAGCGTCCTATACGAGTTTTAGAGCGGCGAATCAAACAGTTGAGGAATAAGACGATTCCTTTGGTTAAAATTCAGTGGTCTAGACACGGAGTCGAAGAAGCTACTTGGGAAACCGAGGATAGTATGCGGGAGAGTTATCCCGAGTTGTTTGACCCTTACTTTCGGGGACGAAACTCTTTTAAGGGGGGGTGTATGTAATACCCGGTTGTAATTCAGTTATTATCATTCAGTATTTATCATTTAGTAATTGTCATTCAGTAATTTCACTCATTAATGATCATTTGTCACTCATATTCAATCATGGTATTCATCATTCAGAGTAATTGTACCGTGTATCAATCGTCATTCATCACTAATCTAATTGGAGTTTCGTGTCGTGTTTATCATCTTTGTCATTTTTCATTGTGGGCTGTACGTGAGGAGTAGCGCACGCTACGTACTCTTTCTAGCGCACACTAATTGAGTACAGGTAGCGCACGCTACCACCCAGCATTAGCGCACGCTAATGTTACTGCCGCATCCGTAAGGTACTGGACTGCAGGTGAGTTATAAGTAGCGCACGCTACGAATGGTAAGTAGCGCGCGCTAGTGGGTTGTAGTAGCGCACGCTAATAATTGCAGTAGCGCGCGCTAAGGACGGATCAGGTTGAGTCCAGTGGCTACTGGACTGCACTGGATCAATTCATAGTGCACGCTATGAGTGATTTTTAGCGTACGCAAACGGTGTAGTAGCGCACGCTAAATATTTGTTGTAGCGCGCGCTACCGAGGTCAGATCAGAGGACAGACGGTTTCTGGATTCCAGTACTGGGCATCAAATAATTCGTTAGCGCACGCTAACTATGGGTATTAACACACGCTAATGGTATGGTTGTAGCGCACGCTACAAAAAGGTACGTAGCGCGCGCTACCGATTTCGGGCAGTGGGTACTGGACTACCCAAAATTACCCGTTAGCGCACGCTACGCACAAGGGCTAGCGCACGCTAACCTGGAGTGACTATATATGGGACAGTTAGCCTGAGTTTTGTCATTTCTCATTTCCCTTCATTTTTGGAGCGACTTCGGGCGATTCCGGGCGACTTGGAGTGTTCTCTTCGAGCTGCTATCACCTATCATCATATTCAAGGCTTTGAGTTGGATTATCACCACTTCATCATCTCCTTAACATCAAATCAAAGGTATTAATCTCTTGGATCTAGAATTTCGGATTTTTGGGTTTTTCCTTCCGATTTCTTCGTGTAAGCTTGGATTATTGTCGGAATACATTAGATATGGATTATCTACCTTGGATAAATGTATTCCTACGGATTTAATGGCTATTTTCGGAATTATTTCAAGAACCCTTAGGGTTGACTTCGGTTAATTTGGGGATTTTTCGATTGTTGTCGTAAACTTGAATTGTGGATTTCTATGAGATTATTGATGTCATTGATAATGTTTTGCTGGTTTGAATCAATCATTTGTAGTTGGTTCGATAATTTGGGTTTGGTTTTAACCAACGTGAAGGATATTCTCAACGTTTTCGTTAGAGTACATCTACGAGTTCGGATATTGTTATATCGACGTTTGAGTCGGTTATGATCGTATTTGATTCGTGTTTTGATCGGTTGTTGGTAATTATTGTTATTCAAGGTTGTTCGAGCGACCGACATTTCATTTAGGACGTTGTTCGTGGAAGGACATTGTCATCGGTATTGTGTAAGTTAACTCTTACTCGGTTAAAAGGATACTCATTCCTTTTGTTGTTGATTGCTCATAATCATAATTCATTCATCATAATATTAATCATATTGAGACTTGTAATTGTCGAATAATCATTTCATTCACGAAGAGCGACGGTTCCAAATCATTTCATTGGGTTACCAATCAAGTCACTATTATTTTCATCTCGGTGAGTCATCTTGGCCTTGTCGAATTATTATTCATTGGTATTCATTGTGGTCATTCTCGTTCATATGACCTTATGGTTCATATTGCGTGGCCGGGTGTGGCTGTGTGGAATTTTTAGTCGGGCACACGATGGTCATGTTTTGGGTTCACCGATACATTGGACCGTGCACACGGTAATGCTTACCTCCGTGAGACTAATTAGGTACAAGGACGGGTGTGTCCGGTCATTCGTCTTGTACACTTGCACTGAACATTACCGGCGTACTATGATACTCCTCTTCAGCGTAATTCATAACTAAGGATATTTCATAACTTCAGTTTATTCATGATTGTGTATTTTCAACCCTTGAGGATTGTTGTTCTGTGTAACTGACCCTGTTGGGGGATTTTGTTTTTCAGGTCACGGCAAGGCAAAGGCACGGGAAGAGCATCTTTGGCGAGAGAGTCCTGATGATACTAGTAGGGGCCCCCAGTCATTTCGTTTGTTTCAGTCATTTCAGTCATTTCAGTTATTCCGTCATTTGTATTTTCCGCTGCAAAATTCCGTTTGAGATGTTTAATTGTTCAGGGTGGTGTATTTTTTCTCCATATAAAATATACTAGTATTCGGTTTAGTCCTGGTGTGTTGTACTTAAACTCCTCATCGGAGTAATTGGTAATATAATGTGGTTCGGTACTACAATTATATTATTTAATTTATCATTTTCATTTGCCTGGTGGGTCCCAGTCGGGAATTCACGACACTGTAATATTCGCCTAGTTTAGGGTGTTACATAATAAGTCTAGACAGAAAAGAACTATTAATCAATCGAGATTATCGATTAATTGAGGTGAATTCAACACTAAGTCTTATATCTTTGGACCTAAAAAAGTATTATTTAATTGATGTTATTAATATATTGAGTTTTACTTTATCAGTGTTCTACTATACGTATATAACCAATAAAAACGTAAACAACAATATTTACTGAAATATAAAAATCTATATATATATATATATATATATATATGGGTGGGTTCAGGTGAGAATGCAATTTAAGTTAAGAAATAAGAATGAATTTCATCCAACCTAGATTTATTCTCACAAAAATTTGATGCATATAATGCAATATTTTAATGCATCGATATTTTGATGCATATAATGTATATTTTAATGCATTGTAATTTTGATGCACGAAATGCATATATTTCATGTATAATTAGTACAAAACTCATGCATATTCGCAATTCGCAAGATAAGAACCATTCGCATTTGATGCTCTCTCTCTCTCTCTATATATATATATATATATATATATATATGGATTGACTATGGTGGAAAACACCTTAATGGTGAAATCTAGAAACCAATTGCATTATTAAGTAATTTCATTGCATATTTGTTATTATTTGTTGCATCAAGCTGGTCGCTAGTATATGCAACAAATAATGCAATAAAAAAATACATAAATGCATATAATTCTACTCATATACAACTGTTAGATCACTAATATCAATGGCCTACAAAAGTTTCTAGATTTCACAGTTAATTAGTTTTCATATGATCTATTTCCTATATATATATATATAGGAAATAGTGTTATAGATTTGAAGCACTACATTAACTCTCTCTCTTAGGTGACATTCTCATAATTTTGGAATTCCTATTTACTTAAAATCTTGAATCCCACATCGATTAAAATAGTACTTAATCCACTACTAGAGATATACCCTTTAATGACACTTATTTTATGACGTTTCTAGATATATGTCATTGCAGGGGACATCCATGATGTTTAGGGCAGCAAACGTTATGGATGTAAAATATGGAACAACCATATGACGTTTTGTGAACAACATGGTTTCTTCGATATTCATGATGTTTTTTTCCTGTCACATTGGTTTATCAATAACACTTTTAAAATGTCATGATTTACATGTAGCATGACATTTTAAATAGAATTCAATGTCTTGAATCTCACACCGACTTAAAATAGAACCCCATCAATGGATAACCTAAATAAATTCTTAGAATTCAATGTGTGTTTTTCAACCTCATAGTTATTTCACACACAAGCTTACGAATTTTATTTTTATTGTGTTTAATTTCGCAAATTATTAAGTTCAACAAATAAATAGTTTAATTTTTTTAGTGAAAATTTAATTTGGCCAATTATAAATTTATATTAATTCTATTTATTTAAAATTTTAATCTCACATCTGTTTTATTTAGTAAATATATTTTAGTTAATAGTTTTAATTTGGTCAATATTAATAATGGTAGTTGTTAAATTACTCTATTTTTTATTTGAGAATCTAATTTGATTATAAAATTCACAATAATCACATTTATCTAAATTTTGAACATCACAACGATCTTAAATGAGGATTTGCCGATTGGGGAACCTAAATAAATATTTAAAATCAATTATATTATTTACTCCATAATTATTTTGCACCATGAGATCAATATTTTTATTTTTATTCAGAAAAATAATTTGGCTAATATAGTTTAGCCGATTATTAGGCCAAATGAATAGTTTTATTTTTATTGAAAAATTTAATTTGGTCAAGTATTAATTTGTATTTTTGTCCCACATCGATTTTAAACGAGACTCCATCGATTGGATAATCTAAATAAATACGCAGAATCAATATATATTTTCACCTCACAATTATTTTTTGCACCATCAGTTAATAGTTTTATTTGTATTAAAAAACTTAATTTGATCAATACTTTTTTGACGAGGCATAACAAATTTGGCTAATGTTAATTGGGTCCATTTCTATTTAGAATTCAATATATATTTTTCAATCCCATAGTTATTTCACACACAAACTTATAATTTTAATTATTATTTTGTTTAATTTGGCCAATTATTAAGTTAGACAAATAAATAGTTTAATTTTCTAGTAAAAAATAATTTTGTCAATTATTATATTTACATTATTTTTATTTATTTAAAATTTGATTCTCACATCCATTTTACTTAGTAATTGATTTCAATTGAAAATTTTAGTTTGGTCAATATCTATAATATCTATTATTAAGTTAACTAAATAAATTAATTTATTTTTTATTGAAAAATCTAATTTGATCAATTATCGAATTTGCATTAATTACATTTATATAAAATTTTGAATATCACATCGATCTTAAATGAAGATTTGTTGATTGGGAAATCTAATAAATATTTATAATCAGTGTATCTTATTTACTCCACAGTTATTTCGCCCCATGAGTTTAATAATTTTATTTTTATTGAGAAAAATAATTTGACTAATATTAATTCGACCGATTACTAATAAAAATGAATAGTTTATTTTTATCGCAAATTTCATTTGGTCAATAATTAGTTTGTATTTTTGAACCCCACATCAATTTTAAATGGGATTCCATCGATTGAATAGCCTATATATATATATATATATATATATATATATATATATATTAACCTCACAATTTTTTTGCACCACAACTAAGAGTTTTATTTTTATGGAAAAACTTAATTTGATCAATAGTTTATTTGTACAGGCATAACAAATTTGGCTAACGTTAATTGGATCGATTTCTATATTCACCAAATAAATGATAATAAATATATATACATATATATATATATATATATTACAAAAAAAAATTCAGAGCACCACTTTATCTCTTTCTTATACATGGTATTTTCTAATTGTAAGATTCTGTTTATCTAAAATACTCCATGCCACAATGATTTTTAATGAGACTCAACCCATTAGAGAACTAAATAAGTATTTGTAACTAATGTGTATTTTACCACTATATTTCTTATAGGCAATTAATTTGACCAATTATTGAGTTGGCCAAATAAATAGTATTATTTTAGAAATAAAATTTGGTCAATCGTTGTGTTGGACAAATAGATAATCTTATTTTTATTGGAATATTTAATTTGGCTAATTTAGTTTTGTTTAATTTTGATTAATTCAATTTATCAACGCATAGTAATTTGAGCGAATTTTATTTTTTTAAAGTCATACGTAACAATCAATTATTGTAACAATCTATATTTGATTATGTAGATTTTAAAAGTTTTAATAGATTTGAGTAATTAGTTCATATAATCAATGTGTACTTTACCATCATATTTCTCATCGTCAATTAATTTGACTAATTATCGAGTTGGTCAAATAACTATTGCTATTTTTATTAAAAATATAATTTGGCCAATCATTAAGTTGGCCAAATAAATATTATTTATTAAAAAATAATTTGTCTAATTTATTGATTTTATTTAATTTGTCTAATTTATCAACGTATAATAATTTGAGCGAATATGAGTTTTTATTGAAGTCAAACGTAACAACCGACTATGATAACAACTTATATTTGACAACTTAGATTTTATATGTTTTAGTAGATCTGGGCCATTAGTGCATATAACTATATACATTTGCGAGGGAAACATGTACTAAAATTATCTTTTAATCGAGTTTGAGATGAGTACAAATATATAATATCTAAATGAGTTTCAAATGGCTGAACTCTAGCTATATTATTTCGGGTATCACTATATGAGTTTGGGATAAAAATGCATAGTAAATTCACCTTTAAGTCAATAGTTATATAAATTATAAACTGGTGTAGGTCACAAGGCGTCGGGTAAAAGTCTACGGGCCGGGGGAGGTGGGAATAGACTCTTAAAATCTTTTACTTAAATAACTGTTTTCAAAAATACGGATGAAGTAAATGCAGCTAGGTTACTAGTTTGATAATAATGCACGTAACCTTTGTCAGTTGTAAAATAGTTTTCGGAAAGACAACTGATTTGAGTGCAATAGTTAATATGAATGCAACAGTTAAGTATGATGATTAAAGCAGTAAATCACACTGCACTTTTATAGTGGTTTCAGAGGTGGAGTAATCCTCTACTACCCCACTTCTCTCCAAACCAGTTGGAGATATAATCACTATAACTTTCAACCAGTAAAATTAATGTTACAATGAATCTTGTTACAACTGCTTCCAACCAGTGGAAACTCGTGGCCATCGTAACTCCCTTTGGCTGCCTAGTAACTCTTGATCGCAAACCCATGGATGCATCAACAACTCGCAAGCTGTCTATCACCTTCCAATCAAGAACCCATGGATGCGTTTATAACCTCTCCACTGTCAAGAACCTCGTTCAAGAAAGTAACCCCCACTCTTTAAGACAAGAGTGTTGTCTTCTCCAACTTAAGAGCTTCTCAGTATATGGCTTTAGAAACTAGCTATTCACGATGCTGTAGATTTGCTTTGATTGCTTTGTTTGCTTGTAAGTATTGTTCGCATCGTACATCTGCTCAATATTTCTTCAGATATTTATAGTACGGTCTTGAGTTTCTTCATAGGCGTTGCATATTGTAACAAATCCATCCATTAGAGAGTGGACTTCTTTATTTATTTGTTCATCTCTTTGCAAGGCCTTGTCTCTTTCTTCAAATTTGACTGTTTGAATATGTATTCTCCCATTGCATCGATTTACTTGATTACTATAATTTGAAAGACTTCAGGCGCGAATCTCTATGAATAATATATTCTTTAACTTCCAAAAGTCAATCACTTTGTCCCTTGGCTTTTATGTCTGCATGAGTCTTGCCGTTATTGTTGACTTTTCAACGTTTGCTGACGTGGACAATTGATATCTAAAACTTGGTTGATATATTATCTGAGAAAAACTCATATGATATTCCCTTGGTCAAACCTGCCTAGTATGTTGGTCAAACCTGGCTGATGTTCTGCCTCGATAAAAGCTGTCTGATATCCGGTCTTTAAAAAGTTAGCTGATATTCCCTTGGTCAACCTCAGCTGATATCATGCTTTAACCAAACCTCACCTGATAAAAGATCGCCTGATATTATGTCTGGTCAAACTCAACTGATATTTCCTTTGACCCAAACCCGCCTGATAAAAACTCGCCTGATGTTTTATCGGTCAAATCTATCTGATATCTTGTATTGACCAAACCTCGACTGATAATAGACCTGTTCTATACTTAACCAAATTTCTACTTGATCAACATGATCAATACTCAGCCTAATCATTTTAAAGCTGATAGAAGATACTCATTTGTTTTTTTATAATGTTAAGTACGTACATTTGAAATAATCATGAATACAGGGATGACATCATCAAAATGTAAAATAATATTCCTAACAAATTCCCCCTATTTTGATGATGGCATAACTTAATGTTACAAATATAATAAAATCATCACAAACAAGTAAATACTGAAATGTAAAGACTTAGTCCGTTTGAGACAACTAGTGGTTGTCATTCAAGTCGACTATAAATGAACTTATAATATTCGAGATTACAGTACAGTTATTTAAATGAAAATTAGAAATGAAATGAAAAAATACAAGTAAAATTTACAAGTGATTGACAATAAAAAACTTAAATTCTACCTCTTCCTCTTTCTCTGGTCCTTCCTGGAGGGAGAGACCTCATCGGTTTTACTCCAATGGGCTTCTTTGTAATTGGGACAATCCCATATTTCCTTTTGACTATCGAAGAAGCAAACTCTTATTCTTTAGGTGGGGTGTAATTGTTATTTATACAGAAATTCTTTATCTCCCTCTGAAGTGCTTCATCATCAAGCTTCCAATTCAAGATGAGATTCTCCTGCCAACTTCTTCTTGATCAGATGGGGTTTTATCTGGCTACCCTGATTCTTCGTCTGTTGTGGGCTATTCTAAGATGGAGGCCTGATCAGGTGCACCCTGATCATGGTCCTCATTATCCTTATCTTCTTCATTCTTTCCCTCTTCTCCGCCTACACTTTTTCCTTCTTCCCTTTCTTCTTCTTTTGCTTCATCTTCTTTTTCAACTTCTTCTTTTTTCTTCTCCTTTCTCTTCTTTTTCAACTTTTTTTCTCTTTCTTTGCCATCTACTTTCTCTTTTCCTACTTCTTATTCTTCTTTTTCATTTTCAACAACTTCTTTTTCTTCCTCTTTTTCTTTTTCTTTTTCAACTTCTTCTTTTTCTTTCTCCTTCTCTTCCTCTTCAACTTCTTCCTTCTTTTCAACTTTATTTCTTACTTGTTTCACTTCTCCTCTCCTCCAACAATTTTCTCTTCATCATCAAACATTCTTCCTTGAGCTACTCCCTCCATTATAAGCAGGATGAATTAGTCCATATGTGTTTTGAAATTTTGCAAGAACCAATTCTCATCAAGTAGCAAACTCATACTAGTCTCTTTATAGAATACCTGAATTAGTTTCTCAACAGTGAGAGGGTAGTCCCATCCATCCCTTTCTACCATCTCTTTAAGAGAATTTAAGCTAAGAGCCTTCAATCTCTTCCAATCCTTATAAACAACCAGGAATGAAGTCTGGATGATGTGCTACTTAACTGATTTGAGCTGAGCTTGGTTGAGGTTAAATGGATTGTTTTCCCTGAGGCTGAAGCTGTAGTGAACTTTATATTCCTCAAGGACTTCCCCAGATTCATCTTATTTTGGGGTACTTGCAAGTACAAGCAATGGTTCTTGAACTATTTCTTCAGCTTGAACGATGATCAGTTTTTTGGACTGATCTATAGGTTCTATGAGGAGAGGTGTTGCAGATGCAACTAAAGATACTTCTAGTGCATATTCTTCAGGTGTAAAGTGAATTGAAGGTTTGTATGATTGGCCCACCAATATTTTTTGTCTTTTGATGGGTTCAGGAGAGGAAGGTCGACTGGTCTCCTTTTCTGGTGACTTCCTCTTTCTAAATCTCTTACCAATTGGAAGATCAGCACTGTGTTCAGGTGCGGTAGAGCATTTGGACAAACATGTAGGATTATAGTAGCAGGTGGAATGATATCATCTGTAGCTGACTTTTCTGTTGGAATGTTAGCTGCAGTTTCTTCAGGTGGGGTCTGTGCAGGAATCTCAGCTGCGATTTAATCAGCTGCAACTGATGCAACCTCATGTGAGTCTAAGGGTCCTTTATACGAGGATGTTCCAGTTTTCATCCTCTCAAGAATATTAGCTGCTCTGGGCTTGTTCTCTGCATATTTCTCCTTTGCATCTTGGTACAGGTGACCAAGTATCTTGCTGATATAGAAATTTTCCGCCTTGCCTCTGGCCTTTCCAAGGAACTCCAGAATGTAGCTGATTTGAGTTCCAAAGGCTAACTTCTCCCCAAACTTCTCCTTGTCATTGTCCCAGCTCACCTTGTTTACTTCACAGACTATTTGCCTGTAAATGTAGTCAGGCCAGCTAATCTTTTGCTGTTGAATCATTGCTCCCAAGACTATGTATTCGGAGGAAGATAGCTGGTCAAAGCTGTAATATCCGTACTTTCTATCTTTAGCAGTTTCTATTTTTGGTGTATGTCTATTTTTAGTGACTCTCTTGTAACCGTTTGGACGTTCTTAAAATATTTTGTTCTTGTTGTTTTTCCTTTTGAACGAGTTTTGGAGGTGTTTTTACGTGTTTCGCCGTATGTTATGATGTTCGTCGCATATACGTTGGATTTTCAGAAAACCCATTCTAATATATCGTTTCTTTGTTCCTACAAGTCCGCGAGGTAGAATTATTCATGTTGTGAACTTCGATACAACATTTCGATGTCGTATCGTGATTTTCATATCGTTGTTACATTGGATTTACTTTTGTGTTTATTGTGGCGATTCTGTCACCTGTGCGTGTGGTGTAGCGCATGCTACATTTCCTTCACAACGTACGCTAAATTGTGTACCGGTAGTGCACGCTATCTTTCGGTTAGCGCATGCTAACTGGTAGTGTGGAGGCAGTGCAGAAGGAACTGGACTGGGATTGAGAGCTATAGCGCACGCTGCGTGATGAGGTTAACGCATGCTAGCTATAATGCAGTAGCGTCCGCTAGCATCATGGTAACACGCGCTAATGTTCGGGTATTTCAGGGGACAGTAGGTTCTGGACTCTGAACTCTGGGCTCTAACTAGCAGGTAGCGCGTGCTAGTAGTTTCCTAGCGCACGCTAAATGAGCAGGTGGCGCATGCTAAGCTCTTCGTAGCGCACGCTAACGAAACCGGGCAAAATCTACTGGACTACCTGGTGACCCCATTAGCGTGCGTTAACTGCAAGGATTAGCGCATGCTAATTATACTTAGTATAGATCGGACCCATCAGCACACTATTCATCATTTTTCATCTCTTCTACTTTCTTGGGCGATCTCCGGCGATTTTGGGCGATTTGTGAAGATCCCAGTGAGATATCATCATTTTCCATCACCGTGATATCGTGGGAGCATATTATCAACAATGAAATCATCCTTCTCCATCCAAATTCAAGGTATTTTGGCTTAAAACCCTAAGTTTGTCAATTTTGGGGGTCTTTCGGGAATTGTCCATTCAAACTCAAATTGTTCATTTGTGTTGCAATACTTCTTATCGATTATTATTATTGGGTGATTCCCAATCCGTTTCTGTTGAGTTAAGTCCGTGAATTGTTGATTCGGGGAGGTTTCGTGAAAACCCTCATTGTTATGATTGGTAATCGGGGTTGTGGGCATATTCTGTTTGGTTATTGTCATCGTTTGGGACTGATTCGTATTAACCTTTCGTTTAGGATCCGCTGTGGTTACTCCGGGTCATTTCTAGTCATCGTTTATTTTTCGTCTCGTCGAAGATGTCTCAAAGGCAAGTACTTTACATTTGTATGTATATTCTACTATTTGATTTATGACTTTTCATGTATGTTGTGGATGTGAATGCGTATTTTCACCCAGGGATCGGTATGACGGGGCCTCTGGAGATACGTAGTGCCGTGTGTATGCGTATCATGAACTGGGGTTAACAACCCAGGGATGGTCTGACCGGGCCTCTGCGGGGTGCGGTGGCCGTGAGTCTCGTACCAACGGTTAACCTTTGAAATATTTTGTTGGAGAACTATGTTTTGTGCATGCACCATAATATTCCGGAATATAAATGTTTTCTAAAATGATTTTGGCGCATATTTCATTTGATTAGAATGGTAGTTCAAATGATATTGTACTTGCACTAGCAGTTGGCGCTAACCCCTTAAATGGGGAAAATACTTTTGTATTTCAGGTATAGGTCAAAGGGATGAGCGAGCACGCGGTCAGTACAAGGATGATGGGTAAGAGTGACACTGTTCAGTTGGTCGATTGAGTCATGTCCTATCGCTTGGATTTTATAATTGTATTATTTGCTTCAGTACTCGAGTACTTTCTTCAATTTATTTGTGTTCTTTCTGAACCCAGTTTGCGAAGAATGTTTGGTTGTTGAGTATTGTTGTTTGGGAACAGTTTGATTATTATCGTTTACCTTTATTAAGTGTCGGTGTGTTTGTTTCGTAGTGTTTGTCGTTGGTCTTGGGTGGTTGATATGTGTGTTAGCCTTGTGGACTCAAGGGGTTGGGTCCATGGCGATGTCATATGCCCTGAACGTCTTGGGGGTGTTACAGAAAATGGTATCAGAGAATAAGGTTTATGGATACCTAGGTTGTCGGTTATTTGGGTCTAGTCGAGTGTCGTTTATGAATGGTATCACTGCTACGCCATCATCTCAGTGCATCGGTGCTCGTAAGTTTTCCTAACTTTAATTATCCCATATTATTCATTCTTAGTATCGTCATGTGTTTTGCGTTTGAACTGTACTCACTAGTTACTTCTTCAGAGTGCCTATTGGTAGAGGACGCGGACGTGGTCGCAGACGTGATAGGGGATGTGGCGCAGCCGGAGGGGTGGCCATGTCCGATAGTTCTGAGGCTGGTTCGGCAACACCATCTTTGTTGAACATTGTTCAGCCTAGTACCGAAGGTCATCAGGACCAGTCTGCCTGCAGCAAGTAGCGAATCAGATGGCGCTACTAACTCAGGCGGTCCTAGTTAATCAAGCTGACGCTACTCCGGTTCCGCCTAACTGACCCTGGTACCGACATGTTGCTTCAAGATGTGATCCGTATTCATCCCCCGTAGTTCGATGGTGCTTCCGACCCTTCTGGTTGGGAGAGTTGGCTATTTGAGATGAATAAGGTATTCGAGGCAACAAATTGCTCCGAGGCGAGGAAAGTACCTATTGATCAATACTTTCTCGTCAAGGAGGCGACGACTTGGTGGCAGGCGGTGAAACTGCGTGACCCGACAACTATGTGGGATGAGTTCCAAGAGTTGATGGAGGCCGAGTATTGCCCGTGGACGGTGAAGGAGAGAAGGATTCGAGCCTTCTTTGAGGCAAAACCCCAATATATTCCCATCTCACAGGAAATTAAGGTTATAACCAGCAGTTGCATTACGTGAGGAATCAGGTCCGAGATGAACAAGACAAGATCCGCCACTTCGACATGCGGATGAAATCAAGGGTTCGCCACAACATGGGAGGCCTCGGGTGTATGACTTTGAAGGACTATCAGAATAAGGCGAAGGCTTACGGATGTCTTTTTCTGCGATGGAACGAAGGGTAAAAAGCAGAAGACTTCTGGTCAGTTTTCGAAAAGTAAGTTTGGCGGACATCAGAAGACTCAGTCCGGATCGCGACTTATGGGGAGTCAACCCCGTTTACTTGGGGGAGGCCACGGCTCTAATTCTGCTCCGACTGTTCCTCCTCGTGGTCATACTTTTTTTAACTGTGGTCGTACAGTGCATATGATGAGTGAGTGTGACAGGCCACCGCTACAATGCCATAATTGCGGCCTTATGGGGCATGGTGCTACATATTATGGAGATGCGAGTCAGGCACCAGTTACTCAGATGTCAGCCCCGGCTACAAGGGAACTGAGCGTGAATCAGGCTCCGACAACTAATTCGCCTCAGCAGAGTTTCAGCAGGGGTCGGGTACGTGGGCATATTTCTAGAGGGGGAGCGTCTAGTGCGGGGTCTGTTCCACCCCATGTGAATGAGATGAGCTGAGCCGAGGAGCCTGACGTGACAGTGGATACAGGTACCGTGCACATCCTTGACCATCCTCTTTCTGTACTTTTCGATTCTGGTGCTACACATTCTTTCATATCTTTGGATTGCGTGCATCGTCTGAGTGTTGATTCTTTGGTTGCATGTGAACCATTTATCGTTAAACTGTCTAGCGGAGATAGAATCGTGGGGGATCGTGAGGTTAGAAATTTTCCGATAAGTATCGGAGGGAGGACTTGGCTTTCTAATCTGATTGTGGTAGACATTAAGAACGAGGATTTAATACTTGGTGATGATTGGTTAGACAGGCATGGGGCAATTATGAACTATAGAATAAGGACCATTTCGATGTTATCCTATGATGGTACCGAACACTCCTTTGTGGGACGCAAATGGGATAGTTAGAAATTCTTGATCAGCGCTTAGAGGGTGGTGAAACTTCTTCGAGGAGGACCCGAATAAGGTTTCTCGTGTTACTGACACGAACACGAATCCAATTCGTTGTAGCTTGTTGAATGATCCAATACTGAAAATGCCGAATGCCTCTATGTTATTACGCATCGGATATTGATCGAAAAAATAGTATGTCAATTCGTTCTCAAAGAACATTGCTAGAAATCGACATAATATTTTTCTTCTCCTCTTCTTCCTTTTCTTTGTCTCAAAGATGAACAATAAAATGAAAATTAAAATTCTCTCCTCTCCAAGAATTCCGCACGGCTGAAATGATCTCGATTTCCATTAACACATGCATAGAGTCAAGTACAGATAGGGTTTGACTAACCGTGACCCTATAACTTGATCGGGACATTTGAGAGAAGGGTTTATACGTATACTGCTATTCACGACATAATGCTACTCTTTGGTTCCTCCCATTGCTTAATGAGACAGACCTAGCGAGTCGCGCAATAGGATTGATGACGGAATGAATTGAGCTTATTCTCTCAGAATGAATATTAGATATTGGATATCTAATTTATTGGGACATTGGATGTCTAAATCGATTTATTGGATAAATTGATTTACGGCCAAATGAATTAAATATATTACTAGATGATTAATTTAATTCATGAATATAATTATTTCTTGGAGAAATTAATTATGTTATTATGTATTTGATATGATTAATTAATTGGATTAATTAATTTATATAAATACATCCGAACGGAATCGGAGTTTATCTGTTTGGACTCACGGGAGTCCGAAATGGACCGAACTCGTCCGGCTCCTTCTAGATGGCCGCCCCTCTTTCTCTTTCTTTTTTCCTTGGTCATAGTCTCCACATGTTGGTGGAAGACTTATGTTTTGTCAATGGGACAAAATATCACCTTGGGTAATTTTGTCAAAAGGTAATTGATTTGAGGGGATTTGATGGAGAATAAAATGAGAAGACCACATCTCCTTGCAAGACACTTGAACTCACGGTTTTGTAAGGATAAGGAGAGAAGAAAAGTTTTTTTCGAGGCTTCATACATTCTTCTTCATCTTCATATATTTTCTTGGAGAAAATTTACGTGAGATAGAGAGATCAAAGATTAAACACTTAGAGTGTTATAATTTTGATTAGAAAGCTTCCATCACTTGGTTCCAGCCGTAACCTTGGAGGTTAATCGGGTGATCGTCGTTCCGTTCGTTTCTCCGGCACGTGGCAAGTAGAGGCATTGTATTTTCGACGTTGGATCATCCAAGGGCTTGGAGCACATTGGATCGTAGGGATATACAACTAAAGCTTGGGGAATAGCTCAAGAGAAGGAATCCATTTAATCAACGGACTACAAGGGTGAGTTTCTTACATCTCTTGTGTTTTCATTTATATATTTGTATATGCGTAGCTTGTTCGATCCTCGTAGAGATTCGGATCGAATTAATTTTTGTTTTACCGAATTCGCTGGGCCTTCGTTTTAGGCACCGAATCTCAACACATAGATGTACGATCTGCAGGCGCTACAGCCTGCCACCAGTCTGCAGCTTCTTTATCGAGAAGATACTAAGCAATAGGTACTCTTCTCTCATCGGGACATGCCACCGCATCATATATTCTTCCCAACTGGAAGAGCCAGTTCTCCCGACCTAACAAGTCAGAGGAACCCGCAAAACGAGGTGGGTGCATTTTCATCACATGTCGCAACCACCTACCTGCTCCATTATCCCCCTCACGAGGCTCATTCCGGTGCACTGCTTAATTCATCTGCTCCAACTGATCAGCCACCTGACGAAGGATGGTAGCGGTGCCAACACCAACATTACCTCCAGCTGATTGCCCCTGATCACGCGACTGGTCATCCCGACAATCTATACTGAGCTCATCACTCCTGATTACGTCCACAACTGCGACCACGGCCTCAACCTCGACGTTTCGGCATACTGAACATACAATCGTACAATACAATGAAGCAAAATCTCATAACCACATCATCATGTATTCTCATCACAAGTATCAACACACAAGGTAATCACATGTTACCGCATAAAACCATCGCGATCAACAACACATAAGGTAGTCACATGTTATCACTCAACATCATCACAATTAACAACACACAGGGCAATCCACGGCCATGCTCCCTTGGCATCGATCCGTGGAGGTTTTACTAAACCACCACCGGGTGGACAATCTATTCATACTCGTACTAACCATTTATACAGATCAACAATCTCATCTGATAACATCGTACAAGTCCCAAAGGAAAACGAAACCATATAATATGATGCATCTTAACGCGCTCTAAGCCTAAGGTTAGCGTGCACTAACTGATACAATTCAGAAAATTTCATCATCCACCCTTCCTGAAAATAAAATTGTGTTTTGATTTGAAAATATAAAAATTCCATGGTGCGAAGGTTTTAAAAATAGTTTACTCAAATTATTTGAAAATGGCCCAGATACGCGAAAATCATTTTCTTAAAATACTATTCAACATATCCAAAAACAACCCACGCGGACTTAACTGATCACAACAATCACAACAATCACAACAACCAATCATGCTCATGACTCCGTGAACGCTTGCCACGAGTCTCCGTAGGTTCAACAACCCACACAGATTGAGCCAATACAACAATCACAACAACCAGTCCAACTCCATGATCTCTTGCCATGAGTCACTGTAGGCCCCGTCGAGCCCACGCAGTTGGACGTACAACCCTGCACAACCACGTGTATAACCAACCAACGAGATTATCACAACCTTGCACACATAACACAACACACAATACACATCCAAGCGTAGAATAAATCCAACATAATCATCACAACCATCATGATTCCTAGAGCATGAACAATCAAGTACAACATAATCAACACGGAGTATTTATTGCAAATAGTTCATATTTACTACAATTGGTTTATACTCACGACATATGAAATATATATACCCATCGAGGTAAATCAATCATCGTAAATCTAGCACATAACCTCTATTCACTAGACACAAATCGTATAAATAGGATACTTGCCTCAATAGCAGATACCTGACACTCCAACGAACACAGCTCGATCGGGAAACTCCAAATACCTACAACTTCCACAAGGCACAACGAAAACACGATCACAATGAGGATCAAGACAAATAACCATGCAAATCACATTAAACTATCGAAGGAAAGCTCATTCGAATATTTAATCGAACATTAAATGTTCACGACCCTTCAACAACACCAAAATCACCCATCGGGTTGAACGAACCAAAGATATGGATATTCAATCCATAAAACATGTTCAAAACAATGTTTTTACGACAACCGATTCATCAAAACTGGATCGAATCCGAAATCAAGAACAAAACCTTCAAAAAGTTAACTCGAAGAGAAATCAAGGAATTACCTCGATTCACGAAGAACAACGGATTAGATAATGATAAAATCACCTAGAACTCTTCAAAACACCCTTGAATGGATTAAAATCGGACACGAACACGAACCCTAGTCGCCCTTGACACACACCCGCAGATGGAGAAGAAATGGGAAAGAAAATGTGAATAAATGACTACTGTCCGGTTTTTATACCGGACAGGTTAGCGTGCGCTAACAATAATCATTAGTATACGCTAATGAGGCCTCCAACCCATTCCAGTAGCTTCTGGACTGTCCCAAAACCACTAGTTAGCGTGCGCTACTACAACGATAGCGTGCGCTACTACAACACCTTAGCGTGCGATATATAGCTATATTGCGTGCGCTAATCGACACTCCAACCCAGTCCAGTATCTTCTGGACTGTTTCTGCACCTCCAGTTAGCTGCGCCAACGAAGCCTTAGCGTCCACTAGCAACGCTCCAGTAGCGCGCGCCCTGCACGTAGCGTGCGCTATTCCTACTGCACAGATAGCTCCAAAACTCATCATAACATCAATACTGCCCAACGGAACGACAAACACGCACAAATTTGAATCCCAACCAACATGCGAATGCATGTCACACGAACATATAGGCATGAACAGCATACAATCCACTAAATAGTAGAAAATTCAACGCAACTGGAAACGATAATCTCGGGTATTACACATACTATAATTTAGCGTGTGCTAAATACACAATTTGCGTGTGCTTTAAAGTTTAAGCCGAGTTAGATTTTTTATCTTTCACTATTTATTTTTCAAAGTAAAAATCACGTTTTTATTTTGGAATATAAAAATTTCATGGTGTGAAAGATTTTTTTAAAATCGTTTACTCGAATTATTTGAAAATAAAACTAATACGTTTAAAGCATTTTCGAAAATCCTCTCAAACAAGACAAAAGATCAACATTGGTAACTTTTTAAAAATGTCTAAAACACTCCAAAGCACGTCTTTCAATTACCGTTGTAAGTTTTCATTATGAGAATACGAGGACGGCTCGCCAAAAATTCAACAATTTTTTTAAAATCCACACGAAACTGCCGTTTAATCCCACCATCAAAACTTTTTCGACAATTAATTTTCCTCAAACATACTCAAGTCTTTGAAATTTTCAGAAAATCATGTCAATAGAAACATGTTTGTAACATATAACAACAATTAGCCAAAATAATCAATTCCCAAACACATGCCTATACGGCAATCAAAATCACCAATTCAACAAACAAAACTCATGAACACCAACTTCAAACACACATTAAAACTATCTATTTGAGTTTCTCAACAACTCTACCGTCGATACAGTTTCTGGAACACATCAATGTTCCCGGTTTCATATCACACTACACCACTCGGTATCAAATCCATCAACACATCCTGCTCATTGCACACGTGATATACCGCCAGTATCAAGTACAAATTCCATCTCGCGCCACGCATGTAATAAAGTCGCTAAACAAAGATATAATAGAGGAGGCTGACATCCCTAGGTCGTACGAAGATGATGGCTGCACCACGATACTAATGACGACCAATACCTCAAACGACCCATCGCGACACGATTCAGTCAGGCACAATCTGACAAGACACAACTTGACCCAATAGCCTAGGTTTCCACAACTTGACTAATGACTAATGACAACTTGACTAATGACTCGACCAATACTAATGACAACTTGACTCGACAATACACAACTTGACCCGATAGCCTAGGTTTCCACAACCTAAGCTCTGATACATATCCTGTAACACCCCCAATCCACTTGGGAATATTACAGCGCCTCAGACCTGTAACACCCCCAATCCACTCAGGGATATTACACGCCGTAGACCCTCTCCTCGAGGATCTACCAGGCTGATAACTAAAATCAAACATCTAAACATCGCCTTTAAGGCTAAAATGACTCAGTAGACCGACTTGGTCTTTCTATAATAACATACAACTCAATTCCAAACACATATCCACGTAGGGGTCAAAATACAATAAACTCCCGTACAACGGGAAAAGATCTCATGAATGAAAAGAAAATACAACTAGACCAATACGACATCAACGGATCCTCGTGTGATTAGTATCGTTAATATTTCATCATCCTTCGTGCCGACCCTGTGCCATGCTCCAAAACCTGAATGCAAAAATAGACATCCACCCCCCGAATACTCGGGGGTTAGCAAAACTCCACTGTTTTGCTAGTGCAAGTACAAGTGCAAAAATACGAGCCATACAATTCACATTCCACGAATAACAATAATCAGGAATCCTCAAAAATCCAAACGTAATGAAAAGCACTTCCCGAGGCAAGAGTTTGGTAAAATATTCTAAAACCGAAAGGTCACAAATCAAGGGAAAACAATTTATAAAACCATTTAAATGCCATCGAGAGTTTTAATAGAAAACAATTTAGGATTTCCGAATCCTTCTCTTTCCAAAAATCAACAGGGGTCACAGCCCAAAGGTTTTGTTTTCGCAAATAGAAAACAGACAACAATTCACAGGGCCCGAGCCCAACATCACGTGTCCTCGACGGACATAAAAATCAACACAACGTAATCACGCACGCGCATCGCCTAGGACCGGGACGAAGCCACAAATCCCACTCGAGGCCTCGAAGGACCCTCCCGAGCTGGCTAGCGAAACAAATCACACACATCTCACGGTTTGATCAATCGCTTGTTGCATCCTGGCCACATGATCGCATGCCATGTGCCACCGTAGATTATCTCAGGCTCTCACGGTTGGATCAATCACTTGTTGCATCCTGACCACATGATCACGTGCCATGTGTCACCGTAGACCTTCAACCATATCCACACATTCACACAAATAACACAATGCAACAAAGATATCCAAACAATTCACTCAGAGGCATCAAACACTTGGCAAAACACCACGTCAAACCACAACGCACCGAAATGAAATAATATACGTCCACACGCAAATACCAAGTGCATCATCAACACCAAATATATCCATAGGATTCACATAGTCATTTACAAGACACAACATTCACAAAACACACGCGTTTTGAAAGCAAGCCTTTAACAAGGCTAAACCGAATCTTTTGAAAGTTCAATTCAAACGACCAAACAACCACCTTTGGACGATCACTAATTATCATATCCATAAAATAAGAATAGTATGGGCAAGGTACTTGCCTCGATATCACGAGCAATGGAAAAATGAACGGATACAGCTGGGTAGCCCTCAAATTCCCGAACACTATCTAGAACGCGATAGCACCGAAATTACTACGGGAAAACACCACATGAGTCATCAATCACCAACGGAATTCAACACCGGAATCATCGAGCACCTATAATCCTCCGTAAGGAATAATAAAACATGATTACGACGAGAATCAAGGCCAAAAACAACGGAAATCCCAACAAACTATCAAAGGGAACTCATTCGAACATTTAATCGAACATTAAATGTTCAAGACCCTTCAAGAACAAAGAAATCACCCCTCGGGTCGAACGAACCAAAGATACAAGTATCCAATCCGTAGAACAAGTTCAAAACAACGTTTATACAACAATTAATTGATTAAAAACGGATTGGAATCGAAATCAAAAAGGAAAATCCCCAAATCTACAAAAACAAGGGTTCAAGCCAAAATACCTTGATTTGGATGAATGATTCAAGTAGAGGTCGAAAATCTACAACAAGACTTGAGGTGGATGATCTCTACAAGTTTTGGAGCACTCAAATCGCCCAAAATCGCCCTTAGAATCGCCTAGAATGGGAGGAGGAAGAAGAGAGGAGAAAATGAATGTTTCTCCTCGAAAATCTGCTAAAAAACGCAGAAAAAGCCCGTGTGCCGCGGCACAGGACAAGTGTGCCGCGGCCCAGGGCCAAAAAAAACGCCCAGGAATCAGCTTAGTGCCGCGGCACAGCTGAAGTGTGCCGCGGCACACGGTACAGCCCACTCCAACACGAAAAAGGCACATCGTGTAGTCTTAGCTATTTCGACCATAACTCCCTCGTCTGGACTCCGATTGACTCACCGTTTGAACCATTGGAAAGCTAACTTGATGCTCTATAATATTGCAAAGATTCAGAATTTTTGGAGTTTCCAAGAATTAATGGTGACTTTACAAAGTCGAACTCCCACGTGAAAAAGTCGATTAAGGACACGGAACTCAACAAAACGACACCAAAACGAACTCGGATGACAAAAAGTGCAGAATTAATCATTCTTGAAATGACGAAACGGTCATGAGTGAGTCATCAAAATGGACTTCCGCCGAAAAAAGAAAATTACCGAAATTTGAAATTGCGGATATTACATTCTACCCTCCTTAAAAGAAGTTTCGTCCCGAAACTTAAAACAAGTAGGGGGAAACAATATACCCGCCAGGAAAACTCGACGAGATACACAAAACTCGAAAACTCGTGCCCAACGGCGAAACGCTGCAAGAAACGCAAAGAGACATCCTGCGTGAAAACACGCTCCACAACGACCAACACAACGCCATAATAAAACCAACAAGTGACAAGCGTCATCAAACATATAATGCAATCAAGTCAATTATCCAAACAATCACAAAACACGAGGTACTTGTTGCAAGAAAACACGCACAGTCGAGAAAACAGAGAAAAAACACAAAACGATCCACAAGGGCAATCATAAATAATTCGGACTACGCCGAAATCCTCAAAACCACACTAGGCATCTACGTGTCCTTTCGGAGCAGAGACGCAACCTCGATCCCCAAACCTCTCAGCTACCGTCTCGCAATGTACGGATCGGTGACCCACATGGCCACACTCGAAACAGCTGACTAATGGTGAACGACAATTCTTCGCAGTATGGCCCGCTCGACTACAGTTATAACATATCTTCGAAGTGCTGACATTACTCACCGCAGGGGTACTCCTCCTCTGATCACGCGATCTAGGAACCATTTTGGGATGACGAAACGAAGTCCCAACCTCAAGGGGCCCACTCCCCTGATTTCCTAAGAAGTTCCCAATGGTTTTCTGTTTCTTCGAGTCAGACATACTCTCGGTCGATAATCTGGATAGCTCATAGGCTAACGCCCTATTCTGATAATCTCTCAAGGAAGTACAAGCGAGACCCGCCATGTCTTGTGAATCTCGCTTCATCCGCCTACTAAAATGACAAATCTTGTCCTCCTCTGTCCTTACTTGATTACGCACATAGCCGAGCCGTTTGCTAAAATCGATAATAGCTTGAGACAGTACATCCTCGGTTTCGCGAAAAGAATTCATTAATCCTCCGATTTACGATCGGTTCGGACAAAACTCATCTCTCATGAATTTGGAACTCGCCCACGTGACAACGCGATCTCGTGGCTTAATAGCCTCCCACCACTAAGCGGCATCTTTGTCGAGAAGATCTCGGCGGCCGTACCTTACGTTCTTCCGGACAATCAACTACCTCGAATATCTTTTCCAACTGGAAAATCCAACCATCCCAGCCTAATTCATCTGCAGCACCAGCGAAATGAGGGGGATTCATACGAACCACTTCTCGAAGCCACTGATTTGCACGAGTGTGCTGGGCCGCATCCGTAACACGCTGAACTGCCTGAGTCAACTGAGTCATCTGAGTGGCTACCTGCTGCAAAATAGTAGCAACACCAATACCAATACCATCACCGGCAGCATGATCCCGATCACGCATCCGGTCGCCACGACTACGACCTCGGCCCCTCGGCATACTGAATAAGTAACCATTCAGCACAACAGAAAATCATAACACATAACACATACAACGATTACCATCGCAAGGAAACACACACATGAATATAACAGCAACGACGGCATCGTTCGGCGACCTTAACGGCCCGAACAATAATCAGCACATAGTCACAAACCTCATGAAACAATCACCCATGTGCATAAACGCACAAACCCGAGCTTTAATAGCTCACACAGGTGCGATAACACGCAAGCCACCACGAAATGACAACATTAAAGATCGTCATCACACCTCCCACAAAGGGTTAACAAAACATATGCGCGGCAAAGACTCAACGCTCACGCCACCAATTCAATCACAAATCGGGATTAACACCGTAACGAAAGTTCGAAAACCATACATGCATTTTCGGTCCGCAAACAGGAATGATAGGTCTTTAAAAACGAAAACCACCTTTTGAAAACAATTTGGAAACACCAGTTGATCTTGAGTATCATTTTACAAGAAGTAATGCAAATATTGTTATCGAGACTTTGAAAATCATCTTGCGTTTGAACACAAATGAGGACACTTTCTCTTAGTGAAAAACTTTCAGAATATTTGACACTTGGGTCTAAGCAACTGCATTTCTAAAAATAATTGAAAATATCTCAAAATATTTTGGTCCTCAATTGGAGTAATTTTGAAACATATTGCGTCACTAGAAGGCACCTTGAAAGTACTGCGAGAAAATAATTCATTTTAAAAGTACGTCTCGAATTTTATTTTCTAAGATACTTAAGTTTTCAAAGATAATTCAATGGGCTAGAATGCCCAAAAATTTCGGGTAATTATACAGAACATTATAGCGCCGTGGGTCCCGTGCCGGAACCCACCAGGCTAAAAACCACTTACAAAAATGCCCAAAAAGGCCGATGACGGTAGTACTTATCAAAACTCACGAAATCATTTGAATACACCCAACTACCGTCAAAACGGTCAAGGCCAAAAAACTCGGTTAAAGGAATCAGTTTTCGAAATAAAACTTAGTCGGTAAAATACCGAAAGCCATTACAAAAGAACTCACGCAGCGGATAAAAGAAATAAAGTCAAACATGCACAATCCAGCAACGATACTCCTCATATGAACGAAATATGAGGGTCAAATAACCACATATCAAGAAATAAAAATCCATAAGAGGATTCAATCAATTAACAAATAATCATAAAAATAGCTCATGTCACACGAGGCACAACACAAAGAAGGGAGACTTACATGCACAGGTCGCACGAAGATGATGATCGCCCACGATACTAATCACGACCAACAAACTAAGACGACGCATCGCGACACGACTCAGCCAGACAAATTCTGACGAGACAAAAACTCAACAGACACCACTAAACCCGACAACCTAGGTTTCCACAACCTAAGCTCTGATACCGTTTATGTAACACCCCCAATCCACTCAGGGATATTACACGCCGTAGACCCTCTCCTCGAGGATCTACCAGGCTGATAACTAAAATCAAACATCTAAACATCGCCTTTAAGGCTAAAATGACTCAGTAGACCGACTTGGTCTTTCAATAATAACATACAACTCAATTCCAAACACATACCCACGCAGGGGTCAAAATACTGATAAACTCGTACAACGGGGAAAAGATCTTGCGGAAAAGAAAATACAACTAGACCAATACGACATCAACGGATCCTCGTGTGATTAGTATCGTTAATCTTTCATCATCCTTCGTGCCGACCCTGTGCCATGCTCCAAAACCTGAATGCAAAAATAGACATTCACCCCCCGAATACTCGGGGGTTAGTAAAACTCCACTGTTTTGCTAGTGCAAGTACAAGTGCAAAAATACGAGCCATACAATTCACATTCCACGAATAACAATAATCAGGAATCCTCAAAAATCCAAACGTAACGAAAAGCACTTCCCGAGGCAAGAGTTTGGTAAAATATTCTGAAACCGAAAGGTCACAAATCAAGGGAAAACAATTTATAAAACCGTTTAAATGCCATCGAGATTTTTAATAGAAAACAATTTAGGATTTCCGAATCCTTCTCTTTCCAAAAATCAATAGGGGTCACAGCCCAAGGGTTTTGTTTTCGCAAATAGAAAACAGACAACAATTCACAGGGCCCGAGCCCAACATCACGTGTCCTCGACGGACATAAAAATCAACACACCGTAATCACGCACGCGCATCGCCTAGGACCGGGACGAAGCCACAAATCCCACTCGAGGCCTCGAAGGACCCTCCCGAGCTGGCTAGCGAAACAAATCACACACATCTCACGGTTGGATCAATCGCTTGTTGCATCCTGGCCACATGATCGCATGCCATGTGCCACCGTAGATTATCTCAGGCTCTCACAGTTGGATCAATCACTTGTTGCATCCTGACCACATGATCATGTGCCATGTGTCACCGTAGACCTTCAACCATATCCACACATTCACACAAATAACACAATGCAACAAAGATATCCAAACAATTCACTCAGAGGCATCAAACACTTGGCAAAACACCACGTCAAACCACAACGCACCGAAATGAAATAATATACGTCCACACGCAAATACCAAGTGCATCATCAACACAAAATATATCCATAGGATTCACATAGTCATTTACAAGACACAACATTCACAAAACACACGCGTTTTGAAAGCAAGCCTTTAACAAGGCTAAACCGAATCTCTTGAAAGTTCAATTCAAACGACCAAACAACCACCTTTAGACGATCACTAATTATCATATCCATAAAACAAGAATAGTATGGGCAAGGTACTTGCCTCGATATCACGAGCAATGGAAAAATTAACGGATACGGCCGGGTAGCCCTCAAATTCCCGAACACTATCTAGAACGCGATAGCACCGAAATTACTACGGGAAAACACCACATGAATCATCAATCACCAACGGAATTCAACACCGGAATCATCGAGTACCTATAATCCTCCGTAAGGAATAATAAAACATGATTACGACGAGAATCAAGACCAAAAACAACGGAAATCCCAACAAACTATCAAAGGGAACTCATTCGAACATTTAATCGAACATTAAATGTTCAAGACCCTTCAAGAACAAAGAAATCACCCCTCGGGTCGAACGAACCAAAGATACAAGTATCTAATCCGTAGAACAAGTTCAAAACAATATTTATACAACAATTAATTGATTAAAAACGGATTGGAATCGAAATCAAAAAGGAAAATCCCCAAATCTACAAAAACAAGGGTTCAAGCCAAAATACCTTGATTTGGATGAATGATTCAAGTAGAGGTCGAAAATCTACAACAAGACTTGAGGTGGATGATCTCTACAAGTTTGGGAGCACTCAAATTGCCCAAAATCGCCCTTAGAATCGCCTAGAATGGGAGGAGGAAGAAGAGAGGAGAAAATGAATGTTTCTCCTCGAAAATCTGCTAAAAAACGCAGAAAAAGCCCGTGTGCCGCGGCACAGGACAAGTGTGCCGTGGCCCAGGGCCAAAAAAAACGCCCAGGAATCAGCTTAGCGCACTCCAACACGAAAAACGCACACGGTACAGCCCACTCCAACACGAAAAAGGCATATCGTGTAGTCTTAGCTTTTTCGACAATAACTCCCTCATCTGGACTCCGATTGACTCACCGTTTGAACCATTGGAAAGCTAACTTGATTCTCTATAATATTGCAAAGATTCAGAATTTTTGGAGTTTCCAAGAATTAATGGTGACTTTACAAAGTCGAACTCCCACGTGAAAAAGTCTATTAAGGACACGGAACTCAACAAAACGACACCGAAACGAACTCGGATGACAAAAAGTGCAGAATTAATCATTCTTGAAATGACGAAACGGTCATGAGCGAGTCATCAAAATGGACTTCGGCCAAAAAAAGAAAATTACCGAAATTTGAAATTGCGGATATTACAAGATCCTCTATATAAACATCTACCAGGCTAGATACCAAAACAAGACATCACATTAATGCCAACATGGCTGAGCGCACCTCAAGGGTTAGCAAACTGGAATTTTGCTAGTGCAAATACAAAATATACAAGCCATACGAGAAATATTCACACTAATCTAAATGAGTCACAAATGCAACAAAAATTACACAATCCACACATTACCAAAGGATGCACGGATACGCAAGAAATACTAACCATTCATAAAGTCACACATTCTTAAAGGAGAACTAAAAATAAAAGGTTTCCCATAAATGCCCAATCCAGTCAAGAGAATTAGTTTAATCATTTTGAAATACCTTCGAAGAACATTTTAATAAAATAGTTAAAAATGCCATCATTGACTCGGGCTGATTTAAAGGATCCAAGCAGGTTCAAAAATCAAATATTTATACTTTAGAAAGTAGTTTCAAAATCTCTCGGGGTCCTCGACCCAATATACGAAACACTTTAGAAAGTAGTTTCAAACTCTCTCGGGTCCTCGACCCAATATACGGAAACACTTTAGAAAGTAGTTTCGAATCTCTCGGGGTCCTCGACCCAAAATACGCGCTTTCATAGCGAAATTCTGCTCAAGACCATTAAGGACTAACTAACCCTCGGAGATCCCGTTGGAAGTCCTTGGTAGTTTAACCCCTTTTTCTAATGATACCATTATTCCAAAAAGGTTCAAAAAAGGATTCAGAAATATGAATTCATATGGTATCAGGGTCTTGGCTATCATACAAATAGTTATCATACAAGTATCCTCAGTTCATAAGCCTGCGGGAACCTCCACTGAAACACAAGTGTACCCGCATTCACTACACTATGGCGGCCGCCCCTTGTCATGTCACCGCACCGACGTGACTCCTATAAGATCCGCCCCTTGAATTCACACGATAGGCAACACCGTCGAACACCAACCACAAGAGCCGCTCACTTGCATCATACTCAGACCGGAGTCCAAACCCCACCCTTGCAACTTTTGGTGTGAAGCAACACATAAGCACATATTCACATTGAAAAAACACAGGCAATTATTCACGTTGGTAACCACACAATATTCAACCAACATTTCATACAATCTCAACCACATACGTTCGAGGCAATTCACATATCCATTCACACTCACATAATCCATTGGGTATTTAATACTTCAACCATAGGGATCTCATACCCCAGTTCACATATATTAATATCACGAAAAATCACAAAGTCGAACGTACTATGAACAACCACCACTGGGACCAAACCACATATCCTTTGATAACCATAAACACGGAGCAAAGAAGTTTATCGATACATATACATACATATATAGATAAACACACAACTTATATAAAACCTATTCAAAATGAAATGATACATACTTGATTACGTAAGGATTTGCGAGGAATATAATTCGTATAGCAAGGTACTTGCCTCAATAATCGACACCCGAATGCTCCAACGAACATGGCTCGATCGGGAAGCCCTGAAAATCAACAACCTCCACGAGAGACAACAATAATAACCCAATTACTATGAGGACTATACCAAAAATGATGGAAATCACATCCAACAACCAAAAGAAACTCATTGAAACATTTAATCGACATTAAATGTTCACGGTTCTTCAAGAACACCAGGAATCATCAACCTGGTTGAATGAACCAAATATATGAATATAAAATCCGTAGAACATGATCAATAGCAATGTTTAACACCGATCGATTTACCAAAGCTGGATCAAAATCCAAATCAAGAACTAAACCCTCAAAAAGTCAACTGTAGGGAATTCAAGAAAATACCTCGATCCGACGAAGAAAAAGGGTTAGATGTTGTTAATCCACACCAAAACCTTGATGATTATGTTTAAGGATGAAAGATTGACGAACTTTCGTGAAGAATCGCCCCAAAATCGCCGAGAGGAAGAGAAAAGATGAAGAATGGGCTGAAGAACCCGACTTTGCAGTTTTTATACTGCACAGGTGACAGCCGGGTTAGACGTGACATGTCCCGTGTACATGGGCATAAGCTGGGCTACTGATGACTCGGCCGCGTTGGATTCTGACACGGCCCGTGTCATTTTATAGGACCAGATTTATTTAAGATAGTTCTCACTAATATGAGCATAATATTTAAACCATTAGAAAGCTAATTTGATGCTATATTGTACTGCAAAGTTTCATAATTTTTAGAGTTTGCAAGAATTGATGGTGAATTTTGCAAAGTCGAACCTAAACATGTAAAAGTCGAAATAATATGCCTATTTATCCGAAATGATATCAAAACTCGATCAAATGACGAAAAGTGTTGAACAAAACATGTTCAAAATGTGTCATTGAACACAAGCGAGATGCCAGAATCAAAAAATACAAATATGAAAAGTATGGGTATTACATTCTAGTCCCACTAAAAAGAAGTTTCGTCCCGAAACTTACAATGAAGGGTGGCAACCAAACAAAATGAAACAAACATTCTGCTCAGCTCTGAAAAGCCACGAAAAATCTACAGACAAAAAATTCCTCGAAATATGATGAACTGACTAAGTAAGCACTTGATACACGAGTCGGGGCGATAAGCACACATGCAAACACAACGAGTCGAATAGGAGGCATATGAGTTCGAAAGTAAATGCCCCAAAAATTAGGAAAATCACAAAAGTGCCCAAACGTCTGAAAAAAACACATTTTGTATCCAAATGTTAATGTGCAAGACCATAGCACGATTGAACATGTTAAAATGAACTTGTGGAAACAACCAACCATTTCAGACTAGATCAACGAAGTTTGATTTTCATGCGACAAAATTGTAGCATCTCTGGATTACTCTGGGATGACTTTTAAATTTATCTGAAATAGGAGTGTAGAAAGAAATATAGCTTATGCTGTGCAACTCCAATGAACATCCATTCGGGATATAAGAAAATGGCTCCAAGGATAATTATATCGAGAATGGCCAAGATAGTAAAATCATGGAGTAATTCAAAATGAGCACGAAACTCGTTCGTTTCATAAAATATGAGAAGGAGAATATGTCATAAAAATCATGACGATCACAAACGAGTGGCTAGAATCTGAAATAGTACGAAAAATGGAAAAACGAGAGCATTACATTCCCCACTCCTTAAAAAAGGTCCCGCCCCCGAAACTCGGGACAAGGAAAGCTAAAAATTCAGATAGTGTAACAAAAGTAATCAAGCAACAATCGTCGAAAAAGAACTGAGCAGGATATTAATTATTGAATCTGTACACCGAGCTCGATCCCGACCAATATCTCTCGAAATTCTTCATTTACTAGTGCTTGGCTCTCCTGGAGTGGAAATAGGAATTCAGTTATCCAAACACCTTAGCAACGAATTTGCGATATATTAACACCCCACATATCTACACAAGGCACATAATAAAACCCTGAAGCTGTACTCCCATATTCAGAAAACTTATGGCCATATCAATCAATTACTTACAATCGTAGGATGTTGTTGAATTATAAAAATCAACTATCGTTCCGAGTGACCCAAAATAGTGTTGGCAACCGAATATAAAAATTCATAGAGCATGCATACCACATATGAATCTGTGCACGCTCGCTTCACATTAAAACGACACTATATAGGTCACGAAACAATTTAAAACTCCAAGAGTGTTAACCTCAATAACCACATTCTTACCTTCCGATAAGGATAGAAATATTATGCACGTAAACAATATGACTTGGCATTCGCACCATCATAGGAATTTTGAACTCGGGAATTATCGCCAAAAGTAATAATATTGACATCGCGTGCACTCCATGTAAATAAAACTTTTGAAAAGGAAGGAGCATCATATTTCGCCTAAAACTCATCAACACTGTTGGGATCCAAATATAAAAACTGTGGTCTTTCCTCTTCTACCGAAATATTTGATTGAAAGTTTATTTTTCACCGAAGTACGTGACTATTTAACAATATGATGTCAAATCATAGGTTTCAAAATATTAAAAAAAATTCAAACATCACTTTTAAAGAAAATCTCACTGTCATATCCTTACCCACTCATGGTCATCACATCAAGACATCCCTAGCGTATTTCATATCCTATATTCTCAAATGACAAAATGATACTGAACACCATAGATAACTTGTATCCTTGTCCTTGTATACTCAATTCTCAAGTATACCAGTAATGAATGTAAATCGTATACATTATGATTTAACTCCAAGACCGGAAAACATCATACAAACCATAAGGCATATCCAGACCATGAAACACGACATGTGGGTACATAGCCAAAATCCCCCAGATCTAGCCCATCGTCTAAAATGATAGGTCCATATTACGCACATACTGTAATTTAGCGTGTGCTAAATACACAATTTACGTGTGCTAACGATTGTTTAAAGTTTAAGCCGTGTAAGATTCTTCATTTCTCACTATTTATTTTTTAAAGTAAAAATCACATTTTTAATTTGGAATAAAAAAAATTTATGATGTGAAAGATTTTTTTTAAGATCGTGTACTCGAATTATTTGAAAATAAAACTAATACGTTTAAATCATTTCCAAAAATCCTCTCAAACACGATAAAAGATCAACATTAGTAACTTTTTAAAAAATGTCTAAAACACTCTAAAGCAAGTCTTTCAAATAAGGTTGTAAGTTTTCATTATGAGAATACGAGGACGGCTCGCCAAAAATTCAAACAATTTTTTTAAAATCCCGACGAAGCCGCAGTTTAACCGCACCGTCGAAACATTTTTTAAAATTGATTTTCCTCAAACATACTCAAGTCTATGAAATTTTCAGAAAAGCGTTTCCGACCATGTACGCACAGACATAATTACTAATAGAAACACGTTTGTAACATATAACAACAATTAGCCAAAATAATCAATTTCCGAACGCATGCCTATACGACATTCAAAATCACCAATTCAACAAACAAAACTCATCAACACCAACTTCAAACACACGTCAAAACTATCTATTTGAGTTTCTCAAAAACTCTACTGTCGATACAGTTTTCTGAACACATCAATGTTCAAGGTTTCAAATCATACTACACCACTCGGTGTCAAATCCATCAATACATCCCGCTCATTGCACACGTGATATAGTACCAATATCAAATACGAAGTCCATCTCACGCCACGCATGTAATAAAGCCGCCAAACAAAGATATAATAGAGGAGGCTTACATCCCCAGGTCGCACGAAGATGATGGCTGCACCACGATACTAATCACGACCAATACCTTAGACGACACGTCGCGAAACGACTGAGTTAGGCACAATCCGACAAGACAAGACTCCATAATACACGACTTGACCCGATAGCCTAGGTTTACACAACCTAAGCTCTGATAACATATTCTGTAACACCTCCAATCCGCTTGGGAATATTACAGCGCCGCAGACCCTCTCCATAAAGATCTACCAGGTTAGATACCAAAACAAGACATCACATTAATGCCAACATGGCTGAATAACAAATCAATAGACCGACTTGGTCTTTCATTAGTGACATACAATTTAAACTTCATATACATCTCTGTCTCGACTCATACCCATATAAGGGTCAAAATACACCAACACTTCCATCCAACGGGGAAATACTACAACGGAAAGGAAAATACAATTCGACCAACAGTACCAAATATAGTTCCTCATGTGATTAGTATCATTTGTCTTTCATCATCCTTCGCACCGACCCTGTGTTTTGCTCCTCAAGAACCTGCACGTACTTAAGCGCATAACATGCACCCACCCCCCGAATACTCGGTGGTTAGCAACTTGAATTTTGCTAGTGCAAGTACATAATATATAATCCATACGAGAAATATTCACGCCAATCCAATCGAGTCACAAATGCGACACAAAGTACATAATACACACATTACCAAAGGATGCACGGATACGCAAGAAATACTAACAAATCATAAAGTCACATATTCTTAAAGGAGAACTAAAAATAAAAGGTTTACCAGAAATGCCCAATTCAGTCAAGAGAATTAGTTCAATCATTTTGAAATAACTTCGAAGAACATTTTAATAAAATAGTTAAAAATGCCATCATTGACTCGGGATGATTTAAAGGATTCAAGAAGGTTCAAAAATCAAATAGTTATACTTTATAAAGTAGTTTCAAAATCTCTCGGGGTCCTCGACCCAATATACGAAACACTTTAGAAAGTAGTTTAAAACTCTCTCGGGTCCTCGACCCAATATACGGAAACACTTTAGAAAGTAGTTTCAAATCTCTCGGGGTCCTCGACCCAAAATACGCGCTTTCATAGCGAAATTCTGCTCAAGACCATTAAGGACTAACTAACCCTCGGAGATCCCGTTGGAAGCCCTTGGTAGTTTAACCCCTTGAATTTCTTACTGATACCATTATTCCAAAAAGGTTCATAAGAGGATTGAGTAATATGAATTCATATGGTATCAGGGTCTTGGCTATCATACAAGTATCCTCAGTTCATAAGCCTGTGGGAACCTCCACTGAAACACAAGTGTACCCGCATTCACTACATTATGGCGGCCGCCCCTTGTCATGTCACCGCACCGACATGACTCCTATAAGATCCGCCCCTTGAATTCACACATTAGGCAACACCGTCGAACACCAACCACAAGAGCCACTCCCTTGCAGCATACATAGTCTGGAGTCCAAACCCCACCCTCACAACTTTGGGTACGAAGAAACACATAAGCACATATTCACATTGGAAAACCACACAGGCAATTATTCACGTTGGTAACCACACAATATTTAACCAGCATTTCATACAATCTCAATAAGATGTGTTCGAGGCAATTCACATAACCATTCACACTCACATAATCCATCAGGTATTTAATATTGCAACCATAGGGATCTCATACCCCACTTCACATATATCATTATCACGAAAAATTACAAAGTCGAACGTACTATGAACAACCACCACTAGGACCAAACCACATATCCTTTGATCCCCATAAACACGGAGCAAAGAAGTTTATCAATACATATACATACATATATAGATAAACACAAAAGTTACATATGAACCCATTCAAAATGAAATGATACATACTTGATTATGTAAGGACTTGCGAGGAATATAATTCGTATAGCAAGGTACTTGCCTCAATATTCGACACCGAATACTCCGACGAACACGGATCGATCAGAGAGCCCCAAAAATTTACAACTTCCATGAGAAACAACAATAACCCAATTACTACGAGGACTATACCAAAAACAATGGAAATCATATCCAACAACTGAAAGAAACTCATTGAAACATTCAATCGACATTAAATGTTCACGGTTCTTCAAGAACACCCAAACTCATCAACCCGGTTGAATGAACCGAATATATGGATATACAATCCGTAGAGCATGATCAATACCAATCGATTTACCAAAACTGGATCGAAATCGAAATCAAGAACAAAACCCTCAAAAAGTCAACTGTAGGTTATTCAAGAAAATACCCCGATCCGACGAAGAACAAGGTTTAAATGTTGTTAATCCACACCAAAACCTTGATGATTATGTTGAAGGATGAAAGATTGATGAACTTTCATGAAGAATCGCCCTGAAATCACCGAGAGGAAGCGAAAAGACGAAGAATTGGCTGAAGAACCCGACTATGCAGTTTTATTCTGCACAGGTGACAGTCTGGTTAGATGTGACACGACCCATGTCCATGGGCATAAGCTGGACTACTGGCTAAACGACCCGACCGTGTTGGATTCTGACACGGCCCATCTCGTTTGATAGGACAAGATTTATTTCAGATAGTTCTCACTAATATGAGCATAATTTTCTCATCCAGACTCGGATTAACTCGCCGTTTGAACCATTGGAAAGCGAATTTGATGCTCTATCATACTGCGAAGTTTCAGAAGTTTTGAGTTTCCAATAATTGATGGTGAATTTTACAAAGTCGTACCTAAACGTGGAAAAGTCGAAATAATATGTTGATTAGCTGAAAATGATATCAAAACTCGGTCAAATGACGAAAAGTGCTGAATAGAACATGTTCAAAATATGTCATTGAACAAAGCGAGATGCAAGAATCAAAAAATACAAATATGAAAACTACGAGTATTACATTCTAACCCCACTAAAAAGAAGTTTCGTCCCGAAACTTATAATGAAGGGTGGCAACCAAACAAAATAAAACAAACACTCTGATCAGCTCCGAAAAGCCACGAAAATTTTGTAGACACGAAATTCCTCGAAATACGTTGAACAGACTAAGTATGCACTTGATACACGAGTCGAATATGAGGCATATGAGTTCGAAAGTAAATGCCCCAAAATTAGGAAAATCACAAAATGACCCAAACGTCTGAAAAAACACGTTTTTCGTCCAAATGTTAACGTAAAAGTCCATAACACAATTGAACATGTTAAAACGAACTTGTGGAAACAACCAACCATTTCGGATTAGATCAACAGAGTTCAATATTCACGCGAAAAAATTGTAGCATTTCTGGATTACTCTGGCACGATAGTCAAATTTATCTGAAATAAGAGGGTAGAAAGAAATATAGCTTCTGCTGCGCAACTCCGATGAACATCCATTTGGGATACAAGAAAATAGCTCGAAGGATAATTATATCGAGAATGACCAAGATAGTAAAATCACGGAGTAATTTAAAATGATCACAAAACTCGTTCGTTCCGTAAAATATAATAAGGAGAATATATCATAAAAATCATGACGATCACAAACGAGTAGCTAGAATCTGAAATAGTATGAAAAACGGAATAACGGGAGCATTACATTCCCCATCTTTAAAAAAAGAAGGTCTCGCCCCCGAAACTCGGGACAAGGAAAACTAAAACGTCAGATTGTGTAACAAAAGTAATCAAGCATCAATTGTCGAAAAAGAACTGAGCAGAACATTAATTATTGAATTTGTACACCGAGCTCTATCCCGACCAGTGACTCTCCGAATTCTTCATTTACTACTGCTTGGCTCTCCTGGAGTGGAAACAGGAATTCGGTTCTCCAAACACCTTAGCAGCGAATTCACGATATATTAACACCCCACATATCCACACAAGGCACATAATAAAATGCTGAAGTTGTACTCCCATATTCAGAAAACTTACGACCATAGCAATCAATAACTTAAGATCGTCGGATGTTGTTGAATTACAAGAATCAGCTATCGTTCTAAATGACCCAAAATAGTGTTAGCAACCCTAATATAAAAATTGGTAGAGCATGCATACCACATATGAGTCTATGCGCGCTCACTTCAAATGAAAATGATACTATATCGGCCACAAAATAATTTAAAACTCAATGAGTGTTAAACTCAATAACCACATTCTCACCTTCCGATAAGGACAAGAATATTATCCACATAAACAATATGACTGGGCGTTCGCACCATCACATGAATTTTCAGCTCGACATTATCGCCATAAGTAATAATATTGACATCGCGTACACTCCATGTAAACAAAACTTATGAGAAAGAAGGTGAGTCATATTTCACCTAAGACCCATCAACAATGTGGGATCCAAATATAACTGATGTCTTTCCTCTTCTATCAAAATGTTTGATTTAAAGTTTATTTTTCACCGAAGTACTTGACTATTTATCAATATTATGTCAAAACATAGGTTTTCAAAATGTTAAAAAAAATTCAAACATCACTTTTAAAGAAAATCTCACTGTCATATCCTTGCCCAATCATGGTCATTCACATCAAGACATCCCTATCGTATTTCGTATCCCATATTCTCAAATGACAAAATGATACCAAACACCGTAGATAACTTTTATCCTTGTCCTTGTATACTGAATTCTCAAGTATACTAATAACGAATGTAAATAGTATACATTATGATTTAACTCTAAGGCCGCAAAACATCATAAAAACTCTAAGGCATATCTAGACCATGCAACACGACATGTGGGTACATAGCCAAAATCCCCCAGTTCTAGCCCATCGTTTGAATCGATAGGTCCATATTACGCACATACTGCAATTTAATGTGCGCCAAGTACACAATTTGCATGTACTAACGATTGTTTAAAGTTTAAGCCGAGTAAGATTTTTCATCTTTCACTATTTATTTTTAATATTAAAAATCATATTTTTATTGGAATATAAAAATTTTATTGTATGAAAGATTTTTTTTAAAATCGTGTACTCGAATTATTTGAAAACAAAACCAATACGTTTAAATCATTTTCGAAAATCCTCTCAAACACGTCAAAAGATCAATGATGGTAGCTTTTTAAAAAATGTCTAAAACACTCCAAACCACGTGTTTCAAATACCGTTGTTAGTTTTCATTTTGAGAATACGAGGATAGCTCACCAAAAATTCAAACAATTTTTTTAAAATCCACACCAAACCACTGTTTAACCGCACCGTCAAAACATTTTCGAAAATTGATTTTCCTCAAACATACTCAAGTCTATGAAATTTTCAGAAAAGCGTTTTCAGCCACGTATGCAGCAGACATAATTGTAACACCCCAAACTCGGCGGATATTACAGTGCCGTGGACCCCCGATTGGGACCCACCCGGCGAGTGAAAATGAATGAAACACACAGGGTAAATGTAGTACCGAACCACATTACATCATTAATTACTCCGATGAGGAGTTTTATTACAACACACCCAAGGAAATGACCGAATACAAGTATATTTTATATGGAGATAAAATATACAACACTGAATAAACTCAAAATCCAAACGGAAATCTGCAGCGGAAATAAAATAAGGAAACACGGTGAATGAAAGGACTGGGGCCCCCTACTAGTATCACTGGGACTCCTTGCCATCAACATGTTATTCCCGTGCTTTTGCCTTGCCATGACCTGAAAACAAGATCCCCAAACGGGGTCAGTTACACAGAACAACAATCCTCAAGAGTTGGATATACACAATCCTGTCGAAACATACGCAATCAAACATGCTATATGAATCAACTAACAGTACGGCTCAAAGGAATGGCTCCACACTACGTCCGGGATGGAAATGTGTCCGTGCACAAGCCACCAACGAGTATCGATCGAGTACACGTGTGGTCTTGTACCTAATCAGTCTCACGAAGTCATCAACTCGTGTGCACAGTCCAATGTGAGGCCACCAACCAACACACGGCTTAAATGTGCCCGACATGAAAATCCTACACATACCAACCGGCACGCCAGTATGACCCGGAATGCCACGATATAACAAAAGTGACATCGAAAATGAATAATGACTCACCAAGATGAAATGATGGTGAAATGAATGACAGCTCAATGAAATGATTGGAACTGTCATTCCTCGTGAATGAAGTGATTAAGTGACAATTACAAGTTTTGAAACGGTTAGTACCTTATGAATGAATTATTATTATGAATGAACAACAACGAAAGGAATGAATATCCTTTTAACTGAGTAAGAATTAACTTACACAACACCGGTGACAATTATCCTTCCACGAACAACGTCCTAATTGAGATATCGGTCGCTTGAACAGCCTTGAATAATACAATTACCAACAATCCGTTCAATATACGAATCAAACACGAATATAACGAACTCAAAACGTCGATACGATTAAACCAAGTTCATTGGGGCATTATATCGAACACTTTGTGGCTAAAATTCGATTGTTTATAACCAAACCTCAATAATACCAACATCAAATCCCCAAGAAGTGTTTCAAACTAACGAAACATCTTCAATACGATCAATAATCCAATATGAATATTCAAATTCGTGATTGCAACAATGATTAATCGAAAACCCCCAAATCCAACTCAATATTCAAAGTTTTGTTGAATAATCCTTCAATAATCCAATGAATAATCAAACATATCCATAATCATGTGTATATCACTTCATACAACATGATCTTAACATCCAAAACATCATATCTCAAAACAAAATCGAAATCCAAGATGTTGAAGAAATTACCTTTGAAGATCCAAGTACTTTAATCCGATGAAATCGCGTTAGATCGTCAATCGGAGCTTCACAACCGAATGAAAATGATGAAAAACGAATACCCAAGTGATTGATGATGAAGATTCTCTCCCACAAACCCTCTCTCTCGGACCAAGGTTGAAGAAATGAGAAAAAATGAGTAGAATCTCACAAAAATCGCAATTATAGTGCAGACTGCACTGTGTGCCGCGGCCCAGCCGAATGCGCGGCACGAGGCCAAAATCGCCCCGGTGATCGGCACGTGCGCGGCCGGGATTTAATGTGCCGCAAAGATGACTCGGCGGTGCCGCGGCCCTGTCGGCATGAGCCGCAGCCCCCGGTACAGACAGGTCGGCCAAAAATTGCAACACGAGTGTGCCGCGGCCCGGACGGGTGTGCCGCCGGCAGTGACTCGGCAGTGTGCCGCGGCCCTGCCGGTATGAGCCGTGGCCCACGGTACAGGCTGCTCGGCCAAAACTGAAAAATGTGTGTGCCACGGCGCACACTCCTTGTGCCGCGGCCCACACCCCCCTTGGGTCCTAAAATGAAGAAAAATGACCCGGGAAGAGAAAAAGCAATAGGAATCAATATTTGGGAAACAATAACACGAAATGGAAGTGCGGAAACCCCAAAACGGTGGTTCCAAGCAATGATTACAAGGGTTCGTCCAACAAAAACATGATTAAAACAATGAGGAGATTAGAAATGACATGAACTCCAACGTCAACATCGACTAATGAATCAATTACAACAGTCAAGATAATACTCTTGTCTCGATTCCCGAGTAAGGTTGAAACAATTAACAATATCGATACATAACTCGAAGTTATTCCGAACGATGAACACGGATGAATGATTATTTTGAAGTGAAAAATTAAGTAGTGACAATTACCGAATGAAATTACTGAATGATAATGACTGAATTACAACCGGGTATTAC
Source organism: Orobanche coerulescens (assembly GCA_033398695.1). NCBI lineage: Eukaryota > Viridiplantae > Streptophyta > Magnoliopsida > Lamiales > Orobanchaceae > Orobanche > Orobanche coerulescens. Next base: position 61,102,279 of record CM065806.1, read on the forward strand.
ATACACCCCCCTTAAAAGAGTTTCATCCCCGAAACTAAGGGTCAAACATTTCGGGATAACTCTCCTGCATACTATCATCGGTTTCCCAAGTAGCCTCTTCGACTCTGTGTCTAGACCACTGAATTCAACTAAAGGAATCACCTTATTCCTCAACTGTTTGATTCGCTGCTCTAAGACTCGTATGGGACGCTCTTCATACGAATGATCATCCGCGATCTCGATTTCGTCGAACTGAAGTATGTGACTCGGGTCGGCAACATATTTCAGCAACTGCGAGACATGAAACACATTATGAATTCGGCTCAACGCCGGAGGTAAGGCCAAACGATAAGCTAGCTCGCCTACTCATTCCAAAATCTCAAACAGTCCAATAAATCTTGGACTCAACTTTCCCCGCTTCCCGAAACGGAAGATACCTCGACTCGGGGATACCTTGACCAACACGTGGTCACCTGTCTCAAACTCTAATGGTCGACGACGATTGTCTGCATAAGATTTCTTTCGACTGTGAGCGGTAAACAAACGACTCCTGATCAAAGATACCTTCTCATGGGCGGCTATAAGTATATCGGTCTCGGTGCCGATTGATTCTGATAAGTCATCCCAACACAAAGGAGATCGACAACGACGACCGTACAAGGCCTCGTAAGATGCCATCTTAATTGAAGAATGTCAACTATTATTATACGTGAACTCGATCAATGGTAGTTGGGCTTCCCAATCGTCGTTCCAATCGAGGACACATGCCCTCAGCATGTCCTTCAATGTCTGAATAGTCCTCTCTGATTGTCCGTCTTTGAGGATGAAAAGTCAGATCGAGATTAAGCTGAGTTCCCCATAGCACGATGAACTGATTTCCAAAAATGAGACACAAATCGTCCGTCACGATCAGAAATGATACTTTTAGGAGTACCATGCAGTCTCACTATCTCTTTGATGAACAACTGGCAAGTCTCTCGGGACCCCACGTATCATTAATATCAAGGAAATGAGATGATTTAGTTAAGCGGTCCACAATCACCCAGATCGTATTCATGCCACGACAACTCGTCGGCAAACTCGTGATGAAATCCATTGAAATATCCTCCCACTCCCATTCTGGAATAGGGAGAGGTTTCAGCATAACCGCCGGTCGCTGATGTTCTATCTTGACTTGCTAACAGGTTAAGCATCTCAAAACAAATTCCGCGACTTCTCGCTTCATATTACTCCACCAATAATTTTGTTTCAAGTCTGCACATCTTGCTAGACCCCGGATGAACAGAATAAGGGGTAGCATGAGCTTCTCTCAAAATCGAGTTTTTCAACTCGTCATACGCCGGTATGCACAACCAATTCTTAAAACGCAAAAGTCCATTCTCGTGGATCACAAATCCAGGGGCTTTCCCCTGAGCCACATCCCCACGGATGCGCAACAGTGATGGGTCTGAACCCAGATTCTCTCTGATTGCCTCCTCAAGCGGCGATGAAATCTCTAACATGCAAAGTTGTCCCTGAACTCGCTGAAGCCAGACCTCGCTCTCGGGTCTAAGGAATTCCTACTGAATCTCCTTCTGAACTGTTAATCGAGCAAGCATCTGCTCCTGAACGGACTTACGACTCAAGGCGTCGGCGAAAACGTTCGCCTTGCCTGGGTGGTAAAGGATCTCGATATCATAATCCTTGATTAGTTCCAACCACCGCCTCTGTCGCATATTTAACTCCTCCTGAGTAAATATATACTTTAAACTCTTATGATCGGTGAATATCTGACAAGTAACGCCATAAAGGTAATGACGCCAAATTTTCAAAGCGAACACCACGGCTGCTAGCTCCAGGTCGTGGGTCGGATAATTAACTTCGTAAGGTCTCAATTGCCGTGAAACATAGGCAATAACCTTCCCATTCTGCATGAGTACACATCCGAGACCCATTCTGCATGAGTACACATCCAGATCAACAACTGAGTAATGAAATGAATTGAGTGATTAATGAGTTAACATGATCGTCCTGATCATAGTAATGAAATGAATTGAGTGATTAATGAGTTAATATGATCAACATGATTAAAATGAAAATGATGTTTTAGGATTGTTAACTAGTGAATTATGAATGACTGATTATTGCCAGAAATTATACCATGGCGTTAGAAGTCTTACAGTTCTTTCGATCTGATTGGCTCGGCATTTGCACAGGTTACACGTGACACGAAAGTCCAATGATACTAGTCTGATGACGATGATTTCAAATGAGACATGACTCGGAAGGTAGTATTCAAAACCACGCTCCGATACCAACTCTGTAACACCCCAAACTAGGCGGATATAACAGTACCGTGGACCCCCGACTGGGACCCACCCGGCGAGTGAAAATGAATGAAATACACAGGGTAAATGTAGTACCGAACCACATTACATCATTAATTACTCCGATGAGGAGTTTTATTACAACACACCCAAGAAAATGACCGAATACAAGTATATTTTATATGGAGATAAAATATACAACACTGAATGAACTCAAAATCCAAATGGAAACCTGTAGCGGAAATGAAATAAGGAAACACGGTGAATGAAAGGATTGGGGCCCCCTACTAGTATCACTGGGACTCCTTGCCGTCAACATGCTATTCCCGTGCTTTTGCCTTGCCATGACCTGAAAACAAAATCCCCAAACGGGGTCAGTTACACAGAACAACAATCCTCAAGAGTTGAATATACAAAATCCTGTCGAAACATACGCAATCAAACATGCTATATGAATCAACTAACAATACAGCTCAAAGGAATGGCTCCACACTACATCCGGGATGGAAATGTGTCCGTGCACAAGCCACCAACGAGTATCGATCGAGTACACTTATGGTCTTGTTCCTAATCAGTGTCACGAAGCCATCAACTCGTGTGCACAGTCCAATGTGAGGCCACCAACCAACACACGACTTAAATGTGCCCGACATGAAAATCCTACACATACCAACCGGCACGCCAGTATGACCCGGATTGCCACGATATAACAAAAGTGACATCGAAAATGAATAATGACTCACCAAGATGAAATGATGGTGAAATGAATGACAGTTCAATGAAATGATTGGAACCGTCGTTCCTCGTGAATGAAGTAATTAAGTGACAATTACAAGTTTTGAAATGGTTAGTGCCTTATGAATGAATTATGATTATGAATGAACAACAACGAAAGGAATGAATATCCTTTTAACTGAGTAAGAATTAACTTACACAACACCGGTGACAATTATCCTTCCACGAACAACGTCCTAATTGAGATATCGGTCGCTCGAACAACCTTGAATAATACAATTACCAACAATTCGTTCAATATACGAATCAAACACGAATATAACGAACTCAAAACGTCGATACGATTAAACCAAGTTCATTGGGGCATTATATCGAACACTTTGTGGCCAAACTTCGATTGTTTATAATCAAACCTCAATAATACCAACATCAAATCCCCAAGAAGTGTTTCAAATTCCCAAGAAGTGTTTCAAATCCCCAAGAAGTGTTTCAAATCAACAAAACATCTTCAATACGATCAATAATCCAATATGAATATTCAAATTCGTGATTACAACAACGATTAATCGAAAACCCCCAAATCCAACTCAATATTCAAAGTTTTCTTGAATAATCCTTCAATAATCCAATGAATAATCAAACATATCCATAATCATGTGTATATCACTTCATACAACATGATCTTAACATCCAAAACATCATATCTCAAAACAAAATCGAAATACAAGATGTTGAAGAAATTACCTTTGAAGATCCAAGAACTTTAATCCGATGAAATCGCGTTAGATCGTCAATCCGAGCTTCACAACCGAATGAAAATGATGAAAAACGAATACCCAAGTGATTGATGATGAAGATTCTCTCCCACAAACCCTCTCTCTCGGACCAAGGTTGAAGAAATGAGAAAAAATGTGTTGAATCTCACAAAAATCGCAATTATAGTGCAGACCTTGCGTGTGTGACCCGGACGAAGTGTGCCGCGGCACGTGGCTAACTTGCCCGGTGATCGGCAGCGTGCCGCGGCCCGGACGAATGTGCCGCGGCAGTGACTCGGCAGTGTGCCGCGGCCCTGTCGGCATGAGCCGCGGCCCCCGGTACAGAGGGTCGGCCAAAAATTGCAACACGAGTGTGCTGCGGCCCGGACGGGTGTGCCGCGGCAGTGACTCGGCAGTGTGCTGCGGCCCTGCCGGCATGAGCCTCGGCCCACGGTACAGGCTGCTCGGCCAAAACTAGAAAATGTGTGTGCCGCGGCCCACACCCCCATTGGGTCCTAAAATGAAGAAAAATGACATGGGAAGGGAAAAAGCAATATGAATCAATATTTGGGAAACAATAACACGAAATGGAAGTGCGGAAACCCTAAAACGGTGGTTCCAAGCAATGATTACAAGGGTTCGTCCAACAAAAACACGATTTGAACAATGAGGAGATTAGAATTGACATGAACTCCAACGTCAACATCGACTAATGAATCAATTACAACAGTCAAGATAATACTCTTGTCTCGATTCCCGAGTAAGGTTGAAACAATGAACAATATCGATACACAACTCGAAGTTATTCCGAACGATGAACACGGATGAATGATTATTATCAAGTGAAAAATTAAGTAGTGACAATTACCGAATGAAATTACTGAATGATAATGACTGAATTACAACCGGGTATTACAATAATTACCAATAGAAACACGTTTGTAACATATAACAACAATTAGCCAAAATAATCAATTCCCGAACACATGCCTATGGACATTTAAAATCACCAATTCGGCAAACACAACTCATGAACACCAAATTCAAACATACGTCAAAACTATCTATTTGAGTTACTCAACAACTCTACCGTCGTTGCAGTTTCTGGAACACATCTATGTTTAAGGTTTTATATCATACTACACCACTCGGTGGCAGTTCCATCAATACATCCCGCTCATTGCACACGTGAGATACCACCAGTATCAAATACGAATTCCATCTCGCGCCACGCATGCAATAAAGTCACTAAACAAAGATATAATAGAGGAGGCTTACATCCCTAGGTCTCAAGAAGATGATGGCTGGACCACGATACTAATGTAATGCCTCGGTCTTTTATATGTATGAATTATCATGACCTCAAGTGAGACATTAGAGTTTTACATTCACAAATAATAAAATTCTGACTAATGGAATAAGGTTAGAACTATTTGCACGTTTTAAATTCAGAAATCAGATGTTCGGTTATCTGCTTGGATTTAACTTCCGAATTTGATTTTTATGTTTTGATAGACAGAATCGTGATTCCGTCGACTTCTATATACACTACTTTTACATTAGGAGTACGATTTTCAAAAGTTTACTTTTTGAGTTTTTGGGTATATTTTATGTCGAGTCGTTTTCTCAGATAATTCATGTTCCATAAATCACGAAACTTTTCTCCGACTTTAAGCTGTAAGTGCGACACGATAATTTAAGTATATGTCATACATTTAATACCCGAGTAATTTTATTTGTGGAGGAGTGAAACATAAAATATTCTTCGACCGGTTTATGACGACGTCTAGGGTTAACCTAGTATATAAAGGGACATCACCGCCGTTTTGTTTCTCCTCCTCACTTCATTTTCTTCACTCTTCTTCTCTACTTCAGCCGACCCCCCCTCACCATTGAAGAACACCATTGTTCTTCATTAAAAACTCAAGTTAGAAGCTCACTTTGTGTTCCAAGCTTGAATCCAAGTTCATATTCAAGTAAGTTACCTCATTCTCTTCATTTCTACACAAGTAAAAATAGGTTTTGGACCACTTTAAAATTTGGTAAATATATGAAGAGTTAGGTTTAATGTTATAATGTTTTATATGTTGTTTTTAAAGGCTAATGTTATGACTGTATATTCTACTTTGGATTCTAAGTCGTTCCCACAGGACTGACTCCCCTTCATGATACCTTGATAGGTTATTCATGGTAATTCACCCATATGCCTTATGAAACGTATGTTTCCCCCTTTCTTCCCCGCTTCTTAATTCCTACCCCGGGTCACGCCTCGGTTGAGCCGTCCTTAGGGATAAGGGGCCGTGACAACTAATCACGGCCGACACCTCAGATGACGCATCGCGACACGACTCAGTCAGGCACAATCCGATAAGAGAAGACTAGACAATACACGACTTGACCCGATAGACTAGGTTTCCACAACCTAAGCTCTGATACCATATTTTATAACACCCCCAATCCGCTTGGGAATATCACATCACCGCAGATCATCTCCATGAGGATCAACCAAGTTAGATACCAAAACAAGACATCACATTAATGCCAACATGGCTAAATAACGAATCAATAGACCGACTTGGTCTTTCATCAGTAACATACAATTTAAACTTCATATATATCTCTATCTCGACTCGTACCCATGCAATGGTCAAAGTACACTTACACTCCCAACCAACGGGAAAATACTATAATGGAAAGAAAAATACAATTTGGCCATTACTACCAAATACAGTTCCTCATGTGATTAGCATCATTTTTCTTTCATCACCCTTCATACCGACCCTGTGTTTTGCTACTCAAGAACCTGCACGTACCTGAACGAATAACGGGCACCCACCCACCGAATACTCGGGGGTTAACAAATTAGAATTTTGCTAGTGCAAGTACATAATATACAAGCCATACGAGAAAATTCACACCAATCGAAACGAGTCACAAATGCGACACAAATCACACAATCCACACATTACCAAAGGATGAACGCATACTCAAGAAATACCAACCATTCATAAAGTCACACATTGTTAAAGGAGAAGTAAAAATAAAAGGCTTTCCAGAAACACCCGATTGAGTCAAGAGAATTAGTTCAATCATTTTGGAAAACCTTTTAAGAACATTTTAATAAAATAGTTAAAAATGCCATCATTGACTCAAACTGATTTAAAGGATTCAAGAAGGTTCGAAAATCAAATTGTTATACTTTAGAAAGTAGTTTCGAAATCTCTCGGGGTCCTCGACCCAATATATGAAAACACTTTAGAAAGTAGTTTCAAAATCTCTCCGGGTCCTCGATCCAAAATGTGCGTTTTCATAGCGAAATTCTACTCAAGACTATCAAGGACTAACTAACCCTCGAAGATTCCATCGGAAGTCCTTGCAGTTTAACCCCTTGAATTTATTACTGATACCATTATTCCAAAAAGATTCAAAAGAGGATTCAAATATATGAATTCATATGGTATCAGGGTCTTGGATATCATACAAATAGTTATCATACAAGTATCATCAGTTCAGTAGCCTGTGGGAACCTCCACTTAAAAGACCTGTGTACCGGCGTTCATTACACTGTGGCGGCCGTCCCTTGTCATGTCACCGTGCCGGCGTCACTCCTATAGGATCCAACCCTTGAATTCACACATTAGGCAACACCGTTGAACACCAACCACAGGAGCCGCTCACTTTGCAGCATACACATACCCCACCCTCGCAACTTTGGATACGAAGCAATACATCAGCACAGGTTCACATTGGCAAACCACACATGCAATTATTCACGTTGGTCACCACACAAGATTCAACCAACATCTCATATAATCTCAACCACATACGTTCGACGCAATTCACATAACCATTTACACTTACAGAATCCACTGGGTATTCGATATTGCAACCACAGGGATCTTATACCCTAGTGCACATATATCAATATCACAAAAAATCACAAAGTCAAACGTACTATGAACAACCACCACTAGGACCAAACCACATATCCTTTGATCCCCATAAACACAGAGCAAAGAAGTTTATTAATACATATATATACATATATAGATAAACACACAACTTACATAAAAACCCATCAAAATGAAATGATACATACTTGATTACATAAGGATTTGCGATGAATATAATTCCTATGGCAAGGTACTTGCCTCAATAATCGATACCTGAATACTCCGACGAACATGGATCGATCGGACAGCCCTAGAAATCTACAATCTACATGAGAGACAACAATAACCCAATTACTACAAGGAGGTCACGGACCTTCCGTAAGAAATGGTACCCTGATAGGAAACCCCATTCATCTACACCTCTTATCCGCAATTAAGTTAACACAGATGGGATATCTTTCATTCTGGTTTGGGTACGCATACAGAATAGGTCCCTTGCAGTTGAGGCAGGGATTACAGGACTGGCTCGGTAGTCGGCTTAGGCTTAGAGCGTAGGATGACAAGACCTACCTCAGGTATTTTCCAATCGAGATTCTTATATTGCTAACCCTACGGTCCTTCCACGGTCCAAAAGATAAGAACATAGTTCCTGTATTGATGAACCCTCGTGGCCGTCCCTTTCGGGATCCATGTGTTAGGCATCTCACGCTTCCTTTAATAGGTGAAATGCTCTCGGTGAAGTGATATGATCTACTTAGAATGGGATCGGGCACATGACCATGGTGCAAGGCTACCATCTAAGAGTGACAAATATGCCTACATGGCCTAGAAGTTGTTCTATTGTCTGCTTACGCTATTTATTATGTGCTCATACCCTTTATAGTCGAGTAGTTTTCCACGCCTCTCCTTGAAAGAGGGAAATTTCTGGAATGTTCAGTTCAAACGGACTCAGAAAAGAATTATAGGTTTTTCTCAGAATCCTACTGCTAGTAGCGAAGCCTTGCTTGATCATAGGAAGAGGAGCTATGTTATTAACCCGTACGCGAAATGAAAATAAAGTCTTTTCATGGTCGATAAGTGCATGGGTAAAGCCACCAATGGACAAAGAAAGCAAAGAAGATGGCTCTTCCGACTGGACTTCAATTTTTGGTAAATAGGTATGGGTCCTATATCAATCCTCATGTAGTGACATAAAGTGATAACTAGTTAGCGAAGTGATCTTTAGCCGGTCATGGCCAACATGTGCTCTTTTTTACTCGGAGACGTCTATTTCCATAGAAGGAGGTTTTCCTGACTTTGTTAGTGTATTTGTCGAGGAAAGATCAAAGACGGGGATACCAAAAACGATGGAAATCACATCCAAAAACCGAAAGAAACTCATTGAAACATTTAATTGACACTAAATGTTCACAGTTCTTCAAGAACACCCGAAATCATCAACCGGGTTGAATGAACCGAAGATATGCATATACAATCAATAGAACATGATCAATAACAATATTTAACACCGATCATTTTACCAAAATCGGATCGAAATCAAAATCAAGAACAAAACCCTCAACAAGTCATCTGTAGGGAATTCAAGAAAATACCTCGATCCGATGAAGAACAAGGGTTAAATGTTGTTAATACACACTAAAACCTTTATGGTTATGTTTAGGGATGAAAGATTGATGAACTTTCATGAAGAATCATCCCCCGAACGGAAGAAAAAAGATGAAAAATGGGTTGAAGAACCCGACTGTGCAGTTTTTATACTGCACAAGTGACGCGGCCAGGTTAGATCTGACACGACCCCCGTCCATGGGCAGAAGCTGGGATACTGTCTAGACGGCCTGGCTGTGTTGGATTCTGACATGGCCTGTGTTGTTTGATAGGACCAGATTTATTTCAGATAGTTCTCACTAATATGAGCATAACTTTCTCATCCACACCGGATTGACTCATTTGAACCATTGGAAATCTAACTTGATGCTCTATCATACTATAAAATTTCAGAATTTTTTGTGTTTCCAAGAATTGATGGTGAATTTTACAAAGTTGAACCTAAATATGGAAAGTCGAAATAATATGCCGATTAATCTGAAACAATATCACAATGACGAAAACTGATGAACAAAAACATGTCCAAAATTTGTCATTTAACACAAGCGAGACATCAGAATAAAAAAATACAGATATGAAAAATACGGGTATTACATACACCATATCCACACTTATTGTCCCTAATTAGAAAATTGACGACCTAATTGTAGTGGTCGCCAGTCTGGTGGACTCGGTGAAAGATATTACAGACAAGCAGGTTGAATCAATGCATATTATGCGGGATATTCATGGTAAAGTCACAGAGCTTGATAATACCAAAAAGGGGGAAGAGGCCTATGAGGCTGGAAGGAGATGGAGGATGGAAAAAGAAAGGGAGGTGGAAGCCATACTGGATGACACTATTGCTAAAGCTATGAGAATACTGGCCGGACCCAAGCCAAGCCAAGGAGCAAGAAGATTATGGATAACTAGTTCTCGTCCCTAGTTCCAGGATCCCAAATTTTCTTGGAAAAATATAATACCGAAGCCCACTGAGATCTTACTCCATACAAATAGGCAGCCATCAGTAGAAGAGTTGAAGGCATGGAAGATCCCTCTGCCAGGTTCAACCATTTCAAGACACTCAAGGATGCTACAATGGAGTTCTTAAGGTTCCTGTCAGAATGAAGGCTCCCTTTGCAACTGAAGCTAAAGTCTAAACATCTGAAGGTTGATCAGATAACTCACCTATAAGACTGGATCCTCGCCTTCGATGTCTCCCAGGAAGGAACAAATTTATATAGGCATCGAGGCACAGATTCCTTAGTAACTGGTGGAAAGGAACCAAGCATGATCCCTCTTTAAAGTCTTGGAAGCATCAACATTATAGAGGATAACTTTTGACATCTGTATTTTTGTTTATTTCTGTATGCTCTCCAATGTAATATTTTAATCTCTAAAACAGCACTGTAATCCTGATCATCAATAAGATTTTATTTTACCTCAAAAATATTATAGCTCGTCATCTTCAGTTACTGCTTTTATTATAATTCATATTGAACTATTTGCTAAGTATAAGTTTTTCTACATCTTAAGCTGTAAGAACTTGTGTTCAAACTGTTTATAGTTTAAGTTGTATTCGAGTTAGATTACTTGCTGTTAGATTGCGCCTATGAGCCAATCATAATTTAAGTTGTAATATGCTTAGTCTCGTAGAATTTAAAGTTTTAGAACTTACATGTGAGTAGTTTAAATTTTAGACTAAGTCTCGAAGATCATATCATTCGACAAAAGACTTGAAGACAACCTCGTGTTTTTAAAGGGTTTTGGCATTATCAAAATGGGGAAATTGTTGGAGAAAATAATACTAAAGTTTTTTTGATAAAATGCACCCTACAGCCTGTCCCTACAGCATAACTTCATACAGCGGCCAAAGAAGTCAAATCCTACAGTTAAGCTCCAGAGTATATCAAAAGAAGAAACGTTGGCTAAACCAAACAAGGCTATAGGTGTTTTACTTACGAAGAGTAAAACACAAATCCAACAGGACATAAATTGAACATTTAATCATTGTCAAACAATCTTCCTTTATTCATAAAGTATTCACAGTTTAAAAGTAGCATTTAATGCTGATAGGACAGCATTTAATGCAGCCAAAGAGACTGCAGACAGATGAACATTTAATGCGGAGAATGTCTAAAGCGTTAAATGCAAAATATCTTTAATTCAAACATTATGAAGCCACCAATTAGAGTTGTCTAAATCACACATACTGGCCAATGGCTACATTTATAATGGATCTAGGTTATAAATAGCCCAAGCAAGAGGACATTGCTCATACATACACACAAGAGTTATATTGAACACTGAGATTATAATCTAAGAGCAATATATTTCGTGAAGCATACAACATATATTTTGAGTGAAGAAATATCTAAGTCCTCAACAAAGAACAAGACAACTACAACGAACCTTACAAAGTATACAACTATTGTTCTATTAGTGATACTTCAAAAACCTACTGTTGAAACCATTATCCCTGTGTAGACTAAGTCGAGATCTTCCGACCTGTGTGGGAAGAATAGAGTTCAAAGACGAAGCTTCAATCTGTGTGGGAAGAAGCATGTTGAATAAGCCTATAGTCAATATGTGTGAATGGCTCAAGCTACAATTCATTTTATCAATCTGTTTGAATGATACATCGACGAGTTAGTTCAAATCATATAGTTGTGTATGCCTTGACTTTAATAAACTTCTTACTTCTATGTGGAGGACATGTGGACATAGAGGGATTACCTCGAACCACATTAAACTGTGTCATTACTTTCTATCCTTATTGTTTTCCTACTGCCTGTTATATTAATATATTTGCTTTGAATACCTTCTAAGCACCAAGCTATAGGAGATTGTCTAGTTGTTGTACTTAAAACAACTTAGTCTAAGACATCCGCTACACAAACTTAAAATTCGAAAAAGATTACAACTTATTTAACCCCCTTGTACAATAGTACGTTGTGGCCAACACTTACCCATTCTATAATCCAACAATCCTTTTTTGCAAAGAAGACTCTGGATGAAAAGTTTCTATGTGGAACCAAGCCCACCCTGTTCCTAACTCCATGCCAAAGTCGAGTGATCCTCGAGACATCTGTGGTTAATCTACAAAGAACAAGGTTGAAGATGAGAAGAATAAAAAGGCTCTAAGTAAGAAGAGAAGTGTTCCCAACGGCAGCTCGCCTAGAGTTGTCGAGAAGAAGATTAAGAAGCACAAGTCTCACAATGAGGCTGTAAAACTGAAAGCTGTTCCTACAACACTTCAGCATGCTACATCGGCCCTTGAGGTTCTGCCAACCGACCCCATCAGTACAGCTCCCTCGAAGACTATAGAAATCCCAGAGGATGTTCAAACAGTGGATGTCCCTGAAAAGATGCTAATCCTTATGAAGCTGTACAAATAGAGGAACCCACTGCTGATCCGACAACAGATCCTAAGCCACCCACGGCTATGACAGATGAAAATAAGTTTTCATGAAACTTCAAGGAACAGGCGAATCGATTGCCCTCTTGGAGATGACAGCCGCCTCTCTGCACAGGGAACCCACCCTTGTCATGAGTCCCTCTCCGAACAGGGAATCCAACCCTGTTAGGAATCCCTCTCCAAGTAGTGTCCCACAGCCACCGAGAATCCCAACTGTACATTAGCCCAAACTAATGCAAGGAGTCCCTCCCCCTCGGAATGAGAAATAAAACACTATTGGAAGTTCACATTGATGTGGCAGTTGAACGTATGAATATCTATCAAACCCGCAAGGTAGCTAATTTCAAAACCTTGTACAACTGGGACGACTAGAAATATGAAGAGTTGTTTGTTTGGAGGTGACCGACACTGACAATGTCGAAGCTTTGATCAGATCGGATGATCAGTTTTATCATGAATTAATTACAAAATACTATGTGTAGAAAGAGAAAGCAAGACTCAAAGGTAAGCAACCATGTTATGATAGCACTCGGAGCCCTAGTCCTCACTCAGAACCTGACTCTATTGGCGATGATGAAGCCATGCAGACAGGCCTATGAATGAGCCGCGAAAAGGCTCGTGAGAAAGAGCTCTCAAAAATACAAGCCGCGCAAGGCCATGAGACCTCTAGGCAATCTCCAGAATAGCCCAAGTCCCCGTACAGGGACAAGTCGAACACCTATAGGAGGAATCTGTCCCTCCTATACCAAAAACTGATGAATACATGGAAGCTCAACATGAGGAATCAATCCCTCTTGTTCCCATGTGGGGATAAGAAGAAATCATCCAACAGGAGGAATCAGTCCCTCTTGAGCAGCCAGAACAAGCTGAGAGCTAGCAGGAGGAATTAGTCCCTCTTGTACATCAGGCTACAAACCCGAGATCAGACATAAGGAATCAATACCTTATGTCCCACAGGTGGATGAACCTGCCCCAGCTGACAGAGGTTCCAGTACAGGAACATGTAGAAGTTCCTCTTCCTATAGGTGCATCTCAGTACGACTGTTATAATGATTTCCTTTATGAAGATCCACCCACACCTCAAAGCTCGATCGCCATTATTTAACTCGGCGAATCCCCTACTCCCCTTTTCGATTTCCCACGAATTGAAGACCGCAAATCTCACATAAGATCTCTTGCTAAGGAAATGATATTCATAAAGTATGCTGTCAAGTCCCTCTATAATGTCGGCAAGGAACTCGATTGGATGCAAGGCACGACTATGGATGAATTTACAGATATTTGACGGGTAGTACAAGATGTTCTTGAAGCCTTCCTAATACTTTCGAATGTTATTCGTCATGACCTCCCCCTACTCAAAGAGCATCAAGAGTTTATTCTCAAGAAGGAACAAGAGAAGGTTGGAGTAGTCGAACCAACAAGAGAAGTTTATTGTATGTTAAATTTCAATAAGTCTCGCACTGTAATTATATTATTCATCAATAAAGAGACTTTTTCTCTCAAAAGATTACAGCTCATAATCTATATTACTGTGTACATGCTTGACAAACATTGAAATGATTTCTAAGTATGAAATTTGTTAAAACTAAGCTGTAAGAACTTGTCTACGAACACTTCATATATTGATTAAGTTGTATTCACTAAAACAACATGTTGAAAGATTGTGCTTGCGACCTAATCGTAGTTTAAATTGTGAAGCACTTCGCCTTGTAGGATACAATTTTTAGAACATGCCTGCGAGATGTTCATATTCTAGTCTAAATCTTATGAAGATCAGATTATCAGAAAGAAGACTTGAAGCTGGAACTTTTAGAGGAGTTTGGCATTATCAAAAAATGAAAAATTGTTGGGATAAATCCTCCCGGAGTTTTGATAAATGCAGCAAAATACAACCAACATCCTATAACCTTCTTCAAATAGTACTCAAAGCCAATCATCCTATAGAAAATTGAAGAAATCAGCTTAGAACATATTTTCCTAGTTGGGTACAGCATGAATGTGGTATGCGTTTTACTTAGGAAAAGCAAAATGAAACTCCACCACATATTTACTTAGACTTTTAACCATTGTAAGATAAGTCATTCTTCATAGACAAAGTATTTACGGTTTCAAAGTGCAACTAATGCTGGTGGTGATAGCATTCAATGCGGCCGAAGACTATGCACTGTAGAGCATTTAACGATGGCAAAAGAATGTCTGAAGTATTTAATGCTGACAATTTAATTTAAATATTCATGAGCCGACAATCTGAAGGGTCCACATCTCACCAACCAGCCAATGACTATAATTGTAACGGATATATTTCCTAGGTTATAAATAGCCCAATCCTGAGGACTTGCTCCTTCAACTAGATCACTGAGTCTAACTGATCAACTGGACAATTTGCGATATCATACAAAGAGCAAACATTCTCTTTAAGCGTACAACGCCATTCTTACAAAAGAGATAGCCAATCCTTAACTAAGTAAACAACAAATTACAGTAAGGATCTTAAAATGCCTACATCTGCTGTTCGGATAATTCACTACCTTATTTGGAGTTGAGTAACTTAGCTTGTGTGGACTACAAATGAACCGTTCCGACCTTTGTGGGATGATAAGAGTTTAGGAGAATAAAGCTTTGATCTTTGTGAGAAGAAGTCAAGATCAAGGAGCACAACCAATTTGTGTGAACGAATTAAGATAGAGTAAGGTGTATCAATCTGTATGAAAGATACAATTACTTGTTTAGTTTAAATCATTTAGTTGCGTACACTTGGATTTTAATAAACATTCCTCATGTATGGAGAACCTATGGACTTAGAGGACGTTGCCTCGAATCACATTACATATTGTGTTATTACTTGCTTTGTTTACTTCTTCCTTACTGCCTGTTATTCTTAGTATACTTACTCTATAAACCCTATGAGCGACATGTGGTGCATCATAGAAGATGGTCCTTTCATCTTTGAGAAGGACAACACACTTGAGGAGATTGCAGCCGGGAAGCCAGAGAAGATCCCCAAGAAGAGGACGGAGCTGACCAATGAAGAGAGGAAGGTGGCCAACCTTGACAACCGGGCCAGAGATGTGCTATATCAAACTCTTGACAAGTTAACCATGGTCAAGATCAAGAATTGCCAAAATGCCAAAGAAATTTGGGATACACTTGCTGTGATGTGTGAAGGTACATAACTGGTAAAAGAAAACAAGTTGTCAATCGCTACCTAGAAGTTTGACAACTTCAAGATGAAGACCGGAGAATTAATAGACCAGGTGGACACAAGGTTCACAGAGATCTCAACGAAATAAACTCCCTTGGAAAAACTTATGGCAGCAGGGAGATGGCCTTGAAGGTGTTATGATCACTTAGCCTCGAATGAAGCATGAAGGCGGTGGCCATGAGGGAATCCAAAGACATTAATAAAATAAAGATTCAAGAACTATTCTCTGACCTGAAGGCTTATGAATTCGAACTCCCAAGTTCATCATCAAACGAGCCTGTAGAGAAGGGGATAGCATTTGCAGCTAAGTCCCCCGCCAAGAACCTGTCTGATGTCAAACCTCCAAATCCTCTCGATTTCAAAGAAGAGATGGCGTTTATAATGTAAAGATTCAGCAATTTCCAAAAGAATTACTCCAAATATAAGAAGAATTATAAGGAGAATCTTAGGAGAAACCAAAAAGCCGGAAGCTGGAAAGTGGAATGCTATAACTGTCACAAGACTGGACACATTCAAATCAACTGTCCTGATCTTAAGAAGGACGAGAGAAAGAAGGAAGTGAGCAGAAAAGAAGACCGAAGGAAAGCCCTCATTGGAGAAGACCAAGAGAAAGTGGAATCAACCAGCGGATTCTTCTCTGATGATGATGAGGAATATGACTGTCTGATGGACAACCTAGCTGATGAAGAGGTAACATCTAAACCCTCTAATTCAAATAATAGCTCAGACATGTCACAAGACATGGACTTGCACAAATCTATAAATCAGCTTCTCCAGGACTTTGAGAAATCAAAATCTGCACACCTAGCTGTATCAGCCGAGAAGACTCAGTTGCAAGATGAGAATAGGCAGCTGAAAAATGATTCTGAAAAACTCAGCCTAGAGTTGAATAAAACCAAATATGATCTTGAAAAACAAGTTGCAGATAACTTGAAAAACCAGGCTGATATCACTACAGCTGAGATAAAATGATTAACTGTTTTGAATAGTGAAAAATCAGCTGCACTTGCTCATGTCAAAGCTGAGTTTACTAAACTGACTCAGCTAAGTAAAACTCAGGCGAAGTAAATAAGCTCCCTGAAGGCGTCTCTAACTTTGGACGAATTGTGTATGAACAAAAGGCCACTATATTCCAGATCAGGCCTTGGATATGACCCCAACACTCCCTCTAGTTCTAAAACTACTTTCATCAAGGGAGAAACACTTGTCCCTAATGGTGAGCTAAATTACAAACCATTGTTTCAAAATAGGCAGCAGCCAAGTCACAAATCTTGGCTGCAGCCAAGGTATAGAATGCAACCACCTAGATATGATACTAAGCAATGTCCAAGGCAGAAGCAACAGCCCAGACAACATGCCCATTATTATCAAAGACTCCCATAAAACAGATTTCAAAATGGGAGGGGCAAATGGAAACCTCAAGGTTATCCAAGATTTCAAAATGAACAGATGTGGAGACCCCAAATATTTATAAAAGGTCTCAGCCAAGTATAGAAATGGCCCACATCAATTTTATGAGGCATACCCAGTACACAATCCTAACAGAAGATACAGGCCTAGACAACAAACACCTTTTAGGGGCAATTACAACAACTTTCACAATCCCAGGAGAAATCAATTCTCCAGGAAGCTAACTAACCCCCAAAGACCCACACAGATTTGGGTACCTAAATCTCTGCTTGTCTGATTGCAGAAAAGGTGGAAGGACTACTACCACATCTCCACAAATTCAAATATTGGAGGTGAAGAATGGTTTGTAGATTCTCGATGCTCAAGGCACATGGACGGGAACAAAAAGGTGTTGTCAAATTATATCAAATAAAGAGGTCCAGACGTAACCTTTGAAGATAGCTCTAGAGGTCAGACTAAAAGATTTGGAGAGCTGCACAGAGGAAACATCACTATATCAAAAGTTCATTATGTCAAAGGGCTCAAATACAACCTTTTGAGCATAAGCCAATTTTGTGATGAGAAGAATCTAGTAGTCTTCACCATTTGTAAATGTATGGTGATAGATATTCTATCTGGAGAAGTGAAGCTACAAGGATTCAGAAGGAGAGATGTTTATATGATAGATTGGAAAACAGGAACTCCCAACACCTGCTTTCTATCCAAGACAATAGCAGAAAATGGATGGTTGTGGAACAAAAGACCATGTCACCTAAACATCAAAGCCATCAACAAGATTAGTTCTGAGAAGCTGGTCAGAGGACTTCCAGAAGAAGTTTTCAGGAAGCTCTCTGTGATGCATGTCAGGAAGGGAAGCAGACCAGAGCATCATTCAAGCCAGTCCAACCTACCACTCTCACAACAAAGATCTTACATCTACTTCACATGGATCCATTTGGTCCTATCAAGCTAAGGACCCTAAGTGGCAGAAAGCATGCTCTAGTAGTAGTAGATGACTACTCAAGGTACACATGGATTGTCTTTCTATATAAGAAGTGAAACCTTGACAAAGCTGCCTAAGCTGCTGAGAAGGATCCAGAATGAGAAATCCCTCTCAATCATCTAGATCAGATCAGATAGAGGAGGAGAGTTTCTCAACAGAGCAATCACTGAGTACAGTGATCATAATGGGATCCAGCACGAGCTCTCTGCAGCCAAGACTCCACAGCAGAATGGTGTTGCCAAAAGAAGAAATAGAACCTTGAAGGAAGCAACTAGGTCTATGATTGCAGAAGCAGACCAACCCAAGAGGTTCTGGGCTGAAGCTGTCAACACAGCATGCCACACTCAAAACAGGAGTATGATAGTAGGGAGACATGGCAAAACTCCCTATGAGGTTTGGAATGGCAGAACACCTACAGTTGCTTATTTCCATATTTTTGGTTGCAAGTGTTTCATCCTCAACAATGGTAAAACCTAACTAAATGCATTTGATGCTAAAACTGATGATGGTCTCTTTATGGGATATTCACAAAGAAGCTAGGCATATAGAGTTTTTAATAAAAGAACCTTAGTTGTGGAGGAAACACCTCATGTGGTATTTGATGAATCTACTGCTGAGTAAAGGAAACAGGTGGAATTAATTGAGAATAAACTCAAATCTGCAACCCTAGAAGAAGTCATCATCCATGATACAGGAATGGTGGACTCACCTGCAGACCAGCCTGAAGACCCAACTGCAGATCAGATAGGACCTCAAAACCTACCTGATCCAGTTGCTGCTGATAAAGACCCATATGTAGCTGATGAAGACGCATCTGTAGATCAGACAGGACCCCCACCTGCAGATGACAAGACCGTAGCTGATCCAGTGGCAGACCAAGGAGACCAGAACCAAGCTGAAGCAGAAAGAGAAGGAGTTCACCAAAGCAACTCTACAGGGGGAACAGACCCTGAAGAAGAGACATTCCTAAGTGGCTGAAAGATCATCCCATCCAACAAATCATTGGGAAGCTAACTGACGGAGTTAAGACCAGACAGTCCACTCTACCAACAAGAATAGCAATGTTTTCATGCTTTATGTCTCAAATAGAACCCAAGACTACAGAACAAGCCTTGGAAGACTACTCATGTATTAATGCAATGTAAGAAGAGCTTAACCAGATGGAAAGGAACAATGTTTGGGAACTAACATACAGACCAGATCACAAGAAGGTTATTGGCACCAAATGGGTGTACAAGAACAAATGCGATGAAGATGGAGTTGTTGTTAGGACTAAAGCCAGACTTGTTTCTAAGGGCTATGCACAATGTGATGGAATAGATTTTTATGAAACCTATGCACCTGTTGCAAGATTAGATGCCATCAGACTATTCCTTGCATATGCTGCATTCAAGAATTTTGAAGTCTACCAAATGGATGTGAAGAGTGGCTTTCTTAATGGAATTCTAGAATAAGAAGTCTATGTGGAGCAACCTCCTGGATTTGTCAAAGGAGACAAAGTTTACAAGATTCTAAAAGCCCTATATGGACTCAAGTAGGCACCAAGAGCATGGTATGAAACATTATCTGTGTTTCTTGAGAAGAACGGTTTCAGCATAGGAAAGTTGGACAAGACCCTATTCAGAGTGGATCATGAAGACCACATATTATTAGTTCAAATATATGTGGATGATATCATATTTGGCTCAACCAATCCAGAACTATGTGAGAAATTCTCAAATCTCATGCAAGGAGAGTTTGAGATGAGTATGATGGGCAAACTGAATTTCTTTCTAGGTTTGCAAGTTAAACAGATGGAAAATAGAATTTTCATCAATCAAGCCAAATATACCAGAGATTTAATCAAGAGATTTGGAATGGAATAAACCAAACCAGCAAGAATCCCTGTGAGCACAAGCACTCATCTAGATACATATGAAGGAGGCATATCAGTGGATCCAACCCACTACAGAGGACTTATTGGATCACTCCTTTATCTGACTGCAAGCAGACCAGACATATCATATGCCGTAGGAGTATGTGCTAGATTTTAATCCAAGCCAAAGCAGTCTCACTAGGATGCAGCTAAGAGGACAATCAAATACCTTAAGTCTACAGTCAATGTTGGACTATGGTATCCTAAGGATGATAATTTTGAGCTATCAGGATACTCAGATGGAGACTTCGCAGGATGCAAAATTAATAGGAAAAGCACCAGTGGAGCGTGCTAATTCCTAGGAACCATACTGATATCCTGGTTTAGTAAGAAGCAGGTATCTGACTCTATATCAACAACAGAGTTAGAATACCTAGCTGCATGTAGCTGTTCTGCCCAGATTCTACGGATCAGACAATAGCTAAGGGACTACAACATCATTGCAAATGAAGTCCCAATATGGTGTGACAACAATAGTGCATGTGCAATAACCAACAATCTAGTATTGCACTCCAGGACAAAGCACATTGATGTTAAACATCATTTCATTAGAGACCATGTGCTTAACAAGAGAGTCGAAGTAGAAAGAGTCAGCACAGAATACCAGATTGCTGACATATTCACCAAACCGGTACCAGAAGAAAGGTTTTTGGAGCTGAGCAGGGAACTTGGTTTACTAGAGTGGGAACCTAGTACAGATGAGAAAGCTAGCTGAGCAGATCAGACAAGAAGACGAAGGCACAGAAACCTAGCTGATCGAGACTACAGGCGATACAACTCACCTGATGTAGATCAGTCAAACAAGTCCAATGGTCAACCAGCTAAGTTCTCTATCCCTGACCGACTCTTGAATATTAAATTATTATTTATCGACACATGACAACTACACAGTCACACGACCTCCACAATGACCAATTAAATCCAACCGTCATTTTTTGAATTTCCAAAAGCAGGACCACTGATTAATTTAATTTAAATTTTAAAATCTCAAAAGGTGGACCACCGCTTAAATAAATAATATTAAATTCCAAACGTAGTTTCAATTTTCTATTTAAAGACGGAAAAATCATTTCAACTTTACCTTCTTCAAGCTTTCAAACCCTAGTTTTCAAAAGCAGAAAAACTTTCGAGCTTTCAATACATTCAAAAACAAATTTTCTTGTGCAGAGATGGAGGCGTATTTCGACGGAGTGAATATGAAGGCTGTGAAGGACCAGATTATTTTCAGTCTGGTGGTCGATTTTGAGGGGCTGCTCGAAATAAATCTGTACAACTAAGTGTATAACATTATCAGATCTATGAAGACGAATGGGATCAACCCATTCCTGAGGATCAGCCCCAAATTTCTCTACAGGAAGGCTGTCATCGCATTTTACAGGGAAGCTAGAGTTCTAGAATCGGGCATCAGGAGTTCAGTCTTTGGAGAAGAAGTGGAAATCACTCCGCAGACTGTCATAAAGGCTTTCATGATGGAATCTCACGGTGCAGCCGTAGAACCTTTGAAGCAGAACACAACCGACACCTGACTGAATATCAAGGCTCTTGACCAGCCGTCAAAATTGAAGCTGACTGCAAAGAAAAGCGAGCTGAGAAAAGAATATCGCTATGCATTGGATATTACCAACAAAATAGTGATGGGTATGGCTGGTAGCTACGACCAGTTCTCGTTAGCCAAATTCACGGTTTTGGTAGCCCTAATTCAAGATGAGCCGATTGACTAGGCTGACTATATCTTCAGACAATTGGTGGGTGAAGTAAATAAAGTCCAATGGCTAGATGATGAGAAGAGGTTCAAAACCATGCTGGCCTTTGGGACTTAGATTAGTTGGATTCTGGAGCATTTGGGCATGGCGAAGGGAAATGCAGATCCCGTTCACATCAACAAGAGGCTTGGTCACCTAGACCAAGAGACTCTAAGAAGATTGGGAAGTGTGAGGAAAGCAGGCAAAATTCTGGAGGAAATGCCTATCAAACCTACACCTTACACATACCCCTCTAGTTCATACGAGTCTGATGCAGATCATCCCTTCACCAGTACTTATTCCTGACCAATCAAACCTTATTGCGGAAGAGATCTCTCGGATCACCCTGCCAGACATGTCTGAAGAAGAAGAAGCAGGTTTAATTATCCACATCCCTGAAGCAGATTACTCATTCCATCTACTAGAGAATAATTCCCTGAACCTATCTGTAGAGTAGCTTCAAACGGTAAAACATCATGCTCTTAACACTTCATATATCAATGTTTTCGAGGAATGGAAGACTTTAAAATCCTTTCCATTTACTCAACTGCAATCGTTTGTTGAAATGAGTAGCTGGGACTTTCCCCAGGCTACGGAGCAAGTGCTCATGGGCTTTTGCCATGAGACAGATGCAATTTTAGTGCTCCAAGAGAACTGGTTCATGTCCCATTTTAAAACCAACATGGACTAGCTCATCCATCTTATTATGGAAAGGGTTTTGGACAGTTCTCTAAATGAGGATGGAGAAGTTGAAGAAAAAGAAATAAGAATAGAAGAGATAGTGGAGAAAGAGAAGATAGAAGTTGAAAAAGAAGAAAATATTATAGTTGAAGAAAAAGGAGAGGAAGTGAGAGAGGAGGAAGAAGATGAAAAAGAGGAAGAAAATATTGAAGTTTAAAAACAATATGCTGAAGAAGAACAAGAAAATACAGAAGAATTGGAGGAGGAAGAAGAAGATGATGAAGGAGAAGAAGTTGAGAAGGAAGAAAAAGATGAAAAAGATGATGATGATGAGGAGGGGGAGGAGTAGGAGGAAAAGAAGGATGAAGAAGAGAAAGAACAAGAAGACGAAGAAGAAGAAGAAGAAAAGGAGGAAAAGAGAAGGAAGAAGAAGAGACAGAAGAAAAGGAAGACAGAGAAGATGAGACTGGGGCACCTGCCCAAAACTCGAGCTCAGATGATCAAGAAGACAGATCGGGGACTCCAGACAGTACCCCATCTGATCAGCCGCCTGCAGACAGGAGTCTGCATACAGGTAGGTCAACTGCAAACCTACCTGCAGGTGCAGATAGCTCAGGCGAGCACTCTCTTCAGCCATCACCCATCTCAACTGTGATGGTTGACCTGATCCGCAAAATTGTCAAAGAAGCTGTTGGGGAGCTGCTTGCCACAGAAGTCAAGCCTAACCTGCAAATTGTTCACACCCTAAACTCCAAGCTGGACACCTTGATACATAGAGGTGTACCTCCCCCTCCCACAAACTCCAAGATGCCTCTTGGCATGTCAGACTGGATGATAAGAGTTGAGCAGCAGTTAACAATGCTAGTTGATGTTGGAAAAAAGGGGAAAGGAAGTAAGCAAGGGGGAAGCAAGGGAAGGAACAGGTCAAGTACAGGCTAAGGAATCTTTAAAGGAGCTCAGAATGAAGAACATGCAGGATATTCCTTTACTTGAAGCTGGACCATCAAGCCTAAAGTGGAAGGAGGAAATATCTGCTCCTAATCTAACTGAAGATCAGCCTGCAGTCAAGAAGAGGAGAACCAGATTTGGGGAAGAGCCAATATTTGAATGGGAAGGCAAAAGAGCTTTGGTATGTTGAGGAATTCCTACCTGCTGAAGCTGGTCCAATGTGGGGAGATGCCAAGAAGCAGTTCATTGATAAATACTATATCTGGGAGTTACTCCAGGATAAAGACTGCTCCCCACAGCAGACATTTATCAACTTCATGGAAGCAACATGGCCAACTCTCTGGGCCATCTTAGTAAAACATGCAAAAGCATGGAACGCTTACCCCATGATTCCCCTCTTCATATCTGAAGATCCTCCCACTTTATTAAACGATGAATTGGATGAGCTAGCATTGTAGAGAGAGATAAGAAAGCTATGTGAAAAGCACAAATTCTCATCCGAAGAAGAACAAGAGTTTGACTCTCTTGTTATAATAAGGAATTATGGCCTAACACCTGTCAAGAAGACACCAATTGGCGCAGAGCCTATTAGGCCTTCCAAGCAGCCTATCAGAAGAGGCAGAGGCAGAGGCGGATAGATTTTTGTAATTGACTGTTTCTGGAACTTACCTGTAAAATTCTGATTTTGTAGAATTTCTCTGTATTTTGTTTGATCATATAAAGCCTATGTACTTGTAAACAATTCAGAGAAGTATATAATAGTCATTTGAATGACAACCACTAGTTGTCTCAAAACAAAGACTGAATTTTAGTTTGCGTCTTGCACTTGACTATGTGCAGACCTGTTAGTCATTTGAATAATTGCTTAAGTTTTGCCATCATCAAAATAGGGGGAATTTGTTAGGAATAGTTGTTAGATTTTTATGATGTCATCATTGTACTTGTTTATTCAATGTATGCTTATTACCTGGCAAATGTACAGAAGAACCAAATGAGTATCTTCCATAGGCCAAATTATGTTAAGTTAGATACTTGGCAAAATGTAAAGAAGAACCAAATGAGTATCTTCTATAGGCCATTCAAGTTAGGCTTAAAATTGGCTAAGTACAAAGTACATATTAGTACATCAGAGTAGTTTCTGTCAGACAAGCAACATCAGAGAAGTTTGACCAAACACTGCAGAAAGCCGAGTCTCAGTCAAATGAAGATCAGAGAAGTATTGGTCAACAATTTTTATCAAACAAGTTTGACCAGACTGCAGTCAAGTGATCAGACGGAGCCCAAGTCATCTGAAGTCTCACCATCAGATCAGTTCATCAGATCAGAAGACTTCAGATCAGAGAAGTATCGTCAGGACATCAAAGAAGTCATCGTTAGAGAAGTCCGATGGCAGAGAAGTTTGACTGCACTTCAGACAGATTGACTTAAATAGATCAGATAAGTCATCAGCTAAGTAAACCTGTCCACGTCAGCATGCGTTGAAAAGTCAATAATTACGAAAAGTCACATGCGGGCGATAAGGGACAGATTGGAGAGATTCCCAGAAGGATATGAATTAAATAATTCATCTAGACCCACCTCTGAAGACTTTAGACATATTTAAATCAAAATATTCGGTGCCATCACGTGAAAGTCTTCACAACAGTCGGAAATGGATTAAAATAAGGGAATCCAGCCTTGCAACGTTTAGAAAAGAAAAACAAAGTTATTTCTCCAACGGACGGATTTGTTACAGATTTGCAATGTCTATGAAGAAAAGCTCTAAGGATTGACAAGATATATATATATATCTTAAGATTTGAAAGAGCAAAGGATGATGCAAACTATAATCTCAAGCAATTAAAGCAATGAAGATTCTATAGCATCGTGAAGAGCAGCATTCACATTTCACATACGAAGAAAGCTCTTAGTTGGAGAAGACAAAACACTCTCGTCTTAAAATCTGAGTACGGGGTACTTCACTAGTTGAAGTTGCACGACTGATAGGCATCAAGGATTTGTAGATCGAGAGGTGCTAGGCAGTCAGAAAGGAGTTGCAACGATAGGATTTCCACTAGTTGGAAGTTGTTGTAGCTAAGTTGTAGAATCACCATAATATTTATCACTGGTTGAAAATTATAGTGGATTCATCTCCAACTGGTTTGGAAAAAGTGGATTAGTAGAGGATTACCCCACCTCTGAGACTACTATAAATTGCCTGCGTACTTTATTGTTTTAGCATTATACTTAACTGCTGCATTCATACTTAGTGTTTCATTGTTTATATTCTGTATTTGTCATCAGCTGACTTCCGCACTTATATAGTCTACAGACGACTCTAAGTCATTTGTACCATCAGCTGAGAAACTTCTTAATTCCTACTTGGAAAAAGAGTTTCAATAAGTCTATTCACCCCCCACCCTCTAGACTTATTTCTGACGACTTGTGACCTACAGTGTAAGCCACCACTGTGTTGGGATGGTTCGTCTGAGTTGATCAGAGCGGAGCCGCATATGTTAGTGAAGACCAGAGAGAATATTGGTGTAATCTGTGATAGACTGTTGGCTACCCAGAGATGAGAGAAATCAGATGCAGATATTTGATGCCGTCTGTTGGAATTTGAGGTCACTGATCATATTTTACTTAAGGTGTCTCCGACTCGTGGAGTTTATCGCTTCGAGAGTAAGGGAAACCTTAGTCAAAGGTATATTGGGCCATTCGAGTTTTTAGAGCGAGTCGGAGATCTAGCTTACCATTTGGGCCTTCTGCCGTCTCTGAGTCATGTGCATAACATGTTTCATATCTCCCAATTGAGGAAGTACGTCCCAGACCCGAGTCATATTCTTGATTACAGGAACATTGAGATGGGACCCGATATTACAGTCGAAGAGAAACCGATTCAAATTTTGGTCTAAATTATGCACAAAACATTCCTTTCGTCCAGGTGTAGTGGTCTAGACACAGTATCGAGGAAGCGACTTGGAAAACTGAAGAGAATATGCATGCTAGATATCCCAAACTTTTTATTCCCTATGTTTCAGAACGAAACTTCTTTTTAGAGGTGTAGAATGTAATATTTGCATTTCTATATTTTTAGTAATTTCCGCTTTTGGTGTTTTTCCATTGTGACATTTAAAGCAGTAGAATATAATAATCCTGTTAATATTTTGAAACTCTTTTGTTCTGTACTTTTTGGCATTCGAATGAGATTTGAGGTTGTTTTATTGAAAAATGTGTATTGTGGCGACATTTTCCGTATTGAGTCTTGATTGTGTAATTTCATTCGAAACTGTGTTGGAATATCCTATTGCACATATTCATTAATAGAGTTTTGATTAATAAGTTTCTAAACAAAGCAAAACAACAAAGAGGCGAAGCAAAACAACGGAGGAGACGAAGACGCAAAAAGCTGCCCAATCTACATGGCTAACACACGCTATAAATATTGTATAGCGCATGCAATCGAACAGGTTTAATGTACGTAATACAGTAAGGATAACATACGTAACAAGGACTTACCTACAGAACAGACGACTTACCTGATGGAGATAGCGCATGCTACAGCTGGTGGTTAACGCACGCTATCGAAGCATTTTAACGTACGTAACACAAGGAGGTTAACATACGTAATGAGATTCAAATCAGATGAACGTTGGAAAGAATCTGGTCAAAGTCAGCATATCAAACGGATAGTTTGACAATTGAAGGCAATGGATATATAGAGTTAATGCACGCTACGAAGCATGGTTAATGCACGTTACGAATCATGGTTAACATACGCTACGTGAGGCAGTTAACGTACGTAACACGAAGGCATAACGTACGTAAGGGAAGAAACGAAGCTACTAGACTGAAACAGGATAACGATAATGTACGCTACATGGAGTGTATAACGTACGTAATGAGGCTTAACATATGCTATGAAGAAGAGCTAGCGCACACTAGCAAGTCAAAAGAGGCTAACGGCTAGTTGAGGCTCCAATGCCTATAAATGCCACTTCCTATGGTATTGAAGATACAACAACTTCAAGCAATCAAGACTTTGATCTGATATTCATATACATTCTATTATTGTTGTGATATTGAGCTTATATTGATAGTTTGAGTGTTTATACATTCAACACATACACGAGAGGAAAAAGAATAGATATGATTGGATTCGGTGATATTAGGATCAAGGATCCGACATTGTTAGAATCGCAATCGATATCTAAGTGAGGTTTATCTAGTACCCATCGAAAGCTAGAGTGGTTGATTCCTTGCCCAATAGAAAAGAAAAATGGTTTAACTTGGACCGACATAGAGATAAGTAATAGAACGTTTTACTTGGAGTGATAGAAGACGAGCTTGTAACGGTTATCCCTAGACCGGTAGAAGAGAGGTGCAGAGGTTTATATTTAGCCTATAGAAAAAGATAGAAGAGAGAGGACGTAGGCACGTTTGGCCGAACCTCTATAAATCCTTGTGTCGATTTATTTTCTGCAATTCATTTATTTATGCTTCCGCACAACGGCGCAAATACCGATATTGCTCCAACAATTAGTATCAGAGCGGTACCTCCAATAAGCGGCTTAACATCCGAGGAGAAGATCCAAATGGCGTTTCAACTTGCCCTGGTCGAAGGTCTTGCTCTAAACCGACCACTATTCTTCGATGGATCAAACTTCATGACGTGGAAAAAGAAGATGTCGCTATTCATTTGAGCTTATGACATCGAGCTTTGGAAATTGATTTGACTTGGTCTGAAAATTCCTCTCAAGTCTGACGGTACGCTCAAATCCTTTATAGAATATGATGATTCAGATTGGAAAAATGACCACTATAATTGCAAAGCCACGCAATTATTATATTGTGCTCTAAATCCGGAAGAACACAACCGGATATCATCATGTGATAGTGCCAAAGAAATTTGGAAAATACTTGAGGTAACACACGAATGTACGTCTCAAGTCAAGGAGATGAAGATAAACATGCCTCTTCACGATTACGAGTTATTCCAAATGAAGGACGACAAATCCATCACTTTGATGCTCGACCGATTTTCGGTCATCACAAATGGATTGGCGTGTTATGGAAAACCTCTGTCGAGTAGTGAAAAAGTTAAAAAGATCCTAAGATCACTACCTCGAGAATGGGATGGTACGGTGACGGCAATAATGGAATCTAAAGATTTAAACAATCTTAATTTTAGTGCTCTCGTTGGTTCACTTATAAACTACGAGATTGTCCTAAAATCTCAGAATGCCAAGCCGAAACCAAAGGAAAAGTCGATAGCCATGAAGGCTAAGCTGTCAAGAAAGGAAGAAATCCCGGTTGATGATAGCGACGAAGAATCGGCATATTATGCCAAGAATATTAATAAGTTCCAACAATTATTAAACTGGAGAAAGAAGGACATCCAAGCGGGCGAATCTAAGAAATTCGACAATACTTGTCGATTATATGGAAAACCAGGCCACTTTGCGAAGAATTGCCGAGCGAAACCCAAGAAGGAGGCTTTAATTACAACATGGAGCGACAAAGATGAAGATGATGATTTTAACAATCAAAATAATCTCGCTCTCATGGCACGAAGCTCATTCGATAGTGACGTCGAAAGTCAAGTAAGTAACACCTACGATGAACTTTTTCAAACATTTGAGTTATTACATACGGACTACCAAGATGCTTTATCCGAGATTAAATCCCTCCAAACTAAAAACAAATTATTGGAAACCGAGATTTCCAAAATTCTTGAAAAGGGAAAATTTATCGAGACTGATCATTCAAATGCGTTGAGAATGAAAATATCTTGAAGAATAATCTTTTGAAAAGTCAAACCGAGCTGAAAAACTTAACAAAGAAATTCTCGTGTGAAAATGAGATATTTGAATAAATGGTCTCGGTTCAATAATTTACATTGAATAAACAGGGGATAGGATTCAAACAAAATTTCAGAAATGAATCCGTAAATTTGAAAATACCCCATTGCGAAAAATGTTTGAAAATTGGGCACCACATTTCAAATTGCAAAAGCCCAAGACGAACGATAAAAGTTAAAAAGATTTGGATTCCAAAAGGAACTTTTATTCCGAACATCGTCTGTCTCTAAAGAAAAACCAACTATAGGTCGGGTCCCCAAAAGTAAATTTTTAACAAATTGTATTTTACTCAGGGGGAGTATATTTCAAAAAAATGGATATTTTTGTCAGGGGGAGTTATACCCTATCTGCATATTTTTATATACATCAATTGGTATTTTATTCATTTTTATCACACTTTTTGCTGAATACAAAAGGGGAAGAAATGAGTTGAATCGTATAAAAAGCGTCATGGGAGAATGACGAGAAAAATAAAAAGTAAAAAGGGGGAGAAAAGAAAAGACGAAGAAGTCGAAAAAGATTCGAATAAGTCGAAAATGAGAAAAAGTATACAAAAAATGGGAGAAACGAAGGAGTTGAAAAAAAAAAGAGAAATGAAGAAGTAAAAAATGACAGAAAAAGAAAAGATGGGTGAAACTATGTAATATCCTAGAATTTCGCTATGATTTTTCGCATTATTTTATCTTAGTTGTACTGTACAGAGTGGGACCGATACAGTATTGGCGGATAATTTTAGGAACTGTGACAGACGTGTCAGTATATCTATCAAGGCTCCTTTCAAGAGGATATTATCAAAGGTCTACGAGGGTATGACTTCTAAATTATATCTTTGTCAATTTAATATTCATTTATACGATGCTAGATCGATCCGTTTTTGGGTTTTGGTTTTATCCGATTAGATCGGTTTTATTTTCCGCTGCGTATATCCAATTTTATTCACCGAATCCCAACAGTCTATGGCCTATTGTACAAGATGGACTGATTCCTCCCATGGCTCTCACTTTTTTCCTGTTTCTTAGAAGGGGAATCCTTCTATCGGATGGAGCGAGATGTATCTTCCGCAGGCAGAGGGACTGCTTTCTCCTTAGCGGGAGATGCTGGTTTCTCCGACTGCTGGTCTGGTGGTGCAATTTCAGTAGCCACATGAGGGACTGATTCCTCATGTACCTTGCCAGCCTAACCTACTTTATCTTGAAGGGTGGGGGACTTGGTTTGATCAAATTTTGTTCCTTGACCCTCGACAGCCTTTGACTTAGCAAAATCTTTCTTGCGAGCCTCTTCATGGATCATCCTTAGACCTGCCTGTAGGGCATCATTATCCCCATAAGTCGGGATTTGGGTGATGGCTCGAGCTCTGAGTCCCATCTTCAAACTCTTTCTTCCCTTTCAGTTGGGCCTTTTCCTTTTCCACATAGTATGCCGTGATCAGCTCATGGCAAAGGGATCATCCCATCTGGTCATGACCTAGACGTTTTGGGTGTCCGACTTTCCGGACAAACAATTCTTCCCCCTTACATTCGTCCCAGTTGTACAAAGTGTCGTATGGGGCGACCCTATAGTCCTTCCATGCTTTGAAGAGTTCAAACGCCTCATCGATTTGGACCCGGAGAACTATTTTCTTTATGATGTCAGTGGGGGATGGCCTACGAACACTAGAGGGTTCCAATGTCCGCTTGGGATCCTCTAGAGGTATGGGAGCCTATTAAGGAGAAGGATCCCTGATAAGGTGAGGTGCCCTATTGGGAGAGGGACTCCTTATAGGGTTAGGGGCCTTGTTAGGAGTGGGTGCTATCGGATCCAAAAGGGCATCTGATTCACCAATTCCTTCCAATTTAACAAAAAGTGGTAATCTGTTATAGCCGTAATAGGATCAGGATCTGTTGTCGGAGCAGCCACTATTTCTTTCATGAAAGTTGCATCATGTGAGTCTGCTACTCGGTAGAGGGTGCAGTAGGCGGAACTGCCTCAGTGACCGTTGTAGTCACTTGAGTTGCTGTAGGAACAACTTCCGAATTTGAAGACTTCTTTATCTTATGCTTTTTCTTCTTCTTCTCAACAATTGTAGGAGAACTACTGTCAGGAATAGATCTTTTCTTACTGACTAGCCTCTTTTTGCTATCATCAGCCTTAACCTTAAAGGAGTGGTCGGTAACATATCTTGGATCACTTGACATTGGCAATGAGAAGGGGTTGGGCCTGTTGGCAAGAAGAGTTGCTTTGTTAAACAGGGTGGTCTTGGAACCACCTAGGAATTTTCCAACTTGAATCTTCTTGGCAGCATGAGATTGTTGTATGCCACAGCAAGTCAACAAATAGTTCAGCATCAGGCCAAATGACTTCCTTGCCGAACTGGCTTGGAAGCCTCCTCCTGAAGGCGCTTCATAATCACTTATCACCAATTGAATTTCTGCCCAGACATAATAGAGACGATCATATGAAACATAAGATTGGTGCACATTTCAAGGGCTCCAGTGCGGTTCTCCACGACCCTGCAATAGAATTCATGAAGATAAAAGTAGGGGAGAGAAAAGTTATTTTTGTTGCACGATGGATGGATTTCTGAAGACATGGAGTTGTGGGTGAAGAGATTCCAGTCAGCTTCCAACAAACTGTCAGAGCCAAAAGTTTCCACCTCCTCCAGAGTCAGACCATCAGAAGACAACTTTTATAATTTCTCAAGGACCTCCCTATCTATTCAGAGTCAGACCATCA
Organism: Orobanche coerulescens; assembly: GCA_033398695.1. Lineage (NCBI taxonomy): Eukaryota > Viridiplantae > Streptophyta > Magnoliopsida > Lamiales > Orobanchaceae > Orobanche > Orobanche coerulescens. Next base: position 61,134,381 of record CM065806.1, read on the forward strand.
GAAAGTCTCTTGCATAGTGCTCACAATAGTAGTTATAGCAGATCCTTTATTTTCAGATGTATAGTTGAATTAAACATCCAGATAGAATTCCTCCACAATTTATTCATCATAGTTTTTTGAGTGAGGACTACCAGTCTATACAGACCTGATTGCTTGACACGGGAAATGGCAAGGTTCATCCCGATCATGCTTTCGTCCTTAGAGATGATACGATTTTGCATAACAGAGTGAGCAAAGATATGGTTGTCAATAATAATGTCCTTCTTCTTCAGAGAAAGTGCTGAAAGTTTGTGAAGAAGACATATTGCAGTAGATAGAGAAGAAGAGTAAATGAACTTGGCAGAAAGATTTCAACGTATATAAGAGGTATGTTGTAGGCTCCTTTAATATGCAGAAATCTTAAAGTGTTTATAGATCATCATACTGACCATTTATAGTGTGCTGGAATGCTAGGTTACAGTGAACGATCATATTTGTGGAATGGGAACCATTTTTGAATAAATGTACATATGAATTCAGATGTAATTGGTACATCTAATTCATCAGTTTACGAAATTAATAACTGGTACATCTTTTCTTTCTTCTTCTTCATTTCCTTCATCATTCTCCTTCTCTTCTTCTCTCTCTTTTTCTTCTTCTTTCTCCTTTTCTTCTCCAGTCTATTCTTTTTCTTTTTCTTCCTCTTTTTCGTCATCCTTCTTTTCAACTTCATCTTTCTGTTCAACTTCTACCTTTTCTTTTTCAACTTCTTCAGCTTCAGCAATGATAATTTATTATCTTCTCTTTCTCCTTCTTTTCTTACTTCATCCTCCTCAGCAAATTTTTTTTCCCTTAAATATATCTTTGATGACCTGGAGGATGAACTGGTCCATGTTTTGTTTGAAATGAGAGATGAACAAGTTTTCCTACAGTAACTTTCCCACTTCTATCTCATGACAGAAATATAAAATGAGTTGTTGTACATCAATGGGGTGCTCCCAAGTAATTCCCTCCACAAAACTTTTTAACTGGGATAAGGGGAGCAATTTAAGTTCCTTCCATTCTTCATATATGTTTATAAAAGAGTAGTGTAGAACTTCCTTCCTTACCATCTATAGTTGAGCTGTGGTCAGGTTTAGATAGTTGCTTTCTCTGAGATTGAAAGAGTAGCCTGCTTGAGGTACTTCAACTGTCTCCTCATCTTCTTCTTCCTCTATTTGGCTTGGAAAAGTAAGGGGGTGAACCACATTGGGCACCAGCTCAGAATGTTGAGGATGATCTTCGGATTCTGCAGGTGCAGGTGATGAGGAAGGCTTCACCTCTTGTTCTTCGTCTGAGGGATAGTCCACCAATCCTCTTTGCCTCTTTGGGGACTGATCTGGAGATGAGGTGAGATGGACAACCTCCTATGCTACTGGTAACTATCTCTTTAATATATTTTACAGAGTAATGTTGTCTGAGGTAGTGTCATCTGCAGGTGACTTCTCTGCTGCATGTGACTTTTCGACAGCAGGTGACTCTTTACTGCAGATGGGGTTGATGTGATCTCTTCTGCAGGTAACTCTTGAGGTGTCCGATCTACTGCATCAGAGCAAACTTCGTCCTAGTCCGAAGTCGCTTCTATAGGGAGGGGTTCCACTGGTCATCTCCCTTATGACTTTGGCTGCTTTCCTTTCAGCTCCAAGCTTCTTCAAAGTTTCTTGGTCCAAATGACCAAGTCTGTTTCTTCGCGGAATAACTGCCTGTAAATGTATTCAGGCCAGTTAATTCTCTGGTGCTGGATAAGAGCTCCCAGCACAACAAATTTGGCAGACGATAGTTGGTCATAACTGCCCGCCATGTCCATGGCAATCTTGTTAGTAATGTCAAGGACATATTTGTAATCTTTCTTCAGGTCACCTGTCTTCGCTGTGAACTTGACCTTGGTGGGTTGCTCTGGTAGTTTGATCCCGTACCAAGTTTCAACAGCGCTTTGTTTTAGGGCTTCCACAGCAATGCCCCTATTCTCCATTTTGAATGCATCCACAATGGTCTGGGGAGTGATAGTGATTTCTTCACCGAGAATTGAATTGGTGATGCACTGCTCGGTGCCTTGAGCTTCCTTGAAGAAGCAAATAACAACTTACTTGTACAGATGCTTCAGGTTGATGTCCAGAAAGTGATAGATGCCATTCTTCATCATTCGGTTAATATAGTGCATTTCGTCGATGTCCGTCATGTTTGTCTCCGGCAAACCTTTGAAATCCACCACAATACTGAAAATAATTTGCTCCTTCACCATCCTTAGGTTAACTCCTTCGAAATATTGAGTAGCGTCTATTTATGAAAATAAAATTAGGGTTCTGATTTAGTGCAGTGAATATTCAGGAATTTCTCTTGCTTTTGAAAATTAGTGTTCGTAAGGTTGAAGACGATAAAGTTTTTGTGAAATGGTTTCGACCGTCTTATATAGTCACTTGAAAAGACACTTTGAATTTAATAATAAAATAAGTACGCGGCGGTCCAATTTTTGAGAAGTTAAAATGACGGTTGAATTTGATTGGACGTCGTGGAGGTAGTTTTATCATGTGTTTGTCCACGTGTAATATAATAACTAAGTCGGTCTAAGAATTAGAAACTTAGCTGGTTGACCGGTTGACTTTTTGCATGTTCTGCATCAGGTAAGTTGTCTCGCATGTGGTTGATGTCAGGTAGTTTTCCGGTGTGATCTCCACATCAGGTAGCTTTCTCGACTGGTTCAGATCAGATAACTTTTCTTCATCTTCAGATCAGATGACATTCTTCGGGTCAGATGACTTTTCCTGTCCTGTTCCTTAGATCAGGTGACATGTCTCTTCAACTTTTATGATCAGATAACTTTGACTTGTTCTGATCAGGTAACTTTCCCAACCGCTTCTGATCAGGTGACTTCTCTTATCTGGTTCTCATCAGATGACTTTCTTTTTAGAGCATTCTTCTGTTAACTTTGAGAATTTCAATTAACCACTTAATTTCTTGCTGCTGGTGCATTTGCTTCATCAAAATCTACTTCTTTATACTTAATATGACTTTTTGCTGCCAGCTTTGCTTATATTCTTAACAAGTTCCCCTTCTTTGGGATGCCAGGTTTTTCTCTACTGCATTCCAGAATGTTGGTTTGTCCACAAGAGCTCTCCTCTATTAATCTTTTTGGATTCCTTTGATTGGGCTTTAATGGCATTCTTGTTCCCAGACATGTGCCTGAACCACCTTGAGAGTGCATATCATTCTTCAACCCTTGCTTATGACTCTGTGGTTGCAACACAGTAGTCTTCTTATTTCATCTGCAATCAGATAAGAAGAGATTTGGGTACCCAGATTTGAGTGGGTCCTTTAGGGTTAGTGGTTCTCACTGAGGAGTGGCTTATCATGTGAACCTAATTTCTGTATGCATCCTTATGTTCGTTGTATCCTTGGTTTGGATCATGCATATAATATGGTTGGTAACTAGTTGGATGTGGTTTGTTATGCTAGTTCGACATATTTTGAAATTTATATTTGTTACCTCTATAAGATGCATAGTATCTAGGTCTATATCCTTGATTTGGATTGTTTATAGGATATGACTGGTAGTTTGAGTGGTATGAGCCATTGTAAAATCTTGGCTGAGACCTATTATGAAAGTTTTGAGGTCTCCATACCTAGTCTTTTTGGAAATTTGGATAACCCTGAGGTTTCCATTTACCTCTCTCATTTTTAAATCTGTTTTTAGGGAGTTTCTGGTAATAAGCCGAATAATGCTATTTTGGCCATTGCCTAGTCTTTTGTCTAGGTGGTTGTTTTGAAAATCTTGACTGCTGTATATTTTTAAATATTGTAGGTTCAGCAGCCTGAACAAGTGTTTCTCCATTTAATAAAGTAGTTTTAGAAGTGGAGGGAGTGTTGAGGTCATATCCAAGGCCTGAGTTTAAATCAAGTGGCCTTTCGTTTATGTACAATCCATCTAAGGTTATAGATGCTTTAAATGATTTAGCTTTAGCATCGTTTAATTGTCCGAGTTTTGAAAGTTCAGCTTCAAGATTTGTGAGTGCACCTGACTTTTCATTGTTCAAGGCTGGTAGTCTATCTATTTCAGCAAAAGCTATTTTTTCCAGTTTCGGCCTGACTGGTTTTGAAATTTTCTGTATCCTGGCTGAGATTGCCAAAATTCTTTTCTAGCTGTGTTTTATCATTTCTCAGTTGGGTATTCTCAGCTGTTGCAGCCAGGTGTGCCTTTTTAAGAATTTCAAAATCTTTTAATAACTCGTTTACAGATTTGTGAAGATCAATATCTTCAGACATATCAGAACTGAAACCTTCTGTAGTTTGAGGTTTAGATGTTACCTCTTCATCAGCAAGATTGGCCATAAGGCAGTTGATTACGTCCATCATCATCTGATATGAATCCACTTGTTGATTCCATGTTTTCTTTGATCAGTTTTGTTTCCTCGTACATTGCTGCTAATGTGTCCCATGTTTCTTTGGCGTTTTTGTAATGTTTGATCTTTAACATGGTGGTTTGATCAAAGGTCTGATATAGGATATCTCTGGCTCGATTGTCAAGGTTTGCTAGTTTCCTTTGCTTGGAGGTCATCTCTGATCTGATCTTGGGAATTTGTATTGGTTTCCCAGTTGAAATTCACTATAACTGTCAACCAGTGATAAAGGTTACAACGAATTTTCCCTGGTTACAACAGCTGCCAACCAGTGGAAACCCATGGCCATTGCAACTCCTTTGACTAACTAGCACCTCCTAATTGAAAACCCATGGATGCCTCAACAACTTCTCGAGCTGTCCATCACCTTCTAATCAAGAACCCGTGGATGCCTTATCAGTCACAAAACTTCTGGAACCTTGTTCACAGAAGTACCCCTTACTCAGCTTTAAAGACAAGAGTGTTTGTCTTCTCCAACTAAAGAGCTTCTCAGAATATGACTGTTTAAGCTTTGCTCTTTCACGATGCTATAGATCTCTTTGATAGCTTTGTTTGCTTTGATTGCTTTGTTCTCTTGTAAATATTGTTTGCATCGTACTTTGCTCAATTCATATCCTAATATATTTATAGTACGATCCTTGAGCTTTCTTCATAGCCGTTGCATCACTGTAACAAATCCATACGTTGGAGAGTGGAATTCTTTGTTTATCTTATCATTCTATTGCACAGCTAGATTCCACTTTTCAATTCCGATCATTTGAAAGACTTTCTTTGTTAGCGCCATTATTCTTGATTGAAATAATCATAAATCTTCAGAAAGCGGATCTCAAGGAATATTTTATTCCTAGTTTTCCGGGAATCATTCCAGTGTGTCTCCCTACGTCTGCATATGGCTTTTCGTGATTGTTGACTTTCAACTCTTGCTGACGTGGACTGAGTTTCTTGGACTTGGCTGCTATCTGATTGAGAACTTATCTGATATCTTTTGGTCAAAACTGCCTGATGTGCAGTCAACCTTCTCTGATGTAATCTTCTCTGATGTATCCTGGTACAAGTTCTCTGAGATAAAGTTCTCTGCTCTAGTCTTCTCTGAGATAAAGTTCTCTGCTCTGAAGTTCTCTGATATGAAGTCCTCTGATCTGAAGTTCTCGGACCTGATGAATGTTCTCTGATATGATGGTCAAACTTCAGCTGATATTTATGTTGACCAGATCTCGTCTGATAACTCGACTTTAGATGGGTTTTGGTCAAACCTCTACGATATTTTGTGTTGACCAAAACTTGTCTGATGTAGCACCTTCTTCAGAGTTTATGTGCAGCTAGATTTTGGTCAAACCTCTCTAATGTTTTGCGTTGACCAAAACTTCTCTGATAATAAACTTGCCTGATAACTTCTCTGATAACTGGCACTTCTATACTTAGTCGATTTTGTACTGATCAACGTTTGATCAAGACTTAGCCTAACTTTAAAGGCCTATAGAAGATACTCATTTGGTTTTTCTTTACAATTTCCAAGTACTTAAAAACATACATTTGAATAAGTATCAATACAGGGATGACATCATCAAAATCTAACAAGTATTCCTAACACCTACTTCGTTCCAGATCCCGATTCATTAGAAAAATGTGAGAACTCGCACCAAAATGAAGTATCCAAGAAGTAGAATATATAGTTACATAATAATTAATTTCCAAAACCCGTAGTTCCGTACCTGAAGGCGCATTTCGGTCAAGTTTTGGACCGTACCTCCTCTAGTGGTCTACCTCACCGCAGTTGAGGCATGTGTCCATTTTCTTGGCCCCCTTGCTCTTTTGAACCATCGAGGCTTTTCCCTTATCTTTCTGTACCCCATATTTGGGCTTGTACTGCTTCTTGCCCTTATTATAGTTATTCTTGGACCTCCAAGGCCCAGAAGAGATTACAAGAGCAGTCTCCTTCGGCTTAGTCTTCAACCGAGTCTATGCCGTACTCATTTTTTTCATCAGCCCAGCTAAGTTGCATGCAATTTCATTACAGTTGAAATTCATTACAAAATGAGAGAAGTAGTCAGGAAGTGATTGAAGAATCAGGTCGGTCTGGAGAGAAGCATGTATACTAAGATCAAGATCCACCAATCTCTCGAATATAGATATCATTTTGAGGACGTGGTCCCCAACTTTTTGTCCTCTCTTCATTCGAGAACTCAACAACTCTTTCGATATCTCAGACCGAGCACTTCGACGGTGCTCCCCATAAAGTTTAGTTAGATGTGCCAGAATCGCCCTTGAAGAGGGCATTTTCTCATGGGATCTTTGGAGCTCATTGTTCATAGAGGCCATCATGAAACCACGGACCCTGACATTATCTTTAACCCATTTCTCATAAGCAGCCACTTCTTCTTGCATTGCCTTGGTCCTTGCAGGACCCGGTGGGATGTGCGCCTCCAAGATGTATCCGAACATCTCCATATTGAGGACTATCCTAAGATTCTGGAGCCATTCCACAAAGTTGGTGTAACGCCCCCAAACCGTTCGGGGATATTACTGTAATACCCGGGATTTTCGTTCCGGTTATTTTGGATTTTTACGGATATTTCTCGGTTGCCGAGTATCGGTATTATTTTTCTTGATGATTGATTTTTGTGTTTATTGTAATACCCGAGAATTTTATTCTGGCTGCCTTGAACTATTTATCGGTTGTTGTCGGTGATTTCGTGTCATTATAATTATGTGGGTTTTGTTTTTTTCTGTTATGAATAGTATGTTGTGTTTCGTAATTTGCTTGGTATTGTTTTGAATCTTAACCGGTGCGTTAGTGTGACCGAAATGTTGTCGAACCCCTAAACGGACTGTCGGAATTGGCCACGGCTGAGTCACGGCCGCACGTTTTGGGCCAGAGACCCGCCTGGCCGAGTTACTGCCGCAAGGTGCCGGATACGGCCGTACGTTCTCGGCAGGGTCTAGGCAGCTTCCGGACGAAGGCCGGTTATGGCCTTAAGTCATGATCGGGTACGGCCGTAAGGTTGCTGGGCATCATCCGGACGAAGGCCGGTTACGGCCGTAAGTCGTGATTGGGTACAGACGTAAGGTTGCTGGGCATCATCCGGACGAAGGCCGGTTATGGCCGTAAGGGGTGATCGGATACGGCCGTACGTGGTCGGCAGGGTGCTGGGCAGGACTTTCGACGAAGGCTGGTTATGGCCATAAGGGTACCGAATACGGCCGTATGAAACCAGGCAAACACTAGACAGTATAAATAACCGGGTAGACGTGTTTCTCACCCATTTTCTTCCCCCAACTCACCTCTTCCGTAGCCAAGGCATGGAGAAGATGAATACATGGTGTATATCTTCCTACGTCGTTTTTGAGTTCATAGCATCGATTAATCAACCTATAACCTTCTTCGATCCATCGAATCAAGGTACGATTTCCTAAAATTTAGTTTTGGGGATTTTAGTTGACTTTGTCCGATTTAATCGTTTTAACTCATATTTCTGATGGGTAATCGAATATTGAGTTGTGTTCTATCATTTTCATCATCTTTCCACGGTTTTATTATTTCCAATTCGCCGTTTATATGATCTTTCGTTTGATGCCTTCAAGGTGTCTGGGGAAATGCCGCAGAGAGAAATTTGGTCGTTTTGCGATGTTTTTCCTCGTGTGATTTATTGTTTATTTGATGATAGGATATTAGAGATGAATTCCCTACGAAAATCTGGTGTTGAGCCTTTCCAATCGTCGTTTTCATTGGAGTTCCGGATACCAAGGAAAGTACCTTGATATACGATTTGTAACTACGTGAAATCATTGTTGTCGAAGTGTATGAATTTATACGGATGTGTATATATATGTGTATATATATAGGTTTATATATATTTATATGTTAAATATATTTATGTATATACGTATATTGATATATATATATATATATATATATATATATATATATATATATATGCCAATGTCGGTGAATGCCGAGTGATGAATGCTAACATTAGTTGACGTACACAACTTGGATTGATGGATGAACTATACTTATAGATATAATATAGTAAGATTATATATATATATATATATTCGGTTGAGTCGCAATATAGGGGCATATGTGCGGCGTTGATTGGTTATGCCTGAAGGCTTATTGTGATTGAGTTTTGATTGATAACGTGCGTGATATTATTTATCTGTGTGATTAAGGACTGGTGGATAATTTGTGTGAATTGGTGCACTGAGTGGATAATTATTGTAACGTTTTTCTGGGTGCTTGATGTTTGGAACAATGTGGATACTTGTTGTGAGAAACGTCGTATCCGGGAACCTCTGAGGGTGGGGCGTGCACTCCGTCCTGGTGTATGCTCAAATGTGCGGCTCCATATGGGTGGTGAATGCCGGTGTTACCTAATGCGCGCGCAAGGGGCGGCTCTTGCGGGAGTGATCGCCGGCGCGGTGACATGTTCAAGGAGTGGCCAACATAGTGGAGTGAACGCCGGTGCACAGGTGCGCAAGGGAGGTTCCTGGCAGGCTTATTGGTTACGGGTATTTGAGTGATAGCTAAGACTCCGTTACCGAACGATGTTCGTATCTCAAATTCTTTCAATCCACTTTTAAATGTTTTTCTTGATATAGACCGCGATTCGTGTTTTTGAAAGTTTGTTTCAACTTGTTTTTAAAGCGTTGGTATCAGGGTTAATTAACCAAGGAGGTTTGATGAAATCTCCGAGGGTTAATTAATCGGGGGTCTTGAGCAGGATATGTCGAATGAGAGATTGTGCCTTTGATTGTATTGTGGTGCTATTCTGTGTATTGGGTCGAGGACCCTGTGAAATGTTGAGATGATTGATCTCGTGATGATGTTATTTGGATTGGGTTGAGAACTCTGTGAGATGTTGTAATGATTTCGTTTGTGATAGTGTTCTATAAATTGGGTCGAGGACCCCGAATAACGTTGACATGATTTTCGTGTAATTTTTTTCCATATGTTGGGTCAAGGACCCGAGAGCTTTTGAAATTATTTTCTAAAAGTATTCCCATTCGATTTTCAAAACCCCAATACGGTCCAAGTCATTAATATTGTTTTCAAACTATCTTATCAAAATACTTTTCCTTTTATAAAAATGGATTTTCAAACTAAATCTTTTGACTCCTTGGGGTCGTTTAAAGTTTAATTGGTGTTATGTTCCATAAAGAGAATATGACTATGTGATTATTTTTCACCTTGTGTATGCGAGTGCTATACTGTGTTGAATATGGGAATGTATGGTTTGTTTTAAGGCTTCGCGGCTGTTGAGTTTTGTGTTGTTATTATTCGTATATCTTGAACATTATGTACTTGCACTAGCAAAATTCCAGTTTGCTAACCCCCGAGTTTTCGGGGGGTGGGTGCCTGTTATGCGCTCAGGTTTTGGCAGCTCGGGAGCAGTCACAGGATTGGCTTGGAAGGAGATGGAGGACAATGATGCTAATCACACCACAGTCAGAGTCTTTTCTTTTGTTTCATCTTGGTCGGTATTTTCCCATTTGGTTGAGTATTCACCCTTGCACGGGTGTATTTTTCATTTATTGAATGGAGTTGTCATCCCCTTTTGTGTGAAAGTTTATTTTTGTCATTGAGATGTAAAATTCATTAGTTTCTGAACTGTTTAATGACCTTATCGGTCTGTGTTGTATTTAGATTGACCCCGATCGGTCAATCATTGTGTAGTCTAGTGGAGTTTAGCTTGGTAGATCCTTGTGAGAAGGGCCTACGGCATGTAACATTTCCGGACGTATTATGGGGGTGTTACAGATATGGTATCGGAGCATAGGTTTGCGAAAAACCTAGGCCGTTGGGTCAAGTCATTGTCTTGTGTAAGTCGTGCGCATCAGAGTTGTGATTAGTATCGTGGTTCTGACATCATCTCCCGGCAATCCGTGATGGTAAGCCTCCCGATCGTAAGTCCCCTTATATACATATTTGATTATATCGTGCTAATGTGTTTAATGTGAACAAGGGTTAGAACTTGTTGGTGATATTATTGTTTTAGGATATAAAATGTGTATACGGTCCGAGTGAGAATGGTTATATAGTATGCTTCGGAAGTCGAGTGTATTTATCGGTTTTTGAATTTCAGTAGAATAAATCTTTTAATGTTAATTTTATCCGCTGCGTGAGTATTTTGAAATGGCTTTTGGTATCTTCGTGGACCGATTCCCTAAACCGAGTTTTTGGCATTTTGGCCTTGATCGTTTTGGCGATATTCTTATGGCGGTATTTGGTATTTTATTAATGACTTTTGTGAGTCTTTGAAATATTCAAATTAGTTACGATTTATAAAAGAATTTCTTTTATACATTATTCGAAAAGAATTTTTAAAGTCGATGTATAAACTTCCTCTTCCAAAATAAAGGACAGAATCTACAGGTTTTGGGCGTAACGTGACTCGTCCTCTTTTTCAAAACTTTGTTTTCATTAAGTGCATACATATAATGATCGTCCTCGTCGAAGGACTCGAAATTGACTTCAGAAAACTTTGTGCTTTACGATATTACCGTTATTCTAAGGATGCTAACTAAACCTCGTGTTGATAATTGTGGTATACTGTACGACTGATAAACCCATATTATTGAACGGTATTATTTGGATTAGTATGACGAGCCTCGGCGGACGTAGACGTAGTGATGGAAATGGAAGGTGCGAGGTGGTTCGTATGACCACGATTCATGCTACGGTGAAATATTATCAAGATCAAACGATATCCTATGAAATCTCCTCAGTGTTCGATCCCACGAGCGAAGCGAAGAGACCGAGGACATCTGAGAAATTTTTAGGAGGTGAAGAGTCTAAGGCTCCCAAACCCCCACGTCGTTCGAACGCGTCGTCTTCGCGGTCGGGAGTGAGCACTGGGAATCCCAAGCCAGCATCAGTGACTCTCGGTAAGAAGGGAGGGTGCTTCAACTGCAACCGTCGGGGACATGTTCGTGTAAATTGACCCTTTCCACTCTTGACTTGTTACCGATGTGGGTGTGAAGGTCATCGGGAGAAACATTGTGAGATAATTTCCGAATTGGCGAAGAATGCTACCCTATTGGCGAACAGAGAAAGTGATCGGAGAATGTCCCGAAACCCTATGTCTCCTTCTGAAGATCCTAACATGGGAGAATGAATATTTTGTAATATGTCCTAATCGTTGCTGTTTCCAACAATCGTGACTTTGATCGTTTTTCATTTCATTGCTTTACGTTTTCAACTCTTGTTGTTCTAAGTTTCGGGATCGAAATGTCTTTTTAGTATGGGAGAGTGTATTACCCGTATTTTTCTTCGTATTTCCGGTATTGTGTGATTTTTCATTGTTGGTAATTCAATTGTGATCCTCTCGACGATTTTAAACAACCTTGTTCTACTTAGCCTACCATCCTCCAAACGAATTTCGGAGCTGTTTTGATAAATCCCGTGGATTATTGTGGCTTTTCCACATCCGAATTTGATTCTTGCAAATTTTGTTTGAAACTATTGTTCCCACATGTACAATTAACTTTTCCAAATGTGTTATGAACTTGGATACGGTTGGTCAAGCTCGAAACATGGTTTTAGGACGTCTGAGCTGTTTTGTGATTTTCCTTAACTCTTGGAGCTTTTAATCCCCAAACTCATACTCCTCCACCTAGACTTCTCATGTTCACATATATTTTATCGCCTCGACTCACATACCAGACGCTTGCTCAGTCAGTTCATTGTATTTCAAGGATTCTCGCATTCGCGCATTGCTCGTGATGTTTTAAGGCTGAGCAAGTAGTTATTTTTTTTCCTTGATTTTTTCCGCCGCTCTCTATTTTAAGTTTCGGGACGAAATTTATTTTAAGGGGTGGAGAATGTAATACCCGTGATTTTCGTTCTGGTTATTTTGGATTTTTCCAGATATTTCTCGGTTGCCGAGTATAGGTATTATTTTTTTCGATGATTGATTTTTGTGTTTATTGTAATACCCGAGACTTTTATTCCGGTTTCCTTGAACTATTTGTCGGTTGTTGTCGGTGATTTCGTGTCGTTATAATTATGTGGGTTTTGTTTTTTTCTGTTATAAATGGTATGTTGTGTTTCGTAATTTGCTCGGTATTGTTTTGGATCTTAACCGGTGCGTTAGTGTGACCGAAACGTTGTCGAATGCCTAACCGGACTGTCGGAATTGGCCACGGCCGAGTCACGGCCGCACGTTTTGGGCTAGAGACCCGCCTGGCCGAGTTACGGCCGTAAGGTGCCAGATACGGCCGTACGTGCTCGGCAGGGTCTAGGCAGCTTCTGGACGAAGGCTGGTTACAGCCGTAAGTCGTGATCGGGTACGGCCGTAAGGTTGCTGGGCATCATCCGGACGAAGGCCGGTTACGGCCGTAAGTCGTGCTCGGGTACGGCCGTAAGGTTGCTGGGCATCATCCGGACGAAGGCCGGTTACGGCCATAAGGCGTGATCGGATACGACCGTACATGGTCGGTAGGGTGCTGGGCAGGACTTTCGACGAAGGCCGGTTACGGCTATAAGGGTACCAGATACGGCTGTACGAGACCAGGCAGACACTGAATAGTATAAATAACCGGGTAGACGTGTTTCTCACCCATTTTCTTCCCCCAACTCACCTCTTCCGCAGCCAAGGCATGGAGAAGACGAAGACATGGTGTATTTCATTGTGATACGGATTCGTGCCATGGCTTCGGCCCTCAGATGATACAGCTTTGGGTTGTTTGGTTTCGGGCCATTGTGATGACTGGCAGTTTTGGCTGAGTGGCTTTTAGGCCATCGTGACGTATTGGTATCTTCGTTGGAACCTTCGGGCATTGTGATTCATATTTATTTCAGCTATGGGTTGGTTTATCTTCGTGTAGTTCATTGTTGTGATCTGTATTGATGAATCACCGTTGGGCACTTGTGTTCTAACCTGTTGAGCAGGTACCGATCGTATGCCGCGGGCATAGTATTTCACGAATGCTCAATTCTCACTTTGGTTTGTGAGCATCTCGTATTACCATTGATGTACCATTTATTCTGCCTTTGGATGCATATCATGTTGTACATATATTTGATATTCATTATCTGGATGAATGACCCGTGGGGGCGGAACATGTTTTTCATGTTTTAGGTGCTTGCGAGGAGAGAGTTGAGACACAGGGGCATGACGATGGTGACGAGGCATTCGAGCTACACTATTCCGAGATGTTTTGGTGTTCATGTCAGTCAGACAGTTGGAGTACTCCAGTTTTGTTCAGTCATTGTCATTTTGTATTATCCGAGTAAGGCTCGTAGATATGTTGTACTTTTATTTTGGCCATGTAGGCCTACTTTTGTTGTTGAAATTCCATATCGGAATATTATGTTGGATGTCATAGTAGGGACTGAGATTCCCCTTTTGGTCAGCTTGTTGTATTTTGGTCATGTTCGCCTGGTGGATCGCCTGGCATGGGGTCCACGGCACTGTAATAACCTAATGGGCTTTAGGGGTGTTACACAATATACAAACCATCATCCCGACAATTTACATTTATATATCATTGCTTTATGAATTATAAATGAAATGAAACCGAAACTATTTATTAAATATTACAAACCGAACAGGCATAACTTGCATCGATACCGATACAGTGAAACTGTTACCTATTTCAGTTGCCTTCGTCTATGAGTTCCTCAGCCCCGACCAAAGCAATATACGAACTCTTCAACCTCAACCGCAATACAACGGACATAAATCCACGATCAAGCATCGCAACTTCTTGTAAAAAGAAGGATTAATAATCAACAAGTTCGATAACGATCGATATCAATACCACCAACCTAGAACTCAACAGTTCCCCAGTATCTCGATTAAACGCAGTCTGAACAATCCAACTCAGACACCCATGAATCCATGTCCACAATACAAGCCGAATTCTAATGATCATATCAGCAACCAAATCCAACCAATAATAAGGGTCTAAATGTTATCGATTCCAAACTCAATTCTTCTATACGAATTAACAAGGTTCCTTCTTGTAAATCCATAATTAAAATTTACCGATGGTCATCATCAATTCGAACCATCCAATTAGTTCAACATTATAGACAATGATATTCTAAGGCTATCAAACAATTCAACCAGACGATTTGAACACTCGTTCAATACGTATGGACTTCCAAACTCAGAGATGAATAATAATCTCATCAAACTCGTAATCATATTCGTATTCCTATGCAAATATTATATCAAAACACATAATTTAGCTCTAGACATGAATATTCCATATTCATATCCAAAACACCCACACTTCTTATAAATGTTCATCGTCTCATATAATTCAAGATACTCAGGGTATACATAAACCTAAGCTTTGTTACCATATTCTGATACCGCTGCTATCTAGTATACCTCAGATAAAATAACGTGAAAAATTTATACTGAAAGTCTTGATATTACATACTACCCATTTTAAAATAAGTTTTGTCATCGTAACTTGCAATCTTGCCACAAACCAGAGATCAACCCGAAATTTCCCAAACTCATCACAAAAGCAATCATTGGTCGCCACAAGCGAATAACCAAGACAGTATACTTACAGGTATGTGAAGACGATGACCTCCCGTGATACTAGCATGCGACTCTCATACAAAGTCTCAACACAATACCAATACACATCAATATCGTAATTAGCAATTTTGACAATATCACCATGAAGAGTTCACGTCCACGACTCTGTCCCCTGTCAGCAAACATTCGACATGAGACACACGTACGTAAGTATAATCCAAATCGCACATCTCGAAGTGATCGATTCCCAAGAATACCAAACTAAAAGCGAAGCGATTAAGAAAACACAAGAAGAGTAATAGGACTTACAAGTACCGGTCGCACTATGATGATGGCAAAGTGGTGATACTGTAGGCAAACGATGACTCAATCGACTCAAAATACTGACAACCTAGGTATCCATAAACCTAAGCTCTGATACCATATTCTGTAACACCCCCAAGTTAGTCACGGTATACTACAGCGCCGTGAGCCCCGTCGTGAGACCCAAAAGGCTATTCATTTGCGGAACTATAAAATTTGACTGAGAAGGTACAAGTACAATGTAATGGAAGACAATAAGAATGGTATTCAAAACCATTTCCAATACATCCGAATTCAATACATCACAAATCAATACCACGGCAACACAGGTCGGAACATTAAGGAAACCGAAAAACGTACACGAGTATTCAAACCCATTCCAGTACAACAACACTGAATGGAGGAAACACAAAATATAACTGGAGACAAGACACAGTATCACGCTTGACCGTCATCTCCATGCCGACCCGTTACATGCCTATCCGCTCTCCTGGTTCCTGCAATACATCAAAGGTATTTCCCCCATAAAGGGGTTAGCCGTCGACTAGCTAGTACAAGTATATCGAATATGAAACACAATACTTCTCGACAATAAAGTAAAAGTAACTATCAATTCATCATTTCAAGACTAGTATTCTGGAATAACTAAATCTCATACCATCACATCAATACATACATGATTAACCATGGAATCACACCAGAGGCTAGGGAACCCTCAGAGGACCCTTCGGTCCATCCCGGAGTGGTTAACCTAAAATATCCGTGAAATCGCAGCATAGGCTACGAAACCCTCAGAGGACCCGTCGACCAATCCCAGAGTGGATATAAACAATCATGCCAATCATATTTCTTACTTTCAAAGTCGAGAACGTACAATCATAAACATATACTTGCCTTCAAGACACCGAGAATTCGAAAGGAAAAAAGTATAGGTTCGGTAGGTCCAAGAACGCACTTCCAGCACCTAAACGATTCATAAGTGATAGGATAATGAATAATTGATATGCAAGTCACACGGACAAACCCACTAACGACTCCCCCCGATTACAATATCATGCAGATAGGGTTGGGAAACACCCAAACCCTCTTGAATTCGCAACACCAAACAAAGTAGAACATGAAATCAAAGGATTTACATATATACAAGTGAGATTAATCATAAACTCAAGATTTCCATGGTCAAAAACGGATTACACAACCGAATCAGACAAAAAACCCCAAAACTACCCAAGGTAGGGATTTATAGAGATTTACCTCGATTTGAAGGAGGATAAATGGGATTTGGGTGATTAAATCACGCTATGAACTCCAGATGAAGATGATTGATGAAATCCCATCGATTTTTACACCTTGGAATCGCCCAAATCGCACCCAAGGAGAAGAAGAAATGAGGGGAAATGAAATCCTCTCAAAAAATCCGTACAATATAGGCCTGCTGACTCACGTGTCGTGGCCCGCGGTTAGAATTGGTGAGCAGGATTTTGGGCCGTGACGCGACATGGAGCGTCGTGTGCCGTGGCGCACAGTACATCCGCTCCAGCTCAAAATCTTGCAAGGGTTGTGCCACGTCATGCATTGTTTGTGCCTAATAAGTGATGAAAAACAACCTACGAACATGATACACTTGATCTATGCATAGTCCCGACCATTTAAAGGCCTGAATGAACTATCACGAACCCTCATATGGTGATTCCACGTCAAACACAGTCGGTCCCAACACAACTGTAACATCGAATGACTCGGAAAGAGAGTAAACGCAAAGTGACCCAAAACTATGGAATATTACGGAATGACCCATCATGATACTCGATCAAAATACCAATAGAAGTTCACAACATCCATAATAACATGAAATGGATTTACGGGAACCTCAAAACGGCAGTTCGGAACAATGATCACGAGAATTGAACTCAAAGGTGACAAAAGTAACACCGAACACGGAATTGAGTAAAAAAAGTCTGAAACAAGCTCGGATGATGAAAAGTATAGTATTTTGTATTCTCAAAATACTCACATGATTACAAGCGAGTCGACAAAATTGCAAAAAATACTGGAATTATACAAATACGGAAAATAGAAATATGCGGATATTATACCTCAGGCTTAATCAGCTCTGCGACACTGCTGTCTGCTGGTGGAGAACTTACAAGCCGGAAAACCGAGTAGTTAGGTGGGCCGAATTTGCCCAGCTATTGAGGAACGAGTACTGTCCTAGATCAGCTCAAACCACTGGTGCATGAGACTTTTTCAGTGCCGGACCACAGAATTTGCCAGTACCGAAGATCATTCGGGCCTCCCGTACTGAGTTAAGTTACGTCTTGCAGATGGTTCCATCGAAAGATCAACGAATCTATCACCTTGTGCATAGATTGCCGGAAGATGTACAACGCTATGCTGGTGCTACGCTATGAGGTCGGAAGAAGGGGGAATCGAACTTTCATCTATTCCGGTAGTAAATGAATATCCTGACATTTTTCTAGATGAGTTGACGGGTTTGCCACCGGATCGTGAGGTTGAGTTCACCATTGATTTAGAGCCGGGTGCGGATCCCGATTTCTAAAGCACCATACCGCATGGCACCTGCGGAGATGCGAGAGTTGAAGAAACAGCTGGGGGAATTACTAGACACGGGATACATTCGACCGAGCATTTCGCCTTAGGGCGCATCGGTTTTGTTCGTAAGGAAGAAGGATGGGTCACTACGGTTATGCATCGATTACCGAGAGCTGAACAAGGTAACTATCAAAAACAAATATCGGCTTTCGAGGATTGACGACTTGTTTGACCAGTTGCAGGGGTCTACAGTGTTTTCCAAAATTGATTTGAGGTCGGGGTATCACCAGCTCCGAGTAAGGGATTCAGATATTCCGAAAACGGCTTTTCGGATGAGGTACGCCATTATGAGTTTGTGGTTATGACGTTCGGGCAACATGCATATCATGAGACTCACTAGTGTCTGCATGGATGGGATGACCATGGAGCGAAAAAAGAAAAATGTTTTGTTGGCCGCTACTAGAGCACTGAGGCATGGTAGATGGATGCTTTTACAATATGTTTAGCATGGTACATTCGTTCTTATATGATGTGTGAGACATGGTAGATGCATGTTCTCATGATATATTTGGTGTGGTAGATGCATGCCTTATATATCTGACATGGTAGATGCACGCCTTATGATATGATATGATATTGAGCTATTTCCGTGCCTTGTATGTGTAATACCCGTACTTTTATTGACTGTTTGACCTTGCCGTTTTTCTTATTTCGTCGCTCTATAAACTCTTGGTGATGTTGTCGATATTGTTATAGAGTTTCGTATCTTGTTTGGATCACAATCGTGTTGTTTAGACCTTGCGGAAGTGTTCTGGGTCAGAGAATTAGCGCACGCTAGGCCTAGACTAATGCACGCTAATTCTGCTTGAGTAGCGCATGCTAGCTTTGAGCCGTAGCGCGCGCTAAGGGACGGTCAAAGTCGAACCAAGAACTCATCCGCTCGGATCGGCGCTAACGCGAGCTAGGAGTTCGTTAACGCACGCTATTCGTGGTCAGTAGCGCGCACTAATATCCGTCCGTAGCGCACGCTAATGGGCTGGTTGACAAAGGGAGTGAGGTTGTCAGGTTTTCTGGATTATCAAGTAGCGTACGCTAGTCTTCGGATAGCGCACGCTATAAGAGCTGCGTAGCGCACGCTAATCAATAGCGGTAGCGCATGCTAAGACTCGAGTAGGGCAGAGGACAGTAGGTTCTGGACTCCAGTTTCTGGACACCATTTTTGGTTAGCGCACGCTAAGATAAGGCGATTAGCGTATGCTAACGGGGCCGGCATAAGCCACTGGACTACCCGGTGACCTCGCTAGCGCACGCTAATAATCGAGGCGTAGCGTGCGCTAGACTGGGCGAGTATATATTGGACAGTTGACTTCCATTTTGTCATTTTTCATTCTCTTCACTCATTTTCGATGGGAGAAGCTCGGGAGAGGCGATTTTGGGAGTTTGGAAGCGATCTTTGTTCAGTTATCAACACCTTTGGTTGGAGAACAAGGATTAACAACATCTAATCCATTCTATCGTCCAAATCAAGGTAAAAATCCTTATAACCCTAGTTTTTGGGAATTTTGGAGGTTTTCCGAGATTAGTCCGATTTATCCATTTTGAAGCTTGAGAACCTTGAGATTATGATGTATCTATCCCGTATACATACTTTTCCTATGATTTTACAGATTGGTTTGTGCCGTGTTCGGACTTGTAAGGGTTTGGGTAATTTTCCAATCTCTAGTTGTTTACCCTTGTATTTTCGTGAATCGTAAACGGGTTTCGGGAGTTTCTTCGTGAATTATGAGTATGGATTATTGATTATCATATCCCTTACAAATCGTTTAGGTGCCGGAAGCGCGTTCTTGGACTTATCGAACCCATACTCTTTTCCGTTCAATTTCTCAATGTCTCAAAGGCAAGTATATATTTATGATTGTATGTTCTCGGCTCTGAAAGTAAGATATATGAATGGCATGTTTATTTATATCCACTCTGGGGCGGTCCGACAGGTCCCCTGAGGGTTTCGTAGCCTTTGGTACGATTCCATGGATAATTTGGGTTAACCACTCTGGGGCGGGCCGACGGGTCCCCTGAGGGTTCCGTAGCCTTTGGTGCGGCTCCATGGTTGATCATGTATGCATTGTTGTGATGCTATGAGATTTAGTTATTCCGGAATACAAGTCTTAAATTGATGAATTGACGGTTACCATTACTTTATTGTCGAGGAGTATTGTGTTTCATACTTGATATACTTGCACTAGCTATTCGACGGCTAACCCCTTTATGGGGGAAATACCTTTTATGTATTTCAAGTTCCAGAAGGGCGGATATGCAGGTATCGGGTCGGCACGAAGATAATGGGCAAGCATGATACTGTGTTTTATCTCCAGTTATGTTTTGTGTTCCTCCATCTAGTGTTGTTGTACTGGAATGGTTATTAAATACTCGAGTATTATTTGCTTTCAGTCTTTCTTGATATTCCGGCCTGTGTTGCCGAGGTCTTGAATTTGTACTATGATGTATTTGAATACATTGGGCATGGTTTGAATACCCCTTGTATCGTCTTTCATTTCATTGTATTTGGACCTTCTCGGTCAAGTTTTATAGTTCCGCGTATGATTAGCCTTGTGGGTCCCACGGTGGGGTTCACAACGCTGTAATATACCCTGCATAACTTGGGGGTGTTACAAAATATGGTATGAGATCTTAGGTCTATGGATGCCTAGGTTGTCGGTCTTTTGGGTCGATTGAGTCGTCTTTTGTCCACAGTATCACTACTCTGCCATCATCACAATGCGACCGGTACTTGTAAGAGCTCTTACTCTTCTGAGGTTTCCTTATTCATTTTGCTTCTATTCTTGGTATTCTCGAGAATCGATCACTTTGATGATGCGTGATTGAATTGTACTTACGTGCCTTGTGTGTTCTTTAGTATGTCAGCTGGTAGGGGCCGTGGCCGTGGACGTGGACGAGGATGCAGCGCGGCCGTTTCCCTCAGTTCTGTTGCGGGGTCGACCAACCCCTGTTTATCGAACTCGGTGCATCCGGACACCGAAATTCAGCACGACTAGTCGACTGCGCAGGGGAACAGCGCGGACGTTGGAGTTGCGAATGTACGTCAACAATTGGCCAACCAGATGACCATTTTAGCCCAAACTGTTCAACTGAATAATCTGAATCCGAACGCGGATGCCTTGCTTAATCCATACACACCCTCCACAGTTTGGCGGTGCCACAGACCCGTTAGGTTGGGAAGATTGACTAGCGGAGTTGGAGAAAATTTTGAAGCGGTTGATTGCCCCGAATTGAGGAAAGTACCGATTGCCCAGTATTTCCTCACTAAGGAGGCCGCTAACTGGTGGAAATTCATCAAGCCACAGGAACGTGTTGCCACGTGGGATGAATTTAAAGAGCTTTTAGAGGCCGAGTTTTGTCCTTGGCCGATGCGAGAGGGCCGAATCCGAGCCTTTTTCGAGGCTAAACCGCAGAATATTCCTGTCTCGCAAGCAATTGTAGAATACAACCTACAATTGATCCGCGTGAAGGATCAAGTGAGAAACGAGCGTGATAAGATCCATTATTTTGATATGCGGATGAATATGGACTTACGGCGGCACATGGCTGGATTTGCTTGCACCACACTGAAGGAATATCAGGATAGAGCTTTAGCCTATGATATGTTAAGCACCGATAACGATACCATGGACGAATCGAAGAAGCAGAAGGTCGCGGGAAATTTCTCTGGCTCTAAGAGTGGCAACTTCTAGAGGTCATAGACGACTAACCGTTCTACCGGACAATCGTCGCGTTCTGCTAAAGAAAAGAGGGGTTTCCGTTTTGCCCCGGGCACCGCAAATCACATGGTAACTTGCTATAATTGTGGCCGTCCAGGCCACGTTAATTTGGAGTGAAATTTTCCGCCGTTGAAGTGTCACACTTGCGGACAGATGGGACTTAGAGCGGCTTATTGTTCCGAACCAAATCAGACTTTGGACACTCGGGCATCTGCCCCAGCACCACTTGACCAAGGCGTTAATCAATGACAATCATTTGGTCAATCTCAGCAGAGTTACGGCAGGGGCCGGGGATGGGTTCAGAATGCTGGAGGGGGAAACTCTAGCGTCGGTTCAGTACAACCTCGGGTCTATGAGATGCGTCGATCAGATGAACCCGATGCAGTGGTGGCTTCAGGTACCATTAATATTTTATCTCATCTAGTGCGTGTGCTTTTTGATACGGGTGCTACGCATTCTTTTATTTCCTTGGAGTGTGTACGCCGTTTGAATATAAATTGTATGACTACTTGCGATCCCTTCATTGTGAAACTACCTAGCGGGGATAGAATTGTGGGAAACCGGGAGATTAAAGATTTTCCGGTGATTATATTCGGTATGGAATGGTTATCGAATCTGATTGTAGTTGATATGGTAGGCGAGGACGTGATCCTCGGCAAGGATTGGATTGATAGTCACCAAGCGATATGAATTACCGTACTAAGGTTATCACCATGATGACTAAAGACGGATCCAAGTACTCAGTTTTAGGACATAAGTCGGGCCAATCCAAGTTACTTATCAGCACCATGAAGACCGTAAAACTTTTGAATAAAGGTTGTACGGGCTATTGGTGTTATGCCTTGAAAACGTAAGGGAACGAAGTCGATTTCTCTTCGATTCCAGTTGTTAATGAGTATCCCTATATTTTTCCGGACGATCTCCCGGGATTACTGCCAGATCGTGAGATAGAATTTTTTGTGGACTTAGAGCCAGATGCGGCTCCGATTTCTAAGGCACCTTCCGAGATGTAAGAATTAAAGAATTAGTTGGGAGAACTTCTGGAAAGAGGGTACATCAGACCGAGCGCTTCGCCTTGGGGCGCTCCTGTTCTTTTTGTGAGAAAGAAGGATGGTTCACTACGTTTGTGCATCGACTACCGTGAGCTGAATAAAGTAACCATCAAGAACAAATTACCTTTGCCTCGTATAGACGATTTATTTGATCAGTTACAGGGGCTGCAGTTTTCTCGAAAATTGATTTAAGATCGGGGTATTATCAACTCAGGGTTAGAGAGTCCGACGTTCCGAAAACGGCATTTCGGACGAGATATGGGCATTACGAATTTGTAGTTATGCCTTTTGGGTTGACTAATGCACCGGAGGTATCCATACAGTTAACGAATAAGATTTTCATCGAGTATCTCGATAGGTGTGTGGTCGTCTTTATTGACGACATTTTGATCTATTCTCGAGATAAAGAAGAACATGCCCGACACTTGCGTATGGTACTAGATATTTTGAGAACGGAGCACCTCTATGCAAAATTCTCAAAATGTGAGTTCTGGTTGGAAGAAGTTATGTTTCTCAGCCATGTGATTTCGGACGAAGGGGTTCGTGTAGACCCGCAGAAGGTTGAGGCAATGCTAGATTGGGTGCCTCCTAAAAATGTTAAAGAAGTTCGTAGCTTTTTGGGCCTTGCTGGGTATTACCGTCGGTTTGTCGAAGGGTTCTCAAAACTCGCTCGGCCGCTTATGAAATTACTCCAGAAAATGGAAAAGTTTGTTTCGACGACGGAGAGACAACAGAGTTTCGATCAGCTGAAGAGACGCTTGACTTCAGCGCCAATTTTAGCTTTACCACATGGTAGTGAGGGCTTTGCGGTTTATAGTGACGCTTCGGGTCAAGGTCTTGGCTGTGTGCTTATGCAGCATGATAAGACGATAGCTTTTGCGTCACAACAATTAAATCCGTATGAGATGAATTATCCTACTCATGATTTGGAGTTGGCCGCGATTGTCTTCGCACTCAAGATTTGGGGGCATTACTTGTATGGTTCTACGTGTCGGATTTATACCGATCACAAGAGTCTAAAGTATATTTTCAGTCATAAAGAGCTAAATATGAGACAGAGACATTGGTTAGACTTGATAAAGGATTACGATTTGGAAATTCTTTACCACCCCGGAAAAGCCAATGTCGTCGTGGATGCCTTGAGCCACAAATCGGCATATCTTCAAATGCTCGAGGTTTTTACATCCCAGATGAAGATTCGTCAAGATTTAATCAGGCAAGGGAGAGAAATTTGGCTTCAGCGAGTACAAGGACAATTGTGTACTCTCGAAATTACTTCGTCTTTGGTTGACGACATCAAAGGGAAACAGTGGAGTGACCCGATGATCTCTCAACTGAAGGAAGATGTAATTAAAGGAAAAGCTCCTGGCTTTATGGCTCACGAGGATAGTATACTGAGATTTCAGGGCAGGCTTTGTGTTCCGAATGATCAAGAGTTGAGGCAGAGAATTCTCCGAGAAGCCCATGCTACGCCTTACTCAATCCACCCCGGAATGAGTAAGATGTATAAGGACTTGAAACGAAATTTTTGGTGGAACAGCTTGAAGAAGGATGTTACGGAGTTTGTACTACGGTGCTTGACGTGTCAACAAGTCAAGATCGAATATCAACGACCAGCGGGGTTGTTGAAGCCGCTTCCCATTCCCGAGGGGAAGTGGAAGACATCTCTATGGATTTCATCACTGGCATGCCGAGAACTAGGGCCGGAAGGAATATGATTTGGCTAATCGTCGATCGATTGACCAAGTCTGCACACTTCTTGGGTATTAAGGAAACTTGGAGACCGGATAGATTGGCTCGAACTTTTATAGCTGAGATCGTAAGATTGCACGGTGCCCCCAAGACCATTGTTTCTGATAGAGATTGTCGTTTCGTATCGCATTTTTGGCAGGCCGTTCATCAGGTTTTGGGTACTGATTTGAGATTGAGCACATCCTTTCATCCTCAGTTAGACGGTCAGACAGAGAGGACGATTCAGACATTGGAGGATATGTTGCGAGCTTGTGCCTTGGACTGGAGTAATGATTGGGATCTCCACTTAGCATTGATCGAGTTTGCCTACAATAACAGTTGGCATGCGTCGATCAAAATAGCACCATTCGAGGCACTTTGTGGTAGGTGATGTAGGTCGCCATTGTAATACCCGTGATTTTCTCTTTCGGTACTTTTTCATTTTTGGCATCTTTCTGGTTTATAGAATCTCACTTGCGAGCGTTTTGACACTTTGATAATGTTTCGTTCTGCGTGTTTGGTAATCCGAGTTGTTCCGGGGCTGTTTTACCTGAATCCGTGTTTTGAGCGACTTTTCCCGCTATTTGGTTCATTTCGTGTGATGATGGTTCGAAACTATGGTTTCGTGTTTCCTATAAGTCCGTTGAGCTTTATTATGCATGTTGTGAGCTTCGGTTTGGTTAATTGATGTCATATCGTGATTTACGGACGTTTTGGGCCGTTTTGTAATTTCCCAAAGTTTGGGGGTGATTACTTCTGTTATCGTATTCCGAACCTTCGGGTTGTCGGAATCGGACTTTCTTTTAACACTTGAATCCGTCGTTCTGCACGCTTCGTATGCATGTCCTCATCTTGTGTTGTAATTGTCGTTTTGCGGTTTCATCGCGCTCGTACGCGACGAGCTGAACTTAGTAGTTCTGGAACTGCTAAGTGAGTTACGTATACTATGCTATAAGCATAACGTATGTTATCATCATGCGACTTACGTACGTTAAGACCTTCCCTTAACGTACGTAAGGGTCTTAGCTATTTTGGACAGGAGGGTCTGGTTATCGATTATGTACGTAATCTTTGATGCATTACGTACGTAATACACGTAACGTACGTTATTCTTCTTGGTTAACGTACATAACTCATGCGCAGGTATTTATATACCGGGAGTTAACCGTGTTCGTCATTTTTCACCCTTTCTTCACTCCTCCGCGGTTGAGGCGATTTGTGGGCGATCTAGGGGCGATTTTGGAGTCCTGTAACTCCAAGTTTACATCATCCTTTAGTTCTTGGTGTTGATTACCGTCATCAATCCGTGTTCTTCATCTTCGATTCGAGGTAATCATCTTGTAAACCCTTCCTTTATATTTCATGAATCTTCAAGATTCTGGTTGTTCTTCATGAAACGTGCTGTTGTATATCATCAATCGGTTGTATTGATTCTCTCCCTATGATTTTATTCATATTTCTTACCGTATTCGGGTTTGGATAATGTTCTTGATATTCTTTGGGAAATATCGAGCCCCAAGTGTTCGATCCTTCGTCTCTACGAATTCTTGTTGAGAATTTCGTGTGTTTTGCATCTTCCTTGCGATCGATCTTATAGTGATTATGTTATTCTTGTGTTTTCGACCTAGTTCGAAGATTCGAGGGTTTCCGGTCGAGCTTTCCCGTTGCTTCGAGTGCTTTGGATTTGAGGCAAGTACCTTTATATACGAATTATAACTATGTGAAATCATTGTTGCCGAAGTATGTGAATTATATATATTTATATGTTAACTATATATATGTATAAAGTTATACGTGTGTATATATATATATATATAAGTATGTATGTATATAGATATACACATACATATGTCGGGTGATTAATATCGATGCTAGTTGACGTACTCAACTTGGATTAAAGTACGAATCATATTTATAGAGATAATATAGTAAGATTTGTGTATTCGTTGAGTTACGATATAAGGATATATGTGTAATGTCGGTTGGATTTGCCGATGACTTATTGTGTTGAGTCTTGATTGATAACGTGCGTATTGTTGTTTATTTGTGTGGTTGGGGACTGACGGATAAAAAATGTGAATTGGTGTATTGATTTGATAATTGTTGCAATGAGTGATTGTGTACTTGATGTTTGTAACAATGTGAATACTTGTTGTGAGAGACGTCGTATCCGGGAACCTCTTAGGGCGGGGTGTGTACTCCGGCCTGGTGTACGCTGCAATGTGCGGCTCCATATGTTTGGTGAACACCGGTGTTACTAAATGCCCGTGCAAGGGGCGGCTCTTGTGGGAGTGATCGCCGGCGCGGTGACATGTTCAAGGGGCGGCCAACATAGTAGAGTGAACGCCGGTGCACAGGTGTGCAAGGGAGGCGCCTGACAGGCTTATTGGTTATGGATATTTGAGTGATAGCTAAGACCCCATTACCGAATGATTTTCATAATTCAAAGTTCTTCAAACTCGCTTTAAAATGTTGGTCTTGATATAGACCGCGGTTCGTGTCTCTGAAAGTTTGTTTCAACTTGTTTTCAATGTTGGTGTCAGGGTTAATTATCTAAGGATATTTGACGAGATTTCCGAGGGTTAATTAATCGGGGGTCTTGAGCAGGATTTGTCGAATGAGAGGTTATGCCTTTGATTGTACTGTGATGATTATACTGTGTATTGGGTCGAGGACCCCGTGGGATGTTGATATTTGGTCTCGTGATGATATTATTTGGATTGGGCCGAGAACCCCGTGAGATGTTGTAATGTTTCGCTTGTGATAGTATTTTATAAATTGGTTCGAGGACCCTGAATAACGTTGTAATGGTTTTCTTGCAAATTGTTTTCTACATGCTGGGTCGATGACCCAAGAGTTTTTGAAGTTATTTTCTAAAAGTATTCCCATTCGATTTTCAAAACCCCAGGGCGGCCCGAGTCAATAATAACGTTTTCAAATTATCTTATCAAACTGCTTTTCCTTTATAAGAGGGGATTTTCAAACTAGATCTTTTGACTCCTTGGGCTCGTTAAAAGTTTAATTGGTGTTATGTTCCGTAAAGAGAATATGACTATGTGATTATCTTTCACCTTGTGTATGCGAGTGCTATTCTGTGTTGACTATGGGAATGCGTGGTTTGTATTAAGGCTTCGCGGCTGTTGAGTTTTGTGTTGTTATTGTTCGTATATCTTGTATATTATGTACTTGCACTAGCAAAATTTCAGTTTGCTAACCCCCAAGTTTTTGGGGGGTGGGTGCCTGTTATGCGCTCAGGTTTTGACAGCTCGGGAGCGGTCACGTGATTGGATTGGAAGGAGATGAAAGACGACGATGCTAATCACACAAGAGTCAGAGTCTTTTTCTTTTGTTTTCATTTTGGTCGAGTATTCACCCTTGCATGGGTGTAGTTTTTATTTATTAAATTGAGTTGTCATTTCTTTCTGTATTCAAGTTTATTATTGTCATTTGAGATGTGAATGTCATTAGTTCTGAATTGTTTAATGACCTTGTCGGTCTGCGTTGTATTTAGATTGACCCCGATTGGTTAATCATTGTGTAGTCTAGTGGAGTTTAGCCTGGTAGATCCTTGTGAAAAGTTCCTACGGCGTGTAACATTTCTGGACGTATTCCGGGGGTGTTACAGATATGGTATCGGAGCTTAGGTTTGCGAAAAACCTAGGCCGTTGGGTCAAGTCCATGTCCTGTGTAAGTCGTGCGCGTCAGAGTTGTGATTAGTATCGTGGTTCCGACATCGTCTTCAGGAAATCCATGATGGTAAGCCTCCCGATCGTAAGTCCCCTTATATACGTATTTGATTATATCGTGCTAATGTGTTTAATACGAATAAGGGGTTGGAACTTGTTTGTGATATTATTGTTTTAGGATATAACATGCGTATACGGTCCGATTGAGAATGGTTATGTAGTATGCTTCGGAAGTCGAGTGTACTAACCAATTTCTACATTTTAATTACAATAAATCTTTGAGTGTTAATTTTATCCGCTGCGTGAATATTTTGAAATGGCTTTTGGTATCTTGCAAACTGAATTTTATTTCGTAAAACCGATTCCCTAAACCGAGTTTTGGCATTTTGGTCTTGCATGTTTTGACGGTATTTGATATTTTATAAATGACCTTTGTGATTATTTGAAAATACTACCGTCATCGGCCTTTTGGCATTTTAAACGTTTTAGAAACGGTTACCAGCCTGGTGGGTTCCAGTGCGGGGCCCACGGTGCTGTAATGTCACGAACATTTTAAAGTGGTGCTACAAAATTTTATAATATTGTGAAAACCCATGATTTAATGTATTCATGTCAAATGGTCACGTATTTCGGTGAAAAATCCTTTCGATTAGACATTTTGGTAGAAGAGGAAAGATTTTCAAATTGTGGTATTTGGAACTCAACACTTGAAATATTTCAAATTAGTTACGATTCAACTTTCAATTTTCCTTTATACATTACTCGAAAATAATTTTTAAAGTCGTTGTATAAACTCCCTCTTCCAAAAAAAGGACAGTATTTACAAGCTTTGGGCGTAACGTGACTCGCTCTCTTTTTCAAAAATTTGTTTTCATTAAGTGCATGCATATAATGATCGTCCTCGTCGAAGGAATCGGGATTGACTTCAGAGAACTTTACGCTTTAGGTTATTCTATAGATGTTAACTAAACCTTGTGTTAATAATTGTGGTATACTGTACGACTGATTATTTGATACTGCTTAACGGTTCTATCTGTATTAGTATGTCGAGCTTCGGTGGACGTAAGTGTGATGACGGAAGTGGAAGCGACAAGGTGGTCCGTACGACAACTATCCATGCTACAGTTAAGGAGTATCAAGATCAAACGATATCCTATGAAATCTCCTCAGTGATCGAGCCCATGAGCGAAGCAAAGAGACCGAGGACATCGGGAAAATTTCTGGGCGGTGAAGAGACTAAGGCTCCCAAGCCCTCACGTTGTTCGAAGGCATTGTCTTCGCAGGCGGGAGTGAGCGCTGGAAATCCCAACCCAGCATCGCTGATTCTCGGTAAGAAGAGAAGATGTTTCAACTGTAACTGTCAGGGACATGTTCGTTCAAATTGTCCCTCTCCACTCTTGACTTGTTACCGGTGTGGGTGTGAAGGTCATCGGTAGAAACACTGTGAGACAGCTTCC
Source organism: Orobanche coerulescens (assembly GCA_033398695.1). NCBI lineage: Eukaryota > Viridiplantae > Streptophyta > Magnoliopsida > Lamiales > Orobanchaceae > Orobanche > Orobanche coerulescens. The sequence goes on from CM065806.1 coordinate 61,163,853, forward strand.
GAATTGGCAAAGAGTGCCACCCTAAGAGAGAGCAGAGCTAGTGACCGGAAAGTGTCCCGAAACCCTATGTTCCCTTATGAAGATCCTAGCATGGGAGAATGAAGATTTTGTACTATGTCTTAATTGTTGCTGTTTCAAACAATCGTGACTTCGATCGTTTTTCGTTTCATTGCTTTACCTTTCCAACTCTTGTTGTTCTAAGTTTCGGGGTCGTAATATCTTTTTAGTATATGGGAATGTATTACCCGTACTTTTCTTGATATTTTCAGTATTGTGTGACCTTTCATTGTTGGTAATTCAATTGTGACCCCCTCGACGATTTTAAACTACCTTGTTTTACTTAGCCTACCGTCCTCCGAACGAATTTCGGAGCTGTTTTGATAAATCTCGTGGATCATTGTGGCCTTTCCACATCCGAATTTGATTCTTGCAAATTTTGTTTGAATCTATTGTTCCATCGCTCTCGATTTTAAGTTTTGGGACGAAACTTCTTTTAAGTAGGGTAGAATGTAATACCCGTGATTCTCTTTCGGTACTTTTTTGTCTTTGGCATCTTTATGGTTTCCAGAAGCTCACTTGCGAGCATTTTGACACTTTGATAATATTTCGTTGTGCGTGTTTGGTCATCCGAGTTGTTCCGGGACTGTTTTACCCGAATCCGTGTTTTGAGCGACTTTTCCCGCTATTTGGTTCATTTCGTGTGATGATGGTTCGAAACTATGGTTTCGTGTTTCCTATAAGTCCGTTGAGCTTTATTATGCGTGTTGTGAGCTTCGGTTTGGTTGCTTGATGTCATATCGTGATTTACGGACGTTTTGGGCCATTTCGTAATTTCCCAATGTCTGGGGGTGATTACTTCTGTTATCGTATTCCGAACCTTCGGGTTGTCGGAATTGTACATTCTTTTAACACTTGAATTCGTCGTTCTGCACTCATCGTATGCATGTCCTCATCTTGTGTTGTAATTGTCGTTTCGCGGTTTCATCGCTCTCGTACGCGACGAGCTGAACTTAGCCGTTCTGGAACTGCTAAGTGACTTACGTACGCTATGCTATAAGCATAACATACGTTATCATCATGCGACTTATGTACGTTAAGACCTTCCCTTAACGTACATAAGGGTCTTCGCTATTTTAGACAGGAGGGTCTGGTTATCGATTACGTACGTAATCTTTGATGCATTACGTAAGTAATACAGGTAACGTACGTTATTCTTCTTGGTTAACGTACGTAACTCATGCGCAGGTATTTATATACCGGGAGTTGACCGTGTTCGTCATTTTTTCACCCTTTCTTCACTCCTCCGCGGCTGAGGCGATTTGTGGGCGATCTAGGGGTAATTTTGGAGTCCTGTAACTCCAAGTTTACATGTTCCTTTAGTTCTTGGTGTTGATTAACATCATTAATCCGTGTTCTTCGTCTTCGATTCGAGGTAATCATCTTGTAAACCCCTCCTTTATATTTCATGAATCTTCAAGATTCTGGTTGTTCTTCATGAATCGTCCTATTGTATATCATCAATTAGTTGTATTGATTCTCTCCCTATGATTTGATTCGTATTTCTTACCGTATTCGGGTTCGGATAATGTTCTTGATATTCTTTGGGAAATATCGAGGCCCAAGTGTTCGATCCTTCATCTCTACGAATTCTTGTTGAGAATTTTGTGTGTTTTGCCGGTCGAGCTTTCCCGTTGCTTCGCGTGCTTTGGATTTGAGGCAAGTACCTTTATATACGAATTATAACTATGTGAAATCATTGTTGCCAAAGTGTGTGAATTATATATATTTATATGTTAAATATATGTATGTATAAAGTTATACGTATATATATATACACACATACATATGTCGTGTGATTAATATCGATGCTAGTTGACGTACTTAACTTGGATTAAAGTACGAATCATATTTATAGAGATAATATAGTAAGATTTGTGTATTCGGTTGAGTTGCGATATAAGGATTTGTGTATTCGGTTGAGTTGCCGAAGACTTATTTTGTTGAGTCTTGATTGATAACGTGCGTATTGTTGTTTATTTGTGTGGTTGGGGACTGACGGATAAAATATGTGAATTGGTGTATTGATTTGATAATTGTTGCAATGAGTGATTGTGTACTTGATGTTTGTAACAATGTGAATACTTGTTGTGAGAGACGTCGTATCCGGGATCCTCTGAGGGCGGGGTGTGTACTCCGGCCTGGTGTACGCTGCAATGTGCGGCTCCATATGTTTGGTGAACACCGGTGTTACCAAATGCGCGTGCAAGGGGCGGCTCTTGTGGAAGTGATCGCCGGCGCGGTGACATGTTCAAGGGGCGGCCAACATAGTGGAGTGAACGCCGGTGCACAGGTGTGCAAGGGAGGTGCCTGGCAGGCTTATTTGTTACGGATATTTGAGTGATAGCTAAGACCCCATTACCGAATGATTTTCATAATTCAAAGTTCTTCAAACTCTCTTTAAAATGTTGGTCTTGATATAGACCGCGGTTCGTGTCTCTGAAAGTTTGTTTCAACTTGTTTTCAATGTTGGTATTAGGGTTAATTATCCAAGGATATTTGACGAGATTTCCGAGGGTTAATTAATCGGGGGTCTTGAGCAGGATTTATCGAATGAGAGGTTGTGCCTTTGATTATACTGTGATGATTATACTGTGTATTGGGTCGAGGACCCCGTGGGATGTTGAGATTTGGTCTCGTGATGATATTATTTGGATTGGGCCGAGAACCCCATGAGATGTTGTAATGTTTCGCTTGTGTTAGTGTTTTATAAATTGGGTCGAGGACCCCGAATAACGTTGTAATGGTTTTCTTGCAAATTGTTTTCTACATGCTAGTTCGATGACCCGAGAGCTTTTGAAGTTATTTTCTAAAAGTATACACATTCGATTTTCAAAACCCCAGGGCAGCCCCAGTCAATAATAACGTTTTCAAATTATCTTATCAAACTGCTTTTCCTTTATAAGAGGGGATTTTCAAACTAGATCTTTTGACTCCTTGGGCTCGTTAAAAGTTTAATTGGTGTTATGTTTCGTAAATAGAATATGACTATGTGATTATCTTTCACCTTGTGTATGCGAGTGCTATTCTGTGTTGACTATGGGAATGCGTGGTTTATATTAAGGCTTCGCGGCTGTTGAGTTTTGTGTTGTTATTGTTCGTATATCTTGTATATTATGTACTTCCACTAGAAAAATTCCAGTTTGCTAACCCCCAAGTTTTTGGGGGGTGGGTGCCTGTTATGCGCTCAGGTTTTTGCAGCTCGGGAGCGGTCACGCGATTGGCTTGGAAGGATATGAAAGACGACGATGCTAATCACACAAGAGTCGGAGTCTTTTTCTTTTGTTTTCATTTTGGTCGAGAATTCACCCTTGCATGGGTGTAGTTTTCATTTATTAAATTGAGTTGTCATTTCTTTCTGTATTCAAGTTTATTATTGTCATTTGAGATGTGAATGTCATTAGTTCCGAATTGTTTAATGACCTTGTCGGTCTGCGTTGTATTTAGATTGACCCCGATCGGTCAATCATTGTGTAGTCTAGTGGAGTTTAGCCTGGTAGATCCTTGTGAAAAGGGCCTACGACATGTAACATTTCCGGACGTATTCCGGGGGTGTTACAGCCATTATGTTGGGACGAGGCTTCGGAGCTAACTGGAACGGAACTGGATATGTTGATGGAGACTAAGGAAAAGATTTCTATTATCCGGGACCGATTTCTGACTGCCCAGAGCCGTCAGAAACCTTATGCTGATACTCGTCATCGACCATTGGAGTTCTAAGTGGGGGATCATGTCTTACTCAAGGTGTCGCCGACTAGAGGGGTTTTCCGCTTCGGGAAAAAGAGGAAACTTAGTCCGAGGTATATCGGACCTTTCGAGATCTTGGACAGGGTTGGAGATTTAGCTTATCGCTTGGTATTGCCTCCAGCTTTAAGTCACGTCTATAGTGTTTTCCATGTGTCTCAATTGAGAAAATACATGTCGGATCCGAGCCACGTTATCGACTACAGTGAGATTGACGTAGCCGAGGATATTACCTTACCGGAGTGACCCATGAAGATCCTTGAGCATCGCGAGAAACAACTTTGGCATAAGGCCATTCCACTGCTTAAACTGCAATGGTCGAGACATGGAGTCGAGGAGGTGACCTGGGAAACGGAAGAGAATATGCGGTCGGAATACCCCGAACTTTTTATTTCTTAAGTTTCGGGACGAAACTTCTTTTTAGAGGGGGAGAATGTAATACCCGTACTTTTATTGACTGTTTGACCTTGCCGTTTTTCTTATTTCGTCGCTATGTAAACTCTTGGTGATGTTGTCGATATTGTTATAGAGTTTCATTTCTTGTTTGGATCACAATCGTGTTGTTTAGACCTTTCGGAAGTGTTCTGGGTCAGAGAATTAGCACACGCTAGGCCTAGACTAACGCACGCTAATTCTGCTTGAGTAGCGTACGCTAGATTTGAGCCGTAGCGCGCGCTAAGGGACGAGTCAGGTCAGAACCAGTAACTCATACTACTTTTTGGACTGGCAGTTAACGCACGCTAAGAGTTCGTTAACACACGCTATTCGTGGTCAGTAGCGCGGGCTAATATCTGTCCGTAGCACATGCTAACGGGCTGGTTGACAGAGGCAGTGAGGTTATCAAGTTTTCTGGACTATCAAGTAGCGTACTGTAGCACCCCCAAAACCATATGGGAATATTACACGCCGTAGACCCTTTCCACAAGGATCTACCAGGCTAAACATCCATAAACAACCAAATGCTTGCCCGACCAGGGTCAAACAATAAAATGATACAGACCGATATGGTCACTTACACGTGAATACACAGACCGATGAGGTCACACAACCCAATCGATAAAACTGACTTAAATAACATTACCCACACAGGGGTCGAAATACAATACAGTGGAAGACTGAAATCAACTCTGACAACACAACAAAAATCAAAACAACTCTCGACTCATGATTAGTATCGCAACTCGTCATCCTCTTGTGCCAATCCTGTGACTGCTCCCCTAAATCCTGGACGCAAAACAGACATCCACCACCGATTACTCGGGGGTTAGTAAAACTCAACTGTTTTACTAGTGCAAGTATCAAATCATACGAAATATAACAAGCAAGTAATAATCGTGAATCAAATATGACAATCAAGTATCAAAATATCCCCGGGAGGTTTTCACAAGGAAAGATAAGCTATGAAGCATTCGAAAATAAGATTATCACCTTAGGAATTTTATGTAATATCCGGATTTATTACGGTGTATTTCATCTGTATTCAAACCCTGTATTATTCGGATTTGTGGTTTTGATTATTGGAGTATGATATTTCTTGCATTGATATCATTGTACATAAGTATAGAAGCATGCAAAATTTCTCATGCAAACTCGTGATAGCGCACGCTAAGAATGTATCTTAACGCGCGCTATCGGGCTACTATTAGTGCACGCTATGCAGATAGGAGTTGCGTGCGCTAAGAACTCAATTATTGAGCGGGACGGCTAGCACATGCGCCAGCCGGGACATGGGTCCGGATAAGATTCCCGCGGACGAACCCGGACAATTCTGAAGTCAACCATTATTAGCGCACGCTAAGGAAAGCTTAGTAGCGTGCGCTAACTTGTTAAAATGCAGAATATTATAAATGGGACAACAACCCGTTTTGGCTTACATTTTCCTCGTCCATTCTGCATTCTTGAGAGGCCAGAGAGCTGAAATAATCCTTCTACACACTTAGAACACATCTTGTTGGTGTTTGTATATTGGTTATCACTTGGGAGTAATCATTGAAGTGGAATAACACCTTGGAGTGGCATACAACCAACCGGAGTCGGATTCTACCCTACGGTTCAGTGATTTTCATCATATTAAGGTATGTTCAACCTATCTCCAGACTTAGAGTTGGATTCTAAAGAATTGGATGATCATAGTAACGAGATATTGATTTTCATAAGTGATTTATCCAAGGTACATCATGTTTGGAATATTGAGATGAATAAGCCTTAAGTACCTTGATTATGATCATCATGATTCAAATCTTATTACATTGAGTATGTAAAGGAAGCTTCTATCATTGGTAATCCGAATCTAGTAGATGACTTCATAGCAATCTTGGACTTGACTTTAACATCATTATTGTTAGATAAATCTAAAGGATTGATCATGGAAGGATTTATCTAGTATGGATGGAACGTTTAACAACTTCAGCATGATAATATTGATTGATATAGAGGTGTTGATATCAACCGTTAATCCTTTCGAATTGTCGTATGAAGATTTGTAGTCGAAATGGAATATGGTTTTATAATGGTATTCATATCCTCGAATCCGAAGTTGTTGCTATCCGTAAGATCATTCATAATCGTATGAACATGATATTCATGGAGGTAACATGAATTATCACGGAAGATTTCATTGTTTTGATCATGATGAGAACAGCATCGCCCGTAAAGAAACCGCCATGCATAGATAGCGCACGCTAAGCTATGAAGATTAACGTGCGCTATCGAGCACGAGTTAGCGTACGCTACGTTTGGTACGTAACGTAGGCTAAGACATCAGACGAGTCAGTCGACTGATCAGTGAAGTACTGACCATGCATAGTTAGCGTACGCTAGGCTTTGTTGTTTGCATGCGCTATCGAGCACACTTAACGCACGCTACACAGAGTACTTAGCGTGCGCTAAGCAGTTCAGGTAGATTGTCGAATTGTTAAACATTCGTACGACGTGAGATAAATCCTATATCATTTCTTTTGTTAAGGTTTGATCTTGTTGCGTGATTGATTGAGGAGGACGACCTTCGAGTGTTCGTTTTCGTGGAAGTATTGTTCTTGTCTTCAAATCGAGGCAAGTACCTTAATTGTTTTATGTATTGTTGTTATACATATTGTCGTGCATGTATGTCGTCATTGTATGTCCACCTCGTGTTGGTCCGACGGGATCATCGGGGGATCTATGCTAGCGTGCGCTGGATCATCGGACGGGTTTTTCCACCACGGGTTGGTCTGACGGGATCATCGTGGGTTCTAGGCAGTGAACGCTGGATCGACGGAATTACCATGTGTATGTTATGATATCATGTTGTGATTATCAGTTGTGTATGTCATTTATGAGTTTCTGGTAGGAGAAGACTCGTTGGTATTTTGTCGTTTACGTTATTATTCTTCGTGAGATATGAATAATATGTTGTGGTACTTGTACTAGCATCGTTGTGCTAACCCCTTCGGGGGTGAACATTTTGTTTGTGTTCAGGATCCAGGAGAGTGGGAAAACAACCAATGGAGCTGCATGACGACGAGGGTGCAGAGTGATGTTTTGGCCGGGTTCATTTATCTATTGTTTATTGGTTATTTCAATAAGTACTCGTGTACGAAGTCATTTATGCTGAATTTAAATTTGGTGATGTATTATTAAGTTCCTGCTGAACAACTGTACTTTCAGTATTTGGTCAGAACCGTTGTATCTTAATTCCGTTATTTCCATTCGTTAGTACCTTTTAATGTCTGTTCAATTCTTCAGCCTTGTAAATCCTTATGTAAAGGATTTACGGCGCTGTAATATTCCTAAATATATCGGGGGTGTTACAGAATATGGTATCGGAGCTAAGATTATGGATATCTTGGCTGTTGGGTTAAAATAGGGGTCATTTATGTCTTTTGAGGTAACCGGCCGGGAATGACATAACTGCACTGCCTACGTCTTCATGCGAACGGTGGTTGTAAGTTCCTAAACTCTATCTCGTTCTTTACATGTTATGTCTCTTTATACTCGAATATTAGAATGATGTTGTTTCCTGTATATTGAGTATTTATGCTTACAGTATGTTGAGAGGCGGACGTGGACGTGGTCACGGTCGTGGACGCGGATGAATAAATGCTGAAAGGGAAGCGTCGCCTTCTAATCAGGCCAGTCATAGCTCAGGCGAGCCGCAACAATCTATTAATAACGAACCAGATCCTGCTGTACCAGAGATCCTTCATCAAGTGGTGAACCATATGACCCAGTTCGCCCAAGTCGTGGACCGAATGCAAGTAGCGGTGGGACTACAGCAGGGAGAGAGACAGCAAGGGATCCCAGACATGGGAAATCGAGGTGACCGGTGGCTGCAAGAGGTGGCGAAGATGCAACCACCCAAATTCGACAGTATTTCTGAGACTCCCACCTGGGATCATTGGTTGAAAGAACTGGAGAAAATCTTTGCCGGAATTAACTGCCCAGACGACCGGAGAGCCTCTATCGCTCAATATTTTCTGATAGGGGAAGCGTCCGAATGGTGGGAAGCCATCCGGCCTGTAGACCATGGTGCCGATTGGACAGAGTTTAGATTGATGATGGAAGCTCAGTATTGCCCTCGTCCTATGAGGGAAGCCAAAATTCGGGAGTTTTTCTCCACTCAGCCTTCTGATGTGCCAGTATCCCAGGCAATTAATACGTTTAACCAGCAGCTGGCAATTGTTCGACATTTTGTCAGAACAGATGCAGAAATGATGATCCATTTCGATATGAGGATGAAACCAGAAATCCAGAGGTACATGTCCGGATTTGAATGTACCACACTCCGTCAATACCAGGATAAGGCGTTGGCGTATGAGATCAAGGAAGCAGCTATGGAGAAATTTTCGGAATCCAAAAAACAGAAAGTCTCTGGTACTTTTACAGAGCACAAGAACAGCGGGCCCCGTACGGCCCAGTCATCCTTTCACTCTTTCAAGAAACCTCCGCACCCAGTTAGGAGTGGAAAGAACTTCGGAGCGACATCAACTATTACTGATGTTACCAGGAAATGCTTTAACTGCGCCCAGACGGGGCACTATCGACGGAATTGCCCCCTTCCTGCCGTGACTTGTTTTGATTGTGGACGAGAGGGACATCGGGCAATGTTTTGTGAAGAGGCTGCAAAGTCTTTTAGAGCCCGTATACCACAGCCAATCCAGAAGGAAGCCAGTATCCAACAGATGCAGCAAAGTGTTCAGATGCCTCAGAATTTTGGCCGCGGACGAGGCAGAGGACAATGGGACCGAAAGGGGACATCGAGTGCCGGATCTGCTCCCCCATGTCTGTACGAGATGAGGAGGACAGACAATCGTGATGTCTTTGCCGCATCGTGCAATCGTCCAGATCCTTTCCCAGCCAGTTAGCGTTTTATTCGATACAGGAGCTACACATTCTTTTATATCTTTGTCTTGTGTAAATCGTTTGAATATTTCCGGTTTTCATACTTGTGAACCTTATGTTGTTGGTTTACCGAGTGGAGAGAGGATTGTCGGAAACTTAGAAACTAGAAATTTCCCTATATCATTTGGAGGCAGAGAGTGGCTCTCAAATCTGATCGTGATAGAAATGCAAGGAGACGACCTGATACTCGGAGACGATTGGCTTAATCGATATGGAGCAATTGTGAACTACCGAAGGAGGAATATCTCGCTGATCGCTGACGATGGTTCCGAAATATTGTTCGAGGGGTGGAAACCGGGAAGCTCAGGAAAATTGATCAAAGCGATGAAAGCTGTCAGATTGTTGAAACAGGGCTGTATCGGGTACTGGTGTTATGCAATGAAGAAAGAAGACGAAATTGTGGAACTTTCATCCATTCCTGTTGTGAACGAATTTCCAGATGTATTTCCTGACGAGTTACCTGGACTACCTCCACGAAGGGATGTGGAATTTACCATTGAGCTGGAACCCGGAGCTACACCAATTTCTAAGGCGCCGTATCGTATGGCACCTACTGAGATGTACGAACTGAAGAAGCAGCTGGAGGAGTTACTGGACAAGGGCTATATTCAGCCAAGCGTTTCACCCTGGGGAGCGCCAGTTCTTTTTGTCCGAAAGAAGGATGGGTCGCTCCGACTGTGTATTGACTATCGAGAGCTGAACAAGATGACGATTAAGAACAAGTATCCGTTGCCACGGATTGATGATCTGTTTGACCAGCTGCAAGGGGCAACAGTATTTTCTAAAATCGATCTGAGATCAGGATATCATCAGCTGAGGATTAAGGAATCTGATGTTCCGAAATCAGCGTTCAGAACTCGCTACGGACATTATGAGTTTGTAGTAATGCCGTTTGGTCTCACTAACGCACCTGCTGTATTTATGCAATTGAGGAACCGTGTGTTCATTTAATTTTTGGATAAATTTGTGGTCGTGTTCATTGATGACATTCTGGTGTATTCTAAGAGCCCGGAAGAACATGCGCAGCATTTGCGGATTGTATTGGAACTTTTGAGAAACGAGCAATTGTACGCCAAACTTTCTAAGTGTGAATTCTAGCTAAAGGAAGTAATGTTCCTCGTCCATGTGGTGTCAGCTAAAGGAGTCCGAGTAGATCCTCAGAAGATCGAAGCAATTATGGATTGGAAGCCTCCAAAGAACGTGAAAGAAGTCCAAAGCTTCTTAGGACTTGCTGGATATTATCGTCGATTCGTGGAAGGGTTTTCTAAAATCTCCCGTCCACTTACTCGACTCCTGCAGAAAACTCAAAAGTTTGAGTGGAATGAGTTGTGTCAGATTAGCTATGATGAATTAAAGAAGAGATTGACGACGGCACCGATTCTATCACTTCCACAGGGAACTGGAGGATTTATAGTTTACAGTGATGCTTCGAACCAAGGACTCGGGTGCGTATTGATGCAGAATGATAAGGTGATCGCGTATGCGTCACGACAGCTGAAACCTTATGCAGTAAATTACCCAACACATGATTTGGAGCTAGCAGCAGTGGTTTTTGCTTTGAAGATCTGGAGGCATTATCTGTACGGGACTCACTGTCAGATCTTTACGGATCACAAGAGTCTCAAGTACATATTCAGTCAGAAAGAATTAAACATGCGGCAAAGAAGATGGTTAGAACTGATTAAGGACTATGACTTGGAGATTTTATATCATCCAGGCAAAGCGAATGTAGTGGCCGATGCACTTAGCCGCAAGCCTATTTCTATTCAGATGCTGGAGACACTGACCTCCCAACTTAGCCTTCAACGAGAGATGATTCGTGAAGGAATTGAAGTGTGGTTACAAAGAGTCCAAGAACAACTGTGCGTGATGGAGATAATTTCATCATTAACCGAAGGAATCAAATCTAAACAGGCAGATGATTCTCTGATGATTCGGTTACGTGATGAAGTGATCAAAGGAAAGGCCCCCGGATTCATAATTCATGATGATGGAGTTTTGAGATTTCAGAACCGACTCTGCGTTCCCGATGTTGATGTTCTGAAACAGACGATTATGAAGGAAGCTCACAGTTCGCCCTATTCTATCCACCCGGGCACCAGTAAAATGTATAAGGACTTGAAGCAGAATTTCTGGTGGGGCAACATGAAGAAAGATGTAGCGGACTATGTTTCTAAATGCTTGACGTGTCAGCAGGTTAAGATCGAGCATCAGCGGCCTGCTGGAGTGTTGAAGCCGCTCCCAATTCCTGAATGGAAGTGGGAGGACATATCGATGGATTTTATCACTAATATGCCAAGAACCAGGACAGGAATGGACATGATTTGGGTGATAGTTGATCGTTTAACCAAATCAGCTCATTTTCTAGGCATTAAGGATACGTGGGGACCAGAGAGGTTGGCACGAGTATTTATTTCGTAGATAGTTCGATTGCATGGTACACCGAAGACCATTGTTTCTGATCGAGACGGCCGTTTTGTGTCTCACTTTTGGAAAGCAGTTCATAAGGCCTTGTGGACCGAATTGAACTTCAGTACAGCTTATCACCTGCAGACTAACGGACAATCTGAGAGAACTATACAAACGGTGGAAGATATGCTGAGGGCTTGTGCCTTAGATTGGTCAAACGATTGGGAAGTTCATCTATCGTTGATTGAATTTACCTACAACAATAGTTGACATGCTTCTATTAAGATGGCACCGTTTGAGGCATTATACGGAAGGAGATGCAGATCGCCCCTATGCTGGGACGATTCATCGGACTTGATCGGAACAGAACCAGAGTTGATCGTGCAGACTCGAGAGAAGATAGCCTTGATTCGTAAAAGGCTATTGACCGCCCAGAGTCGCCAGAAATCCTACGCGGACGTACGCCGTCGCCCATTGGAGTTCAATACTGGAGACCATGTACTTTTGAAGGTTTCTCCTACTCGGGGAATCTTTCGTTTCGGAAGCAAAGGAAAGCTGAGTCCGAGATATATCGGACCATTCGAGATCCTCGAGAGAGTTGGGGAGTTGGCATACAGATTGGCATTGCCGCCGTCATTGTGCCATGTTCATAACGTGTTCCACGTATCCCAGTTACGGAGGTATATACCAGATCCCAGTTATATCATTGATTTCGGCGAGATCGAAGTCGAGCAGGATGGGACGTTTGAAGAAAGACCGGTCAAGATACTCGAGAGTCGAGTTAAACAGCTGAGGAACAAACCAATCGTTTTGGTCAAAGTTCAATGGTCACGTCACGGAATGGAAGAAGCCACCTGGGAAACAGAAGCTGATATGAAGTCTAGATATCCCGAGTTATTTTCGTCTTGAGTTTCGGGACGAAACTCCTTTTTAGTAGGAGAGTATGTAATATCCGGATTTATTACGGTGTATTTCATCTGTATTCAAACCCTGTATTATTCGGATTTGTGGTTTTGATTATTGGAGTATGATATTTCTTGCATTGATATCATTGTACATAAGTATAGAAGCATGCAAAATTTCTCATGCAAACTCGTGATAGCGCACGCTAAGAATGTATCATAACGCGCACTATCGGGCTACTATTAGCGCACGCTATGCAGATAGGAGTTGCGTGCGCTAAGAACTCAATTATTGAGCGGTACGGCTAACACATGCGCCAGCCGGGACATGGGTCTGGATAAGATTCCCACGGACGAACCCGTACAATTCTGAAGTCAACCATTATTAGCGCACGCTAAGGAAAGCTTAGTAGCGTGCGCTAACTTGGTAAAATGCAGAATATTATAAATGGGACAACAACCCGTTTTGGCTTACATTTTACTCGTCCATTCTGCATTCTTGAGAGGCCAGAGAGCTGAAATAATCCTTCTACACACTTAGAACACATCTTGTTGGTGTTTGTATATTGGTTATCACTTGGGAGTAATCATTGAAGTGGAATAACACCTTGGAGTGGCATACAACCAACCGGAGTCGAATTCTACCCTACAGTTCAGTGATTTTCATCATATTAAGGTATGTTCAACCTATCTCCAGACTTAGAGTTGGATTCTAAAGAATTGGATGATCATAGTAACGAGATATTGATTTTCATATCTGATTTATCCAAAGTACATCATGTTTGGAATATTGAGATGAATAAGCCTTAAGTACCTTGATTATGATCATCATGATTCAAATCTTATTACATTGAATATGTAAAGGAAGCTTCTATCATTGGTAATCCGAATCTAGTAGATGACTTCATAGCAATCTTGGACTTGAGTTTAACATCATTATTGTTAGATAAATCTAAAGGATTGATCATGGAAGGATTTATCTAGTATGGATGGAACGTTTAACAACTTCAGCATGATAATATTGATTGATATAGAGGTGTTGATATCAACCGTTAAGCCTTTCGAATTGTCGTATGAAGATTTGTAGTCGAAATGGAATATGGTTTTATAATGGTATGCATATCCTCGAATCCGAAGTTGTTGCTATCCGTAAGATCATTCATAATCGTATGAACATGATATTCATGGAGGTAACATGAATTATTACGGATGATTTCATTGTTTTGATCATGATGAGAACAGTTTACTGCCCAGCAGTAAACTGCCATGCATAGATAGCGCATGCTAAGCTATGAAGATTAACGTGCGCTATCGAGCACGAGTTAGCGTACGCTACGTTTGGTACATAACGTACGCTAAGACATCAGACGAGTCGATCGATGATCGGTGAAATCTTGACCATGCATAGTTAGCGTACGCTAGGCTTTGTTGTTTGCGTGCGCTATCGAGCAGACTTAACGCACGCTACACAGAGTACTTAGCGTGCGCTAAGCAGTTCAGGCATATTGCATTTTATGAACTTTTGGCCGTAAATCGAATTGTTAAACATTCGTACGACGTGAGATAAATCCTATATCATTTCTTTTGTTAAGGTTTGATCTTGTTGCGTGATTGATTGAGGAGGACGACCTTCGAGTGTTCGTTTTCGTGGAAGTATTGTTCTTGTCTTCAAATCGAGGCAAGTACATTAATTGTTTTATGTATTGTTGTTAACTGTACACTCAGAACCGTCAATACAGCACTGTAGTGAACAAAGACCTATGATTTCTACAGCTGACGTGTGCAATAATTAAGGGGGAATACTGTAGGACCCATGAATACAGCATTAATCCAAAAGTTGTTGTATGGAACTTAAACCTATATGTACCTTTTTGAGGGGGAACGTTGTATCGACGCGGATACAGCACATACTATAGGATTTCGATTCAGTATATATATAATATTATATCATTTCATTTTAATATCATTTTTGTCCATGTGCCCTGTTTTTATGTCAAACGTCATTTACATTAAATGCCTTACACAACATCTGGACAACTGAATCTCAAAAGCCGCGATGTTTTAAATTGTTTAATGTTTTAAAACCGCCATTTCAGGCATTCAGGGTGACACAAATGTCAAAAGTGGGACCCGCTTATATTTTAAATATTTTAATGCATTAGTGTACCAGTAACACTCAGTCCATCTTAACCGTTGATTTTAAAAACCGTTTCCCATCCCTTAAAATCTGACCATTCGTACTCTGCCAAACCCTATTTCGTCGCCCACTATAAAAGGACTGATACTGCCATTAGAGACTCTTTACGCTTTCTGCAAAAATTAAGAGTTCTCAAGGAAAAACAGCCTACATAGCTTTCTGCATTTTACTGCAAATTTCGTACGTTCTTCTTCACATTTTCCTGAAAAATCATCAAATAGCTGGACAAACATCTTCGCCCGCACTCAAGAAAACCGCAAACATCATCGATGGACGGATCTTCTCAAGATCTGTTGTCATTGAATGCCTTCTCGCTGAAACCAATGATATCGAACCCATGGAGTACATTATCACTCGTCTTCGTCAACAAGGCCTCTATCGCCTTAGAAGTCAATCTGCTGACAAGTATGATGTTCATCTGGTTGAGTAATTTTACCTCAACGCCGCCGTATGCTTTTTGTCGCTGGCCCAATGAGGTCACGTTGCTGACATAACCGCTACCATTCAAGGAGTCGAGATCTGTGTTGATAGCGATCTGCTCCAGAATATTTACAGGCTACCTGCTTATGGCCTGACAATGGATCAACTTGAGACGTTTGGGTCTCAAGAGCCGATAACTAAGTTTTATGGGTTGTTCACCGGCTCAACTGTTGTTGACATGGTTCAAACCACATGTCACAAGAAGAATTTTTGCCTGCCTTATGTGTATTTGCATGAGTTCTGCTGCAGGATCATCGAGAACAGAACTGGTGCATTCGAAATGTGTACTAATCTGAGATTCAGGATGATGGTTGCTATTCTGACCTGTGAAAAGGTCAACTGGTGCCAGATAATATTGAAGCGCTTGCAAGAGGAAGTATGCAAGCCTGCCACCCAGAAGAAGTCATTTGGTTTAATGTTAAACCATATTTTGACGAAATGCGGACTGTCGCAATCCGCTGATGCAAAGAAGAATAGCTCCAGGATATACCTAGGAGGCATCAAGCCTACAGCGTATAACCAGAGCACTATGGTCTGCAACCACCCGAAAACCAAAAGTATGCCAATTTCTGCAGATCCAAGAGATGTATCTTTGAAGTCCCAGAACGTGGAGTCTTCAAAGAAGAGGAAAAGATCTCATAGCAAGAAACCCATTGCTGGTGAAAAGCCAAAGAAGAAACTAAGGAGGCTTTCCAAAGCCAAATCCACCAAGACCTCCGAAGAAGTGCCTACCGTGGCGCAACCTACTGAAGAACAACCCCAGGGCCCAACCCCTGTGGAAGAGGTGTCAACTACTGTATCGACAGTAGATCCTGATCCATTGGTGGCTAGGACGGATGATGGGACATCTGCCAACGAAAAAGACTCTAGCGAGTCGGCTGCCCCTTCGGAGCCAAACGCTACCTCTCCTATGCGGGATTCCACACCCGTACAGGATCAATCTTCCTTCGGGGCACCATGCCCTATAAGGAATCCCACTTTCCCTACAGGATCCCACACCTGTAGAGGAACCCCTCGCTACAGCGGATCCGGACGTTGTACGCAGTCCCTCCCTTGACACCATTATTCACAAAACCCTTCTCTCTATTCAGATCGACCATGCTTACGAAAGATTTATGAAATGGAAAGGCTACAGGCTAGCTCTGTATGAAACATTATACAACTGGAGCGAATAGAGCCAAGAAGAAAGATTTGTATCAGAAGTGACGGACTCGACGGAAATTGAGGCCTTGATCCGATGGGACAATCCCTTCTGCAAAGAACTGATTGAAAGCCATCTTCTGCAGAAATCTGACACAAGGAGGAAAGGTAAAGATAAGTCAGAGGACTCTCCCCCAAATCCAAAAGACGATGATGACAACGACTCAGACGGCGATGACGATGCTTTACAAGCTGGTCTGAGAATGAGTCGTGAAGAGGCTCAAGATAGAGACGCCTCTCCACCAAAGGATGACGAAGGGCCGTCAACTCGAAGCGAGCCCCCTTCGCCACAGCAAGAAAACATTCCCGACGATGAGGAATCAGTCCCTCAAGTCGAGGAAGAAGGAACAGTTTTGGAACAGGCACCCGAGCCTGCCGCCGCTCAAGAAGAAGAAGTTGTCACTGAGAGACAACAGGAGGAATCAGTCCCTCCTCTATCCATGTCTACCGACGAACCTTCGCAACAGGAGGACACAACATCCCCTGCCGCCGAACCAGAACATGCTGCTCCCGCCCCTTCAACCATGGAATTCGAGGACGGTAATGTACCTGAGGATGTCCAACTCACTTCACGCCTAACCGTGAATATGACGAGGTTGAACGGATCCGAGGATTTTGCCCAACCGGATTCTCCAAGCACAGCCACTAGGAAAGAGCGCCTGCGTGCTCTTGGTCTTCAAACTGTATTCATCTAGGATGCAGTCAATGCTCTGTCTTCAGTTGAAAAAGCCTTGAATTGGATGCATACTTCTGCCGTTGAAGAAATGACCACCTTACAGCATGAAGTTTCTCAAGTAGTCGAGGCCTTCGTTATTTTGCCAGAAGTATTCATACAAGCACTGAAGATCATGGAAGATAAGCAAGAGCAACTCCTGAAAAATAAGCAACCAAAACAAGCATCGCTGCAGCCAAGACCGCATGTGCTATGATCGAAAACAGTTCTCAATTGCGAGCCCACGACAAATGTATCAAGGACATGTCGCAGGCACTTTCCTCCCTTGTAGAAAGAATGACTAACATCGAGACGAAACAGGATGCTGCATTAGAAATCTTAGGATGTCTTGATGACGCCAAAAGGGGAAGAAGCAAGAGAAGCTGCAAGGAGAATCAGGTTACAGCATGAAAGGGAATTTGAGGCCGCTCAAGACAACATTACTGCTGAGTTAAACAAGCTAGCCCCTCTCTCTCAGAGTTTTAAGATTTCAGGCTCCCGACCTGAATTTCATGATCCAAATGTCCTGTGGCAAAGCTTAATCCAGAGACCTTCTGAAATTCGTCTGCCGACCAACCGCCATCCAACTGCCGATGAAGTGAAGCAATGGAGGAAGAACGAACAGATGAGATACTTTGTTAAACTCATCAGGGAATCCGCCATCTTCAAGAGCTACAATACTTTAGCGGAGGCTGCAGATAAATTCACGAAGATGCTAGAAGAAGGAAAACTCCCTCTCCAGCTAGATATGAAAAGCAAGCACAGAAGAGGAGATCGGATCACCCATCCAGAAGACTGGATTCTTGCCTTTGACAAATCCTATGAAGGAAGAGCTATATACCGGGATCGAGGCAACGATTCCCTACATAACTGGTGGCGTGGAACCGAGAATGATCCAGGGAGAAAGCTATGGAGACATGCGGACTATAGATAGAAGCTGAAATCCTTGTATATTAGTTTTGTTTTGTAATTTTTCTTTCGAAACAGCAAACCATGTACTCAATTTGTTTTGAATATCAATAAATATGGTTGTTTGTCTTGAAAGATTACAACTCGTAATCTACTGTGTTGATGAATGATTACATAAATTGTTTGATAACAATCTCGAGTATAGAAACTTGATTGAAAATTAAGCTGTACGAACTTGTCTACGAACAGTTCATAATTTCACTTGTATGCTTAGAATACATTGTAAGATTGTGCCTGCGCGCCAATCATAAGCTTAAGTTGTAAAAATTCTTAGCTGTATCGAACTCGCCTGCGAGCAGTTCATTAAATAGACTAAGTTGCTGAAAAATCTGCCAGAAGTTATCAAGGAAGATTATTTCATGAAGAAGGTTTTGGCATCATCAAGAAGACTTGAAAGTTAAAGCCTTGGCAAATTGTCAAAGAGGGGGAAATTGTTGGGAAAACAAGAACCCTGTATCGAAACAGTCGGGATATTCAATCCCTGTATCAAATTATGTTAGTAAGAGGTTTTGACATATATGCCAATCCTCAATACAGTAAAGGAAACTGTATCGAAGTGTTGAGGCATCAACCTGTATCGAAGACCTGTCTCGAATCCAGCATTTAGTGGAACCCTTCAGTACAACAAAGAAGTCTTATAAAGACCAAGTATGGAAACTGTCTCGAATCACCAATACAGTTACCTTCCATACAGCTCTCAATAGGACAAGAAGGAATCTTCAAAAGTCAAGTCCCGTTGAATAAAGAAGTATTTAAATATTCAAGGACAAAGTATTTAAATACTGTCAGTCAACAGTTCTTCAAATCCCGCTAAATCCGGATCGTGCTTTTAATCCCGTTGGAACGAAATCTTGCTCAACGGATACATCTCAACGGATATATATTTCAAAGGCTATATGTATCACATGAAGGCATTGAAGATCAGTGACCAAAAAGCTACGATATTATCAAGCTATCAAAGTTATCATCAGAGCAAAACATATCTCCAAAGCTTACTACAACCCAGATAAAGGAGATATACAATGCTCATAATCTTGAACAACACTTCATCAGCTAGAAGCTCATAAAGTCAAAGCTGTTGTTCACACTCTGTTCTATACTTTGAACAAACCCAGATCATCCCTGTGTGGACTGAGGAAGACGAAGCTTCAGAACTCTGTGTGAAGAAGTCAGTCAAGCTTTTGCTCAAACCAATCTGTGTGAACGGTTGAAGCTAAGATATTTATATCAATCTGTGTGAACGATATATTGATTGTATACTGTTATAATTACGTATTTGTGTACGTAGTAATTTAATAAACATTTTACTCCTGTGTGGAGGACCAGTGGACGTAGAGGGGTTTACCTCGAACCACTTTAAATACTGTGTTATTTACCTTCAGTTTTTACTGTTTTATTTACTGTGATTATTTAAGTACACACTGCACACCAAGTTGCTGTATCCACAACAACTTACTGTATCTAAGACTTCCGCTACGCACTCAGATTTAAAATCAGTACAACTTGTTGTTTAAACTACTTTCCAAGCTGTATCCAGTATACTTAGTGGCCAACAGGTGGTTATATTGATTATCTATCCAGGTACGAAATCCCATGATGAGCAGGCGCAGGTACGAAGACGAAGAGTACTAGTGATATTGCCCCCGGATATCTGAGTCGTTTATTCAATTGTCTCATCTTAGTTTTGTTGGATCACTCATGACTGCGGTGTTGTTTTTATTTATTTTGGTTATTCGCATGTGTGGGCTGGGTTGAATCGGGTTTAGTTTTTGGTATGTTAAAATAGGTGTTGTCTAATGGTTTGTCAAGAAATAGACTGTCAGGGGCAGATGTGTTGTTCATCGACATTGGCGGACGATACTGGTCATAAAGTTTTATTATGCGACTTGATTGGTCGATGTATTATTGTGTTTGCAAGTTTCAACTTTGTGAATTTCCAAAATAGACTCACGGCGTCGTAGAAATCCTGGCCCGGGACGGGGTTATTACACTTCTTTCTCACAAATAAGACATGATGGGCCTCCTCAAGGCGAATTGCTCGCTCTGATGTACCCTTGTCCAAAAAAATCTCCCAATTGATCCTTTAGTTCCTGCATTTTTGGAGGTTCCATGTGATAATGCACCTTCAAAATCAGAGTCTCATCTGGCTCCAAGTCAACAGGAAATCCTACTCTCGATCTGGTGGCAATCCCAAAAGATCCACCAGGAAAACATCTGGATACTTATTTGGAATTGAGAAAAGGTCAACTCCACCTTCCTCCGACTTGCGTAACACCAATAACCCGTGCAATGCTAATTCAAAAGTTTCACGGTCTTCATGACCCACTATCAATATTCGGATTTTAGCCAACAGCAAAAAGTCATCGTCTAAAGCCGATAACCATAGGCTAAAGCGGCGGGCCATAGGCTAAAAGTTGGTCGGGAGATGGTGTAACACCCCCAATCCGCTCAGGGATATTACACGCCGTAGAACCTTTCCTCAAGGATCTACCAGGCTGGTAACAACATAGAACTTCTCAACGATGCCTTTAAGGCTAACATGACTCAGTAGACCGATTTGGTCTTTCAAACAAAACATACAACTCGATTACAATACTTGCCCACGCAGGGGTCGAATACAACACACTCCCGTACAATGGGGAAAGAATACTGCAGTGGAAATAAAATACAACTAAACCAATTTAACATCAAACGGTCCTCGTGTGATTAGTATCGTTCATCTTTCATCATCCTTCATGCCGACCCTGTGCTATGCTCCAAAACCTAAATGAAATACAAACATCCACCCCACGAATACTCGGGGGTTAGCAAAACTCCACTGTTTTGCTAGTGCAAGTACAAGTGCAAAAATACAAGTCATACAATTCACATTCCACGAATAACAATAACCCGGAATCCTCAAAGATCCAAACGAAACGAAAAGTAGTTCCCGAGGCAAGAGTTTGAGAAAAATATTCCAAAACCGAAAGATCACAAATCAGTGGAAATAATTTATAAAACAGTTTAGAATGCCATCGAGAGTTTTAGTAGAAAACAATTTAGGATTATCAAATCCCACTTTTCAAAACTCAAAAGACGAAAGGGGTCACCGCCCCAAAGGTTTACTTTCCGTAAAATGACCTTTACCAAACCGTTGGGATTTTATCCCCAAATCTCATCAATTCACAGTACACAAGAACGACCACAAGGTTCGTCTCCCAACATCAAAATCCACAATTAAAGAATTTAACACAAACAACAAAATACTCTAGTGCCATCCTAGCCAAGTAAGCCAAACGAACAACTCAGCTCTTACACACTTAGTCGATGCATGCAATCATGAAAACCATTCGAAAGCACTTATTTCCGGAAATGCCAATAATCCAAATCATCTTGTAAAATGCACCACAATTAACCGCGGACCCACAGCTTCGTGGACCCCTACCGAGACCCCATCGGATCTAACCCGTAGTGATTAAAAGCAAGCTCGCGGTTCCACAGCTTCGTGGAGCCCTACCGAGACCCCATCGGATCTAACTCGTAGTGAGCATACACACACACGTTACTCATGCAATACTAATATGCTAAGAATGTAAGTTCATCAAGAATACTTACTAGAGATGGCCACTTACTCGACGCCGTTATCAAACTCTTCAAAACACAATAACAAGATTAAACACGAAATACACGATTCCATAACTTTAAACAACGGGGATATCATCAAAGCCTTCAACGTTCAAAATGATCAAATCATAAACAATTCCCAAAACACACCGTTCACAAAACACACAAGCGTTTTGAAAGAGAGCCTTTAACGAGGCCAAACCGAAATCTTTTGAAACTTCATTTCAAACAACCAAACAAACACACCAAGACGATCACCGATCATCATATCCACAAAATAAGAAATGTATGAGCAAGGTACTTGGGTCGAATAAGAACAACGCGGAGAATCGACCAAAGTAGGTTGGCACGAAATGACTACGAACCCGCCGACTCCACCGAAAGCCAACTCGCGATAATAAACTACGAAGGACAATAAAAACAATGAAAATGAATTCCATAGCAGGACCTAAAGCCGTTGAATTCAAAGAACGAATGACGAAAGTTCAAGTGTTTCCCCCAAAACGGCCAAGAACACGATTCGTCCCGACAAAACACAAAAATGGAATTCCAAGTCTAAATATGGATATACAATCCATAGAATATGTTTAACAATATCATTTAACCACAATCAATCCATCAAAAATGGATGGAAAACGAGATCGAGAACAAATCCCTCAAAAAGTCGATTCGAAGGAAATCAAGAAATACACTTCGATTCGACGAAGAACAATGGATTAAATGATGTTAAACATAATAATACTACCAAGATTAATCATACCCATCATGAATTAATCAACAATACGGAACGAATCGGACAAAAACATGAAAACCCCAAAATTCAAGAAATTAGGGTTCTAAGGAGAAATTACCTTGATTCGCTGGATCAAAGGATGATATAGATGATCAATCCATGATATGAACTCAAGAACTTCATGGATATGTTGTTCAACAACATGGCTTCGCCTCCTCCGAAGCTCCAGCCGCGGATCGAAAAGAAAGGAAATGAAAAACGAGTGAAAATGAGGCTGCTATGCCACATTTATACTGGGCCGGACTAGCGTGCGCTAGGCTGCCGAGCTACCGTGCGCTATCGGCCCAGGCCGCAATCCAGAGACCTCCTGGACTAGACTGCTCGGCCAGGTAGCATGCGCAGCCTTTCGGTCGTAGCGTGCGCTACCTGCCGGTCGTAGCGTGCGCGATATCACAAGATGGCGTGCGCTAACCGCCGATCCACTGAGTCCGTGAGCCTCATCGCCCCTCGCCCGGCCCGATAAGGCGTCGGCCGGCCGCATAACGTGCGCTACTCCTGCCGGATAGCGCACGCAGCCTTCCGGCATTAGCGCGCGCTACGCCGGTTCCTGCCGCGTCAGTCCGGCCAGTGCCCGCAACCGTTCGGCCAGGACCCGCCACCGTCTGGCCAGCTGCTCAGCCGCCATGACCCGACGACTCGATTTCCGAAAACGCACGGAACGAACACGACGAAAACCTCACGGACAACATCATCGACCTGAAATGAAAACATAATGCAATAATTAATCATACGCGACCAAGAAAAGGGTCGAGACAACAGACACAGATACAGATACCCGTAACTTTTGGTAAATTACAAAATGGCCCAAAACGCCCGAAAATCACGATACGTGATCCAATAACCAAACCGAAGTTCACAACACGTCTAACAAAGTTAAACGGACTTACGGGAAACTCGAAATAGCAGTTTCGAACGAGATTCGCAAGAATCAAACTCAAGTGCGGAAAAGTCGCCAAAAGGCACGGAACTCAACAAAACGACACCGAAACGAACTCGGATGACAAAAAGTGCAGAATTAATCATTCTCAGAATGACGAAACGGCCATGAGCGAGTCGTCAAAATGGACTTCTGCCAAAAAAAAGAAATTACCGGAAATCGAACTTACGGGTATTGCATTCTACCCTCCTTAAAAGAAGTTTCGTCCCGAAACTTAAAACAAGTAGAATGAAGCAATATCCTGCCAGGAAAAACTCAATGAGATACACAAGAAGCGCGTAACTTACGCCCATCGGCGAAACGTTACAAGCAACGCAAAGGGACATACGGCGTGAAAACACGCTCCACGACGACCAACACAACGTCGCTGGTAGAACATAATAAAACCAACAAGTGATAAGCGTCATCAATCGGATAATATAGTCAAGTCAATTATCCGAACAATCACAAAACACAACGAACAAAAATCAATATGATTGACCAACCCAATGGTACATCAATCAAAACGCGAGCCAATCGTTGAACAAATACGGAATTCCACCGCCCAAGGGTTGGAAGATCGAAAACGAGACTAATTTCCCGAACTTAAGGGAATTACGAAGGAGTCTGGATGTTCAACAATCACGAGACGAGATCAACAAAAACCGAACAATCAAACGATCGAACCACAACGATCGAGACAACAAAAATCGAACAATCATGTTCGAATCACGAAGAACAATAAAATTCAAACAACAACTCCAAGGTTCACATCTTGACTCGAGACAATATATGATCCGGTGAAAACAAAAGGATGTGCATTCACATAAGATCCACAGGAAAGGGAATAGCAATTGAAAAGTCACAACGACAAACGAGTTATTTCGAAACAATACCACACTCGTTCGATCAACAAAAGCAAGGGGCAGGACAAGCTCAGAAAATGTCAACGAACATAAACGAGTCGACAGAGTCGAAAATAAAGTTCAAAATCCGATTCACTTCGAATAGAAGAGTTAATAGAACCAAATGATGTCACTTCCGAACAAGGTTCACAAGAATCGAACCGAACTCAAAAAAGTCACAGCGATAACCAGATCGACCCAAAACAAGATTACAGCTCGTTCGAACGATGAAACCAAAGTACAGAACAAGTTCAAAAAGTATCAACGAACACGAGCGAGTCAATAGACTTGAGGTAGAGAAAATGTAGAAGTCCAAAATAATACTGGTATTACATTCGACCTATTATAAAAGAAGGTTGTCCCCGCAACTCACAATAACGGAAACAAGGCAACAACACAAGGGCAGCTGACGGAAACATTCCCCATGGGCCTCTTAGAGCCGATCCTGATCTCTGTGCTGAAGTTCATGTCCCGAAAGACTTGGAACCGAACTCGCAAAACTGGATCCCGTGTCTCTTGGGTCCACACATAAAATGCGTTACTGGCGAGAAGGACAATTGGTACGTGCATGCCCCCGGCACACCACAGTTGAAACACCTCGGCTCTGCATACCGAATATACAACTGTTAGGTACAATGAAATATAACGTCGCAAAACAATAAATCGGAGATGTCAACTTGGCATAACATATCAACACATACTAAAATCACAACAACCACGACATCGTTCGACGATTACAATGGCCCGAACAATACCCAGCGTATAATTACTAAACGTCACGAATCAAGCATGTACGTACACGATCATACACACCTTATCTAACTACAAGCGGGAATGATGGGTTTTAAAAACGAAAACCACCTTTTGAAAACAATTTGGAAACACCGGTTGATCTTGAGTATCACTTTTTTTTAAAAAAAATACAAACATGAAACATCGCTATCGAGACTTTGGAGAACCATTTCGCACTTGATAAAAATGAGGACACTTTCTCTTAGTGAAAACTTTCAGAATATTCGACCCTCAGGTCTAATTAAAAGTGTTTCTAAAACATTAAAAATATCTCAAAACATTTTGGTCCTCGAGGTAGAAGAATTTTGAAATATATTGTGGCACCTTGGATGTACCACAAGAAAATAACTCATTTGAAAAGTATGTCTCGAAATTTATTTTTCTAAGATACTCAAGGTTTGCAAAAATCCAATAGGACAAAATGCCCAAAACTCACACATATCGACGTACGCTAAAACACCTCCTAGTACACGCATCAAAAAATTTTAAAATCAACACAATACATGTCTTTTAATGGGAAATAAACGGTAAAATACCACAGTTGAAGACCGCCTAGGATTCAGAACAAAACCACTGACCCCATTCGAGGCCTCTAAGAACCCTCCCGCACTGGCTAGGGAACAAGTAGAACGCGTATAAGCACCAAGCTTCCACAAGAGAACTTGTAAAACGAGCAAATCGATTCGAAAATCATCAGCAACGGACAAAAACAACAGTAAAAAGACATCAGTAGCGACGACACTCCTCGTATAAACCAAATACAAGAGTCGACTAAATACATATCGTGAAATCAAAATCCACATAAGGATTTCATCACTTAACAAATAATCATAAAAATAGCTCGTGTCACACGAGGCACAACACGAAGAAGGGAGACTTACATCCATAGGTCGCACGAAGATGATGATCGCCCCACGATACTAATCACGACCAACAAACTCAGACGACGCATCGCGACACGACTCATCCGACGAGACAAGACTCAATAGACACCACTGACCCGACAGCCTAGGTTTCCACAACCTAAAGCTCTGATACCATTTATGTAACACCCCCAATCCGCTCAGGGATATTACATGCCGTAGAACCTTTCCTCAAGGATCTACCAGGCTGGTAACAACATAGAACATCTCAACGATGCCTTTAAGGCTAACATGACTCAGTAGACTGATTTGGTCTTTCAATAAAAACATACAACTCGATTATAATACTTGCCAACGCAGGGGTCAAATACAACACACTCCCGTACAACGGGGAAAGAATACTGCAGCAGAAATAAAATACAACTAAACCAATATAACATCCAACGGTCCTCGTGTGATTAGTATCATTCATCTTTAATCATCCTTCATGCCGATCCTGTGCTATGCTCCAAAACCTGAATGCAATACAAACATCCACCCCCCAAATACTCGGGGGTTAGCAAAACTCCACTGTTTTGCTAGTGCAAGTACAAGTGCAAAAATACGAGTCATACAATTCACATTCCACGAATGACAATAACCCAGAATCCTCAAAGATCCAAACGAAACGAAAAGTACTTCGCGAGGCAAGAGTTTGAGAAAAATATTCCAAAACCGAAAGATCACAAATCAATGGAAATAATTTCTAAAACAGTTTAGAATGCCATCAAGAGTTTTAATAGAAAACAATTTAGGATTATCAAATCCCACTTTTCAAAA
The DNA here is from genome assembly GCA_033398695.1 of Orobanche coerulescens. NCBI lineage: Eukaryota > Viridiplantae > Streptophyta > Magnoliopsida > Lamiales > Orobanchaceae > Orobanche > Orobanche coerulescens. Next base: position 61,190,593 of record CM065806.1, read on the forward strand.
CTCAAATGACGAAAGGGGTCACCGCCCCAAAGGTTTACTTTCCGTAAAATGATCTTTACCAAACCATTGGGATTTTAGCTCCAAATCTCATCAACTCACAGTACACAAGAACGACCACAAGGTTCGTCTCCCAACATCAAAATCCACAATTAAAGGATTTAACACAAACAACAAAATACTCTAGTGCCATCCTAGCCAAGTAAGCCAAACGAACAACTTACCTCTTACACACTTAGTCGATGCATGCAATCATGAAAACCATTCGAAATCACTGATTTCTGGAAATGCCAATAATTCAAATCATCTTGTAAAATGCACCACAATTAACCGCGGACCCACAGCTTCGTGGACCCCTACCGAGACCCCGTCGGATCTAACCCGTAGTGGTTAAAAGCAAGCTCGCGGTTCCACAGCTTCGTGGAGCCCTACCGAGACCCCGTCGGATCTAACCCGTAGTGAGCATACACACACACGTTACTCATGCAATACTAATATGCTAAGAATGTAAGTTCATCAAGAATACTTACTGGAGATGGCCACTTACTCGACGCCGTTATCAAACTCTTCAAAACACAATAACAAGATTAAACACGGAATACATGATTCCATAACTTTAAACAACAGGGATATCATCAAAGCCTTCAGCGTTCAAAAATGATCAAATCATAAACAATTCCCAAAACACACCGTTCACAAAACACACACGCGTTTTGAAAGAGAGCCTTTAACGAGGCCAAACCAAAATCTTTTAAAACTTTATTTCAAACAACCAAACAAACACACCAAGACGATCACCGATTATCATATCCACAAAATAAGAAATGTATGAGCAAGGTACTTGCCTCGAATAAGAACAACGTGGAGAATCGACCAAAGTAGGTTGGCACGAACCGACTACGAACTCGCCGACTCCACCGAAAGCAAACTCGCGATAATAAACTACGAAGGACAATAACAACAATGAAAATAAATTCCATAGCACGACCTAAATCCATTGAATTCAAAGAACGAATGACGAAAGTTCAAGTGTTTCCCCCAAAACGGCCAAGAACACGATTCGTCCCGACAAAACACGAAAACAGAATTTCAAGTCGAAATATGGATATACAATCCATAGAATATGTTTAACAACATCATTTAACCACAATCGATCCATCAAAAACGGATGGAAAATGAGATCGAGAACAAATCCCTCAAAAAGTCGATTCGAAGGAAATCAAGAAATACACTTCGATTCGACGAAGAACAATGGATTAAATGATGTTAAACACAATAATACTACCAAAATTAATCATACCCATCATGAATTAATCAACAATACGGAACGAATCGGACAAAAATGCAAAAACCCCAAAATTCAAGAAATTAGGGTTCTAAGGAGAAATTACCTTGATTCGCTGGATGAAAGGATGATATAGGATGATCAATCCATGATATGAACTCAAGAACTTCGTGGATTTGCTGTTCAACAATATGGCTTCGCCTCTTCCGAAGATCCAGCCGCGGATCGAAAAGAAAGTAAATGAAAAATGAGTGAAAATGAGGTTGCTCTGCCACATTTATACTGGGCCGGACTAGCGTGCGCTAGGCTGCCGAGCTAGCGTGCGCTATCGGCCCAGGCCGCAATCTAGAGACCTCATGGACTAGACTGCTCGGCCAGGTAGCGTGCGCAGCCTTCCGGTCGTAGCGTGCGCTACCTGCCGGTCGTAGCATGCGCAGTGTCCGACAGTAGCATGCGCTAACTGCCGATCCACCAGAGTCCAGAGCCTCACTGCCCTGCCCAGCCCGATAGCGTGCGTCGGCCGACCGCATAACGTGCGCTACTCCTGCCGGTTAGCGCACGCAGCCTTCCGGCAGTAGCGCGCGCTACGCCGGTTCTTGCCGCGTCAGTCCGGCCAGTGCCCGCAACCGTCCGGCCAGGACCCGCCACCGTCTGGCCAGCTGCTCAGCCGCCATGACCCGACGACTCGATTTCCGAAAACGCACGGAACAAACACGACGAAAAGCTCGCCGACAACATCATCGACCTGAAATGAAAACATAATGCAATAATTAATCATACGCGACCAAGAAAAGGGTCGAGACAACAGACACAGATACAGATACCCGTAACTTTTGGTAAATTACAAAATGGCCCAAAACGCCCGAAAATCACGATACGTGATCCAATAACCAAACCGAAGTTCACAACACGTCTAACAAAGTTAAACGGACTTACGGGAAACTCGAAATAGCAGTTTCGAACGAGATTCGCAAGAATCAAACTCAAGTGCGGAAAAGTCGCCAAAAAGCACGGAACTCAACAAAACGACACCGAAACAAACTCGGATGACAAAAAGTGCAGAATTAATCATTCTCAGAATGACGAAACGGCCATGAGCGAGTCGTCAAAATGGACTTCTGCCGAAAAAAAGAAATTACCGGAAATCGAACTTACGGGTATTACCGGTGGGTCAGATAAAGTTTAGCCGATGACAATGGTGGATGGTCGTCAGCTATAGTTTGGAGTTTAGCCGACGGCTAAACTGTTGTCGGCTAAACTTTACACATTTGTGCAGACGGCTTGGCTGTTATCGACTATACTCTATCTCTAGGAGATGATGATTATATATTAATAGAGGGAGGTGCTTTACCACGTGTCCAGGATAGGATTATGGCTAGAGGACCTCAAATCGAGAGGTCACAAGCTTATCACGGGGTAGTAAAGGTGGTTCGTCTTCATCTCAGATAGATGTTCGTATGGGGTGACTCGAGGAGGAATTTCAGAGCATGAAAGTACGGTTTGGGAGGACAGAGAAAATGATGGAAAACCCCAGTACCTAGATCTTCATTAGATGTTCCCTTCATAATGATGATTCTCTGAATATTCTGTCTTACTGACATTTGTTTTCTCATGCATTTGTTATGTTTTAAAACTTGGTTGTTGTTTGCTTTGCTTTTTATCGTACTTGACATTTTGGTATGTTTGGATATTTTATTGTGTTTTGATTTCTGATGATATTTTGTGATTTATGGTTATTTTGTTGATAGATATGATTATATGGATATGATTGGGTAACTTTGGTTTTTGAAATATTTTTTGCAGATTATAGCGTCAGCTTAATTGATTAACCACTTTCACTTCAATAGCTTGCAATCTTGTACAAACAAGATTTCAAAATCTATTACAAATTGAAATTTCATTTGAAAAATTAAAATATAGCTTCTAGCTTTTAACTTATCTTTAAGCACTTATTTTAAGCTAAAAGCTCATAAGCCTCTTTACTAAATCGACCCTCTTTGGATTCTTTATATTAAGGACAAAAAGGGGGAGAAATGTATTTGAACTTATTTGAACTTAATACAAACTCATGGGAGTTATTATCCGGGGGAGTTTTTTAAATGATTTATCGAACCCTCAAATTTATAGTTCAAAACAAATAGTATTTCATAAATATTTTGTCATCCCCGAAAAGGGGAGATTGTTGGAATAATATTTTTATCACATATATATTGATGATGTTCATAGAGATAAAATAATCATTTTAAGGTTAAACTCATGAAAATATTTCAAAGTCATTTTTAGCATACATAACGTACGCTAACATGTATTAATAACGTACGCTACCTATCACCAGTTGTTGTCTAGAAAAGTGTTAAAATGTACAGGTTACGTAGCTAGAAGAAGCTCTGTTATTAATCAAGATTCACATACTCCAAGGCATTCACCTAACATACGTAAGATTCAAAGTCCGACCGTTGAACCGCTTCCAGAAGGTCAACACATCGAATGGTCACTTGATCAATAATGTACGCAGTGGACATATGATAATGGCCTCTATGCTTCTCAAATTGAATTCAAAATTAAACCGTTGATAGCATTAAGATGGTCAAACATCCGACGACTAAATTGATGACATACTTAACGTATGCAATGTCGTTATGGTAACATACGCAAAATACAAGACGAAAGCTACTGATGTTTATTGGACTACGCTTATGGCCGCTACAATGCAGAGATTACGCCCGCTATACCTTTAACAAACACAAGAGGTTGTGCCTAACGTACGTTAAAGAGGAGAACTATGCTAACAGTCACTTGACTTCTAAAGGCTACAAATAGATGTTCTTGGTGGAGTTGAAAAACAAGAATTCACTGCAATCACAAAGCTATCATCTGGTTATTCTGAACTTACTTGGCATATATTTTGAGCGATAATATTACATATTGTAACTGATACAAGAAGAATTGTTCGAGCAATCTTCTATATACATTCTTGTATCACTCTGAGCAATTATTCTGTAAGTCGAGTAACTGTCACTACTACAAAAAAGACATTCAACATCGCTCGTTTAACATCGGTTTTGTAAAAACCGATGTTAAAAAAGACGCGGTGGCATAATTGAAAATTTTAAAACAAATTAACATCGGTTCTGCTAAAAACCGATGTTAAATTAACAATTAACATCGGTTTTTAAAAAAACCGATGTTAAATTAATCCATTTCACATCGGTTTAGAAAAACCGATGTTAATTTGTAATTTAACATCGGTTTTTAACAGAACCGATGTTAATTTTTAAATTTAACAACGGTTTTTAGAAAAACCGATGTTAATTTGTAATTTAACATCAGTTTTAGTATAACCGATGTTAAATTTTTTTAAAAATCTGGAACTTTTTTTAAAAAAATCGAAACTTTATTTTTTTTAAAAAAAATCCGGAATAGTAATATTAAAAATTGGATGTTTATCTTTATTGTTCAAAAATAAAAGGTAAAAATTAGAAGTTTTTATTTAAAGTTCAAAATAAAAATAAACATTAGTTCAAAATAAAAATAAAAATCGGATGTTTTTATTTAAAGTTTGAAAATAGAAAATAAAATCGGATGTTTTTATTTAAAGTTTTGAAAAAAGTGGAATATTATTTTCCATAAATAAATAAAAACTGAATTATTATATATATTTTTAAAAACTCGCTAGTTTTTGTTTTTGTAATTTTTTACTTTTCATAAAAACTATTTTATATTTTTACAAAAAATCTAAAAATAAAAAAACAGATTAAATATTAATTATAAATCAGATCCATATTTTTAAATTTATTATTTTTTTATTTTCGAGCTTTAAATAAAAATATCCGACTTTAAATATTAATATTCCAGATTTTTTTAAAAAAAATAATTTTCGATTTGTTAATATATATATATTAAATTATCTTATATTTATAAAAATTTATAAATGTATATAGTATATAAATATAACATATTGCAAAAAATATACAAGAAGTTCATCTGGCGGAGTGGTAATATCACACTTCCACAAGCAAGAGGTGGTGAGTTCGAAACCCACCAACAACGAAAGTTAGTGGTATGGGTTGTAGGTTGGTGGGGATTAGTCGTGAAGTACGGGTGGTTGGGCGAGTGTTTGGGTTGGGGTTGGGTTGGGCTAATTGGGTTAGCAATGTCCGATAAAATTTTAAAATCGCGAAATTTAACATCGGTTGTCCCAGAACCGATGTTAAATATCGGGATATTAAAATTAACATCGGTTGTTATAACAACCGATGTTAAAATCGAAGTTTAACATCGGTTATTAGAAACCGATGTTAATTTTAACATCGCGACATTTAACATCGGTTCCAAAACCGATGTTAAATGTCCAAAAAAACCGATGTTAAATGTCTGTTTTGTAGTAGTGTGTACTCGCAAAACTATATATAATCTTGTGAGGTTGTCTTGTACCCAAAAAAACAAGAGTGTTATGACTTGTGGTTGATCTTGATACCGAAAATCAAGAAATTAAAGTTCGGCACCAATCATGAAAGTGCTATTGAAAGGAGTTGGCACTGAACTATAAAGTGCATTTGTTTGAGAAAAGGCCTAGTTGATAGCGCTAGGTAGGGGGGACATAGGCTTTTGGATAGCCGAACCCCTGAAACAGTTTCTTGTGTCTTTTAATTTATGCATCTTTCTTTTTTCTAATATCTGCTTCCGCATGAAAAGAGTTCAGTACTCTCTACATCACTATTGAACCCCCTTCTAGTGGCGGTATAAATCCAACACCCACACCCCGAACTGCTATCCAAAATTGGACATGCGGCCTATTCGCGGCCGCTGTGATGTACTACCAGCACAGATGCCAGCACACGGTAGTTTTTCAGCTGCCTCGTTAGTATCAGCGGCGATACTTTTATTTTATTTTCTTGAATAGTCAGATCTTAGTTAAAACCAAAAAATTGAAATATGGAAATTAAATTAAAACTCCAAGTATTAATTGTTTGATTTTTCTAGGTCAATTTACTTAAACGATAATCATCATAAAAAATGTCAAACCAAATAAAATTAAATCAAGCAATTACAAGCAAATAATAATCTATAAATCAGATCAGAATTTATATGTATATGCGGCTCTGATTACCAATATAGAGACTTAATCAAAATAATTTTGGTGGAATCTAATCCGAGATTCACATGCACATAATAATTATGAATCTAATCGTTTCTTAGGACCGGAAATGTAGTCCCTCCACAGTTGCGGTAGCTTGTAGTGACAGGCGATTTTATAACCTTTCTTCTTAAATTTCAAGTAAAAATTTTGCCAAAACAATGATATATATATATATTTAAGTGTGGAACATCACGCTCGATACCATTTTCTGTAACACCCAAGAAATTATAGCATTGTGAATCTCTTGTGGGCCCACCAAACTATTTAGAAAAAATAAAAGACTTGTCGATTTGCAGATAATGTATAAATGAGTCCTCCATTAATTTTGTATTAATGAAACTATTTGATTAGAAAATCACAAACCACCGAATAAGTTACGACAATTCATACATGAATTACTAAAGTTGAATCTTCAAAAATAGTTTTGCTTATTTAACAAAATTGAAAGCACATTCGTGTGTGCACTCTAACATTTGTTCAAGCCCGACTGGAATCCTCAAGAATATCCTGCACAAAAGAAATAGATCTACCTGACGCGATGAATCGTGCCAATCAAGTCATCTTGTCGTAGCAATCGAGACACTATGCAGAAGCTGAGTCGTCTTGTTGTACCAACCGAAACATCGACATAAGGCGGGAAGTTTATATATTCTACCCAGGTTTCAAGTTCCCGATTGATACATATTCTACAATCATTCGAAAATGGGAATTATCATTGTATAACCGAATTAAAGTATTAATAGTCTGAGTCCCAATCATACTACGATGAATTCATCACCTGAATACCCATTCTAAAAACGTAATCACAACTCTCTCGAGTTATTCAAACATGGTAGGTTCGATTACGACACATTCATCTGATAAACATCCAATAGTTCGACTATACCGAGAATTCATAGTTTAATCCCTACCTGGTCCAGTAATATGTGAAAAATAATCATCAAGACTTCCTCAAGAACTCAAAGCATAAGCTGAGGTTCGAACAAACTTACCTTAAACACAAACTATGAATGAATAACGATGCTAGAATGCTTCACAAAACCCCAAATGAGCTTGAACAATCCCGCACCATCACAAAACCTCAACTTGGAGAAGCCTGAAACTCTTATAATGTAACACCCCCACGATATTCAGGGTATATTGCAGCGCCGTGGACCTCCAAGCAGGACCCATCAGGCTAAATAAGAAATACCGCTCGTCTAACCATCCCGGTTAGCGAGAAAACACACATCACTAAGACGAAAATTAAATAAAACTCCTGGTACAACCGGTAAACCAGACATCACCGAAAATTACAAATAAGATTTAATATACAAACGAGTTCCAAACCAAAATGCATAAGTACTCACTAGTACGGTCTATCAGTTTACAAAGTTGAAAACGAACGTTTAAAATGGACAACCGAAATAAAAGGACTGAATTGCACATATCAACAACCCTGGCCAACATCCTCGTACTACTCCAGTGCCCGCTCGACCGGCTGAACGCAACCTGAAATTCATAACACGAATTTCACCAAAACGGCTCCCCAGAGGGGTTAGAAATTAAGCTAGTACAAGTAATCAATGAAAACCATTCGCTTACACATTTCATAATACATGCATCAAATCATTCCAAAACAAAACAAGACATGCCTTTTTCCCGGAAAATAAATAGTCAAAATCACAGTTGAAAACTTGCCTAGGACCGGGGCTAAAACAATGGTCCCATCCGAGGCCACTATGGACCCTCCCGGACTGGACATAGTTAAAAATCACGCACATGACTCGCCTAGGACCGGGGCTAAACCACTGGTCCCATCTGAGGCCTCTATGGACCCTCCCGAACTGGCTATCCAAACAAGCTCGTGAATCAGGAACGAAATCACAGATTCCTCCGAGGCCCCGTAGGACCCTCCTGGAGTGAGCAATTCACACACATATACATTACCATTTTATGTTAAGCATAAGGGTTTCACAAGAATACTTGCATTGAGAATATTTACGACGAAATGAACGGGAAAATTAACTACGCTTGCTAGGAACCGACGACCACGAACCTAACAATTCGAAGAATACAATCACAACTAATTCTACATGAATACGAAGACGGAATACACCCGAAAAACCACCTACGATTCATGTAAATTCGTACAAAACAACACCGAGGGCGAGTCGCAACCGAACCCTCTCGACTTCACAAATACCAGAAATTTACCACGAACTCGTAGGGAAAACATGAATACCACTAAGATTAATCACATCATGGATTAATCAACAACACGGAACAACTCGGACATTAAATCAAAAACCCCCAAATTTCCCAAAATTAGGGTTCTAAGAGTTTACCTCAGATCGGAGACGAAGAACAAGTGTTGGTGTTGTTAATATACACCAAGAACTCAAGAAAGATGATAGCTAGACGATTGCCAATCTAAATCGCCCAAAACGCAAAGGAGAGGAAGAAGAAGGAAAATGGACGAAACTGGTCAACGCCTGGGTATTTAAACCCAGGCCCCGTTAACGTACGTAAGCCCTGGACAACTAATGTACGTTAGCCGCTTAACGTACGTAAGCCTTCCACGCTTACGTACGTAATAGATTGGCACAACAATCTGCCCAAACATACATAGATTATTACGTACGTTATGATAAGAGCCATTACGTATGTAATGCTCTTCACATAGCGTACGTAAGGTACCCCAGTACCAAATGGGCAGTCTGACGAGTAAGGGTGTGACGAAAACACGAGACGATAAAAACACAAAGCAAAAGCACGCTTATAAAGAGTTTGAGACGACGAACTTAAACAGTAAAAGAAAATATGTTCCCGACTACCCGAAGATTCGGAAAACAACGACAAACATAACTACCCCATAACTTTGGAAAATTATAAAATGGCCCAAAACATCCGAAATACATGATGCACTATCGAAACACCAAAAAAAAAGCTCAAGACATCCATAATGACATAAGATGGATTTGCGGCAACCCAGAAACGGCAGTTCTGAACACCGATTACGAGAATCGGACCAAATAGCGACGAAAAGACATTATACGCGAAATTGAGTAAAACAAGGCCGAAACAAGCTCAGATGACAAAAAGTCCAGTATTAAATATTCTCAAAATATCAATACGGTTACAAGCGAGTCACTTAAAACGAAAAATACACCAAAATGAAAATATTAGGAAAAGAAAAAATGCGGATATTACATTCTCCCCCTCTAAAAACAAGTTTCATCCTGAAACTTAAGAAGCAAACAACTCGGGGTGCCTAACACGCATGCTATCCTCGTTTTCCCAAGTTGCCTCCTCGACACCATGTCTCGACCACTGCACCTTGACCAACGGAATGGTCTTATGCCTTAGTCGATTCTCACGGTGCTCCAGAATCTTCAAGGGATGCTCCTCGAAGGTAATATCCTCCGCGATATTGATCTCGCCATAGCCGATGACATGACTAGGGTCTGGAACATATTTCCTCAGCTGGGAAACATGAAAAATGCTATGGATGTGACTCAAAGCCGGAGGCAACGCCAAACGGTACGCCAACTCGCCGACCCTCTCTAGAATCTCAAAGGCCCCAATAAATCTCGGACTCAACTTCCCCTTCTCCCCGAAGCGGAAAACTCCATTCGTCGGCGACACCTTTAGCAAAACATGGTCCCCCACCTCGAATTCCAAAGGTCGACGATGAACATCGGCATATGATTTCTGTCGACTCTGAGAAGTCAACATCCTCTCCCAAATCACTTCCACCTTCCTCCTCATTTCCAAATCAATATGCGGTTCGGTACCGACCAGATCGGACGCCTCGTTGCAACAAACCGACGATTGACATCGCCACCCATAAAGCGCCTCATTCGCCAACTATTGTTGTATGCGAACTCAATAAACGGCAAATGTTCCTCCAAATCATTGCTCTAATCGAGAGCACAAGCACACAACATATCCTCAAATGTCTGGATAGTGCGTTCCGACTGCCCATCCATCTGAGGATGAAAAAAAGTACATAGTCGCAAACGAGTACCCAACGCCTTATGTACCACCTTCCAAAAATGCGACGCAAAACGACCATCATGATATGAAACAATAAACTTCGGAGTACTGTGAAGCCTCAAAATCTGTGCAATAAATACACGAGCTAGCTTTTTCGGACCCCAAGTATCCTTGATGCCAGGAAGTGTGCCGACTTGGTCAGATGATCCACAATCACCGAAACCATATTCATACCAGACTTCGATCTCAGCAATCTCGTAACGAAGTCCATCGAAATATCTTCCTATTTCCATTCCGGAATGGGAAGCGACTGCAACAACTGGGCTGGTCACTGATGCTCAATTTTGACATGCTGACAAGTCAAACATCTCGCTACAAATTGTGCGACCTCTTTCTTCATGTCACTCCACCAAATGTTCCTCCTTAGGTCCTTGTACATCTTACTCAAACCAGGATGAACTGAGTAAGGGGTAGCATGGGTCTCACGCAAAATATTCTGCCTCAAATCTGAGTCGTTCGGCACACAATGCCGACTCTGGAATCTCAATACACCATCCTCGTGAATCAAAAATCCAGGAGACTTCCCCTTAAGAACATTCTCTTGGATTTTTGTAATCATCGAATCCTCCAACTGCTTCAGTTTAATTTCATCAATCAGCAACGACGAAATTTCCAAAGCACAAAGTTGCTCGATGACTCCTGGCAACAAAATCTCGACACCAAACTCGATCAAATTACGCTGAAGTACATATTAAGATGTGAGCATCTCAAGCGTCCGCAATGTAATCGGTTTCTGACTCAAGGAGTCTGCCACGATGATCGCCTTGCCCGGATTATAAAAGATCTCGAGGTCATAATCCTTAATCAACTCCAACCACATCCTCTGTATCATATTCAAATATCGCTGAGTGAATATGTACTTCAGACTTTTATGATCGGTAAAAATTTGACATACAGAGCCAAAGATATAATGACGCCAAATCTTGAGCGCAAAAACAACTGTCGCTAACTCTAAGTCATGAGTAGGGTAGTTGAGCTCAAACAGACTCAAATGCCTCAACGCATATGCAATAGTCTTGTCGTGCTGTACCAACATGCACCCAAGATCTTGACCTGAAGCATCACTATAAACAGCAAAACCCTCGTTGCCACACGGCAATGCTAAAAGGCTCAAGTCAAACCCCTCTTCAACTCCTCAAATCTCGACTTTTTTTCGTCATTCCAAACGAACTTCTTGGATTTCTAAAGCAACTGTGTAAGTGGCCGAGCCAGTTTCGAGAACCCCTGGATGAATCTATGATAGTTGCTAGCCAAACCCAAGAAACTACTGACCTCTTTCACATTCTTAGGCGGTCTCCAATACAGCACTGCCTCAATCTTCTGTGGATCCACACGGACCCCATCGGCTGAAATCACGTGACCCAGAAACATCACTTCCTTCATCCAGAATTCACATTTCGAGAACTTCGCATAGATTAGCTCGGTCCTTAAAACATCTAACACCACACGCCGATGATGCGCGTGCTCCTCCTCATTCTTCGAGTAGATAAGGATGTCATCAATGAAGACAACGACACACTTATCCAAATACTCAATGAAAACCTTGTTCATCAACTGCATGAACACTGCCAGCGTGTTGGTTAGCCCGAAGGGCATAACCACAAACTCATAATGTCTATATCTCGTCCGAAAAGCTATTCTTGGGACATCGGACTCCATCACATGAAGCTGTTCGATCTTCGAGAATACCGCAGCTCCCTGCAACTAATCAAACAAATCATCAATCCTAGGTAAAGGATACTTGTTCTTGATGGTCACTTTGTTTAGCTCATGATAGTCGATACATAAACGCAGTGAACCATCCTTCTTCCGCACAAACAGGATCGGTGTGCCCCAATGCGAAGCACTCGACCGAATATACCTCGACTCAAGAAGCTCACTCAACTATTTCTTCAACTCAGCCATCTCTGAAGGTGCCATGCGATACGGCGCCTTCGAAATCGGAGTCGCACCCGGCTCTAACTCGATAGCGAACTCAATCTCACGGTCCGGTGGTAACCCCGACAACTGGTCAGGAAAGATACCTGGGAACTCACTAACGATGGGGATCGATGAAAACTCGACCCCACCATCCTCCGCCTTCAAGGCGTAACACCAATAACTAGTACACTCCTTCCGCAAGAGTCTCACCGCCTTCAAGGTGTTAATTACGAACTTCGAGTTTCCCTTCTTTCGTCCCGTGAAAGAGTGCTCGGTGCCGTCCTCATCTAACATGGTGATGATCCTTGTGCGGTAGTTCATGATCACACCATGCCACTCGAGCTAGTCATCCTCGAGGATCAAATCCTCACCCTCAATACTCACAACAATAAGATTAGAGAGCCAAACCCTCTCACAAATAACCACAGAACAATCTCGGATCTCCCGATCACCAACGATCCTATCACCGCTACGAAGTTTAACGATGAAAGGCTCACAAGATGACAAACAGTCAAGACTCAAACCGCACACACACTCCAGAGAGATGAATGAATGTGTAGCACCAGGATTGAAAAGCACACTGACAGGATGAGAATGAATATGAATGGTATACACCCGGATGAGCAGAGCCGACACTAGAAGACCCCCCTCTAGCGGGCTGGCCCCGACCTCTCCCTCGGTCGACACTCTACAAAGACTGTGGAGCAAATGACCCCTGGTTCACACTCGGTTCCCTAGGCACTGGGAAAGAAGCCTGGGCACCGAGAGTCTGCCCTGAACGATCACAAAAGGAAGCCTTGTGGCCCGACTGGCCACAAGTATGACAAGTCAATGGCGGACGAGGACACTCCCAGTTCCCATGGCCCAGCTGGCCATAGTTAAAACATACGATCTCTCGAGTAGGGGCACTGGCAGTACCTCGAAAGCCCCAAATAAACGAGCCGAACCACCCACAGGAACGTTAGCAGGTTGAGACTTCTGCTGAATTCCGCCCTTGTGACCCGAAAAATTACCGACGGATTTCTGTTTCTTACTTTCTCGAGCCACCTCACTGGCCGTGAAGGACATATCATAAGCAAAAGCTCTACTATGATAGTCCTTTAGGGTGTTGCAGGCGAATCCAGACATGTAATGACGAATCGTCTATTTCATTCGCCTCGATAAGTGGCAAATTTTGTCACTCTCCTCCTTAACGTGGGCCTTCACATAGCCCAATTCTCGGTTAAAATCTGCAATGGCCTGAGAAACCGGAATATCTCGAGGCTGAGCTGTAATACCACCAGTATTACATGCTTTTTTTCACTTTGGGCACTCACGTCCATTTCTTCTAATTGATAAATAAATGTACTCCATTGCGATAAGACATATTTTGTATAATATGGTTGTACTGTATTGTTCGCATCTGTTATTCGTGTATTGTGATGGTGTGATGTTTGACGGACTTTCAATGACATACCTTGATGTCGTTAGGTAATTATCGGTGCGAATATGATGGTGGCCAACGTTTTGTTCCCTGCGAGATTTCCTGACGATATGGAGAGGGAGTCGTGTCATAATAAATCAATGTGATAATAAACAAAACTGGTCCTTATGTACGTTATCCTCCGAGTCATTACGTACGCTATATCCGAGTCATTACGTACGTTAAAGATCGGCCCTTACGTACGTAACATCGGTCTTTGGTCTTCGGACAGGAATCTTCGTCAGGTAGTATGCATGCCGACCAACTTTCGGCGTGATTGCGACAGGCAAGTCAACGTAGTGTTACGTACGTTGACCCACTTTCGTTACGCACGTAACGATGTGTGTAAATTAGACCAGCAAGTTCCTTACGTACGTTAATACTTTTTTATAACGTGCGTAAAGTCCCTTACGTACGTAAACCATCAGGCATAACGTACGTAAGGGCAATCTGAGTTTATAAAAGAACACTTTGCCTTTCATTTCTTCCGTCCCAAAAATCATCCTCCCTTCATATACACTGCTCTCCACCATCCTTGAACCAATTCTAACCTCCCACTTCAAGTGCTATCCTATTAGAGTGCGTTAATCAAGCTTCGGGGAAGGACTTGAAGGTGTTATCCTCTCGTTCTCCTTCGTCCACCGTCGTTCTTCATCATCTTTTGTCATTAAAGGTAAGTTTATCGAACCTTGAACTCATTTCAGTGTTGTTTAGTAAGTTATAGTAAATTTCGGATGTCTTGGGTAGCTTAGAACCCTCAGTAATAATCGGACCAGTATATAACTATCACAATTGCTAATCGATATCCATCAAAGCTAGAAATTGGAATGAATAATAGTAGAACTCATAATCATATTGCTAATCACCAATTTCTCGGAATCATCTTTGAAGGATTTCATGTATAACCGTATTATCATGTCGAATAAAACCGTTAATAAATCCTTGATGAACTTACCAACAATTTCTAGTCGAATAGATACTGAAACATGTTAAGATGATGGATTAATCGCTCTAGACTTACATATTAAGACAAACGATGAAATCTCGGTGGTTGTTGGTTATAATTAACGTAGGAATGTTGTGTTAGAACACTATTGTTCAGCAGAAGGATAACTTATAAAAAAATGTTGCCGAACCTAAGAATTTCATGGCACGCATTGTGGTTAAAATAAGAGAATTTCGATTCCGAAATCATAAGCAACTAGGGTCGGGTTCTAACAGGCGGGAGGGGGAGTAACGTCGTTGATCATCATTGTTATCATAAGATGTTAATCGACAAACATGTAATAGGTCGGACTTCCGAGCATGATCGTTCAAGCCGTTGCCTTGTCAAGAAATAACTCTCGTCGGATTTGAGGCAAGTGAATCTTGCTCAGACTTTACGTCTTATAATTTCAGAACATAGTAAGTGTTACTATTTGTGGAATGGTGCTCTTTCTATTATCTTGTCCGGAGTATTCCTGAGTAGATACTACCGTGACCCTTGGCCGCGGCCTTGGGAGTTTTTTTGTAGAACCGTGTTGCGGGATAAAACCTGAATGGTACCCACGTCCGGAGTATTCCTGTGTAGATACTTCTGTGACCCTTGGTTGCGACCTTGGGAGTTTATGTGCTGATAAAAGGGATAACGTTGAACATTCGGTGATAACTTTGTTCCTTGAGATTATCAGATTTTATCTTTGAGTTTGGTTTGGATTTTTCTGACCTAGGCTACTGGCACGACATGTCGTGCCAGGTAAATTTGTTGAATTTTTGCAGGACACCCCCGAAGGTTATGGCCAGGCATGAGCTGTGTTGGAAGAAGGCCTGTTAATTTCTTAAATCAATTTGAACATTCCATGTTGTGTAATAACCGTATGTACGGACACTATTTTCTTTTGTACTTTGGGTTGTACGAATACTTTCTTAATTACTTCCGCATACTACCAGTTTAATAAAATATTTTAGAAAATATTTTCAAAACTTGCCTTGTGGGTCCATCATGGGATCTACGGCACTGTGGCGTCTCGGTTTATTTTGGGGGCGTTACAGAAAATGGTATCAGAGCCAAACACTCACGTGGAAAGTTTTACCTAAATACTTTGAAAACGTTTTGCCTTCAAAAATCCAACACTTCTGGCGACCGTAACTCCTCGAGGGATGTCGAGGTAAATTACACGTAAATTTTTAAGAATCAAGTATGATGTTTGGATTCAGTAAGATTTCAGAGAATGTTTGCATTAAACTAACCTGTTAGATCGAGCGAACATCACCAATGGCACGTCGGGGAGCTAGAAGAAACGTAAATGATGCACAGGGTTCCGCTATGAACCAGCAGGGAGACAGGAACACCGGTGAAACTAATCCAGTCGGAAATCAACCGCCGCCTGTTAATCAGAACGAACAGGAGGCGGAAAACCAGAACAACAGGGGATTTGATCCAGCCTTCGTTCAGACTCTCGCCCAGGCCATTGCTATGGGAATCTCTCAGGTCAACCAGGCAGAACAAGTACCAATCATTAACATAGAAGAGAACACCGGGAAGGACCGTTGGCTGGGAGAAATGCTGAAGGCCAGACCGCCATTATTCGATGGGTCAGGGGATAAGCACGTGGACGATTGGATCTCGGAGATGGAGATCGCCGAGGTGATCGGGCCGCCTGAGGAACCGAAAAGTACCACTCGGGATCAACCAGCTCCGTGGCACCGCAGCCTGATGGTGGAGGACCTATAAGCGAGAGGACAGAATAGTCGGATGGCCCGAGTTTTCCAAACTATTGAGAGACGAGTACTGTCCCCAATCAGTTCAAATTGCACGAGCGCGGAGCTTCTTCAGCGCAGGACCTCAGAATTTGCCAATACCAGAAATCATTCGAGCATACAGGACCGAGCTAAGCTATGTCGCACAGATGGTTCCATCCGAAGACCAGCGAATTTGTCACCTTGCTCAACGGTTGCCGGAGGATGTTCAACGTTACGCGGCGGGGTTTCACTTCACCACTTTGAGGGCATATGAGGATGTGGTCACAGCATACGCCGGTGCAGTTGTTAGTTCGGATGCCGGGCATAACCAAAAGAAGCAGAAGACAGCAAATCAGTCCAGGAGACCAGCAGAGTGAACTTGGGAATTGGGTTTCCCTCCAAATCAGCAGCTTCGTCCCAACAGAGAGGAACATCTGACGGGTCTTCTCGCCGTAGCTGTTTCAATTGTGGCATAGCAGGGCATACCATTAGTCAGTGTCGTAAAGCGTCGACAAAGTGTTTTTCATGCGGAAGGGGTGGGCACATGTCTCGCTACTGCTCACGGATCAAACCTACACCAAACCCAGCTCCTCAGAGTCAGCAAGGCTCGGTACAGACATCCAGAGTGTCCGCCATGTCCGACTACCGATCTCCACCTCACCAAGCTCCTCTACACGGTGTCGGAAGAGGACATGGTCGCGGGGGAGGCACTGCACCCTCCTCGGGGACACTGCCGTCCTGTGTGTTCGAACTAAGGGCCACTGACGACCAGACTACACCTGCTGTCTCAGGTACACTTTTTATTAAATCTCAGCCTGTTCATGTACTGTTTGATACTGTAGCAACCCACTCATTTATATCCATGGAATGTGTTAACCGTTTGCATATCCCTTGTGTACCTTGCGAGTCCTTTACTGTTAAACTACCCAAGGGTAGCAGGGTGGAGGGTAACTTGGAAGTTCGAAACTGTCCGATTCGTATCAATAATCTGGGCTGGACAGCCAATCTCATGGTCTTTCCACTCCAAAACGAAGATGTGATTTTGGGTATGGACTGGATGGCGATGCACAAGACGGTATTGGATACCTATCACCTGACAGTTTACATTACGACCCATGACGGTGCCACTCACACAATTAGAGGCCGAGAGCACTTCAGTACTAAAGGGTCCCTCAGTCTCCTTTCAGCAGTAGCATCTCATGATAATCGAAGAACGTATTATTGGTGTTATATTCTCCAGGGGGACACATCACAACTATCGGTTGCTAACATTCCTGCAGTGAACGAATTTCCGGACGTATTTCCCGATGAACTACCTGGATTGCCACCACGAAGGGAGGTCGATCTCTCAATTGAACTTGAGCCAGGAACGACGCCTATCTCCAAGGCACCATACAGAATGGCAGCATCCGAAATGAAGGAACTAAAGTCACAACTCGAAGAATTGCTAAGGAAGGGGCTCATTCGTCCAAGTACTTCGCCATGGGGTGCGCCAGTTCTTTCTGTGAAGAAAAAGGACAACTCTCTGCGCCTGTGTATCGATTACAGGGAACTTAATAAGGTCACTATTAAGAACCGTTACCCACTTCCGAGGATTGATGATTTATTGGACCAACTACAAGGAGCGACTGTGTTTTCAAAGATCGACTTACGTTCGGGATATCACCAATTGAGAATTCGAGAGGAGGATATTCCTAAGACCGCATTTCGATCGAGATATGGACACTACGAGTACATGGTGGTGTCGTTTGGCTTGACTAATGCTCCAGCCGTTTTTATGGAATTGATGAACAGGGTCCTGACAGAGTTTCTCGATAAGTGAGTGGTGGTTTTTATTGACGACATTTTAATTTATTCCCGGAGCCGATGGGAGCATGAGGAACACTTGAGGCAGGTGTTGGGCGTTTTAAGGCAACATCAACTGTATGCCAAACTTTCTAAATGCGAGTTCTGGATGCCAGAGGTAACCTTTTTGGGGCATGTGATTTCAGCAGAAGGCGTTAAAGTAGACCCCCAGAAGATCGAGACAGTTATGAGTTGGGAACCACCTAGAAACGTCAAAGAGGTGAGGAGTTTTCTGGGGTTGGCAGGATATTATCGACGGTTTGTCGAGGCCTTCTACTGTGTTGCTCAGCCATTAACAAATCTGCTTAGGAAGAACACCAAGTTTGTCTGGACAACAGATTGTCAGGAGAGTTTCGACAAGCTAAAAAGAAAGCTTACTACCGCCCCAGTATTGGTACTACCACAGGGTACGGAGGGATTCGTAATATGCACCGATGCATCTAAGCACGGGCTGGGATGTTTGTTTATGCAAACGACAGAGTTATCGCTTACGCCTCACGACAACTTAAACCTTATGAGGTGAACTACCCGACACATGACTTGGAACTAGCTGCAGTAGTCCACGCTCTTAAGATTTGGAGACATTACCTGTATGGGGTTACTTGTAAGATCTTTACGGACCACAAGAGTTTAAAGTATATTTTCACACAGAAAGAGTTAAATATGAGACAGAGGCGTTGGCTGGAGTTAATCAAGGATTACGATGTAGATACTCTATATCACCCTGGAAAGGCCAACGTCGTAGCAGACGCACTGAGTCGGAAAACTGCGCAGGAGTTGACACTATCTGGTTTGACAGTACAGCTGGAATTGCAGCAAGATCTCAGGAGAAATGACATTGAAGTGTGCATACAACACCGCCAGGGACAGTTGTGCTCGATCGATATTCGCTCGTCTCTGCTGGACGAGATACGCCTAGCACAGATGGAGGATCCACAACTTCGTGCGATCGGCGCAAAGGCCGAAGGGGGAATTATTTCAGACTACAGGATCCAAGGGGGCTTAGTTAGATTCAGGAACAGGATTTGCATTCCACCTAATGACGAGCTTAAGCAAACTATACTCAAGGAAGCTCATTCTACTCCCTATTCGATACATCCCGAGGCGAGCAAAATGTATAAAGATCTGCGAAAGAGTTTCTGGTGGAAGAATATGAAGCAAGAGGTAGCAAGGTTTGTCGCTCGGTGTATGATATGTCAACAGGTGAAGATTGAACACCGTAGACCGGCCGGAATCATGCAGCCCTTACCCATTCCAGAATGGAAATGGGACAGCATATCAATGGACTTTGTCACCAAGTTACCAGTGACGGCGGGGGGAAAGTACACGATATGGGTTATTGTAGACCGACTGACGAAGTCGGCACATTTCATTCCAATTCAGGAGGCCATCGGAACAGTACAGCTGGCCACCATCTTTGTTCGGGAAATCGTGAGATTACATGGCGTTCCCTCGGGAATTATTTCGGATAGAGACACTAGATATGTGTCCCGCTTCGGAAGGTCATCCCACTGTGCCATGGGTACTCAATCGCATTTCAAGATCGCCTATCACCCTAAAACGGATGGACAAACAACGCACTACTGCACTCGGAGGATATGTTGAGAGCATGTGTACTCGATTGGGGCAAGGACTGGGCTAAACACCTCTGCTTAGCGGAATTTTCGTATAGCAACAGCTGGCATGCAAGCATAGGCATGGCTCCCTTTGAGGCCTTGTATGGTAGGAGGTGCAAGTCTCCCCTATGTTGGGATGATGCATCCAATGTCGTCGCCACCGAGTAGGATCTAATCCAGGAATCTATTAAGAAGATATGCATTGTTCGAAAACACATGTTGGCAGTGCAGAGCCGCCAAAAGTCTTATGCTACGTACCGGCAGCGACCATTGGAATTTATGGTTGGGGATCATGTTTGGGTTAAAGTATCGCCAATGCGGGGCATTCGACGCTTCGGCTAGAAGGGCAAACTAAGCCCGAGATTTATTGGCCCGTTCGAAATACTAGACCGAGTCGGTAGACTCGCTTATCGACTAACATTACCACCATCATTAGACGGAGTGCATAATGTCTTCCACGTCTCCCCGCTGAGAAAGTACGTGTACGACCCCAGCCACAAGATCAACTTCGAGGAAGTAGAGATTTCCAATGATGCTACCTTTAGGGAAGTTCCAACAGCGATTTTGGATCGACGCGTAAAGATACTTAGGAACAAGGACATACCCCTTGTTAAAGTTCAGTGGTCGCACCACGGCACGGAAGAAGCGACTTGGGAAACCGAGGCGAGCATGAGAGAGAATCATCCCGAGTTATTTTCTTAGTTTCAGGACGAAACTATTTTAAGGGGGTTGGTATGTAATACCACCAGTATTACATGCTTTTTTTCACTTTGGGCACTCACGTCCATTTCTTCTAATTGATAAATAAATGTACTCCATTGCGATAAGACATATTTTGTATAATATGGTCGTACTGTATTGTTCGCATCTGTTATTCGTGTATTGTGATGGTGTGATGTTTGATGGACTTTCAATGACATACCTTGATGTCGTTAGGTAATTATCGGTGCGAATATGATGGTGGCCAACGTCTTGTTCCCCACGAGATTTCCTGACGATATGGAGAGGGAGTCGTGTCATAAGAAATTAATGTGATAATAAACAAAACTGGTCCTTACATACGTTACCCTCCGAGTCATTACGTACGCTATATCCGAGTCATTATGTACGTTAAAGATCGGCCCTTAGGTAAGTAACATCGGTCTTCGGTCTTCGGACAGGAATCTTCGTCAGGTAGTACGCATGCCGACCAACTTTCGGCGTGATTGCGACAGGCAAGTCAACGTAGTGTTACGTACGTTAACCCGCTTTCGTTACACACGTAACGATGTTTGTAAATTAGTCCAGCAAGTTCCTTACGTACGTTAATACTTTTTCATAACGTACGTAAAGTCCCTTACGTACGTAAACCATCAGGCATAACGTACGTAAGGGCAATTTGAGTTTATAAAAGAACACTTTGTCTTTCATTTCTTCCGTCCCAAAAATCATCCTCCCTTCATATACACTGCTCTCCACCATCCTTGAACCAATTCTAATCTCCCACTTCAAGTGCTATCCTATTAGAGTGCGTTAATCAAGCTTCGGGGAAGGTCTTGAAGGTTTTATCCTCTCGTTCTCCTTCGTCCAGCGTCGTTCTTCATCATCTTTAGTCATTAAAGGTAAGTTTATCCAACCTTGAACTCATTTCAGTGTTGTTTAGTAAGTTATAGTAAATTTCGGATGTCTTGGGTAGCTTAGAACCCTCAGTAATAATCAGACCAGTATATAACTATCACAATTGCTAATCGATATCCATCAAAACTAGAAATTGGAATGAATAATAGTAGAACTCATAATCATATTGCTAATCACCAATTTCTCGGAATCATCTTTGAAGGATTTCACGTATAACCGTATTATCATGTCGAATAAAACCGTTAATAAATCCTTGATGAACTTACCAACAATTTCTAGTCGAATAGATACCGAAACATGTTAAGGTGATGGATTAATCGCTCTAGACTTAAATATTAAGACAAACGATGAAATCTCGGTGGTTGTTGGTTATAATTAACGTAGGAATGTTGTGTTAGAACACTCTTGTTCAGCGGAAGGATAACTTATAAAAAATTGTTGCCGAACCTAAGAATTTCATGGCACACATTGTGGTTAAAATCAGAGAATTTCGATTCCGACATCATAAGCAACTAGGGTCGGGTTCTAACAGGCGGGAGGGGGAGTAACGTCGTTGATCATCATTGTTATCATAAGATGTTAATCGACAAACATGTAATAGGTAGGACTTCCGAGCGTGATCGTTCAAGCCGTTTCCTTGTCAAGAAATAACTCTCGTCGGATTTGAGGCAAGTGAATCTTGCTCAGACTTTACGTCTTATAATTTCAAAACATAGTAAGTGTTACTATTTGTGGAATGGTGCTCTTTCGATTATCTTGTCCGGAGTATTCTTGAGTAGATACTACTGTGACCCTTGGCTGCGGCCTTGGGAGTTTTCTTGTAGAACCGTGTTGCGGGATAAAACCTCAATGGTACCCACGTCCGGAGTATTCCTGTGTAGATACTTCCGTGACCCTTGATTGCGACCTTGGGAGTTTATGTGCTAATAAAAGGGATAACGTTGAACATTCGGTGATAACTT
Source organism: Orobanche coerulescens (assembly GCA_033398695.1). Lineage (NCBI taxonomy): Eukaryota > Viridiplantae > Streptophyta > Magnoliopsida > Lamiales > Orobanchaceae > Orobanche > Orobanche coerulescens. The sequence continues at coordinate 61,213,196 of CM065806.1, forward strand.
TGTTCCTTGAGATTATCAGATTTTATCTTTGAGTTTGGTTTGGATTTTTCTGACCAAGGCTACTGGCACGACATGTCGTGCCAGGTAAATTTGTTGAATTTTTGCAGGACACCCCCGAAGGTTACGGCCAGGCATGAGCTGTGTTGGAAGAAGGCCTGTTAATTTCTTAAATCAATTTGAACATTCCACGTTGTGTAATAACCGTATGTACGAACACTATTTTATTTTGTACTTTGGGTTGTACGAATACTTTCTTAATTACTTCCGCATACTACCAGTTTAATAAAATATTTTAGAAAATATTTTCAAAACTTGCCTTGTGGGTCCCTCATGGGATCTACGGCACTGTGGCGTCCCGATTTATTTTCGGGGCATTACAGGAGAATCATAAAAAGCATGGACCCGCACCTGACGAACTGGCCACGGACAGTACTCAGCTTCCATAAGGTCTCTAAACCTGACCCACGAAGCATCATGATCCTGAGGCCCGACAGCTTCCCACCAATCAGCAGCATCGCCAGTGAGAAAATACTGGGAGATTGGGACCTTGCGATCCTTAGGACAATTTATAGCCACAAAGACATTGGACATCTCTTTGATCCACCCCTCCCAACCAATAGGGTCTAAAGGCCCAAAAAACTGAGAAGGATGCACCTTGGTGACATTCTGAAGCCAACGATCCACTCCGGTCCGAGCAGCATGAGCCGGAGTCGGGTTTTGAACCGCTTGGGCTATCGCAGTCATTTGGTTCACCATTTGCTGCATTACAGCTGCAACACCAAAGTCGGCGCCATCTTGAGTAGTAGTACGGCCCTGAAGGTCGTAAGTACTGCCGGATCCAGAAGAGTGTGACGTGGCCGCCCCATGTCCCCGGACGCGTCCGCGACCACGACCTCTACCTCGACCTCTCCCAGCCTCCATACTAAAGATAAGAGGTAGGGAAAGTATCTCGATGATAAGTACAAGAGAAAAACAATATTTCAAGAAATGGAAGTACGATGCGAGAAAATAAAAGAATCGAGCATGGAAAACTTACAAACACTGGAAGTATCGAGATGCTGGCAGTGTGATGACGATGTACAAAATAAAACACAACTAGACCCAAATAACCGACAAGCCTAGGTATCCATAAACCTAGAGCTCTGATACCATTTTATGTTACACCCCCAAGATATTCAAGGTATATTACAGCGTCGTGGACCCCCACGCGGGACCCACAGTCTAAATAAGAAATACCGCTTGTCTAACCATCTCGCTTAGCGAGAAAACACATATTAAATAAAATGTCTAGTACAACCGGTAAACCAGACATCACCAAAAATTACAAATAAAATTTAGTATACAAACCAGATCCAAATCAAAATGCATAAGTACTCGCGAGTACGGTGTATTAGTTTACAAACTTGAAAAGGAACGTTTAAAATGGACAACCGAAATAAAAGGACTGAATTGCACATGTCATCAACCCTGGCCAGCATCCTCGTACTACTCCAGTGCCCGCTCGACCAGATGAACGCAACCCGAATTTCATAACTCGAATTCCCCAAAATGGCTTCCTAGAGGGATTAGCAATTACGCTAGTACAAGTAATCAAGGCAAACCATTCGCTTACACATTTCATAATACATGCATCAAATCATTCCAAAACAAAACAAGACATGTCTTTTCCCAGAAAACAAACAGCCGAAATCACAGTTGAAAACTTGCCTAGGACTGGGGCTAAACCACTGGTCCCATTCGAGGCCTCTATGGACCCTCCCAGACTAGACATAGTTAAAAATCACGCACGTGACTCGTCTAGGACCGGGGCTAAACCACTGGTCCCATCCGAGGCCTCTGTGGACCCTCCCGGACTCGCTATCCAAACTAGCTCGTGAATTAGGAGCGAAATCACAGATTCCTCCGAGGCCCCATCGGACCTTCCCGGAGTGAGCAATTCACACACATATACATTACCATTTCATGTTAAGCATAAGGGTTTCACAAGAATACTTGCCTTGAGAATATTGACGACGAAATGAACCGGAAAATCAACTACGCTTGTTAGGAAACGATGACCACGAACCTAACAATTGGAGGAATACAATCACAACCAATTCTACACGAATAAGAAAACAGAATACACCCGAAAACCCACCTATGATTCATGTAAATTCGTACAAAAACAACACCGAGGGTGGGTCGCAACCGAACCCTCTCGATTTCATAAATACCACGAAATTTACTATGAACTCGTAGGGAAAACATGAATACCACTAAGACTAATCACATACATCATGGATTAATCAAAAACACGGAACAACCAGGACATTAAATCGAAAACCACCAAATTTCCCAAAAATCGGGTTCTAAGAGTTTACCTCGGATCGGAGACGAAGAACAAGTGTTGGTGTTGTTAATATACACCAAGAACTCAAGAAAGATGATAGCTAGACGATTGCCCAGTCAAAATCGCCCAAAATCGCCTATGAATAGCCCAAAACGCGGAGCAGGAGAAGAAGGAAGGAAAATGGACAAAACTGGTCAACTCCTGGGTATTTAAAACTAGGCCCCGATAACGTACGTAAGCCCTGGACAGCTAACGTACGTTAGCCTTCCAAGCTTATGTACGTAATAGATTGGCACAACAATCTTCCCAAACATACATAGACTATTACGTACGTTATGATAAGAGCCATTACGTACGTAATACTCTAGAAGCCTTAACGTACTTAATGCTCTTCACATAGCGTACATAAGGTACCCCAGTACCAAACGGGCAGTCTGACGAGTAAGGGAGTGACGAAAATACGAGACGATAAAAACATGAAACAAAAGCACGCTTACAAAGAGTTTAAGATGACGAACATAAACATTAAAAGAAAATATGTTCCCGACTACCCAAAGGTTCGGAAAACAACGACAAACATAACTACCCCATAACTTTGGAAAACTATAAAACAACCCAAAACATCCGAAATACACGACGCACGATCGAAACACCAAACAAAAGCTCACGACATCCATAATGACATAAGATGGATTTACGGAAACCCCGAAATGGCGGTTTCGAACACCGATTACGAGAATTGGACCAAACAGCGACGAAAAAGACATTATATGCGGAATTGAGTAAAACAAGCCCGAAACAAGCACGGATAACAAAAAGTCCAGTATCAAATATTCTCGAAATATCAATACAGTTACAAGCGAGTCACTCAAAATGAAAAATACACCAAAATGAAAAATATCGGGAATAAGAAAAATGTGGATATTACATATAAATGATGTGTGAAGGTTCTGGAAGGGAAAAATTGGATATTAGCTCGTGAGAAATGAATGAGGGAGGTTGGATTTTATAAGATGAAAGTTAATAATTTGTTCATCTAATCTTCAGTAGCATACGCTAAAGGCTTAACATATGTTAGTTGCAAGACCTAGCGTACGTAACAACCAGCTTAGAAGCATTCGAGGCTACTGCCTCGACCGTAGCGTATGTTTCATAAGGTAGCTTACATAAGGATTGAATTCTTAGCGGAAGTTAATATGTCCATGTTACATGCTCTCATTGACTTTTTTTATACACATGCACTAATCTCCCGGCCCACATAGCCGAAAGTTGTTGGATCAAGATTCTTCTTGTCTAATTACACCTTAATGTACGTTACACCGCATTCGTTACTAGAACCACATAACGTATGTTAGTTCCCCATGCTTGCACACACTATGCTTTATATACTTAATTAGCAAATTATCTCTTAACAACCGTGTTTATCCCACACGTCTAAACATAGTCCGACTGATTTCTCTAATTTCTTCGAAGAATTTATCGGGGAACATGACGTCGGCCACCGTCGTATTCGCACTGACAGTTAATCGACGAATTTCAAAGGGTGTTATCCGACTTTAAATTTTGCTAAGAAAATCAAAATATACAATGACAAAATATCACAATGTCATTATATGGCCAAAATAGTGATAGTGATAACATGTAGACAACAGCTAGGTCGAAAAATACAATATTCAACAGTAAAATAAAAATACAGTCATAATACATAACAAAAAGAGCGTAAATCACTACCACTGAAAACATATTTTTCTACGGTTATTTCGTACATTTTACATCGATTTTGTAATACCCGGACAATTGTTGCGTATTTTTATCTGTATTTGAAATATGTGGTATGTGATTATGTCATATAAGTGATTGAAGTATGATTTCCCTTATTCGTAATCCTGTATTCATGATCATATTGTATAGAGTTTGTTCATTCATGCATGTGCCTACATGAACTTAAAGTAGGCTAATAGATGTATCTAGCTTGCGCTAATAATCTGAGCTAGCTTACGTTAAGAAAGATACTTAGCGTACGCAAGAGGCAGTTACGATCAGATAAAGTATGATCGGCGTGTGGAGCCAGATGAAGATGTGGTCCGATTTCTTTGCATGAACCTGTATAACTTTTGGAAAAGTTAAGTCAACGATGTTTAACATATGCTACATAATGTATGTAGGTAACGTACGCTAAGTCAAGGACAGAAAGATGCAGTAAGCTATGTGAGATCGTTAGCATACGCAATATTGTATGTTAACATATGCCAAGATAGCACGTAGCGTACGTAATGTCTGGGCAGTTTACGCAAGACTGAGGATAGAATGAGGCAGTGAGCTACGGATTCTATTAGCATACACTAAAGATAAGGAATATCGTAAGTTAAATTTTATTTTTTATAAATAGGACAACACCACCTTTCATTTCTTACTTTTCCTTCACTCCTCTTGTCCGACTTGCTGGCCACTAAGTATACAAATAACAACTTAGAATATAGAAGCACTGTAAGCTGTACGATTTTTGACGTTAGTTTGCGTAGCGGAAGTTTGTTGTGTGAGTTTCTGTAAATACAGCACCTAGGTGTTCCCCCGTTTGCTTAGTGCATAGAGGGTATAACAGCGTATACTTGATAAATCACAATAGAATGAAAACAGTAAAGACAGAAGGTAAATGACACACAGTTTAAAGTGGTTCGAGGTAAACCCCTCCACGTCCACTGGTCCTCCACATAAAAGTAAATAGTTTATGAAAATCACTACGTACACAACTACGTGACTTTAACTAAACTTGTCTCTGTATCGTTCACATAGATTGATACAGGGACTGCAGCTTTGAGCCGTTCACACAGATTGGCTTGAGCTCTTTTTCAACTCACTTCTTCTCACACAGATCGAAGCTTCATCTGCAATGCTATTTTTCCCACACAGGTCGGAATATGCACGGATCCTTAGTCCACACAGGGCTAATGATAATCTCAATGGAAAGGTAGAACAATTCTCAAACAGCGACTTTATCTTTGATGAACAATCACTGTATGCTGTGCTGTTTGTGTTGAAAACTTGTATATTTCTTTACTTGAATACTGTTGTATGCTCATGAAATATACTTCTTTATAATCGCTAGAATGTCTGAATAATAAGTTAGAGCTTTCACGATAATGAATGACTTGAGCTTTTTCGTGTGTGTAAGTCCTCTGGCTTGGGGGTATTTATAACCTTGGAAATGTATCCGTTATAAATGAAGTTGTTGCTGGTTGGTGAGATGTTGATGTCTATCTCTTGATTGACGGCTGCTGAATATTTGAATTAAAGCAGATCGCATTTAATGCTTCAGACATCCTTTCTGTCTTTGCATTAAATGCTCTTCAGAGTGTTCAGATTTGCCTCTCTCCAGCTGCATTAAATGTTGTCCTATCAGCAGTAAATGCTGCTTTAATCGTAAATACTTTATGAATAAACAATGTTTATTTCACAACAGTTTAAAGCTTCTTATATTCAGTCCTGTTGGATGTGTTTTAATTTTCCTAAGTAAAACACTTTTAGCCTGTATGCTGTATCCAACACATGTTACATCTCTTGCTGTATGAGGAAGGCTTTGTAGGTTGGACTATCGAAGATCTCTTTGCTGTATGTTGGGGGCAGTATGAAGAGTTCTAACAACTTCCATACTTGACAATATTCTGACTTATTTTGAGACTACTTTGCTGTATGTTTGCAATTCTCAAAACAGGAATGTTTATCCCAACACGACTTCTGCAAACTTTGAGAGCTAATCCAACAATATAACTTTTTATATTAGCCTCTGTACTTGGTTTTTGAAGATGAAAGACATCTTAGATTAGTATTCAAACTTCCGATGTTGGGTTCTACCGATTGTTTCTTCGTTTCTCTCTGTATAAAGGTATGTTGATCATATTTCATTCTTGAATTCATGTTCCTAGGAATGTTATGAGCATGCTACTAAAGTTATTAGGTTTGTTGATAACTTAATAGACTGTGAACCATGTTTTAGGAGGATTGGGATGATTATACTTAGGTTTTCCCCTGGCTAAGAAGATTACAAGTTGAGCCATGATTATGTTGAACATTAAGGTGGATTTCTCTAAGATTTTAACATAGCTTTAATCATAATTTCATAATGTTCCTTCGCCAGATGACTTGTAAATGGTATTGCCTATTATAGGTGAATTTAAGAGGATGAATATTGAGGGTTTTCATTGAGAATGAGACCATGTCTTGTAACGATTGATTTTGATTAGATAACCTTCTCTTATAGATTGTTAGAATGAAGCGAATATTTTGGTAATGATCATATCGAAACGCAGCACTCTTGTAAGAGGATTGATCAAGAATTAGAGTTGTAAGTAAACTTTTAAACTTAGAAACTCGAATGAATACGTTCCTTTGTATGATGTTTTGGGGATATGTCGTCACAATCATATTTTTGATAGAAATAATTGAATTGGATACATATTGAAGGAACTCACGTAATCATGTTCATTTTTGTACCGGATTGTAATAAGTAATGTTATGGGTCGATTATCTGAAACCGATAGTTATTATGGTGTTAACTTGATAATTAAGGTTCGGGTGTTGCAAAAAGGATTATCTAAGGAACGTCCTTCGAATGTGCGAATGTTTGTCGGAAGTATTGAATACCTGTCATCTTTATTTAAGGCAAGTACTTTAATTAAGTTTCCATATTAATGTTATTCATATTTTCGTGTATCGTTTGTCCACCTCGTGTTGGTCCGACGGGATCATCTTGGGATCTATGCTAGTGTGGGATGGATCGTTGGATGGGTTTTCCATCTCGTGTTGATCCAACGAGATCATCTTGAGATCTATACAGTGAAAGTTGGATCATCGGAGTACCATGTATATATTGTGATTGTCATGTTGTGTAATGCTTTGTTAGTCTTTTCATAGAAGAGACTTGTTGGTTTTGTTGTTATTCTTCATGAGTAGTCGAATAATCTGTTGTTTTATAAATTATCGTACTTGTACTAACATCATTGTGCAAACTCCTTTGGAGGTGGACATATATTTTATGTTCAGGATCCAGGAGAGCTGGAAAACAACCACAGGAGCAGCATGATGACGAGGGTACATAGTGATGTTGACGGTCTGGAGAGTCCTTTCAATTATGTCGTGTTTGAATAAGTACTCGAGTACATTATTTACTTGTATTGTTCTTGGTTGGTCGTGTATTATTGAATTCATTTTGGTACTATATTTTACTGTCAAAAAACCTGGTTTGTAATAATAACTCTACTTTTTAATATTTTATAAATATTGTTTTGAATTCTTAGCCTAGTAAATCCTTATATAAAGGATTTAAGATGCTGTAATATCCTGAATATCTGGGGGTGTTATAGAATATGGTATCAGAGCTAAGATTATGGATATCTTGGCAGTCGGGTTAATTTAGGGTGGAGATGTGTATTTTGGTTAACCGGCCGTGAATAACATCACAGTCTTCATGCGAGTTGTGGTTGTAAGTTTCCTAAAACTTTATTATTGTCCTTTAATGTTTTTCGACACCTTGTCAGGACCGATGCAGAAATTATGTTTCATTTTGACATGAGGATGAAACTGGAGATACAACGATACACGTTGGGATTTGAATGGACCACACTTCGTCAGTATCAAGATAAGGCCTTGGCCTACGAGATGAAGGAAGTAGAAAGTCTCTTGTGGTTTTTCAGAGTGGACCCCAAAAAGCCCAGTCATCTTTTCACTCATTCAGGAGGCCCTCGCATCCATCTAGATGTGGAAAGAGTTCTAGATCAGCACCCACTTTTATAGATGCAGCGAGGAAATGCTTCAACTATGGTCGACCAAGGCATTACTGGCGTGACTGCTCACTTCCTTCCATGACGTGTTATGATTGTGGACAAGAAGTACATAGTGCGGTGTTCTGTGGAGATGTTGCTAAATCTCTTGGAGCTTATACTTCACAGTAGGTCTGGAAAGAGGCGATTGTCAATCAAACTCAACAGACTGTTCAACCACATTAGAATTTTAGCCGAGGAAGAGGCAGAGTACAGTATGACTGAAAGGAAGCATCGAGTGTTGGGTCCGTTCCTACGCGCCTTTATGAAATGAGGAGGATAGAAGATCAGCATACGGTAGTTTCATAAGGTACAATTTAGATCCTTTCACAACTAATTAGTATTTTGTTCGATATCGGAGCTACACATTCGTTTATATCACTGTCTTGTATAAGTTTGAAAATTGCTTGTTTTGATAAATGTGAGCCTTATATTGTGGGTTTACCAAGTGGGGAAAGAATTACGGAGAATTAAGAAGCTGGAAATTTTCCTGTATCAATTAGAGGCAAAGATTGGCCTTCAATTCTGATCGTGGCAGAAATTCAAGGAGATGATCTGATTCTCGAAAACGATTGGCTTAACCATTAAGGAGCTATTATGAACTACTACAAGAGAAACATCTCAATGATAGCTGACGACTGTTCTGAATATTTATTTAAAGGATGGAGACCAGGTATCTTAGGAAAAGTGATAAAATAAGTAGATGTTATCAAACTGCTGAAACGGGGTTGTGTCGGATACTAGTGTTATGCAATGAAGAAAGAAGAAGGAATAGTAGAGCTTTCATCTATTCCTGTTGTAAATGAATTTTCGGATGTATTCCCTGATGAATGACCTGGATTACCTACACAACGAGATGTAGAATTTACTATAAAGCTAGACCCGGGAGCGACATCTATTTCCAAGAAGCAACTTGAAGAAATGATGGACAAATGTTATATCCAGCCAAGTGTTTCCCCATGGGGTGCACCAGTCTTATTCGTTCAAAAGAAAGATGGATCACTTTGGTTGTGCTTGACTATCGAGAGCTAAATAAAGTGACGATCAAGAATAAATACACATTGCCTTGAATTGATGGTTTGTGTTGTGTTGCGATTAACACATCTCGACGGCGATCGACGTAAAGGACCGAGCGACCTAGTCAGTGTTAAATGTGCCACGGCACACCTGCCAAACGAAGATCCCAGATCAAGTCCAAGTGCAGAGCAATCGACAGCCAGGGCGATCGTCTCTCAGCACATAGCAATCGACTCTGGTGCCCGGTCATGGACGACCGCCTCATGCCACGTAAAGCTAACATCCGTCAAAGTCATCAAAGACTGAATCTCGGGATAGAGGCCCACGTGATGATCCGGAAAAAGCGCTGTCGGATAAGGCCCTTTGGCCCCAGCCTGTCACCATCTTCTCACCTACCGACAGAACCACCGAAAGGTCCAAGGTGGGACCTCCCGAGACAGCGACAAGAGATGCGTGTTGTCCTCTCATTGGTTCGCACAGCTGGCTGCCAGCAGCAGCAGCGGACTTTAAGGCAATTAGCCCATGTGCTAAAGACGATCGCCCCCTTATTATAATACAGGAAAAGTGATCGCCCGTCAGGATTAAGACATCCCAGCTCCTCCTATAAATAGAAGGCTTCCTGCACTTGGAAGAGGGTCTGCTTTTCTCGCTGCTTTTCTCTCGGATTTTCTCTCTCAGAACCTCTTAACCAAAAGACGGTTGGCAGAAACGAGAACTTCCTACAGTTCAAGAACTCACAGAGCAGCACTCAAGAGCTAGATAACTAGGGTCTTTTACAATCATTGTAGCTGTACTCTTACATTAATATTTGTACTCCAACATATTCATATTAATAATATCTCGCGAGAGCATTCAAGCCCGGGCCTAACAAACCCGGCAACTCTTGTGTTATTTACTTTCCCTCGGACGTGCTCTCGCATTTGTTTGTTACTCATCCATTCCAGCAATCCCTTCCGATTTTGGGTAACAACAATCGGCGCTAGAGGAAGGGAATCTACCTTCATTTATATTCCGACCGTTTCGAAGAACACTCACTGTTCTCCGGAGCATATACTTGAAGAAACACTCAATGTTCTTCAAAGAAAAACCTTCAGATTCATGACGTCTGCCGCCACATCGAAGAGAGCCACTCTCCGATCCACCGGACGCCTTATTCCGGCTCTATCCGACCCCAACCTACGGCGGAGGGTAGCCGTGGCGGTGCGAGACTCTCGATCCCGCCCCCGAGGGACGGCCCTAGCCCCTCGCTCGATCAGTTCCAAACAGCGGAACAGATCGAGGAGGCCATGGCTGTTGGGAATAGTGCCCTAGGACATTCAATGTGCCTAGATTTGTAATTGTCACATTTAAATAAAGTTATTTGATATCATTTATTTCTCGTTGATTATTATAATGTGTGCATGTTTTAATATTATTATAATCGAATAATAGTTATTCACGAATAATAAGATTATTCAAACGTCCCTGGTAAAATCGCGTTGAGTAGAGACTCAAGTGATTAATATACTAGTATAAGTTTGATTGATAATCATCGGATGATTATGCGTATGGTACGGATCAATCTTATGGGTATTGGTTGGAGAACTAATCTTGGACCGACCGCATTGAGATCACCGCATGGAAATGTCATAAGTGAATCTCAATACAGTATGTCAATAAATCCATGAACCTGAGATTATCATAGAGTCCAACATGATAACTGCTATGCCTTGACGTAATCCAACGTCATCTGAAACATGGTGATCATAAAGGTTAGCGATCGGGATTAGTGGGAGTCATGTAGAGGGCAATGAATAATCAAGATGAGGATTTGTCCCTCTCTTAAGTGAGAGAAATATCTGCTGGGCCCCTCGATAAGTAGGACTGAAGGAAATGCATGGCCATGCTCAAATGAAGAGTCATTTGATTCAATCAGTCTACTTAAGATCGAGAAAGCATTTGAACATAAATAAGTATGACAGACTCCATGACTTAGTTCAAATATGATATCGCGTGACAAAGGGATTTGACACGTTAAAAGGTTTAATGGACTATTAACTTATATTATTTGGGTAATCATAATGTCCTGTTAGAGGCCGCTTATGATTTATTATTTAATAAGGTATTAAATAATTGCCAACATAATATAAGCCTTTTGGGTCGCACGTACGACAATTATAGACAAGTAGGAATAAATATCAACTGAGAATAATAAATATAATATTGAATATTATATTTATAAGGAGATTAAATAATAAGTAATATATATAATATTAGATATTATATATATTGTATTATTTAATAAGTTGAGGGGCAACTAAGCAAATACTAGATTATTGAATCTAGGGATTACTTAGTATAAATAAGAGATCCATGACAAGGAGTTGTCATAAGAACTCCTACAAAAATCGCCCCCTTCCAATAAGAAGAGAAAATCGGCCACTTCCTCTTGCAGTAGAAGAACGACGCCGGTCGTCTAATCCTCTTCCCTTAGTTGATCTTGATCAATAGTACAATCCTTCTAGTAAGGAACTTGTGTTGTACTATTTATCAATATTATTCGTAAGGATCTAGCAATCCGGCTTGTGAAATTGTTCGTGTGTGGATCACCAAAAGAGGAAGGAGATATTCATCTGCTTCTAGTCCGGATCTAGAATTGTTCAATCGGATTAAGGTAATTCGATTAAATCTTTAATTAAAAAATTAAATTACTGCATGAGATCTTAAATTGGGTTTTCACGTTTATTGTTCCGCTGCAATTTTACTCCGATTATTTTGTATTCGATGCATAGAAAACCCAACAGTGGTATCGGAGCCAACTTACATGTAATTTAATTGTTTGTGTAGAACATATTTATGTGTAAATTATGTTCCTGATTGTGTTTATAAAATATAGATTTTATAAAATAATTTTTCTGGTTTAATTTGATTAAATCGGATCGTCAAAAATAAATTTTCTGGACTGTTTTTGCGAATTTCTGCTCCAGAACTGTTCTGGAACAGATCTGTTCCGATACGGGTCGGGTCAGGTCCGGGTCGGGTCGGGCTGGACCCGCGGGCTAATTTTATTAGCAAAAATATTTTGCAATTGAAGTGTTTCGAACCCTGGTCATGAGACCGCCTTTCCGCCGACTTACCATGTGCGTTGCGATTTTGTTTTGGAAATTTTCTCACGGATGTTTTATTAAAGGCAGGAAATCTGTTATAATATTGCAAAAATTAATTCCGCAAAACACGGGATTCGAACCCGAGTCCATTGCCTTAAAATCCTGCGCTTTACCATCTCGGCTGGGAACTGTTTTGGTAGTTTCAAAGTAATCTTTTTCTTATAAGCCCTTTTAATATAAAAGTAAATTTGGAAATAATAGTTGCGAGATGTTGCAACTGCAACCGCCGAGTTTCGAACCCGGGCAAACCCGTGCCCAGATCGCGCTGGCAGCCATCTCGGCCATAGTCCAGATTTGTTCATGTGATGACTCAAATTTTAATTATTGTCTGATTGTCAGATAAATTGATTATTTAGTATATTACATGCTTTATTAATTATTTGATAATTATTTATGGTATGTGTGTGGTGTATGGCATAACCATAAATTGACCAATGTGATTGGATAATTTAATTTTTTATGGGTTGGTTTTACGGCCTGCGTGTCGTTTAATTATAATTGGTTTTACGGCCTGCGAGTCGTCTATTTAAATTATTTATTATTTTACGGCTTGCGTGTCGTTTGCACTTCTTGTAATTTAATTTATTAGTGTAGTATTAAATTTCATTAATGTAATGAAGACAAGAAGGACGAGAAAGACGGACTCGAGGAGCAAATTGATCGCGTATGACGTTCCAAGGAGTTGGGAAGATCAATGAAGACCATATTTAACCCTTTAGATGACCTTTGTGATTTTCATGTTGGCTCATGAAAATCACGTTAGGATTATGGTCATGCTATACACGGTCCTATGCTTTATTGTCATGTGATGCGATGTATGTTTAAATTTATGCATGTATGTGATGTTATGTATGTTTAGATGTATGTTAGCAAACATAGACATTAACATAGGATAAAAATCCCTCGTTAAAATTTTAATGCCGTTCATTTGAAAAACACCTATCAAGACTTCGATCATCATGAGTGGGTCATGCCAAAGCTGGGCACTCGGATTATCTTAGTAAGGTAGGATGGGTAATGGTGATACCTCTGTATTTTAATGAACTAAGAATTCAAAAGAGTTTTGAACCTTAAGGCGTAAGATGGGATTATAACATTCTTGGGAATACAATGCCAAATCCCATGATATAATCTAAGAGTTACATATGATGTAATCGATAAAGAGTTATCCACCTAAAGTAGTTCAATTCTAGGCGTCATGCCAAAGCTGAGTTTAGGATTGTGCGAAATGGGATCTTAGCCCACTAAAATTACAAATGTTGTAAATTGAGGGTACTTTATTTTAGTGGGAGTATTTTTCGAGAAATAAAATAATGTGACTAAATATTTTGCATATTGAATTTTGTAGAATGGCATCAAACAACACATCCACCATTTCACTGCGATCCGTCCTTGAGAAGAACAACCTGAAAGAAAATGGCAGCAACTATCTGGATTGGATCCGGAGCCTGAGAATAGTTCTCAAGCAAGAAAGAAAGCTGTATGTTCTTGAGGAAGAAATTCCCGATGAGCCAGCTGACAATGCAAACAAAGCAACAAAAGACAAATGGAAGAAACATTGTGATGATTCCATTGATGTCGGTTGTCTTATGTTGGCCACCATTTGTCCAGAACTTCAGAAGAATCTGGAGGAAATGGAGGCTTATGAGCTAAATGCTCACCTCAAGGAAACTTTCTCGAAGCATGCTAGGCAAGAGAGGTATGAGACCTTTCAAGCCTTGTATGCTTGCAAGATGGTTGAGGGACATCTGTCAGCGCTCACGTGCTCAAGATGAAAGGATATATTGATCATCTTGAAAGGCTTGGTTTTCCACTTTCTAAGGAGCACTCCACGGATGTGATCCTAAACTCATTGCCCGAAAGTTTTGGTCAGTTCATTATGAACTATAATATGAATGAGATGGAGAAGTCCATTGCTGAGCTGCATGGGATGCTTAAAACGGCTGAGCAGAATATTAAGAAGAAACCAAGCCATGTGTTGATGGTCAGCAAAGGGAAATCCTTTAAGAACAAAGGCAAGGGCAAGGGTAAGGCAAAAGTTGCCAAATCTAAAGACCCAACTAGGCCGGGTTTCAAGGCTAAAGCTCCCAAAGATGGAAATTGCCATCATTGCAATAAATCAGGACACTGGAAAAGAAATTGCAAGATTTACTTGTAAGAGCTAAAGCGTACCAAGGGCAGTGAGACTGCCACAGGTATATTTGTTATAGAAGTTAACTTATCTACCGCTAACTCCTGGGTATTAGATACTGGATGTGGATCTCACATTTTTACAAATGTGCAGGGGTTGAGAAGCAGTAGAGAACTGAAGAAAGGGGAAGTAGATCTAAGAGTCGGCAATGGAGCAAGAGTTGCTGCACTAGCCGTAGGAACTTATGATCTAGTTTTGCCCAATGGGCTTTTGTTAGTTTTGAATAATTGCTATTATGTTCCTGCTATGAATAGGAATATTATTTCAGTTTCTACATTAGATTGTGAAGGTTACAGTTTTCTTATTAAGAATAAGATCATTCGTATTTTCTTTGATGACTTGCTTTATGGTACTGCAAAGTTATATCGGCCTTTACAATATTGATCTAGATGAGTCCGACACTTTGGAAGTCTATAACATTGCATCCAAGAAACCTAAGCTCAATGATTCTAATCCGACTTACTTATGGCATTGTCGACTTGGTCACATAAACGAGAAACGCATTTCTAAACTCCATAATGCTGGACTTTTAGACTCTTTTGACTATGAATCATATGGGACATGCGAATCTTGTTTATTGGGCAAGATGACGAAGAATCCTTTCACCGGTCATGGAGAAAGGGCTAGTGATCTATTAGGCCTAATACATACTGATGTATGCGGACCTCTTAGCCCTCATGCCAGAGGCGGATACCAATACTTCATTACATTCACCGATGATTTTAGCCGATATGGATATGTTTATCTTATGAAGTATAAACATGAATCTTTTGAAATGTTCAAAATATTCCAGAATGAAGTACAAAATCAACTTGGTAAGACAATTAAAGCCCTTCGATCAGATCGAGGTGGGGAATACTTGAGCCAAGAATTCGATGATCATCTTAGGAGTTGTGGAATTGTTTCGCAACTTACTCCTCCCGGCACACCTCAGCATAACGGAGTGTCCGAGAGGAGGAATCGAACTTTATTAGATATGGTTCGATCCATGATGAGTCGAACAGAGCTTCCATTATCATTTTGGGGCCACGCCTTAGAAACAGCAGTATTCACCCTTAACCGTGTTCCATCTAAAGCAGTTGAAAAGGCACCATTTGAGAAATGGACTGGTAAAAGACCAAACTTGTGTTTTCTAAAGATCTGGGGTTGCGAAGCATTCGTAAGGCGCCAAGTGTTTGACAAACTGACAGCCAGATCTGAAAGATGTTTATTTGTGGGATATCCTAAGGAAACTAAAGGATATTACTTTTACAAGCCCGCAGAGAACAAAGTGTTTGTTGCTCGAAATGCTGTATTCTTAGAAAGGGAATTTATTTCCAAAAGAGACAGTGGGAGAAGAGTAATTCTTGAGGAAACTCGAGAACCACAAGAAGACATCGCTTCACCGATGGAAACCGAACAAGCTCAACAAACAGTTGAAGAGCCCATTCAAAGTACACAAGTCCCACGCAGATCTGATAGGATGCGACATGAACCTGAGAGATATGGTTATCTCGTAACAGAGGATGATGAGGCATCGCTCATAGATGATGAGACTAGTACATATCTGAAGGCCGCTTGGGACCCAGTCCGAGGAATGGCTAGAATCCATGAAGTCTGAGATGCAATCCATGTATGACAATCAAGTTTGGAACTTGATAGATCCACCTGAGGGTGTTAAAACCATTGGGTGCAAATGGGTCTATAAAAAGAAGAAAGACATGGATGATAATCTGCAAGCCTATAAAGCTAGACTAGTGGCAAAAGGTTATAGACAGATTCATGGTGTTGACTATGATGAGACCTTTTCGCCAGTAGTCATGCTTAAATCAATTAGAATTTTATTTGCCATTGCCACATACTATGATTATGAAATATAGAAAATGGATGTCAAAACAGTATTCCTTAATGGAAACTTACTCGAGGATGTGTACATGACACAACCTGAAGGTTTTGTTCATCCACAAAATTCTAAAAAGGTTTGCAAGCTTCAAAGATCCATTTATGGGTTGAAGCAGGCTTCTCGGAGCTGGAATCTTCATTTTGATGAAACTGTCAAAGAGTTTGGGTTCATTCAAAATAAAGATGAACCTTGTGTGTACAAGAAGGTTAGTGGGAGAATAGTTGTTTTCTTAGTCTTATATGTAGATGACATATTACTCATTGGAAATGACATTCCCACCTTGCAGACAATCAAGATTTGGTTGGGAAGTTGTTTCTCAATTAAAGACTTAGGAGAAGCTGCTTACATTCTTGGGATAAAGATCTATAGAGATAGATCAAAGAGATTGATTGGTCTGAGTCAAAGTACATACATTAATAAAATATTGAAGAGGTTCAATATGCAAGACTCTAAGAGAGGACTCTTGCCAATGTCACATGGCATTCATCTGAGTGAGACTCAGAGTCCTAAGACTCCTGATGAGCGAGCTCGTATGAGCAAGATACCATACACTTCGGCTATTGGATCGATCATGTATGCCATGATTTGTACTCGACCAAATGTATCGTTTGCTCTTAGTATGACAAGTCGATACCAATCGAATCCAGGTGAAAGTCACCAGACAGCAGTGAAAACCATCCTAAAGTACTTGAGAAGAACTAAGGATGATTTACTAGTTTATGGAGGGGTGGGAAACGAGCTGGCTGTAAGAGGTTACGCCGATGCAAGTTTCGAAACCGACAGAGACGATTTCAAATCGCAAACTGGTTCTGTGTTTGTATTGAATGGAGGTGCTGTGAGTTGGAAGAGTTCCAAGCAAAGCACGATTGTCGATTACATGTGAGCCGAGTACTGGCAAAGATCGGATGCAGCTAAGGAAGCCGTATGGATCAAGAAGTTCGTTACCAAACTAGGAGTGGTGCCAACCATCCAGGGTCCCATAAGCCTTTATTGTGACAATAATGGTGCTATTTCACAAGCTAAAGAGCCTAGGTCCCATCATAATTCCAAACATATACTCAGAAAATATCACCTAATCAGAGAGATCGTCAGACGAGGAGATATTACAATATGAAAAGTAGCAACGGAAGAGAATGTTGCAGATCCACTTACCAAGCCTCTCTCACAAGGAAAGCATGTTGAGCATGCTAGAGCGATAGGACTAAAAGTCATGAATGAATGGTCCTAGTGCAAGTGGGAGATTGTTGGGAATAGTGCCCTAGGACATTCGATGTGCCTAGATTTGTAATTGTCACATTTAAATAAAGTTATTTGATATCATTTATTTCTCGTTGATTATTATAATGTGTGCATGTTTTAATATTATAATAATCGAATAATAGTTATTCACGAATAATAAGATTATTCAAACGTCCACGTAAAATCGCGTTGAGTAGAGACTCAAGTGATTAATATACTAGTATAAGTTTGATTGATAATCATCGGATGATTATGCGTATGGTACGGATCAATCTTATGGGTATTGGTTGGAGAACTAATCTTTGGACCGACCCGCATTGAGATCACCGTATGGAAATGTCATAAGTGAATCTCAATACGGTATGTCAATAAATCCTTGAACTGAGATTATCATAGAGTCCAACATGATAATCTGCTATGCCTTGACGTAATCCAACGTCATCTGAAACATGGTGATCATAAAGGTTAGCGATCGGGATTAGTGGGAGTCATGTAGAGGGCAATGAATAATCAAGATGGGGATTTGTCCCTCTCTTAAGTGAGAGAGATATCTGCTGGGTCCCTCGATAAGTAGGACTGAAGGAAATGCATGGCCATGCTCAAATGAAGAGTCATTTGATTCAATCGATCTACTTAAGATCGAGAAAGCATTTGAACATAAATAAGTATGACAGACTCCATGACTTAGTTCAAATATGATATCGCGTGACAAAGGGATTTGACACGTTAAAAGGTTTAATGGACTATTAACTTATATTATTTGGGTAATCATAATGTCTTGCTAGAGGCCGCTTATGATTTATTATTTAATAAGGTATTAAATAATTTCCAACATAATATAAGCCTTTTGGGTCGCACGTACGACAATTATAGACAAGTAGGAATAAATATCAACTGAGAATAATAAATATAATATTGGATATTATATTTATAAGGAGATTAAATAATAAGTAATATATATAATATTAGATATTATATATATTGTATTATTTAATAAGTTGAGGGGCAACTAAGCAAATACTAGATTATTGAATCTAGGGATTACTTAGTATAAATAAGAGATCCATGACAAGGAGTTGTCATAAGAACTCCTACAAAAATCGCCCCCTTCCAATAAGAAGAGAAAATCGACTACTTCCTCTTGCAGTAGAAGAACGATGCCGGTCGTCTAATCCTCTTCCCTTAGTTGATCTTGATCAATAGTACAATCCTTCTAGTAAGGAACTTGTGTTGTACTATTTATCAATATTATTCGTAAGGATCTAGCAATCCAGCTTGTGGAATTGTTCGTGTGTGGATCACCAAAAGAGGAAGGAGATATTCATCTGCTTCTAGTCCGGATCTAGAATTGTTCAATCGGATTAAGGTAATTCGATTAACTCTTTAATTAAACAATTAAATTACTGCATGAGATCCTAAATTGGGTTTTCAGGTTTATTGTTCCGCTTCAATTTTAATCCGATTATTTTGTATTCGATGCATAGAAAACCCAACAATGGCCATCCTACGGGAGCGATGGAGAGCATGCGGTACGCCTGCAATTACCCCATCGGCCATCCACCGCACAGGCAAACAGAATTTCAAGGGGTTAATTGTCGACAATTGTCAGGAAGCCCCGATTCACGAGAAGAAACACTCGCGAGGCGGGGCGATTCCATTTTCAGATACCTAGGAAGCGACCCATCATGGCGGCCGGGGCATTCTGGCCCCAGCCATGAGACGACGGAGCTCGAATCCGTCACAAGGAGTTCAACTTACCCAACTCCCAGAAGGTAGACCAGCCATCTGGCTCCTCCTCGCCGAAGAACCAAGATCGGCGGCGACGACCTCAGCGCCTACCGCGGAGCCAGGAGATCGGTACACGATCGCCTCGGCTCCTGCACCGAGAGCCAAACCATGAGCGACCAAGCTACGACGATGGCCTCAATGCAACGCTAGCTCGATAGCATGAAGGCGCTCCTAGAAACTGGGGCAGGTGCCAAGAGAAAGATCACCGGGCCAAGTGAGTCGCTCGCGGTCCAGATCGAACTCGCCCCCGTGCAGCCAAGGATCACTCCTCCTCAAACAACTTTGAACGAGGGGAGATCGGACCCCGAGACTCACCTGAGCAAGTTCTGGATCTACATGACCGGATGCGGGGCATCAGACGCGACCAGGTTCCGAATGTTCCGATTAACATTGGGCGAACTGGCCCATAGGTGGTACATCTCATTGCCACCGCGATCAATCAATTCCTTTGAACAACTGGCGAGCGACTTCACATCGTACTTCTCCGCCAAGGTCGCTCGACCAGAAGGTCCCCATCGTACGATGAAAATCAGGCAGGAGGAAGATGAGTCCGACGAAGACTACATCGACCGGGTGGATGAGATAATCCTCAACGGCGAGCCCGTAAGTGACGAGATCGCCCTCTAATCAGTCCTAGGGGGATTCAATGGTCTTTCGCCCATGTACAGGCACCTTATGAAGGACATCCCCCCGACCTACGCAATCTTCCGCGCCAAGGCCACAGACTTTTTGGCCAGGCGGAGGTTGCTCGCCCTTCGCCAAGGCGAGGGGGCAGAGACGGCGATCGCCAAGTCCATCAAGGCGGTCGCCAAGCCACCCGGTGATTTCAGGACCTTCGAGGAAGCACATCTCTACCACAACCTCAATCTATCTCCGTCTCATATTTTCTATGCCATCCAGGGGCGCGAGCGGCTATGCAAGCCGAAGGCGGTAAGGGACCACGGTCATCTGGACCGCAACAAATTTTGTGTTTATCATAAGAGTCCCGGCCACAACACTGATCAATGCCGCGACCTCCTCAGACAACTCTGGAGATTGTTCGAGGAGGGCAAGCTGGACAGTCTAGTAACTTAGCCGAAGCCCGGGGCGGAAAGGATCAAGTGCCGCAATCAGTGTCAGAACGACGATCACCAATCTACCAATCCGATCGCCAGAATCGAACACGGCGAGCTAGATGATTCATATGAGTCGATCCTCCTGATAAACCCTGGCGGCCAGATCTTTATGCTTCAATCAAGAGGAGGAAACTTCGGAGGTCTTTCCCCAATTTCCACCATGTCAAACGAAAGGCCACTGCCCAAAGCAACGTCTCTAAAAAATGGAGGACTCGCTCGCCATCTGAAGTTCATCATCTAACATGATGGACCTAGGCACGAGATCGCATCCTTCAGCACAATGTATACCGTCGAGGATCGCCATCTAACATGACGATCTGAGGTAAAAGAGTCCAGCCATGGTCCTGGAGGTCGATGGAACCGACAGCTTCGTCCATACAAGGTTCCTTTGGGCTGCGATTGCTCACCCTTCGTTTAAATATGAGGCGGGCGTAGCCAAAGGACCCTCCAAACAAATCTGTGGACACGCTCGCCCGCCCTCAAAGGTTCATCATCTAACATGGTGGACCCGGACAATGCGACGCATCCCTACCCCCGTCACAACGTATACCGTCGAGGATCGCCATCTAACATGACGGTCCGAGGTAGAAAAGTGCTAACAAGCCGCGGTCGTGGAGTCGATTTATCCGACGACGCCCCGTGCAAGGACTCCTCCAGACCAAGACCGCTCGCCCTTCATTTAAATACAAGACGGGCGCAGCCTAACGGAGGACCCTCATAATAAATTGAGTCACGAGATAAACCTATAGGTGGAATGTCGCTAGCGCACAAGACATGGTCATGGAGGTCGGTCCATCAAACTCCACGACCGTGCACGGTTCCTCTAAATCGAGATGGTCAGCTTCCCTAGAGGAATCTGGAAAATTGAAGACCGCAAAGAGCTTAACCAGAATCGGTCCCCTTAAGAAAACGATCGTCTGGTCCATAAAGAGTTGAGTCGCTCGTCTGTAATTCAAATGATCGCCGGTAACACCACCTCACCCCATGTCTTCAACATCGGAGCAAGCTGGGGGGCAATTGTTGTGTCGCGATTAACACATCTCGACGGCGATCGACGTAAAGGACCGAGCGACCTAGTTAGTGTTAAATGTGCCACGGCACACCTGCCAAACGAAGATCCCAGATCAAGTCCAAGTGCCATGCGATCGACATCCAGGGCGATCATCTCTCGGCACATAGCAATCGACTTTGGTGCCCGTCCATGGACGACCGCCTCATGCCACATAAAGCCAACCTCTGTCAAAGTCAGCGACGACAGAATCTCAAGATAGAAGCCCACGTGAAAATCCGAAAAAAGCGCCGTAGGATAAGGCCCTTCTGCCCCAGCCTTTCACCATCTTCTCACCTACCGACAGACCCGCCGAAAGGTCCAAGGTGGGACCTCCCGAGACAGTGACAAAAGACGCGTGTTGTCCTCTCATTGGTTCGCACAGCTGACTGCCAGCAGCAGCCGCGGACTTTAAGGCAATCAGCCCATGTGCTAAAGATGATCGCCCCCTTATTATAATATAAGAAAGGCGATCGCCCGTCAGGATTAAGACATCCCAGCTCTTCCTATAAATAGAAGGCTTCCTGCACTTGAAAAAGGGTCTGCTTTTCTCACTGCTTTTCTCTCGGCTTTTCTCTCTCAGAACCTTTTAACCAAAAGACGGTCGGCAGAAACGAGAACTCCTTACAGTTCAAGAACTCACAGAGTAGCACTTAAGAGCTAGATAACTAGGGTCTTTTACACTCATTGTAATTGTACTCTTACATTAATATTTGTACTCCAACGTATTCATACTAATAATATCTCGCGAGAGCATTCAAGCCCGGGCCTAACAAACCCAAAAAATCTTGTGTTATTTACTTTTCCTCGGACGTGCTCTCGCATTTATTTGTTACTCATCCATTCCAGCAATCCCTTCCAATTTTGGGTAACAACAGTTTGTTCGACCAGTTGTAAGTAGCGACAGTACTCTCGAAGATCGATTTGATATCGGGATACCATCAATTGAGAATTAAAGAATCCGATGTTCCAGAGTCAGCACTAGGACTCGCTATGGACACTATGAATTTGTGGTAAGGTCGTTCGACACCAGTGCGCCTGCCGTGTTTATGCAGTTGATGAACCGAGTATTCATAGAGTACTTGGATAAATTCGTAGTTGTCTTTATAGATGATATTTAGGTCTACTCTAAAAGTCTGGACGAGCATGTGGAAAACCCCACTTCTATTTCTCCACGAATTAGCTCTTGTCTAATCTTGGACTGGGTCATTAGCGTCTCCAACATCCGAATAGAAACATGTTGCGGATCAGTGCATCAACTACCACGTTTGCTTTGCCTCGATGATAAAGAATTTCCAGATCATAGTATTTAATCAATTCCAGCCATCTCCTCTGTTGCATGTTTAATTCCTTCTGACTGAAAATTTATTTAAGACTCTTATAGTCGGTGAAGATCTGATAATGAGTTCCGTACAAATAGTGTCGCCATATTTTCAGTGCAAAAATAACAACTACTAACTCCAAATCATGCGTTGGGTAATTTACCTCATACAGTTTCAGCTGCGATGAAGCATAGACGATCGCCCTATCATTCTGCATTAGCACGCAACCAAGATGCTGATTTAAAGCATCGATGTAAACTACAAACCCTTCAGTTCCTTGTGATAGTGCCAAGATTGGAGCCGTTTTTACTCTTTTCTTGAGTTCGCCAAACCTAGCCTAACACTTCTCATTCTAGTCAAACATTTTGGTTTTCTACAGTAATTGAGTATGTGGGCGGGTGATTTTGGAAAATCCCTCCACGAACCAATGATAGTACCCAGCAAGTCCTAAGAAACTTCTGACCTCTTTCACATTCTTAGGAGACTCCCACCGTGTGATTGCCTCGACTTTATGGGGATCTACTCGGACTCCATCTACTGATATTACATGACCAAGGAACATTACTTCCTCCAATCAGAATTCACATTTAGAAAGCTTGGCATATAGATGTTCGCTCCTCAAGAGGTTCAACACAATCTGTAGGTGTCATGGAACTAACTTCATCACTGACTGATAAAATCAAATATAAGCAATTAGACGACCCTCTGATGATTTGGTTACATGATAAAGTGAGTAAAGAAAAGGCCCCAGGCTTTGTAATCCATGACGATGGAGTTTGGAGATTTCGAAGTCGACTGTGTGTCCCGAATGACCATGTTCTGAAGAAAACGATCATGAAAGAAGCTCATATTACTCCTTATTCAATTCACCCAGGTGCCAACAAGATGTATAAATATCTAAAGAAAAATTTTTGGTGGGGTAAAATGAAGAAAGAAGTGGCGGAATATGTCTCAAAGTGTTTAACTTGTCAACAGGTTAAAATCGAGCATCAGTAACCTATCAGATGTCGAAGCCACTTCTAATTCCTGAATGGAAGTATGAGGATATCTAAATGGACTTTATCCCCAATATTCCAAAGACCAGGATTGGAGTGAATATGATTTGGGTGATAGTTGATCGTTTAACCAAGTCTGCCCACTTTATAGGTATCAAGAATACCTGGGGACCAGAGAGATTGGCTCGAATAAATAGTCCGATTACATGGAACACCAAAGACCATTATTTCAGATTGGGATGGTCGTTTCGTGTTGTATTTTTGGAAAGCAGTTCCTAAGGATTCAGGAACCGAGTCGAAATTTAGAACGGCTTACCATCCTCAAACCGATGGACAGTCTGACAGGACCATTCAAATAGTAGGACACAAGTTGAGAGCTTGTGCCCTAAATTGGTCTACTGATTGGGAAGATCACTTACCATTGATTGAGTTCACCTATAATAATAGTTGGCATGCTTCAATTAAGATGGCACCTTTCGAAGCATTGTACGAGACAAGATGTAGGTCACCCTTATATTGGGATGATTCATCAGACTTAATCGGGACAAAACCAGGATTGATAATACATACTTAGGACAAGGTAGCCTTAATCCGTGAAAGATTGTTGACCACCCAGAGTTGTCAGAAGTCTTACTTGGATGTACGCCATCGCCCATTAGAATTTGAAGTTGGGGACCATGTACTTCTAAAAGTTTATCATACCCACGTAATTTTTCATTTCGGAAGGAAGGGAAAGTTGAGTTTGAGATATATCGGGCCATTAAAAATTATCGAAAGAGTTGGGGAGTTGGCATATAGATTGGCCTTACCTCCATCATTGAGTCATGTTCATAATAAGTTTCATGTATCACAGTTACGGAAGTATGTATTAGATCCCAGTCATGTCATCGAGCTTCGCGAGATCAAAATATCTAATGACGACATGTTTGAAGAGAAGACAATAAAGATACTCGAGAATTGAATCAAGAAATTCAGAAATAAACCAATCACCTTGGTTAAAGTTCAATGGTCACGATATGGAGTCGAAGAAGCAACCTGGGAGAGTGAAGACTGTATGGAGTTATTTCCATCTTATGTTTCGGGATGAAACTTATTTTTAGAGAGGGAGTATGTAATACCTGGATACTTGTTGCGTATTTTTATCTATATCTAAAACATGTGGTATATGATTATGTCATGTAATTAATTGAAGTATGATTCCCCTTATCCATAATCCTGTATCCATGATCGTATTGTATAGAGTTTGTCTATTCATGCATGTGCCTGTATGAAGTTAACGTATGTTAATAGATGATCTAGCGTGTGCTAGTAATCTGAGCTGGCGTATGTGAAGAAAGATACTTAGCGTATGCAATACGCAGTCAAGATCAGATAAAGTATGGTCGACGTGTGGAGTAAGATGAAAGATATGGTCGGATTCCTTTGCATGAACCCAGAGAACTTTTGGAAAAGTTAACTCAACGATGTTTAGCATACGTTACATGATTTAGGTAACATACGCTAAGTCAAAGACAAAAAGGTGCAGTAAGCTACGTGAGATCATTAGCATACTGTGTGTTAACATAAGCTAAGACAGCACGTAGCATACGTAATGTCTGGGCAGCGTAAGCAAGACTCAGGACAGAATGGGGCAATGAGCTAATGAGACCGTTAGCGTATGCTAAAGAGAATGAATAGCATACGTTAAATGTTATTTTATATAAGTGGGACATAACCCCTTTTCATTTATTACTTTTACTCCACTCCTCTTATCCGAATTCTGCAAACATTGAGAGCTAATCCAATGATATAACTCCTTATATTAGCCTCTCTACTTGGTTTTTGAAAATGGAAGACATGTCGGAATATGTTCAAGTTTTCGTTGTTGGGTTCTACTGATTGTTTCATCGTTTCTCTACGTATAAAAGTATGTTGATGATATTCAAATCCTGAACATGTTCCTAGGAATGCTATGAGCATGCTACTTAAGTTATTAGGTTTGTTGATAACTTAGTAGACTGAACACCATGTTTTAGGAGGTTTGGGATGATTATACTTAGGTTTTCCGATAGCTAAGAAGATTACAAGTTGAGCCATGATTATTTTGAACATTAAGATGGAGTTTTCTGAGATTGTAACATACCTTTAATGATAATTTTGTAATGTTCCTTCGCCAGATGACTTGTAAATGGTATTGCCTATTATAGGTGAATTTAAGAGGATGAATATTGAGGGTTTTCATTAAGAATGAGCACATTTCTTGTAAGGATTGATTTTGATTAGATAACCTTCTCGTATAGATTGTTAGAATGAAGTAAATATGTTGGTAATAATCATATCGAAATCTAGCACTCTTGTAAGAGGATTGCTCATGATTTGGAGTTGCAAGTAAGCTTGAATTAAACTTAGAAAACCAAATGAATATGTCCCTTTGTATGATGTTTTGGGGATATGTCGTCACGATCATGTTTTTGATAGAAAAAACTGGATTAGATACGTATTGAAGGAACTCACGTAATCATGTTCATATTTTGTACCGGATTGTGATAAGTAATGTTATGGGTCGATTATCCGAAACCGATAGTGATTTCGGTGTTAACTTGATAATTAAGGTTCGGGTGTTGCAAAAGGATTATCTAAGGAACTTCCTTCGAGTGTGTGATGTCTGTCGGAAGTATTGAGTACCTACCGTCTTTCTTAAGGCAAGTACTTTAAATATGTTTTCGGTATTAATGTTATTCATATTGTCGTGCATATGTGTTGTTGTCGTTAGTCCACCTCGTGTGGGTCTGACGGGATCATCTTAGGATCTATGCTAGCGTGCGCTGGATCACTGAATAGGTTTTCCACCTCTTGTTGGTCCGATGGGATCATCTTGGGATCTATGCAGTGAACTAGATCATCGATTACCATGTGTATGTTGTGATTGTCATGTTGTATAATGCTTTGTTAGTCTTCTCATAGAGGAGACTTGTTGTTGTTGTTATTGTTATTCTTCATGAGCCATCGAATAATCTGTTGTATAAATTATTGTACTTGTACTAGCATCGTTGTTCTTACCCCTTCGGGGTTGGACATATGTTTTATGTTCAGGATCTATGAGAGCTGAAAAACAACCACATGAGCGGCATGATGATGAGGGTGCATAGTGATGTTGACGGTCCGGAGAGTCCTTTCAATAGTGTCGTGTTTGATTAAGTACTCGAGTACATTATTTACTTGTATTTTCTTTTGTTGGACTTGTATTAATGAATTCCTTTCGGTATTATCTTCTACTGTCGAAAAACCCGATTTGTAATAACAACTTCACTTTAATATTTTATAAATATTTTGAATTCTTAGCCTAGTAAATCCTTTATAAAGGATTTACGGTGCTGTAATATCCTGAATATCTCGGGGTGTAACAGGTTTATGTAAAATATACCATCGTAAAAAAGATGCTAAATCAACATATGTTTTGGAACCGATATAAAAATTTCAATTTACATCAGCTCCAAATAACCATCATAAATATTGTAGTCGAATATATATTATAACATCGGTTTCCAAACAACAGATATAAAAACCCGGTTTATGGTCTATAATTTACATCGGTTTTGTTTAAGAACCAATATAAAAAACCCGGTCTATGAGCTATAATTTATATCGGTTTTGTTACAAACCGATGTAAATATGTACTTTAACATCAGTTATAAAGACAAACAATGTGTAACTTACACTTTTAAATTGGTTGTGCCTTGGAACTGATGTATATCTGGACTTTTTACATCAATCTGTCTTTGAACCGGTGTAAAATCTGCACTTTTTACATTAGTTGTGTCTTGGAATCGATGTCAAATTGTGTAAAATCTGCACTTTTTGCATCGGTTGTTTGACGAAACCGATGCAAAATAGTGCAAAATCTGTACTTTTTAAAATGGTCTTAAACAACCGATGTAGATTTTTTTTTTTAATTTTTAGTTGTTTTATACCAGCTCTCTAAATATCAAAATCCTTTTAAAACATATGCCATAACTTATTTTACCATCATATTCAATCCACGACACAAAAATCCCAAGAACACAATTCTTCCATAAATTTTGCATTCAACCAAAAATCCAAGTAAAACAATGTCAAAATTTCAAAGTTACACAAAGTAGTCATTAAAACACAAACATTTTTGCTCAATAAGTTTTACCAAGACAAACTACCTTACACCAAATAAGGACACCTTAACTATTGTGAAAGTCGTCTCACCATATCATCTCTGTTGGGATAAACAATCCTGTTTTGATATTTTCCAACATACAGCAAGTTATCTCAAGAAGTCGAAAGAGTCGAAATGCCGCCAAGTATGGAAGTTGTCTGTAACATCCATACATCCCCTTCCATACAGCATTGAAGATCTCACAGTCTAGCCTACAGCTTCAGCAGAAGACTAAATAGGTCGGATACAGCAGTCAGGCTGTAAGATGGTTTACTTAGGAAAAATAAAACATATCCGACAGGACCGAATTAAACTGTTGTGAGATACACATTGTTTATTCATAAAGTATTCACGGTTTAAACCACATTTATTGGTGATAGGACATCATTTAATGCAATTAGAGAGAGACAAGTCTTAACGCGCTGAAGAGCATTTAATGCAAAGACAGAAAGGATGTCAAGCACTAAATGCGATCTGCTTTAATTTAAATATTCAGCAAAGCCGCCAATCAAGTGTCAGATGTCAACATCTCACCAACCAGCAACACCTACATTTATAACGGGTGCATTTTCTAAGGGTTATAAATAGCCCTAAGCTAGAGGATTTCAAAACTCTTGACACATTCCTTGAAACTCACAAATCTCTTGATATTCATATTCTCGCATAAGCTCTGACAAGTCTCTGACAATCTATGCAAGATCAAGAGCAAGTATATTTCTCAAGCATATAGCATATCTTTTAGTGAAGAAATATACTGTTCTCAACAAGAACAGCACAAGCATACAACTATTGTGAATCAAAGGACTAAGATGTTGTTCAGGAAGTATTCTACCTTTAATCATTGAGAATCCATCAGCCTTATGTGGACTGAAGAAAGCCTTGCTCATTCGGAACTGTGTGTGAAGAATAAGCATTGTAGACGAAGCTTCCAACTGTGTGTAAAGAAGCAAGTCAATAACAAGCTTTAGCCAATCTGTGTTAACGGCAAACAGCTTCAGCCCTTGTATCAATCTGTGTGAACGATACAGTGGGAGGTTTAGTTATAGTCACGTAGTTTTGTACGTAGTGATTATAATAAATATTTTACTACTGTGTGGAGGACCAGTGGACGTAGAGGGGTTTATCTCGAACCACTTTAAATTGCGTGTCATTTACCTTCTGCCTTTATTGTTTTCATAACTGTGATTTATACAAGTATACATTGCAAAACCCTGTACGCATCAAGATAACAGGAGAAAGCCTAGTTGTTGTATTTACAGAAACTCACTTAAACAAACTTCCGCTACACACTCACATTCAAAAACCGTACAGCTTGTTGTACTAACACTTTCCACGTTGTATTTTGTATACTTAGTGGCCTTCAAGTGGTATCGGAGCGGTTTATTCTAAAAAGAATCAGTCGTATTTTTAACTGAATCAGATCCAAAAATCACTTAACTTCTTTGAAAATAGTGTTTATCATTCCTATTTTCTCATACATGGATACCTCAATGATAAACAAGGTTCCTATGTTTTCTATTAACGAGTTTGATAATTGGAGAATTGGGATGGAGGCCCATCTTGCTGCCATGCATGAGGAGATGATATTTGTCATCCAAGAAGGCCCCAAAAAGATTATGAATGTAAATCCTGTCGCAAGGATTAAAGGCAAACCTCAGGCCGAGATGTCGCAAGGATTAAATCCTTCTCGTTTTTTGAGAGTTTTTACTTTAGCTTTGAGTAGATCAAAATCATTTGTCTTGCTCTCATTATGAGACTTAGTCTCATTTAGATCGTGGGAAAGTTGATGATTGATCTCCATGAGTTTTCCAAGTGTGACTTTGCTGTTTTCACAATCGACAGACATATTTTCGTAATTATTTTTCAGCAAGTCATTTTCTTATTTCAGCTCTAAGTTTGAAAGTTCGAGCTATATATTTTCTCGTTTCAAAGTCTCATGGGCCTTTTGAATATTTTTAAATTCATTCATCATGTTTTCAAAGGTATGAGATGCATTTACAGGACTAGATGTTGAGCTTACCTCATCATCGCTGTCTTCACGTCCTCTATTTCTTTGGCCATAAAGCATATGTAGGCTTTATATTCGAGCTTATCATTGGTCGAGTCACTATCAATGACTGCCTGAAGACACTCCTCGGTCTTGGTTGATGCGGGCGAGGCTTTTGATTCTCCGATCAGGGCCTTGAGCTTGTTTTTCCAAGCACGCCTTCTCTCATCTTTCTCTTGTTGCTCGGCTTCTGGCAACTTTTGGACTTTAGGGTGAGGACATTTATTTGCATAATGTCCATGTTTTCTACAGTTGTAGCACAAATTAGAATCAGCAGAAGAAGAGGATTCGGTACTTACCTTTTGAAAAGGCTTGAGTTTAAAGGGAGTATTTCCAGACCGTTTGATGAACTTCTTGAATTTATGCATAAGAAGAGCCATTTCATCTTGTGACAGGATATCATCATCACTTTCTGCAGTCTTGTGGGTAAACTTGGATGTGCTGGGCATGCTGGGTCTCCTGTTAGATATAGCGGCTAGTGCTGTCGTCTTAGCATGTGACTCTTCGGCCTTCTCTCTCCTGTCAATATCATAATCAAAAGCTTTGAGGCCAGAGAAGAGATCAAAAGTAGAACTGTCATTAAGATTACATGACACACGCATGGATGTGGTCTTAATATCCTATCGGGCAGGGAGAGATCTAAAAAATTTCAAGTTTTTCTCCTTTTGGGGATAAATTTTGCCCAATGCTTCAAGTTCACCGACAATGCCAGTGAATATGAGGTCAAGTTCCTCAAGAGTTTCAGAAGATTTCATTTCAAATGATTCGAATTGCTGAGTGAGTTTTGAAATATTATTTTATTTTGAGAGCTCAGTTCCCTCACAGATCATCTTGAGTTTCTCCCATATTTCCTTGGCTGTATTACATATCTTTACCTTCGAGAATGTGCCTTTGTCAAGAGTGACAAACAGCGCATTCTTGGCCACATTGTCGAGATTCACACGCTTGTGCTCATTAGTCCCTGATCGGAGAATCAAAACCCTCGCCCGCATCAACCAAGACCGAGGAATGTCTTCAGGCAGTCACTGATAGTGACTCGACCAATGATAAGCTCGAATATAAAGCCTACATATGCTTTATGGCCAAAGAAATAGAGGACGATGAAGACAGTGATGATGAGGTAAGCTCAACATCTAGTCCTGTAAATGCATCTCATACCTTTGAAAACATGATGAATGAATTTAAAAATATTCAAAAGGCCCATGAGACTTTGAAACGAGAAAATATATAGCTCGAACTTTCAAACTTAGAGCTGAAATAAGAAAATGACTTGCTGAAAAATAATTGCGAAAATATGTCTGTCGATTGTGAAAACAGCAAAGTCACACTTGGAAAACTCATGGAGAGCAATCATCAACTTTCCCACGATCTAAATGAGACTAAGTCTCATAATGAGAGCAAGACAAATGATTTTGCTCTACTCAAAGCTAAAGTAAAAACTCTCAAAAAACGAGAAGGAGAATTAGAGACCATCTTGAAATCATTCTAGAAATCCTCTAAATGGATGGAAGAAATTTTAAGCACCGGGAAACATGTTCATGATAAACGTGGCTTAGGATATAACTCATTCTCCAATAAGGGAAAAACTAGTACAGTATTCTTGAGGGGTGTGGAACCCATTCATGTACGTGAAGAGACCCCGAGTCCAGTGAAGGCAACTGTTGCCCTGCGCACAGCAAAGGCTGCGATTCCGCCACCAGGTTCATATCATAGACAGCGGAAACCTCAGTCACCTAGACATGTAAGGCGTAATCAACAACATGCCCCCCGAGCATATCAGAAGCGCCAACAGCTATTCAGAAATAAGGCTGTATCCAAGTATCAAAGGCCCGCACAGCAGTACTTCCAACAGTACAGTGGGCCTAGATATTGGATACAGGAGCCCAGTTCTCCATCAAGAAAGCAGGTCGTCATGCTGTATCAACAACAGATTTTGGAATCCAACTGGAGATCGAGGAGGCAAGTTGTAAGGTCTAAGAAAATAGCTCCATTTTCGAGACGGCAATCATACTGGAATAATAATAGCCCTCGATTTTACCTGCATCATAATCATGGTTACAGCGACTACATGCCTGCCCCACCTAAACCTCGCAAGAATATACCAAACGTAACCTACAGCAAGTCAATTGGTGTCACGCAAATTTTGGTACCAAAAGGCACTAACGCACAAGGACCCAACAATCAAAGGGGACCTATATCTACTTATTTTCATTGCTTACGGGACATCAAAGAGAAGGACATCTGGTACTTCAATAGCAGATGTTCTCGGCACATGACAGGAGATGTTAGCAAGCTGTCAGATTATGTAGAAGGTCGCGGTCCAAAAGTGCGCTTCGGTGACAAGTCCAAAGGAAGAACAAGAGGGAAGGGGACCCTACTTGTAGGAAAGTTCAAAGTCACCAATGTACCTAATGTTGAAGGCTTACAATATAATCTACTTAGTATTAGCCAGTTCTGTGACAAACAGTTCTCGGTGAAATTCTATATAGATCACTGTAGAGTCAAGAACATTCTGACCAAAGAAGTTGCGCTCCCAGGAAACAGATCAGGTAATATGTATATTGCTGACTGGAAGCCTACGAGCTCCATTATTCCTTATTTTGTTGCCAAAGGCACTGCGGATCAAAGCTAGCTATGCATAAGAGGATGTCTCATATCAACTTCAAGACAATCAACAAGCTCGCCAGATAGGGAATGGTTAGAGGTTTGCCTGATGAGTCATTCCAAAAATACAGTGTATGCGGACCCTGTCAGAAAGGCAAACAAGTCAAAACCACCATCAAAGGCAAATCATACCTATCCACTAACAAAGTTCTGGAAATGCTACATATGGATATCTATGGTCCTGTATACCCTGTAAGTTTGGGAGGTAAGAAATATTATCTAGTTATTGTTGATGACTATTCCAGATATGCTTGGACAATCTTCCTAAGCAAGAATAAAGAAACTACAACAAAGCTGCCCGAGCCCCTGAGAAAGCTTTAGAATGAGAAAGGGTTGAGTTTATAGAGCAATACTATTCGGACAATGGAATATAGCAAGAATACTCAGCAGCCCGGACGCCTCAACAAAATGGTGTTGCTGAGGGAAATAACAGAACACTCAAAGAGGTAACAAGAACCATTATCGCCGCTAGTAAGTTGCCGCAGCGTTTCTGGGGTGAAGCAACAAATACAGCATGCTATACACAAAATCGCTGTATACTCAACAAACATCACACCAAAACGGCATACGAGGTATGGAACAACAAAACTCCACTAGTTTCATATTTCCATATATTTGGATGCAGATGTTATGTTCTGAATAATGGGAAGACCAACTCATAACCTTCGACAAAAAGTTGGATGAAGGGATATTCGTAGAATATTCCTCTGTCACCAAGGCTATCAGGATCCTTAACAAAAGAAAGCTGATAATTGAGGAATCTGTCCATGTAGTGATCGATGAACCTCATTTTGATCCTACATGAGTAGAAGACCTGACTCACCATATCCAAACACTCTCAATTAATGACCCTCCAACTCCAATAGAGCCTGTCATAGACCTAGAGATCAACCCCACAGCTGTAAGATTATAAGTAGTTGAAGCCGATGCTGTATAAGCTGAAGCCGAAACTACAACTCCTCAAGATATAGTACGGGATTCCGAACTAGAACCCGACAGAAGATGGTTGAAAGATCACCCATCTGAGTTAATCATAGGAGACATTGATGCTGGGTATCTACCCGTAAGAGAATACAGAGTACACAAGGAACTGTACTGTGTGCATAAGAAGAACCCGAATCTGATAAATCTCCATTTCCTGTATGGAAATCTCAAGCAGAACTTAGAAGACTGGCTATGTGCACCCTAGCTGTATTCTTAGCTCAATCCGAACATGTTTCTACCAATGATGCTTTGAATAATTCTAACTGGATCACTTCTATGGAAGAAGAGCTTAATGGTTTTGAAAGAAACAATGTATGGAACCTAGTACCCAGTCCTGAGCATCAAGCTGTTATTGGAACTAAATGGGTATTTAGAAACAAGAAGGATGAGAATGGACTTGTTATCAGGAACAAATCCCGTCTAGTCGCACAAGGCTATATACAGGAAGAAGGCGTAGACTATGATGAGACGTTTGCCCCTGTTGCCAGACTAGAATCCATCAGGATATTCCTAGATTTTCCCACCCATAAGAGCTTCATAGTATATCAAATGGACGTTAAGAGCGCATTCTAAATGGAGACCTCGCCGAAGAAGTCTACGTTGAACAACCACCAGGGTTTGTCAACACATAAGGCGGAGACCTTGTATACAGACTACGGAAAGCTCTGTATGGACTTAAGCAAGCACCTAGAGCATGGTACGAAACCTGTCCCTATACCTCAACAATAATGGATTTGAGAAAGGGGCTATGGATAAGACTCTATTTAAGATACAGGAAGGAGACGACCTGTTAATGGTTCAAATATATGTAGATGATATTATATTTGGTTCCTCTAACCTTGTTTTATGTCAAAGGTTCTCTCATCACATGCAAAGTAAATTTGAAATGAGTATAATGGGGGAACTTAGTTATTTCCTAGGATTGCAGGTGAAGCAACTGCCTACATGAATCTTCATCAACCAGGAGAAATACAGCAAGGAGCTACTCAACAAGTTTGGAATGAACAACTCCAAATCATCGTTAACCCCCATGAGCACTTCCGTGCAAATTAGTGCTGATGAAGCTAGAAATCCGGTTGATAAATCACTCTACAGGAAGCTAATAGGCTCACTCCTGTACCTAACAGCTAGCAGACCCGATATCCAGTTTGTTGTAGGAGTGTGTGCTCAGTATTAAGTAGCACCTAAAGATCACACTTCACTTCAGCCAACCGAATCCTCAAGTACGTGAAAGGTACAATCGATGCAGGATTATGGTATTCTAAGAAAGGTGGATTCGATTTGGTTGGCTACAACGACTCAGATCTCGGTGGCTGTAAGTTGGATAGGAAGAGTACAAACGGTACTTGTCACTTTCTTGAACCTACACTTGTGTCATGGTTCAGTAATAAACAATTGGCCAATTCGCTTTCTACAGCTCAATCGGAATACTATGCCGCTGGAAGTTGCTGTATGCAGATACTCTAGATGCAACAGCAGTTATCAGATTATAGAATCAGTGCCACATAAACATCGATCATGTGCGATAGCATGAGTGCAATTGCAATAACGCATAATCCTGTGTTGCACTCGCGCACTAAGCATATTGATATGAAGTATCATTTCATAAGGAATCATGTTGAGAATAAGGATGTTTGGATCGAGAAAGTCCATACAGATATTCAGTTAGCCGACATCTTTACAAAACCACTCAACACAACCAAATTCTGTATGCTTCGACAAGAATTGGGAATTCTACAGCCTGACTCCCTGTAAGTTTTTATGCTTTTATTCATCAATTAGGGGAATGATGTAAGACCCAAGAATACAGTATCCACCATTAAGTAACTGTATACTCAGACAGTCAGACAGTATTGTAGGACAAAGAAGGCATGAAACCTTCCTACAGCTGACGTGTGCATTAATTAAGGGGGAATATAGTACGACCCATGAATACAATATTAATCCAGACATTGCTGTAAGAATTGAATACTATATGTACCTTTTAAGGGGGAACGCTGTACTACTCGCGGATACAGAACATATTCAATGGGACGTCAATTAATATTATATTCGTAATGAAAACAATTTAAGTCCACGTGCCCTGTTTTAAATTTCAAACGTTTTATTATTTAATGCTTTACACGACATCTGGATTTCACTATCTCAAACGCCATGATTGTAATGATTTCAAGCCACCGTTTCATGCAATAAGAGAAGCCGAACTGTCAGAAGTGGGACCGGTTATCATTTCAAAAACAGATGGATAATATGTACAAAATACCCTCGGTTCATCCTATTCGTTCTTTTAAAAGACGGTTCCCATCCCTTAAATCTGACCGTTCACTGTTTGTAACCCTAATCTTCCCTGCCCACTATAAAAAGACTATATCTTGCTCCCTTCGACTCTTTACGCTTTCTGCATATTAAACGAGTCTAAGAGCAAACAGCCTACATAGCTTACTGCATTTACTGCTTTCTTTGCTAGTTCACTTACTTTTCTTCAGTATCTATGGGATCTTCTCAGACATCTTCTCTCTCCCTGAATAAGAAAGACTCCATTATCGATGAGCGAATCTTTGCCAGATCTGTCGTCCTTGAGAGGGTTCACCTAGAATCCGATGATGTCTTGGAGCAATATTCGGTATACGCGTTATTGTGCGGTAGCATATTTAATGGTGCGGAAATTAAATGACACAAGATTTATAGAGGTTCGGCCAAACGTGCCTACGTCCTCTCTTCGTATCTTTTTCTATAGGATGAAGATCAACCTCTGCACCTCTCTTCTATCAGTTGAGGGATTACCGTTACAATTCTCGTCTTCTATCAGTCTGAGATAAACTGTACACACTTGTCTTTTTGTCGGTCCAAGTTAAACCATTTTCCTTTTCTATCGGACAAGGAATCAACTTATCTAGCTTTTTATGGGTACTAGACAAACCTTACGTGGATATAGATTGCGATTCTAACAATGTCGTATCCTTGATCCTAATAACACCGAATCCAAACTTATCCTTTCTTTTTCCTCTCGTGTATGTTTTCGTGTATAACACTCAAACACTTATCAATATAAGCTCAAATACAACAACAAGAATGTTTACAATGATATCACAAGTATAGATGATTTGCTCAAGGTTGTTGTGTAGATTGATAATAAATGGTTTGGTATTTATAGATATTTTCCTCCAACTAGCCGTTAGCCTCTTCTGACTCTTTAGCGTACGTTACGCTTCTTCTGTAGCGTACGTTAAGTGTGTTACGTACGTTAACAACATATTGTTATGTACGTTATGCTCAATGCAGATCAATCCAGTAGCTTCGTTTCTTCTTTTATGTACGTTAATACTTCAACATTACGTATATTAACCATGTTCAGTAGCGTACATTATTCATTCCTCGTAGCATACGTTAATCACTTATATCTGTTTCATGCTTTTGTCAAAATGTCCGTTGTAAGCTTGACTTTGACCCGGAATCTTCCAACGGGTGTCTTGTTTGAATTCTCATTACGTACGTTAGACATAGCCTTTTGCGTACGTTATTGACGCTGCATAGCGTGCGCTATTCCTGGTATATAGCGTGCGTTATTCCTGTTCTATTAAGCTTTTTGCATCTTCAACTTCTTCGTTGTTTTGTTTTGCTTTCTTGTTGTTTTACTCTGTTTAACAACTAATCATCAAAACTCGATAATGAATATTTGGAATAAAATATTCCAACAATCTCCCCCTTTTTGATGATTACAAAACAACACCCTTGAATGGGATAAACCTACAAAATATAAATAATATATATATATATATATATATATTATTTATATAAACAGATCAAATTTTTCGACTTTGTCCGTTTCGTTAGTATCCGACTCCCATCGTTTCTTTTCTCCTTTTCAACTTCTTCTTTTCTTTTCTTTTCGACTTGATTCATGTATTTTTATTTTTCTCGTCATTCTTCCATGACGCTTTTCTCGTTTTTCTCCCCTTATACCATTCTTCTTTTATTCCATTCTTCTCCCCCTTTTATTATAAGCAAAAAGTGTATATATAAAATAGAATAAAATCGAAAAAAAATTATGATATGATAAATATGCAAAAAATGGGTAAACTCCCCCTGACACAAATATCTCCCCAAAAAATATAATAACTCCCCCTGAGTAAAATATCGATTTAGAAAATATCAAAGATAAAGATACTAATTGATGAAATATATAATTTTTATTTTTTGGGGACCCAACCGGTAGTTGGATTTCTTTTGATACATAGACGATATTTGGAATAACGATTCCTTTTGGAATCCAAATCTTTTTAGTTTTTATCGTCCGACGTGGGCTTTTGTAATTTGATATATGATGCCCAATTTTTAAACATTTGTCGCAACGGGGTATTTTGAAATTTAAGAATTCAGATTTATTATGCGGTTTGAATCCTAGCCCCTGTTTATTTAATGTATATTTTTGCATAGAAAGCATATTTTTAAATTTCTCGTTTCCATGAGAAAATTTGTACGTTAAATTTTTAAGTTCGTCTTGAACTTTGAAAAGATCATTATTTAAATTATTTTTAATATCAATACACTTTGAATGATCGGTCTCGATAATTTCCCCTTTTTCAAACTTGGAGATTTTGTCTCTCAAAATTTTATTTTTCGATTGAAGGGATTTTATTTCGGATAAAGCATTTTGAAAATCGGTCTGCAATAATTCGAATGCTTCAAATAATTCATCGTAAGAATTACTTACTTGGCTTTCGACGACGCTTCGTCGAATGAACTTTGTGCCATGAGAGCGAGATCATTTTGATTGAAATCGTCATCTTCATCTTCATCGTTCCATGTTGCAACGAGAACTTCCTTCTAAGGATCTGCATTCCGACAATTTTTAGCAAAGTGGCCTGGTTTACCACAGATTCGACGGTTGTTGTCGAATTTATTAGACTCGCCCGATTTGATGTCCTTCTTCCTCCGGTTCAATAAGTTTTGAAACTTATTAATATTCTTGGCATAGTATGCCGATTCTTCATCACTTTTATCGACTGGAATTTCTTCTTTTTGAGACATCTTAGCTTTCAAAGCTATCGATCTTTCCTTCGACTTCGGCTTTGCGTTCTGAGATTTTAGGACAATCTCATTGTTAATTAGTGAACCAACGAGGGCGCTAAAATCAATATTATTAAAATCTTTCGATCCCATAATCGCCGTCATCGTGCCATCCCATTCCCGAGGTAGTGATCGTATGATCTTCTTTACTTTTTCACTACTCCAAAGGTGTTTTCCATAACAAGCTAATCCATTCGTAATAACCAAAAATCGGTCGAGCGTGATTGTAATGGATTCGTCGTCTTTCATTTTGAATAGGTCGTAGTTGTGGAGAAGCATATTAATCTTCATCTCCTTGACTTGATTTGTGCCTTCATGTGTGACTTCTAGCATCTTCCATATTTCTTTAGCACTATCACACGATTTAGAGCACAATATAATAATTGCGCTGCTTTGCAATTATAATGGTCATTTTTCCAATCGGAATCATCATACCCTTCGAAAGTTTTAAGCATACCGTTGAAATTCAATGGAATTTTCAGACCAAGACAGATTACTTTCCACAGCTCGATGTCGTAGGCTCGAATGAATATCGACATCTTCTTCTTCCATGTCATGAAGTTCGATCCATCAAAGAATGGTGGTCGATTTAAAGCAAGACCTTCGACCGGTGCAAATTGAATGCCATCGGATCTACTCTTCTCGGATGTTAAGCCGATTTATATATCGATAAGTTCTCCGATACCAATTGCTGGAACAATATACGGTATACGCGCTATTGTGCGGAAGTGTATTTAAAGGTGCGGAAAATAAACGACACAAGATTTATAGAGGTTCGGCCAAATGTGCCTACGTCCTCTCTTCGTATCTTTTTCTATCGGATGAAGATCAACCTCTACACCTCTCTTCTATCAATCGAGGGATTACCGTTACAATTCTCGTCTTCTATCGGCCCGGGATAAACCGTACACACTTGTCTTCTCTTCGGTCCAAGTTAAACCATTTTCCTTTTCTATCGGACAAGGAATCAACCTATCTAGCTTTCTATGGGTACTAGACAAACCTCACATGGATATAGATTGCGATTCTAACAATGCCGGATCCTTGATCCTAATATCACCAAATCCAATCTTATCCTTTATTTTTCCTCTCATGTATGTTCTCGTGTATAACACTCAAACACTTATCAATATAAGCTCAAATACAACAACACGAATGCTAACAATGATATCACAAGTATAGATGATTTGCTCAAGGTTGTTGTGTAGATTGATACCAAATGGTTTGGTATTTATAGACATTTTCCTCCAACCAGCCGTTAGCCTCTTCTGACTCTTTAGCGTACGTTATGCTTCTTCTGTAGCGTACGTTAAGTGTGTTATGTACGTTAATAACATATTGTTACATATGTTAAGCTCAATGCAGATCAATTTAGTAGCTTTGTTTCTTCGTTTACGTACGTTAATACTTCAACATTACGTACGTTAACCATGTTCAGTAGCGTACGTTATTCATTACTCGTAACGTACGTTAATCACTTATATTCGTTGCATGATTTTGTCAAAATATCTGTTGTAAGCTTGACTTTGACCTGGAATCTTCCAACGGGTGTCTTGTTTGAATTCACATTACGTACGTTAGACATAGCCTTTTACGTACGTTATTGACGCTGCATAGCGTGCGCTATTCCTGGCATATAGCGTGTGTTATTCCTGTTCTGTCCAGCTTTTTGCGTCTTCAACTTCTTCGTTGTTTTGTTTTGCTTTCTTGTTGTTTTACTTGTTTAACAACTAATCATCAAAACTCGATAATGAATATTTGGAATAAAATATTCCAACAATCTCCACCTTTTTTATTATTACAACACAACACTCTTGAATGGATAAACCTGCAGAATATAATTATATATATATATATATATATATATATAAATAGATCAAAGTTTTCAACTCTGTCCGTTTCGTTAGTATCCGACTCGCATCGTTTCTTTTCTCCTTTTCAACTTCTTATTTCTTCAACTTCTTCTTTTCTTTTCTTTTCAACTTTCGACTTGGTTCGTGTATTTTTATTTTTCTCGTCATTCTTTCATGACGCTTTTCTCGATTTTATCCCCTTATACCATTCTTCTGTTATTCCATTCTTCTCCCCCTTTTTGTTATCAGCAAAAAATGTATATATAATAATAGAGTAAAATCGAAAAAAAATATGATATGATAAATATGCAAAAAATGGGTAAACTCCCACTGACACAATTATCTCCCCAAAAAATATAATAACTCTCCCTGAGTAAAATACCGATTTAGAAAATATCAAAGATAAAGATACCAATTGATGAAATATTTAATTTTGATTTTTGGGGACCCAACCGATAGTTGGGTTTTATTTTGATGCATAGACGATATTCGGAATAACGGTTCCTTTTGGAATCCAAATCTTTTTAGTTTTTATCGCCCAATGTGGGATTTTGGAATTTGATATATGATGCCCAATTTTTGAACATTTGTCGCAATGGGGTATTTTGAAATTTACGGATTCGGATTTATTATGCGGTTTGAATCCTAATCCCTGTTTGTTTAACGTATATTTTTGCACGGAAAGCATATTTTCATATTTCTCTGTTGATGAACCAACTACGGCGCAACCCGCTGAAATAAAACCCACAAGGCGCAACCCCTACGGAAAAAATAATTGCTGCACGCCCTGCAGATCCCGAGCCAATGACGGCTATGAGAGATGAACAATTATTTGCCAAATTGGAAGGAACTCGCGAATCAGCTGCCCATTCGGAGCCGAGAGCCGCCTCTCCTGTAAGGGAACCCACACCCGTACAGGATCCCTCTCCCATCAGGATACCAACCCCTGTTAGGTATCTCTCTCCAAAACAGGAACCCACACCTATTGCGGATCCCTTTCCTACAGTAGACCCAAATATTATAAGGAGCCCCTCCCCTACTACTCTCATTAACGAAACCTTACTTCAAGTGCAGATCGAACAAGATTTTGAGAGTTTTTTACAATAGAAGTCTTGCACGGTTGCACCTTATCACGTATTGTACAATTGGAAGGAGGAAGAAGCATTCATTCTGGAGGTCACAGACTTCCAGAACATCGAGGCCATAATTCAGTGGGAGAATCATTTTTGCCATAAGCTCAACTCCAATTATTATCTGGCAAAGGAGAAGGCCTAACTGAAGGGTAAGTCAAAGTCCGTTGACACAGCTCCTGACAGCCATAAATCTGATACCGACTCAAACGACGACAACGAAGCCCTGTAGGATGGTCTGAAAACGAGTCCAGAAGAGGCTCACGAAGGAGAGTTCACCCGAATGCAAAGCCAACAGGGTCAGGGGACCTTGGACAGACATCAGTCCCCCACCCCTCAACATGAAACAACTCAAAAAGAACGTTGAGGATTTAGTCCCTCCTGTATAGCAAGAAGCTTCTGAAAAGGAAGCTCAACCTAAAGATGAAGAAGCCCACGCCATCTCGTCAGAGGAATCAGTCCCTCTGTCGGAGCAGGCGGACACTGAGAGACAGCAGGAGGAATTAGTCTCTCTATCGGAGCAGACGAGCGCTGAGAGTCAGTAGGAGGAATCAATCCCTCCTATACGCATGACTACAGAAAACCCTGAACAGGAGGAATCAGTCCCTCCTGTTTGCGAAGAAGAAGCTGCAAAGCCTTCCGAGAACCTGATTCCAAAGCACCTGCCAATGCCTAGCCCACGTAAGATGCCCCTGCATCTACCATTTATGTGAGCTCCAAGTCATAGTCCGATGACTAATTCTTGCCTGACAATAGACCACAATGCCCTCGTCACAATGTGGTCATATGCCAACTCAACAAGCCCGAGGAGGAGAAATTAGCGCACCCTGGCTCCCTGCGAACTGAGGCATAGAGCAACTCCAAGCAATCGTCTGCCAAAAAATATTCATACAGGATGCAGTGAAGGCACTGTAAGATGTTGGCAAAGAGCTGGATTGGATGGGAGAGACTACAATCGTTGATATGACAGGCTTGAAAAGATAAATCACTAAAGTTGAAGATGCATTTCGCATGCTGTCTAGTACATTATGGAAAACACTTGTTCAACTTCAACAACACCAAGAACAGATTCTCAAGCAAGAGCAGGAAAAGCTCCAAATATCCTAGGCCAAGACTGTCGCTCCCCTACAGGAGACTGGATCCAGGATGATAGAACA
Organism: Orobanche coerulescens; assembly: GCA_033398695.1. NCBI lineage: Eukaryota > Viridiplantae > Streptophyta > Magnoliopsida > Lamiales > Orobanchaceae > Orobanche > Orobanche coerulescens. The sequence goes on from CM065806.1 coordinate 61,256,154, forward strand.
TGATAAGAAAATCGATGACATGTCCTTGGTGCTCAGTTCTCTCGTTGACAAAATCTCGAGTATGGAGACCAAACATGATAATGCAATGAAGCTCCTGGAAAGCATTGATGCTAAGGTCACCTATCTTGATGATGCCAAAAATGGGGAAGAATCCAGAGAGGCAGGACGATGATGGAGAATTAAAAAAGAAAGAGAGATTGACGCTACTTTAGAAGAGAGAATTGCTGCTGCGATAGTCTGTCTGGCCTAGCCTGCACAAGGATACAGGGTACATGGTTCTCGTCTGGAGTTCCATGATCCCAGCTATCCTTGGAAGAACAATGTTCAAAGACCGCCCGAACTTTGTTTGCCTGCCAACCATCAGCTTACAGCTAGTGAAGTGAAGAACTGGAGGAAGAACGAACCGATGAGATACTTTGTTAATCTCATCAGGGAGTCCATCATTTTCAACAAGTGCAAGACACTGGCGGAGGCTACAGATGAATTTTCGAGGTTGTTAGAAAAACGACTGCTCCCCTTGCAAATTTCGATGAAATCAAGGCACCGGAAAGGTGATCGGCTCACTCATCCCGATGATTGGATACTGGCCTTCGACTAATCGGTTGAAGGAAAAGGATCTACAAAGATCGAGGCAAGGATTTCCAGGAGAACTGGTGGAGAGTAACCGACAACGATCCCGACAGTAGGCCCTGGAGACATGCTCAATAAAGGAAATAGCCTGGATGCTCCTTTTTCATTGTATTTATTCTATCTTTGCAGTATGCACTCTGTATTTTCTTTCTTTTCAAAGCTTTGTAATTTTTCTGATCTATATCAATAAAAATTCAGTTTTCTCTCGAAAGATTACAGCTTGTAATCTACGCTTACTGTTTCATTATTTGATTACGAATTCAATTTTTGCTGCAAACAAACAAGTATAAAACTTGTTAAGTCTCAAGCTGTAAGAACTTGTTTGCGAACAGTTCATAAGTTAAGTTGTATTCAACCTAGATCACACTGTAAGATTGTGCCTACGCGCCAATCATAAATTTAAAGTTTCAATACACATCACTGTTAGATGCTATCAATTTCTTAGAAGTTGCCTGCGAGCAGTTCACATTTTTAGACTAAGTGCTGAAGATCCGATAATTCGACAGAAGACCAAGAAGTCAGCCTCTCTGGATCAAGATGTTATCTTTAAGAGGTTTTGTAATTACCAAAAAGGGGGAAATTGTTGGGATAAACAATCTTGTTTTGATAATTACCAACATACAACAAGTTTTCTCAAGAAGTCGAGTTGAAATGCCGCTAAGTATGTCCGGAACATCCATGCAGCCCCTTCCATACAGCATTAAATATCTAATAGTCTAGCCTATAGCTTCAGCAGAAGACTAAATAGGTCGGATACAACAATCAGACTGTAAGATGGTTTACTTAGGTAAAGTAAAACATATCCGACAGGACCGAATTAAACCGTTGTGAGATATACTTTGTTTATTCATAAAGTATTCACAATTCAAACCACATTTATTGCTGATATGTCAGCATTTAATTCAGCTGGAGAGAGACAAGTCTGAACGCGCTGAGGAACATTTAATGCGGAGACAAAAAGGACGTCAAGCATTAAATGCAATCTGCTTTAATTTTGATATTCAGCAAAGCTACCAATCAAGTGTCAGACGTCAACATCTCACCAACCAGCAACGGCTACATTTATAACGGATGCATTTTCCAAAGATTATAAATAGCCCCAAGCTATAGGACTTCAGAACTCTTGATACATTCCTTGAAACTCACGAATCTCTTGATATTCATATTCTTGCGTACGATCTGAGAAGTCTCTGACAATCTACGCAAGATCAAGTGCAAGTATATTTCTCAAGCATACAGCGTATCATCCAGCAAAGAAAAATATTGTCCTCAACAAGAACAGCACAAGCATACAACTATTGTGAATCAAAGGATTAAGCTGTTGTAACACCCCAACCTGACAAGGGCAGAAGTATCACATTATGGTTCCAAATCAGAACATACAACACAAGCGGAAGACTTATAAACATAATAATTACAAAGGTATTCTAAGGAAACTAATGAAATGCTAACTTTATACAATATGTAATACAATCCAAACTAAATCCAATCCAAGTCTAATCAAGATGCAAATGGGATTCTAATCATCAGGGTAGTCCACTAAGCTCCTATGCACTCTCCACTCAAACCCAGCTTCCACCATAAAACCTGCCGCAGGAAAAGAAATGCGGCTGAGCTTAAAAAGCTCAGTGAACGGATATATAAAAATGAAACAAAAGATAAGGAACAAGGAATAATATGGTGAATTGGGCAAAGCATAAGGTATAAACAAAAAGGATATCAAAAATAAGGAGAGGTCAGTAATCTACCACGAGCCCGAACATAAGTCAAATCAAATATCATAGTAACCATGGAGTAGCTAACTCCCGAACATGTGAAAGACATGGATCGCACCCATGCATCAGTCACCGAACATATCATATCATATCCATCAAATACAAATCGAACCTAGGATGCATCCATACGGCCCCGAACAAATCATATTGGCCATAACAAATATAAAGTGCACATATCATATCAAAATAGGACGGTTTGGAACATCACTCAACCATACTAGAGTCGTGCCATTGGTGCATCAATGATACGGCCATGTTACCTTCATGGCTAGGAAACGAACTTGGCTCGGGTATCAAACTGAAGGGTTCAAATGTCATATCATATCAAAGGTTCATATCAAATGTTCATAAGTTCGTAGCAAAGGTTCATCATTAAGGTTCATAGCAAAGGATCAAAGCAAAGGTTCATAATCAAAGGTTTACAAATCTAATGGAGCATAGCAAATGCATAGATCAAATAAGAAAGCCATAATAAGAAGGCTCGGATCAAAGGCATCATAATCCAAACTAATATCAAACCGTTGTGAGCGAATCATGAGAAACCGTAAGAGATAAGGTCAGAATATCTGTACCTTAGGCAAAGCAAACAAACAGGAAAAGAAAGGTCACACAAGATGGATCACTCCCGCTTCACGGAACCTATACGAATTAAATACCAAGTATTACTTTAAGTCAAATTGAAATTAGGTTACTCATTTTAGTATGATTCAAACTCCAATTTATGAATTTTAAAGTAAAACTCAGACTCTGATTAAGAATCTATAATAATTTACCCAAGCATTTATATGTCTTATGAACTTACACGAATTTTCCCAGATTTTATTATTAAGTGCAACCATCCTTTTAAAAATCGTTTATCCAAACATACCCAGAAAATTAACTGCACATACATGCAGAAAGTTTGCATTTGGTTAGCCCATTTATGCACTTCAGAAAAATATACAAAAATTTCAGGAAGTCCCACATAACTTAAATATTACTCCTGAAAAAGTAGAGCTCTTAACTCTTTATGATTTGAAAATGAAAAATCAAAAATATCAACTGAATTTCAGACTCGATTACTCAGCTTTTAGTATCAAAACATGTATAACGTTTCCGGATTTTTAAAGTATACTTGTGCATATTTTGGAGCCATAGCAAAATTACCTCATGTCGCGACATATGTTTTCTACTTTGTGTAATTTTTGTAGAGTTTCCAGGTAGTATAACTATAGAACAAAAATTTATTATCAAAACTAGTCCAGATTCGGTGACAGATCTGAGACTCAAAAAGTAAGCAATTAATAGACCATGTTGTGCTACTCTCAAAATTCCACCAAAAATCATAGAGGCCAAACACATCCTATATTTAAGCTCTATCCAATTTGAGTTAATGATTCCTTACTGATTTCAAAACAAAAATCATAAACCAAGATTGAAATTCGGATTACTAATTGATAGATTTGACACTTGAACTTTTAAAATCAGAGACATTCTCCCGACCTCTACAAATTACAAGGCTTACATATTCAGAAAGTACTTTTCCATAACTTGATTTTAGATTCAAGAATCACCCAAAAACACATTGGTATCATTAAAATGGACCCCTTTCAAAATGACCCATATTCTAGACAGCAAACAGTGAGACAGAAACAACACAATTCACCAATTAAAACACTAAACGTCCCTCATTAATTACTTAGGGTTTTATATTCAGATTCAGTAAGCATATTATATACAATAGATTAGGGTTTTAGTGTTTTATAGATTCAGATTAACATTATAGGTGAGTCGAATTGAGACAGAAAAGGAGGGCGATTGGTGATACCTTGATGAACCGAAACAAGAAAAGAACGTGAAGAAACCTCACGAATTAAGATCACCACATCAACACCTTTTTAAGGATCACGAACATAGCAATAAAGACCTTGAACGCTTGGACTTGATAGAGAAAAACAACAGCAGCTTGTGTGTGTTATGCTTCGTATGAATGAATAGGGGAGAGGCAAGAAAGAAGTCACGTTATATATACTAGAGTTTTAGGGCGGAGGTGGTTAAAATGGAAGGTATTGAAAGCCCATAATTGGGTTTAGTTGTGGTATGTTATAATTACCCGAGATTAGTAGGATTCCAATCATCATTCGGATGTTGCAAATTATATATTATTGGTATAAACTTGGGTTAGTACATTTTAATTTTAATTTTAATACATAACATATAGTTAGGGTTTAAAATAAATCATTACAAAGTTTAGAGAAAAATTCAAAATTAGACGTAAATTTGGAATTCAAATTTTAGGGTTTTACAACTCTTCCCCTCTAAAAGAAAATTTTCGTCCCCGAAAATTGAAGTCGCAAAAGTTAGACGGAGAAGTTGCAATTAAAAAGGAATGACGATAATTAGCCTCACGCTCGGAGAGGTTCTTCCAGCAGAATCTTCACAAATGGAATAGTTTCTCATGACTCGATCCCGACAACTTGGATAGCTCCAGGCTCTCCACAGAACACAAATCGTAACAAATCTGATCCAGCGAATGCGAAACAAATGCATAGCAGATGACAGATGACAGATGATGGTTGAAATCTCACAAGGAGATACATGAAACACATAATCCCATGAGACAAACACATAGATAGTACTAACCGATGAAACTTCATCAATTCCTACCGAATTTTGAATGAACAAAAGAATTTGCCAAAGTCGAAGGAGCATAAATCGACTCATCAAACATATAAAGAGTTTCCTTAGAAGAGATGGGTAACCCATTCGTACTAACGATCACTAGGCACGTATCGGAGTATCGAAACACATCGGAAGGCATAATGGAATTGGTAGGATAATTGTACGAATAATAACGAACCTAAAGGCTAACATATCGCGAACGAAAACTCCTTAGATGCTAAACCGTTTAGCACTGCTGTACGGGGAAATCATACGGACACACAACTCCGGGTCTAAATTCCAAATTCTTCTTTCACAATAATAACTAATCTATTAGTTGCTGAAGTCGATTCTGAACCTTCAGTAAGTAACTCTCTGTCCTTATTCCAACTATAAGGTATCCCACATCTCCATTCATACAAACTCCTAGAAAAACATCTTGTCACTTGCATGCCATCTTCCTTAGTGAGCAACCACAACTAACTAAACACTTGTCAAATTTCCCGCTCAGCACCTCTTCCAAGTTCAAATAGTTATTCTGTCTGTCCATTCATCTGAAAATGAGAAGTCGTACTCACATCCCGAATCAAATCTCCATAAGCTTTTGTACCTCTTATGAAAATGTGCTGCAAAATGCGATTCCCTTCACGTTTACTGCAGGTGCGCTATGTAGCTTGAATAATTTTCTGCCGAAAGAAATCTCTGCCGACCTTCCAAGCAAGCCATCCCAGTCAATGCTCCACTGCAACTCAATTCACATTGTTCTTCCTCCTATGCGTGAAAATCACTGATGTAGTGACCACCGTCTTCATACCATCCCGTCCAGCTCCCGCTTCAAGACTCTATACATATTAGTACAACTGAGATGGATAGAGTTGATAGAACTGTGTGCTTCAATTAAAACTGCTTCCTTTCGTCTTTTAACATAGCTGATGTTCCATCGTGTTGCTCCTGAGCTTCTCCATGTCTGCCACAATTTATGCGTCGGATCGTTCACCTCCCACGGTTCTTAGATGTATAGATGCTTAACTAGAATCATTCCATGTTGCATAAGAACATAGCTAGGTCTCCTTCTAAAGTAGAAACAAATCTCTTTCCAGCTCTTCCGAATTCTCTTCTCGTTCTTCTTCCCACAAAAGTTACTCTTCGAAAACATCACATAGAGCTTCTTATGACATAGAAATGTTAACACAGAATACGAAGATGATCCTCGTGTTTCTCTTTCGGCTATGAACACACCCGAAACGTCATACAATGACAATTTGTCCAAATATTCATAAAAGACACGATTTATCAACTCCATAGGAATATTCAGTGCAGTAGCCAATACAATTGGCATCTCTTATACTCATAGAGGTCATAACGAATACGAAAAGAAATTCTAGGAACATCTCGCTCCTTCACACAAAACATGATACGATTCAGCATCCTCAACTTCATGCTACTATCATTCTTCTCTACAAACAAAATAAAAGCACATCAAAGATACACACTTGTACCAGAAACTTGTACCGGTGAAACCACTTCCTAGAAGCTGGCTCTTCAATCCTTTCCCTTCCACTGATGTCATTCACATTGAAGTTTTCAGAATTGGGCAAAATGTCATTCTTATACGGATAAGGTTTCGAGATCAACCAACTTACTGACCTCCAGCACTTCTCAAAATATCCTATGACCACAATAAGTTCAAGTTATATTATGTAACTATTATCACGTTGGCTAGACGTCATAATACTTGCCTCACATACACATGCCTTTATTGTAATCACATTCTATCCCGAGTCGTGACTGAACAGATCCTCATAATTAGATCAAAACAATTTCACATTTAGATGGAAATCTTGGTAGTTCGTTAAGGAATACGCTGTGAACAGTTTCAAACAACCGAAGAACTCTCGAGGCGAGTTTCATCAAACAAAGTATCTTCACAACCGCGAGGGATTAACGCACGAGTTTTCAAAACAAAGGTGATCATAATCGATTATCAGGTGGGGAATACGTTATGAAATTTCGAATTCTCTCAAATCTCCAAAGATGACAAAATAATATGACAATTGATAGCATCACAATGCTTAGTCAACATATTCCTATCCAGAATAATATCGAATCGAAAATTTCTAAAGAAATAGATTAGCAGAACGAACTTCTCCTCAAACATCTTCGAATCGCATCAAACAATATGGATATTCGGGATGGATAATCATAAAATTTCTCGTAGAGATAGAAAAGATAGGGCAAGATTAATAACGAAGAAGGAATCTTAATGTGCTTATCAAAATCAAGAAAAACCACAGAGTGTGTCGAACACATCGAATTCAAACATACGTGAATTATCTGAACAGACGTAGGGCATTTAAACGAGTGACAAACGAATCAAGAACTGAAGTTCAAAAGAATGTGAAAATTCTCAGGAAATGAAACTTATAAGTCATACTACATAATCTCAAAGCATTCTAAACTTATGTTGCATATCCTGATAAATCTACTAATTTCCGGAATGAATGATCTTATAACGGCTTAACTAAAGCAGTGGCATAAATCAGAGTGATGCGGAAGTTGTTAGGAATATGCCCCCGAATGCCACTCAGGGGATGAGAGAGTATGGGCATTGTACTTGTAATTATGGAATAATTATTAAAAAGGCAATACGATTCATTCACTGTTTATTGTATTTCAATTGCATTCTTGACTTGGTAAACATTGAAGTGAAGTCCATGTAAATAAATCGAACACTCCATTCTTGTTATGGGATAAGAGAAAATGCACTGGAAGTGTTTAAAGTTTATTTACGTAAATCGTTCGCAAGTCAATAAACTTAAAATGGGCATTAAGTTTTAATAAGACTTGTATAACTGGTGTTCGGACGTGTGCACGTCTTGATAGCATAGTTATAAGTATATTGGTGGGACCAGTATACTCGAACACGACTCATACTCAATTCAGTCACACGGTATTCACTCTCGGAGAGTCGATGACGAATCGGAAGGTTGTGATAGTATACGTGGACCTTTGACTTGAGGGTTCGGTAGAAGATGTGCCTGTGACGTTTAGTTTATCATTAGAGTAGTTAGACTCATTTGCTTAAATGCTGAGTCGACCTAGAAGTGTGGACTATACGGGCAGGTAGCAGTCTTTACTGTACGCCAAGAAAGGATTCTATCTCCTGTTAGTGAGCAGGCGAATGTCCTATACGGTTAATGGCAAATAAGATCATAAGTCTTTGGACAAAGCGTTCTGATATAGTCGTATTAGATACACTATTAATCAGTCGGTCTTGATTTACATTAACACATGTATAGAGTCTAGTCAACAGTAGGGTTTGACTTTACCGTGACCCGAAGACTTGACCGGGACATCTGATGAAGGGTCTATACGTTTATAGTATTCACGACATAATGGTTCTGGAATGATCCCTTCATTCGTTCTCAGTCGGGGTTTACAGTGCGGCCCGCTAGGCTGGCTAAGTGCTGCCCGCACTCATTGGTTCCTCCAAATGCCGGCTGAGATTGATCTACGGAGTCGCGCATCAGGAGCGTTGACGGATATATGTGAATTTATTATCTCTCTATTAATATTAGATATTGGATATCTAATTATGATTTATTGGATAAATCAAATATCGGTCTTATGAATTGAAATTAAGTTACCGGGTAATTAATTTAATTCATAAATTATATTTCTTAGAGAAATATATTTGTATTTGATATAATTAATTAATTAGATTGATTAATTAATATAAATACATTGATGATTAAAAGGAGTGTATTTAACGGAGTCGTTTGACGAACGTTCGGTACACGAGCCGTGTGGCTCGGCTCATTTCCTAGGAAACTTTCTTGTGGACACCCACCCCTCATGACATGGCATGATCTTGCATGTGTGTGGGAACTCACTTAGAGTTGAGATTCCCATATAATTGTGAATGATAGTTGTAAAGGATTATTTATTCCTTTATATATCATTACATTATATAAAATGGTGTGTGAAGTTGTCTTGATGACTTGACATCATTTTCATGCTGAAAAGTTTGTTGTTCAAGCCGTGAGAGATAAGTGAGGGAGAAGAGAGAGATTTTCTTTTTTCTTGTTTTTCTACTTTGAGTTGAGAAAAATTAAGAAAGATAATAAGATATAAATTCCTATAGTAATTCCTAGCCGTGTTCTTGGAGAACGGATTGCTATCGAATTTTTCCGGGCAACTTCTGACGCGTGTGAAGTAGAGGCTTAGAAGTTTCGGTGCTTGGAACGAAGGGATTTCGTGTTCGGGATGGGGTTCGTGATCGTCATCAATTTTTACGAAGATTATATTATCAAAGGACTACGAGGGTAAGTATTCTTTGTTTTTCATCCTCATTATTTATATTCGTTTATATGATGCTTGATCGATCCGTTTTTGGGGTTTGGTTTTATCCGGTTGGACCGGTTTATTTTCCGCTGCTTAATTCGATTTTATCACCGAATCCCAACAGTGGTATCGGAGCAAGGTCTATGCGATCGTATATTCGATATTTGTATTTGGAATGCTTGATTATTTTTTTATGATTTAGTATCAGAATTATTTTAATTGTTGATGTTTAATTGTTCATCTAAATTTTATTTTTCATGATTTTATGTTACAATATAAATCTATTTTTCTTTTGAAAAACTGATTTAATTGTGTAATATAAAAATTAGAAAAATATTATTTTTGGATTCGGGATGAAAAAAATGAGCCGAAAAAATTGGTTTGGACAGCTTGTATTTCTGGGACGCTGGTCGGGCCGGGCTGGGTCATTGGCTGGTCATTGGTTGGCTGGGCCGGGCTGGCCGGGCAGCTGCCGGCCGCGTGGCTTGCCCGCCTTTGTGTTTTCCGACTCCATTTTTATATTTCGTTCGGTAAATTAATTTTCTACAAATTAAATTGGATTTAATTTGACTAAAATATAATTATGGTAATTTTATTTTAAGGGAATTAATTTAATGAAATATTTATTTTGTCCGGAGCAAATTAAAATTAACGGTTAAGTGAATTAATTGGATTAATTCTAATTGTTGGATTAATTTTTGTTGATTAGATCAATTTTGGATTAGTCATTATTGCCATTTATTTTAATGTAATTGTTGCATTAATTTTGAATGGGGATGTAGTTCATGGACCTTGTTTTGAATCGTTTGCTTTGTTCGATTGGGTTGTAAAGGCCGTTTTGAGCCTATTTATTTTACTAGAAAATTTGTATAGGATGCAATTTTTCAAATGTAAAATTTATATGTAATGACGAAGACCGGAGGAAGATCCACTCGAGTAGACGAAGATTCAAGACCGAAGACATATAATTAGATTACGATGTTATTGTTCTAGGAACGGTCCATGAACTGCATGTTGTTAGTTTTAGGTTGTGTATGTTTTCATATTGTATGACAAACAAACAAACCGACAAACCGCGCTTATAATCGCGTTAATACTCCCACTTACAAACACTAAGTTATAAAGGTTACGAGGTTTCCTACCCTCCGTCAAACTCAAGGAAAATTGAAATCTAAACCGGAATATTATTCTTCCGAGTATGTCGGGGTAATATTTTTGAGGAAAGTTGATAAATTCCTAGAGTGCATTAGATGCCTTTGGTTGTGACAAATCAAACCCCTATAAACCGTATGGGTTGCCGGGTAAGATTCAATTGTCAGACTAATAGGAGTTGACAGTTTAAAATTAGATAGTTTAGCGAGCCATAGAAACCGAATGGGTTGAGGGCAAGTGAACTAGGGGTAAAAGAAGATCGAATCATCCATTAGATGGGTTGGTATTAGACACCACTTTATAAAGAATAATAGAATAGAAACCGTATGGGTTGCCTTTTATTAAACTTTGTAAAGAAATCGATCACCACTATGAAGTCACCCAAGACTTCCGGATTTAACATGGGAGTATGTAAATGCCGATAAAATAGTGGGAGCCGAGTTATGAATAAAGAAAGCCCTTAAATTCTTTACTCGGATCATAATTAAATAATCACTAACGAATCTTAAATTATTCTCTGCAGTTAACAAAACTCTCGATATGACAATGAACCGAGCCGCTATACTACTTGAAAAGAACGTCCTGACTGTTCCGAACTATATGGACTGGCTTAGGAACTTGAGGATTGTCCTAACTATAGAAATGCTGGGATACGTCTTGGAGGCGGATATCCCAGCGGCTCCTGCAAGAACCCGAGCCAATCAGGAAGATGTCGATGCCCATGAGAAATGGGTAAAAGACGACATAAGAGTGCGAGGGTACATGTTAGGCTCAATGACCAATGAGCTTCAACGTGCCCATGAAAAGATGACGTCTTCGAGAGCCATCTTATCGCACCTGGCTGAGCTCTATGGAGAGCATATCCGAACTGCTAGATATGAGATATCGAAGCAATTATTCGGCGCCAGGATGAAGGAAGGAGAGAGGGTTGGGGACCATATCCTCAAGATTAGGGGTGGACACGAACCAAACGAACCGAACTTTTGGTGTTATTGACCATTCGTTCGTTCGGTTCGTGTAGTGTTCGGTTCATGTTCGTGTTCGACGAACATTACAAATTAGTATTCGAGTTCGGTTCGACATATTTTTTATTGTTCGTGTTCGGTTCGTTTGTGTTCAATTGTTCTGTTCGTACGCTTTGTTCGTTTGTGTTCACTTGTTTCTATTCCTGCCATATTATATATATATATATATATACTTATATGTTCGCGAACAGTTCGCGAACACCCGATCAAAATATAAAATGTTCGATGTTCGGTTCGAAAATACTCGAACATGTTCGGTTCGGTAAAACCGAACTCGAACTGACTGTTGACCGAGCGTTTTCACGAAAAGTTCACGAACGTTTGGTTCATGGGCTGCCCCTACTCAAAATGATCTCAATGATTGAGAGATTGGAAGCTCTTGATTTTCAGATGCATGCATCTCTCCAAACTGACCTTATCCTGCAGTCACTTCCTGACTCCTTTTCACAATTTATCATGAACTTCAACTGTAATGAGATTGCATGTAACTTAGCTGGGCTAATGAACAAACTGACGACTGCCCAGTATCAGATGAAGACAAAGGGAAAGGAAGCTGCACTTGGGATTTCTTCTGGGACTTGGAAGTCCAAGAATAAGAAGAAAAAGAACAAGAAGCAGTTAGGTCCAATAGCCAAGATCGACAAGGGAATGGGCAAGGCCCCAATGGTTCAAAAGAGCAAGGGGGCCAAGAAAATGGATTTATGCCTCAACTACGGTGAGCTAGGCCACTGGAAGAGGTACTGTCCAAAGCTTGACCGTAATGAGCCTTCAGGTACGGAACTACTGGTTTTAGAAACAAATTGTTCTGTAACTGTATATTCTAGTTCTTGGATACTTGATTACGGTGCGAGTTCTCACATTTGTACAATGAATCAGGATCTGGAACAAAGTAGGAAGCTGGATTCAGGGGAGGTGATGGTCACCGTCAGAAGTGGGTATAGTGTCGAGGCTTCTGATATCGGATCCCTTATGTTGGATTTAGAATCTGGTTTTATTCTTACTTTAGATCATGTACTTGTTTTGCCCAAGGGGCACAAAAATATTGTATCAATTCCGGTCATGGACCGAAAGGAATTTCACTTCTTTATTGGAGATGGGTCCTGTCGTATTTATTTTAGAAATAAATTGGTTGGTACTGCTACATTATTAAATGGTTTATACCATTTAAATCTAAAGAATAAAACAACTATGACACTATAACTAGGAAGCGTGATAGGGATGAAACGAACCAAGCACTTCATTGGCATCTTAGACTTGGTCATATCGGTCAGACCAAGGTTCATAAAATGGAGAAAGATGGGCTTACGGGTCCATTGGGATCAGATCCCTATCCAACTTGTGAATCTTGCCTTCAAGGAAAAATGACTAGGTTACCCTTCGCAGGGACTTTTGAAAGAGCTGCTGAAAAACTTGGATTGATCCATACCGACGTCTGTGGCCCTTTTGAAGTGGCACGAGATGGCTTTCAGTATTTTATTACATTCACTGATGACCATACCAGGTATGGATTCGTGTACTTAATGAAACATAAGTCCGAAGCTTTTGATAAATTCAAGGAATTTAAGCCCTAGTTGAAAATAAAACAGGTAATCGTGTTAAGACTCTTTGGTCAAACCGGGGTGGTGAGTACATGAGTACTGAATTTGATGAGTTCTTGAAAGAACTAGGAATAGTGTCACAATTCACTCCTCCAACTACTCCACAATTAAATGGTGTATCAGAAAGAAGGAACCGAACCTTGTTCGACATGGTTCGCTCCATGCTTAACTATACTGATCTACCGATTTATCTTTGGGGTTATGCGCTCTTTACTGCTGTGCATATCTTGAACAGATGTCCTTCCAAATCCGTTCCTAAGACTCCCCATAAGATGTGGAGAGGTAGGAAACTAAGTCTTAATCACATTAGGATTTGGGGATGCCCTGCTTATGTCAAGAAGACTAAAGTAGAGAAATTGGAAACTAGGTCTGTGAAAGGTCGTTTCATAGGATATCCAGGGGATTCCATGGGATATCTATTCTACCTGCACGAAGATCATAGGATCATCGTTGCTATACAAGCACACTTCCTGGAAGATCAGTTTATTCAGGAAGGCGGGGCAGGTAGAAATATTTCTTTGGAAGAAATAAAAGAAACACCAAATGAGACACCTATGCAAGATATTAGAACCCAACCTTCTGAAATACAAACACAACCTCGCAAGTCTAGTAGAATTTCTCAAATACCTAAGAGGTATGGCTATCTGCATCAAGAGGAATTGGGTGTCCATGAGATGATAGAAAGTAGTCAAGAGAATAATCCTTCTACATACGACCAAGCGATGGTAGACGTTGACTCCACCAAGTGGCAAGAAGCTATGGAAGCTGAGAAAGACTCAATGCATGCTAATCAGGTCTGGACTTTAGTAGATCGTCCTAAAGGCATAGTGCATATTGGAAACAAATGGATCTATAAGAGAAATACTAATGGAGATGGCAAGGTTGATACCTATAAGGCTAGGCTTGTGGCAAAGGGTTATTCCCAAAGAGAAGGAATCGATTACTTCGAGACCTTCTCGCCTGTAGCTATGATTAAGTCTATTCGCATGCTGCTTGCCATAGCAGCCCACTTAGATTATGAAATATGGCAAATGGATGTGAAAACGACATTCTTAAATGGATTCCTCGAGGAGGAGATTTACATGGAACAACCTAAGGGATTCATATCTCAAACCAATATTCATAAAGTATGCAAACTTCAACGCGCCATTTATGGACTGAAGCAAGCTTCACGGAGTTGGAATCTTCATTTTAACGAGACAGTCAAAGAGTTTTATTTTGTCCAAAACGAAGAGGAGCCCTCTATTTACAAGAAGGTTAGTGGGAGCAAAATTGCGTTCTTAATACTATATGTAGATGACATTCTACTTATAGGAAATGACGTAGGAATGCTCAGTTCTATGAAAGCTTGGCTTTCTAAAGAGTTCTCAATGAAAGACTTGGGAGAAGCTACCTATATTCTGGGTATTCGTCTCTACCGGGATAGAGTGAAAAGAATGTTAGGTCTTTTCCAAGCCCTCTATATAGAAAAGATCCTGAAGCGATTTAGGATGGAAGATTCTAAAAGAGGGTTCCTTCCTATGCAACATGGTGCAAAACTTCCCCTAGAGATGTGTCCTCAAAGTGAGGAAGACAGAAAGGAAATGAGTAAGGTGCCCTATGCTTCGGTAGTAGGTAGCCTCATGTATGCTATGATTTGCACTAGACCGGACATTGCCTATGCTGTGAGTGTAGTAAGTCGATTTCAGTCAAATACAGTGTGAACATTGATCGTCAGTAAAGAACATTCTTAAGTACCTAAGGAGGACTAAAGACTTGGTTCTTACATACGGCGGTGGAGAACTAAGAGTGATGGGTTATACAGACTCAGATTTTTCAGGGGACATGGATGCTCAGATGTCCACATCAGGGTATATATTTACTCTGAATGGTGGGGCAGTTTCTTGGAGAAGTGCCAAGCAAAGTTCGACTACTATCTCTACATGTCAAGCCGAATATCAGGCAGCCACGGAGGCTGCAAAAGAAGCTTTTTGGATAAAAAAGTTCACTGAGGAACTTCAAGTGGTTCCTAACACAGAGAAGCCTGTGACACTGTTTTGTGACAACGACGGAGCTGTTGCACAGGCTAAGGAGCCTATGGCTCACCACAACACCAAACATATTGCGAGAAAATATCATTTTGTTAGAGAAATGGTTCAGGATGGGAATGTTTTACTGCAGAGAGTAGACACAGCAAATAACGTTGCTAATCCGCTTACCAAGCCACTATCTCAGAAGGTCTTAGAGAGACATCTGGAGAGTATGGGTATTAGATATCATAGTTTGTGGCATTGAGTGCAAGTGGGAGATTGTTAGGAATATGCCCTCGAATGCCACTCAGGGGATGAGAGAGTAGGGGCATTGTACTTGTAATTATGGAATAATTATTAAAAAGGCAATACGATTCATTCACTGTTTATTGTATTTCAATTGCATTCTTGACTTGGTAAACATTGAAGTGAAGTCCATGTAAATAAATCGAACATTCCATTCTCGTTATGGGATAAGAGAAAATGCACTGGAAGTGTTTAAAGTTTATTTACGTAAATCGTTCGCAAGTCAATAAACTTAAAATGGGCATTAAGTTTTAATAACACTTCTATAACTGGTGCTAGGACGTGTGCACGTCTTGATAGCATAGTTATAAGTATATTGGTGGGACCAGTATACTCGAACACGACTCATACTCAATTCAGTCACATGGTATTCACTCTCGGAGAGTCGATGACGAATTGAAAAGTTGTGATAGTATACGTGGACCTCGAAGTGCGGACTATACGGGCAGGTAGCAGTCTTTACTGTACGCTAAGAAAGGATTCTATCTCCTGTTAGTGAGCAGGCCAATGTCCTATACGGTTAATGGCAAATAAGATCATAAGTCTTTGGCCAAAGCATTCTGATATAGTAGTATTAGATACACTATTGATCAGTTGGTCTTGATTTGCATTAACACATGTATAGAGTTTAGTCAACAGTAGGGTTTGACTTTACCGTGACCCGAAGACTTGACCGGGACATCTGATGAAGGGTCTATACGTATATAGTATTCACGACATAATGGTTCTGGAATGATCCCTTCATTCGTTCTCGGCCTGGTTTACAAAGGCGGCCCGCTAGGCTGGCTAAGTGCTGCCCGCACTCATTGGTTCCTCCCAATGCCGACTGAGACGGACCTACGGAGTCGCGCATTAGGAGCGTTGACGGATAAATGTGAATTTATTATCTCTCTATTAATATTAGATATTGGATATCTAATTATGATTTATTGGATAAATCAAATAGCGGTCTTATGAATTAAAATTAAGTTACCGGGTAATTAATTTAATTCATAAATT
This sequence comes from Orobanche coerulescens, assembly GCA_033398695.1. Taxonomy (NCBI): domain Eukaryota; kingdom Viridiplantae; phylum Streptophyta; class Magnoliopsida; order Lamiales; family Orobanchaceae; genus Orobanche; species Orobanche coerulescens. The sequence goes on from CM065806.1 coordinate 61,272,632, forward strand.
ATATTTCTTAGAGAAATATATTTGTATTTGATATAATTAATTAATTAGATTGATTAATTAATATAAATACATTGATGATTAAAAGGAGTGTATTTAACGGAGTCGTTTGACGAACGTCCGGTACACGAGCCGAGTGGCTCGGCTCATTTTCTAGGAAACATCCTTGTGGCCACCCACCCCTCATGGCATGGCATGATCTTGCATGTGTGTGGGAACTCACTTAGAGTTGAGATTCCCATATAATTGTGAATGATAGTTGTAAAGGATTATTTATTCCTTTATATATCATTACATTATATAAAATGGTGTGTGAAGTTGTCTTGATGACTTGACATCATTTTCATGCTGAAAAGTTTGCTGCTCAAGCCGTGAGAGATAAGTGAGGGAGAAGAGAGATATTTTCTTTTTTCTTATTTTTCTACTTTGAGTTGAGAAAAATTAAGAAAGATAATAAGATATAAATTCCTATAGTAATTCCTAGCCCTGTTCTTGGAGAACGGATTGCTATCGAATTTTTCCGGGCAACTTTCGACGCGTGTGAAGTAGAGGCTTCGAAGTTTCGGTGCTTGGAACGAAGGAATTTCGTGTTCGGGACAGAATTCGTGATCGTCATCCATTTTTACGAAGATTACATCATCAAAGGACTACGAGGGTAAGTATTCTTTGTTTTTCATCCTCGTTATTTATATTCGCTTATATGATGCTTGATCTGTCCGTTTTTGGGGTTTGGTTTTATCCGGTTGGACCGGTTTATTTTCCGCTGCATAATTCGATTTTATCACCGAATCCCAACAGAAGCAAGATGACTAACCAACTTCATACCATATAATCTACCTAATCCTCACCGGTCATACTAAAGTTTTTAAGGGGAGAACCTAAAGCAAATCCTTCCAAGGTTATTCCATAAGCTGCTAAAGTGCAAACCTAAGGGTCCAAGTTTCCACAGGTCATAACTTATGTACTACAAGTCGCAGCCTGGTCTCCGATACCATAATTGTAACACCCCAACCCGACAAGGGTAGAAGTATCACATTATGGTGCCAAATCAGAACATACAACACAAGCGGAAGACTTATAAACATAATAATTACAAAGGTATTCTAAGGAAACAAATGAAATGTTAACTTTATACAATATGTAATACAATCCAAACTAAATCCAATCCAATTCTAATCAAGATGCAAATGGGCTTCTAATCGTCAGGGTAGTCCACTAAGCTCCTATGCACTATCCACTCAAACCCAGCTTCCAACCTAAAACCTTCCGCAGGAAAAGAAATGCGGCTGAGCTTAAAAAGCTCAGTGAACAGATATATAAAAACGAAACAAAAGATAAGGAATAAGGAATAATATGGTGCATTGGGCAAAGCATAAGGTATAAACAAAAAGGATATCAAAAATAAGGAGAGGTCAGTAATCTACCACGAGCCCGAACATAAGTTAAATCAAATATCATAGTAACCATGGAGTAGCTAACTCCCGAACATGTGAAAGACATGGATCGCACCCATGCATCAGTCACCGAACATATCATATCATATCCATCAAATACAAATCGAACCTAGGATGTATCCATACGCCCCCGAACAAATCATATTGGCCATAACAAATATAAAGTGCACATATCATATCAAAATGGGACGGTGTGGAACATCACTCAACCACACTAGAGTCGTGCCATTGGTGCATCAATGACACGGCCAAATTACCTTCATGGCTAGGAAACGAACTTGGCTCGGGTATCAAACTGAAGGGTTCAAATGTCATATCATATCAAAGGTTCATATCAAATGTTCATAAGTTCATAGCAAAGGTTCATCATTAAGGTTCATAGCAAAGGATCAAAGCAAAGGTTCATAATCAAAGGTTTACAAATCTAATGGAGCATAGCAAAGGCATAGATCAAATAAGAAAGCCATAATAAGAAGGCTCGGATCAAAGGCATCATAATCAAAACTAATATCAAACTGTTGTGAGCGAATCATGAGAAACCGTAAGGGATAAGGTCAGAATATCTGTACCTTAGGCAAAGCAAACAAACAGGAAAAGAAAAGTCACACGAGATGGAACACTCCCGCTTCACGGAACCTATACGAATTAAATACCAAGTATTACTTTAAGTCAAATTGAAATTAGGTTACTCATTTTAGTATTTTTCCAACTCCAATTTACGAATTTTAAAGTAAAACTCAGACTCTGATTAAGAAGCTATAATAATTTATCCAGGCATTTATATGTCTTATGAACTTACACGAATTTTCCCAGATTTTATTATTAAGTGCAACCATCCATTTAAAAATAGTTTATCCAAACATACCTAGAAAATTAACTGCACATATATGCAGAAAGTTTGCATTTGGTTAGCCCATTTATGCACTTCAGAAAAATATACAAAAATTTCAGGAAGTCCCACATAACTTAAATATTACTCCTAAAAAAGCAGAGCTCTTAACTCTGTGATTTGAAAATTAAAAATAAAAAAAATCAACTGAATTTCAGACTCGATTACTCAGCTTTTAGTATCAAAACATGTATAATGTTTCCGAATTTTTAAAGTATACTTGTGCACCTCCTGGAGCCTTATTAAAATTAACCCATGTAGTTACATATGTTTTCTACTTTGTGTAATTTTGTAGAATTTCCAGGTAGTATAACTATAGAACAAAAATTTCTTATCAAAACTAGTCCAGATTCGGTGACAGATCTGAGACTCAAAAAGTAAGCAATTAAGAGACCATGTTGTGCTACTCTAAAAAATCCACCAAAAATCACAGAGGCCAAACACATCTTATATTTAAGTCCTGTCCAATTTGAGTTGATGATTCCTTACTAATTTCAAAACAAAAATCATAAACCAAGATTAAAATTCGGATTACTAATTGATAGATTTGACACTTGAACTTTTAAAGTCAGAAAAGACATTCTCCTGACCTCTAAAAATTACAAGGCTTACATATTCAGAAAGTACTTTTCCATAACTTGATTTTAGATTCAAGAATCACCCAAAAACACATTGGTATCATTAAAATGGACCCCTTTCAAAATGACCCATATTCTAGACAGCAAACAGTGAGACAGAAACAACACAATTCACCAATTAAAACAGTAAACGTCCCTCATTAATTACTTAGGGTTTCATATTCAGATTCAGTAAGCATATTATATACAACAGATTAGGGTTTTAGTGTTTTATAGATTCAGATTAACATTATATGTGAGTCGAATTGAGACGGAAAAGGAGGGCGATTGGTGATACCTTGATGAACCGAAACAAGAAAAGAACGTGAAGAAACCCCACGAATTAAGATCACCACATCAACACCTTTTTAAGGATCACGAACATAGCAATAAAGCCCTTGAATGCTTGGACTTGATAGAGAAAAACAATAGCAGCTTGTGTGTGTTATGCTTCATATGAATGAATAGGGGAGAGGCAAGAAAGAAGTCGCGTTATATATACTAGAGTTTTAGGGCGGAGGGGGTTAAAATGGAAGGTATTGAAAGCCCATAATTGGGATTGGTTGTGGTATGTGATAATTAGCCGAGATTAGTGGGATTCCAATCATCATTCGGATGTTGCAAATTATTTATTATAGGTATAAACTTGGGTTAGTACATTTTAATTTTAATTTTAATACATAACATATAGTTAGGGTTTAAAATAAATCATTACAAAGTTTAGAGAAAAATTCGAAATTAGACGTAAATTTGGAATTCGAATTTTAGGATTTTACAGCTGCGTTCAGAAAGTATTATACCTTTAATCGTTGAGAATCCATCAGCCCTGTGTGGACTTAAGAAAGCCTTGCTCATTCGGAACTATGTGTGAAGAATAAACATTGTAGACAAAGCTTCCAACTGTGTGTGAAGAAGCAAGTCAAGAACAAGCTTTAGCCAATCTGTGTGAACGGCAAACAACTTCAGCCCTTATATCAATATATGTGAATGATATAGTGGGAGGTTTAGTTATAGTCACGTAATTGTGTACGTGGTGATTATAATAAATATTTTACTCCTATGTGGAGGACCAGTGGACGTAGAGGGGTCTACCTCGAACCACTTTAAATTGCGTGTCATTGACCTTATGCCTTTATTGTTTTCATAACTGTGATTTATACAAGTATACATTGCAAAACCCTGTACGGACCAAGCTAATAAGAGAAAGCCTAGTTGCTCTATTTATAACAACTCACTTAAACAAACTTCCGCTACACGCTCACATTCGAAAATCGTACAGCTTGTTGTACTAACACTTTCCAAGCTGTATTTTATATACTTAGTGGCCTACAATCTCCAACAACAAAAAAATAAAGTACATACACATTGCTTATATTCCAAAAAATGTTTGGCCTACAGAGTATGGATCTCTTCAATGATCGTTCCAGTAAGTGCACTAGTGTCGTTAAATATCTCGAACATACAAAAAAAATTATGAAGAATAGTAGAATAACTAAAAATGGACAAAATCTATGGATATTTTTAAAAAATAACTCCTGCCAGCTGTGTTTGACACCCGCTGGAATAATGGTTAACATCCAATACATAACGTAATATCCATATTCCCAAGATCCGACTTGTTTATTAGTTGTAGGAAACTTGAGCCGAAGCCAACTTGGTCATGTAAAGGTTAGTGACATTCTCATCACTTCCAACAGAAATTGAAACTAAACATTCAAATGTCTTTTACAGATTCTAAGTAGTAGTTCTAGTATAACATAAATATTTTCTCGAGCATCAAATCAAATTCCTTTATGTTAATATTTAATGCATTCTATGTTCCGTCTTTTTTCCTTTTCCCATCAGTACCAAAAATCTTCTTTCTTCTTTTCACTTATCTGATGTGATCGATGGATGCTTTGCCAATCAGTTATCAGCCTATTTGGTATGATTTTAGAGTACGTTTGTTGGACGACCTGAACCTTTTGTCTTCCGAGTTGTTTGCTTTCTTTTCAGTTTTTACTTGGTTCTTAAATTTTTTTCTTTATTTAGAAAAGTGTACTATGATCTCCTAATATATTCTATGCTAGATTATAGATGTTTTCAATAGTATAATTTTGGAGAAACGCTCAAAAAATATCATTAATTATATATGGAGTCTGTTGTGTCAAGAATTAACACTCTCCGACCGGCGATCGCCTCGGAGATCGGGCGACCGAGTCACTGCCGAGCAGCCAAGGCAGAACTGCCGATCAGCGACCAGGCGGCCAAGCCTTGACCCAGCGGACGAGCTACATCGACCAACCGAAGGTTCCAGGACCAGTCCCGGTGCCGAGCGATCGACATCAAATACGATCGCCTCTCGGTACTCGGCGACCGACTCCTGGCGACCGACTGAAGGCGATCCCCTCTCGGCACCTGCCGACCTCCCCTTGGCGACCGACTGAAGGTCATCCCCTCTCGGCACCTGCCGACCTCCCCTTGATGACCGACCAATGCCGACCCTCAGCAACTGGCCGATGGCGACCTCTGATGAGCAGCTAGAGACGACCGCCTCATGTCGATCAGGGCCGATGGCCATCCAGTCGGCAAAGGCCGAGCCTCAAGACTGGCACCACGTGCAAGAGCCGAGACAAGATCCGCGAATCTCGGGCCATTGACCACAGCCTGGCGGAATCTTCCCACCAGCCGACAAGCCGCCGAAAGTTGTCAGTAGGGCCGCATGTGACTGACCCCGGACGCGTGCTGGCCCCTCATTGGACCGCCCAGCTGGCTGCTTGCTGGAGCTTTGGACTTTAGGCAGACTGCCAGCCTCTTCCTTGGACTTTAGCCCGACAGCCCGGGTGATCGCCCCATTATAATATTGGCCGGCGGACGATCGCCCCATTATTATAATGGCCGGAAGGCGATCGCCCACCAAAGGACAGGACCCGGCTGCCACTATATATACAATGCTCCCTGCACTTGGATTCATCTTCAACTTCCTTCGGATTTCACGCAATACAGAAGCAAAACATCAAGCACTTGGCTATCTCCAACTCTTGGCAACAACTATCATTCGGTCTTACTTCTCCCGGCCTCTCTCATCAAGAAGACGATCGGCGGGGACGAAGAACACCGAGCTTCGCTCAAGAGCCGGATTAACAGAGTCTTTTTACACCCATTGTATTTAGATTTCTCTCATTAATACTTGTATCCACGAATATTTGTATTAATATCATCTCGCGAGAGCATTCAAGCCCGGGCCTAACAAACCCGACAAATCTTGTATCATTTATCTTCTCTCGGAAGTGCTCCCGCAATTGTTGTTTGTTGTCCGTCTCCAGCAGTATTTAATCTTCGGATAGATATTTTGGGCAACAACAGTTGGCGCTAGAGGAAGGGGGGCACATCCAACCCTCGAATTGTTATACCTACCGTCCCGAAGAACACTCACTGTTCTCGGGGCAGATACTTGAAGTGACACTCACTGCACTTCAAAGAAATCTTTCAGAAATCATGTCTTCCGCCTCCGCGTCGAAGAAAGCCCGACCACCGGCTGCACCTGCTCCGTCCTGGGCCCGAGCCGCAACCGATGGTGGAAGGTAGCCGCCGCGGTCAGAGACGCTCGATACCATCCCTGGATGGCCGCCCAAGCCTCTCGCTCGATCAGTCCCGAACCAATGAACAGATCGAAGAGGCCATAGCCGCCCTTCAGGAACGACGAAGTGCTCTCAACGCGCCTCCCTCTATAACCCCCTCGGCCGCCCGCCGGAAGTCCAAGCGGAAGCTCAAGGCATTACTGGCCGATCGATCGCCAGGAGGCTCTCGTCCGCAAGAAGAGGCGCTCGGCAGCCGGGGCACCTCTGTCTTTGATCGCCTGGGCAGTGACCCGACACAGCGGCCGGGCACCCGGCCTCACTACGAGACGACGGAGTTTGAGTCCGTCACTGGGATCTCGGCCTAACCGGTTCCCGGAAGGCAGCCCGCCTGCCCGCTCCTCGCCAAATTGCCGAGGTCGGCAGCAGCGGAGTCCGAAGATCGGTACACGATCGCCTCGGCTCCCGCTCCCAAAGCCGATCGGCAAGCGACCGAGCCACGGCGATGGCTGCGATGCAACGTCAGATCGACGACATGAAGGCGCTCCTGCAATCCGGGGCAGGCGCCATGAATACGATCGCCGAGCCGAGCGAGCCGCTCGCGATCGACATCGAGCTCGCCCCCGTGCAGCACAGGATTGCTCCCCCGCAAACACCCGTGTACGAGGGGCGATCGGACCCCCAGACGCACCTGAGGAAGTTCAACATCTACATGACCGGGTGTGGGGCATCGGACGCGACCCGGTGCCGAATGTTCCCTCTGACGCTAGACGACCTCGCCCACCGGTGGTACACCTCATTGCCACCTCGGTCCATTGGCTCCTTTAACGAGCTGGCGCACGTCTTCACGGAACACTTCGCCACCAGGGTCGTCCGGCCAGAAGGTCGCCTTCGCATGATGCAAATCAAGCAGGGAGAAGAGGAGTCCGACTCGGACTACATCGACCGGGTAGACGTGATCATCCTCAACGGCGAGCCCGTAAACGATGAGACCGCCCTCTACGCTGTCCTAGGAGGTTTTCAGGGCTTCTCGCCTATGTTCAGGCATCTCACGAAGACCCAACCGACGACCTACGCAGCCTTCCGGGCTAGAGCCGCAGATTTCCTGTCCAGGAAAAGGTTTTTTCTTAGCCTAGGAGTAGAGCGATCGGCGCCCGCGCGACGACCTCCAGTCTCCCAGCCCGATCGCTACTATCCAGCAGAGCCGGAGGACTCGCTCACCGCCTACAGTCCACCATTTTAAATTAGGGATTAACTCCCGCCCGATCACCGATATCGACCTACGAATAAAGCGATCGGCTGCCGAGCGACGATCGCCCGTCTTCCGGCCCGATCGCCGATCATCACGCTACATCATCAGCAATACGGAGGACACGATCGCCATCTACAGTCCAGCATTTAACATGAGGAACTAAGGCTCGCGATCGCCTCCGCCGCACATCATAAAGCCATGGTCCTGGCAGTCGATGGAACCGGCTGCTTCGGCCATGCAAGGTCCCTTTCGGCCGAGATCGTCTGCCCTTCGTTTGAATACGAGGCCGGCGTAGTCTAAGGGCTCTCCAACATTAATCAGTGGACACATGCCACAACCCCCGTCTCAACGTACACCGTCGAGGTCGGCCATCTCCATGGCTGGCCGAGGTGGAAGCAGAGCTAACAAGCCGCGGAGGTGGAGTTGATTCATCCGACGCTGCCCCGCGCAAGGACTCCTCTAGACCGAGACCGCACGCCCTTCGTTTAAATACGAGGCGAGGCGCAGCCTAACAGAGGACCCTCATAATAAAGTGAGTCACGAGACACTCAATGTCTTCGCGCACCAAGACACGGTCATGGAGTCGGTCCATCGATCTCCGCGACTGTGCACGATTCCCCAAACAAGCGAAACCACCAAGTTTCCGAGGGGGATCGGCCAATGTTGTTTTTGCAGGTACAAGACCGAAAGATAGCTAGCCAATCGACCATGATAGCCCAAGTCCGAATCCTAAGTCATCTCAGGAAGATCGCCCGTCCTCATCTTACACGATCGCCAGCAAGAACCACCTCGCCCCATGTCTTCAACATAGGAGCAAGCTGGGGGGCAATTGTTGTGTCAAGAATTAACACTCTCCGACTGGCGATCGCCTCGGAGATCGGGCGACCGAGTCACTGCCGAGAAGCCAAGGCAGAACTGCCGATCAGCGACCAGGCGGCCGAGCCTTGACCCAGCGGACGAGCTACATCGACCAACCGAAGGTCCCAGGACCAGTCCCGGTGCCGAGCGATCGACATCAAATACGATCGCCTCTCGGTACTCGGCGACCGACTGAAGGCGATCCCCTCTCGGCACCTGCCGACCTCCCCTTGGCGACCGACTGAAGGCGATCCCCTCTCGGCACCTGCCGACCTCCCCTTGGCGACCGACTGAAGGCGATCCCCTCTCGGCACCTGCCGACCTCCCCTTGATGACCGACCAATGCCGACCCTCAGCAACTGGCCGATGGCGACCTCTGATGACCAGCTAGAGACGACCGCCTCATGTCGATCAGGGCCGATGGCCATCCAGTCGGAAAAGGCCGAGCCTCAAGACTGGCACCACGTGCAAGAGCCGAGACAAGATCTGCGAATCTCGGGCCATTGACCACAGCCTGGCGGAATCTTCCCACCAGCCGACAAGCCGCCGAAAGTTGTCAGTAGGGCCGCATGTGACTGACCCCGGACGCGTGCTGGCCCCTCATTGGACTGCCCAGCTGGCTGCTTGCTGGAGCTTTGGACTTTAGGCAGACTGCCAACCTCTTCCTTGGACTTTAGCCCGATAGCCCGGGTGATCGCCCCATTATAATATTGGCCGGCGGACGATCGCCCCATTATTATAATGGCCGGAAGGCGATGGCCCACCAAAGGACAGGACCCGGCTGCCACTATATATACAAGGCTCCCTGCACTTGGATTCATCTTCAACTTCCTTTGGATTTCACGCAATACAGAAGCAAAACATCAAGCACTTGGCTATCTCCAACTCTTGGCAAGAGCTATCATTCGGTCTTACTTCTCCCGGCCTCTCTCATCAGGAAGACGATCGGCGGGGACGAAGAACACCGAGCTTAGCTCAAGAGCCGGATTAACAGAGTCTTTTTACACTCATTGTATTTATATTTCTCTCATTAATACTTGAATCCACGAATATTTGTATTAATATCATCTCGCGAGAGCATTCAAGCCCGGGCCTAACAAACCCGGAAAATCTTGTATCATTTATCTTCTCTTGGAAGTGCTCCCGCAATTGTTCTTTGTTGTCCATCTCCAGCAGTATTTAATCTTCGGATAGATATTTTGGGCAACAACAGAGTCTTTCTGCAAACTTTAGAAAAAAAAAAGTGATTCTTGGTCGCCTTCGGGACAAATAAGTTGTAGATAAAATAACAAATGAATAAGGGAATAAATCTTAAAACCTCGCTTTATGAAATCCGGGTTAGAAGAATTTGCTACTATGGCATGAATGTCGTTCGGAATAGCTAAGTTGTCTAATATGTGACAAAACAATATACTGTACTAGGTACAACATACAAGGAAATAGAAAACTCTAACTAAGTTGTCCAATATTTGACCAAACAATATACTGTACTACTTACATTTAGACAACTCAAATATTATGTCTTCACAAGGTGTATTAAAATCACAGCATAACAATACTATTGAACTAGCAAATAAGTAATAGAATCAAGCAAAATCCACAACTAGACATTTTATATAAGAATATAGCAAAATATTCACAAAACTCTTGAGATGCAAAATCCACAACTAGACAATTGATTGTAACACCCCCAATCCGCTCAGGGATATTACACGCCGTAGAACCTTTCCTCAAGGTTCTACCAGGCTCGTAACAAATTCGAATAACTCAACGTTGCCTTTAAGGCTAAAAAGACTCAGTAGACTGATTTGATCTTTCAATAAATACATACAACTCAATTACAATACATGCCCACACAGGGGTCGAGTACAACACACTCCCGTACAATGGGGAAAGAATACTGCAACGGAAATAAAATATAGCTAGACCAATACGACAGCATACGGGTCCTCGTGTGATTAGTATCGTTCATCTTTCATCATCCTTCATGCCGACCCTGTGCTATGCTCCAAAACCTGAATGCAATACAGACATCCACCCTCCCGAGCTGGCTATCTAAACAAATCACAACATCTCACGGTTGGATCAATCACTTGTTGCATCCTGGCCACATGATCGCATGCCATGTGCTACCGTAGATTATCTTTGGCGCTCACGATTGGATCAATCACTTGTTGCATCCTGACCACATGATCGCATGCCATGTGTCACCGTAGTTTTTCTTAGGCTCTCACGGTTGGATCAATCGCTTGTTGCATCCTGGCCACATGATCACATGCCATGTGCCACCGTAGGCCCCGCCCACATCCACACAATCACACACATAGCACAATGCAACAAAGATATCCAAACAATTCACCCAGAGGCATCAAACACTTAGCAAAACACCACGTCAAACCACAATGCACCGAAATGAAATAATATACGTCCACACGTAATACCAATTGCAACATCAACACCAAACATATCCATATAATTCACATAGTCATTCACAAACCACACCATTCACAAAACACACGCGTTTTGAAAACAAGCCTTTAACAAGGCTAAACCGAATCTTTTGAAAGTTCAATTCAAAAGACCAAACAACCATATTTAGACGATCACTAATTATCATATCCACAAAACAAGAATTATATGGACAAGATACTTGCCTCGAAATCGGCACGCAAGTAGTCCGACGAACACGGCTCAACCGGGAAGCTACGAAACGCCCGATGCTATCCAAAAGGAAGACGAGAACGAACGGAAGGGTTCAACTCGGTTTCTTCGCAAGAAACTCGACCCTAACAACATATAATTAATAAATCAACGATCATACGAGGAAGAATAATCGTAGAACGTCCGAAAACCCCTCTATGACATTCTACCGGACACCTTCAAGGCGTCGATCAAGAACTCGACTAAAACAACGAATCGATACGATCCAACCATGGAATAAGAATGGAAATGATATAATACATCTAAATAATCATCAATCCATCATAATCCTAAGTTAAATCGGATTAAACGGACGAAATCAACCAAAATACCCAAATTCCCCAAAACTAGATTTCAAGAAATCTAACCTTGATTCGGTAGATCGGAGGAGGTTATGGGATGAATGATTGATGTTAGAAACTCAAGAACTTCGTGGATTGATAGATAAACAACATCTAATCACGTACTCCAAGCCCCAGACGTGGAAGAAAATGAGAGGGATGAGAAAAATGGGTGTAAACCCGTCTGCTCGATCATATATACTGCCCAGCGACGCACGAGCAGGCATGCACGAGCGGCCGGTCGTGCGCCCAGTCGTGTGCGCCCACTGTCAGCAATCTGCCGGGACGCACGAGCACTGGGCATGAGCACTTGCTCGTGCGTATGCAGTCAGGGCCGCACGAGCACCGGATCGTGCACGCATCTCGTGCGCCATGCTTGTGCGCACCTAGCCGGTCCCTACCGCACGTGGCCGGCCCGTGCTTAGCCGCCACGACTCGACGACTCGAATTCCCGAAAACGTACGGAACGAACACGACGAATAGTATAACATTCAAAACACGAGTGAAGCACTAAACAAATACATGGTTCCGACAACCCGAAGGTTGAAAGGACGATACGAAGGCAAACACCCCAAAACTTTGAGAAATTACGAAAATGGCCCAAAATGTCCGAAATACACGATACACGATCGAAACCCCCAACCAAAGCTCGCAACGTGAATAATAACATTAAATGAACTTACGAGAAACTCGAAACAATAGTTTTGGACGAGATTCGCACGAATCGAACTCAAGTGCGGAAAAGCCGCTTAAGAATACGGAACTCAACAAAACGATACCGAAATGAACTCGGATGACAAAAAGTGCAGAATTAAATATTCTCAGAATGACGAAACGGTCATGAGAGAGTCGCGAAAAGGACTTTCGCCGAAAGAAGAAAATTATCGAAAATCGAAATTACGGGTATTACACACTACCCTCCTTAAAAGAAGTTTCGTCCCAAAACTTAAAACAAGTAGGGATAGGAAATATACCACCAGGAATATTTCAATGAGATGCACAAGAATGCGTAACTAACTCCCAACGGCGAAACGTTACAAACAATGCAACGGAATATACGGTGTGAAAACACGCTCCACGACGACCAACACAACGTCGCTGTAATATCCTAGAATTTCGCTATGATTTTTTCGCATTATTTTATCTAGGTTGAACTGTACAGAGTGGGACCGACACGATATGAGTGGATAATTCTGGAAACCGTGACAGCCGTGCCAGTATGTCTATCGAGGTTATTTTGATTCTAGGATATTACATGCTTGGTGTGTTTTTTATGTCGGATATACCGTATGAGTATTTGTATGATTTCCGTACCTGGTGGACAGTTGTAATTGAGGATATCGTGCATCAGACGTACCGTATGAGAATATTTTTGGGATTTTGTATATGCGTTCAGTATGTCGTATGTTCATATTTGTTATGTCGAGACGTTGGACAGGAATTGCTGGATATGGCTAAGTATGGATCTTTTAATGTACGTTAAGACTTTGATATAACGTACGCTAAGTGGTACGTGTTACGTACGTTATGCGTAAGGTATTACGTACGTAACAAGAGGAATCGGACAGTTGGGCCCGGTGTCGGCAGCTTTCGGCGCGGATGTGGACAGGTGAGTCAACGGATGGAGTTACGTACGTTATATAGGGTGTATTACGTACGTAATATGAGTATAATACTGTAGAAAGTCAACTTACGTATTACGTACGCACTGGAATAAGTGTTACGTACGTTACGGGGCGGCTGGTCGAGTCGTGGCCGAGAGGACCTGTAGTGGCCGAGCATGGTCGGTAGTGACTCGCAGGGATGGCCGATCACGATCGGAAGTGACTCGCTGGGGGCTAGGACTGGCCGATTACATACGTAGGTTGTAGCTGGTTACGACCGTAAGGGCCCGTTACGTACGTAAGCAGATGTCGGTTACGTAAGTAAGGCTGTCGGCCAAAATGGACAGAAGGGTAGGCCACGGCCGGCTACGTACGTAAGGACCCGCCGGTTACGTACGTAACCTGCCAGTAGGTCTCGGCCTATATAAGGCCTGGACCGAGTCATCCATGCCATTTTTCATTTTTCTTCGTTCCTTCCATGATTTCTTCGGCAACGATGATGGTTTTGAGTAGAATCAACTTATAACAACATGTTTTGGAAGTTGGAATCATGGATTAACATCATCTTCCACCCGGATCGAAGGTAAGAACACCTAAACTTTTGGTTTTTGGATGTTCTTGAGGTTTCTTGGTGTTTTGGCCGATTTGCTTCGTTTTGATCCAGATTATTGATAGAACTTGATTGTATACTTGTAATCATTCAATACTCTTGAAGTTTTGTGGAACGAATTCGAGTATTTCTTTGAATAATCGATTGAATTGGACTATGCCTTCAAAGTGTTCGATGAAATATCTCAATGAGTAGAACTTGGAAAATTCTACACATTTTCGTATAGATGATGGTTGAATTGATACTGTTGTGATGATTCTTGGTATTTACGAGAATTTTGTTAAGGGAAGATAATGAATTGGTGATCAAATGATTTGATTATGTTGTTATGATTATGGAATCGTAATATTCTCGATATTCTTGGTAGTTTGTTGCGATTCATGATGTTATGAGAAGTATATATGTTGAAGACATTGTTAGGACCATTGAAAACCGAATTTCGGCTTGTGTTCGTATTGTTAAGAGTTACTACGGTTTGGTTTCGTATAATCGAGATGTCGTTGAACCATCGAGTTTGATTAGTTGGCCATTTCGGTTGTTGATTGTTATTGAACATATCGTTAATTGATTATTGCATTAGGTTGCGTTTAGTGATCGTTGAAGTTAACCATTGTGCTGCGGACGCGTCGGGGCTGCGGAGCTTCTAGATGAAGACGGCGGGATTGATAGCGGCTTCGTCGAATTGGTATCAAGGCAAGTTATGCTTGCTCAGATCATAATGTTAATAAATGATTTCGTTTTCATTTTATTTATGGTTCATATAGCAATGGTATTATGGAATATATGAATTGTCGGAATGGTGGTATGTATGGTATTTTTGGACTAAGATAAATCATAATGTATATGACTTTAAGGATGTCTAGTGGAAATGGGAACGTGAATTATAATTTGGTCTATTGCATGAGAAGTTGGATATCAAGGTTAGTTATCGTGTCGATGTTGAACTCGGGATGGTGGTTTGGTATTGGTTATGGACTGTACTTCATTTTGGATTTTTCGGATAAACCGTGTATTCATTCAGGGCGGTTGGTCGTGGAAAGGTTAGCGTATCCAGCTTGAGGTAAATTAATATTGTTAGATTATGATAATCATCATGTTGCATTATTGCATGTGTGTGTTGATATTTCATGCGGTGAATGTGCACCATTGTTTGTTACGTTTTGTGAAGTGCTCTTTCTTTGAGCCGTAATCTGTGGGGCCAATGTGTTGGGGATAAAACCTATATGGTACCCGAATGGAAATTTGTTAGGGGATAAGACCTAAATGGCACCTATGTCCGAAGTATTCCTGAGTAGATGCTTCTGTGACCCTCGGCTGCTGCCTTGGGAGTTTATGTGATATTGTCCGGAGTATTCCTGAGTAGATGCTTCTGTGACCCTCGACTGCTGCCTTGGGAGTTTATGTGATATTTTCCGGAGGATTCCTTAGTAGATGCTTCCGTGACCCTCGGCTGCTGCCTTGGGAGTTTATGTGATATTGTCCGGAGTATTCCTGAGTAGATGCTTCCGTGACCCTCGGCAGCTGCCTTGGGAGTTTATGTGATATTGTCCGGAGTATTCCTGAGTAGATGCTTCCGTGACGCTTGGCTGCTGCCTTGGGAGTTTATGTGCTATTATTATATGCATTGTTGAGCATGCTGTGAACTGATGTATGACGGAATACGACATTGTGGTCGTGTCGGTCTTTCATGATCGAGTTATTGTTTCCCTCTTGGAAAATCTTCTGATCCTTGTTGGATATGCGTTTCTTCGAGATTGGTTGTCATGTTGTATCGTGGCATATCTGGAGTCAGATACGTTCTGATCGTTCATGTGTAGGATTTTCGGGACGGGCACGTGTAGCATATGTTGGTTTCGACCTCATATTGAACCGTGCACACGAGACGTACTTCGTGAGGCTGATTAGGTACGAGACAAGACGTGTATTGATCAATACCCGTGGCTGGCTTGTACATGGACACATGTCCGGATCGAGCGTATCGTGATGTACATCTTGAGTCTTATTGATTGGTCGTTCACAGTCCATGTATAATTGGATTTGTTCGATATTCGGATTGTCTTTGAAATCCCGTATATATGATTTGTATATGGTTGACGATTTTATTCTCTCGTGTATCTGTCGCCGTTGAACCTTTACTAATCTCGTTTGGAGTTACCATATCGATGGTCAAATCATTGATATCGATCCTTTATAAATCTCGTTCGAAGTTCACCCTGACATTGGTAATCTCGTTCGTTATTGATCCTTATTGATTCCGTTGGGAGTTGTCTCACCATTGGTATTCTTGGTTATTAGTCCTTGATTGATGTTATTGGAGTTTACCATGTCGTCGATATCCTCGATTGTCGATTCCTTATTTCTCTTGTTGGAGTTTACCGCATCGTTGGTATTCCCGGTTGTTGGTCCTTATTGATCTTGCTAGAGTTTACTGTGTCTTCAGTATTCTCGGTTTTTGACCCATTATTGATTTTATTGGAGTTTATCGTATCGTTGGTATTTCTGGTTGTCGACTCTTATTGGTCTTGTTGGAGTTTACCATATCGTCGGTATTCTCGGTTATTGATTCTTCGTTGATCCTTACCGTGTCATCGATATTCTCAGTTATTCATTCTTCGTTTATCGTTACCGTGTCGTCAGTATTCTCGGTTATTGATTCTTCGTTGATCTTGTTGGAGTCACCAGATCATGGTATTCTCGTCCGTGGTTGATCATTTGTCGATCTTGTGTGGAAATATCATGTCATTGATATTTCCGTTATGATGCATCGATTGTTTATCATTATTGATTGTGTGAGCATTCATGCTTTGTATTGATATCCGGGACTTGCCATTGTTTCGGGAAAGTTGATTTGCAGATGTATCATGTGATATCGGTTTCTCTCAGTATTGGGAACCAATTGTGCGACCCAGCCAGCAGAATTGAACTTGGCCATATTATTTTATATTCGAGATATGTTTATGTTTGGAAATCTTGGTAGTGTTTCGGATACAGTACATGTGATTACTTTTGAAGTCGTTCATTACTTAGGGACGCGAGACGTGGATTATGTTAAGAACTGATTGGATATGGATTGTGATGGATCAGTAAGGTTACACTGGATTTATCCTTGCCTTGTGATTACATTGATATGTATTGTTTTTGTGATGTGATCGTTATCATTGTTGAGTATTATGGCTGACCCCGTTGTGGGATTTATCTTTTAGGTACTCGGAGTTCGAGTTAGTAGCTGTCGTGAGGGGATAAGCTTTCCGGTGATACTGGCTATGGCGTGATTGTTCGGATTGTGTATTCTTTTCTGGTTTTTCTAATTCCACTGCAAATGTATTTAATAATGTGTTTAATCCGCTGCGTGTGTATATTTTAAAATGGCTTTCGGTATTCTTTGAATTGTGTTCTCATCCGCTACGTGTGTGTGTACTTTCAACGGCCCTTTTTGCATTTTTAAACGTTTGCGAAAATGATTTTAGCCTTGTGGGTTCCAATATGGGGCCAACGGTGCTGTTATATTCCCGGTCGGTTTTGGGGGTGTTCCAGAAGATGGTATCGGAGCTTGGGTTTCGTAAAAGCCGGGCGTGTGTGTTATGTGGCTCTACCGATTCGGTAGTAGCGTAACTCTTGAAAATGATTTTGTAACTTTTGAGTCAAACCAATTTTGGAGGTTTCAAATTTTTGAAATATTTTCAAATTGTTGTATTTGTGATGCCGGTGTGTTGTTTGTGTATTGAGACTTTGTATGGGAGTCGTATGCTGGTATCACGGAAGATCATCGACTTAACGGACCTGTAAGTATGTTCTTTCAGTTATTTCAGTTTTGATGATGATTATTTGAGTATGGTGTCGTGATTTTGAGATATTTCGAGTTTTTCTCAAATGGCACATACTTTAGGCACGAAACTTTCGTTATTCATTGTCTGATCAATTTCATCTAGACAAAAAGGAATCATGTAAAGCATAGAGTCTTTACTTTTCTTGCTTGTCATATTATTGTGCACGGGGAGCGTCATGTCTCATTATTATCTGCTGTGGGTCTTGTCACTTCGGAGTTCTGGGCGGTGTGCTCGCCTTCTAGCAGTTTTCAACGAGCCTCTTCTCCCCCCGCTCAGGCAAATCACCATGTTCCTATTGTTTGGCTGTAGCCCGAGGCACCTCAGATCAAGCTGAACACAGATGGCTCATTTGATAGAGATACTAAGATTTCCAGTGGTGGAGGCCTGATTAGAGATCATCATCGAGAGCACACTCTAGATTTCCACTCCTCTCTTCAGGCTTCGTTGAGTTTTGATGCAGATATCTAGGTGCTTGTGATTGGATTGATTTTGCCTTCCAAGTGTTCGAGACA
The DNA here is from genome assembly GCA_033398695.1 of Orobanche coerulescens. NCBI lineage: Eukaryota > Viridiplantae > Streptophyta > Magnoliopsida > Lamiales > Orobanchaceae > Orobanche > Orobanche coerulescens. The sequence goes on from CM065806.1 coordinate 61,290,850, forward strand.
TATTTGGATTGAGATTGATGTTGCTGCTGTGGTGACCCTGCTTACATCTGGCAATCAGGGATGGCAGGTTCACCACACTCTTACGTATTCGACACATTCTCAGAGATATTCATTTTAGAGTCACACATATATTCCGGAAGGGCAATAGGACAACCAACTACCTTTCAGAGTTGGTATGTCATCTCTCTGCATTCAGACTTACACCTCAGATGTTGCTCCTCCATTTCTTCTCTCCCTCGTACGGATGGATCAGCTCGGTTACCCCCATTTTAGATTTAGATAACATTTTTAATTATTGTTAGTTGATTGATAGTCTACTGGTCCGCACACCTGACCATGATTACAGTGGTGCACATTGTATTCCCTTAGCGGGCCATAGGCAATTTAGTTTTTAATTCTCGGGCTATGGCCCAATTTTGGTTATAGTCCGGGTTGGATTGCTTGTATTTTTTGATTTATTATTTTATCTCAGAGGTTGGTAGGTCATGCCTCAACCCTCGTCCACAATGGACGTTTTTTCATTAAAAAAAGCTTCCATGCTTACAATATCCACAATTATTATTGCGCGATTTATTGGATAACAGGCTTGTGAAGAGCATAACATTTCTTGATAATGTTTGTAGGTATAATAGTATTTTCCCATTAACTTCAATAAGAGGACGATAGGAAGACGATTGATGGGAGGGTCAATCAAGGCGCCGGTCCTTTATTCATTTAGCTTGGGAGGAAACGATCTTGATAACAGGCATGTGAAGAGCATAAAATTTATTGATAATATTTCTATCCAAAATAGTATGTTCCCATTTACTTCAATCGGAGGACGGTTGATGGGAGTGTCAATCAAGGTGTCAGTCTTTTACTTATTCAGGTTGGGAGGATAGAATCTTCATCGGATTGGGACCTTGTTGCCCCAAGATGGGCCACAATCTAAATTCTCGCAACTTTATATTTATGATACTGAATACGAAGTATAAAATTGGACAAATTTCGACCGGTCAGTCTATTGTTTAATTAGTTAATTACTTGATATTTTAAGGTAAGGATTTTACATAGTGTATCTGTTGGGAGTATGCCCTCCAATGCCACTCAGAGGATGTTGAGTGAGGGCATTGTACTAGTTATTATGTAAATCATTAATATAAGGAAATGGATGTTTCTTTATTTACTGGTAGTTACTGGCATTCCTAACTCGTAAATATACATATAGAAACTAGTCCGTGTATTTGAGAGCAAAACGTTCCACTACTTATTAGATAAGGGGGTCGGAACTGGAAAGGTTTATAGCTCAAATACTTAATCGTTCACAAGTCGATGAAACTTGGCTGGGCATTAAGTTTATGTGAAGACATGTATGGTGTGTTCTTTGACATGAAAAGTGCCTGTCAAATACTAATGGTTAGTGGGAGCACATGTTATAGGGTGCTTGTCGACTCACCCTCGATTCGTCACACGGATTTCACTCCGGGGCAGTCAATGATGGAATCGAAAGGTTATGATAGGTATTCTTGAACCTTCGACTTGAGGATTTAGTGGGGATGTGCTTGTGACGTCAAGATTTTCATTTGAGTAGTTCGACCCTATAAACCAAAAGGTGGGGGTCAACCTCGACGTGCATCTTGATGGGCAAGTAGCAGGTCCTACTGAATACCAAAATAGAATTCTTTCTCCCATTAGTGAGCGGGTTATATGTCCTATGCGGTTACTAGCAGATAAGATCATAAGTCTTTGGCCAAAGCATTAGAGCTAGTTGTATTGGATACACGAGAGCTCGATGATCTCGATTTGCTTTAACGCATGCATAGCGTCAAGAACATATAGGGTTTGACTGACCATGACCCTATATCTTGATCTAGACATTTGAAAGAAGGGTTTATACATATAATGGTATTCATGACAGAATGGTTGTTGAATGATCCCAATCATTCGTTATCAGTTGGGGTACAGTGTAGGCCGCCAGGCTGGCTAGGTGGTGCTACTACTCTTTGGTTCCTCCCATTGCTGACTGAGACGGACCTACCGAGTCGCGCAATAGGATTGACGACGGAATGAATCGAGTTTATTCTCTCATTATAAATATTAGATATTGGATATCTAAATTTATTGGGACATTGGATGTCTAAATCGATTTATTGGATAAATTTATTTACGGCCTAATGAATTAAATTAAATTACTAGGTGATTAATTTAATTCATGAATATAATTATTTCTTGGAGAAATTAATTATGTTATTATGTATTTGATATAATTAATTAATTAGATTAATTAATCGATATAAATACATCGGAACGGAATCGAAGCTTATCTGTTTGGACTCATGGGAGTCCGAAATGGGACCGAACTCATCTCTTCCTTCTAGATGACCGCCCCACCCCATCACCTAGTCCCTCTTGGTCTTTGTCTTAATTTTATATTGCACGACTTAAGACCTTGAGTGATATGAAAATCTCTTTTGTCTTAAAAGGTGATTTGATTAGGTGATAGGTAGAATATATTGAAGACTTGCTCTCACTTCTTTGAGTAGCATTACAACCGTGTGTTAAAGATAGAGAGAGAGGGAAAATTTGGTTTTCCAAGTCTTCATTTTATTCATTGTTCTTGAGAGTTTTCTTGGAGAAAATATCAAGAGATAAAATTGAGAGATATGGATTATACACTTAGAGTGCTATAATAAAAAATCTTCATAATCCTATCTCTAGCCGTATCCTTGGAGGATAGCAAGGTGATCGTTATCCCGTTCGTTTCTCCGGCGCGTGGCAAGTAGAGGCGTTGTATTTTCGACGTTGGATCATCCAAGAGCTTGGAGCACATTGGATCGTAGGGATATACAACTAAAGCTTGGGGAATAGCTGAAGAGAAGTAATCCATTTAATCAATGGACTACAAAGGTGAGTTTCTTACATCTCTTGTGTTTTTGTTTATATATTCACATATACGTAGTTCCGATACCACTGTTGGGATTCGGTGCCCAAATAGAAGGCCCAGCGGAAGTGGTAAAATGAAAATTAATTCGATCTGAATCCCAACAGTAGTATCAGAGCGTAGGTCTTGCGATCGTATATACGATATTGGCATTTAGAATGCTTGATTAGATGGTGAATGATTTGGAATCATTTATAATCATAATCGTGGTATATGTTTTTCGTTCGTTCTAGTTGTATTTTTCGTAAGCTTATGTCTAAATATAAATCTTTAATATTGTGGAAATATAGATATATGTGATTTATATTGAAGATATGAATGTTGGAAAATATAGATATTGGATATCCGATCGAAAAAACTAGTCCCGAATTGCCATTGGACGGTCTGGGAGTGGTCCGGAAGAAGGGGGTCGCGGCCCAGGGCTCGGGGTCCGTGGCCCAGGGCTGTTCCAGCCCACTTATAGACTTACTAGACTGGGGGCCAAGGCCCAGGGCTCAGGGGGCCACAGCCCAGGGCTGCTGGGCAGCCCTACTTGCTGCCCGATGTGTTTTCGGGCGCGGTCCAGCCCCTTTCGGACCCGTTTCGGGCTTGTTTTCTCCGTGTATTCCTAAAAATGATTTCCCACATTTTAAATTGGATTTAATATGATTAAAATAATTTATGAAAAATTGATTTATTGGAATACTTGTGATCGACCGAATTATTTTTAACGTTTTCATATTACCGATTGTGTGAATCGATTGGATCGGTTCGTATTGTTGATTGGATCAATGTATCTCTACGCTTTCCATTTATATAATATTTATTGGATGAATGCTTTTGAATGGGGATGTGGTTCATGGACTTAGTTTTTGAATCGTTTGTTTTATTCGATTGGGTTGTAAAGGCCATTTTGAGCCTATTTATTTTACTAGAAATATTTGTATCTAGGATGCAATTTTCAATGTAAAATTTATATGTAATGACGAAGGCTGGAGGAAGATCCGTTTCGAGAAGACGAAGATTCAAGACGAAGACTTCTAATTAGATTACGGAGTTTTTGTTTTCTAGGAACGGTCCATGAACCACATGTTGGTAGCAACTAGGTTGTGAATGGTTGTTTCATATTGTATGAATGCCACAAATGTGCTTAAATGATTAATGTGCAAAGTGTAACGTTAATCGCGAAAATTCTCCCACAACAAATTATTAAGTTCATAAGGTTTCAAGATTTTCCTTCCCTCCATCGAGCTTTCGGGAAATTGAAATCCAAACCGGATGTGCTATGCTTCCGAGTTATCGGGGTAGTCATTCGGGGAGGACGGATAAATTACCGGGAGCGTATTGGATGCCTTCAGTTGAAGCAAATTTAATCCCTAGAAACCTATTAGGTTGCTGGATAAGATTCAATTGTGAAACTGATTTGCGTCGATGGTATAAACTTAACTTGTTCACGAACCATAGAAACCGTATAGGTTGAGGGGAGTGAACAAGAGGAAAAAGAAGATCGAATCATCCATTAGATGGGTTGGTGTTGGACACCACTTTATGAAAATTAATAGACTAGAAACCTGTTCGGTTGCCCTCTATTAAGATTTATAAAGAACTCGATCACCACTATGAAGTAAAGCGACGATACTTCCGGATTTCACATGGGAGTGTGTTATTCCGATAAAAATAGTGGGAGCTAGGTAACAAGAATAGAAAAGACCTTTATTATATACTCAGATCATAATTAAATGAGTCACAAATTAATATGTCGTACTTAATGCAGACATAACTCTCAATTTGACAATGAACCCACTCGCAATTCTACTCGAAAAGAACACCTTGAATGGACCTAACTTTGTGAATTGGCTCCGCAATCTGATGATAGTCCTCAGTATAGAGGCACTGGGATACGTCTTGGAGACGGACATTCCGGTGCCTCCAGTGCGGACAAGAGCCAATCCGGAAGAGATTGAAAACTACGAAAAGTGGGTTAAAGATGACGTGAAAGTTCGTGCATATATGATGGCTTCCATTTCTAATGAGCTTCAGAGAGCTCTACCGACCTTATCCTACAGTCTCTCCCTGATTCCTTCTCACAGTTTGTTATGAATTTCAACTGCAATGAGATTGCATGTAACTTAGCTGGGCTAATGAACAAACTAGTGACCACTCAGCCTCAGATGAAGACTCCGCGGATGAAGGAGTCTGCCCTTGTGATTTATTCTGGATCTCCGAGGTCCAAGAACAAGAAGAAAAAGACCAAGCAGTGGACGGGACCACAAGTCGAGGACCTTAAGGGTAAGGGCAAGGCCCTGATGGTTCCGAAGGGCAAGAAGAAGGACGCTTGTCTCAAGTGCGGTGAGCTGGGCCACTGGGCAAGAGACTGTCTGATTCTTCATGGCGCTTCAGGTACAGAACTTTTAGTTTTGGAGACAAATTGTTCTGCTACTGTATTTTCTACTTCCTGGATACTGGATTCTGGTGATAGTTCTCATATTTGTACCGTGAATCAGGATCTGGAACAAAGTAGGAAGCTTTGAGCTGGAGAAGTTATGATCACAGTCGAAAGCAGGCATAATGTCGAGGCAACCGACATAGGATCACTTCTTTTGGGTTTAGAATCCGGCTTTGTTTTGACTTTAGAAGATGTACTTGTTTTTTCCCAAGGGGCATAGAAACATTGTATCCATTCTGGTCATGGACCGAAAAGGCTTTTCATTTTTTATTGGTGATGGTTCCTGCAAAATTTATTTCAGAAATAAACCAGTGGGTACTGCTACATTGTTAAATAGATTGTATCATCTAAACCTCAGCAACAAAGTAGTTGTGAATACTATGACTAGAAAACGTGGTAGGGATGAAACCAATCAAGTTTTGAAATGGCATCTTAGACTTGGTCATGTTGGTCAGACTAAGGTTTACAAAATGGAAAAAGATGGACTTATGGGTCCATTGGGATCAGATCCTTTTTTCTTACTTTTGAATCTTGCCTTAAAGGCAAAATGACTAAGTCCCCCTTCACAGGGACTTTTGAACGAGCCGCTGATAAACTGGGATTAATTCACACCGACTTATGTGGTGCTTTGGAAGCAGCACGTGACGAATATCAATATTTCCTTACGTTTACAGACGATCACACTAGGTATGGTTATGTATACTTAATGAAATATAAATCCAAGGCCTTTGAGAAATTCCAGGAATTTAAGGCCCTAGTCGAGAAACAAACTGGAAATTATATCAAAGAACTTCGGTCGGACCAAGGTGGCAAGTATATGAGTACGAAGTTTGACGAGTTCCTTAAGGAACTTGGAATAGTATCACAACTAACACCTCTAGACACTCCTCAGTTAAATGGTGTGTCAGAAAGTAGGAACCAGACCTTGTTGGACATGGTCCGTTCCATGCTAGGCTATTCTGACTTACCGATTTACCTGTGGGGGTATGCAGTCCTGACTGTTGCATATATCTTGAACAGATGTCCTTCCAAATCCATTCCTAAAACTCCAGATGAGATGTGGGAGGGCAGAAAACCAAGTTTTAATCACATTAGGATTTGGGGATGTCCTGCCTATGTCTAGAAGACTAAGGTGGATAAAATGGAAGTGAGGTCCATGAGGAGACGTTTCATTGGATTCCCATCTAAGACGATGGGTTATATATTGTACATGCTCAAAGATCGAAAGATCATTGTTGCTTTGCATGCACACTTCCTGGAAGAAGAGTTCATCCAGGAAGGCGGAGCAGGTAGAAATATTTCTTTGGAAGAATACAATGAAACTCCTCAGGAGACATCTGTGCAAGAAATTAGAACCGAACCATCTAAAACACAAGTACAACCACCTCATATGTCTAGTAGGGTGTCTCAATAAGCTGAGAGGTATAGTTTTGTGAACTTGTGGGAACTGCATTTCCACGAGGTTCCAGGTGATAAACAAGAGACCGACCCACGACCAATGACCTAGCAATGGTGGATGTAGACTCCATGAAATAGAGTGTAGCAGTCTTCATGTAGTTGTGACCTTCGATTTGATGAGGCAGTCAAAGAGTTTGACTTCGTGCAAAATAAAGAGGAACCTTGTGTATACAAGAGGGTTAGTGGGAGCAAGATCACATTCTTAGTACTATATGTAGATGACATTCTACTAATAGGAAATGATGTGGGAATGCTCAGTTCTGTGAAAGCTTGGCTTTCAAGTGATTTCTCCATGAAAGACTTGGGAGAAGAAACCTATATTCTTGGGATTCGACTCTACTGGGATAGATCGAAGAGAATGATAAGTTTTTTCCCAAGCCCTCTATATAGATAAGATCTTAAAGCAATTTAAGATGGAAGATTCTAAAAGAGGGTTCCTACCGATGCGACATGGAATAAAACTCACCTTTAAGATGTGTCCTCGTAGTGAGGAACAATGAAAGGAAATGAGTAATATACCATATGCTTTGAAAATTGGGTAGCTTATATATACTTTATTGTGTACGAGACCTGATATTGCGCATGCTGGGAGCGTGGTAAGTAGGTTTCAGGCTAACCCAGTTAGGGAACATTAGACTGCCGTAAAAAAACGTTCTCAAGTACTTTAGAAGGACTAGAGACCTGGTTCTTAAATACGGCGGTGGAGAACTGAATGTAAAGGGATTCACTGTATTGGACTTCCAAGGATAGAAAGATAATTCTATGTCTACTTCTGGATACATTTACTCGTAATGGAGGAGCAGTATCATGGCATAGTGCCACGTATAGCGCGACTGCTAGTTCCACCTATTAGGCTGAGTATAAAGCGGCCTCGGAGGCCTCCAAAGGAAGGGTTAAGAAGTTACTGGGTAAACTTCACGTGACACCATGTGCTGCACTACCTATTTTCGTTTTTATACTATAATAATAGAGCGGTAGCACAGGCCCGGGAGCCGAGGTTTCGTAATGGTACAAAGCATATTGAGAGAGGGTATACATTGTGCTGCATAGAGTAGTGTCAGCTGATTACGTCGCTGATCCACTGACCAAGCCACTTTCTCAGATTAGCTTGGAGCGTCATCTAAAAACATGGGTATTAGATACAATTGTGTGTGGCATTGAGTGCAAGTGGGAGATTGTTGGGAGTATGCCCTCGAATGCCACTCAAAGGATGTTGAGTGAGGGCATTGTACTTGTTATTATGTAAATCATTAATATAAGGCAATGGATGTTTGTTTATTTACTGGAGGTTATTGGCATTCCTAACTCGTAAATATACATATAGAAACTAGTCCGTGTATTTGAGAGCAAAACGTTCCACTCCTTATTAGATAAGGGGGTCGGCACTGGAAGGTTAATAGCTCAAATACTTAATCGTTTGCAAGTCGATGAAACTTGACTGGGCGTTAAGTTTATGTGAATACTTCTATGACGTGTTCTTTGACATGGAGAGTGCCTGTCGAACACTAATGGTTAGTGGGAGCACACGTTATAGGTATGCTAATTGGATTAGTATACTCGAACAGACTCACCCCCGATTCGTCACATGAATTTCACTCCGGGACAGTCAACGATGGAATCGAAAGGTTGTGATAGGTATTCGTGAACCTTCGACTTGAGGATTTAGTGGGGATGTGCTTGTGACGTCAAGATTTTCATTAGAGTAGTTCGACCCTATAAACCGGAAGGTGGGAGTCAACCTCGACGTGCATCTTGATGGGCAAGTAGCAGGTCCTACTGAATACCAAGATATAATTCTTTCTCCCGTTAGTGAGTGGGTTATATGTCCTATGCAGTTACTGGTAGATAAGATCATAAGTCTTTGGCCAAATCATTGGAGCTAGTTGTATTGGATACACGAGAGATCGATGATCTCGATTTGCATTAACGCATGCATAGCATCAAGAACAGATAGGGTTTGACTGACCGTGACCTTATATCTTGATTGGGACATTTGGAATAAGGGTTTATACATATACTAGTATTCACGACATAATGGTTCTTGAATGATCCCATCATTCGTTCTCAGTTGGGGTACAGTGTGTAATACCCACGATTTTCGTTCCAGTTATTTTGGATTTTTTTCGGATATTTCCCGGTTGTCAAGTGCCGGTATAATTTTCTCGACAACTGATTTTGGCGTTTAAGACCGTAGGTGATGATTGGTTATCCGTCATTTTCATTTCGGATCGATGATGTTGTCCCCGAGTGTTGTGTCGTGTCCGTTCCGTGCGATTTCGGAAAATCGAGTCGTCGAATCATGGTGGTCGGGCACTGGCCGGACGGTTGCGGGCACTGGCCGGATGGGTGCAGGCACCGGCCGAGAGGGTGCGGTAGGAACCGGCGTAGCGCACGCTATGGACGGAAGGTAGCGCACGCTACGGCCGGGAGGCAGCGCACGCTACGGCCGGTTGGCTGCGCGCGCTAGTCGGCCCAGGCAGTAGGGGCGGAAAGGTTCTGGACTCGGAGGATCAGCAGGTAGTGCACGCTACTGTCGGACACTGCGCACGCTACGGCCGGCAGGTAGCGCACTCTACGGCCGGAAGGCTGCGCACGCTACATGGCCAAGCTAGGAAGTCTCTAGATTGTGGCCCGGGCCGACAGCGCACGTGTTTAGTGCATGATGGCGGGACCCGGCCGAACATTCTCGACCATGAGCGCTCGCTAGCGCACGCTAGCTCGGCAGTCTAGCGCACGCTAGGCTGCGCCAGTATAAATATGACCGAGCAGTCCAGTTTCAGTCATTTTTCCCATTTCTCTCCTTCTCTTCCGCGGCTGGATCCTTGGAGATCATGAAGGCATGTTGTTATGCAATGAATCCACGAAGTTTGGGAGCTCATATCATCGATTAATCACTCGATAACATCCTTCAATCCAGCGAATCAAGGTTAGTTTTCCTAAAATCCTAGTTTTGGGAGAAATTGGGGATTTTGTTGATTTCGTCCATTTGATTCGTTATAACTTAGAATAGTGATGGATTGATGATTATTAAGTTGTTTTATATCGAATTCCTTATTTTTCCACGGTTGGATTGCCAAGGATTCGTCGTTTTATTGAGTTTCTAATCGACACCTTGAAAGTGTTCGATAAAATGTCACAAAGGGGATTCGGGCGTTCTATGATTATTCTTCCTCGTTCGATCGTAAATTTATATGATTAGTCACAATCCCATGAGCGAGATAATTCTGGAAGAGCTGAGGGGCGAGACTCTGATTATACCAATCGTACAAGCGCCAACTAACACTGCACCACGTATCGATTCTGAAACTTTTACACCAACTCAGGATTTGCTCGTCGTAGTGGGAGGTTTGTTCGTCAGCCCGAACGATTCATAGGCGTGGGAAAGTCTTCGGACTCAATACCAGGCGAAGATGAATCAGTTCCCTAGACCTATAAGGAGGCAATCTAAGATAAAGATGCTGACTCTTGGCAAGAAGCAATGGAATCAGAAATGGGATCTATGGATTCCAATCAAGTGTGGGAGCTAGTAGAGCTACCTGATGGTGTACAAGCCATTGGGAGTAAATGGGTCTACAAGCGAAACAAAGGACGTGACGGGAAGGTTGAAACCTTCAAAGCGAGGGTTGTTGCAAAAGGTTACACTCAGAAAGAGGGTATCGATTATGATGAAACCTTTTCGCCGGTAGCAATGCTTAAGTCAATCCGGATTCTTTTAGCTATAGCTGCGCATTTGGATCTGGAGAATTGGCAGATGGATGTCAAGACTGCATTCTTGAATGGGAGTCTAGACAAGGAAATCTATATGCGCGAAGCAGAGGGATTCATTGCCGAAGGAGAAGAGCACTTGGTGTGCAAACTTAAGAAATCCATTTATGGACTTAAGCAAGCATCTAGATCTTGGAACACTCGTTTTGACGAAGTTGTCCAGTCATATGGATTCGTCCAATGTCCGAGTGAGAGTTGCGTGTATAAGAAATACGATGGAAACGTGTTGGTGTTTCTTGTACTGTATGTAGACGATATTCTTCTGATTGGAAACAACGTGAAGGAATTGTCGGACGTACGGGTATGGATATCTGAGCAGTTCGATATGAAAGATCTAGGAGAAGCAGGACACATCCTTGGAATCAGGATCTTTCGTGATCGGAAGAAAAGGATGTTGTGCTTATCCCAAGCATCCTATATCGATACAGTGCTGAAGCGGTTTAGCATGGAGAATTCCAAGAAAGGTTTTCTACCTTACAGACATCGAATTCAACTATCTAAGAACATGTGTCCTAAGACACAAAAGGAGATAGATGACATGAAGATGGTCCCTTATGCATCTGCTGTGGGAAGTCTCATGTATGCTATGCTTTGGACTAGACCAGATATCTGTCATGCCGTGGGCATGGCTGCTAGATATCAGTCAAACCCAGGACTGTGACACTGGATTACCGTCAAGCACATACTCAAGTACACGAGAAGGACTAGGGAGTATATGCTTGTATATCAATCAGACGACACGCTTAGGTGGGTTACACCGACTCGATTTTCATCGGACAAAGAAAAGTCCAAGTCTACTTCGGGTTATGTGTTTAGCCTGGGAGGTGGAGCCATTAGTTGGAGGAGTGTGAAGCAGAAATGCATCTCGGACTCTACCATGGAAGCCGAGTACGTGGCATCCGCTGAGGCAGCCAAGGAGGCAGTGTGGCTGAAGTACTTCCTGCAGGACTTAGATGTGATTCCCGATTTGCCAGAGGGTATTACACTTTATTGTGATAATACTGATGCAGTCGCAAATTCGAGGGAACCACGAGCCCATCAGGCAAGTAAACATATCAACCGCAAGTACCACATCATACGACACTTCGTAAAGGAAGGAGACGTAGTTGTAGCCAGGGTTGCATCGGAAGATAATCTTGCCGACCCTTTCATGAAAGGCCTACCTTCAAAAGTTTTTGAAAGGCATGTTGAAGGAATGTGATTACGGTGTATGGCAGCATTGCTTTGAGTATAAGTGGGAGAAATGAGAGACTATGTAATAGAGTAGTATACTTAACAGCATGCTTTGAGTATAAGTGGGAGATTGTTAGGATTGTATACTGCAAAGCATACTTTATGCTTGTATAACCTAATTTCCCTGTTACTACCTATGAGGATATTAATTACATTTAATCACATGATTTGCATATTTATTCACGTTATGGTTATGCAAATGAAATGTCTAATTATTTTATATTGTAGATAATGTGGTGTGTTGGTGTCACACGGAAGATCACATTATCGGTGCCTTATAAAATAATATAATAGTTCACAACCTATATAATTATTAGACAAATTATAAAAAGGGTTGTAGTGTATGCTTGAGAATAGTTGGTCTTGACTATTAGCATACATTAGCGTATTTGCATACGTTGAACAGGATCGGGGTGAGATAGTGTATTCTGTACTGACTGTAAGAAGAACGTAAATCTCGGATAATTATTATTTCTTAATTCTAAGTATATAATATTTAATTGTGTATTTATAATAATTATTGCTTTAATTTACCATAGGTGAGAGTCAAAATGATCGACTCAATAAGCCTCGTATCTTGGACAATAATATTGTTTATACGACAGTTATTATTATTACAAGAAATCGTGTCCCGACTCGTGCGGGTTGATGATGTCCCCTTGAGGAGCTCGATAATGATTATTATATTAAACCCTGCAGGTGGATTTAATTCCGATATAATAATAAGGTTCGAGTGGTTCTACTCTTGGAGAAGATATTAATTAATTAAAGCTGTCAGTAGCTTATAATTAATTAATGGACATTCGATATCTCTAACACGGGAAATAATATATTTAATAAGGAGCCAAATTTCGTAATTTAGGATTTTGTAGGAAGTGCAATATCAACTTTTTAGTGGACTAAGTTGATATTAATAGATTCATCATATATTAGGAAGAGTCCTAATAAGGTAAGATGAATTAATTGAGTGTCCTTCCATAATCCTCCTTTAGATCCCTAGTAGTAGTCTAAGAGCCTATAAATAGGACATATGGGGTATTGGCCGATTTTATCACAAACATACACAAGAAATTTCGATTTTTCTTCTAAGTGTTTAATTGTGGATCTTGACTTGTGTCTTTGATTCCACAATTGAGAGAACACTTTAATTCTTGCTACACATCGGAATTACTTGAAGAAAAGAAAATCGAGAATTGTGAGGCATATTGTTTCGGCCGATCCCATAGGTGTCCAAGCAAGATCCGGTAGCTCGTTGCCCACACAACGTCCGGTTCAAGGCGGATCATACTCTAGAAGATCTAAAGGTAGAAATACAAGGCGATCAAGACGGAAGTAACCAACACGCTTCAAAAGGTAATATCCTATGATCTTGGATCTAGATTAGGATATTTTAATTAATCAACATATTTAATTAATAAATAATAAATAATATTTAAATTGCTTATTAGTCTTAGTAATTAATTAATTAGCATGCCTAAATAGATCTAATGCTCGTAGATGCGTAAAACGCTATTATCATATTTCCCAAACTTTGCTTCCGCTGCGTTTTACTTTCCAACAATTGGTATCAGAGCCGGAATTTTTAGGCTTTTGCTATTTTAATTAATTTTAGTGATTAATTGATAGCAATTTAAATATTCATATATTTTGATGTTGGAATATTTTGCTAGATGTATTCTTGCAGGTGATATGATCCAATTATCATGGTTTATATGAATGGTGTATTTATTTATTTATTTTTATTAATTATGCAATTGTTGGTTTGGCCCGTTTTTGAGGCATGTAATGTTTTTTCCCGTGAGAAAATCCGCGGGTAGTTCTAGGTGGTTTTATTTTTTCGTGTAAATCTTGATGTAATTTCGATGTATTTTATTTTGTATAAAATTGTAATCGAATTCGGAAAAGACGGGATCGCGAAGAAATAGAGCGAAGCGGATGCCGGCCGCTAAGCCCATGGCCGACAAGCGTGCCAAAGCAAAGACACTGCCGGCGCTAGCAGGCTACCCGATGCCGCTAAAGCGGCACTGGTCCGGGCAGTTCTTTGGTTGGGCAGGTCATCGATTTTGGTCCGTTTTCTGCCCGTTCGTTGCGTCCGTGAGAAGTCGGGATTTAAAATTAATTTTTTTATGTAATTAATTTTGCATAAAAGTGAAATTTTAATTTTGGAAATCCACGGCCGTACGGGAGGAGCGACAGATGCTTGATTCAGTGGGAGAGATCGAGTCGAAGATTTTCTCGGATTCAACTCAAGGAAGAAGACCATGATAATTGGATAAATTTAATTATCCATGTTTTATTTTGTTTTTTTTTTATTGTTTTGATGTATGGCATGTATGGATGTATGCGTGATATGTTTCCTTGCATGTTAGGACGAGAAAATTAAAAACCTTAAGTCTAAAATAACTAAGTGATTAAATTGATTTATTTTTTTAAAAATAAAATCAAATTGGCCTGCATAATTAATTTAAATTGTGAACTAATTAGCATGCGCGTTGACATTAGAGTCTTCCTCCATATCGGATGTGCTAATTATAGGTTCACTAGTTTTAAATTTCAAAATGATAACATAAGGTAAATATTACTTTTTATGATAGGACCTCTCCATCTGTAGGACTATTATTTAAAAGATAATATTTTAAGTATGTTAAATTATGGTGTTCACTTAGGTGTATTAATTAATAAGCTCCCCATCTGAGTTTATGTTAATTAATACATGGCCAAGAGGAACCAACTATTAATTTTACTTGTCATAACGTAATTTGACTAGATAGTAAAATTAAAGACGTAAAACTCTACTTGAAAAATGTGTGTGTAAACGTCCACACGATCGTGGCTTGCATGTGCGGATTTTTTGAGGTGTTGGTTGCTAGCATATATATTGTGTTTTGAGGTTTTTCGATATATTTTGCTATGCATTATGTGATGGATGTTTTTAATTTTTTATTCTCAGATGTCTTTCAATCCACTAGCTGTTATTCTCAAAGAAAATAAACTAGATGGCACTAACTTTGCCGATTGGAAAAGAAATCTTGACATTGTCCTGACTGCCGAGGGGCATAAATTTGTCTTAATTGAGGAGAGCCCTCTAGAACCAGAACCGGATGCCACTCCCGAAGAGTTGGCTGAATTCCGAAAATGGAAAAAGTCTGATGAGATGGCTCGCTGTTACATTTTGACTTCACTGACAAATGTATTGCAGCATCAGCATCAGACGATGGGTTCGGCCGTGGAAATGATGAAAAGTCTCACCGAGATGTTTGGTCATCAGAACCGGGCGGCTAGACAAAATGCAATAAGGGTATTGATGACAACCCAAATGTCTGAAGGGACTCCAGTGAGGAATCATGTTCTAAAAATGATGTCTCATTTGAACGAACTGAGCATACTGGGGGCTACTATCGATGCGGAAACGCAGGTCGATATTGTCTTAGGCAGCTTACCTAGAAGCTTTGAGTAGTTCCGCCTTAACTACAATATGAACCGTAGGATATATAGTTTGGCGGAACTTCTGACAGAGCTTCAGTCTGCTGAAGGTCTCTTCAAACAAGGTTATCATCAGATTCTTGCGGCAACCGGTGCTACTTCTTCCAAACCCAAATGGGGAAAGAAGAAGAAGCAGGTTGTCCAGAAGCAAGTGGCAACCCTCAAGGTAAAAAGCAAGGCTCCTCACCCCGAGGCGAACAAAAATCCAAAGGGAAAGTGCTACAAGTGCGGTCAGAAAGGACATTTTAAAGCGGACTGCCCTGCTCTTAAGAAAGTTATGTCTCGTGCACTAGTAGTCAAAACATGTTTGGCAGCTTGTTCTTCCACTTCGTGGATAGTTGGTTCAGGCTCCACTGATCATGTTTGCTTTGACTCGCATGGTTTTCAGGTAACCAAGCAGCTTAGTGCGGGCGAGATTACCATAAACTGGGGCGATTATTCCAGGCTTATGGCTGTTGCAGTGGGAGTCGTGCAGTTGAAGATTAATGATAAATTATTAGTTCTGAATAATGTATTATTAGTACCGGATTTTAGAATGAATTTAATTTCGGTTTCTAAATTAAAAAGCGATGGTTATTCAGTTTCTTTTGATGATGATGCCATTATTAAGAAAAGAAGCGGTGAATATATTTGCGAAGGTACTTTTAATGATGGACTATATGTCGTTAATACTGCACAAACTCCTATGCATAAATCACTTAACTCTTTGTCTAAACCTAAAAAGAGAAAAGAACCTTCAAGCATAAACCAAACATATCTGTGGCATTTACGGTTAGGACATGTAAACCTTGGAAGGATTCAAAGATTGGTAGATGATAGCCCATTGGATGATCTCCAAGTTGAGTCATTTCCAATTTTTGAATCCTGTCTGGAAGGTAAGATGACCAAAAGTGTTTTTAAAACCAAGGGAAACCGTGCTCAGAATGTGTTAGAATTGGTTCATACGGATGTATGTGGTCCAATGAATATCCAGGCTAGGGGTGGTTTCGAATACTTCATCACGTTTATAGATGATTATTCGAGATATGGATATATATATTTGATGCGACGTAAGTCTGAAGCCTTTGACAAGTTCAGAGACTTCAAGGCTGAAATGGAGAAGCGTCATGGGAAGAGTATCAAGTCGCTACGATATGATCGTGGTGGCGAATACCTTAGTGGAGAGTTTTTGGATTTCTTAGCGAATGAGGGGATTTCGTCCCAGCTCACCGCGCCGGGAACTCCACAACAAAATGGTGTGGCTGAAAGAAGGAATAAGACTCTTTTAGAAATGGTTAGATCAATGATGAGTTATTCAGATTTACCTATTTCATTTTGGGGATACGCCTTAGAAACAGCGGCGTACATTCTAAACCTGGTGCCTTCGAAATTAGTTCCAAAAACACCCACAGAACTGTGGAGTGGGCGTAAGCCCAGTCTAGGACATGTTTGGATTTGGGGTACTCCAGCACATGTGCTGAATAAGGAAGCTGATAAGTTGGCATCTCGTAAATGCAGTGTTTGTAGGATATCCTAAGGGAACGAAGGGTGGCTTGTTCTATAGTCCCCAGGATCAGACGGTCATTGTTAGCACCAATGCCCGATTTCTGGAAGAGGATTATATGATTAGTCACAAGCCCATGAGCGAGATAATTCTGGAAGAGTTGAGGGGCGAGACTCCGACTATACCAATCGTACAAGCGCCAACTAATACTGCACCACGTATCGATTCTGAAACTTTTACACCAACTCAGGATTTGCCTCTTCGTAGTGGGAGGGTTGTTCGTCAGCCCGAACGATTCATAGGCGTGGGAAAGTCTTCGGACTCAATCCCAGGCGAAGATGAATCAGTTCCCTGGACCTATAAGGAGGTAATCCAAGATAAAGATGCCGACTCCTGGCAAGAAGCAATGGAATCAGAAATGGGATCTATGGATTCCAATCAAGTGTGGGAGCTAGTAGAGCTACCTGATGGTGTACAAGCCATTGGGAGTAAATGGGTCTACAAGCGAAAGAAAGGACGTGACGGGAAGGTTGAAACCTTCAAAGCGAGGCTTGTTGCAAAAGGTTACACTAAAAAAGAGGGTATCGATTATGATGAAACCTTTTCGCCGGTAGCCATGCTTAAGTCAATCTGGATTCTTTTAGCTATAGCTGCGCATTTGGATCTGGAGATTTGGCAGATGGATGTAAAGACTGCATTCTTGAATGGGAGTCTAGACAAGGAAATCTATATGCGCCAAGAAGAGGGATTCATTGCCGAAGGAGAAGAGCACTTGGTGTGCAAACTTAAGAAATCCATTTATGGACTTAAGCAAGCATCTAGATCTTGGAACACTCATTTTGACGAAGTTGTCCAGTCATATGGATTTGTCCAATGTCCGAGTGAGAGTTGCGTGTATAAGAAATGCGATGGAAACGTGTTGGTGTTTCTTGTACTGTATGTAGACGATATTCTTCTGATTGGAAACAACGTGAAGGAATTGTCGGACGTACGGGTATGGCTATCTGAGCAGTTCGATATGAAGGATCTAGGAGAAGTAGGACACATCCTCGGAATCAGGATCTTTCGTGATCGGAAGAAAAGGATGTTGTGCTTATCCTGAGCATCCGATATCGATACAGTGTTGAAGCGGTTTAGCATGGAGAATTCCAAGAAAGATTTTCTACCTTACAGACATGGAATTCAACTATCTAAGAACATGTGTCCTAAGACACAAAAGGAGATAGATGACATGAAGATGGTCCCTTATGCATCTGCTGTGGGAAGTCTCATGTATGATATGTTTTGCACTAGACCAGATATCTGTCATGCCGTGGGCATGGCTGCTAGATATCAGTCAAACCCAGGACCAGGACACTGGATTGCTGTCAAGCACATACTCAAGTACCTGAGAAGGACTAGGGAGTACATGCTTGTATATCAATCAGACGACCTGCTTCCGGTGGGTTACACTAACTCAGATTTTTTATCGGACAAAGAAAAGTCCAAGTCTACTTCGGGTTATGTGTTTAGCCTGGGAGGTGGAGCCATTAGTTGGAGGAGTGTGAAGCAGAAATGCATCTCGGACTCTACCATGGAAGCCGAGTACGTGGCAGCCTCTGAGGAAGCCAAGGAGGCAGTGTGGCTCAAGTACTTCCTGCAGGACTTAGATGTGATTCCCGATTTGCCAGAGGGTATTACACTTTATTGCGATAATACTGGTGCAGTCGCAAATTAGAGGGAACCACGAGCCCATCAGGCAAGTAAACATATAAACCACAAGTACCACATCATACGACACTTCGTAAAGGAAGGAGACGTAGTTGTAGCCAGGGTTGCATCGGAAGATAATCTTGCTGACCCTTTCACGAAAGGCCTACCTTCAAAAGTTTTTGAAAGGCATGTGGAAGGAATGGGATTACGGTGTATGGTAGCATTGCTTTGAGTATAAGTGGGAGAAATGAGAGGCTATGTAATAGAGTAGTATACTTAAAAGCATGCTTTGAGTATAAGTGGGAGATTGTTAGGATTATATACTGCAAAGCATACTTTATGCTTGTATTACCTAATTTCCATGTTACTACCTATGAGGATATTAATTACATTTAATCACATGATTTGCATATTTATTCACGTTATGGTTATGCAAATGAAATGTCTAATTATTTTATATTGTAGATAATGTGGTGTGTTGGTGTCACATGGAAGATAACATCATCGGTGCCTTATAAAATAATATAATAGTTCACAACCTATATAATTATTAGACTAATTATATAAAGGGTTGTAGTGTATGCTTGAGAATAGTTGGTCTTGGTATTAGCATACATTAGCGTATTTGCATACGCTGAACAGGATCGAGGTGAGATAGTGTCTTCTGTACTGACTGTAAGAAGAACGTAAATCTCGGATAATTATTATTTCTTAATTCTAAGTATATAATATTTAATTGTGTATTTATAATAATTATTGCTTTAATTTACCATAGGTGAGAGTCAAAATGATCGACTTAATAAGCCTTGTATCTTGGGCAATAATATTGTTTATACGACAGTTATTATTATTACTAGAAATCGTGTCCCGACTCGTGCAGGTTGATGATGTCCCCTTGAGGAGCTCGATAATGATTATTATATTAAACCCTGCAGGTGGATTTAATTCCGATATAATAATAAGGTTCGAGTGGTACTACTCTTGGATAAGATATTAATTAATTAAAGCTGTCAGTAGCTTATAATTAATTAATGGACATTCGATATCTCTAACACAGGAAATAATATATTTAATAAGGAGCCCAATTTCGTAATTTGGGATTTTGGTAGGAAGTGCAATATCAACTTTTTAGTGGACTAAGTTGATATTAATAGATTCATCATATATTAGGAAGAGTCCTAATAAGGTAAGATGAATTAATTGGGAGTCCTTCCATAATCCTCCTTTAGATCCCTAGTAGTAGTCTAAGAGCCTATAAATAGGACATATGGGGTATTGGCCGATTTTATCACAAACATACACAAGAAATTTCGATTTTTCTTCTAAGTGTTTAATTGTGGATCTTGACTTGTGTCTTTGATTCCACAATTGAGAGAACACTTTATTTCTTGCTACACATCGGAATTACTTGAAGAAAAGAAAATCGAGAATTGTGAGGCATATTGTTTCGGCCGATCCCATAGGTGTCCAAGCAAGATCCGGTAGCTCGTTGCCCACACAACGTCCGGTTCAAGGCGGATCATACTCTAGAAGATCTAAAGGTAGAAATACAAGGCGATCAAGACGGAAGTAACCAACACGCTTCAAAAGGTAATATCCTATGATCTTGGATCTAGATTAGGATATTTTAATTAATCAACATATTTAATTAATAAATAATAAATAATATTTAAATTGCTTATTAGTCTTAGTAATTAATTAATTAGCATGCCTAAATAGATCTAATGCTCGTAGATGCGTAAAAAGCTATTATCATCTTTCCCAAACTTCACTTCCGCTGCGTTTTACTTTCCAACAGGTTCAGGTTCCTTGCAAAGAACTCGAGCCGGAACCCTTCCGTTCACCGTTTTCCGATCGGTGGTGTTACCGTCGTTTCCGTCGGAGAGTTGTGGGCATTCGAGGTTTTCCGGTTAAGCCACGTTCGTCGGAGTGTACGGTATCAACTACTGAGACAAGTATCTTGCCCATACACTACGTGTTTTGGTGGATATAATGGTTGGTAATCAACGATATGTGCTAAACGAATTGTTTAAAACTATTTTTCTAAAAAAATCGGTATATTTACAATCATAGTTTTATTAAAAGATGATTCTTGTGTTCGAGAATTAATATTCTTAATTGACTATGCGTGTTGGTGTCGAGTATAGGATCACCTTATTTTCGAGTGATGACATTATATGTGATTTTGTTGTTGGTAAGTTAAAGTTCAATTATTTGTTAAGATTTCGTGTGGAGTCATGCGTATGTGTGTGAATATATGAGCTTGTGTGATATTGGTAGTGTCGTTTGGTGCTTTTTAGATGGTGTGCTTCTTTGTTAATTGTATAAGCTTTGAGTCATGAGTATTTGTTGGATAAGTTGGCCATTCTAGCAAAATACCTCGACTATATATATTGCGATTGACTCTTGAGGATTGTGGTTTTGGAAATGTGAATTAATAAGAGTTGTATGGTTGTTCTCGGGTACTCTCACTCGGGGATTGACTGGACGGGGTCACACGGGGACCTGGTGGCTTAGCGGCTTGACCGGGTCGCGAGAGTTACTTCGAGTGGGCATTCTCACCTGGGGATTGCTCGACGGGGCACACAGGGACTTGGTGGCTTGAGGGCCGGACCGGGTCGTGAGAATTGCCAGAATGTTTGTACTGATGAATAATTGTGATATGTCCGGAGTATCACAATGCTTGGTGCTCGGGGTCGAGAGACATTATATATTGAGTCTTGGTGTTTGGCTAAAATGGCATAATAATAATGTGTTATGTGTAATGTATTTTTGGAAGTAAATTGAAGTGAATGAACGGGTCGTGGACCCTGTGTTTTGTGATTGAAATGGTTGGGTCGTGGACCCTGTGTTTTGTGATTGGAATGGTTGGGTCGTGGACCCTGTGTTTTGTGACTGGAATGGTTGGGTCGTGGACCCTGTGTTTTGTGACTGGAATGGTTGGGTCGTGAACCCCATGTTTTGTTAACGTATTTTCATTTTGGAAAATGATCTTTGGGGCGGTGACCCTAAGAGGCTTTTGAAGAATCAAGAACTTTACAATCGCAAATGTTTTCAAAACTCCCGAGATTTGGGAAATGTTTTCAAAGTGCTTTCTTGTTTTGGTTTCTACTTTCAAGGCTTGAACTATCTTAGATTAAACAAAATATCTCGGGATGTCTTTTGTTGTATTCTCAGAATGTGTTATGTATGGCTCGTATTGCACTTTATACTTGTACTAGAAAAACAGTGGAGTTTTGCTAACCCCCGAGTATTCGGGGGGTGGATGTCTGTTTTTGCATCCAGGTACATGCAGGTTTGGGAGCAAAACACAGGATCGGCGCGAAGGATAATGGAAGGCAAATGATACTAATCACATGAAGGCCAGTTTTGGGTGCAGTTAGTCGGAGTACGTGTACGGTCTTTTCCGCTGTCGTACTTTTTATTTGTGAGTGTATTTTACCCTTGCATGGGTATGAGTCCAGATAGAAATGTGTATTTTTGACTTGTATGTTAGTGACGAAAGACCAAGTTGGTTTACGGATTTGGTATTTTATCATGTCGGTATGTAATTTATTGTGTGGTTTCGATGTCTAGCCTGGTAGATCCTCACGGAGAGGGTCTGCGGTGTGTAATATTCCCGGTTTGATTTCGGGGGTGTTACATTTATGGTATCAGAGATTAGGTTGCGGAAACCTAGGCTTTCGGGTCCAGTCGGGTATTGTCGTGTCTTGTTCTATCAGATTGTGTCTGTCTAAGTCGTGTCGCGACGCATCGTCTGTGATTTCGGCCGTGATTAGTATCGAGGTGCAGCCATCATCTTCGTGCGACCTGTGGATGTAAGTCTCCCTACTATATTGTGCCTTGTGATATACGAGCTTGTATGATTTTGTGTTATGATGTGGAGTTTAAATGTGATTTGTGATTATGTGGCCTATGTTGTTTGGTCCTCGTATGATGCTAGGATAAAAGTGGTACCCACGTATATCTATATATACACACATCCTGATATAAGTTGTTTTTACAAGAGTATTGGCCTTGATGTGGTTACGCAAAGAAAAATTCACCAATGTGATATTTTAAAACTTTACATGTTTTTGGGGAGACACGTATATTTTTGTTTTAATACATCCTCCAAAGGGAGCAAAAATTTTGATTTTCGTATGATGACCTCAAAGTCGAAATTTTTTTGAGAATTCAAACTACCGATATTTTATTTTCATCTTGTATTATAAGTTTTCAAAACACCATTTTTAAACTCAAGTGAGGTCTACAAAATGTAATCAAGACGTGACTCTCATTTTCAACTTATCGGTTTTATGGTTGTTAGTCGAGAAATACGTGATGATGTTCTTGTTGTTCGGGTAGTGTTGCCAGTTTTAAATTAAAACTATGATGTGAATTCTGAGTCGTTCGATTTGTGTACATTGAGATAGCTCTCTTTAATAAGAGGTGAGATTTCGGTTTTTGAATAACAATTGTCTTTTGATGGTTGCTCAAGAAGTGATAAATCGATGGCTTTGAGATTCGAACGTGTTGTTGTTTATTTGTGACCATCGATTCTAGTAAAGTCGTGTATATGTTCGCAATCACGTTGCTGAATTCGAGCTGTTAGCGCACGCTAAGTACAAGGCTAGCGCGCGCTAATGTGGCATGAGTAGCGCACGCTAATGTTGTTGTAACACGTGCTAATCAGCTGGGCAGAGGATGTGGAACCGCATTTTTAGCCGTTAGGTCTAACTTTCTGCAGTCAGTCGTCTCTGATTGTATTCTATGTGCATTGTCTAGTGATGACAATCGTTTTATGTGGACGTGTGTTGTGACCTTTCATTCGCGCTAAGTGATAATTGATTTTCTTTGGTGAGTTGATAAATTATGTTTGTTGTGTGTGTGTTCGAAATGTTTTCCTGAAACTTTCATAAGTTTGTGCAGGTTGCAAAAATCAAATTTTGAAACTAATTTGACGTTGTGATTAAGCCGGCGGTTTCGTATGAACTTTGGAAATTGTTAGAAATTTGCCAGCCGGTCTAGGATTCTCAAATAAACCTCGACGGTATTGAAAGAGTTGTTTTAAAGTACCTTGAACATTTTGTAAAATGTTACCGTCGTTGATTCTTCTGTAGTGTTGGGAGAATTTTCGGAAATGACTTTTAACGTACTATTTTATTTTCGAATAATTCGAGTATATGATTTTCAAAAATCTTTCACACAATTTTTTTTTTCAAAAACCAATACGATTTTTTATTTTCAAAAATATATAGTGAAAGATAAAAAAATCTCACTCGATGTAAAGTTCAAACTCGGATTTGGAAATGTTAGAGTATGTAAGAACGGTTTGATGATCTTGCATGGTTAACTCGTCCCAAGTCCCGATCAGTTGGAAAGTCCCTTTCGTAACACCGTCCTGTCGATGACGCCACCACAGCGCTGCATCGTCGGCAAGATATAGTGCAGCCTGCCGTACTTTGGCCTTCTCTTCCGTGAGTCCCAGACCATCAAAGTAAAGTTCCATTCGCCACAGGAACTCCTCGATTAACTTGGCATCTCTCTTGCCAATGAATTCCTTGGGTTTGGGGACCTCGACCCTTGGTCCCTCAAACCTTGCCCCGCCAAATGTGCTGTTCCAGCTCAGCCCACCATTCGAGTTGGTGCCCGAGTTACTTGCCCGACAGATTTTATCACAAAAATCTTCAAAGTGTTTTGCACTTACCTCGCAAAACTCGGCATACTGCTTGCGCATCTCCGTAATGCTGGCTGCCACATGATCCTCGATCGTTGCTAACTCCTTGCGCAACGAGAGTTGTTCTCTCTTGAAGGTCTCGAGTTGGCCCAACGTGTGCCCTTCCAGTTGGCCAACAGCTTTCTCGAGAGTACCCACGCGATCCTCCATGCTCAATTGGGTGTTAGTGATGCGCTGCCCAAGAGCTTCGATGTCGTCCTCGATGTCGGGTAGGCGGTGTGCTAAGGTGAGTATGATCTTTCGAATGTCTTCATCCTCAAGAAGTCGGCTTCGTGTCGGGTTATCCTCGTGTTGCGGCGGCACCACACCGCACGCCTTGCTCTTGCCACGATTAGCTTTCCCTTCAGCTGGGACTTCCCCATATCCCCAGACCTTGTCAGCCTCTGTGACTCGTCCGTCCTCCACATTGATGCCTGCCTCAATCTGTCCATCGGCCATGATGCTTGCTGATCGTTAGCATCGACTCCCACAGTCTTTCACACCTCCTTGTGTGGCTAACGATGGGCTCCGATACCACTTGTCACGGGCTTAGAGTTTGCTATGCTCCTAAGCGTCGCGCGGCCTAGCAACCCTCTTGCTAGTCAGCCTTAATCCCTTCGAAATTGGTTAAGTATGAAGTTGGCACAACGAAAGAGAGGCAATGGGTTAATGGAAAGTTTTCTTCCACCAAGTTACAAAGAGTTACAAGTAAGTCTCTTACAATCCTTTCCCAAGGATGGCTGCAAATGAGCCCCAACTTCTCTATTTATACTACCTCCTATCACTTCTCATTTGGAGGCTTCTAGATCCTCCTACACTATTACAAGTTCTAGAGTATTCTAAGTACAATGTTTTTACACAATGTCTAGAAACATCTACTAAGTTACAGGTCTCTTGACTCATTTAAGAGTCTCCAGCACCTTCCACAAGTTTTTGGGTCTTCCTGGCTCGTTCGGCCCGACCCGGCCAGCTCGGCCCGACTCGACCCGTCTCCATGTAACCCGACCCGATCCGGCTCAGCCTTCCACACATGCATCCGGATTAATCTTTGATGTTCTGGACCATCCCGGTCCGTTTATGGAATGTTCCGAGTATAACTTCCGCACAGTGGACTCCTCAACTTCCCAATGTCCAGTGCACTCACAAGGCTTTATCCCGCTAAGCCTATTATAGGGGGAGGGGGCTCCGTGCGTCCCTCGCGCACCGGCCGCGCGCGCGCCCAGCGTCTCGTGCACACCCCTTGCGGGTGTCCGTCGCCCATGTCCGAGTCTCAGCCCTAGGATGTGCCTCATCTCGTCATCTTTTCCCGCATTGTCCCGAAGCGGCGTGCCTGTCCGCTGCACTCGTCCGTTCGGTTCCTGGCGTGCCTTGTCCCGCCGCCCAGGTAGTCCCACATCTGGCCTGATGGCCTTGTCCCTCGGTTGGGTACTTTGTTGCCCGGATGGCCTGCTTGTTCGGCCATACATCCACGCATGCCGCACCACACGGCTAAGTTCCTCAGTCAGTTGTGCCGCTCCACATGGCCTTGCAGTCCCAAACATGCCCCGTGCATGTTGATCCGCTGGACCTCGCACCCCTCTGTGTGGGTCTGTCCGAGCACTCTGTCGGTGGTTTCTCTCAGGGCGTGACAGCATGCTACGGCCGGGAGGCAGCGCACGCTACGGCCGGTTGGCTGCGCGCGCTAGTCGGCCCAGGCAGTAGGGGCAGAAAGGTTCTGGACTCGGAGGATCGGCAGGTAGCGCACACTACTGTCGGACACTGCGCACGCTACGGCTGGCAGGTAGCGCACGCTACAGCCGGAAGGCTGCACACGCTACCTAGCCGAGCCAGGAATTCTCTGGATTGTGGCCCGGGCCGACAGCACACGTGTTTAGTGCATGATGGCGGGCCCAGGCCAAACATTCTCGACCATGACCGCCCGCTAGCGCACGCTAGCTCGGCAGTCTAGCGCACGCTAGGCTGCACCAGTATAAATATGACCGAGTAGTCCAATTTCAGTCATTTTTCCCATTTCTCTCCTCTTCCGCGGTTGGATCCTTGGAGATCATGAAGGCATGTTGTTATGCAATGAATCCACGAAGTTTGGGAGCTCATATCATCGATAAATCACTCGATAACATCCTTCAATCCAGCGAATCAAGGTTAGTTTTCCTAAAATCCTAGTTTTGGGAAAAATTGGGGATTTTGTTGATTTCGTCCGTTTCATTCGTTATAACTTATAATAGTGATGGATTGATGATTATTAAGTTGTTTTATATCGAATTCCTTGTTTTTCCACAGTTGGATTGCCGAGGATTAGTCGTTTTATTGAGTTTCTAATCGACACCTTGAAAGTGTTCGATAAAATGTCACAAAGGGGATTCGGGCGTTCTACGATTATTCTTCCTCGTTCGATCGTCAATTTATTCATGGTATGATGTTGGGGTCAGGTTCCTTGCGAAGAACTCGAGCCGGAACCCTTCCGTTCACCGTTTTCCGATCGGTGGTGTTACCGTCTTTTCCGCCGGAGAGTTGTGGGCATTCGAGGTTTTCCGGTTAAGCCACGTTCGTCGGAGTGTCCGGTATCAACTACTAAGGCAAGTATCTTGCCCATACATTACGTGTTTTGGTGGATATAATGGTTGGTAATCATCGATATGTGTTAAACGAATTGTTTACAACTATTTTTCTAAAAAAATTGGTATATTTACAATCATGGTTTTATTAAAAGATGATTCTTGTGTTCGGGAATTAATGTGCTTAATTGACTATGCGTGTTGGTGTCGAGTATAGGATCACCTTATTTTCGAGTGATGCCATTATGTGTGATTTTATTGTTGGTAAGTTAAAGTTCAATTATTTGTTAAGATTTCGTGTGGAGTCATGCGGATGTGTGTGAATATGTGAGCTTGTGTAATTTTGGTAGTGTCGTTTGGTGCTGTTTAGATGGTGTGCTTCTTTGTTAATTGTATAAGCTTTGAGTCATGAGTATGTGTTGGATAAGTTGGCCATTCTAGCAAAATACCCCGACTATATATATTGCGATTGACTCTTCAGGATTGTGGTTTTGGAAATGTGAATTGATAAGAGTTGTATGGTTGTTATCGGTTATTCTCACTCGGGGATTGACTCGACGGGGTCACACGGGGACTTGGTGGCTTAGCGGCTGGACCGGGTCGCGAGAGTTACTTCGAGTGGGCATTCTCACCTGGGGATTGCTCGACGGGGCACACAGGGACTTGGTGGCTTGAGGGCCGGACCGGGTCGCGAGAATTGCCAGAATGTTTGTACTGATGAATAATTGTGATATGTCTGGAGTATCACAATGCTTGGTGCTCGGGGTCGAGAGACATTATATATTGAGTCTTGGTGTTTGGCTAAAATGGCATAATAATAATGTGTTATGTGTAATGTATTTTTGGAAGTAAATTGAAGTGAATGAACGGGTCGTGGACCCTATGTTTTGTGATTGGAATGGTTGGGTCGTGGACCCTGTGTTTTGTGATTGGAATGGTTGGGTCGTGGACCCTGTGTTTTGTGACTGGAATGATTGGGTCGTGGACCCTGTGTTTTGTGACTGGAATGGTTGGGTCGTGAACCCCATGTTTTTTTAACGGATTTGCATTTTGGAAAATGAGCTTTAGGGCGGTGACCCTAAGAGGCTTTAGAAGAATTAAGAACTTTACAATAGCAAATGTTTTCAAAACTCCCGAGATTTGGGAAATGTTTTCAAAGTGCTTTCTTGTTTTGGTTTCTACTTTCAAGTCTTGAACTATCTTAAATTAAACAAAATATCTCGGGATGTCTTTTGTTGTATTCTCGGAATGTGTTATGTATGGCTCGTATGTGCACTTTATACTTGTACTAGCAAAACAGTGGAGTTTTGCTAACCCCCGAGTATTCGGGGGGTGGATGTCTGTTTTTGCATCCAGGTACATGCAGGTTTGGGAGCAAAACACAGGATCGGCGCGAAGGATAATGGAAGGCAAATGATACTAATCACATGAAGGCCAGTTTTGGGTGCAGTTAGTCAGAGTACATGTATGGTCTTTTCCTCTATCGTACTTTTTATTTGTGAGTGTATTTTACCCTTGCATGGGTATGAGTCCAGATAGAAATGTGTATTTTTGACTTGTATGTTAGTGACGAAAGACCAAGTTGGTTTACGGATTTGGTATTTTATCATGTCGGTATGTAATTTATTGTGTGGTTTCGATGTATAGCCTGGTGGATCCTCATGGAGAGGGTCTGCGGCGTGTAATATTCCCGGTTTGATTTCGGGGGTGTTACAGTTATGGTATCGGAGCTTAGGTTGCGGAAACCTAGGCTTTCGGGTCCAGCCGGGTATTGTCGTGTCTTGTTCTATCAGATTGTGTCTGTCAAAGTCGTGTCGCGACACGTCGTCTGTGATGTCGGCCGTGATTAGTATCGAGGTGCAGCCATCATCTTCGTGCGACCTGTGGATATAAGTCTCCCTACTATATTGTGCCTTGTGATATACGAGCTTGTATGATTTTGTGTTATGATGTGGAGTTTAAAGGTGATTTGTGATTATGTGGCCTATGTTGTTTGGTCCTCGTATGATGCTAGGATAAAAGTGGTACCAACGTATATGTATATATACACACATCCTGATATAAATCGTTTTTACAAGAGTATTGGCCTTGGTGTGGTTACGCAAAGAAAAATTCACCAATGTGATATTTTAAAACTTTACATGTTTTTGGGGAGACACGTATATTTTTGTTTTAAAACATCCTCCAAAGGGGGGAAAAAGTTTGATTTTCGTATGATGACCTCAAGGTCGAAATTTTTTTGAGAATTCAAACTACCGATATTTTATTTTCATCTTGTATTATAAGTTTTCAAAACACCATTTTTAAACTCAAGTGAGGTCTACAAAATGTAATCAAGACGTGACCCTCGTTTTCAACTTTTCGGTTTTATGGTTGTTAGTCGAGAAATACGTGATGATGTTCTTGTTGTTCGGGCAGTGTTGCCAGTTTTAAATTAAAAATATGATGTGAATGCTGAGTCGTTCGATTTGTGTACATTGAGATAGCTCTCTTTAATAAGAGGTGAGATTTCGGTTTTTGAATGACAATTGTCTTTTGATGGTTGCTCATGAAGTGATAAATCGATGGCTTTGAGATTCGAACGTGTTGTTTATTTGTGACCATCGATTCTAGTAAAGTCGTGTATATGTTCGCAATCACGTTACTGAATTAGAGCTGTTAGCGCACGCTAAGTACAAGGCTAGCGCGCGCTAATGTGGCATGAGTAGCGCACGCTAATGTTGTTGTAACGCGCGCTAATCAGCTGGGCAGAGGATGTGGAACCACATTTTTAGCCGTTAGGTCTAACTTTTTGCAGTCAGTCATCTGTGATTGTATTCTATGTGCGTTGTCTAGTGATGACAATCGTTTTATGTGGACGTGTGTTGTGACCTTTCATTCGCGCTAAGTGATAGTTGATTTTGTTTGGTGAGTTGATAAATTATGTCTGCTGTGTGTGTGTGTTCGAAATGTTTTCCTGAAACTTTCATAAGTTTGTGCAAGTTGCGGATCTCAAATTTTGAAACTAATTTGACGTTGCGATTAAGCCGGCGGCTTCGTATGAACTTTGGAAATTGTTTGAAATTTGCCACCCGGCCTAGGATTCTCAAATAAAACCTCGGCGGTATTGTTCTTCCGGCAATCTACACGCTCTACAGCTTAGATAACTAGAAGTCTTTACACTCATTGTAATAGATTATAACATTAATATTTGTACTCCAAAAGTATCTATATTAATAACATCTCGCGAGAGCATTCAAGCCCGGGATTAACAACCCCGGCAAACCCTGTGTTATTTATTTTCCCACGGAAGTGTTCTCACATTTTGTTTGTTACTCGATCATTCCAGCAACATTATCTCCGGATAATATTTTGGGTAACAACAGTTTTGTCATAGCATATTTGAGGTGACCCAAGATGGGTTAATGGTTGACGTTGCGAGTCATGTATGGAAGAGGAGTTTTTATCCGAGTTTATATATTGAGATTTTGGACCTCTATCGGGTGATTTTCTGATGAAATATCAGTGAATATTGGTGACGAACCGAATTGGTATACAGGAGTAGGCATGTGGTCAATCATTTGCATAGTTTTCATTTTAAAACTTCGAAACCGTGCGGATTCGAAGGAAACTGTTATCGAATACTTGGCACCAGCGAGCCAATTTACTTTTTCGAAAATTATTTTCGTGGTCTTACGAAAATTTTGTTGGGATTCCTAAAATAAAACGAAATACGCAGCGGAAAATAAAAATGAAT
Source organism: Orobanche coerulescens (assembly GCA_033398695.1). Taxonomy (NCBI): domain Eukaryota; kingdom Viridiplantae; phylum Streptophyta; class Magnoliopsida; order Lamiales; family Orobanchaceae; genus Orobanche; species Orobanche coerulescens. Next base: position 61,321,298 of record CM065806.1, read on the forward strand.
CCCAAACAGGATCGATCAAGTAACGTATATACGAAAATATAAATACGAAGATAAAAATCATACCCTTGAAGCCTTTGAAATAAATCTTCGTAAAAATGGATGATCACGAACCCGAGCTCGAGCACGAAAAATCCTTTGTCCCAAAAAACCGAAAATACGATGCTTCTACTTCACACGCGTCGGAAGTTGCCCGGAAAAATTCGATGTAACTCCGTCTTCAAGAACACGGTTAGGAAGTTATCGTAGGAATTTATATCTCTAATTTTTCTTAACTTTTATATCACCTCTAAGATGAAAATTGAAGAAAAAAATTTTCTCTTTCTCACAAGAACCTCTCGGCAGGCAGCTCTCAATCACTTGAATATGATGTGAAGTCTTTTTTTTTAAATATGTGAGTTGGTTATATTATATCATCTATAATAACAACTCATAATGTAATAATAATTATGAGAGAAAAGAATCTCCATACATTATTACAAAGACAAGACAATCACTACAACATGCAAAAATGATGAGCCATGTGAGGGGGGGCGGCTCATGGAGGAATTTTCCTAGAAACGAGCCGAATCACTCGGCTCGTGTACCGGACGTTCGTCAAACGAATCCATTAAATACACTCTGTTTAATCATCAATGTATTTATATAAATTAATTAATCCAATTAATTAATTATATCAAATACAAATATATTTCTCTAAGAAATATAATTTATGAATTAAATTAATTACCCGGTAACTTAATTTTAATTCATAAGACCGCTATTTGATTTATCCAATAAATCATAATTAGATGTCCAATATCTAATATTAATAGAGAGATAATAAATTCACATTTATCCGTCAACGCTCCTAATACGCGACTCTGTAGGTCCGTCTCATCCGTCATTGGGAGGAACCAATGAGTGCAGGAAGCACTTAGCCAGCCCTGCGGGCCGCACTGTAAACCCCGACTGAGAACGAATGAAGGGATCATTCCAGAACCATTATGTCGTGAATACTATATACGTATAGACCCTTCATCAGATGTCCCGGTCAAGTCTTTGGGTCACGGTAAAGTCAAACCCTACTGTTGACTAAACTCTATACATGTGTTAATGCAAATCAAGACCAACTGATCAATAGTGTATCTAATACTACTATATCAGAATACTTTGGCCAAAGACTTATGATCTTATTTGCCATTAACCGTATAGGACATTCGCCTGCTCACTAACAGGAGATAGAATCCTTTCTTGGTGTACAGTAAAGACTGCTACCTGCCCGTATAGTCCGCACTTCGAGGTCGACTCAGCAATTAAGCAAATGAGTCTAACTACTCTAATGACAAACTAAACGTCACAGGCACATCTTATACTGAACCCTCAAGTCAAAGGTCCACGTATAGTATCACAACCTTTCGATTCGTCATCGACTCTCCGAGAGTGAATACCGTGTGACTGAATCGAGTATGAGTCGTGTTCGAGTATACTGGTCCCACCAATATACTTATAACTATGCTATCAAGATATGCACATGTCCTAGCATCAGTTACACAAGTCTTATTAAAATTAATGTCCATCTAAGTTTATTGACTTGGGAACGATTTACGTAAATAAACTTTAAACACTTCCAGTGCATTTTCTCTTATCCCATAACGAGAATGGAATGTTCGATTTATTTACATGGACTTCACTTCAATGTTTACCAAGTCAAGAATGCAATTGAAATACAATAAACAGTTATTGAATCATATTGCCTTTTTTTAATAATTATTCCATAATTACATGTACAATGCCCCTACTCTCTCATCCCCTGAGTGGCATTCGAGGGCATATTCCTAACAATCTCCCACTTGCACTCAATGCCACAAACTATGATATCTAATACCCATACTCTACAGATGTCTCTCTAAGACCTTCTGAGATAGTGGCTTGGTAAGCGGATCAGCAACGTTATTTGCTGTGTCTACTCTCTGCAGTAAAACATTCCCATCCCAAACCATTTCTCTAACAAAATGATATTTTCTCGCAATATGTTTGGTGTTGTGGTGAGCCCTAGGCTCCTTAGTCTGTGAAACAGCTCCGTCGTTGTCACAAAATAGTGTCACAGGCTTCTCTGCGTTAGGAACCACTTGAAGTTCCTCAGTGAACTTCTTTATCCAAAAAGCTTCTTTAGCAGCCTCCGTGGCTGCCTGGTATTTGGCTTGACATGTAGAGATAGCAGTTGAACTTTGCTTGGCACTTCTCCAAGAAACTGCCCCACCATTCAGAGTAAAGATATACCCTGATGTGGACATCTTAGCATCCATGTCCCCCGAAAAATCTGAGTATGTATAACCCATCGCTCTTAGTTCTCCACCGCCGTATGTAAGAACCAAGTCTTTAGTCCTCCTTAGGTACTTAAGAATGTTCTTTACAGCAGTCCAATGTTCCTGCCCTGGATTTGACTGAAACCGACTTACTACGCCCACAGCATAGGCAATGTCCGGTCTAGTACAAATCATAGCATACATGAGGCTACCTACTGCCGAAGCATAGGGCACCTTACTCATTTCCTTTATATCTTCCTCACTTTGAGGACACATCTCTAGGGAAAGTTTTGCACCATGTTGCATAGGAAGAACCCTCTTTTAGAATCTTCCATCCTAAATCGCTTCAGGATCTTTTCTATATAGAGGGCTTGGGAAAGACCTAACATTCTTTTCGCTCTATCCCGGTAGAGACGAATACCCAGAATATAGGTAGCTTCTCCCAAGTCTTTAATTGAGAACTATTTAGAAAGCCAAGCTTTCACAGAACTGAGCATTCCTACGTCGTTTCCTATAAGTAGAATGTCATCTACATATAGTATTAAGAATGCAATTTTGCTCCCACTAACCTTCTTGTAAATACAGGTCTCCTCTTCGTTTTGGACAAAATCAAACTCTTTGACTGTCTCGTTAAAATGAAGATTCCAACTCCGTGAAGCTTGCTTCAGTCCATAAATGGCACACTGAAGTTTGCATACTTTATGAATATTGGTTTGAGATATAAATCCCTTAGGCTGTTCCATGTAAATCTCCTCCTCGAGGAATCCATTTAGGAATGCTGTTTTCACATCCATTTGCCATATTTCATAATCTAAGTGGGATGCTATGCCAAGCATCATGCGAATAGGCTTAATCATAGCTACAGGCGAGAAGGTCTCGAAGTAATCGATTCCTTCTCTTTGGGAATAACCCTTTGCCATAAGCCTGGCCTTATAGGTATCGACCTTGCCATCTCCATCAGTATTTCTCTTATAGATCCATTTGTTTCCAATAGGCACTATGCCTTTAGGACGATCTACTAAAGTCCAGACCTGATTAGCATTCATTGAGTCTATCTCAGCTTCCATAGCTTCTTGCCACTTGGTGGAGTCAACGTCTACCATCACTTGGTCGTATGTAGAAGGACCATTCTCTTGACTACTTTCTGTCATCTCATGGACATCCAGTTCCTCTTGATGCAGATAGACATATCTCTCAGGTATTTGAGAAATTCTACTAGACTTGCGAGGTTTTGTTTGTATTTCAGAAGGTTGGGTTTTAATATCTTGCATAGGTGTCTCATTTGGTGTTTCTTTTATTTCTTCCAAAGAAATATTTCTACCTGCCCCTCCTTCCTGAATAAACTGATCTTCCAGGAAGTGTGCTTGTATAGCAATGATGATTTTATGATCTTCGTGAATGTAGAATAGATATCCCATGGAATCCCCTAGATATCCTATGAAACGACCTTTCACAGACCTAGTTTCCAATTTCTCTACTTTAGTCTTCTTGACATAAGTAGGGCATCCCCAAATCCTAATGTGATTAAGACTTGGTTTCCTACCTCTCCACATCTCATGGGGAGTCTTAGGAACGGATTTGGAAGGAGATCTGTTCAAGATATGCACAGCAGTAAGAAGCGCGTAACCCCACAGATAAATCGATAGATCAGTATACTTAAGCATGGAGCGAACCATGTCCAACAAGGTTCGGTTCCTTCTTTCTGATACACCATTTAATTGTGGAGTAGCTGGAGGAGTGAATTGTGACACTATTCCTAGTTCTTTTAAGAACTCATCAAATTTGGTACTTATGTACTCACCACCCCGGTCTGACCGAAGAGTCTTAACACGGTTACCTGTTTGATTTTCAACTAGGGCTTCAAATTCCTTGAATTTATCAAAAGCTTCATACTTATGTATCATTAAGTACATGAATCCATACCTGATATGGTCATCATTGAATGTAATGAAATACTGAAATCCGTCTCGTGCCACTTCAGAAGGGCCACAGACGTCGATATGGATCAATCCAAGTTTTTCATCAGCTCTTTCAAAAGTCCCTGCGAAGGGTAACTTAGTCATTTTGCCTTGAAGGCAAGATTCACAAGTTGGATAGGGATCTGATCCCAATGGACCCGTAAGCCCATCTTTCTCCATTTTATGAACCTTGGTCTAACCGATATGACCAAGTCTAAGACGCCACTTAAGTGCTTGGTTCGTTTCATCCCTACCACGCTTCCTAGTTATAGTGTTCACAGTTGTTTTATTCTTTAGATTTAAATGGTATAAACCATTTACTAATGTACCAGTACCAACCAATTTATTTCTAAAATAAATACGACAGGACTCATCTCCAATAAAGAAGTGAAATTCCTTTCGGTCCATGACCGGAATTGATACAATATTTTTGTGCCCCTTGGGCAAAACAAGTACATCATCTAAAGTAAGAATAAAACCAGATTCTAAATCCAACATAAGGGATCCGATATCAGAAGCCTCGACACTATGCCCACTTCCGACAGTGACCATCACCTCCCCTGAATCCAGCTTCCTACTTCGTTCCAGATCCTGATTCATTGTACAAATATGAGAACTCGCACCCTAATCAAGTGTCCAAGAAGTAGAATACACAGTTACAGAACAATTTGTTTCTAAAACCAGTAGTTCCGTACCTGAAGGCGCATTACGGTCAAGCTTTGGACAATACCTCTTCCAGTGGCCTAGCACACCGCAGTTGAGGCATACATCCGTTTTATTGGCCCCCTTGATCTTTTGAACCATTGGGGCCTTGCCCTTTCCCTTGTCGATCTTGGCTATTGGACCTAATTGCTTCTTGTTCTTTTTCTTCTTATTCTTGGACTTCCAAGTCCCAGAAGAAATCACAAGTGCAGCTTCCTTTCCCTTTGTCTTCATCTGAGACTGGGCAGTCGTCAGTTTGTTCATTAGCCCAGCTAAGTTACATGCAATCTCATTGCAGTTGAAGTTCATGACAATTTGTGAAAAGGAGTCAGGAAGTGACTGCAGGATAAGGTCAGTTTGGAGAGATGCATGCATATGAAAATCAAGAGCATCCAATCTCTCAATCATCGAGATCATCTTGAGGATATGGTCCCCAACCCTCTCTCATTCCTTCATCCTGGCGCCGAATAATTGCTTCGATATCTCATATCTAGCAGTTCGGCTATGCTCTCCATAGAGCTCAGCCAGGTGCGATAAGATGGCTCTCGAAGACGTCATCTTTTCATGGGCACGTTCAAGTTCATTGGTCATTGAGCCTAACATGTACTCGTACTCTTATGTCGTCTTTTACCCATTTCTCATGGGCATCAACATCTTCCTGATTGGCTCGGGTTCTTGCAGGAGCCACTGGGATGTCCGCCTCCAAGACGTATCCCAGTGTTTCCATAGTTAGGACAATCCTCAAGTTCCGAAGCCAGTCCACATAGTTCGGACCAGTCAGGACGTTCTTTTCAAGTAGTATAGCGAGTGGGTTCATTGTCATATTGAGAGTTTTGTTAACTGCAGAGAATAATTTAAGATTCGTTAGTGATTATTTAATTATGATCCGAGTAAAGAATTTAAGGGCTTTCTTTATTCATAACTCGGCTCCCACTATTTTATCGGCATTTACATACTCCCATGTTAAATCCGGAAGTCTTGGATGACTTCATAGTGGTGATCGACTTTTTTACAAAGTTTAATAGAGGGCAACCCATACGGTTTCTATTCTATTATTCTTTATAAAGTGGTGTCTAATACCAACCCATCTAATGGATGATTCAATCTTCTTTTACCCCTAGTTCACTTGCCCTCAACCCATTCGGTTTCTATAGCTCGCTGAACTATCTAAGTTTAAACCGTCAACTCCTATTAGTCTGACAATTGAATCTTGTAATACCTGGATAAAATGGTGTATTTACCTTGTATTCGACCTTGCATTATTCAACTTCGTGATGTTATTAATCGTAGATTGGTTTCCCGTATTCGTACCCTTACGTTTTTATATCTTCAACATTATGCATGCATGGTTCTGTACGTGTTAACGTACGCTATCAGACATCCATAATGTACGCTAAGGCTGCAGCATTACGTACGTTATCTGGTATGCTTAACGTACGTAAGCTAAGTCAACTTGAGATCGGATAAGGGTCGGAGTGTGGGGGCCAAGGAAGGGGCCGGGAAGATTCGTGGGATGTTCCGCGTGAACCTGGACATAGGTGTTACGTATGCTATGGTGCATGGTTTACGTACGCTAAGGACATGGATATTACATACATAAAACCATTGTGACTACGTACGTAAGGAAATGCCAAAATCAGGCCAGTGAGTTCTGGTCAGACGACTACGTACGCTATAGCTAGGGTATAACGTACGTTAAGTGTGTTACGTACGTAATGTTATTTGCATAACGTACGTAATGCCCAAAAATCTATACCAAGATGAAGACTTTGTTCTTAGTTGTATTATGAGATTTTTCCTGAGATTATTGAGCTTGTTTCGTCATAATGAATCCAATACCATGTTTGAGATGATTTTATTGGTTGAATTAAGGTTTCCATGGTTAGAGTTGAGCCATAATCTTCACCAACCTTAAGGATGAAATTTCTGAGATTGAACAAACCTTGTTGATCCTTTCGTAACACTCTTTTTATGAACAAATGTAAGGATTACCCCCGTGTTTAATGAATTTGTGAAGTTGTATGTTGTGTCGAGAATTATACATCTCGACAGGCGATCGCCTCAGAGACCGGGCGACCTAGCCGGAGCCCAGCAGCCAAGGCAGATTGGCCGATCTCGGGTCCCAGGACAAGTCCCGGTGCTGAGCGATCGACATATAAGGCGATCGTCTCTCAGTACTTGGCGATCAACTCCTGGAAACTGACCGACTAGCTTCCGACTGAAGGTCCCAGGACAAGTACCGGTGCCGATCAATCGACATCTGAAGACGATCGTCTCTCGGTACTTGGCGATCGACTCCTGTTGGCCGACCAGCTGACGATCTCCTCATGCAGCACGAAGCCAATGATCGTCCAGTCGGCAAAGGCTGAAGCTCGGCAAAGACCCACGTACAGTTCCGAGACAAGATCCGCATTTCATGGATCGTTGACCACAGCCTGTCAGCATCTTTCCACCAACCGATAGGCCCGCCGAAAGGTGTTTGTGGGACCACCCGTGACAGCAACTCCGGACGCGTGCTGGCTCCTCATTGGACCGCATAGCTGGCTGCCAGCAGCAGCCGCAAGCTTTAGGCAGACAACCCATGTGACATAAAGACGATCGCCCCATTATTATATTGCTCGAAAGGCAATCGCCCGCCAGAAAACAGGACATCCCAGCTCCTATAAATAGAAGGCTTCCTCCACTTGGACACCTTCTTCAGATTCTCGCTGCTTTCTTTACAAGTTCAGCACACAAATTGGCTTTCTTACTCTTGGAAACAACTATCTCTCGGTTCTTTCTTCTCTCTCAGCCTCTCTCACACAAAAGACGATCGGCAGAGAGCAAGAACACCAAAGCTTCGCTCAAGAGCTAGATAAATAGGATCTTTTACACTCATTGTATTTAGATTCTTACATTAATACTTGTATCCACGAATATTTGTATTAATAACATCTCGCGAGAGCATTCAAGCCCGGGCCTAACAAACCCGGCAAATCTTCTGTTTTTCACACCCCCTCGGACGTGCTCTCGCAATTTACTGTTGCTCGACCATTCCAGCAATATCTATCTTCGGATAATATTTCTGGCAACAACAATTGGTGCTAGAAGAAGGGCATCTAGCCCTCAATTTCATTCCTACCATCTCAAAGAACACTCACTGTTCTCCGGGGCATACACCTGAAGAAACACTCACTGTTCTTCAGAGAAAGCTTTCAGAATCATGTCTTCCGCCTCCGCATCGAAGAAAGCCGCTAGCCGATCTTCCAGACGCCTCATTACGTCTCAGTCCGAGCCACAGCCGATGGCGAAGGGTAGCCGCCGCGGTCCGAGACTCTCGATCCCGCCCCTGAGGGATGGCCCAAGCCTCTCGCTCGATCAGTTCCAAACCGCGGAACAGATCGAGGAGGCCATGGCCATCCTACAGGAGCGACGGAGTGTTCTCGATGCGCCGCCCGCTCTAACCCCCTCGGCCATCCGCCGCATGACCAAACGGAAGTACAAGGCATTGCTGACCGAGCGATCTCCAAGAGGCTCCCATTCGCAAGAAGAGGCGCTCGCCAGCCGGGGCACCTCTGTTTTCGATCGCCTAGGCAGTGACCCATCTTGGCGACCGGGGCAGTCCGGCCCCAGCCATGAAACGACGGAGCCCGAGTCCGTCACCAGGAGTTCGGAGTATCCAACTCCCAAAAGGCAGGCCAGCCATCTGGCTACCCCTCGCCAAAGAGCCGAGGTCGGTAGTAGCGGAGTCAGGAGATCGGTACACGATCGCCTCGGCTCCCGCTCCAAAATCCGATCCACGAGCGACCAAGCTACTGCGATGGCCGCGATGCAACACCAGCTCGACGACATGAAGGCGCTCCTGGAATCTGGGGCTGGCGCCAAGAGCAAGATCGTCGGGCCGAGCAAGCCGCTCGCGGTCCACATCGAGCTCGCCCCCGTGCACCATAAGATCACTCCTCCGCAAACACCTCTGTATAAGGGGAGATCAGACCCCGAAACTCACCTGAGCAAGTTCCACATCTACATGACCGGGTGTGGGGCATCAGACGCGACCAGGTGGCGAATGTTCCCTCTGACGCTGGACGACATTGCCCACAGGTGGTACACCTCATTGCCGCCTCGATCCATCGGTTCCTTTAATCAACTGGCGAACGACTTCACAGCATACTTCGCCACCAGGGTCGCTCGGGCAGAAGGTCCCCATCGCATGATGCAGATCAGGCAAGGGTAAGAAGAGTCCGACTCGGATAACATCGACCGGGTAGACGAGATCATCCTCAACGGCGAGCCCGTAAGCGATGAGATTGCCCTATACTCGGCCCTAGGAGGATTCCATGGTCTTTCACCTATGTTCAGGCATCTTACGAAGGACCAACCCTCGACCTACGCGATATTCCGCGTTAAAGCCACAGACTTTCTGGACAGGCAAAGGTTTCTTCTTAGCCTATGAGCAGCGCGATCGGCGCCCGAACGACGATCTCCAGTCTTCCAGCCCGATCGCCGGTATCAAGCAACATCATCAAAACCGGAGGACTCATTCGCCATCTACAGTTCATCATCTGACATGGTGGACTACGGCACGAGATCACCTCCACCGCACAACGTACACCGTCGAAGGTCGGCATTTAACATGACGATCTGAGGTGGAAGACTGAAGCCATGGTCCTGGTGGTCGATGGAACCGACTGCTTAGGCCATGCAAGGTTCCTTTGGGCTGAGATCGCTCGCCCTTCGTTTAAATACGAGGTGGGCGTAGTCGAAGGACCCTCCAAGTCAATCAGTGGACACGATCGCCCGCCCTCAAAGGTTCACCATCTAACATGGCGAACCCGGACAATGCGACGCGTCACTACCCCCATCTCAACGTACACCATCGAGGTTCACCAACTTCATGGAGGGCCGAGGTGGAAGCAGAGCTAACAAAGCCGCAGAAGTGGAGTTGATTAATCCGACGACGCCCCGCGCAAGGACTCCTCTAGACCAAGACCGCACGCCCTTCGTTTAAATACGAGGTGAGGCGCAGCCTAACAGAGGACCCTCACAATAAAATGAGTCACGAGAAAGACAATGTCGTTCGCGCACAAGACATGGTCATGGAGTCAGTCCATCGAACTCCGCGACTGTGCACGGTTCCTCAGCGACGAAACCATCAAGTTTCTAAGGGGGATCGGCCAAAATTGTTTTTTGCAGGTACAAGACCGAGGATAGCTAGCCAATTGACCAGATCGCCCAAGCCCGAAACCAAAGTTAGCTCAACGGATCGCCCGTCCTCATCCTACGCGATCTCCAGCAAGAACCACCTCGCCCCATGTCTTCAACATCGGAGCAAGCTGGGGGGCAATTGTTGTCAAGAATTATACATCTCATCAGGCGATCGCCTCAAAGACCGGGCGACCTAGCCGGAGCCCAGAAGCCAAGGCAGATTGGCCGATCTCGGGTCCCAGGACAAGTCCCGGTGCTGAGCGATCGACATATAAGGCGATCGTCTCTCGGTACTTGGCGATCAACTCCTGGCAACCGACCGACTAGTTGCCGACCGAAGGTCCCAGGACAAGTCCCGGTGCCGAGCGATCGACATCTAAAGACGATCGTCTCTAGGTACTTGGAGATCGACTCCTGGTGGCCGACCAGCTGACGATCTCCTCATGCAGCACAAAGCCAATGATCGTCTAGTCGGCAAAGGCCGACAAGATCCTCATTTCATGGATCGTTGACCACAGCCTGTCAGCATCTTTCCACCAACCGACAGGCCCGCCGAAAGGTGTTAGTGGGACCGCCCGTGACAGCAACTCCGGACGCGTGCTGGCTTCTCATTCGACCGCACAGCTGGCTGCCAGCAGCAGCCGCAAGCTTTAGGCAGACAGCCCATGTGACATAAAGACGATCGCCCCATTATTATATTGCTCGAAAGGCGATCGCCCGCTAGAAAATAGGCCATCCCAGCTCCTATAAATAGAAGGCTTCCTGCACTTGGACACCTTCGGATTCACGCTGCTTTCTTTACAAGTTCAGCACACAACTTGGCTTTCTTACTCTTGGCAACAACTATCTCTCAGTTCTTTCTTCTCTCTCAGCCTCTCTCACACAGAAGACGATCGGTAAAGAGCAAGAATACCAAAGCTTCGCTCAAGAGCTAGATAAATAGGATCTTTTACACTCATTGTATTTAGATTCTTACATTAATACTTGTATCCACGAATATTTGTATTAATAACATCTCGCGAGAGCATTCAAGCCCGGGCCTAACAAACCCGACAAATATTGTGTTTTTCACACCCCCTCGGACGTGCTCTCGCAATTTGCTGTTGCTCGACCATTCCAGCAATATCTATCTTCGGATAATATTTCGGGCAACAACATTGTACATAGAGTGTGTTCGATTATAATACTTGCCTTTGATGAACTTGTGTGAATCTTCTTAGAGGAGTAGAACCTTGAAAGGATTATTGGAACAACCATTTGAATGAAAGAATTTGTTAAGAAGAATCACCGCGGATGAACAAGAGTCGTAGAGACAAATTAGCCTAGAACTAGAATGAACGTGATTATCTCATAATATTTCGATTTAGCCACCGAACCGAGCCTTCGAGTTAAGAATCGGAATTTGAGTTTGGATTTTAGAACATAATGATATGATGAATGTTCTTGAAACTTTAGATACCAACCTTGTGTCCCACTATAATCTCATGAATTCGCAAGTCTTTTTCCAAGCGTAGTACTCTTCGGAAAATAAGACCAAGAACCGATTGTCCATTATCGATAATTCATTTATAACTTTAGACGTTCGGGACTCATGCTTAAGTTTAGGGAAGATTATTGAAATTCTTGTTATTCCCTTGTACAAGGTGATAGAACGAGGGGCGGCGACCTTCGGACGAGTGATATTCGTGGGAGTATTTAAATCATTGACATCTTGAGGCAAGTATCGTATTTTAAAATTATTGATATTACATTGTTGATCATGTGTACGATCTATTCTTGTTGTTGAACATGAGATTAAATTCCTTGAGTTGTCATGATAATTGTTATTAGTTCCTTGATTGTTTACGTCGATGAACGTGTTGATTTTCATATGTGTATGCATAATTGTAATGTTTGTGTTGTAAATGATCCAAGGGGATCATGAGGATTTATGCTGAGGGCACTGGATCGAATGTCCGCCATGCGTTGGTCCGACGGGATCATCATGGGGATCTATGCTGAGGGCGCTGGATCGTTGGACGGGTTTTCCACCATGCGTTGGTCCGACGGGATCATCATGGGGATCTATACCGAGGGCGCTGGATCGTTGGATTACCCTGTAATGTGTTGTTGGAATCATGAGGATTCGCATCGTTGGATTCCAATAATGGGAGTCCATTTTGTAAGATTTATGATGCATTGATGATTTATGTATTACGATATTGGTACTAGCATTGTTTTGCTAACCCCTTCAGGGGTGGACATTTTTTTTGATGTTCAGGTAGCCGAGGAGCGGGGAAGCAGCCACAGTACCGACATGACGATGAAGTGGCTCAGTGATGTGAATTATGTTATCTTGGTTTTATGGTTGTTTTCCAGTACTCGAGTACGTTTATGTTGTTTTGATGTTCAGGTAGCCGAGAAGCGGGGAAGCAGCCACAATACCGACATGACGATGAAGTGGCTCAGTGATGTGAATTATGTTATCTTGGTTTTATGGTTATTTTCCAGTACTCGGGTATGTTTATGTTGTTGATGTTTTGGAGATGTTTTGTATTATTGGACTCATTTGAATTGTCGAACGGGTTTTAAACTTCTTTTACATTGATGACCCTTTAGTATTATTTCCGTATTTCTCAATTTAGCCTTGTAAATTCTTATATAAAGGATTTACGGCACTGTAATTATTCCGAATATATCGGGGTGTTACAGAATATGGTATCAGAGCTCAGATTCATGGATATCTTGGCAGTCAGGTTAGTTGCATCTGTTTACGTTATTTGATTTATGGGTCGTTCGTAACATTACTGCTGAGCCAGCATCGTCGTGTGGACCGTGGTTGTAAGTCTCCTAATCTCTAATACTACCGTTTTATTTAATTTCTGCTTTGTGACTATTGGCGGACTTTCTTTTAGAAATTTTGCCCTGGATATTGAGTATTTGTGTTTAAAATATGTTGAGGGGAGGTCGTGGATGCGGACGTGGTCGTGGACGCGGACGTGGAAATGAGAGACAGGAGTATTCGGCGTCTACCCCAGAATTATCCGCTAGTCGAATCGATTCCCATTCTGAGGGACAACAGGGATCAGCAAATGATAACACAAATCCTAATATGCCGGGAGTGCTTCAACAGGTGGTTGCTCAGATAAACCAGTTTTCTCAGGTAGTAGACCGCATGCAGATGGCGATGGGATAGCAGCATCACGAGGATAATCGGGGAGATAAATGGCTTACTGAGGTGGCCAAATTGCACCCTCCGAAATTTGACGGTTCTGCTGAGGCACTTTCTTGGGATCACTGGCTGAAAGAGTTAGAGAAGATCTTTGCAGGGATTAACTGTCCCAACGACAGAAAGGTTTCGATCGCCCAGTATCTTCTGACTGGGGAGGCTTTCGACTGGTGGGAGGCCATTCGACCTGAGGAGCATAATGCTGACTGGACGGAGTTCAAATTAATAATGGAAGTGCAATATTGACCTCGCCCAGTTAGAGAGGCCCGAGTCCGGGAGTTTTTCTCACCACAAAATTTAGAGGCATCTATGACAGACGTGATTAAGACTTTTAATCACCAGTTGACTTATGCGCGCCACTTGGTCAGGACCGAGGCTGAGAGGATTTTTCATTTTGACATGCGGATGAAGCCGGAGATTCAGCAATATATGTCTCGATATGAATGTACCACCTTGCGACAGTATCAGGACAAAGCACTGGCCTATGATATGAAAGAGGCGGAAGTAGAGAAATCAACGGAAGCAAAGAAGCATAAAGTGTCGAGCAACTTTATGGAGAACAAAAGTGGTGGGGCCCGCAAGGGCCAGTCCTCATTTCATTCATCTAGGAGACCCCCGCATCCTTCTCGAGGTGGAAAGAAGTTTCGGGCAGCATCAACAGTTTCAGACGCAGCAAAGAAATGTTATAACTGTGGTAAAACAGGGCATGTTCGACGGGATTGTTACTCACCTGCTGCGACCTGCTTCGAGTGTGGACAGGAAGTACATTGCGCAACGTTCTATGGAAATGCTACTAGATCTTTTGGTACCCGCACCCCTGCACCGGTTCCGAAGGATACAAGTGTGAACCAGACGTAACAAAGTGGTTTCCAGGAGCAGAGTGTTGGGAAAAGAGAGGCGTCCAGCGCTGGGTCTGTTCCTCTGTTCATTTACGAGATGAGGAAGTCAGATGATCAGCACACTGATGTCGCATCAGGTACGATTTAGATTCTTTTGCAACCTGTCAGTGTCTTATTCGATTCAGGGGCTACGCATTCTTTCATATCTTTGAACTGTGTTAATCGTTTGAAAATCTCGTGCTTATATGATTGTGAGCCTTATGTTGTGGGGTTACCAAGCGGAGAGAAAATTGTGGGAACCCTAGAAACTAGAGATTTTCCAGTGTCAATAGGAGGAAGGGATTGGCCATCAAATCTTATTATAGTCGACATCCACGGTGACGATTTAATTCTCGGAGACGATTGGCTCAATGGAGCTATTTTGAATTACCGAAAGAGAGTCATTTCTATCATTGTTGATGACGGATCTGAACATTTATTCAAAGAATGGAGACCGGGAAGCTCAGGAAAATTGATTAAGGCCATGAAAGAAGTTAAATTGCTAAAGCAGGGTTGTTACGGGTTTTGGTGTTATGCCATGAAGAAAGAAGAAGGAATCGAGCTCGCATATATTCCAGTGGTGAAAGAATTCTCAGATGTATTCCGTAACGAACTACCTGGGTTACCTCCGCGGAGAGAGGTAGAGTTCAATATCGAATTGGAGCCTAGAGCCACTACTATTTCCAGAGCACCATACCATATGGCGCCAACCGAGATGTATGAATTAAAGAAGCAACTGGAGGAATTATTGCAAAAGGGTTACATTCAACCTAGCGTTTCTCCTTGGGGAGCACCCGTTCTCTTTGTCAGGAAGAAAGATGGATCCCTCCGACTATGTATTGATTATCGAGAGCTAAACAAGGTGACGATCAAGAACAAGTATCTTATACCTCGAATTGACGACTTGTTTGATCAACTGCAAGGGGCAAGAGTATTCTCGAAGATTGACTTGCGATCAGGGTACCACCAGTTGAGAATTAAGGAATCGGATATACCGAAATCTGTTTTCAGATCCCGGTACGGGCACTATGAATTCGTGGTGATGCCATTCGGACTCACCAATGCTCTTGCGGTATTTATGCAATTGATGAATCGAGTATTCTTAGAATACTTGGATAAATTTGTGGTAGTCTTCATCGATGACATCTTGAGCTATTCGAAAGACACAGAGGAACACTTGGAGCATTTGCGTATCGTTTTGAGCACTTTGAGGAATGAACAGCTTTATGCGAAACTTTCTAAGTGCGAGTTCTGGCTTAAGGAAGTAACCTTCCTTAGGCATGTAATATCAGCTGATGGAGTTCAGGTAGACCCGAAGAAAGTCGAGGCAATCTTGGAGTGGGAATCCCCTAATAATGTGAAAGAAGTCCGGAGTTTCTTGGGACTTGCTGGATATTATCGCCGTTTTGTAGAAGGATTTTCCAAAATCTCTCGTCCACTTACTCAACTATTACAGAAGACTCAAAAATTCGTGTGGAATGAGAAATGCCAGGCGAGTTTTGATGAACTTAAGAGAAGACTGATGACGGCGCCTATACTAGCGTTACCAGATGGAACTGATGGATTCATGGTATACAGCGATGCTTCAAATTAGGGTCTGGGATATGTATTGATGCAAAAGGATAGGGTGATTGCCTATGCCTCTCGACAGTTGAAACCATATGAGGTTAATTACCCGACTCATGATTTGGAGTTAGCCACTGTAGTCTTTGCTCTAAAAATTTGGCGACATTACTTGTACGGCACTCGTTGTCAGATCTTCACAGATCATAAGAGCCTCAAGTATATTTTCAGTCAGAAGGAATTAAATATGAGGCAAAGAAGGTGGCTGGAATTGATCAAGGATTACGATTTGGAAATCCTTTATCATCCAGGCAAAGAAAACGTTGTAGCTGATGCACTGAGCCATAAACCTGTTTCTCTTCGAGTGTTAGAAGCGCTTACGTCACAAACCAACATTCAACGAGAACTAATCCGTGAAGGAATTGAAGTGTGGTCGCAAGGAGTCCAAGGGAAATTGTGTGTGGTGGAACTAACTTCGTCGTTGGTTGAAGAAGTCAAATCTAAGCAGTTTGATGATTCTATGATTCTTTGATTATGTGACGAAGTGAGCAAAGGGAAGGCCCCAGGATTCGTGATACAGGATGATGGAGTTCTGAGATTTCCGAGTCGACTTTGTGTTCCCAATGATGATGCTTTGAGACAAACAATTCTGAAGGAAGCTCACAGTGCGCCCTATTCTATTCACCCAGGCAGCAGTAAGATGTATAAGGATCTAAAACAAAACTTCTGGTGGGGAAATATGAAGAAGGACGTAGCAGAATACGTTTCGAAGTGTTTAACTTGCCAGCAGGTTAAGATTGAACATCAGCGGCCTGCCGGAATGTTAAAGCCACTTCCGATCCCTGAGTGGAAGTGGGAGGATATCTCGATGGATTTCATCACAAATATGCCAAGGACCAAGACGGGAATGAATATGATTTGGGTGATAGTTGGCCGACTAACCAAGTCAGCTCATTTCCTGGGTACTAAAGACACTTGGGGACCATAGAAATTTGCACGAGTGTTTATTACAAAGATAGTCCGATTGCATGGATCGCCGAAGACCATTATTTCAGATCCAGATGGCCGCTTCGTGTCGCACTTTTGGAAGGCATTTCATAGGGCTTTGGGGACCGAGCTGAACTTTAGCCCGGCTTATCATCCTCAAACGGACGGTCAGTCTGAAAGGACTATACATGTAATACCCGAGATTTCTGATATGTATTTCAACCTTGTAATATTGTATTTGTTGCATTTTGATATAAGTATTCTTCTCCGTATTTCATGATCCGGTGTTGTTGAGCGCATGATTGCATGAATGTGTTCTAAGTGGTGATTTTTGCACTTGTAGCGCACGCTATTGACTTAGCGTAGCGTACTCTAAACTGGGTTTGTAGCGCACGCTATGTATGAACCTTAGCGCACGCTATACGTAGTCAACATGATTAAGACAGGGTGGTAGGTGAGATCAGCCACGGATCTTGGTCGGATCATGTCGGGATGAACCTGGACGGCATTCGGGAAAAACCGAGTCAACGTGGTAGCGCACGCTACTGATATGAGGATAGCGCGCGCTAAATGTTGAGTACAGTGAGGTCAGTAAGCTTCGTATGGCCGTTAGCGTACGCTATGTATATGGACTAGCGCGCGCTAATAACCATTTTCTATATATAGGACAGCACCATTTTTCATTTTTCAGACTTTTTCACTTCCTTAATTCGAATTCTTAGACTTATAGAGTTACTTCCTCCATCCTCAACCTCTCATATCATCATCCTAGCACGATTTTGAAGATTGTAGATCATTGGATATTGGTGTTCAAGCCCTCGGCGTTGGATTTCTTCAAGTTCCTCCTTGTTCTTCACTACTTTGAGGTAGGTGATTCTTCACCAATTTAAGTAGTATTCTGAAGGATGTTTTGATCATGATTTTGGATTATCTAGTCAGTTAAATTCGTACGTAGTCGAACATCATGTGTTAAGAGAATATTTTCGATGTTTCGGTACTTATTCATTGTATAAACCATCGAACCTTTTAGTGTTTGAACTCCTAGCATATTCATGAAGCTTCAAAACCGATTATGACCAGTTATGGAGATTATCAAGTTCTTATGTTTTTACATAATGGAATTATACGTTTTGGGACATAGAATGGATTGAACTTAGGATATTTTCTTGAAGATCAAGATGAATTATGGTGTTCTGGCGATTATACGTATCCTTGTATCTCGAAGTCGTTTAATTCGTAAAGATCATTCATAAACCGTATGAGCATGATATGCATGGAGATGACATGTACTAACACTAAAGATTTCTTGAGTATCATCACCATTAGATCAAGTCTGCTGCCCAGTAGTAAACTGCCATGCACAGTTAGCGCATGGTAAGATATGTATATTAACGTGCACTATCGGGAATGAGTTAACGAACGCTACGTTGGTACGCAACGTACGTTATGTTATCAGTCGTGTCAGTCAGCTGATCAGAGAGGACTGTCAGTGCATAGTTAGCGTACGCTAGACTTCATCGTTTACGTACACTAACGAGCAGGCTTAGCCCACTTTACGTAGAATACGTAGCGTACGCTGAGTAGTTCAGGCAGATTACATTTTGAGAGCTTTCGGCCGTAGACCGGATTGTTAGACCTTCGTACGACTTGAGATGAATTCTATATTATTTCTTTTGTTAAGGTTCAAGCTTGCTACTTTGATCGAATGAGGCGGCCTTCGAGTGTGTTGAGATCATTGGAGTGATTAGTTCTTGCCATCTTTGAGGCAAGTATCGTAATTTGTTAATATTGGTATTTTGAGCATACATGTGGTTTATTCATGTTGTTGAACATGGGATTTATTTCGTTGAATTGTCATAACATTCGTTATCTAGTGTTTGTATGTTCATGTTGATGGACATAGCGATATTGTATATATGTATGCATGAGTTGTGTTTGTGTATGTTGTACGATCTATGCTGAGGGTGCTGGATCGGATGTCCACCTCGTGTTGGTCCGACGGGATCATCTTGCGATCTAGGCTGAGGGTGCTGGATCATTGGACGGGTTTTTACACCTCGTGTTGGTCCGACGGGATCATCTTGGGATCTATGCTGAGGGCGCTGGATCATTGGAATACCCATACTATGTCAATCGAATCTTGTGGAATCGCATTGTGGGATTCCGGTAGCGGAAGTCCGTGTTGTGTATCTTGTTATGCATTGTTGTTGCATATCCGATTTGTTTAATATGATACTTGTACTAGCATCGTTTTGCTAACCTCTTTGGGGGTGGACATTTGTTTTGATGTTCAGGTAGCCGAGGAGCGGGAAAATAGCTACAGTACCGATGTGACGATGAAGGGGCTCAGTGATGTTTGTTGTTATTGTGATTTGTCTTCTTGGTTCATTTTCAGTACTCGAGTATGCGTGTCTTATTAATATCATTTCGATATGGTTATATTAATTAACTCAATGGATCAGTTGGAACCGGTTTTGTATTTTGAACTTCTGTGGTATTGTTGGATTATATTTACATTTCTTTTAATTAGCGTTGTAAATCCTTACCTAAAGGGTTTACGGCGCTGTAATTATTCCGAATATCTCGGGGTGTTACAGAATATGGTATCAGAGCTAAGATTCATGGATATCTTGGCAGTCGGGTTTTAGTTGGGTCTGTTTACGTTATTTGATTTACGAGTCATTCATAACATCACTGTTCAGCCAAAGTCGTCATGTGGACCATGGTTGTAAGTCTCCTAATCTCTTATACTACCGTTTTACTTAATTTCTGTTTTGTGAGTATTGACGGGCTTTATTTTTGAAAATTTTGTCCTGGATATTGAGTAATTGTGTTTAAAGTATGTTGAGGGGAGGATGTGGACGCGGACGCGGTCATGGACGCGGACGTGGTAACATGAGACAGGAGGATTCCGCAACTACCCCGGAATTATCGGCTAGTCGAACTAATTCCCATTCTGGAGGACAGCAAGCATCAACGAATGACAACGCGAATCCTAACATGCCGGGAGTGCTTCAACAGGTGGTCGCTCAGATAAACCAGTTCGCTCAGGTAGTTGACCGCATGCAGACGACGATGGGACAGCAGCACCATGAGGATAACCGGGGAGACAGATGGCTTGCTGAGGTGGTCAAATTGCACCCGCCAAATTTTGACGGATCTGCTGAGGCACTTACTTGGGATCATTAGCTAAAGGAGTTAGAGAAGATATTTGCGGGTATTAACTGTCCCGAGGACCGGAAAGTTCCTATTGCCCAGTATTTTCTGACTGGGGAGGCTTTTAACTGGTGGGAAGCTATTCGACCTGAGAATCATAATGCTGACTGTACGGAATTCAAACTAATGATGGAAGCACAATATTGTCCTCGTCCAGTTAGAGAAGCTAAAATCCGAGAGTTTTTCTCACCGCAGAGTTCGGAAGCCTCTGTGACAGACTTAATCAAAACTTTAAATCATCCGCTGACTTGTGTGCGACACTTGGTCAGAACGGAGGCAGAAAAGATTTTTCATTTCGATATGCGGATGAAGCCGGAGATTCAGCAGTACATGTCCGGATTCGAGTATACTACGTTGCGACAGTATCAAGACAAAGCGCTCGCCTACGACATGAAAGAGGCGGCGGTGGAGAAATCGATGGAAGCAAAGAAGCAGAAAGTGTCCGGCAACTTCTCGGAAAACAAAAGTGGTGGGCTCCGCAAGGGCCAGTCTTTATTTTATTCATCTAAGAAACCTCCATATCCTTTTAGAGGTGGAAAGAAGTTCCGGACAACATCCGTAGTTTTGGACGCATCAAAGAAATGCTATAATTATGGTCGAGCAGGGCATAGACGTGATTGCCCCACATCTTCCGTGACTTGTTTCGATTGTGGGCAAGAAGGGCACCGTGCGGCTTTCTGTGGAGTTGCGACTAGATCATTTGGTACTCGCACTCCAACGCCAGTTCCAAAGGAGATAAGTGTGAACCAGACGCAGCAGAGTGGATTTCAGCAGCAGAATGTTGGGAAGAGAGAGACATCCAGTGCTGGGTCCGTTCCTCCATGCCTGTATGAGATGAGGAAACCTGACGATCAGAACACTGCTGTTGCATCAGGTACGATTCAGATCCTTTTGCAACCAGTTAGTGTCTTATTTGATTCAGGAGCTACACATTCTTTCATATCATTAAACTGTGTTAATCGTTTGAAAATCTCGTGTTTATTTGATTGTGAACCTTATGTTGTGGGTTTGCCGAGTGGAGAGAGAATTGTGGGAACCCTAGAAACTAGAGATTTTCCAGTGTCTATAGGAGGGAGAGATTGGCCATCGAATCTTATTGTAGTTGACATCCATGGTGACGATTTAATTCTCGGAGACGATTGGCTCAACATTTATGGAGATATTTTGAATTACCGAAAGAGAGTCATTTCTATCATTGCTGATAACAGATCTGAACACTTATTCAGAGGATGGATACCGGGAAGCTCGGGAAAATTGATCAAAGCGATGAAAGAAGTAAAATTACTGAAGCAGGGTTGTCACGGATTTTGGTGCTATGCCATGAAGAAAGAAGAAGGAGTAGAGCTCTCATCTATTCTAGTTGTGAATGAATTCTCAGATGTATTCCCTGACGAACTACCTGGGTTACCTCCGCTGAGAGAAGTGGAGTTCAATATCGAATTAGAACCTGGAGCCGCTCCTATTTCCAGAGCACCATACCGTATGGCGCCAATCGAGATGTATGAACTAAAGAAGCAACTGGAGCAATTATTGCAGAAGGGTTACATTCAACCTAGCGTTTCTCCTTGGGGAGCACCCGTTCTCTTTGTCCGGAAGAAAGATGGATCCCTCCGATTATGTATTGATTACAGGGAGCTAAACAAGGTGACAATCAAGAACAAGTATCCTATACCTCAGATCGACGACTTGTTTGATCAACTGCAAGGGGCAAGGGTATTCTCGAAGATTTACCTGCGATCAGGATATCATCAGTTGAGAATTAAGGAATTAGATATACCGAAATCTACTTTCAGATCCCAGTACGGGCACTATGAATTCGTAGTGATGCCATTCGGACTTACCAATGCTCCTGCAGTATTTATGCAATTGATGAATCGGGTATTCTTAGAATACCTAGATAAGTTTGTGGTCGGTTTCATTGATGACATCTTGATCTATTCGAAAGACACAGAGGAGCATGCCGAGCATTTGCGTGTGGTTTTGAGCACCTTGAGGAATAAACAGCTTTATGCGAAGCTTTCCAAATACGAGTTCTAGCTTAGGGAAGTAACCTTCCTTGGACATGTGATATCAGCTGACGGATTTCAGGTTGACCCGAAGAAATTCGAAGCAATCTCGGAATGGGAACCTCCTAATAACGTGAAAGAAGTCCGAAGATTCTTAGGACTTGCTGGATATTATCGCCGTTTTGTAGAGGGACTTTCCAAAATTGCTCGTCCGCTCACTCAGCTATTACAGAAAACTCAAAAGTTCACGTGGGATGAGAAATGCCAGGCTGGTTTTGATGAACTTAAGAAGAGAATGACGACAGCACCTATATTAGCGTTACCAGATGGAACTGATGGATTCATGGTATACAGCGATGCTTCAAATTAGGGTCTGGAATGTGTGTTGATGCAAAAGGATAAGGTGATTGCCTATGCTTCTCGACAGTTGAAACCGTACGAAGTTAATTACCCGACTATCTGGAGTTAGCAGCTGTGGTCTTTGCCTAGAAAATTTGGCGACATTATTTATACGGCACTCATTGTCAGATCTTTACAGATCATAAAAGCCTCAAGTACATTTTCAGTCAAAAAGAATTAAACATGAGGCAGAGAAGGTGGCTGGAATTGATCAAGGATTACGACTTGGAAATTCTCTATCATCTGGGTAAAGCAAACGTAGTAGCTGATGCATTGAGCCGTAAACCTGTTTCTCTTCGAGTGTTGGAAGCACTTACGTCCCAAACCAGCATTCAACGAGAACTGATCCACGAAGGGATTGAAGTATGGTCACCAGGAATCCAAGGACAACTATACGTGATGGAACCGACTTCGTCACTAGTCGAGGAAATCAAATCTAAGCAGTTGAACAATTCTCTGATCCTTCGGTTATGTGACAAAGTAAAGAAAGGAAAGGCCCTCGGATTCGTGATACAAGATGATGGAGTTCTGAGATTTCAGAGTTGACTTTGCGTTCCCGATGATGATGATTTGAGACGTACAATTCTGAAGGAAGCTCACAGCACTCCCTATTCTATTCACCCGGGCAGTAGTAAGATGTATAAGGATCTAAAACAAAACTTCTGGTGGGGAAATATGAAGAAGGACGTAGCAGAGTACGTTTCGAAGTGTTTGACTTGTCATCAGGTTAAGATTGAACATCAGCGACCTGCCGGAATGTTAAAGCCGCTTCCTATCCCTGAGTGGAAGTGGGAGGATATCTCGATGGATTTCATCACCAATATGCCAAGTACCAAGACGGGAATGAACATGATTTGGGTTATAGTTGATCGACTAACCAAGTCGGCTCATTTCTTAGGAATTAAAGACACGTGGGGACCCGAGAAATTGGCACGAGTATTTATTGCAGAGATAGTCAGATTGCATGGGACGCCGAAGACCATTATTTTAGATCGAGATGGTCGCTTCGTATCGCACTTCTGGAAGGCAGTTCATAGGTCTTTCGGGACCGAGCTAAACTTTAGCACGGCTTATCATCCTCAAACGGACGGTCCGTCCGAAAGGACTATACAAACAGTAGAAGACATGCTTAGAGCTTGTGCTTTGGATTGGTCAACTGATTGGGAAGTTCACTTGCCGTTGATTGAATTCACCTGCAACAAAAGTTGGCATGCTTCTATTAATATGGCGCCATTCGAAGATTTGTATGGGAGAAGATGCCGATAACCCCTGTGCTGGGATGATTCTTCGGACTTGATCGGGACGGAACCGGAATTGATAGTTCAGACTCAAGAGAAGATAGCTTTGATTCGGGAAAGACTGTTGACTGCCCAGAGTCGACAGAAGTCTTATCCAGACGTGCGTCGTCGCCCGCTAGAGTTCGACATTGGGGACCACATACTATTGAAGGTGTCTCCTACACGAGGAATTTTCCGCTTTGGGAGGAAAAGTAAGCTAAGTCCGAGATATATCGGACCATTTGAGATCCTCGAGAGAGTTGGGGATTTAGCATGCAGGGTGGCCTTACCGCCATCGCTGAGTCACGTTCATAATGTGTTTCATGTATCCCAATTGCGGAAGTATGTACCAGATCCCAGTCATATCATTGAGTTCGATGAGATCGAGATAGCTAATGACGGCACCTTCGAAGAGAGACCAATCAAGATACTTGAGAGTCGGATCAAACAATTGAGGAATAAACCAATACCCTTGGTTAAAGTACAATGGTCATGACACGGAGTTGAAGAGGCCACTTGGGAAATGGAGGAAAATATGAAGGCTAGGTATCCGGAGTTGTTTTCATCTTAAGTTTCGGGACGAAACTTCTTTTTAGGGAGAGAGGATGTAATACCCGAGATTTCTGATGTGTATTTGAACCTTGTGATATTGTATTTATTGCATTTTGATCAGAGTATTATTTTCCGTATTTCATTATCCGGTGTTGTTGAGCGCATGATTGCATGAATGTGTTCTAAGTGGTGATTTTTGCACTTATAGCGCACGCTATCGACTTAGCGTAGCGTACGCTAAACTGGGTTCGTAGCGCACGCTATGTATGAACCTTAGCGCACGCTATACGTAGTCAACATGAGTAAGACAGGGTGGTAGGTGAGATCATCCACGGATCTTGGTCGGATCATGTCGGGATGAACCTGGATGGCTTTCGGGAAAAGCTGAGTCAACGCGGTAGCGCACGCTACTGATATGAGGATAGCGCATGCTAAATGTTGAGTACAGTGAGGTCAGTAAGCTTCGTATGGCCGTTAGCGCACGCTATGGATATGGACTAGCGCGCGCTAATAACCATTTTCTATATATAGGACAGCACCATTTTTCATTTTTCAGACTTTTTCATTTCCCTAATTTGAATTCTTAGACTTATAGAGTTACTTTCTCCATCCTCAACCTCTCATATCATCATCCTAGCACGATTTTGAAGATTGTAGATCATTGGATATTGGTGTTCAAGCCCTCGGCGTTGGATTTCTTCAAGTTCCTCCTTGTTCTTCACTACTTTGAGGTAGGTGATTCTTCACCAATTTAAGTAGTATTCTGAAGGATGTTTTGATCATGATTTGGGATTATCTAGTCAGTTAAATTCGTACGTAGTCGAACATCATGTGTTAGGAGGATATTTTCAATGTTTTGGTACTTCTTCATCGTATAAACCATCGAACCTTTTAGTGTTTGAACTCCTAGCATATTCATGAAGCTTCAAAACCGATTATGACCAGTTATGGAGATTATCAAGTTCTTTTGTTTTTACGTAATGGAATTATACGTTTTGGGACATAGAATAGATTGAACTTAGGATATTTTCTTGAAGATCAAGATGAATTATGGTGTTGTGGCAATTATACGTATCCTTGTATCTCGAAGTCGTTTAATCTGTAAAGATCATTCATAAACCGTATGAGCATGATATGCATGGAGATGACATGTATTAACACTAAATATTTCATGAGTATCATCACCATTAGATCAAGTCTGCTGCCCAGTAGTGAACTGCCATGCACGGTTAGCGCACGCTAAGATATGTAAATTAACGTGCACTATCGGGAATGAGTTAACGTACGCTACGTTGGTACGTAACGTACGTTATGTTATCAGTCGTGTTAGTTAGCTGATCAGAGAGGACTGTCAGTGCATAGTTAGCGTACGCTAGACTTCGTCGTTTACGTACGCTAACGAGCAGGCTTAGCGCACGTTACGTAGAATACGTAGTGTACGCTAAGTAGTTCAGGCAGATTACATTTTGAGAGCTTTCGGCCATAGATCGGATTGTTAGACCTTCGTACGACTTGAGATGAATTCTGTATTATTTCTTTTGTTAAGGTTCGAGCTTGCTACGTTGATCGAAGGAGGCAGCCTTCGAGTGTGTTGAGAACATTGGAGTGATTAGTTCTTGCCATCTTTGAGGCAAGTATCGTAATTTGTTAATATTGGTATTTTGAGCATACATGTGGTTTATTCATGTTGTTGAACATGGGATTTATTTCATTGAATTGTCATGACATTCGTTATCTAGTGTTTGTATGTTCATGTTGATGGACATAGAGATTTTGTATATATGTATGCATGAGTTGTGTTTGTGTATGTTATACGATCTATGCTGCTGGCGCTGGATCGGATGTACACCTCGTGTTGGTCCGACGGGATCATCTTGGGATCTAGGTTTAGGGCGCTGGATCATTGGATCGATTTTTCCACCTCGTGTTGGTCCGATGGGATCATCTTGTGATCTACGCTGAGGGCGCTAGATCATTGGAATACCCATACTGTGTCAATGGAATCTTGTGGATTCGCATTGTGGGATTCCAGTAGCGGAAGTCCCTGTTGTGTATCTTGTTATGCATTGTTGTTGCATATCCGATTTGTTTAATATGATACTTGTACTAGCATCGTTTTGCTAACCCCTTCGGGGGTGGACATTTGTTTTGATGTTCAGGTAGCCGAGGAGCGAGGAAACAGCCACAGTACCGACGTGACGACGAAGGGGCTCAGTGATGTTTGTTGTTATTGTGATTTGTCTTCTTGGTTCATTTTCAGTACTCGTGTACGCGTGTCTTATTAATATCATTTCGATATGGTTGTATTAATTAACTCAATGGATCAGTTGGAACCGGTTTTGTATTTTGAACTTCTGTGGTATTGTTGGATTATATATACATTTCTTTTAATTAGACTTGTAAATCCTTACTTAAAGGGTTTACGGCGCTGTAATTATTCCGAATATCTCGGGGTGTTACAATACAAACAGTAGAAGACATGCTTAGAGCTTGTACCTTGGATTGGTCAACTGATTGGGAAGTTCATTTTCCCTTGATTGAATTCAAGTTGGCATGCTTCTATTAAGATGGCACCATTTGAAGCTTTGTACGGGAGAAGATGTCGATCACCCTTATGCTGGGGTGATTCTTTGGACTTGATCGGGAGAGAACCAGAATTGATAGTTCAGACTCAAGATAAGATAGCTCTGATTCGAGAAAGACTGTTGACTGCCCAGAGTCGACAGAAGTCTTATGCAGATGTGCATCGTCGTCCGCTAGAGTTCGACGTTGGGGACCATGTACTATTGAAGGTTTCTCCTACCCGGGGGATTTTCCGTTTCGGAAGGAAGGGAAAGCTGAGTCCGAGATACATCGGACCATTCGAGATCCTGGAAAGAGTTGGGGAGTTGGCGTACAGGTTGGCCTTACAGCCATCGCTGAGTCATGTTCATAATGTTTTCCATGTATCCCAACTGTGGAAATATATACCGGATCCTAGTCATGTCATTGACTTTGGCGAGACTGAAATGGCTAATGATGGCTCGTTCGAAGAAAAGCCAATCAAGATACTTGAGAGTCGAGTCAAGCAATTGAGGAATAAACCTATCTCCTTGGTAAAAGTTCAGTGGTCTCGACATGGAGTCGAAGAAGCAACTTGGGAGACGGAGGACAGTATGAAGTCAAGATACCCGAAATTGTTTTCGTTTCAAGTTTCGAGTCGAAACTTCTTTTTAGAGGGGTAGTATGTAATGCCCGGATAAAATGGTGTATTTACCTTGTATCCGACCTTGTATTATTCAACTTCTTGATGTTATTAATCGTAGATTGGTTTCTCGTATTCGTACCCTTACGTTTTTATATCTTCAACATTATGCATGCATGGTTCTGTACGTCTTAACGTACGCTATCAGACATCCATAACGTACGCTAAGGCTGCAGCATTACGTACGTTATCTGATATGCTTAACGTACGTAAGCTAAGTCAACTTGAGATCAGATAAGGGTCGGCATGTTGGGGCCGAGGAAGGGGCCGAGAAGATTCGTGGGATGTTCCGCGTGAACCTGTACATAGGTGTTACGTATGCGATGGTGCATGTTTTACGTATGCTAAGGACATGGATATTACGTACGTAAAACCATTGTGACTATGTACGTAAGGAAATGCCAAAATCAGGCCAGTGAGTTCTGGTCAGACGACTACGCACCCTATAGCTAGGGTATAACGTATGTTAAGTGTGTTACGTACGTAATGTTATTTGCATAACGTACATAATGCCCAAAAATCTATTTATAGAACCCGATCCTCAGTTCATTTTCCACTCTTACCTTGGCCGATTTTTGTGTTCTTGAGACTATCCCTCACTTCCTATCCCGCATATCATCATCTACATCCGATTTTGGTGATTAAGCTTCCGGTGAAGAGTTTATTCAAGATATTCTTTGTTCTTACATCTCTTAAGGTATGTTAACTCTACACCAAGATGAAGACTTTGTTCTTAGTTGTATTATGAGCTTTTTCCTGAGATTATTGAGCTTGTTTCGTCATAATGAATCCAATACCATGTTTTAGAGGATTGTATTGGTTGAATTAAGGTTTCCATGGTTAGAGTTGAGCCATAATCTTCACCAACCTTAAGGATGAAATTTCTGAGATTGAACACACCTTGTTGATCCTTTCGTAACACTCTTTTTATGAACAAATGTAAGGATTACCCCCGTGTTTAATGAATTTGTGAAGTTGTACATAGAGTGTGTTCGATTATAATACTTGCCTTTGATGAACTTGTGTGAATCTTCTTAGAGGAGTAGAACCTTGAAAGGATTATTGGAACAACCATTTGAATGAAAGAATTTGTTAAGAAGAATCACCGCGGATGAACAAGAGTCGTAGAGACAAATTAGCCTATAACTAGAATGAACGTGATTATCTCATAATATTTCGATTTAGCCACTGAACCGAGTCTTCGAGTTAAGAATCGGAATTTGAGTTTGGATTTTGGAACATAATGATATGATGAATGTTCTTGAAACTTTAGATACGAACCTTGTGTCCCACTACAATCTCATGAATTCGCAAGTCTTTTTCCAAGCGTAGTACTCGTCGGAAAATAGGACCAAGAACCGATTGTCCATTATCGATAATTTGTTTATAACTTTAGACGTTTGGGACTCATGCTTAAGCTTCGGGAAGATTATTGAAATTATTGTTATTCCCTTGTACAAGGTGATAGATCGAGGGGCGGCGACCTTCGGACGAGTGATATTCGTGGGAGTATTTAAATCCTTGCCATCTTGAGGCAAGTATCATATTTTAAAATTATTGATATTGCATTGTTGATCATGTGTACGATCAATTCATGTTGTTGAACATGAGATTAAATTCCTTGAGTTGTCATGATAATTTTTATTGGTTCCTTGATTGTTCACATCGATGAACGTGTTGATTTGTATATGTGTATGCATAATTGTAATGTTTATGGTGGAAATGATCCTAGGGGATCATGAGGATCTATGCTGAGGGCGCTGGATCGAATGTCCACCATGCGTTGGTCCGACGGTATCATCATGGGGATCTATGCTGAGGGCGCTGGATCGTTGGACGGGTTTTCCACCATGCGTTGGTACGAAGGGATCATCATGGGGATCTATACCGAGGGCGCTGGATTGTTGGATTACCCTGTAATGTGTTGATGGAATCATGAGGATTCGCATCATTGGATTCCAATAATGGGAGTCCATTTTGTATGATTTATGTATTAGGATATTTGGACTAGCATTGTTTTGCTAACCCCTTCGGGGGTGGACATTTGTTTTGATGTTCAGGTAGCCGAGGAGCGGGGAAGCAGCCACAATACCGACATGACGATGAAGTGGCTCAGTGATGTGAATTATGTTATCTTGGTTTTATGGTTATTTTCCAGTACTCGGGTATGTTTATGTTGTTGATGTTTTGGAGGTGTTTTGTATTATTGGACTCATTTGAATTGTCGAACGGGTTTTAAACTTCTTTTACATTGATGACACTTTAGTATTATTTCCGTATTTCTCAATTTAGCCTTGTAAATTCTTATACAAAGGATTTACGGCGCTGTAATTATTCTGAATATATCGGGGTGTTACAAATCTTACCCGGTAACCCATACGGTTTATAGGGGTTTGATTTGTCACAACCAAAGGCGTCTAATGCACTCTAGGAATTTATCAACTTTCCTCAAAAATATTACCCCGACATACTCGGAAGAATAATATTCCGGTTTAGATTTCAATTTTCTATGAGTTTGGCGGAGGGTAGGAAACCTCGTAAACTTTATAACTTAGTGTGTTTGTAGTCTGGAGAATTTCGCGATTAATGTTACGCGCGTTCGTTGGTTTGTCAATTATTCAAAATGAAAAACAGAAAACAGTAACCTAGTTACTACCAACATATAGCTCATAGACCTAATTCCTAAGTACCGGGCCAAGCGAATGACCCAATAAATAAAAACACAGTCTTCGAATCTTCGTCTTCTCGGTCGGTTGTCTTCGGTCTTCGTCATACCCAAAAAAAAAATTACATCATTGAAAAATTGCATCCTATACAAATTTTTCTAGTAAATATAAATAGGCTTAAAACGGCCTTTACAACCCAATCGAATCGAACAAATCAAAAACTAAGTCCACGAGCTATATCACCATCACATAAGGATTCCATACAACATGTAATCGCAACGAAATTAAACAATTAATTTTAATATAAATTAATCTAATTAATCTATAAATTAATCTATTCAATTTCTACTATATTAATCCAATTAATATAAAGTGGCATTAAAATTAAATAATCAATTAATATATTAATCCAATCAATATAAAATTAATCTATTCAATTTTAATGGTATTAATCCAATTAATACTAATAATCGTCATTTAAATTCATTCGAAGTAATCCGGCCAAAATAATATTTTCGTTTAATTTATTTCCCTTAACTAAAAAATATTCTAAATATTAATTTAGTCAAATTAAAACCCAATTTAAATTTTGGAAAATAATTAAAATGAAATACAAACTTAAAACGGAGTCCCGGACAATCCGGTTTTAGGCCCAGCCTGCAGCCCGATTCAAAATCGGGCCAAAAACCCGAGGGCTGCCTGGCCGAGTCCTGATCGGCAGGCATCGGCTGCCTATCGGCAGCTGCGGCCGATACATGACCGAGCATGGCCGAGCATGCTCGGCAGCCTGGCAGCGGCCGAGGCGATCTTGCCGACACCGCTGCGGCGACCTCGATTCTTCGTTTTTCGGCTCGTTTCCAAAAATGTGATGCTACAACTAATAATTTAAAATCTACGATTATTCCAAACATGATTCTAAATCATAATCATCATCCATAAGCATTCAAAATGCACAAATAATCGTATATACGGAAACATTGACCTCGCTACGATACTACTGTTGGGATTCCGAAAATAAAACGAAATACGCAGTGGAAAATAAAAATGAATCCCAAACATGATCGATCAAGTAACGTATATACGAAAATATAAATACGAAGATAAAAATCATACCCTTGAAGCTTTTGAAATAAATCTTCGTAAAAATGGATGATCACGAACCCGAGCTCGAGCACGAAAAATTCTTCGTCCCAAACACCGAAAATACGATGCCTCTACTTCACACGCGTCGGAAGTTGCCCATAAAAATTCGACGTAACTCCATTCTTCAAGAACACGGCTAGGAAGTTATCGTAGGAATTTATATCTCTAATTTTTCTTAACTTTTATATCACCTCTAAGATGAAAATTAAAGAAAAATTTTTTCTCTTTCTCTCACACAAGAACCTATCGGCAGGCAGCTCTCAATCAATTGAATATGATGTGAAGTCTTCTTTTTAAACATGTGAGTTGGTTATATTATATCATCTATAATAACAACTCATAATGTAATAATAATTATGAGAGAAAAGAATCTCCATACATTATTACAAAGACAAGACAATCACTACAACATGCAAAAGTGATGAGCCATGTGAGGGGGGCGGACCATGGAGGAACTTTCCTAGAAACGAGCCGAATCACTCGGCTCGTGTACCGGACGTTCGTCAAACAAATCCGTTAAATACACTCCGTTTAATCATCGATGTATTTATATAAATTAATTAATCCAATTAATTAATTATATCAAATACAAATATATTTCTCTAAGAAATATAATTTATGAATTAAATTAATTACCCGGTAACTTAATTTTAATTCATAAGACCGCTATTTGATTTATCCAATAAATCATAATTAGATATCCAATATCTAATATTAATAGAGAGATAATAAATTCACATTTATCCGTCAACGCTCCTAATGCGCGACTCCGTAGGTCCGTCTCAGCCGCCATTGGGAGGAACCAATGAGTGCGGGCAGCACTTAGCCAACCTAGCGGGCCGCACTATAAACCCCGACTGAGAACGAATGAAGGGATCATTCTAGAACTTTCATAAATTAATTACCCGGTAACTTAATTTTAATTCATAAGACCGCTATTTGATTTATCTAATAAATCATAATTAGATATCCAATATCTAATATTAATAGAGAGATAATAAATTCACATTTATCCGTCAACGCTACTAATGCGCGACTCCGTAGGTCCGTCTCAGCCGGCATTGGGAGGAACCAATAAGTGCGGGCAGCACTTAGCCAGCCTAGCGGGACGCACTGTAAACCCCGACTGAGAACGAATGAAGGGATCATTCCAGAACTTTCATAAATTAATTACCCGGTAACTTAATTTTAATTCATAAGACCGTTATTTGATTTATCCAATAAATCATAATTAGATATCCAATATCTAATATTAATAGAGAGATAATAAATTCACATTTATCCGTCAACGCTCCTAATGCGCGACTCCGTAGGTCCGTCTCAGCCGGCATTAGGAGGAACCAATGAGTGCGGGCAGCACTTAGCCAGCCTAGCGGGCCGCACTGTAAACCCCGACTGAGAACGAATGAAGGGATCATTCCAAAACCATTATGTAGTGAATACTATATACGTATAGACCCTTCATCAGATGTCCCGCTCAAGTCTTCGGGTCACGGTAAAGTCAAACCCTACTGTTGACTAAACTCTATACATGTGTTAATGCAAATCAAGACCAACTAATCAATAGTGTAACTAATACTACTATATCAGAATGCTTTGGCCAAAGACTTATGATCTTATTTGCCATTAACCGTATAGGACATTCGCCTGCTCACTAACAGGAGATAGAATCCTTTATTGGCGTACAGTAAAGACTGCTACCTGCCCGTATAGTCCGCAGTTCGAGTTCGACTCAGCAATTAAGCAAATGAGTCTAACTACTCTAATGACAAACTAAACGTCAGAGGCACATCTTCTACTGAACCCTCAAGTCAAAGGTCCACGTATACTATCACAATCTTTCGATTTGTCATCGACTCTCCGAGAGTGAATACCGTGTGACTGAATCAAGTATGAGTTGTGTTCGAGTATACTGGTGCCACCAATATACTTATAACTATGCTATCAAGACATGCACATGTCCTAGCCTCAGTTATACAAATTTTATTAAAACTTAATGCCCATTTAAGTTTATTGACTTGCGAACGATTTACGTAAATAAACTTTAAACACTTCCAGTGCATTTTCTCTTATCCCATAACGAGAATGGAATGTTCGATTTATTTACATGGACTTCACTTCAATGTTTACCAAGTCAAGAATGCAATTGAAATACAATAAACTCTGATTGAATCGTATTGCCTTTTTTAATAATTATTCCATAATTACAAGTACAATGCCCCTACTCTATCAACCCTTGAGTGGAATTCGAGGGCATATTCCTAACAAATTTATGTTTTGAGTTTTGAAATTTTTTAAAGAACTTTCGAAAATTTGTCATCTTGACGATATCATGGTGAAGTTCTGAGGGAGATTCACAAACTGGATAACACACTAACGGTACGAGGAAAAGAGATTCGAACTCTAATATGATAGTTTGGTTATCCAGGGATGATCGGTTAATTGATCGGATAAGAGAAATATGCTGCGTGTTGTAGGTTCGGGTACAGAATGTAATTTTGGAACTATGGGTTTTATGAAACCGGGACATATGTGCTATGTGATTCCATTGGTATGGTAGTAGTACGATTCTACCATAGTGACTTTGAATGATTCCTTTATAAGTGTAGATTTGGGGATGGTGACCCCATGTTGATTGTTTGAATATTGGGTGGTCGTTCCCACCCCATGTATGTTTGGATATGTTCATCAGTTTTTGATTGGTTGTTCGTATGCCGAAGGGCATGTTCAACTTACTGATATCCACTGTATGTGATTGATGTGTCGTTTTGAGAACTTTATTCGTTCGTATATCGATTTATGTAGTTCTGTATTGATCGTGTTGGAGCTTACCGTGTGAAAGTATCCTCGATTTTAGTTGATCGTTCGTTGGTAATATTGAAGGTTATCATGATGATGATATTCTCGATTGTATTTTGACCTCTGATTGGTCATATTGGAGTTTATCATGTTGATGATATACTCGGTTAATTTGCTGGTTGATCATTGTTAATGATTGTATGAGCGTTCGAATTTTATTCCGATGTTTCGGGATTTGTGTCGTTGATTTGGGCCGTTGTTTCATGGATGTATCGTGTATTATTAATTTTTAGCAGGATTTAGACTTGATTGTGTAACCAGGCAGACAGGATTTGACACGGATAGATTATTTCATCCGATGATGATATATTTGGTTGGGACTCTTGGAATCATGATTGTAAGCGTATTGAGGCGTTACTGTGGAGGAACTCGCTAGTATCTCAGGAGATCGTCGAATTTGCGCATTTTTAAGTATACTGTTTTGGTTGTTCGTTAATAACTACGATTGATCGTTATCGCGATGGTTTCGGAATATGTTGGTTGAACAGTTTGTTTCTTTTTGTGACGGATTGCAAGTTTCGAGGCCGAAACTTATTTTAAGTGGTGTAGTATGTAATGTTGTGTCAAGATTTATTCACCTCGACAGGCGATCGACTACAAGGCTGAGCGACCGAGTCTACAACCAATCAAACTATGGCGGACTCGCCTAACCGAAGATACCAAACCACCTTCGGGTATCTAGCGATCGACTCCAAATGCGATCGCCCCTTGGCGCCTAGCGATCGACTCTGGTGCCTGACTTAAGACGATCGTCCTTTGCCACAGACAGAGACCATCGTCCATCAAAGTCCACGAAGACTGGACCTCAAAGCAGCGCCCATGTGCAGATCCGCGTTAGGCTCCACGTTTCATGGATCGTTGACCACAACCTGTCACCACCTTCTCACCTACCGACAAGCCCGCCGAAAGGTACAAGGTGGGACCACCCGTGACAGTGACTCGGACGCGTGCAGACTTCTCATTGGACCGCACAGCCGGCTGCCAGCAACTCCTGTGGACTTTATGGAGACCATCCTATGTGCTAAAAGACGATCGCCCGCTTACTATAATACAGCAAAGGCAATCGCCCAACATCTCCCAGTCCTATAAATAGGGAACATCCAGCAACTGGAAAAAGGTTCCAACTTCATTCATGGAAATACATACAAACATACATACTTTCAAGCTCTTTGCTTCCTCTCCCGAATCTACCTTAGGACTTCTCTTGTTGGGATTCCGAAAATAAAACGAAATACGCAGCGGAAATAAATACGAATCCCAAACAGGATCGATCAAGTAACATATATACAAAAAAATAAATACAAAGATAAAGATTCATACCCTTGAAGTCTTTGAAATAAATCTTCGTAAAATGTAGACGATGATCACGATCCCGTCCCGAACACGAAATCACTTCATTCCAAGCACCGAAAATTTGAAGCCTCTACTTCACACGCGTCGGAAGTCGCTCGGAAAATTCGACGTAACTTCGTTCTCCAAGAACACGGCTAGGAAGTTACCGTAGGAATTTTCTCTCTATTTTTTCTTGAATTTCTTTCACCTCTAAGATGAAAATTGAAAAAAAAAAATTCTCTCCCTTCCTCACAAAGAAAGCTCTCGGCTGGAATCCTTAGAGCATCAGGTCAGCTTTTATTTGTGTGTGTGTGTGTGTGTGTGTTGTCACAAGTCTACACTTGAGTTGTGTTGATGATTATATATATACAAAAAACAACTCACATGTATATATATATATATAATAAAATCATCAAGCATCTTAACACATGAAGACTTAATCAAGACAACCACAACACACATGCAAGTAATAATACCATGTGAGGTAGGGAAGGGGCGGCCCATTTAGGAAGTTTCCTAGAAACGATCCGAGCCACTCGGCTCGTGTATCGGACGTTCATCAAACGACTCCGTTAAATACACTCCGTTTAATTATCAATGTATTTATATTAATTAATTAATCTAATTAATTAATTATATCAAATACAAATATATTTCTCTAAGAAATATAATTTATGAATTAAATTAATTACCCGGTAACTTAATTTTAATTCATAAGACCGCTATTTGATTTATCCAATAAATCATAATTAGATATCCAATATCTAATATTAATAGAGAGATAATAAATTCACATTTATCCGTAAATGCTCCTAATGCGCGACTCCGTAGGTCCGTCTCAGCCGGCATTGGGAGGAACCAATGAGTGCGGGCAGCACTTAGCCAGCTTAGTGGGCCGCACTGTAAACCCTGACTGAGAACGAATGAAGGGATCATTCTAGAACCATTATGTCGTGAATACTATATACGTATAGACCCTTCATCAGATGTCCTGGTCAAGTCTTCGGGTCACGGTAAAGTCAAACCCTACTGTTGACTAAACTCTATACATGTGTTAATGCAAATCAAGACCGACTGATTAATAGTGTATCTAATACGACTATATCAGAATGCTTTGGCCAAAGACTCATGATCTTATTTTCCATTAACCGTATAGGACATACGCCTGCTCATTAACAGGAGATAAAATCCTTTCTTGGCATACAGTAAAGACTGCTACCTGCCCGTATAGTCCGCACTTCGAGGTCGACTCAGCAATTAAGCAAATGAGTCTAACTACTCTAATGACAAACTAAACGTCACAGGCACATCTTCTACTGAATCCTCAAGTCAAAGGTCCACATACACTATCACAACCTTTTGATTCGTCATCGACGCTTCGAGAGTGAATACCGTGTGATTGAATCGAGTATGAGTCGTGTTCGAGTATACTGGTCCCACCAATATACTTTATAACTATGCTATCAAGACGTGCATACGTCCTAGCATCAGTTATACAAGTCTTATTAAAACTTAATGCCCATTTAAGTTTATTGACTTGCGAACGATTTTCGTAAATAAACTTTAAACACTTCCAGTGCATTTTCTCTTATCCCATAACGAGAATGGAATGTTCAGTTTATTTACATGGACTTCACTTCAATGTTTACCAAGTCAAGAATGCAATTGAAATACAATAAACAGTGAATGAATCGAATTGCCTTTTTATTATTTATTCCATAATTACAAGTACAATGCCCCTAATCTCTCATCCCCTGAGTGGCATTCGAGGGCATATTCATAACAATCTCCCACTTGCACTCAATGCCACACATCATGATATCCAATACCCATGTTCTTCAGATGTCTTTCCAAGACGGCCTGAGATAATGGCTTAGTCAGTGGGTTAGAGACATTGTCTTCTGAGTCTACTCTTTCCAATGAAATATATCCTTTTTCCACCATCTCTC
The DNA here is from genome assembly GCA_033398695.1 of Orobanche coerulescens. Classification (NCBI taxonomy): domain Eukaryota; kingdom Viridiplantae; phylum Streptophyta; class Magnoliopsida; order Lamiales; family Orobanchaceae; genus Orobanche; species Orobanche coerulescens. The sequence goes on from CM065806.1 coordinate 61,358,706, forward strand.
GAACGATGTGGTACTTTCTCTCTATATGCTTGGTGTTGTGGTGAGCCCTCGGCTCCTTGGCTTGGGCGACAGCTCCATCATTATCACAGAATAGTGATATAGGCAACTCCGCGTTAGGCACCACTTGAAGTTCTTGTATAAACTTCTGCATCCAAAATGCTTCTTTGCTAGCCTCTGAGGCATCTTGATACTCTGCTTGGCAGGTGGAATCTACAGTAGCGGTTTGCTTGGAGCTTCTCCAAGATACTGCTCCTCCATTGAGAGTAAATAAATACCCAGATGTCGATTTAGAGTCGTCATTGTCTCCTTGAAAATCAGAATCGGTGAATCCAATCACCTTCAGTTCTCCACCACCATAAGTAAGAACTAAATCTCTAGTTCTTCTTAAGTACTTAAGAATGTTCTTTATGGTAGTTCAATGTTCCCTTCCCGGGTTTGCTTGAAATCGACTTACCATTCTCACAGCATAGGCTAAGTCTGGTCTCGTACACAACATAGCGTACATGAGGCTACCCACTGCCGAGGCATAGGGTACCTTACTCATCTCTCTCTTGTCTTCCTCACTTTGAGGACACATTTTCGTGGTGAGATGAATTCCATGTCGCATGGGAAGGAACCCTCTTTTAGATTCATCCATCTTGAATCTTCTCAGGATTTTATCGATATAAAGGGCTTGGGAAAGTCCTATCATTCTTCGCGGTCTATCTCTGTAAAGACGGATCCCTAGAATATAGGAAGCTTCTCCCAAGTATTTCATGGAGAACGTTTTAGAAAGCCAAGCTTTCACAGTGCTGAGCATTGCTATGTTATTTCCTATAAGTAGAATATCATCTACATATAGTACTAAGAACACAATGTTGCTCCCAATGACCTTATTGTAAACACACGGTTCCTCCTCATTTCGTACGAATTCAAAGTCCTTGACTGCTTCGTCAAATCGAAGGTTCCAACTCCGAGAAGCTTGCTTCAGACCATAAATGGCTCGTTGCAGCTTATACACTTTATGAATATTATCTTTGGACACAAAACCCTTAGGTTGTTCCATATAGATTTCCTCCTCGAGGTATCCATTTAGAAAAGCCGTTTTCACGTCCATTTGCCATATTTCATAATCATAATAGGCAGCAATGGCAAGCATCATGCGAATCGACTTTATCATAGCTACGGGCGAGAAGGTATCATGATAATCGATTCCTTCCCTTTGGGTATAACCCTTTGCCACAAGCCTGGCCTTATAGGCATCAACCTTGCCATCCCCATCAGTCTTTCTCTTATAGATCCATTTATTTCCAATAGTCCTCATGCCAGTTGGAAGATCTACTAGAGTCCAGACCTGATTGGTATGCATCGAGTCTATCTCAGCTTCCATTGCTTCTTGCCATTGTAATACCCGGTTGTAATTCAGTAATTATCATTCAGTATTTATCATTCAGTAATTGATACTCAGTAATTTTCACTCATTATTAATCATTTGTCACTCAGATTCAGTCATGGTATTCATCATTCAGAGTAATTGTATCGTGTATCAATCGTCATTCATCACTAATCTGATTGGAGTTTCGTGCCGTGTTTATCATCATTGTCATTTTCGTTGCGAGCTGTGCGTGAGGGGTAGCGCACGCTACGTACTCCTTTTAGCGTACGCTAATTGGGTATAGGTAGCGCACGCTACCACTCAGCTTTAGCGCACGCTAAGGTTGCCCTGGCTGCAGTCCATAAGGTACTGGACTGCAGGTGAGTTATAAGTAGCGCACGCTACGAATGGTAAGTAGCGCGCGCTAGTGAGTTGTAGTAGCGCACGTTAATATGTGGTGTAGCGCGCGCTAAGGACAGATCAGGTTGAGTCCAGTGGCTCTTTGGGTACCTTCGAATTAATTCTTAGCGCACGCTATGTGTTTTTTTTAGCGTACGCAATCGATATTATAGCGCACGCTAAATAATGGTTGTAGCACACGCTATCGAGGTCAGATCAGAGGACAGGAAGTTTCTGGATTCCAGTACTGGGCATCAAATTATTCGTTAGCGCACGCTAACTATGAGTATTAACGCACGCTAATGATATGGCCGTAGCGCCCGCTACAAAAAGGTACGTAGCGCGCGCTACCGTTTTCGGACAGTGGGTACTGGAATACCCAAATTTCCCGTTAGTGCACGCTACGCATTAGGGCTAGCGCACGCTAACCTGGAGCGACTATATAATGGACAGTTGGCCTGAGTTTCGTCATTTCTCATTTCCTTTCGTTTTTGGTGCGACTTCGGGCGATTTTGGGCGACTTGGAGTGTTCTCTTCGAGCTTCTATCATCCATCATCATATTCAAGGCTTTGAGTTTGATTATCATCACTTTATCATCTCCTTAACATCAAATCAAAGGTATTAATTTCTTGGATCTAGAATTTCGGATTTTTGGGTTTTCCTTCCAATTTCTTCGTGTAAGCTTGGATTATCATTGGAATATGTTAGATATGGATTATCTACCTTGGATAAATATATTCCTACGGATTTAATGGTTATTTTCGGAATTTTTTCAAGAACCCTTGGGGTTGACTTCGGTTAATTGGGGATTTTCCGATTGATGTTGTTGTAATCATGAATTATGGATTCCTAATGGATTATTGATATCATTGAAGTGTTTTGTTAGTTCGAAATACTCAATTTGGTGTTGGTTTCGACATATTCGGGATTGGATATTTCCGAAGTTGTGTGGTTGGTTATGTATTCGTTGGAATGCCCTATGAGTTTGATTATCGTTGTTTCGACCTTTGGGTTAGTCGTGTTTTGTTGCTTGATACGTGTATTGAACGATTGTTGGTAATTATTGTTATTCAAGGTTGTTCGAGCGACCAGTATCTTGGTTAGGACGTTGTTCGTGGACGGACATTCTTCATCGTTGTTGAGTAAGTTAATTCTTACTCGGTTAAAAGGATACTCATTCCTTTTGTTGTTGATTGCTCATAATTATAATTCATTCATCATAATATTAATCATTTTGAGACTTGTAATTGTCGAATAATCATTTCATTCACAAGGAACGACGGTTCCAAATCATTTCATTGGGTTATCAATCACGTCACTATTACTTTCATATCGGTGAGTCATCTTGGTCTTGTCTAATTATTATTCATTGATATTCATTATGGTCATTCTCGGTCATGTGACCTTCTGGGTTCATATTGCATGGCCGGGTGTGGCTGTGTGGAATTTTTAGTCGGGCACACAATGGTCATGTGTTGGGTTCATCGATACATCGGACCGTGCACACGGTAACGCTTACCTCCGTGAGACTAATTAGGTACAAGGACGGGTGTGTCCGGTCTTTCGTCTTGTACACTTGCACAGGACATTATGGGCGTACTATGATACTCCTCTTCAGCGTAATTCATAATTAAGAATATTTTATAACTTCAGTTAATCCATGATTGTGTAATTTCAACTCTTGAGGATTGTTGTTACGTATGGCGGCCCGTTGGGGATTTTGTTTTCGTGTCACGGCAAGGCAAAGGCACGGGAAGAGCATGTTGGCGGCGAGTCAGTGATACTAGTAGGGGCCCGATCATTCCGTTTGTTCGATCATCTTGATCATTTTAGTTATTCCGTCATTTGTATTTTCCATTGCAAAATTCCGTATGAGATGTTTATTTATTGAGTGGTGTATTTTATCTTCATATAAAATATACTAGTATTCGATATTGTCTGGTGTGTTGTACTTAAACTCCTCATCGGAGTACTTGGTAATATAATGTGGTTCGGTACTACAATTATATTATTTAATTCATCATTTTCATTGCACAGTGGGTCCCAGTCGGGATTCACGGCCTTTGTAATATCCGCCTAGTTTGGGGTGTTACAGAGTTGGTATCAGAGAGTGGTTTTGAATACTACCCTCCAAGTCATGTCTCGTTTGAAATCATCGTCATCGGACTAGTATCATTGGACTTTCGCGTCACGTGTGACCTGTACAAATGCCGAGCCAATCAGACCAAGAATCGTAAGATTTCTAATGCCATGGTATAATTTCGGCATTAATCATTCATTCATAATTCATCAGTTAACAATCCTCAATCATCATTGTCATTTTGACCAGGACGGTCAGGTTAACTCATTAATAACTCGATTCATTTCATTATTCAGTTGTTGATCACGAAGATCAAATCATTAATCATGTTCAAGATAATCATGTCACCTCAGTTGATCATTCATGTAATCACTGTGTTAGAGCGCGTATGCTCATTTTTATCATCTCATGTCATAATCATAATGTATTATTCATGCGGTGAATATAATCATCATGTGACTTTCATACTTCAGTATGGAGAGGGCAAGAAGAGGACGTGGAGGACGAGGCCGTGGAGCGGGCCGAATCCCGAGAGCTCGTGTGAATACACGTGCAAACGCGAGGAATAATGCTAATTCATCGAACAGCGACGCTGCCACTGTAATACTCGAGATTTCTGTTATGTAATTGGAACTTGTGACATTGTAATGATTGTACTCGATCTGAGTATTATTTTCCGTATTTCATAATCCGATGTTGTCGAGCGTTTAATTTCGTGGTTGTGATTTAAAGATTGTAAAATCTGCGCATATAGCGCACGCTACCGGATATGTTTAGCGTGCGCTAACGTGGATTCATAGCGCATGCTACTGAGGGTCTTTAGCGCACGCTATGCGTGGTCAAATTGATTGGGACGTGCGGTAGGTGAGATCTGGCCGGGGGACCCCTGTCGGATAGTGTCGGGATGTACAGGCGGCTTTGGGGAAAAGCCGAGTCAACGCCTTAGCGCACGCGCTCTGGTATATGCGTAGCGCACGCTAAGTGCCGAGTCTGATTTAGTCAGTGAGCCGTTAGCGCACGCTACGAGGTGGTCTAGCGCGCGCTAATAGCCATTTATTATAAATAGGACAGCATCCTATTCGTGATTTCAGTTCTCTCTTCTCCCATTACCCGAATTCCTATACTTAGAACATAACTTCCTTCATCCTAAACACTTCATATCAACACCCTAGTTCGTGATTGAAGATCGTATATCATTGGAGATTGGTGTTCAAGCTCTCGGTGTTGGATTGCTTCAACTTCCTCCGTGTTCTTCACTACTTTGAGGTAGGTGATTCTTCACCGATGTTAGTAATGTTTTTAAGGACGTCTGATCATGTTTTGATAGCCAGTTATTTCGTTTATGATCGGTCATCACATGTTAGAAGGATACTTTTGACGTATCGGCACTAATTATCGTATGAACCTTTGAACCATCTCAATTTATGGACTCCTAAGCGTTTTCAAATCGATTTATGATTAGCAATCGGGGATTACCTAGTTCGTATATTTTACGTAAGAAATCATATGTTTTGGGACTTGGAATAATCGGAACTTAGAATATTTCTTGAAGATCGAAGATAAGATATGATGTTGAGTTGATTATCCATATATTTGTACCTCATGATCATGGAACTTCCACAAACCTTTTTAACATGACATGCTTGAGGATGACATGTTGTATCAACATAGAATTCGTGAATTCACCACCTTTCAACCCAGTTTTTCCGTTAGCAGTATTCTGCCATGCAAGGGTAGCGCACGCTAACATATGTGAGTTAACGTGCGCTATCGGGGTTCAGTTAACGCACGATACGTACGTAGCGTACGTTATGTATCGGCCGGTTCAAACTGTCAGTTCGTAACTAGCGCACGCTAGTCTTACACGATAGCGTACGCTAACGAGCTGCTTAGCGCCGCGTTACGTGAAATACGTAGCGCCGCTAAGCGAGCCGATTGTTTATTTTGAGCTTTCCGGCCGTAGACCGAATTGTTAGGCCATCGTTCGACTTGAGATGATTTGTATATCATTCCTTTTGTTAAGGTTCAAGCTTGTTACGTTGATCGAAGGAGGCGGCCTTCGAGTGTGTCGAGATCATTGAAGTGTTTCGTCCTTGCCATTTTCGAGGCAAGTATCATATGTCGAGTTCGATTTATCATGCTTGTGGTTTTGTTCATATTGTTGAATATGAGATGTATTTCTGGAAATTCTCGTGATATTTATTGTTATTGGTTCGTATTGATGAACATACTGAAATGCATATGTGTATGCATAGTTGATTGAATTATAGTTTAAATGATCCGAGGGGGGTCATGAGGATCTATGATGAGGGCGCTGGATCGAATGTCCACCATGCGTTAGTCCGACGGGATCATCATGGGGATCTATGCTGAGGGCGCTGGATCGTTGGACGGGTTTTCCACCATGCGTTGGTCCGACGGGATCATCATGGGGATCTATGCTGAGGGCGCTGGATCGCTGGATTACCTTGTATTGTGTTGATGGAATCGTGAGGATTCGCATCGTTGTATTCCGGTGGCGGAAGTCCGTTTTGCATGTTTTATGATGCATTAATGATTTATTGTATGATGATACTTGTACTAGCATTGTTTTGCTAACCCCTTCGGGGGTGGACATTGTTTTGATGTTCAGGTAGCCGAGGAGCGGGGAGGCAACCACGATGCATCGGAGACGATGAAATGGCTCAGTGATGTGATTGGTGTTATTGTTATTGTGATTGGTCTTCTTGGTTCGTTTAGTACTCGAGTACGTCTGTTTTAATAAAGTCAATTCGATATGGTTGTATAAGTTAACTTATTTGATCGGTTGAATCAAATCTGTATTTGAACTTCAGTTGTTCGATTGTATTGTTTTTACACTTCTCCTAAAATTAGCCTTGTAAATCCTTATCTAAAGGGTTTACGGCGCTGTAATTATTCCGAATATCTCGGGGTGTTACAGAATATGGTATCGGAGCTAAGATTTATGGATATCTTGGCAGTCGGGTTAGTTGGGTCTGTTTACGTTATTTGATTATTTGTCGTTCGTAACATCACTGCTGAGCCAGCATCGTCGAGTGGACTGTGGTTGTAAGTTCCCTAATCTCGAATACTACTGTTTTATTTAATTCATGTCTTGTAAACATTGATGGATGTACTTTGAGAAAGTTTGTCCTGGATATTGAGTATTTATGTTTACAGTATGTTGAGAGGCGGTCGTGGACGCGGACGCGGACGTGGACGTGGAAATGCGAGGCAAGAAGAGTCGGTATCTACCCCAGAGATAGCCGCTAGTCGAACGGATTCACATTCCGGGGGACAGCAGGGATCGGCAAATAATAATGCAGATCCTAACGTGCCGGGAGTGCTTTAGCAGGTGGTTACCCAGATAAACCAGTTTGCTCAAGTTGTGGATCGCATGCAGACGGCGATGGGACAGCAGCACAACGCGGATAATCGGGGAGATAAATGGCTCACCGAGGTGGTCAAATTGCATCCTCCGAAATTTGACGGTTCCACTGAGACGCTTTCGTGGGATCATTGGCTGAAGGAATTGGAAAAGATTTTTGTAGGGATTAACTGTCCCAACGATAGGAAGGTTCCGGTCGCCAAGTATCTTTTGACCGGGGAGGCTTTCGACTGGTGGGAGGCCATTCGACCGGAGGAGCACATTGTTGACTGGACGGAATTCAAATTGATGATGGAGGCACAGTATTGTCCTCGTCCAGTTAGAGAAGCCCGAGTTCGGGAGTTTTTCTCACCACAAAATTCGGAAGTATATGTGACGGACGTGATTAAGACTTTTAATCACCAACTGACTTATGTGCGCCACTTGGTCGACCGAGGCGGAGAAGATTTTCATTTTGACATGCGAATGAAGCCGGAAATTCAGCGGTATATGTCCGGATTTGAATGTACCACCTTGCGGCGATGATCGAGGACAAGGCGTTGGCCTATGATATGAAGGAGGCGGCGTGAGAGAAATCGACGAAGCAAAGAAAGCGAAGGTGTCGGCAACTTCACGGAGGATAAGAGTAGCGGACCTCGCGGGTCGATCCTCTTTTCATTCATCCAGAGACCTCCGCATCCTCCTCGAGGTGGAAAGAAGTTCCGGCAGCACCAATCGCTTGACGCAGGGAAAAAGTGTTATAAGCGTGGCAAAGCGGGACATGTTCGGCGTGATTGTTTCGCTGCTTGTAACTGTTTCGAGTGTGGACAGGAAGGACATCGCGCAACATTTTGTGGGAATGCGACCCGATCTTTTGGTACTCGCACTCCGGCTCCAGTTCCGAAGGAGACGAGTGTGAACCAGACGCAGCAAAGTGGATTTCAAAGTGACGGCTGGAAGAGAGAGACATCGATCTTTGGGTCCGTTCCTCCACGCCTGTATGACATGAGGAAGTCTGATGATCAGAACACAGTTATTGCATCAGGTACGATTCAGATCCTTTTGCAACCAGTTAGTGTCTTGTTCGATTCGGGAGCTACGCATTCTTTTATATCTTTGAACTGTGTTAATCGTTTGAAAATCTCGTGTTTGTATAATTGTGAACCTTATGTTGTGGGATTACCGAGCGGAGAGAAAATTGTGGGAACACTAGAAGCTAGGGATTTCCCAGTATCTATAGAAGGAATCGAGTGGCCATCGAATCTCATTGTAGTTGACATCTACGGTGACGATTTAATTCTCGGAGATGATTGGCTCAACCGCTATGGAGCTGTTCTGAATTACCGAGAGAGAGTCATTTCCATCATTGCTGATGACGGATCTGAACACTTGTTCCGAGGATGGAGACCAGGAAGCTCGGGAAAATTGATCAAAGCAATGAAAGTCGTGAAATTACTGAAGCAGGGATGTCACGGACTTTGGTGCTATGCCATGAGGAAAGAGGAAGGAGTAGAGCTCTCGTCTATTTCAGTTGTGAACGAGTTCTCAGATGTATTTCCTGACGAACTACCTGGGTTACCTCCGCAGAGGGGAGTGGAATTCACTATCGAATTAGAGCCTGGAGCAGCCCCTATTTCCAGGGCACCATACCGCATGGCGCCAACCGAGATGTATGAACTCAAGAAGCAACTGGAGGAATTGTTACAGAAAGGCTATATCCAACCTAGTGTTTCTCCTTGGGGAGCGCCCGTTCTCTTTGTCCGGAAGAAAGACGGATCCCTCCGACTATGTATTGATTACAGGGAGCTCAACAAGATGACAATCAAGAATAAGTATCCTATACCTCGGATCGACGACTTGTTTGATCAACTGCAAGGGGCAAGGGTATTCTCGAAGATTGACTTGCGATCAGGATACCACCAGTTGAGAATTAAGGAATCGGATATACCGAAATCTGCTTTCAGATCCCGGTACGGGCATTATGAATTTGTAGTAATGCCATTTGGACTTACCAATGCTCCTGCAGTATTCATGCAATTGATGAATCGGGTATTCTTGGAATACTTGTATAAATTTGTGGTCGTCTTCATTGATGACATTTTGATATATTCGAAGGACGCAGAGGATCATGCCGAGCATTTACATGTGGTTTTGAGCACCTTGAGGAAGGAACAGTTGTATGCAAAACTTTCAAAATGCGAGTTCTGGCTTAAGGAAGTAACCTTCCTTGGGCATGTGATATCAGCCGACGGAGTTCAGGTGGACCCGAAGAAAGTCGAGGCAATCTTGGACTGGGAAACTCCTAAAAACGTGAAAGAAGTCCGAAGCTTCTTAGGACTTGCTGGATATTATCGCCGCTTTGTAGAGGGATTTTCCAAAATTGCTCGTCCGCTCACCCAAACAAGGTAAAACTCAAAAGTTCATGTGGAATGAGAAGTGCCAGTGGTTTTGACGAACTTAAGAGGAGGCCGACGACAGCACCTATATTAGCGTTGCCAGAGGGAACCGACGGATTTATGGTATACGGCACGCTTGAATCGGTGCAGGTTGTGTATTGATGCAGAAGGATAAAGTGATTGCTTATGCTTCTCGGCAATTGAAACCGTATGAGGTTAATTACCCGACTCACAATCTGGAGCTAGCAGCTGTGGTCTTTGCCTTGAAAATTTGGCGTCATTATTTGTATGGCACTCATTGTCAGATCTTTACAGATCATAAGAGCCTCAAGTACATTTTCAGTCAGAAAGAGTTAAACATGAGGCAGAGAAGGTGGCTGGAATTGATCAAGGATTACGACTTGGAGATTCTCTATCATCCGGGGAAAGCAAACGTAGTAGCTGATGCTTTGAGCCGTAAACCTGTTTCTCTTCGAGTGTTGGAAGCACTTACGTCCCAAACCAGTATTCAACGAGAACTGATCCGTGAGGGGATTGAGGTATGGGCACCAAGACTCCAAGGGCGACTTTATGTGATGGAACTGACTTCATCATTAGTCGAGGAGATCAAGTCTAAACAATTGAACGATTCTCTGATCCTTCGATTATATGATGAAGTAAAAGCCCCAGGATTCGTGATACAAGACGATGGGGTTCTGAGATTTCAGAGTCGACTTTGCGTTCCCGAGGATGATGATTTGAGACGGACAATTTTAAAGGAAGCTCATAGCGCGCCCTATTCTATTCACCCAGGCAGTAGTAAGATGTATAAAGATTTAAAGCAAAACTTCTGGTGGGGGAATATGAAGAAGGACGTAGCGGAGTACGTTTCGAAGTGTTTGACTTGTCAGCAGGTTAAAATTGAACATCAACGACCTGCCGGAATGTTAAAACCGCTTCCGATCCCTGAGTGGAAGTGGGAGGATATCTCGATGGATTTCATCACTAGTATGCCGAGGACTAGAACGGGAATGAACATGATTTGGGTTGTAGTTGATCGACTAACCAAGTCGGCTCATTTCCTGGGAATTAAAGATACATGGGGACCCGAGAGATTGGCACGAGTATTTATTGCAGAGATAGTCAGATTGCATGGGACGCCGAGGACCATTATTTCGGATCGAGATGGTCGCTTCGTGTCACATTTCCTCGAAAGCGACACGTGGCCTGGGATCGAGCTCAACTTTAGCACAGCTTATCATCCCCAAACGGACGGTCAGTCCGAAAGGACTATTCAAACCGTAGAAGACATGCTTAGAGCGTGTGCTTTGGATTAGTCAACAAATTGGGAAGTTCATTTGCCATTAGTCGAATTCACCTATAATAATGGTTGGCATGCTTCAATTAAGATGGCACCATTTGAAGCATTGTACGGGAGAAGATGCCGATCACCCCTATGTTGGGATGATTCTTCAGATTTGATCGGGACGGAACCAGAATTAATTATTCAGACTCAAGAGAAGATAGCTTTGATTCGAGAGAGACTGCTGATCGCCTGCAGTCGGCGTAAGTCTTATGCAGATGTACGTCGTCGCCCTCTAGAGTTCGACGCTGGGGACCATGTACTATTGAAGGTGTCTCCTACACGAGGGATTTTCCGTTTTGGGAGGAGAGGCAAGCTTAGTCTGAGATATATCGGACCATTCGAGATCCTCGAGAGAGTGGGAGATTTAGCATACAGGTTGGCCTTACCGCCATCGCTGAGTCACGTTCACAATGTGTTTCACGTATCCCAATTGCGGAAGTATGTACTGGACCCCAGTCACGTCATTGATTTCGACGAGATCGAGATAGCTAATGATGGCACCTTCGAAGAGAGACCAATCAAGATACTTGAGAGCCGGATCAAACAATTGAGGAATAAACCAATACACTTGGTTAAAGTACAATGGTCACGACATGGAGTCGAAGAGGCCACTTGGGAAACGAAGGACAGTATGAAGACTAGATATCCGGAGTTGTTTTCATCTTAAGTTTCGGGACGAAACTTCTTAGGGAGGAAGGATGTAATACCCGAGATTTCTGTTATGTAATTGGAACTTGTGACATTGTAATGATTGTACTCGATCTGAGTATTATTTTCCGTATTTCATAATCCGATGTTGTCGAGCGTTTAATTTCGTGGTTGTGATTTAAAGATTGTAAAATCTGCGCATAGAGCGCACGCTACCGGATATGTTTAGCGTGCGCTAACGTGGATTCATAGCGCACGCTACTGAGGGTCTTTAGCGCACGCTATGCGTGGTCAAATTGATTGGGACGTGCGGTAGGTGAGATCTGGCCGGGGACCGCCGGATAGTGTCGGGATGTACTGGACGGCTTTCGGGAAAAGCCGAGTCAACGCCTTAGCGCACGCTACGGTATATGCGTAGCGCACGCTAAGTGCCGAGTCGCTTTAGTCCATGAGCCGTTAGCGCACGCTACGAAAGGTGGTCTAGCACGCGCTAATAGCCATTTATTATAAATAGGACAGCATCCTATTCGTGATTTCAGTTCTATCTTCTCCCATTACCCGAATTCCTATACTTAGAACATAACTTCCTTCATCCTAAACACTTCATATCAACACCCTAGTTCGTGATTGAAGATCGTATATCATTGGAGATTGGTGTTCAAGCTCTCGGTGTTGGATTGCTTCAACTTCCTCCGTGTTCTTCACTACTTTGAGGTAGGTGATTCTTCACCGATGTTAGTAATGTTTTTAAGGACGTCTGATCATGTTTTGATAGCCAGTTATTTCGTTTATGATCGGTCATCACATGTTAGAAGGATACTTTTGACGTATCGGCACTAATTATCGTATGAACCTTTGAACCATCTCAATTTATGGACTCCTAAGCGTTTTCAAATCGCTTTATGATCAGCAATCGGGGATTACCTAGTTCGTATATTTTACGTAAGAAATCATATGTTTTGGGACTTGGAATAACCGGAACTTAGAATATTTCTTGAAGATCGAAGATAAGATATGATGTTGAGTTGACTATCCGTATATTTGTACCTCATGATCATGGAACTTCCACAAACCTTTTTAGCATGACATGCTTGAGGATGACATGTTGTATCAACATAGAATTCGTGAATTCACCACCTTTCAACCCAGTTTTTCTGTTAGCAGTATTCTGCCATGCAAGGGTAGCGCACGCTAACATATGTGAGTTAACGTGCGCTATCGGGGTTCAGTTAACGCACGATACGTACGTAGCGTACGTTATGTATCGGCCGGTTCAAACTATCAGTTCGTAACTAGCGCACGCTAGTCTTACACGATAGCGTACGCTAACAGGCCTGCTTAGCGCACGTTACGTAGAGTACGTAGCGCACGCTAAGCAGTCCAGGCAGATTGTTTATTTTGAGCTTTCCGGCCGTAGACCGAATTGTTAGGCCATCGTTCGACTTGAGATGATTTGTATATCGTTCCTTTTGTTAAGGTTCGAGCTTGTTACATTGATCGAAGGAGGTGGCCTTCGAGTGTGTCGAGATCATTGAAGTGTTTCGTCCTTGCCATTTTCGAGGCAAGTATCATATGTCGAGTTCGATTTATCATGCTTGTGGTTTTGTTCATATTGTTGAATATGAGATGTATTTCTGGAAATTCTCGTGATATTTATTGTTATTGGTTCGTATTGATGAACATACTGAAATGCATATGTGTATGCATAGTTGATTGAATTATGGTTTAAATGATCCGAGGTGGGTCATGAGGATCTATGCTGAGGGCGCTGGATCGAATGTCCACCATGCGTTGGTCCGACGGGATCATCATGGGGATCTATGCTGAGGGCGCTGGATCGTTGGATGGGTTTTCCACCATGCGTTGGTCCGACGGGATCATCATGGGGATCTATGGTGAGGGCGCTGGATCGCTGGATTACCTTGTATTGTGTTGATGGGATCGTGAGGATTCGCATCGTTGGATTCCGGTGGCGGAAGTCCGTTTTGCATGTTTTATGATGCATTGATGATTTATTGTATGATGATACTTGTACTAGCATTGTTTTGCTAACCCCTTCGGGGGTGGACATTGTTTTGATGTTCAGGTAGCCGAGGAGCGGGGAGGCAACCACAGTACCGACAGGACGATGAAATGGCTCAGTGATGTGATTGGTGTTATTGTTATTGTGATTGGTCTTCTTGGTTCGTTTAGTACTCGAGTACGTCTGTTTTAATAAAGTCAATTCGATATGGTTGTATAAGTTAACTTATTTGATCGGTTGAATCAAATCTGTATTTGAACTTCAGTTGTTCGATTGTATTGTTTTTACACTTCTCCTAAAATTAGCCTTGTAAATCCTTATCTAAAGGGTTTATGACGCTGTAATTATTCCGAATATCTCGGGGTGTTACAGCCACTCATTCACCTGGACGCGATCATTCACTATCGGGGAGTCTTACCCGGGACACGGCTCAGTCAGAGGGTGTCCGGGTTGACCCACTCGCTTTTATGCAGGGCATGATGGCCCAAATGACCCAGATGGCTCAGTTGATGTAGACGATGCATAACTCCGTCAATCAAAATCAGTAGGCTCCTCCGCCGCCACCTCAGAGGCAAGAGAGGAATGTGAGTAATATCATCGGCGATATCTCTCGCCAGAGGCCACCTACTTTTGAGGGCTCGTCTGAGCCGGCAGCTATCATTCATTGGCTCGAGCATTTCGAGAAGTTGTTTGCTATGGTAGAGTGTCCCGAGGGACACAAAGTTTCTGTTGCGGCTTACTACCTGGGTAAGAGCGCACATTCTTGGTGGTTATCGTTGAAGCCCACCGAAGGATCTTGTACTTGGGATCAGTTCAAGACTCTCATGATGGAGAGGTATTATCCGGCCCCACTCAGAGAGGCCAAGTCGCCGAATTACTCACCCCGACCCCTCAACAGACGAGGATGTTCTCGCCATTGCCGAGAAATTTCAGAACTTCTTCCTTTCGCCTCATCCATCATTCACTCGAGGCGGATAAGATCAAGTATTTCAGCAAGAGGTGAAACCCCGTATGAGACTTGAGCCACTTAATCATAATTGCACCACGTTGGCGAATTCATTGAGAAAGCTCTCACCTACGAGCTATCGCTAAGGAAATTGCTAAGCAGCAACCTTCGTCTGCTAGCAAGAAATCGAAGAAACGTAATCGATCAAGGCGGTCGACAACTTTCAAGGAACCCCGTGGGCTCGCTTTTCGAGCGACCTCTGCTTCGCCTAAACCCGCGGAATCTCGGTCTCGAGCGCGCCCGCCATCACCTGTTTTAACTGTGGGGATCTTGGTCACCTCAGTACCAAGTGTCCGAGACAGACTATCACATGTCATAATTGTGGAATTGCTGGGCATAAGGCCCGTTTTTGCCGTAGGGACTCCAAACCTACTCAGACGTCATCTCAGGCACCTAAGCAACACTGCTCGTAATCGAGCCACTCAATCGGCTGCTTAAAATGACAGAGCGACTAAAGGTGGAGCTTTTAGCCGCCAGACGGAGCGTCCGGTCGGACTAGCAAGCCCCGGATTTATGAGATGAAGAAGACCGATGATCCGGAGGCCCGAATGATCTCAGGTACACTCGATATTCTATCTCAACCTGTGTGTACCCTTTTTGATACTGGTGCATCGCATTCATTCATTTCCGAGTCATGTTTGAGTAGACTACGTCTGGGTAGTGCTACTAGTTGTGAGCCTTATGTCATTGGCCTACCTGATGGTAGACAAATTATCGGTAATCGTGAGATTCAGGATTGCCCGATTTAGTTTCATGGTCGTGTATGGCCAGCGGACCTAATCGTGGTAGATTTGCCGAGGGACGACATCATCTTGGGTATTGATTGGATGGATCGTCATGATGCCATCATTAGTGTCCGTAAGCATATGGTCACTATCATTTCGCATTTATGGGGTTGAATGTGTTTCGTGGAGGTAATCTGGCCGCTCGGTAAGATCATTAATTTGATGAAAGCAGTAAGGTTACTCAATCGGGGATGTGTCGGTTATTGGTGCTATATGGCCAAAACTGAGAAGTCATCAGTAATGTTAACGAATATTCCGGTGGTGAGGCAATATGCCGATGTTTTTCCAGACGAGTTACCTGGTTTGCCTCCACAGAGGGATGTGGAATTCACGATTGAGTTGGAGCCTGGTACGTTCCCGATATCGAAAGCACCGTACCGGATGGCCCCGACCGAAATGCAGGAATTAAAGAACCAACTTGAGGAGTTGTTCGAGAAAGGTTATATCCGACCGAGTGCGTCCCCGTGGGGAGCACCAGTGTTGTTTGTCAAGAAGAAGGATGGTTCATTCCGCTTATGTATTGATTATCGGGAGTCAACAGGTGACGATCAAGAATAAGTATCCCTTACCCCGTATTGATGATCTCTTAGATCAACTTCAGGGAGCTTCAGTATTTTCCAAGATCGACTTAAGGTCTGGATATCATCAGTTGCGGATCCGAGAGTCGTACATCGCGAGGACGGCGTTTCGAACATGCTATGGTCATTATGAGTTTGTGGTTATTCCGTTCGGATTGACTAATGCACCTGCGGTATTCATGGAGTTAATGAATCGGGTTTTCATCGACTTTTTGGATCAGTTTGTTGTTGTCTTCATCGATGACATTTTGATTTATTCTCGTGACCGGGAGGAACACGAGTTTCACCTTCATCAAGTGCTCGACGTGTTGAGACGAGAATAACTTTACGGGAAGTTTTCCAAATGTGAGTTCTGGATGTCCGAAGTGACTTTTCTCGGACATATAATTTCATCAGACGGAGTTCGTGTCGACCCTCAGAAGACGGAGGCTATTCGAGATTGGCTACCTCCGAAGAACGTTAAGGAAATCCGAAGTTTCCTCGGATTAGCGGGTTATTATTGGCGATTTGTAGAGGGATTTTCTAGAATCGCTCAACCCTTAACGAACCTTTTGCGGAAGGATAAGAAATACACGTGGTCCGACGCGTGTCAACGGAGTTTTGAGGAACTCAAGAGCCGGTTAATGTCAGCACCTGTACTTTCCTTGCCGCAGGGGATGGAAGGATTTGTGGTTTATAGTGATGCATCCGGACAGGGTCTCGGATGTGTACTCATGCAGAACGGAAAAGTTATTGCCTATGCTTCGCGGCAATTGAGACCTTACAGGTTAATTATCCGACCCACGACCTGGAGCTAGCAGCCGTGGTGTTCGCTTTGAAGATTTGGTTTCATTACCTTTATGGCGTCACCTGTCAGATATTCACCGATCATAAGAGTTTAAAGTATATATTTACTCAGAAGGAGTTAAATATGCGTCAGAGACGGTGGTTGGAATTAATCAAAGATTATGATATTGAGATCCTCTACCACCCGGGCAAGGCGAACGTTGTCGCCGACGCCTTGAGTCGTAAGTCCGTTCTCAGAGCAGATGCTTGCCCGTTTAAGCCTTCGAAGGAGCTTCATAGAATTCCTTAGACCCGAGATCGAGGTCTGGCTTCAGCGAGTTCAGGGGCAGCTTTGTATGTTAGAGATTTCATCGTCACTCGAGGAGGCAATCCGAGCGAATCAGGGTTCGGCTTCGGACCCATCATTGTTGCGCATCCGAGAGGATGTGGCTCAGGGGAAAGCCCCTGGATTTGTGGTCCATGAGGATGGACTTTTGAGGTTTAAGAATCGGTTGTGCGTACCGGCGAATGTCGAGTTGAAAAACTCGATTTTGAAAGAAGCTCATGCTACCCCTTATTCTGTTCATCCGGGGTCTAGCAAGATGTACAAGGACTTGAAACAAAATTACTGGTGGAGTAATATGAAGCGAGAAGTCGCAGAATTTGTTTCGAGATGCTTAACCTGTCAACAAGTTAAGATTGAACATCGGCCGACCGACGGTATGTCAAACCTCTTCCTATTCCCGAATGGAAGTGGGAAGACATTTCTATGGAATTCATCACGAGTTTGCCGACGAGTCATCGTGGCATGAATACGATCTGGGTGATCGTGGACCGCTTAACTAAATCAGCTCATTTCCTTGAGATCAAGGAGACGTGGGGTCCCGAGAGAGTTGCTCAACTGTTCATCAAAGAGATAGTCAGACTGCACGGTACTCCTAAAAGTATCGTTTCCGATCGTGACGGACGGTTTGTGTCTCATTTTTGGAAATCAGTTCATCGTGCTATGGGAACCCAGCTTAATCTCGATCGCTTTTCATCCTCAGACGGACAATCGAGAGAGGACCATTCGACATTAGAGGACATGTTGAGGGCATGCGTCCTCGATTGGAAGGATTGGGAAGCCCAACTACCATTGATCGAGTTCACGTATAATAATAGTTGGCATGCTTCGATCAAGATGGCACCTTACTGTGCCTTGTATGGTCATCGTTGTCGATCTCCGTTGTGTTGGGACGACTTATCGAATCAATCGGCACCGAGCCCGATATGCTTATAGCCGCCCGTGAGAAGGTAACTTTGATCGAGTCGTTGTTGACACTCAGTCGACGTAAATCATACGCAGATAACCGTATGCCGACCATTAGAGTTCGAGGCTGGTGACCATGTGTTGATCAAGGTATCCCAGTCGTGGTATCATCCTTATTGGGAAGAGGCGAAAGTAGAGTCCGAGATTCATTGGACCGTTTGAGATTTTGGATCGAGTAGGCGAGTTAGCTTATCGATTGGCTTTACCTCCGGCGTTGAGCCGAATTCATAATGTGTTTCATGTCTCTCAGATGCGGAAGTATGTTGCCGACCCGAGTCACATACTTCAGTTCGACGAAATCGAGATCGCCGACGATCATTCATATGAGGAGCGTCCTATGCGAGTTTTAGAACGACGAATCAAACAGTTGAGGAATAAGACGATTCCTTTGGTTAAAATTCAGTGGTCTAGACACGGAGTCGAAGAGGCTACTTGGGAAACCGAGGATAGTATGTGGGAGAGTTATCCCGAGTTGTTTGACCCTTAGTTTCGGGGACGAAACTCTTTTAAGGGGGGTGTATGTAATACCCGGTTGTAATTCAGTAATTATCATTCAGTATTTATCATTCAGTAATTGATACTCAGTAATTTTCACTCTTTATTAATCATTTGTCACTCAGATTCAGTCATGGTATTCATCATTCAGAGTAATTGTATCGTGTATCAATCGTCATTCATCACTAATCTGATTGGAGTTTCGTGCCGTGTTTATCATCATTGTCATTTTCGTTGCGAGTTGTGCGTGAGGGGTAGCGCACGCTACGTACTCCTTTTAGCGTACGCTAATTGGGTATAGGTAGCGCACGCTACCACTCAGCTTTAGCGCACGCTAAGGTTGCCCTGGCTGCAGTCCAGAAGGTACTGGACTGCAGGTGAGTTATAAGTCGCACACGCTACGAATGGTAAGTAGCGCGCGCTAGTGAGTTGTAGTAGCGCACGCTAATATGTGGTGTAGCGCGCGCTAAGGACAGATCAGGTTGAGTCCAGTGGCTACTGGACTGCACTGGATTAATTCTTAGCGCACGCTATGTGTTGTTTTTAGCGTACGCAATCGATATTATAGCGCACGCTAAATAATGGTTGTAGCGCACGCTATCGAGGTCGAATCGAGGACGCGCTTCGGATTCCGATCGGGCATCAAATTATTCGTTAGCGCACGCTAACTATGAGTATTAACGCACGCTAATGATATGGCCGTAGCGCACGCTACAAAAAGGTACGTAGCGCGCGCTACCGTTTTCGGACAGTGGGTACTGGAATACCCAAATTTCCCGTTAGCGCACGCTACGCATTAGGGCTAGCGCACGCTAACCTGGAGCGACTATATAATGGACAGTTGGCCTGAGTTTCGTCATTTCTCACTTCCTTTCGTTTTTGGTGCGACTTCGGGCGATTTTGGGCGACTTGGAGTGTTCTCTTCGAGCTTCTATCATCCATCATCATATTCAAGGCTTTGAGTTGGATTATCATCACTTTATCATCTCCTTAACATCAAATCAAAGGTATTAATTTCTTGGATCTAGAATTTCGGATTTTTGGGTTTTCCTTCCGATTTCTTCGTGTAAGCTTGGATTATCATTGGAATATGTTAGATATGGATTATCTACCTTGGATATATATATTCATACGGATTTAATGGTTATTTTCATAATTTTTTCAAGAACCCTTGGGGTTGACTTCGGTTAATTGGGGATTTTCCGATTGATGTTGTTGTAATCATGAATTATCCTAATGGATTATTGATATCATTGAAGTGTTTTGTTAGTTCGAAATACTCAATTTGGTGTTGGTTTCGACATATTCGGGATTCGATATTTCCGAAGTTGTGTGGTTGGTTATGTATTCGTTGGAATGCCCTATGAGTTTGATTATCGTTGTTTCGACCTTTGGGTTAGTCGTGTTTTGTTGCTTGATACGTGTATCGAACGATTGTTGGTAATTATTGTTATTCAAGGTTGTTCGAGCGACCGGTATCTTGGTTAGGACGTTGTTCGTGGACGGACATTCTTCATCGTTGTTGAGTAAGTTAATTCTTACTCGGTTAAAAGGATACTCATTCCTTTTGTTGTTGATTGCTCATAATTATAATTCATTCATCATAATATTAATCATTTTGAGACTTGTAATTGTCGAATAATCATTTCATTCACGAGGAACGACGGTTCCAAATCATTTCATTGGGTTATCAATCACGTCACTATTACTTTCATATCGGTGAGTCATCTTGGTCTTGTCTAATTATTATTCTTTGATATTCATTATGGTCATTCTCGTTCATGTGACCTTCTGGGTTCATATTGCGTGGTCGGGTGTGGCTGTGTGGAATTTTTAGTCGGGCACACAATGGTCATGTATTGGGTTCACCGATACATCGGACCGTGCACACGGTAACGCTTACCTCCGTGAGACTAATTAGGTACAAGGACGGGTGTGTCCGGTCATTCGTCTTGTACACTTGCACAGGACATTACGGGCGTACTATGATACTCCTCTTCAGCGTAATTCATAATTAAGAATATTTCATAACTTCAGTTAATCCATGATTGTGTAATTTTAACTCTTGAGGATTGTTGTTCTGTGTAACTAACCCCGTTGGGGGATTTTGTTTTCAGGTCACGGCAAGGCAAAGGCACGGGAAGAGCATGTTGACGGCGACGAGTCCCAGTGATACTAGTAGGGGGCCCAGTCATTCCGTTTGTTCAGTCATCTTCAGTCATTTTAGTTATTTCGTCATTTGTATTTTCCGCTGCAAAATTCCGTATGAGATGTTTATTTATTCAGGGTGGTGTATTTTATCTTCATATAAAATATACTAGTATTCGGTATTGTCCTGGTGTGTTGTACTTAAACTCCTCATCGGCGTACTTGGTAATATAATGTGGTTCGGTACTACAATTATATTATTTAATTCATCATTTTCATTGCCTGGTGGGTCCCAGTCGGGGATTCACGGCACTGTAATATCCGCCTATTTTGGGGTGTTACAGCCATTTGTCAGAGTCTACATCCACTATCGCTTGGTCATAGGTGACAGGGTCGTTTTCACTGCTATCAGGTGTGTGGTGGAGACCCAGTTCCTCGACATGTGTATAGCCATACCTCTCAGGTAAGTGAGATACCCTATCAGACCTTCGAAGTGGAGGTTGTGTTACAATAGGTTCGGTTTTTGATCCCTGATTAGATGTCTCCTTAGGAGTTTCATTATGCACCTCTCAATCAAAAGTCGGTCGGCAGAGATAAGAAGTCCCCACAGTGCAGATTCACAGAAGCTCACAAGCCCAGGAGCTCAAGCATACAGTAGCTACACACCGTGAGAGATTGTCGATTTCTCACGGTTGTCACAGCTCATCAACGTTGTTACAAGAACTCACAGAGCATCATATCTAGTTCTTCCGGCAATCTACACGCTCACTACCTAAGATAACTAGAATCGTTACACTCATTGTAATAGTATTCTAACATTAATACTTGTATCCCAGAATATTTGTATTAATAACATCTCGCGAGAGCATTCAAGCCCGGGACTAACAACCCCGAAAAATCTTGTGTTATTTACTTTTCCCACGGAAGTGCTCTCGCACTTTGTTTGCTATCCATCCATTCCAGCAATATCTATCTCCGGATAATATTTTGGGTAGCAACAATTGGCGCTAGAAGGAGGGCATCTAAACCTTCATTTTTCATTCCTACCGTCCCGAAGAACACTCACTGTTCTCGGGGCATATACTTGAAGTGACACTCACTGCTCTTCAAAGAAAGCCTTCAGAATCATGACGTCCGCCACCACATCGAAGAGAGCCACTCTCCGAACCGCCGAACACCGTATCCCGGCTCAATCGGAGCCCCAGCCGATGGTAGAGGAAAGCCGCGGCGACACGAGACTCTCGATCCTGCACCTGAGGGATGGCCCCAACCTCTCACTCGACCAGTTCCAAATCGAGGAACAGATCGAGGAGGCTATGGCCATCCTAAAGGAGCGACGGAGAGCATGCGCGTCGCCCGCAATGACTCCCTCGGCCATCCGCCGCATGGGCAAACGAAAATTCAATGTGCTACTGGGCGAGCGTTCGTCAGAAAGCCCCGATTCGCGAGAAAAGGCTCTCGCTCAGCCGGACGGTTCCGTATTCAGTGGCTTGGGAAGCGACCCATCATGGCGACTGGGGCATTTTGGCCCCATCCGCGAGACGATGGAATCCGAGTCTGTCACCAGGAGTTCGGCCTACCCGACTCCCAGCCGAACACAAATCGCCCGTTTGGATCCTACTCCGAATGCCACGGGGTCAGTACTTGATCACCTCGGCTCCCGCTCTGAGCACCTAGCCGCGAGCAGCCAAGCCACGGTGATGGCCGCTATGCAACGCCAGCTCGACGAGATGAAAGCACTCTTGGACACTGGGGCAAGCACCAGCAGAAAGATCATCGGGCCGGCCGAGCCACTCGCGGCCCACATCGAGCTCGCCCCCGTGCAACCAAGGATCACTCCTCCCAATATACCTCTATATGAAAGGAGATCGGACCCCGAGACACACCTAAGTAAGTTCCGGATCTACATGACTGGGTGTGGGGCATCAGATGCAACCAAGTGCCGAATCTTCCCATTAACATTGGGCGAGCTGGCCCATAGGTGGTACGTCTCAGTACCACCACGATCGATCATCTCCTTTGAGAAACTGGCGAATGACTTCAAGTTATACTTCGCCGCCAAGGTCGCCCAACCAGAAGGCCCCCACCGCATGATGAAAATCAGGCAGGGGGGAGACGAAACCGACGTAGATTACATTGACCGAGTAGACGAAATCATCCTCACCGGCGAGCCCATCAGCGACGAGCTCGCTCTCTACTAGGTCCTGGGGGGATTCTACGGTCATTCACCCATGTTTAGACATCTCACGAAGAACATCCCCCCAGCCTACGCGATCTTCCGAGCTAAGGCTGCCGACTTTCTGTCCAGGCAAAGGCTACTCACCCTCCGCCTAGGCGAGTAAATGCCGCCTCCTGTCCGAAAGACGGCGATCGCCAAAACCAAGAAGGCGATAGCCAAGCCACCCGGAGATCCCAAGGCCTTCGATGACATGGAAGCCCATCTCCTCCATATGTTCAACCGAACTCCGGCCCACATTTTCCGCGCCATCATGGGGCGCGAACCGCTGAACAAGCCAAAGGCTATAAGGGACCACAGTCACCTGGACCACAATCAATATTGTGCCTACCATAAGAGTCCCAACCACAGCACCTGTTAGGAGTATGCCCTCGAATGCCACTCAGAGGTTGTTGAGTGAGGGCATTGTACTTGTAATTATGTAAACCATTTATATAAGGCAAAGGAATGTTTCTTTATTTACTGGTAGTTACTGGCATTCCTAACTCGTAAATAAATATATAGAAACTAGTCCGTGTATTTGAGAGCAAAACGTTCCACTCGTTATTGGATAAGGGGGTCGGCACTGGAAAGGGTTATAGCTCAAATACTTAATCGTTCGCAAGTCGATGAAACTTGACTGGGCGTTAAATTTTATGTGAAGACTTGTATGACGTGTTCTTTGACATGGAGAGTGCTTGTCGAACGCTAATGGTTAGTGGGAGCACACGTTATAGGTATGCTAATTAGATTAGTATACTCGAACCGACTCACCCTCGATTCATCACACGGATTTCACTCCGGGACAGTCAATGATGGAATAGAAAGGTTGTGATAGGTATTCGTGAACCTTCGACTTGAGGATTTAGTAGGGATGTGCTTGTGACGTCAAGATTTTCATTAGAGTAGTTCGACCCTATAAACCGGAAGGCGGGGGTCAACCTCGACGTGCATCTTGATGGGCAAGTAGCAGGTCCTACTGAATACCAAGATAGAATTCTTTCTCCTGTTAGTGAACAGGTTATATGTCCTATGCGGTTATCGAGATGAGATCATAAGTCTTTGGCCAAAGCATTGGAGCTAGCGTATTAGATACACGAGAGCTCGATGATCTCGATTTGCATTAACGCATGCATAGCGCATGCATAGGGTTTGATGCACCATGACCCTATAACTTGATCGGGACATTTGAAAGAAGGGTTTATACGTATACCGGTATTCACGATGAATGGTTCTTGAATGATCCCAATCATTCGTTCTCGGGGTACAGTGTAGGCCGCCAGGCTGGCTAGGTGGTGCTACTACTCTTTGGATCCTCCCATTGCTGACTGAGACGGACCTACCGAGTCGCGCATTAGGATTGACGACGGAATGAATCAAGCTAATTATCTCATTATGTGTATTAGATATTGGATATCTAAATTTGGGACATTAGATGTCTAAATCGATTTATTGGATAAATTGATTTACGGCCTAATGAATTAAATAAATTACCGGGTGATTAATTTAATTCATGTATATAATTATTTCTTGGAGAAATTAATTATATTATTTTGTATTTGATATGTTTAATTAATTGGATTAATTAATCGATATAAATACATCGAAACGGAATCAGAGTTTATCTGTTTGGACTTTTGGGAGTCCGAAACGAACCGAACTCGTCCGTTTTTCATCATGGCCACCCTCCTCTTTTCCACCTAATTTTCCCTTGTCTTTTGTTTTCATTTTATATGGATGATATTGACATGGTGGGGATACCTCTCATGTGAATGAGTTGTATAAGTTGGTGGAAGGTGTATAAAGAATAATATGTAGACTTGTGATTGTGAAGATATAATATCACATACATATTTCACACTTTGAAAAAGAGAGAGACGTAAGAGAGTTTGAAGGAGAGAGAGAAAAGAACTTAGAGTTCATTTCATGGTGTTCATACTCATCTTCATCTTCTTCACTAACTTCTTATTCATTTTTCTTGGAGAAAATTGAGAGAAAAATATTGAGAGAATTTTGATAAACATGCTTGGAGTATATTCATCAAAATCAAAGCTTCATCACTTGATTCTAGCCGTAACCTTAGAGGTTAATCGGGTGTTGTCATTCCGGTCGTTTTTCCGGCGCGTGACAAGTAGAGACGCGGTGCTTTCGGCGTTGGATCGTTCAAGGGCTTGGAGCGGATTGAACTCGTAGAGATCAAACTAAAGCTTGGGGAATAGCTTAAGAGAAGGTTACCATTTAATCAACGGACTTCGAGGGTTAGTTTCTTACGACTCTTGCTTTTCGTTTATATATTCGTATATACGTAGCTCGATCGATCCTCGTAGGGATTCAGATCGAATTAATTTTCGTTTTACCGCTTCCGCTGGGCCTTCGTTTTAGGCACCGAATCCCAAGAGTAGTATCGGAGCGTAGGTCTTGCGATCGTATATACGATATTAGCATTTGGAATGCTCGATTAGATGGTGAATGATTTGGAATCATTTTAGTCATAATCGTGGTATATGTTTTTCGTTCGTAATAATTGTATTTTTCGTAACTTTATATCTAAATATAAATCTTAAATTTCTGGGAAATATGATTTATATTGAAGATATGAAAGTCGTAAAATATTGATATTGGATATCCTATTTAAAAATCTAGCCCGAATCGTCGTCGGACGACTTTTTGGTCAAAAGGTGCATTCGGCCGAGAGTGACTCGACCGTGTCCCGGTGACTCGGTCGTGTCCAAGATCTGCCAAAGCACGCTCGGGAGACCCGACCGTGTCGAGCGACACGGCGTGTCCGGCCTAAGGCTTTAGGAAGTGACTCGACCGTGTCAGGCGACACGGTCGTGTCTGGCAGGAATGTCTGGGACACTGCCGGCATCACCCGACCGTGTCTGGCGACACGGGCCGTGTCTGGCCGGCAGGCGGCCGGCAGTGACTCGGCCAGGCAGGCTATTTTTTCACCCGGCTCGATTTTTTCGTGTATTCTTGAAAATTAATCTCCCGCGTGTTAAATTAGATTTAATATGATTAAAATGATTTATGATATTTCATTTTATAAGGGAAATTTGATTAATTGGAATATTTATGGTCGACCGAATTATTTTGAACGTTATCATATTACCGATTGTGTGAATCGATTGGATCGATTCGTATTGTTGATTGGATCAATGTACCTCTACGCTTTTCATTTATATAATATTTATCGGATGAATGCTTTTGAATGGGGATGTGGTTTGTGGACTTAGTTTTGAATCATTCGTTTTATTCGATTGGGTTGTAAAGGCCGTTTTGAGCCTATTTATTTTACTAGAAATGTTTGTATCTAGGATGCAATTTTCGATGTAAAATTTATATGTAATGACGAAGACCGGAGGAAGATCCGTTTCGAGAAGACGAAGATTCAAGACGAAGACTTGTAATTAGATTACGAAGTTTTTTGTTTTCTAAGAACGGTCTATGAACCACATGTTGGTAGCAACTAGGTTGTGAATGGTTTTTTCATATTGTATGAATACCACAAACGCGCTAATATGATTAATGTGCAAAGTGTAACGTTAATCGCGAAAATTCTCCCACAATAAATAATTAAGTTTATAAGGTTTCAAGGTTTTCCTTTCCTCCATCGAGTTTTCGGGAAATTGAAATCCAAACCGGATGTGCTATGCTTCCGAGTTATCGGGGTAGTCGTTCGAGGAGGACGGATAAATTAC
The DNA here is from genome assembly GCA_033398695.1 of Orobanche coerulescens. Classification (NCBI taxonomy): domain Eukaryota; kingdom Viridiplantae; phylum Streptophyta; class Magnoliopsida; order Lamiales; family Orobanchaceae; genus Orobanche; species Orobanche coerulescens. The sequence goes on from CM065806.1 coordinate 61,385,321, forward strand.
CGGGAGCGCATTGGATGCCTTCGGTTGGAGCAAGTTTTATCCCTAGAAACCTGATAGGTTTCCGGATAAGATTCAATTGTGAAACTGATTTGCGTCGATGGTATAAACTTAACTTGTTCACGAATCATAAAAACCGTATAGGTTGAGGGGAGTGAACAAGGGGAAAAAGAATATCGAATCATCCATTAGATGGGTTGGTGTTGGACACCACTTTATGAAAATTAATAGACTAGAAACCTGTTCGGTTGCCCTCTATTAAGATTTATAAAGAACTCGATCACCACTATGAAGTAGAGCGACGATACTTCCGGATTTCACATGGGAGTGTGTTATTCCGATAAAAATAGTGGGAGTTGGGTAACAAGAATAGAAAAAACCTTAATTCTATACTCAGAACATAATTGAATGAGTCATTAATTAATCTATCGTACATAATGCAGACTCAAATCTCAATATGACAATGAATCCACTCGCAATTCTGCTCGAAAAGAACACCCTGATTGGACCTAACTTTGTGGACTGGATCCGCAATCTGATGATAGTCCTCAGTATAGAGGCACTGGGATACGTCTTAGACACGGACATTACGGTGCCTCCTATGCGGACCAGAGCCAATCATGAAGAGATCGAAAACCACGAAAAGTGGGTTAAGGATGATGTAAAAGTCCGTGCATACATGATGGCTTCTATGTCTAATGAGCTTCAGAGAGCTCATGAGAAAATGACTTCTGCTAGGCAGATTCTATCTCACTTAACCGAACTTTATGGTGAGCACAGCAGAACTGCTAGATATGAGATATCCAAGCAACTGTTCGGTGCAAGGATGAAGGAAGGTGAGAAAGTTGGGGAACACGTCCTCAAAATGATATCTATGATCGAGATATTGGAGGCTCTTGATTTTAAAATGGATACTTCTCTCCAAACCGACCTTATCCTACAGTCTCTCCCTGATTCCTTCTCACAGTTTGTTATGAACTTCAACTGCAATGAGATTGCATGTAATTTAGCTGGGCTAATGAACAAACTTGTGACCGCTCAGTCTCAGATGAAGACTCCGCGGATGAAGGAGTCTGCCCTTGTGATTTCTTCTGAACTTCGGAAGTCTAAGAATAAGAAGACAAAGACCAAGAAGCGGACTGGACCACAAGCAAAGGACCTTAAGGGAAAGGGCAAGGCCCCGATGGTTCCAAAGAACAAGAAGAAGAAGGATGCTTGTCTCAAGTGCGGTGAGCTGGGCCACTGGGCTAGAGACTGTCCGATTCTTCATGGCACTTCGTGCACGTAACTTTTAGTTTTGGAAACAAATTGTTCTGCTACTGTATTTTCTACTTCCTGGATACTGGATTCTGGTGCTAGTTCTCATATTTGTACCGTAAATCAGGATCTGGAACAAAGTAGGAAGCTTGGAGCTGGAGAAGTTATGATCACAGTCGAAAGTAGGCATAGTGTCGAGGCGACCGACATAGGATCACTTCTTTTGGGTTTAGAATCCGGCTTTGTTTTGACTTTAGAAGATGTACTTGTTATGCCCAAGGGGCACAAAAACATTGTATCCATTCCGGTCATGGACCGAAAAGGCTTTTCATTTTTCATTGGTGATGGTTCCTGCAAATTTATTTCAGAAATAAACTAGTGGGTACTGCTACATTGTTAAATGGATTGTAGCATCTAAATCTCAGCAACAAAGTAGTTGTGAATACTATGACTAGAAAACGTGGTAGGGAGGAAACCAATCAAGTTTTGAAATGGCATCTTAGACTTGGTCATGTTGGTCAGACCAAGGTTTACAAGATGGAAAATGATGGACTTATGGGTCCATTAGGATCGGATCCCTTTCCTACTTGTGAATCTTGCCTTAAAGGCAAAATGACTAAGTCCCCCTTCAAGGGACTTTTGAAAGAGCCGCTGATAAACTGGGATTAATCCATACTGACATTTGTGGTGCTTTGAAAGCAGCACGTGACGGATATCAATATTTCATTACGTTTACAGATGATCATACTAGGTATGGTTATGTATACTTAATGAAACATAAATCCGAGGCCTTTGAGAAATTCTAGGAATCCAAGGCCCTAGTCGAGAAACAAACTGGTAATCATATCAAAGCACTTCGGTCGGACCGAGGTGGCGAGTATATGAGTACGGAGTTTGACGAGTTCCTTAAGGAACATGGAATAGTTTCACAACTAACACCTCCAGGTACTCCTCAGTTAAATGGTGTGACAGAAAGAAGGAACCGGACCCTGTTGAACATGGTCCGTTCCATGCTAGGGTATACTAACTTTCCGATTTACCTATGGGGGGTATGCACTCCCGACTGCCGCGTATATCTTGAACAGATGTCCTTCCAAATCCATTCCTAAAACTCCACATGAGATGTGGGAAGGAAGGAAACCAAGTCTTAATCATATTAGGATTTGGGGATGTCCCGCCTATGACAAGAAGACTAAGGTGGAAAAGTTGGAAGCTAGGTCTGCGAAGGGACGTTTCATTGGATTCCCGAATGGGACGATGGGATATCTATTCTACATGCCCGAAGATCGAAAGATCATTGTTGCTTTACAAGCACACTTCCTGGTAGATGAGTTCATTCAGGAAGGCGGAGAGGTAGAAGTATTTATTTGGAAGAATACAATGAAACTCCTAAGGAGACACCTGTGCAAGAAATTGGAACCGAACCTTCTGAAACACAAGTACAACCACCTAGTAGGTCTAGTAGGGTGTCTCAATTACCTGAGAGGTATAGTTTTATGCACTTGGAGGAACTGGGTTTCCTCGAGGTTCCAAGTGATAAACAAGAGACCGACCCACGACCAATGACCTAGCAATGGTGGATGTAGACTCCATGAAATGGACTGTAGCAGTATTCATGTAGTTGGGACCTTCATTTTGATGAGACGGTCAAAGAGTTTGACTTCGTTCAAAATGAAGAGGAATCTTGTGTATACAAGAGGGTTAGTGGGAGCAAGATCACATTCTAAGTACTATATGTAGATGACATTCTACTAATAGGAAATGATGTGGGGATGCTCAGTTATGGGAAAGCTTGGTTTTCGAGTAATTTCTCCATGAAAGACTTGGGAGAAGAAACCTATATTCTTGGGATTCGATTCTACTGGGATAGATCGAAGAGAATGATAAGTTTTTACCAAGCCCTCTATATAGATTAGATCTTAAAGAGCGTTCCTTCTGATGCGACATGGAATAAAACTTACCTTGAAGATGTGTCCTCATAGTGAGGAACAATGAAAGGAAATGAGTTATATACCATATGATTCGGCAGTGGGTAGCCTCACATATGCTTTATTGTGTACGAGACCTGACATTGCGCATGCTGGGAGCGTGGTAAGTAGGTTTCGGGCTAACCCAGTTCAGAAACATTAGACCGCCATAAAGAACGCTCTCAAGTACTTTAGAAGGACTAGAGATCTGGTTCTTATATATGGTGGTGGAGAACTGAATGTGATGGGATTCACTGTATTGGACTTCCAAGGACAGAAAGACGATTCTATGTCTACTTCTGGCTACATTTACTCTTAATGGAGGAGCAGTATCTTGGCATAGTGCCAAGAATAGCGCGACTGCTAATTCCACCTGTTAGGCTGAGTATAAAGCGGCCTTGGAGGCCTCCAAAGGAAGAATTTAGATGTTACTGGGTAAACTTCACGTGACACCTGGTGCTGCGCTGCCGGAGCAGTAGCACCGGCCTAGGAGCCAAGGTTTCATAACAGTTCCAAACATATTGAGAGAGAGTATCATCTCGTAAGAGCATTCATTCGCAAAGAGATACATTGAGTTGCATAGAGTAGAGTCAGCCGACTACGTCGCTGATCCACTGACCTAGCCACTTTCTCAGATTCGCTTAGAGCGTCATCTGGAGAACATGGGTATTAGATACCATAGTGTGTGGCATTGAGTGCAAGTGGGAGATTGTTAGGAGTATGCCCTCGAATGCCACTCAGAGGTTGTTGAGTGAGGGCATTGTACTTGTAATTATGTAAACCATTTATATAAGGCAAATGAATGCTTATTTATTTACTGGTAGTTACTGGCATTCCTAACCCGTAAATAAATATATAGAAACTAGTCCGTGTATTTGAGAGCAAAACGTTCCACTCCTTATTGGATAAGGGGGTCGGCACTGGAAAGGGTTATAGCTCAAATACTTAATCGTTCGCAAGTCGAGGAAACTTGACTGGGCGTTAAATTTTATGTGAAGACTTGTATGACGTGTTCTTTGACATGGAGAGTGCCTGTCGAACGCTAATGGTTAGTGGGAACACATGTTATAGGTATGATAATTGGATTAGTATACTCGAACCGACTCACCCTCGATTCATCACACGGATTTCACTCCGGGACAGTCAATGATGGAATCGAAAGGTTGTGATAGGTATTCGTGAACCTTCGACTTGAGGATTTAGTAGGGATGTGCTTGTGACGTCAAGATTTTCATTAGAGTAGTTCGACCCTATAAACCGAAAGGCGGGGGTCAACCTCGACGTGCATCTTGATGGGCAAGTAGCAGGTCCTACTGAATACCAAGATAGAATTCTTTCTCCTGTTAGTGAACAGGTTATATGTCCTATGCGGTTATTGGCAGATGAGATCATAAGTCTTTGGCCAAAGCATTGGAGCTAGCTGTATTAGATACACGAGAGCTCGATGATCTCGATTTGCATTAACACATGCATAGCGTCAAGTACAGATAGGGTTTGACAGACCGTGTCCCTATAACTTGATCGGGACATTTGAAAGAAGGGTTTATACGTATACTGGTATTCACGACAGAATGGTTCTAGAATGATCCCAATCATTCATTCTCAGTTGGGGTACAGTGTAGGCCGCCAGGCTGGCTAGGTGGTGCTACTACTCTTTGGATCCTCCCATTGTTGACTGAGACGGACCTACCGAGTCGCGCATTAGGATTGACGACGGAATGAATCAAGCTAATTATCTCATTATGTGTATTAGATATTGGATATCTAAATTTGGGACATTAGATGTCTAAATCGATTTATTGGATAAATTGATTTACGGCCTAATGAATTAAATAAATTACTGGGTGATTAATTTAATTCATGTATATAACTATTTCTTGGAGAAATTAATTATATTATTTTGTATTTGATATGTTTAATTAATTGGATTAATTAATCGATATAAATACATCGAAACGGAATCGGAGTTTATCTGTTTGGACTTTCGGGAGTCCGAAACGAACCGAACTCGTCCGTTTTTCATCATGGCCACCCTCCTCTTTTCCACCTAATTTTCCCTTGTGTTTTGTTTCCATTTTATATGGATGATATTGACATGGTGGGGATACCTCTCATGTGAATGAGTTGTATAAGTTGGTGGAAGGTGTATAAAGAATAATATGTAGACTTGTGATTGTGAAGATATAATATCACATACATATTTCACACTTTGAAAAAGAGAGAGACGTAAGAGAGTTTGAAGTAGAGAGAGAAAAGAACTTAGAGTTCATTTCATGGTGTTCATGCTCATCTTCATCTTCTTCACTAACTTCTTATTCATTTTTCTTGGAGAAAATTGAGAGAAAAATATTGAGAGAATTTTGATAAACATACTTGGAGTATATTCATCAAAATCAAAGCTTCATCACTTGATTCTAGCCGTAACCTTAGAGGTTAATCGGGTGTTGTCATTCCGGTCGTTTTTCCGGCGCGTGACAAGTAGAGACGCGGTGCTTTCGACGTTGGATCGTTCAAGGGCTTGGAGCAGATTGAACTCGTAGAGATCAAACTAAAGCTTGGAGAATAGCTCAAGAGAAGGTTACCATTTAATCAACGGACTTCGAGGGTTAGTTTCTTACGACTCTTGCTTTTCGTTTATATATTTGTATATACGTAGCTCGATCGATCCTCGTAGGGATTCGGATCGAATTAATTTTCGTTTTACCGCTTCCGCTGGGCCTTCGTTTTAGGCACCGAATCCCAAGAGCACCAACCAATGCCACGACCTCCTCAGACAACTCTCGAGATTGTTCGAGGAGGGCAAGTTGGACAGCTTATTGGCTTAGCCGGAGCCCCTACCAATCTCCCAACACGATCGTCCGAGTCGAACGCGAACAGGCTGGAAAGCTCATATGAGCCGACCCCTCGATCAACCTCGGCGACCGTATCTACATGCTTCAATCAAGAGAAGGGAACTTCGGAAGTCTCTCCCCGATTTCCCACCTCATTGAACAAAAGGCTACTGCCTGAGCCTAACGCTTCAAAAAAGAGGATTACTCGCTCGCCCTCTAAAGTTCGTCATCTACATAAAGAAACTAGGTAGGCGATCTACTCCCATTACACAACGTATACCGTCGAGGATCGTCATCTGACTTGATGGTCCGAGGTAGAAATGTAATACCCTCGCCTTTACTATTGTATTTTCTGATTTAAACCAAGTATCTTCGCACCATATTCGTATTGTTATAGCAAATATATCGACGAATTATGTTAAGTTGGAATCATGGTCATTCATACTATATTAATTGTTGGGTGACATTGGGAGAATTCCATTTATGCTTGTTATAGCACTTAACGTACGTTAACCTATCTTCTTAACGTACGCTATATACGTCGCCTTACGTACGTAACATCCATATGTTAACGTACGTAATGCGGGAGATCCACCAGCAGTCCGCCTTTCGGCGGGTGGGGCCGAGCGGGGGTAGGTGGTCGGGAGTCGATCGCGACAGCCAAGTCAACGGCTATTACGTACGTAATAGCTATATAGTTACGTACGTAACAATTTGCGTGTTTTGAGGCAGAAAGATCTGATGAAATTGGTTACGTATGTAATGATCATAAGATTACGTACGTAAGGACTGTAACGTGCGTTAACACCTTTCTTTAACGTACGTAACGCCGAGTTCAGGTTATAAAAATATATGACTTGCCATTCATTTCCTGCTCGACCCATTCAACCTCCCAACTGCGAAAAACGATTCCCTTCCCTTCCAACTCCGTTTCTAGCCCTTCTAACTTGTGTTGGAGCTTTAGCACTTGATTGGTGACTTGGAGAGTTAGAGATTGAAGTGTATCCCTTGAAGTGTTGGTGTTGTTCTTCATTTTGAGGTTGGTCTTTCTTTAACTCATATCAAATCCATGCTTATGATGATGTTAGTAGATAAATACTTCACATGATGTTAGTTTAAGCTAGTGTAAACATGATAAGTTAATTGAATCATGCTCAAACTAAGTGAAGATTAACATTAAGGGTATTAATGTTACTTCTTGATGTAAGTAACTTCATAATGTGATTGTGTTGATAATGATATACATGAAACCTGATGTATAACATGATAATCGGAAGTTGATTATAGTCTCAACACTAGGAACATGTTAGCGATGAAATCCTTAATGATTAAAGGTGAGAAATGTTAAACTTGTCTTGAACATTCAATTGATTCTTGAAGGTAATATGGAACCATAGTTTTGGCCTCTAAAACCAACACTTTGTTAATAAATTGTTGGAAGAATTATGTTAACCCTTTAAAGATGATCTTCACAAGATGGGATGAAGTTACTATTAGAATTTCAGGTATCCAATGATATAACTAGGCTTTCAATAAATTCTTCAAAAGTAAAACAATTGATTTTGATAGAAGGAAGTTGTAATCTTCATATGATCAAGTTAATCGAGTTCGTTGATAGCTTAAAAGGGTGTTAAACGCTACATTAATATGTTAATAATGTTCTTAAGAGGATTGTAGTGAATATGGTGATACAAATGCGGTAGATGAGTAGCCGAATTCCATTTCATTAATCCGTGTATGTTAAGAGACGTAAATTAAGATGATGTTCTTAGTGCACTAAAAACTTGAGTTTATGCTTCATATAGGAATCAGTTTTTAATGTAATTATTGGTAAAATAATGAAGAATGTAATTAACACAAACTTATATCGTAATCGGAAGTGCCGATGATTTGAAAAGATGTTTTCATAATGTTACTTTGGTAATAAACTGAACTTCAAGTATTTGACATTAATGTTAGAATATGTGAATGAACATGATAAACATATGATGATTTGTAATAAGAACATTAAAGTGATCAATAGGATAATTGATTTATTCAAGTAAATTTACGAATATTATTTATGTAATAATACCGTTATCGTACGACTGTGTTGTTGAATGAATTACATTTCATTCAAGGTTGCTTGTTCACGTGAGTATTGTTAGACGAGGATACCGTTCGTTTGACCATTCAAAGAAGGATTATTCATCTACGGAATTGAGGCAAGTTATCTTGCTTGGTTATAATGATGGTTGAATTCTTGTGATTATTATGCGTTTCGTGTGTATGAAATGTTCTGATAATCTATGGTTCGTGATATGGTGATACCCTTGATCGTATTGTCATGGTGTTGGGGATGATATACCCGAAATTACCGTCCTTGTTACCGCTAGTCCTTTTGAGCTTTGTTGACACTTCGGTGAGTTGTTCGATTCCTTGATAAAAGTGTAATTCGTTGAGTTTCGTTGTCATGTTGTATCGTGACATCTCTGGAGTCATATCTGCGCGCCGATTGGTTATGTGTAGGATTTTTAGCCGGGCACTTGATGATCATGCGTGGATGTTTTCCGCATTTAGATCGTGCACACGAGACGTAGTTCGTGAGGCTAATTAGGTACATCGTCCCACGTATATTCTGGATTCCGTATACGGGGTGGACATGTGCACGGACACATTTCCGGATCGGGCGTACTGTGACGTCCGTCTTGAGCCATATTATATGCTCGTTCGTATATTTGGTTATGTTCGACAGTTGGGACTGATTGTTTATACGCCTTCGGGGTATATTCAGTAGTCGATGGTTTTCTTTGAGATCAGTATATATATGAATTGTATAATGTCATGAGAATTATTATCATGTATAGCTGACCCTGTGGTTTGGGGCGAAATACTTGTATTTCAGGGCGAGGAAAGGGCAAGGCACAGGAGGAGCACAATGGCGACGGAGGGTTTTGAAGGATGCTATTTCGGGGGGCCCGAATCTTTTGATGTTCGGTTATGTATTATTGTGATTTTCATTTTATTTTGTGTCGGATTAATGTACTATAATCTTTTAGGTATTGCCCATCGTCATATGGTCTGTACCGAATTTGGATCCTGTGTACGTTTGCTCATATTAAAGACATGTATAACTTATACTCCACATCGGGGGTTTTATTGTGGTACGGTGCCACGTTGTCAGGTTGTAAGTTTATATCGTGATATCGCCTGGTGGGTCCCGGTAGGGGGGTCCACGGCACAGTAATAGCCACTGTTTTCGGGCTGTTACAGAAGATGGTATTTGAGAGTGTGTTTTTATTTTGAGTCATTGTAGAATCGAAATAGTATCAAGAAACCTTCGTGCCACGTGTAACCTGTGCAAGCGCCTGACCCATCGAATACGGTATGTTCTCATGAACCATAATTTGATTACTGGCATGATATTGACGACGTATTGGTCTCCTTACTTATCTTGGCATCTTGCTAACATGAGGTAAAATTCATCTGTTTGAGGAAAACCTAAACTAATTATGTGATTTGAATTGTTTTGACTTGATGTTGATATTGAGTGTGTAGCACCTGCGGTGCCAGTGATTCTTTACAAACTGCTATGTTGGATATGAAATTCCTTGTTGCTAACTTAGCATGAATTATGATTGATAAATTGAACTGTACTTGTGACTTGATTCTTTCAGTATGGAAAGGAATCCGAGAGGCCGTGGAAGAGGGGGACGAGGCCGCGGAAGAGGCCGAATCCCGATACCACGAGCCAACAGACGCGCGAATGTGGAACAAAGTTCCGCAGGCACTGATTCGCCTTGTAGGGACCAATCACACCACACTGGAGAGAATGCACGTGTCGATCCTTACACCGTGATGCAGGGCATGATGGCCCAGATGACCCAAATGGGTCAGCTGATGGAAGCTATGCAGAGGAATACTACTGGGCAACAGCAGGGGCAACAGCCACCGACTCTGGTACCTGGCGGGATCGTGAGCCGGATTATTAGCGACATATCACGACAGCGACCTCCGACTTTTGAAGGCTCATCTGAGCCTGCTGACATTGTACACTGGATAGAGCATTTCGAGAAACTGTTCGAGATGGTGGAGTGCCCAGAGGAAAATCGAGTTGTGGCGACCTACTACCTTAGTAAGAGTGCCCATACTTGGTGGCTTTACGTGAGGCTCACGATGGTGCGAGTACTTGGGAGGAATTCAAGAATCTTATGCTAGATCGTTACTATCCCGCACCCTCCGTGAAGCCAAGCGTCCGAATATCGAACCCGATACATCGGAAGACGAGGATGTGTTAGCGATTCTGAAAAATTCCAAGCACTTCTCCCTTTTGCTACGTCGGTTGTCCGTTCGAAGCCGATGATAAGATCAAATATTTCCTCAAGAGGCTTAAACCCCGAATGAGGATGCAATTACTCAATCACCACTGTACGACCTTACCGGAGTTTATTGAGAAGGCTTTGGAGTATGAACTTACTGCGAAGGAGATTTCTAAGAAGCAGCCTCAGTTTTCCAACAAGAGATCCAGGAACCAGACCCAAGGAGACAGTAACCGGGGGATATTCAAGAAACCCTAGCCTGTACCAAATCCTTCAGAGCGGCCACCTATAGAACCTAAACTGACAGGAACGCACTCTCGGGCAATCAGCTCACCTGTCGTGTGTTATAATTGTGGGGACCAGGGGCATATCAGCTCCAAGTGTCCGAAGCCGGCCGTTGCGTGTCACACTTGCGGGAAGAATGGTCATCGTGCTCGCTATTGCCTAGGTGGACTCGGGCGTGCTCCAATAGCATCTCTTGCTCCAGTACAGTCTTCTGTTCAGGAACGTGCTTCTCCGTTCGCTTCTTACCAGACTACCGGGGCGAACAAAGGGATGGGCCGTGGAAATCAAGCTGGTACACCTGCTTCCGGGGTTGCAAAACCCAGAGTCTACGAGATGAAGAAAGCCGATAATCCCGAAGCCAGCATGATTGCAGGTACTCTCGAGATCCACTCTCAGCCCGTTTGTGTTCTTTTTGATACTGGTGATTCACACTCCTTTTTGTCTAGTTCTTGTTTGAGTCGTTTGCATTTGAATCATGTTACCGATTGTGAACCTTATGTAATTGGTCTACCCGATGGTAGAAGAATTATTGGGAGTCGTGAAGTACAGAACTGTCCGATTAGCATGAACAACCCTGAGTGGTTGTCCGACTTGATTGTGGTTGATTTACCTAAAGATGATGTAATCTTGGGTATCGACTGGATGGATCGTCACGATGCCGTGCTTAGCATCCGTAAGTGAATGGTGACCGTCACATCGGATGATGGCGTCGAGTGTATTTTCGAGGTGATAATCCCAATCATTCTGGGAGAGTCATCAGCGCTATGAAGGCTGTGAGATTACTGAACCAGGGATGCATTGGTTATTGGTGTTACATGACCAAGACAACTGACCGACCAGTCGAATTGGTTGATATTCCAGTAGTTCGAGACTATCCAGATGTATTTCGGAAGAGCTTCGGGACTACCCCCACGGCGAGAGGTAGAATTCACCATTGAGTTGGAGCCGAGGGCGTCCCGCTTTCGAAAGCACCATATCGTATGGCCCCGGCGAGATGCGGGAGTTGAAAAGACAACTTGAGGAGTTAAGCGAGATAGGATATGTTCAACCCAGTGCATCCCCTTGGGAGCGCCGGTGTTATTAAATGCGGAAGAAGGACGGATCGCTGCGTTTGTGTATTGATTACCGTGAGTGAACAAAGTAACGATTAAGAACAAATATCCTTTACCTCACATCGATGATCTATTGGATCGGCTCGAGGAGCATTGTATTTTCCAAGATCGACTTGAGATCCGGGTACCACCAATTGCGGATTCGAGAGTCGGCGTCCCGAAGACTTTTACTCGCTATGGGCATTATGAGTTCGTTGTCATGCCATTCGATGACTAATGCACCCCAGATTTCATGGAGTTGATGAATCGAGTTTTTATTAATTATCTGGATTTGTTTTGTCGTTTTATTGACGACATTACGATCTACTCTCGTGATCGTGAGGAGCATGAGTGGCACCTCCGCGGAGTTCTCGATGCATTAAGGCGAGAAAAAAACTATGGAAAAATTTATAAGTGTGAATTCTGGATGTCTGAAGTTATTTTTCTGGGACATGTAATATCAGCAGATGGAGTAAGAGTAGACCCACAGAAGACAGAAGCTATCCGAGACTGGCTAACTCCGAAGAACGTGAAGGAAGTTCGTAGTTTTCTGGGTCTAGCAGGCTATTACAGACGATTCGTGGAAGGATTTTCCAAAATTGCTCAACCGATGACTAATCTGTTGAGAAAAGATAAGAAGTACTTGTGGTCGGAAGCATGTCAACAAAGTTTTGATGAACTCAAAAGTCGATTAATTTCAGCACCTGTTTTGGTACTACCTAGAGAAACGGAAGGATTCGTGGTATATAGCGATGCATCGAGATAGGGCCTTGGCTGCGTATTAATGCAGGACGGGAAATGTAATATCCGCAATTTTCGATTTTCGGTAAATTTCTTTTTTCGGCCGGAGTCCGTTTTGACGACTCGCTCATGACCGTTTCGTCATTCTGAGAATGATTAATTCTACACTTTTTGTCATCCGAGTTCGTTTCGGTGTTGTTTTGTTGAGTTCCGTGCTTTTTAGCGACTTTTCCGCACTTGAGTTCGATTCTTGCGAATCTCGTCAAAGCTTCATTTGAGTTTCCGCAAGTCCGTTTAACTTTGTTAGACGTGTTGTGAACTTCGGTTTGGTTATTCGATCACGTATCGTGATTTTCGGGCGTTTTGGGCCATTTTGTAATTTCTTGAAAGTTACGGGTATCCGTATCTGTAATTGTTATCTCGACCCGTTTCTTGGTCGCGTATGATTAATTATGGTATTACGTTTTCATTTCGAGTCGTTGATATCATCCGCGAACTTTTTGTCATGTCCGTTCCGTGCGTTTTCGGAAATCGAGGCGTCGGGTCGTGGCGGCTGAGCAGCTGGCCGGACCGGTGCGGCACTATCGGAAGTGCTGGGCAGCGGCGAGCCTGGCGAGAACCGCGTAAGCGCACGCTTCGGCCGGGCCATCTTGCGCTAGCTCGGCAGTGTAGCGCACGTTGTCGAGTCGGCCAGCGTCGCTCGGGCTGGCGAGAGGATTACGAGGTTACGGACTCGGTCAGATCGGCGAGTAGCGCACGCTACTATCGGTCGTGGCGCACGCTAACCGGCAGGGTAGCGCCTGTCGGCCCGACTAGCGTACGTTAAGGATGAGTTTGTTAGTCGGTGGCTCTTTGGGCCAATCGGCTGCTAGCGCAGCTTGGCCGTAGCGCACGCGAGGAGTCGAGTCATGGTCGGCAGAATTGTCGGTGGTGCCGGGTCATGCGGGCCATGGCCGAGAGTGCTCGGCTGATACTGGCCGATAGCGCACGCTAGGCCGGGAAGGCTAGCGCACGCTAGTTCCGGCCCAGTATATAAATGACAGACCAGCGACCTTTTTAGTCATTTTTCATTTCATTTCCCTTCGGTCCGAGGCTGGGGTTTTGGAGGAGACGAAACCATGTTGTTGGACAACAAATCCATGAAGTTTCTGAGTTTATATCACCGATCAATCATCCTATAACATCCTTCGATCTAGCGAATCAAGGTTAGATCTTTAGAACCCTACTTTTGGGTAGATTTGGGGGTTTTCGCGTTTTTGTCCGATTCGTTCCGTTTTGTCGATTAATTCATGATGAATATGATTAATCCTGTTGGTATTCTTAGTTTCCCTACGGATTCATGGTATAGTTCGTGATTTTTACGGAATCGAGAGGGTTTGGTTGTGGTCCGCCCTCGTTGTTGTTTATATGCGAATATACATGAATCGTAGGCGGGTTTTCGGGTGTATTCCGATTCCGTATTCATTTAGAAATGGTTGTGATTGTATTCTTCGAATCATTAGGTTCGGTTTCGTTGGTTCCTAGCGTTCGTCGGTGACTTTCCTTTCCGTTCGTTGCGTCGTCAATAATTCAAGGCAAGTATCTTATTATACGACTTGTATCTTGTGAATAGTAATTACGTATGATATGTATGACGATTTTGCTTGCCTCCGTAAATATGTTCCATTTGAGTTGGTTGTGTTTTCCGAAATTTGAAGGCTTTGTCATAATAGTGATATATTGGTATACGTGTTAGGCGTTGTGCCATTTGTGCAGGATTGCGATGTACATATGAGATGGTTGTACACGTGTTTGTTCAATGTATTGTGTACCGAATGTGTGTTGTGTTGGTTAAGAGTCGTTGTGATGATCATGATGTTTGTGTTGTTTTGGTTTACATGCTTGATTGTACATTTCGGCGTAATGTGGAATGACTTGACATTTAATGATTATGAATTATGTCGAGTCGATGTGTGTGTGATCCAGGTAGGGTCTGACGAGACCTCTGGAGTTCGGTACATGATGTGTACGAACAAAGTGTGTGAACCAGGTAGGGTCTGACGAGGCCTCTGGAGTCCGGTACATGACGTGTACGGACAAGGTGTGTGATCCAGGTAGGGTCTGACGAGGCCTCTGGAGTTCGGTACATGATGTGTACGAACGATGTTGTAGCCGGGTAGGGTCCGTTGAGGCCTCCGGAGTTCGGTACATGATGTGTACGAACAGTGTGTGTGGTCCGGGTGAGGTCCGTCGAGGCTCCCGGAGTTCGGTACATGATGTGTACGAACAATGATCGTGTAGCAGTGATTGTTCGGGTAACATTTTAAATATGGATCTCGGACTCATAATGATATATTATTTAGTATGCTTTGAAACGAGAATCGGGCTAAGGCCCTATTGTTTACGAAAAGGTTTTGTAAATTGGGACTCGAGGTCCAAAAGATTTTCTGCTTTAAAAATCCCCGAGATGATGTGTTCCTTTTCAAATATCTCTTACTTGAGTTCGAAATTCTAAAACTTCTCGGGAACATTTTGATAATGGATTTCCGTATTAAATTCGTAGTTGTTTTTTTTGCTTGTTACATTTCGTATGGTTTGATACTTGCACTAGTAAAACAGTGGAGTTTTACTAACCCCCGAGTATTCGGGGGGTGGATGTCTGTTTTGCGTCCAGGTACATGCAGATTCAGGGGAGCAGTCACAGGATTGGCACAAGAGGATGACGAGCTGCAATACTAATCATGAGCCGAGAGTTGTTTTATTTTTGTTGTGTTGTCAGAGTTGATTTCAGTCTTCCGATGTATTATATTTCGACCCCTGTGTGGGTAATGTTGTTAGTCAGTCTTGTTGATAGAGTTGTGTGACCTCATCGGTCTGTGTGTTTATGTGTAAGTGACCTTAACGGTCTGTATTATTATATTGTTTGACCCTGGCAGGGCAAGCATTTGGTTGTTTATGGATGTTTAGCCTGGTAGATCCTTGCGGAAAGGGTTTATGGTGTGTAATATTCCCATACGGTTTTGGGGATGTTACATTTATGGTATCGGAGCTTAGGTTGCGGAAACATAGGCTGTCGGGTCGAGTCAAGTCGTGATTGTCGAGTAATGTGTTGTCTTGTCGTTCGAGTCGTCAGGTGACAAGTTGAGTTGTGCGTAGTCACAACGTGTCGGTTATGTTGTCGGACGAGATTAGTATCGTGGGCGACCGTCACCTCCGTGCGACCTGTGGATGTAAGTCTCTTCTTTTATGCGTAATACCTGTGTATCTCGATTTTATCTTAGTGAGCTAATTGCGGCGCATAATTTTATTTACATAGTATTGTGTAATATAGTTGTGTTTAATATTCGTGGCACATAGTATATGTGTAGAACTGGATACGTTATTGTTTTATCTTTGAACCACCGGGTGGGGTGGTATGTTGTGAAAGTTGTAAACCTTGATGGGTTTCGAAAAGGTACCGACGGAAGAGTTTGTGAGAAACTCCGATGAATGATTTTGCTCTGTGCTTAAACTTGATACCACGAGATGCATTTGATTGAATTGGCGACCTTGGTTGCCATTGGAGTATGTGGTTTTAAACTCGACTGTTTTTGGAACGTTGTAATTTTGTCCGCTATGGGTAAGTTTGAGAATGTTTTCCGAAGGACTTTACAGTTTGAGAATTTTTGTAAAAATCGATTTTTGGAAAATATTTTGGTGGTGCGGTCAAACCACGGTCTATGTGGATTTTTTTAAAAAATTTGTTAAAATTTGACAAATTGGCCGTGTATTTTCAAATGACACAATCAGACGGTATTTGAAAAATGTGTTTTGAAGTACTTCAGACATTGTAAAATATTACCGTCGTTTTGGTTATGAACTAAAGGATTTTGGAAAATTTTTATTTTGCAGAACGATTTTTGGTTTTCGGAATTTTGAACTTCATATGTCCACGTGTTGGGGCTAAGTGGTTGTCATAAGTTTGTGGTGTTGTTGTGCTCTCCGGAGAATGTTTCAGTGTTTTCTAAATATTGAGATACATGGTTTTTATTGAACGACCGAGGTATTAAAAGTGTTTTCAAAAATTTCATTTCACCAAATTTTTCAAACTTAAGAATTTTAAAATTTTATCATTTGAATAATACCCCGGAAATATTTTATTTCGTTGCTAGTGTGTGGCCCTAAACATTTGATGTTGTAGCTTGCCCCGATGAGAGAAGAGTGCCTATCGCTCAATACCTACTCGACAGGGAAGCTGCAGACTGGTGGGAGGCCGTAGCGCCTAGTGATCGTACCGCTACTTGGACTGAATTCAAAACTGCCATGGAGGCCGAGTATTGTCCGCCGCCTGTTAAAGAGCGTAGGATTGTCGAGTTTTTCTCGGCTACGCCCCGAGACGTGTCGATATCCCAGGCGATAGTCGATTATAATCGACAGCTGTGTTATGTTCGGGATCAGGTGAAAAGTGAGGCAGATAAGGTTCGTTATTTCGATATGCGTATGAAACCTCAGATTCGGCAGTGTATGGCTCCTTTTATGTGTACAACCTTGAAGGACTATCAGGATCGAGCCTTAGCATTTGAAATGGATATAATGTCTACCGAGTCCGTAAAGGTAGCGAAGAAGCAGAAGATCTCCGTTGACGCATCGGGAAGTAAGGGAATTGGGATTCCCACACCTCAACCTTCGTATCAGCCGAGCATGGGACCTTCTCGGTCAGCTAGAGAATCCAAAGTACCCAAGCCGGTGTCTTTGAGTTCTGGTAATGCTCCTAGGTGTTTCAACTGTAACGTTCTAGGCCATGAATGCGCGCATTGTAAGAAACCGCCTGTGACTTGTTATAATTGTGGACACGAGGGGCATCGAGTTCAGTACTGCGAGATTGTTGCCGAGATGATAAGGGACCGGAGTAACATTCCTACTTAGGAGGCGCGGCGATGTCGGTGATACTGTTTTTGGTACTAGTTGCGCGGATTGTTTCTCGTGTAGAGGGGTATCTTGTGACGTTTTTACGTTTGGAACTTGTTAAATGATATTCTGTTTTGAATAAGTTCCTGTATAGTTGTTGAACATACAGAGGCGTGACAGCGGACCGCGGGGTCATGATCATGGTATTTTATTATGTGTCGTTATATTTTGTTTCGTATCATTGTGATAACCTTAAGTTTCGGGACGAAACTTATTTTTTGTATGATAGAATGTAATATCCAGTATTCTCGTTTTCTGTTATCTTGAATTTTTTTTTTTTTTGTGTTTTGACGTCGGACATTTTCTTGTTGATGAGTAATGGAGTGATTTCTATCATTATACTCTATTTGTTTCTTTCACATAGCCGTTCTAGTCGGGCGCGGCTTGTTGTCGCGTGCGTTTCTTTGATTTAATGTGTGCATCTGATGTGACGTAAATTGCTCGTTATTGTTTCAAATCCTAGGCAGCGACGTTGTGTTGGTCGTCGTGGAGTGTGTTTTCACAACGTATATTCCATTGCGTTGTTTGTAACATTTCGCCGTTGGGCGTTAGTTACGCGTTTCTTGTGTATCTCGTTGAGTTTTTTTCTGGCGGGATATTGCTTCTCCCTACTTGTTTTAAGTTTCGGGACGAAACTTCTTTTAAGGAGGGTAAAATGTAATATCCGCAATTTTCGATTTTCGGTAAATTTATTTTTTCGGCCGGAGTCCGTTTTGACGACTCGCTCATGACCGTTTCGTCATTCTGAGAATGATTAATTCTACACTTTTTGTCATCCGAGTTCGTTTCGGTGTTGTTTTGTTGAGTTCCGTGCTTTTTAGCGACTTTTCCGCACTTGAGTTCGATTCTTGCGAATCTCGTCCGAAACTGCTGTTTCGAGTTTCCCGCAAGTCTGTTTAACTTTGTTAGACGTTGTTGTTACCCAAAATATTATCCGAAGATAGTGTTGCTGGAATGATCGAGTAACCAACAAGTGCGGGAGCACGTCCGTGAGAAATTAAATGACGCAAGATTTGCGGGGGTTGTTAATCCCGGGCTTGAATGCTCTCGCGAGATTTTATTAATAAGTATACTGTTGAGTACAAATATTAATGTTAGAATCTATCACAAAGAGTGTAAAGAATTCTAGTTTTCTAAGCTGTGGAGCGTATAGAATGCCGGAAGAATCAGATATGGAGTTCTGTGAATTCTTGCTATGGATGTTCTATGTGTGAGAATGTCTTTCTCTTTTCTCTCTCTTGTTTGCTGTGTTTTCGAAGTCCTTATTCTGTGTTATGGACCTTCTATTTATAGCAGACCAAGTTCCTGGGGGGCCCCTGCGATCGCAGGCGATCGTCGTTATTTATATTATAATAAGACGGCCGATCGTCTCGTCGCGTGGGGCTTTTCCCTTAAAGTCCGTGGTTGTTACTGACAGCCGGCTGTACGGTCTGACGGGCAACTCGCATGCGTCCTGAGCCGCTGTCACCCACCTTTTCGGCGGTACTGTTGGTAGGTGAGGTAGGTGACAGACTGTGAGCACAGGTCTTGTCTGTCAGCACCTTTCGCAGGTTTGCGGTCCTGTTGGTAGGTCAAGTAGGTGACAGGCTGTGGGCACCGATCTTGTCTGTCAGCACCTTTTGAGATCTGCACGCGGGTCCCAGCCCGAGATTTGGGCTTTGATGACCTTTGATGGATGTTGGATTAATGCGCGGCACGAGACGATCGCCAATCAACAAAAGACGATCGCCAATCAACAAAAGGCGATCGCCGTGGGTGCCAAGTTCAGGGTGTTTGCCCCGAGCATATCTCTTATGGTAGACTTCCCATTGCTATGACGATCGCCTTCGGCGTGTTTAAATGCCGCACAACAATTGCCCCACTCGGCTCGATGTTGAAAACACGGGGTGAGGTGGCACTTTGGCGATCGCCAATGTTTTAGACGACCGGCGATCGATTTCAAATTTGGACGATCTCCTTTTACGGCTGGGAGCGGCGGGAAAAGAAAAGTGGGCTCTCGAAACAATGCAAGGACACGCATCGCGTTTCTATTGAGGAGCCCGACGGTTCGTCAGACTTTGTCGATTGGCGTGCCCTCGAAAAGACGCGTACGCGGGACTCGAGGGCCGCATTTGTGCGTTCCCCAACCGCCGGTTGCATCCCGGCCCTCGGACTTTCGCCTATTTGCACGAGACCCCGCCTCCATCTATAAAAGGGGCTAGGGTTACTCCAATTTCATCTTTACGCGTCCTTGCCTTCTGCTGAAGCTCTGCAAAAATTTCCGTAGCTTGTTGTGCCGACCGTATTCCTTTCTTTAGGTAAGAAACCCAATTCTTCTTTCTCCCTTGATTTTTTGAGAATATGTCGGGAGGATCTAAGGTCTTCGAGGTCGGAAGCACTTCTGCCGCCGCGGCCGCCGGTCAGGAGAAATTCTGTGGGAATCCGTGGAAACGGCCGCAGAGGCTATTCGTGCGGGATTGCACCACGAGCTTGAGGAGCTTTTCAAAGAGGCCGTAGTGGCGGGCTCTGCGGCGGCGGAGGAGCGAGATGCGTCGCCGGTGGAGGAAGACGAACTGATGCGTTTGTCTTGGGAAAAAGATAGCATCTCCGGCCGCGTCTATACGGCTTTTGCTAAACTTATGGAGGGGATTGTCGGGCCTGTCAGGAGTTTGATTTGAAGCTTACTCGCCGCTCATCCCTACGTACATGTGAAGCGGACGGAGTTTCGGTGCTGAACCGTCTCAATGGACTCTTGGTCGATTCGAGCTCGGCGACACAGAGGACATGACCATTTGGAGGGCCAAATATCATATCCCCTCTGATGTGTCTTTGCACGTGCCCTCCGAGAACGAACGTGCCGACCAGCCTCCCGAGGGAATGGTCGCCATCAACGAAGTGACCCTGGCTGCCGGACTGCGGTTTCCCTTGCCGTTCGCCGTTTCGTATCTGCTGATCGCCTGGAATTTGGCGCCTCTTCAGTTGACGCCGAACGCCTGGCTGCAGATTATCAGCACATTGACATTATTTGGCGGACACAGGTTGTTTCGCTTGCCTTCTGCGCTGGAGATGAATTATCTTTTTAAGCTGACTGTGCAGAAGGGATCGATCGGCGGGTACCATATCCAAGGTCGCCAGGGTAGGGTGGTTATCGGGGTGCCGAGCAAGACTCGGGGCGACCTGAAAAAGTGGTGCTGGGTTGGTGGTGCATGGAGGTCGGCATCGAGCGAACCGCCGGAGGAGGAGTTGGATATCCCTACCAATTTTCGGGAGAGGAATCCAAGTAAGGGTTTCCTTTCTCCCTTTATTTGGATACTCCTTGGACTGATCTAATTTATTTCCCTTTTTGCAGGATCCCTTGTTCCATCGATCGACGATCTCCCCTTTGATTTCTCGATCGTCTGGGAGCGGATTCGCGCATTGCCGGTTTCCTATAAAGACGTTCAATCAGTCAGCCATGAATCTCATCGGTTGGGAGCTTGACTATTTCGCTTCCATCGCCACCTGAAGGCACCTGGTATGACTTTTCATCCGCTCTTTTCTGCGAGGCGATCGTCTCCAAGAGGTCGCCATGTTTACGTAAGTGTCTAACTTGTTTTAGTTTCTTCTTTGGCAGAGATTTATTTTCCCCGTATCGCCGAGCTACCGCAGGAGATCGCCATGTCTAATCCCGGTTTTCTCGGTCGCCTTCACCTGGGAAAGAAAACGGGTCGCGTTGCCGCGACGTCGTCTCGCCCTGCCCCTGTGGTGAAGCCCGTTGCGGTGCCGGTCGCCGAACCGGAATCTCAAGGTGAGGAACAACTCCAGCGCAACCGCAAGAGGCGGAGGCCGGAGGCGTCCCTTCCGTCGGCTGAGGCGGATTTAGCTATTCTGGAGCCGCCGATCGCCGCTCCCCCCGTTTCTTCTGTCCCGATGGCTTAGGGGTCTGGTCCCAGGCCTTCGGCGTCCAGCTCCAGGTCGTCTTCCGGCTACTTGAAAAGGACGGCGATCGCTGACGCCGAGACTCCTCGGGGAAATCCCTTTTTCGGCCGTGATCCAGAGCTGGTCAACAGGTGAGAATGGTTTGAACCTTCTGAGCTAGGCGTTCTGAGTAAGGTTTAAACTAACTCCTTGGTTTCCTTGGTTTGCGCTGCAGGGTTCGTCTTGCCGATCCGGACATTGCTCCCATGGTGCTGGACTTTCTGTCGAGCAAGGCTCCGCAACAATCTCTCGACGTCCCTGCTTACGTTCGCCAGGCTATCACCTCTTTGCCCAAGGCTTGGACGACCGACCTCGATGCGATCGCTCGTCGGCGATCTGGAGACGCCATGCAGGCGACCGTTGCCCTGGCTCTTCAGACGGCGACGATGGACGTCCAAGCTGCAAGGGATTTTGAGGGGCGACCCTCCACTGCTCATCTCCATCGCGACCTCGAGGCCGCCCGGAACAAAAATATCGAGGATGCCAACCGGATCCGGGCTATGGAGAAGGAGTACGAGGAGACGGCCAAAAGGGCTAAGCAGGATGTGGATCGATTGATGCAGGAGCTGAGCCGCTCCAAGGAGGCTGCCGATCGGTCCCGTGATGAGGAGAAAGAAACTCGCCAGAAGCTCGCGGCGTCGCAGGAGGAGGAGGCCGGACTGAAGGCGATGGTTGATCGGCTCAGCGGTGAGCTGGACGCGGCGAGGAAGGAGCTGGAGAAGGCCCAAGGTGAGAATGCCGCCAAGGTTGTCGAGCTGGCGGAGGCTGAGATGACGGCCGCGGAGTTGAAGGGCCAACTGAAGGCGATCGAGACCGATCCCTACCAAAGTGTGGCGCTCGCCGGCGAGTTCGCCTATTACTTGGCCTATGCTGACGCTGTCCGAGCCGCCAAAAAGGCAGGGATCGAGATCGGTCCCCTGATGGAGAGCTTCAAATCCTATGTCCTTGAGCATCCTCTGCACCCGGAGTTCTCCTTGCCGATCCTCGACTTAGCCGACTTCGGGATCGACTTGAGTTGGTATACGGGTAAACTCATTCATCCCGAGGCCGAAGCCGATCCGCAACCCGAGGGCGAAGACCAGCAGGCGGAGCCTTGAGAGGCATTATTGTTTTCCTCCAGCACTTTGTACTTTTCGTTTTCCTTTTTTAATGCCTTCGGGCCCCGTAATGTACTAAACTTGCGTTATGAATAAAATGTTCTTCTTTTCATACGATCGCCTTTGAATGTTTGCGTGCAACTTTTACAAGTATGTGCATGATTGCTTTCGACGTTTTGTTCATCCGATCGATTGTCTGAGTGTTGAAAGTATTGATATGTTTTGAATCGGAATTCTTACTTGTAATTTTTGTTGGACGACTTCGATCGTCCTGCGCGTGTTTGAGTGAGGCCGATCGTGTGTGGTTCCTTTTGTTCGATCGTATTTGGGATTAGCTCGACCCATCTCTGCCCCCTTGTTTTTGTTTACTTATTGTAAGTAAGGAAACAAAAACTAGGTCGTCCGGCGGGCTATCTTCAGCTTCGTCGGTTCTGAAGAATTATGTATGGTTGGGGTGTTCGATGGATCGACCTCCCTTATCGTGTCTTTGTGTGCGAGGGATGTTGTGTATCCCGCGACTCACTTTTTGTGAGGGTCCTCCGTTAGACTACGCCTGCCTTGTGTTAAAACGAAAGGTGGGCGATCTTAGTCTGGAGGAAACCTTGTGCGGGGCGTCGTCGGTTTATTCGACCCCACGCCCGCGGCTTGTCAGCTCTGCTTCCACCTCGGCTCGCCATGAAGATGGCGACCCTCGACGGTGTACGTTGAGACGGGGGTAGTGGCACGTCGCATTGTCCGGGTTCACCAAGTTAGATGATGAACCATTGAGGGAGGGCGATCATGTCCACTGATTAGTTTTGGAGGGTCCTTCGGCTACGCCGGCCTCGTATTCAAACGAAGGGCGGGCGATCTAAGCTCGAAGGAACCTTGCATGAGCGAAGCTGTTGGTTCCATCGACCTACAGTGCCATGGCTGTATTGTTTTCTACCTCGGATTGTCATTCTTGAACGACGATCCTCGGCGGTATGTAATATGCTAGTGGGGCGATCGCCAGAATAGATGGGATAGAGAACAAAAATATTTCATTATGTTCCTTGTACATTTGGCAGTTGAAAATGAATATCATTGATAGTATTTCTTCAGATGTACAGCGTTCCAGGGATATCGGTCCGGAGTACCGTCAGGGTGTTCCAGCTCGTAGGCTCCCTTAGTTAGCCATTTCGATATTCTGAAGGGGCCTTCCCAACTTGGTCCAAAGACACCTATGTGGGTTTGGATCTTTTTGAGGACGAGATCGCCCACTTGAAACCGTCTTTCCCTGACCTTCGAATTGAAGAACTTTTCGGATCTCCTTTTGTGGATCGTGTTCTTCATTTCCGAGGTTAGTCGACGTTCTTCGAGCATGTCGAGGTCGATCCGACGGGCCACATCATTATCGATCGTCATCTCTTGCTCGGTTCGATGGCTGAGGACGGCGATCTCAGGAATCACACATTCGAAGGCGAGGGCGAATGGGGTTTCGCCCGTTGAATTGCGGGTCGTTGTTCGGTAAGACCACAAAACGTCTGGGAGCTCGCTCGCCCATCGTCCTAGCCTAGATTCGAGTTGCGCTTTAATTGTGTGTTTGAGGATCTTGTTCACTGCCTCTACCTGCCCGTTAAATGCGAGGGTGATAGGGAGCCGAGAACAACCTTTTGATTCCCACTTATCACGAGTGCATGACTTCTAAGCCGTCGAACTGCTTTCCATTGTTGGAGATGATGGCCTGGGGTAGACCGAACCGGCATATGATGTTTCTCCAGATAAACTTGATCACTTGCTCCTGGCCGATCTTGTTTAGCGGTTCGGCCTCTGCCCATTTGGTGAAATAGTCGACCCCGACGATGGCGAACTTACAGCCTCCTGGAGCCGTCGGTAAGGGACCTATAAGGTCGATGCCCCATTGAGCGAATGGCCATGGGATGTACATTGAGGTGAGCTGCTCGGGGGAGATTTTAAGACTTGGTCCCATTACTTGACATCTATGACACGACCTGGCATAGGCGATCGCATTCTTCTGAAGTGACGGCCAGAAAAAACCTTGCCTGGTTGTCTTATGGATGAGAGCTCGTCCGCCAGCGTGATTTCCACAGATTCCGTCGTGGATCTCGGCTAAAGCAGTACATCCTTCCTCCGGTGTAATACACTTGAGGAGGGGAAGGCCGAAAGCTTCGCTTGTAAAGACGATCGTCGATAGGGTGTATCGGTCGCTCGGAGGGAGTTGGCGAGCTCGATACGGTCGTCGAGGACCGTCCGTCCTTCAAGTATGTGATGAACGGAGTCATCCAGCTTTCTTGACAGCAATCAGCTGTGGCCACGAGTTTCTTTCGATTGCGGCCTTGCTGACTTTGTAATTTGGATATTAGAGAAATCGGCCCCATCCGACGCTAGCTTGGATAGGGCATCGGCACGAGAGTTGTGCTCTCTCGGGACTTGTTCGATTTGTACTTCTTCAAATTTCGTGCACATCTCGGCGACCGGCTCTTGGTATTTGATCATCACATTGCGCCACGTGCCTCATATTCTCCTTTGACTTGGTTCACGACCGGGAGGGAGTCCATGAAGATATGGAGGCGACGAACGTCTAGTGGCGAGCAGTCGAGCCCGCCTACAAAGGCTTCGTATTCGGATTGATTGTTGGTCGCTCGAAACACAAACGCACGGCATTTGTGAAGCTTTGTCCGTTGGGGCTAATGAGGACGATCCACCTTCGATCGCGAGTTGGTCGCGAACCGTCAACGTCTGACTTCAGGCAGTCGGCCGACATGGGTCGGGTGAGGAATGTTAACTCCACCACGAAGTCCGCGAGCTTGGCCCTTGATCGCCGTGCGGGCGTATGTGATTCCGTATTGGGTGATCTCTTGTGACCTCTTGAGGAGTCGCCCGTTGGTGTCGGTCGATGTAGAACTTGCCTTAGAGGGAGAGTTGTCAAAACCTCCACTTGATGGTCGAAAAAGTAGGCTCTTAGCTTACGGACACTCATGACTAGAGCGTGGCGATCTTCTCCAAAGGTGTATAGCGTGTTTCAGCGTCGTGGAGCGCTTGGTGACATAGTAGATCGGTAGATGGACTAGTCCCTCCGCTCGCACCAAGACCGCACTCGCCGCGACCTCCGAGGCCGCTAGGTAAAGGAATAATTTCTCCCAGGATCGGCTTTGCCGAGGATGCGGGGTTGGATAAATATTCCTTTATTTTGGCGAACGCCATCGACTCTCCCTCGTCCATGCGAACTTTTTGTTTTTGATGGTCGTGAAGAAAGGCTTGCTTTTATCGCGAGCCGAGATATGAAGCGGTTGAGGCGGCCGGACAACCCGTGAGGCGTTGTACCTTGATGTTCCGAGGTTCTGCATGTCGAGGATCGCTTTGTATCTTGGTGGGATTCGCCTCGATCCCCCTACGCCGACAATGTGCCCCAGGAATTTCCCGGAGCCCACCCCAAAGTTGCATTTCTTGGGGTTCAGCTTCATGTTGAACTTTTCGAGGATGGCGAATGTCTCGGCGAGATCATTGAGGTGATCTTCCTTCTTGAGGCTCTTGACCACGATGTCGTCGATGTAGACCTCCATGGTCTTGCCGATCTGATTAGCAAACATCCTGTTGACCAGGCGCTGGTAGGTCGCCCCCGCATTCTTCAAGCCGCACGGCATCCGGACCCAAAAGTATATGTCTTTTTCCGTGTGGAAAGATGTGTGTTTTATGTCTTTCTCTGCCATTGGGATTTGATGATATCCGGCGAAGGCATCCATAAACGACATCATTTCGCAGCCTGCAGTACTATCGACCAAGTGATCAATATGAGGCATCGGAAAGTGATCTTTTGGACAAGCCGCGTTGAGGTCGGTGAAGTCGATGCATAACCTCCAGGAACCAGTTGGCTTCTTGACGAGTACCGCGTTGGCGACCCATTGTGGGTCGTCCGTAGCTACCCCGATTAACTTGTTGTCGAGCAACTTTTGGACCTCTATATCGAGCGCCGCGTATTTTTCGGGGCCGAATTTCCTAAATTTTTGATGAAGAGGCTTCATCGCCGGGTCGATCTTTAGATAGTGGCAAGCGTGCTCGGGACTTATGCCAACCATATCTTGATGCGACCAGGCGAAGACTCCGATGTTCTTACGTAGAAAATTGACCAGATCTCCTTTCAGTGCGAGGTCGATGCTTGCGCCGATCTGTACTTCCCGTTCTGGACGAGCCGGATCTATGGCTATACTCTCCAACTCTTCGATGGGGACGGTCGCTTCTTGCTTGGAATGATTTCCGGACTCGACCCTTGGATCGACGTCGAGACTCGGCTCGAAACCGATCCTTGGCTCGATGTCGTCCGTTAACTGATCCGAGATGGCGTTCTCTGAGCTGGGTTGGTACGATGTGTTTGGTTCGTCGATCTCCATGGGTCGATCGTCGATCGTTTCAACGTTACACATATCGGGGGAAGTATTGAAAACAGTAACGACATAGTAGTAATTTAAACATCTTTTTGCCATTTGCTGATCCCCCTTTACAGTACCGACCGTCCCATCGGCAGTGGGGAATTTGATACAATAAAAGAAGGACGAAGCGACCGCCTCAAAGGTTTCTAAGAATGGACGACCTAGGAACCCATTATAGATGCTGGGTCTATCTATGATTACAAAATTTAGGTTCCTAGTAATCCTAACCTTGGGATCGTAAATGTATATCAGCTCGACGGAGAGCTTGATCCTCCCATAGGCTTGGACAGTGCTGTCGCCGAATCCTTGGAGCACGGTGTCGAATGGCTTGATGAATTTGGTTAAGTTTCCGAGCTGATCTAGAGCTGTTTTGAATATGATATTGCAGAAGCTCCTGTTGTCAACCAGCATGCGGTCGACCGCCTTCCCAAGGATACAGGCAGAGATCACCAATGCATCCTCTTTGGGGAAATGTACCCCCTCCCTGTCTTTATTGGAGAAGGTGATGAGCGCGTCTCTAGCGATGGTCGGCTCTGGCGGCACCACAATATGGACTCCGGCGAATGCCCTCAGTTCGGCCTTCCGCTTCCTTTTTGACGCAGTGGAAACCGGGGAAAGGCCCCCGAGGTTCCCACCTCCTGCTTGGAGCATATTAATCCGACCTCCAGGGTTGATCGGAGGAATCGATTCATCGGAAAGCTCTGGCTCGTGTTCGATCCTGGCGACCGGATTGGGAGGCGTCCTTTCGTTTTTGGCGCTCGCGCCTCCGGTCCTCTCTGTTCGAGGTTACGGCTTGGTGACCGAGGTTGTCTAATTTGCCTTCTTGAGCAGTCGCGAGTTACTGAGGAGGTCGCGGCCTTTGGATGGTGTTGTGGCCGCGACTTTTGTGGTAGGCACAGAATTTGCTACGGTCTAGATGACCGTGGTCCCTTATTGGCTTCGGTTTGGACAGCCACTCCCGCCCCTTAATTGCGTTAAAGATGTGGGCTGTCGATAGGTTGAGGTTGTGGAGGTGGTGAACCTCTACATCACCGAAGGCTTTGAATTCGCCAGCGGCTTTGCGACCGCCTTTACGGGCTTAGCGACCGCCTTCTTCTGAACATGGGATGGCATCTTCCCCTCTCCGGTGGGTTCCTCATCTAAACGGAGGGAGAGCATCCTCTGCCTGGCCAGGAAATCGGCGGCTCTGACGCGGAAGACCGAGTAGGTCGGGGGGATATCCTTTGTGAGATGCCTGAACATGGCTGAGTGGCCGTAGAATCCCCCCAGGACTAAATAGAGGGCGAGCTCGTCGCTAATGGGCTCGCCGGTGAGGACTATCTCGTCCACCCGGTCGATGTAATCTTCATCTGGCTCGTCCTTCCCCTGCTTGATTTTCATCATGCGGTGGGGGCCTTCAGGACGAGCGACTTTGGCGGCGAAGTACGACGTAAAGTCGTTCGCCAACTTCTCGAAGCAATTGATTGAGCGAGGTGGCAGTGAGAGGTACCACCTGTGGGCGAGGTCGCCCAGAGTTAGCAGGAACATCCGACACTTCGTCGCATCTGATGCACCACATCCGGTCATGTAGATCCGGAATTTGCTCAAGTGGGTCTCCGGATCCGATCTTCCCTCATATAGAGGTGTCTGTGGGGGAGCGATTGTTGGTTGAACCGGGGCGAGCTCAATCTGGACCGCGAGTGGTTCACTTGGTCCAGAGATCGATCTCCTGGCGCCTGCCCCTGTGTCTAGTAGCGCCTTCATTTCGTCATTTGTGCATTGCGGCCATCGCCGTGCTTTGTTGCTCGGCGATTAGCTACGGAGCGCGAGCCGAGCGATCATGTACCGATCCCTGCCCCCATGGTGGATGACAGTTCTCTGCCGCGGATTCATTTCTTGGGCGAGTGGGGGCTGTCGGCCGGCTTTGTCTTACGGGAGTCGGATATGCCGAACTCCTGGTGACGGATTCGGACTCCGATGCCTCCCGACTCGGGCCCGACTGCCCGGGTCGCCACGAGGGATCACTCCCTAGGCGACTGAAGACGGAGTCGTCCCGCCTAACGAGAGCCTTTGCCTGCGGCTCAGGGTTTCCTGTTGATTTCTCAACATATATCCCTTTGAGCTTCCGCTTGCCAGCTCGGCGGATGGTTGACGGAGTGATGGTGGGCGAGTCGCATGCAATCCGTCGCTCCCTGAGGACGGCTATGGCCTCCTCAATCTGTTCCGCGGTCTGGAACTGATCGAGTGAGAGACTAGGGCCGTCCCTTGGGGGCGGGAGTGAGGACCTAGCGTCGCCGCGGTCGCCCTCCGTCGCGGGCTGGGATTCTGTCCGGGTGGGAATGATATTTCCGGCAGATCTCAGGGTGGCTCTCTTGGAAGTTGTTGCAGACGTCATTCTTCTGAAGGTTTATATCTTTTGAAGAACAGGGAGTGTTTCTTCAAGTGTGAGTCTGGAGAACGATGAGTGTTCTACGAGACGATCGGAATAAGAGTGAAGGTTCAGCCCTTCCTCTAGCGCCAATTGTTGTTACCCAAAATATTATCCGAAGATAGTGTTGCTGGAATGATCGAGTAACCAACAAGTGCGGGAGCACGTCCGTGAGAAATTAAATGACACAAGATTTGCCGGGGTTGTTAATCCCGGGCTTGAATGCTCTCGCGAGATTTTATTAATAAGTATACTATTGAGTACAAATATTAATGTTAGAACCTATCACAAAGAGTGTAAAGAATTCTAGTTTTCTAAGCTGTGGAGCGTATAGAATGTCGGAAGAATCAGATATGGAGTTCTGTGAATTCTTGCTATGGATGTTCTATGTGTGAGAATGTCTTTCTCTTTTCTCTCTCTTGTTTGCTGTGTTTTCGAAGTCCTTATTCTGTGTTATGGACCTTCTATTTATAGCAGACCAAGTTCTGAGGAGCCTGCGATCGCAGGCGATCGTCGTTATTTATATTATAATAAGACGGCCGATCGTCTCGTCGCGTGGGGCTTTTCCCTTAAAGTCCGCGGTTATTCTTGACGGCAGTATGCGATCTGACGGAGGGAACTCGCATGCGTCTGAGCATTGTCACCCACCTTTTGGCGATCTTGTTGGTAGGTGAGGTAGGTGACAGGCTTGAGCACAGTCTTGTTTGTCGGCACCTTTCGCAGTCTGCAGTCTGTTGGTAGGTGAAGTAGGTGACAGGTGTGGGCACCGATCTTGTCTGTCGGCACCTTTTGAGATCTGCACGCGGGTCGGCCGAGATTTGGGCTTTGATGACCTTTGACGGATGTTGGATTAATGCGCGGCACGAGGCGATCGCCAATCAACAAAAGACGATCGCTAATCAACAAAAGGCGATCATTTGTGGGTGCCAAGTTCGGGTGTTTGCCCAGCATATCTCTTATGGTAGAGTTCCCATTGCTATGACGATCGCCTTCGGCGTGTTTAAATGCCGCTGTGAGACATGTTGTGAACTTGGTTTAGTTATTCGATCACGTATCGTGATTTAGGCGTTTTAGGCCATTTTGTAATTTCTTGAAAGTTACGGGTATCCGTATCTGTAATTGTTATCTCGACCCGTTTCTTGGTCGCGTATGATTAATTATGGTATTACGTTTTCATTTCGAGTCGTTGATGTCGTCCGCGAACTTTTCGTCGTGTCCGTTCCGTGCCTTTTCGGAAATCGAGGCGTCGGGTCGTGGCGGCGGTGGCCGGACCGGTGCGGCATCGCCGGAAGTCTTGGGCACTAGCCGGCGAGCACGGCGAACCGCGTAGCGTATGCTACGGCCGGGATCTTCTGTGGCTTAGCTCGGCGATGTAGCGCACGTTGTCGAGTCGGCCAGCGACGCTATCGGGCACAGGTAGAGGATTACGAGGTTACGGACTCGGTCGGGATCGGCGAGTAGCGCACGCCACGTCGGTCGTAGCTCACGCTAACCGGCAGGGGTAGCGCACGTTGTCGGCCGACTAGCGTGCGTTACGGGATGAGTTTGTTAGTCCGGTGGCTCTTTGGGCCAATTAAGCGCGCGCGGCCGGCCGTAGCGCACGCTAGCGGGAGTCGGGCGGTCGAGTCATGGTCGGCAGAATTGTCGGTGGTGCCGGGTCATGCGGGCCATGGCCGAGAGTGCTCGGCCGATACTGGCCGATAGCGCACGCTAGTTCCGGCCCAGTATATAAATGACAGACCAGCGACTTTTTCAGTCATTTTTCATTTCATTTCCCTTCGGTCCGAGGCTGGGGTTTTGGAGGAGACGAAACCATGTTGTTGGACAACAAATCCATGAAGTTTCTGAGTTTATATCACCGATCAATCATCCTATAACATCCTTCGATCCAGCGAATCAAGGTTAGATCTTTAGAACCCTACTTTTGGGTAGATTTGGGGGTTTTCGCGTTTTTGTCCGATTCGTTCCGTTTTGTCGAATAATTCATGATGAATATGATTAATCTTGTTGGTATTCTTAGTTTCCCTACGGATTCATGGTATATTTCGTGATTTTTACGGAATCGAGAGGGTTTGGTTGTGGTCCGCCCTCGTTGTTGTTTATATGCGAATATACATGAATCGTAGGCGGGTTTTCGGGTGTATTCCGATTCCGTATTCATTTAGAAATGGTTGTGATTGTATTCTTCGAATCGTTAGGTTCGGTTTCGTTGGTTCCTAGCGTTCGTCGGTGACTTTCCTTTCCGTTCGTTGCGTCGTCAATAATTCAAGGCAAGTATCTTATTATACGACTTGTATCTTGTGAATAGTAATTACGTATGATATGTATGACGATTTTGCTTGCCTCCATAAATATGTTCCGTTTGAGTTGGTTGTGTTTTCCGAAATTTGAAGGCTTTGTGATAATAGTGATATATTGGTATACGTGTTAGGCGTTGTGCCATTTGTGCAGGATTGCGATGTACATATGAGGTGGTTGTACACGTGTTTGTTCAATGTATTGTGTACCGAATGTGTGTTGTGTTGGTTAAGAGTCGTTGTGATGATCATGATGTTTGTGTTGTTTTGGTTTACATGCTTGATTGTACATTTCGGCGTAATGTAGAATAACTTGACATTTAATGATTATGAATTGTGTCGAGTCGATGTGTGTGTGATCCAGGTAGGGTCTGATGAGGCCTCTGGAGTTCGGTACATGATGTGTACGAACAAAGCGTGTGAACCAGGTAGGGTCTGACGAGGCCTCTGGAGTCTGGTACATGACGTGTACGGACAAGGTGTGTGATCCAGGTAGGGTCTGACGAGGCCTCTGGAGTTCGGTACATGATGTGTACGAACGATGTTGTAGCCGGGTAGGGTCCGTTGAGGCCTCCGGAGTTCGGTACATGATGTGTACGAACAGTGTGTGTGTGGTCGGGTAAGGTCCGCCGAGGCATCCGGTGTTCGGTACATGATGTGTACGATCAATGATCGTGTATCTATGATTGTTCGGGTATCTTTTTAAATATGGATCTCGGACTCATAATGATATATTATTTAGTATGCTTTGAAACGAGAATCGGGCTAAGGCCTATTGTTTACGAAAAGGTTTTGTAAATTGGGACTCGAGGTCCAAAAGATTTTACGCTTTAAAAATCCCGAGATGATGTGTTCCTTTTCAAATATCTCTTACTTGAGTTCGAAATTCTAAAACTTCTAGAACATTTTGATAATGGATTTCCGTATTAAATTCGTAGTTGTTTTTTTGCTTGTTACATTTCGTATGGTTTGATACTTGCACTAGTAAAGCGGTGGAGTTTTACTAACCCCAGTATTCGGGGGTGGATGTCATTTTGCGTCCGGTACATGCGGTCGGGGCGATCACAGGATTGGCACAAGAGGATGACGAGATGCGATACTAATCATGAGTCGAGAGTTGTTTTATTTTTGTTGTGTTGTCAGAGTTGATTTCAGTCTTCCGATGTATTATATTTCGACCCCTGTGTGGGTAATGTTGTTAGTCAGTCTTGTTGATAGAGTTGTGTGACCTCATCGGTCTGTGTGTTTATGTGTAAGTGACCTTAACGGTCTGTATTATTATATTGTTTGACCCTGGCCGGGCAAGCATTTGGTTGTTTATGGACGTTTAGCCTGGTAGATCCTTGCGGAAAGGGTTTACGGCGTGTAATATTCCCATACGGTTTTGGGGATGTTACAGGAAAGTGATCGCCTATGCGTCCAGACAGTTGCGTCCTTACGAGGTCAAATACCCGACTCATGATTTGGAGTTAGCAGCCGTAGTGTTTGCCTTAAAAATCTGGCGCCACTATCTGTATGGAGTTACCTGCCGGATTTTTACGGACCACAAGAGCCTGAAGTATATTTTTACCCAAAAGGAGTTGAATATGAGACAAAGGAGGTGGTTAGAGCTAATCAAAGACTATGATATCGAGATCCTTTATCATCCAGGCAAGGCAAACGTGGTTGCCGATGCCTTGAGCCGCAAGACGGTGCAGGAGCAGATACTGGCTCGTTTGACCGCCCAAAAGGAGTTGCAATTAGAGTTCATGAGACCAGAGATTGAGGTCTGGTTACAACGCATTCAGGGACAACTGTGCACGCTTGAGATTTCATGATCCCTTGATGAGACGATCAGGACAAAACAAATGACGGACCCATTCTTATCCAGAGTTCGAGATGAAATCGATCAGGGGAAGGCTCCTGGATTTGTGGTTCACGAGGATGGACTGATATGCTTTAAAAACCGAGTATGTGTACTAGCAGACGAAGAGTTGAGGAATACTATTCTGAAGGAGGCTCATGCTACCCCGTATTCCATACACCCGGGATCGAACAAAATGTATAAGGATTTGAAGCCGTATTATTGGTGGGGTAACATGAAACGGGAGGTTGCCGAATTCGTTTCGAAATGTTTGACCTGTCAGCAGGTCAAGATTGAGCATCAAAGACCAACTGGCATGATGAAACCGCTTCCGATTCCCGAGTGGAAGTGGGAAGACATATCAATGGATTTTATTACTAGCTTGCTGACGAGCCGTCGAGGCATGAATACGATTTGGGTGATTGTGGATCGATTGACTAAATCAGCCCACTTCTTGGAGATTAAGGATACTTGGGGCCCTGAGAGATTGGCCCAATTATTCATCAAAGAGATTGTGAGACTGCATGGCACCCCTAAGAGTATTGTATCAGATCGGGACGGGCCAGTTCGTGTCACACTTACGGAAGGCGGTTCATCGTTCTATGGGTACACAGTTGAACTTCAAGACGGCTTTTCATCCTCGGACCAAGCCAGTCGATCTGAGAGGACTATTCAAACTCTAGAGGATATGTTGAGGGCATGTGCTCTCGATTGGAAACCCGTGGGAAGCCCAACTACCATTGGTAGAATTCACATATAATAATAGTGGCATGCCTCGATCATGATGGCACCTTATGAGGCATTGTATGGTCGTCGTTGTAGGTCCCCTTTGTCTTTGGGACGATTTGTGCGAATCTATTGGTACGGAACACGATATGTTATTGGCGTACGAGAAGATTTCCCGATCAAGAGTTGTCTATTAACGGCCCAAAGCCGCCGAGAAATCATATGCGAGATAATCGTCGGCGACCACTCGAGTTTGAGGTTGGTGACCATGTACTAGTCAAAGTATCTCCTACTAGAGGTGTTTTCCGATTCGGGAAGAGAGGCAAGTTGAGCCCAAGGTATATTGGTCGTTTGAGATCTGGAGCAGTAGGCGACCTAGCCTATCGTTTAGCATTACCACCAGCTTTGAGCCGGATTCACAACGTATTCCATCTATCTCAGTTGAGGAAGTATGTTGCTGACCCAAGCCACATTATTCAATTCGACGAGGTCGAAATAGCCGATGACCATTCGTATGAAGAACGACCTGTGCAGATACTTGAGAGAAGAATTAAACAGCTGAGGAACAAGGCGATTCCCTAATTAAAAATTCAGTGGTCGATACATGGAGTCGAGGAAGCTACGTGGGAGACTGAAGATAGCATGCGAGAGAAATACCGCGAGATGTTTACCCCTTAGTTTCGGGGACGAAACTAAGGGGGGAGTATGTAATACCCTCGCCTTTACTATTGTATTTTCTGATTTAAACCAAGTATCTTCGCACCATATCTGTATTGTTATAGCAAATATATCGACGAATTATGTTACGTTGGAATAATGGTCATTCATACTATATTAATTGTTGGGTGATATTGGGAGAATTCCATTTATGCTTGTTATAGCACTTAACGTACGTTAACCTATCTTCTTAACGTACGCTATGTCCGTCGCCTTACGTACGTAACATCCATATGTTAACGTACGTAATGCGGGAGATCCACAAGTAGTCCGCCTTTCGGTGGGTGGGGCCGAGCGGGGGTAGGTGGTCGGGAGTCGATCGCAACAGCCAAGTCAACGGCTATTACGTACGTAATAGCTATATAGTTACGTACGTAACGATTTGCGTGTTTTGAGGCAGAAAGATCTGATGAAATTGGTTACGTACGTAATGATCATAAGATTACGTACATAAGGACTGTAACGTGCGTTAACACCTTTCTTTAACGTACGTAATGCCGAGTTCAGGTTATAAAAATATATGACTTGCCATTCATTTCCTGCTCAACCCATTCAACCTCCCAACTGAGAAAAACGATTCCCTTCCCTTCCAACTCCATTTCTAGCCCTTCTAACTTGTGTTGGAGCTTCAGCACTTGATTGGTGACTTGGAGAGTTAGAGATTGAAGTGTATCCCTTGAAGTGTTGGTGTTGTTCTTCATTTTGAGGTTGGTCTTTCTTTAACTCATATCAAATCCATGCTTATGATGATGTTAGTAGATAAATACTTCACATGATGTTAGTTTAAGCTAGTGTAAACATGATAAGTTAATTGAATCATGCTCAAACTAAGTGAAGATTAACATTAAGGGTATTAGTGTTACTTCTTGATGTAAATAACTTCATAATGTGATTGTGTTGATAATGATATACATGAAACCTGACGTATAACATGATAATCGGAAGTTGATTATAGTCTCAACACTAGGAACATGTTAGGGATGAAATCCTTAATGATTAAAGGTGAGAAATGTTAAACTTGTCTTGAACATTCAATTGATTCTTGAAGGTAATATGGAACCATAATTTTGGCCTCTAAAACCAACACTTTGTTAATAAATTGTTGGAAGAATTATGTTAACCCTTTAAAGATGATCTTCACAAGATGGGATGAAGTTACTTTTAGAATTTCAAGTATCGATGATATAACTAGGCTTTTAATAAATTCTTCAAAAGTAAAACAATAGATTTTGATAGAAGGAAGTTGTAATCTTCATATGATCAAGTTAATCGAGTTCGTTGATAGCTTAAAAGGGTGTTAAACGCTACATTAATATGTTAATAATGTTCTTAAGAGGATTGTAGTGAATATGGTGATACAAATGCGGTAGATGAGTAGCCGAATTCCATTTCATTAATCCGTGTATGTTAAGAGACGTAAATTAAGATGATGTTCTTAGTGCACTAAAAACTTGAGCTTATGCTTCATATAGGAATCAGTTTTTAATGTAATTATTGGTAAAATAATGAAGAACGTAATTAACACAAACTTATATCGTAATCGGAAGTGCCGATGATTTGAAAAGATGTTTTCAAAATGTTACTTTGGTAATAAACTGAACTTCAAGTATTTGACATTAATGTTAGAATATGTGAATGAGCATGATAAACATATGATGATTTGTAATAAGAACATTAAAGTGATCAATAGGATAATTGATTTATTCAAGTAAATTTACGAATATTATTTATGTAATAATACCGTTATAAATGCGAATGTGTTGTTGAATGAATTACATTTCATTCAAGGTTGCTTGTTCACGTGAGTATTGTTAGACGAGGATACCGTTCGTTTGACCATTCAAAGAAGGATTATTCATCTACAGAATTGAGGCAAGTTATCTTGCTTGGTTATAATGATGGTTGAATTCTTGTGATTATTATGCGTTTCGTGTGTATGAAATGTTCTCATAATCTATGGTTCGTGATATGGTGATACCCTTGATCGTATTGTCATGGTGTTGGGGATGATATACCCAAAATTACCGTCCTTGTTACCGTTAGTCCTTTTGAGCTTTGTTGACACTTCGGTGAGTTGTTCGATTCCTTGATGAAAGTGTAATTCGTTGAGTTTCGTTGTCATGTTGTATCGTGACATCTCTGGAGTCATATATGCGCGCCGATTGGTTATGTGTAGGATTTTTAGCCGGGCACTTGATGATCATGCGTGGATGTTTTCCGCATTTAGATCGTGCACACGAGACGTAGTTCGTGAGGCTAATTAGATACATCGTCCCACGTATATTCTGGATTCCGTATACGGGGTGGACATGTGCACGGACACATTTCCGGATCGGGCGTACTGTGACGTCCGTCTTGAGCCATATTATATGGTCGTTCGTATATTTGGTTATGTTCGATAGTTGGGACTGATTGTTTATACGCCTTCGGGGTATATTCAGTAGTCGATGGTTTTCTTTGAGATCAGTATATATATGAATTGTATAATGTCATGAGAATTATTATCATGTATAGCTGACCCTGTGGTTTGGGGCGAAATACTTGTATTTCAGGGCGAGGAAAGGGCAAGGCACAGGAGGAGCACAATGGCGACGGAGGGTTTTGAAGGATGCTATTTCGGGGGGCCCGAGTCTTTTAATGTTCGGTTATGTATTATTGTGATTTTCATTTTATTTTGTGTCGGATGAATGTACTATAATCTGTTAGGTATTGCCCATCGTCATATGGTCTGTACCGAATTTGGATCCTGTGTACGTTTGCTCGTATTAAAGACATGTATAACTTATAATCCACATCGGGGTTTTTATTGTGGTACGGTCCCACGTTGTCAGGTTGTAAGTTTATATCGTGATATCACCTAGTGGGTCCCAGTAGGGGGGTCCACGGCACTGTAATAGCCACTGTTTTCGGGCTGTTACAAGAAAAGTGTCGCCATGGTCGTGGAGGATGATGGAACCGTTCTTTGCACCCATGCAAGGTCCCTTCGGACCACGATCGCCCGTCCTTCGTTTAAATACGAGGCCACCATAGTCTGAGGGCCCTCCAAAACAGATCTGTGGACACGTTCGCCCGCCCTCGAAGGTCCATCGCTTAACATGGTGGATCCTTCACGGACAATGCGATGCATCCATCCCCCTGTCTCAACGTACACCGTCGAGGGTCGCCATCTTAATGGCGGGCCGAGGTGGAAGTAGAGCTAATAAGCCGTGGAAGTGGAGTTGATTAATCTAACGACGCCCCACGCAAGGAATCTTCCAGACCAAGACCGCACGCCCTTCGTTTAAATACGAGGCGAGGCGCAGCCTTCGGAGGACCCTACCAATTAAGTGAGTCACGAGAACTTAGCCATCAGATGGAATGTCGCTCGTGCATAAGACACGGTCGTGGAGATCGGTCCATCGAACTCCGCGATCGTGCACGGTTCCTCAAGACCGAGATGGACGGCCTTCCTCGAGGATTCGACAAATCTGAAGACCGCTCACTCAACGATTTATTTTCGTCCCCTTACTTTCACTAAGTGAACAAAAACAAGGGGGAAGAGTGCGGAGCTACCTATACGATGATCGTCCCTATTCAATCACATACGGAGATCGGCAGTTATCAGATGCTTGTGCAGCGATCGAATTTTTTGTAAAAATTATCTATATGAGTTTATCAACTCACTTAGACCTACTACACACGCAACAATCTCTCCTCACACATTTGTACAAAGTCAAGCAAAAGACTCAAAAATAGCAATCATTCAAGTGATAAATCGAAGAACCAAACGTTCATTACATTACTTGAAGTTTCAGAAGTACATACACGGTCGCCCGAAGGCCTAAGTACTACAAGAAAAAGCTACAAAATTACAAGGCAAGAAAAGCTAAAACAAATATAGAACGAAGAGCCTCATGCCCCTGCTTGGCCTTCGCCTTCAGCCTCCGGGTCGGCCCGCGACCCTTCGCCAACTTTCAGAGCAACCTCCCTGTAACACCCCCAAACCACTCGGGAATATTACTGCGCCGCAGACCCTCTCCGTGAGGATCTACCAGGCTAAATACAGAAAACACAACAACACAATACATACCGACATGGGTAATTAACAGACCATTAGACCGATTTGGTCTTTTACCACAACCTACACATCAACCATACATTACTCTTTCTCGTAACTCATACCCACGCGGGGGTTAACATAAATCAATGTTCCCACATAGAGGGAAACAAACACAACGGAAGGACAAAACAAGACATCACCAAATACCCAACACCGGTCTTCAATGGATTAGTATCGCCGTATTCCATCATCATTCGTAACGATCCTGTGAATTGCTCCCCAGCAACCTGCAAGTACCTGGATGCAAAGCAGACATCCACCCCCCGAATACTCAGGGGTTAGCAAAACTCCACTATTTTGCTAGTGCAAGTATAAATACAAAGACGAGTCATACATATCATACTCCAAGAATATAGAAATCGTGAATATACTTCCCGAGATGATTCGCTTGATTCAAAACAGTTTGAATTATGAAAGACAGGAATAAAACCATTTTACATCTTACAAAATATTTTACGATCTCGGGAGTTTTGAAAGCATTTGGGGTTTAAGAATTTTCAAGCCTTTCGAAACACTTAGGGACACAGCCCAAAAATCATTTATTTCAAAATACGATTCTGATAACAAAATACGGGTGCACGACCCAATCATAACATTACAATTTCAAACACGGGGGTCCACGACCCAAATCATCCACTTCACATGCTCGCAAGAATAACCCGACGGAAACTACACCGTGCCAAACAATAACAATGACAACAATCTCACAGAACGACAACAGAGAGCACAACTTTGCAACTTGACCATACGGTCGAACTCAACACCACAGAGTTACAATACACAGAGCAACCACAGGACTCACGTACCCATACTAATTTATCACAGTCAAGGGACAAATCACACACAACACATTTACTGGTGCCATTCCACCCAAGTGCAATACCATTTGAACTGCCATTCTAATCAGACGGAATATGCGCCAAAAATCATAGTTCTCCAACAAAACATTTCAAGTTAACCGTTGGTACGAGACTCACGGCCGCCGTACCCCGCAGAGCCCCGTCGGACATCCCTGGGTGGTTAACCCTAGTTCGCGATACGCACACACACGGCAATACGTATCCCTAGAGGCCTCGTCAGACCGTCCCTAGGTGAACATACACATATCATCCACAACGCCACGAGAAGCCATAATTCGAATACTAGAATATGCATACAAATGCTAGGTACTTCGCTAGAATGGCCACTTTAACCGGCATATACACACAATCAATGTCACACAACGACAAGCAAATACCAATGCCAAACAACACCAAGTGTCCCAACCTCCTTACGAAGGAGTAACAACTAATATCACACAACGTCACATATTTACCGTACAATTACACATCTCAATACACAATCCTCGGCAAATAATTACGGTCTACTAAATTCACTGAAATATGTTCAATATCTTTCATCACACAACAATGATACACATAATCAGAAAACACATTTATTCACAAAGCCTACGAGTTATCTTCGAAGGAAAACCTTTATCAAAAACATACCGATCCTTTTAAAAGTTCATTAAAACATTCGGATTGCACATAAAATCATTTATCAATGATTTTGTCTATGAAACATGAAAAGTATGGGCAAGATACTTGCCTCGATGCCACGAGCAACGGGAAACAATGAACGGATACGGTCGGTTAGCCTTCGAACTTCCAAAAACGACCAAGAATTCGACAGCCCACGAATACTACGAAAATAATACCACCACGAATCAACAATACATCGAAAATATAGGGATCATCCTAATTCCTACCCAATGGAGCAATTCGTCGGACATCTCAATGGCTCACATCAACATGACCGACGAACAAATGAATTTATGAAGTTCAATCCACAAAGTCTCAAGATTAACAAAGGATCTAGAGTATACAACGAAGATCTCACAACAATCTGGGCTATATCGGATTAAATCGGCCGAAACCTCACGAACCCCCAAAATTCAAGAACTAGGGTTCTAAGAAGAGATTGCCTTGATTTGGACCAAGAAGATGATTAGATGTTGTTAAACACCTACAAATCCACTCTAAGATGAAGCTTGCTGAAGAGGATAGCTCAAAATTGCCTTCGGAGCTCACTCCCATCGGAAGGGATGAAGAAGGGAGAGAAAATGACGAACCAACATTGTTGTCCAGTATTTATACTGGGCAACTATTAGCGTGCGCTAAGCACAAACATTAGCGCGCGCTAACGGGGTCAACGCCCCAGAACACTCCGCATGTAACACGGTTAGCGTGCGCTAGCCAATAAGCGTAGCGTGCGCTAACGGGTCACCAAACCAGTCCAGTAGCCCCTGGACAGACCTACACCTACCAGGTAGCGTGCGCTAGGAAGAACGATTAGCGTGCGCTAAGCAGTCGATAGCGTGCGCTAGTTACCAATCTTAATGTGTGCTAACGAGACCCCAGTCGCAGTCCAGTAGCTCCTGGACTGCCGCTGGATTGCCGATTAGTGTGCGCTAACCACAACACAGTAGCGTGCGCTATTCCACAAGCATTAGCATGCGCTACACCACAAAAACCCAAAAACTCGCATAGTGATCCGAAACGCCTCCAAACACATGTCCCAATAAGGCACACCCAAAACATGGCACAAAATTCAAATGATGAGGTCAATACCAATCCGGAAAAACCCAGAAAACTCGACGAATCCGGCACAAAGATCTCGCGTATTAAATTCTACCCCTCTTAAAAGAAGTTTCGTCCTCGAAACTTAAAATATAAAATGATCAACGCAAAACAGTCTCAAATAATATACGCTATCCGCCGCGGACGACCTGCAATGAATCACATGCAGCACGTGGCTACTACCATCCACATCGCCATTTCAGAATGATAACAAAACGCACGGACAAAAATCAGTATGGTTGAACAACCCAAACAGTACAATAATCAAAACGCAAGTTAATCGCTGAACAAATACGAAATTCCACGACACCAGGATTGGAAGATCGAAAACGAAGTTAATTTCCCGAACATAAGGAAATTACGAAGTGATCTGAACCCTCGAAAATCATGATACGAGATCAACGAATACCGGACAACAAACGATCGAATAACAATGACCGAGACAACATCGGTCGAACAATCATATACAAATCATAACGAATAATGAAAATCGAATAGCATCCCCATAGTTTGCAGCTCGACTCAAGTAAATATATACGACCTGGTGAAAATGACAAGATATGCATTTACATAAGATTCACAGGAGCGGAACCGAATTCGGAAAAAGTCACAACGACAATTGGATTAACCCAAGACAATACCGCAACTTGTTCGAACAACAAAAAATGAAGAGTAGAAAAAGTCCATAAAATATTGACGAACGCAAACGAGTCGATAGAGTCGAATAAAACGAAAGCGAAAAAATATGGGTATTACACCATATCACCTTTAAAAGAGGTTTCGTCCCCGAAACCTAAACAACGAGAACGAAGTGCTAGAATAGCAACCTTCCCGAAAATCTTTTCTCGGTCCCTCATCTGATCTCCATGACTATCTGTACCACGGTCACGACCGCATCCTTTGCCCCTCGGCATACTAAGTAGATACTCACTCAATACAATGGTACAACATCGCAAAATAATGTACCAAATTGCCAACTCAGCTTGACATATCACATAAGACAACTAATAGCAACTCGATAAGAAGACCCACGAGGTATCCTTTTAAATGATGTCATTTGGAAATCCTTGGATTTGCATGATTATTCAAAATAAAACTTTGAAAGTATTTTTGGTACCTCGGTTTGAAATTAACTTTGTCAAATCTTTTAAACAACGGACTTTAACTGTCTCATTTGAAATTATTTGCAAAACAATATTTCCTTACAACTGGCACTATCAAAATCACTATGCCACCACACATCATCATTTTGGAGTGATTCGAGGTCACGCACAATAACTGACTCAGTACAGAAAACTTTTCTAAATCTGAGTTTGAAGTTTAAATCGAGTAAGATTCTTTATCTTTCACAATATATTTTTGAAAATAAAAATTGTGTTGGTTTTTGAAAATAGAAATTTTTATGGTGTGAAAGATTTCTGAAATCATGTGCTCGAATTATTTGAAAATACAACAATACGTCAAAAATCCTTTTTGAAAATCTTCTCAACACTACACAATAATCAACGACGGTAACATTTTACAAAATGTTCAGAGGTACTTTAAAACGACTCTTTCAATACCGTCGGGGTTCCTTTAGAAAATTCAAGGCCGGCTCGCTAATTTTAAACGATTTTCAAAGTCCACACGAAGCCGCCGATTGAGCGAACAGTCAAAACTTTATGAAATTTAATTTTTCACAACTTGCTCAAGTTTATAAAATTTTCAGAAAAGCATTTTCGAACACACACACAAAAGACATAATTTACCACTTTATCACAATACGATCCATTATCTTCAAATCCAATCATATGTAGACATTATTTGTCCACATAATTACAGTATCACACAAGCGACCGTTAAAATATAATTAACATCTAAAACTGAAATCCTACCTCTCAGTAATGAGGATTCCCACAACAAGTGCATTCAGGACGACTTAACGTTCGCACCACCAACTTAGTCACAATTTTGAGCATTACTGACCAAACAATAATGCCAACATCAATACATACCTTTGAACCGACGATCATGAAATCAAAAAGTCGAAAGCAAGAGCTACGTTTCGAGTAAATTTTTGGTAGACCTCATTTGGGTTTTTAAAATTAAATTTTGAAAACTTACAATGCAAGAGGAAAGATATCACATTGACAAACTTTCCTTGCGGGATCACATCAAGCCATTACTTCAATAAAACGATTCACACAATATATACACACATTTATACACCGGTATCACTTTTCATTCTAGCACAATACGAGAATCAAACAAGTATGGAGTACGTATTCACGAAGCACATTTAAACTCCACATAATAACATATAATCACACAAGCTCGTATAACACGAGACGCAACAAAGTAGGGAGACTTACATCCACAAATCGCACGAAGATGATGGCTGCACATCGATAATAATCACGACCGACACCTCAGACGACTCATCGCGACACGACTCAGTCAGACAAAATCCGACAAGACAGGGCGAGACAAGACCCGACAACACACAACTCGACCCGACAGCCTAGGTTTCCGCAACCTAATCTCTGATACCATATTCTGTAACACCCCCAAACCGCTCGGGAATATTACAGCGCCGCAGACCCTCTCGTGAGGATCTACCAGGCTAAATACAGAAAACACAACAACACAATACATACCGACATGGGTAATTAACAGACCATTAGACCGATTTGGTCTTTTACCACAACCTACACATCAACCATACATTACTCTTTCTCGTAACTCATACCCAC
Organism: Orobanche coerulescens; assembly: GCA_033398695.1. Taxonomy (NCBI): domain Eukaryota; kingdom Viridiplantae; phylum Streptophyta; class Magnoliopsida; order Lamiales; family Orobanchaceae; genus Orobanche; species Orobanche coerulescens. Next base: position 61,429,598 of record CM065806.1, read on the forward strand.
GCGGGGGTTAACATAAATCAACGTTCCCACACAGAGGGAAACAAACACAACGGAAGGACAAAACAAGACATCACCAAATACCCAACACCGGTCTTCATGTGATTAGTATCGCCGTCTTCCATCAACATTCGTAACGATCCTGTGAATTGCTCTCCAGCAACCTGCAAGTACCTGGATGCAAAGCAGACATCCACCCCCCGAATACTTAGGGGTTAGCAAAACTCCACTGTTTTGCTAGTGCAAGTATAAATACAAAGACGAGCCATACATATCATACTCCAAGAATATAAAAATCGTGAATATACTTCCCGTGATGATTCGCTTGATTCAAAACAGTTTGAATTATGAAAGATAGGAATAAAACCATTTTACATCTTACAAAACATTTTACGATCTCGGGAGTTTTGAAAGCATTTGGGGTTTAAGAATTTTCAAGCCTTTCGAAACACTTAGGGACACAGCCCAAAAATCATTTATTTCAAAATACGATTCTGATAACAAAATACGAGGTCCACGACCCAATCATAACATTACAATTTCAAACATGGGGGTCCACGACCCAAATCATCCACTTCGCATGCTCGCAAGAATAACCCGACGGAAACTACACCGTGCCAAACAATAACAATGACAACAATCTCACAGAACGACAACAGAGAGCACAACTTTGCAACTTGACCATACAGTCGAACTCAACACCACAGAGTTACAATACACAGAGCAACCACAGGACTCACGTACCCATACTAAATTATCACAGTCAAGGGACAAATCACACACAACACATTTACTAGTGCCATTCCAGCCAAGTAGGATACCATTTGAACTGCCATTCTAATCAGACGGAATATGCGCCAAAAATCATAGTTCTCCAACAAAACATTTCAAGTTAACCGTTGGTACGAGACTCACGGCCGCCGTACCCTGCAGAGCCCCGTCGGACATCCCTGGGTTGTTAACCCTAGTTCGCGATAGGCACACACACGGCAATACGTATCCCTAGAGGCCTCGTCCGACCGTCCCTAGGTGAACATACACATATCATCCACAACACCACGAGAAGCCATAATTCGAATACTAGAATATGCATACAAATGCTAGGTACTTCGCTATAATGGCCACTTTAACCGGCATATACTCACAATCAATGTCACACAACGACAAGCAAATACCAATGTCAAACAACACCAAGTGTCCCAACCTCCTTACGAACGAGTAACAACTAATATCACACAACATCACATATTTACCGTACAACTACACATCTCAATACACAATCCTCAGCAAATAATTACGGTCTACTAAATTCACTGAAATATGTTCAATATCTTTCATCACACAACAATGATACACATAATCAGAAAACACATTTATTCACAAAGCCGACGAGTTATCTTCGAAGGAATACCTTTATCAAAAACATACCGATCCTTTTAAAAGTTCATTAAAACATTCGGATTGCACATAAAATCATTTATCAATGATTCCGTCTACGAAACATGAGAAGTATGGGCAAGATACTTGCCTCGATGCCACGAGCAACGGGAAACAATGAACGGATATGGTCGGTTAGCCTTCGAACTTCCAAAAACGACCAAGAATTCGACAGCCCATGAATACTACGAAAATAATACCACCACGAATCAACAATACATCGAAAATATAGGGATCATCCTAATTCCTACCCAATGGAGCAATTCGTCGGACATCTCAACGGCTCTCATCAAAATGACCAATGAACAAATGAATTTATGAACTTCAATCCACAAAGTCTCAAGATTAACAAAGGATCTAGAGTATACAATGAAGATCTCACAACAATCTGGGCTATATCGGCTTAAATCGGTCGAAACCTCACGAACCCCCAGAATTCAAGAACTAGGGTTCTAAGAAGATATTACCTTGATTTGGACCAAGAAGATGATTAGATGTTGTTAAACACCTACAAATCCACTCTAAGATGAAGCTTGATGAAGAGGATCGCTCAAAATCGCCTCCGGAGCTCACTCCCGTCGGATGGGATGAAGAAGGGAGAGAAAATGACGAACCAACGCTGTTGTCCAGTATTTATACTGGGCAACTATTAGCGTGCGCTAAGCACAAACATTAGCGCGTACTAACGAGGTCAACGCCCCAGAACACTCCGCATGTAACACTGTTAGCGTGCGCCAGCCAATAAGCGTAGCGTGCGCTAACGGGTCACCAAAACAGTCCAGTATCCCATAGACAGACCTGCACCTACCAGGTAGCGTGCGCTAGGAAGAACGATTAGCGTGCGCTAAGCAGTCGATAGCGTGCGCTAGCTACCAACCTTAACGTGCGCTAACGAGACCCCAGTCCCAGTCCAGTAGCTCCTGGGCTGCCGCTGGATTGCCGGCTAGCGTGCGCTACACATCTGGTAGCGTGCGCTAACCACAACACAGTAGCGTGCGCTATGCCACAAGCATTAGCGTGCGCTACACCACAAAAACCCAAAAACTCGCATAGTGATCCGAAACGCCTCCGAACACATGTCCCAATAAGGCACACCCAAAACATGGCACAAAATTCAAATGATGAGGACAATACCAATCCGGTAAAACCTAGAAAACTCGACAAATCCGGCACAAAGATCTCGGGTATTACATTCTACCCCTCTTAAAAGAAGTTTCGTCCCCGAAACATAAAATACGCTATCCGCCGCGGACGACCTGCAATGAATCACATGCACCACGTGGCTGCTACCATCCACATCGCCATCAGAATGTTAACAAAACGCACGGACAAAAATCAGTATGGTTGAAAACCCCCAAACAGTACAACAATCAAAACGCAAGTTAATCGCTGAACAAATACGAAATTCCACAACACGAGGATTGGAAGATCGAAAACGAAGTTAATTTCCCAAACTTAAGGAAATTACGAAGTGATCTGAATGCTCGAAAATCATGATACGAGATCAACGAATACCGGACAACAAACGATCGAACAACAATGACCGAGACAACAATGGTCGAACAATCATATACGAATCATAATGAATAACGAAAATCGAATAGCATCCCCATAGTTCGCAGCTCGACTCAGGTAAATATATACGACCCGGTGAAAATGACAAGATATGCATTTACATAAGATTCACAGGAGCGGAACCGAATTCGGAAAAAGTCACAACGACAATTGGATTAACCCAAGACAATACCGCAACTTGTTCGAACAACAAAAAGTGAAGAGTAGAAAAAGTCCAGAAAATATCGACGAACGCAAATGAGTCGATAGAGTCGAGTAAAACGAAAGCGAAAAAATATGGGTATTACACTCCCCGTCCTCCGGAGCGTCAGGATGAACAAGGTTCGCCGGAGTCGGATACCAGCTCAAGTCCACACCGATGTCCGAGAGATCCAAGATCGGCAAGGAGAAAGCAGGATGGAGAGGATGCTCCAACGCATACGCCTTAAAATTCTCAGCAAGAGGGCCGACCTCCAACCCTCCCTTCTTAGCAGCTCGGATCGAGTTAGCGAACGCCATATAATAGGCAAACTCACTAACAAACTCCAGGTTAAGAAAGGGATCGGCCTTGGTCGCCTCTACCTCCCCTTTCAGCACTGCCATCGCCTGTTGAACACCTTGGAGCTCGGCCTCCCTTGCAGCCATCTTTTCCCTCGACTCCGCCAGCTCGCTAGTCAGCCGAGCAATCAGTCGATCGACCTCCTTCTCGGCAGCCATCTGCGAGCGTACGGCATCTGTCATCCGGTCCCGAAATCGGTCAACCGTCACCCGAGCCATCTCGGCATCCCATCTCGACAGCTCAAGTTCTTGACTCGCCCGTTTATCTGCATCCAAGGAGTCCTTCTCCATTGCCGCAATCCTATCGGCGAACTCGACGTTCTCTTTTCGAGCCGCCTCATGATCCGCCTACAGGCGAGTAGTGGAAGGACGCCCCTCGAACTCCTGCACTGCCTGGGCAGCCATCGTCGCCGCCTGGAGAGAGAGATCGAAAGCTGCCTGCATTGTACTCCCAGATCACTGACGAGCGATCGCATCTAAGTCCGTCGTCCAAGCCTTCGGCAAAGCGGAAATGGTCCAGTTGACGTATAACGAGATATCACAGGATTGGCAAGGAGATCGGTTCGCTAGGAAATCCCGCACCATCGGTGGGCAAGATGGATCAGTGCTACGGATCCTGCATCAAGCAACAGAAATTAGCACATCTCCTATAATATCCGCAATTTCGATTTTCCAATAATTTTCTTTTTTGGCGGAAGTCTATTTTGACGACTCGCTCATGACCGTATCGTCATTCTGAGAATGATTAATTCTGCACTTTTTGTCATCCGAGTTCGTTTCGGTATCGTTTTGTTGAGATCCGTGTTCTTAAACGGCTTTTCCGCACTTGAGTTCGATTCTTGCGAATCTCGTCCGAAACTGTTGTTTCGAGTTTCTTGTAAGTTCATTCAATGTTCTTATTCATGTTGTGATCTTTGGCTTGGTGTTTCGATCGTGTATCGTGTATTTCGGACGTTTTGGGCCGTTTTCGTAATTTCCCAAAGTTTGGGGTAATTACTTCCGTTGTCGAATTTCGAGCCTTCGGGTGGTCGTAATCGTGTTTTCTCTTAGCGCTTAGATTCGTCTTTGCGAGTACGTCGTAACCGTATCTTCGATTCGTATTCAGGTTTGGGTTTCGGAGTCGTCGGGCCGTCACAGTGGCCACGGCCAGGGCTTTGGCGAGTTACGGTCGTAAGGTGCGGTTATAGCCGTACGTGCTCGGCGAGCATGGCACAGCGAATGCGATTATGGCGTAAGGGCGAGATTCTGGCCGTACGGGCCAGGCATCTTACGGATGAAGGCGATTCTGGCCGTAATGTGTGCGATTACGGACGTAAGTGTCCGAAGCAGTCTTTGGCGATTTTTGACGAATGCCGGTTACGGCCGTATTGCCTGCCGAGTACGGCCATAAGGGCCGAGTTACGACCGTAAGGCACTGCCGGTTATGGCCGTAACCCTGCCGGCTATATATAGCCTGGGCTCGGCCAGACTTCATTTTTCACTCGTTTTTCTTCTTTGTTCGACGGCTGGCGACGGGAGGCTCGGGAAATCGAGTTCTTGGCCGATTCTAATCAATTCCAAGACGTTTTGGAAGGTTCTTGTTGATTATATCATCATCCAATCCATGTTCTTCGTCGAATCAAGGTATATTTCTTGATTTTCCTCCAAGTTGACTTTTTGGGGAATTTGTTCTTGATTTCGATTCTAGTCCGATTTTGATGAATCGGTTGATGTTAGTAAACATTATTAATCGTGTTCTATGGACTGTATATCCATATTTTCGATTCGTTCAACCCGATTGATGATTCTTAGGCTCTTGAGGAACTTTGAACATTTAGTGTTCGATTAAATACCTCAAAGAGTTTCTTTCGGTCGTTATGTTGATTTCGATTAATATTGTGATATTGAATGAATTATATTTTATTCAAGGTTGTTCGAGTACTTGTGTTTATCGGAGGAGGCCGTTCGTTGTTCATGGAAGGGTTTCATCGCCTTCGGTTGAGGCAAGTTTTATACTTGTACTAGTCAATGAGATTAATGTTATCATATATGTGTATGAATGTGTTGTATCATTCCGAGACTTAGTCTCTTCATAAGTTCATTGATATTAGGGGATCGTTCGATACGATACTCTTCGGCAATTATGCCAAATGTTCATTATCATTCATTAATGGCCGGTAAGGCATTGAGATATTCGTTGTTAATGTTATTATCGATCACCGGTTCGCGGTATCGATGTATCGATTGTTGTTGTTAATATTGATTTCGATCTAAGACGTTGTTGTAATCATTGTTATTAATGTTGGCGTCCTCTCATTCATGTTGTATTGGCCGATTGAAGGCATTGTCGTATTCGTTCTCATCTTCGTTATCGATAGCCGATTAAAGGTGCCGAGGCATTCATTGTATCATTGTTATCGATTGACCGTTCTAAGGCAATCGAGGAGTTCAATCACTCATTGTATCATTGTTATCGATTGACCGTTCTAAGACAATCGAGGAGTTCAATCATTCATTGTATCATTGTTATTGATTGACCGTTCTAAGGCAATCGAGGAGTTCAATCATTCATTGTATCATTGTTATCGATTGACCGTTCTAAGGCAATCGAGGAGTCCAATCATTCATTGTATCATTGTTGTCGATTGACCGTTCTAAGGCAATCGAGGAGTTCAATCATTCATTGTATCATTGTTATCGATTGACCGTTCTAAGGCAATCGAGGAGTTCAATCATTCATTGTATCATTGTTATCGATTGACCATTCTGAGGCAATCGAGGAGTTCAATCATTCATTGTATCATTGTCATCGATTAGCCGTTATAAGGCAATCGAGGAGTTCAATCATTCATTGTATCATTGTTATCGAATGACCATTCTAAGGCAATCGAGGAATTCAATCATTCATTGTATCATTGTTATCGATTGACCGTTCTAAAGCAATCGAGGAGTTCAATCATTCATTGTATCATTGTCATCGATTAGCCATTCTAAGGCAATAGAGGAGTTCAATCATTCATTATATCATTGTTATCCATTAGCCGTTCTAAGGCAATCGAGAAGTTCAATCATTCATTGTATCATTGTCATCGATTAGCTCGTATAAGGCAATCGAGGTGCTCAGTCATTCATTGTATCATTGTCATCGATTAGCCGTTCTAAGGCAATCGAGGTGCTCAGTCATTCATTGTATCATTGTCATCGATTAGCCGTTCTAAGGCAATCGAGGTGCTCAATCATTGGTTGTATCATTGTTATCGATTGACCGTTATAAGGCAATCGAGATATTGAATCATCCGCTGCATCATTGTTATCGGTTGGCTATTCTAAGGCGATCGAGGTATTGAATTGGGACTATCGAGTACGATGCCCATCCGTGAGTCATCATTATCGTGTTGGCCGATTCAAGGTAGCACACTATCATTCTCGTGAATTTAGTAATCTACGAATTGTTGTCATTTGTGATTAATTATATTTTGGAGGCTAGTCTCGGCTAGTGCTTATGGGTATGTTTGGGGCTTGAACCTTCGCGGTTGGCTTCCCAACACCTACAACTCAGTAGGTCACGGTCGTGTTTATGACCTTACGGGTAAGCTTGGGGCTTGAACCTTCGTGGTTGGCTTCCCAACACCTACAGCTCAGTAGGTCACGGTCGTGTTTATGACCTTACTTGAACCTTCGCGGTTGGCTTCCCAACACCTACAACTCAGTAGGTCACGGTCGTATTTATGACCTTATGGGTAAGCTTGGGGCTTGAACCTTCGCGGTTGGCTTCCCATCACCTACATCTCAGTAGGTCACGATCGTGGTTATGATCTTATTAGCCCTCATTAACTACAGCTTGGGGTGTTCCGGTTTCATGTGATTATGATATTTGACAGCTTCGGCTGAGTGGCTTTCACGCCTTTCTGATTGTCTTGGTAATTTCAATGGAGCCTTAGGTCATTGTGATTCATAATATATTCAATTCTGGTTTTGTTCATGTCTTGTAATTCATTGTGGTACTCTATAATTATGATTCGCCGTTGGGCATTTACGTTCTAACCTGTCGAACATGTACTAATAGTATGCCGTGGGCATAGTGTTTCACGAATGCTCGGTTCTTACATTGGTTTGTGAGCATCTCGTATTATTATCATCATTGTACAGTTTCATTTTGCCTTTGTATGCATATCATGTTTTACATGTATTTGATATTCATTATCTAGATAACTGACCCCGTGGGGGCGGAACATGTTTTCCTGTTTTAGGTGCTTGCGAGGAGAGAGTTGAGACACAGGGGCATGATGATGGCGACGAGGCATTCGAGCGATACTAGACCGAGTTGTTCATGTTGGTCAGTCAGTTGGAGTGTTCTTCAGTCTGTCGGTCATTGTCATTATGTATTACCCGAGCAGATGCTCGTGGATGTTGTTGTATTTTATTTTTGGCCATGTAGGCCCATCGTTGTCGTTGAAATTCCTTATCGGAATATTATGTCGGATATCATGGTAGAGACTATGATTTTCCCTTGTTGTTTAATTTAATGTATTTTAGTCATGTTCGCCTGGTGGATCTACTGGTGTGGGGTCCACGGCACTGTAATGACCCAATAGGATTTGGGGGTGTTACAGAAGATGGTATCAGAGATTTTGGGTTGTGAGATACCCTGATATGTGAGTTATGTGGCTCTACCGATGCGGTAGTAGTGGGACTGTCAGGTTATGACAATCTGGACAGTCGGGTTTTGTGAGTCGTAATATTAGTACGACTGCACGAGTCATTCATTCATCGAGTCGTCAGTGGAGACTAGTATCATGAGACCTCGAAGCTTCGTATGACCTGTGTAAGGACTCGATTCTCTTTATGTTCATACATTCATCATGTCATTAATTATTCATGCTCTGTTGAAACCTATATGTGATATTATTGTTATGATTGATTCATGATAATTGTTTTGGAGCACGTGTGACTTGTGTAAGCATTAAGGATCAACTCATTCATCAGTTAATAATCCTCAATCATCATTCTGATCTTGTCGATCGTGTCAATATCATTAATCACTCAGTCAATCTCATTGTTACCCGGTCAATCTCATTGTTCAGTTAATTCAATCATCGCTCAGTCAATCTCATTGTTCAGTAATTTATTCATCACTTAGTTAATCTCATCGTTCAGTTAATTCATTCATCACTCAGTTAATCTCATCATTCAGTTAATTCATTCATCACTCAGTCAATCTCATCATTCAGTAATTCATTCATCACTCAGTTAATCTCATCATTCAGTTAATTCATTTATCACTCAATTAATCTCATCGTTAAGTTAATTCATTTATCACTCAGTCAATCTCATCGTCCAGTAATTCATTCATCACTCAGTTAATCTCATCGTTCAGTTAATTCATTTATCACTCAATTAATCTCATCGTTCAGTTAATTTATTCATCACTTAGTCAATCTCATCGCTCAGTTAATTCATTCATCAGTCAGTTAATCTCATTGTCCAGTTAATTCATTAATCATCCAGTCCATCTCACGGTTCAGTTGTTGATCTTGTGGATCAAATTTTCAACCTTGTTAACTTGTTCAAGGTAATCATTTCAAGAATTTCATCAGATAATCATGTCACCTCACTTGGTCTTTCATGCGATCTTATCATATTCCGGCGTCATGTCGACGATCATTTTATTGCATTATTAATGCATTCATTGTATTAGAGCGTGTATGCTCATTGTTATCATTCCGTCTCGTAATCATAATGCAATCTTCATACGGGATATGTAATTATCATGTGACTTTCCTGCCTCGCTGTGGAAAGAGCTGTCTGTTAGGATTATGCCCTCGAATGCCACTCAGGGGATGAGAGAGTAAGGGCATTGTACTTGTAATTATGGAATAATTAATAAAAAGGCAATACGATTCATTCATTGTGTATTGTATTTCAATTGCATTCTTTACTTGGTAAACATTGAAGTGAAGTCCATGTAAATAAATCGAACATTCCATTCTCGTTATGGGATAAGAGAAAATGCACTGGAAGTGTTTAAAGTTTATTTACGTAAATTGTTCGCAAGTCAATAAACTTAAAATGGGCATTAAGTTTTAATACGACTTGTATAACTGATGCTAGGACGTGTACACGTCTTGATAGCAGAGTTATAAGTATATTGGTGGGGCCAGTATACTCGAACACGACTCATACTCGATTCAGTCACACAGTATTCACTCTCGGAGAGTCGATGACGAATCGAAAGGTTGTGATAGTATACGTGGACCTTTGACTTGAGGGTTCAGTAGAAGATGTGCCTATGACGTTTAGTTTTTCATTAGAGTAGTTAGACTCATTTGCTTAATTGATGAGTCGACCTCGAAGTGCGGACTATACGGGCAGGTAGCAGTCTTTACTGTATGCCAAGAAAGGATTCTATCTCCTGTTAGTGAGCAGGCGAATGTCCTATACGGTTAATGGCAAATAAGATCATAAGTCTTTGGCCAAAGCATTCTGATATAGTCGTATTAGATACACTATTAATCAGTCGGTCTTGATTTGCATTAACACATGTATAGAGTTTAGTCAACAGTAGGGTTTGACTTTACCGTGACCCGAAGACTTGACCGGGACATCTGATGAAGGGTTTATACGTATATAGTATTCACGACAAAATGGTTGTGGAAGGATCCCTTCATTCATTCTCAGTCGGGTTTTACAGTGCGGCCCGCTAGGCTGGCTAAGTGCTGCCCGCACTCATTGGTTCCTCCCAATGCCGGCTGAGACGGATCTACGGAGTCGCGCATCAGGAGCGTTGACGGATAAATGTGAATTTATTATCTCTTTATTAATATTAGATATTGGATATCTAATTATGATTTATTGGATAAATCAAATAACGGTCTTATGAATTAAAATTAAGTTACCGGGTAATTAATTTAATTCATAAATTATATTTCTTAGAGAAATATATTTGTACTTGATATAATTAATTAATTAGATTAATTAATTAATATAAATATATTTATAATTAATTGGAGTGTATTTAACGGAGTTGTTTGACAAACGTCCGGTACACGAGCCGAGTGGCTCGGCTCATTTTCTAGGAAGCTTCCTTATCCCCCACCACCACCACCACCACCACCTCATATGGCCATTCCTTTTTGCATGTTAGGTTGTTGTAGTCTTGTAAATAATGGTTGAGATTCCTCACATTATTTTTCAATGTTGATGAGTTGTTATGTTATTATATAACAACACTTATAATGACATGAAATGTGACTTCAATCATCTTTATAAAAAGAACCTCCTGGCCGAGAGTTTTGAGGAGGGAGAGAGAGTTTTATTGTTTTCTTTTTTTTTTTCTTTCACTTTGAGTTGAGAAAAATTCAAGAAAAAGTGAGATGTAAATTCCTATAGTAATTCCTAGTCGTGTTCTTATAGAACGGATTACTATCGAATTTTTTCGGGCAACTTCCGACGCGTGTGAAGTAGAGGCTTCGTATTTTCGGTGCTTGGAACGAAGGGATTTCGTGTTCGTGACGGGGTTCGTGATCATCATCCATTTTATGAAGATTTATTTCAAAGGCTTCAAGGGTATGATCCTTTATCTTCGTATTTTTTTTCGTATATACGTTACTTGATCGATCCTGTTTGGGATTCGTACTTATTTCCGCTGCGTATTTCGCTTTGTTTTCGGAATCCCAACACTGTCAGAGGGACATCAGACTCCGACGTCCAAGAGATCGTTTTCTAGTCATCTTCATGCTGGGAGAGCATCTTCATCTCAGACGACGAGTTCGACTGTTGTTTGCTTTAATTCTGATACATTAGGACATTCATCACCGGTTTTGAGCAAGTTAATTCTTGCTCGGTAATAGGATAATCATTCATTTCATCGCCGTTCATTCATTCGCATAAGTCATTCATCATATATCAATCATGTTGAGACTTATAATTATCAACTAATCATTCACTTCACGGGTAGGGGTGTCGAACGGTTCGGTTCCGGTTAACCGGACCGAAAAAATCGGTTAACCGGAACCATTTTAGCCAAAAAAGTGGAACCGTAAACCGAACCGTTTTACACTTTCGGTTAACCGGAACCGCACCGAATTAGTTCGGTTCCGGTTCGGGTAACCCGTAAGAACCTTTTTTTTTTTATAAATTATAAATTATAAAATATAAAATTATTATTTAATACATATATAATATATTATTATAAATTTTTAAGAAAATATAAAATATTTATTTAACAATATTAGAGTTCTAAATTTTTAATTTACAAAAATTAAAATAATAAAATACATAAGTATAAAATATAAAAATAATATTTAATAAATATATATAAAATCGGTTTTCGGTTCGGAACCGTTCGGTTCCGGTTCCGAACCGAAAACCGAAAAATTATGTAAAGAGGAACCGAAAACCGAACCTTTAACCGATTATATGGTTCCGGTTCGGTTCCGGTTCTAACCGAGAATCGGGAACCATCTAAACATCCCTATTCACGGGGAACAATGGTTCCAATCATTTCATTTGAGCTATCACTCATTACGTTATCATTTCACCCCGGTGAGTCATTCTTGATCCTTGTTGGATTTTGATTCATTATCATTCATTGTAATCATTCTTGTTCATGTGTATCTCGTTGATTTTTCCTGGAGGGATATTGCTACTCCCTACTTGTTTTAAGTTTCGGGACGAAACTTCTTTTAAGGGGGGTAGTATGTAATATCCGCAATTTCGATTTTCCAATAATTTTATTTTTTTGGCAGAAGTCCGTTTTGGTGACTCGCTCATGACCGTATCATCATTCTGAGAATGATTAATTATGCACTTTTTGTCATCCTAGTTCGTTTCGGTATCGTTTTGTTGAGATCCGTGTTCTTAAACGGCTTTTCCGCACTTGAGTTCGATTCTTGCGAATCTCGTCCGCAACTGTTGTTTCGAGTTTATCTTAAGTTCATTTAATGTTATTATTCATGTTGTGAGCTTTGGCTTGGTGTTTCGATCGTGTATCGTGTATTTCGGATGTTTTGGGCCGTTTTCGTAATTTCCCAAAGTTTGGGGTAATTACTTCCGTTGTCGAATTTTGAGCCTTCGGATGGTCGGAATCATGTTTTCTCTTAGCGCTTAGATACGCCTTTGCGAGTACGTTGTAACCGTATCTTCGATTCGTATTCAGGTTTGGGTTTCGGAGTCGTCGGGCCGTCAGAGTGGCCACGGCGGGCCGGGCTGGCTTTGGCAGTTACGGCCGTAAGGTGCGATTCACGGCCGTACGTGCTCGGCGAGCATGGCACGAAGAATGCCGATTCTGGCCGTAAGGGCCGAGAGTTCTGGCCGTCGGGTACCGGGTATCTTACGGGCGAAGGCGATTCTGGTATAATGTGTGCGATTACGGCCGTAAGTGTCCGACAGTCTTTGGCGATTTTTGGCGAATGCGGTTATGGCGTATGGCTGCCGATTACGGCCGTAAGGGCCGAGTTACGGCCGTAAGGCCTTCTTTGAATTCTGGCCGTAACCTGCCCGGCTATATAGCACAGGCTCGGCAGACTTCATTTTTCACTCGTTTTTCTTCTTTTTTCGGCGGCTGGCGACGGGAGGCTCAGGAAATCGAGTTCTTGGCTGATTCTAATCAATTCCAAGACCTTTTGGAAGGTACTTGTTCATTATATCATCATCCAATCCGTGTTCTTCGTCGAATCAAGGTATATTTCTTGATTTTCCTCCAAGTTGACTTTTTGGGGAATTTGTTCTTGATTTCGATTCTAGTCCGATTTTGATGAATCGGTTGATGTTAGTAAACATTATTAATCGTGTTCTATGGATTGTATACCCATATTTTCGATTCGTTCAACCCGGTTGATGATTCTTAGGCTCTTGAGGAACTTTGAACATTTAGTGTTCGATTAAATGCCTCAAAGAGTTTCTTTCGGTCGTTATGTTGATTTTGATTGATATTGTGATATTGAATGAATTGTATTTCATTAAAGGTTGTTCGAGTACTTGTGTTTATCGGAGGACGCTGTTCGTTGTTCGTTGAAGGGTTTCATCGCCTTCGGTTGAGGCAAGTTTTATACTTGTACTAGTCAATGAGATTAATGTTATCATATATGTGTATGAATGTGTTGTATCATTCCGAGACTTAGTCTCTTCATAAGTTCATTGATATTAGGGGATCGTTAGATACGATACTCTTCGGCAATTATGCCAAATTTTCATTATCATTCATTAATGGCCGGTAAGGCATTGAGATATTCGTTGTTAATGTTATTATCGATCACCGGTTCGCGGTATCGATGTATCGATTGTTGTTGTTAATATTGATGTCGATCTAAGACGTTGTAATTATTGTTATTAATGTTGGCATCCAGTCATTCATGTTGTATTGGCTGATTGAAGGCATTATAGTATTCGTTCTCATCTTCGTCATCAGTAGCCGATTAAAGGTGCCGAGGCATTCAGTGTATCATTGTTATCGATTGACCGTTCTAAGGCAATCGAGGAGTTCAATCATTCATTGTATCATTGTTATCGATTGACCGTTCTAAGGCAGTCGAGGAGTTCAATCATTCATTATATCATTGTTATCGATTGACCGTTCTAAGGCAATCGAGGAGTTCAATCATTCATTGTATCATTGTTATCGATTGACCGTTCTAAGGCAACCTAGGAGTCCAATCATTCATTGTATCATTGTTATCGATTGACCGTTCTAAGTCAATCGAGGAGTTCAATCATTCATTGTATCATTGTTATCGATTGACCGTTCTAAGGCAATCGAGGAGTTCAATCATTCATTGTATCATTGTTATCGATTGGCTGTTCTAAGGCAATCGAGGAGTTCAATCATTCATTGTATCACTTTATCGATTGACCGTTCTAAGGCAATCGAGGAGTTCAATCATTCATTGTATCATTGTCATCGATTAGCTGTTCTAAGGCAATTGAGTAATTCAATCATTCATTGTATCATTGTTATTGATTGACCGTTCTAAGGCAATCAAGGAGTTCAATCATTCATTATATCATTGTTATCGATTGACCGTTCTAAGACAATCGAGGAGTTCAATCATTCATTGTATCATTGCCATCGATTAACCGTTCTAAGGCAATCGAGGAGTTGAATCATTCATTGTATCATTGTTATAGATTATCCGTTTTAAGGCAATCCAGAAGTTCAATCATTCATTGTATCATTGTCATCGATTAGCCGTTCTAAGGCAATCGAGGTGCTCAGTCATTCATTGTATCATTGTCATCGATTAGCCGTTCTAAGGCAATCGAGGTGCTCAGTCATTCATTATATCATTGTCATCGATTAGCCGTTCTAAGGCAATCGAGGTGCTCAATCATTCGTTGTATCATTGTTATCGATTGACCGTTATAAGGCAATCAAGATATTGAATCATCGCTGCATCATTGTTATCGGTTGGCTATTCTAAGGTGATCGAGGTATTGAATTGGGACTGTCGAGTACGATGCCCATCCGTGAGTCATCATTATCGTGTTGGCCGATTCAAGGTAGCACACTATCATTCTCGTGAATTCAGTAATCTACGAATCGTTGTCGTTTGTGATTAATTATAATTTGGAGGCTAGTCTCGGCTAGTGCTTATGGGTAAGTTTGGGGCTTGAACCTTCGCGGTTGGCTTCCCAACACCTACAACTCAGTAGGTCACGGTCGTGTTTATGACCTTACGGGTAAGCTTGGGGCTTGAACCTTCGTGGTTGGCTTCCCAACACCTACAGCTCAGTAGGTCACGGTCGTGTTTATGACCTTACTTGAACCTTCGCGGTTGGCTTCCCAACACCTACAACTCAGTAGGTCACGGTCGTATTTATGACCTTATGGGTAAGCTTGGGGCTTGAACCTTCGCGGTTGGCTTCCCAACACCTACAGATCAGTAAGTCACGGTCGTGGTTATGATCTTATTAGCCCTCATTAACTACAGCTTCGGGCTGTTCCGGTTTCATGTGATTATGATATTTGACAGCTTCGGCTGAGTGGCTTTCAGGCCTTTGTGATTGTCTTGGTAATTTCATTGGAGCCTTAGGGCATTGTGATTCATAATTAATTCAATTCTGGTTTGGTTCATGTCGTGTAATTCATTGTGGTACTCTATAATTATGATTCGCCGTTCGGTATTTACGTTCTAACCTGTCGAACAGGTACTAATAGTATGCCGTGGGCATAGTGTTTCACGAATGCTCAGTTCTTACATTGGTTTGTGAGCATCTCGTATTATTATCATCATTGTACCGTTTCATTTTGCCTTTGGATGCATACCATGTTATACATGTATTTGATATTCATTATCTGGATGACTGACCCCGTGGGGGCGGAACATGTTTTTCTGTTTTAGGTGTTTGCGAGGAGAGAGTTGAGACACAAGGGCATGATGATGGCGACGAGGCATTCGAGCGATACTAGTCCGAGTTGTTCATGTTGGTCAGTCAGTTGGAGTGTTCTTCAGTCTGTCAGTCGTTGTCATTATGTATTACCCGAGCAGATGCTCGTGGATGTTGTTGTACTTTGTTTTTGGCCATGTAGGCCCATCGTTGTCATTGAAATTCTTTATCGGAATATTGTGTCGGATATCATGGTAGGGACTATGATTTTCCCTTGTTGTTTAATTTAATGTAGTTTAGTCATGTTCGCCTGGTGGATCTCCTGGCGTGGCGTCCACGGCACTGTAATGACCTAATAGGATTTGGGGGTGTTACATCTCCCACTCAAATGACAAGTTTCAACTCAGCAACCAAAGTTTACCTCTCGGCTCCCTAGGGATCGCGGCCGAAGTATGGTTTCCCACGAGGGGTCTCAGCCTCGGCAATTGTCATCTCCTATAAGAAAGCCGCGGATGGAATAAGCTCATTCTCCGGAGGAACAATAGTGATCGGAGGCGCGGCGATCGGCACCTTGCTGGCAGGGGCAGAAACTGGAGTTTCTCCCGACCTCTGTCGTTTGCGGTTCGTTCGAAGCCCCTCCTCAGGAACTTCCTCCTCAGCCACGATCGGCTCCACGCGAGGCTCCACCTCCGGAATGATAGGTAATGCCACAGGAGGATCCCGAGATGACTTCTTCTAGCAGAGGCGACCCAAAACTCCAGGGTTCGACATAGCTATCTCCGGTGGAGGCTACAAGAAACGAGGAAAGCGGACTTCTGCAAAGAAGAACAACCAAACCACAGTTAGACATATTCCTCCAAAAGGACGATCGCCAAGCAATTGAAGATCGCAGAAAATCATACCTGATACCGAGAGATGTCTCGGGAAACAGAATAGCCGAGCAGACAACCAACGACTCTTCTTGTTGATCTGGCTAGCGTCCAAGTCGTCGTCTGGCAAACTTCGTATCCACTCCCAGATGACAAGGAAATCAAAAGGTAGCTCGTCGACCGTCGGAATATGGAAACCTGGAAAAGCAAAACCAAATTAGATCAGTTCATAACATATCCGAACAAAGGGAGAGTCTGAACCCTTACCCGGATTCCTCTTCCGGAAGCTAGTGGGGATCTCCAGCTCGCCCGTAGGATTGTCGCTCGCAGAAGCCTTCCACGCACCGGCAACACAGAACCACTTCACCGGGTCGCCCCGCACCTTGTTCGGGACTCCAATGATCACCCGACCGGATCGGCCTTGAATATGATAGCCTCCGACCGACCCTTTCTGAGCCATCAGCTTGAATAGGTGGTTCATCTCCAACGGCGAAGGAAGGCGGTACAGTCGGTGACCGCCGAACAAGGTGAGAGTGCAGATTATCTGGATCAAAGCATTAGGCGTCAACTGGAGTGGCGCCACGTTCCAAGCAGCCAGCAAATGGGATATGGAGAACGACAAAGGAAATCGCAGCTCTGCCTCCATGTTCGCCTCGTTCACGGCGACCATGCCCTCCGGAGGCTGATCGGCCTGTTCATTCTCAGCCGGCACAAAGAGATCCACATCTGAAGGGACATGAAACTTCGTCCTCCAGACGGCCAGATCCTTCCTGGTCGCTGAGATCCTGATTTGGCCAAGAGACCATAGAGATCGCTGCGGAGCTCGAAATAGCGATCGCTTGGGAGGTTGGTAAGGATTAGCGATCGAATACTCCCAGTAATCGAATCTAGGAGACGGACCGGCCAACCTCTCCATAACCTCAGCAAAGGCCACATAGGCCTGGCCAAAAGCACTGTGCTGCTCCCAGTAGGCCCTAACCGCCAAATCTCTCTCCATCTAAGATCGTCTCCGCTCAACCGCCGCCTCCTTGGCGACGTAGACTTCATTAAACAACGCCTCTACTTCTGCAGGGTCAATACCGGCCCGAATAGCCTCGGCGACCGTCTCCAGATGGAAATCTGCAGAGGATTCTCCGCGCGAAGAAGATGATCCAGACATTCTCGAATTTAGAAGAGGAGAAAAGGAGTGTTTTCGTACCAAGGATCAGATCGATCGACGATCGGCAGTCAGATCTCCAGGAAAATCCTTCAGCGGTATTATCCTTCTTTCTCCGATAAAAACGCGTAAGAGTGAACACTGCAACCTTGCACCTTTTTATAGGACATGGCAGGGACTCATGTGCAATTAAGGAGAATCTCAGGGGTTAGAGCGCAACCGTCGCAATTAATGCTCCCTTGAAACCCACGTACCCGTCTTTTGAAAAACGCGTCAGACGAGGAGTCATAAATGGCCGTCGGCCTTCCCCAACAGGAACCCGACACGTGCCCCAGATACTTTTCTGCATCCGCTGCCATTTCCCGCTCTTTTCAGTGACCTAGCAGGTCGTCCAAATTCATAATCAATCAGCTCAAAGACGATCGCCAGTTCAGTAAAATGTAGAGTCACTCGTCAAAATTCAGCGATCGCCAGCAGAACCACCTCACCCTATGTTTCCAACATCGGAGCGAGCTGGGGGGCAATTGTTGTGTCAAGATTTATTCACCTCGACAGGCGATCTACTACAAGGCCGAGCGACCGAGTTCACAACCAATCAAACTATGGCGGACTCGCCTAACCGAAGATACCAAACCACCTTCGGGTATCTAGTGATCGACTCCAAAGGCAATCGCCCCTTGGCGCCTAGCGATCGACTCTGGTGCCCGACTTAAGACGATTGTCCTTTGCCAAAGACAGAGACCATCGTCCGTCACAGTCCACGAAGACTGGACCACAAAGCAGCGCCCATGTGCAGATCCGCGACAGGCGCCGCGTTTCATGGATCGTTGACCACAGTCTTTCACCACCTTCTCACCTACCAACAAGCCCGCCGAAAGGTACAAGGTGGGACCGCCCGTGACAGCGACTCGGACGCATGCAGACTTCTCATTGGACCGCACAGCCAGCTGCCAGCAACTCCTGTGGACTTTAAGGAGACCAGCCCATGTGCTAAAAGACAATCGCCCACTTATTATAATACAGCAAAGGTGATCGCCCAACATCTCCGAGTCCTATAAATAGGGAACATCCAGCAACTGGAAAAAGGATCCAACTTCATTCACGAAAATACATACAAACATACATACTTTCAAGCTCTTGGCTTCCTCTCCCGAATCTACCTCAGGACTTCTCTCTCAGCACCTCTCAATCAGAAGTCGATCGGCAGAGATAAAAAGTCCCCACAGTGCAGATTCACAGAAGCTCACAAGCCCAGGAGCTGAAGCATACATCAGCTACACACCGTGAGAGACTGTCGATTTCCCACGGTTGTCACAGCTCATCAACGTTGTTACAAGAACTCACAGAGCATCATATCTGGTTCTTCCGGCAATCTACACGCTCACTAGCTAAGATAACTAGAATCGTTACAATCATTGTAATAGTATTCTAACATTAATACTTGTATCTCAGAATATTTGTATTAATAACATCTCGTCAGAGCATTCAAGCCCGAGACTAATAACCCCGACAAATCTTGTGTTATTTACCTTTCCCACGGAAGTGCTCTCGCACTTTGTTTGCTATCCATCCATTCCAGCAATATCTATCTCCGGATAATATTTTGGGTAGCAACATGTAATATCCGAAATTTCTACTACTGTTGTTTAATATTATTTTATCCGAGTTATGTTGTACAGCGTGGAATCTGTACAGTATGGATAAAATAAATTAAGTACTGAGATGTCAGTATTGGTATAATTGTCATATATGGACGACAATTGCATTTGAGGATGTAATGAGTTGAGTATACGTATTCAGTATGTCGTATGTTCGTATTCTGCATGTCGAGACGTTGGACAAGAGTAGCTGAAATGGTTAAGTACAGCCACACTAGCGCACGCTACGACTGTACAGTATGGATAAAATAAATTAAGGACTGAGATGTAAGTATTGGTATAATTGTCGTATCTGATCGACAATTGCATTTGAGGATGTAATGAGTTGAGTATACGTATTTAGTTTCTCATTTGTTCGTATTCAGCATGTCGAGACGTTGGACAAGCGTAGCTGAAATGGTTAAGTACAACCACACTAGCGCACGCTACGATGTACACTTAGCGTACGCTAAAACACAAGGATTACATACGTTAAGGAGTAGAGTTAACGTACGTTAAGTTGCTAAGTGTTACGTACGCTATGCATAAGGCATTACGTATATAACAAGGGAATTAGACATGACGAGCTGTAGTCGGTAGGTGGGACCCTATGTCGACAGCTTTCGGCAATGGATGTGGACAGGTGAGTTAACGGATGGATTTACATACGCTATACAGGGTGTATTACGTACGTAATACGAGTATATTACTGTAGCAAGTCAACGTACGTGTTGTGTCGAGATTTATATGTCTCAACAGGCGATCGCCTCAAAGACCGGGCGACCGAGCCAGAGCCCAGCATCCAAGGCAGAACTGCCGACCGAAGGTCCCAGGACAAGTCCCGGTGCCGAGCGATCGACATCTAAGACGATCGTCTCTCGGTACTTGGCGATCGACTCCTGATGGCCGACCAAATGACGATCGCCTCATGCCGCGCGAAGCCAATGATCGTCCAGTCGGCAAGGGCCGAAGCTCAGGACAGAGTCCACGTGCAGATCCGAGACAAGATCCGCATTTCATGGATCGTTGACCACCAACAGCTGTCTCTGACAAGGGTGGCTTTACCTACCGACAATCCCGACGAAAGGCACAAGGTGGGACCGCCGTGGCGACAACTCGGGGCAGCGTCTTTGGCTCCTCATTGGACCGCCTGTTGTTTGCCGGCGGCCGCAAGCTTTGGGCAGACAGCCCATGTGACATAAAGACGATCGCCCCTTTATTATATTGCCTAAAAGGCGGTCGCCCGCCAGGAAACAGGGCATCTCAGCCCCTATAAATAGAAGGCTGCCTGCGCTTGGAAAACTTTCCAACTCTCGGTCTCTCTCAAGTTCAACTCACAACTTGACTTTCTCACTCTTGGCAACATCTATCTCTCGGTTCTTTCTTCTCTCTCAGCATCTCTTACACGAAAGACGATCGGCAGAGAGCAAGAACAGCAAAGCTTCGCTCAAGAGCTAGATAAATAGGATCTTTTTACACTCATTGTAACTAGATTCTTACATTAATACTTGTATCCACGAATATTTGTATTAATAACATCTCGCGAGAGCATTCAAGCCCGGGCCTAACAAACCCGGCAAATCTTGTGTTTTTCCATTCCCTCGGACGTGCTCTCGCAATTTGCTGTTGCTCGACCATTCCAGCAATATTCATCTTCCGATAATATTTCGGGCAACAACAATTGGCGCTAGAAGAAGGGGATCCAACCCTCATTTTTTATTCTTACCGTCTCGAAGAACACTCACTGTTCTCCGGGGCATATACCCTAAGAAACACTCACTGTTCTTCAGAGAAAGCTTTCAGAATCATGACTTCTGCCTCCCCGTCGAAGAAAGCTGCTGGCCGATCCGCCAGACGCCTCAATCCGACTCAATCCGAGCCACAACTGATGGCGGAGGGTAGCCGCCACGGTCCGAGACTCTCGATCCCACCCCTGAGGGATGGCCCAAGCCTCTCGCTCGATCAGTTCCAAACCGCGAAACAGATCGAAAAGGCCTTGGCCGTCCGACAGGAGCGACGGAGTGCTCTCGACGCGCCACCGCCGCATGACCAAACGGAAGTTCAAGGCGTTACTGACCGAGCGATCGCCAGGATGCTCCCATTCGCAAGAAGAGGCGCTCCCCAGCCGGGGCACCTATGTTTTCAATCGCCTAGGCAGCGACCCGTCATGGCGACCGGGGCAGTCCGGCCCCATCCACGAGACGACAGAGCTCGAGTCCGTCACCAGGAGTTCGGCGTATCCAACTCCCAGAGGGCCGACCAGCCATCTGGCTCCTCGTCACCGAAGAACTGAGGTCGGCAATAGCGGAGTTAGGAGATCGGTACACGATCGCCTCGGCTCCCACTCTGAAAGCCGACCCACGAGCGACCAAGCTACAGCGATGGCCGCGATGCAATGCCAGCTCGACGACATGAAGGCGCTCCTGGAATCTGCGGCAAGCGCCAAGAGCAAGATCGCCGGGCCGAGCGAGCCACTCGCGGTCCACATCGAGCTCGCCCCCGTGCAACGTAAGATTGCTCCTCTGCAAACACCTTTGTACGAGGGGAGGTCGGACCCAGAGACTCACCTGAGGAAGTTACGCATCTACATGACCGGGTGTGGGGCATCCGACGCGACCAGATGCCGAATGTTCCCACCCATTTGGGCGACCTCGCCCACAGGTGGTACACATCATTGCCGCCGCGATCCATAGATTCCTTTGACCAACTGGCGAACAGCTTCACAGCTTATTTCGCCGCCAAGGTCGCTCGGCTGGACGGTCCCCACCGCATGATGCAAATCAGACAGGGAGAAGAAGAGTCCGACGCAGACTACATCGACCGGGTAGACGAGATCATCCTCAACGGCGCACCCATAAGCGATGAGATCGCCCTCTACTCGGTCTTAGGGGGATTCCATGGTCATTCGCCTATGTTCAGGCACCTTACGAAGGACCATCCCCCGACCTACGCAATCTTCCGCGCTAAAGCCGCAGACTTTCTGGCCAGACAAAGGTTTCTTCTCAGCCTATGAGCAGCGCGATCGGCGCCCGAATGACGATCTCCAGTCTTCCAGCCCGATCGCCGATATCAAACAACATCACCGAAACCGGAGGACTCACTCGCCACCCACAGTTCATCATCTAACATGTTGGACTAAGGCACGAGATCGCCTCCCCGCTGCGTACACCGTCGAAGGTCGGCATTTGACATGACGATCTGAGGTGGAAGAGTGCAGCCATGGTCCTGGTGGTCGATGGAACCGACTGCTTAGGCCATGCAATGTTCCTTTGGGCTGAGATCACTCGCCCTTCATTTAAATACGAGGCGGGCGTAGTCAAAGGACCCTCCAAGCTAATCAGTGGACATGATCGCCCGCCCTCAAAGGTTCATTATCTAACATGGCGAACCCGGACAATGCGACGCGTCACTACCCCCGTCTCAACGTATACCTTCGAGGATTGCCATCTAACATGACGATCCAAGGTATAAAAGAGCTAACTAGCCACGGACGTGGAGTCGATTCATTCGACGACGCCCCGCGCAAGGACTCCTCTAGACCAAGACCGCACGCCCTTCGTTTAAATACGAGGTGAGGCGCAGCCTAACAGAGGACCCTCACAATAAAATGAGTCATGAGACAGACTATGTCGCTCGCGCACAAGACATGGTCATGGAGTCGGTCCATCGAACTCCGTGACTGTGCACGATTCCTCGACGACGAAACAATCAGCTTTCTACGAGGGATCGGCCAAAATAGTTTATTGCAGGGACAAGACCGAAGATAGCTAGCCAATCGACCAGATCGCCCAAGTCCGAAGCCATAGTCCGCTCAATGGATCGCCCGCTTCACCCTACACGATCGCCAGCAAGAACCACCTCACCCCATGTCTTCAACATCGGAGCAAGCTGGGGGGCAATTGTTGTGTCGAGATTTATACGTCTCAACAGGCGATCGCCTCAGAGACCGGGCGACCGAGCCAGAGCCTAGCAGCCAAGGCAGAACTACCGATCGAAGGTCCCAGGACAAGTCCCAGTGCCGAGCGATTGACATCTAAGACGGTCGTCTCTCGGTACTTGGCGATCGACTCCTGATGGCCGACCAAATGACTATCGCCTCATGCCGCGCGAAGCCAATGATCGTCCAGTCGGCAAAGGCCGAAGCTCAGGACAGAGCCCACGTGCAGATCCGAGACAAGATCCGCATTTCATGTATCGTTGACCACCAACAGCTGTCTCTGACAAGGGCGGCTTTACCTACCGACAAGCCCGCCGAAAGGCACAAGGTGGGACCGCCCGTGACAGCAACTCAGGATGCGTACTGGCTTCTCATTGGACCGCACAGCTGGCTGCCAGCAGCAGCCGCAAGCTTTGGGCAGACAGCCCATGTGACATAAAGACGATCGCCCCTTTATTATATTGCCTAAAAGGCGATCGCCCGCCAGGAAACAGGGCATCTCATCCCCTATAAATAGAAGGATGCCTGCGCTTGGAAAACTCTCCAACTCTCTGTCTCTATCTGTAACACCCCCAAAACCGTATGGGAATATTACACGTCGTAGACCCTTTCCACAAGGATCTACGAGGATAAACATCCATAAACAACCAAATGCTTGCCCAGCCAGGGTCAAACAATATAATAATACAGACCGTTAAGGTCACTTACACATAAACACACAGACCGATGAGGTCACACAACTCTATCAATAGAACTGACTAACAACATTACCCACACAGGGGTCGAAACATAATACAGCGGAAGACTGAATCAACTCTAACAATACAACCAAACTCTACCAACTCTCGACTCGTGATTAGTATCGCAGCTCGTCATCCCCTTGTGTCAATCCTGTAACTGCTCCCCTTAACCTGCATGTACCTGGATGCAGAACAGACATCCACCCCCCGATTACTTGGGGGTTAGTAAAACTCCACTATTTTACTAGTGCAAGTATAAAACGATACGAAATGCAACAAGTAAATAGCAACTACGAATTTATACGGAAAACAATTATCAAAAGGTTCAGAAGTTTTACAATTTCGAACTCAAGAGATATTTGAAAAGGAACACATCATCTCGGGGATTTTTAAAGCGAAATTCTTTTAGACCTCGAGTCCCAATTTACAAAACCTTTTCGTAAACATTAGGGCCTTAGCCCGATTCCGTTCAAAGCACACTAGATAATATATCATTATGAGTCCGAGACCCATATTTAAAATGTTACCCAAACAATCATTGCTACGATCATTGTTCGTACACATAATGCACCGAACTCGGAGGCCTCGACGGACCTTACAGGACCACACACCTTTGTTCGTACACATCATGTACCGAACTCCGGAGGCCTCGACGGACCTTACCCGGACCACACACACTGTTCGTACACATCATGTACCGAACTCCGGAGGCCTCAACGGACCCTACCCGGCCAAAACATCGTTCGTACACATCATGTACCGAACTCCAAAGGTCTCGTCAGACCCTACCTGGATCACACACCTTGTTCGTACACATCATGTACCGAACTCCAGAGGCCTCGTTAGACCCTACTTGGATCACACACCTTGTTCGTACACATCATGTACCGAACTCCAGAGGCCTCGTCAGACCCTACCTGGAACACACACACACAAATCGACACGACACAACTCATAATCATCAAATATCAAGCCATTCCACATTACACCGAAATATATAATCAAGTATGTAAACCAAAACAACACAATTCTCATAATCATCACAACAACTCAACAATGACCAACCATACCCGGCACAAACTTAGATGATCAACACGACCAACACAATTTCACGATGTTAGCTAAGTGAGGGTATTATCGCTACCATCAATCATTCATAATAATTAATTCTTACGAAGCATATTCACGAAAGTAAACCAAATTCATCACAACCATAACACGACATACCTATTCACAAGACACAATTCGTATAGTAAAATACTTGCCTTAATAACCGCTAACGAATACTCCGAAGAACACGATTCAACCGGGAAGCTCGGACCCCGAAGAAGACAATGAACGGAAGGGTTCTGACTCGAATTCTTTGCGATAAATCTGACCCTAACATCATACCATCAATAAATTAACGAACGAACGAGGAAGAATAATCGTAGAACGCTCGAATCCTCTTTGCGACATTTTATGGAACACCTTCAAGGCGTCGATAAGATACTCAATAAAGCAGCGAATCCTCGGCGATTCAACCATGTAACAAGGAATTCGACATAATATTGTTTAACAAGCATAAATCCATCACTATTATGAGTTAAAACGGATTAAACGGACAAATCGAACAAAATCCCCAAAACTAGATTTTAAGAAAACTTGCCTTGATTCGCTGGATTGAAGGATGTTACGTGATGATCAATTGATGTTATGAACTCCAAAACTTCGTTGATTCATAGTATAACAACATGTCTTCGACTTCCCAAAGACTTCAGCCGCGGACAGGAAGGATAGGAAATGAAAGCAGTGAAAAAAAAAAGACTGCTCGGCCATATTTATTCGCTGCCGAACACGCGCGCAAGCCCGGCAGTACCGCCGTGTGTCTCGGCCGTGTCTCGGCAGTGCCGATCTGGCCGACCGGCGCGAGATACGGCGCTCGAGCGCCGTTTTGGCCGTGTCGCACAGGTCCGGCCAGCCACCTCGAGACAGACCGACGTCCGAACCACAACGACGATCCGAACGACCCCGAAACCCGAACCTGAATACAAATCGAAGTTATGGTTACGAAGTACTCGCAAAGACGAATCTAAGAGCTAATAGAATACACGATTCCGACCACCCGAAGGCTCGAAATTTGACAACGGAAGGTAATTATCCCAAACTTTGGGAAATTATGAAAATGGCCCAAAACGTCCGAAAATCACGATACGTGATCGAATAACCAAACCGAAGTTCACAACACGTCTAACAAAGTTAAACGGACTTATGGGAAACTCGAAACAGTAATTTCGAACGAGATTCACGAGAATCGAACTCGAGTGCGGAAAAGTCGTTAAGAAACACGGAACTCAACAAAACAATACCGAAACGAACTCGGATGACAAAAGTACAATTAATCATTCTCGGAATGGTCTGATCCCCAAGAGAGTCGTCGAAACGGACCTCGGCCGCAAAAGAAAATTACCAAAAATCCGAAATTGCGGATATTACATTCTACCCTCCTTAAAAGAAGTTTCGTCTCGAAACTTAAATTAAGTGGGGAGAAGCAATATCCCGCCAGGAAAACTCAACGAGATACACAAGAATCGAAAAAAATCACGCCCAACGGCGAAACGTTACAAGCGGCGCAAAGGAATATACGGCGTGAAAACGCCCCTGACGACTAACACAACGCCACCGACTATGTTTCAAAACAACAACGAGTAATTAACAACACATCACATGCACACATTTAATCAAAGAAAGCACGCGACAACAAGTCGCACCCGACCACAACGACTATGCGGTAGAAACAAATATAGTATTATGATAGAATTCTCTACGATTCTCGTCAACAAGAAAATGTCCGACGTCAAGACACAAACAATTCAAGATAACAGAAAATGAGAATACCGGACATTAGATTCTATCCTATTAAAAATAAGTTTCGTCCCGAAACTTAAAATAAAACATCATGGTAGAATACAAACAAAACCAAAAAGTTCACGCAACACATATCAATTTCTACACGCCTGAGGGATGGCCCAAGCCTCTCGCTCGATCAGTTCCAAACCGCGAAACAGATCGAAAAGGCCTTGGCCGTCCTACAGGAGCGATGGAGTGCTCTCGACGCGCCACCGCCGCATGACCAAACGGAAGTTCAAGGCGTTACTGACCGAGCGATCGCCAGGATGCTCCCATTCGCAAGAAGAGGCGCTCCCCAGCCGGGGCACCTATGTTTTCAATCGCCTAGGCAGCGACCCGTCATGGCGACCGGGGCAGTTCGGCCCCAGCCACGAGGCAGCGAGCTCGAGTCCGTCACCAGGAGTTCGGCGTATCCAACTCCCAGAGGGCAGACCAGCCATCTGGCTCCTCGTCACCGAAGAACTGAGGTCGGCAATAGCGGAGTTAGGAGATCGGTACACGATCGCCTCGGCTCCCACTCTGAAAGCCGACCCACGAGCGACCAAGCTACAGCGATGGCCGCGATGCAATGCCAGCTCGACGACATGAAGGCGCTCCTGGAATCTGCGGCAAGCGCCAAGAGCAAGATCGCCGGGCCGAGCGAGCCACTCGCGGTCCACATCGAGCTCGCCCCCGTGCAACGTAAGATTGCTCCTCCGCAAACACCTTTGTACGAGGGGAGGTCGGACCCAGAGACTCACCTGAGGAAGTTACGCATCTACATGACCGGGTGTGGGGCATCCGACGCGACCAGATGCCGAATGTTCCCACTGACGCTGGACGACCTCGCCCACAGGTGGTACACATCATTGCCGCCGCGATCCATAGATTCCTTTGACCAACTGGCGAACAGCTTCACAGCTTATTTCGCCGCCAAGGTCGCTCGGCTGGACGGTCCCCACCGCATGATGCAAATCAGGCAGGGAGAAGAAGATTCCGACGCAGACTACATCGACCGGGTAGACGAGATCATCCTCAACGGCGCACCCATAAGCGATGAGATCGCCCTCTACTCGGTCTTAGGGGGATTCCATGGTCATTCGCCTATGTTCAGGCACCTTACGAAGGACCATCCCCCGACCTACGCAATCTTCCGCGCTAAAGCCGCAGACTTTCTGGCCAGACAAAGGTTTCTTCTCAGCCTATGAGCAGCGCGATCTGCGCCTGAATGACGATCTCCAGTCTTCCAGCCCGATCGCCGATATCAAACAACATCACCGAAACCGGAGGACTCACTCGCCACCCACAGTTCATCATCTAACATGTTGGACTAAGGCACGAGATCGCCTCCCCCGCACAACGTACACCGTCGAAGGTCGGCATTTGACATGACAATCTGAGGTGGAAGAGTGCAGGCATGGTCCTGGTGGTCGATGGAACCGACTTCTTAGGCCATGCAATGTTCCTTTGGGCTGAGATCACTCGCCCTTCATTTAAATACGAGGCGGGCGTAGTCAAAGGACCCTCCAAGCTAATCAGTGGACACGATCGCCCGCCCTCAAAGGTTCATTATCTAACATGGCGAACCCGGACAATGCGACGCGTCACTACCCCCGTCTCAACGTATACCTTCGAGGATTGCCATCTAACATGACGATCCAAGGTAGAAAAGAGCTAACTAGCCACGGACGTGGAGTCGATTCATTCGACGACGCCCCGCGCAAGGACTCCTCTAGACCAAGACCGCACGCCCTTCGTTTAAATACGAGGTGAGGCGCAGCCTAACAGAGGACCCTCACAATAAAATGAGTCATGAGACAGACTATGTCGCTCGCGCACAAGACATGGTCATGGAGTCGGTCCATCGAACTCCGTGGCGTGCACGATTCCTCAACGACGAAACAATCAGCTTTCTACGAGGGATCGGCCAAAATAGTTTATTGCAGGGACAAGACCGAAGATAGCTAGCCAATCGACCAGATCGCCCAAGTTCGAAGCCAGAGTCCGCTCAATGGATCGCCCGTCTTCACCCTACACGATCGCCAGCAAGAACCACCTCACCCCATGTCTTCAACATCGGAGCAAGGCAGGGGGCAATTGTTGTGTCGAGATTTATACGTCTCAACAGGCGATCGCCTCGAGACCGGGCGACCGAGCCAGAGCCTAGCGGCCAAGGCGGAACTACCGATCGAAGGTCCCAGGACAAGTCCCAGTGCGAGCGATTGACATCTAAGACGGTCGTCTCTCGGTACTTGGCGATCGACTCGATGGCCGACCAAATGACTATCGCCTCATGCCGCGCGAAGCCATGATCGTCCGATCGGCAAAGGTGAAGCTCGGGGCGAGCCCACGTGCAGATCCGAGACAAGATCCGCATTTCATGTATCGTTGACCACCAACAGCTGTCTCTGACAAGGGCGGCTTTACCTACCGACAAGCCCGCCGAAAGGCACAAGGTGGGACCGCCCGTGACCGCAACTCAGGATGCGTACTGGCTTCTCATTGGACCGCCTGGTGGGCCCGGCGGCCGCAAGCTTTGGGCGAACCCATGTGACATAAAGACGATCGCCCCTTTATTATATTGCCTAAAAGGCGATCGCCCGCCAGGAAACAGGGCATCTCATCCCCTATAAATAGAAGGATGCCTGCGCTTGGAAAGCTCTCCAACTCTCTGTCTCTATCTGTAACACCCCCAAAACCGTATGGGAATATTACACGTCGTAGACCCTTTCCACAAGGATCTACGAGGATAAACATCCATAAACAACCAAATGCTTGCCCAGCCAGGGTCAAACAATATAATAATACAGACCGTTAAGGTCACTTACACATAAACACACAGACCGATGAGGTCACACAACTCTATCAATGTCGACTAACAACATTACCCACACAGGGGTCGAAACATAATACAGCGGAAGACTGAATCAACTCTAACAATACAACCAAACTCTACCAACTCTCGACTCGTGATTAGTATCGCAGCTCGTCATCCCCTTGTGTCAATCCTGTAACTGCTCCCCTTAACCTGCATGTACCTGGACGCAGAACAGACATCCACCCCCCGATTACTTGGGGGTTAGTAAAACTCCACTATTTTACTAGTGCAAGTATAAAACGATACGAAATGCAACAAGTAAATAGCAACTACGAATTTATACGGAAAACAATTATCAAAAGGTTCGAGAAGTTTTACAATTTCGAACTCAAGAGATATTTGAAAAGGAACACATCATCTCGGGGATTTTTAAAGCAGAAATTCTTTTAGACCTCGAGTCCCAATTTACAAAACCTTTTCGTAAACATTAGGGCCTTAGCCCGATTCCCGTTTCAAAGCACACTAGATAATATATCATTATGAGTCCGAGACCCATATTTAAAATGTTACCCAAACAATCATCTTTGCTACGATCATTGTTCGTACACATAATGCACCGAACTCGGAGGCCTCGACGGACCTTACCGGACCACACACCTGTTCGTACACATCATGTACCGAACTCGGAGGCCTCGACGGACCTTACCGGACCACACACCTTTGTTCGTACACATCATGTACCGAACTCGGAGGCCTCAACGGACCCTACCGGCCAAAACATCGTTCGTACACATCATGTACCGAACTCCAAAGGTCTCGTCAGACCCTACCTGGATCACACACCTTGTTCGTACACATCATGTACCGAACTCCAGAGGCCTCGTTAGACCCTACTTGGATCACACACCTTGTTCGTACACATCATGTACCGAACTCCAGAGGCCTCGTCAGACCCTACCTGGAACACACACACACAAATCGACACGACACAACTCATAATCATCAAATATCAAGCCATTCCACATTACACCGAAATATATAATCAAGTATGTAAACCAAAACAACACAATTCTCATAATCATCACAACAACTCAACAATGACCAACCATACCCGGCACAAACTTAGATGATCAACACGACCAACACAATTTCACGATGTTAGCTAAGTGAGGGTATTATCGCTACCATCAATCATTCATAATAATTAATTCTTACGAAGCATATTCACGAAAGTAAACCAAATTCATCACAACCATAACACGACATACCTATTCACAAGACACAATTCGTATAGTAAAATACTTGCCTTAATAACCGCTAACGAATACTCCGAAGAACACGATTCGACCGGGAAGCTCGGACCCCGAAGAAGACAATGAACGGAAGGGTTCTGACTCGAATTCTTTGCGATAAATCTGACCCTAACATCATACCATCAATAAATTAACGAACGAACGAGGAAGAATAATCGTAGAACGCTCGAATCCTCTTTGCGACATTTTATGGAACACCTTCAAGGCGTCGATAAGATACTCAATAAAACGACGAATCCTCGACGATTCAACCATGTAACAGCAAGGAATTCGACATAATATTGTTTAACAAGCATAAATCCATCACTATTATGAGTTAAAACGGATTAAACGGACAAATCGAACAAAATCCCCAAAACTAGATTTTAAGAAAACTTGCCTTGATTCGCTGGATTGAAGGATGTTACGTGATGATCAATTGATGTTATGAACTCCAAAACTTCGTTGATTCATAGTATAACAACATGTCTTCAACTTCCCAAAGACTTCAGCCGCGGACAGGAAGGATAGGAAATGAAACGAGTGAAAAAAAAAAGACTGTTCGGCCATATTTATTCGCCTGCCGAACACGGCGCAGCAACCGGCCCAGACCAGCGCCGTGTGTCTCGGCCGTGTCTCGGCAGGCTGCCAGTCCTGGCCGACCCGGCGCAGGATACGGCGCTCGGAAGCGCCGTTTTCAGGGCCGTGTCGCACAGGTCCGGCCAGCCACCTCGAGACAGACCGACGTCCGAACCACAACGACGATCCGAACGACCCCGAAACCCGAACCTGAATACAAATCGAAGTTATGGTTACGAAGTACTCGCAAAGACGAATCTAAGAGCTAATAGAATACACGATTCCGACCACCCGAAGGCTCGAAATTTGACAACGGAAGGTAATTATCCCAAACTTTGGGAAATTATGAAAATGGCCCAAAACGTCCGAAAATCACGATACGTGATCGAATAACCAAACCGAAGTTCACAACACGTCTAACAAAGTTAAACGGACTTATGGGAAACTCGAAACAGTAATTTCGAACGAGATTCACGAGAATCGAACTCGAGTGCGGAAAAGTCGTTAAGAAACACGGAACTCAACAAAACAATACCGAAACGAACTCGGATGACAAAAAGTACAGAATTAATCATTCTCAGAATGACGATACAGTCCCAAGAGAGTCGTCGAAACGGACCTCGGCCGCAAAAAGAAAATTACCAAAAATCCGAAATTGCGGATATTACATTCTACCCTCCTTAAAAGAAGTTTCGTCTCGAAACTTAAATTAAGTGGGGAGAAGCAATATCCCGCCAGGAAAACTCAACGAGATACACAAGAATCGAAAAAAATCACGCCCAACGGCGAAACGTTACAAGCAGCGCAAAGGAATATACGGCGTGAAAAAACGCCCCACGACGACTAACACAACGCCACCGACTATGTTTCAAAACAACAACGAGTAATTAACAACACATCACATGCACACATTTAATCAAAGAAACGCACGCGACAACAAGTCGCACCCGACCACAACGACTATGCGGTAGAAACAAATATAGTATTATGATAGAATTCTCTACGATTCTCGTCAACAAGAAAATGTCCGACGTCAAGACACAAACAATTCAAGATAACAGAAAATGAGAATACCGGACATTAGATTCTATCCTATTAAAAATAAGTTTCGTCCCGAAACTTAAAATAAAACATCATGGTAGAATACAAACAAAACCAAAAAGTTCACGCAACACATATCAATTTCTACACGCCTGAGGGATGGCCCAAGCCTCTCGCTCGATCAGTTCCAAACCGCGAAACAGATCGAAAAGGCCTTGGCCGTCCTACAGGAGCGACGGAGTGCTCTCGACGCGCCACCGCCGCATGACCAAACGGAAGTTCAAGGCGTTACTGACCGAGCGATCGCCAGGATGCTCCCATTCGCAAGAAGAGGCGCTCCCCAGCCGGGGCACCTGTGTTTTCAATCGCCTAGGCAGCGACCCGTCATGGCGACCGGGGCAGTCCGGCCCCAGCCACGAGACGACAGAGCTCGAGTCCGTCACCAGGAGTTCGGCGTATCCAACTCCCAGAGGGCAGACCAGCCATCTGGCTCCTCGTCACCGAAGAACTGAGGTCGGCAATAGCGGAGTTAGGAGATCGGTACACGATCGCCTCGGCTCCCACTCTGAAAGCCGACCCACGAGCGACCAAGCTACAGCGATGGCCGCGATGCAATGCCAGCTCGACGACATGAAGGCGCTCCTGGAATCTGCGGCAAGCGCCAAGAGCAAGATCGCCGGGCCGAGCGAGCCACTCGCGGTCCACATCGAGCTCGCCCCCGTGCAACGTAAGATTGCTCCTCCGCAAACACCTTTGTACGAGGGGAGGTCGGACCCAGAGACTCACCTGAGGAAGTTACGCATCTACATGACCGGGTGTGGGGCATCCGACGCGACCAGATGCCGAATGTTCCCACTGACGCTGGACGACCTCGCCCACAGGTGGTACACATCATTGCCGCCGCGATCCATAGATTCCTTTGACCAACTGGCGAACAGCTTCACAGCTTATTTCGCCGCCAAGGTCGCCTACTGACGGTCCCCACCGCATGATGCAAATCAGGCAGGGAGAAGAAGATTCCGACGCAGACTACATCGACCGGGTAGACGAGATCATCCTCAACGGCGCACCCATAAGCGATGAGATCGCCCTCTACTCGGTCTTAGGGGGATTCCATGGTCATTCGCCTATGTTCAGGCACCTTACGAAGGACCATCCCCCGACCTACGCAATCTTCCGCGCTAAAGCCGCAGACTTTCTGGCCAGACAAAGGTTTCTTCTCAGCCTATGAGCAGCGCGATCCGCGCCTGAATGACGATCTCCAGTCTTCCAGCCCGATCGCCGATATCAAACAACATCACCGAAACCGGAGGACTCACTCGCCACCCACAGTTCATCATCTAACATGTTGGACTAAGGCACGAGATCGCCTCCCCCGCACAACGTACACCGTCGAAGGTCGGCATTTGACATGACAATCTGAGGTGGAAGAGTGCAGCCATGGTCCTGGTGGTCGATGGAACCGACTTCTTAGGCCATGCAATGTTCCTTTGGGCTGAGATCACTCGCCCTTCATTTAAATACGAGGCGGGCGTAGTCAAAGGACCCTCCAAGCTAATCAGTGGACACGATCGCCCGCCCTCAAAGGTTCATTATCTAACATGGCGAACCCGGACAATGCGACGCGTCACTACCCCCGTCTCAACGTATACCTTCGAGGATTGACATCTAACATGACGATCCAAGGTAGAAAAGAGCTAACTAGCCACGGACGTGGAGTCGATTCATTCGACGACGCCCCGCGCAAGGACTCCTCTAGACCAAGACCGCACGCCCTTCGTTTAAATACGAGGTGAGGCGCAGCCTAACAGAGGACCCTCACAATAAAATGAGTCATGAGACAGACTATGTCGCTCGCGCACAAGACATGGTCATGGAGTCGGTCCATCGAACTCCGTGACTGTGCACGATTCCTCAACGACGAAACAATCAGCTTTCTACGAGGGATCGGCCAAAATAGTTTATTGCAGGGACAAGACCGAAGATAGCTAGCCAATCGACCAGATCGCCCAAGTCCGAAGCCAGAGTCCGCTCAATGGATCGCCCGTCTTCACCCTACACGATCGCCAGCAAGAACCACCTCACCCCATGTCTTCAACATCGGAGCAAGCTGGGGGGCAATTGTTGTGTCGAGATTTATACGTCTCAACAGGCGATCGCCTCAGAGACCGGGCGACCGAGCCAGAGCCTAGCAGCCAAGGCAGAACTACCGATCGAAGGTCCCAGGACAAGTCCCAGTGCCGAGCGATTGACATCTAAGACGGTCGTCTCTCGGTACTTGGCGATCGACTCCTGATGGCCGACCAAATGACTATCGCCTCATGCCGCTGGCTTGATGATCGTCCAGTCGGCAAAGGCCGAAGCTCAGGACAGAGCCCACGTGCAGATCCGAGACAAGATCCGCATTTCATGTATCGTTGACCACCAACAGCTGTCTCTGACAAGGGCGGCTTTACCTACCGACAAGCCCGCCGAAAGGCACAAGGTGGGACCGCCCGTGACAGCAACTCAGGATGCGTGCTGGCTTCTCATTGGACCGCACAGCTGGCTGCCAGCAGCAGCCGCAAGCTTTGGGCAGACAGCCCATGTGACATAAAGACGATCGCCCCTTTATTATATTGCCTAAAAGGCGATCGCCCGCCAGGAAACAGGGCATCTCATCCCCTATAAATAGAAGGATGCCTGCGCTTGGAAAACTCTCCAACTCTCTGTCTCTATCTATAACACCCCCAAAACCGTATGGGAATATTACACGTCGTAGACCCTTTACACAAGGATCTACGAGGATAAACATCCATAAACAACCAAATGCTTGCCCAGCCAGGGTCAAACAATATAATAATACAGACCGTTAAGGTCACTTACACATAAACACACAGACCGATGAGGTCACACAACTCTATCAATAGAACTGACTAACAACATTACCCACACAGGGGTCGAAACATAATACAGCGGAAGACTGAATCAACTCTAACAATACAACCAAACTCTACCAACTCTCGACTCGTGATTAGTATCGCAGCTCGTCATCCCCTTGTGTCAATCCTCAGCTTGCTCCTTAACTCGCATGTACACGGGCTGAGCAGGACATCCACCCCCCGATTACTTGGGGGTTAGTAAAACTCCACTATTTTACTAGTGCAAGTATAAAACGATACGAAATGCAACAAGTAAATAGCAACTACGAATTTATACGGAAAACAATTATCAAAAGGTTCCCGAGAAGTTTTACAATTTCGAACTCAAGAGATATTTGAAAAGGAACACATCATCTCGGGGATTTTTAAAGCAGAAATTCTTTTAGACCTCGAGTCCCAATTTACAAAACCTTTTCGTAAACATTAGGGCCTTAGCCCGATTCCCGTTTCAAAGCACACTAGATAATATATCATTATGAGTCCGAGACCCATATTTAAAATGTTACCCAAACAATCACTGCTACACGATCATTGTTCGTACACATAATGCACCGAACTCTGGAGGCCTCGACGGACCTTACCCGGACCACACACACTGTTCGTACACATCATGTACCGAACTCCGGAGGCCTCGACGGACCTTACCCGGACCACACACACTGTTCGTACACATCATGTACCGAACTCCGGAGGCCTCAACGGACCCTACCCGGCCAAAACATCGTTCGTACACATCATGTACCGAACTCCAAAGGTCTCGTCAGACCCTACCTGGATCACACACCTTGTTCGTACACATCATGTACCGAACTTCAGAGGCCTCGTTAGACCCTACTTGGATCACACACCTTGTTCGTACACATCATGTACCGAACTCCAGAGGCCTCGTCAGACCCTACCTGGAACACACACACACAAATCGACACGACACAACTCATAATCATCAAATATCAAGCCATTCCACATTACACCGAAATATATAATCAAGTATGTAAACCAAAACAACACAATTATCATAATCATCACAACAACTCAACAATGACCAACCATACCCGGCACAAACTTAGATGATCAACACGACCAACACAATTTCACGATGTTAGCTAAGTGAGGGTATTATCGCTACCATCAATCATTCATAATAATTAATTCTTACGAAGCATAT
This sequence comes from Orobanche coerulescens, assembly GCA_033398695.1. Lineage (NCBI taxonomy): Eukaryota > Viridiplantae > Streptophyta > Magnoliopsida > Lamiales > Orobanchaceae > Orobanche > Orobanche coerulescens. The sequence continues at coordinate 61,466,470 of CM065806.1, forward strand.
TCACGAAAGTAAACCAAATTCATCACAACCATAACAAGACATACCTATTCACAAGACACAATTCATATAGTAAAATACTTGCCTTAATAACCGCTAACGAATACTCCGAAGAACACGATTCGACCGGGAAGCTCGGACCCCGAAGAAGACAATGAACGGAAGGGTTCTGACTCGAATTCTTTGCGATAAATCTGACCCTAACATCATACCATCAATAAATTAACGAACGAACGAGGAAGAATAATCGTAGAACGCTCGAATCCTCTTTGCGACATTTTATGGAACACCTTCAAGGCGTCGATAAGATACTCAATAAAACGACGAATCCTCGACGATTCAACCATGTAACAGCAAGGAATTCGACATAATATTGTTTAACAAGCATAAATCCATCACTATTATGAGTTAAAACGGATTGAACGGACAAATCGAACAAAATCCCCAAAACTAGATTTTAAGAAAACTTGCCTTGATTCGCTGGATTGAAGGATGTTACGTGATGATAAATTGATGTTATGAACTCCAAAACTTCGTTGATTCATAGTATAACAACATGTCTTCGACTTCCCAAAGACTTCAGCCGCGGACAAGAAGGATAGGAAATGAAACGAGTGAAAAAAAAAAGACTGTTCGGCCATATTTATTCGCCTGCCGAACACGGCGCAGCAACCGGCCCAGACCAGCGCCGTGTGTCTCGGCCGTGTCTCGTTGGCCGATCTGGGCGACCGGCGCAGGATACGGCGCTCGGAAGCGCCGTTTTCAGGGCCGTGTCGCACAGGTCCGGCCAGCCACCTCGAGACAGACCGACGTCCGAACCACAACGACGATCCGAACGACCCCGAAACCCGAACCTGAATACAAATCGAAGTTATGGTTACGAAGTACTCGCAAAGACGAATCTAAGAGCTAATAGAACACACGATTCCGACCACCCGAAGGCTCGAAATTTGACAACGGAAGGTAATTATCCCAAACTTTGGGAAATTATGAAAATGGCCCAAAACGTCCGAAAATCACGATACGTGATCGAATAACCAAACCGAAGTTCACAACACGTCTAACAAAGTTAAACAGACTTATGGGAAACTCGAAACAGTAATTTCGAACGAGATTCACGAGAATCGAACTCGAGTGCTGAAAAGTCGTTAAGAAACACGGAACTCAACAAAACAATACCGAAACGAACTCGGATGACAAAAAGTACAGAATTAATCATTCTCAGAATGACGATACAGTCCCAAGAGAGTCGTCGAAACGGACCTCGGCCGCAAAAAGAAAATTACCAGAAATCCGAAATTGCGGATATTACATTCTACCCTCCTTAAAAGAAGTTTCGTCTCGAAACTTAAATTAAGTGGGGAGAAGCAATATCCCGCCAGGAAAACTCAACGAGATACACAAGAATCGAAAAAAATCACGCCCAACGGCGAAACGTTACAAGCATCGCAAAGGAATATACGGCGTGAAAAAACGCCCCACGACGACTAACACAACGCCACCGACTATGTTTCAAAACAACAACGAGTAATTAACAACACATCACATGCACACATTTAATCAAAGAAACGCACGCGACAACAAGTCGCACCCGACCACAACGACTATGCGGTAGAAACAAATATAGTATTATGATAGAATTCTCTACGATTCTCGTCAACAAGAAAATGTCCGACGTCAAGACACAAACAATTCAAGATAACAGAAAATGAGAATACCGGACATTAGATTCTATCCTATTAAAAATAAGTTTCGTCCCGAAACTTAAAATAAAACATCATGGTAGAATACAAACAAAACCAAAAAGTTCACGCAACACATATCAATTTCTACACGCCTGAGGGATGGCCCAAGCCTCTCGCTCGATCAGTTCCAAACCGCGAAACAGATCGAAAAGGCCTTGGCCGTCCTACAGGAGCGACGGAGTGCTCTCGACGCGCCACCGCCGCATGACCAAACGGAAGTTCAAGGCGTTACTGACCGAGCGATCGCCAGGATGCTCCCATTCGCAAGAAGAGGCGCTCCCAGTGGCACTGTGTTTTCAATCGCTGGCGGCTGACCCGTCATGGCGGCCGGCGATCCGGCCCGGCCACGAGGCAGCGAGCTCGAGTCCGTCACTAGGAGTTCGGCGTATCCAACTCCCAGAGGGCAGACCAGCCATCTGGCTCCTCGTCACCGAAGAACTGAGGTCGGCAATAGCGGAGTTAGGAGATCGGTACACGATCGCCTCGGCTCCCACTCTGAAAGCCGACCCACGAGCGACGAAGCTACAGCGATGGCCGCGATGCAATGCCAGCTCGACGACATGAAGGCGCTCCTGGAATCTGCGGCAAGCGCCAAGAGCAAGATCGCCGGGCCGAGCGAGCCACTCGCGGTCCACATCGAGCTCGCCCCCGTGCAACGTAAGATTGCTCCTCCGCAAACACCTTTGTACGAGGGGAGGTCGGACCCAGAGACTCACCTGAGGAAGTTACGCATCTACATGACCGGGTGTGGGGCATCCGACGCGACCAGATGCCGAATGTTCCCACTGACGCTGGACGACCTCGCCCACAGGTGGTACACATCATTGCCGCCGCGATCCATAGATTCCTTTGACCAGCGGCGAAACGACTTCACAGCTTATTTCGCCGCCAAGGTCGCTCGGCTGGACGGTCCCCACCGCATGATGCAAATCAGGCAGGGAGAAGAAGATTCCGACGCAGACTACATCGACCGGGTAGACGAGATCATCCTCAACGGCGCACCCATAAGCGATGAGATCGCCCTCTACTCGGTCTTAGGGGGATTCCATGGTCATTCGCCTATGTTCAGGCACCTTACGAAGGACCATCCCCCGACCTACGCAATCTTCTGCGCTAAAGCCGCAGACTTTCTGGCCAGACAAAGGTTTCTTCTCAGCCTATGAGCAGCGCGATCCGCGCCTGAATGACGATCTCCAGTCTTCCAGCCCGATCGCCGATATCAAACAACATCACCGAAACCGGAGGACTCACTCGCCACCCACAGTTCATCATCTAACATGTTGGACTAAGGCACGAGATCGCCTCCCCCGCACAACGTACACCGTCGAAGGTCGGCATTTGACATGACAATCTGAGGTGGAAGAGTGCATCCATGGTCCTGGTGGTCGATGGAACCGACTTCTTAGGCCATGCAATGTTCCTTTGGGCTGAGATCACTCGCCCTTCATTTAAATACGAGGCGGGCGTAGTCAAAGGACCCTCCAAGCTAATCAGTGGACACGATCGCCCGCCCTCAAAGGTTCATTATCTAACATGGCGAACCCGGACAATGCGACGCGTCACTACCCCCGTCTCAACGTATACCTTCGAGGATTGCCATATAACATGACGATCCAAGGTAGAAAAGAGCTAACTAGCCACGGACGTGGAGTCGATTCATTCGACGACGCCCCGCGCAAGGACTCCTCTAGACCAAGACCGCACGCCCTTCGTTTAAATACGAGGTGAGGCGCAGCCTAACAGAGGACCCTCACAATAAAATGAGTCATGAGACAGACTATGTCGCTCGCGCACAAGACATGGTCATGGAGTCGGTCCATCGAACTCCGTGACTGTGCACGATTCCTCAACGACGAAACAATCAGCTTTCTACGAGGGATCGGCCAAAATAGTTTATTGCAGGGACAAGACCGAAGATAGCTAGCCAATCGACCAGATCGCCCAAGTTCGAAGCCAGAGTCCGCTCAATGGATCGCCCGTCTTCACCCTACACGATCGCCAGCAAGAACCACCTCACCCCATGTCTTCAACATCGGAGCAAGCTGGGGGGCAATTGTTGTGTCGAGATTTATACGTCTCAACAGGCGATCGCCTCAGAGACCGGGCGACCGAGCCAGAGCCTAGCAGCCAAGGCAGAACTACCGATCGAAGGTCCCAGGACAAGTCCCAGTGCCGAGCGATTGACATCTAAGACGGTCGTCTCTCGGTACTTGGCGATCGACTCCTGATGGCCGACCAAATGACTATCGCCTCATGCCGCGCGAAGCCAATGATCGTCCAGTCGGCAAAGGCCGAAGCTCAGGACAGAGCCCACGTGCAGATCCGAGACAAGATCCGCATTTCATGTATCGTTGACCACCAACAGCTGTCTCTGACAAGGGCGGCTTTACCTACCGACAAGCCCGCCGAAAGGCACAAGGTGGGACCGCCCGTGTGACAACTCGGGATGCGTCTTTGGCTTCTCATTGGACGCATGTTTGGCCCGGCGACCGCATAAGCTTTGGGCGAGCGTACCCATGTGACATAAAGACGATCGCCCCTTTATTATATTGCCTAAAAGGCGATCGCCCGCCAGGAAACAGGGCATCTCATCCCCTATAAATAGAAGGATGCCTGCGCTTGGAAAACTCTCCAACTCTCTGTCTCTATCTGTAACACCCCCAAAACCGTATGGGAATATTACACGTCGTAGACCCTTTCCACAAGGATCTACGAGGATAAACATCCATAAACAACCAAATGCTTGCCCAGCCAGGGTCAAACAATATAATAATACAGACCGTTAAGGTCACTTACACATAAACACACAGACCGATGAGGTCACACAACTCTATCAATAGAACTGACTAACAACATTACCCACACAGGGGTCGAAACATAATACAGCGGAAGACTGAATCAACTCTAACAATACAACCAAACTCTACCAACTCTCGACTCGTGATTAGTATCGCAGCTCGTCATCCCCTTGTGTCAATCCTGTAACTGCTCCCCTTAACCTGCATGTACCTGGACGCAGAACAGACATCCACCCCCCGATTACTTGGGGGTTAGTAAAACTCCACTATTTTACTAGTGCAAGTATAAAACGATACGAAATGCAACAAGTAAATAGCAACTACGAATTTATACGGAAAACAATTATCAAAAGGTTCCCGAGAAGTTTTACAATTTCGAACTCAAGAGATATTTGAAAAGGAACACATCATCTCGGGGATTTTTAAAGCAGAAATTCTTTTAGACCTCGAGTCCCAATTTACAAAACCTTTTCGTAAACATTAGGGCCTTAGCCCGATTCTCGTTTCAAAGCACACTAGATAATATATCATTATGAGTCCGAGACCCATATTTAAAATGTTACCCAAACAATCACTGCTACACGATCATTGTTCGTACACATAATGCACCGAACTCTGGAGGCCTCGACGGACCTTACCCGGACCACAAACACTGTTCGTACAAATAATTTACCGAACTCCGGAGGCCTCGACGGACCTTACCCGGACCACACACACTGTTCGTACACATCATGTACCGAACTCCGGAGGCCTCAACGGACCCTACCCGGCCAAAACATCGTTCGTACACATCATGTACCGAACTCCAAAGGTCTCGTCAGACCCTACCTGGATCACACACCTTGTTCGTACACATCATGTACCGAACTTCAGAGGCCTCGTTAGACCCTACTTGGATCACACACCTTGTTCGTACACATCATGTACCGAACTCCAGAGGCCTCGTCAGACCCTACCTGGAACACACACACACACAAATCGACACGACACAACTCATAATCATCAAATATCAAGCCATTCCACATTACACCAAAATATATAATCAAGTATGTAAACCAAAACAACACAATTATCATAATCATCACAACAACTCAACAATGACCAACCATACCCGGCACAAACTTAGATGATCAACACGACCAACACAATTTCACGATGTTAGCTAAGTGAGGGTATTATCGCTACCATCAATCATTCATAATAATTAATTCTTACGAAGCATATTCACGAAAGTAAACCAAATTCATCACAACCATAACACGACATACCTATTCACAAGACACAATTCATATAGTAAAATACTTGCCTTAATAACCGCTAACGAATACTCCGAAGAACACGATTCGACCGGGAAGCTCGGACCCCGAAGAAGACAATGAACGGAAGGGTTCTGACTCGAATTCTTTGCGATAAATCTGACCCTAACATCATACCATCAATAAATTAACGAACGAACGAGGAAGAATAATCGTAGAACGCTCGAATCCTCTTTGCGACATTTTATGGAACACCTTCAAGGCGTCGATAAGATACTCAATAAAACGACGAATCCTCGACGATTCAACCATGTAACAGCAAGGAATTCGACATAATATTGTTTAACAAGCATAAATCCATCACTATTATGAGTTAAAACGGATTGAACGGACAAATCGAACAAAATCCCCAAAACTAGATTTTAAGAAAACTTGCCTTGATTCGCTGGATTGAAGGATGTTACGTGATGATAAATTGATGTTATGAACTCCAAAACTTCGTTGATTCATAGTATAACAACATGTCTTCGACTTCCCAAAGACTTCAGCCGCGGACAAGAAGGATAGGAAATGAAACGAGTGAAAAAAAAAGACTGTTCGGCCATATTTATTCGCCTGCCGAACACGGCGCAGCAACCGGCCCAGACCAGCGCCGTGTGTCTCGGCCGTGTCTCGGCAGTTGCCGATCTGGGCGACCGGCGCGAGATACGGCGCTCGGAAGCGCCGTTTGAGGGCCGTGTCGCATGTGTCCGGCCCGACCACCTCGAGGCAGAGCCAAGCGTCGAACCACAACGACGATCCGAACGACCCCGAAACCCGAACCTGAATACAAATCGAAGTTATGGTTAGGAAGTACTCGCAAAGACGAATCTAAGAGCTAATAGAACACACGATTCCGACCACCCGAAGGCTCGAAATTTGACAACGGAAGGTAATTATCCCAAACTTTGGGAAATTATGAAAATGGCCCAAAACGTCCGAAAATCACGATACGTGATCGAATAACCAAACCGAAGTTCACAACACGTCTAACAAAGTTAAACGGACTTATGGGAAACTCGAAACAGTAATTTCGAACGAGATTCACGAGAATCGAACTCGAGTGCTGAAAAGTCGTTAAGAAACACGGAACTCAACAAAACAATACCGAAACGAACTCGGATGACAAAAAGTACAGAATTAATCATTCTCAGAATGACGATACAGTCCCAAGAGAGTCGTCGAAACGGACCTCGGCCGCAAAAAGAAAATTACCAGAAATCCGAAATTGCGGATATTACATTCTACCCTCCTTAAAAGAAGTTTCGTCTCGAAACTTAAATTAAGTGGGGAGAAGCAATATCCCGCCAGGAAAACTCAACGAGATACACAAGAATCGAAAAAAATCATGCCCAACGGCGAAACGTTACAAGCATCGCAAAGGAATATACGGCGTGAAAAAACGCCCCACGACGACTAACACAACGCCACCGACTATGTTTCAAAACAACAACGAGTAATTAACAACACATCACATGCACACATTTAATCAAAGAAACGCACGCGACAACAAGTCGCACCCGACCACAACGACTATGCGGTAGAAACAAATATAGTATTATGATAGAATTCTCTACGATTCTCGTCAACAAGAAAATGTCCGACGTCAAGACACAAACAATTCAAGATAACAGAAAACGAGAATACCGGACATTAGATTCTATCCTATTAAAAATAAGTTTCGTCCCGAAACTTAAAATAAAACATCATGGTAGAATACAAACAAAACCAAAAAGTTCACGCAACACATATCAATTTCTACACGAATTACAGCACAAAGTACGATACACAACTACATCACGGGACACCACCCGGCACTCCCCGAGTAGGAACAAAAACCCAATTCCCGAACATCTTGGCAACGGTCTCACAATGCACCGCTCGGTGACCCACTTGGCCACACTCGAAATAGTTGACTAACGGTGAACGACAATTCTTCGCAGTACGAGATCAGGCAACAACAGTCAGACAACCCCGTTCGAACAACAACGATCGAACAACAACGATCAAATAACAATGATCGAACAACAATGATCAAATAACAATGATCGAACAACAACGATCAAATAACAATGATCGGACAACAACGATCAAATAACAATGATCGAATGACAACAGTCGAACAATGACTCCGAAGTCCCCACTTCAACTCCAGACATTAAAAGAACTGGTAGAAAGTGGAAGATGTTACTTCCAAACAAGGTTCAAAAGAATCGAACCGAACTCGGAAAGGTCACAATGACAAACAGGTCGATCTGAAACAAGGTCACAACCAGTTCGAACGATGACAACTGAGACATCAAACAAGTTCAAAAAGTATCGACGAACACGTGCAAGTCGATAGAATTTAGAAGGAGAAACTGCAGAAGTCAAATATAGTACGGGTATTACATCCGACCTCTTATAAAAGAAATGTCGTCCCCGCAACTCACAACAACGGAAACAAGGTAACAACACAAAAAGCATCCGACAGGAAAATCTCCCATGGGTCTCTCAGAGCCGATCCTGATATCTGTGCTGAAGCGCGAACTCCGAAAGTCTCAGTAGCCAATTCGCAAAACTGAATTCGGTGTCCCTCGAGTCCGCACTTGAAACGCGTTACTGACGAGAAGGACAATTTACACGTGCATGCCCCGGCACATCACGGTTGAAACACCTCGACTCGGCATACCGAAAATACAAATGCTAGATACAATGGGGCATAACATCGCAAAACAATATAGCGGAGATGCCAACTCAGCACAACAAAGAATCATAACACATATATAAATACAACGATTACCATCGTAAAGTAATACACACACAAACACTACAACAACGACGGTATCGTTCGGCGACCTCAACGGCCCGAACGATAACCAGCACATAATTACAAACATTATGAAACAATCACACATGTACACAAACGTACAAACCCAAGCTTCAATAGCTCACACTCGTGCGACAACACGCAAATCACCACGAGGCGATAAACAGTAAACACTAGTTCACACCTCTCACAGATGGCTAGTACAACAAATGCGTGGCAACGCCTCGACATTCATGCCACCAATTCGATCATACTCGGGAGCAAACATCATAACGACAACGCGAACATCATACATACATACCCATCCCTCAAACGAGAATGGATAGGTTTTAAAAACGAAAACCTCCTTTTGAAAATAATTTTGGAAACACCGATTGATCTTGAGTATCACCCTTCAAAAAAAGTACAATCGTGAAACATCATTATCGAGACTTTGGAAAACCATTTCGCATTCGATAAAAATGAGGACACTTTCTTTTCGTGAAAAACTTTTGAAAATATTCGACCCTCGGGTCTAAGTAAAAGTGTTTCTAAAACATTGGAAATATCTCAAAACATTTTGGTCCTCGAGGTAGAAGAATTTTGAAACATATTGTGGCACCTTGGATGTACCACGAGAAAATAATTCATTTTAAAAGTACGTCTCGAAATTTATTTTCTAAGGTACTCAAAGTTTTCAAAGATAATTCAATGGGCTAGAATGCCCAAAAATTTCAGATAATTACACGGAACATTATAGTGCCGTGGGTCCCTCGCCGGACCCCACCAGGCTAAAAACCATTTACAAAACGCCAAAAAGGTCGATGATAGTAATATTTCAAAAACTCACAAAAGCCATTTACAAAATACTAAATACCGTCATAAGAATTTCGCCAAAACGATCAAGGCCATAATGCCAAAAACCCGGTTAAGGGAATCGGTTTTGGAAATAAAACTCAGCCGGTAAAATACCGAAAGCCATTACAAAATAACTCACGCAGCGGAAAAAGGAATACAGTCCAACATGAACAATCCAATTGAATACATCTCACAGCATCTAGTTTAAACATACAACAAAATCATTCATCGGAGTTTCTCACAAACTCAATTGTCGATACCTTATTCGAAACCCAACAAGGTTCTCAATTTTCACACCATACCACCCCTCACAGTGGTTCAAAGGTAAAACAACAATAGGCCCAGTTTTATACATATACTATATGTCACAGGTATTAAATACAACTATATTCACAACACCGTGCAAATAAAATTATGCACCGCAATTAACTCATTTAGATAAAATAATGATACACAGGTACTTCGCATAAAAGAGGAGACTTACATCCACAGGCCGCACGGAGATGACGGCCGCCCACGATACTAATCTCATCCGACAACATATCCAACACGTTGTGACTACGCACAACTCAACTTGTCACCTGACGACTCGAACGACAAGACAAACACATTACTCGACAAACCATGACTCGACTCGACCCGACAGTCTAGGTTTCCGCAACCTAAGCTCCGATTGTAACACCCCAAACTAGGCGGATATTACAGTGCCGTGGACCCCCGACTGGGACCCACCAGGCGAATGAAAACTGATGAATTAAATAATATAATTGTAGTACCGAACCACATTATATTACCAAATACTCCGATGAAGAGCTTAAGTACAATACACCAAGACAATACAGAATACTAGTATATTTTATATGAAGATAAAATACACCACCCTGAATAAATAAACATCTCAAACGGAATTTTGCAGCGGAAAATACAAATGAAGAGAAATAAGAATGACTGAAATGACTGAAATGGTTGGAATGACTGGGGGCCCCTACTAGTATCACTGGGACTCCTCGCCGTCAAAATGCTGTTCCTGTGCCTTTGCCTTGCCGTGACCTGAAAACAGAATTCCCCAACGGGGTCAGTTACACAGAACAACAATCCTCAAGGGTTGAAAATACACAATCATGATATATCTTTAGTTATGAAATATCCTTAGTTATGAATTACGCTGAAGAGGAGTATTATAGTACGCCCGTAATGTTCTGTGCAAGTGTACAAGACGAATGACCGGACACACCCGTCCTTGTACCTAATTAGTCTCACGGAGGTAAGCGTTACCGTGTGCACGGTCCAATGTATCGGTGAACCCAATACATGACCATCATGTGCTCGACTAAAAATTCCACACATCCGCACCCGGCCACGCAATATTAACCTAGAAGGTCATATGAACGAGAATGACCACAATGAATATCAATGAATAATAATTCAACAAGGTCAAGAATGACTCACCGAGATGGAAATAACAGTGAAGTGATTGATAACTCAATGAAATGATTGGAACCGTCGTTCCTCGTGAATAAAGTGATTATTCGACAATTACAAATCTCAATACGGTTAATACAATGATGAATGAGTTATGATTATGAATGAACAACAACAAAAGGAATGAATATCCTTTTAACCGAGTAAGAATTAACTTACACAACACCGGTGACAATTATCCTTCCACGAGCAACGTCCTAATTGAGATATCGGTCGCTTGAACAACCTTGAATAACACAATTACCAACAATCCGTTCAACATACGAATCAAACACGAATATAACGAACTCAAAACGTCGATACGACTAAACCAAGTTCATTGGGGCATTATATCGAACACTTTGTGGCCAAACTTCGATTGTTTACAACCAAACCTCAATAATACCAACATCAAATCCCCAAGAAGTGTTTCAAACCAACAAAATATCTTCAATACGATCAATAATCCAAGATGAATATTCAAATTCATGATTATAACAATGATTAATCGAAAAATCCTAAATCCAACTCAATATTCAAAGTGTTCTTGAATAATCCTTCAATAATCCAATGAATAATCAAACATATCCATAATCATGCGTATATCACTTCATACAACATGATCTTAACATCCAAAACATCATATCTCAATACAAAATCGAAATCCCAGATGTTGAAAAAATTACCTCTTGAAGATCCAAGCACTTTGATCCGAAGAACAAGCGTTAGATCGACTATTCGGGCTTCACGATCGAAAGGATATGAAGAAAACCAAGTACTCAAGTGATAGATGATGGAAAGTCTCTCCCTCAAGCCCTCTCTCTCTGAACAAGGTGGAAGAAATGGGAAAAAATGGGTTGATTCTCTAAAAAACGCAATTATAGTGCAGCCTGCCTTTGTGTGCGCGGCCGGCAGTGTGCCGCGGCACGGGGCCATCTGCCCGGTGATGATCGGCAGCGTGTCGCGGCCCGGACGAGTGTGCCGCCGCAGTGACTCGGCAGTGTGTCGCGGCCCTGTCGGCATGAGCCGCGGCCCCCGATACAGACGGGTTGGCCGAAAATTGCAACATGAGTGTGCCGCGGCCCGGACGAGTGTGCCGCGGAAGTGACTCGGCAGTATGCCGCGGCCCTGCCGGCATGAGCCGTGGCCCCCGGTACAGTCGGGTCGGCCAAATATGCAGCATGTGTGTGCCGCGGCGCACACTCCCTTGTGCCGCGGCCCACACCCCCATTGGGTCCTAAAATGATGAAAAATGACCCAGGAAGAGAATAAAAGCAATAGGAATCAATATTTGGGAAACAATAACACGAAATGGAAGTGCGGAAACCGCAAAACGGTGGTTCCAAGCAAAGATTACAAGGGTTCGCCCAACAAAAACACAATTTGAACAATGAGGAGATTTGAAATGACCTGAACTCCAACGTCAACATCGACTAATGAATCAATTACAGCAATCAAGATAATACTCTTGTCTCGATTCCCGAGTAAGGTTGAAACAATGAACGATATCGATACACAACTCGAAGTTATTCCGAACGGTGAACACGGATGAATAATTATTAACAAGTGAAAAAATTACATAGCGACAATTACCGAATGAAATTACTGAACGATAATGACTGAATTACAACCGGGTATTACATACACCCCCCCTTAAAAGAGTTTCGTCCCCGAAACTAAGGGTCAAACAACTCGGGATAACTCTCCCGCATACTATCCTCGGTTTCCCAAGTAGCCTCTTCGACTCCGTGTCTAGACCACTGAATTTTAACCAAAGGAATCGCCTTATTCCTCAACTGTTTGATTCGCCGCTCTAAGACTCGTATGGAACGCTCCTCATACAAATGATCATCTGCGATCTCGATTTCGTCGAACTGAAGTACGTGACTCGGGTCGGCAACATACTTCCGTAACTGAGAGACGTGAAACACATTATGAATTCGTCTCAACGCCGGAGGTAAGGCCAATCGATAAGCTAGCTCGCCTACTCGTTCCAAAATCTCAAACGGTCCAATAAATCTTGGACTCAACTTTCCCCGCTTCCCGAAACGGAAGATACCTTGACTCGGGGATACCTTGACCAACACGTGGTCACTTGTCTCGAACTCTAATGGTCGGCGACGATTGTCTGCATAAGATTTCTGTCGACTTTGAGCGGTCAACAAACGACTCCTGATCAAAGCTACCTTCTCACGAGTGGCTATAAGCATATCGGGCTTGGTGCCGATAGATTCTGATAAGTCGTCCCAACACAAAGGAGATCGACAACGACGACCGTACAAGGCTTCGTAAGGTGCCATCTTAATCGAAGTATGCCTACTATTATTATACGTGAACTCGATCAATGGTAGTTGGGTTTCCCAATCGTCTTTCCAATCGAGGACGCATACCCTCAACATGTCCTCCAATGTCTGAATAGTCCTCTCTGATTGTCCGTCGGACTGAGGATGAAAATATGTGCTGAAATTAAGCTGAGTTCCCATGGCACGATGAACTGATTTCTAAAAAAGAGACACGAATCGCCCGTCACGATCCGAAACGATACTCTTAGGAGTACCGTGCAATCTCACTATTTCTTTGATGAATAATTGGGCAAGTCTCTCGGGACCCCAAGTATCCTTAATCTCGAGAAAGTGAGCTGACTTAGTTAAGCGGTCCACAATCACCCAGATCGTATTCATGCCACGACGACTCGTCGGCAAAGTCGTGATGAAATCCATAGAAATGTCTTCCCACTTCCATTCTGGAATAGGGAGAGGTTTCAGCATACCCGCCGGTCGCTGATGTTCTATCTTGACTTGCTGATAGGTTAAGAATCTCGAAACAAATTCTGCAACTTCTCGCTTCATATTACTCCACCAGTAATTTTGTTTCAAGTCCTTGTACATCTTGCTAGACCCCGGATGAACAGAATAAGGGGTAGCATGAGCTTCTCTCAAAATCAAGTTTTTCAACTCGTCGTTCACCGGTACGCACAACCGATTCTTAAATCTCAAAATTCCATCCTCGTGGACCACGAATCCAGGGGCTTTCCCCTGAGCCACATCCACACGGATGCGCAACAATGATGGGTCTGAGCCCTGATTCTCTCTGATTGCCTCCTCAAGCAGTGATGAAATCTCTAGCATGCAAAGTTGCCCTTGTACTTGCTGAAGCCAGACCTCGATCTCGGGTCTAAGAAATTCTTGCTGAACCTCCTTCTGAACTGTTAAACGAGCAAGCATCTGCTCCTGAACGGACTTACGACTCAATGCGTCGGCGACAACGTTCGCCTTGCCTGGGTGGTAAAGTATCTCGATATCATAATCTTTGATTAGTTCCAACCACCGTCTCTGTCGCATATTTAACTCCTTCTGAGTAAATATATACTTCAAACTCTTGTGATTGGTGAAAATCTGACAGGTTACGCCATAAAGGTAATGACGCCAAATCTTCAACGCAAAAACCACGGCTGCTAGCTCCAGGTCATGGGTCGGATAATTAACCTCGTAAGGTCTCAACTGCCGCAAAGCATAGGCAATAACCTTCCCATTCTGCATGAGTACACATCCGAGACCCTGCTCGGATGCATCACTATAAACCACAAATCCTTCCGTCCCTTGCGGCAAGGAAAGTACAGGTGCTGAAATTAACCGGCTCTTGAGTTCCTCAAAACTCCGTTGACACACGTTGGACCACATGTATTTCTTATCCTTTCGCAAAAGGTTCGTCATTGGTTGAGCGATTTTAGAAAATCCTCCCACAAACCGCCAATAATAACCGGATAATCCGAGAAAGCTTCGGATTTCCTTAACATTCTTCGGAGGTAACCAATCTTGGATAGCCTCCGTCTTCTGAGGATCAACACGCACTCCATCTGATGAAATTACATGCCTGAGAAAAGTCACTTCGGACATCCAGAACTCACATTTGGAAAACTTTCCATAAAGTTGCTCTCGTCTTAACACGTCGAGAACCTGATGAAGATGAACCTCGTGTTCCTCTCGATCACGAGAATAAATCAAAATGTCATCGATGAAGACAACAACAAACTGATCCAAAAATTCGATAAAAATCCAATTCATTAACTCCATGAATACCGCAGGTGCATTAGTTAGCGCGAACGGCATAACTACGAACTCATAATGACCATAGCCTGTACGAAATGTTGTCCTTGCGATATCCGACTCTCGAATTCGCAACTGATGATATCCAGATCTTAGGTCGATCTTGGAAAATATTGAAGCTCCCTGAAGTTGATCTAAGAGATCATCAATACGGGGTAAGGGATACTTATTCTTGATTGTCACCCTCCCGATAATCAATACACAAGCGAAATGAGCCATCCTTCTTCTTGACAAACAACACTGGTGTTCCCCATGGGGATGCACTCAGTCGGATATAACCTTTCTCGAACAATTCCTCAAGTTGATTCTTCAACTCTTGCATTTCGGTCGGGGCCATCCGGTACGGTGCCTTCGATATTGGAGATGTACCAGGCTCCAACTCAATCGTGAATTCCACATCTCTCTGTGGAGGCAAACCAGGTAACTCATCTGGGAATACGTCGGCATATTCTCTCACTACCGGTATATCCGCCAACATTATCGATGATTTCTCGGTTTTAGTCATATAGCACCAATAACCAATACACCCCTGATTGAGTAATCTCACTACTTTCATCAAATTAATAACTCTTCCAGAACAACTGGGATTACCTCCCTGAAACACACATTCGACCCCATCGTCTGAAATGATAGTGACCATACACTTACGGACACTAATGATGGCATCATGACGATCCGTCCAATCAATACCCAAGATGACATCGTCTCTCGGCAAATCTACCACGATTAGGTCCGCTGGCCATACACGGCCATGAAGCTGAATCGGACAATTCTGAATCTCACGATTTCCGATAATTTGTCTACCATCAGGTAGACCAATGACATAAGGCTCATAACTAGTAGCACTACCCAAACGTAGTCTACTCAAACATGATTCGGATATGAATGACTGCGATGCACCAGTATCAAAAAGGGTACACACAGGTTGAGATAGAATATCGAGTGTACCTGAGATCATCCGGGCCTCTGGATCATCAGTCTTCTTCATCTCATAAATCCGGGGCTTGCTAGTCCCGGCACCGGACGCTCCCGTCTACTGGCTATAGGCTCCACCTTTAGTCGCTCCTGTCGTTTTAAGCAGCCGACCGAGTAGCTTGATTACGAGCAGTGGCGCCGGGGCTGAAATGCCGCCGGAGTATTTTTGGAGTCTCTCCGGCAAAAACGGGCCTTATGCCCAGCAATTCCGCAATTATGGCACGTGATAGTCTGCTTCGGGCACTTGGTGCTGACGTGACCTGGTTCTCCACAATTGAAACAGGTGATGGTTGAGCTGGCCGCTCGAGACTGAGACTCCGCGGGTTTCGCTGTCATAGGAGGTCGCTCAGAAAAAGTAGAGCCCACACGAGGCTTCTTGAAAGTGGCCTGACTGCCGTCGGACTGATTACGGTTCTTAGACTTCTTGCCAGTAGATGAAGTTTAATTCTTAGCAATTTCCTTAGCGGTAAGCTCATACCTAAGAGCTTTCTCGATGAATTCCGCCAGAGTGGTGCAATGATGATTAAGCAACTGTAGTCTCATACGAGGTTTCAGCCTCTTGCTGAAATACTTAATCTTATCCGCCTCGGAGTGAATGATAGATGAGGCGAACGGAAGAAGTTCCTGAAATTTCTCGGCAATGGCGAGAACATCCTCGTCTGCTGAGGGGTCGGGAGTGAGTAATTCGGCGCCTTGTCCTCTCTGAGTGGGGCCGGATAATACCTCTCCATCATGAGAGTCTTGAATTGATCCCAAGTACATGATCCGTCGGTGGGATTCAACGATAACCACCAAGAATGAGCGCTCTTACCCAGGTAGTAAGCCGCAACTGAAACTTTGTGTCCTTCGGGACACTCTACCATCGCAAATAACTTCTCGAAATGTTCGAGCTAATGAACAATATCTGCCGGCTCAGATGAGCCTTCAAAAGTAGGTGGCCTTTGGCGAGAGATGTCACCGATGATACTGCTCACATTCTTATCTTGCCTCTGAGGTGGCGGAGGACGAGCCTGTTGATTTTGATAAGCTGAGTTATGCATCGTCTCCATCAGTTGTGCCATCTGAGTCATTTGGGCCATCATGCCCTGCATAAAAGCGAGTGGGTTAACCCGAACACCTTCTGACTGAGCTGTGCCCCGGGTACGACTCCCCGATAGTGAATGATCACGTCCAGGTGAATGAGTGGAAGCGTCGCTGCTCGATGAATTAGCATTATTTCTCGCGTTCGCACATGTATTCACACGAGCTCTCGGAATTCGGCCCGCACCGCGGCCTCATCCTCCGCGTCCTCTGCCTGCTCTCTCCATACTGAAGTAGGAAAATCACATGATGATTATATCTCTCGCATGGATATCACATTATGATTACGTCATGAAATGATGAAAATGAGCATACGCGCTCTAGCACAGTGATTACATGAATGATTAACTGAGACGACATGATTATCTGGTGAAATTCTTGAAATGATTATTTTGAACAAGTTAACAAGATTAATGATATGATCTTCCAGATCAACAACTGAGTAATGAAATGAATTGAGTGATTAATGAGTTAACATGACCGTCCTGGTCAAAATGAAAATGATGATTGAGGATTGTTAACTCATGAATTATGAATGAATGATTATTGCCAGAAATTATACCATGGCGTTAGAAATCTTACAGTTCTTGGTCTGATTATCTCGGCATTTGCAGAAGTCACACGTGACGTGAAAGTCCAATGATACTAGTCCGATGATGATGATTTCAAACGAGACATGACTCGGAGGGTAGTATTCAAAACCACGCTCCGATACCAACTCTGTAACACCCCAAACTAGGCGGATATTATAGTGTCGTGGACCCCCGACTGGGACCCGCCAGGCAAATGAAAACTAATGAATTAAATAATATAATTGTAGTACCGAACCAAATTATATTACCAAATACTCCGATGAGAAGCTTAAGTACAATACACCAGGACAATACAGAATACTAGTATATTTTATATGAAGATAAAATACACCACCCTGAATAAATAAACATCTCAAATGGAATTTTGCAGCGGAAAATACAAATGAAGAGAAATAAGAATGACTGAAATGACTGAAATGATTGGAATGACTGGGGCCCCCTACTAGTATCACTGGGACTCCTCGCCATCAACATGCTCTTCCCGTGTCTTTGCCTTGTCGTGACCTGAAAACAGAATTCCCCAACGGGGTCAGTTACACAGAACAGCAATCCTCAAGGGTTGAAAATACACAATCATGATATATCTTTAGTTATGAAATATCCTTAGTTATGAATTACGCTGAAGAGGAGTATCATAGTACGCCTGTAATGTTCTGTGCAAGTGTACAATACGAATGACCGGACACACCCGTCCTTGTACCTAATTAATCTCACGGAGGTAAGCGTTACCGTGTGCATGGTCCAATGTATCTGTGAACCCAATACATGACCATCGTGTGCTCGACTAAAAATTCCACACATCCGCACTCGGCCACGCAATATGAACCCAGAAGGTCATATGAACGAGAATGGCCACAATGAATATCAATGAATAATAATTCGACAAGGTCAAGAATGTCTCACCGAGATGGAAATAACAGTGAAGTGATTGATAACTCAATGAAATGATTGGAACCGTCGTTCCTCGTGAATAAAGTGATTATTCGACAATTACAAATCTCAATACGGTTAATACAATGATGAATGAGTTATGATTATGAATGAACAACAACAAAAAGAATTAATATCCTTTTAACCGAGTAAGAATTAACTTACACAACACCGGTGACAATTATCCTTCCACAAACAACGTCCTAATTGAGATATCGGTCGCTCGAACAACCTTGAATAACACAATTACCAACAATCCGTTCAACATACGAATCAAACACGAATATAACGAACTCAAAACGTCGATACGACTAAACCAAGTTCATTGGGGCATTATATCGAACACTTTGTGGCCAAACTTCGATTATTTACAACCAAACCTCAATAATACCAACATCAAATCCCCAAGAAGTGTTTCAAACCAACAAAACATCTTCAATACGATCAATAATCCAATATGAATATTCAAATTCGTGATTACAACAACGATTAATCGAAAACCCCCAAATCCAACTCAATATTCAAAGTGTTCTTGAATAATCCTTCAATAATCCAATGAATAATAAAACATATCCATAATCATGCGTATATCACTTCATACAACATGATCTTAACATCCAAAACATCATATCTCAATACAAAATTGAAATCCAAGATGTTGAAAAAATTACCTCTTGAAGATCCAAGCACTTTGATCCGAAGAACACGCGTTAGATCGACTATCTGGGCTTCACGATCGAAAGGAGATGAAGAAAACCAAGTACTCAAGTGATAGATGATGGAAAGTCTCTCCCTCAGTCCCTCTCTCTTGGAACAAGGTGGAAGAAATGGGAAAAAATGGGTTGATTCTCTCAAAAAATGCAATTATAGTGCAGCCTACAATGTGTGTCGCGGCCCGGCCGAAGTGTGCCGCGGCACAGGGCCAAAATCTACCCCAGTGATCGGCAGCGTGCCGCGCCCCGGACGAGTGTGCCGCCGCAGTGACTCGGCAGTGTGCCGCGGCCCTGTCGGCATTAGCCGCGGCCCCCGGTACAGACGGGTTAGCCGAAAATTGCAACATGAGTGTGCCACGGCCCGGACGAGTGTGCCGCGGTAGTGACTCGGCAGTGTGCCGCGGCCCTGCCGGCATGAGCCGCGGCCCCCGGTACAGTCGGGTCGACCAAATATGCAGCATGTGTGTGTCGCGGCGCACACTTCCTTGTGCCGCGGCCCACACCCCCCTTGGGTCCTAAAATGATGAAAAATGACCCGGGAAGAGAATAAAAGCAACAGGAATCAATATTTGGGAAACAATAACACGAAATGGAAGTGCGGAAACCCCAAAACGGTGGTTCCAAGCAAAGATTACAAGGGTTCGCCCAACAAAAACACAATTTGAACAATGAGGATATTTGAAATGACATGAACTCCAACGTCAACATCGACTAATGAATCAATTACAACAATCAAGATAATACTCTTGTCTCGATTCCCGAGTAAGGTTGAAACAATGAACGATATCGATACACAACTCGAAGTTATTCCGAACGGTGAACACGAATGAATGATTATTAACAAGTGAAAAAATTACATAGCGACAATTACCGAATGAAATTACTGAATGATAATGACTGAATTACAACCGGGTATTACACCGATACCATAAATGTAACACCCCCAAAACCGTATGGGAATATTACACGCCGTAGACCCTTTCCGCAAGGATCTACCAGGCTAAACATCCATAAACAACCAAATGCTTGGCCGGCAAGGGTCAAACAATATAATAATACAGACCGTTAAGGTCACTTACACATAAACACACAGACCGATGAGGTCACACAACTCTATCAACAGAACTGACTAACAACATTACCCACACAGGGGTCGAAACACAATACAGCAGAAGACTGAATCAACTCTAACAATACAACCAAACTCTACCAACTCTCGACTCATGATTAGTATCGCAGCTCGTCATCCCCTTGCGCCAGTCCTGTGACTGCTCCCCTTAACCTGCATGTACCTGGACACAGAACAGACATCTACCCCCGATTACTCGGGGGTTAGTAAAACTCCACTGTTTTACTAGTGCAAGTATAAAACGATACGAAATGCAACAAGTAAATAGCAACTACGAATTTAATACGGAAAACAATTATCAAAATATTCCCGAGAAGTTTTAGAATTTCGAACTCAAGTAAGAGATATTTGAAAAGGAACACATCATCTCGGGGATTTTTAAAGCAGAAATTCTTTTAGACCTAGAGTCCCAATTTACAAAACCTTTTCGTAAACATTAGGGCCTTAGCAGGATTCTCGTTTCAAAGCACACTAGATAATATATCATTATGAGTCCGAGACCCATATTTAAAATGTTACCCAAACAATCACTGCTACACGATCATTGCGTACACATCATGTACCGAACTCTGGAGGCCTCGACGGACCTTACCCGGACCACACACACTGTTCGTACACATCATGTACCGAACTCCGGAGGCCTCGACGGACCTTACCCGGACCACACACACTGTTCGTACACATCATATACCGAACTCCGGAGGCCTCAACGGACCCTACCCGGCCACAAACATCGTTCGTACACATCATGTACCGAACTCCAGAGGTCTCGTCAGACCCTACCTGGATCACACACCTTGTTCGTACACATCATGTACCGAACTCCAGAGGCCTCGTCAGACCCTACCTGGATCACACACCTTGTTCGTATACATCATGTACCGAACTCCAGAGGCCTCGTCAGACCCTACCTTGAACACACACACACACACATCGACACGACACAACTCATAATCATCAAATATCAAGCCATTCCACATTACACCGAAATGTATAATCAAGTATGTAAACCAAAACAACACAATTATCATAATCATCACAACAACTCAACAATGACCAACCATACCCGGCACAAACTTAGATGATCAACACGACCAACATAATTTCACGACGTTAGCTAAGTGAGGGTATTATCGCTACCATCAATCATTCATAATAATTAATTCTTACGAAGCATATTCACGAAAGTAAACCAAATTCATCATAACCATAACAAGATGTACCTATTCACAAGACACAATTCGTATAGTAAAATACTTGCCTTAATAACTGTTACCGAGTACTCCGAAGAACACGATTCGACCGAGAAGCTCGGACCCCGAAGAAGACAACGAACGGAAGGGTTCCGACTCGAATTCTTTGCGAGAAATCTGACCCTAACATCATAATATCAATAAATTAACGAACGAACGAGGAAGAATAATCGTAGAACGCTTGAATCCTCTTTGCGACATTTTATCGAACACCTTCAAGGCGTCGATAAGATACTCAATAAAACGACGAATCCTCGGCGATTCAACCGTGTAACAACAAGGAATTCGACATAATATTGTTTAAAAATCATAAATCCATCACTATTCTGAGTTAAAACGGATTAAACGGACAAATCGAACAAAATCCCCAAAACTAGATTTTAAGAAAACTTGCCTTGATTCGCTGGATTGAAGGATGTTACGTGATGATCAATTGATGTTATGAACTCCAAAACTTCGTGGATTCATAGTATAACAACATGTCTTCGACTTCCCAAAGACTCCAGCCGCGGACAGGAAGGCTAGGAAATGAAAGCAGTGAAAAAAAAAGCATTGCTCGGCCATATTTATCCTTTGCCGAACACGGCGCGGCCGCCCAGACCGGCGCCGTGTGTCTCGGCCGTATCTCGGCAGTTGCCGATCTGGCCGACCGGTGCGAGACACGGCGCTCGCGGCGCCGTTTCGGCCGTGTCGCCTGTGTCCGAATCGACCACCTCCACACAGACCGAAAATTACGTCCGAACCACAACGACGATCCGAACGACCCCGAAACCCGAACCTGAATACAAATCGAAGTTACGGTTACGAAGTACTCGCAAAGAAGAATCTAAGAGCTAATAGAACACACGATTCCGACCACCCGAAGGCTCGAAATTCGACAACGGAAGGTAATTACCCCAAACTTTGGGAAATTATGAAAATGGCCCAAAACGTTCGAAAATCACGATACGTGATCGAATAACCAAACTGAAGTTCACAACACGTCTAACAAAGTTAAACGGACTTATGGGAAACTCGAAACAGTAATTTCGAACGAGATTCACGAGAATCGAACTCGAGTGCGGAAAAGTCGTTAAGAAACACGGAACTCAACAAAATAATACCGAAACGAACTCAGATGACAAAAAGTACAGAATTAATCATTCTCAGAATGATGAGACGGTCCCAAGAGAGTCATCAAAATGGACCTCCGCCGAAAAAAAAAATTACCAGAAATCCGAAATTGCGGATATTACACTCTCAAGTTCAACTCACAACTTGGCTTTCTCACTCTTGGCAACAGCTATCTCTCGGTTCTTTCTTCTCTCTCAGCATCTCTTACACGAAAGACGATCGGCAGAGAGCAAGAACAGCAAAGCTTCGCTCAAGAGCTAGATAAATAGGATCTTTTACACTCACTATAACTAGATTATTACATTAATACTTGTATCCACGAATATTTGTATTAATAACATCTCGCGAGAACATTCAAGCCCGGGCCTAACAAACCCGGCAAATCTTGTGTTTTTCCATTCCCTCGGACGTGCTCTCGCAATTTTCTGTTGCTCGACCATTTCAGCAATATTCATCTTCGGATAATATTTCGGGCAACAACAGTACGTATTACGTACGCAATGGATTAAGTGTTACATACGTTAGGAGGCAGCTGGCCGAGTCGTGGCCGAGGATGTAACACCCCTGATATATTCAGGAATATTACAGCGCCGTAAATCCTTTACATAAGAATTTACAAGGCTGAATAAAGGAAATGACAATAACAAATACTAGTTTATGAAATTTCTGAAATAAAATTCAACCGACTGGTTCAAAACCGAAATTAGAAATATCCCATGAAAAGTGATTATTACATCACTAAAATACAAACATTATAAATCGACGACGTACTTGAGTACTTATTGAAATAACCAACAAACAACAGACAGTAAACCCGGCCGAAACATCACTCTGCACCCTCGTCGTCATGCATCTCCAGTGGTTGTTTCCCCGCTCTCTTGGATCCTGAACATACACAAATGTTCACCCCCGAAGGGGTTAGCACAACGATGCTAGTACCAGTACAATAATCATACAACAGTGATATAATCAACAATTATATCGTAACAAGTTTCTCCAACGAGAATATCCACAACACATATCATAACATAACAGTTTCAACATACTGATGGTATTCCAACGATCCAGCGCACACAGCTATAGATTCCCATGATGATCCCGTCGGACCAACACATGGTGGAACTACCTGTCCAACGATCCAGCGCACACATCTATAGATTCCCATGATGATTCCCGTCGGATCAACGCATGGTGGACATATATTCACAACATATTTACACGATACAATCACATCACAATTGTCATAATATAAACAATTCTAATTAGAGTACTTGCCTCGGTTCGTTGACAAGAATAAACTTCCACGAATATCAAAATACTCGAAGGTCGTCCCTTTCGATCAATCACGTGTTAAGCTCGAACCTTAACAAAAGAAATAGCATAGAATTCATTTCATGTCGAATAAACGTCTAACAATTCAACAATTTCGGTAGGAAGTCCTTAATATGCAATCTGTCTGGATAGCTTAACGCACGCTACGAATCATATGTAGGGTACGTTAATACTACTCGTTAGCGCACGCAATACACACAGCTTAGCGTACGCTAACCATGCGTGGTCAGTGCCTCACTGATCAGCCGACTGACTCAGCTGATGACTTAACGCACGCTAAGTCCAAATCGTTGCGTATGCTAAACGTACTCGATAGCGCGCGTTAATTCTCGTAGATTAGCGCACGCTAAGAGTACATGGCAGTTCACTGGAGGGCAGCAAATTATACAAATGGTGATGAAGTAAGCGAATCCCTTAGTCATAATGTTTGTTATTCGGCTTCATGATATGATCATAACCTTTTTGAATGATCTCATGGATACTAACAACTTCGAGGTGCAAGTATACGTATAATCATCATAACACTATAATCCATCTTGATTACAATTCTCATGTGAAGTTGGTGATCTCCGGTTGATGTATTAGATTCTACTATCATTATACATATTCAGACTTCATCTTGAGGTGAACTAACAATTCCAACTTATACGAAAGAATATTTCCTAAGATGATTCTTCCTTTAAGTTCTTATAATATCACCTCCAATTCATGATCACAAAGATAACATAAATCATAGGGATTGTTAACTTCAGAATGTTTCTCTCATCATTTGAAGTACTAGGATTCCGACTTCAAGGTTCCAACAATAATATCGTAATTGTAGACATTCCAATCTTATAAACATGATGTTTGTTGAATAATTCACCAATGAAATTCAATATCACGTTAGCATGATCATCTAATCCCTTGGAATCCAAATCTAAGACTGGTGATAGGTTGAACATACCTTAATATGCCGAAATCACTGAACCACAAGGTAGAATCCGACTCCGGTTGGTTATGTGCCACTCCAAGGTGTTACTTCTCTTCAATGATCACTCACAAGTGATAACCAATATTCAAGGATCGCTAATATATGTTCTAAGTGTGTTAGAGGGATGATTGAAGCTCTCTGGCCTCTCAAAAATGAAGAATGGGCGAAAGAAATGAAAGCCAAAACGGGTTGTTGTCCCATTTAGAATATTCTGCATTATTAGCTAATTAGCGCACGCTACAATACATACTTAGCGCGCGCTAATGAACGTTGACTCCAAATCTGTCCAGGTTCGTCCGCGGGAATCTCATCCGGACCCATGTCCCGGCTGGCGCATGTGCTAGCCACCTACCTCAATAATTCAGTGTCTAGGGCACGCAACTCCTATACGTAGTGTGCGCTAGTAATAGCCGATAACGCGCGTTAAGCTACATTCTTAGCGTGCGCTATCACGAGTTTGCATGAGAAAATTTGCATGATGATATACTTAAGTACAAAGATGCCAATGCAAGAAATATCATACTCCAATAATCAAGACCACAATTCCGAATAATACAGGGTCTGAATACAGGTAAAATAGACAGTAATAAATCCGGATATTACATACTCTCCTACTAAAAAGGAGTTTCGTCCCGAAACTCAAGACGAAAATAACTCGGGATATCTGGACTTCATACCATCTTCCGTTTCCCATGTGGCTTCTTCCACTCCATGGCGTGACCATTGAACTTTGACCAAAACGATTGGTTTGTTCCTCAACTGCTTAACTCGACTCTCGAGTATCTTGACCGGTCTTTCTTCAAACGTCCCATCTTGAGCAACTTCGATCTCACCGAAATCAATGACATGACTAGGATCTGGTATATACCTCCGTAACTGGGATACGTGGAACACGTTATGAACATGGCACAATGACGGCGGCAATGCCAATCTGTATGCTAACTCTCCAACTCTCTCAAGGATCTCAAATGGTCCGATATATCTCGGACTCAGCTTTCCTTTCCTTCCGAAACGAAAGATTCCTCGAGTAGGAGAAACCTTCAAAAGTACGTGGTCTCCAGTACTGAACTCCAATGGGCGACGACGTACGTCTGCGTAAGATTTCTGGCGACTCTGGGCGGTCAACAGCCTTTCACGAATCAAGGCTATCTTCTCTCGAGTCTGCACGATCAACTCTGGTTCTGTTCCGATCAAGTCTGATGAATCGTCCCAGCATAGGGGCGATCTGCATATCCTCCCGTATAATGCCTCGAATGGTGCCATCTTAATGGAAGCATGCCAACTATTGTTGTAGGTAAATTCAATCAATGGTAGATGAATTTCCCAATCGTTTGACCAATCTAAGGCACAGGCCCTCAGCATATCCTCCACCGTTTTAATGGTCCTCTCGGATTGTCCGTCAGTCTGTGGGTGATAAGCTGTACTGAAGTTCAATTCGGTCCCCAAGTCCTTATGAACTGCTTTCCAAAAGTGAGACACAAAACGGCCGTCTCGATCAGAAACAATGGTTTTCGGCGTACCATGCAATCGAACTATCTCCGAAATAAATACTCGCGCCAATTCTCTGGTCCCCATGTGTCCTTAATGCCTAGGAAATGAGCTAATTTGGTTAAACGATCAACTATCACCCAAATCATGTTCATTCCCGTCTTGGTTCTCGGCATATTAGTGATAAAGTCCATCGATATGTCCTACCACTTCCATTCAGGAATTGGGAGCGGATTCAACATTACGGCAGGCCATTGATGCTCGATCTTAACCTGTTGACAAGTCAAGCATTTCGAAACATAGTCCGCTACGTCTTTCTTCATGTTGCCCCACCAGAAATTATGCTTCAAGTCCTTATACATTTTACTGGTGCCCGGGTGGATAGAATAGGGCGAACTGTGAGCTTCCTTCATAATCGTATGTTTCAGAACATCAACATCGGGAACGCAGAGTCGGTTCTGAAATCTCAAAACTCCATCATCATGAATTATGAATCCGGGGGCCTTTCCTTTGATCACTTCATCACGTAACCGAATCATCAGAGGATCATCTGCCTGTTTAGATTTGATTCCTTCGGTTAATGATGAAGTTATCTCCATCACGCACAGTTGTCCTTGGACTCTTTGTATCCACACTTCAATTCCTTCTCGAATCATCTCTCGTTGAAGGCTAAGTTGGGAGGTCAGCGTCTCCAGCATCTGAATAGAAACAGGCTTGCGGCTGAGTGCATCTGCCACTACATTCGCTTTGCCTGGATGATATAAAATCTCCAAGTCATAGTCCTTGATCAGCTCTAACCATCTTCTTTGCCGCATGTTCAATTCCTTCTGACTGGAGGTGTATTTGAGACTCTTGTGATCCGTAAAGATCTGACAGTGAGTCCCGTATAGATAATGCCTCCAGATCTTCAAAGCAAAAACTACTGCTGCTAGCTCCAAATCATGTGTTGGGTAATTTACTTCATAAGGTTTCAGCTGTCGTGAAGCATAAACGATCACCTTGTCATTCTGCATTAATACGCATCCGAGTCCTTGGTTCGAAGCATCACTGTAAACTATGAATCCTCCAGTCCCTTGTGAAAGTGATAGAATCGGTGCCATCGTCAATCTTTTCTTCAATTCGTCAAAACTAGTCTGACACGACTCGTTCCCCTCAAACTTTTGAGTTTTCTGCAGGAGTCGAGTAAGTGGGCGGGAGATTTTGGAAAACCCTTCCACGAATCGACGATAATACCCAGCAAGTCCTAAGAAACTTCAGACTTCTTTCACGTTCATTGGAGGTTTCCAATCCATAATTGCTTCGATTTTCTGCGGATCTACTCGGACTCCTTCCACTGATACCACATGACCGAGGAACATTACTTCCTTTAGCCAGAATTCACACTTAGAGAGTTTGGCGTACAGTTGCTCGCTCCTCAAAAGTTCTAATACAATCCGCAAATTATGTGCATGCTCTTCTGGGTTCTTAGAATACACCAGAATGTCATCAATGAACACGACCACAAATTTATCCAAATATTCGATGAACACTCGGTACATCAACTGCATGAATACAGCAGGTGCATTAGTGAGACTAAATGGCATCACTACAAACTCATAGTGTCCGTAGCGAGTTCTGAATGCCGACTTTGGAACATCAGATTCCTTAATACTCAGCTGATGGTATCCTGATCTCAGATCGATTTTAGAAAATACTGTTGCTCCTTGCAACTGGTCAAACAGATCATCAATCCGTGGCAACGGATACTTGTTCTTAATCGTCATCTTGTTCAGCTCTCGATAGTAATACACAGTCGAAGCGATCCATCCTTCTTTCGGACAAAAAGAACTGGCGCTCCCCAGGGTGAAACGCTTAGCTGAATATAGCCTTTGTCCAGTAACTCCTCCAGTTCCTTCTTCAGTTCATACATTTCAGTAGGTGCCATACGATACGGCGCCTTAGAAATTGGTGTAGCTCCGGGTTCCAGCTCAATGGTAAATTCTACATCCCTTTATGGAGGTAGCCCAGGTAACTCGTCAGGAAATACATCTGGAAATTCATTCACAACAGGAATGGATGAAAGTTTCATAATTTCGTCTTCTTTCTTCATTGCATAGCACCAGTACCCGATACAGCCCTGTTTCAACAATTTGACAGCTTTCATTGCTTTGATCAACTTTCCTGAGTTTCCTGGTTTCCATCCTTCAAACAGTACTTCGGAGCCATCATCAGCGATCAGCGAAATGTTCCTCCTTCGGTAATTTACAATTGCTCCATATCGATTAAGCCAATCGTCTCCGAGTATTAGGTCATCTCCTTGCATTTCTATCACAATTAGATTTGAGAGCCACTCCCTACCCCCAAATAATACAGGAAAATCTCTAGTCTCTATGTTCCCAACAATCCTCTCTCCACTCGGTAAACCAACCACATAAGGTTCACAAGTATGAAAACCAGAAATATTCAAACGATTTACACAAGACAAAGATATAAAAGAATGTGTAGCTCCTGTATCAAATAAAACGCTAACTGGCTGGGAAAGGATTTGGACAGTACCTGATGCGACAGCAGCATCCTGATTGTCTGTTCTCCTCATCTCATACAGACGTGGGGGAACAGATCCGGCACTCGATGTCCCCTTTCGGTCCCATTGTCCTCTGCCTCGTCCGCGGCCAAAATTTTGAGGCATCTGAACACTTTGCTGCGTCTGTTGGATACTAGCTTCCTTCTGAACTGGCTGTGATGAACGGGTTCCATTGTATTTGGTAGCGTCCTTGCAAAACGTCGCACGGTGTCCTTCCTGTCCGCAGTCAAAATATGTAAATGGGGTGCGCAAACAATCACGCCAAAGGTGGCCTGGGCGACCACAATTAAAGCACTTCCTAGCTGTATCCGTCGTGGCTGACACTGTTCCGTAATTCTTTCCGCTCTTAGATGGGTGCGGAGGTTTCTTGAAAGAAAAAGAAGACTGGGCCTTGCGGGGCCCACTGCTCTTGTGCTCTGTAAAAGTACCAGAGACTTTTTGTTTCTTCGACTCCATAAACTTCTCCATTGCCGCTTCTTTTATTTCATACGCCAACGCCTTATCCTGGTATTGGCGGAGAGTGGTACATTAAAAACAGGACATGTACCTCTGGATTTCTGGTTTCATTCTTATTTCAAAATGAATCATCATCTCTGCATCTGTTCTGACCAGATATCGAACAAATGCTAATTGCTGGTTAAACGTCTTAATCGTCTGGGATACGGGTTCATCTGATGGTTGAGCGGAGAAAAACTCCCGAATTTTGGCTTCCCTCACAGGACGAGGGCAATACTGAGCTTCCATCATCATTTTAAATTCCGTCCAATCAGCATCATGATCTGCAGGTCGGATAGCTTCCCACCACTCGGATGCTTCCCCTATCAGAAAGTACTGGGCAATAGGAGATCTCCTGTCGTCCGGGCAATTAATTCCAGCAAAATTTTTCTCCAGTTCCTTCAACCAATGGTCCCAAGTGGGAGTCTCGGAAAAGCCATCAAATTTGGGTGGTTGCATCTTTGCCACCTCTTGTAACCATCGGTCACCTCGATTTCCCATTTCTGGAATCCTTTGTTGTCCATCTCCCTGCTGAATTCCTGCCGCCACTTGCATTCGGTCCACGACCTGAGCGAACTGAGTCATCTGGTTCACGACTTGACGAAGGATTTCTGGTACACTGAGTTCGGTTCGTTATTGATGGATTCTGCGGCTACTTTGAGCTATGACTAGCCTGATTAGAAGGCGACACCTCCCTTTCAGCATTCCTTCGTCCGCGTCCACGACCGCGACCACGTCCACGTCCGCCTCTCGACATACTGTAAGCACAAGTACTTAATATACAGGAAACAACATTGTTCTAATGTTCAAGTATAAAAAGTACAACATGTAAAGAACGAGATAGAGTTTAGGAACTTACAACCACCGTTCGCATGAAGACGTAGGCAGTACAGTGATGTCATTCACGGCCGGTTACCTCGCAAGACATAAATGACCCCTATTTTAACCCAACGGCCAAGATATCCACAATCTTAGCTCCGATACCATATTCTGTAACACCCCCAATATATTCAGGAATATTACAGCACCGTAAATCCTTTACATAAGAATTTACAAGGCTGAATAAAGGAAATGACAATAACAAATACCAGTTTATGAAATTTCTGAAATAAAATTCAACCGACTGGTTCAAAACCGAAATTACAAATATCCCATGAAGAGTTATTATTGCATCACTAAAATCCAAACATTATAAATCGACGACGTACTCTAGTACTTATTGAAATAACCAACAAACAACAGACAGTAAACCTGGCCGAAACATCACTCGGCACCCTCGTCGTCATGCATCTCCAGTGGTTGTTTCCCCGTTTTTCTAGATCCTGAACATACACAAATGTTCACCCCCGAAGGGGTTAGCACAACGATGCTAGTACAAGTACAATAATCATACAACAGTGATATAATCAACAATTATATCGTAACAAGTTTCTCCAACGAGAATATCCACAACACATATCATAACATAACAGTTTCAACATACTGATGGTATTCCAACGATCCAGCGCACACAGCTATAGATTCCCATGATGATCCCGTCGGACCAACACATGGTGGAACTACATCCCAATGATCCACAAGACACTGACTATAGATTCCCATGATGATTCCTGTCGGATCAACGCATGGTGGACATATATTCACAACATATTTACACGATACAATCACATCACAATTGTCATAATATAAACAATTCTGATTAGAGTACTTGCCTCGGTTCGTTGACAAGAATAAACTTCCACGAATATCAAAATACTCGAAGGTCGTCCCTTTCGATCAATCACGTGTTAAGCTTGAACCTTAACAAAAGAAATAGCATAGAATTCATTTCATGTCGAATGAACGTCTAACAATTCAACAATTTCGGTAGGAAGTCCTTAATATGCAATCTGTCTGGATAGCTTAACGCACGCTACGAATCATATGTAGCGTACGTTAATGCTACTCGTTAGCGCACGCAGTACACACAGCCTAGCGTACGCTAACCAGGCGTGGTCAGTGCCTCACTGATCAGCCGACTGACTCAGCTGATGACTTAACGCACGCTAAGTCCAAATCGTTGCGTACGCTAAACGTACTCGATAGCGCGCGTTAATTCTCTTACATTAGCGCAAGCTAAGAGTACATGGCAGTTCACTGGAGGGCAGCAAATTATACAAATGGTGATGAAGTAAGTGAATCCCTTAGTCATAATGTTTGTTATTCGGCTTCATGATATGATCATAACCTTTATGAATGATCTCATGGATACTAACAACTTCGAGGTGCAAGTATACGTATAATCATCATAACACTATAATCCGTCTTGATTACAATTCTCATGTGAAGTTGGTGATCTCCGGTTGATGTATTAGATTCTACTATCATTATACATATTCAGACTTCATCTTGAGGTGGACTAACAATTCCAACTTATACGAAAGAATATTTCCTAAGATGATTCTTCCTTTAAGTTCTTATAATATCACCTCCAATTCATGATCACAAAGATAACATAAATCATACGGATTGTTAACTTCAGAATGTTTCTCTCATCATTTGAAGTACTAGGATTCCGACTTCAAGGTTCCAACAATAATATCGTAATTGTAGACATTCCAATCTTCTAAACATGATGTTTGTTGAATAATTCACCAATGAAATTCAATATCATGTTAGCATGATCATCTAATCCCTTGGAATCCAAATCTAAGACTGGTGATAGGTTGAACATACCTTAATATGCCGAAATCACTGAACCACAAGGTAGAATCCGACTCCGGTTGGTTATGTGCCACTCCAAGGTGTTACTTCTCTTCAATGATCACTCACAAGTGATAACCAATATTCAAGGATCGCTAATATATGTTCTAAGTGTGTTAGAGGGATGATTGAAGCTCTCTGGCCTCTCAAAAATGAAGAATGGGCGAAAGAAATGAAAGCCAAAACGGGTTGTTGTCCCATTTATAATATTCTGCATTATTAGCTAATTAGCGCACGCTACAATACATACTTAGCGCGCGCTAATGAACGTTGACTCCAAATCTGTCCAGGTTCGTCCGCGGGAATCTCATCCGGACCCATGTCCCGGCTGGCGCATGTGCTAGCCACCTACCTCAATAATTCAGTGTCTAGGGCACGCAACTCCTATACGTAGTGTGCGCTAGTAATAGCCGATAGCGCGCGTTAAGCTACATTCTTAGCGTGCGCTATCACGAGTTTGCATGAGAAAATTTGCATGATGATATACTTAAGTACAAAGATGCCAATGCAAGAAATATCATACTCCAATAATCAAGACCACAATTCCGAATAATACAGGGTCTGAATACAGGTAAAATACACAGTAATAAATCCGGATATTACAGAGGACTCGCTGGATGGCCGATCATGGTCGGCAGTGACTCACAGGGATGGCCGATCACGATCGGCAGTGACTCGCTGGGCGTCAAGACAGGCCGATTACGGCCGTAAGGTTGTGGCCGGGTACGGCCGTAAGGCCCTATTACGTACGTAAGCTGCTGTCGGTAACGGCCGTAAAGGTGTCGGCCAAATTGGATAGGAGGGTAGGCCATGGCCGGTTACGGCCGTAAGCCATGGCCGGTTACGGCCGTAAGGAACCGACAGGTCCCAGTTATATAAAGGCCTGGACCGGGTCACTTGGGCATTTCCATGTTTTCTTCGTTCCTTTCGCAATTTTTCACCATAAATGGATGGATTTGGATGGAAACATCATGGAGCAACATATTTTGGAAGTTTGATTCATGGCTAACATCATCTTTCGCCCGGATCGAAGGTAAGAACACCTAAACTCTTGGTTTTGGGGATTTTTGAGGTTTCTTGGTGTTTTGGCCGATTCCATCTGTTTTAAATCAGATTGTTGATAGAACTTTGTTGTATTCTTGAGATCATTCATTACTCTTGATGTTTTGTGGAACAAGTTCGAGAATTTCTCCATTGATCGATTAAATTGGGTTATGCCCTCAAGGTGTCCGATAAAATGCTTCAATGGGGTAGAACTTGGGAAGTTCTATATGTTTTCGTAGAATTGTGAATGAATTTATATCGTTTTGATTTAGGAACGAACTTTAGAAGGATGTTGGATCGGGACTCTTTCCTTTCATCATTTTCTTCGCATCGTGTTAATCAAGGGAAATGTTTACTTGTATATTTCATCTTCTAAGAGGTATGTTGGGTAATCCTCTCCTTCAATTCAGATTTTGATGTTATTGTCGATGAATGATTTGTATGAAGATGATTATGGTTTTGTTGCTACGATTCGTGAGGTTTTATGGACTATATGTTGACGGACATATATATTTGTGATTGTGTTCTTCGTGTTCTTGACATGGTTGGTGTTTATTGATTGATGATCTGAGTATAACTTTGAATTTCCGCCTTCAAAGTGTTTGGTTGAAGTTTTGAAAGAGAAATTGATTGGAATATTTTAGTTAAGTTTGTATACTCGCTGTATCAAATCGATATATGGACCTTGTGGAATCATGGGAATGAATTCGTAATTTTTTGAGTTAGATTGTTCGGACTTGTGTTTAATCAAGATATTTTGAAATCATTAGGGTTGTGGATTGGATATATCGATTGTTGATTGTTATCGAACTTGTTGTTTATCTATTATTGTAATAGGTTGAGGTTATTGATCGGAGATTATAACCGTATGTTTTTTTTTGAATCAAACACCCAACGGTGCAATTTTATTAACACAAAACAAAGATTACAAAGTTCGATCAGGAATACAGAACGATATAAACGAGTACAAACTAAAAACGAACTTAAAATAACAAGAAAATTGCCACATACGGCAGACTCTCAAAAACCGATTAAGCCGCAAGAAATCATGGCCAGCTATTAGAATTAACCCAAAACTTGCTTACTCAGCCCAAAATTAATTACTCATATCCAACCTCTTATCCAACCTCTTAAAATCCATACTCTAAGCCCACTTGTCTGTTATCCATTACCAGCCCTGCGAAAATTGGGCAGGCCCAACTGGTTAATCCGAATTAGCCCTTTTATACCTTGCGGTAGCTCCTCCCGACTCAGACAACAAGAGTATTGGGCCCGGCAGCCCATATTAGCCAAAAAATCCGCCGGCCTATTCCCTTCTCTGTAAATATGCGAAATTTTAACCTGCCGCGACTGGAACCGAGATCGAATCCTACAGATTGCATTTTGCAGCTTCCAATTCCCCCCAAATCCATCAATTAGAATCTTGACCAAAACACTAGCATCCAATTCAATCCACCACCTATCACATCCCATATCATTAAGGAGAGCTATTCCTCGGTCCAAGGTTATAACCGTATGTTGCGGTCGTGTTCGAGTATGTTCGTCAATTGCTTGGTCGGGGTCGAGGAGCTCGTAGACGAAGGTAATGAGATTGGTAGTGGCTTCATCATCGTCGTATCGGTATCGAGGCAAGTTATTACTTGCTCAGTTATAATATTTAATGAATAGGTTCCGTTTCATTCGTTTATAATTCGTATAGCAATGTTTATAATCGTAATCACAGGAGATTTGAAATTATAAATTGTATTCGAGTTTTGGGAGTTAAATCCTAATGTATATGCTTTATCTCGGTTATTGGCATATTCGGGTATCAAGGTTACGTTGCGATAAATATGAGGATGTGAGTATCTATAGTCCGTGGTACGTTGGGATCGCCGGGTATTAAGGATAAATATGGGTGACGATTTGACATCGAGATTTCTCCTGAAGGATTCGGGACAAGTATCTTAGTTTGATTCAGTTTAGTGTTGATGCTGTTGATCATGTAGGTTGTCATTCATGTTGCTGAACATGAAGTCATCCTAGTTCTTTCATCATAGTGTCGTTCATGTTTTTGATTCATATGTTGTTCATGTTGATGAACATATTGAGTTGCATATGTGTATGCATAATTGTATTGTTTATGTTGAAATGATCCGATGGGGTCATGAGGATCTATGCTGATGGCGCTGGATCGGATGTCCACCATGCGTCGGTCCGACGGGATAATCATGGGGATCTATGCTGAGGGCGCTGGATCGTTAGACAGGTTTTCCACCATGCATTGGTCCGACGGGATCATCATGGGGATCTATGCTGAGGGCGCTGGAACGGTGGATTACCCAGTATTGTGTTGATGGAATCTTGTAGATTCGCATCATTGATTTTATCATGTGTTGTTGTGCATATGTATATTGTTGGTTATCCATCTCATGTTGATCTAGTAGGATCATCAGAGGATCTATGCTGAGGGCACTGGATCATGGGATTTCCATTGAGTATACATTGTTGTTATTGATGTGAGCATATTGACGTTGTCATATGAGTATGCATTTGTAGGTCTTGTGTTAGGACCGTGTCCGTATGTTGTTGATCTGATCTTGGATTAGACTGACATGATTGTCGTGGCATTTCATATCTTGAGGTATGTTCCGTATTTTCTTTGGTATTTGTCTTTTGATGGACAATCGGTTATCGTCTTGGGATTTGATGATGCTATCCGATGGATCGTATTGGTCAGAACTGGTATATTTCCGTATCGTGAGTTGGTTATGATAGTTTGAGAATCTTGAGTATTGTTTGAGGTATAATACAGATATTATGTTCGAGTTTATTGGTTAATCGAGTACGAGATACGAAATATGATAATGGTTATTCTGATGAGAATTATTTGAGTAAGTAAAGTTACTACGATAAGATTACATTGGTCGTATTCTTATTTTGTACTCTCGTTGGTATGTAATTATTAATGTGATGAGACGGTTATCATTGTTGGATATTATGGCTGACCCCGTCGTGGGCTTTATTTTTAGGTTCTTTGGATATCGAGCTTGTAGCGGTCGTGAGGAGATGAGCTTCCCAGAGGATACTGGCTAGGGCATGTTTTTGTATTGAGTTTCCTGATCAGTTGTTGTATTCTGCTGCTAGAGTACTTTTAACTATTGTCTTTTCTGCTGCGTGAGTATTTTAGATGACCTTTCGTTTCTGGTAACTTGAGTTACTTTGGAAAATCATTTTCTAAACTGTTGAGTTCTGGCATTTCAGCCCTTGTCCTTTCAATCGAGATTTTACGACAGTTTTGATAGACATATTTTATATAGTCTTCAAATGTTTTAAAGATAGTACCGTCGTTGGCTTATTGAGCATTTGTAAATGATTGCCAAAATTTCTTTTAGCCTTGTGGGTTCCATCCCGGGGCCCATGGCGCTGTAATATTTCCGGTTAAATCTGGGGGTGTTACAACATTGTGGTCGTGTCGGTCTTTCATGATCGAGTTATTGTTTCCCTCTTGGAAAATCTTCTGATCCTTGTTGGATATGCGTTTCTTCGAGATTGGTTGTCATGTTGTATCTTGGCATATCTGGAGTCAGATACGTTCTGATCGTTCATGTGTAGGATTTTCGGGATGGTCACGTGTAGCATATGTTTGTTTCGACCTCATATTGAACCGTGCACACGAGACGTACTTCATGAGGCTGATTAGGTATGAGACCAGACGTGTATTGATCAATACCCGTGTGTCACGGTGCGCTTATAGTTTGTATAGAATGTACGCGCACCATGCGGGTAGTAGTCAATTTACCCGACTACGTCCGCCTAACTCGATCGAGAGTTGGTGCTAATGCGACGCAATCACGCCGAGGCGTTTTAGTGGCACAGCAAAATTGAAGATGAAAATCGATTTGTATTAATACAATGAACGATTCCAATAGGCAACAACAATTACAAGCATACACGGATAGTAGAGTCTCAGCAAACTAGCCAATTCGTACTACAACTCTTCAGTACACTCTCCCCCCCTATAATAGGCTTAGAAAAATAAAGGCTAATGACAACACTAGATATTGAAAAGCTGAACAAGCACTAACTAGCTATTACAACATTACAAGGAAAATAAAGTAAAGCCCTACGCTATAGATGATAACTTGAAGTGCGATGAGGCTCGGCATCCCACAAAGCTGCAAGTGGGCCCATGAGTGGCCTGTGATCAGGTAATACCGCCTGGGGTCGCGGGCATCCCGTGACAGCACTCCCCCCTCTGAGTTGGTGACGTCCCTGGCGCCATAGATGTGAGATAAGCATCCAGTAGTGGTTGAAAAGCTTTAAGTGTTGTCGCCCTCTCCCAAGTGTTTTCCTCCATACTGCAGCCCTGCCATTTCACCAAATATTCTTTGTATAGCTTCTTTCTCGGCCCTGCATCACGGTGGTCGATAATAGCTTCGGCCACCCTCTTCCCCAAGTTGCGTAGTTTCAGTTGTGGACGGTTGGGCAGGTTGCGTGTGGTGTCCTCTTTGTCTGCCTGATATGGTTTGAGTTGGCTGACATGAAAGATATTATGAATGCGCCACCATTGGGGCAACTCAAGCTTGTAGGCAACCTTTCCGACTCTTTTGAGGATGTTTAGGGGCCCAATATATTTTTGCATTAGCCGTTAATCTCTCCCCCGTGTTGCCCTGGAGGAACTCTGGTTCGGGACCTTCACCATTACCTTGTCACCCACACAGTATTCAACAAAGTGGCGTTTAAGATCAGCATATTTTTTCATCCGCTTTTGAGCCTTCTCCAGGTAGCCACGGGCCAAATCAAGGATTTGTTCCCATTCAAGGGAAAATGTTTGCGCCGAAGTAGACCTGGCGTTTTGTGGAACAGTATCAATATTGTGCGGGAGGAGTGGCTGCTGCCCATTACAAATTTCAAAAGCACTCTTATTGGTGGTAGAGCATTTTTTATCATTGAAACACAGTTGAGCAACATCCAAAAGCTTCACCCAGTCCTTCTGATTAGTGCTCACAAAATGTCGAAGATATTCCTCCAACATTGAGTTAAATCTTTCAGTTTGGCCATCAGATTGTGGGTGGAAGCTAGAGCTCATATTCAACATGGAGCCGAGTAGTTTGAAGAGCTCGGTCCAAAAGTTACTAGTAAACCGGGTGTCTCGGTCACTAACAATGTCCCTCGGCAGTCCCCAATACTTAACAATATGCTTGAAAAAGAGCTGAGCTGTCTCTTCCGCCGAAACTGTCTTGGGTGCTGCTATGAATGTAGCATATTTGGAGAACCAGTCTACCACAACAATAATGGCATCAAGATCCCCAACTTTTGGTAGACTGGTGATATAATCCATTGAAACACTTTCCCAAGCCCTGACAGGAATGAGTAGTGGTTCCAGCAAGCCTGCCTTCTTTCGTCGATCAGGTTTATCTTGTTGGCACACCAAGCAGGTGTGGACAAACATCTCAATGTCGTCCCGCATTTGGGGCCAATAGTAAGCTCGTTGAACTAAGGCCACAGTATGCTCCTCTCCTGGGTGGCCCGCCCAGAGAGTGTCGTGACATTCCGCAATAATAGTTTTCCTCATATCGCCGCCTAGAGGTACATAGAGACGTCTCCCCTTGGTCCATAAGAGACCATCCTCTAGCCAAAATCTTCATTTTGTACCCTGGGTTGACAAGGTTCAGCAAACATTGAGCCGCTGCATCGGCTCCCATTAGTTCTCGTATTTGATCTTTTAATGGAGTAGTCACCTGACTCGAGGGAAGCGCTGCCAGCACTTGTAGAACAGCTAGGTCGGATCTGCGGCTCAGGGCATCCGCCACCTGATTACTAGAACCGGCACGATACTCAATCACAAAGTTGAACTCGGACAATAGTTCCTGCCATCTCGCTTGTTTCCCAGTAAGCTTTGGCTGGGACAGAAAGTGACTAACAGCAGTGTTGTCAGTTTTTAAAATAAACGGCAACCCCAATAAGTATTGTCTCCAAAGTCGAAGGCAATGGACCACTACTAAAATCTCTTTCTCATGCACCGTGTAACGTCTCTCGACATCCTTAAGTTTCTTACTCTCAAAGGCAACAGGATGGCCATCTTACACTAAAACTCCTCCTAGTGCAATATCTGAAGCATCCGTTTCAACCAGAAAAGGTTTGGATAGATCTGGTAGTGCGAGGACCGGGTCTGTTAGGATGGCCTTCTTTAAGTTGTCGAAGGCATTCTGGCATTCCGGTGACCAATTCCAAACTTCCGTCTTTATTGTCAAATTGGTTAGGGGTCTTGCTATTCCAGCATACCCCATCACAAATCTTCTATAGTAATTTGCCAACCCGAGAAATGACCGTACCTTATGTACATCGATTGGTGGTTTCCATTCTTGGATTGCTCGTATTTTCTTCGGGTCCATGCGAATACTGCCACACTCAATGATATGACCCAAGAAACTGATCCGCTTTTGGGCAAATGAGCACTTCGACAGCTTAACATATAGTTCATGCTCACGAAGCCTAGTAAGAACCATTCTCAAATGTTCCACATGTTCTTCCAAGGTTCGGCTATATATAACATATCATCCAGGTATACCACGACATACTCATCCAAGAACCCGTGGAGGACTTGATTCATCAAGGTGCT
This sequence comes from Orobanche coerulescens, assembly GCA_033398695.1. NCBI lineage: Eukaryota > Viridiplantae > Streptophyta > Magnoliopsida > Lamiales > Orobanchaceae > Orobanche > Orobanche coerulescens. The sequence goes on from CM065806.1 coordinate 61,506,545, forward strand.
GAAAGTAGCTGGGGCGTTTGTTAAGCCAAAGGGCATGACTAAGAACATGAAGGCCCCATAACATGTGACAATCATCGTTTTCACTTCATCTCCCTCCTTGATGCGAACTTGCCAATAACCTGATCTCAGATCGATCTTTGTGTAGTATTCCGCTCCACTGAGTCGGTCGAAGGAATCTGCTACAAGTGGGATAGGATACACATTCTTCACCGTAATTTTATTTAGACCACGGTAATCACTCCGCTCGTGGCATTAATTTGTTCTTACGTTTATTTGGAAATCGCTCTTTTCTTAAATGCAACCAAACCAAATCACCAACTTCGAACAATCTCGGCCTTCTTTGTTTGTTCGACTTTCTTTTGTAAGCCTCGTTTATTTCCTTGATTCGATTACGTACTTGCTCGTGTAATTTCATCATCGATTTCAATTTTGATTCCGCATCCTTGTGCACTAACTCGTCACTTGGCAATGGAATTAGATCTAACGACATGTACGGGTTTAGTCCGTAAACTACTTCGAATGGAGAGTGTGCCGTGGCATGAGTAGGAGAACGATTATAAGCGAACTCCGCATGTGCAAGTTTTAAGTCCCAATCCTTCTGTGTCTTGCTCACAAGACCACGTAGTAATGTGCCCAACGTTCGATTGGTCACTTCGGTTTGACCGTCCGTTTGTGGATGATGTGACGTGCTAAATAGTAGTTTGGTTCCCACTTTTCTCCACAAGGTGTTCCAAAAATAACTAAGGAATTTTGAGTCCCGATCCGAAACAATCGTTTTTGGAACTCCATGCAATCGTACGATTTCTCGGAAATACAAATCGGCGACGTTACTCGCGTCGTCCGTCTTGTGTCAAGCCACAAAGTGAGCCATCTTTGAAAATCGGTCTACGACAACCATAATAGCATCTCTCCCTCGTTGAGTACGAGGCAAAGCAACAATAAAATCCATTGAGGCATCTTCCCACGGTCTTTCCGGAATCGGCAAAGGCATGTATGCTCCCGGTTTAAATGAACTTTTAGCAATATGGCATGTCACACACTTATTAATTATGTCGTGTACATTCACTTGCATCTTCGGCCAATGAAAATGCTCTTTAAGGACCTCCAACGTTTTGGCCGAACCAAAATGACCGTCCAAGCCTCCACCGTGAGCTTCCCGAACTAATAATTCCCGAATCGGGTGTTTGGGTAAACATAGGCGATTCCCTTTGAAAAGGAATCCTTCTTGCAACGTAAACTCTCCAAACGGACCGGATTTACACCGAATGAAAACCTCACCAAAATCCACATCCCCATCATAATACTCCTTCACTGCTTCGGCCCCATCGTCTGAAATGATAGTGACCATACGCTTACGAACACTAATGATGGCATCGTGACGATCCATCCAATCAATACCCAAGATGACGTCGTCTCTTGGCAAATCTACTACGATTAGGTCCGCTGGCCACACACGACCATGAAGCTGAATCAGACAATTCTGAATCTCACGATTACCGATAATTCGTCTACCATTGGGTAGACCAATGATATAAGGCTCACAACTAGTAGCACTACCCAGACGTAGTCTACTCAAACATGACTCGGAAATGAATGAATGTGATGCACCAGTATCAAAAAGGGTACACACAGGTTGAGATAGAATAACGAGTGTACCTGAGATCATTCGGGCCTCTGGATCATCGGTCTTCTTCATCTCATAAATCTGGGGCTTGCTAGTCCGACCGACGCTCCGTCTGGCGGCTATAGGCTCCACCTTTAGTCGCTCCTATCGTTTTAAACGACGTTGATTGAGTGGCACGATTACGAGCAGTGGCGCTTAGGGGCACGAGATGACGCCCGAGTAGGTTTGGAGTCCCTACGGCAAAAACGGGCCTTATGCCCAACAATTCCACAGCTTATGACACGTGATGTTGTCTCGGACACTTGGTGCTGACATGACCAAGATCCCCATAGTTATAACAGGTGATGGCCGAACTGGCCGCTCGTGACTGAGATTCCGTGGGTTTAGACGTCACAGGAGGTCGCTCAGAAAAAGCAGAGCCCGCACGAGGTTTCTTGAAAGTGGCCTGACTGCCGTCAGACTGATTACGGTTCTTGGACTTCTTGCTAGCATATGAAGGTTGCTACTTAGCAATCTCCTTAGCTGTAAGCTCATAGGTAAGAGCTTTCTCAATGAATTCGGCCAACGTGGTGCAATTATGATTAAGCAACTGTAATCTCATACGGGGTTTCAGCCTCTTGCTGAAATACTTGATTTTATCCGCCTCTGAATGAATGATGGATGAGGCGAAAGGGAGAAGTTCCTGAAATTTTTCGGCAATGGCGAGAACATCCTCGTCTGCTGAGGGGTCAGGTGTGAGTAATTTTGACAGCTTGGCCTCTCTGAGTGGGGCCGGATAATACCTCTCCATCATGAGAGTCTTGAACTGATCCCAAGTACATGATCCTTCGGTGGGTTTCAATGACAACCACCAAGAATGAGCGCTCTTACCCAGATAGTAAGCCGCAACTGAAACTTTGTGTCCTTCGGGACACTCTACCATCGCAAATAACTTCTCGAAGTGTTCGAGCCAATGAACAATATCCGCCGGCTCAGATGAGCCTTCAAAAGTAGGTGGCCTTTGGCGAGAAATGTCGCTGATGATACTGCTCACATTCCTCTCTTGCCTCTGAGGTGGCGGCGGAGGAGCCTGTCGATTTTGATTAACTGAGTTGTGCATCGTCTCCAAGTTGTGCCATCTACGTTATTTGGGCCATCATGCCCTGCATAAAAGCGAGTGGGTCAACCCGAACACCTTCTCACTGAGCGGTGTCCCGGGTACGACTCCCCAATAGTGAATGATCACGTCCAGGTGAATGAGTGGCAGCATCGCTGCTCGATGAATTAGCATTATCCCTTGCGTTCGCACGTGTATTCACACGAGCTCTCGGGACTCAGCCCGCACCACAGCCTCGTCCTCCTCGTCCTCTTCTTGCTCTCTCCATACTGAAGTAGGAAAGTCACATGATGATTATATTTTCCGTATGAATATCACGTTATGATTATGACATGAGATGATGAAAATGAGCATACACGCTCTAACACAGTGATTACATGAATGACTAACTGAGGTGATATGATTATCTGATGAAATTATTGAAATGATTATCTTGAACAAGTTAACAAGATTAATGATATGATCTTCGGATCAACGGTAGAGTAATGAAATGAATTGAGTGATTAATGAGTTAACCTGACCGTCCTGGTCAAAATGACAATGATGATTGAGGATTGCTAACTGATGAATTATGAATGAATGATTATTGCCAGAAATTATACCATGGCGTTAGAAATCTTACAGTTCTTGGTCTGATTGGCTCGGCATTTGCACAGGTCACACGTGACGCGAAGGTCCAATGATACTAGTCCGATGACGATGATTTCAAATGAGACATGACTCGGAAGGTAGTATTCAAACCACTCTCCGATACCAACTCTGTAACACCCAAACTAGGCGGATATTACAGTGTCGTGGACCCCCGACTGGGACCCACCAGGCGAATGAAAACTGATGAATTATATAATATAATTGTAGTACCGAACCACATTATATTACCAAATACTCCGATGAGGAGCTTAAGTACAATATACCAGGACAATACAGAATACTAGTATATTTTATATGAAGATAAAATACACCACTCTGAATAAATAACATCTCAAACGGAATTTGCAGCGGAATATACAAATGACTGAAATAATCAAGTGATCAAATAACTGGAAGAGGCGGGCCCCCTACTAGTATCATCAGGACTCTCGCCGTCGACATGCTCTTCTGTGCCTTTGCCTTGCCGTGACTTGAAAACAAAATCCCCAGCCGGTCGATTACTGAGAACAACAATCCTCAAGGGTTGAAAATACACAATCATGATTTAACTGAAGTTATGAAATATCCTTAGTTATGAATTACGCTGAAGAGGAGTATCATAGTACGCCCGTAGTGTTCTGTGCAAGTGTACAAGACGAATGACCGGACACACCCGTCCTTGTACCTAATTAGTCTCACGGAGTTAATCTTTACCATGTGCACTGCCCAATGTATCACTCCTAATACATGGTCATCACGTGCCCGACTAAAAATTCCACACATCCGCACCCGGCCACGCAATATGAACCCAGAAGGTCATATGTACGAGAATGACCACAATGAATATCAATGAATAATAATAATCCGACAAAGTCAAGAATGACTCACCGAGATGAAAGTAATAATGAAGTGATTGATAGTTTCAATGAAATGATTGGAACCGCCGTTCCTCGTTAATGAAGTGATTCTTCGACATTTACAAGTCTCAATATGATTAATACAATGATGAATGAGTTATAATTATGAATGATCAACAACAAAAGGAATGAAATCCTTTTAACCGAGTAAGAATTAACTTACACAACACCGGTGACAATTATCCTTCCGCGAACAACATCCTAATTGAGATATCGGTCGCTCGAACAACCTTGAATAAATACAAGTACCAACAATCCGTTCAATATACGAATCAAACACTAATATAACGAACTCAAAACGTCGATACGATTAAACCAAGATCATTGGGGCATTATATCGAACACTTTGTGGTCAACTTCGATTGATTACAACTAAACCTCAATAATACCAACATCAAATCCCCAAGAAGTGTTTCAAACCAACAAAACATCTTCAATACGATCAATAATCCGTTACGAATATCCAAATTCGTGATTACAACGACAATTAATAGAAAACCCCCAAATTCAACTCAAAATTCAAAGTGTTCTTGAATAATCCTTCAATAATCCAATGAATAATCAAACATATCTATAATCATGCGTATATCACTTCATACAACATGATCTTAACATCCAAAACATCATATCTCAACACAAATCGAAAATCCAAGAGGTTTGATGAAGATTACCTTTGAAGATTCAAGCACTTTGATCCGAAGAATACGCGATAGATCGATGATCCGAGCTTCACAACCGAATGAAAATGATGAAATTCCAACACTCAAGTGATAGATGAAGAAAAGTTCTCCCCTCAAGCTCTCTCTCCCGTAAGAAGGTGAAAAAAAGGATGAAGTGAGCTGAATACGCTCAGGAAAACGCAATTATAGGGTTGACTACCCTGTGTGCCGCGGCTCAGCCGAAGTGTGCCGCGGCACAGGGCCAAAAATATGCGCCCAGTGATCGGCAGTGTGCCGCGGCCCTGCCGGCATGTGCCGCGGCACAAGGTACAGAAAGTTTGGCCGATAAGTGCCACACGAGTGTGCCGCGGCCCTGCCGGCATGTGCCGCGGCACAAAGTACAGAATGATCGGCCAAAAACTGGAAAATGTGTGTGCCGCGGCGCACACTCCTTGTGCCGCGGCCCACACCCCCTTGGGTCCTAAAATGATGAAAAATGACCCGGGAAGGGAATAAAAGCAATAGGAATCGATATTAGGGAACCAATAACACGAAATGGAAGTACGGAAACCCCAAAACGGTGGTTCCAAGTAATGATTACAATGGTTCGTCCAACAAGAACACGATTCGAACAATGAAGAGATTTGAAATGACATGAATTCCAACGTCAACATCGACTAATGAATCAATTACAACAATCAAGATAATACTCTTGTTTCGATTCCCGAATAAGGTTGAAACAATGAACAATATCGATACACAACTCGAAGTTATTCCGAACGGTGAACACGGATGAATGATTATTAACAAGTGAGAAAGTACATAGCGACAATTACCGAATGAAATTACTGAATGATAATGACTGAATTACAACCGGGTATTACACAGACGATCCACAATCACCCAGATCGTATTCATCCCTCAACGACTCGTCGGCAAGCTGGTGATAAAATCCATTGATATGTCCTCCCATTTCCACTCGGGGATCGGAAGCGGTTTCAGCATTCCTGCGGGTCGCTGGTGCTCAATCTTAACTTGTTGACAGGTTAGACACCTCGAAACGAACTCCGCAACTTCATGTTTCATACTTCCCCACCAATAATATTGTTTCAAATCCTTATACATTTTGCTAGACCCCGGGTGGACAGAGTACGGGGTAGCATGAGCTTTTCTTAGGATAGAATTCCTTAATTCGTCGTCTGCGGGTACACAAACTCGGTTCCTGAAGTGTATCAATCCATCCTCGTGGATCACAAATCCAGGGGCCTTCCCTTGAGTTACTTCATTCCGAACTCGAGATAAGAATGGGTCTGTAACTTGCTTCGATCTAATTATATCCTAAAGGGACGATGAAATCTCAAGTGTACAGAGTTGTCCTTGAATACGCTGTAACCAGACTTCAGTTTCCGGCCTCACCAATTCTAACTGCAATTCCCTCTGAGTTGCTAGGCGGGCAAGCATCTTCTGTCTTGTTTCTACGACTCAAAGCGTCGGCAACTACATTTGTTTTGCCGGATGATAAAGGATCTCGATATCATAATCTTTGATGAGTTCTAGCCACCTTCTCGCCTCATGTTTAACTCCTTCGAGTAAAAATGTACTTGATCTCTTGTGATCGGTAAAAATCGGCAGTAACTCCATACGAGATAATGGCCTTGATTTTTAAAGCAAACACCACGGCTGCGAGTTCTAAATCATGGGTGGGGTAGTTGACCTCGTAAAGTCGTAGCTGTCTCGATGCATAGGAGATCACCTTCCCGTTCTGCATTAGTACACACCCAAGGCCCTGTTTAGATGCGTCACTATACACTACAAACCCTTCTGTTCCTTTCGGTAGGACTAAAATAGGTGTCGAAATCAACCGACTCTTAAGTTCATCAAAATTCCGCTGACATGCCTCTGACCATAAATACTTCTTATCCTTCCTCAGCAAATTAGTCATTGGTTGGGCAATTTTGGAAAAACCTTCCACGAACCGTCGGTAATAACCTGCTAGTCCCAAGAAACTGCGTACTTCTTTAACGTTCTTTGGTGGTAGCCAGTCTCGGATAGCTTCTGTCTTCTGTGGGTCTACTCACACCCCATCAGCTGATATCACATGTCCGAGAAAGATAACTTCACTCATCAAGAACTCACATTTAGAAAATTTTCCATAAAGATGCTCCCGCCTTAACGCCTCGAGAACTAGATGGAGATGACGCTCGTGCTCTTCATGGTCACGAGAGTAGATCAGAATGTCGTCAATAAAAACGACTGCAAAGCAATCCAGATATTTAATAAAGACTCGATTCATTAGTTCCATGAATACTTCCGGTGAATTCGTCAGTCCAAAAGGCATCACTACGAACTCATAATGCCCATAGCGAGTACGAAAAGCGGTTTTCGAAATATCAGACTCACGAATCCTCAGCTGATGGTAACCAAACCTCAAGTCGATCTTAGAAAACACAGCAGCCCCTTGAAGCTGATCCAATAAATCATCAATACGCGGCAATGGATATTTGTTCTTAATGTTTACCCTGTTCAGCTCACGATAATCAATACACAGACGTAGGGATACGTCCTTCTTCCGTACAAATAGTACTGGTGCTCCCCAAGGGGACGCACTAGGTCTAATATAGCCCTTCTCGGTCAAATCCTCAAGTTGGCTCTTCAGCTCCTGCATCTCAGTCGGAGCCATACGATACGGTGCTTTTGAAAGCGGGGACGTACCAGGCTCTAACTCAATATTGAACTCTACATCACGATGTGGAGGTAAGCCTGGAAACTCATCTGGGAATACGTCTAGGTAGTCTCGGACTACCAGAATATCGATCAATTCAACTGGTCGATCCGTTGTCTTAGTCATGTAACACCAATAGCCAATACACCCCTGATTAAGCAGTTTCACTGTTTTCATAGCGCTGATGACTCTCCCGGAATGGCTGGGATTGTCACCCTGGAAGGTACACTCAACACCATCGTCAGATGTGATGGTCACTGTTCGCTTGCGGACACTAACTATGGCATCATGACGGTCCATCCAATCGATACCCAAGATCACATCATCTTTAGGTAAATCGACCACAATTAAATTCGACAACCACTCACGGTCGTTCATACGAATCGAGCAGTCCTGAACTTCACGATTCCCAATAATTCTTCTACCATCGGGTAGACCAATTATATAAGGTTCACGATTGATAACATGATCTAATTGCAAATGATTCAAACAAGAAGCAGATAAAAAGGAGTGTGAAGCACCGGTATCAAAAAGAACACAGACAGGCTGAGATTGGATCTCGAGAGTACCTACAATCATGCTGGCTTCAGGATCTTCAGCCTTCATCTCATAGACTCTGGGTTTTGCAGCCCCGGCACCAGAGGTACCAGCTTGATTTCCACGCCCCATCCCTTTGTTTGCCCCGGTAGTCTGATAAGAAGCGGACGGAGGTACACGGTCCCGAATCAAGACTGTCTTGGGCATGAGGTGCCGAGGAGTACGTCTGGTCCACTCCTGCAATAACGAGCACGATGTCCATTCTTCCCACAAGTATGGCATGACACGGCCGCCTTGGGCATTTCGAATTGATGTGCCTCGGTCTCCACGATTATAGCACACAACAGATAAGTGACCGCTCGAGGTTGCGATCCGGTTGGCTTCGATGCCGTAGGTTTCCGTTCGAAGGATTTGCTTGGTTGGGGTCTCTTGAATGTTCCCCATTCTTATGCATGCAGTTACGGTTCTGAATTTCTTGTTGTTAGACTGCGGTTGCTTCTTGTAAATTTCTTTCACGGTCAATTCGTACTCCAGAGCTTTCTCAATGAACTCCGGTAGGGTCACACAATGATGATTCAGCAGCTGCATTCTCATTCGGGGGTTTAAGCCTTTTGAGAAAGTATTTGATCTTATCAGCCTCCGTTTGGACAATCGTCGCGGCAAAAGGAAGAAGTGACTGGAATTTCTTGGCGATAGATAGTACGTCATCATCTTCGGACGGGTTCGTATTCAGCAATTCTGATAGTTTGGCCTCGCGGAGAGGACCCGGATAGTAACGGTCTAGCATGAGATTTTTAAATTCTTCCCAAGTACATACGCCATCAGCTGGCCTCACCGAAAGCCACCAAGTGTGGGCGCCCTTGACCAGGTAGTAAGCTGCTACGGAGACGCGATTCTCTACTGGACAGTCTACCATATCGAACAATTTCTCGAATTGTTCGATCCAATGCACGATATCAGCCGGCTCAGAGGAACCTTCAAAAATCGGGGGTCGCTAGCGAGAGATGTCGCTGATGATCCGACTCACCGGTCCGCCATGTACAGGAGGTGGCCCCTGATGCTGGTCGGTAGCAGCTCTCTGCATAGTTTCCATTACCTGACCCATTTGGGTCATCTGAGCCATCATGCCCTGCATCACAGTGTAAGGATCGACACGAGCATCTTCGCGTCCAGTGTGGTGCGATTGGTCCCTAGAAGGCGAATCAGTGCCTGCGGAACTATGCTCTGCATTCGCACGCCTGTTGGCTCGTGGTATCGGGATTCGGCCCCTTCCGCGGCCTCGTCCCTCTCTGCCACGGCCTTTCAAATTTCTTTTCATACTGAAAGAATCAATTCGTAAAGATAACCATAAATACAATTCATGATACCAATCAGAATTCATGCTAAGTTAATGGCAGTAAGAAATTACATATTCAAGAAAACAGTTCGTAATGAGTTATCGTCACTACGAGGGTCACACAGAATATCATATCGACGTTTGAGTCGAACAATTTCAATCATATAATCAATCCAGAATTTTATTCGTATCATCAATCAGATAATTCCTGCCACAAACCCTTAAAATGCCAAGATCAACAAAGAGATCCATTCAGATATCAATATCATATCAGTAATTTAGTCATGGTTCATAAAGTACGTACCGCATTTAGCTCGTAGGATCAGGCGCTCGCACGGGTCACACGTGACACGAAGGTCTCATGATACTAGTTCAATACACAAAGACTTAAAAGAAAAAAAATGGCAGTTCTCCGATACCATCTTCTGTAACACCCCAATAAGGCGGCCATTACAGTGCCGTGGACCCTACGCTGGGATCCACCAGGCGATATTCAAAATACATATTAAATACACAATACATATGATACCGAACCACAAAACATAGTACTTACTCCGATTAGGAGTTTACAGTAATATGGCCAATGGCCTTATTATACACAGGATCCAAAATATAAGTGTATTCCATATGGAGATGGAATAAACTTTAAATAACAATACATTTGTTCTTAAATTAAATAAAGCGGAGATATAACGTTACACGGTACGAACATGACCGGATAATAAAAGACTTGGGAATACAATCCCACGATGAAAACGGGACATCAATAAGAACAACCTCAAATCACAACTCACAAGTTTATAAGTGTTTCATTTACACGAAATGCATAATCATCATAAGAATCCACGCATCATTATAACCAAGCAAGATAACTTGCCTCAATACGGAGGCGAGAATAGTCCTTCCTTGTCGAACAAACGAACGGACGGCCCTCAATTCAAAGTCAGTTACTCGAACAATCAACCTTGAATGAAGTATATTTTACTCAATAATATGTTCATATGATCATCTATACCAAATTTTAACGAGACAACATCCTAATTCCCATTTGAGTAGTTCAACTTTTTAAGATATTGAAGTGTCACTCCAAGAACCTTATTCATACCATTCTATTCTTACAATTGATTACAAGATGTTACCAAATGTTTGCTGGATTAAGAATTAATCCATAATGTGTTAAACAATAATCTTGTACCATTTAAACTTATTAAGAACATCTCAATTGATTACAAGAAAAAATCTGCATTACACTCAATCACTTATGTTGAGTTAACTAGTTATAAATCCATATCATGATCATGAAGACTATCTCAAGTTTAACACCATCCTAATAACCTTCTAACTAACCTGGAGATTCAAATAGCATTCCTCTGAATTCACCTAGCTTAGGTTCAAGAAGGTCATTTCATTCTTCTAATGATTAACAAGGGTTTCTTAAAACATTTTATGGTAATTATTTCAACAAGTTATTTTCATTGTAAGGAAACAAGGACTATTATTATTCCAATGGTGTTATTAGTCCAGCAAGAAGAGTGTGGTTAAACTAAACATGATCATCACCATTTAAAACACCAAGAACACATCATTACAAATCCCCTAATCATCATATTCATCATTAAGTTTGTTGAAAGCTTAACTACAAACATGTTTAGCCTGATTAATTCATCACTAGGTGGAGTATACTTAATCACTATCATTACAATTACGAGATTATATGGTTAAATCGTATAACATACCTTCAGAAATGAAGAACAATACACCAAAACCACAAGAACACAATCTAAGCTTCAAGAATGACTCCAACTTCCAAACAACAAGCTCCAAAATCAAAATGTAAAGCTCAAACACAAGTTGGAAGAAGGTAAATTTGATCTAGGGATGAAGGGGGATGATTCGCCATTGCCGGTCGTATCGTCTTGAATGGCAGTACGGCCCTGACGACCATCGTTACTGCCGGCTCCCGAAGAGTGTGACGTGGCCGCCCCACTGGCTGCCCCACGCCCCCGGCCGCGTCCACGACCACGGCCACGACCTCTTCCAGCATCCATACTGGAGATAAGGAGTAGCAAGAGCAATATAATGATAAGTACGAGAGGAAAAACAGTCACAGTTCAAGAAACGGAAGTACGATACGAGAAAATAAGGAATCGAGTAAGGGAAACTTACGAGCACTGGAAGTACCGAGATGATGGCAGCGGGGTGACGGTGTGCAAAACAAAACACAACTAGAACCAATTAACCGACAAGCCTAGATATCCATAAACTTAGTTGCTCTGATACCATTTTCTGTAACACCCCCAAGATATTCAGGATATATTACAGCGTCGTGGACCCCTACGTGGGATCCACCCGGCTAAATATACAATACCGCTCGTCTAACCTTCTCGGTTAGTGAGAGACACACAGTACCACGAAAATAATTAAATGAAATCACCCCGTATAACCGGTAAACAGTACATCTCCCGACTTCACAAATACAAATTAATATACAAAACATATCCCAAATCAAAAGTGCCTAAGTACTCGCGAGTACTATCTATAAGTTCACAAGTTAGAAAACAACCATATCGAAATGGACAACAGAAATAAAGAAACTCAATTGCACATGTCAACAACCCTGGCCAGCATCCTCGTATTGTCCCAATGCCCGCTCGTCCGGATGAACATAACCTAAAATTCATAACAAGAATTTCCCCAAAACGGGTCCCCAAAAGGGTTAGCAATTACGCTAGTACAAGTAATCAACGCAAACCATTCGCTTACACATTTCATAGTACATGCATCAGATTATTTCAAAAACCAAAACTAGACATGTCTTTTTCTGGAAAACAAACAGTCAAAATCAATTTGCCTAGGACCGGGGTTAAACCACTGGTCCCATCCGAGGCCTCTAAGGACCCTCCCGGACTGGCCATAGTCAAAAATCAAAATCACGCACATGCATCGCCTAGAACCGGGGCTAAACCACTGATCCCATCTGAGGCCTTTATGGACCCTCCAGGACTGGCTAGCCAACAAGCTCGTGAATTTGAGGCTAAACCACTGGATTCCTTCGAGGCCCCGTCGGACCCTCCCGGAGTGAGCAAAGCACACAAATATCATACATCACCATTTCATATTAAGCATAAAGGTTTCACAAGAGTACTTGCCTTGGGTAATTTGACGACGACACGAACGGAAAGGAAAATAAACCACGATCGCTAGGAACCAACAAACCCGAACCTAACGATTTGAAGAACACAATCACAATCATTTCTAAACGAGTACGAAAATGGAATACACCTGAAAACCCACCTACGATTCATGTAAATTCGTATAAAAACAACAACGAGGGCAGATCGCAACCGAACGCTCTCGATTCCACAAATACCACGAAATTTACCATGAACTCGCACGGAAATAAGATTAATCACATACATCATAGATTAATCAACAACACGGAACGAACCGGACAATAAATCAAAAATCCCTAATTTTTCCAAAAGTAGGGTTCTAAGAGATTTTACCTTGATTCGAAGACGAACAACGGATGATTAGTGATAGATTGATGTTATGATGCTTGAATATACTTCTACAATGGAGTTTAGGTGAAAATCAGACGAACCCTAGCTTCCAAAGTCGCTCCTGTCGCGAAGAGAAGAGAGAAAGATGAAAAATGAGGAAAAGTCGGCCGCTGCCAGTTTATATACTGGCAGGTGTTACGGCCGTAACATCATCCATATACAGTCGTAACTCACGTACATTACGGCCGTAAGTAAGTTATTTACGGCCGTAACTGGCCCCTAGAAAGAAACTGGACAACACAACGAAGTCTACATACGGCCGTATCAATACACAATTACGGCCGTATGAATTCATACAACCGTAACTCATACACGTTACGCCTGTAGTTGTCTACTGGACCAAAATGCAGGAAAAGTTACAGCCGTACGAAGGAAAGCTTACGGCCGTAACCATCGAGTCTGACGGTTGTAACGTCTCTGGCTTACGATCGTAGCATGCCTGTGGCAGCAGACCAGAAATGAAATAACTCTTCGACGAGGAATGATCGAGAACATCAAAGTGTACCAACTACCAACGGATACACCCCCAAGATATTCAGGGTATATTACAGCGTCGTGGACCACTGCGTGGGATCCACCAGGCTAAATAAACAATACCGCTCGTCTAACCTTCTCGGTTAGTGAGAGACACACAGTACCACGACAATAATTAAATGAAATCACCCGGTACAACCGGTAAACAGTACATCTCCCGACTTCACAAATACAAATTAACATACAAAACATATCCCAAATCAAAAGTGCCTAAGTACTCAGGAGTATTATCTATAAGTTCACAAGTTGGAAAACAACCATATCGAAATGGACAACGGAAATAAAGAAACTCAATTGCACACGTCAACAACCCTGGCCAGCATCCTCGTACTGTCCCAATGCCAGCTCATCCGGCTGAACATAACCTGAAATTCATAACAAGAATTTCCCCAAAATGGGTCCCCAATAGGGTTAGCAATTACGCTAGTACAAGTAATCAAGGCAAACCATTCGCTTACACATTTCATAGTACATGCATCAAATTATTTCAAAAAACAAAGCTAGACATGTCTTTTCTCGAAAAACAAACAGTCAAAATCAATTTGCCTAGGACCGGGGCTAAACCACTGGTCCCATCCGAGGCCTCTAAGGACCCTCCCGGACTGGCCATAGTCAAAAATCAAAATCATGCACATGCATCACCTAGGACCGGGGCTAAACCACTGGTCCCATCCGAGGCCTCTATGGACCCTCTCGGACTGGCTAGCCAACAAGCTCGTGAATCCGGGGCTAAACCACTGGATTCCTCCGAGGCCCCGTCAGACCCTCCCGGAGTGAGCAAAGTACAAAAATATCATACATCACTATTTCATGTTAAGCATAAAGGTTTCACAAGAGTACTTGCCTTGGGTAATTTGACGACACGAACGGAAAGGAAAATCAACCACGATCGCTAGGAACCGACAAACCCGAACCTAACGATTCGAAGAACATAATCACAACCATTTCTAAACGAGTACGGAAATGGAATACACCCGAAAACCCACCTACGATTCATGTAAATTCGTATAAAAACAACAACGAGGGCGGATCGCAACCGAACCCTCTCGATTCCTCAAATACCAAGAAATTTACCATGAATTCGTAGGGAAAAATGATTACCACGAAGATTAATCACATACATCATGGATTAATCAACAACACGCTAAATTTTCCCAAAAGTAGGGTTCTAAGAGATTTTACCTTGTTTCGAAGACGAACAACGAATGATTAGTGATAGATTGATGTTATGATGCTTGAATATACTTCTACAATGGAATTTGGGTGAAAATTGGACGAACCCTAGCTTCCAAAGTCGCTCCCGTAAGAGAAGAGAGAAAGATGAAAAATGAGAAAAAGTCGATCGCTGCTAGTTTATATACTGGCAGGTGTTACAGGCGTAACATCATCCATATACGGCCGTAACTCACGAACATTACGGCCGTAAGTAAGTTATTTTACGGCCGTAACTAGCCCCTGGAAAGAAACTGGACAACACAACGAAGCCTACATACGGCCGTATTAATACACAATTACGGCCGTATCAATTCATACGGCCGTAACTCATACATGTTACGCCCGTAGTTGTCTACTGGACCAAAATGCAGGAAAATGAAATTTGGTTATGGCCGTACGAAGGAAAGCTTACGGCCGTAACTATCGAGTCTTACGGCCGTAACGTCTCTGGACTACGGCCGTAGCATTCCTGTGACAGCAGGCCAGAAATGAAATAACTCCTCGACGAGGAATGATCGAGAATACCAAAGTGCACCAACTACCAACGGATACACTCACGACGGGTTCGAGTCAGAAACTTAAGGACTACAAGAAGGTGCGATTCGGACTATCCAAAGGTTCGGAAACGACAAGAATAGCAGCTACCCCATAACTTTGAGAAATTACAAAACGGCCCAAAACATCTGAAATACACGATCCATGGTCGAAACACCAAACAAAAACTCACAACATGCATAATAACATAAGATGGATTTACGGCAACCCCAAAACGGCGGTTTCGAACTACGATTACGAGAATCGAACCAAATAGCGACGGGAATGACATAAAACGCGGAATTGAGTAGAACAAGTCTGAAACAAGCTCGGATGACAAAAAGTCCAATATTAAATATTCTCGAAATATCAATACAGTTACAAGCGAGTCACTAGAAA
This sequence comes from Orobanche coerulescens, assembly GCA_033398695.1. NCBI lineage: Eukaryota > Viridiplantae > Streptophyta > Magnoliopsida > Lamiales > Orobanchaceae > Orobanche > Orobanche coerulescens. Next base: position 61,522,311 of record CM065806.1, read on the forward strand.
TGAAAAATACACCAAAATGAAAAATACCGAAAAAAAGGAAAAATGCGGATATTACAATTATTTTCAAGGGGAGTAAATTATTCAGGGGGAGAATACCCATTTTTTCATAAAATGTGTTTCATTTTTTTTACTCATATATTTTTACACTTTTTGATAATGACAAAAAGTGTAGGAGAAGGGAGAAGTAATATAGATTTATACATCATGAGTTGAAGATGGAAAACTAACAAGAATGGACAAAATCGAAAACTTTGATATGTACTTTTTGTTTGATATATATCTTTGTAGGTATAAGTCCCATCAAGAATTGTTGTTTGTCATCATCAAAAAGGGGGATACTGTTGGAACATCTTATTCCACACAAATATATTAAAGGATTTTAATGATGTGTTGATGAACAAAGAAAAACAACAAATTACTTATCTACAGTCGAAGACACACGAGCTGGACTGAAAAATAAAGAAGTTGATGTTAATGTACGCTACATACATAGATTAATGTATGTAATGATGAAAACAGAAGAAACTAGACGATGACATCCAGATATGTTAACACACGCAATGAAGAAGGATAATCCACGCAACGGAGACAACTTAACGTACGTAAGACATTGAGCTCAACGTACATATGAAAGTTTGAAATGCAAATCCAAAATATCAGTCCGTTGGAAAAATCCAGAAGACCAGCTTGTACAACGTTCATATGCTCGTTGTACTTAACGTACGCAATGTGAAAATATAATGTACCAAAAGAGGAAAGATATCTAGTGGACTATACTGGATAGATCATAACGGCGTAACCTAGCATGGTTAACGTACGCAAACGTGCCTAACGTACGATAAGGGTACAACATAGCGTACGTTATGGAAGAGCAGACAACAACGGCTAGTTGAGGCTTTAAGCCCATATATACCACTTCATTTGGTAAATAAAAACCAATAACTTCAAGGAACTTCTATATACATTTGAGATTATTGTGTACGTTATAATTGTTGTAATTGAGCTTAATTGATAAGAGTGATTGTTTAATACACTCAGGGCCTGTTTACTTTTTTTCATTAATATCTGAATGTGTTAAGCTGTCTGAGTGGATTAATCTGTATGATTTGGAAAAATATGTTGTTTCTTTCTTGTCTGAATGAACTATCTAACTGACAGAAATGACCATTTTATCCCTCGGTATGAATTAAGTGCTGTTTGATAAACTGTTCTTTATTTTTTAAGTTGAATAGTATTTTTGAATGACATAAACTACTTAAACATCAAAACATAATGTCAAAACTTTATTGATATCATAAAAAACAACATTAATAAGTACTTATAAATAAAATACTTCATCACGCAAATTAGCCATATATTGTGCATTAGAAATCAAACTATTTGCAATTTCATCACGCAAATTGACATTAGAACACAATTCTTAAAATTAAGCATTAGAAATCAAACTATTTGCAATTTCATCACGCAAATTAGCATATATTATGTGCTATTAGCACCCCATTATGTTATGTCCACTCCTTCTTCTCCACTTCCTTCACCTTCTTCTTCATTGTTAAATATAGTATTCTCATTGCACTCCAGAAACAACTGGTCCCAGATATTACATTTCATGATAAAATTATGAAACCTCAAGAATACAACTTTCCAAAAAGGTCTTCATAATATTTGGGTCCCTCCAACATATCCTAGTTCGTTTATTTGGTTGTGTTTCCCCAATTTGTTCCATACCTAAAACAAGATGAAATCAACTGCTCTTTATCTCTATCAGAAAGCAAAACAAGATGAAATCATCAAAACAACTAAAAAAGGCATACCCCTCGAAGAAATGAAAAAAAAAATATACATCATAACAAGCACTCCCATCGTAACTGATATTTATCTCTACCAGAAATCAAAACAAGATGAAATCATCAACTGATATTTACCTCTACCAGAAAGCAAAACAATATGAAATCGAAAAGGACAAACTGAAAATAGCAACAAAAAGGACAAACTGGAAATCGAAAAGCTAAGAATCTGGAGAAATAAATCTGAAATCTGGAATCAGAAATAAATTTGGAATCATAAATAAATTTGGAGTCAGAAATAATCAAAACAAGACCAGCATGTATTTGTAGAAATCTGGAATCAGAAAAATCAGAAAACTAACCTGCTGCAACAGTGAGTGGGCGACGGCGATGGCGACGCGAGGCGGGCGACGACGACGACGATTTTCAGGCCCACTGCAAATGAAAGAGAAAAGAGAAGGAACGGGAGAGTGGGAAAAGAAAGTGGAGAGAAGGAACATGCGAGAAAAGGAACAGAGAGAAGGGGAGAAAAGAAAAGTGGAGAGGAGAAAAGATTGGGTCATCGTTCGGTAGGTAAGGGGTAGAAGGCGTAATTTTTTGGGCTGAATGGTAACCACATTATTTTGTTTGCTGAATCAAAATGATAAATTTCAGCCCATTCAGCAAAAAGTAAACACTTAAAAAATCTGAGAGATTCAGTTCATCTAGTATTCAACCAATTAAGTAAAAAGTAAACTAAAAAGTAAACAAGGCCTCAATCATACACGAGAGGAAAGAAAGGATTGTACATTTGATTCGGTGTTATTAGAATCGTGGATCCGGCATTATCTAAATCCAAATGAGGTTTTTTTAGTACCGATAAAAAGCTAAAAATGTTGTTTCCTTGTCCGATAGAAAAAAAATAGTTTATCTTGAACCGAAAAAAAGACAAGGCTGCAACGGTTTATCTTGGACCAATTAAAGAGAAGATTGTAACGGTTTACCTAGGACCGATCGAAGACAAGACGGAAAGGTTTATCTTGAACCTATAGAAAAATATAGTGAAGAAGAGAGGACGTGGGCACGTTGGCGAGCCTCTATAAATCTGTGTCATTTATATTCGGCACTTATCTATCGCTTCGCACGCGAAAAGAGTTCAATACTCTACAACGTACTAGTCAACTTCCATTCTACTAGCGGTACCAATTCAACAATACCACGATGGGCTGATTTTATCAAATACTTCACACTCTGGCTATATCTATGACTGCAATATACATCGACCGCTTCACCACTACCCCACCAACATTCCTTGTAATGCTGGTTACTTTTGTTATTTTTAATTATCTAGTCTATAACGGACTCTTTCCGGCTCATATTTGATAGAAATTCAAAGAGGACATGTAAGCAATCTCTCTTGACAATTTATATTATGGACCCGTGATGAATATATAGAAAAGCTTCTAAAAATTGACATTGGATTGGTAAACGTCGAAGGAAATTGAAGTGCTATTGGGTAATTGGATTCATAGTTGTTGAAAGCGAAAGGCGCACCAATGCGATATGAAGACGCACACGGCGATACGCGCGCCTGAGATAAGTGAGGCGCAAAAAAATATAAAATGAAATTAAATCAGTTATAAAACTCATAAACACATGACAAGTATAAATATCCACAAAAAAAAAAAAAAATCCTTCGGCCCACTTGAAGAGACCACATTAATGTAAAACTTTTATTGATGGCAAGTCATACACAAAATAAGCTTTCTGCTATTATTTTTTTCAATTATATCCTTATTTATTAGTTGAAAGAAATTTTTGATCACACATAATGATACAAGTAAGGGTATGAGATATAAGAAAGTAGAAATGAGTCTCTCCAATTGGGATAAAATCAGGTTATGAAGTTACCATCTGCAAGTGGATGAGAGAGTAATTAACAAAAAAAAAAAAAGTATCGGAATAATTATAAAAATCCTTTAAAAGTGTTGGGAGAAAAACTAATGACAAAGAGGCCTAGGTGCACTGAGGCGCAAGTACAACGCGCACCAAGGCGTGCACCTCATATTTTCCGCCTTTGAGCTTGAGAGGCATGTTTCAACCTAAGTGCCTGTCCCATGATGCGATGGTTGTCACGACGGCCTGTCAAGTCGTGGCGCCATCAGACCGCCTGGACACCTAAGCGACATCCAAGCGACTAATTATATATATACTCCATTTGTCCCATAAGAGTGTGCTCACTCTTTCTCGGCACAGATTTTAATAAAAGTTATGTAGTGGGGAAATGATTCCACTTTTTGTTGAAGTATATGTTAATTATTGTTGTTGATTAATTGTTGTCGAATTATTGGTTTGTCGACCCAGACGCCGACTATTAAAATTCGCGACTCGTACTCGATGCATTTTGCACAAATGAGGCGAGGCATGCGCCTCGAGGCGGAATGAGGCATACACCTCAACTTTGTTGAAACGAAAAAATTATAAAAAATTATCTAAAACAAAATTCAACAACAATACTTAATTCTAATGCTACTGTAACAAAAAAACTTTACAAACTAGAATAAAAACATCAAGGCCAATAAAAGTTGTCAAATTTAAGAAAAAACGAGCTGTTTAGGGGGAAATTAGGAGTTGTTTACCAAAAAAAAATTCTAATTAATGAGCTAACAATGTCTCTGCAATTATAAAAGAGTTGTTTACAGAAAGTCAAAAACTAAGAAAAGAAAAAAAAATGATTTTAACAAAGTTTAATTCTAAATTTAAAAAAAAAAAAAAAAGGAGTCCTGTTCAGAGAATAGGAACGGGATGACTGGAAAAAGAAAAGGAAAAAGAAACATATAAAACAAAGAGGAAAACAAAAAAAAAAAAAAAAAAAACTAAAACACATACCTGGTGATAGAGAGACGCGTCCGACGGTATCAAAGAGAATATAAAGAGGGAGATCGTGCGGCCAGCGGCAGAGAGAGGCGAGCGAGAGAGAAAGTGGACTTTGAGAGAATCGGCGGTAGAGAGAGACAGAGAGAGAAAATAGAACGACGCTTCTCAGGACTCAGTGGGCTTTTATTAAAGTTTAAAAATTAATCAAACAAAAAAGGCTGAAAAGAACTAGTCTCCCAGACTCGGCCGCCTCCTGCGAGTCAACTCGCCTCGAGTCGACTCGTCCGCCTCAGTCAAAAAACTCGGTTGTTTTGCAAAATTCAGCGGACTCATAAGCCTTAACTCGCCGGGCGTCCACCTCGAGTCGACTCATACGAGTCTTCCATTTTTTAAAACACTGATTACAGCTAGGCAACGCCTAGGCGCACCTTGGCGACGCCAAACACCAAAAGGCGAGGCGAAAAGGCCAGGCAGGCCCCCCAAAAATGCCTGGACGCATAGGCGACAACTTGGCGGCGCCTTAGCAACAATGGGCACACCTTCGAAGAATATGCTTGGATTGATGTGAAAGCAGTTTTAGATGGTGTAACATCAGATGGGAATTTCATTGATGCAGACTGCCATTTTGCATGCGTCGGAAAACCACTAGCAAACACATGACTCGTGGACACAGTGTTGAATAGCAGTGTTAATGAACACGGAAGGTTGATGGTTGATGACAACTTAGGTAAAGGGGAAGAAGAATGTGTTTGCCATTCGAGATATCATTGACATCCCAGAAATAAAACAGGGTCACTTTTTTTTCTTTACCTTTTAAAACTCTAGTCATATAATCATACACAAACGGGGGTAGTCATCCCCAATTAAACTATCCATAAGGGATTAATTAACAACCCCACCAAACAGTTGGTGGCGGGTTTTCAATCCTGCCCACTCTCGTGCAAAGTGTGCAGTGATACCAATTGAGCTAGAACTCAATGATAAAACAGGCTACCTGGCATAGGCACACATTGCATCTAAGAACATTAAGTTGTTGATACAAGGCTGGTAAAGGTAAAGCTCTACCACTCATCTCTCTTGAGAGGAAAAAGGGTATATTAAATCTGGAGATTTGTTGGTTGATAAGACGAAGAAGACAATGGGGGGTGGTATCCAGTACATGAGTATCACGCAAAGAGAGTTTTTTTTATCATTTTCTTTTTCTTTTTTTTTTTTTCAATTCTTAAGTGAGCTACTCCACACCCATCTCTAAGAATTCATGGGTAAAAGTTTTTTCTTTTACTAAACTTAAATTTAGTAATAATATATTACTAATAGATATAAAGTATATAAAGAGTAGAGGTTCCCAGAAAACCCGGACCCAACGGTCGACCCAGACCCGACTGACCCGTGTAGGACCCGGACCCGGCCAACCCGTCGGACCCGCCGACCCGGACCCGTGGTATACACGGGTGGGGTCCGGGTCTTACCTTTTCCAACCCGGCGACCAGCCGGGTCCGACCCGTCGACCCGGCGGAAACTAAAAAAAAAAATTAAAAATTTGATTGGCCGTTGGACCCGGCGGGTCCAACTGCCAGAATTCAAATTTAAAAAAAAAATCAAAAATTCTATCTATAAATATTCCTCCAACCCATCTCATTTTTTCACACCTTCATTCTAATCTATCTCTCAAACTTTCATTGCTAATTGCTATACTATTTAATCTCTCTTTTTACTAGCATTTAATCATTATGTCGAGTTCTGATAAGGGAAAAAATATTGCTACGTCTACCAAAAAATCCAAAATGTTCAAGTTCGAACGAATGGGTCTTTGGGGCAAAGTGAAGAAACCATCCGACTTTGATTTCCCACGAGGATACATAGTCAATTTAATTTTAAGTGAAAACTTAAAATTAAATACAAGCCCATTTTTTAATTCTTCTCAAGTAAAAGAACTACGTAGAGCTTTGATTAATCACGAGGATACGCAGCCAATTTAATTTTAAGTGCAAACTTAAAATTAAATAGAAGCTCATTTTTTCCAATGATTTCCTTGTTCATTATAGTTATTTTTTCGTGTATAAAATGATAATAAATAAAATTTTATAAATAATTTTTTTTTTAAAATATATCACGGGTCGGACCCGGATCCGGACCCGTGAACCCGTACATTTCATATGTACGGGTGGGGTCCGGGTCCAGGCCGGCTGACCCGGCGGGCCCGACCCGGACCCGGAGCCGGAGCCGGCGTTGGGCACCTCTAATAAAGAGTAGATATTACACAGACTAGATATTACACATAGACGAATACTACTGAATTAAAATCCAAGTGACACAAAAGCCTACAGAACAGTGAAAACCATAGCACACCTAAATCAGACCTTGGAAGAGGCTAACGATTCATCGTCTCCTACAAGAGGCATGTGCATAGAAAGAAGCAGAACATGATTCACTGAACAAAATACACATTGAGAAACTCTAAAATATTAAGATCACATAATAGCAGAAGTTCAACATTATTGTGCTACATTTCCAGACTTCCATACCAATGGTATAAGATGAAGTATGTGCAACTGCAACATGATATTGAAAAAAAAAAAAAAACTTAGTACAATCTGTTTTAAGAAAAATAAAGCAGGTACCTGTTATTATTCCTCACGATCAGCGGGAGTCATCCACCTCAAAATTATTGTAAAGGTCTACAAAGTCGTCTTCTTAAATCCCGAGAATTAAATTTGTTCTTTAGAAGACAGCATGAATATGGATCTATTGTTTTGGCACAAGTTACACTTTTGTGTTGAAAATATCAGCTTTGCCAGTCATCTGCACCTTAAGAGAAATGCATTACAACACTTGAAGAAGTTCGGGGCAAAGCTAACAACTTTTGGCAAAAAATTTCAATCGTGTCTTCATCACCACTTATTGCTCTGATAGAGATTTCTTTCAAAAGTATGGCTCGCTCTAGTATAAACTCCAGAAACTTTAATTCATCTACACGAGCATGAGAATTTTCTATCTTAACAATCTCAAGGTATTCAAATATAGATTGTGCTCGCAGTTCTTCTCTGTGATTTAATGTCTTAGGTATCTTAAATCCCTTGCGCTGCATGAGAAGAAGAGAACCGGGTGAGGGGGGGTGATGTCAAAGGCTTTACATGATACATGTAAAACAACTTTCACACAGTGAAAAAATTTGAGAATAGAAGAATAAAAGAGATACAAGCTTTTTGAAGTACTTTACCCTACGCCAAACAAATACTTGAATGGACGGCATTGCCTTAAGTACATTTGTGATTTCAGATATAGATGCTATATCATCGACATGAGCTTCATCCACCAACATAAAGTCCCTCAGATTATGAAATAGATTCGGAAGCATTTCAAAGATTTTCGGATAACCTGCTATAACCTTCGTATACAATGGATAGGGGGAAATTGAAGTTAAAATTGATATCTAGTACCTACTAAGTACATAAGAGAAAATGCAATACTTTAACATGCAGCATAGCATGTGGACTTTTGTGTACATTTACCAAGATTTTGACCTTATAGGTAACTGTTAGGCAGAATATTTGGAGAAAATTTAGTGGATTAGTATGTACCTTCAGGTTTTTGGATGATAGTTTAAGATTGCGAACATTATAAATCGCTCTGAAAATTGAAATCAAACATTTATCAAACATTTCTTTCTCTGTCGCACCACCGCCGGCATACTTGAATATTTTGATGTCAGCACTAACTAGATTAGGAAGGTCCACCAAATAAAAGTCAGCAAACAACCAAAAACAATTGAATGACAATAGTTTCGGGCTGCATATGTTTATCTTGTGAGAAAATCTCTCTTCACAATTTTCATTACTTAAGTTCAACGCCTTAAGCAGAGGAGCAGACACTGTGAAAACTTTAAGGTGGCTATCCTCACAAGTACACAGAGTCAGATCTTCCAAAACTGGGCAGCTCAAAACCAACTCCCCATCGGAATTTCCATCCGGAAGCCTTACATATTCCAATCTCAAAGTTTTAATTCTAGCTGCAGTACACATTGGAACAGGCACTTGAATTTTATCATCAGACAATTTATCCATCAATGTCAGCACAGTAATATCTGAGGTGAAGAGGCTAGAAGGCACCTCAAAAGGTTGATTTTTGGTTGCTATGTCAAGATGGAGCTCCTTAACATTTCGATTTAAGGCAGCAGCTAACCATGTTGATATATTACCTACATTGATCAGTGATTGAGAATCAAGACTGAACTTGAGTATACTAGATGCATCACGAAGAACCAGAATTCGATACACAAAATGCACAAAACTATCCCTTTCTTGTTTGTCAGATTTCGAAAGCTTATGAGAAATTTCCCCCGAGCGCTTGAGTTCAAAGTTGAATTATGGAGATGATGCCCATAAATGCTTCCACCTGGTCGAAAGCATGCTTGCTTGAACCATTAGTCTCGTTTCAAGGAATGAGTAGATGTGGTGGATGATTGGATCTGGTAGAGCACTAAGTCTATCTACTGAATCACATACATCCCTCTCTCCCCGTTTACTTTCTTTCATGATTATTTCGTTTCTTTCAGGATGGCAAGTACTTCGAAAGTATAATATAATGCAGTGGCAAAACCTGAAATCAAATTCCAACAGTAAACAATCATGGAATGTATACATAATAAGCTTATCCAAGTTTGAGCACTGGTTAATGTGTGTGTGTGTGTGTGTGTGTGTGTGTGTGTGTGTGTGTGGTGGGTGGGTGAGGTGTGTGCGTGTGCGTGTTGTGTTCGCATGCATGCATGTGTGTGTCTGTGGGGAACAATGCTATAGTTACACATAATGTGTATACATGTTTAGACACACATACATCTTATCCATTCATTTACTATGACCCAATAAATGAATGGATGAGATGCATGTGTGTATAAATATGTGTATACATACGTCTATATGTAGCATCATTATACGTGTGTGGGTGTGTGTCTGTGAAAATCAACTATGACTATAGTTCTAGCAAAACCAGAAACTGAATATTCTACAAAGGTTCTATAAGGCACATTTAATCAAACACATAGTGAGAAAGACATAACTTACAGTAACATTCCTAAGATGATTCTTTTATTTACATTTCATTACAAGAATGCTAGAACTTGCACTACGTTTGGTTCCACAGAAGAAAATGAGAAGAAAGAAAATGGAAAGAGAGCAATAGGGGAGAGAGATTGATTATAGAGAGAAAATGAACAGTTGTTTGGTATAAGAGAAAATGTGAAGAAAGTGAGGGGAGAAAAGAATAAATTTATTAAAAGACTAATACGCCCTGACTTACATGACAAAATTAAATATATTTTTTGGGGCATGTTGGTATTTTCACGCAGGTTGGTTGGCTACTTCCTTTTCTCTTCCAAAGTGGAGAGAAAATAATTTGGATTGGGTCTAGGGATGGCACGAAAACCCGAACCCGACGGGAAACCCGAAACCCGATCTTAATGGGTTGGGGTGGGGCAGGCATTATCGGGTTACAGGGCGGGGATCGGGACATTAACGAAGATTTTTTCGGGGTTCGGGATAGTGACTGGGGTGACCGTGCCCCGCCCCGTCCCGCCTGATATTATATTATATATATTTTTTTATATATATATATATCCAGCATGCATTAGCTACATATTGTGTTTAGATTTTGATAATTGATACCTAGCAATTTTGGGTTTCGGACAAAAACGTGAAACGGGACGGAGTTCGGGGTAAGCTGCACCAGATAAGATCCCCGATAGGGGAACTGGGCGGGAACGGGCCAGATTTCAGTTTTTCGGGTTCAGGTCCGACCCCCCACCGAAAAACTTCTAGCTTCGCCACTGCCTCTACCGCCCCGAACCCGCCCCATTGTCATTCCAACTTGGGTCACACGAATTTTCTTTTCTTCCGTCTAGTTTTCTCTCCAACCAAACAATGTTGGTTTTGCATTTTCTCTCTATTTTCTTTCTTCCCAAAATATTTCTCTCCTAATTCTTTCCAAACAAACATAGGGTTAAAGTGCAGACGAATCCCGAGATGAAGAATAGCATGAATGTTATTCACATGTTAGTAAGAAGCAGAGCGCGAGTTTCTACAAAAAAAAAAAAAAAGAAGCAGAGCGCGAGTCTTCACAGTTAATCGAAAATTAAATAAAATCGTGAACTTAGAGATTAAAAACGACGGAAAGATAATACGAATTCACCTTCGGTGACAAATGAAGCAGGGAGGAAGAAGAACAAGCAGGGTTGATCAATGGTTGTTTACGCAACCGCTGGAATTTATAAGGGCATTCCCGGCCGACGTGCATATGGGAATAAAACTTTTCCCCACCGTAATTTTTTACCTTTTCAAACAATATCCCATATAACTTAATCTTTTAAATTACGTTCTAATATTTGACTAACTGCATAAATTATATTCCAATTATATTTCAGCGGCAGAAAAATCTCAACATGAAATCATTTTATCCACGTGCACTTCAAAATTGAGGGCTGTCGAGCTTGGTGCTGAGATCAATCTACATGGCAATTTTGAAATATTTTTGAAAAATATGAAAAGTTACGGGATGCTTTAACCCAACATTCAACGGTTTTATTTTGGAATTTTTAGATTTTGTTTTTTATTATAGTTTTTGGATGAATTTCTCAAAAAAAAAAAAAAAAACTTTTCCAATTATTTATTATATTGTTTTTGTATTTATTATATATGTTTTCTAATTTGTCTACTAAAATATGAGAGATATAAAATGAAATCTTAAAAATTAGTTAGTTTCTTTTTTCCTTGCATTTTAAAATTTTCTTTTTTTATTGGATTTTTCAAAAAATACTGTCTTTTCGGATTTTTATTTTGTCATTTTTCATTTCGAATTTGGTAATAAAAGTTTTACATCCATAATTTTTCATATTTTACACAAATATCCCATAAAGTGCCATGTACATCGACCTCACGAAACCCCCCAGTTCTGGAGTACACGTGTATAAAATCACGCCATTTTGATAATTTCCTGCGAATTGAAACATAAATTGCGATGTGAATTGTACACTTAGCAATAAATTGGGATGTAATTGGAGAAAATAACTATTGTGGAATGTTTTTGGAAAAGGTAAAAAATTAAAAAACTTTTATTCCCGCCCACTTCATAAGGTCATTAAAACTCCATTTTTTGGACTTAATTTCAGGATATTTCAATTCGGTTTAGTATAGTTCAACAAAATTTAGCTCAGTTTAATTCAGTTCAGTTCAACACAGTACAATTCAGACCAAGTTTAGTTCAGCTTTAAGTCAATATTATTTACTATTATTATTATTATTTATATTATCAACAATAATTTATATATATTTTTATTAGTATTATAATCATTATTTTACTATTATTATTATTTTGTTTTTATTGTTGTAATATAACTAGTAGTTACTATATTATATATTGTTTTCTAATATTATGAATTACTACGAGTATTATTATTGATATTAATATTATCAATAATGTTATATAATTAGTATTATTAATATTAATCTTATTATTAATACTAGTTATTATTATTATTATTGATATCAACAATATTATATATAATTATTATTATTCTTTTTATTTTTATTTTTATTATTATTATTGTTGTATTATATTATTGTTATTGTCAGTGTGTATATATATATGTGTATATATATATAATATTACTAACTATTATTATTTTTATTATTATTCAGTAACTCCAGTCACTTAAGTTCAGCAAAATTCAGTTCAGTTCAGTTCCAAGTACTCTTTTACCCTCTCTTTGCTATACCATACTAGTATATAGCCCGTCGAAACTCAATGAATAATCACTTTATGTTGTAATTTATAGATAGAAACTTAAAACAATGAAATACTTGGCTACAGCTCAGCCACTTGTAATTTATAGATAGAAACTTAAAAACAATGTAATACTTGGCTACGGCTCAGCCACTTGGAATCATTTTCGCGGCGAAACATGACAATGAATCGAAATGATAAGCCTATGATTCAGCCATACTCGTAACTATCACAAACCCATTAAAGTTGATTTTCCTACTTGTTACCGTGTGAAATCATATAGTAACATACGAAACAATGAGTCTATTATTCATCCACCTGTAATATCCGTATTTTCTATTTTTGTTAATTTCAATTTTTGGTGTTTTTTCGCTTTTGGCAACTCGTTTGTGATCTTTTGGACATTTTGGAACGATTTTTTTTTGCACTTTTTTCTATTCGAACGAAATTTGGGGGTTGTTTTATTAGAATTCGCGAAATATTGCTACTTTTCTGTGTTTAGGTTCCATTCTTGTAAATCTTGTCCCGCTTTCCATTCTTGTAAATCTTTCTATTATTTCCAATGGAGCCAAAGACTCCTTATTCTTTGGTTCTGGATTATAATGGAATAAAATAAAATGACTCACTAGACTTGCTGCACTTCTTTTTCTCATGAAGTACTAGTCATTCCATGCAATTCTCGATGCAATTTTCATTTTGGATCATCTGGAAACAGCCTCTCTGTGTTAAGGCAGGGGTAAGGCTGTGTACATCCGATCCCCCCTTACCCCGCTTTTTGCGGGAGCCGTTGAGGCATTGGGGTAATGTTGTTGTTGTTGTTGTCTTGTAAATCTTGTCCAAAACCGTTGTTTTGTTGTTTCTGCAAGTTTATTTAATATATTTAGTCATGTTGTGAACTTGAGTGTTGTTCTTCGATCTCGAATCGTGGTTTTCGGACACTTGGGCAGTTTTATAATTTCCAACAGTTTTGGGAAATTGAGTTTGTATTTGGTTTTGGTACCTTGATGTGGTCGGATTCCCATGTTCGTTTAGCGCTTAAGTTCGTTGTTGAGAACTCTTCGTAAGTGTTTCATCGCATTTTTCGAATCATAGTGTTTTGAGGCTATTTGGGACTGACTGACAGCAGGATTAAACCTGCTGCCTGAGAGCAGGTTGCAGCTGTAACCTGCAGTAGTTACAACCGTATTAGCCATGAAGTTACGATCGTAATATTATTCTCTTTCGGGCCGTAGCAACCGCTGATATAAGGGAGCGAATTTTATCTGTTTTAGAACAGAACAATATATTTCTCCTCCTAGCGACAGGTTCAACGGTTTTAGGCGATCTCAAGGAGATTTCTTCCAAAGTTCACCAATCTTTCATCCTCTATCATCATCATCATCATCATCATCAACATCAAGGGTTTGGTATGGATTAACAATATCAAAATCATCCTCCTCACATTTGTTTTGAGGTCCAGAGTTTTCGATTCCTTTCAACCGTGATTGTTTTCCATCTCGTTTTTCTTCATCGTACAATCAAGGCAATTATCTTTTCAATATAATTTGTATCTTCTCAATTGTGGTTGTGTGTTTGATTATTGGATGGTTTGTTCATTTCCTTTGAATGTGGATCATGTGAATTGTTTGTTATTGATGTCTTAGGGTGTTGTTATTTATGAATGTTTCTTGTTGTGGAATTATGTTAGTTGTAACTATGTCGATTTGTTTATATACTTGGACGTGTATTATGTGGTATTTTTAACTTATTGATCAATGTGTTGTGTTGGAGATGTATTATTTGTAATGATTGTGTGAAGTTGAAAGTGTTAAGAATCCTTGAGAAAATGGCTTTTCTCAGCGACTTAGCCACTTATTCCGAAGTAAGGTTAGTGACGGAAACATAGCTATCTTTTCTCAGTTTTTTTTAGGGCCTCTACTAGAATAGTTGTTACGGTGTTGATCAAAAGTATTTTTTGTGTGTTGTGTTGTTAAGTTCACTCATATGGGTGCGATGTGGTTTACGAGGATATATGGCAAAAGTCCATGGGGGTCGGAACTTAGTAAGTGGTGCTGAGGTCCAATTGTAACTATCTGACGAGGCCTACGGTGATGCATGACTAGTGATCACGGGGTTGGGTCACAACATGGGTCAACCGTGCGGGTTCGACGGGACCTACGGTGACTCGTTACAGAATATACCAGAGTCGAGGGCTGGGTGTTGTGATTGTTGTGATTTGTTGCTTGTCTCAGTCCATGCGTGTTCTCGAACCTACGAAGACACGTGGCAGGAAAGGTCATGGGGTTATGAGGATATTTTGATGTCTAAAGGATTTTGAAAGGATGGTTATAGAAAAATGATTTTTGGGTCGAGACCTAATTAATTTTTTTGAGAAAGTTTTATAACTAAGGACTTGAGTTCCTAAAAGCTTTCCATTTATAAGATCCCCGAGATGCTGAATGTTTTTAAAGACTTGAGTTTGTATTCTAAACTTCAAAACCTCTTGGGAATCCTTTTTGAATGATTGTCGTTGTTTGATTCATGATTGATATTTATTTGCGTGGTATATTTATATATAGTTGGAATACTTGTACTAGGCTATATATCCTAATCGTCAACCCCCAATCTGGGGGTGAATGCCTTTCATACATGTCAGGTACTTGCGGATCGAGGGTGTAACACCCCCAAGATATTCGGAGTATGTCACAGCACCGTGAATTCCATCGGGAACTCACAAGGCTAAATTATACGACATTCATAATAGAAAACATCAAAACCATCCAACATTTATCGGGTTAACCGATGTGTTGTTACCCAAAATATATTATATTGCTGGAATGGATGAGTAACAAATAAAATGCGAGAGCATATCCGTAGGAATGTAAATAACACAAGATTTGCCGGGTTTGTTAGGCCCGGGATTGAATGATCTCGCGAGATATTATTAATACGAATACGTTGGAGTACAAATATTAATGTAAGAGTACAATTACAATGAGTGTAAAGACCCTAGTTATCTAGCTCTTGAGTGCTGGTGATTGCCGGAAGAACTAGAGTTGATGCTCTGTGTGTTCTTTTAACAAAGGAAATGTGATGCTCGATTCTGTCGATCGTCTTTCGGTCGAGAGTGAGCGAGAATGGTTTTGAGTGTCTGGGAGCAGCCTGAGAGAAAAGAAGCCGCCCTCTTCCAAATGCTGGAAGTCCTCTATTTATAGGAGAGGAGGTAGTAGGGCGATCGCCTTTTACTGTATTAAATAAGCGGGCGACCGTCTTTAGCACATGAGTTGGTCTCCTTAAAGTCCGCAGCAGCTGCTGGCAGCCGGATGTACGAACCAATGAGAGGGCAACACGCGTCTTAAGTTAGGAGGTCCCACTTAGGACCTTTCGGCGGGTCTGTCGGTAGGTGAGACTGTCTTTGTCGTTGACATCTGTTGATGGACTGGAGTCAGAGTTCCTTTTCCTATGGCGCCTTTTTTGGATCTATACGTGGGCCTCTATCCCGATATTCGGTCTTCGATGACTTGACGGATGCTGGCTTTGCACGTGGCATGAGGCGGTCGTCCTTGGCCGGGCACTAGAGTCGATCGCTAGGTGGCAAGAGACGATCGCCCTGGATGTCGATCGCTCGGCGCTTGGACTTGATCTGGGATCTCCATTTGGTAGGTGTGTCGTGGTTCATTTGACGCTGACTCGGTCGCTCGGCCCTTATGCCGATCGCCGTCGAGATGTGTTAATCGCAACACAACAATTGCCCCCCGGCTCGCTCCGATGTTGAAGGTATTGGGTGAGGTGGTATTACCGGCGATCGTTTGAATTACAGACGAGCGACTCAACTCTTTATGGACCAGACAATCGGTTTCTTGAGCGGACTGATTCTTGGTTCAGCTCTTTGCGGTCTTCAATTTTGCAGATTCCTCGAGGAAGGCCGATCATCTCGGTCTTGAGGAATCGTGCACGGTCACGGAGTTCGATGGACCGACCTCTATGACCATGTCTTGTGCGCGAGCGACATTCCACCTGTAGGTTTGTCTCGCGACTCACTTTATTGTGAGGGTCCTCCATAGGCTGCGCCCGCCTTGTATTTAGACGAAGGGCGGGCGGTCTTGGTCTGGAGGAGTCCTTGCACGGGGCGTCGTCGGATTAATTGACTCTACGGCCGCGGCTTGTTAGCATTTTTCTAACTCGGATCGTCATGTCAGATGGCGATCCTCGACAGTATACATTGTGATGGGGGTAGGGATGCGTCGCATTGTCCGAGTCCACCATGTTAGATGATGAACCTTTGAGGGCGGGCGAGCGTGTCCACAGATTTGTTTGGAGGGTCCTTCGGCTACGCCCGCCTCGTATTTAAATGAAAGGCGAGCGATCTCTGCCCAAAGGAACCTTGCATGGACGAAGCTGTCAGTTCCATCGACCTCCAGGACCATGGCTGCACTCTTCTACCTCGGATCATCATGTTAGATGTCGATCCTCGACGGTATACGTTGTGCTGAGGGAGGCAATCTTGTGCCGAGGTCCATCATGTTAGATGATAAACTTTAGAGGGCGAGTGAGTCCTCCATTTTTGGAGATGTTGCTTGGGCAGTAGCCTTTCGTTTGATATGGTGGAAACTGGGGAAAGACCTCCGAATTTTCCACCTCTTGATTGAAGCATATAGATCTGACCGCCAGGGTTGATCGAGGGGATCGACTAGTACAAGTCTTCCGGCTCGCCGTGTTTGATTCTGGCGATCGGATTGGGAGATTGGCGATCATCGTTCTGTCGCCGATCGCGGCACTTGATCCTTTTCGCCCGGGGCTCTGGATAATTGATTAAACTATCCAGCTTTCCCTCCATAGTTGTCTGAGGAGGTCGCGCATTGATCGGTGTTGTGGCCGGGACTCTTGTGGTAAGCACAAAATTTGTTGCGGTCCAGATGACCATTGTCCCTTATCGCCTTCGGCTTGCTTAGCCGCTCGCGCCCATGGATGGCGTAAAAAATATGGGCCGAAGATAGATTGAGGTTGTGGTGAGATGGGCTCCCACATCCTCGAAGGCCCTAAAATTACCGGGTGGCTTGGCGACCACTTTGTTGGACTTGGCGATCGCCGTCTCTGCCCCCTCGCCTTGGCGAAGGGCGAGCAACCTTCGCCTGGCCAAAAAGTCTGCGGCCTTAGCGCGGAAGATCGCATAGGTCGGGGGGATGTCCTTCGTAAGGTGCCTGAACATGGGCGAAAGACCATTGAATCCCCTAGGACCGAGTAGAGGGTGATCTCGTCGCTTACAGGCTCGCCGTTGAGGATTATCTCATCTACCCAGTCGATGTAGTCTTTGTCAGACTCGTCTTCCCCCTGCCTGATCTTCATCATGCGGTGGGGACCTTCTGGTCGAGCGACCTTGGCGGCGAAGTACGACATGAAGTCGCTCGCCAGTTGTTCAAAGGAGCTGATGGATCGTGGTGGCAATGAGATGTACCACCTATGGGCCAGATCACCCAGTGTTAATGGGAACATTCGGCACCTGGTCGCGTCTGATGCCCCGCATCCGGTCATGTAGATCTGGAATTTGCTCAAGTGAGTCTCGGGGTCCGATCTCCCCTCGTACAAAGGGGTTTGAGAAGGAGCGATCCTTGGCTGCATGGGGGCAAGTTCGATCTGGACCACGATCGGCTCACTCGGCCCGACGATCTTTCTCTTGGTGCCTGCCCCAGTTTCTAGGAGCGCCTTCATGCCATCGAGTTGGCGTTGCATTGCGGCCATCGTCGTAGCTTGGTCGCTCGTGGTTTGGCTCTTGGAGCGGGAGCCGAGGCGACCGTGTACTGATCTCCTGGCTCCGCGGTAGGCGATGAGGTTGTCGCCGCCGATCTTGATTCTTCGGCGAGGAGGAGCCAGATGGCTGGCCTGCCTTTTGGGAGTTGGGTATGCTGAACTCCTGGTGATGGATTCTGGCTCCGTCGTCTCATGGCTGGGGCCAGAATGACCCGGTCACCATGATGGGTCGCTTCCTAAGTGGCTAAAAATGGAATCGGCCCGCCTCGCGAGAGCCTTTTCTTATGACTTGGGGCTTTCTGTCGATCGCTCGACACATAGCCCCCCGAGTTTTCGCTAGCACGCGCGGCGGATGGCTGATGGGGTAATAGCGGGTGCATCGCATGCTCTCCGTCACTCTCGTAGGATGGCCATGGCCTCCTCGATCTGTTCTGTGGTTTGTAACTGATCGAGCGAGAGGCTAGGGCCATCCCTCGGGGGCGGGATCGAGAGTCTCGCGCTGTCGCGGCTACCCTCCGACGTAGGTTGGGGCTCGGATTGAGCTGGAATAAGACGTCCGGCGGTTCATAGAGTGGCTCTCTTCGAGGTGGTGTCAGACGTCATGATTCTGAAGGTTTTTCTTTGAAGAACAGTGAGTATTTTTTCAAGTATATGCTTCGGAGAACAGTGAGTGTTCTTCGAAATGGTCGGAGAGAAAATGAAGGTAAATCTCCTTCTTCTAGCACCAATTGTTGTTACCCAAAGTATATTATATTGCTGGAATGGATGAGTAACAAACAAAATGCGAGAGCACGTCCGTGGAAATGTAAATAACACAAGATTTGCCGGGTTTGTTAGGCCCGGGCTTGAATGCTCTCGCGAGATATTATTAATACGAATACATTGGAGTACAAATATTAATGTAAGAGTACAATTACAATGAGTGTAAAGACCCTAGTTATCTAGCTCTTGAGTGCTGGTGATTGCCGTAAGAACCAGAGTTGATGCTCTGTGTGTTCTTTTAACAAAGGAAATGTGATGCTCGATTCTGCCGATCGTCTTTCGGTCGAGAGTGAGCGAGAATGGTTTTGAGTGTCTGGGAGCAGCCTGAGAGAAAAGAAGCCGCCCTCTTCCAAATGCTGGAAGTCCTCTATTTATAGGAGAGTAGGTAGTAGGGCGATCGCCTTTTACTGTATTAAATAAGCGGGCGACCGTCTTTGGCACATGGGTTGGTCTCCTTACGTCGCTATCTTGGGAGGTCCCACCTAGGACCTTTCGGCGGGTCTGTCGGTAGGTGAGACTGTCTTTGTTGTTGACAGCTGTTGATGGACTAGAGTCAGAGTTCCTTTTCCTACGGTGCCTTTTCCGGATCTGTACGTGGGCCTCTATCGCGAGATTCGGTCTTCGCTGACTTGACGGATGCTGGCTTTACACGTGGCATGAGGCGGGCATCCTTGGCCGGGCACCAGAGTCGATCGCTAGGTGCCAAGAGAGGATCGCCCTGGATGTCGATCGCTCGACACTTGGACTTGATCTGGGATCTCCGTTTGGTAGGTGTGCCGTGGTTCATTTGACGCTGACTCGGTCGCTCGGCCCTTATGCCGATCGCCGTCGAGATGTGTTAATCGCGACACAACACGATGAAATTCCCTCGAAAACATTTGAAACACAATAAAACAACAATTTAATGTAATTGACGACAGAAAAACAACCCTTTTATAGTACTCGAGTACCATCTAACAATTTATGACCAAAACCAAAATCTCAATGACCAATCTCAAAACAAATAAACGCACGATTGCATCACAGTATCACGTTTGGCCTTCATCCTCGTACTGCCCCGGCACTCTTCCAATCGCATTCTTCGCACTTGAAATACATAAAACGTATTTCCCCCCAAATGGGGTTAGCCGTGGAATAGCTAGTACAAGTAACGCAAACGAATTCTTACATCTTACAATATCAAAGCACATGCATCAATAGTTTTCGAAAACAAAGAAGATAATGATTTCCAGAAATGCCAAATCTACCATGTATCACAAAACACAGTTCCTCCCGATTAACCATGGACCCGACCATGTGGGAATCCCTTTGAGGCCCCGTTAGACCCTCCCGGAGTGGTTAACCCAAAAGTTCGTGGACCCAACCATGCGTGGATCCCTCCGAGGCCCCGTCGGACCATCCCGGAGTGAACTCAATCACTCAAATACACCACTTTGCATATTTAAGATAGTAAGTTCGTAAGACTTACTTGCCTTTGAGACATGACAAATTGTTTTGAGACGGTAAACGACCACTAATGAACAAATTCAGAGACTTCGAACCTAAACGATTCATAAAATGACTATAAAAAATAGTACGACTCGAATTCTAATAGAAATATGCCCGAAAACCCCTCCTACGATACATGTAATCCAACAATATACCCGACGAGGGCGGATCGCAACCAAAACCCTCTCGATTCTCAACAAGTCCGAGTATAACCTATAATCTCATAGGAAAACATGTATTGGGAGTAGATAATTCATACTCAACACAATTACTCACTAATTATGACTAAATCGAAGAATTTATGAAGAAACCCCCAAATTCCCAAAAGTAGGGTTCCAGTGATTTACCTCGAATCGAAGACGAAAAGGATGGATTTGTGTTGTTAATCTACACCACAACTCCAAGGAAGATGATAGCTAGATTATTGTCGAGTCAGAAATCGCCCAAAATCGCCCAAGTCGCGAAGGAGAGGAAGAAGGAAGAAAATGGACGAAACCGGTCAACTCCTGGGTATTTAAACCCAGGCCCCAATAACGTACGTAAGCCCTGATAGCTAACGTATGTTAGCTGATTAACGTACGTAGGTCTTCTATGCTTACATACAATATTCAATCGACGCACACAATCCAAAGAGATGAATGAATGAGAAGCACTAGAATCGAAAAGCACTCTAACTAGATAAGAGAGAACATGAACGGTACTTGTAGCCACAGTAGCTTCTAGATCGTCCGCTCTCCTCATCTCATAAACACGTGGCTGAACTAAACCAGCACTAGAGGCTCCCCCTCTAATGGACTGACCCCATCCTCATCCCCAACCGAATCCCTGAGACTGCTGTCTAGCTGATGACTTCTGATTAACACTTGGTTCTCGAGGCGTAGGAACAGATGCCTGAACCCCAAGCGTTTTTTCTCCCTTGGTACAATACGCAGCTTTGTGGCCCGTCTGGCTGCAACTATAGCACTTCAGAGGAGGCATGTAAAGCCCAAAAATTTCGAATCTCAAATTTTCGTCTAATTTCAAAAATTTCCCTATACTTTGCAATAATTCATTTTTAAACTTTAACTTATATATTATATGGTATAATTAAATTAAGAAATTAGTAACCTAAGTCTATGTTTAAATTAAATAATTGTACACCAAAGAAACATTCATAAATGATAATCTATCACACGTTTCAAATCAATGTTAATAACCGAAAATTTGCCATTAAACTCCATAAATTTCGGCCACTACTCACCCTACCATAACCGATCCATTATACCAAATCAAACACAATTATGATCATTTACTACCTTCCTTATATGCATCCTGCTCCTCTTCCTTAATAACGTGATTTCTTCTTCCTCTTCTCCATTCCATTCATACGATCAAAACACAAACACACACATACAAGGCTGCTACTATTTTCCTCTATCAAAGATCAAAGTTGCTGCTGTTCGTGGCCCTTAAAAAGTGTTGCTGAGGTCGTGTAATCATGAACTCTTGGTGCTTGTTGTTTGGATCATGATTAGGGTTTGATTCGTGAGGGTTTTGTTCTTGCTCTCTCCTTTATTCGATTCATCATAAGGTATCTCCAATCGATCTTATATCTCTTTTCTATTCGACACATGATTGCACATATAATCTGAATATATATAAACTTGAAATATAATTCGTATGCATACTAAACAAAGGTCTGATCTATTCTATTCGAATTATATGTTAAAACGTATATAGAAGATCACATAAAATCATAACGGTATTGGATGTTTCGATATGTAAATACCAAATCAAATCAACTTATGTTTCTGATCTGATTCGACTCCTTATTAATTCGACCCTAAACCTGATCTATTCGACCTAATATGATCTCTAATACGTACCTTAAAAATCTGATATAAAACCCTAAGTGTTTATGAGAAACATATGCATTGATACTAGAGAACTAGGGCTTGTTTGGTATGATTTCATGTGTTTACTTGGCTCGTATATTCTGTGTTATGTGTGTGTGTCGTGTGTATGATCATCAAAGGCTGGAAACATGTGGGTTAATAAATTAATTAACCAGGTCTTGTGATATATATATATAGGTCTCGTGTGCGTTTGTGTAAGTAAAACATGTTAAAAATGGTCTAAAACGGATTTCTGCAGGAGTGAGTTTTGAAAATCTGAATATGTGTGCGTTATAGATCAAGTTCCATAAGGATTTAACTTTGTACTTTTGCATAAAAACTTAGCTTAATGTCTTATTTAAGTTTTCCAATTGGTTTGAAGGGAATTGGTGTTGTATTGGTCATGCTTTTGAATTTTATGGGATCATATGTCAAAATCTGAGTTTTAAGAATTTAAATTCAGTCTGGTTTCACGATTTTTCATTTGAAAACTATAAGGAGTTATGACTTAAAAATTTACAGGAGTTATATTTCACATGTTTTCTAAGTTCTGGAATTTTTGTGGATTTTTCCAAAGTGTTCTGATATGCCTTTGTAATGAATAACTTCTGAGTGTTTCAGCAGTTTACTTTCTGGACAGTCGTGTAAAGAGTGATTTTATTGTGTGCTTGTACTAATTAATAAAATGTGAGAAAATTCAAGTAGACTCCTAAGACATATATGTTTCATTGGTAATTTTTATGCATTTTTACTTTGACATCTGATGTGGTGATAAAGTTTATAAAATGAAGGCTAAAACATAGTAAAACCAGAATTTTGTTAGAAGATTAAGATTGTTGTGATTTTAATATCATTTAATATACTTGAACCCTAAAATGCATTTGAACATTAATTATGATACAATCGGTCATATGTTAACCTAATTCCAATAACAAAACTCTAATCACATTAATAAATGGTGTTAAGTAATTAAGAACCCGTTATGACATTATGAGCTAATAAGCATAAAACGAACCTAATTTGTGTAGATTCGCTGAAGAAGGAGTAAACTCTAATCTTTATATCTTCTGACGTGTTTTGCATTTTGCGGTTGGAGGTACGGATATTCTTGATACCCCCTTCTCTATACTATTGTATCGGTTGTTTGTTTGTTTTGATATTCGTACAGATATTCTTGAACCTTTGATATGATACATTTGATATGAACTTTCATATGATATGCCATTTGAACCCTTCAGTTTGATACCCGAGCCAAGTTCGTTTCCTAGCCATGAAGGTAACATGGTCGTGTCATTGATGCACCAATGGCATGACTCTAGTGTGGTTGAGTGATGTTCCACACCGTCCTATTTTGATATAATATGTGCACTTTACATTTGTTATGGCCAATATGATTTGTTCGGGGGCGTATGGATGCATCCTAGGTTTGATTCGTATCTAATTGGATATGACATGATTATGATATGATATGTTCGGTGATTGATGCTTGTGTGCAATACACGTCTTTCACATGTTCGGGAGTTAGCTACTCCATGGTTACTATGATATTTGATTTGATTTATGTTCGGGCTCGTGGTAGATTACTGACTTTTCCTTACTTTTGATATCCATTTGTTTGTACTTCATGCCTTTCCCAATGCACCGTACTTTATATGTTCGTTCCTTATCATTTGGTTTTGTTTATATATATCTGTCCACTGGGCTTTTTAAGCTCAGCCGCATTTTCCTTTTTCTACGGCAGGTATCTAAGCTAGGAGCTGGGGTTGCTTTGGGGTTGAGAGTTGAGCTTGTGGAGACTTTACCCTAGTCATATTAGATTTATTTTGCTATTGTTAGGACATTGTTTAGACTTGGATGATTTGTTATTCATCCCTTTGGAGTATTTCTTTTCGTTGAACTTATGTTTTGGTTTAAGTCATTTCGACTTAACTCCTTTTGATTATTTATGTTTAAGGCTTCCGCTTGCGTTTATTTATGTATGTTCTGATATGCCACCATAATGTGATACTTCTACCCTTGTCGGGTTGGGGTGTTACAATTATGGTATCGGAGCTTTAGGTTCAACCTGTAGAGCTTAGGCTATGACCTGTGAGGATTTGGGTAGACATTAGGTTTCCTTCTGCATATTTTCCTTTCATACTTCATCTTTATTTGACCTTACAAATCGTTTTGATGATCAATCAGATGGTGTATACGCGTAGAAATCCTAATGGGGATGATATCCTTGACTTCGAGGCCATGATATCCGCTGCTTTGGCTAATACTCTCCCGAATCTCTCTGCTGAATTAGGACCAGAATCGTCGATGACATTAGAAATGGTGCTGGTTCGTCGGGTGGCGGTGCTCCACCTGTCGGGATGCATGGTTGGATTGAAAAGTTCACTAAGATTAAGCCTCTTTCTTTTCGATCTGCTGCCACCCCCACAGAGGCAGAAGATTGGATCACTCATATGGAGAAGTTGTTCAAAGTCTTGGGTTGCGGTGATGAGTTCAAGACGCGTTTGGCTACCTTCAAGTTGGAAGGTGATGCGTTGAATTGGTGGAAGGCGTATGTTCTGGCTAAGGAAGAGAACTTTGCTGACACTTGTGCATGGAATACTTTCCATGACATCTTCTATAAGCAGTACTTTCCTTTCTCCGAGCAGCAAAGGTATGAGCGCGAGTATGGGGCTATTCATCAATTGGATCGGGAATCGTCTGGAGAGTATATGCAGAGGTTTTTGAGGCTAGCTAGTTTTGTTGGACTGATTGCGGGTGATGCTCATAAGCAGGCTAGGCACTTTAAGTGGGGGCTGAAAAAGTGGATATTAGACCGGATCGTGAATACTGATAACACCGATGTTGCACTAGTAGCGGACGTAGCCTGCAATATTGAGTTACTTCATGCTGATAGGGGTTCGAACAAGAGGGACAGGGATGGTGATCGTATTAACTACAGGGGTCGTCAGGACCAGGGTCATGAGCATAGGGGTCGTCAGGACCAGGGTGTTGAGCACAGGGGTCGCCAGGATCGGGGTTTTGATCAGAGGCGACAGGAGTACAGGGGTCAGGATCAAAGGGTTACTGGTAGGAATGGGAATGACCGTCAGGGTTATGGCAACAACAACCAACGTCAGTACAGGGATCAGTCGACTCGAGGTTCTCAGCAGGGTCGTTCTTCAGGTTCTTCGGGTCAGAGGAGGCCTACTGAGACCTTACCTCCTCCACCTCTCTGTACTACTTGCGGGAAGCCTCACCCGGGCGTTTGTCACAAAGCTACTGGAGGATGTTTCACTTGCGGGTCCACTAATCACAAGGTGAGGGATTGTCCCCAGGAGAAACGGATTACACCAGTAAACTCCGCTAAGCCAGCTCCTACTATGGGTCGTGTTTATGCTACGACGCGTGATCAGGCAACAAACTTATCAGGTACTATTACCGGCATTCTTTACATTGGTGATCGTACAGTTTTTGCATTATTTGATACTGGTGCCACACACTCCATTATATCTGTTGCATTTGCCAAGAAACTTAATATGACCCCAACACCACTAACAAATCGTATATCCATCTCAACACCAATGAAAAACCATGTACTCATTGAACATGAATATGTGAATT
This sequence comes from Orobanche coerulescens, assembly GCA_033398695.1. Taxonomy (NCBI): domain Eukaryota; kingdom Viridiplantae; phylum Streptophyta; class Magnoliopsida; order Lamiales; family Orobanchaceae; genus Orobanche; species Orobanche coerulescens. The sequence continues at coordinate 61,548,178 of CM065806.1, forward strand.
GTCCCTTACGGTTTGATGACCGCATTCGTCTGGCGAATTTGCTCCCTATTGATATGATCGATTTTGATGTGATTTTGGGCATGGATTGGTTGGCTTCGCATAGAGCTACCATTAATTGTCATGCCAGAAATGTGATTTTCGGCGACTTGCATCAGCCTGATTTTATTTATCATGGTTCTCAACCTCTTAAATCTGTTAAAATTATTTCTGCCGTGAAGGCACGAACCTTGATTTCCCATGGTTGCCAAGGTTTTCTGGCTTCTATTAAAGATACATCTTTGAAGAGTCCTAGTATTGAAAGTCTTCCTGTCGTACGAGAGTTTTCCGACGTTTTCCCCGACGAACTTCCTGGTATACCTCCTGCTAGGGAAGTTGAGTTTGGCATTGAGTTGATCCCAGGTGCTGAACCTATTTCCAAAGCTCCGTACCGTATGGCACCATTAGAGTTGAAGGATTTGAAGGAACAGTTATAGGAACTCTTGGAGAATGGTTTCATCCGACCCAGTGTCTCTCCTTGGGATGCACCTGTTTTGTTTGTTAAGAAGAAGGATGGAAGTATGCGTCTGTGTATCGACTATCGTCAGCTTAACCGTATCACAATCTGTAATCGTTATCCTCTTCCGCGTATCGATGATTTGTTTGATCAATTTCAAGGGGCTAAGTTCTTTTCGAAAATCGATTTGAGGTCAGGTTATCACCAATTACGTGTGAAGGAGCAAGATGTTCCTAAGACCGCGTTCCGTACCCGATATGGTCACTACGAGTTTTTGGTTATGCCCTTCGGTTTGACAAATGCTCCCGCTGTATTTATGGATCTTATGAATCGCGTATTCCACGAGTATCTCGACAAGTTCATTATTGTTTTCATCGACGACATTCTTGTTTATTCCAAGACTGAAGGAGATCATGAGCAACATCTCCGGATTGTTTTGGAGACTCTTCGGCAGCAAAAGTTGTATGCCAAGTTGTCGAAGTGTGAGTTTTGGCTAAAGCAAGTTGCATTCCTTGGTCATATTGTATCCGCAGATGGCATCACCATGGATCCATCTAAGGTTGAGGCTATCTCCAAGTGGCCGAGACCTACTACTGTGACTGAGGTTAGGAGTTTTCTGGGACTTGCTGGCTACTATCGACGTTTTGTTGAGGGTTTCTCACGGTTGGCGTTACCTTTGACGCAACTGATGAGGAAGGGTGAGAAGTTTGTTTGGATGGAGGAACGTGAGCAGAGTTTCGAAGAGTTGAAACAGAGATTGGTGTCGGCTCCTATTTTGACTCTCCCATCTGGTTCTGGGGGCTATCAGATTTATAGTGACGCGTCGAAGAAGGGTTTAGGTTGTGTCCTTATGCAGCACGGTAAGGTGATTGCTTATGCTTCGAGGCAATTAAAACCTTATGAAGAAAATTATCCTACTCATGATTTAGAGTTGGCTGCGGTGGTTTTTGCTTTGAAGATTTGGAGACACTACTTGTATAGCGAATCGTGTGATATCTTTACTGACCACAAGAGTCTTAAGTATATCTTCACCCAGAAGGAACTTAACATGAGACAAAGAAGGTGGTTGGAACTCCTTAAGGATTATGATGCGAATATTCAATACCATCCGGGCAAGGCGAATGTTGTTGCCGATGCGCTTAGCCGGAAGTCTGGTATGATTGCTAGTTTAGATATTGAGCCAAGGGTTCTTCATGATTTAGAACTTTTGGATGTTGAACTTTGTGTACGAGGTTATGACGGATATTGGGCCAGTATGAAGATAGAATCCAATCTTATACTACGGATTAAGGAAGCTCAAAAGGATGATGGTGAGCTTTGGGATGTGGTTCAGAATGTTCAGGAGGGTAAGCAGTCGGAGTTCAGGGTAGATGACTCTGGTGTGGTATGGTTTGAAAATCGACTTTGCGTTCCTAACGATCCTGATTTGCATGAGGCTGTGTTGTCAGAGGCCCATAGTTCCCAATTCACTACCCATCCTGGTTCTACCAAGATGTACAGGGATCTTAAGCAACACTTTTGGTGGAACGGCATGAAACAGGATGTAGCCTTGTATGTTGCTAGATGTATGACTTGCCAGCAGGTCAAAATCGAACATCAGAGGGTTAGTGGTTTGCTGAAACCGTTAGATATCCCTACTTGGAAGTGGGATGAGATTTCCATGGACTTTATTACTAGTTTACCTCTTACTCGGAAAAGACATGATGCAATGTGTAGTCGTCGATCGTCTAACCAAATCTGCCCATTTCTTACCTATTCGTATGGATTTTCGTGTTAGTAGATTGGCGGAAATTTTTCAACAGGAGATTGTTAGACTTCATGGTACTCCGACATCTATCGTGTCAGACAAAGATCCACGGTTTACTTCTCGTTTTTGGAAAAGCCTACATAAAGCTTGGGGTACACGTCTTAAGTTTAGCACGGCTTTTCATCCACAGACAGATGGTCAGTCAGAAAGGACCATTCAGACTTTAGAAGACATGTTGAGGGCATGTGCTTTGGAGTGGACGGGAAGTTGGGACGAATACTTGTGCTTGGTGGAGTTTGCTTATAATAATAGTTGGCATGCTAGCATAAATGCATCACCGTATGAGCTTTTATATGGGAGGAAATGTAGAGCACCCATTTGTTGGAACGAGGTAGGTGAACGTGTGATCGAGGGGCCGGAACTTATTCAAATCACTAATGAGAAAGTGGCTGTAGCCAAGGAGAAGCTGAAAGAGGCTCGTACTCGACAGAAGAGTTATGCTGATAAGCGTCGACGTGACGTGGAGTTTCAGGTTGGGGATCGTGTATTTCTGAAAGTATCGCCGTTCAGAGGTGTGAAACGTTTTGGGATAAAAGGGAAGCTTAGTCCTCGATTCATTGGACCGTTCGAAATTCTTGAACGTATTGGGGATGTTTCTTATCGCTTGGCTCTACCTCCTCAGTTATCACATGTTCATAATGTCTTCCATGTATCTCTTCTGAGGGGATACAATTATCATCCGTTGCATGTGGCATCTTATCCTTTTGACCAGATTCAGCCTGATATGTCTCTTTCTGAGGAACCCGAAGCTATTTTGGATCGACAAGATAGGGTCATGAGAAACAAAGTCATTCCATTTGTTAAGATTCTTTGGAAGAATCACCCAGAGCGTGAAGCAACCTGGGAGACCGAGGAATCGATGCGAACAAGTTATCCTCATTTCTTTTCGTAGTCTGGTACGTATTTATTTCGTTTTCAATTCAATTTTCGAGGACAAAAATTTTCTTTTTAGAGGGGAAGAGTTGTAAAGCCCAAAAATTTCGAATCTCAAATTTTCGTCTAATTTCAAAAATTTCCCTATACTTTGCAATAATTCATTTTTAAACTTTAACCTATATATTATATGGTATAATTAAATTAAGAAATTAGTAACCTAAGTCTATGTTTAAATTAAATAATTGTACACCAAAGAAACTTTCATAAATGAAATCTATCACACGTTTCAAATCAATGTTAATAACCGAAAATTTGCCATTAAACTCCATAAATTTCGGCCACTACTCACCCTACCATAACCGATCCATTATACCAAATCAAACACAATTATGATCATTTACTACCTTCCTTATGTGCAGTCTGCTCCTCTTCCTTAACGTGATTTCTTGTTCCTCTTCTCCATTCCATTCATACGATCAAAACACAAACACACACATACAAGGCTGCTACTATTTTTCTCTATCAAAGATCAAAGTTGCTGCTGTTCGTGGCCCTTAAAAAGTGTTGCTGAGGTCGTGTAATCATGAACTCTTGGTGCTTGTTGTTTGGATCGTGATTAGGGTTTGATTCGTGAGGGTTTTGTTCTTGCTCTCTCCTTTATTCGATTCATCATAAGGTATCTCCAATCGATCTTATATCTCTTTTCTATTCGACACATGATTGCACATATAATCTGAATATATATAAACTTGAAATCTAATTCGTATGCATACTAAACAAAGGTCTTATCTATTCTATTCGAATTATATGTTAAAACGTATATAGAAGATCACATAAAATCATAACGGTATTGGATGTTTCGATATGTAAATACCAAATCAAATCAACTTATGTTTCTGATCTGATTCGACTCCTTATTAATTCGACCCTAAACCTGATCTATTCGACCTAATATGATCTCTAATACGTACCTTAAAAATCTGATATAAAACCCTAAGTGTTTATGAGAAACATATGCATTGATACTAGAGAACTAGGGCTTGTTTGGTATGATTTCATGTGTTTACTTGGCTCGTATATTCTGTGTTATGTGTGTGTGTCGTGTGTATGATCATCAAAGGCTGACTAGGTCTTGTGATATATATATATATATATATATATATATATAGGTCTCGTGTGCGTTTGTGTAAGTAAAACATGTTAAAAATGGTCTAAAACGGATTTCTGCAGGAGACAGTTTTGAAAATCTGAATATGTGTGCGTTATAGATCAAGTTCCATAAGGATTTAACTTTGTACTTTTGCATAAAAACTTAGCTTAATGTCTTATTTAAGTTTTCCAATTGGTTTGAAGGGAATTGGAGTTGTATTGGTCATGCTTTTGAATTTTATGGGATCATATGTCAAAATCTGAGTTTTAAGAATTTAAATTCAGTCTGGTTTCACGATTTTTCATTTGAAAACTATAAGGAGTTATGACTTAAAAATTTACAGGAGTTATATTTCACATGTTTTCTAAGTTCTGAAATTTTTGTGGATTTTTCCAAAGTGTTCTGATATGCCTTTGTAATGAATAACTTCTGAGTGTTTCAGCAGTTTACTTTCTGGACAGTCGTGTAAAGAGTGATTTTATTGTGTGCTTGTACTAATTAATAAAATGTGAGAAAATTCAAGTAGACTCCTAAGACATATATGTTTCATTGGTAATTTTTATGCATTTTTACTTTGACATCTGATGTGGTGATAAAGTTTATAAAATGAAGGCTAAAACATAGTAAAACCAGAATTTTGTTAGAAGATTAAGATTGTTGTGATTTTAATATCATTTAATATACTTGAACCCTAAAATGCATTTGAACATTAATTATGATACAATCGGTCATATGTTAACCTAATTCCAATAACAAAACTCTAATCACATTAATAAATAGTGTTAAGTAATTAAGAACCCGTTATGACATTATGAGCTAATAAGCATAAAACGAACCTAATTTGTGTAGATTCGCTGAAGAAGGAGTAAACTCTAATCTTTATATCTTCTGACGTGTTTTGCATTTTTCGGTTGGAGGTACAGATATTCTTGATACCCCCTTCTCTATACTATTGTATCGGTTGTTTGTTTGTTTTGATATTCGTACAGATATTCTTGAACCTTTGATATGATACATTTGATACGAACCTTTGATATGAACTTTCATATGATATGCCATTTGAACCCTTCAGTTTGATACCCGAGCCAAGTTCGTTTCCTAGCCATGAAGGTAACATGGCCGTGTCATTGATGCACCAATGGCATGACTCTAGTGTGGTTGAGTGATGTTCCACACCGTCCCATTTTGATATTATATGTGCACTTTACATTTGTTATGGCCAATATGATTTGTTCGGGGGCGTATGGATGCATCCTAGGTTCGATTCGTATCTGATTGGATATGACATGATTATGATATGATATGTTCGGTGATTGATGCTTGTGTGCAATACACGTCTTTCACATGTTCGGGAGTTAGCTACTCCATGGTTACTATGATATTTGATTTGATTTATGTTCGGGCTCGTGGTAGATTACTGATTTTCCTTACTTTTGATATCCATTTATTTGTACTTCATGCCTTTCCCAATGCACCGTACTTTATATGTTCGTTCCTTATCATTTGGTTTTGTTTATATATATCTGTCCACTGGACTTTTTAAGCTCAGCCGCATTTTCCTTTTTCTGCGGCAGGTATCTAAGCTAGGAACTGGGGTTGCTTTGGGGTTGAGAGTTGAGCTTGTGGAGACTTTACCCTAGTCATCTTAGATTTATTTTGCTATTGTTAGGACATTGTTTAGACTTGGATGATTTGTTATTCATCCCTTTGGAGTATTTCTTTTCGTTGAACTTATGTTTTGGTTTAAGTCACTTCGACTTAACTCCTTTTGATTATTTATGTTTAAGACTTCCGCTTGCATTTATTTATGTATGTTCTGATATGCCACCATAATGTGATACTTCTACCCTTGTCGGGTTGGGGTGTTACAAGGCAGATTACAATCACGACTGATATGGCCCTTGCTGGCTACAGTTAAAGCATGTCACACCCCGACTGGATACGCTAGGGCCAGTTCTGAAATTTCTGTTGCCTCCGGATGCACGGTGAGACTTTCCAGATGGATAGTTCGCCGACTGAGATTTCTGCTGGTTGTTGTTCTTACGACCTGAAAAATTTCTTAAGGTCTTCTATTTCTTACCTTCGCTAGCCATCTCCGTAGCTGCGAAGGACATACCATAGGCCAATGCTTTGCCCTGATACTCCTTCAGTGCATTACAATCAAACCCGTCTATATAATGTCGAATTCTAGGCTTCATCCACATATAAAAATGTCGGATCTTATCTCTCTCTTCCCTCACTTGTCCCTTACCATGGTTAAGTTGTTGATTGTATTCAATGATCGCCTGGGATACGGGGATATCCTGGGGCTTAGCCTCAAAAAATGCTCGAATCCTGGCCTCTCAAACAGGCCATGGGCAATACTCAGCCTCCATTAATTCTTTAACCTCATCCCACGACACCTCACGATCCTGAGGCGCAAATGCCTACCACCAGCTAGCAGCGTCCCTCGTCAGAAAGTACTGCGCACACTACACCAAAAACTGACATTTATGACTTTTTATCTCGCTAATTTTGTATCGCCAATAGTCACAATTATTATATTTATTTCCAGATACAAAGCTTGATTCGTCATAATACTGAATATTTGTGACTGTTCACGGCAGTCACAAATTATAATGTACTTTGTGACTGTTTTTAGCAGTCACAAATTTTAATCACAGTCAATTTATTAAAAACGTTATACTTTTTGCGCTGGAACCCTAGGCAAGATCGTATGACTTTTATCATTACATTGGAGCTCAGTTTCTCCCTCATATCTCTGTCTCTGAAGCGCTCTCTGTCTCTCTCTCAGTTTCTCGCCCATTTCCACTCTCTTGAAGCTTAAATCATAGAACCCTAAATCTTCATCTTCATCATCTGCCATAAAATCATATGCACATTAGGTGGTACATTTGTTGGTGTCATCTTCTTTTCTCACATAAGAGAAGCCTTCTGTCAGGACTCAACCCTTAAACCGCTGATTTAGAAGTCCGAAGTGGATCCGGTGAGTTCCTATTTCTAGTTTCTTGATTATAAATTCTTTGTGTTTTTATCAAATTTTAATCTTAGTTTTTAACTGTTGTTTTGGAGCAGAATGGGATTTTAATTTTTTGTCGTGAAGTTTGTTTCCTATTTCTTCCCAAATTCTTTATTTGCATCAATCGTTGTTTTGCATAGTTGCTGAATTCTGTGTTTGCAAGTTGTTATTTTTGTTGTTTCCTGATTCAACAACTTCTGAAATGTGTTTGGAAGTAGTTATTTTTGTTGTTTTCTCGTTATGTGCTTGTTGAATTTGAAGCTGCAATCCTTTAAGTGTGTGGTAATTTGAAATTCACATGGGTAATATGAATTTTTGAGTTATTTTGCACGAGTGTTGTTTCTGTTATAGAAGTCTTTAATGGGGAGATACTCTAAAACTTGGCAATCTTGACAAACTAATAACATGACATAGTAGTAGCAGCAGCAACATTTGTGATTGAATGATCTAAAAAGTGAATGACTTAGATGCACATTTGAGTATTACAAGTCTCATATTTAATCTGGTAATTATTCAAATACATTGTACATAAATAAACCAACAATCTAATGTATGTTGTTTTTATATTTATAGAAGTTAGTGATGGAGTTTCCACCTATAAAGAGTGGATGGGTGAAAATAATAATAGACTGGGTGATGCGTATGTCATTGGTGTTAGAGAAATTGTCAAGTATGGGAGAAGAAATCTAGGAGATGATCTTATCTTATTCACTTCACTATTATTTCATCTCGGTGAGTCATTCTTGACCTTGCCGGATTGTTATTCATTAATATTCTTCATGGTCATTCTTGTTCATATGATCTTCTGGGTTCATATTGCGTGGCCGGATGGGGATGTGTGGAATTTGTAGTCAGGCACATGATGGTCATGTGTTCGGGTTCACCGACACAATAGACTGTGCACACGGTAACGTACCTCCGTGAGACTAATTAGGTACAAGGACGGGTGTGTCCGGACACTCGTCTTGTGCACTTGCACATACCATTACGAGCGTACTATGATGCTCCTCTTCAGCTTAATTTCATAATTAAGATATATCATGATTGTGTTTATTCAACTCTTGAGGATTGTTGTTACGTATGGCGGCCCGTTGGGGGATGTTGTTTTCAGGTCATGGCAAGGCTAAAGCACGGGAAGAGAACGTTGACGGCTAGGAGTCTCAGTGATACTAGTAGGGGCCCCCAGTCCTTTCAGTCATTCATGTTGTCTTCATTTTATTTTCCGCTGCAGATTTCCGTTTAGATACTCATTTTCATTCAGTGTTGTATATTTTATCTTCATATAAAATATACATGTATTCTATATTATCTTGGGTGTGTTGTACTTGAAACTCCTTATCGGAGTAATGGATGATATAATGTGATTCGGTACTACGATTATATTATCTAAGTCATTAATTTTCATTCGCCTGGTGGGTCCCAATCGGGGGTCAACGGCACTGTAATAGTCGCCTAGTTTGGGGTGTTACAGTATTTGCAAGCCTCATGATTTGATTGGTATTTTGGCGCAGTTTTGATAGTATATGTTTTGGTTGGTAATATCGGTGAGCTTTTTAGGTACAAGGACGGGTGTGTCCGGACACTCGTCTTGTGCACTTGCACATACTAATTAGGTACAAGGACGGGTGTGTCCGTACACTCGTCTTGTGCACTTGCACATACCATTACGAGCGTACTATGATGCTCCTCTTCAGCTTAATTTCATAATTAAGATATATCATGATTGTGTTTATTCAACTCTTGAGGATTGTTGTTACGTATGGCGGCCGTTGGGGGATGTTGTTTTCAGGTCATGGCAAGGCTAAAGCACGGGAAGAGAACGTTGACGGCTAGGAGTCTCAGTGATACTAGTAGGGGCCCCCAGTCCTTTCAGTCATTCATGTTGTCTTCATTTTATTTTCCGCTGCAGATTTCCGTTTAGATACTCATTTTCATTCAGTGTTGTATATTTTATCTTCATATAAAATATACATGTATTCTATATTATCTTGGGTGTGTTGTACTTGAAACTCCTTATCGGAGTAATGGATGATATAATGTGATTCGGTACTACGATTATATTATCTAAGTCATTAATTTTCATTCGCCTGGTGGGTCCCAATCGGGGGTCAACGGCACTGTAATAGTCGCCTAGTTTGGGGTGTTACAGTATTTGCAAGCCTCATGATTTGATTGGTATTTTGGCGCAGTTTTGATAGTATATGTTTTGGTTGGTGATATCGGTGAGCTTTTTAGAAAGTCTTGCTATATGATGTATGACACATATTATTTTCAATAGGATGATTGACGTTATTTTCGGTATTTATTTGTTACGCACGTATATTGATAGACGAAATTTATTTAAAAACTTGATCAAAGGCAATAATTTTTAGTAAGTTGCAACGCCCAAAATAGGTTATAGTGTGAATTGCACACAAAAAAGGGTTTAGGTCTAAAGTGCAACGAAATTGAAAGATTTAGGTGGTTCAAATATGCTCCAGCTATGAATATGTGTCAAAACCACGCTCATACAAGCAATTTGTAACACAAGGGCACTGGCCTGATGGAACTTCTACAACAAAATTGACCAAAATGCAAGGTTCCGTAATAAGTTGCAACGCTAAGCATTAGTTATGGTGTGAGTTGCACGCAAAAAACGTTTAGGTGTAAAGTGCAACAAAGTTGAAAAGTTTCAGTGTGTTATGTGTTGTAGCATTTTTCGTATCTTATGCACTTACTTATATGAATATGTATGATCCAAAAATTATTTATCAAACCAAATAAATAAGGGTATAAGTGGAAGATATAAAAACAAAAAACTTAATTTATGTATTATATTTGTAATCCATAATAAAACATATAGTTACCAAAGTGAACTTTTGAAGTGCAGTATTTTCCTATTTATGTATTCATAATTATGGAGCATAGGTTCATACAGTAACATATAGGGCCGGGACTTAAGACCCCAACAACCAAAGATCCGAACCGAACTGTCAATATTGGTTCGGGTATTGAGAAAGAAATCATTAAAAAACTACGGGTTCGGGTCCTGAAATTATTTCGGGTCCAGTTATTATTGATCAATATTTCAATAACTTTAATACACAAAATTAATGTCAATTACCGAATAATATATTATAACCCGTAATACCCGAAATATAAACCCTAATATATTTTTATAACTATTTTTTTTAATTTTTTTACGTACTATTTAACAAAAATACCCTAATTTATTATTCCTTCCTCGGAAAAATTAAAAAATAACGAAAGTAACGAAAGTAATCGGAAAAAAATAGGTTCTTGTTGGTCCTTTCCGAGAAAATTGAAAAGTAAACTTCGACTGGGGTATTTTTGGTTTGTTCAAAAGATTATTTAGTTCCTAAAAATTCGATTTTTAAAGAGAAAAAATGAAAACTCAAACTTGATTTACATGACAAATTTCGAACTTTGGTTCTAAATTATATTTTCAAGGAATGGGGACTATGTTAAACCAAGGAATGAGGCTCTTACGGGAATTTTCCAAATGGGCTTCGACTGCAAGCCCAACCCAGAACCTTAATGGAGGGAACCATTTCCCGCCATTTTCACCTCCAACCCCTTGCCATTTATTTTTCTGTTTTTTCTGCACAATTTGTCATATCAGCTATTGAACATTAATTGATTTTTCAAATGGAGATCGTCGGATCTCGCCGGAAATCCTCACTACCCTCCGCAGGCGACACCGTTTTGAATTTCCCGCTTTACCGCTCGGCACCGAATCTGGAAGTCCGTCTCGAAGACTTTGAGCTTTACGCTGTTCATCGCCTACGAGGTATTCTTCCTTTGCTTGCGCGCGTGTGTGTTTTACTTCCAGTTACTCTTATTCTTATACTTTAATCTATTATTGACCTCGTAAATTGAAATATTATTGGAGTGTTTTAATTTCCATAAAATTGTGTTTGGACCTATAAAATTGAGGTTGTAGAATTAGAAATGATGAAGCATTAATTATCTAAATTAAATTATTTTGTGTTCGATCCCTGATATCGAGCACTATGTTTAGTATTTTGTTTTCTAACATTTGAACTTGATGGTCATTAGAATTTCATGAATAGACCAGAAACTTGGTTGATTTTCTTGGGAATATATTTTACTGTATATACTTTGAAAGTGTTTTTGAAAAAATTCTTGGACGTTCGGGTTTTCGTATATTGTTATGCATTTTTAGGAGTTCTGTGGAATTGTTTGCACGTTTGGGTTCAAGTAATAGTGAATTGTTGTACATATTGAAGCATGTAGTTCTTAATGTTTATGTCCTGTAATGGTTGTCTTTTGGCTAACTGATGCTGTCAATTTGTAAGAGTATTCCAAATTGCAGGAACATGATTCACTACAATGATTATTTTGGTTGTTCTGTGCAGTTCTAAAAGGGATTTCGGATGGACTGTCCCGCGGAAAGAAACCTAACGAGATGATAAAATTTGTAATATTATATTTCTGTCTTCTATGATTTTTAACACAAAACAGTTGTTAATGCTTTTTTCTTGTTCTGATTAATGGTTTGGCATGATGGTTCGGATGCAGTTTAAGGAATTGTGGAACACAAACATGATGCATCCTGAAGCAGACGAGGTTAACAACAAGGATATGATTTCCCATTTTGTTTTGCGCCTAGTCTACTGCAGAGAGTAAGCTTGACCTTTAGTTTCCTCCCTTTCTAATATCCTACATTTTCTGGTTCCCAATATCGTGAAACGCAGTTTTTTTCTGTTTGCTTGTAAATTCTCCTTGTTATATATATGATAGGGAGGAATTAAGGAAATGGTTTCTCTCCGTGGAGACTACACTGTTTCGTTACCGCTTTCAACTCGAAAGTGATGAAATCCAGGTGTGATTTTGTTGTTTACACTTATCAAATCATGCTGCTCGAGCTATTGTTCTTTAAATAATGTGATATAGTGAACTGATATTGTCTATCTGGGTTCTCTATGTAGAGGGCAATAATGGAAGAGTTTGACCTGCCTTACAAAGCTGTAAATAGTGCCGAATATGAGGTAATTAATGTTATCATATTTTTGGAAAGGCCTATCTGCATTCAACACCCGTGTGGTTGTTTTGACATAGTTTTAGCTGTATGTTAAGGCTGCACTTCGAAATATCAAAATGTACTACCTTACTCGGATGACTCAAGTCTTTCCATGATTTGATTTCAGAGTGTGAAAGATAAATTGAACCAAGTCTTGCGCTCCATTGGTCCAGCTGGATCCAGTGGTACGTTTGAGATTTCTTCTGAGAGATTCTAACAAACGTCGAATTTCTTATTTCGTCATTTCTACTAATTTAGTTTTACTTTTTTAATTCATTAATGCAGCTGATACTATATACTACAAGGTAATAACTATATGTCCATCTCCTTCCTTAGCTGTTTCACACACAAGCATGGAGAAGCTTACCACAGTGGAAGTGAAGTTCCATTATCAATGAAGGATACTGGGGCCATAAAATACTACTAAACACACGTAAAGAACAGAAATTCTCCAACTGTCACTTAAATTGTTTTAGAAGATTAGTGGCCTTCTGTAAAGTAGGTTCAGCGAGTTGCTAAATCCTAGATTTCAACTGTGACTTGGCATCATCCCACTTAATCTGGTTATTGGACCTTATTTTTTCTTTCAATAAAATGAAGGTGCCATTTGAACAAGTTCCTGATTTAGTAGCAAGTCGCCGAGTATTTATACTGAAGGGTTATGCATATGTAGCAATGAACCAGGTGAATATACTTCTGGACTACTTTGTTATACAGATCTAAGCTTCTTCTCCACCCTTTCATGTATGTTTATCTAATTATTTTGGCAGGTGGTTTCCCTACTTGTGACCCAATATCGCAGCCATCTTTCAAAAGCACTTGTGTTGACAAATAGGTTATTTTCAATTATTGATGATTTGATTCTTCATATTTTTCACATTTTCAGTACTGATTGTCTTCCTTTGGCAATGATTAGTACAGAAAGTTCATATTTTAGAACAGAATTTACCAAATTTTCTTGTTTGATGGGCTAAGAAGCTATACATGTTAGGAATTTGATGGCTGAGCAGACATGGTCTGAGCAATGATTTTTCTGGGTTGATCGTTATTGTGCCAAATTTCCGTATGACATATTTCAGCATAATGACGGATATAATTTGATAAAAAATTTGCACTATGTGTGTTTCGTAATGTTCTAATTTTAATGGTAAATGTTTCATCTGAACTCCGCCAATCAAACTTTTCACTCAGCATTGAGGATTTTTCTTGAAAAAAACTTTAAAATTTAATGTACTAGACACTATTTTCATCCTTAAGGAGGATCTAACTTGTAAGAATTCATTCAGCATAAGTTTTTTTTTATTTTTTATTTTTTTATCTAAAATGTAATAACCTGCATTATTTGCTGTCAGAAAATGGACATCTATGATCAGAGAGCAAGAGAAGGATCGGCTGACTCCTGTAAGTATCCAAAGTTATTCTCATTCTTCAGCATCCACATTTAGATTATTGTAGCATCTGACCTTCTTTGCTTTAATAGATTGTTGAAGCCTTATCCGCAAGTTATTTAGGTCCTGACTATAGCCAGGTACTTCGAAAGAACCATCTAAAAAATCTATTTCGATGTGTTTGATTCTCAAATTGGTTTATTGAGTAATGTATTGTCATTGCAGCCAAAAGATTACGCAGATATATCATTGAAGGACATTGATCAAGTTGCCAAAAATTCATTCCCTCTCTGCATGCGTCATTTGTTTGAGAAGGTAAGAATTGATCTATGGAATTAAGTTTCTTGATCTTTTTCCAATTGGGTTTAGAAAGTCGACCATCCCCTATACTTCCATGAGCAGCTTAGGGAAGATCATCACTTGAAGCATGGAGGGCGGATGCAACTGGGTCTCTTTCTTAAGGTTTATTTACATCTTTCAGTTTTTCATATTACAAATACATTTACATCCCTCAATCTTCCTATATATTACAATTAGTCCAACTATAAAAGAATTGGGGCTATTTGTGAATGTCTATGCATACGCAATCATGCTAGTTGATAGATGCAACTATATTTTTTTGTTAGCTCAACATCTTTATGTATAATAGGACATATCATCTGACTCGTCTCTGCTTCTGTATGTAAAGCACTATAGCTGTATAGTGAAAGAAGTTCCTTATTTTTTTATGCCGCTGATGCTTTTTGTATATTTATTTTTAGGGTGTTGGACTCAAGCTGGATGATGCTCTTGCGTTCTGGAAAGCAGAATTTTCCAGAAAGGTGATCACGTGCTATTATTTATTGTTTTGTTTTTTATGTTCTCCTGCTTTAGTGCCATATGCAAACTGAGAATCTGCTGACTAAATTGCATTGACCGTGAACATATGTAATAGAAAATTCATAGTAAGTGTTACAATGACTTGAATCAATTTTGTTAAGAGTATTGAGGAAATTAGACAAACGAGCAAAGAATTTTCTGTTTTTCATGCTTCATGGTTTGCTACAACTTACCTTTCAGTTTATAAATATTGGTGTGTTCTGCTTTTGTAGGTTGGCGCTGAAAGATTCGACAAGGAATATGCATATGGCATACGTCACAATTATGGAAAAGAAGGAAAAAGAACGGTAATTCATTTGTTCCACTAGTTTAGTGTTTCATTTGTCTCTATGAGATTGATTCCTGAAATTTTGTTTGAACAAGAACTCTTTATCAATAATCAGTTGAAGCTATTTTTGCTTTTGATGCATTGAGATGTAGTGAAAATTCCGACCAGTATCTTTCATTACATGAAAATTGTTATACATTTATATAACTTGAAGAGAGCGACAGCACATGAAGAGAGGTTATACACTTGTAACTTGTTTAGTTTGTAACTTTCTATGTTCCTCTCAGATAGTCACAAGACTATCTGCACTGTAAACACTGGATTGTGAGGAAAATTTAGTATATATATATATATTATGATATTATTGCTGAGAAAAACAAAATCAGAGAATTGTATTTCATTGAATTGAAAAATAAAAGCCATCTCTGGCCCACACATACACGTTCAACCTTGTAAATGGGAACCATTTCTTCTTAACAAAAAAAAGAATCTCCCAAATTGAAGGATATTCCTAATTTCATAGGGCTGTAATCGAACGAGCTGATCTTTATAGAGTTTGAGCTTGGCTCGTTTATTATTGAGTTGAACTTAAGCTTAATGTACTGAATATATTGATATCTCACAAGCTGTGTCGACTGTCGAGTTTAATCAAGCCTAAACGAGTTCAGTAGATATTAATTATTATTCTTCAACTTACTACAGAACTGAAATCAAATATTTCTAAAATGCATTACATGTCTACTAAAATCGTCAAACAAGTAAGTGCATTTAAATGTTTATATTTTGTTGTACATCATCATCATCATCATCAACAGCACCTTAATCCCAACTATGTTGGGGTCGGTGGCATGAAGATTATAGTGTCGTTTAATTGTCTAAAATTAGTTAACACCATAACTCATGCAAATAACAAAGTGGCAAAGTTTTACGCCGGATGCCCTTCCTGTCGCAACCTTCATATGAAGGAGAAATAGAACGAAATTCCAAAACCGTCAACATCATAGGTTTTTCCATTTATATGGAAAATATCATGAGACGACGATGAGTTTGAGATAATTGCTATTGTCATGTCACAATACGTGATTGATATTGTAAAATCAACACATACATCATGGAACATGACTCAAGGAACCAAAAATCAAAATTGAACTATTAGTTTAAATTATACGAGCTTTTTAACGATCTTGCTCACAAGCCAAAGAACCAAAAATCGTTAGCCTGAAGTTCGATTCGTTTATTTAACGAGCTTTAATAAACGAGTTGAAGATCCGAAGAGCTCTCAAGGGGTTTGATTCATATCCCTCATCATATCGCCCTAATTCTGATTGTAATTTCAGATTTTATACAGTCCAAAAATAAACCAGTACATCGTTTTCTCACTCTATCCATGAAAGAGTTTCATACAATTTCGGAGTTAACTTGGATGCTATCTGTTTTAGTTCTTTTCTGTGTTTACCAGCATATTTGAATCTGCATTTTGACTGCATTCTACAATGATGCAGGATTACACACCCTATTCATGTCAAAAGATAATATCATTCACACCAGGTGTTGGAGATCATCATGGGTGTCCGTATCGTCATTTCAGGTCAAACTTCTTGATAAAGTGAAATTCTGTCTTTAATTAATAATCCAAAGCAGAACTAACCCTTCTAGTTTCAACATACTACAAATCACACCATATCCATTTAGTTTTAAGCAAAAGAATATATAGTGCTCCCATTCTTGCAACATCAGAAAAATTGATTTTGTCAGAATCCTGAAAGAACAGACCGACTCGTTGCAGGAAGCTTAAATGTTCTTAACTGTCTTTAAATTGGCCTTGTCAACTAGGCTTTTCTATTTTTAAAGCGGATATAGGACAGCAGTGTTCTGATTCACATACAAAAATAAAATAAAAAATTCTTTCATTTGTTGAACTATTAATTGTGCTTTCTTTGGTAATGATTTGATCCTGCAATGTATTGATCAACATTCATGTTAAAGATTTTCAGTTCATTGATGGGAGTGTATTGTATTTGGATTCCTATTATGTTTTAAGGATTTTTGCGAACTTTAGAAGTTAGAGGATATTCAATTCGGATTCCGATAAAACCTATTTCAAATCCATGAAAGTATGATGGTATTCAACAAAGATTTTTTATTACTTTTAACAAGTTAACCATTGCCCACTTGTATTAAAAAAATTATGAATTTTATAGGATTCATAAATGATGGATTTCTATAGATTGTCAACCCTTATTTGGAAAGTGAATAGGTTTGAACATTCTAACCTCTAGGTTTAAGATTTCCATGGATTTTTAACTTTTATTTGTTTTTATTATTTTATTTTATTTTCTCTCTCTCAACTTTTTCTCACCATTCACCACAAAATTCCCCGATGTTGTAGTCAAACTTCATCATTGTTTATCGAACCTCATCACTCATTCCAATCATCACCACCTCTCCATTTTTCTCTTTAATTTTTACAATATTTTATTTACCTAACTTTACATTATGATTTACCTATGATCGATAACCATATATTTTTTGCTCATTATTCATTATTTTTATTTAGGCTGAGCAGAAGTAAGACTGAATATATGGAGTGTAGGTTTAGCGAAAACAGTGATAGAGAGGCGGGGATGATCACATTTGATGGGAAAGTTGTTCATGGATCCACTTTCTTTCGGTATCTTGGATCTATTATCCAAAAGGATGGAGAGCTAGATGGCGATGTGGCTCATGAGAATAAAGCGGGGTGGTTGAAGTGGAAGAGTGCCACAGGGGTTTTATGTGATTCCATGCCTCATAGATTAAAGGGTAAATTTTACCGCACGGCAATTAGGCACTGCTTGTTATATGGCACCGAGTGTTGGTCAGAAAGCGATGTCACGTTCAAAAGATGAATGTGGCAGAGATGCGTATGCTACGATGGATGTGTGGTCATACAAAAAGGATCGACTTAAATGAGGTGATCGGAGAGAAGGTAAGAGTTGCGTCTATAGAAGACAAGATGATGGAGAATCGATTACGATGGTTTGGTCATGTGAGAAGAAGACCTATTGATGCCCGGTGAGGAGGCTAGAAAGTTGGGAGCAGTAATGTTGTGAAAGGTAGAGGAAGACCCAAGAAAACTTGGATAAAGATGATTGAAAATGATATGCGGTTTCTTGGAATTGGAGAAAGTATGGCGATGGAGAGGCAAATGTGGCGGGAAAGAATACGGATGGTGGATGGAGTCTGATTCTTTTTTTTTTTTTTTTTTTTTTTTTAATTCCTATTTTCTTTTTTTATTTGCTTTTTTCTCTACTTTTTCCCTCTTTTTTCCTTTTATGTTATTTATGTAACGATTATTGACGGTTTCAAAGTTTGATTCATGTTAGCCGACCCCAAATCATTTTGGGACTAAGGCTTAGATGTTGTTGTATTCATTATTTTTATTTTATATATTTCAATCAATCACGCACACAATGAATTTTTTTAGAAAAAACGTAAATCACTTTTTGTTTGTGTAGTTGTATTAATTTCGGTCAAGTTTATTTATTATTTTATTATTAGTAATTGAGTTTACATGAAAAGTTTCTCAATATCTAAAAAGTTTTTAGAAAAAGTGCATACAAAAGAATCTATCATCCAAAATCTTCATACGTTTTGAAGATTTTACAAATATAATAAAGTCTTTACAAATACATAAAACTCATAATAAACTCTTTTAGAATCTATCACTTGTAAAAAGTTGTGTTACTTGATCTTGATTACGAGTTAAAAATGCAACTGAACTGGAAATTACTTTTTTTAATGCTTGATTATCCTTTGAATAAATAGCTTTTAGAACTACTGCTCCAGTATTTATTAGAGTATCTCAGTCTCAATAAGCTAAGCAGCTGTTATCTAACTACCAAAAGCACAAGAATGGCCTTTCATGTGTGCTTAATATTGTAAATGTGCAACTAGCAATTTCCTTTTCTCACATTCTCATGTCGGGTTTTGGGGAAAACTCGCTGATACGTGTGACCAGTGAGGGAAATTTGAGAGCAGCTCTTAATAAGATGGGAGTAGGCCATCGTGCAATTGAGGACGTCATGGTTAAAGTGCGGAATCGGCATTATCAGGTTTTGTGTTTCAACATAAGTCTTTTTGTGGTGCCATATTTTTTCCACCAGAATTTTTGTTTGAGCCAATAGTTATGATTCTGAACTTGGTTGTGCAGTTGGCATGCACCTTGACATTTGAAGCTATTCATGGGGTATCTTGTGATGAGGGAATTAACCATCCAAATCAGTACTATAGTGACAGCACAAATTTTTTGGAATCAAGGGTAATATATATATATATATTGTAACTATAAAAATTCTTATTAATTAGGAATAGATGGTATATAAGTATGAATTAACAGATTTTTTATGAAGAGGATGTTCGAGCGCCTTAAGTTCCTTTCGTTGAATCATTTCTTTTTTGAGTGCATAGTCAATTAAGTCATTCGTAAAGTATACATGATTTACTCGTCAATTTACATTTTGCAGAATAATACAAAGGACACTTAAGAAGTCCTTTTTTTGTATCGGAAGACTGCCCTTTCGCACTTGACTGTAAGTATTCAAATCTCCAATTATTACTGCCCAGTTACACATCATCCTTGCAACTCCAACTCGTGGATGTTTTCGTGGAAATTTTGGAGAGTGTTTCTAGGACTAGCCTGGATGATTCATGATGTGGATGACGAATCGTTACATTATATGGAGGCCTATGATCGTGTATTCAAGCCCAAGACGTGATTCATTTATTTTTGCATCTTTCCTGCACTTTTAATAAAGCCCGTACTTTGTTTATGTTTGTTGGGCCCTTGCATGTGCCTTGATTAGTATTTATTTGAGTTTCTTGAACATTATTAGGGTTGTTGAATTGATAATCAAAAGAATACTTTTGCGAGACGCCTACAGTACGGAGCATCGTAGCTCATCTTCTTCGTGTTAAGCTTCCACTACTTTAGTTGGTATCCGGAGTCTACGTATGATGCCTCCCCGTCGTCAACCAACCTTTGACCAGGCCGCCCCGACGGATGCCCAATACGATGCTGACATCGCTGCTTTGAGCTGCCAGGTTGTTGCCCTCACCCTCGGGTTGGAGGATCTGCGCCTCGCCGTGGCCACTGCAGTACCACTGCTCAACATGGCCCGCTTCCACCGCAGCACTGACCTAGGGACAACGACAGCGCCGTGACCAGAACCACGCCCGTTCTTTGTCACCAGATTTTGCCATGGAAGAGGAAGAAATGATTTCCAACATCAATACTTTTGCTCCGTTCGCGGCGCCCGCTATGCGTCATCGGGACGACGATCGTCAATGGGAAAAAGGATTCGAACTGGAAATTCCAGAATTTACAGGAGGTCTTGATCTTGGTGAGTTCTTAGATTGGATTAGTATGGTTGAAGATCTTTTAGATTTCAAATCAGTCCCCGATTCAAGAAATGTGGTGCTTGTGGCTAAGGGTTTCGTGGATGCGCCTCATCTTGGTGGCAACAGGTGAAGAACGGCTGCCGTCGGGTTGGCAAACCAAAACTTGAATCTTGGGCAAAGTTTTGGAAACACCTAGAATGTGAGTTTCTGTCGTATAATTTCGCAAGCTCTTTGTACTAGAAATTTAACACGTTACGTCAAGGGTCCCAATCGGTTGATTCGTATATGGATGAATTCTACCGCTACCTCTCACGGCTTGATATTAGTGATACTCCTGGACAATTGGTTTCCCGCTATATCAGCGGGTTGAAGCAATCCATGCAAGAAACCCTTACCCTCCTTGCCCCGGGTACGGTTTCGGAAGCACACCAACATGTGACCCTACTCGAACCGTAAACAATAATGTGTAGTCAAGGCTCAGGGAAACAAGCTACCCGGCGAGCCGCGCCTCCGTTCGTCCAGGCCGCACGCCCATCACCCGCGGCTACCCCTGCAGCGCCGGTACAACGCGGTCAGTCGCTCGTCACCCCTGCCTCAAGTGACGCGAGTTTCTCCACTGTTCGTTGTGTTGGATGCGGTGAGCAGGGCCACCATCTTGCGTCGTGTCCGCGTGCGAAACAACGCAATTTTTTGATAGATGAATTGGAAATGCAGGCGTACTAGACACCACCTATTTTTTATACGGACCCTCTTGACAACTTGCCCGAGGAACATGTTGAGGGAGATTTGGGCCAGTTGCTCGTGATGTGCCGTTCCTTTTTATCTCCTAAAGCCCCAGACGATGTTAACACCTAACATCACCATTTTTTCGAGTCCAATTGCATTATTGGGGGTAAGGTGTGTCGTTTTATAATTGAGTATGGTTCTTGCGAGAACGTGCTTTCTGCTTTCTGCTGATGCTATGAATAAGTTAAATTTACCTACTGAATCGCACCCCTTCCCTTATACTTTGGCTTGGATTCGACGTGGCACTCCTGTGACAGTTGATCGTCCTGTGCATGTTACATTTTTGCTAGGTCCAAGTATATGGATACCATTTCGTATGATGTGGTCCCGATGGATGCATGTCATTTGCTTTTGGGTCGTACTTGGCAGTATGATAGGCCTGTATGTCATGACGGATGTCGGAACACTTAAAGTTTTGTGTTTGATCGGTCTAAGATTGTTTTGCATTCGGCGTCGCCTCAGTCGCCTCTGTTTGATTCTGTTTTGATGTTATCAAGTGTTGACTGTTTATTTGAGATTAATACTGTCTGTTGGGTGTTGAACGTGTTACTCCTACTGTTGTTTCTTCATGCTGCTTTACATGCGCTTCTTGAGGAATTTACTAATGTTCCCTATTGAGTTGCCTTGGGTTTGCCACCTCTGAGAGATATTCAACATCGTCTTCTCTCCCGGACTGCTCTCATTATCGTGTGAGCCCTTTTAAGCATGAGGAGTTGCGGCGTAAGGTTGAGGAATTATTATTCAAAGGGTCTATCCGACATAGTATGAGTCCTTGTGCAGTCCCAACTCTCTTTATTCCCAAGAAAGACGCTTCTTGGAGGATGTGCGTGGATACCCGAGCCATTAACAAGATCACTGCACGTTACCATCTTCTAATTCCGAGATTGGATGATTTGCTTGATCAGATTCGCATTCGCCCGGGAGATGAGTGGAAGACAGCCTTTAAGAGTCGTGAAGGCCTGTTCGAGTGGTTGTAATGTCTTTCGGCCTCCCTAATGCGCTAAGTACCTTTATGCGTCTTGTGAATCAGTCTCTACGGTCTCTGATTGGCTCTTGTGTGGTTGTGTATTTTGATTATATCTTGGTTTACATCTATTCTCTAGAGGATCGTGTGGGTCATCTGCGAGCTGTTCTCACTATATGCGGTCACTGAGGCCCGTAGTTTCCATGGCCTCGCCTCCTTCTATCGCCGTTTCATTGTACATTTCACTACAATCATGGCTCCGTGACTGATTGCATAGGCTCAAAGCCTTTCTTGTGGTCCGCTGCTGCTGGGGACGCTTTCACACAAATCAAAGCACGTCTTATTTCTATCCCAATATTATTATTACCTGAGTTTGGTCAACCTTTTGAGCTTTCTTGTGATGCTTCCAAGGCGGGCATTTAGCTATTTTGACCCAGGGTGGCCGCCCTATGGCATTTTTCAGTGAGAAGTTAACAGGTCATCGCAGTCGCTACAATACTTATGATGTTGAGTTTTATGCAGTAGTCGGGGTAGTTCGCCATTGGCGATATTATCTCTTCCACATAGAGTTTGTTCTCTATTCGGACCACGAGGCCCTCCAGTATTTGGCCACTGAAGATAACATATCTGCTCGTCATGCTTCATGGGTTGCCCTTTTTGAGCAGTTCACATATGTCTTGAAGCACAGATCAGGGTCCTCTAACCGAGTTGCAGATGCTTTAAGCTGTCAGACATTGTTGATTTCTGATCTCAGAGTTTCGGTACCAGGCCCTGGAGGCATTGGGGGAGTGTTATGGTACTGACTGATTCTTTAGCCTTATTTTGGCTCGTATTCAGGCTGGTGACCCTTCTGACTTCGTGTTGCTTGATGGCTTTCTTTTCAAAGGCACTCATCTTTGTGTACCAGATACTAGTCTTCATCTTCAGCTTATCTCCCAGCTCCATAGTGCTGGTCACGTGGGGCGTGACCGATCTATCGATCTTGTACAACGTTCTTATTTTTTGCCGACCCTTCGTCATGATGTCACCAGGTATGTCTCTCGTTGCCGAATTTGTCAAGTCTCGAAGGGTACTTCGACCAATGCAGGATTGTCGTCCACTTCCTATACCCACCGCGCCTTGGGTGGCTATCAACATGGATTTTGTTTTGGGCTTGCCTGATACTCATTTAGGTAATGATTCTATTTTTGTGATTGTGGATCATTTTTCTAAAATGGTCCATTTTATCCTCTGTAAGAAGATTGTAGACGCTGTGAATGTGGCAAAACTATTTTTATGAGAGGTACATAGCCTGCATGGATTACCCTCGTCCATTGTCTCTGGTCGGGGCACCCGCTTCTTGGGCTTCTTTTGGAAGAGTTTGTGGCGTATGGCAAACACACGGCTAGATTTCAGTAGTGCTTATCACCCCCAGACTGATGGCAAACAGAGGTCGTGAATCGGTCATTGGGGAACTTACTTCGTTGTTTGGTTGGGGAACATGTACGCTCTTGGGACTTTCGGCTCAGTTAGGTTGAGTTTGCTCATAACTCGGCTGTTAATCGTAGCACTGGCCTTGCTCCGTTTCAGATTGTCTATGCCGTGATTCCTTGTGGCCCGTCGGATTTGATGGCTTTGCCTTCACCTGTGCGGGCCAACGTACGGGTTGCGGATGTGATTGAGGCACTTCATACTACTCACCATGCCACGTATGACCAACTTGTGACCGCCACATCCGCATACAAGGAGGTCGCTGATAATGGCCGTCGGCATGTCAAGCTTGAGCCCGATGATTTTGTTTGGGCAGTACTCACGCGTGACCGCTACCTGGCTCACGAATACAACAAACTGACGTCAAGAAAGATCGGCCCTTTGGAGGTGCTTGCAAAGATCAATCCGAACGCCTACCGTTTGAAACTACCCTCTCACTTCCGTACTTTCGACGTCTTCAACGTGAAGCATCTTATTCCGTATACAGGTGATAATGATGAGGATGCGCCTACCGGTTCTGGTTCGAGGGCAAACCTTTTCTCGATGGGGCAGAATGATGTGGATGACGAGTCGTTACATTATATTAAGGCTGACGATTGCGTATTCAAGCCCAAGACGTGATTTATTTATTTTTGCATTTATTTCCTGCGCTTTTAATAAACCCCGTACGTTATTTATTTGTTAGACCTTTGCATAGACCATGCTTAGTATTTATTTGAGTTTATTGAACATTATTAGGGTTGTTGAATTGATAATCAAAAGAATACTTTTGCGAGACGCCTACGATGGGAGGGGATCTGGTGTAGTACAACACCATGCTGTGCTGCACCCCACTATTGGATCACACACACCCGTACGGGTGTGTGTGTAATTCGACGGCGGATCTGGTGCACAGCATGGTGTTGTACTGCACCAGATCCGAACCCGCCTACGATATCGCATTCATTCACTGAGTAGACCAGTAGAACCCCATGAAGCATGGATACTCTCCCCGAGCTCAATAATGTTGGGTACTGCACGAATACGCTGATGCGCATTAGATACGCGTAGAAGTATCCCTTCTATTATTTTTCTTTTTTCAATTCCAGATACTCCAAGGATACGTCGAGATTAGCGTATCTGGGGAAATATTTCAAAAGGCGGATTGAGGCGCGCCTCAAGGCACCGCCTCGAGGCGAGGCATGGATAAAGAGTTCCAAGACGGTAATTTTTAGGCCAAATATGAGGCTTACGCCTCTTTGGGTTGAGGCGTACGTTTGAGGCGTAGCCTTGAGGCGCCTGAGACTTTGATGATGATTTTTTTCCCTACCAAACCCTAGCCCAGCGCATAGAGAAGCGGAAAAGATAGACAGTGAGATAGATCTACACGGATACTTAAGTTAGCTACTATGCAAGTGGTAACCTTTTTTTCCATTTCACTACTAATTTTTTATAATTTACCTTATTTAGTTGAATTATATTCTTTTTCCATAATAAATA
Source organism: Orobanche coerulescens (assembly GCA_033398695.1). NCBI lineage: Eukaryota > Viridiplantae > Streptophyta > Magnoliopsida > Lamiales > Orobanchaceae > Orobanche > Orobanche coerulescens. Next base: position 61,573,180 of record CM065806.1, read on the forward strand.
TAATTAGTTATATTATTATTTTCCTTCTTTAAATCCCTTATTTAGAATTGACATTTGAAGTTTGCTATAGAATTCGAATTTTTATCCTAATGCATTTATTATTACTTTTAATTAAAATTCACATGATATTGAAATTGCTTTTTGTTTGAGGAGAAAGTAAAAGACAGCAAATCAATTGTATTCATAACAATGATAGATGAGCCTTTATATAGGCATTACAATGAGAGTCCTTCCATACATAGGATTCCTAGATAAGGTAAGACATCTAATAGGATCCTACTACCTCTAGAAGGATCTGGAACCTTCCATCTATGTATCTACAATCAGTATTAGGTAAGACACATCACGGGAATAATAATTCCTGGAACACTCCCCCTGTGTCGAGCACTAATACAACAATGGTGCAGAAGATGTTGCCTTCGTAAAAACCTATTCCAAGCCAAAACAAAACCCCATGGGAAAAACAAAGGCTTGATGAGGAAAAGATTGCAACGCACCAACATAACATGTCATGTATACTCCCCTTGATGTATACATAACGACTCCCCCTGATGAGTACCTCAAATCATAGGAGTCAGATGCCAAGTTGCCCTCACAACTATACCAAGGAAAAACCCAGTGGGAAAAATACCTCTTGGTCTAAGTTGAGCAAGTACAACGCATCATTGTCCTGGATGTTCTCATAGGTCGCCTCGTTAAAAACCTTACCAAGTGAAACCCAATGGGAAAAACAAACCTTGGTCTAAGGACAAAAAGAGCGCGACACATCCAAAGTGCAGAGTCACTAAAGACTTATCAAGTTTTCCAAAGTCTTGGCCTCTATGCACCAAATCAGTCATAACTTCTTCGATTCAATAGGTATCAACGAGACTGTAAGAACTTATGAAAACTAGACACCCATAGCTTTTCATTCACATACAGTACGTAACCTAGATCGACTGAAAGCATCACAAAGCTCTATCGAAGTTGACAAGAAATTACAGGACATATCCTGTCCTACTTTGCGAATAGTCATATGTCACTCAACATGATGGATGTGATCAAATGGTTGGTTTCCTTGGAAAGTAGACACAAACCTTTCCAATGGCACCAATTTCACCATTTTCCATCAAGTGAGCCGCCTGTAGGTCATATGGGAGATAGACCAACACATTCAGGCGATTCGGGTATCAATTTTCAAGTGTCCTTTTACTGACATAGAGCGAGCTTCAAGCTTCTTGACAATCACATACAATGCGTGAGCGCATCCTATGCCATCATCACAGTGGCTTAACCGGATTATTACGAAAGAGTACATCAACTCAAACATGAGTACATAATACCGTACTTTTCTCTTAAGATCGCATCATCACTTAAGTGAGCAAAGTCTTATTATGACTTCGACTAGTCATTGGGAATCATATAGGCATTACTTTATCGTCTCTTAGGGAAACCGTCCCTTAGATTGCCTTAAACCGATTGATGAATATGCATCATCAAGTGTCCCCAAGATCCTTTCATTCTTAACTTTGGATTTAGCGGAATCTCTTAGTCTCACAAGAGTACATCACTATAAACCCTTAGTTTTACACGCAAAAGCTTCATATCTCTTCCAAATCAAGTATATACTTAGTATGCGTTCCCGACAATCACTTGTCGACGCGCTCCGTGGTCAGGAGGCACTTGATTTGAGTCTGATCCACCACGAGATCCTTTTTATCACTTAACTTAGTTCCCCACTAAGATAAGATTTAACCACAAGCTGCACGCGTTTTGGGAAACTATCTAACTGAGAAGATAGTGGATGCTATAACATCCATTACGATAACACAACTAAGTTTCGTGTCATCGTAGTCGATTCCAGTGCGTTCATGAGAAACCTCGCGCCCTGAGGTGAGTTTAACTCCTTCTCTCACTCGCTTTAACAAAGTTTACGGATAGATCTTATCTTTGGAGTGTCGGTACCACTTCAACAAAGGGCTATCACTTTGTTTATACTAGAGTCGCATATGTTTCCATTTTAGGCCAAGGCTACAACGTTGTAGATTTTCAACGAAGTATGGTTCGATTAAACTCACATTCCACGTCCTCATGAACCGGCTTTATTCATAGAGTACTCTTTATGGATTGACATTCATTGAGGCGTCCCCCAATAATGACTATAATCCAGAATCACATGAGACAGATGAGTTCATTTGATCATATGATCAAGTTTCATGTACCAAACTCGCATACATTCTTAGCGAGAGTATTTATCGAACCAAGTGGCATTCCAATACTCTATGAGATCCACGACCTAGTAACACCATCTACCACAATTTGTGGTGTTACCATATCACCATTTATAGGTGACGAACGTCCATGACCGGACACAATCCTTGCAGACATGTTTGCAGCATGTATTTAATCTCGTCACTTTAGGGAACTTGGTGAGGCACAGTAGGGACAAACTACGACAATTCCAAGTCGTTCTATTCGAACATGATCGTTCGCATCTCCCCCTAACGATGGGAAGACTAGCTCATCAAAGTGACTTACGAGATCGTCTGCCAAGGTATATTTTAAGCGGACTATGAGTGAAAGCGCATGTCATATTCATCATTTATAACCCGTCATAATGCGTTGTGGTGACGCACTTTGGCACATGAACATGTGGACGATAAAGGTTTTCAGTGTTAACACAATCCAGTTAACAAAATGCATACTGTTACACTCGTAACTAAGCATTTGAATGATGATAGGCATAGGTGAATATGACATGTTGACCTATGCTACATAGCCGTAGCTACTGGTCTTGAGAATTCAACAAAACCGCCACCATGCACCACCGGGATCGAACATGAAGAAACGATTGAACCGATGATTGGCCGTTGGTTTTATCGAACCTCTAGTGCTTTCTTGAAGAGTTCACTCCCTTCACCAGCCCCAAACATTTCAAAATTTTCGTGAGCATGTATAAACGGGTGTTTAGGATTCCAAAACCATCAACCTTGTGGTTAAAAAACCGATCGAAATGACATCGAACTGTTAATAGGATGGCTGATGGTATGTGAAAACTTCATTTAAGTGGTTCACCTCCTTCCAAGTTTCCAAATGGTACCGAAGTTTGTGAGAAGGTATCCTTGGATGTTAGGAAGTACTTGTTAAAATTTCACTTTAAGACTTGGTCTAAAAGTGGGTGAACCGACCTTTACAATGACTGGTCCACAAGTTGGACAACCATAACTCAGGTTTCATCAACTTATCAATCATTGTCAAAGGAACAACATAACATATAAATGTTATTACTTGAGTACGACCATTTGTGGACACCATCATAGCATCATAAGCCACCCATGCTAATACTTATGATCATGTATGTATAGGGACTCGGTGAAAAGGGAGGACTCAGCACCATGCTTATGCGAGTCGCTACATTATTCGCTTTAGCATAGGAGGGTGTCGTCTCCTAATCGTGCCAAAGAATAGGCTTAAATCAATGAACATGGCTAAGAAGGATCATTGGGGGGGTCTTTGGCGTCACACATGCTTATGAAAGCAAGACGCGGATGACATAAATATCATCATCGGTCATGAGCCCTGCTCACGACTCCACCAACGTACTTTGGTGTCTTTGATCCAACTAGTTTCTTTGTTCAAAGAAAATGATGTCCATGACAATACCGTGGTATATGGATCATCAAACTGTCCAAACTCCGGACTATTAAAGCCTAAATGTGTCAATGTCCCAATACATCTTCTGGTTACACAAACCGATGCAAGCCGGACCATATTGACTCATGAATATTTTTCCTTTTCACATATCCAATACAAGTGATGCATAAGATTTTATTTCTCACAAATCACAATGAGATGCTATGAGTGATACACTTTGGCATATATATCATCGAGTCATAACATGGTTCAATTGTTACGGAACATATGTGACTAGAAAACGCCATTCGGCATTCAACAACTTGAGTATTATACCACTCATTGATTGTGATGACTTAGTCATCATAGTCATAATGGATTTATACACCGAAATCCAAAAATATCGCGTTCCTTGAAAATAGCTTAATACGCACTCAATTTCGCTTGCAAAATTTTACAAATATAAGCATAGCGAACACTCTAACAACATAGAGATTTTATACTTGATATGATCAAAATGATCTATCATATTGAGTGCATAACATGGCAAGGTTATATGCCTAAGGGGCAAAATTACGACACAAGCATGGTGTAACACTACCATGCACACGCTCGACCTTCTTATAAGGGTGCGTATTTTGGGCTTCCCTAAGGAAACTGTTTTTCAACATTTGAAAGATGATAGTTTAGCGTACAACACATACCAAAAACTGCATCATCTATGGCAAATTCGGCCAGAAAGAGGTTGAAAAATATGTGTCATAAGATCACTTGCAAATTCAAGATGGGAACCAAGTTGGTTGGGACAAAAGTTAGCACAATCACTGAAATAAAATTCCGCGCAGCTTGACCTTTGTTCACTAAAACAATGATAACTCCCTTGTTAGGAAGGCTATGGACGAACGGTCGATGTTCCGAAACTAGACTTCCGTATCTTTCTATCCATATATTGTGCACCACACGGATCATTAAACTCGATCACGGCATGTTTTAATTGTCGCTTAGTTTTTCCAAGTTTAGTGAGAAAACAAGGTTGAGACCATATCCAATGGCATAAGTGTTGATGCAAAAACATGGCAATGATACCATATGTGCGTTTAAACGCAGCAGGTGTTCGATTTCTTATCTCGACTAATGATCCTTTCGTAACTCCAACTTGGTAGACTTGCAGAGAAAGTAGGAATGTCAGTGCAGACAAGGCCGTTTAAAAACCACCGATTCCGTTTGAACTTTCAAAGCATAAACAAATACCAAGAAGGATGCGCCTAGTCATGATCAAAAGTGTAGACAAAATCCACCGAAGTGCATCAATCAACCAAGTATTTTAATTCTCAATTTGCAAGCATACGTCATAATAGCCATGTTATATGGATACAACGCGTGCATCATAATTAAGTATTTTGAACCATGAGACATAATGAATATACCATAACCAACCTGCCTTGACCATCCAATAAGATCGACTAAACATAGTTAAATGTATAAGGCACATGCCTTTACAAATACTCGGAAAAGTATTCGACCTATAGTCATACGAACTATAATCGAGGTCAACGAAATCAAGTATTTACCGCAATATGCCATTGACTTACATGTTAAAATTAATGAGAATTACTCGTACAATCTTCCATATATCAAATTGCAAGGAGACGATACATGTCTACACACACATGCAATATTTTATTTTTAATAAGTGAAAGATGGAGTTTTCCAAGTATGGGATTGGGTCAAGACCAACGTGGTGGTCGCCAATTCAACGTGACAATTCCATCACAAATCGATTTTAACCATGACATATCCGTCAATCGATGTTTGTCCCTTTTTTATGTAACTAATTCGTGACTAATCATGTACGAGTCATAACTTTACCGCTATCGACAATGTTCGCTTTTATTTAATTATTGGTTTAAAATCGACAAAACGGCAACATCAAATCGCACTCCAAAATGTGGTGTATGCAACAACCACAAATATCGACTTTCAACAATTATCCGTGACTCCCAGACTGCCACACGCTTTACTTCGACATCCGAGAGTGATACCACCTCTCATTGTCTCATCCACCGCAAAGTAGCGTGGGAGATAAAGAACCCAAATACCCAATTCCCCAAAAAAAAATTCCCAAAAGAGAGGAATTGAAAAACGAGAACTTTAATAAAGTCTTACGGGTACTTGGTTTCATATATGCTTTGATCCTTGAACGGGAGATTCTCTCCATATGAGCAACATATTTCCGTGGGTACTCCAGTCTATATTTACTTTGATCCTTGAACGGGATAAATATGGCTTTTTCTCCATAGCGTGCACATCATCATGAGCGACGTATTTTCCTATATACACGTAAAACATAAACATGTAAGATTCATAAGTGTACAAATTAATGAACAAATGAATCATTAATTAGGAAAAGATGGAGAGTTGAGAAACGCCCGGATACTGGGCTCGATAATTCGGCCGAAAAAGGACTCGAGCGCGGCGATGCAGCAGTTCGGTATTGGATGAGGTCGGATTTCCAAATTTCCTCGTAAAAATCTGCTCGCAGATTCAAGAATCAATATTACTCGTAATCCGATCTCCACCGTTGAATATACATATATTTGTGTTGGAAAGTTGCTATCAAAATTTCACACCGATCCGACGGTTAACGAATCGGGAAACGTGATTTTCGACGATCGCTACCGCGCGTAAAATTCACGCGGAAATTCTCGTCTCTCGGCTTTTTTCGATTTTGATAGGTTTGTCTCGACCGCACTAGGTTTTCAAACATTAAATATCACGTGCATAAAACCGCTTGACGATCCGCGATGCTTCGATCGACGGGTCGCACTTTAGGCAACAGCTGACTTGGATGAAAACGGATCGGCCGAAAGGATCGGGTCTCGTCACAACCGACCGGATCGAGCTGGTTTGGCCGGCGACGGCGGTCCGGCGGCGTGAGGCGGCGGTGGCTGGCATCGCAGAATCGGGCAGGTTGGCGCTTTGGGCAGATTCGGCGGCGGCCCGACGGCCTGGCAGATTCGGCGGCGGCGGCCCGGCGCATGGGAGGCGCGGCGGTCTGGGCGCGGGCTGTGGGCCGGGGCCCGGCAGGGCCGGCAGCAGACGGCGGGCGGCGGTGGTCCGACGGCTGAGGCGGCGTGGCGTTCGGCGCGTTCGGCACGCTTGGCCAGCCGATTTTTTTTTTTCGCTCGAGCTACGTGCGATAACGTGTTTGAGGAGAAAGAAAAGACAGAAATCAATCAGATTCATAATAATGACAGAGGGGCCTTTATATAGGCATTACAACGAGAGTCCTTCCATACATAGGATTCCTAGATAAGGTAAGACATCTAATAGGATCCTACTACCTCTAGAAGGATCTGGAACCTTCCATCTATGTATCTACAATCAGTATTAGGTAAGACACATCACGGGAATAATAATTCCCGGAACACTTTTCAGTTTATCTTTTAACTTTTTGTCTTTTTCTCCCTAAACTTTACATAAGTTTTTGTTTGTATTTTATGTTATTGCAATTACAAATCTAATTAACTAATTGTAGAACTGTATTATGTAATTAAATTTTAACAATTTAAGATCCTTGCATGTATAACATAGTTTTATATTTTAATATATATTTTAAAATATCTGTTTTCTAATATTTAGGAAGGAAACAATTATAACGTTGTCAATGTGAGTAGTATATTCAATAATACTTTCGTGCAACAACTAAGAAGTATCTTCAAATATTCTTAACATTATTATACCAACATTTTTTTTTAAATATCCGGTTATGTTTTGTTAATTATGAAGCTTCTATTATATATCTTTTTTTCAATAAAAACTGAGGCTTACGCCTCGCCTCATTTTCATAAAACGCGTCAATCACGTCTCGCGCCTTTTAAAATATTGATTTGGGGTTGTATGACAGTTTTCAAAATTAAAAAGGGGTTAAACATATTAAGTTGCGACATTAATGATGATTTTGAGTTTGTCTATAGTTTTGGATCTCTTTTATATTCATGATCTATAATATGTATTTGGTGTATATGTGTATACCTCCACGTATAGCATCCTATATTTTGAAAAAGGGAAAATTACAGCCAACTACCCTATTAGATGGCCTCTTTACATTTTAGTCCCTATTGTTTCATAAATTACAGGGACAAAAATCTGAATTGGTGTTGACTTCTATTAAAAAGACGAAAATGCCCCTCTATTTACTTGAATAAAATATTTCTTTTAAAATACATTTCATATTAAACAAATAGCTTATAACTTATTAAAGTGTTTGGCTAATACATTTCTTTTAAAAAATATTCTTTTTTCAGAAATATTTTTTTTAGAAATATAATTTTTTTTCAGAAAATATTTTTTTTTCGCAAAAATATTTTATTTTATTTTTTTTCCAGAAAATAATTTTATTTTTTCAAAAAATAATATTTTTTCAAGAAAATAATTTTATTTCGAAAAACATTATTTTGCCAAAAAATATTTTTTCCTCCAGAAAATATTTTTTCAATTTTTTCGAAAAAATATTTTTAATTTTTTTTCCAGAAAATAATTTTATTTTTTCGAAAAAATAATATTTTTTCCATAAAATAATTTAATTTCGAAAAAAATATTATTTTGCCAAAAAATACCTTTTTCTCCAGAAAATATTTTTTTAATTTTTTCGAAAAAATATTTTTTATTTTTTTCCAGAAAATAGTTTTATTTTTTTGAAAAAATAATATTTTTTCCATAAAATAATTTTATTTCGAAAAAATATTATTTAGCCCAAAAATATTTTTTTCTCCAGAAAATATTTTATAAGATCTCGAACAAAATAAAAATTCCATAAAATAATATTTTTCGAAAAGATAATTTTTTTCCCAGAAAATATTTTTTTTTATTTTTTCGAAAATTAATAATTTTTTTCAGAAAATACTTTCTTTTTTGAAAAAATAATTTTTTGCTAGAAAGCTTGAAAATTTATTACACTGAAGTCCAAATGTGTTATATATATTACAACGGTCAAAGATGCGCCACCCACGTGGCGCGAAAAATAAATGGGTAAACAAGAAAAGAAAAATAAAAGGCAAATTCTAATATCGTATTCTCTCTCCAGGTGACATCATCCAAAATTGATTTTTCTTCGTCAGTAAATATAGTTTCGACAAGCAAAAATTTGTCCTTCATTGTAATATCTAAAACAATAGAGACCAAACTGTAATTAGACCATCTAAAAAGGTAGTCAAATGTAAATCGCCCTTTTGAAAAAATACTACTCATGTATCCGTATCGTATAGGTAGAACCACAACATGGTTAGAGGAGATATTGGAGGGATAATAACAAATAAGTACCGTCGGGTTTTGTCTAACTACAAAAAAATCCACTTCTCTTTAGAAATTATAAATTTCCCTCTTGAGTTTGCGCTTTTGTAACATAACAAAATTTCAGGGGCTATCTGTAATTTACAAATGATTTTTTGTTGGTAATAATTAAGTAAACCTTACATGTAATTTTTGTATTAATCCATGAAATGACATCCATTTTTTGCTTTCTTTTCGCCATCTCAGGTGAACCACTGAATTCCTTTAGCATATCGCAAGTGTAATTTAATCACCTTCTTTTGTTTCCTTGTGTCAGGAACACAAGGAAGAGAAGAGAATATCACGAGAAATATGGTGCGGATGCGCAGTAATACGGTTCTATTTTGCTTAAGTTGGTCTCGAAAAGCTGGTAACAATTTAATTTTACGTACAGTTTGTAAAAGTAATGTGTTGGTAGTATTTCACATTTGTTTGCAGAAGTTGAATCCCTAGTAGCAAATGTTCCTTTGATCATGACAACGAACACATGCATTTCGTCATCATGTTATATATTCTCATAAAATGTTTTTGATTTGAGTCCCGAACCTAAGATTGGGAATCACGAATTTACAATGAGGTTTCTTTTCAATGAATGTCTACTAATATATGTTGTATTTAAATATTTGCAAGTAAATGTTTGGTTACTTGAATATTACATTTTGGTATTAGCTCAAATTGTGATTTTTTATAATTATATTAATGTTGTAATATATGTATTACTTTTATAAAATGTACCTGTGATTTACCCATTAAATGACTTCATTATAACCGTTAGCATCCGATTTAGGATTAAGTCAAATAGTTTTGAAGGATTTCAAATCTGAACAATTGAGAACTTCTGAAATAAGCATTGCGGATTTAAAGTATCAATTAACTATTTCTCCTATGTGCTATTTTCTTAATTTTAGATTTCTATTTATGTAAAGTCTTAAATTCCACATTGATTTTTAATGGTACTTAACGATGGATAACATAAATAAATAAAATTCAATATCTTGAATCTCCTATTGATTTAAAATAAAATTCTACCAATGGAGAATCTAAATAAATACTTAACATTCAATGTTTTTTTTCAACCCTATAGTCATTCCAAGTATAAGTTTAAGAATTTTATTTTTATTATGTTTAACTTGGCCCATTATTATATTGGACAAATATCGTTTAATTTTTAGTGAAAATTTAATTTGGTTAATTATTAAATTTACATTAATTTTAGTTATCTAGAATTTAAATCTCACATCTGTTTTATTTAGTAGTTTTATTGTAATTATAAATTTTAGTTTGGTCAATATTAATAATATTAATTATTTAAATCAGCCAAATAAATTACTTTATTTTTTATTGGAGATTCTTATTTGGCCAATTATCGAATTTATTTAAACTTTTAAAGACCACATCGATCTTAAATGATGCTCTGTCGATTGTGGAGTCTAAATAAATATTTAAAATCAATGTATATTTTTTACTCCATATTTATTTTGCACAATGAGTTTAATAGTTTTATTTTTATTGAGAAAAATAATTTGGTTAATACTAAGGCTCTGTTCTTTTGAACTTAACTAGTACTTTTACCTTTCGTCCATTTTTTAAAGTCTCATTTGCTCTCAAATACTTGTCCATAATTTAAAATCTCCTTTTTGTACCATATTACCCTCTTTTCGTTATTTAATTACTACATTTTTCACTAATGGACCCACTCCAAACCACTACATTTTTCTTTTAAACTACTACTTTTTTTCTAAACCACTATATTTTTCTTCCACGCATTTTAACTGTACCAATTTTTCTCAACATTCGTGCCCAACAACAAATAGGATTTTAAAAAATGGACGGAGGGAGTATGAAGTTGTGAACATCAATCCCAAAAGCAATTTGGAGTCTCCCATAATTTTGGTAAATTCGTCATGTAAACAATATGGTACACAATCTTTGATACAAACTACAAAGTCAAAGGACTCATAACTTTAAACAATCCTTCTCTTTTAATCAGTCACCGACACAATAATATATATGCAGCGGAAATCAAACCATATCTACCGGTGGATGTCACTATTGAATCCCCATCATCATTAACAGAATCTCAAATTATATTTTCCATCTCGTCTCTGCCCCTTCCCTTTAAACATTACACTTTTGAAATTTTTCTTGAAGTTTCTCAAAATAATATTTAATTCCATCGCGGAACACTCTTCAAAACACAATATAAAAATCAGACAAAAACTTTTTGAACAATAATCTAACCATAAAGTTTATTAAAATGGCAATCCCGAAATCCCGATCCCGTCCCGAAATTCCGTCCCGTCCCGATCCCGTCCCGAAAACTAGCGGGACGGGACGGGATAGTTTATTAAAATGGCAATCCCATCCCGTCCCGTCCCGCTCTGTTACTATTCAAATGGGACGGGATGGGATCGGGACCGTCCCGATCAATCCCATTCCGTCCCGTAATATTTAATATAATCAATTTTTTATATATCTTTAAATATGTAAACCCTAAATTGATGTATGATGTATGAAACATCAAAGTTCCAGTTTTAAATTTTCAGTTTTAAGTTGATGTTTTCTGCACTTTCAATTTGAATTTTATCTTCACGTGTTGATTTTGATGTCATATGCACTATGCATTTGGATTATTGATCTATTGTCCTTTGTGCGTGTTTACGTTACTATCTATTTTGTTGTGTATTTTTTAAGTTTCTAATGGATATTGAGTCACTTTTTTTTGGAATGACTAGTTTGGATTTTTTTTTTAATTTCTACCTCATTCATTTGATAATTCTAAAATTTATAGTTGTCTCATTCGTTTTTTCAAAATTTCTGTCAAGGTCAATAAATGTGCGGGATATCCCGTCCCGTCCCGGTCCCGACCCGAACCCGAACAGGATCAGGACGTGCGGGATGAATTTCAAAATACGCAATCCCGTCCCGTCCCGGTAATTTATTTTCGGGACGGGACGGGATTCGCCCAATCCCGACCCATCCCGTCCCATGTCCACACTTATGGCATAAACAATTATTGAAGTATGAAATCAGAACCAAATTTTTAAACAATAATCAAACCATAAATAATTTTTATTGCAAATAAAAAGTAAAAGAAATGAAAATTAATGTCTTGCTGATATTTATATGAAGTATCATGAAATTAATTTGAGTTTTTCAAAAATTTTCTTTAAGTTTCTCAAAATAATATTTAATTCCGTCGCGGAACATTGCTCAAAATACAATATAAAATCAGACAAATAAACTTTTTGAACAATAATCTAATCATAAACAATAATTGAAGTATAAAATCAGGACAAATAAACTTTTTGAACAATAATCTAATCATAAACATTTATTGAAGTATAAAACCAGAACAAACTTTTAAACAATAATCAAACCATAAATATTTTTTATTGCAAATAAAAAGTAAAAGAAATGAAAATTAATGTCTTGCTGATATTTATTTGAAGTATCATGAAATTAATTCGAGTTTTTCAAATAATACTCAAATGATATTAAAATGTGCCCTGCATGATTTATTTTATTATTTTGTTGAATGTCAAATAATTTCAATGCATATAAGAATTATATAGATGCAAGAAAAATTCATTGTAATAAAATTTCCAAGTCATTTATAATAATAATAATAATAATAATAATAAGTGATCATTGAAAATTATACTGGATTAACATCATAAATATCTAAACTACATCGAATCCGTTCCTTATATTGACCTTTAAATCTGCATGGTTAACGTCAATTTCAAAAGGGTATTATTAAACACCGCCCAAAATTACTAGACACCGCCCTATAATATTATCTTTTTGTCCATTTCAAAATCTTTCATTATTTCTAAACACCACACCACACCAAAATCTTTCAAGCTCAAGTTTTTCGAATTGAAATCTAGAAACAATTTTTCATTTATTCTACAGAACACACAATCAAATATATATCGTCAATATCATCGACAACTACAAAAATGGACGAGAATTCGCATCTGGAGGTAATTTTTCGGAGAAAATGACGCAGGCGTCTGAATATTCCGCCCGTTCCATGGTACAGGCGTCCTCAGATTCCGCCTAGACCATGGTACAAGGCGTCAAAGTGACGCTCCGTCCTAGGTATAGGCGTCTAAACCAGCGCTGAACCATGGTCGGACGTCCGATTCGCTGTGCCATGGCTAGGCGTCCGATTCAGACGCCTGTACCGTGGCCAGGCGTCCAAGCCAGACGCCTCGGCCATGGTCCAGGCGCAATTTTGGGACGCCTGGACCCTTTTTTTGCATGATTTTAAATTTTAATAATAATAATATTATTGGTATTATTATTAACATTCTGTCAATTAAAAATTTCAGGTTATATTGGAAGAATTTGAAGGTGACGGCGTTGATTATAGTGGTTATTTCGTTAATGACGAAATATTCGCTAGTGACTGTGATGCGATTGGTTGGGCAAAAAATATTGCTCTTCAAATTGGTTTCGAGTTGATCATTTCATCGTACAAGAATAAGGGAAAGACAAAGCTATTGAGATGTAACCATGGTGAACGGTACAGAGGGGTATTAAGAGATTTGGATGTCGCTGTTCAAAAGGACACAAAGACGAAAGCATGCAAGTGTACATTTCAGATAAAGGCCGAACAATTGCATGACTTGAGTGGTTGGATAATCAGACCGATCTCTGGGAGTAAGGGTATGCACAATCACTCATTTATTTTATATCCGGAGGGGCATCGTCAAATGAGTGGACTGAGTAAATCGGCCAAACAAGTTGTTCGTGAGATGAGTGCTGCTCAAGCCAAGTCGTGTGCCATCTTGGCGGCCATTCAGAATAAATTTCCCGAGGACAAACCGACTAGACGACATATCTATAATTATAGAGACCACTTGAGGAAGCATGATTTTGAAGAAAGAGATGTCGTCGGTTAGTTTCACCATTTGGCTGTGACGAATAACTACGTACATTTGACGCAGGCCGACTCGGATACAAATACTGTTACCTACGTGTTCATGGCACATCCAACATCAATCAACTTAATCCGGACCTACAGATGGTTCATTGACATGGATTCTACCTACAAAACGAATAAGTATAAGATGCCATTTCTCGAGATAGTCGGGATGACTCCATGTAACAAGAACTTCCTAATCGCCTATGCAATTATGAAAGATGAGACCGAATCGAGCTATGCGTGGGTGTTACAGAAGTTGAAAATTTTGCTTGGGTTTGATGTTCATCCGACGGCTATTGTTACGGATCGCGAGTTGGGATTGTTGCGTCCTATTGAAGAGATATTTCCACAGAGTGCCCACTTGCTTTGCACATGGCATATTAATAAGGATGTTGAAGACAAGGTCTATAGAATTTGTGGTAAAGATAAACAAATGGGCCAAAAGATTAAAAATGGGAAATGGAAGAAAATCATGGAAGCGGCGACTGAAGAGGAATACGATCAAGCGGTGCAACTATGAAAGATACATGGAGATGAAATCCTAAGGTGATATCCTACTTTGAGGGTACATGGCTAAAATACGAGGAGATGTTCGTTGTTGCGTGGACGAATAAAGTGCTTCATTTTGGAAACACAACCACTTGTAGAGTTGAGAGTGCACATGCCGAGTTAAAGCAATGGCTTAATTCTTCCACCGGAGCCCTCGATACCGTCTGGACCAAAGTGAACCAGGAGATTGAATCACAACTTACGCAGATCAGATACACACTTGAACAGTTTAGGGGTCGTACAGGCGTGGTGTATTCTGGTTTTCCGTTCAACTACTTGTGCTGTCGTGTTTCCCATCATTGTCTGCGGTTACTGTCGAATGAATTGACATGTATTCCAACTCATGAACTTAGCCGATACAAAAGTGATCAAGTGTACCATCGTTGCGGTTGTGCACTCCAAACCACCCATCAGATTCCTTGTGCGTGTGAGCTCAAGAGACTTATGGAATCGCGGACCCCATGCAGCGTTAGTCGTCTTCACATATTTTGGCAAACACTTATTATTAGTGATGGTGTGGACACGACCGAATTTGTCGATCCTTCTACCGGTGCTGAATCGGAGGACCAGCGGTACTTTCAGGCCCTTGTCGATGAGGTCAGACAGAGCGATCCTGCAGTTGTCCGTGACGTATCACTTATGATTTACGATCATCTTCACACTGATCAAACGCGTTACGTTGAACCACAAGTGAATACGGCAGTTAAGGGTCGACCAAGAGGAAGTTCATCGACTAGACGCGATCCTAGTGGTTGGGAGTATAGCCAAAGGGGTCGTGGTCGTTCCCGCTCATCCAGTGGTCGTGGCCGCAGCTCTTCTGCATCAGTCCACAATGCCTCTTCATCAGGTATGAACAAATTTATTAATACTCGTGATATGTTTTTTAAGTTTGATATTATTTCGATAATATGTAATATATTGAATATGTGTTTGGATTGCTAAAGCCTAACGCCCAAACGATTAATCGGGGATTAATTGGACTAGGATACTTATGTATTTTTCAATATATTTATCATAATATTTGATTACAGATCTTGACTAATCTTTTTATATTTATATATTACATGTTAAATAAAAAGATAATTTTTATTAGAAACAAAAATAAAAATAGTCTTCTTGACTAATTTTTTATATTTATATGTTACAGGTTAAATAAAAAATGTTAGGAACAAAAAAAAATCCAGTATGTAAATTGACTTTTGAATTTTTTATTTATTTTAATATATTGCCGACATATAATAATTCCGTCAATTTCTGAGAAAATTTTTTGTAGATGTATTATTTTTTGAAGTTTCTCAATGAGTTCTATCTTTTTAAGTTTGATATTATTTCGATAATATGTAATATATTGAATATGTGTTTGCAGATGCACACCACCGAGTGGAGATTGGTAACTATGACCATATCGACAAGATACCGGGAATTATTTTGCCGTTTGTTGAATGTTATCTCGATGTCCCCGAAGATGGTAATTGTGGATTTCGTGTTATTGCCGACTACATATTTGGCGACCAAGATAAATGGCGTATTGTACGTGTATGCATTGCAAATGAAATTATGGCTAACTGTACACTCTACTGATCGATCTACTATGATGGGATTGAACCTGAGGTTCGACGTATTACATGGGATGGTGGTGCGTGTGGATCAGATCATTGGATGGCTGTTGCTGAAGATTTATTCTCTATTGCTACTATATTCAATGCTGCTGTCATACTATTTGGATTCGGAAACGGTAGATCTTTATTTTCATGTCTCACTGTGTTGCCGTTGTAAGCACTCTCAACGGCAACACGGCCTAGCCAAGAGATTGTCA
This sequence comes from Orobanche coerulescens, assembly GCA_033398695.1. Classification (NCBI taxonomy): domain Eukaryota; kingdom Viridiplantae; phylum Streptophyta; class Magnoliopsida; order Lamiales; family Orobanchaceae; genus Orobanche; species Orobanche coerulescens. Next base: position 61,589,424 of record CM065806.1, read on the forward strand.
TTTGTCATTTAGGAGATACGTACAAATATTTTATTCGTCTAGATTTAATGCCTAATTTTCCTGTACCGCCCATAGTGACTAACTGGTTTAGATTCCATGATAGTAGTGTTGGTGGCTGGGAGAATTTGTACACGAGCAGGAGAGAAAAATGGAATAGATTAGTCGGTATGATGTAAAAATGAATTTGTTGTATGTTCCTTAATTAATAAAATTTTCGTTTTTGTTGATCTTTATAGTTGATAGTTGATTTTCTTTTTTGTTGATCTTGATAGTTGACAGAAAAATTTCCGTTTTTGTAATAAGAAGAGAAAAAACAAACAAAAGTACAGTGCCAAATGCAAAACGAAAGTGCCAATCAATATACAAAATACCAAAAAAAAACGAAAACGCCAAACAAAATACCGTCTTACACAAAACAAACAAAATACAAAATACAGAATCAGTTGGCCAAATGCCAATCCCTCATGTACTCCTCGAGTATCGTCGTCGCTTCTTCCGCCTCGGTCCGGGGAAGGTGTCCGACAAGGCCGGGTAATACTGCCAATCGACTCACCCACTGTAAAAAATATAGACAATATAATACAATGAGTAATGTATGATGAAATCAAACAAAGTGCAAAGTTAAAGAACATACGTAATCACTGCTGGAACGAGAAGGGATCACTGATCCAGGTGCTGCACCGTCGTTCAGTAGCTGAGGGTGTGAATACCGATAATACCACTCAATGTAATCATCGGCGCATGCAGCCTGATCATGAGTAGTAGCCTGATAGTCAGCGAGAGGAATCCTGTATGCGCCCGGAAACATCATCCAAGCATCAGATGACATCCGAATGGGGTAGTCAACTCGGTACAATCTGCTCGACCACGCCCGAACCGCTTTCTCCGATCTGGTGATCGGGAAAGGGATGGTCTGCACATAACCGAGCTGCCGTAATGCCCGACCAGGCATGTATGGCTCGATAATATCCCAATATCGTAGCCATCCAATGAATGTGGTCCTCGGGACATCCCTCACCGGATCAGGGCCATAAGGCAACCACTGTATCTGCGTACATGTAATCAACAAATTATACAAGTTATTTTTAAATGAATTGTGAGATTGTTAGAAGGAATCGTTATACCTCTGCGGCTGTCAACTGATCAATGCGGCGACGCAAAGACTGGAGTCGGTGCTCGTCCTTACCCTCGGACTAGACACTCCATATAGAAGCTCGAGGCTGCGTGGAGTCAACAATCATACACTCTCGATGAGGTCGAAAGCAGGGAAAATACTCATAAATCCAAGCCTGAACAAGGGTAAGGCATCCACAAATCCCCATGGAGTCGCCGCGACTAGCGATACCGAGCTGACGGTACATGAAAACCAATGCGGCCGAACCCCATGAATACTGACCGGTAGTATCCATACCGTCCCTCACCTCCAATATGCAGGAAGGCCTAATCCGGTTACCACTCTTGTCAACAAACAAGGTGGATCCAAATAACAACCACATCCAAGATACGGCCTGGGTTCCCTCCACTCGACCTCCATCGCGACATGACCTGAAAATCGAGTCCATAGGTACGCCGCCACCCCCCAGTGAGTACTCAGTAGCTCCAACCGCGACACTCCAAGAACCTCCATCACATCCACCTGCAACTGTGTGGATGTGCTATCGGCATCAACCAATCGCCCCTCGACAGGAATGCGAAGGATATGCCACACATCATGCAACATGATGGTCATCTCTCCGAACAGCATGTGAAAAGAGTTCGTATCGGGCTGCCACCGCTCAACGAACGCAGAAATCAACGGGGAGTCAATATGTCTGAACATGGCGTCCGTCAGGTGGGATAACCCAGTCCCACTGATCCGACTCACTAAAGAGGGTGACATCACTGAGCGCCACTGACTCAAGCTCTGACAAGCAGCAGTCCTGGTGTGACACTTCAGCAAACCTCTCATATCTCCAGTCCAGATACGCGCGGCGACATGCCCACCAAAACTCGGGATAACGCTGCCGTCGATAGGGCCACCAAGCATCTCCTCAGTAACCATCCAAGATGTGTCATCCTCTGCCCTACGCCGTTTACTACTGGTAGACCCAGAAGTGACAAACCTCCCCCCTCTCCCCTTCCGAACCCGGCACGAAAATGAAGAAGAATCATCACCGCCTTCCTGATCGCCGGCCTCATCGTGCGAATAATACTCGCTCGAATCCTCAGTACCAAAATCAGTATAATGTACGTCCTCGAATCCCCTACGCTCTGCATCCCGCTGTCTACGAACGGAAGCATCAACACCACGAGCTCTGGTGTGACGCGCTCCAGAACCCATCAACTCTGTGACTAGCGGCATAGATTTGCCCGCTCCTCCTCTCATCTGCATTTAGCAAACAATACAACTAATAAGTAATAATCATACAAACAATACACATTATTAATTATTAATTGAAAATTTTATTTTTTTCCAAAAAAATGACTGGGGCGTCCGGAACGGACGCTTGAACCATGGCACAGGCGTCTGGTCTGGACGCCACGACCATGGTTCAAGCGTCCGAAACAGACGCTTAGTCCAGCGGCTAGGCGTCCGATCTGGACGCCTGTGCACGGTTTGGACGTCCGCCGTAGACGTCTATACCACAGGCTGAGCATCCGCCATGGCAGGCGGAATCGGCGGACGCCTGTGCCATGGCCAGGCGTCATCGTCGGACGCCTGTCACAAAATAACGGCCGCGGTCTCTGTCGTGCACTCTGGCACGGCGGCCGCGGCCAAAGAAATAGTAAAACGCAAAAAAAATAGTTACCGGAGCTTTTCCTTTTCCGGTCATTGCGGCGGACGACGGCGGTGCGGCGGCAAACGGCGGCTATGCGGCGGTGCTATGGCGGCGGACGGCGGCTGTGCGGTGGTGGTGTGGTGGCGGTGCAGCTGCGTCGGGTGGGGTCTTTAGAGAGAAAACTATTGTCAAATTAGGATTACAAATCTGATTAATTTGAATTAAGGGCAAAAGGGTAATATTCTAGGGCGGTGTCTAGTAATTTAGGGCGGTGTTTAGTAATTGAGTTTCAAAAATGAAAACAAACTCATCCTATATTTGGAATTGATAAAATGTACAACGTTGGTAGATATCAAATCGAGATATTATGTGCCACAATAACTTCTATCCCATCTGGATAGCTTGGACTTGAGCAATCAAGAAGAGGCGTTTTCTAAGGTAGATAGAAACCTCAAGGGTTGTTTGTTTTGGTCCCCTCCTTAACAAAAAGAATAAATGTTGTATTGTTGCTCAACTCGAGCATAAATCATTGATCCCGTAGCATTACAAATTTTTAGGGATGTCAATGGGTCGGGTAGGGTACGGGTATGCCTCCTCCATACCCTACTCTATTTGATTCGGATCGGATTCGGGTATTGCCCATCGGGTAATTGGGTACTCAATGGGTATTCGGGTACCCGTATACCCTATATTTAAGAATGTAAATATTTTTTAATATATATCATATATACATATAATGTAATTAATAAATTCAATTTAGTATAGTAAATATTTAAAATATAATATTTTATATAATAATATATATAATATATACTATACTATAATATTTATGTATAATATATAATCAAAATATATTTATATAATTCAAACGGGTACGCGGGTCGGGTAATCGGGTAATATACTATACCCATACTCCACCCGTATCCAATCATAAAATTTCAGGTTTGACCGATACCCGACCCGATTTCGAGTTTATCCGATGGGTACGGATAAAATTGACATCCCTACAAATTTTAATTAAATCAATCAATGTTGTATTAGATTGATACATAAGTCCACATTGCATGGTTCTCATAAAGTCCTAAACATATAATAGCCCAAACCAAGAAACTCTAAAACCTCTAAATCAAGAAACTCTTAATTAAGTTTTTCAACTATTTTCATAGCCCAAACCAAGAAACACTTGAATAAAAACACCTAAAGTCAAAAAGGAACAAGCATATGTAAATGTACTTAAATTACAATTTGCAACTTCCCTCAAAAAATGAAAAAAAAAGGAAAGGCGAATGACAATGGACAAAAGGAACCTTATAACTTTGGCCTAATTACTGTTAAACCTAATATATATATATTCCTTGCTATTAACAAATATTACTATAAATAAAGACCTAAAAAATGCAATCAAATAGGCATGACACGATAAATGTGTTTTAGGGAGTGTTTGCAAACACAATGCCTCTGGAGAAATATGGACAAATTAAAAGAAAAAAAAAATAAGATTGTGCTTGCATCAAATCAAGCTTACATCAAAACAAGCTTCTCTCCGGATATAAGCCAAACACTGTCGGGCCTCTTTCCACGTTCCACGACAGTCGCTATAAATATCCCAATAACAATATTTTTGGCAGCCACAATAAAAACTTACAAAAAAAAAATATTTGTACTTGTCCAAATATCAGGCGCAAGCAAAAAATTAAGTAATTACAAAAGAAATATACTTTGTGCCATAAGAGGATAAGTAACAAAAATGTCATCCTCAAGAAGAATAGAGTACAAATAAATGATTCATAAACAATCACCAACCTTAGTTTTTTGGAGATCCTTACCAAAAGGTGCTATAAGCATATTTTTGGCCGTCTCGCATTCCGATGAAAATTGAGGTCGAGACCCAAGTCATAATCTATGACGAACAAAAAGATAAAGAAATATGATGTTGCAGTAGGTGGAACTAGAAAAGTGATTAAACTTATTAGCCAATATGACATTTAATTGATGAAATTTCAACAAAATAGTGATGGTTTTTGGAGTGCTTTGAGATGCAATAATAAGAGATTATCCATCACTAGCACACTCATACCACACTTTCCCAAGCCAAAATTTATTTTCCAAGTGGCTTAAGAAAAAGTAAGATAAGAAAATGTAAACTCATTGGGCATAAGCTTCAGATAATTACCGAATATGCAATATAGCCATGGGAAATAACCACATTTCTCAATCTCATGCTTCCAAGTTTCGACTGGCCAATTGGAACACCTCTAATTATATCGATCTGAAAAAGCTCAACTTTTTCTTCCCCTCCATAATACCATCATAGAGTTACGAATAACCCTTGTTAGAAGAAGCATTGAAACCTTCCCGCTTTTCACGCCCCTCTCACTCTTCGTACTTAAGATAACATAAGAATCAATTCCAAGACTTACATTTGACCTTATGTTGCATTTAGATTTAAAGATGTGGATTGAGTGGAAGATTTGTGGAAAGGAAATAAGCTCATTATTACTGAGAAATAATTGTCTGCTATTTGCTAAATGGTCTATCATGAGATATTCCTTCTCTTACATCATATTCACATATTAGATCGATAAGACCGACAGTTCAAATCAAAAGAAAAACAAAAAACACAGTCTCAGAATAATTCATCGTAAAAACCATCGAGCTAGGCTATTCAATACATAAATCAGTAACGGAAAAAGGAAAGTGACAAAGTAAGTTATAGGAACGTACCTAAACTTCAGAATCTACTTTGGTTTTGTAACCAACCATAAAGAGCACTTCACTTTCTATATCAACTGTCGAGGGCGCCAAGTTGGGGCTACCACGGAATAAAACTGATCAATAACCAATAGAAAATAATCAACACAACCTAAAAAAATTCCCAACTCCTCATATTAAGAATAAACTTCATCATAACAACCAAAAAATCCCCATATATAGACCGATAGCATCTTGTACACCCAGAGAATTATCAAAATAACATTAAGAAAATAAATGTAATGAGATAATATAACAAATCTCAATTTTTTCAATAATCACACATTTCAGCGAAAGTTAGGGAAGGGAGATTGGTTTGGCCACGTCCGCAAGAGGCAGGCTTCTGCTCCGGTGAGGAGGGTCGAGAGTTTATTGGTTGTCGGGGAGAGGAGGAGAGGCAGACCGAGGAGGACGTGAGAGGAGCAGCTGAGATTAGATTTGAAGGCCTTAAACCTTTACGAGACCACGATCGCTGATAGGGCTCTTGGAGGCGCCAGATCGAGTTGTGGATTCCTTCAGAGAGCGACTTGTAGTTGAGAGCCTCGGGGTTGGGTTGTCTCTAGCTTTGACCTGCAGATCGTGCATCTTTACTTTTATCAGATATTTTATCCTATCGCTTTTGCATGTGGTGTATTTTTGATGAGGAAATGCAGAAAGTCAACCTCTCTCTGCTTAGAGCAACGCTCATCGAGAGTGCATTGCCAAAGTCCCATTAGGTAAGCGCTCATGAATTAAGCCATGTTCGTGGAGGCTTTGTTTTTCGTGTCATACGCTTCTTTGTATTTATCACGCTATACTTCACGCGCACTAAGTTAGTGCCTTCACTGAATGTCCTCCTACCGTGAAAAGTAGGGGCAGGGTCTGGGGGTTTAGTTTTTTTTGTTATTACAGATAAGCCATGTGAAGCCACCTACAAGGCTAGGATATATACCCACTAACAAAGCTTCACCGGTGAAACTGAAACCAGCCGTAAATGAGGTCCACTTTAACTAAAACCTGAACACATATCCAAGAAGACGGAAGAAGGAACTCTAACTATCGAATTAGAATTAAAAAAATGCAAAAAGGAAACTCGGACTAAAAATATATAAAGAAAATTATTATTCAAATTTTCACCTAAAGATTACACACACCAAGCAAAATTAGGAACTCCAAAAAAATGAATGAGAATTAGCAAAAATCAAACAAAAAAAAAGAAAAAAAAATGGACTAAAAATCAATGAACTGGACTTTACCAGCTGCTGTCGAGTCGTCTTCTTCAGCTTATGTGGGAGCTGTGGGGTGGTGTATTAAACCTTTAATGTGCATTATGAAAGGACTATTACTATACTATATTAAGCACTGTAATTATGGGGTGGGTACCCTTTACTCATTTTAATACAATTGCCTTACTTTTCAAAAAATAAAGCTTTTTCTTCTCCTCCTTGATAAAGCTTTTAATACAATTATCTTACGTTTGAATGCGGCCCAAAACTTGATTTACAAGACTCAAATTCTTGACCACTTCAAAGCCCCGCCTTAACAAATAATAATTAAAAACCCAAATAAAAAAAAACGGTCACAAATCATCCAAAATATTCAATAAAAAAATTAATTAAAAAACTATCCAAGAAAAAAAAAGCTAAAAAAATTGAAAAAAAAATGGAATCTACCTGCCTTTTTACAGTAAGCAGGAAGAAGGATCCAACTCAAATTATATTTAAATCCAGAAGTAGAGCGACCAAGGCGATTCGAATTACCTATTTCTGAAATCTGATGAGGATCTCTTTTTTTCATTTTCATAATAAATATAATCAAATTTATTTCCCAAATTTGGGTTACAATGAAGTATGAGATGATGTTAATGGAGAGAAAAAAAGGGTAAAAATTAGTTAAAAATCTGATTGTTTAGGGTTGAAGAGACGCGCTTAAGGAGAAAGGAAAATTGCGAGGAGAAGAGAGAAAGAAGATTAGACGCGTCTTAATAGAGAAGCTATGGGTTGGGCAGGAAAACAAAAAATAAAAATAAAAAATAAAATAGAAAATAAATTAAAATGATTTAATAAATCATGAAATAACTTTCATGTTATATAATATAGATTTCCTGAGTCAGCAATTAATTTGATTAATTATTGAGTTGGTCGAATAAATAGTGTTACTTTTAATGGAAATAAAATTAGGCCAATCATTTAGTTGGCCAGATAAATTATTTTATTTTTATTGGGAAATTAGTTGGATAATTTATTTAATTTAATTTAATTTATCCAATTTATCAACGTCTAACGATTTGAGCGAATTTGAATTTTTTTAAAGTCATACTTAACAACCAATTATTGTAACAACTTATATGCGATTATGTAGATTTTATTCTTTTAAATAGATTTTTGTAATTTGTTCATATACTCAATGTTTATTTTACCATCACATTTCTCATCGCCAATCAATTTGATCAATTATCGAGTTTGTCAAATAAATAGTGTTACTTTTATTGAAAAGGTAATTTGGCCAATCAATAGGTTGGCAATTATGATCATCAACCTCTGCCGCTCCACGGCGACTCCAAGGTACATTAAGTTATTATTATTCATTATGTGATAAATGCAGTTTACCGGATCAACCATGATTCATGTATTAAAGATGCATCTTCAACCTATTTTGTAAATAAGAGATTTATGATAAAGTATTTGGGCGTGTAATTGTTTTCTTATAAATTTATAAATATATGTGTGACGTGCGTTATTCATCATTGCTAAAAATCTCTTGTTCTCAACCCATAGATGCAATGTAATTCTCTCAACCCATAGATGCAATGTAATCTTCATTTTATTTCTCACTCTCGTTGGTTAAGTAAAGAGGGATCGTTGCGTGCGATATGCCTTAGGATAATGGCAACTCGTGGATGTGGACGCCCAGTTAACCGAGGTGAAGATAATCTCGATGATCAGAATGCCAACCTTGGTGCTGGAGCTGGTGGTTGTAACACCCCAACCCGACAAGGGTAGAAGTATCACATTACGATGCCAAATCAGAACATACAACGCAAGCGAAAGACTTATAAACATAACAATTACAAGGGTATTCTAAGGAAAACAAATGAAATGATCTATACAATATGTAAAACGATTCCAAACTAAATCCAATCCCAGTCTAATCAAGATGCAAATGGGCTTCTAATCCTCAGGGTAGTCCACTAAGAGCTCCTATACACTTTTCACTCAAACCCAGCTTCCAACCTAAAACCTGCCGCAGGAAAAGAAATGCGGCTGAGCTTAAAAAGCTCAGTGAACAGATATATAAAAACAATGAATAATCGATACGTATAAAAGAATAAGAAAAGAGATAATAAGCTCCTGCTGAAAAGAATGTCATCTGTCAAATGAATAGGGGATTAACGGTCAACTGAACAAGTATCGTGAGTCAACTGAAATCAAGAATATGAAGAATCAAAGGATAACAGGATATAGTACATTGGGGCAGACATAAGGTATAAACAAAGGTATATGATAGTGTAAGGAAATCAGAAATCTACCACAAGCCCAAAATAAACCATATCATAATCATATCATATCATAAGTAACCAAATGGATTGATCAGCTCCCAAAATATGAAGGACGTGTACTGCACACAACATCAATCACCAAACCAGTCATATCATATCAAATACAAAACAAATCTAGGATGCATCCATACGTCCCTGCAAAATTATTAGTGGCCATATCTTCAACAAATAAAAAGGGATGGGATGGCACATCACTCGACCACCCTGGAGTCATGCCATTGGTGCATCAATGACGCGGACATGGAACCCCCATGCCTAGTATAATGGCTCGGGTATCAAACTGAAGGGTCAAAGCAAAGTCAAAATTTTGGCAAATGTCTAGGTCATCAGGATATCACAATCAAAGTTCCACAACTAAAGGTTCATAATCAAAGGTTTATAAACAAAAGTTCATAGCAAAACCTCAAATCAAAGAGTTCATATCAAATGGTTCAAAGGTTCATAACAAAGGTTCATAATCAAAATAGCTCAAGATCAAAAGTGTGTAAGAGTTATGAGAAACCTTAAGAGAAAGGTCAGAATATCTGTACCTTAGCAAATGGAATGAGATCAAAAGGAAAGAACCCAAGAAAGATGGTTCACTTCTTCTTCAATGAATCTACAAGAATTTGGGATCATTTTATGCTTATTAGTTCATTTAATGTCATAACGGATTCTTAATTACTTAGCACCATTCATTAATGTGATTAGGGTTTCATTATTGGAATTAGTTAACATATGACCAATTATATTATAATTAATGTTCAAGTGCATTTTAGGGTTCAAATATATTAAATGGTATTAAAATCACAAAAATCTTAACTTCTAACAAAATTGTGATTTTACTATATTTTAGCCTTTATTTATAAATTTTAGTACCATACCAGATGTCAAAATAATAATTCACAAAAATTCAAACAGAATCTTTAATGTCTTAAGAGTCTACTTAAATTTTTCCAGATTTTATTTTTAAGTGGAACTCCGTGTCAAAAATTGTTTTTCCAGACCTACCCAGAAAAATAACTGCACATACATGCAGAAAGTTTGCATTTAATTAACCCATTTTAACACTTTATAAAAATCCACAAAATTTCCAGGACACATATAACCCAAATATTACCTTTGAAAAAGTAGAGCTCCTAACTCCTTATGGTTTGAACATGGAAAATCAAAAACTCCAACTGATTTTTCAGACAAAATTCCCAGATTCGACACTTAATCTTATAAAAAATCAAAAATCAACCTTGCCGACCTGTAAAAGTTAAGTGTCTTACTTTACCAAAAACTAAACTCTTTGAACTTAATGTTAGGATCAAGAATCATGCATAAACACGTCTCTATGATCGGTTTATACCCACTTCAATACGACACAAAATTTCTGTCAGCTTGAAAACTCATAAAATTACCATTAAACCCTAATCCTTTAACTCTAATGACTCACAATTAAATCTTAGGGTTTCCATCTTTTAATTCCTATTAATTGCACTTTAGTATTAGGATTATAAACTGATTAAAAGGCCATGCACCGAATTCGTGATCAAAACAGATTGATAAGGTTGATTACAATATAATCTGATTAGGGTTTCTATGCGAAAATATACATACACAAACCTTAGCCGATTCATAGAGTATTGGGAGACAATTTTATTATGATTTCATAATTGTAACACCCCAACCCGACAAGGGTAGAAGTATCACATTACGGTGCCAAATCAGAACATACAACGAAAGCGGAAGACTTATAAACATAACAATTACAAGGGTATTCTAAGGAAAACAAATGAAATGCTCTATACAATATGTAAAACGATTCCAAACTAAATCCAATCCCAGTCTAATCAAGATGCAAATGGGCTTCTAATCCTCATGGTAGTCCACTAAGAGCTCTTATGCACTATTCACTCAAACCCAGCTTCCAACCTAAAACCTACCGCAGGAAAAGAAATGCGGCTGAGCTTAAAAAGCTAAGTGAACAGATATATAAAAACAACGAATAATCGATACGTATAAAAGAATGAGAAAAGAGATAATAAGCTCCTGCTGAAAAGAATGTCATCTGTCAAATGAATAGGGGATTAACGGTCAACTGAATAAATATCGTGAGTCAACTGAAATCAAGAATATGAAGAATCATAGGATAACAGGATATAGTGCATTGGGGCAGACATAAGGTATAAACAAAGGTATATGATAGTGTAAGGAAATCAGAAATCTACCACGAGCCCGAAACAAACCATATCATAATCATATCATATCATAAGTAGCCAAATGGAGTGATCAGCTCCCAAAATGTGAAGGACGTGTACTCCACACAGCATTAATCACCAAACCAGTCAAATCATATCAAATACAAAACAAATCTAGGATGCATCCATACGCCCCTGCAAAAATATTAGTGGCCATATCTTCAACAAAAAAAAGGGACGGTATGACACATCACTCGACCACCCTGGAGTCATGCCATTGGTGCATCAATGACGCGGACATGGAACCCCCATGCCTAGTATAATGGCTCGGGTATCAAACTGAAGGGTCAAAGCAAAGTCAAAAGTTTGGCAAATGTCTAAGTCATCAGGATATCACAATCAAAGTTCCACAACTAAAGGTTCATAATCAAAGGTTTATAAACAAAAGTTCATAGCTAAAGCTCAAATCAAAGAGTTCATATCAAATGGTTCAAAGGTTCATAGCAAAGGTTCATAATCAAAATAGCTCAATATCAAAGGTGTGTAAGAGTTATGAGAAACCTTAAGAGAAAGGTCAGAATATCTGTACCTTAGAAAACAGAATGAGATCAAAAGGAAATAAAGGAACAAAGGAACTTGTCAAAGTCGAAGGAGCACAAATCGAATCATCAAACGTATCAAAAGTTTCCTAAGAAAAGATGGGTAACTTATACGTACTAACGATCACTAGACACGTATCGGAGTATCGAAACACATCAGAAGGCAAAATGGAGTTGGTAGGATAATTGCACGAATAATAATAAACCCAAGGGCTAACATATCGCGAACTAAAACTCCTTAGATGCTAAAACGTCCACGCTGCTATACGGGGAAATCATACAGACACAACTCCCAGTCTAAATTCCAAATTCTTCTTCCACAATAATAACTAATCCATTAGTTGCTGAAGTCGATTCTAACCCTTCAGTAAGAACTCTTCGTACTTATTCTAACCGAAAAGTATTCCATATCTCCATTCATACAAACTCCGAGAAGAACATCTTGTCACTTGCATGCCATCTTCCTTAGTGAGCAACCACAACTAACTAAACACATGCCATCTTCTGTACTTCTTCTGAAAATGTGCTGTAAAACGCAATTCTCTTTCATGGTCACTGCAGGTGCGCTATGTAGCTTGAATGATCTTCTGCCGAAAGAAATCTCTGCCGATCTTCCAAGCAAGACATCCTAGTCAAAGCTCCACTATAAATCTACTCATGTTGTCCTTCCTGTCTGTGCACAGAAATCACCAATGTGGTCACCACTGTCTTCATACCATTCCGTCCAGCTTCTGCTTCAAGACTCTATACATATTAGTACAAGTAAGATGAATAGAGTCGATAAAACTGTATGCTTCAATCAAAACTGCTTCCTTCCATCATTCAACATAGCTAAATCTCCTTCTTCTTGGGTAGGAACAAATCTCTTTTCCAGCTCTTCCAAATTCTTCTCTCGTTCTTCATCCCATAAAAGTTACTCTTCTAAAACATCACATAGAGCTTCTTTTGACATAGAAATGTCAACACAAATTACGAAGATGATTCTCTTGTTTTTCTTCCATCTCTGAACACACTAATATGTCATACTATGACAATTTGTCCAAGTATTCATGAAAGACACGATTTATCAATTTCATAGGAACAATCAGAGTAGTAACCAATACAATGGGCATCACAACGCTCATAGAGATCATAATGGATACGAAAAGAAATTCTAGGTACATATCGCTCTTTCACACAAATATGCTACGATTCAGCTTCCAGAAATCAATCCACAACTTCATGCAATCATCATTCTCCTTCCTGAATAAAACAGAAGCACCTCAAAGATACACACTTGCACCGATGAAACCACTTCGTAGAAGCTGGTTCTTCAATTCTTTTCCCCTTCAATTGATGTTGTTCACAACGGAGTTTCAGAATTAGGCAATCGTCACTCTTATACGGATAAAGTTCCCGAATCCACCAACTTACTATTCTCAGGCACTGCTCAAAATATCATATGATTCCAATAAGTTCAGGTTATATGACGTAACTATAATCACGTTGGCCAGGCGTCATAATACTTGCATGATACACACATGCCTTTATTGCAATCACATTCTACTTCGAGTTGTGACAAAACAAAGACTCATAATCCGATCAAAACAATTTCACATTTCGATGGTAATCTTGGCAGTTGATAGCATCACAATGCTTAGTCAACAAATTCGTATCTAGAATTGTAACACCCCGAGATATTCGAAGTATGTTACAGCGCCGTGGACCCCTACATGGGACCCACCAAGCTACAACAAGAAAATACCACTCGACTAACCATCTCGGTTAGCGAGGACACACATTTAAATGATATGACATATAAAGATACGCCCGGAGCAACCGGCGAAATAAGCATCATCCGACAATGTAACAATTTAAAGTAGTACAATACGGAGTTTGTAATGAAAAGCCTAAGTACTCGCGAGTACAATCTATAAGTTTATAACTGTGGGAACAACCATATCGAAATAGACAAAGGAAATAAGAAGACCCAAATGCACATGTCAACGACCCTGGCCAACATCCTCGTACTGTCCCGGTACTCGCTCGTCCGGATAATCATAACCTGAAATCCATAACAAGAATTTCCCCAAAATGGGTCCCCAAAGGGATTAGCAATTACGCTAGTACAAGTAATCAAGGCAAACCAATCGCTTACACATTTCATAGTACATGCACCAATATCATTTCAAAAACCAAAACCAGACATGTCTTTTCCGGAAACAAACAGTCAAACAATTTGCCTTGGGAACAGAGTAATATCATAGATCCCGCCCGAGGCCTCTAAGGATCCTCCCGAGCTGGCCATATTATAAAACAAAACACGCACGTGCATCGCCTTGGGAACAGAGTAATATCATAGATCCCGCCCGAGGCCTCTAAGGACCCTCCCGAGTTGGCTAGCTAAACAAACTCATGAATCCAGGACTCAACCCTTTGGATTCCATCCGTGATCCCGTCGGACCAACCCGAGGTGAGCAAATCACACACAAAATACATTACCATTCCACGTTAAGCATAAAGGTTTCCAAAAATACTTGCCTTGAATAATTGATGACGCAACGAACAGAAAGGATAATCACCGACGAATGCTAGGAATCAACGGAACTGAACCTAACGATTCGAAGAACATAATTACAACCAACTCTAGACGAATACGGAAATGGAATACACCCGAAAACCCGCCTACGATTCATGTATATTCGTACAAAAATAACAATGAGGGCGGACCACAACCAAACCCTCTCGATTCCGCAAAACCATGAAAATATACCATGAATCCGTAGGGAAACTAATGATATTGACAAGTTTAATCATATTCATCATGAATCCACCAACAAAACGGAATGAATCAGAAGAAAATCCCAAAACCCCCAATTTACCCAAAAGTAGGGTTCTAAGAGATTTACCTTGGATCAGGATGAAAGATTCGTGCTGATGTTGTTATAATACACCAAGAACTCAAGAAAGATGTTGGATGAGATGATTGGAGGAAGAAATCGCCAAGAAAATCGCCCGGAATCGCCTTAGCCGCGGAGAGGAGGAAGAAATGAGAAATTATGATTATCTCGGTCAACTCCCTGGTTTATATAGACAGGGAGTGTTAGCGCGCGCTAACTCCTCAAGGTTAGCATGCGCTAGTGGGATAAAATTCCAATCCATAAAGTTAGCGTCTCAGTCCATTAGCCAGATTTTTGGCCGTTAGCGTGCGCTAATAACCTATCGGTAGCGCGCGCTATCGACCAATAGCGTGCGCTACCTGGGCATCAGTCGAGTCCAGTGGCAAACTGTCCAGAACTCACCTGACACGTTAGCGTGCGCTATCGTACAAACGTAGCGTGCGCTACCTGGCACCTGACCGAGTTCAGTAGTAAACTGTCCAGCACTGGGCAATCACGCTAGTGCGCGCTAACGAACAACTTAACGTGCGCTAGTCTCCCGACATTAGCGTGCGCTAGACAAAGTAGCGTGCACTAATCCGATAGTCCAGAGGCTGGGAACAGAACTGCCACTCCCAGGGCTAACTCGCTAGCGCGCGCTACGAAGTAAACGTAGCGTGCGCTACTAAGGAATCTCTAGCGTGCGCTATGCAGAAAATTTAGCGTGCGCTAGATACCGAATATAAACGGTCCAAAACACCGAAATACGAACGAAACGTCAAACGGAACATCTCAAGACACATCAAAACATAGGATGGATCCACGGCAACCCTAAACAATGATTCGCACAATAATAACGAGAATCAGATCAATAGATGACGGGAAAGATACACTGAAAGATACATGAGGGTCTCTACGACCGAAAAATACATCGAAAATAAAAATTCAAAGGAAAGAAAAAATGCGGATATTACATTCTACCCCTCTAAAAACAAGTTTCGTCCCGAAACTTAAGAGACAAACAACTCGGGGTACCTAGCACGCATGCTATCCTCGGTTTCCCAAGTTGCCTCCTCGACACCATGTTTCGACCACTGCACTTTGACCAAAGGGATGGTCTTACGCCTCAGTCGTTTCTCGTGATGCTCCAAAATCTTCAAGGGACGTTCTTCAAAAGTAATATCCTCGGCGACATCAATCTCCCCATAGTCGATGATGTGACTAGGATCCGGGACATATTTCCTCAGCTGGGAAACATGAAAAACGCTATGAACATGACTCAGGGCCGGGGGCAACGCCAAACGGTATGCCAACCCACCGACTCGCTCGAGAATCTCGAAGGGTCCAATAAATCTCGGGCTCAACTTCCCTTTTTTCCCGAAACGGAAAATTCCCCTCGTCGGCGACACCTTCAGCAAAACGTGGTCTCCCACCTCGAATTCTAAAGGTCGACTACGGACATCGGCATAGGACTTCTGTCGACTCTCGACAGTCAACATCCGTTCCCGAATTAATTCTATCTTCCGCCTCGTCTCTAAAACGACATCCGGCTCGGTCCCGACTAAATTGGACGCCTCATTCCAACAAATCGGTGATCGGCATCGCCGCCCATAAAGTGCCTCATACGGTGCCATCCGAATCGACGCATGCCAATTATTGTTGTACGTGAATTCGATCAATGGCAAATGCTCCTCCCAGTCGCTGATCCAATCGAGAGCGCACGCACGCAATATATCCTCGAACGTCTGGATAGTGCGTTCTGACTGTCCATCTGACTGAGGATGAAAAGAGGTACTCAAACGCAAACGAGTACCCAACACTTTATGCACCGCCTGCCAAAAGTGCGATACAAATCGGCCATCACGATCTGAAACAATAGACTTCGGAGTACCGTGAAGCCTCACAATCTGCGCGATAAACACACGAGCTAACTTCTCCGGGCCCCAAGTGTCCTTGATGCCCAGAAAATGTGCCGACTTGGTCAGACGATCAACAATCACCCATACCATATTCATGCCCGACCTCGATCTCGGCAAACTCGTAACGAAATCCATCGATATGTCTTCCCATTTCCATTCCAGAACGGGAAGTAACTGCAATAACCCAGCCGGTCGCTGATGCTCGATTTTGACCTGCTGACAAGTCAAGCACTTCGCTACAAACTGCGCGACCTCTTCCTTCATATCATTCCACCAGAAGTTCCTCCTCAGGTCCTTGTACATCTTACTCGAACCAGGATGAACGGAGTAAGGTGTAGCATGGGCCTCACGCAAAATACTCTGTCTCAACTCTGAGTCGTTCGGCACACAAAGCCGACTCTGAAATCTCAAAATACCATCCTCGTGAATCACAAACCCAGGATACTTTCCCTTAAGAATGTTCTCTCGGATTTGAGTAATCATCGGATCCTCTAACTATTTCAGCTTAATTTCATCGATCAAAGACGACGAAATCACTAAAGCACAAAGTTGCCCAGCAGCTCCAGGAAACAAAACCTCAACATCTAACTCGATCAAAGCCCGCCGAAGCTCAGACTGAGACGTAAGGACCTCAAGCGTTCGCAACGCGATCGGTTTCTGACTCAAGGCGTCGGCCACGACGTTCGCCTTGCCCGGATGATAAAGGATTTCGAGGTCATAATCCTTAATCAGCTCTAACCACCTTTTCTGCCTCATATTCAACTCCCTCTGAGTAAATATGTATAGTCGATACACAAACGTAGTGAACCATCCTTCTTCCGCACAAACAGGACCGGTGCGCCCTAAGGCGAGGCGCTCGGTCGAACATACCCCGACTCAAGAAGCTCACTCAACTGCTTCTTCAACTCTGACATCTCTGAAGGTGCCATGCGATACGGCGCCTTCGAAATCGGAGCCGCGCCCGCCTCTAACTCTATAGCAAACTCGACCTCGCGGTCCGGTGGCAATCCCGGCAACTCGTCAGGAAATACATCAGGAAATTCGCTAACAACTGGAATCGACGAAAGCTCGACTCCACCACTCTCTGCCTTCAAGGCATAGCACCAATAACCAGTACACCCCTTTCGCAGGAGACTCATCGCCTTCAAGGCATTAATAACGAACTTCTGGTTTCCCCTCTTTCGCCCTGCGAAAGAGTGTTCGGTGCCGTCCTCGGCTAACATAGTGATGATTCTCGTGCGGTAGTTCATGATTGCGCCATGCCGCTCGAGCCAATCATACCCGAGAATCAAATCCTCACCCTCAATATTAACAATAATAAGATTAGAGAGCCAAGCTCTCTCACAAATAAACACAGAGCAGTCTCGGACCTCTCGATCACCGACAACTCTATCACCGATAGGAAGTTTAACGACGAAAGGCTCGCAAGGTGACAAGCAGTCGAGACTCAAACGGCGTACACACTCTAGAGAAATGAATGAATGCATAGCACCCGAATCAAAAAGCACACCGACAGGATGGGAAAGGATATGAACGGTACCTGTCGCCACAGTGGCCGCTGGGTCATCGGCCCTGCTCATCTCATAAATACGCGGTTGGGCAGAGCCGACACTGGAAGCTCCTCCCCTAGCGGGCTGACCCCGACCCCTACCTCGGCCGGCACTCGGTGGAGGCGGCGGAGCAAATGAGCCCTGGTTCACACTTGGCTCCATAGGTGCTGGGTGAGAAGAACGGGCGCTGCAGAGCTGTCTGATCTGATCACAAAAGAGGGCCTTGTGGCCCAACTCACCACAAGTATGACAAGTGAACTTCGAACGAGGACACTGTCGGTTCCTATGGCCCTGCGCACCACAGTTAAAGCATGTGGGTTCACGAACGGAGGTTCCGGCGGCACCCCGAAAGCTCCCAGAGAAACGAGCCGAACCACCCGTAGAAATGTTTGCAGCCTGAGATTTCTGCTGGCCTCCACTCTTGGGACCAGAAAAATTTCCGATCGACTTCTGTTTCTTGCTCTCGCGGGCCGCCTCACTCGCCGTCACATACATGTCATAGGCAAGAGCTCGACTCTGATAATCCTTCAGGGTAGTACAGACGAGTCCAGACATATAGTCCCGAATGGACAGTTTCATCCTCCTGGAAAAATGGAAAATTTTGTCGCTCTCTTCGACAACTTGGGTCTTCACATAACTCAACTCCTTGTTAAAATCAGCAATAGCTTGAGATACGGGGATGTCCCGTGGTTGAGCATCATAGAAAGCATGTACTCGAGCCTGTCTGACCGGCCACGGGCAATATTCGGTCTCCATCAATTCCTGAAATTCGGCCCACGAAGCAACATGGCCTTTGGTCCCAACGGCCTCCCACCAATCCGTAGCGTCCCCAGTGAGGAAGTACTGGGCAATAGGGACCTTACGGTCCTCGGGACAGTTGATAGCAGTGAAGACTTTAGATATCTCCTTGATCCACCCTTCCTAGCCGATCGGGTCCGAAGCTCCCGAAAACTGAGGAGGGTGCATCTTGATGACATCCTGAAGCCAGCGATCCGCTCTGCCCCGATTAGCATGGGCCTGATCGGGGTTCTGGACCACCTGAGCTATAGCCGCCATTTGGTTTACCATTTGCTGCATAACGGCCGCAATACCAAGATCGGCACGCTCCTGAGAAGAAGCATGACTGTGACGGTCATCGGTACTGCCGGCTCCCGAAGAATGCGACGTGGCCGCCCCACCGGCTGCCCCACGTCCTCGGCTGCGTCCACGACCACGACCACGGTTTCCTCCAGCATCCATACTGGTGTTAAGAGATAACAGAAGTATATCTTTGTTTTTTTCTTTTTTTTTTTAAGGATGAGTAAGGGAGGAAAAGCAACTACGATGATAAGCAAAAGAGGGAGAATAACCACATTTCAAGAAACGGAATACAACACGAGAAAGTAAAGAATCGAGTAAGGAAACTTACGAACACTGGAAGTACTGAGATGCTGGCAGCGGTGTGACAATGTGCAAAACAAAACACGACTAGACCCAAATAACCGACAAGCCTAGGTATCCATAAACCTAGATCTCTGATACCATTTTATGTAACACCCCGAGATATTCGGAGTATGTTACAGCGCCGTGGACCCCTACATGGGACCCACCAGGCTACAACAAGAAAACACCACTCGACTAACCAACTCGGTTAGCAAGGACACACATTTAAATGATATGACATATAAAGATACGCCCGGAGCAACCGGCGAAATAAGCATCATCCGACAATGTAACAATTTAAAGTAGTACAATACGGAGTTTGTAATGAAAAGCCTAAGTACTCGCGAGTACAATCTATAAGTTTATAACTGTGGGAACAACCATATCGAAATAGACAAAGGAAATAAGAAGACCCAAATGCACATGTCAACGACCCTGACCAACATCCTCGTACTGTCCCGGTGCTCGCTCGTCCGGATAATCATAACCTGAAATCCATAACAAGAATTTCCCCAAAA
This sequence comes from Orobanche coerulescens, assembly GCA_033398695.1. Lineage (NCBI taxonomy): Eukaryota > Viridiplantae > Streptophyta > Magnoliopsida > Lamiales > Orobanchaceae > Orobanche > Orobanche coerulescens. Next base: position 61,609,503 of record CM065806.1, read on the forward strand.
CGGGTCCCCAAAGGGGTTAGCAATTACGCTAGTACAAGTAATCAAGGCAAACCAATCGCTTACACATTTCATAGTACATGCACCAATATCATTTCAAAAACCAAAACCAGACATGTCTTTTCCGGAAACAAACAGTCAAACAATTTGCCTTGGGAACAGAGTAATATCATAGATCCACTTGAGGCCTCTAAGGACCCTCCCGAGCTGGCCATATTATAAAACAAAACACGCACGTGCATCGCCTTGGGAACAGAGTAATATCATAGATCCCGCCCGAGGCCTCTAAGGACCCTCCCGAGCTGGCTAGCTAAACAAACTCATGAATTCAGGACTCAACCCTTTGGATTTCCTCCGTGATCCCGTCGGACCAACCCGAGGTGAGCAAATCACACACAAAATACATTACCATTCCACGTTAAGCATAAAGGTTTCCAAAAATACTTGCTTTGAATAATTGATGACGCAACGAACGGAAAGGATAATCACCGACGAACGCTAGGAATCAACGGAACCGAACCTAACGATTCGAAGAACATAATTACAACCAACTCTAGACGAATACGGAAATGGAATACACCCGAAAACCCGCCTACGATTCATGTATATTCGTACAAAAATAACAACGAGGGCGGACCACAACCAAACCCTCTCGATTCCGCAAAACCATGAAAATATACCATGAATCCGTAGGGAAACTAATGATATTGACAAGTTTAATCATATTCATCATGAATCCACCAACAAAACGGAACGAATCGGAAGAAAATCCCAAAACCCCCAATTTACCCAAAAGTAGGGTTCTAAGAGATTTACCTTGAATTAGGATGAAAGATTCGTGCTGATGTTGTTGTAATACACCAAGAACTCAAGAAAGATGTTGGATGAGATGATTGGAGGAAGAAATCGCCAAGAAAATCACCCGGAATCGCCTTAGCCGCGGAGAGGAGGAAGAAATGAGAAATTATGATTATCTCGGTCAACTCCCTGGTTTATATAGCCAGGGAGTGTTAGCGCGCGCTAACTCCTCAAGGTTAGCGTGCGCTAGCGGGATAAAATTCCAATCCATACAGTTAGCGTCCCAGTCCAAGAGCAGTTACGCGTTAGCGTGCTACTCCAAAAGAATCGTGCTCTAATAAGCTATCGTTTGCTCGCGCTATCGACCAATAGCGTCGCTACTGGCATCGATCGAGTCGGTGGCAAACTGTCCAGAACTCACGACCCGTTAGCGTGCGCTATCGTACAAACGTAGCGTCGCTACACGGCACTGACCGAAGTTCGGTAGTAAACCTGGCCCAGATCGATACGGTCAGCGCGCGCTAACGAACAACTTAACGTGCGCTAGTCCGATAGTCCAGAGGGCTAGGAACAGAACTGCCACTCCGAGGGTTAACTCGCTAGTGCGCGCTACGAAGTAAACGTAGCGTGCGCTACTAAGGAATCTCTAGCATGCACTAAGATACCAAATATAAACGGTCCAAAACACCGGAATACGAATGAAACGTCAAACGGAACATCTCAAGACACATCAAAACATAGGATGGATCCACGGCAACCCCGAAACAGCGGTTCCGCACAACAATAACGAGAATCAGATCAATAAATGACGGGAAAGATACACTGAAAGATACACGAGGGTCTCTACGACCGAAAAATACATCGAAAATAAAAATTCAAAGGAAAGAATAAATGCGGATATTACATTCTACCCCTCTAAAAACAAGTTTCGTCCCGAAACTTAAGAGACAAACAACTCGGGGTACCTAGCACGCATGCTATCCTCGGTTTCCCAAGTTGCCTCCTCGACACCATGTTTCGACCACTGCACTTTGACCAAAGGGATGGTCTTATGCCTCAGTCGTTTCTCGCGATGCTCCAAAATCTTCAAGGGACGTTCTTCAAAAGTAATATCCTCGGCGACATCAATCTCCCCATAGTCGATGATGTGACTAGGATCCGGGACATATTTCCTCAGCTGGGAAACATGAAAAATGCTATGAACATGACTCAGGGCCGGGGGCAACGCCAAACGATATGCCAACCCACCGACTCGCTCGAGAATCTCTAAGGGTCCAATAAATCTCGGGCTCAACTTCCCCTTTTTCTCGAAACGGAAAATTCCCCTCGTCGGCGGCACCTTCAGCAAAACGTGGTCTCCCACCTCGAATTCTAAAGGTCGACGACGGACATCGGCATAGGACTTATGTCGACTCTGGGCAGTCAACATCCGTTCCCTAATTAATTCTATCTTCCGCCTCGTCTCTAAAACGACATCCGGCTCAGTCCCGACTAAATCGGATGCCTCATTCCAACAAATCGGTGATCGGCATCGCCGCCCATAAAGTGCCTCATACGGTGCCATCCGAATCGACGCATGCCAACTATTGTTGTACGTGAATTCGATCAATGGCAAATGCTCCTCCCAGTCGCTGCTCCAATCGAGAGCGCACGTACGCAATATATCCTCGAACGTCTGGATAGTGCGTTCCGACTGTCCATCTGACTGAGGATGAAAAGAGCTACTCAAACGAAAACGAGTACCCAACGCTTTATGCACCGCCTTCCAAAAGTGAGATACAAATCGGCCATCACGATCCGAAACAATAGACTTCGGAGTACCGTGAAGCCTCACAATCTGCGCGATAAACACACGAGCTAACTTCTCCGGGATCCAAGTGTCCTTGATGCCCAGAAAATGTGCCGACTTGGTCAGACGATCAACAATCACCCATACCATATTCATGCCCGACCTCGATCTCGGCAAACTCGTAACGAAATCCATCGATATGTCTTCCCATTTCCATTCCGGAACGGGAAGTGACTGCAATAACCCAGCCGGTCACTGATGCTCGATTTTGACCTGCTGACAAGTCAAGCACTTCGCTACAAACTGCGCGACCTCTTCCTTCATATCATTCCACCAGAAGTTCCTCCTCAGGTCCTTGTACATCTTACTCGAACCAGGATGAACGGAGTAAGGTGTAGCATGGGCCTCACGCAAAATACTCTGTCTCAACTCTGAGTCGTTCGGCACACAAAGCCGACTCTGGAATCTCAAAATACCATCCTCGTGAATCACAAACCCAGGAGACTTTCCCTTAAGAACGTTCTCTCGGATTTGAGTAATCATCGGATCCTCTAACTGTTTCAGCTTAATTTCATCGATCAAAGACGACGAAATCTCTAAAGCACAAAGTTGCCCAGCAGCTCCAGGCAACAAAACCTCAACATCTAACTCGATCAAAGCCCGCCGAAGCTCAGACTGAGACGTAAGGACCTCAAGCGTTTGCAACGCGATCGGTTTCCGACTCAAGGCGTCGGCCACGACGTTCGCCTTGCCCGAATGATAAAGGATTTCGAGGTCATAATCCTTAATCAGCTCTAACCACCTTTTCTGCCTCATATTCAACTCCCTCTGAGTAAATATGTATTTCAGACTTTTATGATCGGTAAAAATCTGACATGTAGAGCCGAAAAGGTAGTGACGTCAGATCTTGAGCGCAAAAACAACTGCCGCTAACTCTAAATCATGAGTAGGGTAGTTAAACTCATACGGCCTCAACTGTCTTGATGCATAAGCAATGGTCTTTCCGTGCTGCATCAATACGCACCCAAGACCCTGACCTGAAGCATCACTGTAAACGGCAAAACCCTCGTTGCCACATGGCAACGCCAAAACCGGGACTGAGGTCAAACGCCTCTTCAGTTCCTCGAAACTCGACTGTCTCTCGTCATTCTAGACGAATTTATCGGATTTATGGAGCAACTGCGTAAGTGGCCGAGCTAGTTTCGAGAAACCCTTGACGAACCTACGATAGTAGCTAGCCAAACCCAAAAAACTACGGAGCTCCTTCACATTCTTGGGCGGTGCCCAATCCAACACTGCCTCGATCTTCTGCGGATCCACACGAACCCCCTCGGCTAAAATCATGTGTCCTAAGAACATCACTTCCTTCAGCCAGAACTCACATTTCGAGAACTTCGCATAGAGTTGCTTGGTCCTCAAAATGTCTAACACTACTCGCAAATGATGGGCATGCTCCTCCTCGTTCCTCGAATGAATAAGAATATCGTCAATGAAGATGACGACACACTTATCCAAATACTCGATAAAGACTTTGTTCATCAACTGCATGAACACCGCCGGCGTATTAGTTAACCCGAAAGGCATAACTATGAACTCATAATGTCCGTATCTCGTCCGAAAAGCTGTTTTCGGCACGTCGGACTCCCTCACCCGAAGCTGATAGTACCCCGATTTCAAATCAATCTTCAAGAATACCGCAGCTCCCTACAACTGGTCGAACAAGTCATCAATTCTCGGCAAAGGATACTTGTTCTTGATGGTCACCTTGTTTAGTTCGCGATAGTCGATACACAAACGTAGTGAACCATCCTTCTTCCGCACAAACAGGACCGGTGCGCCCCAAGGCGAGGCGCTCGGTCGAACATACCCCGACTCAAGAAGCTCACTCAACTGCTTCTTCAACTCTGACATCTCTGAAGGTGCCATGCGATACGGCGCCTTCGAAATCGGAGCCGCGCCCGGCTCTAACTCTATAGCAAACTCGACCTCGCGGTCCGGTGGAAATCCCGGCAACTCGTCAGGAAATACATCAGGAAATTCGATAACGACTGGAATCGACGAAAGCTCGACTCCACCACTCTCCGCCTTCAAGGCATAGCACCAATAACCAGTACACCCCTTTCGCAGGAGACTCATCGCCTTCAAGGCATTAATAACGAACTTCTAGTTTCCCCTCTTTTGCCCTGCGAAAGAGTGTTCGGTGCCGTCCTCGGCTAACATAGTGATGATTCTCGTGCGGTAGTTCATGATTGCGCCATGCCCCTCGAGCCAATCATCCCCGAGAATCAAATCCTCACCCTCAATATTAACAATAATAAGATTAGAGAGCCAAGCTCTCTCACAAATAAACACAGAGTAGTCTCGGACCTCTCGATCACCGATAATTTTATCACCGATAGGAAGTTTAACGACGAAAGGCTCGCAAGGTGACAAGCAGTCGAGACTCAAACGGCGTACACGCTCTAGAGAAATGAATGAATGCGTAGCACCCGAATCAAAAAGCACACCGACAGGATGGGAAAGGATATGAACGGTACCTGTCGCCACAGTGGCCGCTGGGTCATCGGCCCTCCTCATCTCATAAATACGCGGTTGGGCAGAGCCGACACTGGAAGCTCCTCCCCTAGCGGGCTGAACCCGACCCCTACCTCGGCCGGCACTCGGTGGAGGCGGTGGAGCAAATGAGCCCTGGTTCACACTCGGCTCCATATGTGCTGGGTGAGAAGAACGGGCGCCGCGAAGCTGTCTGATCTGATCACAAAAGAGGGCCTTGTGGCCCAACTCACCACAAGTATGACAAGTGAACTTCGAACGAGGATACTGTCGGTTCCTATGGCCCTGCACACCACAGTTAAAGCATGTGGGTTCACGAACGGAGGTTCCGACGGCACCCCGAAAGCTCCCAGAGAAACGAGCCGAACCGCCCGTAGAAATGTTTGCAGCCTGAGATTTCTGCTGGCCTCCACTCTTGGGACCAGAAAAATTTCCGACCGACTTATGTTTCTTGCTCTCGCGGGTCGCCTCACTCGCCGTCACAGACATGTCATAGACAAGAGCTCGACTCTGATAATCCTTCAGGGTAGTACAGACGAGTCCAGACATATAGTCCCGAATGGACAGTTTCATCCTCCTGGAAAAATGGAAAATTTTGTCGCTCTCTTCGACAACTTGGGTCTTCACATAACTCAACTCCTTGTTAAAATCAGCAATAGCTTGAGATACGGGCCCGTGGTTGAGCATCATAGAAAGCATGTACTCGAGCCTGTCTGACCGGCCACGGGCAATATTCGGTCTCCATCAATTCCTGAAATTCGGCCCACGAAGCAACATGGCCTTTGATCCCAACGGCCTCCCACCAATCCGTAGCGTCCCCAGTGAAGAAGTACTGGGCAATAGGGACCTTACGGTCCTCGAGACAGTTGGTAGCAGTGAAGACTTTAGATATCTCCTTGATCCACCCTTCCCAGCCGATCGGGTCCGAAGCTCCCGAAAACTGAGGAGGGTGCATCTTGATGACATCCTGAAGCCAGCAATCCGCTCCGCCCCGATTAGCATGGGCCTGATCGGGGTTCTGGACAACCTGAGCTATAGCCGCCATTTGGTTTACCATTTGCTGCATAACGGCCGCAATACCAAGATCGGCGCGCTCTTGAGAAGAAGCATGACTGTGACGGTCACTGGTACTGCCGGCTCCCGAAGAATGCGATGTGGCCGCCCCACCGGCTGCCCCACGTCCTCGGCCGCGTCCACGACCACGACCACGACCACGGTTTCCTCCAGCATCCATACTGGTGTTAAGAGATAACAGAAGTATATCGAGGATGAGTAAGGGAGGAAAAGCAACTACGATGATAAGCAAAAGAGGGAGAATAACCACATTTCAAGAAACGGAATACAACACGAGAAAGTAAAGAATCGAGTAAGGAAACTTACGAACACTGGAAGTACTGAGATGCTGGCAGCGGTGTGACAATGTGCAAAACAAAACACGACTAGATCCAAATAACCGACAAGCCTAGGTATCCATAAACCTAGATCTCTGATACCATTTTCTGTAACACCCCGAGATATTCGGAGTATGTTACAGCGCCGTGGACCCCTATATGGGACCCACCAGGCTACAACAAGAAAACACCACTCGACTAACCATATCGGTTAGCGAGGACACACATTTAAATGATATGACATATAAAGATACGCCCGGAGCAACCGGCGAAATAAGCATCATCCGACAATGTAACAATTTAAAGTAGTACAATACGGAGTTTGTAATGAAAAGCCTAAGTACTCGCGAGTACAATCTATAAGTTTATAACTGTGGGAACAACCATATCGAAATAGACAAAGGAAATAAGAAGACCCAAATGCACATGTCAACGACCACAGCAACATCCTCGTACTGTCCCAGTGCTCGCTCGTCCGGATAATCATAACCTGAAATCCATAACAAGAATTTCCCCAAAATGGGTCCCCAAAGGGGTTAGCAATTACGCTAGTACAAGTAATCAAGGCAAACCAATCGCTTACACATTTCATAGTACATGCACCAATATCATTTCAAAAACCAAAACCAGACATCTCTTTTCCGGAAACAAACAGTCAAACAATTTGCCTTGGGAACAGAGTAATATCATAGATCCCGCCCGAGGCCTCTAAGGACCCTCCCGAGCTGGCCATATTATAAAACAAAACATGCACGTGCATCGCCTTGGGAACAGAGTAATATCATAGATCCCGCCCGAGGCCTCTAAGGACCCTCCCGAGCTGGCTAGCTAAACAAACTCATGAATCCAGGACACAACCCTTTGGATTCCCTCCGTGATCCCGTCGGACCAACCCGAGGTGAGCAAATCACACACAAAATACATTACCATTCCACGTTAAGCATAAAGGTTTCCAAAAATACTTGCTTTGAATAATTGATGACGCAACGAACGGAAAGGATAATCACCGACGAACGCTAGGAATCAACGGAACCGAACCTAACGATTCGAAGAACATAATTACAACCAACTCTAGACGAATACGGAAATGGAATACACCCGAAAACCCGCCTACGATTCATGTATATTCGTACAAAAATAACAACGAGGGCGGACCACAACCAAACCCTCTTGATTCTGCAAAACCATGAAAATATACCATGAATCCATAGGGAAACTAATGATATTGACAAGTTTAATCATATTCATCATGAATCCACCAACAAAACGGAACGAATCGGAAGAAAATCCCAAAACCCCCAATTTACCCAAAAGTAGGGTTCTAAGAGATTTACCTTGGATTAGGATGAAATATTCGTGCTGATGTTGTTATAATACACCAAGAACTCAAGAAAGATGTTGGATGAGATGATTGGAGGAAGAAATCGCCAAGAAAATCGCCCGGAATCGCCTTAGCCGCGGAGAGGAGGAAGAAATGGGAAAATATGATTATCTCGGTCAACTCCCTGGTTTATATAGCCAGGGAGTGTTAGCGCGCGCTAACTCCTCAAGGTTAGCGTGCGCTAGCGGGATAAAATTCCAATCCATATAGTTAGCGCCCCAGTCCAGTAGCCAGATTTCTGGCCGTTAGCGTGCGCTACTCCAAATGTAGCGTGCGCTAATAACCTATCGGTAGCGCGCGCTATCGACCAATAGCGTGCGCTACCTGGGCATCAGTCGAGTCCAGTGGCAAACTGTCCAGAACTCACCTGACCCGTTAGCGTGCGCTATCGTACAAACGTAGCGTGCGCTACGGCACTGACCGAGTTGATAGTAAAGCATCGGCCAAAGATCGATCCACGCTAGCGCGCTAACGAACAACTTAACGTGTGCTAGTCTCCCGACATTAGCGTGCGCTAGACAAAGTAGCGTGCGCTAATCCGATAGTCCAGAGGGCTGGGAACAGAACTGCCACTCCCAGGGCTAACTCGCTAGCGCGCGCTACGAAGTAAACGTAGCGTGCGCTACTAAGGAATCTCTAGCGTGCGCTATGCAGAAAATTTAGCATGTGCTAGATACCGAATATAAATGGTCCAAAACACTGGAATACGGACGAAACATCAAACGGAACATCTCAAGACACATCAAAACATAGGATGGATCCACGGCAACCCCGAAACAGCGGTTCCGCACAACAATAACGAGAATCAGATCAATAGATGACGGGAAAGATACACTGAAAGATACACGAGGGTCTCTACGACTGAAAAATACATCGAAAATAAAAATTCAAAGAAAAGAAAAAATGCGGATATTACAAGAATAATACCGAATCGAACATTTCTAAGGAATAAATTAGCAGAACGAACTCCTCCTCAAACATCTTCGAATCGCATCGAACAATTTGGATATTCGTGATGGATAATTACAAGATTTCTCGTAGAGATAGAAAAGATAGGGCAAGATCAATAACGAAGAAGGAAACATAATGTGCTTATCAAATCAAGAAAACCACAAAGTGTGTTGAACACATCGAATTCAAACATACGCGAATTCTCTGAACAGATGAAGGGCATATAAACGAGTGACAAATGAATCAAGAACTGAAGTTCAAAAGAAAGTGAAAATTCTCAGGAAATGAAACTTATAAGGCATACTACAGAATCTCAAAACATTCTAAACTTATGTTGCGTATCCTGATAATTCTTTTAATTTCCGGAATGAATGATCTTATAATGGCTTAACTAAAGTAGAGGAATAAATCATTGTGATGCGGAAACAATATGACTAACCAACTTCTTATCATATAGTCTACCCAATCTTCACCGGTTATACTAAAGTTCTTAAGGGGAGAACCTAAAGCAAAATCCTTCTAAGGTTAATCCATGAGCCCCTAAAGTGTAAGCCTAAGGGTCCAAAACTTCACAGGATAACTTATGTACTACAAGTTGCAACCTGGGCTCCGATACCATAATTGTAACACCCCAACCCGACAAGGGTAGAAGTATCACATTACGGTGCCAAATCAGAACATACAACGCAAGCGGAATACTTATAAACATAACAATTACAAGGGTATTCTAAGAAAAACAAATGAAATGCTAACTCTATACAATATGTAAAATGATTCCAAACTAAATCCAATCCCAGTCTAATCAAGATGCAAATGGGCTTCTAATCCTCATGGTAGTCCAATAAGAGCTCCTATGCACTCTTTACTCAAACCCAGCTTCCAACCTAAAACCTGCCGCAGGAAAAGAAATGCGGCTGAGCTTAAAAAGCTCAGTGAACAGATAGATAAAAACAACGAATAATCGATACGTATAAAAGAATGAGAAAAGAGATAATAAGCTCCTGCTGAAAAAAATGTCATCTGTCAAATGAATAGGGGATTAACGGTCAACTGAACAAATATCGTGAGTCAACTGAAATCAAGAATATGAAGAATCAAAGGATAACAGGATATAGTACATTGGGGCAGACATAAGGTATAAACAAAGGTATATGATAGTGTAAGGAAATCATAAATCTACCACGAGCCCAAAACAAACCATATCATAAGTAACCAAATGGAGTGATCAGCTCCCAAAATGTGAAGGATGTGTACTGCACACAACATCAATCACCAAACCAGTCATATCATATCAAATACAAAATAAATCTAGGATGCATCCATACGCCCCTGCAAAAATATTAGTGGCCATATCTTCAACAAAAAAAAGGGATGGGATGGCACATCACTCGATCACCCTGGAGTCATGCCATTGGTGCATCAATGACGCGGCATGGAACCCCCATGCCTAGTATAATGGCTCGGGTATCAAACTAAAGGGTCAAAGCAAAGTCAAAAGTTTGGCAAATGTCTACGTCATCAGGATATCACAATCAAAGTTCCACAACTAAAGGTTCATAATCAAAGGTTTATAAACAAAAGTTCATAGCTAAAGCTCAAATCAAAGAGTTCATATCAAATGGTTCAAAGGTTCATAGCAAAGGTTCATAATCAAAATAGCTCAAGATCAAAAGTGTGTGAGAGTTGAAGAGATAAATTCACAACTAGAAGGGGGAGTTGAATAGTGGTAATGCGGAATATCGAATTTTCTCGCGAATAAAAGGAAATAGTGCGGAAAGTAAAAGACTCAAAGATTTATAGAGGTTCAGCAACTTGCCTACGTCCTCTCTCCGACTTCTTTTTCTATTGGCTCAAGAACAACCACACACTTGACTCGTCTTCGATCGGTCCGAGTACAACAACCGTTACAACCGCTTGTCTTCTATTGGTCCAAGCACAACCACTCTCAAAATAAACGTTGTTTTTCTAGTGTTCTATTGGAACTAGATAATCCTTAATTACGAATATTGGAGTGTAATCCTAATAATGCCGGATCAAAGATCCTAATAACACCGGATTATTGACTCTAAATTCGTTTCTCTAACGCTCTTGTATGAGTGATGCAACACTCACAACCAAATGAAAGAATACAAAGTATAATAAATATTACAAGCTGTATCACTCTTTGTATCTTTCTCCTCACAACTTAGAATGCAATAATAGATAGAAATCTGAGCTCAAGAATGCTTTGATTGCTTGTATACTTGAATGCTTGAAGTTGGGTGAGAGATACCCAAATCTTATGGGTATTTATAGTATCAAGTCCTTCTTCATATACTGAAAAATGTATTATTAGCGTGCGCTAATAATCCTTCATAGCATGCGCTAACGAGCTTTGACTTGATTGATCTGAACGGTCATTAAACTGTACCAACGGTCATAATATACGTCTAGCGTGCGCTAGTCCGTCTTCTTTAGCGTGCGTTATCATTGGTCAACAGGTCTTCACTTTTGACTGTTGAAACTTGTTGGTTTGTCTCCCCAACGTCTCTTTTCCAGCGGATAAAATGTACGTAGCGTGCGCTAGTATATATACATTAGCGTGCATTAACATTATTTAATGTTAGTCTTCCAGATTTTGCGGATCTCCTTTTTGACATTTGCGTTCCAACGGATAAGTTGACTAACGGTAGAAGGTTGAACGCTTAGCGTGGGCTAACACATGTATTGTAGCGTGCGCTACAACTTTTCCAAATAACGTATGTTAGCTTGATTAACGTACGTAATAGCTTCCTTGATTTGAGTTCAGGCCCTACTGGACTACCAAAATACTTTCTGGTAGCGTGCGCAAGATACGATATGTAACGTGCGCTAAGACCTCTGAATAGCATACGTAAGTGTACGTCCGTAGCGTGCGCAAATGCTTTTCCTTTTTTTCTGTCCAGATCTTCCTGTCTCTCTGCCTTGAGTGCGATAGCGTGCGCTATATATAGAAGATAGCGTGTGCTAAGATTAACAACTTAGCGTGCACTGATATTTTGTATTTTGCGTGCGCTATCCATCAGGTGACTCCACTAGGCTGCAGTTTACTTGCCTGACTGCAGGTGACTTTTTTCCTCGATAGCGTGCGCTACCATACAGGCTGTAGTGTGTGCTAAGAACATGATTTTCCTTCAATATAGCAGCTCGATGGGATAGATTTTGTTAAATGTTTTGAATACGATCATCATCAAAATACTTTGAGTCAACAATCTCCCCCTTTTGGATGATGTCAAAACATTTAATATATACCTGCAAAAACTGTTTAAAAAATTTCGAATCAAGGTAACTTGTTCGATTTAGTACGTTTCGGTTTTTGGAGTGTTTCTCCCCCTTTTTGACATAAACAAAAAGGACTCCCTGTGTCTCGTTGCGTATAAGATATGATACCAATGAAATGCCATTTGCCAAAACGAGAACATACAATTAACAAAAACCAAACTACATGAAATCCAAACGAATAGAAATGCGTATTTCATTGCAAATAGTTCAAGCATTACACATAGATATCCAAGGCACGAGACATCACAAATATATGAAATAAAAGTCGCTACAATGAGAATTAATGTCCTAAAAACTAGGGTGCGTGCTCGGATGAGGATGGTGGAAGCGGGAACGATGGATGAGTGAAGCGAATGAAGTCTTCAAGTATCCCGCTCACTCCTTGAACCTCGGAGCGAAGAGAATGGACGTCTTCATGGATCTCCATTTGAGAGGTCTCGATGCTGCACATCCGTGAGACGAGGTCACTGTCCTCTTCCTCGGTAAGAGTCTCTCGCATCAGACGCTTTCTTTTGGAAGTGGGCTTCCTCACGAATTCTCCAGTTTCCATTTCCCGAAGGGTGTGAGGTCCTCGTCAAGTGATTCGCTCATCCGGTGTAGGCATATGAGTCCCTTTCTCCACTTGGTCGTCTTCATGAAGATATGGAAAGAGAATCCATCCCCGGTTGATCGTGCGGACATAGTGCATGACTTTGAGCGAGTAATCCGAGATCTCATGTCCGAGTGAGATGGGAATGGCTTTGTCCTTCATCAGGTCCGCGTGATGAAATTTGAAAATCGCCGTTAGGATGGAACCATACGGCATTCCAGCCTTGCGGGACCGAGAAGCATAATTCTTCGACCGAAAAAGGTCGCCTTTAACCTTCATCCAGCTCGTGACAATCGTGGCAAAATCGAATTTGTCATCATTCAGCACTCGGTACACAACGTGTTTATCGACTCCGACTAGCTTATGCTGCGTATTAACTTTGGGCATTATGCATTTTGTGAGTGCAACCAAAAGAAGTCGGATGTTAATTCCGAAATCATTGTTTTCAAAAGCCTCGTCGGTGACGTCGATTATGGCCTTTGAACTCAGAAATTCCTTGACATCAATCTCCCTAACTCCAGACTCCTTAGAAATCGATTTCCCACAACACGAAAAACCATTGCACGACAAACCAAAAAGTTGAGACAAAATCTCCGAAGATACTTTTACAACCGTTCCTCCGACCAAACTCCCTAAGACTAGAGATGAGGAACCTTCACTCTCAGCAATGTGAAGGTTAGCATAAAATTCACGAACAAGCTCGGGAAAAATAAGTTCCTTACATTTAACAAACCGAGCAATTCCAATGGAGGAGAAAAAATCAGAGATGACAACATTTGCACGTTCCATGCTTGGAAAATTGAAGAAGTAACAATCCATTAACTGCTCTTGAGGAAGAATTTCAGAGAAAACCTTGGATGCAGTATATGACACGAAGCGGGATGTGTCGTATTCTGGATCGCGAGGGCATTTTGTGTTTTTGTAAGTCTTTTCCATAGCTTTGAGGCCCTTGCTCGACATAAAGCTGAAAGGAATTGAATGATTGTAGAAGGAATTGGAATTCGAATGGGTCGATTTTACAGCTAGGGTTCTTGCTGAAAGGGGATCTGGAGAGTTTGCGTATGTTATGAAAGGATTGGAATGTTTCTGGGCTGAACAGGGTTTATATAGTGAACTGAGCTAGTTTAATTAGCGTACGCAACGGGTGTATATTTAGCATACGTTAAGAATATATTGGTAGCTCACTGGACTGTCCAGTAGCAAATATCGAAATAGAAGATTTTAATTAGCGCACGCAAGTGATAAGGGATTAGCGTACGCTATCGAAAACAAAATTTAGCGCGCGTTAAAAGAATGAAGCTAGCGCGCGCTAGCGAATGGAACGTTTCAAAGATATTGATTTCTCAAGTAGAAAACTAATTTCAAAAATTGTCTAGATGTCCCATACCAAGTTGCAAACGAATAGTATTAAATGATTCCTCGGGAAGAGGTTTCGTAAATATATCAGCAAGCTGGTCCTTCGTCCCGACAAAAATTAAACAGATATCTTTCTTTTGCATATGATCGCATAAGAAATGATGTCTAATATCTATATGCTTAGTTCTACTATGCAACACGGGATTTTTACTCAGATTAATAGCACTAGTATTATCACATAATATAGGGGTATTTTCAAAATGAATACCGTAGTCGCGGAGTCGATTTTTAATCCATAGTACCTGAGCACAGGCACTCCCTGCAGCAACGTATTCGGCCTCACCCGTAGACAACGCTACACTGGTTTGCTTTTTACTTCCCGAAGATATTAAGCATGAACCGATGACATGACATGTACCACTAGTACTCTTTTTATAAATTTTGCATCCGCCGAAATTGGCGTCACTATATGCAATCAAATTAAAGTCCAAGCAAGAGGGATACCATAGACCTAGTCCGATGGTCCCTTTCAAGTAACGAAAAATGCGTTTACAAGCAATTAAATGTGATTCCTTAGGATTAGCTTGGAATCGAGCACATAAGCATGTAGCAAATATTATGTCTGGCCTAGAAGCAGTCAAATATAGCAAAGGTCCGATCATACCTCGATATAATTTTTGATCTACGGATTTGCCATTTTCATCTTTTTCAAGCTATAATGATGAGGACATTGGCGTTGAAATCACTTTGCTACTCTCCATTCTGAATTTCTTTAGGAGATCGTTTGAGTAATTTGTTTGATGAATAAAGATTCCATCTTCGCATTGCTTGATTTGAAGCCCGCGGAAGAATGTTAATTCTCCCATCATACTCATCTCGAACTCTCCTTTCATAAGATTAGAGAAATCTTGGCACAATGATTCATTAGTAGCTCCAAAAATAATGTCATCAACATAGATTTGGCAAACAAGTATATCATTATTCAATATTTTCACAAACAAGGTATTATCGACTTTACCTCGTTTATAATTATTTGCAATTAAAAATTGACTTAAATGATCATACCATGCTCGGGGTGCTTGTTTCAACCCATAGAGTGCCTTGTTGAGCTTGTAGACGTGATCCGAAAATTGATGATCTTCAAAACCGGGAGGTTGCTTGACATAGACTTCTTCTTGAATGTAGCCATTCAAGAATGCACTTTTCAAATCCATTTAAAATAGTTTGATCTTTTTGTGAGAGACAAATGCACATAACAAACGGATGGCTTCGAGTCGATCCACGGGAGCAAAACTTTCTTTGTAATCAAGGCCGTCCTCTTGATTATACCCTTGATCGACCAAATGAGATTTATTTCGAATTGGGTAACCGTCTTCGTCACTCTTGATTTTGTGCACCCATTTAGTTCCGATAATTGTTTTATCTTTAGGAGCGGGAACTAAATGTAACACCCCAAAAGGCGGCTATTACAGTGCCGTGAATCCCACACTGGGACCCACCAGGCGATATCCAAAACAGGTTAAATAAATATTATTTGTGATACCAAATCACAACGAATAGTCATCTCTCCGATTAGGAGTTTATTACAATATGGCCAACGGCCTAACACCACACAGGATCCAAAAAAAAACAAGTATAGACCATATGGGGATGGAAAATACTTCAAACGTCAAATACAACCCAATAACAATTAAAATGAAACGGGAAATAACATAACATGGTTTAACATAACCGGACAACAAAGATGAGGGCCCCCCGAACTAGTATCCTCTGAACCCTTCGCCATCGACATGCTCTTCCCGTGCCTTGCCTTTGCCTCGACCTAAAATACAATACAAGTATTTCGCCCAACACAGGGTCAGATATACATGATAACCAATTCTTCCGACATTATACAATTCACATATATATAGATCTCAAGAAAATCATTCCGACTATTAATCATACCCCTCGGGCGTATGAAACAATCAGTCACAAAATATCGAACACATCCAATCATACATGGACTATGAACGATTAACAATATAGCTCAAGATGGACATCACAGTACGCCCGATCCGGAAATGTGTCCGTGTACATGTCCACCCCGTATACGGAATCCAGAATATACGTGTGACAATGTACCTAATTAGCCTCACGAACTACGTCTCGTGTGCACAGTCCAATACGGAAACATCCACGTATGACTATACAAGTGCCCGGCTAAAAATCCTACACAATATCCAATCGGCACGCAGATATGATTCCGGAAATGTCACGACACAACATGACAACGAAGTTCAATGAAATACACATCCAATCAAGGATCAAGAAAACTCACCAAAGTGAAAATAAGGACCAACGAGATCAACGGTTCAAAACGGCGTACTTGGGAATGCAATCCCATAACGTCAAGGACAATATCAAATCACGACAAACGTCACATGGACAATTCATACACATGAAATATAATCATCACAAGAATTTAATCATCATTATAACCAAGCAAGATAACTTGCCTTAATACGGAGACGAGAATAGTCCTCTTCTTATCGGAACGAACGAACGGTCCTCGACAAGTTTTACTCGAACAAACAACCTTAAACGAAATACATTTTACTCAAAACATATTCGTATAATTATCAATATAGGATTAGTAAGACGTCAACCTACAATCCTTTAGAATAGTTTGTTACTACAAATTATTGAAGCCTTATGCCAGGAGTCCTTCTAACATCAATACAACTATAAGAATCGGTTTACAAAATTTACCGAAAGTTCGCATGGTTCATCATAAACAAGAGTTCTATCAAGGGTATGTTGAATAACCAATCATGATGTTAAGATCATCTTATGATGATTAAACTTTCCAAAACATTAAAAGGTTGAAAGGTAAAATCTGCACATTATGATTATTCTCCTCTCATTTAAATTGACTTTTAAGCTAACAACAAGTTCATAAGTTCTGAGATTACACCATACTCATGAAGGTTATCAAAGTCTTTGATACAAGGCTGGAGGATTCATTAACATGATGGTGAATTCACCAATTCTAGTATGATGATCAAAATATTCTAAGTTCTCAATACATTAGATTAATGAAAAGTTATTGTTGAAATTATCAAGATCCTTATCAATCTTCAAAGACTTATGAAACTGAACAATTATGATTAGTTAAACTTTCTAAGATTTCTGAGCTAGATCATCTCATCCTATCTTTAACATTATCAAGTTCTTCTCAAGGTAAATAGATATCTAAAATGGTGTTTAAACACTTCATGATATCAAATTCTTGATTAAATCCAGTTATGAAGAATCTAACTGATCCAACAATGTCCTACTGAGCTAAATTCGTCCAGAAGGTGAGTAATGACAATTACAAACATGATTAAAATCACTATATCATCAAGAACACCTCCATCTCAAACCCTTATTTAACATATTCATCATAAGTGTTTAAAGAGTTTAATTATAACCATGTTTTACTTGCTTAATCTAACTCTAGGTGAAGTATAATTCGTCATTAATAATCAACATAAGAAAATAATGCAGAGAAGAAAACACACCAACCTCCGGAAATGAAGAACAACTTCAATGCTATGAGAGAATATATTCCAAGCTCAAAAACAACTCCAAATCTCCAAGGAAATGAACTCCACTCCGAGATTCAAGGCTTAGAAACAAGTTGGTGAAGGTTGATATCGTTTTGGTAGTGCAGAGGTATGATATGTGAAGAGAGAAATTCGGTTTGGGTCGTGAAGAAATGAAAAACAGGTTGGTCCTATAAATAGACTGTGCAGACTTAGCGCACGCTATCAGGCCAGTTTAGCGTACGCTAATGCCCTTACGTACGCTATCCGGCCGATATTACGTACGTAAGCGGCTTACAGTGGCTACTGTCTTGAATTATCGCAGGCCGTTAGCGCACGCTAATGATGAATGGGTTACGCACGCTAATAAAAGTAGATTCTCACCGACACGACAGCTCAGACTTAGATCGCATGCATGCTAACGGTTAAAAGGGTTCACGTGCTGAAGTCAATCGCCGCGATTCCCTCTTAGCGTACGCAACCGAGGAAATCTTACGCACGCTAATGCACAGGATTAGCGTACGTTAATCTTACTGTGTAACGTGCGCTACATCAACAGAAAAATCCGAAAATACAACTCTCTAATTATCATCGAATCATCATATTTGAAATGAACTAACAACGATATGATATTCAAATCTATAATACCACGACATAATAGTAAATGCAACGATTCACGATAATCAGATTATCCGAATAATACAATGACAGGTAAAAATGAAAAGTTACAGTCGGATATTACATACTCCCCCCCTTAAAAAGAGTTTCGTCCCCGAAACTAAGGGGTAAATAACTCGGGGTATCTTGCTCGCATACTATCCTCGGTCTCCCACGTAGCCTCCTCGACTCCGTGTCGTGACCACTGAACTTTCAGTAGGGGAATCGTCTTGTTCCGCAACTGCTTGATCCTCTTCTCGAGTATCCGTACAGGACGCTCCTCGTACGAATGGTCCTCTGCTAATTCAATATCCTCGAATTGAAGTACGTGGCTCGGATCATCAACATATTTCCTCAGCTGGGAGACATGAAACACGTTGTGAATCTTACTCAAGGTCGGTGGCAAGGCTAGTCGATAGGCCAGATCACCTACACGCTCCAGAACCTCAAACGGCCCAATGTACCTTGGGCTCAGCTTGCCCCTCTTCCCGAAACGAAAAACACCTCGAGTAGGAGACACCTTCATTAACACATGGTCACCAACCTCGAACTCAAGCGGTCGTCGACGATGGCCAGCATAAGACTTCTGTCGACTTTGAGCCGTTAACAACCGACTCTTAATCAAAGTGATCTTCTCACGGGCGGCTAACAACATATCGGGTTCCGTATCCAGAGATTCTGACAGTTCGTCCCAACACAAATGGGACCTACAGCGACGGCCATACAATGCCTCATATGGTGCCATCTGAATCGAAGCGTGCCAACTATTATTATAAGTGAATTCCACCAAAGGTAGCTGGGCTTCCCAATCGTTCTTCCAATCAAGAGCACATGCTCTCAACATATCCTCTAGAGTCTGGATGGTTCTCTCCGACTGACCATCGGTTTGTGGATGAAAAGCCGTACTAAAATTCAACTGCGTGCCCATCGCACGATGAACTTCCTTCCATAAGTGTGACACAAATCGCCCGTCACGGTGTGATACAATGCTCTTGGGGGTACCGTGTAGTCTTACAATTTCCTTAATGAACAGCTGGGCCAATCTCTAGGGGCCCCATGTGTCCTTAATTTCCAAGAAGTGGGCTGATTTGGTCAGACGGTCCACAATCACCCAAATCGTATTCATTCCTCGACGACTCGTTGGCAAGCTAGTGATAAAATCCATAGATATGTCCTCCCATTTCCATTCAGGAATCGGGAGCGGTTTCAGCATTCCTGCGGGTCGCTGGTGCTCAATCTTAACCTACTGACAGGTTAAGCACTTCGAAACGAATTCGGCAACCTCACGTTTCATATTTCCCCACCAATAATTCTGTTTCAAATCCTTATACATCTTGCTAGAGCCCGGGTGAATAGAGTACGGGGTAGCATGGGCTTCTCTCATGATAGAGTTCCTCAACTCTTCGTCAGCGGGTACACAAACTCGATTTCTGAAACGTATCAATCCATCCCCGTGGATCACGAATCCAGGGGCTTTCCCCTGGGTTACTTCATCCCGAATCCGAGATAAGAATGGGACCGTAATTTGCTTCGATTTGATCATAACATCAAGAGACGAAGAAATCTCAAGGGTGCAAAGTTGTCCCTGAACACGCTGCAACCAAACTTCAATTTCTGGCCTCATAAGGTCCAACTGAAATTCCGTCTGTGCTGTTAAACGACTCAGCATCTGCTCCTGCACTGTCTTACGGCTCAATGCGTCGGCAACCACATTTGCTTTACCCGGATGATAAAGGATCTCGATATCATAGTCCTTGATTAATTCTAGCCATCTTCTCTGCCTCATGTTCAACTCTTTCTGAGTAAAAATGTACTTTAGGCTCTTGTGGTCCGTAAAGATCTGGCAGGTAACTCCATAAAGATAGTGACGCCAGATTTTCAAAGCAAACACCACGGCTGCTAACTCCAAGTCGTGGGTCGGATAGTTAACTTCATAGGGTCGCAATTGTCTCGATGCATAGGCGATTACTTTCCCTTCCTGCATTAGTACACATCCTGCACTCGTCTCGACGCGTCACTATACACCACAAATCCTTCCGTTCCTTTGGTAAGACCAAAGCAGTGCGAAATCAATCGACTCTTGAGCTCTTCAAAACTTTGCCGACATGCTTCGACCACAAATACTTCTTGTCCTTCCGATAAGTTAGTCATCGGTTGCGAAATTTTAGAGAATCCCTCCACGAATCGTCGGTAGTAACCTGCTAGGCCGAGGAAACTACGAACTTCCTTCACGTTCTTCGGTGGTAGCCAATCTCGAATGGCTTCCGTCTTCTGTGGGTCCACTCTCACCCCTTGGTGATATCACATGCCCGAGAAAGACAACCTCAGGCATCCAGAACTCACACTTAGAAAATTTCTCATAAAGTTGTTCTCGCCTCAAAGTATCGAGAACTTGGTGGAGGTGACTCTCGTGCTCCTCGTGGTCGCGAGAGTAAATCAGAATGTCGTCAATGAAAACGACTACAAAGCGATCCAGATAGTTAATAAAAACTCGATTCATCAACTCCATGAACACTGCCGGTGCATTAGTCAGTCCAAATGGCATCACCACGAACTCATAATGCCCATAGCGAGTACGGAATGCTGTCTTCGAAATGTCAGACTCTCGAATCCTCAACTGATGATAACCAGATCTCAAGTCGATCTTAGAAAACACGGCAGCTCCCTGAAGTTGGTCCAATAAATCATCAATACGAGGCAAGGGATACTTGTTCTTGATGGTTACCCTGTTCAGCTCACGGTAATCAATACACAATCGTAGAGATCCATCTTTCTTCCGCACAAATAACACTGGTGCTCCCCAAGGGGACGCACTAGGTCGAATATAGCCTTTGTTAGTCAACTCCTCAAGCTGGTTCTTCAATTCTTGCATCTCAGTCGGAGCCATACGGTACGGTGCTTTTGAGAGCGGGGACGTACCTGGTTCTAACTCAATAATAAACTCCACGTCACGATGAGGAGGTAAGCACAGTAACTCGTCTGGAAATACATCGGGGTAATCTCGAACTACGGAATGTCGGCCAATTCAATGGTCGATCGGCCGATTTGGTCATGTAGCACCAATAACCAATACACCTAGATTAAGCGGTTTCACCGCTTTCATAGCATGATGACTCTCCTGACGAATGGCGGGATTATCGCCTCGAAAAATACACTCGAATCCATCATCGAAAGTGGCGGTAACCATCCGCTATGGACACTGAGTATTGCATCGTGACGATCCATCCAATCGATGCCCAAGATTATATCATCCTTAGGTAGATCGATTACAATCAGATTTGACAACCACTCACGGTCGTTCAAACGAATCGGGCAGTCCTGGACTTCACGATTTCCAATAATTCTTCTACCATCAGGTAGACCAATCACGTAGGGCTCACAATTGATAACATGGTCTAGAGGCAAACGACTTAAACAAGAAGAAGATATAAAGGAGTGTGAAGCACCGGTATCAAAAAGAACACATACAGGCTGGGAGTGGATCTCGAGTATACCTGAAATCATGCTGGCCTCGGGATCGTCGACTTTCTTCATCTCGTAAATTCAGGGTTTCACGTTAGGCACAGTGTACCACCTTGATTCCCACGGCCCATTCCCTATTCGCCCCGGTGGTCTGATAGGAAGCGGACGCAGGCATCCGGTTCTGGATAGAGGATTGAACTGGGGCATGAGACGCTACTGGTTCAGGTCCGGGTCCACCCCTGCAAAAACGAGCACGGTGACCATTTTTGCCACAAGTATGGCATGTGACGGCAGGCTTCGGGCATTTGGAGCTGATATGCCCCTGGTCTCCGCAGTTATAGCACACAACAGAGGAGGGGACCGCTCGAGAGTGCGATCCAGTTGGCTTCGACGCCATGGGTGGTCGATCAGAAGGGTTTGGCAATGACTGGGGCTTCCTGAACGTCCCCCGGTTACTCTCAGTCTGGTTCTGGTTCCTGGACCTTTTGTTGTTGGACTGTGGTTGTTTCTTGGAAATCTCCTTCGCGGTTCTCAATGAACTCTGGTAAGGTAGTATAGTGGTGATTCAATAGCTGCATTCTCATTCGGGGTTTAAGCCTCTTGAGAAAGTATTTGATCTTGTCGGCCTCTGTTCGGATAATTGTCGTGGCAAAAGGAAGGAGTGCCTGGAATTTCTCAGCAACAGATAATACATCATCGTCTTCAGATGGGTCGGGGTTCAAAAGTTCCGACAGTTTGGCCTCACGGAGTGGCCCTGGATAGTAACGGTCTAACATGAGGTTTTTAAATTCCTCCCATGTGCAAACATCATCAGCTGGCCTTACTGAAAGCCACCAGGTATGAGCGCCTTTGCTAAGATAATACGCGGCTACTGAGACGCGATTCTCTTCCGGGCAGTCCACCATCTGGAAAAGTTTCTCAAAATGCTCGATCCAATGCACAATGTCAGCAGGCTCAGAGGAGCCTTCAAAAGCCGGTGGTCGGCGAGAGATGTCGCCGATAATCCGACTCACGGGTCCGCCAATTACGGGAGGAGGATGAGCCCCTTGCTGGCGGCCGATGGCGGCCCTCTGCATAGCCTCCATTAGTTGACCCATCTGGGTCATACGTGTCATCATGCCCGCATTACGGCGTAAGGATCGACACGCGCATCCCCGCGCCCACCGTGGTGCGATTGTTCCTAGAAGGTGAACCACCGTCATGCGGAACTCGATCCGCATTCGCGTCTGTTGGCTCGAGGTATTGGGATTCGGCCCCTTGCGGCCTCGTCCCCTCTGCCACGACCTCTCGTGTTTCTTTCCATCGAAAGAATCAATCATAATGGTAACTATAAGTACAGTTCAAGATACCAAAATTCATGCTAAGTTAATAGAAACAAGGAATCACATATTAAAGGGAAAATGGTTATCGATACCACAATTGTCGCACCGAATATCATATCGGTGTCAAGTCGAACAATTTAAATTGTATAATAAATTCAGCATTTATCTCGGATTATCAATCAGATAAATCCTGTCACAATTCCTTGAAATAACATGATCAACAGGGAGACCCATACTGATATCAATATCATGCCAGTAATTAAACCATGGCTCATAAAGTACATACCGTATTTGGCTCGTAGGGTCAGGCGCTTGCACAGGTCACACGTGACACGAAGGTCTCTTGATACTAGTTCATTTCTCAATGACTCATAAAAAAAACGACTCTCCGATACCATCTTCTGTAACACCCCAAAAGGCGGCTATTACAGTGCCGTGAATCCCACACTGGGACCCACCAGGCGATATCCAAAACAGGTTAAATAAATATTATTTGTGATACCAAATCACAACGAATAGTCATCTCTCCGATTAGGAGTTTATTACAATATGGCCAACGGCCTAACACCACACAGGATCCAAAAAAAAACAAGTATAGACCATATGGGGATGGAAAATACTTCAAACGTCAAATACAACCCAATAACAATTAAAATGAAACGGGAAATAACATAACATGGTTTAACATAACCGGACAACAAAGATGAGGGCCCCCCGAACTAGTATCCTCTGAACCCTTCGCCGTCGACATGCTCTTCCCGTGCCTTGCCTTTGCCTCGACCTAAAATACAATACAAGTATTTCGCCCAACACAGGGTCAGATATACATGATAACCAATTCTTCCGACATTATACAATTCACATATATAGATCTCAAGAAAATCATTCCGACTATTAATCATACCCCTCGGGCGTATGAAACAATCAGTCACAAAATATCGAACACATCCAATCATACATGGACTATGAACGATTAACAATATAGCTCAAGATGGACATCACAGTACGCCCGATCCGGAAATGTGTCCGTGTACATGTCCACCCCGTATACGGAATCCAGAATATACGTGTGACAATGTACCTAATTAGCCTCACGAACTACGTCTCGTGTGCACAGTCCAATACGGAAACATCCACGTATGACTATACAAGTGCCCGGCTAAAAATCCTACACAATATCCAATCGGCACGCAGATATGATTCCGGAAATGTCACGACACAACATGACAACGAAGTTCAATGAAATACACATCCAATCAAGGATCAAGAAAACTCACCAAAGTGAAAATAAGGACCAACGAGATCAACGGTTCAAAACGGCGTACTTGGGAATGCAATCCCATAACGTCAAGGACAATATCAAATCACGACAAACGTCACATGGACAATTCATACACATGAAATATATAATCATCACAAGAATTTAATCATCATTATAACCAAGCAAGATAACTTGCCTTAATACGGAGACGAGAATAGTCCTCTTCTTATCGGAACGAACGAACGGTCCTCGACAAGTTTTACTCGAACAAACAACCTTAAACGAAATACATTTTACTCAAAACATATTCGTATAATTATCAATATAGGATTAGTAAGACGTCAACCTACAATCCTTTAGAATAGTTTGTTACTACAAATTATTGAAGCCTTATGCCAGGAGTCCTTCTAACATCAATACAACTATAAGAATCGGTTTACAAAATTTACCGAAAGTTCGCATGGTTCATCATAAACAAGAGTTCTATCAAGGGTATGTTGAATAACCAATCATGATGTTAAGATCATCTTATGATGATTAAACTTTCCAAAACATTAAAAGGTTGAAAGGTAAAATCTGCACATTATGATTATTCTCCTCTCATTTAAATTGACTTTTAAGCTAACAACAAGTTCATAAGTTCTGAGATTACACCATACTCATGAAGGTTATCAAAGTCTTTGATACAAGGCCGGAGGATTCATTAACATGATGGTGAATTCACCAATTCTAGTATGATGATCAAAATATTCTAAGTTCTCAATACATTAGATTAATGAAAAGTTATTGTTGAAATTATCAAGATCCTTATCAATCTTCAAAGACTTATGAAACTGAACAATTATGATTAGTTAAACTTTCTAAGATTTCTGAGCTAGATCATCTCATCCTATCTTTAACATTATCAAGTTCTTCTCAAGGTAAATAGATATCTAAAATGGTGTTTAAACACTTCATGATATCAAATTCTTGATTAAATCCAGTTATGAAGAATCTAACTGATCCAACAATGTCCTACTGAGCTAAATTCGTCCAGAAGGTGAGTAATGACAATTACAAACATGATTAAAATCACTATATCATCAAGAATACCTCCATCTCAAACCCTTATTTAACATATTCATCATAAGTGTTTAAAGAGTTTAATTATAACCATGTTTTACTTGCTTAATCTAACTCTAGGTGAAGTATAATTCGTCATTAATAATCAACATAAGAAAATAATGCAGAGAAGAAAACACACCAACCTCCATAAATGAAGAACAACTTCAATGCTATGAGAGAATATATTCCAAGCTCAAAAACAACTCCAAATCTCCAAGGAAATGAGCTCCACTCCGAGATTCAAGGCTTAGAAATAAGTTGGTGAAGGTTGATATCGTTTTGGTAGTGCAGAGGTATGATATGTGAAGAGAGAAATTCGGTTTGGGTCGTGAAGAAATGAAAAACAGGCTGGTCCTATAAATAGACTGTGCAGACTTAGCGCACGCTATCAGGCCAGTTTAGCGTACGCTAATGCCCTTACGTACGCTATCCGGCCGATATTACGTACGTAAGCGGCTTACAGTGGCTACTGTCTTGAATTATCACAGGCCGTTAGCGCACGCTAATGATGAATGGGTTACGCACGCTAATAAAAGTAGATTCTCACCGACACGACAGCTCAGACTTAGATCGCATGCATGCTAACGGTTAAAAGGGTTCACGTGCTGAAGTCAACTGCTGCCAGATTCCCTCTTAGCGTACGCAACCGAGGAAATTTTACGCACGCTAATGCACTGGATTAGCGTACGTTAATCTTACTGTGTAACGTGTGCTACATCAACAGAAAAATCCGAAAATACAACTCTCTAATTATCATCGAATCATCATATTTGAAATGAACTAACAACGATATGATATTCAAATCTATAATACCACGACATAATACTAAATGCAACGATTCACGATAATCAGATTATCCGAATAATACAATGACAGGTAAAAATGAAAAGTTACAGTCGGATATTACACTAAATTCCATATATTATTGTGCATGAATTGTACAAGCTCCTCTTGCATTGCCATCATCCAACTTTCATCATCAAGAGCCTCGGATATATTCTTGGGAACTATTTCGGATACGAAAGCACAATGAGCCATATATTCGATGGTTCTCCTTCGAGTTTGAATACCGTCTTCAATGTTTCCAATCACAAGATATTTTGGATGGTATTTGATGTGCCTCCAATTTTTCGGTAGACTCTCGATTATCTTCTTTTGGATTTCCAAAATTTTCTCCATTTCGCTTGAGGGATAAGAGTCCAAATACCTGCATCATAAAATATTCTACCTTTCTCGGGGGTGAGATCATATCGTTGAATTTAACATGAATGGATTCCTCAACTTTATTTGTTCTAATTTTATAAACACGATATGCTTTGCTATTTGTAGCATAACTAAGAAATATTCTGGAGTCGGATTTAGCATCAAATTTCCCCAAGTTATCCTTACCATTATTTAGGATAAACACATTGCAACCAAAAGGATGGAGATAAGATATATTTGGCTTTTTGCCCTTCCATAATTCATACGGAGTTTTAAGGTTAGTTCTACGAACATGAACTCGGTTAATCACATAACATGCCGTAAAAATTGCTTCGGCCCAAAAGTATTGTGGAAGAGAGTATTCATTAAGCATAGTCCTTGACATTTCCTCCAAAGATCGATTTTTCCTTTCAACAACTCCATTTTGTTGAGGCGTTATAGGAGCCGAAAAATTGTGATTAATATCATATTTGTCACATAAAAGCTCAAACGAAGTGCAATCAAATTCACCTCCGTGATCGGTTCGAATTGAAATTATAGAAAGATTTTTCTCATTTTGCACCAAACGACACCATTTGGAAAACTCGGAAAATGTATCATCTTTATGAGCAATAAATCTAACCCAAGTAAAACGGGAATAATCATCAACAATGACCAAAGTATAAAGCTTACCATTTAGACTAACATATATAGATGGTCCAATCAAATCCATATGCACAAGTTCAAGAGTACGACTAGTGGAAACCTCGAATTTTGGTTTGAAAGATTCTCGAGTATGTTTCCCTTTTATGCATGATTCACACAAATGCTTCCGACCAAATTTGAGTTTGGGTAAACCACGGACAAGATTGTGTCTCGATAAAATAGAAATGATGGGTAGGGATGTATGCCCCAGTTTACGATGCCATAAATATGCATTATCATCCAAAGTAATAAGGAACTTTTCATTGAATGAACTTTTATCATTAAGATCAACAATATAAATGTTTCCACATCTCAAACTGATGAATGCAATTTTATTATTTATAAATGCCGTGCAATGAGTTTGCTTGAAGAGAATTTTAAAACCTTCATCACATAGTTGAGAAACGCTAAGTAAGTTGTGATGCAAACCTTCAACAAATAATACTTTGTTGATAGAGGGAGAAGGTTCCTTACCGACTTTTCCGATGCCTTTAATCTTTCCCTTTTGATTGTCGCCAAAGGTCACATGTCCTTCTTCTTGATATTCGAGGTTTTCAAATAAGTCCCCGGAGCCGCACATGTGCCTTGAACATCCACTATCAATGTACCACTTGCTTTTCCTTGGTGCCGGTACCTACAAAAATAGTGTTTCTCGGTTGTTTCGGTACCCAAGCCCTTTTGGGTCCTCCAAAGTTAACGATACTTATAGCATTAAGAAAAATTATCCCTTTTGGAACCCATATTTGTTTAACTTGATGGTTCTTAACTTTGAGCGAACGTTATCATGAACTCGTTGTTTGAAAGGAGTTTTTGAATTCCCGGCTTCGGTTTTCTTTATTTTATCAAGATTGATAAGGGATTGTTCCCTTTTAAACGGGTCGAAACCAAGGCCGTGTTTTAACAATGGAGATTTTTGAATGGATAAGAGCTTTTCGAATTTCTCATTTCCGAGAGTAAATTTGTTCAAAATATATTTTAGCTCCTTTTGAGTTTTTGTCAACTCGATTTTCAAAATGTTTTCTTTTTCAAGGCATAACGTATGGTCAAGTTCAATAGTTTTGCCTTTGTTTTGAAGAGAGGATTTTTCGAGTTCTAAAGATTTTATTTTCCTCTTTAAAGACATATTTAATTTAACCATCTCGTCGTATTCTATGTTTAAAGATTCAAACGCACTTAATAACTTATCGTCATGATGAACTTGTGAATCGCAAAAATCGAAATTATCATATTCATCATCATTAAGTTTAGAGCTAACCTCGATATTGTTTTCGGAGTCGAGTGCCATAAATGCGAGATTAGCATCGAGAGATCTTTCAATCTCCTCGTCATCACTCCAAGAAGCGATTAGAACCTCCTTCTTTTTGAATCTTTCGACTTGAGGCTTTGAAGAGTATCCTCGACAATCCTTGGCATAGTGACCGGCTTGACCGCATTTCCGATAATTAGTTTCGAACTTCTTTATAGGAACATAGCTATTCTTCTTTTGTTCCGCCTTACCATCCCGACCAAGGAAATTTCGCCTTCTTTGAATTAGATTTTTATACCTTCTAAAGTTCTTGGCGTAGAGAGCAATTTCCTCGTCGTCTTCATCCTCGGGAACATCTTCCTCAACATCGAATGTGACTACCTTTTCACGAGGCTTTGGTTTGGTACCTCTAGACTTGAGAACGATCTCATAATTGATGAGTGACCCGATGAGGGCACTAAACTCGAGCTTGTTCAGATCTTTGGACTCCATGATCGCGGTAACTGTGGCATCCCATTCACGTGGCAACAAGCAAAAATTTTCTTAGCTTTGTCGCTACTAGATATAGGCTTTCCGAATGATGCAAGTCCATTGGTTATAGCCGAGAACCGATCCAACATATTGGTGATCGTTTCCTTGTCCTTCATGGAGAAGAGTTCGTAGTCATGAAGAAGCATGTTGATTTTAGTTTCCTTAACTTGAGTGGTTCCTTCATGAGTTACTTCGAGGATTTCCCAAATTTCCTTTGCACTTTCGTAAGAAGATATCCTATTGAGTTCTTCGGGATTAAGGGCGCAATAGAGAAGTTGAGTAGCACGTGAATTGATATGCGTGTTCCTCCAGTCCTCGTCGTTGAACTCATCAAACTTTTTCAATGATCCATCTTCTTTCTTGGCAAGTTTCGGACCAAGTGCAATGGCTTTCCAAATTTCAATATCATAGGCTTGAACGAATATAGCCATTTTCTTTTCCATGTCATGAAATTGGAACCGTCGAAGAAAAGAGGACGGTTGAGAGCATTTCCTTCGATTTGGCCAAGAAGTGCCATTTGCGGATCTTTTTCCCTTAGGTGGTTAAACCTTTAAAAAGAGACCTGCTCCGATACTAACTGAAGAGATAAATTCACCACTAGAAGGGGGGTTGAATAGTGGTAATGCGGAATATCGAACTTTCTCGCGAATAAAAGAAAATAATGCGGAAAGTAAAAGACTCAAAGATTTATAGAGGTTCAGCAACTTGCCTACGTCCTCTCTCCGACTTCTTTTTCTATTGGCTCAAGAACAACCATACACTTGACACGTCTTCGATTGGTCTGAGTACAACAACCTTTACAACCGCTTGTCTTCTATTGGTCCAAGCACAACCACTCTCAAAATAAACTTTGTTTATCTAGTGTTCTATTGGAACTAGAAAATCCTTAATTACGAATATTGGAGTGTAATCCTAATAATGCCGGATCAAAGATCCTAATAACACCGGATTAGTGACTCTAAAATTGTTTCTCTAACGCTCTTGTATGAGTGATGCAACACTCACAACCAAATGAAAGAATACAAAGTATAATAAATATTACAAGGTGTATCACTCTTTGTATATTTCTCCTCACAACTTAGAATGCAATAATAGATAGAAATCTGAGCTCAAGAATGCTTTGATTGCTTGTATACTTGAATGCTTGAAGTTGTGTGAGAGATACCCAAATCTTATGGGTATTTATAGTATCAAGTCTTTCTTCATATACTGAAAAATGTATTATTAGCGTGCGCTAATAATCCTTCATAGCGTGCGCTAACGAGCTTTGACTTGATTAATCTGAACGGTCATTAAACTGTACCAACGATCATAATTTACATCTAGCGTACGCTAGTCCGTCTTCTTTGGCATGCGTTATCATTGGTCAACAGGTCTTGACTTTTGACTGATGAAACTTGTCGGTTTGTCTCCCCAACGTCTCTTTTCCAACGGATAAAATGTACGTAGCATGCGCTAGTACATATACATTAGCGTGAGTTAACATTATTTAATGTTAGTCTTCCAGATTTTGCAGATCTCCTTTTTGACGTTTAAGTTCCAACAGATAAGTTGACTAACGGTAGAAGTTTGAACGCTTAGTGTGCGATAACACATGTATTGTAGCGTGCGCTACAACTTTTCGAAATAACATACGTTAGCTTGATTAGCATACGTAATAGCTTCCTTGATTTGAGTCCAGACCCTACTGGACTACCAAAATACTTTCCGGTAGCGTGCGCAAGATATGATATGTAACATGTGCTAAGACCTCTGAATAGCATACGCAAGTGTACATCCGTAGCGTGCGCAAATGCTTTTCCTTTTTTTATGTCCAGATCTTACTGTCTCTCTGCCTTGAGTGCGATAGCGTGCGCTATATATAGAAGATAGCGTGCGCTAAGATTAACAACTTAGCATGCGCTGATATTTTGTATTTTGCGTGCGCTATCCAT
This sequence comes from Orobanche coerulescens, assembly GCA_033398695.1. NCBI lineage: Eukaryota > Viridiplantae > Streptophyta > Magnoliopsida > Lamiales > Orobanchaceae > Orobanche > Orobanche coerulescens. Next base: position 61,640,581 of record CM065806.1, read on the forward strand.
CAGGTGACTCCACTAGGCTGCAGTTTACTTGCCTGACTGCAGGTGACTTTTTCCCTCGATAGCGTGCGCTACCATACAGGCTGTAGCGTGCGCTAAGAACATGATTTTTCTTCAATATAGCAGCTCGATGGGATAGATTTTGTTAAATGTTTTGAATACGATCATCATCAAAATACTTTGAGTCAACAAGAGTTATGAGAAACTTTAAGAGAAAGGTCAGAATATCTGTACCTTAGCAAATGGAATGATATCAAAAGGAAAGAACCCAAGAAATATGGTTCACTTCTTCTTCAATGAATCTACAAGAATTTGAGATCATTTTATGCTTATTTGTTCATTTAATGTCATATCGGATTCTTAATTACTTAAAACCATTCATTAATGTGATTAGGGTTTCGTTATTGGAATTAGTTAACATATGGTAAATTATATCATAATTAATGTTCAAGTGTATTTTAGGGTTCAAATTTATTAAATGGTATTAAAATCACAAAAATCTTAACTTCTAACAAAATTCTGGTTTTACTATATTTTAGCCTTTACTTTATAAATTTTAATACCACATCAGATGTCAAAAGAGAAATTCAGAAAAATTCTGACAGAAGCGATAATTTCTTAAGAGTCTACTTGCATTTTCTCAAATTTTATTGTTAAGTGGAACTTCCTGTCAAAAATCATTTTTCCAGACCTACCCAGAAAATTAACTGCACAATCATGCAGAAAGTTTGTATTTAACTAACCCATTTAAACACTTTATAAAAATCCACAAAAATTCCTGAAAAAGTAGAGCTCATAACTCCTTATGGTTTGAACATGGAAAATCAAAAACTCCAACTGATTTTTCAGACAAAATTCCCAGATTCGACACTTAATCTTATAAAAATAAAAAATCAACCTTCCCGACCTCTAAAGGTTAAGTGGATTACTTTACTAGAAACTACACTCTTTGAACTTAATGTTAGTCTCAAGAATCATGTATAAACACGTTTTTTATTATCGATTTATACCCACTTCAATACGATACAAAATTTCTATCAGCTTGAAAACTCATAAAATCACCATTAAGCCCTAATCCTTTAACCCTAGTCGACTCACAATTAAATCTCAGTGTTTCCATCTTTTAATTCCTATTAATTGCACTTGATTATTAGGGTTATAAACTGATTAAAAGGCCACGCACCGGATTCGTGATCAAAACAGATTGATGAGGTCGATTACAATAGAATATGATTAGGGTTTCTATTCGAAAATATACATATACAAACCTTAGACGATTCATAGAGTATTGGGCGACATTTTTATTATGATTTCATGCGAGTTTCACATGTGAAAATATATATGTATACATGGCTAATTCTGTTAAATAATTTAGAGGTGTGACGCATTAATGAAATATAAATAAAACAAAAGAATGATCAAAAGCATGGAGGTACGGATTACCCTAGGTGCGTTTGCGAGAGGAAGAGCAACAATTCAGAACCAAGTCACCACCACTTCGATCCAAAAGAAACAGGACCAGCAAGACTTCTGGAACCAGAATTATAAGTCATGATCACAACTCCTTTACACGCCACTTGAATCGAAAAAGTTGTGGAGAACAAAAGTATGCCGTCACTTTTGGTTGTAAAATAAGTTTTCTGTGTTTTCGTCTTGGAGGAAAAATATTCGGTTGAATAAAATGGGATGGGAAATAATCGGCTGATAAGGGAATTAAGGGAGAGATAAATAAGGTAAATGGCGTGATTAGTGGGAGGATTAAGGAGACCGAATAAATTACAAATCAATCATGAACCTAGACAAGAGTTTAAATCTTCTATTTGTGTACAAAATAAAGAAAATTTCGGCCCTAGACAATATATAAACGTGTGTTAGGATTTTTTTTTTGGTTACCAAATTGTGAAATTTTAAGTTATCTAAAGTTTAAGGATCGTATATGTTGTGTATATTTTAAGTACTAAGGTTTTAACACTTAGGTTATAATATATTGCAATATTTTGATTCAATAATCGTCTTTTCATAAGTTCGAAATTAGAGGGGTATTTTGGGTATTTCACATGTTTAAGAATTTTGGGTTTTACAACTCTTTCCCTCTAAAAAGGAAATTTTTGTCCTCAAAAATTGAAGTCGCAAAGGTTCGAAGGAGATGTAGCAAATCACAAAAGAATGACACGATTAACCTCACGCTCGGGGAGGGTCTTCGAACAAAATGGTTTCTCATGACTCGATCCTGACAATAAGGATACAACGAATGCGAAACAAGGAAAATTGAACACGAATGCGAAACAAATGCGTAGCAGATGACAGATGACAAATGATAGTTGGAATCCTACAAGGAGATATACGAAACACATAAACCTACGAAGCAAGCATAGAGATAATACTAATCGATAAAACTTAATCAACTCCTACCAGATTCTGAACGAACAAAGGAACTTGTCAAAGTCGAAGGAGCACAAATCGAATCATCAAACATATCAAAAGTTTTCCAAGAAAAGATGGGTAACTTATACGTACTAACGACTAGACACATATCGGAGTATCGAAACACATCAGAAGGCAAAATGGAGTTGGTAGGATAATTGCACGGATAATAACAAACCCAAGGGCTAACATATCGCGAACTAAAACTCCTTAGATGCTAAAACGTCCACGCTACTGTACATGGAAATCATACGGACACACAACTCCTGGTCTAAATTCCAAATTCTTCTTCCACAATAATAACTAATCGATTAGTTGCTGAAGTCGATTCTAACCCTTCAGCAAGAACTCTTCGTCCTTATTCTAACCAAAAGGTATTCCATATCTCCATTCATACAAACTCCTAGAAGAACATCTTGTCACTTGCATGCCATCTTCCTTAGTGAGCAACCACAACTAACTAAACACTTGCCAAACTTCCCGCTCAACACCTCTTCTAAGTTCAAATAGTTATTTTGCCTGTCCATTCATCTGAAAATGAGAAGTCGTACTAACATCCTGAATCAAATTTTCATAGGCTTCTGTACTTCTTCTGAAAATGTGCTGTAAAATGCAATTCTCTTTCACGGTCACTGCAGGTGCGCTATGTAGCTTGAATGATCTTCTGCCGAAAGAAATCTATGCCGATCTTCCAAGCAAGCCGTCCAAGTCAAAGTTCCACTATAAATCTACTCGTGTTGTCCTTCCTGTCTGTGCGCGAAAATCACCAATGTGGTCACCACTGTGTTCATACCATTCCATCCAGCTTTTGCTTCAAGACTCTATACATATTAGTACAAGTAAGATGAATAGAGTCGATAAAACTGTGTGCTTCAATCAAAAGTGCTTCCTTCCATCATTCAACATAGCTAAATCTCCTTCTTCTTGGGTAGGAACAAATCTCTTTTCCATCTCTTCCAAATTCTTCTCTCGTTCTTCATCCCACAAAAGTTACTCTTCTAAAACATCACATAGAGCTTCTTCTGACGTAGAAATGTCAACACAAATTACGAAGATGATTCTCTTGTTTCTCTTCCATCTCTGAACACACTAATATGTCATACTATGACAATTTGTCCTAGTATTCACGAAAGACACGATTGATCAATTATAGGAACAATCGGAGTAGTAACCAATACAATTGGCATCACAATGCTCATAGAGATCATAATAGATACGAAAAGAAATTCTAGGTACATCTCGCTCTTTCACACAAATATGCTACTATTCAGCTTCCAGAAATTAATCCACAACTTCATGCTATCATCATTCTCCTTCCTGAATAAAACAGAAGCACCTCAAAGATACACACTTGCACCGATGAAACCACTTCCTAGAAGCTGGTTCTTCAATTCTTTTCCCCTTCAATTGATGTTGTTCACAATGGAGTTTCAGAATTAAGCAATCGTCACTCTTATACGGATAAAGTTCCCGAATCCACCAACTTACTGTTCTCAAGCACTTTTCAAAATATCATATGATTCCAATAAGTTCAGATTATATGATGTAACTATTATCACGTTGTCCAGGCGTCATAATACTTGCATCATATACACATGCCTTTATTGCAATCACATTCTACTTCGAGTCGTGACAAAACAAAACCTCATAATCCGATCAAAACAATTTCACATTCCGATGGTAATCTTGGCATTTGATAGCATCACAATGCTTAGTCAACAAATTCGTATCCAGAATAATATCGAATCGAACATTTCTAAGGAATAAATTAGCAGAACAAACTCCTCCTCAAACATCTTCGAATCGCATCGAACAATTTGGATATTCGTGATGGATAATCACAAGATTTCTCGTAGAGATAGAAAAGATAGGGCAAGATCAATAACGAAGAAGGAATCCTAATGTGCTTATCAAATCAAGAAATCCACAGAGTGTGTTGAACACATCGAATTCAAACATACGCGAATTCTCTAAATATACGAAGGGCATATAAACGAGTTACAAACGAATCAAGAACTGAAGTTCAAAAGAAAGTGAAAATTCTCAGGAAATGAAACTTATAAGGCATACTACAGAATCTCAAAGCATTCTAAATTTATGTTGCATATCCTGATAATTCTTTTAATTTCCGGAATGAATGATCTTATAATGGCTTAACTAAAGCAGAGGCATAAATCATAGTGATGCGGAAGCAAGATGACTAACCAACTTCTTATCATATAGTCTACCCAATCTTCACCGGTTATACTAAAGTTCTTAAGGAGAGAACCTAAAGCAAAATCGTTCTAAGGTTAATCCATGAGCTCCTAAAGTGCAAGCCTAAGGGTCCAAAACTTCAAAGGTCATAACTTATGTACTACAAGTTGCAACCTGGGCTCCGATACCATAATTGTAACACCACAACCCGACAAGGGTAGAAGTATCACATTACGGTGCCAAATCAGAACATACAACGCAAGCGGAAGACTTATAAACATAACAATTACAAGGGTATTCTAAGGAAAACAAATAAAATGCTAACTCCATACAATATGTAAAACAATTCCCAACTAAATCCAATCCCAGTCTAATCAAGATGCAAATGGGCTTCTAATCCTCAGGGTAGTCCACTAAGAGCTCCTATGCACTCTTCACTCAAATCCAGCTTCCAACCTAAAACCTGCCGCAGGAAAAGAAATGCGGCTGAGCTTAAAAATCTCAGTGAACAGATATATATAAACAACGAATAATCGATACGTATAAAAGAATGAGAAAAGAGATAATAAGCTCCTGCTGAAAAGAATGTCATCTGTCAAATGAATAGCGGATTAACGGTCAACTGAACAAATATCGTGAGTCAACTAAAATCAAGAATATGAAGAATCAAAGGATAACATGATATAGTGCATTGGGGTAGACATAAGGTATAAACAAAGGTATAGGATAGTGTAAGGAAATCAAAAATCTACCACGAGCGCAAAACAAACCATATCATAATCATATCATATCATAAGTAACCAAATGGAGTGATCAGCTCCCAAAATGTGAAGGACGTGTACTGCACACAGCATCAATCACCAAACCAGTCATATCATATCAAATACAAAACAAATCTAGGATGCATCCATACACCCCTGCAAAAATATTAGTGGCCATATCTTCAACAAATAAAAAGTTACGGGATGGCACATCACTCGACCACCCTGGAGTCATGCCATTGGTGCATCAATGACGCGGACATAGAACCCCCATGCCTAGTATAATGGCTCGGGTATCAAACTGAAGGGTCAAAGCAAAGTCAAAAGTTTGACAAATGTCTAAGTCATCAGGATATCACAATCAAAGTTCCACAACTAAAGGTTCATAATCAAGGGTTTATAAACAAAAGTTCATAGCAAAAGCTCAAATCAAAGAGTTCATATCAAATGGTTCAAAGGTTCATAGCAAAGGTTCATAATCAAAATAGCTCAAGATCAAAAGTGTGTAAGAGTTATGAGAAACCTTAAAAGAAAGGTCAGAATATCTGTACCTTAGCAAATGGAATGATATCAAAAGGAAAGAACCCAAGAAAGATGGTTCACTTCTTCTTCAATGAATCTACAAGAATTTGGGATCATTTTATGCTTATTTGTTCATTTAATGTCATATCGGATTCTTAATTACTTAAAACCATTCATTAATGTGATTAGGGTTTCGTTATTGGAATTAGTTAACATATGGTAAATTATATCATAATTAATGTTCAAGTGCATTTTAGGGTTCAAATTTATTAAATGGTATTAAAATCACAAAAATCTTAACTTCTAACAAAATTCTGGTTTTACTATGTTTTAGCCTTTACTTTATAAATTTTAATACCACATCAGATGTCAAAAGAAAAATTCAGAAAAATTCTGACAAAAGCGATAATGTCTTAAGAGTCTACTTGCATTTTCTAAAATTTTATTGTTAAGTGGAACTCCCTGTCAAAAATCGTATTTCTAGACCTACCCAGAAAATTAACTGCACATATATGCCGAAAGTTTGCATTTAACTAACCTATTTTAACACTTTACTAAAATCCACAATAATTCGAGGAAGTCACACATAACTAAAAAATTACCTCTGAAAAAGAAAAGCTCCTATCTCCTTATGGTTTGAACATGGAAAATCAAAATCTCCAACTGATTTTTCAGACAAAATTCCCAGATTCAACACTTAATTTTATAAAAAATCAAAAATCAACCTTCCCAACCTCTAAAAGTTAAGTGGCTTACTTTACCAGAAACTAGACTCTTTGAACTTAATGTTAGGCTCAAGAATCATGCATAAACACGTTTTTATCATCGGTTTATACCCACTTCAATACGACATAAAATTTCTGTCAGCTTGAAAACTCATAAAATCACATTAAACCCTAATCCTTTAACCCTAATCGACTCACAATTAATTCTTAGGGTTTCCATCTTTTAATTCCTATTAATTTCACTTGATTATTAGGGTTATAAACTGATTAAAAGGCCATGCACCGAATTCGTGATCAAAACAGATTGATGAGGTCGATTACAATAGAATCTGATTAGGGTTTCTGTTTGAAAATATACATATATAAACCTTAGCCGATTCATAGAGTATTGGGCGACATTTTTATTATGATTTCATGCGAATTTCACATGTTAAAATATATATGTATACATGGCCGATTCTGTTAAATAATTTAGAGGTGTGATGCATTAATGAAATAGAAATAAAACAAAAGAATGATCAAAAGCATGGAGGTACGGATTACCCTAGGTGCGTATACGAGAGGAAGAGCAACAATTAAGAACCAAGTCACCACCACTTCGCTCCAAAAGAAACACGACCAACAAGACTTCTCGAACCAGAATTATAAGTCACGATCACAACTCCTTTACACGCCCCTTGAATCGAAAAATATGTGGAGAACAAAACTATGCCGTCACTTTTGTTGTAAAAGAAGTTTTCTGTGTTTTTGTCTTGGAGGAAAAATATTCGGTTGAATAAAATGGGATGGGAAATAATCGGCTGATGAGGGAATTAAGGGGGAGATAAATAAGGTAAATGGTGTGATTAGTGGGAGGATTAAGGAGACCAAATAAATTATAAATCATGAACCTAGACAAGATTTTAAATCTTCTATTTGTGTACAAAATAAAGGAAATTTCGGCCCTAGACAACATATAAACGTGTGTTAGGATTTTTTTGTTTGGTTACCAAATTGTGAAATTTGAAGTTATCTAAAGTTTAAGGATCATATATGTTGTGTATATTGTACGTACTAAGGTTTTAACACTTAGGTTATAATATATTGCAATATTTTGATTCATTAATCGTCTTTTCATAAGTTCGAAATTAGAGAGGTATTTTGGGTATTTCACATGTTTAAGAATTTCTGGTTTCACAACTCTTCCCCTCTAAAAAGGAATTTTTCGTCCTCGAAAATTAAAGTCGCAAAGGTTCGACGGAGATGTAGCAAATCACAAAAGAACGACACGATTAACCTCACGCTCGGGGAGGGTCTTCGAATAAAATGGTTTCTCATGACTCGATCCTGACAACAAGGATACAACAAATGTGAAATAAGGAAAATTGAACACGAATGCGAAACAAATTCGTAGCAGATGACAGATGACAAATGATAGTTGGAATCCTATAAGGAGATATACGAAACACATAAACCTACGAAGCAAGCACATAGATAATACTAATCGATAAAACTTAATCAACTCCTACCAGATTCTGAACGAACAAAGGAACTTGTCAAAGTCGAAGGAGCACAAATCAAATCATCAAACATATCAAAAGTTTCCAAAGGAAAGATGGGTAACTTATACGTACTAACGATCAGTAGACACGTATCGGAGTATCGAAACACATCAGAAGGCAAAATGGAGTTGGTAGGATAATTGCACGGATAATAACAAACCCAAGGGCTAACATATCGCGAACTAAAACTCCTTAGATGTTAAAACATCCACGCTGCTGTACGGGGAAATCATACGGACACACAACTCCCGGTCTAAATTCCCAATTCTTCTTCCACAATAATAACTAATCCATTAGTTGCTGAAGTCGATTCTAACCCTTCAATAAGAACTCTTCGTCCTTATTCTAACCAAAAGGTAGTCCATATCTCCATTCATACAAACTTCTAGAAGAACATCTTGTCACTTGCATGCCATCTTCCTCAGTGAGCAGCCACAACTAACTAAAAACTTGTCAAACTTCCCGCTCAACACCTCTTCTAAGTTTAAATAATTATTTGGTCTGTCCATTCATCTGAAAATGAGAAGTCGTACTAACATCCCTAATCAAGTTTTCATAGGCTTCTGTACTTCTTCTGAAAATATGCTGTAAAACGCGCTTCTCTTTCACGGTCATTGCAGGTGCACTATGTAGCTTGAATGATCTTTTGCCGAAAGAAATCTCTGTCGATCTTACAAGCAAGTCGTCCTAGTCAAAGCTCCACTATAAATCTACTTGTGTTGTCCTTCTTGTCTATGCGCGGAAATCACCAATGTGGTCACCACTATCTTCATACCATTCCGTCCAGCTTCTGCTTCAAGACTCTATACATATTAGTATAACTAAGATGAATAGAGTCGATATAACTGTGTGCTTCAATCAAATCTGCTTCCTTCCATCATTTAACATAGCTAAATCTCCTTCTTCTTGGGTAGGAACAAATCTCTTTTCCATCTCTTCCAAATTCTTCTCTCGTTCTTCATCCCACAAAAGTTACTCTTCTAAAACATCACATAGAGCTTCTTCTGACGTAGAAATGTCAACACAAATTACGAAGATGATTATCTTGTTTCTCTTCCATCTCTGAACACACTAATATGTCATACTATGACAATTTGTCCAAGTATTCACGAAAGACATGATTTATCAATTTCATAGGAACAATCGGAGTAGTAACCAATACAATTGGCATCACAACGCTCGTAGAGATCATAATGGATACAAAAAGAAATTCTAGGTACATCTCGCTCTTTCACACAAATATTCTATGATTCAGCTTCCAGAAATCAATCCACAACTTCATGCTATCATCATTCTCCTTCCTGAATAAAACTGAAGCACCTCAAAGATACACACTTGCACCGATGAAACCACTTCCTAGAAGCTGGTTCTTCAATTCTTTTCCCCTTCAATTGATGTTGTTCGCAACGGAGTTTCAGAATTAAGCAATCGTCACTCTTATACGGATAAAGTTCCCGAATCCACCAACTTACTGTTCTTAGGCACTGTTCAAAATATCATATGATTCCAATAAGTTCAGGTTATATAATGTAACTATTATCACGTTGGCCAGGCGTCATAATACTTCCATCATATACACATGCCTTTATTGCAATCACATTATATTTCGAGTCGTGACAAAACAAAACCTCATAATCCGATCAAAATAATTTCACATTCCGATGGTAATCTTGGCAGTTGATAGCATCACAATGCTTAGTCAACAAATTCGTATCCAGAATAATATCGAATCAAACATTTCTAAGGAAATAAATTAGCAGAACGAACTCCTCCTCAAACATCTTCGAATCGCATCGAACAATTTGGATATTCGTGATGGATAATCACAAGATTTCTCGTAGAGATAGAATAGATAGGGCAAGATCAATAACGAAGAAGGAATCCTAATGTGCTTATCAAATCAAGAAAACCACAGTGTGTGTTGAACACATCGAATTCAAACATACGCAAGTTCTCTGAACAGACGAAGGGCATATAAACGAGTGACAAAAGAATCAAGAACTGAAGTTTAAAAGAAAGTGAAAATTCTCAGGAAATGAAACTTATAAGGCATACTATAGAATCTTAAAGCATTCTAAACTTATGTTGCGTATCCTTATAAATCTTTTAATTTCCGGAATGAATGATCTTATAATGGCTTAACTAAAGCAGAGGCATAAATCATAGTGATTGTTGGGAATAGTGCCCTAGGACATTCGATGTGCCTAGATTTGTAATTGTCACATTTAAATAAAGTTATTTGATATCATTTATTTCTCGTTGATTATTATAATGTGTGCATGTTTTAATATTATAATAATCGAATAATAGTTATTCACGAATAATAAGATTATTCAAATGTCCCTGGTAAAATCGCGTTGAGTATAGACTCAAGTGATTAATATACTAGTATAAGTTTGATTGATAATCATCGGATGATTATGCGTATGGTACGGATCAATCTTATGGGTATTGGTTGGAGAACTAATACTGGACCGACCCGCATTGAGATCACTGCATGGAAATGTCATAAGTGAATCTCAATACAGTATGTCAATATATCCTTGAACCTGAGATTATCATAGAGTCCAACATGATAACTGCTATGCCTTGACGTAATCCAACGTCATCTGAAACATGGTGATCATAAAGGTTAGCGATCGGGATTAGTGGAAGTCATGTAGAGGGCAATGAATAATCAAGATGGGGATTTGTCCCTCTCTTAAGTGAGAGAGATATCTGCTGGGCCCCTCGATAAGTAGAACGGAAGGAAATGCATGGCCATGCTCAAATGAAGAGTCATTTGATTCAATCAGTCTACTTAAGATCGAGAAAGCATTTGAACATAAATAAGTATGACAGACTCCATGACTTAGTTCAAATATGATATCGCGTGACAAAGGGATTTGACACGTTAAAAGGTTTAATGGACTATTAACTTATATTATTTGGGTAATCATAATGTCTTGCTAGAGGCCGCTTATGATTTATTATTTAATAAGGTATTAAATAATTGCCAACATAATATAAGCCTTTTGGGTCGCACATACGACAATTATAGACAAGTAGGAATAAATATCAACTGGGAATAATAAATATAATATTGGATATTATATTTATAAGGAGATTAAATAATAAGTAATATATATAATATTGGATATTATATATATTGTATTATTTAATAAGTTGAGGGGCAACTAAGCAAATACTAGATTATTGAATCTAGGGTTTACTTAGTATAAATATAAGGTCTTGGACAAGGAGTTGGAACCAGAATACAAGACCTAAAAATCGGCCCTTCAAGGAGAAGAAAAATCGGCCATCTACATCATATTGTAGGAGAACGGAGTCGATCATCCCTCTTCCCTTAGTTGATCTTGATCAATAGTACAATCCTTCTAGTAAGGAATTTGTGTTGTACTATTTATCAATATTATTAAATGAGATCTAGCAATCCGGCTTGTGGAATTGTTCGTGTGTGGATCACCAGAAGAGGAAGGAGATATTCATCCGCTTCTAGTCCGGATCTAGAATTGTTCAATCGGATTAAGGTAATTCGATCAACTCTTTAATTAAACAATTAAATTATTGCATGAGATCCTAAATTGGGTTTTCACATTTATTGTTCATTGCGTTTTTACTCCGATTATTTTGTATTCGATGCATGGAAAACCCAGCGGTGGTATCGAGCCAACTTGCATGTAATTTAATTGTTTGAGTAGAACATATTTATGTGTAAATTATGTTCTGATTATGTTTATAAAATATAGATTTTATAAATTTTTTTAGTTTAATTTGATTAAATCGGATCGTCAAAAATAATTTTACGAATTTTTTTTCGCAAAAGCTGCATCGAAGCTGATGGAAACGATGCGTAGGCGAGTCGGGCGATTGGTCGGGTCGGGTCGGGTCGGGCTGGACCATGGTTGTATTAATTAGCAAAAATGATTTTGCATCACCAGGGGTTCGAACCACAGTGGTCCAGCACCGCCTAGCTACTTACCATGTGCGCTGCGAGTTTGTTTTGGAAATAATACACCGAAGGTTATATTAAAGGCAAATAAATCAATTTTAAATATTGCCAAAATACTTCCGCAAAAGCGGATTCGATCCGCGATTCGGCTATCCTTGACACCACTTACCATCTCATTTGGATCTTGTTTTGGTAACTTTTCGTAGTTCCTTTTATAAGTCCTTTTGTTATAAAAGTAAATTTGGAAATAATAGTTGCAAAATGTTGCAACCGCAACCAGGTTTCGAACCGGGCAAACCCGTGCGAGATCTCGCTCATGACCATCTCGGCGAGTCCATTTTGTTCATGTGATGACACAAATTTTAATTATTGTCGATTGTCGAGATAAATTGATTATTTAGTATATTACATGCTTTATTAATTATTTGATAATTATTTATGGTATGTGTGTGGTGTATGGCATGACCATAAATTGACCAATGTGATTGGATAATTTAATTTCTTATGGGTTGGTTTTACGGCTGCGTGTCATTTAATTATAATTGGTTTTACGGCTGAGTCGTCTATTTAAATTGTTTATTATTTTACGGCTGCGTGTCGTTTGTACTTCTTGTAATTTAATCTATTAGTGTAGTATTAAATTTCATTAATGTAATGAAGACAAGAAGGACGAGATAGAAGGATTCGAGGAGCAAATTGATCGCGTATGACGTTCCAAGGAGTTGGAAGATCAATGAAGACCATATTTAACCCTTTAGATGACCTTTGTGATTTTCATGTTGGCTCATGAAAATCACGTTAGATTATGGTCATGCTATACACGGTCCTATGCTTTATTGTCATGTGATGCGATGTATGTTTAAATTTATGCATGTATGTGATGCTATGTATGTTTAGATGTATGTTAGCAAACATAGACATTAACATAGGATAAAAATCCTCGTTAAAATTTTAATGCCGTTCATTTGAAAAACACCTATCAAGACTTGATCATCATGAGTGGGTCATGCCAAAGTGAGCACTCGGATTATCTTAGTAAGGTAGGATAGGTAATGGTGATACCTATACGTTTAATGAATTTGGAAATCAAAATAGTTTTGAACCTTAAGGCATAAGATGGGATTATAACATGCTTGGGCATACGATGCCAAATCCCATGATATAATCTAAGAGTTACATATGATGTAATCGATAAAGAGTTATCCACCTAAAGTAGTTCAATTCTAGGCGTCATGCCAAAGCTGAGTTTAGGATTGTGCGAAATGGGATCTTAGCCCACTAAAATTACAAATGTTGTAAATTGAGGGTACTTTGTTTTAGTGGGAGTATTTTTCGAGAAATAAAATAATGTGACTAAATATTTTGCATATTGAATTTTGTAGAATGGCATCAAACAACACATCCACCATTTCATCGCGATCCGTCCTTGAGAAGGACAAGGCGAAAGAAAATGGCGGCAACTATCTGGATTGGATCCGGAGCACGAGAATAGTTCTCAAGCAAGAAAGAAAGCTGTATGTTCTTGAGGAAGAAATTCCCGATGAGCCGGTGACAATGCAAACAAAGCAACAAAAGACAAATGGAAGAAACAACGTGATGATTCCATTGATGTCGGTTGTCTTATGTTGGCCACCAATTGTCCAGAACTTCTGAAGAATCTGGAGGAAATGGAGGCTTATGAGCTAAATGTTCACCTCAAGGAAACTTTCTCGAAGCATGCTAGGCAAGAGAGGTATGAGACCTTTCAAGCCTTGTATGCTTGCAAGATGGTTGAGGGACATCTGTCGGCGCTCACGTGCTCAAGATGAAAGGATATATTGATCATCTTGAAAGGCTTGGTTTTCCACTTTCTAAGGAGCACTCCACGGATGTGATCCTAAACTCATTGCCGAAAGTTTTGGTCGAGTTCATCATGAACTATAATATGAATGAGATGGAGAAGTCCATTCTTGAAATGCATGGGATGCTTAAAGCAGTGACGAGAATATTAAGAAGAAACCAAGCCATGTGTTGATGGTCAGCAAAAGGAAATCCTTTAAGAACAAAGGCAAGGGCAAGGGTAAGGCAAAAGTTGCCAAATCTAAAGACCCTACTAGGCCGGGTTTCAAGGCTAAAGCTCCCAAAGATGGAAATTGCCATCATTGCAATAAACCAGGACATTGGAAAAGAAATTGCAAGATTTACTTGGAAGAGCTAAAGCGTACCAAGGGCAGTGAGACTGCCACAGGTATATTTGTTATAGAAGTTAACTTATCTACCTCTAACTCCTGGGTATTAGATACTGGATGTGGATCTCACATTTGTACAAATGTGCAGGGGTTGAGAAGCGAGAGAATCAAGAAAGGGGAAGAAGATCTAAGAGTCGGCAATGGAGCAAGAGTTGTTGCACTAGCCGTAGGAACTTATGATCTAGTTTTGCCCAATGGCCTTTTGTTAGTTTTGAACAATTGCTATTATGTTCCTGCTATGAATAGGAATATTATTTCAGTTTCTACATTAGATTGTGAAGGTTACAGTTTTCTTATTAAGAATAAGATCATTCGTATTTTCTTTGATGACTTGCTTTATGTAGTGCGCAAAGTTATATCGGCCTTTACAATATTGATCTAGATGAGTCCGACACTTTGGAAGTCTATAACATTGCATCCAAGAAACCTAAGCTCAATGATTCTAATCCGACTTACTTATGGCATTGTCGACTTGGTCACATAAACGAGAAACGCATTTCTAAACTCCATAATGATGGACTTTTAGACTCTTTTGACTATGAATCATATGGGACATGCGAATCTTGTTTATTGGGCAAGATGACGAAGAACCCTTTCACTGGTCATGGAGAAAGGGCTAGTGATCTATTAGGCCTAATACATGCGATGTATGCGGACCTCTTAGCACTCATGCGAGGCGGATACCAATACTTCATTACATTCACCGATGATTTTAGCCGATATGGATATGTTTATCTTATGAAGTATAAACATGAATCTTTTGAAATGTTCAAAATATTCCGAATGAAATCTGAGAATCAACTTGGCAAGACAATTAAAGCCCTTCGATCGGATCGAGGTGGGAATACTTGAGCCAAGAATTCGATGATCATCTTAGGAGTTGTGGAATTGTTTCGCAACTTACTCCTCCCGGCACACCTCAAAGATAACGGAGTGTCCGAGAGGAGGAATCGAACTTTATTAGATGTGGTTCGATCCATGATGAGTCGAGAGCTTCCATTATCATTTTGGGGCCACGCCTTAGAAAGCAATGACATTCACCCTTAACCGTGTTCCATCTAAAGCGATTGAAAAGACACCATTTGAGAAATGGGTGGTAAAAGACCAAACTTGTCTTTTCTAAAGATGCAGGGTTGCGAAGCGTTCGTAAGGCGCCAAGTGTTTGACAAGCGGCAGCGGATACGAAAGATGTTTATTTGTGGGATATCCTAAGGAAACTAAAGGATATTACTTTTACAAGCCCATGAGAGAACAAAGTGTTTGTTGCTCGAAATCTTGTATTCTTAGAAAGGGAATTTATTTCCAAAAGAGAGTGGGAGAAGAGTAATTCTCGAGGAAACTCGAGAACCACAAGAAGACATCGCTTCACCGATGGAAACCGAACAAGCTCAACAAACAGTTGAAGAGCCCATTCAAAGTACACAAGTCCCACGCAGATCGATAGGATGCGACATGAACTGAGAGATATGGTTATCTCGTAGCAGAGGATGATGATGCATCGCTCATAGATGATGAGCCTAGTACCTATCTGAAGCCGCCGGGACCGAGTCAGGAATGGCTAGAAGCCATGAAGTCTGAGATGCAATCCATGTATGACAATCAAGTTTGGAACTTGATAGATCCACCTGAGGGTGTTAAAACCATTGGGTGCAAATGGGTCTATAAAAAGAAGAAAGACATGGATGATAATCTGCAAGCCTATAAAGCTAGACTAGTGGCAAAAGGTTATAGACAGATTCATGGTGTTGACTATGATGAGACCTTTTCGCCAGTAGTCATGCTTAAATCAATTAGAATTTTATTTGCCATTGCCGCATACTATGATTATGAAATATGTCAAATGGATGTCAAAACAACATTCCTTAATGGAAACTTACTCGAGGATGTGTATATGACACAACCTGAAGGTTTTGTTCATCCAGAAAATTCTAAAAGGGTTTGCAAGCTTCAAAGATCCATTTATGGGTTGAAGCAGGCTTCTCGGAGCTGGAATCTTTGTTTTGATGAAACTGTCAAAGAGTTTGGGTTCATTCAAAATGAAGATGAACCTTGTGTGTACAAGAAGGTTAGTGGGAGAATAGTTGTTTTCTTAGTCTTATATGTAGATGACATATTACTCATTGGAAATGACATTCCCACCTTGCAGACAGTCAAGACTTGGTTGGGAAGTTGTTTCTCAATGAAAGACTTAGGAGAAGCTGCTTACATTCTTGGGATAAAGATCTATAGAGATAGATCAAAGAGATTGATTGGTGTGAGTCAAAGTACATACATTAATAAAATATTGAAGAGGTTCAATATGCAAGACTCCAAGAGAGGACTCTTGCCAATGTCACATGGCATTCATCGAGTGAGACTCGAGTCCTAAGACTCGATGAGCGAGCCCGTATGAGCAAGATACCATACGCTTCGGCTATTGGATCGATCATGTATGCCATGATTTGTACTCGACCCGGATGTATCGTTTGCTCTTAGTATGACAAGTCGATACCAATCGAATCCAGTGAAAGTCATCGACGGCGGTGAAAACCATCCTAAAGTACTTGAGAAGAACTAAGGATGATTTCCTAGTTTATGGAGGGTGGGAAAGCAGTGTTGTAAGAGGTTACGCCGATGCAAGTTTGAAACCGAGAGACGATTTCAAATCGCAAAGCTGGTTATGTGTTTGTATTGAATGGAGGTCTTTGTGAGTTGGAAGAGTTCCAAGCAAAGCACGGTTCTTGATTATTCTTACAGTGAGTACACAGCGACATCGGATGCAGCTAAGGAAGCCGTATGGATCAAGAAGTTCGTTACCGAACTAGGAGTGGTGCCAACCATCCAGGGTCCCATAAGCCTTTATTGTGACAATAATGGTGCTATTGCACAAGCTAAAGAGCCTAGGTCCCATCATAATTCCAAACATATACTCAGAAAATATCACCTAGTCAAAGAGATCGTCAGACGAGGAGATATTACAATATGCAAAGTAGCAATGGAAGAGAATGTTGCAGATCCACTTACCAAGCCTCTCTCACAAGGAAAGCATGTTGAGCATGCTAGAACGATAGGACTAAAAGTCATGAATGAATGGTCCTAGTGCAAGTGGGAGATTGTTGGGAATAGTGCCCTAGGACATTCGATGTGCCTAGATTTGTAATTGTCACATTTAAATAAAGTTATTTGATATCATTTATTTCTCGTTGATTATTATAATGTGTGCATGTTTTAATATTATAATAATCGAATAATAGTTATTCACGAATAATAAGATTATTCAAATGTCCCTGGTAAAATCGCGTTGAGTATAGACTCAAGTGATTAATATACTAGTATAAGTTTGATTGATAATCATCGGATGATTATGCGTATGGTACGGATCAATCTTATGGGTATTGGTTGGAGAACTAATACTGGACCGACCCGCATTGAGATCACTGCATGGAAATGTCATAAGTGAATCTCAATACAGTATGTCAATAAATCCTTGAACCTGAGATTATCATAGAGTCCAACATGATAACTGCTATGCCTTGACGTAATCCAACGTCATCTGAAACATGGTGATCATAAAGGTTAGCGATCGGGATTAGTGGAAGTCATGTAGAGGGCAATGAATAATCAAGATGGGGATTTGTCCCTCTCTTAAGTGAGAGAGATATCTGCTGGGCCCCTCGATAAGTAGGACTGAAGGAAATGCATGGCCATGCTCAAATGAAGAGTCATTTGATTCAATCAGTCTACTTAAGATCGAGAAAGCATTTGAACATAAATAAGTATGACAGACTCCATGACTTAGTTCAAATATGATATCGCGTGACAAAGGGATTTGACACGTTAAAAGGTTTAATGGACTATTAACTTATATTATTTGGGTAATCATAATGTCTTGCTAGAGGCCGCTTATGATTTATTATTTAATAAGGTATTAAATAATTGCCAACATAATATAAGCCTTTTGGGTCGCACATACGACAATTATAGACAAGTAGGAATAAATATCAACTGGGAATAATAAATATAATATTGGATATTATATTTATAAGGAGATTAAATAATAAGTAATATATAATATTGGATATTATATATATTGTATTATTTAATAAGTTGAGGGGCAACTAAGCAAATACTAGATTATTGAATCTAGGGTTTACTTAGTATAAATATAAGGTCTTGGACAAGGAGTTGGAACCAGAATACAAGACCTAAAAATCGGCCCTTCAAGGAGAAGAAAAATCGGCCATCTACATCATATTGTAGGAGAACGGAGTCGATCATCCCTCTTCCCTTAGTTGATCTTGATCAATAGTACAATCCTTCTAGTAAGGAATTTGTGTTGTACTATTTATCAATATTATTCGTAAGGATCTAGCAATCCGGCTTGTGGAATTGTTCGTGTGTGGATCACCAGAAGAGGAAGGAGATATTCATCTGCTTCTAGTCCGGATCTAGAATTGTTCAATCGGATTAAGGTAATTCGATCAACTCTTTAATTAAACAATTAAATTATTGCATGAGATCCTAAATTGGGTTTTCACATTTATTGTTCCGCTGCGTTTTTACTCCGATTATTTTGTATTCGATGCATGGAAAACCCAACACTTCTTATCATATAATCTACCCAATCCTAACCGGTTATACTAAAGTTCTTAAGGGGAGAACCTAAAGCAAAATCCTTCTAAGGTTAATCCATGAGCTCCTAAAGTGCAAGCCTAAGGGTCCAAAACTTCACAGGTCATAACTTATGTACTACAAGTCGCAACCTGGGCTCCGATACCATAATTGTAACACCCCAACCCTACAAGGGTAGAAGTATCACATTACGGTGCCAAATCAGAACATACAACACAAGCGGAAGACTTATAAACATAACAATTACAAGGTTATTCTAAGGAAAACAAATGAAATACTAACTCTATAAAATATGTAAAACGATTCCAAACTAAATCCAATCCCAGTCTAATCAAGATGCAAATGGGCTTCTAATCCCCAGGGCAGTCCACTAAGAGCTCCTATGCACTCTTCACTCAAACCCAGCTTCCAACCTAAAACCTCCCGCAGGAAAAGAAATGCGACTGAGCTTAAAAACCTTAGTGAACAGATATATAAAAACAACGAATAATCGATACATATAAAAGAATGAGAAAAGAGATAATAATATCTTGCGGAAAAGAATGCCATCTGTCAAATGAATAGGGGATTAACGGTCAACTGAATAAATATCGTGAGTCAACTGAAATCAAGAATATGAAGAATCAAAGGATAACAGGATATAGTGCATTGGGGCAGACATAAGGTATAAACAAAGGTATAGGATAGTGTAAGGAAATCAGAAATCTACCACGAGCCCAAAACAAACCATATCATAATCATATCATATCATAAGCAACCAAATGGAGTGATCAGCTCCCAAAATGTGAAGGACGTGTATTGCACACAGCATCAATCAGCAAACCAGTCATATCATATCAAATACAAAACAAATCTAGGATGCATCCATATGCCCCTGCAAAAATATTAGTGGCCATATCTTCAACAAAAAAAAGGGACGGGATGGCACATCACTCGACCACCCTGGAGTCATGCCATTGATGCATCAATGACGCGGACATGGAACCCCCATGCCTAGTATAATGGCTCGGGTATCAAACTGAAGGGTCAAAGCAAAGTCAAAAGTTTGGCAAATGTCTAAGTCATCAGGATATCACAATCAAACTTCCACAACTAAAGGTTCATAATCAAAGATTTATAAATAAAAGTTCATAGCAAAAGCTCAAATCAAAGAGTTCATATCAAATGGTTCAAAGGTCATAGTAAAGGTTCATAATCAAAATAGCTCAAGATCAAAAGTGTGTAAGAGTTATGAGAAACCTTAAGAGAAAGGTCAGAATATCTGTACCTTAGCAAACGGAATGAGATCAAAAGGAAAGAACCCAAGAAAGATGGTTCACTTCTTCTTCAATGAATCTACAAGAATTTGGGATCATTTTATGCTTATTAGTTCATTTAATGTCATAACGGATTCTTAATTACTTAACACCATTCATTAATGTGATTAGGGTTTCGTTATTGGAATTAGTTAACATATGACCAATTATATCATAATTAATGTTCAAGTGCATTTTAGGGTTCAAATATATTAAATGGTATTAAAATCACAAAAATCTTAACTTCTAACAAAATTCTGGTTTTACTATGTTTTAGTCTTCACTTTATAAATTTTAATACCACACCAGATGTCAAAATAAAAATTCACAAAAATTCACACAGAAGCTTTAATGTCTTAAGAGTTGAATTTTCCCAGATTTTATTTTTAAGTGGAACTCCCTGTCAAAAATTGTTTTTCCAGACCTACCCAGAAAATTAACTGCACATACATGCAGAAAGTTTGCATTTAACTAACCCATTTCAACACTTTATAAAAATCCACAAAAATTCCAAGAAGTCACACATAACCCAAATATTGCCCCTGAAAAAGGAGAGCTCCAAACTCCTTATGGTTTGAACATGGAAAATCAAAATCTCCTACTGATTTTTCAGACAAAATTCCCAGATTCGACACTTAATCTTATAAAAAATCAAAAATCAACCTTCCCGACTTCTAAAAGTTAAGTGGCTTACATTACCAGAAACTAGACTCTTTGAACTTAATGTTAGGCTCAAGAATAATGCATAAACACGTTTTTATCATCGGTTTATACCCACTTCAATACGACACAAAATTTCTGTCAGCTTGAAAACTCATAAAATCACCATTAAACCCTAATCCTTTAACCCTAATCGACTCACAATTAAATCTTAGGGTTTCCATCTTCTAATTCCTATTAATTTCACTTAATTATTAGGGTTATGAACTGTTTAAAAGGCCATGCACCGAATTAGTGATCAAAACAGATTGATGAGGTCGATTACAATAGAATCTGCTTAGGGTTTCTATTCGAAAATATACATATACAAACCTTAGCCGATTCATAGAGTATTGGGCGACATTTTTATTATGATTTCATGCGAGTTTCACATGTGAAAATATATATGTATACATGGCCAATTCTGTTAAATAATTTAGAGGTGTGACACATTAATGAAATAGAAATAAAACAAAAGAATGATCAAAAGCATGGAGGTACGGATTACCCTAGGTGCGTATACGAGAGGAAGAGCAACAATTCAGAACCAAGTCACCACCACTTCGCTCCAAAAGAAACACGACCAGCAAGACTTTTCGAACCAAAATTATAAGTCACGATCACAACTCCTTTACACGCCCCTTGAATCGAAAAAGATGTGGAGAACAAAACTATGCCGTCACTTTTCTTGTAAAAGAAGTTTTCTGTGTTTTTATCTTGGAGGAAAAATATTCGGTTGAATAAAATGGGATGGGAAATAATCGGCTGATAAGGGAATTAATGGGGAGATAAATAAGGTAAATGGTGTGATTAGTGGGAGGATTAAGGAGACCAAATAAATTACAAATCATGAACCTAGACAAGATTTTAAATCTTCTATTTGTGTACAAAATAAAGAAAATTTCGGCCCTAGACAACATATAAACGTGTGTTAGGATTTTTTTTTTTTGGTTACCAAATTGTGAAATTTGAAGTTATCTAAAGTTTAAGGATCATATATGTTGTGTATATTGTAAGTACTAAGGTTTTAACACTTATGTTATAATATATTGCAATATTTTGAGTCATTAATCGTCTTTTCATAAGTTCGAAATTAGAGAGGTATTTTGGGTACTTCACATGTTTAAGAATTTCGGGTTTCACAACTCTTCCCCTCTAAAAAGGAAATTTTCGTCCTCGAAAATTAAAGTCGCAAAGGTTCGACGGAGATGTAGCAAAATCACAAAAGAACGACGCGATTAACCTCACGCTCGGGGAGGGTCTTCGAACAAAATGGTTACTCATGACTCGATCCTGACAACAAGGATACAACAAACGTGAAAAAAGGAAAATTGAACACGAATGCGAAACAAATGCATAGCAGATGACAGATGACAAATGATAGTTGGAATCCTACAAGGAGATATACGAAACACATAAACCTACGAAGCAAGGACAGAGATAATACTAATCGATAAAACTTAATCAACTCCTACTAGATTCTGAACGAACAAAGGAACTTGTCTAAGTCGAAGGAGCACAAATAAAATCATCAAACATATCAAAAGTTTCCTAAGGAAAGATGGGTAACTTATACGTACTAACGATCACTAGACACGTATCGGAGTATCGAAACACATCAGAAGGCAAAATGGAGTTGGTAGGATAATTGCACGGATAATAACAAACCCAAGGGCTAACATATCGCGAACTAAAACTCCTTAGATGCTAAAACATCCATGCTGCTGTATGGGGATATCATACGGACACACAACTCCTGGTCTAAATTCGAAATTCTTCTTCCATAATAATAACTAATCCATTAGTTGCTGAAGTCGATTCTAACCCTTCAGTAAGAACTCTTCGTCCTTATTCTGACCAAAAGGTATTCCATATCTCCATTCATACAAACTCCACGAAGAACATCTTGTCACTTGCATGCCATCTTCCTTAGTGAGCAGCCACAACTAACTAAAAACTTGTCAAACTTCCCGCTCAACACCTCTTCTAAGTTCAAATAATTATTTTGTCTGTCCATTCATCTGAAAATGAGAAGTCGTACTAACATCCCGAATCAAATTTTCATAGGCTTCTGTACTTCTTCTGAAAATGTGCTGTAAAACGCGATTCTCTTTCACGGTTACTGCAGGTGCGCTATGTAGCTTGAATGATCTTTTGCCGAAAGAAATCTCTGTCGATCTTCCAAGCAAGTCGTCCTAGTCAAAGCTCCACTATAAATCTACTCGTGTTGTCCTTCCTGTCTATGCGCGGAAATCACCAATGTGGTCACCACTGTCTTCATACCATTTCGTCCAGCTTCTGCTTCAAGACTCTATACATATTAGTATAACTAAGATGAATAGAGTCGATAAAACTGTGTGCTTCAATCATATCTGCTTCCTTCCATCATTCAACATACCTAAATCCCCTTCTTCTTGGGTAGGAACAAATCTCTTTTCCAACTCTTCCAAATTCTTCTCTCGTTCTTCATCCCACAAAAGTTACTCTTCTAAAACATCACATAGAGCTTCTTCTGACGTAGAAATGTCAACACAAATTACGAAGATGATTCTCTTGTTTCTCTTCCATCTCTGAACACACTAATATGTCATACTATGTCAATTTGTCCAAGTATTCACGAAAGACATGATTGATCAATTTCATAGGAACAATCGGAGTAGTAACCAATACAATTGGCATCACAACGCTCATAGAGATCATAATGGATACGAAAAGAAATTCTAGGTACATCTCGCTCTTTCACACAAATATGCTATGATTCAGCTTCCAGAAATCAATCCACAACTTCATGCTATCATCATTCTCCTTCCTGAATAAAACAGAAGCACCTCAAAGATACACACTTGCACCGATGAAACCACTTCCTAGAAGCTGGTTCTTCAATTCTTTTCCCCTTCAATTGATGTTGTTCACAACGGAGTTTCAGAATTAAGCAATCATCACTCTTATATGGATAAAGTTCTCGAATCCACCAACTTACTGTTCTTAGGCACTGTTCAAAATATCATATGATTCCAATAAGTTCAAGTTATATGATGTAACTATTATCACGTTGGCCAGGCATCATAATACTTCCATCATATACACATGCCTTTATTGCAATCACATTATACTTCGAGTCGTGACAAAATAAAACCTCATAATCCGATCAAAACAATTTCACATTCCGATGGTAATCTTGGCAGTTGATAGCATCACAATGCTTAGCCAACAAATTTGTATCCAGAATAATATCGAATCGAACATTTCTAAGGAAATAAATTAGCAGAATGAACTCCTCTTCAAACATCTTCGAATCGCATCGAACAATTTGGATATTCGTGATGGATAATCACAAGATTTCTCGTAGAGATAGAATAGATAGGGCAAGATCAATAACGAAGAAGGAATACTAATGTGCTTATCAAATCAAGAAAACCACAGAGTGTGTTGAACACATCGAATTCAAACATACGCGAGTTCTCTGAACAGACGAAGGGCATATAAACGAGTGACATAAGAATCAAGAACTGAAGTTTAAAAGAAAGTGAAAATTCTCAGGAAATGAAACTTATAAGGTGTTGCTACCCAAAATATTATACGGAGATAGATATTGCTGGAATGAGTGGATAGCAAACAAAGTGCGAGAACACTTCCGTGACAAAAGTAAATAACACAAGATTATGTATCATCTACATCGAGAATTCAAGTATTGGATACGTCATTAGTCCGATCTATTCCATCGACCTACTCTCCGTTTCGGTCTCTATCATCGGCCGAGGAACAGCCTCAGGTAGACAGTTTCCTATTTATTGTGAAGCTTAGTTGAAAGCCTCTCCCAGTCTTCAAACTCCGATGCTTTATAGATAAATCTCCGATCCAAGATAGCACGAGATCCACGAAACCAGTCTCAGAATCCCATTCTGACAAAGGAGAATGAAATCGTACGCCTTAGTGATGTGATGGCTATTCCTTTCACACCTCTCTCTATCTATAGATAGAGAGATCCGCTGCGTGAGCAACCCGGCCTCCCAAAAGGTAACTAGAGCATGACCTATACCTGTAACTCTATGCCAACATCCCTCTCATGGTGAAAATGCTGCTTTCTTCCATATTTTGGACCTTAGCTTTCGATAAAGGCATGTGTGCAGATGGGATTTGACGGCGGACTTAAAAAGCCACCTACAGACGCTTTACGCCCAATCATTCCGGATGAAAATGGGGAAACAGTCTTTCTCAGACTCAAATCCTTCTTTGTTTATGCCCCCGAACGGACTTATAGCAGCAATACTTCGGGAGAAGGGGTGCCTCCTCAGGGGAGCTGCCGACTCCAACTACCGTGTCTTTGTTAGTCTTTAATCGTCTCTAAAGCGAGTGCCATGAAATGATCATCTTAGGGTGATCCTTTTGTCGACGGATGAACCGGATATGGAAAGTTCCAAAGGGAGATTTCAACAAGAAATGGCAGATCTTTTTATGAATGTCAACTAAGTATCGCAAGTAATTTGCTCCCGGTCGTCACCTTAATTGCAATTATCAAGAGCGCGCTCTACCACTGAGCTAATAGCCCGTCATGCGATCCCCCCCGCTGGGGCCAAGCTAGTATTTGCAGTGAATCCTCCTGTTAAGTAGTCGTGCATTATAATAGGAACTCCCAATTCTCTGGCAACTAGCTAATCAGACGCAAGCCCCTCCTCAGGCGGATTCCTCCTTTTGCGAAAGATGGACAAATTCCTTTTACTTTTCTTAAGATCACATCCGATCTGATCAATAATTACATAAGAATAAGCTTCTGTTGCTGTCATAAGACCCCGACCGGACCACAAACTGGAGAGCTTTACTGATTGCAGGCCCCCAGCTGTACTGGTCACATTACGCTCACTCACAGAATTTTGTGCATTTTTCTTTCTTTATCGTGCTTTGACCTTTTGATTTAGGAAATACTTTCTTAATCAATATACTGCTTCTTTTACACACGCATTTTCATATTCCATGTGAGTCAGTTGACTTCGATTAGACCACTTTCGTAAGCCGAGGCCCACTCCCTGTAGGATGACATGATTTTCGGTATGTTGATACTATGGAGGAGTCTGAAGAGGTTAAATTGACAGGAGGTTTGCCTAGAAGCAGCCACCCTTAAAAGAGTGCGTAATAGCTCACTGATCGGAGTTCAGTTAGCAAGGTCATCTCGTAGGGCACCCCGACTGATTCTACCATAGAGGCCAACGATAGACAATAACTCCCCCCCGAATGTGAAGAAGTAAGCCATTATTACGGCAATAATGAGCCAAGCTAGTATTTGCAGTGAATCCTCCTGTTGAATATCTTTCTAGTTGCTCTGAGGACAAGTCTGATGAAGATGAAGATGAAGAGGATGAGCTTCAAGAGTCGGAGTTCTTGTTTTGTGTTCAGTGAAAGAAAGCTTAACCATCCTCAACGAGCTGGAGTAGCGAACGATTCCTGCTTCATGCAGGCGAGTTGCAGCCTGCAATCCGAACTGAAATATTTACTCATGGGTGGGGCAACCTCTTCTATTCTGGTTCCCCAGACTTCCCGTTTTGATTACTTATGTATGGCTCGAATCTCAGCGGTGGTTTTCTTCGTGAGGGCGGTGTCGGTCTGGGTGGGATGCTTATACAAAGGAAAAAGAAGGGCCAAGAAAGGGGGCGCCCGAACGGACTATTGCTCTTTTATCTTTTTTCAAGTCCGAGCCCGACCGTGTAGCCGTTGGTACTCCGCATCTTCACGGAGAATTCATGTCCTGTTGCCTTTGATTGTTCCGGCAGTCTCATTCCTGTTCAACTCAGTAAGCTTCCAACTTATTTCACTCTTCTATATTCTTATTTCTAGTATTCGTTCCTATCCCTGTTATGTTCCTTGGGTTATTTACAAGTAGTATTCAAGCTCTTATTTTTGCCAAAGTTATTCCAATTCAATAAGAGATCTCCCGGGCTTGAATGCTCTCGCGAGATGTTATTAATACAAATATTCTGGGATAAAAGTTTTAATGTTACAATCTATTATAGTGAGTGTAAATACTTCTAGTTATCTTAGCCAGTGAGCGTGTAGATTGCCGGAAGAACCAAATATGATGCTCTGTGAGTTCTTGTAACAACGTAGATGAGCTGTGACGGCGGTGAGAGATCGACAGTCTCTCACGGCGTGTATTGGCTGTATGTTTGAGCTCCTGGGCTTGTGAATCTCTTTGAATCTGCACTGTGGAGACTTCTTGCCTCTGCCGACCGTCTTCTGGATAAGAGGTACTGAGAGAGAAATCCTGAGGTAGATTCAGGAGAGAAAGCTGGGAGCTTGATGGTATGTATGATTGTATATATTTTCTCTGAACTTAATAGAGAATGTGTGAACCGAATGAAGAATTCGTGAACTGAATGCGGAACCTTTTTCCAGTAGGAGGAGGTTCTCTATTTATAGGACTTGGCCCTGCTGGGCGATCGCCTTTGCTGTATTATAATAAGCGGGCGATCATCTTTTAGCACATGGGCTTGTCTCTTTAAAGTCTGCAGGAGTTGCTAGCAGTCAGCCGTGCGGTCCAATGAGAAGCCTGCACGCGTCTGAGTCGCTGTCACGGGCGGTCCCACCTTGTGCCTTTCTGCGGGCTTGTCGGTAGGTAAAGCCGCCCTTGTCAGAGACAGCTGTTGGTGGTCAATGATCCATGTAATGCGGATCTTGTCTCGGATCTGCACGTGGGTGCTGTTTTGAGATCCAGTATTCGTAGACTTTGATGGACGATCGTCTCTCTTCGGGGCGTAGGACGGCCGTCTTTAGCTGGGCACCAGAGTCGATCGCTAGGTGCCAAAGGGCGATCGCCTTGGGAGTCGATCGCTAGATACCTGTAGGTGGTCTGGTATGTTCGCTTAGGCGAGTTCACCATAGCTTGATTGGTTGTGGACTCGGTCGCTCGGCCTTGTAGTCGATCGCCTGTCGAGGTGAATAAATCTCGATACAACAATTGCCCCCCAGCTCGCTCCTACGTTGGAAACGTGGGGTGAGGTGGTTCTGCTGGCGATCGCTGAACTTCGACGAGCGACTCCGCGTTTTATTGAACTGGCGATCGTCTTTGAGGTGATTGATTCTGAATTTGGACGATCTGGTAGGTCGCTGAAAAGAGCGGGAAATGGCAGCGGATGCGGAAAGGTCTCTCGGACACGTGTCGGGTTCCTGTTGGGGTAGACCGACGGTCATTTATGACTCCTCGTCTGACCCGTCCTTGAAAAGACGCGTACGCGGGTCTCAAGGGAGTAATAATTGCGACGGTTGCATTCCGACCCGTGAGATTCTCCTTAATTGCATACGAGCCCCTTCCACCTCCTATAAAAAGGCGCAGAGTTGCAGTGTTTACCCTTACGTGCTTTTACTGGAGAAAGAAGGATTTTGCTGCAGATTTTTCTGAAGATCTTATTGCCGATCTTCGGTCGATTCCATCTTTGGTAAGAACACACTCCTCTTTTCCTCATCTTGAATTCAAGAATGTCTGGAACACCTTCTTCGTCGGGAGTAGGCACCTCCTCCGCCGCTGGGACTTCTAACGTCCGGGGAGGATCCTCCGCTGAGTTCCATCTGGAGACGGCCGCTGAGGCTATTCGAGCCGGTATCGACCCTGCGGAAGTCGAGGCGTTGTTCAATGAGGCCGACGTGGCTAAGGAGGCGGCCGTTGAACACAGACGCTCGCGGACGGAGAGAGATCTGGCGGTGAGGGCCTATTGGGAGCGGCATAGTGCCTTTGGCTTGGCTTATGTGGCCTTTTCTGAGATTATGGAGAGGCTGGATGGTCCGTCTCCGAGATTTGATTTCCGGGAGTATTCGATCGCTCACCCTTATCAACCTCCCAAGCGATCGCTATTTCGGGCTGCTCAGCGATCTCTGTGGTCTCTTGGCCAAATCAGGAGTTCGGCGACCAGGAAGGATCTGGCCGTCTGGAGAACGAGGTTTCATATCCCTTCAGATGTGGATCTCTTTGTGCCGGCTGAGAATGAAAGAGCCGATCAGCCTCCGGAGGGGATGGTCGCTGTGAACGAAGCGATTATGGAGGCAGGGTTGCGATTTCCTTTGTCGTTCTCCGTCTCCCATCTGCTGGATGCTTGGAACGTGGCGCCACTCCAGCTGACGCCAAACGCTTGGCTCTAGATAATTTGCACTCTCACCTTGTTCGGCGGTCACCGACTGTACCGCCTCCCTTCGCCGTCGGAGATGAACTACCTGTTCAAACTGACGGTTCAGAAAGGGTCAGTCGGAGGCTATCATATACAAGTCCGATCCGGTCGTGTGATCCTTGGAGTCCCGAACAAGACGCGGGGCGATCTGGCGAAGTGGTTCTAGGTCACCGGTGCCTGGAAAGCCTCAGCGAGCGACAACCCCACTGGCGAGCTGGAGATCCCACTAGCTTTCAGGAGAGGAATCCCGGTAAGGGTTCAGACTCTCCCTTTGTTCGGATATGTTCTGAACTGATCTAATTTGGTCTTGTTTTTGCAGGATTCCATATTCCGGCAGTCGAGGAGTTGCCTTTTAATTTCCTGGTCGTCTGGGAGCGGATACGGAGTTTGTCGGACGACGACTTGAACGCTAGTCGGATCAACAAGGAGAGTCGTCGGTTTTCCGCTCGCCTATTCAGTTTTCCGAGACATCTCTCGGTCTCAGGTACGAATTTCTACGATCTCCATTTGCTGGGTGATCTTCCTGTTTGAAGAAAATAACTAACTGTGGCTTGATTGCTCTTATTGCAGAGGTTCGCTTTCCTCGCTTTATGGAGCCCCCACTGGAGATTGCTATGTCGAACCCTGGAGTTCTGGGTCGTCTCCGCCAGACGAAGTCATCTCGGGCTCCTCCTGTGGCATTACCTATCATCACGGAGGCAGAGCCTCGCGTGGAGCCGATCGTGGCTGAGGAGGAAGTTCCTGAGGAGGGGCTTCGAACAAACCACAAATGGCAGAGGTTGGGAGAAACTCCAGTTTCTGCCCCTGCCAGTGAGGTGCCGATCGCCGCGCCTCCGATCACCGTTGTTCCTCCAGAGATTGAGCCTACTCCCTCCGCAGCTTTCTTATCAGAGATGGCGATCGCCGAGGCTGAGACCCCTCGTGGGAAACCATACTTCGGTCGCGATCCCGAGAGGGCCGAGAGGTAAACTTTGCTTGCTGAGTTGAATTTTGTCATTTGCGTGGGAGATGTGCTAATTTTGTTGTTTTGATGCAGGATCCGTAGCACTGATCCGTCTTGTCCGCCGATGGTGCGGGATTTCCTGGCGAGCCGATCTCCTCGCCAATCCTGTGATATCCCGCTGTACGTCAACCGGGCCGTCTCCGCTTTACCGAAGGCCTGGACGACCGATCTGGATGCGATCGCTCGTCAGAGATCTGGGAGTACAATGCAGGCTGCTTTCGCCCTTTCTCTCCAGGCGGCGACCATGGATGCCCAGGCTGTGCAGGAGTATGAGGGGCGTCCTTCCACTACCCGCCTGGAGGCGGATCTCGAGGCAGCTCGGAAATAGAATGTCGAGTTCGCTGACAAGATTGTGGCAATGGAGAAGGACTCCTTGGACACAGCTAAGCGGGCGAGCCAAGAACTTGAGTAGGCGAGACGGGAGGCCGAGATGGCTCGGGTGACGGTTGACCGATTTCGGGACCGAATGACAGAAGTCGTACGCTCGCAGACGTCCGATGAGAAGGAGTCCGATCGACTGAATGTGACGATTGCTCGGCTGACTAGCAAGCTGGCGGAGTCGCGGGAAAAGACGGCTGCCAGGGAGGCCGAGCTCCAAGGCGCGCAGCAGGCGATGGCGGAGCTGAAAGGGGAGGTATAGGCGACCAAGACCTGATCCCTTTCAAAACTTGGAGTTTATCAGCAAGTTTGCCTATTATATGGCGTTCGCCGACTCGATCCGAGCTGCTAAGAAGGGAGGTTTGGAGGTCGGCCCTCTTGCTGAGAACTTCAAGGCGTACGCGTTGGAGCATCCTCTCTATTCTGCTTTCTCCTTGCCGATCTTGGATCTCCAGGATATCGGCGTGGATTTGAGCTGGTATCCGACTCCGGCCAACCTTGTTCATCCCGACGCTCTGGAGGATGGGGAGGCCGCTCCGGAGGCTGAAGGCGAAGGCCAGGCAGGGGCTGAGGCACTTCATTTTTAATGTTTTTAGCTTATTGCCTTGTAATTCATAGCTTTCTTTTTGTAGTACTTAGGCCTTCGGGCGACCATGTATTCTGATCCTTCAAGCAATGAAATGAACGTTTGATTCTCTGATTTATCACTTGAATGATTGCTATTTTTGAGTCTTTTGTTTGACTTTGTATAAATGTGTGAGGAGAGATCGTTGCAAGTGTAGGTCTACGTGAATTGATAAACTCATATAGATAACTTTTACAACAAATTCTATCGCTGCACAACATCTGAAAATGGCGATCTCCGTATGTGATTGGATAGGGACGATCGTCGTATAGGTAGTCCGCACTCTTCCCCCTTGTTTTTGTTCACTTAGTGAAAGTAAGGGGATGAAAATAACTCGTTGAGTGAGCGATCTTCAATTTTGTCGAATCCTCGAGGAAGGTCGTCCATCTTGGTCCTGAGGAGCCGTGCATGATCTCGGAGTTCGATGGACCGATCTCCACGACCACGTCTTGTGCGCGAGCGACATCGTCTGTCTCGTGACTCATTTTATTGTGATGGTCCTCCGTTAGGCTACGCCTCGCCTCGTATTTAAACGAAGGGCGTGCGGTCTTGGTCTGGAGGAGTCCTTGCGCGGGGCGTCGTCGGATTAATCAACTCCACTTCCGCGGCTTGTTAGCTCTGCTTCCACCTCGGCCCGCCATGAAGATGGCGATCCTCGACGGTGTACGTTGAGATGGGGGTAGTGATGCGTCGCATTTTCCGGGTTCACCATGTTAGATGATGAACCTTTGAGGGCGGGCGATCGCGTCCACTGATTTGTTTGGAGGGTCCTTCGACTATGCCCGCCTCGTATTTAAACAAAGGGCGAGCGATCTTAGCCCAAAGGAACCTTGCATGGCCTAAGAAGTCGGTTCCATTGACCAATAGGACCATGGCTACACTCTTCCACCTCGGATCGTCACGTTAAATGCCGACTGTCGACGGTGTACGTTGTGCGGGGGAGGCAATCTCGTGCCTTAGTCCAACATGTTAAATGATGAACTGTAGATGGCGAGCGAGTCCTCCAGTTTTTCGAAGCGTTAGCTCAAACAGTAGCCTTGTGTTCAATGAGGTGGGAAATCGGGGAGAGACTTCCGAAGTTCCCTTCTCTTGATTGAAGCATGTATATATGGTTGCCGAGGTTAATCGAGGGGTCGTCTCGTATGAGCTTCCCAGCCTGTTCGCGTTCGACTCAGACGATCGTGTCTAGAAATTGGTAGGGGCTCCGGCTAAGCCAATAAGCTGTCCAACTTGCCTTCCTCGAACAATCTCCAGAGATGTTTGAGGAGGTCGCGGCATTGGTTGGTGCTGTGGCCGGGACTCTTATGGTAGGCACAATATTGATTGTGGTCCAGGTGACCGTGGTCCCCTATCGCCTTTGGCTTGTTTAGCGGTTCGCGCCCCTTGATGGCATAGAAAATGTGGGCCGGAGTTCGGTTGAACTTGTGGAGGAGATGGGCTTCCACATCCTCGATATCCCTGAGGCCACCAGATGGCGTGGAGACCGTCTTCTTGGCTTTGGTGATCGCCGTTTTTCGTGTAGGAGGAGGCATTTACTCGCCTAGGCGGAGGGTGAGTAGCCTTTGCCTGGCCAGAAAGTCGGCAGCCTTAGCGCGGAAGATCGCGTAGGTTGGTGGGATATCCTTGGTGAGATGTCTAAACATGGATGAATGACCGTAGAATCCCCCCAGGACCGAATAGAGAGCGAGCTCGTCACTGACGGGTTCGCCGGTGAGGATGATTTCGTCTACTCGGTCGATGTAATCTTCGTCGGTTTCGTCTTCCCCCTGCCTGATTTTCATCACGCGGTAGGGGCCTTCTGGTCTGGCGACCTTGGTGGCGAAGTATGACATGAAGTCATTCGCCAGTTTCTCAAAGGAGATGATCGATCGTGGTGGTAGTGAGACGTACCACCTATGGGCCAGCTCGCCCAATGTTAATGGGAAGATTCGGCACTTGGTTGCATCTGTTGCCCCACACTCGGTCATGTAAATTCGGAATTTACCTAGGTGGGTTTCGGGGTCCGATCTCCCTTCATACAGAGGTGTTTTGGGAGGGGCGATCCTTGGTTGCACGGGGGCGAGCTCGATGTGGACTGCGAGTGGCTCGGTCGGCCCGATGATCTTTCTGCTGGTGCTTGCCCCAGTGTCCAAGAGTGCTTTCATCTCGTCGAGCTGGCATTGCATAGCGGCCATCGCCGTGGCCTGGCTGCTCGCAGCTCGGCGCTCGGAGCGGGACCCGAGCCGATCAAGTACTGATCCTCTGGCGATCGGAGCAGGAGCCAAACGATTGATTCGCGTTTGGCTGCGAGTTGGGTAGGCTGAACTCCTAGTGACGGATTCGGATTCCTTCTTCTCGTGGTTGGGACCAGAATGCCCCGGTCGCCATGATGGGTCGCGTCCCAGGCAACTAAATACAGATCCGTCCAGTCGTGCGAGAGCCTTTTCTCATGAATCGGGGCTTTCTGACGATCGCTTGCCCAGTAGCCCGTTGAATTTCCGTTTTCCCATGCGGCGGATGGTCGAGGGAGTTACTGTGGGCGACGCACTCTCCATCGCTCCTCTAGGATGGCCATAGCCTCCTCGATCTGTTCCTCGGTTTGGAACTGGTCGAGTGAGAGGTTGGGGCCATCTCTCAGGTGCGGGATCGAGAGTCTCGCGTTGCCGCGGCTTCCCCCGGTCGTCGGCTAGGGTTTGGATTGAGCCAGGATATGGTGTCCGACGATTTGAAGAGTGGCTCTCTTCGATGTACTAGCGGACGTCATGATTCTGGAGGCTTTCTTTGAAGCGCAGTGAGTGTCACTTCAGGTATATGCCCCGAGAACAGTGAGTGTTCTTCGGGACGGTAGGAATAAAAATGAAGGTATAGCAGCCCCCCTTCCTCTAGCGCCAATTGTTGCTACCCAAAATATTATCCGGAGATAGATATTGCTGGAATGAGTGGATAGCAAACAAAGTGCGAGAACACTTCCGTGAGAAAAGTAAATAACACAAGATTTTCCGGGGTTGTTAGTCCCGGGCTTGAATGCTCTCGCGAGATGTTATTAATACAAATATTATGGGATACAAGTATAAATGTTAGAATCTCTTACAGTGAGTGTAAAGACTTCTAGTTATCTTAGCTAGTGAGCGTGTAGATTGCCGGAAGAACCAGATATGATGCTCTGTTAGTTCTTGTAACAACGTATATGAGCTGTGACGGCGGTGAGAGATCGACAGTCTCTCATGGTGTGTATTGGCTGTATGTTTGAGCTCCTGGGCTTGTGAATCTCTTTGAATCTGCACTGTGGAGACTTCTTGCCTCTGCCGACCGTCTTCTGGATGAGAGGTACTGAGAGAGAAATCCTGAGGTAGATTCAGGAGAGGAAGCTGGGAGCTTGATGGTATGTATGATTGTATATATTTTCTCTGAACTTAATAGAGAATGTGTGAACCGAATGAAGAATTCGTGAACTGAATGCGGAACCTTTTTCCAGTAGGAGGAGGTTCTCTATTTATAGTACTTGGACCTGCTGGGCGATCGCCTTTGCTGTATTATAATAAGCGGGCGATCGTCTTTTAGCACATGGGCTTGTCTCCTTAAAGTCTGTAGGAGTTGCTGGCAGTCAACCGTGCGGTCTAATGAGAAGCCTGCACGCGTCTGAGTCGCTGTCACGGGCGGTCCTACCTTGTGCCTTTCGGCGGGCTTGTCGGTAGGTAAAGCCGCCCTTGTCAGAGACAGCTGTTGGTGGTCAATGATCCATGAAATGTGGATCTTGTCTCGGATCTGCACATGGGTGCTGTTTTGAGATCCAGTTTTCGTAGACTTTGATGGACGATCGTCTTTGTTCGGGGCGTAGGACGGCCGTCTTTAGCCGGGCACCAGAGTCGATCGCTAGGTGCCAAAGGGCGATCGCCTTGGGAGTCGATCGCTAGATACCTGTAGGTGGTCTGGTATCTTCGCTTAGGCGAGTTCGCCATAGCTTGATTGGTTGTGGACTCGGTCGCTCGGCCGTGTAGTCGATCGCCTGTCGAGGTGAATAAATCTCGATACAACATAAGGCATACTATACAATCTCAAAGCATTCTAAACTTATGTTGAGTATCCTGATAAATCTTTTAATTTCCGGAATGAATGATCTTATAATGGCTTAACTAAAGAAGAGGCATAAATCAGAGTGATACGGAAGCAATATGACTAACCAACTTATTATCATATAATCTACCCAATCCTAACCAGTTATACTAAAGTTCTTAAGGGGAGAACCTAAAGCAAAATCCTTCTAAGGTTAATCCATGAGCTCCTAAAGCGCAAGCCTAAGGGTCCAAAACTTCACAGGTCATAACTTATGTACTACAAGTCGTAACCTGGGCTCCGATACCATAATTGTAACACCCCAACCAGACAAGGGTAGAAGTATCACATTACGGTGCCAAATCAGAACATACAACACAAGGAGAAGACTTATAAACATAACAATTACAAGGGTATTCTAAGGAAAACAAATGAAATGCTAACTCTATACAATATGTAAAACGATTCCAAACTAAATCCAATCCCAGTCTAATCAAGATGCAAATGGGCTTCTAATCCTCAGGGTAGTCCACTAAGAGCTCCTATGCACTCTTCACTCAAACCCAGCTTCCAACCTAAAACCTCCCGCATGAAAAGAAATGCGACTGAGCTTAAAAAGCTTAGTGAACAGATATATAAAAACAACGAATAATCGATACATATAAAAGAATGAGAAAAGAGATAATAAGCTCTTGCGGAAAAGAATGTCATCTGTCAAATGAATAGGGGATTAACGGTCAACTGAATAAATATCGTGAGTCAACTGAAATCAAGAATATGAAGAATCAAAGGATAACAGGATATAGTGCATTAGGGCAGACATAAGGTATAAACAAAGGTATAAGATAGTGTAAGGAAATCAGAATCTACCACGATCCCAAAACAAACCATATCATAATCATATCATATCATAAGTAACCAAATGGAGTGATCAGCTCCCAAAATGTGAAGGACGTGTACTGCACACAACATCAATCACCAAACCAGTCATATCATATCAAATACAAAACAAATCTAGGATGCATCCATATGGCGGTGAGAGATCGACAGTATATCACGGCGTGTATTGGCTGTATGTTTGAGCTCCTGGGCTTGTGAATCTCTTTGAATCTGCACTGTGGAGACTTCTTGCCTCTGCCGACCATCTTCTGGATGAGAGGTACTGAGAGAGAAATCCTGAGGTAGATTCAGGAGAGGAAGATGGGAGCTTGATGGTATGTATGATTGTATATATTTTCTCTGAACTTAATAGAGAATGTGTGAACCGAATGAAGAATTCGTGAACTGAATGCGGAACCTTTTTCCAGTAGGAGGAGGTTCTCTATTTATACGACTTGGACCTGCTGGGCGATCGCCTTTGCTGTATTATAATAAGCGGGCGATAGTCTTTTAGCACATGGGTTTGTCTCCTTAAAGTCTGTAGGAGTTGCTGGCAGTCAGCCGTGCGGTCCAATGAGAAGCCTGCACGCGTCTGAGTCGCTGTCACGGGCGGTCCCACCTTGTGCCTTTCGGCGGGCTTGTCGGTAGGTAAAGCAGCCCTTGTCAGAGACAGCTGTTGGTGGTTAATGATCCATGAAATGCGGATCTTGTCTAGGATATGCATGTGGGTGCTGTTTTCAGATCCAGTCTTCGTAGACTTTGATGGACGATCGTCTCTCTTCGGGGCGTAGGACGGCCAGCTTTAGCCGGGCACCAGAGTCGATCGCTAGGTGCCAAAGGGCGATCGCCTTGGGAGTCGATCGCTAGATACCTGTAGGTGGTCTGGTATCTTCGCTTAGGAGATTTCGCCATAGCTTGATTGGTTGTGGACTCGGTCGCTCGGCCTTGTAGTCGATCGCCTGTCGAGGTGAATAAATCTCGATACAACAATTGCCCCCCAGCTCGCTCCTATGTTGGAAACGTGGGGTGAGGTGGTTCTGCTGGCGATCGCTGAACTTCGACGAGCGACTCTGCATTTCATTGAACTGGCGATCGTGTTTGAGCTGATTGATTCTGAATTTGGACGGTCTGGTAGGTTGCTGAAAAGAGCGGGAAACGGCAGCGGATGCGGAAAGGTCTCTGGGACACGTGTCGGGTTCCAGTTGGGGTAGACCGACGGTCATTTATGACTCCTCGTCTGACGCGTCCTTGAAAATACGCATACGCGGGTCTCAAGGGAGTATTAATTGCGACGGTTGCGTTCCGACTCCTGAGATTCTCCTTAATTGCACACGAGCCCCTGCCACCTCCTATAAAAAGGCGCAGAGTTGCAGTGTTCACCCTTACACGCTTTTACTGGATAAAGAAGGATTTTGCTGCAGATTTTTCTGAAGATCTTATTGCCGATCTTCGGTCGATTCCATCTTTGGTAAGAACACACTCCTCTTTTCCTCATCTTGAATTCAAGAATGTCTGGAACACCTTCTTCGTCGGGAGTGGGCACCTCCCCCGCCGCTGGGACTTCTATTATCACATTGGCCAGGCGTCATAATACTTCCATCATATATACATGCCTTTATTGCAATCACATTATACTTCGAGTCGTGACAAAACAAAACCTCATAATCCGATCAAAACAATTTCACATTCCGATGGTAATCTTGGCAGTTGATAGCATCACAATGCTTAGTCAACAAATTCGTATCCAGAATAATATCGAATCGAACATTTCTAAGGAAATAAATTAGCAGAACAAACTCCTCCTCAAACATCTTCGAAACGCATCGAACAATTTGGATATTCGTGATGGATAATCACAAGATTTCTCGTAGAGATAGAATAGATAGGGCAAGATCAATAACGAAGAAGGAATCCTAATGTGCTTATCAAATCAAGAAAACCACAGAGTGTGTTGAACACATCGAATTCAAACATACGCGAGTTCTCTGAACAGACGAAGGGCATATAAGCGAATGACAAAAGAATCAAGAACTGAAGTTTAAAAGAAAGTGAAAATTCTCAGGAAATGAAACTTATAAGGCATACTATAGAATCTCAAAGCATTCTAAACTTATGTTGCGTATCCTGATAAATCTTTTAATTTCCGGAATGAATGATTTTATAATGGCTTAACTAAAGCAGAGGCATAAATGAGAGTGATGCGGAAGCAAGATGACTAACCAACTTCTTATCATATAATCTACCCAATCCTAACCGGTTATACTAAAGTTCTTAAGGGGAGAACCTAAAGCAAAATCCTTCTAAGGTTAATCCATGAGCTCCTAAAGTGCAAGCCTAAGGGTCCAAAACTTCACAAGTCATAACTTATGCACTACAAGTCGCAACCTGGGCTCCGATACCATAATTGTAACACCCCAACCCGACAAGGGTAGAAGTATCACATTACGTTGCCAAATCAGAACATACAACACAAGCGGAAGACTTATAAACATAACAATTACTAGGGTATTCTAAGGAAAACAAATGAAATGCTAACTCTATACAATATGTAAAACGATTCCAAACTAAATCCAATCCCAGTCTAATCAAGATGCAAATGGGCTTCTAATCCTCAGGGTAGTCCACTAAGAGCTCCTATGCACTCTTCACGCAAACCCAGCTTCCAACCTAAAACCTCCCGCAGGAAAAGAAATGCGACTGAGCTTAAAAAGCTCAATGAATAGATATATAAAAACAACGAATAATCGATACATATAAAAGAATGAGAAAAGAGATAATAAGCTATTGCAGAAAAGAATGTCATATGTCAAATGAATAGGGGATTAACGGTCAATTGAATAAATATCGTGAGTCAACTGAAATCAAGAATATGAAGAATCAAAGGATAACAGGATATAGTGCATTGGGGTAGACATAAGGTATAAACAAAGGTATAGGATAGTGTAAGGAAATCAGAAATCTACCACGAGCCCAAAACAAACCATATCATAATCATATCATATCATAAGTAACCAAATGGAGTGATCAGCTCCCAAAATGTGAAGGATGTGTACTGCACACAACATCAATCACCAAACCGGTCATATCATATCTAATACAAAACAAATCTAGGATGCATCCATACGCCCCTGCAAAATATTAGTGGCTATATCTTCAACAAAAAAAGGGAAGGGATGGCACATCACTCGACCACCCTGGAGTCATGCCATTGGTGCATCAATGACGCGGACATGGAACCCCCATGCCTAGTATAATGGCTCGGGTATCAAACTGAAGGGTCAAAGCAAAGTCAAAAGTTTGGCAAATGTCTAAGTCATCAGGATATCACAATCAAAGTTCCACAACTAAAGGTTCATAATCAAAGGTTTATAAGCAAAAGTTCATAGCAAAATCTCAAATCAAAGAGTTCATATCAAATGGTTCAAAGGTTCATAATCAAAATAGCTCAAGATCAAAAGTGTGTAAGAGTTATGAGAAACCTTAAGAGAAAGGTCAGAATATCTGTACCTTAGCAAACGGAATGAGATCAAAAGGAAAGAACCCAAGAAAGATGGTTAACTTCTTCTTCAATGAATCTACAATAATTTGGGATCATTTTATGCTTATTAGTTTATTTAATGTCATAACGGATTCTTAATTACTTAACACCATTCATTAATGTGATTAGGGTTTTGTTATTGGAATTAGTTAACATATGACCAATTATATCATAATTAATGTTCAAGTGCATTTTAGGGTTCAAATATATTAAATGGTATTAAAATCACAAAAATCTTAACTTCTAACAAAATTCTGGTTTTACTATGTTTTAGCCTTCACTTTATAAATTTTAATACCACACCAGATGTCAAAATAAAAATTCACAAAAATTCACACAGAAGCTTTAATGTCTTAAGAGTTGAATTTTCCCAGATTTTATTTTTAAGTGGAACTCCCTGTCAAAAATCGTTTTTCCAGACCTACCCAGAAAATTAACTGCACATACATGCAGAAAGTTTGCATTTAACTAACCCATTTCAACACTTTATAAAAATCCACAAAAATTCCAAGAAGTCACACATAACCCAAATATTACCCCTGAAAAAGGAGAGCTCCTAACTCCTTATGGTTTGAACATGGAAAATCAAAAACCCCAACTGATTTTTCAGACAAAATTCCCAGATTCGACACTTAATCTTATAAAAAAATCAAAAATCAACCTTCCCCACCTCTAAAAGTTAAGTGGCTTACTTTACCAGAAACTAGACTCTTTGAACTTAATGTTAGGCTCAAGAATAATGCATAAACACGTTTTTATAATCGGTTTATACCCACTTCAATACGACACAAAATTTCTGTCAGCTTGAAAACTCATAAAATCACCATTAAACCCTAATCCTTTAACCCTAATCGACTCACAATTAAATCTTAGGGTTTCCATCTTCTAATTCCTATTAATTTCACTTGATTATTAGGGTTATAAACTGATTAAAAGGCCATGCACCGAATTTGTGATCAAAACAGATTGATGAGGTCGATTACAATAGAATCTGATTAGGGTTTCTATTCGAAAATATACATATACAAACCTTAGCCGATTCATAGAGTATTGGACGACATTTTTATTATGATTTCATGCGAGTTTCACATGTGAAAATATATATGTATACATGGCCGATTCTGTTAAATAATTTAGAGGTGTGATGCATTAATGAAATAGAAATAAAACAAAAGAATGATCAAAAGCATGGAGGTACGGATTACCCTAGGTGCGTATACGAGAGGAAGAGCAACAATTCAGAACCAAGTCACCACAACTTCGCTCCAAAAGAAACACGACCAGCAAGACTTCTCAAACCAGAATTATAAGTCACGATCACAACTCCTTTACACGCCCCTTGAATCGAAAAAGATGTGGAGAACAAAACTATGCCGTCACTTTTGTTGTAAAAGAAGTTTTTTGTGTTTTTATCTTGGAGGAAAAATATTCGGTTGAATAAAATGGGATGGGAAATA
Organism: Orobanche coerulescens; assembly: GCA_033398695.1. NCBI lineage: Eukaryota > Viridiplantae > Streptophyta > Magnoliopsida > Lamiales > Orobanchaceae > Orobanche > Orobanche coerulescens. Next base: position 61,681,594 of record CM065806.1, read on the forward strand.
ATCGGTTGATAAGGGAATTAAGGAGACGAAATAAATTACAAATATTGAACCTAGACAAGATTTTAAATCTTCTATTTGTGTACAAAATAAAGAACATTTCGGCCCTAGACAACATATAAACGTGTGTTAGGATTTTTTTTTGGGTTACCAAATTGTGAAATTTGAAGTTTTAACACTTAGGTTATAATATATTGCAATATTTTGATTCATTAATCGTCTTTTCATAAGTTCGAAATTAGAGAGGTATTTTGGGTATTTCACATGTTTAAGAATTTCGGGTTTCACAACTCTTCCCCTCTAAAACGGAAATTTTCGTCCTCGAAAATTAAAGTCGCAAAGGTTCGACGGAGATGTAGCAAATCACAAAAGAACGACACGATTTACCTCACGCTCGGGGAGGGTCTTCGAACAAAATGGTTTCTCATGACTCGATCCTGACAACAAGGATACAACAAATGTGAAATAAGGAAAATTGAACACGAATGCGAAACAAATGCGTAGCAGATGACAGATGACAAATGATAGTTGGAATCCTACAAGGAGATATACGAAACAAATAAACCTACGAATCAAGCACAGAGATAATATTAATCGATAAAACTTAATCAACTCCTACCAGATTCTGAACGAACAAAGGAACTTGTCAAAGTCGAAGGAGCACAAATCAAATCATCAAACATATCAAAAGTTTCCTAAGGAAAGATGGGTAACTTAAACGTACTAACGATCACTAGACACGTATCGGAGTATCGAAACACATCAGAAGGCAAAATGGAGTTGGTAGGATAATTGCACGGATAATATCAAACCCAAGGGCTAACATATCGTGAACTAAAACTCCTTAGATGCTAAAACATCCACGTTGCTGTACGGGGAAATCATACGGACACACAACTCCCGGTCTAAATTCCAAATTCTTCTTCCACAATAATAACTAATCCATTAGTTGCTGAAGTCGATTCTAACCCTTCAGTAAGAACTCTTCGTCCTTATTCTAACCAAAAGGTATTCCATATCTCCATTCATACAAACTCCTAGAAGAACATCTTGTCACTTGCATGCCATCTTCCTTAGTGAGCAGCCACAACTAACTAAAAACTTGTCAAACTTCCCGCTCAACACCTCTTCTAAGTTCAAATAATTATTTTGTCTGTCCATTCATCTGAAAATGAGAAGTCGTACTAACATCCCGAATCAAATTTTCATAGGCTTCTGTACTTCTTCTGAAAATGTGCTGTAAAACGCGATTCTCTTTCACGGTCACTGCAGGTGCGCTATGTAGCTTGAATGATCTTTTGCAGAAAGAAATCTCTACCGATCTTCCAATCAAGTCGTCCTAGTCAAAGCTCCACTATAAATCTACTCGTGTTGTCCTTCCTGTCTATGCACGGAAATCACCAATGTGGTCACCACTGTCTTCATACCATTCCGTCCAGCTTCTGCTTCAAGACTCTATACATATTAGTACAACTAAGATGAATAGAGTCGATAAAACTGTGTGCTTCAATCAAATCTGCTTCCTTCCATCATTCAACATAGCTAAATCTGCTTCTTCTTGGGTAGGAACAAATCTCTTTTCCATCTCTTCCAAATTCTTCTTTCGTTCTTCATCCCACAAAAGTTACTCTTCTAAAACATCACATAGAGCTTCTTCTGACGTAGAAATGTCAACAAAAATTACGAAGATGATTCTCTTGTTTCTCTTCCATCTCTGAACACACTAATATGTCATAATATGACAATTTGTCCAAGTATTAACGAAAGACATGATTTATCAATTTCATAGGAACAATCGGAGTAGTAACCAATACAATTGGCATCACAACGCTCGTAGAGATCATAATGGATACGAAAAGACATTCTAGGTACATCTCGCTCTTTCACACAAATATGCTATGATTCAACTTCCGGAAATCAATCCACAACTTCATGCTATCATCATTCTCCTTCCTGAATAAAACAGAAGCACCTCAAAGATACACACTTGCACCGATGAAACCACTTCCTAGAAGCTGGTTCTTCAATTCTGTTCCCCTTCAATTGATGTTGTTCACAATGGAGTTTCAGAATTAAGCAATCGTCACTCTTATACGGATAAAGTTCCCGAATCCACCAACTTACTGTTCTAAGGCACTGTTCAAAATATCATATGATTCCAATAAGTTCAGGTTATATGATGCAACTATTATCATGCAGGCCAGGCGTCATAATACTTCCATCATATACACATGCCTTTATTGCAATCACATTATACTTCGAGTCATAACAAAACAATACCTCATAATCCGATAAAAACAATTTCACATTCCAAAGGTAATCTTGGCAGTTGATAGCATCACAATGCTTAGTCAAAAAATTCGTATCCAGAATAATATCGAATCGAACATTTCTAAGGAAATAAATTAGTAGAACGAACTCCTCCTCAAACATCTTCGAATCGCATCGAACAATTTGGATATTCGTGATGGATAATTACAATATTTCTCGTAGAGATAGAATAGATAGGGCAAGATCAATAAAGAAGAAGGAATCCTAATGTGCTTATCAAATCAAGAAAACCACAGAGTGTGTTGAACACATCGAATTCAAACATACGCGAGTTCTCTGAACAGACGAAGGGCATATAAACGAGTGACAAAAGAATCAAGAACTGAAGTTTAAAAGAAAGTGAGAATTCTCAGGAAATGAAACTTATAAGGCATACTATAGAATCTCAAAGCATTCTAAACTTATGTTGCGTATCCTGATAAATCTTTTAATTTCCAGAATGAATGATCTTATAATGGCTTAACTAAAGCAGAGGCATAAATCAGAGTGATGCGGAAGCAAGATGACTAACCAACTTCTTATCATATAATCTACCCAATCCTAACCGGTTATACTAAAGTTCTTAAGGGGAGAACCTAAAGCAAAATCCTTTTAAGGTTAATCCATGAGCTCCTAAAGTGCAAGCCTAAGGGTCTAAAACTTCACAGGTCATAACTTATGTACTACAAAGGGTAGAAGTATCACATTACGCCAAATCAGAACATACAACACAAGCGGAAGACTTATAAACATAACAATTACAAGGGTATTCTAAGGAAAACAAATGAAATGCTAACTCTATATAATATGTAAAATGATTCCAAACTAAATCTAATCCCAGTATAATCAAGATGCAAATGGGCTTCTAATCTTCATGGTAGTCCACTAAGAGCTCCTATGCACTCTTCACGCAAACCCAGCTTCCAACCTAAAACCTCCCGCAGGAAAAGAAATGCGACTGAGCTTAAAAAGCTCAGTGAACAGATATATAAAAACAACGAATAATCGATACATATAAAAGAATGAGAAAAGAGATAATAAGCTCTTGCGGAAAAGAATGTCATCTGTCAAATGAATAGGGGATTAACTGTCAACTAAATAAATATCGTGAGTCAACTGAAATCAAGAATTTGAAGAATCAAAGAATAACAGGATATAGTGCATTAGGGCAGACATAAGGTATATAGTGTAAGGAAATCAGAAATCTACCACGAGCCCAAAACAAACCATATCATAATCATATCATATCATAAGTAACCAAATGGAGTGATCAGCTCCCAAAATGTGAAGAACGTGTACTGCACACAACATCAATCACCAAACCAGTCATATCGTATCAAATACAAAACAAATCTAGGATGCATCCATACGCCCCTGCAAAAATATTAGTGGCCATATCTTCAACAAAAAAATGGTACGGGATGGCACATCACTCGACCACGCTGGAGTCATGCCATTGGTGCATCAATGACGCGGACATGGAACCCCCATGCCTAGTATAATGGCTCGGGTATCAAACTGAAGGGTCAAAGCAAAGTCAAAAGTTTGGAAAATGTCTAAGTCATCAGGATATCACAATCAAAGTTCCACAACTAAAGGTTCATAATCAAAGGTTTATAAATAAAAGTTCATAGCAAAAGCTCGAATCAAATAGTTCATATCAAATGGTTCAAAGGTTCATAGCAAAGGTTCATAATCAAAATAGCTCAAGATCAAAAGTGTGTAAGAGTTATGAGAAACCTTAAGAGAAAGGTCAGAATATCTGTACCTTAGCAAATAGAATGAGATCAAAAGGAAAGAACCCAAGAAAGATGGTTCACTTCTTCTTCAATGAATCTACAAGAATTTGGGATCATTTTATGCTTATTAGTTCATTTAATGCCATAACGGATTCTTAATTACTTAACACCATTCATTAATGTGATTAGGGTTTCGTTATTGGAATTAGTTAACATATGACCAATTATATCGTAATTAATGTTCAAGTGCATTTTAGGGTTCAAATATATTAAATGATATTAAAATCACAAAAATCTTAACTTCTAACAAAATTCTGGTTTTACTATGTTTTAGCCTTCACTTTATAAATTTTAATACCACACCAGATGTCAAAATAAAAATTCACAAAAATTCACACAGAAGCTTTAATGTCTTAAGAGATGAATTTTCCCATATTTTATTTTTAAGTGGAACTCCCTGTCAAAAATCGTTTTTCCAGACCTACCCAGGAAATTAACTGCACATACATGCAGAAAGTTTGCATTTAACTAACCCATTTCAACACTTTATAAAAATCCACAAAAATTCCAAGAAGTCACACATAACCCAAATATTCCCCTGAGAAAGGAGAGCTCCTAACTCCTTATGGTTTGAACATGGAAAATTAAAAACTCCAACTGATTTTTCAGACAAAATTCCCAGATTCGACACTTAATCTTATAAAAAATAAAAAATCAACCTTCCCGACCTCTAAAAGTTAAGTGGCTTACTTTACCAGAAACTAGACTTAATGTTAGGCTCAAGAATAATGCATAAACACGTTTTTATCATCAGTTTATACCCACTTCAATACGACACAAAATTTCTGTTAGCTTGAAAATTCATAAAATCACCATTAAACCCTAATCCTTTAACCCTAATTGACTCACAATTAAATCTTAGGGTTTCATGTAACACCCCGAGATATTCGGAATAATTACAGCACCGTAAACCCTTTAAGTAAGGATTTACAAGGCTAATTAAATGAAAAGTAAATATAATCCAACCGTACAACTGAAGTTCGAAATACAGAACTGATTCAACTGATCCAGAGAGTTAACTTATACAACCATATCGAAAATGACATTATTAAAACACACGTACTCGAGTACTAAAGTGAACCAAGAAGACAAATCACAATAACAATAAACATCAACCATATCACTGAGCCATTTCATTGCCCTGTCGGAACTGTGGTTGCTTTCCCGCTCCTCGGCTACCTGAACATCAAAACAATGTCCACCCCCGAAGGGGTTAGCAAAACAATGCTAGTACAAGTATCATAATACATAAATCAGCAGTGCATCATAAAACATGCAAAACGGACTTCCGTCATCGGAATCCAACGATGTGAATCCTCACGATTCCATGAACACAATACAGGGTAATCCAGCGATCCAGCGCCCTTGGTATAGATCCCCATGATTGTAACACTCTCGATATATTCAGGAATATTACAGTGCCGTAAATCCTTTACATAAGGATTTACAAGGCTGAAGAATTGAACAGACATTAAGAAGTACTAACGAATGGAAATATCGGAATTTAGATACAACAGTTCTTACCAAATACAGAAAATACAATTGTTCAACAGAAACTTAATAATACATCACCAAATTCAAATTCATCATAAATAACTTCGTACTCGAGTACTTATTGAAATAACCAATAAACAACAGACAAATAAACCCGACCGGAACATCACTCTGCACCCTCGTCGTCATGCAGCTTCAGTGGTTGTTTCCCCGCTCTCCTGGATCCTGAACATAAACAAAATGTTCACCCCCGAAGGGGTTAGCACAACGATGCTAGTACAAGTACCACAATATATTATTCAACGTCACACGCTGAATAATAATAACGTAAATGATAAAATGTCAAACGAGTCTTCTCCTGCGAGAAACTCATACATAACATACACAACTGATAATCACAACATGATATCACAACATACACATGGTAATTCCGACGATCCAGCATTCACTGCCTAGAACCCACGATGATCCCGTCAGACCAACCCGTGGTGGAAAAGCCCGTCCGATGATCCAGCGCACGCTAGCATAGATCCCCCGATGATCCCGTCGGACCAACACGAGGTGGACATACAACAACGACATACATGCACGACAATATGTATAACATCAATACATAAAACAAATAAGGTACTTGCCTCGATTTGAAGACAAGAACAATACTTCCACGAAAACGAACACTCGAAGGTCGTCCCCCCTCAATCAATCACGTAACAAGCTCAAACCTTAACAAAAGAAATAATATAGGATTTATCTCACATCGTACGAATGTCTAACAATTCGATTTACGGCCAAAAGCTCATAAAATGAAATCTGTCTGAACTTCTTAGCGCACGCTAAGTACTCTGTGTAGCGTCGTTAAGTCTGCTCGATAGCGCACGCAAACAACAAAGCCTAGCGTACGTTAAATATGCATGGTCAGTACTTCACTAATCAGTCGACTGACTCGTCTGATGGTCTGGCGTACGTTACGTACCAAACGTAGCGTACGCTAACTCGTGCTCGATAGCGCACGTTAATCTACATAGCTTAGCGTGCGATAACTGTGCATGGCAGTTTACTACTGGGCAGTAGACGAACCTTAACATGATCAAACCAAATGAAATCCTTAGTGTAAATTCATGTTACCTCCATGAATATCATGTTTATACGGCTATGAATGATCTTACGGATAACAACAACTTCGGATTCAAGAATATGTATACTATTATAAAACCATATTCCATTTCAAATACCATTCTTCATGCGATAATTCGGAAGGCTTTACGGTTGATATCAACACCTTTATATCAATGAAAACTATCACTCTGAAGTTTGAATAATGTTCCATCTATACAAAATAAATCCTTCCATGATCAATCCCTTAGATTCATCTAACAATAATGATGTTAAAGTCAAGTCCATGATTGCTATAAAGTCATCTACTAGATTTCGATTACCAATGATAGAAGCTTCCTCTACTTGTTCATTGTAATAAGATTCGAATCATGATGTTCATAATCAAGGTACTTAAGGCCTATTCATATCAATATTCCAAACATGATGTACTTTGGATAATTCACTAATGAAATCAATATCTCGATAACATGATCATCCAATTCTTTAGAATCCAACTCTAAGTCTGGACATAGGTTGAACATGCCTTAATATGACGAAAATCACTGAACCGTAAGGTAGAATCCGACTCCGGTTGGTTGTATGCCACTCCAAGGTGCTACTCCACTTCAATGATCACTCACAAGTGATAACCAATATACAAGGATCAATAAGATGTGTTCTAAGTGTGTAGAAGGATTATTATAGCTCTCTGGCCTCTCAAGAATGAAGAATGGACGAATGAAATGTAAGCCAAAACGGGTTGTTGTCTCATTTATAATATTCTACACTTTAGCTAATTAGCGCACGCTAGCATACAATACTTAGCGCACGCTAATAAGCGTTGACTCCAAATCTGTCCAGGTTCGTCCGCGGGATTCTTATCCGGACCCATGTCCCGGCTGGCGCATGTGCTAGCCGTCCAGTTCAATAATTGAGTGTTTAGCGCACGCAACTCCTACATACATAGCGTGCGCTAGTAGTAGCTCGATAGCGCGTGTTAAGCTACATTCTTAGCGTGCGCTATCACGAGTTTGCATGAGAAATTTTGCATGTTGTTATACTTATGTACAAAGATATCAATGTAAGAAATATCATACTCCAATCATCAAGATCACAATTCCGAATAATACAGGGTTTGAATACAGGTAAATTACACAGTAATAAATCCGGATATTACATACTCTCCTACTAAAAAGGAGTTTCATCCCGAAACTCAAGACGAAAATAACTCGGGATATCTGGACTTCATACCAGCTTCCGTTTCCCATGTGGCTTCTTCCATTCCGTGACGTGACCATTGAACTTTGACCAAAACGATGGGTTTGTTTCTCAACTGCTTAACTCGACTCTCGAGTATCTTGACCGGTCTTTCTTCGAACGTCCCATCTTGAGCGACTTTGATCTCGCCGAAATCAATGACATGACTAAGATCTGGTATATACCTCCGTAACTGGGATACGTGGAACACGTTATGAACATGGCACAATGACGGCGGCAATGCCAATCTGTATGCCAACTCTCCAACTCTCTCACGGATCTCAAATGGTCCGATATATCTCGGACTCAGCTTTCCTTTCCTTCCGAAACGAAAGGTTCCCCGAGTAGGAGAAACCTTTAAAAGTACGTGGTCTCCCGTACTGAATTCCAAAGGGCGATGGCGTACGTCTGCGTAAGATTTACGCGACTGCAGGCGGTGTGACCTTTCACGAATCAAGGCTATCTTCTCTCGAGTCTGCACGATCAACTCTGGTTCTGTTCCGATCAAGTATGATGAATCGTCCCAGCATAAGGACGATCTGCATCTCCTCCCGTATAATGCCTCGAATGGTGCCATCTTAATGGAAGCATGCCAACTATTGTTGTAGGTAAATTCAATCAATGGTAGATGAACTTCCCAATCGTTTGACCATTCTAAGGCACAAGCCCTCAGCATATCCTCCACCGTTTGAATGGTCCTCTCGGATTGTCCATCAGTCTGTGGGTGATAAGCTGTACTGAAGTTCAATTCGGTCCCCAAGGCCTTATGAACTGCTTTCCAAAAGTGAGACACAAAACGGCCGTCTCGATCAGAAATAATGGTCTTCGGCGTACCATGCAATCGAACTATCTCTGATATAAATACTCGTGCCAACCTCTCTGGTCCCCACGTATCCTTAATGCCTAGAAAATGAGCTGATTTGGTTAAACGATCAACTATCACCCAAATCATGTTCATTCCTGTCCTGGTTCTCGGCATACTAGTGATAAAGTCCATCGATATGTCCTCCCACTTCTATTCAGGAATCAGGAGTGGCTTCAACATTCCGGCAGGCCGTTGATGCTCGATCTTAACCTGCTGACAAGTCAAGCATTTCGAAACATAGTCCGCTACATCTTTCTTCATGTTGCCCCACCAGAAATTCTGCTTCAAGTCCTTATACATCTTACTGGTGCCTGGGTGGATAGAATAGGGCGAACTATGAGCTTCCTTCATAATTGTCTGTTTTAGAACATCGACATCGGGAACGCAGAGTCGGTTTTGAAATCTCAAAACTCCATCATCATGAATTATGAATCCGGGGGCCTTTCCCTTGATCACTTCATCATGTAACCGAATCATCAGAGGATCATCTGCCTGTCTAGATTTGATTTCTTCGGTTAGTGATGAAGTTATTTCCATCACGCACAGTTGTCCTTGGACTCTTTGTAACCACACTTCAATTCCTTCTCGAATCATCTCTCGTTGAAGGCTAAGTTGGGAGGTCAGAGTCTCCAGCATCTGAATAGAAACAGGCTTGCGGCTGAGTGCATCGGCCACTACGTTCGCTTTGCCTGGATAATACAAAATCTCTAGGTCATAGTCATTGATCATCTCTAACCATCTTCTTTGCCTCATGTTCAACTCCTTCTGACTGAAGATGTATTTGAGACTCTTGTGATCCGTAAAGATCTAACAGTGAGTCCCGTACAGATAATGCCTCCAGATCTTCAAAGCAAAAACTACTGCTGCTAGCTCCAAATCATGTGTTGGGTAATTCACTTCATAAGGTTTCAGCTGTCGTGAAGCATAAGCGACCACCTTGTCATTCTGCATCAATACGCATCCGAGTCCTTGGTTCGAAGCATCACTATAAACTATGAATCCTCCAGTCCCCTGTGGAAGTGATAGAATTGGTGCCGTCGTCAATCTCTTCTTTAATTCATCAAAGCTAACCTGACACAACTCATTCCACTTAAACTTTTGAGTTTTCTGCAGGAGTCGAGTAAGTGGGCGGGATATTTTAGAAAACCCTTCCACGAATCGACGATAATATCCAGCAACTCCTAAGAAGCTTCGGACTTCTTTCACGTTCTTTGGAGGCTTCCAATCCACAATTGCTTCGATTTTCTGAGGGTCAACTCGGACTCCTTTAGCTGATACCACATGGCCGAGGAACATTACTTCCTTCAGCCAAAATTCACACTTAGAGAATTTGGCGTACAATTGCTCGTTTCTCAAAAGTTCCAATACAATCCGCAAATGCTGAGCATGTTCTTCCGGGCTCTTAGAATACACTAGAATGTCATCAATGAACACGACCACAAATTTATCCAAATATTCGATGAACACTCGGTTCATCAATTGCATTAATACAGTAGGTGCGTTAGTGAGACCAAACGGCATCACTACAAACTCATAGTGTCCGTAGCGAGTTCTGAATGCTGATTTCGGAATATCAGATTCCTTAATCCTCAGCTGATGATACCCTGATCTCAGATCGATTTTAGAAAATACTGTTGCCCCTTGCAACTGGTCAAACAGATCATCAATCCGTTGCAATAGATACTTGTTCTTAATCGTCATCTTGTTTAGCTCTCGATAGTCAATACACAGTCGAAGCGATCCATCCTTCTTTCAGACAAAAAGAACTGGCGCTCCCCAGGGTGAAACGCTTGGCTGAATATAGCCTTTGTCCAGTAACTTCTCCAGTTGCTTCTTCAGTTCGTACATCTCAGTAGGTGCCATATGATACGGCGCCTTAGAAATTGGTATAGCTCCTGGTTCCAGCTCAATGGTAAATTCTACATCCCTTCGTGGAGGTAGTCCAGGTAACTCGTCAGGAAATACATTTGGAAATTCGTTCACAACAGGAATGGATGAAAGTTCCGTAATTTCGTCTTCTTTCTTCATTGCATAACACCAATATCCGGTACAGCCCTGTTTCAACAATTTGACAGCTTTCATCGCCTTGATCAATTTTCCTGAGCTTCCCGGTTTCCATCCCTCAAACAGAATTTCGGAACCATCGTCAGCGATCAGCGAGATATTCCTCCTTCGGTAGTTTACAATTGCTCCATATCGATTAAGCCAATCGTCTCCGAGTATCAGGTCGTCTCCTTGCATTTCTATCACGATCAGATTTGAGAGCCACTCTCTCCCTCCAAATGTTATAGGGAAATCCCTAGTTTCTAAATTCCTGAAAATCCTCTCTCCACTCGGTAAACCAACAACATATGGTTCACAAGTATGAAAACCAGAAATATTCAAACGATTTACACAAGATAAAGATATAAAAGAATGCGTAGCTCCTGTATCGAACAAAACGCTAACTGGTTGGGAAAAGATCTGGACAGTACCTGATGCGACAGCAGCATCCTAATCGTCTGTCCTCCTCATCTCGTACAGACGTGAGGGAGCAGATCCGGCACTCGATGTCCCCTTTCGGTCCCATTGTCTTCTGCCTCGTCCACGGCCAAAATTCTGAGGCATCTGAACACTTTGCTGCTTCTGTTGGATACTGGCTTCCTTCTGGACCGGATGTGGGGTACGGGCTCTAAAAGACTTTGCAGCCTCTTCACAGAACACTGCCCGATGTCCCTCTCGTCCACAATCAAAACAAGTCACGGCAGGTAGGGGGCAATTCCGTCGATAGTGCCCGTCGGGCGTGATTAAAGCATTTCCTGGTAACATCAGTAATAGTTGATGTCACTCCGAAGTTCTTTCCGCTCCTAACTGGGTGCGGAGGTTTCTTGAAAGAGTGAAAGGATGACTGGGCCTTACAGGGCCCGCTGTTCTTGTGCTCTGTAAAAGTACCAGAGACTTTCTGTTTCTTGGATTCCGAAAATTTCTCCATAGCTGCTTCCTTGATCTCATACGCCAACGCCTTATCCTAGTATTGACGGAGTGTGGTACATTCAAATCCGTACATGTACCTCTGGATTTTTGGTTTCATCCTCATATCGAAATGGATCATCATTTCTGCATCTGTTCTGACCAGATGTCGAACAAATGCTAGCTGCTGTTAAACGTCTTAATTGCCTGGGATACTGGCACATCTGAAGGCTGAGCGGAGAAAAACTCCCGAACCTTGGCTTCCCTCACAGGACGTGGGCAGTACTGAGCTTCCATCATCAATTTAAACTCTATCCAATCAGCATCATGGTCTACAGGCCGGATGGCTTCCCACCATTCAGACGCTTCCCCTATTAGAAAGTATTGAGCGATAGAGGCTCTCCGGTCGTCTGGACAGTTAATTCCGGCAAAGATTTTCTCCAGTTCCTTTAACCAATGATCCCAGGTGGGAGTCTCAGAAATACCGTCGAATTTGGGTGGTTGCATCTTCGCCACCTCTTGTAGCCACCGGTCACCTCGATTCCCCATGTCTGGGATCCCTTGCTGTCTCTCTCCCTGCTGTAGTCCCACCGCCACTTGCATCCGGTCCACGACTTGGGCGAACTGAGTCATATGGTTCACCACTTGACGAAGGATCTCTGGTACCGCAGGTTCTGGTTCGTTATTAATAGATTGTTGCGGTTTGCCTGAGCTATGACTGGCCTGATCAGAAGGCGACGTTTACCTTTCAGCATTTCTTCGTCCGCGTCCACGACCGCGACCACGTCCACGTCCGCCTCTCAACATACTGTAAGCATAAATACTCAATATACAGGAAACAACATCGTTCTAATATTCGAGTATAAAGAGACACAACATGTAAAGAACGAGATAGAGTTTAGGAACTTACAACCACCGCCCGCACGAAGATGTAGGCAGTACAGTGATGTTATTCACGGCCGGTTACCTCAAAAGACATAAATGACCCCTATTTTAACCCAACGGCCAAGATATCCATAATCTTAGCTCCGATACCATATTCTGTAACACCCCCGATATATTCAGGAATATTACAGCGCCGTAAATACTTTACATAAGGATTTACAAGGCTGAAGAATTGAACAGACATTAAGAAGTACTAACGAATGGAAATATCGGAATTTAGATACAACAGTTCTAACCAAATACTGAAAATACAATTGTTCAACAAAAACTTAATAATACATCACCAAATTCAAATTCATCATAAATGACTTCGTACTCGAGTACTTATTGAAATAACCAATAAACAATAGACAAATAAACCCGACCGGAACATCACTCTGCACCCTCGTCGTCATGCAGCTCCAGTGGTTGTTTCCCCGCTCTCCTGGATCCTGAACATAAACAAAATGTTCACCCCCGAAGGGGTTAGCACAACGATGCTAGTACAAGTACCACAACATATTATTCAACGTCACACGCAGAATAATAATAATGTAAATGATAAAATGTCAAACGAGTCTTCTCCTGCGAGAAACTCATACATAACATACACAACTGATAATCACAACATGATATCACAACATACACATGCTAATTCCGACGATCCAGCGTTCACTGCCTAGAACCCACGATGATCCCGTCAGACCAACCCGTGGTGGAAAAACCCGTCCGATGATCCAGCGCACGCTAGCATAGATCCCCCGATGATCCCATCGGACCAACACGAGGTGGACATACAACAACGATATACATGCACGACAATATGTATAACATCAATACATAAAACAAATAAGGTACTTGCCTCGATTTGAAGACAAGAACAATACTTCCACGAAAACGAACACTCGAAGGTCGTCCCCCCTCAATCAATCACGTAACAAGCTCAAACCTTAACAAAAGAAATAATATAGGATTTATCTCACGTCGTACGAATGTCTAACAATTCGATTTACGGCCAAAAGCTCATAAAATGAAATCTGTCTGAACTTCTTAGCGCACGCTAAGTACTCTGTGTAGAGTGCGTTAAGTCTGCTCGATAGCGCACGCAAACAACAAAGCCTAGAGTATGTTAACTATGCATGGTCAATACTTCACTGATCAGTCGACTGACTCGTCTGATGGTCTGGCGTACGTTACGTACCAAACGTAGCGTACGCTAACTCGTGCTCGATAGCGCACGTTAATCTACATTGCTTAGCGTGCGCTAACTGTGCATGGCAGTTTACTACTGGGCAGTAGACGGACCTTAACATGATCAAACCAAATGAAATCCTCAGTGTAAATTCATGTTACCTCCATGAATATCATGTTTATACGGCTATGAATGATCTTACGGATAACAACAACTTCGGATTCAAGAATATGTATACTATTATAAAACCATATTCCATTTCAAATACCATTCTTCATGCGATAATTCGGAAGGCTTTACGGTTGATATCAACACCTTTATATCAATGAAAACTATCACTCTGAAGTTTTAATAATGTTCCATCTATACAAAATAAATCCTTCCATGATCAATCCCTTAGATTCAACTAACAATAATGATGTTAAAGTCAAGTCCATGATTGCTATGAAGTCATATACTAGATTTGGATTACCAATGATAGAAGCTTCCTCTACTTGTTCATTGTAATAAGATTCGAATCATGATGTTCATAATCAAGGTATTTAAGGCCTATTCATCTCAATATTCCAAACATGATGTACTTTGGATAATTCACTAATGAAAATCAATATCTCGATAACATGATCATCCAATTCTTTAGAATCCAACTCTAAGTCCGGAGATAGGTTGAACATACCTTAATATGACGAAAATCACTGAACCGTAAGGTAGAATCCGACTCCGGTTGGTTGTATGCCACTCCAAGGTGCTACTCCACTTCAATGATCACTCACAAGTGATAACCAATATACAAGGATCAATAAGATGTGTTCTAAGTGTGTAGAAGGATTATTATAGCTCTCTGGCCTCTCAAGAATGAAGAATGGACGAATAAAATGTAAGCCAAAATGGGTTGTTGTCTCATTTATAATATTCTACACTTTAGCTAATTAGCGCACGCTAGCATACAATACTTAGCACACGCTAATAAGCGTTGACTCAAAATCTGTCCAGGTTCGTCCGCGGGAATCTTATCCGGACCCATGTCCCGGCTGGCGCATGTGCTAGCCGTCCAGTTCAATAATTGAGTGTTTAGCGCACGCAACTCCTACATACATAGCATGCGCTAGTAGTAGCTCGATAGCGCGCGTTAAGCTACATTCTTAGCGTGCGCTATCACGAGTTTGCATGAGAAATTTTGCATATTTTTATACTTATGTACAAAGATATCAATGTAAGAAATATCATACTCCAATCATCAAGATCACAATTCCGAATAATACAGGGTTCGAATACAGGTAAATTACACAGTAATAAATCCGGATATTACAATGATGATCCCGTCGGACCAACGCATGGTGGAAAAACCGTCCAGCGATCCAGCGCCCTCAGCATAGATCCCCATGATGATCCCGTCGGACCAACGCATGGTGGACATTTGATCCAGCGCCCTCAGCATAGATCCTCATGACCCCCTCGGATCATTTATATCGTAAACCAATCAATTATGCATACATATATGCATTTCAATACGTTCATCAATACGAATAATTAACAACGAATACCACGAGAATTTAAAGAAATAAATCTCATATTCGACAACATGAACAAAACCATATGCATGATCAAAGTTCCAATATAAATCAAACTCAACATATGATACTTGCCTCGAAAATGGCAAGAATGAAATACTCCAACAAATGACACGCGTCCGTATGCCACCGCCCCTCGATCGTCCCCTATGCAAGGCTCGGACCTAAGAAAAAATAAAGAATTCCTCACACGTCGTACGAATGTCTAACAATCCGGTTTACGGCCGCAAGCTCTAAAAATGAATTCTGCGTGAACTACTTAGCGCGCGGTACATACTCTTCATAACGTGCGCTAAGCCTGCCCGTTAACGTACGCAAATAATAAAGTCCAGCGTACGCTAGCTGTGTACAGACAGTCCTCTCTGATCAGCCGACTGTCCTGCCTGATGACATAACGTACGTTACGTACCAAACGTAGCGCACGTTATTCATTCCCGATAGCGCACGTTAATATGCCTATCTTAGCGTGCGCTAACTATGCATGGCAGTTTACTACTGGGCAGAAACTTGAGCTAAAGGTGATGAAACTCATGAAATCTTTAAGTGTTAATACATGCCATACCCGTGCATAACATGCTCATACGGTTTGTGAAAGATCTTTACGTATTAAATGACTATGAGATACAAGGATACGTATAATCATCACAACACCATAATTCATCTTTGATCTCTAAGAAATATCCTAAGTCCAATCCATTTCATGTCCCAAAAAGTATGATTCCTTTATGTAAGGGCATAATAACTTGGTAATCTCCATATACTGGTCATAATCGGTTTTGAAGATACATGAATATGCTTAGGAGTCCATATACTAAAAAGGTTCAATGGATTATACGATGAATAAGTGCCGAAACGTAAAAAATATCCTTCTAACACATGATGTTCGACTACTAACGAATTTAACTGACTAGATAATCATGATCAAAACGTCCTTCATACTTGTACTTAATATTGGTGAAGAATCACCTACCTCAAAGTAGTGAAGAACAAGGAGGAATTCGAAGCAATCCAACGCCGAAGGCTTGAACACCAATCCCCAATGATCTACAATCTTCAACTCGAGCTAGGATGCTGATATGAAGTGTTTAGGATGAAGAGAGTGACTCTCTAAGTTCAAGAATTCGGATGTGGGAAGTGAAAAGTCTGAAAATATGAAAAAGGATGCTATCCTATATATAGAAAATGGTTACTAGCGCGCGCTAGTCCATATTCATAGCGTGCGCTAACGGCTATTTGAAAGTTAATGATTTCACTGTACTCAGCCTTTAGCGTGCGCTATCCTCATATGAGTAGCGTGCGCTAACGCGTTGACTTGGCTTTTTCCCGAAAGCCGTCCAGGTTCATCCCGACATAATCCGACCAAGATCCCCGTCCTGATATCACCTACCAACACGTCTCAATCATATTGACCATGTATAGCGTGCGCTAAGGTTCCTTCACAGCGTGCGCTATGGATCCAAGTTAGTGTACGCTACACTTAGTCGATAGCGTGCGCTACATGCGCAGAATCACAATTTTAAATCACATTCATGAAATCATACGCTCAACAACACCGGATTATGAAATACGGAGAATAATACTCAGATCAAAATGCCACAATTACAATATCACAAGTTCCAAATACATAGCAGAAATCTCGGGTATTACATCCTTCCTCCCTAAAAAGAAGTTTCGTCCCGAAACTTAATATGAAAACAACTCTGGATATCTAGCCTTCATACTGTCCTCTGTTTCCCAAGTGGCCTCTTCAGCTCCATGCCGTGACCATTGTACTTTAACCAAGTGTATTGGTTTATTCCTCAATTGTTTGATCCGACTCTCAAGTATCTTGATTGGTCTCTCTCTTCGAAGGTGCCGTCACTTGCTATCTCGATCTCATCGAACTCAATGATATGACTGGGATCCGGTACATACCTCCGCAGTTGGGATACGTGAAACACATTGTGAATGTGACTCAGCGATGGCGGTAAGGCCAACCTGTATGCTAAATCTCCAACTCTCTCGAGAATCTCGAATGGTCCGATATATCTCGGACTTAGCTTGCCTTTCCTCCCAAAACGGAAAATTCCTCGTGTAGGAGACACCTTCAATAGTACGTGGTCCCCAATGTCGAACTCTAAAGGGCGATGACATATGTCTGCATAAGACTTCTGTCGACTCTGGGCAGTCAACAGTCTTTCTCGAATCAAAGCTATCTTCTCTCGAGTCTGAACTATCAATTCCGGTTCCATCCCGATCAAGTCCGAAGAATCATCCCAGCACAGGGGTGATTGACATCTCCTCCCGTATAAAGCTTCAAATGGTGCCATCTTAATAGAAGCATGCCAACTATTGTTGTAGGTGAATTCAATCAACGGCAAATGAACTTCCCAGTCAGTTGACCAATCCAAGGCACAAGCTCTAAGCATGTCTTCTACTGTCTGAATAGTCCTTTCGGACTGACCGTCCCTCTGAGGATGATAAGCCGTGCTAAAGTTCAGTTCGGTCCCCAAAGCCCTGTGGACTTCCTTCCAGAAGTATGACACGAAACGACCATCTCTATCTGAAATAATGGTCTTCGGTGTCCCATGTAATTTGACTATCTCTGCAATAAATACTCGCGCCAATCTCTCGGGTCCCCAAGTATCTTTAATTCCTAGGAAATGAGCCGACTTGGTTAGTCGATCAACTATAACCCAAATCATGTTCATTCCCGTCTTGGTCCTTGGCATACTGGTGATGAAATCCATCGAGATGTCCTCCCACTTCCACTCAGGGATCGGAAGCGGCTTTAGCATTCCGGCAGGTTGCTGATGTTCAATCTTAACCTGCTGACAAGTCAAACACTTTGAAATGTATTCTGCTACGTCCTTCTTCATATTCCCCCACCAGAAGTTTTGTTTTAGATCCTTATACATCTTACTGCTGCCCGGGTGAATAGAATAAGGCACGCTATGAGCTTCCTTCAGAATTGTCCGTTTGAAATCATCAGCATTGGGAACGCAAAGTCGACTCTGAAATCTCAGAACTCCATCATCTTGTATCACGAATCCTGGGGCTTTTCCTTTCTTTACTTCGTCACATAACCGAAGTATCAGAGAATCGTTCAACTGCTTAGATTTGATCTCCTCGACTAGTGATGAAGTCAGTTCCATCAATATAGTTGCCCTTGGATTCCTGGTGCCCATACTTCAATCCCTTCGCGGATCAGTTCCCATTGAATACTGGTTTGGGATGTAAGTGCTTCCAACACTCGAAGAGAAATCGGTTTACGGCTCAATGCATCGGCTACTTCGTTTGCTTTACCCGGATGATAGAGAATCTCCAAGTCGTAATCCTTGATCAATTCCAGCCACCTTCTCTGCCTCATGTTTAATTCTTTCTGGCTGAAAATGTACTTGAGGCTCTTATGATCTGTAAAGATCTGACAATGAGTGCCGTACAAATAATGTCTCCAAATTTTCAATGCAAAGACTATAGCTGCTAGCTCCAGATCATGAGTCCGGTAATTAACCTCGCACGGTTTCAACTACTGAGAAGCATAGGCAATCACCTTATCCTTTTGCATCAACACACATCCCAGACCTTGATTTGAAGCGTCGCTGTATACCATGAATCCATCAGTTCCATCTGGTAACGCTAATATAGGTGCTGTCGTCAGTCTCTTCTTAAGTTCATCAAAACCAGCCTGGCATTTCTCATCCCACATGAACTTTTGAGTTTTCTGTAACAGCTGAGTGAGCGGACGAGCAATTTTGGAAAATCCCTCTACAAAACGGCGATAATATCCAGCAAGTCCTAAGAAACTCCGGACTTCTTTCACGTTATTAGGAGCTTCCCATTCCAAGATTGCTTCGACTTTCTTCGGGTCCACCTGAACTCCGTCAGCTGATATCACATGCCCAAGGAAAGTTACTTCCCTAAGCCAGAACTCGCATTTGGAAAGCTTTGCATACAGCTGTTCCTTCATCAAGGTGCTCAAAACCACACGCAAATGTTCGGCATGCTCCTCAGTGTCCTTCGAATATATCAAGATGTCATCAATGAAGACGACCACAAATTTATCCAAGTATTCTAAGAATACCCGATTCATCAATTGCATGAATACCGCAGGAGCATTGGTAAGTCCAAATGGCATCACTACAAATTCATAATGCCTGCATCGGATCCAAAGCAGACTTTGGTATATCCGATTCCTTAATTCTCAACTGATGGTATCCTGATCGCAAGTCAATCTTCGAGAATACCCTTGCCCCTTGCAGTTGATCAAACAAGTCGTCGATCCGAGGTATATGATACTTATTCTTGATTGTCATTTTGTTGAGCTCCCTGTAATCGATACACAGTCGGAGGGATCCGTCTTTCTTCCGGACAAAGAGGACAGGCGCTCCCCAAGGAGAAACGCTAGGTTGAATATAACCCTTCTGTAACAATTCCTCCAGTTGTTTCTTTAGCTCATACATCTCGGTTGGCGCCATGCGGTATGGTTCTCTGGAAATAGGAGCGGCTCCAGACTCTAATTCGATAGTGAACTCCACTTCTCTCTGCGGAGGTAACCCAGGTAGTTCTTCAGGAAATACATCTGAGAACTCATTCACAACTGAAATAGATGAGAGCTCTACTCCTTCCTCTTTCCTCATGGCATAGCACCAAAGTCCATGACATCCACCGTCGAAATTTCTGACTTTCATTGCTTTGATCAATTTTCCCGAGCTTCCCGGTCTCCATCCTCGGAATAAGTGTTCAGATCCGTCATCAGCAATGATAGAAATGACTCTCTACCGGTAATTCAGAATAGCTCCATAACGGTTGAGCCAATCATCTCCGAGAATTAAGTCGTCACCATGAATGTCAACTACAATAAGATTTGATGGCCAATCTCTCCCTCCTATAGACACTGGAAAATCTCTAGCTTCTAAGGTTCCCAAAATTTTCTCTCCGCTCGGTAATCCCACAACATATGGTTCACAATCATACAAGCACGATATTTTCAAACGATTAACACAGTTCAAAGATATAAAAGAATGCGTAGCTCCTGAATCGAATAAGACACTAACTGGTTGCAAAAGGATCTGAATCGTACCTGATGCAATAGCTATGTTCTGATCGTCTGACTTCTTCATCTCGTAAATATGCGGAGGAACGGACCCAGCGCTGGATGCCTCTCTTTTCCCAACATTCTGCTGCTGGAAACCGCTTTGCTGCGTCTGGTTTACACTAGTGTCCTTCGGAACCGGTACAGGAGTGCGAGTACCAAAATATCGAGTCGCATTTCCACAAAATATTGCGCGATGCCCTTCCTGTCCACACTCGAAACAGGTCACAGCAAGCGCGAAACAGTCACGTCGAACATGCCCCGTTTTGCCACAGTTATGACATTTCTTCCGTGCGTCCGAAATGGTTGGTGCTGCCCTGAACTTCTTTCCACCTCGAGAAGGATGCAGAGGCCTCCTGGATGAATGAAAAGAGGACTGTCCCCTGCGGGGCTCACTGCTCTTATTCTCCGTGAAGTTGCCAGCCACTTTCTCCTTCTTTGCTTCCGTTGATTTCTCTACTGCTGCCTCTTTCATATCATAAGCCAGCGCCTTGTCCTGATACTGTCGCAAGGTGGTACATTCAAATCCGGACATATATTGCTGAATTTCCGGCTTCATTCGCATGTCAAAATGGAAAATCCTCTCTGCCTCGGTCCTGACCAAGTGGCGCACATAAGTCAGCTGGTGATTAAAGGTCTTAATCACGTCTGTCACAGATGCTTCTGAATTTTGTGGTGAGAAAAACTCCCGGACTCGTGCCTCTCTAACTGGGTGAGGACAATACTACGCTTCCATCATTAATTTGAACTCCGTCCAATCGACATTATGCTCCTTTGGTTGAATGGCCTCCCACCAGTCGAAAGCCTCCCCCATCAGAAAATACTGGGCGACCGGAACCTTTCTGTCGTTGGGACAGTTAATCCCCGCAAAAATCTTCTCTAACTCCTTCAGCCAGTGATCCCAAGAAAGCGTCTCAGCAGAACCGTCAAATTTCAGAGGATGCAATTTGATCACCTCGGTAAGCCATTTATCTCCCCGATTATCCATGTTATACTGCTGTCCCATCGCCGTCTGCATGCGATCAACAACTTGAGCAAACTGGTTTATCTGAGCAACCACCTGCTGAAGTACTCCCGGCACATTAGGATCTGCATTATTATTTGCTGATCCCTGTTGTCCTCCGGAATGGGAATCCGTTCGACTAGCGGTTATCTCTGGGGTAGACATCGAATCTTCCTGTCTCGCATTTCCACGTCCGCGTCCACGACCTCCTCTCAACATACTCTAAACACAAATACTCAATATCCAGGAAAAACTTTCTAAAAGAAAGTCCATCAACATTCACAAAACATGATTTAAATAAAACGGTAGTATTTGAGATTAGGAAACTTACAACCACGATCCACACGACGATGCTGGCTCAGCAGTGATGTTACAAACGACCAATAATCAAATAACGTAAATAGACCCAACTGACCCGACTGCCAAGATATCCATGAATCTTAGCTCTGATACCATATTCTGTAACACCCCGAGATATTCGGAATAATTACAGTGCCGTAAACCCTTTAAGTAAGGATTTACAAGGCTAATTAGAAGAAAAGTAAATATAATCCAACCGTACAACTGAAGTTCAAAATACAGAACTGATTCAACTGATCCAGAGAGTTAACTTATACAACCATATCGAAAATGACATTATTAAAACACGCGTACTCGAGTACTAAAGTGAACCAAGAAGACAAATCACAATAACAATAAACATCAACCACATCACTGAGCCATTTGATCGTCCTGTCGGAACTGTGGTTGCTTTCCCGCTCCTCGGCTACCTGAACATCAAAACAATGTCCACCCCCGAAGGGGTTAGCAAAACAATGCTAGGACAAGTATCATAATACATAAATCATCAGTGCATCATAAAACATGCAAAACGGACTTCCGTCATCGGAATCCAACGATGTGAATCCTCACGATTCCATCAACACAATACAGGGTAATCCAGCGATCCAGCGCCCTTGGTATAGATCCCCATGATGATCCCGTCGGACCAACGCATGGTGGAAAACCCATCCAGTGATCCAGCGCCCTCAGCATGATCAAAGTTCCAATATAAATCAAACTCAACATATGATACTTGCCTCGAAAATGGCAAGAATGAAATACTCCAACAAATGACACGCGTCCGTATGCCACTGCCCCTCGATCGTCCCCTATGCAAGGCTCAGACCTAAGAAAAAATAAAGAATTCCTCACACTTCATACGAACATCTAACAATCCGGTTTACGGCCGCAAGCTCTAAAAATGAATTCTGCCTGAACTACTTAGCGCGCGCTACGTACTCTTCGTAACGTGCGCTAAGCCTGCCCGTTAACGTATGCAAATAATAAAGTCTAGCGTACGCTAGCTATGTACAGACAGTCCTCTCTGATCAGCCGACTATCCTTCCTGATGACATAACGTACGTTACGTACCAAACGTAGCGCACGTTATTCATTCCCGATAGCGCACGTTAATATGCCTATCTTAGCGTGCGCTAACTATGCATGGCAGTTTACTACTGGACAGAAACTTGAGCTAAAGGTGATGAAACTCATGAAATCTTTAAGTGTTAATACATGCCATCTCCGTGCATAACATGCTCATACGGTTTGTGAAAGATCTTTACGTATTAAATGACTATGAGATACAATAATACGTATAATCGTCATAACACCATAATTCATCTTTGATCTCTAAGAAATATCCTACGTCCAATCCATTTCATGTCCCAAAATGTATGATTCCTTTATGTAAGGGCATAAGAACTTGGTAATCTCCATATACTGGTCATAATCGGTTTTGAAGATACATGAATATGCTTAGGAGTCCATATACTAAAAAGGTTCAATGGATTATACGATGAATAAGTGCCGAAACGTCAAAAATATCCTTCTAACACATGATGTTCGACTACTAACGAATTTAACTGACTAGATAATCATGATCAAAACGTCCTTCATACTGGTACTTAATATTGGTGAAGAATCACCTACCTCAAAGTAGTGAAGAACAAGGAGGAATTCGAAGCAATCCAACGCCGAAGGCTTGAACAGCAATCCCCAATGATCTACAATCTTCAACTCGAGCTAGGATGCTGATACGAAGTGTTTAGGATGAAGAGAGTGACTCTCTAAGTTCAAGAATTCGGATGTGGGAAGTGAAAAGTCTGAAAATATGAAAAAGGATGCTGTCCTATATATAGAAAATGGTTATTAGCACGCTAGTCCATATTCATAGCGTGCGCTAACGGCTATTTGAAACTTACTGATTTCACTGTACTCAGCCTTTAGCGTGTGCTATCCTCATATGAGTAGCGTGCGCTAACGCGTTGACTTGGCTTTTTCCCGAAAGCCGTCCAGGTTCATCCCGACATAATCCGACCAAGATCCCCGGCCTGATCTCACCTACCAACACGTCTCAATCATATTGACCACGTATAGCGTGCGCTAAGGTTCCTTCACAGCGTACGCTATGGATCCAAGTTAGCGTACGCTACACTTAGTCGATAGCGTGCGCTACATGCGCAGAATCACAATTTTAAATCACATTCATGAAATCATACACTCAACAACACCGGATTATGAAATACGGAGAATAATACTCAGATCAAAATGCCACAATTACAATATCACAAGTTCCAAATACATAGCAGAAATCTCGGGTATTACATTTCCATCTTCTAATTCCTATTAATTTCACTTGATTATTAGGGTTATAAACTGATAAAAAGGCCATGCACCGAATTTGTGATCAAAACAGATTGATGAGGTCGATTACAATAGAATCTGATTAGGGTTTCTATTCGAAAATATACATATACAAACCTTAGCCGATTCATAGAGTATTGGGCGACATTTTTATTATGATTTCATGCGAGTTTCACATGTGAAAATATATATGTATACATGGCCGATTCTGTTAAATAATTTAGAGGTGTGACGCATTAATGAAATAGAAATAAATCAAAAGAATGATCAAAATCATGGAGGTACGGATTACCCTAGGTGCGTATACGAGAGGAAGAGCAAAAATTCAGAACCAAGTCACCACCACTTCGCTCCAAAAGAAACATGACCAGCAAGACTTCTCGAACCAGAATTATAAGTCACGATCACAACTCCTTTACACGCCCCTTGAATCGAAAAAGATGTGGAGAACAAAACTATGCCGTCACTTTTGTTGTAAAAGAAGTTTTCTGTGTTTTTATCTTGGAGGAAAAATATTCGGTTGAATAAAATGGGATAGGAAATAATCGGCTGATAAGGGAATTAAGGGGAAGATAAATAAGGTAAATGGTGTGATTAGTGGGAGGATTAAGCAGACCAGATAAATTACAAATCATGAACCTAGACAAGATTTTAAATCTTCTATTTGTGTACAAAATAAAGAAAATTTCGGCCCTAGACAACATATAAACGTGTGTGAAGATTTTTTTTTGTTACCAAATTGTGAAATTTGAAGTTATCTAAAGTTTAAGGATAATATATGTTGTGTATATTGTAAGTACTAAGGTTTTAACACTTAGGTTATAATATATTGAAATATTTTGATTCATTAATCGTCTTTTCATAAGTTCGAAATTAGAGAGGTATTTTGGGTATTTCACATGTTTAAGAATTTCGGGTTTTACAACTCTTCCCCTCTAAAAAGGAAATTTTTGTCCTCGAAAATTAAAGTCACAAAGGTTCGATGGAGATGTAGCAAATCACAAAAGAACGACACGATTAACCTCACGCTCGGGGAGGGTCTTCGAACAAAATGGTTTCTCATGACTCGATCCTAACAACAAGGATACAACAAATGCGAAACAAGGAAAATTGAACACGAATGCGAAACAAATGCGTAGCAGATGACAGATGACAAATGATAGTTGGAATCCTACAAGGAGATATACGAAACACATAAACCTACGAAGCAAGCACAGAGATAATACTAATCGATAAAACTTAATCAACTCCTACCAGATTCTGAACGAACAAAGGAACTTGTCAAAGTCGAAGGAGCACAAATCGAATCATCAAACATATCAAAAGTTTCCTAAGGAAAGATGGGTAACTTATACGTACTAACGATCATTAGACACGTATCGGAGTATCGAAACACATCAGAAGGCAAAATGTAGTTGGTAGGATAATTGCACGGATAATAACAAACCCAAGGGCTAACATATCGCGAACTAAAACTCCTTAGATGCTAAAACATCCACGCTGCTGTATGGGGAAATCATACGGACACACAACTCCCGGTCTAAATTCCAAATTCTTCTTCCAGAATAATGACTAATCCATTAGTTGCTGAAGTCGATTCTAACCCTTCAGTAAGAACTCTTCGTCCTTATTCTAACCAAAAGGTATTCCATATCTCCATTCTTACAAACTCCTAGAAGAACATCTTGTCACTTGCATGCCATCTTCCTTAGTGAGCAGCCACAACTAACTAAACACTTGTCAAACATCCCGCTCAACACCTCTTCAAAGTTCAAATAATTATCTTGTCTGTCCGTTCATCTGAAAATGAGAACTCGTACTAACATCCTGAATCAAATTTTCATAGGCTTAAGTACTTATTCTGAAAATGTGCTGAAAAACGCGATTTTCTTTCACGGTCACTCCAGGTGCGCTATGTAGCTTGAATGATCTTCTGTCGAAAGAAATCTTTGCCGATCTTCCAAGCAAGTCGTCCTAGTCAAAGCTCCACTATAAATCTACTCATGTTGTCCTTCTTGTCTGTGTGCGGAAATCACCAATGTGGTCAACAGTGTCTTCATACCATTCCGTCCAGCTTCTGCTTCAAGACTCTATACATATTAGCACAACTAAGATGAATAGAGTCGATAAAACTGTGCGCTTCAATCAAATCTGCTTCCTTCCATCATTCAACATAGCTAAATCTCATTCTTCTTGGGTAGGAACAAATCTCTTTTCCAGCCCTTCCAAATTCTTCTCTCGTTCTTCATCCCACAAAAGTTACTCTTCTAAAACATCACATAGAGCTTCTTCTGACGTAGAAATGTCAACACAAATTACGAAGATGATTCTCCTGTTTCTCTTCCATCTCTGAACACACTAATATGTCATACTATGGCAATTTGTCCAAGTATTCATGAAAGACATGATTTATCAATTTCATAGGAACAATCGGAGTAGTAACCAATACAATTGGCATCACAACGCTCATAAAGATCATAATGGTTACGAAAATAAATTCTAGGTACCTCTCGCTCTTTCACACAAATATGCTATGATTCAGCTTCCAGAAATCAATCCACAACTTCGTGCTATCATCATTCTCCTTCCTGAATAAAACAGAAGCACCTCAAATATACACACTTGCACCGATGAAACCACTTCCTAGAAGCTGGTTCTTCAATTCTTTTCCCCTTCAATTGATGTTGTTCACAATGGAGTTTCATAATTAAGCAATCGTCACTCTTATACGGATAAAGTTCCCGAATCCACCAACTTACTGTTCTCAGGCACTGCTCAAAATATCATATGATTCCAATAAGTTCAGGTTATATGATGTAACTATTATCACGTTGGCCATGCGTCATAATACTTACATCATATATACATGCCTTTATTGCAATCACATTCTACTTTGAGACGTGACAAAACAAAACCTCATAATCCGATCAAAACAATTTCACATTCCGATGGTAATCTTGGCAGTTGATAGCATCACAATGCTTAGTCAACAAATCCGTATCCAGAATAATATTGAATCGAACATTTCTAAGGAAATAAATTAGCAGAACGAACTCCTCCTCAAACATCTTCGAATCGCATCGACAAATTTGGATATTCGTGATGGATAATCACAAGATTTCTCGAAGAGATAGAATAGATAGGGCAAGTTTAATAACGAAAAAGGAATCCTAATGTGCTTATCAAATCAAGAAAATCACAGAGTGTGTTGAACACATCGAATTCAAACATACGCGAGTTCTCTGAACAGACGAAGGGTGAGTGACAAAAGAATCAAGAACTGAAGTTTAAAAGAAAGTGAAAATTCTCAGGAAATGAAACTTATAAGTCATACTATAGAATCTTAAAGCATTCGAAACTTATGTTGCATATACTGATAAATCTTTTATTATCCGGAATGAATGATCTTATAATGGCTTAACTAAAGCAGCGGCATAAATCAGAGTGATGCGGAAGCAAGATGACTAACCAACTTCTTATCATATAATCTACCCAATCCTCACCGGTTATACTAAAGTTCTTAAGGGGAGAACCTAAAGCAAAATCCTTCTAAGGTTAATCTATGAGCTCCTAAAGTGCAAGCCTAAGGGTCCAAAACTTCACAGGTCTTAACTTATGTACTACAAGTCGCAACCTGGGCTCCGATACCATAGTTGTAACACCCCAACCCGACAAGGGTAGAAGTATCACATTACGGTGCCAAATCAGAACATACAACGCAAGCGGAAGACTTATAAACATAACAATTACAAGGGTATTCTAAGGAAAACAAATGAAATGCTAAATCTATACAATATGTAAAACGATTCCAAACTAAATCCAATCCCAGTATAATCAAGATGCAAATGGGCTTCTACTCCTTAGGGTAGTACACTAAGAGCTCCTATGCACTCTTCACTCAAACCCAGCTTCCAACCTAAAACCTGCCGCAGGAAAAGAAATGCGGCTGAGCTTAAAAAGCTCAGTGAACAGATATATAAAAACAACGAATAGTCAATACGTATAAAAGAATGAGAAAAGAGATAATAAGCTCCTGCTGAAAATAATGTTGTTGCTACCCAAAATATTATCCGGAGATAGATATTGCTGGAATGGATGGGCAGCAAACAATATTGCGAGAGCACGTCCGTGGGAATGGAAATAACACAAGATTTGCCGAGTTTGTTAGTCCCGGGCTTGAATGCTCTCGCGAGATGTTATTAATATGAATACATTTGGGTACAAATATTAATGTAAGAATGCAATTACAATGAGTGTAAAAGATCCTAGTTATCTAGCTGTTGAGTGCCGAGTTCTTGAACTGCAGGGAGCTCTTACTCTAGTTTCTGCCGACCGTCTTATGAGTTAAGAGGTTTCGAGAGTGAGAGATAGAAAGATCTCCGAAGTGTATAGCATTGCCAAGAGTGAAAAATGCAGAGAGCCCAGCCTAGAAAGCCAGAGAGCCTTCCAAGTGTAGTAAACCTTCTATTTATAGGAGCTGGGATGCCTTTAATCCTGAAGGGCGATCGCCTTTCTTGTATTATAATAAAGGGGCGATCGTCTTTTAGCACATGTGTTGATTGCCTTAAAGTCCGCGGTCACGCTGCAACCAGTGTGCGAGCTAATGACAAGCCAAAGACGCTGCCCCGAGTTGTCACACGGAGGTCCCATTTTGCACCTTTCGGCGGGTCTGTCGGTAGGTGAGATTGGTGACAGGCTGTGGTCAACGATCCATGTCTTGCGGCGCCTTTTCCGGATCTGCATGTGAGTCTCTATCCCGAGCTTCGGCCTTTGCCGACTAGGCAGATGCTGGCCTCACGCGGCATGAGGCGGTCGTCCATGGTCGGTCATTAGAGTCGATCGCCAGGTGCCAAGAGATGATCGCCTTAGATGTCGATCGCTCGGCACTTGGACTTGACCTGGGACCTTCGATCGGCCAATCTGCCTTGGTCTATTTGGCTCTGGCTCGGTCGCCTGGTCTCTGTGCCGATCGCCTGTTGAGATGTATAAATCTCGACACAACAATTTCCCCCAGCTTGCTCCGATGTTGAAGACATGGGGTGAGGTGGTTCTTACTGGCGATCGTTGAGGATAAAGACGGGCGATCCGTTGTGCAGACTTTGGTCTTGGATTTTGGGTGAACTGATCATTTGGCGAGCTATCTTCGGTATTGTACCTGTGATATTTAATTTTGCAGATCCCTCGTGGATGGCCGATTGTTTTGACCTTGAGGAACCATGCACAGTCGCAGAGTTCGATGGACCGACCTCCATGATCGTGTCTTGTGCACGAGCGACATTCCAACTATAGGTTTGTCTCGTAACTCATTTTATTGTGAGGGTCCTCCACTAGGCTGCGCCCGCCTCGTATTTAAACGAAGGGCGTGCGGTCTTGGTCTGGAGGAGTCCTTGCGTGGAGCGTCGTCGGATTAATCGACTCCACGTCCGTGGCTTGTTAGCACTTCTCTAGCTCGGATCGTCATGTTAGATGACAATCCTCGACGGTATACGTTTTGATGGGGGTAGGGACGCGTCGCATTGTCCGGGTCCACCAAGTTAGAAGATGAACCTTTGAGGTCGGGTGAGCATGTCCACTGATTTGTTTGGAGGGTCCTTCGGCTACGCCCGCCTCGTATTTAAACGAAGGGCGAGCGATCGCAGCCCAAATGAACCTTGCATGGACGAAGCAGTCGGTTCCATCGACTACTAGGACCATGGCTGCACTCTTCTACCTCGGATCGTCAAGTTAGATGGCGATCCTCGACGGTATATGTTGTGCGGGGGAGGCGATCTCGTGCATAGGTCCATCATGTAGATGATGAACTTTAGATGGCGAGTGAATCCTCCAGTTTTATAGATGTTGCTTGATTCTGGCGATCGGGTTGGAAGACTGATGATTGTCGTTCGGTCGCCGATCGCGTTGCTCATAGGTGAAAAAGTAACCTCCGCCTAGACAAAAAGTATGCGGCCTTGGCGCGGAAGATTGCGTAGGTCAGGGGGATGTCCTTCGTAAGGTGCCTGAACATGGGCGAAAGACCATCGCATCCCCCTAAGACCGAGTAGAGGGCGATCTCATCGCTTACGGGCTCGCCGTTGAGGATAATCTAATCTACCCGGTCGATGTAGTCTGCGTCGAAGTCTTGTTCCCCTTGCCTGATTTTCATCATGCGATGGGGACCTTCTGGTCAAGCGACCTTGGTGGAGAAGTATGACGTGAAGTTACTCGCCAGATGTTTAAAGGAACTGATGGATCGCGGTGGCAATAAGATGTACCACCTATGGGCTAGGTCGCCCAGCGTTAGTGGGAACATTCGGCACCTGGTCGCGTTTGATGCCCCACACCCGGTCATGTATATCCAGAACTTGATCAGGTGAGTCTCGGGATCCGACCTCCCCTCGAACAGAGGTGTTTGAGGAGGAGTGATCCTTGGCTGCATGGGGGTGAGCTCGATGTGGACCGCGAGCGGCTCGCTCGGCCCAGCGATCTTTCTCTGGGCGCCTGACCCAGATTCCAGGAGCGCCTTCATGCCATCGAGCTGGCGTTGCATTGCGGCCATCGCCGTAGCTTGGTCGCTCGTGGTTCGGCTTTCGGAGCGGGATCCAAGGCGATCGTGTATCGATCTCCTGACTCCACAGTAGGCGATGAGGTCGTCGCCGTCGATCTTGGTTCTTCGGTGAGGAGCCAGATGGTCGGCCTGCCTTCTGGGAGTTGGATAAGCTGAACTCCTGGTGACGGATTCGGGCTCCGTCGTCTCGTGGCTGGGGCCAGAATGCCCCGGTCGCCATGATGGGTTGCTGCCTAGGCGGCTGAAAATGGAATCATCCCACCTCGCGAGTGCTTCTGCTCGTGTGTCGGGGCTTCCCGACAATCGCTCGTCAAGTAATCCTTGAGCTTCCACTTGCCCGCGCGGCGAATGGCCGATGGGGTAATTGCGGGCGCGTCGAATGCTCTCCGTCGCTCCCTCAGGATGGCCATAGCCTCCTCCATTTGTTCCGCGGGTTGGAACTGGTCGAGCAAAAGGCTGGGGCCACCCCTCAGGCACGGGATCGAGAGTCTCGCGTCGCCGCAGCTACCCTCTGCCATAGGCTGGGGCTTGGATTGAGCCGGAATAAGGCATCCGGCGGATCGGAGAGTGGATCTCTTCGATGTGGTGGCAGACGTCATGATTCTGAAGGCTTTTCTCTGAAGAACAGTGAGTGTTTCTTCAGGTATATGCCCCGGAGAACAGTGAGTGTTCTTCGAGATGGTCGGAATAAAAATGAAGGTTAAGAGTTGCCCTCCTTCTAGCGCCAATTGTTGCTACCCAAAATATGATCCGGAGATAGATATTGCTAGAATCGATGGGCAACAAACAAAATTGCGAGAGCACGTTTGTGGGAATGGAAATAACACAAGATTTGCCAGGTTTGTTAGGCCCGGGCTTGAATGCTCTCGCGAGATGTTATTAATATGAATACGTTTGGGTACTAATATTAATGTAAGAATGCAATTACAATGAGTGTAAAAGATCCTAGTTATCTAGCTGTTGAGTGTCGAGTTCTTGAACTGCAGGGAGTTCTTGCTCTCATTTATGCCGACCGTCTTATGAGTTAAGAGGTTTCGAGAGTGAGAGATAGAAAGATGTCCGAAGTGTATAGCGTTGCCAAGAGTGAAAAATGCAGAGAGCCCAGCCCAGAAAGCCAGAGAGCCTTCCAAGTGTAGGAAGCCTTCTATTTATAGGAGCTGGGATGCCTTTAATCCTGAAGGGTGATCGCCTTTCTTGTATTATAATAAAGGGGCGATCGTCTTTTAGCACATAGGCTGATTGCCTTAAAGTCCGCGACAGCTGCTGGCAGCCAGCTGTGCGAGCCAATGAGAAGCCTGCAAGCGTCGTGAGTTGCTGTCACGGGAGGTCCCATTTTGCACCTTTCGGCGGGTCTGTCGGTAGGTGAGATTGGTGACAGGCTGTGGTCAACGATCCATGTCTTGCGGCGCCTTTTCCAGATCTGCATGTGAGTCTCTATCCCGAGCTTTGGCCTTTGCCGATTAGGTGGATGCTGGCCTCGAGCGGCATGATGCGGTCGTCCATGGTCGGTCATTAGAGTCGATCGCCAGGTGCCAAGAGACGATCGTCTTAGATGTCGATCGCTCGGAACTTGGACTTGACTTGGGACCTTCGATCGGCCAATCTGCCTTGGTCCATTTGGCTCTGGCTCGGTCGCCCGGTCTCTGTGCCGATCGCCTGTTGAGATGTATAAATCTCGACACAACAAATGTCATCTGTCAAATGAATAGGGGATTAACGGTCAACTGAACAAATATCGTGAGTCAACTGAAATCAAGAATATGAAGAATCAAAGGATAACAGGATATAGTGCATTGGGGCAGACATAAGGTATAAACAAAGGTATAGGATAGTGTAAGGAAATCAGAAATCTACCACAAGCCCAAAACAAACCATGTCATATAATATGTAACCAAATGGAGTGATCAGCTCCCAAAATGTGAAGGACGTGTACTGCACACAGCATCAATCACCAAACCAGTTATATCATATCAAATACAAAACAAATCTAGGATGCATCCATACGCCCCTGCAAAAATATTAGTGGCCATATCTTCAACAACAAAAAAAGGACGGGATGGCACATCACTCGACCACCCTGGAGTCATGCCATTGGTGCATCAATGACGCGGACATGGAACCCCCATGCCTAGTATAATGGCTCGGGTATCAAACTGAAAGGTCAAATACTCCAACTGATTTTTTAGATAAAATTCCCAAATTCGACACTTAATCTTATAAAAAATCAAAAATCAACCTTCCCGACCTCTAAAAGTTAAGTGGCTTACTTTACCAGAAACTAGACTCTTTGAACTTAATGTTAGGCTCAAGAATCATGCATAAACATGTTTTTCTCATCGGTTTATCCCCACTTCAATACGACACAAAATTTCTGTCAGCTTGAAAACTCATAAAATCACCATTAAACCCTAATCCTTTAACCCTAATCGACTCACAATTAAATCTTAGGGTTTCCATCTTTTAATTCCTATTAATTGCACTTGATTATTAGGGTTATAAACTGATTAAATGGCCATTCACCGAATTCGTTATCAAAACAGATTGATGAGGTCGATTACAATAGAATCTGATTAGGGTTTCTATTCTAAAATATACATATACAAACCTTAGCCGATTCATAGAGTATTGGGCGACATTTTTATTATGATTTCATGCGAGTTTCACATGTGAAAATATATATGTATACATGGCCGATTCTGTTAAATAATTTATAGGTGTGACGCATTAATGAAATAGAAATAAAACAAAAGAATGATCAAAAGCATGGAGGTACGGATCACCCTAGGTGCGTATACGAGAGGAAGAGGAACAATTCAGAACCAAGTCACCACCACTTCGCTCCAAAAGAAACACGACCAGCAAGACTTCTCGAACCAGAATTATAAGTCATGATCACAACTCCTTTGCAAGCCCCTTGAATCGAAAAAGATGTGGAGAACAAAACTATGCCGTCACTTTTGTTGTAAAAGAAGTTTTCTGTGTTTTTGTCTTGGAGGAAAAATATTCGGTTGAATAAAATGGGATGGGAAATAATCGGCTGATAAAGGAATTAAGGGGGAGATAAATAAGGTAAATGGTGTGATTAGTGGGAGGATTAAGGAGACCAAATAAATTACAAATCATGAACCTAGACAAGATTTTAAATCTTCTATTTGTGTACAAAATAAAGAAAATTTCGGCCCTAGACAACATATAAACGTGTGTTAGGATTTTTTTTGGTTACCAAATTGTGAAATTTGAAGTTATCTAAAGTTTAAGGATCATATATGTTGTGTATATTGTAAGTACTAAGGTTTTAACACTTAGGTTATAATATATTGCAATATTTTGATTCATTAATCGTCTTTTCATAGGTTCGAAATTAGAGAGGTATTTTGGGTATTTCACATGTTAAAGAATTTTGGGTTTTACAACTCTTCCCCTCTAAAAAAGAAATTTTCGTCCTCGAAAATTAAAGTCGCAAAGGTTCGACGGAGATGTAGCAAATCACAAAATAACAACACGATTAACCTCACGCTCGGGGAGGGTCTTCGAACAAAATCGTTTCTCATGACTCGATCCTGACAACAAGGATACAACAAATGCGAAACAAGGAAAATTGAACACGAATGCGAAACAAATGCGTAGCAGATGACAGATGACAAATGATAGTTGGAATCCTACAAGGAGATATACAAAACATATAAACCTACGAAGCAAGCACAAAGATAATACTAATCGATAAAACTTAATCAACTCCTACCAGATTCTGAACGAACAAAGGAACTTGTCAAAGTCGAAGGAGCACAAATCGAATCATCAAACGTATCAAAAGTTTCCTAAAGAAAGATGGGTAACTTATACGTGCTAACAATCACTAGACACGTATCGGAGTATCGAAACACATCAGAAGGCAAAATGGAGTTGGTAGGACAATTGCACGGATAATAACAAACCCAAGGGCTAACATATCGCGAACTAAAACTCCTTAGATGCTAAAACGTCCACGCTGCTGTACGGGGAAATCATACGGACACACAACTCCCGGTTTAAATTCTAAATTCTTCTTCCACAATAATAACTAATACATTAGTTGCTGAAGTCGATTCTAACCCTTCAGTAAGAACTCTTCGTCCTTATTCTAACCAAAAGGTATTCCATATCTCCATTCATACAAACTCCTAGAAGAACATCTTGTCACTTGCATGCCATCTTCCTTAGTGAGCAGCCACAACTAACTAAACACTTGTCAAACTTCCCGCTCAATACCTCTTCTAAGTTCAAATAATTATTTTGTCTGTCCATTCATCTGAAAATGAGAAGTCGTACTAACATCCCGAATCAAATTTTCATAGGCTTCTGTACTTATTCAGAAAATGTGCTGTAAAACGCGATTCTCTTTCACGGTCACTGCAGGTGCGCTATGTAGCTTGAATGATCTTCTGCCGAAAGAAATCTTTTCCGATCTTCCAAGCAAGTCGTCCTAGTCAAAGCTCCACTATAAATCTACTCGTGTTGTCCTTCTTGTCTCAGGCGCGAAATCACCAATGTGGTCACCACTGTCTTCATACCATTCCGTCCAGCTTCTGCTTCAAGACTCTATACATATCAGTACAACTAAGATGAATAGAGTCGATAAAAATGTGCGCTTCAATCAAATCTGCTTCCTTCCATCATTCAACATATCTAAATCTCATTCTTCTTGGGTAGGAACAAATCTCTTTTCCAGCTCTTCCAAATTCTTCTCTCGTTCTTCATCCCACAAAAGTTACTCTTCTAAAACATCACATAGAGCTTCTTCTGACGTAGAAATGTCAACACAAATTACGAAGATGATTCTCTTGTTTCTCTTCCATCTCTGAACACACTAATATGTCATACTATGACAAATTGTCCAAGTATTCACGAAAGACATGATTTATCAATTTCATAGGAACAATCGGAGTAGTAACCAATACAATTGGCATCACAACGCTCATAGAGATCATAATGGATACGAAAAGAAATTCTAGGTACATCTCGCTCTTTCACACAAATATGCTATGATTCAGCTTCCAGAAATTAATCCACAACTTCATGCTATCATCATTCTCCTTCCTGAATAAAACAGAAGCACCTCAAAGATACACACTTGCACCGATGAAACCACTTCCTAGAAGGTGGTTCTTCAATTCTTTTCCCCTTCAATTGATGTTGTTCACAATGGAGTTTCAGAATTAAGCAATCGTCACTCTTATACGGATAAAGTTCCCGAATCCACCAACTTACTGTTCTCAGGCACTGCTCAAAATATCATATGATTCCAATAAGTTCAGGTTATATGATGTAACTATTATCACGTTGGGCAGGCGTCATAATACTTGCATCATATACACATGCCTTTATTACAATCACATTCTACTTCGAGACGTGACAAAAAAAAACCTCATAATCCGATCAAAACAATTTCACATTCCGATGGTAATCTTGGCAGTTGATAGCATCACAATGCTTAGTCAACAAATTCGTATCCAGAATAATATCGAATCGAACATTTCTAAGGAAATAAATTAGCAGAACGAACTCCTCCTCAAATATCTTCGAATCGCATCGAACAATTTGGATATTCGTGATGGATAATCACAAGATTTCTCATAGAGATAGAATAGATAGGGGAAGATCAATAACGAAGAAGGAATCCTAATGTGCTTATCAAATCAAGAAAACCACAGTGTGTATTGAACACATCGAATTCAAACATAAGCGAGTTCTCTGAACAGACGAAGGGCATATAAACGAGTGACAAAAGAATCAAGAACTGAAGTTTAAAAGAAAGTGAAAATTCTCAGGAAATGAAACTTATAAGGCATACTATAGAATCTCGAAGCATTCGAAACTTATGTTTCGTATCCTGATAAATCTTTTAATTTCCGGAATGAATGATCTTATAATGGCTTAACTAAAGCAGAGGCATAAATCAGAGTGATGCGGAAGCAAGATGACTAACCAGCTTCTTATCATATAATCTACCCAATCCTCACCGGTTATACTAATGTTCTTAAGGGGAGAACCTAAAGCAAAATCCTTCTAAGGTTAATCCATGAGCTCCTAAGGTGCAAGCCTAAGGGTCCAAAACTTCACAGGTAATAACTTATGTACTACAAGTCGCAACCTGGGCTCCGATACCATAGTTGTAACACCCCAACCCGACAAGGGTAGAAGTATCACATTACGGTTCCAAATCAGAACATACAACGCAAGCGGAAGACTTATAAACATAACAATTACAGGGGTATTCTAAGGAAAGCAAATGAAATGCTAAATCTATACAATATGTAAAACGATTCGAAACTAAATCCAATCCCAGTCTAATCAAGATGCAAATGGTCTTCTAATCCTCAGGGTAGTCCACTAAGAGCTCCTATGTACTTTTCACTCAAACCCAGCTTCCAACCTAAAACCTGCCGCAGAAAAAGAAATGCGGCTGAGCTTAAAAAGCTCAGTGAACAGATATATAAAAACAATGAATAATCGATACGTATAAAAGAATGAGAAAAGAGATAATAAGCTCCTGCTGAAAAGAATGTCATCTGTCAAATGAATAGGGGATTAACGGTCAATTGAACAAATATCGTGAGTCAACTGAAATCAAGAATATGAAGAATCAAAGGATAACAGGATATAGTGCATTGGGGCAGACATAAGGTATAAACAAAGGTATAGGATAGTGTAAGGAAATCAGAAATCTACCACGAGCCCAAAACAAGCCATATCATAATCATATCATATCATAAGTAACCAAATGGAGTGATCAGCTCCCAAAATGTGAAGGACGTGTACTGCACACAGCATCAATCACCAAACTAGTCATATCATATCAAATACAAAACAAATCTAGGATGCATCCATACGCCCCTGCAAAAATATTAGTGGCCATATCTTCAATAGAAAAAAGGGACGGTATGGCACATCAGTCGACCACCCTGGAGTCATGCCATTGGTGCATCAATGACGCGGACATGGAACCCCCATGCCTAGTATAATGGCTCGGGTATCAAACTGAAGGGTCAAAGCAAAGTCAAAAGTTTGGCAAATGTCTAAGTCATCATGATATCACAATCAAAGTTCCACAACTAAAGGTTCATAATCAAAGGTTTATAAGCAAAAGTTCATAGCAAAATCTCAAATCAAAGAGTTCATATCAAATGGTTCAAAGGTTCATAATCAAAATAGCTCAAGATCAAAAGTGTGTAAGAGTTATGAGAAACCTTAAGAGAAAGGTCAGAATATCTGTACCTTAGCAAACAGAATGAGATCAAAAGGAAAGAACCCAAGAAACATGTTTCACTTCTTCTTCAATGAATCTACAAGAATTTGGGATCATTTTATGCTTATTAGTTCATTTAATGTCATAACGGATTCTTAATTACTTAACACCATTCATTAATGTGATTAGGGTATCGTTATTGGAATTAGTTAACATATGACCAATTATATCATAATTAATCTTCAAGTGCATTTTAGGGTTCAAATATATTAAATGGTATTAAAATCACAAAAATCTTAACTTCTAACAAAATTCTAGTTTTACTATGTTTTAGCCTTCACTTTATAAGATTTAATACCACACCAGATGTCAAAATAAAAATTCACAAAAATTCACACAGAAGCTTTAATGTCTTAAGAGTTGAATTTTCCCAGATTTTATTTTTAAGTGGAACTCCCTATCAAAAATCGTTTTTCCAGACCTACCCAGAAAATTAACTGCACATACATGCAGAAAGTTTGCATTTAACTAATTAAACCATTTCAACACTTTATAAAAATCTACAAAAATTCCAAGAAGTCACACATAACCCAAATATTATCCTGAAAAAGGAGAGCTCCTACCTCCTTATGGTTTGAACATGGAAAATCAAAAACTCCAACTGATTTTTTAGACAAAATTCCCAGATTCGACACTTAATCTTATAAAAAATCAAAAATCAACCTTCCCGACCTCCAAAAGTTAAGTGGCTTACTTTACCAGAAACTAGACTCTTTGAACTTAATGTTAGGATCAAGAATCATGCATAAACACGTTTTTATCATTGGTTTATGCCCACTTCAATATGATACAAAATTTCTGTCAGCTTGAACACTCATAAAATCACCATTAAACCCTAATCGACTCACAATTAAATCTTAGGGTTTCCATATTTTAATTCCTATTAATTTCACTTGATTATTAGGGTTATAAACTGATTAAAAGGCCATGCACCGAATTCGTGATCAAAACAGATTGATGAGGTCGATTACAATAGAATCTGATTAAGGTTTCTATTCCAAAATATACATATACAAACCTTAGCCGATTCATAGAGTATTGGTCGACATTTTTATTATGATTTCATGCGAGTTTCACATGTGAAAATATATATATGTATACATGGCCGATTCTGTTAAATAATTTAGAGGTGTGACGCATTAATGAAATAGAAATAAAACAAAAGAATGATCAAAAGCATGGAGGTACGGATTACCTAGGTGCGTATACGAGAGGAAGAGCAACAATTCAGAACCAAGTCACCACCACTTCGCTCCAAAAGAAACACGACCAGCAAGACTTCTCGAACCAGAATTATAAGTCACGATCACAACTCCTTCACACGCCCCTTGAATCGAAAATTATGTGGAGAACAAAACTATGCCGTCACTTTTGTTGTAAAAGAAGTTTTCTGTGTTTTTGTCTTGGAGGAAAAATATTCGGTTGAATAAAATGGGATGGAAAATAATCGGCTGATAAGGGAATTAAGGGGGAGATAAATAAGGTAAATGGTGTGATTCGTGGGAGGATTAAGGAGACCAAATAAATTACAAATCATGAACCTAGACAAGATTTTAAATCTTCTATTTGTGTACAAAATAAAGAAAATTTCGGCCCTAGACAACATATAAATGTGTGTTAGGATTTTTTTTTTGGTTACCAAATTGTGAAATTTGAAGTTATCTAAAGTTTAAGGATCATATATGTTGTGTATATTGTAAGTACTAAGGTTTTAACACTTAGGTTATAATATATTGCAATATTTTGATTCATTAATCGTCTTTTCATAAGTTCGAAATTAGAGAGGTATTTTGGGTATTTCACATGTTTAAGAATTTTGGGTTTTACAACTCTTCCCCTCTAAAAAAGGAAATTTTTGTCCTCGAAAATTAAAGTCGCAAAGGTTCGACGGAGATGTAGCAAATCACAAAAGAATGACACGATTAACCTCACGCTCGGGGAGGGTCTTCGAACAAAATGGTTTCTCATGACTCGATCCTGACAACAAGGATACAACAAATGCAAAACAAGGAAAATTGAACACGAATGCGAAACAAATGCGCAGCAGATGACAGATGACAAATGATAGTTGGAATCCTACAAGGAGATATACGAAACACATAAACCTACGAAGCAAGCACAGAGATAATACTAATCGATAAAACTTAATCAACTCCTACCAGATTCTGAACGAACAAAGGAACTTGTCAAAGTCGAAGGAGCACAAATCGAATCATCAAACGTATCAAAAGTTTCCTAAGGAAAGATGGGTAACTTATACGTACTAACGATCACTAGACACGTATCGGAGTATCGAAACACATCAGAAGGCAAAATGGAGTTGGTAGGACAATTGCACAGATAATAACAAACCCAAGGGCTAACATATCGCGAACTAAAACTCCTTAGATGCTAAAACGTCCACGCTGTTGTACGGGGAAATCATACGGACACACAACTCCCGGTCTAAATTCTAAATTCTTCTTCCACAATAATAACTAATACATTAGTTGCTGAAGTCGATTCTAACCCTTCAGTAAGAACTCTTCGTCCTTATTTTAACCAAAAGGCATTCCATATCTCCATTCATACAAACTCCTAGAAGAACATCTTGTCAGTTGCATGCCATCTTCCTTAGTGAGCAGCCACAACTAACTAAACACTTGTCAAACTTCCCGCTCAATACCTTTTCTAAGTTCAAATAATTATTTTGTCTGTCCATTCATCTGAAAATGAGAAGTCGTACTAACATCCCGAATCAAATTTTCATAGGCTTCTGTACTTATTCAGAAAATGTGCTGTAAAACGCGATTCTCTTTCACGGTCACTGCAGGTGCGCTATGTAGCTTGAATGATCTTCTGCCGAAAGAAATCTTTTCCGATCTTCCAAGCAAGTCGTCCTAGTCAAAGCTCCACTATAAATCTACTCGTGTTGTCCTTCTTGTCTGTGCGCGGAAATCACCAATGTGGTCACCACTGTCTTCATACCATTCCGTCCAGCTTCTGCTTCAAGACTCTATACATATCAGTACAACTAAGATGAATAGAGTCGATAAAAATGTGCGCTTCATTCAAATCTGCTTCCTTCCATCATTCAACATATCTAAATCTCATTCTTCTTGGGTAGGAACAAATCTCTTTTCCAGTTCTTCCAAATTCTTCTCTCGTTCTTCATCCCACAAAAGTTACTCTTCTAAAACATCACATAGAGCTTCTTCTGACGTAGAAATGTCAACACAAATTACGAAGATGATTCTCTTGTTTCTCTTCCATCTCTGAACACACTAATATGTCATACTATGACAATTTGTTCAAGTATTCATGAAAGACATGATTTATCAATTTCATAGGAACAATCGGAGTAGTAACCAATACAATTGGCATCACAACGCTCATAGAGATCATAATGGATACGAAATGAAATTCTAGGTACATCTCGCTCTTTCACACAAATATGCTATGATTCAGCTTCCAGAAATCAATCCACAACTTCGTGCTATCATCATTCTCCTTCCTGAATAAAACAGAAGCACCTCAAAGATACACACTTGCACCGATGAAACCACTTCCTAGAAGCTGGTTCTTCAATTCTTTTACCCTTCAATTGATGTTGTTCACAATGGAGTTTCAGAATTAAGCAATCGTCACTCTTATATGGATAAAGTTCCCGAATCGACCAACTTACTGTTCTCAGGCACTGCTCAAAATATCATATGATTCCAATAAGTTCAGGTCATATGATGTAACTATTATCACGTTGGGCAGGCGTCATAATACTTGCATCATATACACATGCATTTATTGCAATCACATTCTACTTCGAGACGTTACAAAACAAAACCTCATAATCCGATCAAAACAATTTCACATTCCGATGGTAATCTTGGCAGTTGATAGCATCACAATGCTTAGTCAACAAATTTGTATCCAGAATAATATCGAATCGAACATTTCTACGGAAATAAATTAGCAGAACGAACTCCTCCTCAAACATCTTCGAATCGCATCGAACAATTTGGATATTCATGATGGATAATCACAAGATTTCTCGTAGAGATAGAACAGATAGGGCAAGATCAATAACGAAGAAGGAATCCTAATGTGCTTATCAAATCAAGAAAACCACAGAGTGTGTTGAACAAATCGAATTCAAACATACGCGAGTTCTCTGAACAAACGAAGTGCATATAAACGAGTGACAAAAGAATCAAGAACTGATGTTTAAAATAAAGTGAAAATTCTCAGGAAATGAAACTTATAAGGCATACTATAGAATCTCGAAGCATTCGAAACTTATGTTGCGTATCCTAATAAATATTTTAATTTCCGGAATGAATGATCTTATAGTGGCTTAACTAAAGCAGAGGCATAGATCAGAGTGATGCGGAAGCAAGATGACTAACCAACTTCTTATCATATAATCTACCCAATCCTCACCAGTTATACTAAAGTTCTTAAGGGGAGAACCTAAAGCAAAATCCTTCTAAGGTTAATCCATGAGCTCCTAAAGTGCAAGCCTAAGGGTCCAAAACTTCACAGGTCATAACTTATGTACTACAAGTCGCAACCTGGGCTCCGATACCATAATTGTAACACCCCAACCCGACAAGGGTAGAAGTATCACATTACGGTGCCAAATCAGAACATACAACGCAAGCGAAAGACTTATAAACATAACAATTACAAGGGTATTCTAAGGAAAACAAATGAAATGCTAAATCTATACAATATGTAAAATGATTCCAAACTAAATCTAATCCCAGTCTAATCAAGATGCAAATGGGCTTCTAATCCTCAGGGTAGTCCACTAAGAGCTCCTTTGCACTCTTCACTCAAACCCAGCTTCCAACCTAAAACCTGCTGCAGGAAAAGAAATGCGGCTGAGCTTAAAAAGCTCAGTGAACAGATATATAAAAACAACGAATAATCGATACGT
Organism: Orobanche coerulescens; assembly: GCA_033398695.1. NCBI lineage: Eukaryota > Viridiplantae > Streptophyta > Magnoliopsida > Lamiales > Orobanchaceae > Orobanche > Orobanche coerulescens. The sequence continues at coordinate 61,724,556 of CM065806.1, forward strand.
ATAAAAGAATGAGAAAAGAGATAATAAGCTCCTGCTGAAAACAATGTCATCTGTCAAATGAATAGGGGATTAACGGTCAACTTAACAAATATCATGAGTCAACTGAAATCAAGAATATAAAGAATTAAAGGATAATAGTGCATTGGGGCAGAAATAAGGTATAAACAAAGGTATAGGATAGTGTAAGGAAATCAGAAATATACCACGAGCCCATAACAAACCATATCATAATCATATCATACCATAAGTAACCAAATGGAGTGATCAGCTCCCAAAATATGAAGGACGTGTACAGCACACAACATCAATCACCAAACCAGTCATATCATATCAAATACAAAACAAATCTAGGATGCATCCATACGCCCCTGCAAAAATATTAGTGGCCATATCTTCAACAAAAAATAAGGACGGGATGGCACATCACTCGACCACCCTGGAGTCATGCCATTGCTGCATCAATGACCCGAACATGGAACCCCCACGCCTAGTATAATGGCTCGGGTATCAAACTGAAGGGTCAAAGCAAAGTCAAAAGGTTGGCAAATGTCTAAGTCATCAGGATATCACAATCAAAGTTCCACAACTAAAGGTTCATAATCAAAGGTTTATAAACAAAAGTTCATAGCAAAAGCTCAAATCAAAGAGTTCATATCAAATGGTTCAAAGGTTCATAGCAAAGGTTCATAATCAAAATAGCTCAAGATCAAAAGTGTGTAAGAGTTATGAGAAACCTTAAGAGAAAGGTCAGAATATCTGTACCTTAGCAAACAGAATGAGATCAAAAGGAAAGAACCCAAGAAAGATGGTTCACTTCTTCTTCAATGAATCTACAAGAATTTGGGATCATTTTATGCTTATTAGTTCATTTAATGTCATAATGGATTCTTAATTACTTAACACCATTCATTAATGTGATTAGGGTTTCGTTATTGGAATTAGTTAACATATGACCAATTATATCATAATTAATATTCAAGTGCATTTTAGGATTCAAATATATTAAATGGTATTAAAATCACAAAAATCTTAACTTCTAACAAAATTCTGGTTTTACTATGTTTTAGCCTTCACTTTATAAATTTTAATACCACACCAGATGTCAAAATAAAAATTCACAAAAATTCACACAGAAGCTTTAATGTCCTAAGAGTTGAATTTTCCCAGATTTTATTTTTAAGTAGAACTCCCTGTCAAAAATCGTTTTTCCAGACCTACCCAGAAAATTAACTATACATACATGCAGAAAGTTTGCATTTAACTAACCCATTTCAACACTTTATAAAAATCCACAAAAATTCAAAGAAGTCACGCATAACCCAAATATTACCCCTGAAAAAGGAGAGCTCCAAACTCCTTATGGTTTGAACATGGAAAATCAAAAACTCCAACTGATTTTTCAGACAAAATTCCCAGATTCGACACTTAATCTTATAAATAATCAAAAATCAACCTTCCTGACCTCTAAAAGTTAAGTGGCTTACTTTACCAGAAACTAGACTCTTTGAACTTAATGTTAGGCTCAAGAATCATGCATAAACACGTTTTTATCATCGGTTTATACCCATTTCAATACAACACAAAATTTCTGTCAGCTTGAAAACTCATAAAATCACCATTAAACCCTAATCCTTTAACCCTAATCGACTCATAATTAAATCTTAGGGTTTCCATCTTTTAATTCCTATTAATTGCACTTGATTATTAGGGTTATAAACTGATTAAAAGTCCATGCACCGAATTCGTGATCAAAACAGATTGATGAGGTCGATTACAATAGAATCTGATTAGGGTTTCTATTCGAAAATATACATATACAAACCTTAGCCGATTCATAGAGTATTGGGCGACATTTTTATTATGATTTCATGCGAGTTTCACATGTGAAAATATATATGTATACATGGTCGATTCTGTTAAATAATTTAGAGGTGTGACAAATTAATGAAATAGAAATAAAACAAAAAAATGATCAAAAGCATGGAGGTACGGATTACCCTAGGTGCGTATACGGGAGGAAGAGCAACAATTTAGAACCAAGTCACCACCACTTCGCTCCAAATGAAACACGACCAGCAAGACTTCTCGAACCAGAATTAGAAGTCATGATCACAACTCCTTTACACGCCCCTTGAATCGAAAAAGATGTGGAGAACAAAACTATGCCGTCACTTTTGGTTGTAAAAGAAGTTTTCTGTGTTTTTGTCTTGGAGGAAAAATATTCGGTTGAATAAAATGGGATGGGAAATAATCCGATGATAAGGGAATTAAGGGGGAGATAAATAAGGTAAATGGGGTGATTAGTGGGAGGATTAAGGAGACCAAATAAATTACAAATCAATCATGAACCTAGACAAGATTTTAAATCTTCTATTTGTGTACAAAATAAAGAAAATTTCGGCCCTAGACAATATATAAACGTGTGTTAGGATTTTTTTTTTGGTTACCATATTGTGAAATTTTAAGTTATCTAAAGTTTAAGGATCATATATGTTGTGTATATTTTAAGTACTAAGGTTTTAACACTTAGGTTATAATATACTGCAATATTTTGATTCATTAATCGTCTTTTCATAAGTTCAAAATTCGAGGGGTATTTTGGGTATTTCACATGTTTAAGAATTTTGGATTTTTACAGTGGTGGTGGTAACGAAGGTCAGAATAACCACAATAATAACGTGTCAAAACCCCCAAACGTATGGGAATATTACACGCCGTAGATCCTTCCCACGAGGGTCGACCAGGCTAAACATCACAAAACGACCATGTGTTTGCGTGACCGGGGCAAACAATACAATGATATGGACCGTTTGGGTCAATTATAAACAACTACATTGTAACACCCCAAACTAGGTGGATATAACAGTGCCGTGGACCCCCGACTGGGACCCACCAGGCGAGTGAAAATGAATGAAATACACAGGGTAAATGTAGTACCGAACCACATTATATCATTAATTACTCCGATGAGGAGTTTCATACAGCACACCCAAGATAATATAGAATAAGTGTATATTTTATATGAAGACAAAACATACGACACTGAATAAAATGAGTATTGAAACGGAAGTCTGCAGCGGAAATAAAATAAAGAAAACACGACTGAATGAAAAGGACTGGGGCCCCCTACTAGTATCACTGGGACTCCTCGCCATCAATGTTCTCTTCCCGTGCCTTAGCCTTGCCATGACCTGAAAAACAAAATCCCCCAACGGGGTCAGTTACACAGAACAACAATCCTCAAGAGTTGAATAAACACAATCATATATGCTGTATAAACCACAAGTTCGATCAAAAATCTCAAACCGTCGAACACATGCGATCAAAAGTGAATCGGTCAGATTATAACCAAATCCTGTTGAAAACATATGCAATCAAACATGCTGTATGAATCAACTAACGGTATGGCTCAAAGGGTGGCGCCACACTACGCCCGGGATGGAAATGTGTTCGTGCACAAGACACCAACGAGTATCGATCGAATACACATGTGGTCTCGTACCTAATCAGTCTCACGAAGTGATCTTCTCGTGTGCACAGTCCAATGTGAGGCAAACAACCAACACACGACTTAATATGTGCCCGACATGAAAATCCTACACATACCAATCGGCACACCAGTATGACCCGGAATGTCACGAGATAACAAAAGTGACATCGAAATCAATAATGACGCACCGAAATGAAATGACAGTGAAATGAATGATAGCTCAATGAAATAATTGGAACCGTCGTTCCTCGTGACTGAAGTGATTAATTGATAATTACAAGTCTCAATACGGTTAATACATTATGAATGAACTATAATTATGAATGATCAACAACGAAAGGAATGAAAATCCTTTTAACAGAGTAAGAATTAACTTACACAACACCGATGAAGAATGTCCTTCCACGAACAACGTCCTAAATGAGATGTCGGTCGCTCGAACAACCTTGAATAACACAATTACCAACAATCCGGTTCAACACACGAATCAAACATGAGTATAACTAACTCAAAACGTCGATACGACTAAACCAAGTTCATTGGGACATTATATCGAACACGTTGTGGCTAATCTTCAATTGTTTACAACCAGACCTCAATAATACCAATATCAAATCCCCAACAAGTGTTTCAAACCAACAAAACATCTTCAATACGATCAATAATCCAATATGAATATCCAAATTCGTGATTTCAACAACAATTAATCGAAAACCCCCAAATCCAACTCAATATTCAAAGTGTTCTTGAATAATCCTTCAATAATCCAATGAATATCCTTAACAATTCATAATCACAAGTATATCATTTCATACAACACGATTATAACGTCCAAGACATCATATCTCAACACAAAATTGAATTCAAGGGTTGAAGAAGTTACCTTAGATTAGGATGAAGAATCCACAAATATGTTGTTGGTCCACACTACAACTTGAACAAGATGAGAATATCTGAGTTTCGATGATGTTAAAACACCCCAAGATTGCCCAAAATCGCCCCAAGGAAGAGAGGAAGAAGTGAAATGAAGAAATGAGCTTGTTCTCCTCAACAAAACGCAGTTATAGAAGAATCTGCACTGTGTGCCGCGGCACAAGGCCAAAAACACCCAGCAAAATAGTTTTGTGCCGCGGCCCGCGGTACAGCCCGCTCCAGCATCAAAAAGGCACACGGTGCAGTCTTAGCTATTTCGACCATAACTCCTTCGTCCGGACTCCGATTGACTCACCGTTTGAACCATTGGAAATCTAACTTGATGCTCTATAATACGGAAACGATTCAGAATTTTTGGAGTTTCCAAGAATTAATGGTGATTTTACAAAGTCGAACTCATACGTGGAAAAGTCGCTTAAGAACACGGAACTCAACAGAACGACACCGAGACGAACTCGGATGACAAAAAGTGTAGAATTAATCATTCTCATAATGACGAAACGGTCATAATAGAGTCGCTAAGATGGACTTCCGCCAAAAAAGAAATTACCGGAAATCAAAATTGCGGATATTACATACTACCCTCCTTAAAAGAAGTTTCGTCCCGAAACTTAAAACAGGTAGGGAGAAGCAATATCCCGCCAGGAAAACTCAACGAGATACACAAGAACCGCAAATGTACCCAACAATAGCATGATTCGAACAAGAAGGAAATTTGAAATGGCATGAACTCCAATATTAACATCGATTAATGAAGTAATTATAACGATCAAGATAATATTCTCGTCTCGATTCTCAAGCAAGGTTGAAAAAATGAACGATATTGATACACGACTCAACATTAGTCCGAACGGCGAACACAAATGAATGAACATGATTAATGAATGATTATTAATGAGCGAAATCCACCGAGTGACAATTACTGAATAAAATGAATGAATTTACAATCGGGTATTACATACTCCCCCCTTAAAAATAGTTTCGTCCTCGAAACTAAGGGTGAAACAAATCGGGATAACTCTCCCGCATACTATCCTCGATTTCCCAAGTAGCCTCTTCGACTCCGTGTCTCGACACTAACTTTTAACGAAAGGAATCGTCTTGTTCCTCAACTGTTTGATTCGCCGCTCTAAGACTCATACGGGACGCTCCACATACGAATGATCATCCGCGATCTCGATTTCATCAAACTGAAGTATGTGACTCGGGTCGGCAACATACTTCCGTAGCTGAGAGATGTGAAACACATTATGAATTCGACTCAACGCCAGAGGTAAGGCCAATCGATAAGTTAGCTCGCCTACTCGATCCAAAATCTCAAACGGTCCAATGAATCTCGAACTCAACTTTCCCCGTTTCCCGAAACGGAAGATACCTCGACTCGGGGATACCTTGACCAACACGTGGTCACCTGTCTCGAACTCTAATAGTCAGCGATGATTATCTGCATAAGATTTCTGTCGACTCTGAGTGGTCAACAAACAACTCCTGATCAAAGATACCTTCTCACGGGCGGCTATAAGCATATCGGGCTCGGTGCTGATTGGTTCTGATAAGTCATCCCAACACAAAGGAGATTGACAACGACAATCGTACAAGGCCTCGTAAGGTGCCATGTTAATCGAATCATGCCAACTATTATTATACGTGAACTCGATCAATGGTAGTTGGGCTTCCTAATCGTCTTTCCAATCGAGGACGCATGCCCTCAACATGTCCTTCAATGTTTGAATAGTCCTCTCTGATTGTCCGTCGGACTGAGGATGAAAAGCTGTGCTGAAATTAAGCTGAGCTCCCATAGCACGATGAACTAATTTCCAAAAATGAGACACGAATCGCCCGTCATGATCAGAAATGATACTCTTATGAGTACCGTGCAATCTCACTATCTACTTGATAAACAACTAGGCAAGTCTCTCGGGACCCCACGTATCCTTAATCTCAAGGAAATGAGATGATTTAGTTAAGTGGTCCACAATCACCCAGATTATATTCAAGCCACGACGACTCATCGGCAAACTCGTGATGAAGTCCATTTAAATATCTTCCCACTTCCACTCTGGAATAGGGAGCGGTTTCAGCATACCCGCCGGTCACTGATGTTATATCTTGACTTGCTGACAGGTCAAACATCTCGAAACAAATTTCGCGACTTCTCGCTTCATATTACTCCACCAGTACTTTTGTTTCAAGTCCTTGTACATTTTGCTGGACCCTGGATGGATGGAGTAAGGGGTAGCATGAGCTTCTCTCAAAATCGAGTTTTTCAACTCGTCATTCGCCGGTACGCATAACCGATTCTTAAATCGTAAAAGTCCATCCTTGTGGACCACAAATCCCGGGGCTTCCCCCTGAGCCACATCCTCACGGATGCATAACAATGATGGGTCTGAACCCTGATTCACTCTGATCGCCTCCTCAAGTGGCGATGAAATCTCTAACAAGCAAAGTTGCCCTTGCACTCGCTGAAGCCAGACCTCAATCTCGGGTCTAAGGAATTCCTGCTAAAGCTTCTTCTGAACTGTTAAACGAGCAAGCGTTTGCTCCTGAACGGACTTACGACTCAAGGCATCGGCAACCACGTTTGCCTTACCCGGGTGGTACAGGATCTCGATATCATAATCTTTGATTAGTTCCAACCACCGCCTCTGTTGCATATTTAACTCCTTCTGAGTAAATATATACTTCAAACTCTAATGATCGGTGAATATCTGACAGGTGACGCCATAAAGGTAATGATGCCAAATCATCAACACGAAAACCACGGCTGCTAGCTCCAGGTCGTGGGTCGGATAATTAACCTCGTAAGGTCTCAATTGCCGTGAAGCATAGGCAATAACCTTCCCATCCTGCATTAGTACACATCCGAGACCCCGTCCGGACGCATCACTATATACCAGAAATCCTTCCGTCCCTTGCGGTAAAGAAAGGACAGGTGCTGAAATTAACCGGCTCTTGAGTTCCTCAAAACTCCGCTGACACGCGTCAGACCACGTGTATTTCTTATTCTTTCGCAAAAGGTTTGTCATTGGTTGAGAGATCTTAGAAAATCCTTCCACAAACCGCCGATAATAACTGGCTAATTCGAGAAAGCTTCGGATTTCCTTAACATTCTTCGGAGGTAACCAATCTTGGATAGCCTCCGTCTTCTGAGGATCGACACGAACTCCGTCTGATGAAATTACATGTCCGAGAAACGTCACTTCGGACATCCAGAACTCACATTTGGAAAACTTTCCATAAAGTTGCTCTCATCTCAACACGTCGAGAACCTGATGAAGGTGAAACTCATGCTCTTCCCAGTTACGAGAATAAATTAAAATATCATCAATGAAGACAACCACGAACTGATCCAAATAGTCGATGAAAACCCGATTCATTAACTCCATGAACACCGCAGGTGCATTAGTTAACCCAAACGGCATTACCACAAACTCATAATGACCATAGCGGGTTCGGAACGCCGTCCTTGCGATATCCGACTCTCGAATTCGCAACTGATGATATCCCGACCTTAAGTCGATCTTGGAAAATACTGAATCTCCCTAAAGTTGATCCAAAAGATCATCAATACGAGTAGATGATATTTATTCTTGATCATCACCCGGTTCAATTCCCGGTAATCAATACACAAGCGAAACGAACCATCCTTCTTCTTGACAAATAACACTAGTGCTCCCCACGGAGACGCACTTGGTCGGATATAACCCTTCTCGGTCAAATCCTCCAATTGATTCTTTAGTTCCAGCATTTCGGTGGGGGACATCCGATACAGTGCCTTCGATAATGGAGACGTACCAGGCTCCAACTCTATCGTGAATTCCATATCCCTCGGTGGAGGTAAAACAGGTAGCTCGTCTGGGAGTACATCGTTAAACGATAACAATGATACCACGAATGGTTGAACACCTCAATTGCCTAAGAACGGCCAATCGACGACAATGATACAATGAATGATTGAACACCTCGATTGCCTTAGAACGGCCAATCGATGACAATGATATAAGGAATGATGGAACATATCGATTGCCTTAGAACGGTCAATCAATGACAATGATATATAATGAATGATTGAACATCTCGATTGCCTTAGAACGGTCAATCGATGATAATGATATAATGAATGATTGAACAAACCTGGTTGAGTAATTTTACTGTTTTCATCATATTAATGATTCTTCCGGAACAATGGGGATCACCTCCCTGAAATACACACTCGACTCCAACGACGGAAATGATAGTGACCATACGCTTACGAACATTGAGAATGGTTTCATGACGCTCCATCCCACTAATACCCAATATTACATCGTCCTTAGGTAAATCCACCACGATTAGGTCCACCAACCACTCACGGTCATTAAGCTTAATTCGGTCAGTTCTTAACCCCATGATTTTCGAAAATTCTTCTACCGCCAGGTAGACCAATGATATAAGGCCCACAATTAATAAGACTATCCAAGTTAAGTCTATTCAAACATGATTCAGAAATGAATGAATGCGATGTACCAGTATCAAAAAGGGTACACACAGGTTGAGATAAAATTATGAGTATACCTGAGATCATTCGGGCTTGCAGATCGTCGGTCCTCTTCATCCCGTGAATTCGGGACTTGCCGGCTCCCAAACCGGATGCTCCCGTCTGATAAATATGAGCTCCGTCTTTATTCGCTTCCATCGTCTTAAACGACGCTGACAGAGTAGTTTGATTCTGAATCGCTGATTGCTTCGGGTCCTGAGATGCTACCGGAGTCGACTTGGAGTCCCTTCGGCAAAAACGGGCCTTATGCCCAATAATTCCACAATTATGGCACGTGATAGACAGTTTCAGACACTTAGTGATGTAATGACCCAGCGCTCCATAGTTGAAACAGGTGATGGCTGATCTGGCTGCTCGGGGCTGAGATACCGCAGGATTAGGCGCCATAGGAGGTCGCTCAAAAACGTTAGGGCCCGCACGAGGCTTCTTGAAGGTAGACTGACCGCCTTCGCACTGATTACGCTTCGTTGATTTCCTGCTGACATATGAAGGTTGTTGCTCAGCAATTTCCGTAGCAGCAGGCTCACACGGGAGACTTCTCTCGATTAAATCGGCCAGAGTGGCGCAATGATGATTGAGCAATTGCATATGGGTCATCATGACCTGCATAAAAGTGAGTGGATCAACCCGAACATATTCCGATCGAGCTGAGTCCTGGGTACGACTTCTTGGCAGTGAGTGATTATTTCCTGGATTTCGGCCCGCACCGCGGCCTCTCCCCGTGCATCCCCTGACAGCTCTCTCCATTATGAAGTTGGAAGGTCGCATGATAATCATAGATCTCGTATGAGTACCGCATTATGATTGACGTCATGAATGATTAACTGAGGTGACATGATTATCTGATGATATTCTTGAAATGATTATCTTGAACAAGTTAACAAGTTTAATGATATGATCCTCAAGATCAACAACTGAGTGATGAAATGAATTGAGTGATTAATGAGTTAACATGATCAACATGATTAAAATGAAAATGATAAATGAAGAAATCTTACTGTTCTTTGGTCTGAATGGCTCGGCTCTTGCACAGGTCACACGTGACGCGAAAGTCCAATGATACTAGTCTGATGAATGATGATTTCAAATGAGACATGACTCGGAAGGTTGTATTCAAAACCACGCTCCGATACCAACTCTGTAACACCCCAAACTAGGCGGATATTACAGTGCCGTGGACCCCCGACTGGGACCCACCAGGCGAGTGAAAATAAATGAAATACACAGGGTAAATGTAGCACCGAACCACATTACATCATTAATTACTCCGATGAGGAATTTCATACAGCACACCCAAGATAATATAGAATACGTGTATATTTTATATGAAGATAAAACATACGACACTGAATAAAATGAGTAATCAAACGGAAGTCTGCAACGGAAATAAAATAAAGAAAACACGAGTGAATGAAAAGGACTGGGGCCCCCTACTAGTATCACTGGGACTCCTCGCCGTCAACGTTCTCTTCCCGTGCCTTAGCCTTGCCATGACCTGAAAAACAAAATCTCCCAACGGGGTCAGTTACACAGAACAACAATCCTCAAGAGTTGAATAAACACAATCATATATGCTGTATAAACCACAAGTTCGTTCAAAAATCTCAAACCGTCGAACACATGCGATCAAAAGTGAATCGGTCAGATTATAACCCAATCATGTTGAAAACATACGCAATCAAACATGCTGTATGAATCAACTAACGGTACGGCTCAAATGGTGGCGCCACACTACGCCTGGGATGGAAATGTGTTCGTGCACAAGCCACCAACGAGTATCGATCGAATACACGTGTGGTCTTGTACCTAATCAGTCTCACGGAGTGATCTTCTCGTGTGCACAGTCCAATGTGAGGCCAACAACCAACACACGACTTAATATGTGCCCGACATGAAAATCCTACACATACCAACCGGCACGCCAGTATGACCCAGAATGTCACGAGATAACAAAAGTGACATCGAAATCAATAATGACTCACCGAGATGAAACGATAGTGAAATGAATGATAGCTCAATCAAATGACTGGAACCGTCGTTCCTCGTGACTGAAGTGATTAATTGATAATTACAAGTCTCAATACGGTTAATACATTATGAATGAACTATAATTATGAATGATCAACAACGAAAGGAATGAAAATCCTTTTAACCGAGTAAGAATTAACTTACACAACACCGATGAAGAATGTCCTTCCACGAACAACATCCTATATGAGATGTCGGTCGTTCGAACAACCTTGAATAACAGAATTACCAACAATCCGGTTCAACACACGAATCAAACACGAGTATAACTAACTCAAAACGTCGATACGACTAAACCAAGTTCATTGGGGCATTATATCGAACACGTTGTGGCCAATCTTCGATTTTTTACAACCAGACCTCAATAATACCAATATCAAATCCCCAACAAGTTTTTGAAACCAAGAAAACATCTTCAATACGATCAATAATCCAATATGAATATCCAAATTCGTGATTTCAACAACAATTAATCGAAAACCCCCAAATCCAACTCAATATTCAAAGTGTTCTTGAATAATCCTTCAATAATCCAATGAATATCCTTAACAATTCATAATCACAAGTATATCACTTCATACAACACGATTATAACGTCCAAAACATCATATCTCAACACAAAATTGAATTCAAGGGTTGAAGAAGTTACCTTATATTAGGATGAAGAATCCACAAATATGTTGTTGGTCCACACTACAACTTGAAGAAGATGAGAATATCTGAGTTTCGATGATGTTAAAACACCCCAAGATTGCCCAAAATCGCCCCAAGGAAGAGAGGAAGAAGTGAAATGAAGAAATGAGCTTGTTCTCCTCAACAAAACGCAGTTATAGAAGAATCTACACTGTGTGCCGCGGCACGGTCTGAGTGTGCCGCGGCACAAGGCCAAAAACACCCAGAAAAACAGTTTTGTGCCGCGGCCCGCGGTTTAGCCCGCTCCAGCATCAAAAAGGCACACGGTGCAGTCTTAGCTATTTCGACCATAACTCCTTCGTCCGGACTCCGATTGACTCACCGTTTGAACCATTGGAAATCTAACTTGATGCTCTATAATACTGAAGAGATTCAGAATTTTTGGAGTTTCCAAGAATTAATGGTGATTTTACAAAGTCGAACTCATACGTGGAAAAGTCGCTTAAGAACACGGAACTCAACAGAACGACACCGAGACGAACTCGGATGACAAAAAGTGTAGAATTAATCATTCTCGGAATGACGAAACGGTCATAATAGAGTCACTAATATGGACTTCCGCCAAAAAAGAAATTACCGGAAATCAAAATTGCGGATATTACATACATGGACCGGTGAGGTCGTACGACTGACGTAAATAGAAAAACACAACTCTTTACAATTAATGCCCATGCAGGGGTAAAGATACAAAATAGCGGAAGCCGGAAAATGACTCTGACGATACAACACAACTCGACTTAACTCCCAACTCTCGATTCGTATCGTAGCCCGTCACTCCCTGTGCCGATCCTGTGACTGCTCCCCAAACATACAAGCACCTGGACACAAAACACATATCCACCCCCCGATTATTCGGGGGTTAGCAAAATTCCACTATTTTACTAGTGCAAGTATAATACGATACGAAATACAACAAGTAAATAGCAAACACGAATTTGATACGGAAATCAACTATCAAAATGTTCCCGAGAAGTTTTAAAATTTAAGACTTAAGCAAAGAAGTATTTGAAAAGAACTCATCATCTCGGGGATTTTAAAATAGAAATTCTTTTGGACCTCGAGTCCCAATTTACAAAACCTTTTCGAAAGCATTAGGACCGCAGCCCGATTCTCATTTCAAAACACACTAGTTGAAATATCAAAATGGGTCCTGACCCAGCTTTAAAACGTTATCCAATCAATCACTGTTACACAATTACTGTTCATACACATCATGTACCGAACTCCAAAGGCCTCGACGGACCCTACCCGACCACATGTATCGTTCGTACACATCATGTACCGAACTCCAGAGGCCTCGACGGACCCTACCCAAACCACACGTATCGTTCATACACATCATGTACCGAACTCCAGAGGCCTCATTAGACCCTACCTGGATCACACACCTTGTACAAACACATCATGTACCGAACTCCAGAGGCCTCGTCAGACCCTACCTGGATCACACACCTTGTTCGTACACATCATGTTCTGAATTCCAGAGGCCTCGCCTGACCTTACCTGGAACTCACACATCATCACGACAGAACTCATATTGATCAACTCAACACATCACCACGAGTCGCACCCATTATTACCAAATGTCAAGCCATTCAACAATACATCGTAATGCATATTCAAGTATGTAAATCAACACGACACAAATATCATAATCATCACGACAACTCAACGATGACCAACCACGCCCGACACAAACCATATGATTAACACAACCAACACAATTCCACGACGTTAGCCAAGTGAGGGTATTATCACTACCATCAATCATTCATAATAATTAATTCATACGAAGCATATTCACAAAAGTAAACCAATTCATCATAACCATAACACGAAGTCCCTATTCACAAGACACAAATCGTATAGCAAGGTACTTGCCTCGATAACCGATACCGAACACTACGACGAACATGGCTCAACCGGGAACCCTCGAACACCTACGATCCTCCGGCAAAAACAACGAAGATATGATTACAACTAGGATCAAGACCAATAACAATGGCAATCTTACCAAACTATCGAAGGAAAACTCATTGGAACATTTAATCGAACATTAAATGTTCAATAACTCCCAAGAACACTCGAATCATCAATCGAGTTGAACAAATTTATAATACAGATGAACATGATTAATAGAACTCAATAACATCAACCGATTCATCAAAGTCGGACGAGTAACGAAAATCAAGAAAGAAATCCCGAAAGTCAACTCTAGGAGATTTCAAGAATTTACCTCGATCCGAAAAAGAACAAGGATTAGATGATGATATAATCGACAAGAACCTTCCAAAACGTCTTGGAGTTGAGTGGAATCGACCAAGAACTCCTCCTTTCGAACCTCCTGTTTGTCAGCCGCCACAAGAAGGGAAAAAATGGAGAAGAATGGCACAAACCCGTCGGCCAGGTCTATATAAATCCGTCCACATTATGGCCGTAACAGGCATCACCTTACGGCCGTAACTCGGCCCTTACGGCCCTAATCGGCATCAGCTTACGGACGTAACCGTCACCTCCCATGTCACTGCCCAAAACCGCTCGACATATTATGGCCGTTACTAGGCAAGCATTGCGGCCGTAATCGATTCTTACGGCAGTAACAGGCAAGGCGTTGCGGCCATAACCGGCCATATCTTGCGGCCGTAAATCGGCCAGGCCCTACGGTCGGGACTCGATCATTCCGACAGTCTGGTTAGGCATTTGACAACATCTCGGTCACACTAATGCACCGGATATGATTCAAAACAATAACGAGCAAATTACGCAACATAACATACCACACCACACGCACACATTTAGTCAAAGAAACTTACGCATCGACAAGTCTCGCTTGTCAAACACTACAACAGAGTATATCAAACCGTTCCTGACAGAAAAACGAAGTCCATATAATCTTAACGACACGAAATAAACAACACCAACCGTCACATAGTTCAAGGCAGCCGAAATTAAAAAAAAATCTCGGGTATTACATTCTACCCCTCTAAAATAAGTTTCATCCCGAAACTTAAAACAAGGTCATCACAATGATACAAAACAAATCACAACGACACATAATAAAATACAAAATTCATGACCCCGAGGTCTACTGTCACGTCTCCGTAGGTTCAACAACCACACAGAACTTATTCAAAACAAAATATCACTCATCAAGCTCCAAACATAAAAACAACATCACATATTACATCTCTGCATAAGAAACAATCCGCGTAACGAGCACAAAAACACCATCACTGGACATCACTGGCCCCTCCAGAAATAGCGATGGAACTCCGGTTCCCTACCATATTAGCAACAATCTCGCAATACTGAACTCGATGCCCCTCGCGTCCACAATTATAACAAGTCACCGTCGGTTGATTACAATGAGCACGTTCATGGCCCCAGAACGTTACAGTTGAAACACCTTGGAGCATTACCAGAATTCAAAGACAACCGCTTGGGTCTTTTAGATTCTACAGTTTACTGAAAAGGTACCATACTCGACTGATACGAGAGTTGAGGTTTAGGAATCCCAATTCCCTCACTTCTCGATGCGTCGTCGGAAATCTTCCATTTCTTCGTCGCAGATGCAAACTCTGCAGACATTATAGCCATTTCAAATGCTAAGGCTCGATCCTGATAGTCCTTCAACGTTGTACACATAAACGGAGCCATACACTATCAAACCTGAGGTTTCATACACATATCGAAATAACGGACTTTATCTGCTTCACTTCGCACTTGATCCCGAATATAACATAGCTGTCGATTGTAATCGACTATTGCCTGAGATATCGACACGTCTTGGGGTATGGCCGAGAAAAACTCGACAATCCTGCGCTCTTTAATGGGCGGCGGACAATACTCGACCTCCATGGAAATCTTGAATTCATCCCAAGTAGATGTACGATCCCTAGGCGCTACGGCCTCCCACCAGTCTGCAGCTTCCTTGTCGAGCAGGTATTGAGCAATGGGTACTCTTCTTTCATCGGGACAAGCTACAACATCCAATGTCCTATCCAACTAAAAAAGCCAGTTCTCCCAGCCTAATGAGTCCGAAGAACCTACAAAACGGGGCGGATGCATTCTCATCACATCTCGTAACCACTTACAAGCTCCGTTATCCCTATCTGGGATCGCATCCTGAGTACGGTCTGATTCATATGCGCTAACTGGTCAACCACCTGACGAAGGATGGTGGTAGCGCCAATGTCAACATTACCTCTGGTTGATTTCCCCCGATCACGCGATTGGTTATCTTGACCATCTGCATTGAGCTGATTGGCACTCGACAACGAGCAAGTCGCCCTCTCATGCTCCTAATTACAACCACTACCATGCCCACGTCCTCGGCCTCTACATATTGGCATACTGAACGGACAAACATCCATAATATCATAAAAAAAACATCACATAATCAACACAAGACAACAAACAGCAACACGATGAAACATTAACTCCAAGTCATTACATGAATACACGAACTAACACCGCAATAACATAACTTAAATTCAAAAGTAATTCGCACGGTCTCATACATATCATTAGGATCAAACACTTGTAGCATTCTTTAATTTTTTTTTGAGGTATTTGTTCGAATGATAATATTTTAAAATTCGCGAGTTTGAAAGATTTTGCTGAAATGAATTTTTTTTTGAAAACACTTTTAATACCTCGTCGATTAGTCAAAACCATGAACCCATTATCAAAACTGTTTGATTGAAATTATTTGTCAAAACAACACGTTGAAACTTCAATCTTCTCGATAAACGATATCATCAAAATGACCTTATCAATATATATTAATATCAGTGCTGACGACATACAGGGTAACCATATGTTACCATGACAACCATCACGAAGAATAACGCACAAGATAATCCACGACCATGACCCTCGGCATCGACCCCCAAAGGTTTTGCTAAACTAACCCCGGGTGGAAAAACTCTTGTACTCGCACTCAACATTTCCCAATTAACTACCACATCAGGATAATGTCGTAAAATAATACGATCAAATCATACTATGCACAACACTTATGTATACAACCAAAATGTTCTAGCAAGGTTGGTAACAATCAACAACACGTCAACGATACCCATACAGGATAACTAACCGAGTGCGACATTACCGATAAAATAGTTAAAATTCACAGTCGTCATTGGCGGACCATACGACTACGTCTACTCATATCAATTGATTGGTAGAGGGCGCAGATACAACTACAACAACAAGGTCACCACTGTGCCAGTCAAAAGCTTACGGCCGTAACAACGTGTTGTTTACGGCCGTAACATCTATGAGCTTACGGCCGTAATTGTAAACATCTTACGGCCGTAATCACTAGCTGCAGGACTGCAGAATTGTCCCAGCAGCCCCGACACGACTCCGACGGTTAAGGATTGACTCCTAACAATGTATTCTGACATATCGAAAACACTGCAACATTCTTCGACGAGTATAACAACATAACGAACTTGTCGCAACGACTTAGTCCCAACATACAAACACATAACATTTCGAATTACAAAAACTAAGGCCGTTTTGCAAAACAGAAATCTTTCCAAAATCCTTTCGATTGTAACACAATTTGACGGTAATATTTCGCAATGTCCGAAGTATTTTAAAACACATTTTTCAAATACCGTCTGATGGTGCTATTTGAAAATAAATGACCAACTTGTCAAAATTCGACCGATTTCAAAATCCACAAAAACCGTTGTTTAACCGCACCATCAAAATATTTTGAAAAATTTGATTTCCACAAAAATGCTCAAACCAGTAAAGTCCTTCAGAAAAACATTTTCAAACCTACCCGCAACGGGCATAATTACAATAATAAAAAATAATCAAACTTAAAACCGCGTACCCAAACGGCAAACAGGATCACCAATTCAATCAAATGCATCTCGTGGGCATCAAGTTTAACATACAACAAAACCATCTATCTGAGTTTCTCACAAACTCTATCGTCGATACCTTTTTCAGAACGATCAAGGTTCACAACTTTCACATCATACCACCCCACACGGTGGTTCAAAGTCAAAACATCAAAACATCAATACGTTCAGTTCTATACATATACAGTCTCACAAGTATCGAATACGATCTCCATTACATAACACCACACAATTAAAATTATATACCACAATTAACTCACATAGATGAAATCATGAAACAAAGATACCTCGCATAAAAGAGGAGACTTACGTGTAATACCAGATTGTAAATTCATTCATTATCATTCAGTTAATTTTCATTCAGTAATATTTCACTCAGTAAAAATAATTCATCATTTATGTTCGTTCATCGTGTTCACTGTTTGACCTACTTGGAATTCTGGATCAGTTATCATTTGTCTTTCTACCTTGTTTGAGATTTGAGCCGAGTTCATCTTCATCATCATCTTTGTGGTGGACTGTGCGTGAGGAGTAGCGCACACTACGTACTCTTTTTAGCGCGCGTTAATTGAGTACAGGTAGCGCACGCTAATCTCTTAGTATTAGCGCACGCTAATACATTTGGACAGACAGTCCAGAAGGCACTGGACTGGATTAGTGAGGTTCATAACGTACGTTACAATTGGAGTATAACGTACATTAAATGATATTTTTAGTGCATGCTATCGGATCCATCAGCGCACGCTAGCGTATTGGAACAGATAGTCCAGTGGGCACTGGACTGAACTGAAATAATTCGTAGCGTACGCTAAGAGTGTGCATAGCGTACGCAAGGATTTGTTGGTAGCGCACGCTAATAATAGGGTAGCGCACGCTAAGGCTCAATCAGGCCAGAGGATAGTAAGTTTTGGACTCCAGTTACTGCGCATTAACTTTCAGGTAGCGCACACTAATACAAGGTTAACGTACGCTAAGGAGGAGGCGTTAGCGCACGCTACCAAGTACGTAGCGTATGCTAACAATGCACGCAGTGGGTACTGGACTAACCGGTGTGCCCACTAGCACACGCTATGCATCAGGGGTTAGCGTGCGCTAAACTGGGTTTGCTATAAATAGGACAGTCAGCCCTGAAGTCGTCATTTCTCACATCTCATTTCGTTTTTCGACGTGTTTAGGCGATTTTGGATGTTTTGGAGAGATATTTTCGAGCTGCACTCACCTATCATCATCCTCAAGCTCCTAAGTTGGATTAATCATCACCTTATCCTCTCTAACACATCAAATCAAGGTAATCATTGTTGAATCTAGAATTTTGGAGTTCGAGTGTTTTCCTTCCGATCTCTTCGTATGAGCATGCTATGATTTTGTAATATGTTAGATATGGATTATCTATCTTGAATACATGTAATCCTACGGATTTATTGCTGTATATTGCGGATTTGATGAATATTTGGGGGATTATTCAAGAACCCTTGGGGTTTGACTTTGGATATTTTGGGGGTTTCCGATTGATGTTGTCGTAACCTTAAGTTGTGGTTTCCTATTGGATCATTGATGTCATTAGTGAAGTTTTGTTGGATTGAATTACTTTTAGAGGTTGGTTTTCGATATATTTTGGGGGTTAGTTGTAATCAACGGGAGAATGTTCACAACGTATTCGTTAGAATGCCCTAATGAGTTTGATTGTTGTTGTATCGACGTTCGAGTTGGTTATAATCGTGATTGATACGTATATTGAGCGTTTATTGGTAATTATGTTATTCAAGGTTGTTCGGGCGACCGGTAATCTCCATTAGAGATGTTTGTTCGTGAGAAGACATTTCATTACCGATGTTGTGTAAGGATATTCATTCCTTATGTTGTTGTTCATTCATACATGTAATTCACTCATAATATATCATTCATGTCGAGACTTGTAATTATCAATCAATCATTTAATTCACGAGGAACGACGATTCCAATCATTTCAATGAGCTACCATTCATTTCATTATTATTTCATCTCGGTGGGTCATCCTTGACCCTTGTCGGATTATTATTCATTAATGTTCATTGGTCACTTTTGTTCTTGTGGCCTTCTGGGTTCATATTGCATGGTCGGGTGGGGATGTGTCGAATTTTTAGTCGGGCACTTGATAGTCATGTGATCGTGTTCACCGACACAATGGACAGTGCACATGGTAACGTGCCTCCGTGAGACTAATTAGGCACAAGGGCGGGTGTGTCCGGGCACTCGTCTTGTGCACTTGCACATACCATTATGGGCGTAATATGATGCCCCCCTTCAACTGGATTTCATAACTAAGATATGTGATTGTTGTATTTGGTTCAAATCTTGAGGATTGTTGTTCTGTGTAACTGACCCCATTGGGGATATTGTTTTTAGGTCATGGCAAGGCAAAAGCACGGGAAGAGAACGTTGGCGGCGAGGAGTCCCAGTGATACTAGTAAGGGGCCCCCAGTCTCTTCATTTCGTTCATGTTTCCTTGTTATGTATTTTTCCGCTGCACTTCCTTTTGGATTGTCATTTGTTCAGTATTGTATATTTTATCTTCATATAAAATATACATGTATTCAGTATTCCATGGGTGTGTTGTATTTGAAACTCCACATCGGAGTAATTAATGATGTAATGTGTTTCAGTACTACATTTGTATTGTGTAATTCATTAATTTTCATTCGCCTGGTGGGTCCCAGTCGGGGGTCCACGGCACTGTAATATCCGCCTAGTTTGGGGTGTTACATTACGTCCACAGGCCGCACGGAGATGACGGTCGCCCACGATACTAATCTCGTCCGACAACATATCCGACACGTTGTGACTACGCAAAACTCACAGCTCGAATGACACGACGTCACACTACTCGACAGTTCACAACTCGACTTAACCCGACAGCCTAGGTTTCCGCAACCTAAGCTATGATACCATAAATGTAACACCCCCAAAACTGTATGGGAATATTACACGCCGTAGATCCTTCCCACGAGAGTCTACCAGGCTAAACATCATAAAACGACCACCGTGTTTGCCCGACCGGGGCATACAAAATAATGATACGGACTGTTAGGGTCAATTATAAACAACTACACGGACCGGTAAGGCCGTACGACTGACGTAAACAGAAAAACACAACTCTTTACAATGAATGCCCACGCAGGGGTAAAGATACAAAATAGCAGAAGGCAGAAAATGACTCTGATGATACAACACAACTCGACATAACTCCCAACTCTTGATTAGTATCGTAGCCCGTCACCCCCTGTGTCGATCTTGTGACTGCTCCCCAAACCTGCAAGCACCTGGACACAAAATAGACATCCACCCCCAATTATTCGGGGGTTAGCAAAATTCCACTATTTTGCTAGTGCAAGTTTAATATGATACGAAATGCAACAAGTAAATAGCAAACACGATTTTAATATGGAAATCAACTATCAAAATGTTCCCGAGAAGTTTTAAAATTTAGGACTTAATCAAAGAAGTATTTGAAAAGAACTCATCATCTCGGGGATTTTAAAATAGAAATTCTTTTAGACCTCGAGTCTTAATTTACAAAACCTTTTCGAAAGCACTAGGACCGCAACCTGATTCTCATTTCAAAACACACTAGGAGATATCAAAATGGATTCGTGACCCAACTTTAAAACGTTATCCAATCAATCACTCTTACACGATCATTGTTCGTACACATCATGTACCAAACTCCAGAGGCCTCGACAGACCCTACCCGGACCACACGTATCATTCGTACACATTATGTACCGAACTCCAGAGGCCTCGACGGACCCTACCCGGACCACACGTATCGTTCGTACACATCATGACTGAACTCTAGAGGCCTCGTCAGACCCTACCTGGATCACACACCTTGTTCATACACATCATATACCGAACTCCAGAGGCCTCGTCAGACCCTACCTGGATCACACACCTTGTTCGTACACATCATGTACCGAACTCTAGAGGCCTCGTCAGACCTTACCTGGAACTCACACATCATAACGACACAACTCATATTGATCAACAGAACGCATCACCACGAGTCACACACATTATTATCAAATGTCAAGCCATTTAACAATACACCGTAATGCATATTCAAGTATGTAAATTAACACGACACAAATATCATAATCATCATGACAATTCAACCATGACCAACCACGCCCGGGACAAACCGTATGATTAACACAACCAACACAATTCCACGATGTTAGCCAAGTGAGGGTATTATCACTACCATCAATCGTTCATAATAATCAATTCATACGAAGCATATTCATGAAAGTAAACCAATTCATCATAACCATAACCCGAAGTCCTTAAGATTTATCGAACACAAGGATCCAATCTTCTGGGTGGGTAACCAGATCTCCTTGCCTATGCTTGGATTTCATCTTTTGCTGTAGGGGGAGTGTTCCTTCGTCCAACCTCTTTTTGAATTCCTCGGCAGCTTCCTGCACCATCTTGCAACTGTTGAATATGGAGGATTCCCTGATAAGAACTATAACGTATCTTAACAGTTCATTCTTCCTCCAATTCTTTATCTTGTCGGTTGTTGGCTGTTGGTTGGCTGGGAGGTTTATTATTTGCGGTTTCTACACGAGGTTTTTACACAGAAATTTAGGGTCGTGAAATTCCGGATGATCTCCCTGTATCCTAACATTGTGAGTAGGAGATGATAATCGAGAAATTTCAGCAGTAATACTATCTCCAATTGAATCTTCCATCTCCTTTTCTTGCTCGAGCCTTGTTCTCCTTGCAGATTCTCTGTCCTCTTCCCCTTTTTGGCCTCATCAAGGTAAGAGACCTTCTCATCCAAGCGTTCCAGGATTTGCATAGCAGCGTCCTGTTTGGTCTCAAAACTTGATATTTTATTAACTAGGGAGTTGAGCACCTGCGACATATCTTGAATCTTTTTGTCATGTGCTCGAAACTGGGAACCGGATTCAATAAGAGCGGATGCTGTCTTGGCCACAGAAATACGAAGATTTTCTTGTTCTTCCTTCAAGATCTGCTCATGTCGCTGTTACAAATGGTTAAGGGCCTGTTTGAAGATGGTGGGCAAGATACGGAAGGCTTCTTTCACTTTGGAAACTTCGTGCCTCATACCAGTCATTTTTTCAACGGCTTATTGATGCAACCAATCAACTTCTTTTTTGATAGCATGCAGGGCATTAATGGCATCCTGTAAAACTGTTTGCCAGCCAAGAGCATGCAGTTGCTCGTTCTTCTCGATGGTTCGGGGAGAGTCGGGCTTGGCGAAGTCTTCAGCTCCGTTCAAATATCTCAAATCCATATGAGGACGTGACTCGAGTTAGATATCCTCAGGTTCAAACCCGTCATCGGATTCTAGTACAGGTGAAGGTGCGGGAGCATCAGATGTTGGCGTGGCAACATGAGGGACTGATTCCTCCTGTTTCGGAATTGGTTCTATAGACATTTGTACAGGAGGGACTGATTCCTCCTGCTGTCTCTCAGCTTCCTCCTGTTCCCGCAGAGGGACTGAATCCTCTTGCGGGATGGCACGGGCTTCATCTTCGGGCTGGGTGGCGACAGGCTTGGATGCCTGTTGAGAGATTGATTGTTCCTCCATGACAGGAAGGACTGATTCCTCGCTGTCATGAACATTTTCTCGCTGTTGGGAAGGGGACTGGTGGTGACTTGATGTCCCTTCACCTTGTTGATGTTGTGTCCGAGAGAATTCCTGTTCGGTTGCGTCTTCACGACTCATCCTCAGACCAGCCTGTAAGGTATCGTCGTCGTTGTCTGAGTCGTGGTCAGATGTTGGACTGATTGGAAGTGTTTCCACGGACTGGGATTTTCCCTTCTTTCGAGCATCGGCTTTGTCCAAGAGATGGCTCGATATCAACTCCTTACAGCAAAGGCTGTCCCATTGGATTAGGACTTCAACATCTTCAGAGTCCGTCACTTCCAAAACAAACCTTTCTTATTCGCTCCATTCGCTCAAATTGTACAAGGTGTTGTACGGAGCAAGCCTGTAAGCTTTCTATTGAACAAAACATTCGTATGCCTGCTCGATTTACATAGAAAGTAAAGTTTTGTTAATGATGGTGTCCGGGGAGGGGCTACGTACATCGCATGGGTCCGCTGTATGCAAGGGTTCCAGTACAAGTGTGGGATCCTGTATTGGAGAGGGGTCCCATACAGGGGATGTGGCTATTAGCTCCAAAGGGGCAGCCGACTCGCCGAAGTCTTTCAAGTTGGCAGATTGTTGTATATCCGTCGTTGCCGCCAATGGCTCGGGATCTACTGTTTGCACAGTAGCAGCTATCTCTTCCATAGGGGTTGCGCCCTGGGGGTTTGATACGGTGGGTTGGTCCGTTGAAGGAGAAACCTCGGAGATTTCTGTAATCTATGTAGTTTTAACTTTTGTGAGCCTCCTTAGCTTCCTTTTCGGCTTCTCACCAGCAACGGGAGTTTTGCTATGAGATCTCTTTCTTTTCTTTAAAGTCTCCTCGCTCCCGGACTTCAGAGTCATGTCCCTTGGATCAGCAGCAAGGGGCATGGTTCAGACAAATGGCCTGTTAGCAATCAGATGTTGCTTGTTGAAGACAGAGGGCCTAGAGCTTCCGATATATTTGCGTGAATTTATTTTCTTCGCTTCCTCGGCCTGCGGAACACCGCATTTTGTCAGAACATTGTTAAGAAACAGTCCACATGACTTTTTCTGAGAGACGGGTTTTGAAACTTCTTCTTGCAGCCTCTTGAGAACGATCTGGCACCAATTGACCTTCTCACAAGACATGATGGCGACCATCATCCGAAATCTTAGGTTGGTGTATATCTCAAAAGCACCTGTTCGGTTTTCAATTACACGACAACAGAAATCATGTAAGTAAACAAATGGAAGACAAAAACATTTCTTATGACAAGAAACATGGACATCCTCATCCGATGCTGAACAGTGAACAATTGCCAATATTTGGTGAGGATTTCTTGGGACCCAAAGGTCTCAAGTTCCTCCATAGATATACCATCAGCAGGGAGCCTATACAGGTTTTGAAGTAGCGCTTGGTCCACGCGGATCTCCGCTCTGCGGATGATAGTAGTGATGTCGGTGACATTTCCTCCTTGTGCAAGAGAAAAGAAATGGACAGCAGTGTTAAGGTAAAATTGCTCAACCATTTGAGCATCGTAGCGCTCAGGGATGTGACTTCCAAGGCGATAGAGGCCTTGTTTGCGAATCCTCAAAACAATCATCTCCATTGATTCGACCTCGTCCCCTTCAGCATGAACTCGCTCGATAACCACGGATCTTGCGAAGATTCTTCCGTCGATGATGTTGGCGGTCTTTTTGAGAGATGGAGAGAAAGTTTGAGATGATGCCATCGTAGTTTCTTGAAGAAAAAAGTAAGATTCAAAGAAAGTGGCAGTAAAATTTGCAGTAAACTGTAGACTGTTTGCACAAAGACTCGTTTAATTGCAGAGAGCGTAAAGAGTCAATAGAGGCATAAACAGTCCTTTTATAGTTGGGCGGTGGGAAGATTTAGGGTTTTCAAAATACTGAACAGTCAGATTTAAGGTATGTGAACCGTCTTTTTAAATGAACGATTAGGATGGACTAAGTATAACAGGTATATCTTACCCATCCAATTTTGAATTGATATCGGGTCCCACATCTGTCGTTTCAACTTCCCTTATTTGCCCAAAATGGCGGTTTGAAAATATTAAACAATTTGAAACATCACGGCGTTTGAAGTAAAATAGTCCAGATGTCGTGTAAAGCATTTAATGCAAAAGACGTTTGAATTTAAAAACAGGGCACGTGGACTCAAAGTGATTTTGAAATAAATAGAATATTATAATTAATTAGAATATAGAATTAAATATGAATTGAATTTCACAGTATGTGCTGTATCCGCGAAAATACAGCGTTCCCCCTTAAAAGGTACATACGAGATTCAATTTCATACATCAATTTTTGGATTACTGCTGTATCCATGGGTCATACTGTATTCTCCCTTAATTATTGCACACGTCAGCTGTAGGATAGTTCACGTCACTTTGTTCCTACAGTGCTGTATGGAATGTCTGAGTGTACATATAATTATCGGTGGATATTGTATTCTTGGGTCTTACAACATTCCCCCTCAATTGTTGAGTGAAAGCATTAAAAACTTACAGGGAGTCAGGCTGTAGCAAACCCAATTCTTGTCGAAGCATACAGAATCTTGCTGTACTGAGAGGTTTGGTAAAGATGTCGTCTAACTTGATATCTGTATGAACTTTCTCGATCCGAACATCTTTGTTCTCAACGTGATTCCTAATGAAGTGATGCTTCATATTGATGTGCTTTGTGCGCGAGTGCAATACAGGGTTGTACATTATCGCAATAGCACTCATGCTATCGCACATAATTGGTGTTTCCTTGGCTTCAATTCCATAATCTGATAGCTGTTGTTGCATCCAAAGGATCTGTATACATCAACTACCAGCAGCATAGTATTCTGATTCGGCCGTGGAAAGCGAGTTTGCCAATTTCTTTTTACTGAACCAAGATACTAGTCTAGGTTCAAGAAAGTGACAAGTTCCACTTGTACTCTTCCTATCTAGCTTGCAGCCTCCGAGATCCGAGTTGCTGTAGCCAACTAAATCGAACCCGCCTTCTTTAGGATACCACAGTCCTACATCGACTATTCCTTTGATATATTTCAGGATTCGTTTGGCTGTTGTGAAGTGTGATTCATTAGGTGCTACTTGATATCGTGCACACACTCCTACAACAAACTGGATATCGGGCCTGCTAGCCGTTAGGTATAGGTGTTAGCTAATAAGCTTCGTGTAGAGTGAACCGGCTTTCCAGCTTCGTCAGCACTAATTTGCACGGAAGTGCTCATGGGGGTTGACGATGATTTGGAAGTGTTCATTCCAAACTTGTTGAGAAGCTCCTTGCTGTATTTTTCCTGGTTGATGAATATCCCTGTAGGCAACTGCTTTACCTGCAAACCTAGGAAATAACTAAGTTCTCCCATCATACTCATTTCAAATTTACTTTGCATGAGATGAGAGAACCTTTGACATAAAGCAAGGTTAGTTGAGCCAAATATAATATTATCTACATATATTTGAACTATCAGGAGGTCATCACCTTCCTGTATTTTAAATAAGGTCTTGTCCATAACACCTTTATCGAATCCATTATCGGTTAGATACAGGGACAGGGTCTCATACCGTACTCTAGGTGCTTGCTGAAGTCCATACAACGCTTTCCTTAGCCTGTATACAAGGTCTCTGCCTTCTGTATTGACAAACCCTGGTGGTTGTTCAACATAGACTTCTTCGGCAAGGTCTCCATTCAGGAATGCACTCTTGATGTCCATTTGGTAAACAATAAAGTTCTTATGGGTGGCAAAGGCTAAAAATATCCTGATGGATTCTAGTCTGGCTACACGGGCAAATGTTTCATCGTAGTCTATGCCTTCTTCCTATCTATAGCCTTGTGCGACTAGATGGGATTTGTTTCTGATAATGAGTCCATTTCTGTCCATCTTGTTTCTAAATACCTATTCTGTTCCAATTACGGATTGATGCGTAGGTCTGGGTACTAGATACCATACATTATTCCTTTCGAATCCATTAAGTTCTTCTTCCATAGATGTAATCCAATGAGAGTTGTCTAGAGCATCTTTGGTAGAAACAAGTTCGGATTGGGCTAAGAATACAGCGATAGTGCACATATTAAGTCGTCTAAGTTCAGATTGAGATTTCCATACAGGGAATGGAGATTTCTCAGATTCAGGTTCATCTTGCGCACATAGTACATTTCCTTGTGTACTCTGTATTCTCCTACGGGTAGATACTCCACCATCAATATTTCCTATGATCAACTCCTGTGGGTGATCTTCCAACCATCTTCTATCGGGTTCTAATTCGATGTCCCGTACTGTATTGTGAGTTGTTGTAGTTTTGGCTTCAACTTGTACAACATCGGATTCATTTACTTCAGTTCTTACAGCTGCGGGGTTGATTTCTAAATCATCGACAGGCTCTATAGGAGTTGTAGGGTTATTAATGGCGAGTTGTTGGATATTCTGAGTAAGATCTTCTACTCCTGTAGGATCATGATGAGGTTCGTCGAATATTACATGTACTGATTACTCAATTGTTAGCTTCATTTTATTAAAGATCCTGTAAGCTTTGCTAACATAGTAATATCCTACAAATATCCCTTCATCCGATTTCTAATCGAAGGTTCTAAGTTGATATTTCCTGTTGTTCAAAACATAACACCTGCATCCAAAAATGTGTAAGTACGAAACTAATGGAGCTTTATTGTTCCATACCTCGTAAGCTGTTTTGTTGTGGTGCTTGTTGATGATACAACGGCTTTGTGTATAACACGTTGTATTGGTGGCTTCGCCCGAGAAACGTTGTGGCAACTTGCTAGCGGCAATCATGGTCCTAGTTGCTTCTTTTAGCGTCCTGTTCTTTCGCTCGGCAACACCATTTTGTTGAGGTATACGGGCAGCTGAGTATTCGTGTTGTATCCTATTTTACGAATAGTATTGCTCTATAAAGCGGTTAGTGAATTCTGTACCTCTGTCGGAACGAATGGACACGATACTCAACCCTTTCTCATTTTGAAGCTTTCTCAGGTGCTCGGGCAGCTTTGATGTTGATCCCTTCTTCTTGCTTAGGAAGATTGTCCAAGCACACATGTAATAATCATCAGCAATAACGAGACAGTATTTCTTACCTCCCAAACTTACCGGGTCTACAGCACCGTAGAGATCCATGTGTAGCATTTCTAGAACTCTGTGAGTGGAAAGGTAGGATTTGCTTGCCTTTCTGACAGGGTCCACAGACGCTGTCTTTTTGGAATGATATATTTGGCAAACCTCTTACTATTCCCTGCCTGTAGAGTTTGTTTATTGTCTTGAAGTTGACGTGTGACATCCTCTTGTGCCATAACCAGCTTACATCTGCAGTGGCTTTGGCAACAAAACAAGGAATTGTGGAGCTCGTAGACATCCAGTCAGCAATATACATATTACCTGATCTTCTTCATGTGAGCACAACTTATTTGGTTAGGATGTTCTTGACTCTACAGTGATCTATATAGAATTCAACGAGAACTGTTTGTCACAGAACTGGCTAATACTAAGTAGATTGTACTGTAAGCCTTCAACATAAGCTACATCGGTGACTTTGAATTTTCCTACAAACAGGGTTCCCTTCCCTCTTGTTCTTCCTTTAGATTTATCATCGAAATTCACTTTTGGACCATGACCTTCTATATAATCTGACAGCCTGCTTTTATCTCCTGTCATGTGACGAGAACATCCGCTGTCGAAGTACCAGATGTCCTTCTCTAAGATGTCCTGTATGCAAACAAATTAAGTAGATTTAGGTCCCCTTTAATTGTTGGGTCCATGGATGTTAGTGCCTTTAGGTACCCAGATTTTCCTGACAGCAATATGTTTACTGTAGGGAACTTTAGCGCCGTAGTTGCGATGTCTATGTGGGGCAGGTACGCAGTCGCTATAACCATGATAATTATTATGCATGAAAAATTCAGGGTTATTATTATTAATCCAGTACGAATGCCGTCTTGGAGGTGGAGCCATTTTCTTCGGCCTTAGAGCTTGCCTTCTGTGTCTCCAGTTGGATTCCCAAAGCTGTTGTTGATACTGTGCGGATACAAACTTTCGCGAGGGATAACAAGGCTCCTGTATCCAATACCTAGGCGTGATGTACTGAAAGTACTGCCATGCGGGCCTTTGATATTTGGATACAGCATTCTTTCTGAACGGCTGTTAGCGCTGTTGATATGCTCGGGGAGCCTTTTCCTTTGGTACGCCTTACAGGTCTGAATGGCTGAGGATTCCGCTATCTGGAATATGACTGTGGTGGCAGAATGGCAGCTTTTGCTATTCGCGGTGCAACAAGTTCCTTCACAGGACTTGGAATTTCTTCCGATACAGGAATGGGTTCCACACCCCTGACGAACACAGTACTAGTTTTCCCTTTATTAGAAATGAGCTACATCCTAAGCGACTTTTATCATGAGCATGTTTCCCAGTGCTTAGAATTTCTTCCATTCTTTTAGATGATTTCTCGAAAGATTTCAGAATGGTCTCAAGTTCTCCTTCTCATTTTTCGAGAGTTTTTACTTTGGCTTGAAGCAGAACAAAATCATTTGTCATGCTTTCACTGTGAGATTTAGCCCCACTTAGTTCATGAGCAAGTTGATGATTGCTCTCCACAAGTTTTTCATGATCGACTTTGCTGTTTTCACAATCAATAGACATATTTTCGTAATTTACTTTTAGCAAGTCGTTTTCTTCTTTCAGCTCTAAGTTAGAAATTTGGAGCTGTATGTTTTCATTTTTCAAAGTCTCATGGGCCTTTTGAATGTTCTTAAACTCATTCATCATGTTTTTAAAGGTATGAGATGCATTGGCAGGAGTGATTGAGGTTGAGCTTACCTCATTATCGCTATCTTCATCTTCCGGTATGTCTTTGGCCATGAAGCACATATATGCTTTATCTTCGAATTCATCATCCGAAGATTCACTGTCAGTGACTACTTGAAGACATTCTTCGGACTTTGTTGATGCGGGGGAGGCTTCTGATTCACCAATCAGGGCCTTGAGCTTGTTTTTTCAAGCACGTCTTATTTCATCTTTTTCCTGTTGCTCGGCTTCCGGCAACCTTTGAACTTTGGGATGAGGACATTTATTTGCAGAATGTCCTGGTTTCCTGTAATTATAACACAGGTTAGCATCACTAGAGGAAGTTTCGGTACTTACCTTGTGAACAGGCTTGGGCCTGTATGGAGTCTTTCCCGACTGCTTGATGAACTTCTTGAACTTATGCATGAGGAGTGCCATTTCATCTTGTGACAGGATGTCGTCGTCACTGTCAGCATTCTTGAACTTATGCATGAGGAGTGCCATTTCATCTTGTCACATCACTGACAGGGTAGGCTTTGATGAGCTAGGCATGCTATATCTCCGGTTGGATACAGCGGCTAACGCTGTAGTCCTTGCAGGTGATTATTCAACTTTCTCTCTCCTGTTTATATCATACTCAAATGCTTTGAGGTCAGAAAAGAGATCAAAAGTGGATATGTCAATAAGATTGCACGACACACGCATAGATGTGGTCTTAATGTCCCATCAGGCAGGGAGAGATTGGAAAATTTTTAAATTCTTCTCCTTTTGGTTATAAATCTTGCCCAACGCTTCAAGTTCACCAACAATGCCAGTGAATCTGAGGTGAAGTTCCTCAAGTGTTTCAGTTAGTTTCATTTCAAAAGATTCAAATTGCTGAGTCAATTTTGAAATTTTGTTTTCTTTTGAGAGCTCAATTCCTTCACAAATTAACTTGAGTTTATCCCAGATATCCTTGGCTGATTTACATCTCTTTACCTTTGAGAACGTGCCTTTGTCAAGAGTGACAAATAACACGTTCTTAGCTACATTGTCGAGGTTGGCGCGCTTTCTATCATCAGAAGTCCATTGTTCGCGCTCTTTCTCGAGCATGTTGGCATGAGCTTGGCCTTCAATTCTTGTGGCCAGATTTACCTTCATGATCTTTATGAGGCCATCCTGTATAACAAAAATCATCTCTTCGTGCATTGCTGCAAGATGAGCCTCCATCCTAATTCTCCAGTCGTCAAACTCGTTAATCGAAAACATAGGAACTTTATTGATCATTGACGTATCCATATGGGAATATAGGAAAGAAAAAGACTGTTTGATAAAAATAAGTGATTTTTGATCTGATTCGGTCAAAAATACGACTGATTCTTTTAAGAATCAACTGCCCCGATACCACTTGTTGGCCAATAAGTATACAGAATACAACTTGGAAAGTGTTTAAGCAAAAAGCTATATGATTTTCAAGTTAGAGTGCGTAGCGGAAGTCTTGTAACAGTAAGTTGCTGTAAATACAGCAAATAGGTATGAAGTGTATACTTCAAATAATCACAGTTATTAAACTCCTCTGTCATACTATGAAACTTTGTGAAAGAGTGGTGGAATACAGGGTTAGAAGAGAAGTGGAGATCTCAGAGAACCAATTTGGCTTCATGCCGGGGAGGTACACGACTGAGGCCATTCATCTCGTCAGACGCCTTATGGAGAAGTTTAGAGAGCGGCGTAAGGACCTCCATATGGTGTTCATAGATCTAAAGAAGGCTTATGATAGCATTCCGCGCGATGTTATTTGGAGGAGCCTAGTAGAGAGGAGGGTATCGTTGCCGTTCGTTAGGGCGATCCAAGACATGTACTCCCAAGCTAGGACGTGCGTTAGGACCCCAGTTGGTGACACCCAGTATTTTCCGGTTGAGTTAGGGCTACACCAGGGGTCGGCGCTAAGTCCTCTTCTCTTCGCTCTAATCCTTGACGTCATTTCGCGAGGGATTCAAGATGGCATCCCGTGGTGCATGCTTTTTGCTGACGACATTGTGTTAGTGGCGGAGTCGAGGAGGGAGGTGAACTCGAAGTTGGAGCTTCAGAGGGCTAAGTTAGAATCCCAGGACTTGCGTGTAAGCCGGTCTAAGACCGAGTATCTCTGGTGTAACTTTAGTGGTTAGGCCAACGAAGAAGAGGTTGAGGTAATGATTGTGGATCAGATCGTACCCCGTACGAATAAGTTTAAGTATTTGGGTTCGATCATTCAGAAGGAAGGTGAGTCTGAAGATGATGTCATGCATCGCATCAAGGCGGGGTGGCTAAGGTGGAGAGCAGCGACTGGGGTCCTGCGCGACAAGAAAGTCCCTCTAAAGTTGAAGGGTAAATTCTATAGAGCGGCAATCCGACCTGCAATGTTGTATGGCTCCGAATGTTGGGCGATGAAGAAGTCGCTTGAGAGCAAGATGGAAGGGGCTAAAATGAGAATGTTACATTGGTCGTGTGGTCGCACAATGTTAGATAGAATTGCGAACGGGGTTTTCAGTAATGCGCTGGAAGTGGCGCCCATTTCAGCGAAAGTTAGGGAAGGGAGATTGAGATGGTTTGGCCACGTCCGCAGGAGGCAGACATCTGCTCCGGTGAGGAGGGTCGAGAGTTTAATGGTTGTCGGGGATAGGAGGAGAGGCAGACCGAGGAGGATGTGGGAGGAGCAACTGAGATTAGATTTGAAGGCCTTAAACCTTTCCGAGACCATGACTGTTGATAGGTACGCTTGGAGGCGCCAGATCAGAGTTGTGGATTCTTTTGTAGGGAGCGGTGCTGTAGTTGAGAGCCTTAGGGTTGGGTTGTCTCGGTTAGCTTTGACCTAGAGCATTGCATTTTTACTTTTATTGTATATTTTATCCTATTGTCTTTGCGTGTGGTGTATTTTTGACAGGGAGCTGTGCGCAGAGCCAACCTCTCTTTTGTTAGAGCAACGTTCATCGGGAGTGAAGTAGCCAAATTCCGCTTAGGTATGTCCCATGTGGATCAAGCCATGGGCTCAGGTATGGTCTCGAGCTTTTTTGAATCATTTGTTATCCTTTGTATTTATCACACAAGATTCTCATTGCACTAAGTGGGGTCTTCACTAAACTTGCCTCCCTACCGTATTAAGTAGAGGCATGGTCTGCGTACATCCTACCCTCCCCAGACCCTACTCTGAGCGGGATATACTGGGTATATTTGGTTTGTTTGGTTTCAGAAGGTAAATAACACAGTAATTAAAGTGGTTCGAGGTAAACCCCTCTACGTCCACTGGTCCTACACACAGGAGTGAAAATATTTATCAAAAATACTGCGTACACAACTACGTATTTATAAGCAAACCTATCAATGTATCATTCACACAGATTGATACAAAGATCGTAGCTTTCAACTGTTCACACAGATTGGTTAAGGCTAACACTTGACTGGCTTCTTCACACACAGTTCCGAAGCTTCGTATCTACAATGCAGATCCGTCACACACAGTTCAGGAAAAGCAAGGCTTTCTCAGTCCACACATAGCTGATGGTTTTCTTCAATGAAAGAACGTTGTTTGAACAACAGCTTGACTTTCTTGAGCTTGAGCTGATGATGTGTTGTTCAGGAATGAGCACTTGTATATTTCTTCTCTTAGGATAGACTGAATGCCTGAAGAAATATTACTGCTCTTGATATACTGTTTGTTAGAGGATCTCGATGAAACTCAGTATATCTCAGTTTTCAGATCTTGATCTTATAAATATTCATATATGCTCGTGTATTCGTTCATGTCTATCTGATCTTCAAACTGCGGGGTATATATAGCTTTTGGAATAGATCCGTTGAGAAAGATCTGTTGAGCAAAAGTCCGTTCCAAAGGGATGATTTATTTGAATAAAGCACGATCCAGTTTTTGCTCCTTGTTTGAAGATCTCTGTCGACTTAGTATTTAAATACTTTATCATTTCAGTATTTAAATACTTCTTTTCAAACGGGACTTTGACTTTAGCAAATAAGGCAGATTCCGTTCCAACGGTTTTAAGTCCCGTTTGGATAAGTATTGAAGATCTCAATACTTATAGCCTGGATGCTGTATCCAACATATTGCTGTAGGCTATGTTAGACTAATACTGTATGGAAGGGTGATGTATAATCATTTCGGGACAGCTTCCATACTTAGCGTCATATAGACCGATGAGTCTCTTTGCCGTATGATGGATCTTTATACTTTTGCTGTATGTTGGCATTATGAGAAGACTTCGATACAGGATTGATTATCTCAACAACTTCGATCGTATTTCGAGACATCTGCTTTGCTATATGTTGCCACTTTATCAAAACTTCGATACAGGATTGTTTTATCCCAGCAGTTCGTCAGGGTGTGGAACCCATTCCTGTACCTGAGGAGACCCCAAGTCCTGTCAAGGTACCTGTTGCACCACGAACAGCAAAGGCTGCTATTGCGCCACCATAGTCATATCAGAGACAGCGAAATCCTCATCCATCCAGACCTGTAAGGCGTAACCCACAACATGCTCCCCGAGCATATCAAAAGCGCCAACAGCCGTTCAGAAAGAAGGTTGTACCCACATATCAAATGCCCGCATGGCAGTACTTCCAACAAAACAGCGCGCCTAGATATTGGATAGAGGAGCCTCGTTATCCATCGAGAAAGCAGGTCGCCGCTCAATACCAGCAACATCTTTGGGAATCCAACTGGAGACCCAGAAGGCAAGATTTAAGGCCGAAGAAAATCGCTCCACCTCCAAGACGGCATTCGTACTGGATTAATAATAATAACCCTGAATTTTTACATGCATAATAATTATCAAGGTTACAGCGACTACGTGCCTGCCCCACGTAGACAGCGCAAGAATGGACCTAAAGTAACCTGCAGCAAGCCGATTGCTGTCAGGAAAATCTGGGTACCTAAAGGCACTAACATCCATGGACCCAACATCCAAAGGGGACCTAAATATACTTAATTTCTTTGCCTACATGACATCTTAGAGAAGGACATCTGGTACTTCGACAGCGGATGTTCTCGGCACATGACAGGAGATAAAACTAAGCTGTCAGATTTTGTAGAAGGTCACAGTCCAAAAGTGCGCTTCGGTGATAAATCAAAAGGAAGAACAAGAGGGAAGGGAACCCTACTTGTAGGAAAATTCAAAATCACCGATGTAGCTTATGTTGAAGGCTTACAGTATAATCTACTTAGTATTAGCCAGTTCTGTGATAAACAGTTCTGAAAAGCAAATCCTACCTTTCCACTCACAGAGTTCTAAAAATGCTACACATGGATCTCTACGGTCCTGTAGACCCAGTAAGTTTGGGAGGTAAGAAATACTATCTCATTATTGATGATGGTTATTACATGTGTGCTTGGACAATCTTCCTAAGCAAGAAGAAGGGATCAACATCAAAGTTGCCCGAGCACCTGAGAAAGCTTCAAAATGAGAAAGGGTTGAGTATCGTGTCCATTCGTTCCGACAGAGGTACTGAATTTACTAACCACTTTATAGAGCAATACTGTTCGGAAAATGGGATACAACACGAATACTCAACTGCCCGAACACCTCAACAAAACGGTGTTGCCGAGCGAAAGAACAGGATGCTAAAAGAAGCAACAAGGACCATGATTACCGCAAGCAAGTTGCCACAGTGTTTCTGGGGTGAAGACACCAATACAGCGTGCTATACACAAAACCGCTGTATCATCAACGAACATCACAACAAAACATCATACGAGGTATGGAACAATACTTTCACATATTCGGTTTCAGGTGTTATGTTTTGAACAATGGGAAAGATCAACTTAGAACCTTTGATGAGAAGTCGGATGTTATATTTGTAGGTTATTCCTCTGTCAGCAAAGCTTATGGGATTTTTAACAAACAGAAACTGACAGTCGAGGAATCAGTACATGTGGTGTTCGACGAGCCTCACCATGATCCTCTAGGAGTAGATCTTACTCGGAATATCCAACAACTCTCCATTAATGACCCTCCAACTCCAATAGAGCCTGTCGTTGACCAAGAAATCAATCCCGCAGCTGTAGGAACAAATGTAGTGAAGCTAATGCTGTACAAGGTGAAGCTGAAACTACAGCAACTCAAGATACAGTACGGGACACCGTACTAGAAGCCGATAGAAGATGGTTGAGAGATCACCCACATGAGTTGATCATAGGAAACATTGATACTGGAGTATCTACCTGTAGGAGAATACAGAGTACACAAGGAAATGTACTATGAGCACAAGAAGAACCCGAATCTGAGCAATCTCCATTTCCTGTATGGAAATCTCAAACTAAACTTAGAAGACTTAATATGCGCACTATTGATGTATTCTTAGCTCAATCCGAACCTGTTTCTACCAAAGAAGCTCTAGACAATTCTAACTGGATTACATCTATGGAAGAAGAGCCTAATGGTTTCGAAAGAAACAACGTATGGTATATAGTACCCAGACCTTAGCATCAAGCCGTGATTGGAACAAAATGGGTATTTAGAAACAAGAAGGATGAGAACAAACTTGTTATCAGAAACAAATCCCGTCTAGTCGCACAAGGCTACAGACAGGAAGAAGGCATAGACTACGATGAAACATTTGCCCCTGTAGCCAAACTAGAAGCCATTAGGATATTTCTAGGCTTTGCCGCCCATAAGAGCTTTACTGTATATCAAATGGACGTCAAGAATGCATTCCTAAATGGATAACTCGCCGAAGAAGTCTATGTTGAACAACCACCAGGGTTTGTCAACACAGAAGGCGGAGACCTTGTATACAAGCTACGGAAAGCACTGTATGGACTTAAGCAAGCACCTAGGGCATGGTATGAGACTCTGTCCCTGTACCTTACCAATAACGGATTCGAGAAATGTGCTGTGGATAAGACCCTATTTAAGATACAGGAAGGTGATGACCTCCTGATGGTTCAAATATATGTATATGATATTATATTTGGTTAAACTAACCTTGCTTTGTGTCAAAGGTTCTCTCATCTCATGCAAAGTAAATTTGAAATGAGTATGATGGGGAAACTTAGTTATTTCCTAGGATTGCAGGTAAAGTAGTTGCCTACAGGAATCTTTGTCAACCAGGAAAAGTATAGCAAGGAGCTTCTCAACAAGTTTGGAATGAATAATTCCAAATCCTCATCAACCCCCATGAGTACTTCCGTGCAAATTAGTGCTGATGAAGCTGGAAAGCCTGTTGATCAATCACTCTATAGGAAGCTAATAGGCTCACTCCTGTACCTAACAGCTAGCGGGCCCGATATCCAATTTGTTGTAGGAGTGTGTGCTCGGTATCAAGTAGCACCTAAAGAATCACACTTCACAATAGCCAAACGAATTCTGAGGTACGTCAAAGGAACAGTCGATGCAGGATTGTGGTATCTTAAAGAAGGCGGATTCGATTTGGTTGGCTACATCGACTCGGATCTTGGAGGTTGCAAGCTCGATAGGAAGAGTACAAGCAGTACTTGTCACTTTCTTGGACCTAAACTTGTGTCATGGTTCAGCAATAAACAATTGGCAAACTCGCTTTCCACAACTGAATCAGAATACTATGCTGCTGGTAGTTGCTGTATGCAGATCCTATGGATGCAACAACAACTGTCAGACTATGGAATCATTGCCAAGGAAACACCAATTATGTGCGATAGCACGAGTGCAATTGCAATAACGCACAATCCTGTATTGCACTCGCGTACTAAGCATATTCATAAAAAGCATCACTTCATCCAGAATCATATTGAGAACAAGGATGTTCGGCTTGAGAAAGTTCATACAGATATACAATTAGACGACATCTTTACCAAGCCTCTCAGCACAGCCAGATTCTGTATGCTTCGACAAAAATTGGGAATGTTACAGCCCGACTCCCTAGAAGTTTTAATGCTTTTACTCAACAATTGAGGGGGAATGCTGTAAGACCCAAGAATATAGTATCCACCGTTAGTTAATTGTATACTCAGACAATCCGACAGCACTGTAGGAATAATGAGACATGAAATCATCCTACAGCTGACATATGCATTAATCAAGGGGGAATACAGTATGACCCATGAATACAGTATTAATCTAAATATTGCTGTAAGAATTGAATCATGTATGTACCTTTTAATGGGGAACGCTATATTTTCGCGGATACAACATATATTAGGGGACATCAATTAATATTATATTAATATTATATTAATATTCACTTTGAAACAGTTTTTAGTCCACGTGCTCTGTTTCGTAATTCAAAATCGGATGGATAAGGGAAGTCAAAATGTCAGATGTGGGACCGGTTATCATTTCAAAATCGGATGGATAAGATGTACCAGTTACGCTCGATTCATCCTGTTTATTCATTTAAAAGATGGTTCCCATCCCTTAAATCTGACCCTTCACTGTCTGTAAATCCTAATCTTCCCTACCCACTATAAAAGGACTATTACATGCTCCCTTAGACTCTTTACGCTTTCTGCAAAATTGAACGAGTTTTTTGAGCAAACGGCTTATATTGTTTACGGCATTTTCTTTGCAATTTCACTCACTTTCTCTTCAAAAATCATAATGGCATCTTCCCAGACCTCATCTCCATCCCTCAAGAAGAGAGACAACATCATCGACGGGCAAATCTTCGCCAGATTCGTCGTGCTGGAACGTGTTCGTGTTGAAAACGATGACATTGAAACCATGGAGATCATCGTCTCAAGAATCCGTCAGCAAGGCCTCTATCGCCTTGGAAGCCATACTGCTGAGCTCTATGATGAGCAACTTGTCAAAGAATTTTATCTCGATGCCTCTGTTCGTTTCTTCTCCCTGAAAAGAGGAGGATAAGTCTCTGACATTTTTGCCACCATCCGCGGAGTTGAGATCCGCGTTGACCAGGATTTATTGCAGAATCTATACAGTCTTCTATCTAACGGCCTGACCATGGAAGAGCTTGAGATCTTTGGGTCCCAAGAAATACTCACCGCTTACTGGGGATTATTTACTAGAGCTGCATCAAACACGAATGTTCATGTCTCCTGCCACAAGAAGAGTTTTTGCTTGCCCTTTGTATACTTGCATGATATTTGTTGCCGTATTGTTGAAAACAGGACTGGTGCATTTGAAATGTGTACCAACCTTCGATTCAGAATGATGGTCGCCATCATGTCTGGTGAAAAGGTCAATTGGTGTCAAATCATCATGAAGAGGCTACAGGAAGAGCCTTCTAAGCCTTCCAATCAGAAGAAATCATGGCCTCATTCTCAACAACATCCTCACCAAAAGCGGTGTGCCTCAATCGAAAGAAGCCAAGAAGATTGGCCAGCGCAAATACATCGGAGGAAGCAAGCCCTCCGTATTCAATAGAAACGGACTAATTGGGTCGAGACCATATGTCCCGAATTTTCCCCTTTCTGATGATCCTAGGGACATCACCTTGAAGTTCGGGAGTGAGGAGACATCCAGGAAGAGGAAGAGATCGTCTCACAGCAAAACTCCACTTGTTGTTGAGAAGCCAAAGAAGAAACTGAAGAAGGCTTCCAAAGCCAAAGATACGACGCAACCCGCTGTACGAATCCCACAGGGCGCAACCCCTGCAGAAGAAATAGATGCTACTGTTCAAACAGTAGATCCCAAGCATTTGGATGCAACGACGGATAGTCAGCTATTTGCTAACATTGAAGGCTCTGGTGAGTCGGCTACCCCCTTCGGAGCCAAAAGTTGCACCTCCTACACGGGAACCCACACCCGTAAGGGTCCATCTCCCATCAGAGTACCAACCCCTGTTAGGGATCCATCTCCGAAATAGGTTCCCATACCTGTCAAGGAACCTGTGCCTATAGTAGACCCACGTACTGTACGCAGCCCCTCCCCTGATACAGTAATCAACAACACTTTTCTGTTAGTACGGATTGAACAGGCTTGTGAATGCTTTGTTCAGTGGAAGACCTATAGGGTCGCTCTGTACGAAACCCTATACAACTGGAGCGAGTGGAAGGAAGTAGAATCCTTTGTTCTGGAGGTGACCGATTCCCAGAACATAGAAGTCCTTATTCAATGGGACAACATTTTTTGCAAGGAGCTGATATCGAGCTATTTTATGGAGAAAGCTCACACTTGATGGAAAGGCAAATCGAAATCCGAAGACACTGTTCCTGTCAATCCCAAATCAGACCACAACTCAGACGACGACGACGACGATGCCTTTCAGGCATGTCTGAGAATGAGCTGTGAAGAATCTAGTGAGCAGGAATTCTCACGGATGCAGAACCAACAGGGACAAGGAACCTCAAGCCAACAGCAGCCCCCTCCCCGACAACAAGAAACTGCCCAAGACAAGGAGGATTCAGTCCCTCCTGTCGCTGAAGAATCGACAGTTTCAGCATAGGCCTATCGCTGCTGAAGAAGATCTAACTTGCGCCATCCCGCACGAGGAATCAGTCCCTCTGCCGGAGCAGGCAGACGCTGAGAGACAAAAGGAGGATTCAGTCCCTCCTATACCTTTGTCTACAGAAACACATGCAGAGCAGGAGGAATCGGTCCCCCTGTCACCGAGTCCAAACAAGCTAAGCAACCCTCAGCTGTACCCGAAACTGATGCCTCTGCATCATCTCCAACAGTGGAATCCGATGATGGTTTCCTACCTGAGGATAGACCACACCAGCTGCGCAGTAATGTGGCTCTACGCCAGCTCAATGGAGCTGAAGACAAACTAGGGCGCCCCAACTCTCCCAGAACAGAAGCTAAGATTGAGCAACTGCATGCAATCGGGTGCCAAACAATGTTCCTACAGGATGCTGTAGATGTCCTGTACAACGTTGGCAAAGAGCTCGATTGGCTGCATGCTACTGCCATCGATGAGATGACCGGCGTGAAGAGAGAAATCACAAGATTGGAGAAGCTTTTTGCATTTTGCCAAGTGCATTAAAGCAAGCTCTCGCGCAACTTCAGAAATGCCAGGAAGAGATTCTCAAAGCGGAACAGGCAAAGCTCAGAATCTGCAAAGCTAGGACTGTCGCCGCCCTTCAGGATACTGGCTCCAAGCTCACAGGACATGACCACAAGATCAATGACATGTCTGTGATGCTCAGTTCCCTGATGGATAAATTATCAAGCATGGAGACCAAACAGGACAATGCGATGAAAATCCTGGAACACCTTGATACGAAGGTCTCTTATTTTGATGAAGCCAAAAAGGGGGAAGAGTCTAGGGAGGCCGTTAGGCAATGGAGGATAGAAAGAGAGAGAGAATTTGATGCTATACTAGAAGACAGCATCAGTGCCGCAATCAACCGACTGGCCGCACCTGCACAAAGTTACAGGGTATCTAGTTCTCGCCCAGAGTTACACTACCCCAACTTTACATGGAAGAATAATGTGCAGAAACCATCGGAGATTCGTCTGTCGACCAACGGTCAGCCTACAGCTGATGAAGTGAAGCAATGGAGGAAGAATGAACTGATGAGGTTCTTTGTAAAGCTCATCAGGGAGTCCGCCATCTTCAACAAATTCCGGACATTGGCGGAGGCTGTAGACGAATTTGCAAAGATGCTAGAAAAAGGACTACTCCCATTACAAATTTCAATGAAATTAGGGCATCGGAAGGGAGATCAGATCACTCACCCAGATGACTGGATACTTGCCTTCGACCAGTCGGATGAAGGAAGAGCGATCTATCTAGATCGAGGCAAGGATTCATTAGAGCACTGGTGGAGAGGAATTGAAAATGATCCTGACATGAGGCCTTGGAGACATGCTCATTACAGGAGCTAGCATAGAGGATCCTTTTTAGAAATAATTTTAGCAGCATAAAATTCTGTATCTTTATTTCTGCATTCATTATAATCTTTGCCCAATATCAATAAACTCTATTTTGTTTTGAAAGATTACAACTCGTAACTTACTACTGTGTTACTGTTTGGTTACGAAATCAATTTATTTACTACAAATAAACAAGTAAAAACTTGTTAAGTATAACTGTAAGAACTTGTCTGCGAATAGTTCATATGTTATGCTGTATTTAACACTAGACTACACTGTAAGATTGTGCCTGTGTGCCAATCAATAGTTTAAGTTGTAATACACTTCCCTGTCATATGCTATCATTTTAGAACTTGCCTGCAAGCAGTTCACATTTTTCTAATTGCTGAAGACCAAAACATTCGACATAAGATCAAGAAGAAAGCCTCTCCAATCCAAGATGTTTAAGAGGTTTTGGCATCATCAATAAAGAAGTTTTGGCATTATCAAAAAGGGGGAAATTGTTGGGATAAACAATCTTGTACCTTGTTTTGATAAGTGCCAACATACAGCAAAAAGTCAAATGCCAAACTTACAGCAAGTAGGTGACCCAAAGATGATCATATAGCAAAAGTATATTTGCCAACATACAGCAAGAAGCTCATAAGTCGATATGACACCAAGTATGGAAGTTGTCCGGAAACATTCATACAGCACCTTCCATTCAGCAGCACTAAGAGACAGCCTACAACGTTGGAATCTACAGCTACAACATTATAAATGCAACATGTTGGATACATCAATCAGGCTGAAAATTGTTAGGATATTCAACACTTATCCAACAAGACTGAAGACCGTTGAAATGGAATTTGCTTTATACACTAAAGCAAGCCACCATTTGAAAAGAAGTACTCAAATACTGACTGGATAAAGTATTTAAATACCAGCCGACAAAGATCTTTAGACAAGGAGCAAAATCCTGATCTTGTATTTTGCAAGTCAATCAACATGTTGGAACAGACTCTTTTCTCAACGGATCTATTCACAACAGATCTATTCCAAAAGCTATTTATACCCCGAAGTTTGAAGATCAGAGATAGGTATATATACATAATAGAACGAACTACCGAAATATACTGAGATTCACACATGAACTTCACAAGAACAGTATATCAAGAGCAAACATATTTCTTCAAGAATACCGCCATTCTTGAGAGAAGAAATACACAAGTGCTCAACCTTGAACAACACATCATTAGCTCAACCTCAAGAAGTCAAGCTGTTGTTCAAACTCGTGTTCTTACATTTAAAGAAAACCATCAACCCTGTGTGGACTGAAGATAGCCTTGCTTTTTCTGAACTGTATGTGATGGATCTGCATTGTAGACGAATCTTTGGAACTATGTGTGAAGAAGCAAGTCAAGTGATATCTTTAACCAATCTGTGTGAACGGTTGAAAGCGGCCGTCTTTGTATCAATCTATGTGACTGATACAAGGATAGGTTTGATTATAGTCACATAGTTGTATACGTAGTGATTATAATAAATGTTTTTACTCCCGTGTGGAGGACCAGTGGACATAGAGAGGTTTACCTCGAACCACTTTAAATACTGTATTATTTACCTTCCGCATCTATTGTTTTCATAAACTGTGATTTATTTAAGTATAGTCTAAAACCCTGTACGCACCAAGCTAACAGGAGATAAGCCTAATTACTGTATTTATAGCAACTTAGTTTAATAGACTTCCGCTACGAACTCTTATTCGAAAATCGTACAGCTTGTTGTACCAACACCTTTTCAAGCTGTATTTTGTATACTTAGTGGCCAACAAATGTCTCACCGGAGATCTCATCCATCATTTGCTTACCTCCGGAGGAGGTAAGACAAGCTGGACGACCAAGGATGAGTCGTGCACAGTCCGCTGTTGAAAATTTGGCCACAGGTAGATGGCCTTAGGTGTGCGGTAGATGTAAGGGAACCGGACACAAAAGAAAATCTTGCAAAGCATTCATTCACATAGATGGTGTGGATTTGAATATCCCTCCAGAAGAAACTCAAGAAATGAATGGAGAACAAACGAGGCAAAGGCGCTGGCAGAAGAAGAGATGTAGCATTTGTCGTAATGATGACCATGACATAAGGGGATGTCCCTACCGTGAAACTTAAATTGCTTACATATTGTAATATTTGTGACTATCTAGCAACAATCATGTGCTGATATTTTGATCCTCGATGGACTATCTATGTATTGATTCATTATTCTAATTATAAGTTGT
This sequence comes from Orobanche coerulescens, assembly GCA_033398695.1. Classification (NCBI taxonomy): domain Eukaryota; kingdom Viridiplantae; phylum Streptophyta; class Magnoliopsida; order Lamiales; family Orobanchaceae; genus Orobanche; species Orobanche coerulescens. Next base: position 61,768,519 of record CM065806.1, read on the forward strand.
GTTCGTGAATTGAGAAGACATGATTTTATTTGAAATTTTATGCAACCCTCTGTAGTACACACGATGGTAACCCATGATGGCAGCGATCGCTGCTCCCATCGTGTGCAAAGTTGAAATTTGGGAAATACTGTAGGTCACAAGTCGTCAGGAATAAGTCTAGAGGGGTGAATAGACCTATTAAACTCTTTTCCTGAAAGTCAGGTGAGTTTCTTAAGCTATATAATATGCAGCTAGCAAACCTTAGCCGCAGATGAGTAGTGCGGAAGCACAACTGGTAACACTGCAGATGACTTATATCAACTGCAGGTGACTTATGTCAACTGTAAAGACTAGACAATGCGGAAGACAGTTGACTGATAAATGGAACAGTAAATATGAATGCAGCAGATAAGTATGATAAATGCAATAAAACACACAAGCACTTATAGTGGTTTTAGAGGTGGGGTAATCCTCTACTAGTCCACTTTTCTCCAAACTAGTTGGAGATGAATTTACTATAACTTTCAACCAGCGATAAATGTTACAATGATTCAAACCAGTTATGACAGCTTCCAACCAGTGGAAACCCATGGTCGTTGCAACTCCCTTGACTGCTCAGCACATCTTGATCGAAAACCCATGGATGTCTCAAGAACTCTCGAGCTGTCTATCACCTTCCAATCAAGAACCCGTGGATTCCTTATCAGTTGCGAAACTTTTGAAGAATCTCGTTCACAGAAGTACCTCGTACTCGGATTTTAAGACAAGAGTCTTCTCCAACTTCAAGAGCTTCTCAAAATATGATCTTTGAAACTTTGCTCTTCACGATGTTATAGATCTCTTGAGAGCTTTGATTGCTTTGATTGTCTAGATTGCTTGTAAGTATAGTTCGCATCGTACTTTACTCATTCCGATCTTCATATATTTACAGTACGAATCTTGAGCTTCTCTTCATAGTCGTTGCATCACTGTAACAAATTAGTCCGTTGGAGAATGGACTTCTTTGTTTATCTTATCATTCTGCTATACAACTTGATTCCCTTTTCAATTCCGACCGATGGAAAGATTTCTTTTGGTCGAGCCGCTTTTCTTGATTTGTATATTCATAAGTCTTCAGTACGTGGATCTCAAGAAATATTTTATTCCTAACTTTCCGGGAATCTTTTTTGTTTATCTCCTTACGTCTGCATGTGAATTTCTGTTATTGTTGACTTTTGAACGCTTGCTGATGTGGACTGAGTTTCTTAAACTTGGTTGATATCTTGTCTGAGTACTCATCTGATATCTCTTGGTCAAACCTGCCAGATGTGCGGTCAACACTCTCTGATGTAAAACTTCTCTGTGTAGAAGTTCTCTGAGATAAAGTCCTCTGATCTGACTGAAGCTCTCTGAGGTAAAGTCCTCTGATCTGACTAAAGTTCTCTGACCTAATGGACGTTCTCTGATCTGATGGTCAAACTTCAGCTGATACTTTTTTGACCAGACCTTGTCTGATAACTCGTCTGCAGTTAGGTTTTGTTCAAACCTCCATGCTATTCGTGTTTGACCAATACTTGTCTGATGTATCGCCTTCTTCAGAACTTAACTGCAGCTAGGTTTTGGTCAAACCTCTCTGATGTTTGTGTTGACCAAAAAAATCGTCTGATAATAAACTTGCCTGTGATCTTCTCTGATATATTGGTAGTTCTATACTTAGTCGATTTTATTACTGATCAACACTTGATCAGGACTTGGCCTAAATTTTAAGGCCTATAGAAGATACTCATTTGCTTCTTCTTTACAATGCCCAGTATTTAGAACATACATTTGAATAAATCACAATACAGGGGATGACATCATCAAAATCTAACAAGTATTCCTAACAATTTCCCCCTATTTTGTTGATGGCAAAACTAAAGCATTTCAAATGTAAGCAAGTCTGCACGAAAATAAAGTGCAAGACACAAGTAAAACTCAGTCTTTTTGAGACAACTAGTGGTTGTCATTCAAGTGACTGTTATAAACTTTTTCATAGATGTTACATTACAGTGCAGTTCTTGAATGAAACAAAATACAAGTAAGATAAAATTTACTTGTATTACAAAAATTACAAGACAAAAAATTACAACTAAATTCATCTTTCATCTCCCTCTCCCTCTGCCGCTTCCTCTGATCTGCTGCTTTGCTGGAGGAAGTGTTTCAATGGCTTGGCTCCAATAGGTCTCTTTGTTACTGGGGCTAACTCATATTTCTTTTTGAATACCTGGGAGGCAAACTGTTGTTCTTCAGGAGATGAAAACTTATTTTCAATTCATATCTTTTTTATTTCTTCCTGAAGAGAAATCTCATCTAGTTCTCCATTCATGAGAGCAGGTTGCATCGAAATCCTTTTCAGCATATTTCTTCAGGACTTTCCAAAGTTTGGGATGGTTCATCTCCATAAAGTTTATGAAAGTTTGTTGTGGTGAGCAGTCTGTGTCTTGAAGTATTTCTCAGAGGTAATACTTCTCTATAAATTGCTTTCTTGCACTACCCCACATTGGTTCTGCCTCAACATGCAAGAATGCCTCTACATACTGGAGTTCTTTGCCTTCCCATTGAAATCTTTCATACTCTTCTATGTTCCTTTTTCTCTTGGCTGCAAGAGGTCTTCAGGTAAAGCTGGCTCTTTTCTTTTTTTGTCTTGAACTTCATGCCTGAATTAGAGGGAGGTCTTGTCTTATTCCTCCTCTGCTTTCCTCCTGCCTTCTAGCAGTTTCCATTTTTGGTGTATGTCTATCTTTATCGACTCGCTTGTAACCGTTTCAACATTTTGAATCTACTTTGTTCTTGGAGTTTTTCCATTTGGACGAGTTTTGATGATGTTTTCACGTAATTTCATTTTATGACATGTTTTGCCGTATGAACGTTCGATTCTCATAAAACTCGTTCGTTTTCGTTGTTTATTGGCTTGTACAAGTTCATATGGTTGAGTTGGTCATGTTGAAACTTTCGGTTTGTAAATCCGACGTCGTTTCGTGATTTTCGGGCACTTGGGCCATTTTCGTAATTTCCTATAAGTTTAGGGAATTTCATATTCGTTGTCGTATTTCGGATTCCCGGGTAGTCGGATTGATGTTTTCTTGTGATGGTTAGACTCGTCATCGAATATTCTTCGTAGTCGTATTTTTGGTTCGATAGCAGGTCCGGGTTTCGGGGTCGTCCGGAATCGTTTGGACAGCAGCTGCCAGTACTGCTGTCCAGTAGGGTGTTACGGCCGTAACACCCAGAAGTTACGGCCGTAAGTTGGCCATGTTATGGCCGTAAGTGTCCCCTGTTACGGCCGTAACAGCCCGCTGTTTTAAAACAGCGGGCAGAGGTCCAAGACCTCATTTTCTATCCTCTCTTTCGTTTTTCTTCACGGGGCGACTCCAGAGGCGATTCCTTCAGTTTTGATCGAAGAATTTTTCGTGTTCCATCACCATAGAATCGTAGTAGCATATCACCATCAGCATAATCATCCTCCATCATCCGAATCCGAGGTATTTTCTTCAGGAACCCTAACTTGTATAAATTGGGGGTTTTTCGGGTTTTTCGTGATTGATTCCGAATTGTTCATGTATGTTGCGAAACTTCTTACCGATTGTTGTTATTGGATGATTCCCAATCCAATTTCCTTGATTTTAATCTGTGAATTATCAATACGGGGAGATTTTGCGTAAACCCTCGCCCGTATCGATTGAACGCCTATTGTCGTGAATTGTAATCGGGGTTATGGGAGTATTCCTTTCGTTTATTGATGTCCGTTGGGACTGAGTTATGTTAATTCTTCGTTAGGAACCGTCGTCTTCCACTTTGATCATCCGTAGTCGTTTTTCACTTCCGATTCTTCAAATATGTCACAAAGGCAAGTACTTTACATTTGTTTACATGTTCTAGTATTTGAATTATGGCTGTATTGTGGTTGTTGTGGATGGATATGTGTATGCTCACCTAGGGACGGTCCGACGGGGCCTCTAGGGATACGTTGCCGTGAGTTTCGTATCGCGAACTGTGGTTAACCACCCAGGGATGTCCGACGGGGCTCTTCGGGGTACGGTGGCCGTGAGTCACGTACCAAGGTTAACTTTGAATTGTTTTGGTTGGAGAAAATGTGTTTTCTGCTTGTGCATCGTAAATATTCCGGAATATAAAATGTTCTCTAAAATGATTTTTGGCACATTTTTCATATGATTAGAATGTAGTTCAAATGGATTGTACTTGCACTAGCAGTTGTCGCTAACCCCTTAAATGGGGGAAATACTTTTTGTATTTCAGGTATTGATCGTGGGGACAAGAGAGCACCCGAGCCGTATGAGGATGATGGGCAAGCATGATATTGTCCAGAAGTTGATTATTGGTGTTCTGTCTGTCAATTATTATTGATGTCTGATTTTGGGATTCTGTATTATAAAATTTGTTTAAGTACTCGAGTACTTCCGATTTGAATTTGTTAATGTTGTGTTCCCGTTTTGGGGAAATGGATTTGATGTCAGAATTTTATTTGTCGGTTATAGTCTTTTATTTATCTTGTCGTTTTATTTATGATGGTTTGTCATTGTCGAATGTCTTGTTTGGTACGTTAGCCTGGTGGATTCCACAGTGTGCGGTCCACGATGCTGTAATATGCCCTGAATGTCTTGGGGGTGTTACATGTGGTGCCTTAAATTTTGAAAGAATCAGTCAACATAGGGTAATTGAAGGCGTCACGTATGTGACGCAACAACAAAATATATATTTTTTAATTTTCTTCCAACATTGACGTCACTATAGCGACGCCAAAAGGCAACAGTATATTAAAAAGTCAGTCTCTTTAGTGTCACATGACGAGCATGAATTGGTTTTTGTTTTTAGTAATCCAAATAACATTATTACATGAAGTCAAAGTAAAGCGCATTTTCGATCAATATAGTGAAAATAATTATATATAGAAAAATTATTAAGAATTATTCGGCAATTTATAGTAATGAAAAAAGATCATTCTACATCATCTTATTTGCTTGAACCCTCATCTTCTTATTCATTATCATCAGGTATTTCAATTGGATTGGCATATGTATCAACGAGTATAATTGGCATGTCATATCCACTCAAGTAAATTGTATAAGGTCAAGTATTGAAATTTCTGCTTCTTGGTAGTTGAACCAGTCACACTTAAATAGATGAATAACTTGTTCAGGAAATCCAGGATTGTAGAACATGAACTCCAATACCTCTAGTAGCATCACGTAGTACTTAGATGAATATCCAGAACTATTTATACTTGTAACACACAATCCACTATTCATAGCCTTCTTTTTTTGCCCATAAAATTCGGCATGAAATTTCAATTCATTCACCATGTAACTTTTATACATCTTCTATAATGCATAAAGTTGAGAGTCCTAAAATTCTATGTTTGCAACCAATATTTCAAACCATGAAACTAAGTGATTAACTCGTGCAAACTCCAAGTCTCTTATGGATATATTACTCTTTAGTTGATTTTGAGATGCACTGAAATACATTCAAAATGTATAACTACAACCATTACATACAAAAATTTAAAACATTAAAAAAATCATCATAACATAGATATGATTATGTTTCTTTACAGTTCATAAGAATATATAGGATTTATATATTCCACTCAGTTTTAGTCATGCATTGTCCCTTGCTTTTCCCCATTACTCGACCTTTTGGTACAAAAATCGATAGTTGTCCTTTTAACTGAGGGGCAAATGGAACCTCGTTACTCTTTAGTCATGTTGTCGTTGTGCCAATTTCTTTATCGAAGTAGAAGGAGCATAAGTTTGTGATCTCAGTCAATAGATATGCCTCACATATTGATCCCACAACCTTCGCCTTCACAATACCTTTTACAATAAACATCATCTTGTATTGAATTAAATACTTAATAAAACAACATAATGCATATATTAACAAAAATAAAAGATAAGTACCTCTCGATGGGTACATCCATCGATAGAAAGACTGGTCTCCCGACAAGGGCCTCGTACAACTAATGAACAAACATATTTTCCGTTGGATTGAAGAATGCCAAATGGAATATCTGTTCCAACTTGCACATAGTCACTATGACAGTCTTGTCTAAATTTCTCATGTGAGACGCTTTAATTTCACTCATGCACAATGATCTGAAACAGTTGCTCACCTCTGTTAATTCTTCCCAAATAAGCTCTGGTAAAAAATCTTTCACGGCAAGAGGTAGCAGTCGTTACATTAAAACATGGTAGTCGTAGCGCTTCATACCATTTATTCTCTTAGGATCGAGATTCACAGAGTCAGATATATTCGATGCATGTCCTTCTGAAAATATTAGCTCTGTAAGCCACTCGCATATTGCATGTTTTTGTTCAAAGGTGACCGTATATGTTGCTTTTGGCTTTCTACTTGTCTTCTCGGGTACGAACAACCTATCTCTTGTTGTGTACAATGGCAAGTCGCGTGTCGCCTTCAGATTGTCCTTAGCTATTTGAGAAATGTCCATGACTGTGTTAAGTATTATCAAATAAATTCTTTTCACAGTGTATGACGTGTAAATTATGACGAATCAGTAGGGTAGACCAGTAATGGAGCTCCCAATTATGCTCCTCTTTGTCCATTTATGCTCTTATCTAAACCCTTCAATACCTTCATAATTCACACTGAATGCACATCAGGAATACAATTTACATTATTTTTCAATTTTTACTGGCGCTCGACGTCCTTTCAATATTATGAATTTTCTTCATGATCTTTGTAAAAACCATGTTTGTTTTTCAGCCGTTTCAAAAAATCCGTGACCGGAAAGTACCACGATTTTATACACTCGATTTACCTTCCTCATACTGTGGCGCTGCACAACTCGGATAAAATTTAGAACCCTCGCCTTCATCGTAGTACAAAAAAAATTATCCATACAAACATTATACTTGATCACTCGGAGACCAATTTTCGACATGATATTTTTTACTTCAGAACAATTATCTGGGATTTGGATCTGATCTTGCACCGATGTTATGCCTTTGTTGCTTTTCATGAAATAACCCATTGTATTTTGTGATGCATTATACATCATCTTGAAACTCATTACCTCCGTAACCCGATGCAACAACGACCTCTTATGCAATTCATACAAAGGCCGATCAGCATAATATAACATATCATAAAATAATTTTGCTTCACGATTTAGCTCTACCGACTCATTATCAGGGTAATTTGAGGAAAATTATCCATGACCATATATCTTTGTGATGTAAGTAATTTTCCACAAGTGTAGAAGACGATCCTCCTAAATTGTAATCATTGACCCCCAATTTTGATAATCTTCACAATGACATACCCAAACACGAAAATTCGGGGCAAATTTGCACTAATATAAATGTTGCATAATATCTTATTCCCAGCTACTACACAAAATAATCCAAAATCCAGAAATATATTAACACCATCAATAAATTTTCTAGTAATAACATCGTGAGGACCACGACTTTTTTCGTACATCCAAGCTCCAAAAGTTGACATTTTTTGTCAGTGCATATAAAATAAATAACTTCAAAATATAAAAAGTATTTTCTATGCATTCTAAAATAATGTAAATAAATATCATACCCCAAATTAATGTAAACAAATATTTCAAATTAAACAATATATCAACTAAACACTTAATTTTTTAATTATACAATAGTTCAAAATATAACTAAAATTTCCGGATCTAATCTAACATTTATAGTTAATTTTAAAACTACAACTAAATTATCGAATAAAAAGAAACTTATTTCGTATTATCAACAAGAAAATAAGTATATATCAACACAAAATTATTCATAAATTATTTATAAGTACAACATTATATATAAAATATATATCAAGTATATATTTAATTTAACTACTTAATACATACAATAATGTAATAATTTATTTCGAATGATTAATAAAAATTAACTAATTTCGATCAAACTAAGTTTTAGATTGATATAAACTACAACTAAATTATCAACTAAAAATAATTTTATTTCGTATTAGCAACAAAAAATGAGCATATATCAGCATTGCATACAAAATTAACATATATCAAGTGTACAGTAAATTTCAACGGTTTCAATTCATACATACCATATACTCTCGATGAATATTGCTTCAAAATGCTCAATGTATCCTTCAATATATTTAGGAAAAATAAGTTCAAGAAAAAAAATGCTGCAGAAAAATAAGAAGTTTGAGACAACTCTTTGTATCGATCGGAGCTTCAATTTTATAATATATTACTTAAAATTTGGCTTCACACATATAAAGTCAAAGAAGATTGTGTATGATTACTACATTCAGTAGGTGGTGCACGCGAAAAATATGATAGTTGAGAAGTTGATTACATATGTGAAGCCATATTTACTGGGAGAATAAATGATAAAATTTAAATGCATTAAATATGTGATGCCATTGTAAAAAAAGTATTAGTGTCTCTTTTGTGACACATTTGTTCAACTTTTTCAAAAGAATTTGCGGAAATTTAAGAAATTTCAGGAAAACGAGGGGAAAATTCAAATTTACTAAAAATTTTTAGGACCACATATATGAAGCTATTATATGTGAAGCTATTTGCTTGCATAAAACACAATAAATACAACATCAAACCCATCACATAATTTATCCAATCCAATTCTCATTTCATCCCATTCCCTTCAATCTCCGTCTCTTCATTTATCTCCATATCCTTAAGGATTAAGGCAATTTCTAAATTATATCAAATTGTTAATAATTTTAGTTATATTTTTTGTTTATACTAACTTATTAATATTTTTTGTTTTTTCTATTGTTTTGCATGATTTTAAATTGTTTAAATATAACTTAATTATACTTTTTCAGTATTATTAATCTGCAGTCTAGGTTGATGCTGCAGTTGAGCGCTTCAATGTCTGGAAAAGCTACAGGGTAGCCAACTACAACATACTATACAACTGGATGAACTGGAAGGACGAAGAGATGTTTTTGTTGGAGGTGACAGACACGGACAATGTCAACGCCTTGATCAGAAGGGATGATCCTTTCCGCCACAGACTGATTCTAAGATATTACATGGAGAAAGAGAAGGCTAGACTGGAGGGGAAGAAACCTCTCACGAGAGCACTCAGAGCACGAGCCACCACTCCGTCCTTGACTCTGATGACGATGATGAAGCCATGCAGATATGACTTAGAATAAGCCGTGAAGAGGCTCGTGAGAAGGAGTTTGCGACAATATAGGCTGCTCAAGGCCATGAGACATCTGGGCAATCTTCTGAATATCCTAAAGTCCCCCGCACAAGGACAAGCACGAACCACATAGGAGGAACCAGTCCCTCATGTACACGAAACTGATGCTGCGTCAGAAGCCCATCATGAGGAATTAGTCCCTCCAAAAGCAAAAGAGGCTCACACCATATAACACGAGGAACCAATCCCTCCTAAGGAGCTAAAACTAGTGGAGAGACAACATGAGGAATCAGTCCCTCATGTCCAACAGGCTGTAGAATCCGAACTAATACAGGAAGAATCAGCCTTTTCTCTCTCCCGGGCAGATGTAACAGCTAAGCCGAAAGAGGCTCCAACTTAAGAATAAGTACAAAATCCTATTCTTATAGGTTCATCCGAATCCGCCCCAGATGACGACTTTCTTCCTGAGGATACTCTATCCAAACCTCGGACTACTGTCATCAGTATACAAAAAGGCGAATCCTCTACCACTCCTCTTGCCTATCCTAACTCCCCACATAAGTAAGATCGCAAAACACATTTGATAGATCTTTCCACGCGGATAGTCTTCCTAGATGATACGGTCAAAGCCCTGTACAAAGTTGCAAAAGAACTTGATTTGATGTGAGGCACTGCCTTGGATAAGTTCACAAAGATACGATGGGCTGTGAAGGATGTCATTGAGGCATTCATGCTTCTTCTAAATGTCATCTACACTGCCCTCCTCTAATTTCAAGCACATCAGGCTTGGGTCAATAAAAAGGAACAATAGAAGATCGGTATCGTGGAAGCCATTACCTTTGCCGCCCTCGAGCACACAAGGGACAAGATACGTGGCCATGATCGAAAAATTGATGATTTAAATACAGCGGTAGCTAGTCTTGTCAGTTTGGTGAAGGACATCCAATAGAAAGGTATACTTAAATAATAACTTAAAGGGAGGGTGGATAAGTTGTATTTTTTTTTAAATTAAATGCATATCGAAAGACTGCATGCAAGTTGTTGTGACTAGAACAACTAACTGATCCCCTGTTAGCTTAGTGCTTAGATGGTTTTCAGAGTAAGTATATTAAAATCATAGGTAATAAGCAAGAAATAGGTGAAGCAAGTAATAACATAGGATGTAATGTGGTTCGAGACAATATCCTCTACGTCCACAGATTCTACACAGAGGGTGAGTTTATTAAAATCAAAGCGTACACAACTAGATAATTTTAATTAAACCAGTCACTGTATCTTTTACACAAATTGGAGCGTCTGACTGTATCTTATGTCGTTCACACAGATTTGTTGTAGGTTCCTTGAACTGACTAATTCTCACACAAATCGAAGCTTCATTCTGAACTCTCTTTATCCCATACAGGTTGAAATGGCCCGTTCTTAGTCCACACGTGTCTAAGTTACTCAATGTCAAATAGTGTAGTGCAACTATTTAAACCGCAGCTATAGGCGATTAGGATCCTTGTTGTGTTGTGCTGTTGAGTTTGGTAAGGACTGACCATTGCTTCAGTAAAGATGGTGTTGCAAGCTTGAATAGAATGTTTGCTCTTTATATGACACCGCAAGTTGTTCAATTTCTTAGTAAGTCAGTAAGTGAGCAAGTCCTTAAATTTGGGCTATTTATAACCTCAGAAATAGATTGGTTATAAATGTAGCAGTTGGTCGGTTGGTGAGATGTGGACCTTTTAGATTGACCAATGATGAATGTTTGAATTACATTGTCAGCATTAAATGCTTCAGGTATTCTTTTGGCCTTCATAAATGCTCTGCAGTCCATAGTCTTCGGCCGCATTAAATGTTGTCTCCATCAGCATTAATTGCACTTTTAAAAATCATGAGTACTTTGTGAATAAAAATGTCTTATCTCACTACGGTTTGAAGTCTAAGTATCTTCCTGTTGGTTTTGCACTTCGCTTTTCCTAAGTAAAAATGCATACATCGTTTGATGTACTCAACAAGATTCATAAGTTGTAAGTTGGTTCTTCAATACTCCGCTGGATGAATGTATTTTGAGCATTTTATGAAGACGACTATAGGATGTTGGTCGATGGACATCGCATTTATCAAAACTCCAACATGGTTTATCCCAACAGATAATTTATAATTATTTCAAACAGACTGAGTTCTATTTTTGTGCAAGTATTTATCTGTTTGTGATGATTTATTATAATTGAGCAAGTTTAAGTTTTGCCATCACCAAAATAGAGGGAATTTATTAGGAAACCCTTGAGATTTTGATAATGTAATACATGTGATAAGTTTAGATTCAAATGTAAGGTCAAAGTACTTGGCATTGTAAAGAAGAAACAAATGAGTATCTTCTATATACCCTAAAACTTTATACTTAGATTTTAAGCTAAGTACAGATGAATGTCAGCCGAGTTCCAGAAATGCTCGACAGCTAAGATTAAATGGGCGACATCTGTGTAACTTCAGTCGTCAACCAAGTTGGGCAGCCAAGAAGAACTATCGGTAGATGGCTTGACCCATATGAGAAGGATTGAAGTAGGCATCCGTGTATGAACAGCCAAGTTTGGATACTAAAGAAAATTCCAAGTATCATTTAGTGTCCATGTGAACACTTTGAAAAATCAATAATATCGGCAATCTGATACAGACATGAAAATAAATAAAGGGACATATCAAGGGAATCACACAACTTGTAGGTAAAGTAGGAATTAAATAATCCTCTAGGTTCAAGCCCAAGACATTGTCTTCATTTCAAGGATTTTGGCGACGACTTTTATATTGAAGAAAGTCTTCAAAGAGGTAGATTTTGAAGAATACAACAAAGCAATTGCAAAGAATATAGTATTAAACAATACGATTCTTTCTAATGAAAAGATTTGTTCAACGGATACAACGGCTATGAAAAAAACTGAAGAACACACAATAAATAGCTGAAGAATTGAAGAGCTAAAGAATGATACTAAAAACACATTCAGATTAAATAAAGAATCTTTCTAGCCACCAAACAACACAAACAAGAAAGCAAGTTATATACTCTGAATCACCAAGTATCGTGAAGAGCTGAGATCTTAAGATAGAAATCAAGAGAAGCTCTTAAGTTGGAGAAACAATCAACTCTTGTCAACTGATTTGAGTTAGGGGTACTTCCTAGAACAAGGTTCTTGAAAGTTGAGGTTGTGCGATATCCACGGGTTATTTTAAAGATGATAAACAATTTGAGAGTTGTGAGGTATCAGGGGTTTTCGATCAAGAGGTGACAAGCAACCAATAGAAGAAAGCAGTTACTGCGTCCAAGGGTTTCACTCGTCGAAAATTGTTGTCACTTGATTCATTGTAACCAATTCAAAGTTTAAGTGAATTCATCTCCAAGTAGGTTGGAGAAAATTGGACTAGTAGAGGATTACCTAAACCACTATAAGTGATATATTGTTTACTGCTTTGTGAATAAATGTTAACTGCTCAATATCGGACTCACTTAATACACATGTATCACTCGATTTATGGCTTTTTCCCTCTAATTAATAATCACATCGCTCTTGCTTTTTACCACTAAATATCTCGCTTCAGAAATATCGAATCTTCTCAATCTACCACGTAATCCAGTACCAACAAATCAAATGGGACAAGAATGGTTAAAATATTTTGGACAAGTGCTGCACAGAAACTATCCCAGTACGATCTATATGACTCAAGGAGGCCAAATAAGGCTCTGTTCTTTCGATCGAATGAATCAATCGAATCGAATGGATCCGAATCGAATCGAATCGAATCGAATGGACTCGAATCGAATCGAATCGAAATATATATTAAGGGTACATAATAATAATAATAATAATAATGGTAAATAATAATAATAGTAATTAACAATAACAATGATAATAGTAATATTATTAGTAATAATAACAATAATAATAATTAAAATTAATAATAATAATAATAAGAAGAACTTAGCCGAACCGAATCGAATCGAATCGAATCGAATGGACTCGAATCGAATCGAATCGAATCGAATGGACTCGAATCGAACTAAATCGAATCAAATGAATCAAAATCGAAAAATAAGTCCAAAAGAACAGGGCCTAACACTACGAAAACTAACCAAAAAATTTTGACGAAATTTTTCACCAAACATTACCGAAAAAATTTAGAAGTAGTGAAAAATTCCCTTTTTTCCTGCCCAATTACTATTTTTTTTTTTTGAAATGAGAGAGGTTCACTACTTCACGAGATGAAGAAATACAATTGTGTGATAATCATAAAATTTTTCGAACAGATTATCTCAAACAGAAAGATCTAAGGTTTAGATTGAAGATTAATTAGGCAAGGATTCAGAAGAATCAAACAAAGAAAGTAACTTATCGAACTATATATGAAATAGAATACGAACAAACACGATACAGACAGGAAAATACAAAAAAAAACAGAAAACAAGAAGGAAGAACCTGACACGGGAGGAATGACAAATCTGTCTCCGATGAATGAAGCAGAAGTGAGGTCGTAGCCCAGAATCACCCGCATAAATGAATTTCAAAAATTGATGGAAATACCAAAAACTCTGAAATCAGTTCTCCAAGTAGCACAGGCAGGAATTAACCCCTACAACCGGAAGAGCAACTTGTCTCATATGTGAATGACGCCACAAACGGGGATGAAAATCCGTTTCGTAAGTTGGTAAAGAATTCTTGGCAAAACCAAAAGAAATTCGAAGGATCCTGAAGAGAGAAAAAAACTCATGATAATATTTATGAATATAGTTTCCTCGATTCATCCCTTGCATTGCATGGCCTATATATAGGCAGAAAAATCAATCCTAACCCTTGTAAGACTTTGTTCTTTTGAACTGAACTAAACTGAATTGAACTGGAATATATATATATTAAGGGTAAATAATAATAATATAATAACAATAAAATAAAAATAATAAAAATAATAAAATAATAATAACAATAATAATATAATAAAATATAAATGATCAATTAAGATCTATTTGATAAGAGTAAATTAAAAAAAATACAAATTATAGCTAAAATATCAAATAATTTGCGAGATTCAACTTTTGTTTTTAAGAAAATATTATTACTAATCATGCATATGCATAGTTAACTTCTAATACTTTACAAACTTATGTAATTCCAAGTCAGATCTTTTATTTAAAATTAAAAAACAAAAAGTGAAAAATAAAAAAAATGTGAAAATTCTCGAAAATTTAAAAAATCTGACATAAAATTCGGAACTTTTATTTTTCAAGAAAAAAAATATATAGACTAATATTAAAAATCAGAATTTTTTATTTAAAATTCAAAAATAAAAAGTAAAAAATAAAAAAATTCTGAAAATTTTGGAAAATTTAAAAAATCTGAAAAAAAAAATCGGAACTTTTATTTTTTAAGAAAAAATTATTTAGAATAATAATAATAATAATAATAATAATAATAAAAATTTGATCTTTTATTTAAAATTCAAAAATAAAAAGTAAATGTTCTGATTTTTAATATTATTATTTTCAGAATTTTTAGAATTTTATTTTAAATTTTCCAAAATCGGAACTTTTAAATTTTCCAGATTTTTTTTTATATTTTACTTTCTATTTTTGAATTTTAAATAATAGATCTGATTTTTAATATTATTATTCAAGATATTTTTTTTTAAAAAATAAAAGTTCCGATTTTTTTCAGATTTCTTATTTTTTTCTGAATTTTACAAAATTTTCAGATTTTTTTTATTTTTTTTCAGACTTTTTAGATTTTCCATAATTTTCAGATTTTTTTTTACTTTTTATGTTTCTTACCGAAATTCCCAACTCCATCCACAATATTTATGTAATTTTCAAAATTTTTGAAAGGTTTTGGTGTAACTTCAAATTAGCCCAAAAGCTTTTAGTGTAAAAAAAATACTCTAATAACAATAACGATAATAACTATAATAATAATGATAATAACAATGATAATAATGATAAATAAAAATAATAATAATAATAGTAATCAACAACAACAACGATAATAATAAATATTATTATTAATAATAGTAAATATTATTTAGTAATTATAACAATAATAATAACCAAGATTATTATTAATAATAATAATTAAAAATAATAATATTAATAATAATCGAATCGAATCGAATCAATCGAATGGACTCGAATCGAATCGAATCAATCGAATCAATAGACTCGAATCGAATCGAAATGAATCAAAATCAAAAGAAGTCCAAAAGAACAGAACCTAACACCCCCAAAAGAACTAATTAGTGTCTTGTCGGGTTCTGCTGACGTACAACCAGATCCTACCAAGTAAAGAGAACATGAAGTCCTGCCCCCGAATCGAACCCACACGGATGATATTCAGTATGAGGTCCTGTCAAAAGCTTGATTAGAGCGTATATGCCTCGGGAAAGATTTTTGAAATGGAGGCAAGAGGGATAGAACCCCTGACCTCCACCCCACATGAGTTTTTTCACTCATGTGGTGGCCAAATGTTTCTTAAATACTAAATAAATAGAGAGAGTTTATATTTGTCGTTGTTTTGTTTGGTTTAATCTAGTTCTTAACCAAAAAAAAAAGTGAGGTTCGCTTTTTTTGTTTTTCTTGTCTTTTAAGTTAAGGAACAACAGATAATTCGGTCGCAATCATTTGTTTTTTCTTTTAATTTAACGATAACCATCTTTCGTCGCTAAATGACATCGCCTTCTTATTTTTTCTGAATACAGCAATCGAAATATTACATCAAAAATGTGCGACGGCTACTACCCATTGCTATATTGAAAGCCACAATATAGCTACGGACAATAGCCACGGCTAAAATGTTGATAGAAAATCGTCGCTATTCTATCGGCAAATTTTCTTGCTAACTCTTGGCTCCAAGTTAGCTACGGCCTAGCAACACATAAATTTTAAAATTTAAACAAAATTCCGCTACCAGTCTATCCGTAATACGTTGCTATATATCAGTCTTCTTTTTCATTTTTGCCCATTTTCGTCGCAATTCCATCGACAGCTAGTGATGAAATGTATGCGTCGCTAAATTCCGTCGTCATTTTAGTGTAAATCAACTTAAACATAATGTGATTATTATCTAAAAGACTTAGTGCATCACATAATTTATGAACATACATTATTATGAATTAGATTTCACATTAGAAGTTGCACTCTAGTCCATGGTATATATTAAGTAATGTTACTCTAATAACATTTAGTAACTTTGCAAGATGATGAACCGCGCATGACACACGCGTTGTAATTATGTTGTATTTTTAATGTGATTATGCATTATTTTTCACAGTAATTATAGTGAGTGATTATATTGTATTTTCATTGTGAATATATTATATTAGATGTGATTACGCTAATAACCACAACCAGAATTTATCTTGCGTCATACATCATGTTGTCGGATAGAGAAACTTATTGGAGTCGCTCAATATTAAAAAATAGCCACAACGGCTTCACACTATTAGCTTCACGGAATAAAGTGGAGCTAAAGAAACAAGGGCTACGAAGTTACTAAACAAAGGTGTCACATTTGTGGTGCCTTAAATTTTGAAAGAATCAGTCAACATAGGGTAATTAAAGGCGTCATGTATGTGACGCAACAACAAAATATATATTTTTTAATTTTCTTCCAACATTGGCGTCACAATAGCGACGCCAAAAGGCAACAGTATATTAAGGCAATTTCATCCCATTCCCTTCAATCTTCATCTCTTCATTTATCTCCATATCCTTAAGGATTAAGGCAATTTCTAAATTATATCAAATTGTTAATAATTTTAGTTATATTTTTTTGTTTATACTAACTTATTAATATTTTTTGTTTTTTCTATTGTTTTGCATGATTTTAAATTGTTTAAATATAACTTAATTATACTTTTTCAGTATTATTAATCTGCAGTCTAGGTTAATGCTGCAGTTGAGCGCTTCAATGTCTGGAAAAGCTACAGGGTAGCCAACTACAACATACTATAAAACTGGGTGAATTGGAAGGACGAAGAGATGTTTTTGTTGGAGGTGACAGACACGGACAATGTCAACGCCTTGATCAGAAGGGATGATCCTTTCCGCCACGGACTGATTCTAAGATATTACGTGGAGAAAGAGAAGGCTAGACTGGAGGGGAAGAAACCTCTCACGAGAGCACTCAGAGCGCGAGCCACCACTCCGTCCTTGACATTGATGACGATGATGAAGCCATGCAGATATGACTTAGAATAAGCCGTGAAGGGGCTCGTGAGAAGGAGTTTGCGACAATATAGGCTGCTCAAGGCCATGAGACATCTGGGCAATCTTCTGAATATCCTAAAGTCCCCCGCACAAGGACAAGCACGAACCACATAGGAGGAACCAGTCCCTCATGTACACGAAACTGATGCTGCGTCAGAAGCCCATCATGAGGAATCAGTCCCTCCAAAAGCAAAAGAGGCTCACACCATATAACACGAGGAACCAGTCCCTCCTAAGGAGCTAAAACTAGTGGAGAGACAACATGAAGAATCAGTCCCTCATGTCCAACAGGCTATAGAATCCGAACTAATACAGGAGGAATCAGCCTTTTCTGTCTCCCGGACAGATGTAACAGCTAAGCCGAAAGAGGCTCCAACTTAAGAATAAGTACAAAATCCTATTCTTATAGGTTCATCCGAATCCGCCCCAGATGACGACATTCTTCCTGAGGATACTCTATCTAAACCTCGGACTACTGTCATCAGTATACAAAAAGGCGAATCCTCTACCACTCCTCTTTCCTATCCTAACTCCCCACATAAGGAAGATCGCAAAGCACATTCGATAGCTCTTGCCACGCGGATAGTCTTCCTAGATGATACGGTCAAAGCCCTGTACAAAGTTGCAAAAGAACTTGATGTGATGTGAGGCACTGCCTTCGATGAGTTCACAAAGATACGATGGGCTGTGAAGGATGTCATTGAGGCAAGTAGAGATGCGGTGCTTTCGGCATTGGATCATTCAAGAGCTTGGAGCGGATTGGATTTGTGGAAAGCATTTAAAGCTTAGGGAATCGCTTAAGAGAAGATCACTATTTAATCAACGGGCTACGAAGGTATGTTTCTCGTATCCTCTTGTGCTTCGTTTTATATTCGTATATACGTAGCTTGATCGATCCTCGTAGGGATTCGGATCGAATTAATTTTTGTTTTACCGCTTCCGCTGGGCCTTCGTTTTAGGCACCGAATCCCAACAACTACGTCACAGTTTGGCCTATCACCCACAAACGGATGGCCAGACAGAGGTAAAATATCAGGGTCTCGAGCAATATCTGCGCACATTAATGCAAGGCCGACCGAAGCATTGGGCTGATTTCCTTCCTTGGGCAGAATTGGCATTAAATTGCACATTTCATGAAGGGCTAAAAATGTCGCCATTTCAGGTGCTGTATGGTCGTGAACCACCACCGTTGATCTGAACAACAGCCCCATTGGGTTTAACTTCAGCGACGGTCGCGACGATCAAGAAACGCGGCGAGGTATTGACTTTGCTCCGTGAAAATTTACGTAAGATGCAACAACGCATGACAGCACAGGCAAACATACATTGCCGTGAACTCGAGTTTGAGGTGGGCGATCAGGTTCTATTGAAGCTCCAACCTCACTGGAAACATTCGGTCGCCAAACCATTATCTTCCAAGTTAGCGCGACGTTTTTATGGACTGTTTAGGGTCACCGAACGAGTCGGAACAGTAGCGTACCGCTTGGAGTTGCTAGAAAATGCTCGTATTCACAATGTCTTCCACGTCTCTTTACTCCGACCGTTCATTGCAGCCAACTCCTCTTACGTACCGCCTACATTTCCCACTGAGTTTATTAACGACTGATAGGTGTCCCGACCGTTGTGAGCTATTGACCAGCGCCGAGTTTTGGTTGACGGCGTTCCTAGATTAGAATGGTTAGTGGTTTGGGAAGATGGATTGCTAGATGATGCTTCGTGGGAACCAGTTGAGCAGTTACAAGGGTCTTTACCGATTTACGCCTTGAGGACAAGTCGATTGTCAACGGGGGAGAGATTGATACGGCACGAGCCGAGGAAGACAACACAAGATCACGCCCCGTCAGAGCTCGGAAGAAACCTAGCCATTTAGAAGATTATTATCATTAGTTATTTCTTAATTCTTAATAAATTGTAATTTTTTAATAGAGTTTACGAACTCTTTCATGGGTTTTCCTTTCGGTTCTTTCCCATGACGCCTTTATTGAACCGATAGGGCTAGTATAAATACTCATTAATTGTTATCTTGATTAATAAGAAATATTGAGTTGCCCTAATATCTTCTCGTCTCCCTCTTCTCTCATCTCGTCTTCTCTCCTTCCCTAGCCCCGGCCGCTCGGTCGCTCCCTAAATTGTGTATCGCCGTTGGTCAGTATAGTTACGAAACACCATAGCTTCGTAACAATGTATGACTTCTCATCCACGTTAATTATAACTGCTAATGCATACATATGGCATTGACAGACATTGATACCTATCATACACCTACCTTGTCTTTACGCCGAACTTAGGAGACTTGCTGTGTGCACCCGAGTTGTATTGTTAGCCATGTCCAAACCTGTTTCGACCAATGAAGCTCTGAATAATTATCACTGGATCACTTGGATGGAAGAAAAGCTCAATGGTAATGGAATAATGTTTGATACCTAGTTCTTAGACCAACATATCATTCAGTCATAGGAACCAAATGGGTATTGAGGAACAAAAAGGACGAGAATAGACTAGTAATCAGGAATAAATCTAGACTAGTAGCCCAAGGATACAGGCAGAAAGAAGGAATCGATTATGATGAAACTTTTACACCCGTATCCCGACTAAAAGCCATCAGGATATTCCTAGCATTCTCCGATCACAAGAACTTTATTGTATATCAAATGGATATTAAGAGCACATTCCTGAATGGATACCTAGCCGAGGAAGACTATGTTGAACAACCACCAGGGTTTGACAATTGGTGTCTAAATTAATTTATTGGATAAATAAATTTACGGCCTAATGAATTAAATAAATTACTGGGTGATTAATTTAATTCATAAATATAATTATTTCTTGGAGAAATTAATTATGTTATTATGTATTTGATATGATTAATTAATTGTATTAATTAATCGATATAAATACATTGGAACGGAATCAGAGTTTATCTGTTTAGACTCACAGGAGTCCGAAATGGACCAAACTCGTCCGATACCTTCTAGAGGCCGGACCCACTTTGATGCTTTGCCTTTGGTCTTAGTCTTCTTTTGGTTGGTAAAAGACTTATGACCATAGAGATATGATATCTATTAAAATAAGGAAAAGGAGATTAAGTGGGATGAAAAAAGAAGAATAAAAGAGAAGACTTGCTCTCACCTCTGAAGGGACATTCCAGCTGTGAGTTTGGTTTGGAGAGAGAGAAAATTGTTTCTAAATCTTGCCATAACACCAATAATTAGCTATATACAAGTTTCTTAAATTGTTTTAATCGGTTAAAATTGTATATTTCAAAATCTTTCAGCCTTAATCTTTCTTTCCAAGCCTTGTGAATATTCACTTAAATCGAGTCATTCGACCTTGAGAAGGATTTTCTTTGTGCTCTTCCAAAGAGAGAATAAATGGTACAACAATGGTAATACGAGATGCTCACAAACCAAGGTAAGAACCGAGCATTCGTGAAACACTATGCCCACGGCATACGATTAATACCTGCTCCACAGGTTAGAACACAAGTGCCCAATAGTGAATCATCAATATAGAACACGACAACGAATTATCCGAAGGTAAACCAAACCAAAGCTGAAATCTCATGTGGAGTTTTAAGAACGAAATTGGAAGGACATCTGTTCAAGATATAAGCGGCAGTCAAGAGTGCTTACCTCCACAGGTAAATCGGTAAGTCAGTATAGCCCAGCATGGAACTGACCATGTTCAACAAGGTCCGGTTCCTTCCTTGTGACACACCATTTAACTGAGGATCACCTGGAGGTGTTAGTTGTGATACTATTCCATGTTCCTTTAGGAACTCGTCAAACTCCATACTCATATACTCGCCACCTCGGTCCGACTGAAGTGCTTTGATATGATTTCTAGTTTGTTTCTCGACTAGGGCCTTGAATTCCTGGAATTTCTCAAAGGCCTCAGATTTATGTTTCATTAAGTATACATAACCATACCTAGTATGATCATCTGTAAACTTAATGAAGTACTGATATCCATCACGTGCTGCTTCCAAAGCACCACATACGTCGGTATAGATTAATCCTAGTTTATCAGCGGCTTTTTCAAAAGTCCCTGTGAAGGGGGACTTAGTCATTTTGCCTTTAAGGCAAGATTCACAAGTAGGAAAGAGATCCGATCCCAATGGACCTATCAGTCCATCTATTTCATTCTGTAAACCTTGGTCTGACCAACATGACCAAGTCTAAGATGCCATTTCAAAACATGATTAGTTTCATCCCTACCACACTTCCTAGTCTTAGTATTCACAACGACTTTGTTACTAAGGTTTAGATGATACAATTCATTTATCAATGTAGTAGTGCCTACGAGTGTATTTCTTAAATAAATTTTGCAGGAACCATAACTAATGAAAAAAGGAAAGCCTTTCCGATCCATGACCGGAATGGATACAATGTTTTTATGCCCGTTGGGCAAAACAAGTACATCTTCTAAAGTTAAAACAAAGCTGGATTCTAAACCCAAAAGAAGTGATCCTATGTCGGTTGCTTCAACACTATGCCCGCTTCCGACAGTGATCATCACTTCCCCAACTCCAAGCTTCCTACTTTATTCCAGATCCTGATTCACGGTACAAATATTAGAACGATAACCTGAATCCAGTATCCAAGAAGTAGAAAATACAGTAGCAGAACAATTTGTTTCCAAAACTAAAAGTTCTGTACCTGAAGTGCCATGAAGAATGGGACAGTCTCCAGCCCAGTGGCCCAGCTCACCGCATTTGAGACAAGTATCCTTCTCCTTGCTCTTCGGAACCATCGGGTCCTTGCCCTTACCCTTGAGGTCCTTGACCTTTGGCCCCGCCCGCTTCTTGTTATTTTTCTTCTTATTCTTGGACCTCCGAGATCCAGAAGAAATCATAAAGGCAGACTCCTTCATCTGCCGAGTCTTCATCTGAGACTGAGTGGTCACGAGTTTGTTCATTAGCTCTGCTAAGTTACATACAATCTCATTGCAGTTGAAGTTCATAACAAACTGTGAGAAGGAATCAGGGAGAGACTGTAGGATAAGGTCGGTTTGCAGAGAAGCATCCATCTAAAAATCAAGAGCCTCCAATCTCTCGATCATAGATATCATTTTGAGGACGTGGTCGCAAACCTTCTCACCTCCCTTCATCCATCACCGAATAGTTTCTTGGATATCTCATATCTATCAGTTCGACTATGCTCACCATAAAGCTTGGTTAAGTGAGATAGAATCTGCCTAGCAGAAGTCATTTTCTCATGATCTCTCTAAATCTCATTAGACATAGAAGCCATCATGTAAGCACTGACTTTTACATCATCCTTAACCCACTTTTCATGGTTTTCAATCTCTTCCTGATTGGCTCTTGTCCGCACCGGAGGCACCGGAATGTCCGTCTCCAAGACGTATGCCAGTGCCTCTATACTGAGGACTATCACCATATTGCAGAGCCAATCCATAAAGTTAGGTCCGATCAAGGTGTTCTTTTCGAGTAGAATTGCGAGTGGGTTCATTGTCATATATGTAACACCCCCAGATCCGACCGGGAATATTACAGTGCCGTGGGCCCGAGATGGAACCCACAAGGCTGAAGGAAATTTTCGCAAACATTTACAAACGCCCAAGAGGCTAACGACGGTATTATCTATTAAAAACATTCGAAGATTTATAAAACTCATTTATCAAACCGTCGTAAAAACTCATTTGAATCCACAAGGCCCAAAATGCCAAAACTCAACAGTTTAAAAACATACGTTAAGCTATCGCTTACACATACCGACAGAATAGATTTAGAAAATGATTGCCAAAGTAACCTAAGTAACCGGATACCAAAAAGGCCATTTAAAAATACTCACGCAGCGGATAAAGAAAAACAATTAAAATACTCTAGCAGCGGAATACAACAACTGATCAGAAACTCAAAACACAAATACATGCCTTTGCCAGTATCCTCCGGGAAGTTCATCTCTCCACGACCGCTACAAGCTTGATAATCCAAGAACCTAAAAAAAAAACCCACGACGGGGTCAGCCATAATATCCAACAATGATAACCATCACATCTCATCAATAATTACATATCAATGGAAATACTAAGTAAGAATACGACCAATGTAATCTTACCGTCATAACTTTACGAGAATCCACAATTCGTATCCTTAATAACACATTAAAATAATACCGAAATATCTGTACGGTATCTCAACAATACTCAAGGTTCTCAAAACATTATCATAACTCGCGATACGGAAATTATACCAACTCTGGCCAATTCAATCCATCGAATAACATCGAGAATTCCAATACGATAATCGATTGTCCATCATAGACAAGTACCAAGGAAATACGGAACATACCTCAAGATACGAAATACCATGACAATCACGTCAGTCTAATCCGAGATCAGATCAACATAACATACGGACATGGTCCTAACACAAGACCTACAAATGCATACTCATATGACAACGTCAATATGATCACAAGAATAACGACAATGTATACTTATGGCAAACCCATAATATACATATGCACAACAACAATACATATGGTAATCCAACGATCCAGCGCACACAGCTATAGATTCCCATGATGATCCCGTCGGACCAAAGCATGGTGGCATTACCTATCCAGCGATCCAGCACATAGCTATAGATTCCCATGATGATCCCGTCGGACCAACGCATGGTGGACATATGACAACAATGCACAACTGCACAAAACAACCGTGCACAATACACGACAACAACAATGCATAAATGCATGACAACAACGATACACGAATGTATCACGACATGATCGACACAAATGACAGAAATGATTAAAATACTTGCTCCGAGTCCTTCGAGAGCAATCTCGATATCTAAACCATCACCAACCATTATTCTGAATATTCACCGATCCAAAACATCACGGACGGTAGATAATTCACGTTTTTGTCAATACCATGATGTATCCTCGATAACAAGTATACCAACGACAATTGTAAATCATATACATTATGATTTAAATTCCCAAAACTCGAATACAACCTATAATTCCAAATCTCTTGTGATTACGATTATAAACATTGCTATACGAATTATAAACGAATGAAACTGAAACCATTCATTAAATATTATAAACTGAGCAAGTAATAACTTGCCTCGATACCAATGAAGCCATTACCAATTCCTTGCCGCCGCCTACAAGTCCTCGCCCCGATCAAAGCAATCTACGAACATTCTTGAATACGACCGCAAAACATGGTTCTAAACATCGATCAATAATCTCAACCTATTACAATAATCGATTTAAAACACATTCCATAACAATCAACAATCGATATAACTAATCCACAAACCCAACGATTCCAAAATATCTCGATTAAACACAAGT
Source organism: Orobanche coerulescens (assembly GCA_033398695.1). Taxonomy (NCBI): domain Eukaryota; kingdom Viridiplantae; phylum Streptophyta; class Magnoliopsida; order Lamiales; family Orobanchaceae; genus Orobanche; species Orobanche coerulescens. The sequence goes on from CM065806.1 coordinate 61,793,229, forward strand.
CCGAACAATCTAACTCAAACAATTACGAATTCATTCCCATGATTCCACAAAGCCCATATATCGATTCGATAAGGCGAGTATACAAACTTAACCAAAATATTCCAATCAATTTCTCTTTCAAAACTTCAATCAAACACCTTGAAGGCGGAATTCAAAGGTATATTCGAATCATCAATCAACAAACACCAACCACATCAAGAACATGAAGAACATAATCACAAACATATATATCCTTCAACATTATATGATTCTAGCCATCGATACGAACTAAACCACCAAAATATATCAAGAATATGAAACATCCCAAAATATTAGAGTTCAAGCCAATTACCTTCAATCCGGCGAAAGAATCAATAATGATGTTATAATCCTTGTTTCAAGCTTTCCTAGATGTTATCACTTGATAAACCAACTCAAAAGCTGAGGTTTAGGGGTTAAAAACCGAGTTTGGGTGATTTGGGACGAAAGGGGATCGTGTAGGATGGGTTGGGAAATGAAATTCACAACTGCTTTACGTTTTTATACGCCCAGGCATGTTAGCGTACGCTAACTTCATCAATAGCGTGCGCTACCTGTTCCCAGAATACAGACAGTATAGTTTTTGCCATTTTCAGCATAACTCACTCATCTGGACTCCGATTAACTCACCGTTTAAACCATTAGAAATCTAACTCAATGCTCTATTATACTGCTTTGTTTTAGAATTTTTGGAGTTTTCAAGAATCGGTGGTGATTTTCCAAAGTCGAACCTTATACACATTACTTTCCAAACAAGTGTCCAAATCTTATTTCCACTAACATTTCAACATATAGTCTTCTTAATTATATCATATACACCAAGATCATAATCACTTGCATGTTCATCATCATACGAAGTAAACAATAACAACAACATTAAAAACCCGAAATGAAGGGAGATATTAACCAACATATTTCTTGAAGAAAAACTCAAAACCACACGAATCATATCAATATCCGCATATCAACCATATTATCAACATAACTCAGTAATCCATCTCATAACCATACTCATCAACTCATAAACATGACGATCATCAACTCAAGAACATCATATACAATCCAAAATGAAATCCCAAAGTGGAGAGTAATTACCTCTTTGAAGGAATGGATTGAATCCCAAGGTTGAATCCGTTTTCAATCACTTCCAAGCTTCAAATGTTGTTAGGAATGATCAACTCAAGTGTTTGGAACCTCAACTTCTCTCTAAGACCTCTCTCTATCGGTTATACAAATACAGATGTCAAGGTCCTTCAATTATTTTACCCATACTGTACAGATTCCACGCTGTACAACATAACTCGGATAACATTAAACAATAGTGATAGAAATTCCGGATATTACATACTACACCACTTAAAATAAGTTTCGTCCTCGAAACTTGCAATCCTTCATAAAAACAAATAAACCGTTCAACCAAAATATCCCGAAATAATCACGACAACGATGAATCATCATTATTACCGAATAACCAAAATAGCATACTTACATATGCGCCAAGTCGACGATCTCGTGAGATACTAGCAAGTGACTTCACTGAAAAGCCTCAACATGCTTACAATAACAATTCCATAAGTCCCAACCATATATATTATCGTCATATGAAATAATCTATCCGTGTCAGATCTTGTCTGCCTGATCGCACAATCAAATCCCAATCCGGATACAAATCAATAATACACGATACAACTGTGAAACAACTGTCCAAAACAATGACAACAGACCCCGAAATATCGACATAACGTCTGAACGCTCATACGATCGTTAACGATGATCAATCAACAAATTAGTCAAGAATATCATCGACATGATAAACTCTAATTCGACCATCCAAAGGTCAAAACACACTTCGAGAATACTTTCACACGGTAAGCTCCAACTGTAACACCCCGAGATATTCGGAATAATTACAGCGCCGTAAACCCTTTAGATAAGGATTTACAAGGCTGATTTTAAAAGAAGTGTAAAAACAATATAATCGAACAACTGAAGTTCAAATACAGATTTGATTCAACCGATCAAATGAGTTAACTTATACAACCATATCGAATTGACCTTATTAAAACAGACGTACTCGAGTACTAAACGAACCAAAAAGACAAATCACAATAACAATAACATCAATCACATCACTGAGCCATTCCATCGTCCCGTTTGCATCGTGGTTGCCTCCCCGCTCCTCGGCTACCTGAACATCAAAACAATGTCCACCCCCGAAGGGGTTAGCAAAACAATGCTAGTACAAGTATCGTCAAACAATAAATCATCAATGCATCATAAAGCATGCAAAACGGACTTCCGCCACCGGAATCCAACGATGCGAATCCTCACGATTCCATCAACACAATACAAGGTAATCCAGCGATCCAGCGCCCTCAGCATAGATCCCCATGATGATCCCGTCGGACCAACGCATGGTGGAAAACCCGTCCAACGATCCAGCGCCCTCAGCATAGATCACCATGATGATCCCGTCGGACCAACGCATTGTGGCCATTCGATCCAGCGCCCTCAGCATAGATCCTCATGACCCTCCTCGGATCATTTATACCATAATCAATCAATTATGCATACACATATGCATTTCAATATGTTCACAAATACGAACAAACAACAACGAATATCACGAGAATTTTCAGAAATACATCTCATATTCAACAATATGAATAAAACCACAAGCATGATAAATCGAACTCGACATATGATACTTGCCTCGAAAATGGCAAGGACGAAACACTTCAATGATCTCGACACACTCGAAGGCCGCCTCCTTCGATCAACGTAACAAGCTCGAACCTTAACAAAAGGAATGATATACAAATCATCTCAAGTCGAACGATGGCCTAACAATTCGGTCTACGGCCGAAAAGCTCAAAATAAACAATGCTCGATCGCTTAGCGTGCGTTACGTACTCACGTAACGTGCGCTAAGCCGGCTCTGTATCGTGACGCTATCGTGTAAGACTAGCGTGCGCTAGCTCTGGCGATTCGAATGGGTGATACATAACGTCACGCTACGTTACGTGATGCTTGAACACCGATAGCGCACGTTAACTCATATATGTTAGCGTGCGCTAACCATGCATGGCAGAATACTGCTAACGGAAAAACTGGGTTGAAAGGTGGTGAATTCATGAATTCTATGTTGATACAACAAATCATCCTCAAGTCTGTCATGCTAATAAGGTTGTGGAAGTTCCATGATCATGAGGCACAAATATACGGATAATTATCTCATCATCATAACTCATCCAAGATCTTCAAGAAATATTCTAAGTTCCGATTATTCCAAATCCCAAAACATATGGTTCCTTACGTAAAACATACGAACTAGGTAATCTACATATACTGGTCGATTGGTTTGGAAGGTACATAACATGCTTAGGAAACCTCATACAAAAAGGTTCAATGGATCATATGATGAATAAGTGTCGAAACGTCGAAAACATCCTTCTAACACACGATGTACGGCTAATAACGAATCTAACTGACTAGATGAACATGATCAACATCCTCTAGAACACAACTAGTATTGGTGAAGAATCACCTACCTCAAGGTAGTGAAGAACACGGAGGAAAATGAAGCAATCCGACACCGAAATCTTGAACACCAATCTCCAATGATATACGATCTTCAATCACGAATCAGGATGTTGATATGAAGTGTTTAGGATGAAGGAAAGTTATGTTCTAAGTGTAAGAATTCGGGTAATGGGAGAAGAGAGAACTGAAATCACGAATAGGATGCTGTCCTATTTATAATAAATGGCTATTAGCGCGCGCTAGACCCTGTTCGTAGCGTGCGCTAATGGCTCCCTGACTAAACTGTACTCAGCACTTAGCGTGCGCTACGCATATACCTGTAGCGTGCGCTAAGGCGTTGACTCGGCTTTTCCCGAAAGCCGTCCAGGTACATCCGACACGATCCGACAGGGGTCCCCCGTCCAGATCTCACCTACCGCACGTCTCAATCAAATTGACCATGCATAGCGTGCACTAATGACCCTCTGTAGCGTGCGCTATGAATCTACGTTAGCGCACACTAAACATAGCCGGTAGCGTGCGCTACATGCGCAGATTTACAATCTTTAAATCACAACCATGAAATTAAACGCTCGACAACATCGGACTATGAAATACGGAGAATAGTACTCAGATAAAAGTACAATTATTACAATATCACAAGTTCCAATTACATAGAAATCTCGGGTATTACACCAACATGGTCAACACAGAACCACAAAAACAAATATACGAAAGAATAACATTCTCAAAATGACACACCAATCACGTACAGTAGATCTGAATAAACATACCCGACTGGCGAACATATCCAATCCTATATGGAGTGGGAACGGCCACTCAATATTCAAAGCAACCAGCATGGGGTCACCATCTCCAATGTCTCAGTTTCACAAAACCCACAGTTCCAAAATTACATCCTGTGCATGAATTCTACATCCTGTAACATATTCTTCTTATCCGATCAATCAACCGATCATCCCTAGATAACCAACTACCATACTGAAGTTCGAATCTTTATTCATCGTACCGTACTGATGCCTTATCCAGTTTGTGAGTCACACTCATAACTCCATCATGATATGCATTGTGCACTAAATGCATATTTATATCGATCATATTTTCAAAACCAGTTTGAAATCATATAGTCTCGTCAAAAGACAAATTTCCGAAAGTTCTTTCAAAAATTTCAAAAGTCAAAACATAAATTTTCGTAACTCCACGAAATCAATTTTCGAAAAAATTAAATCGGCTTGCTGGTGCCAAGTATTGGATAACAATTTCCTTCGATTCTACACGATTTCGAAGTTTCAAATGAAAACTATGCAAATGCTGGACTACATCCATATTACTGTATACCAATTTGGTTCGCTATTCCATCGGAAAACCACACGATAATGTTCCAAAATTTTCAATATATAAACTCCGACTAAAAACTCCTTTTCCACATATGACTCGCAACGTCAATCATTTTCTATCCTGGATCACCTCAATTATGCTATGACAATGCATTGAAACAAATCAACACAGCGAAAGACTTCCCTAGAAGTATCTTTTGAACAAGTAAGCCAAAACCCCGAAAGGCAGGAACGAAATAGATAAACGATTAATAAGGTGTTTTACAATTCTCGGGAGTTTTAAGAAGACAGAAAGGCCTTTTGAAACATTAGGGTCTCAGCCCGTATCTCGTTCCGCATTACAAGAAGTTTAAAAAGTAAAAAACCCTTTTTCAGACCCCAAGTCCTGAGTTATAAAACAATTTCAAAAATCTATTGGGTCTCGGCCCAAAAATCATTTACGGTAAAACATCCGTAAAACATTCATTTTGAAAAGTACCATTTTCAAATGCTAAAAAACAGTTCATATATCATAAAATGAATTAACATGACTACATGTTCTCCTGAACAATCCACAATATTTCTTCCAAATGCACAACTCCGTTCCAAATCTTAACCGACATATTGATTTACAGAATCATAACTTCTCAAGATCATCAATCCTGTCCCAACTCTGTCACCTTATACTGTAACGCATAATATTTGCTGAATCTCAAAGCATATCAACTTAGAATGGAAATAAATCTCAATATAATTCAAGAATCCAAATACTTACAGATCGTGAAGCCGACGATTCTCCGTGATACTGGCACATGTCTCGTCTCAAGAAAATACTCGACACAGATATTTTCAAAACACACATTTTGCAAACTCAGTTCAACTCGAGAAAACAACACAGCTCTATCTGAAGAAACACGTTAACACCATTTGAAAAAGTTACAACAATCCCAGTACCACACTGGTAAATCACATAACGCACAAGCCCGAGTGAACAACAAAAACCCAGAGCTCAAACACTTGTCAACCGACAACTCGAATGACACGACAAAAGCACGACCCAACTCGACCCGACTGCCTAGGTTTTCACAACCTAAGCTCCGATACCATATTCTGTAACACCCTCAGATCCGACCGGGAATATTACAGCGCCGTGGGCACCGAGATGGAACCCATAAGGCTGAAAGAAATTTTCGCAAACATTTACAAACGCCCAAGAGGCTAACGACGGTATTATCAATTAAAAACATTCGAAGATTTATAAAACTCATTTATCAAACCGTCGTAAAAACTCATTTGAAAGCACAAGGCCCAAAATGCCAAAACTCAATAGTTTAAAAACATACGTTAAGCTATCGCTTACACATACCGACAGAATAGATTTAGAAAATGATTGCCAAAGTAACCTAAGTTACCGGATACCAAAAAGGCCATTTAAAAATACTCACGCAGCGGATAAAGACAAACAATTAAAATATTCTAGCAGCGGAAGACAACAACTGATCATAAACTCAAAACACAAATACATGCCCTTGCTAGTATCCTCCGGGAAGTTCATCTCTCCACGACCGCTACAAGCTTGATAATCCAAGAACCTAAAAAGAAAGCCCACGACGGGGTCAGCCATAATATCCAACAATGATAACCATCACATCTCGTCAATAATTACATATCAATGGAAATACTAAGTAAGAATACGACCAATGTAATCTTACCGTCGTAACTTTACGAGAATCCACGATTCGTATCCTTAACAACACATTAAAATAATACCAAAATATCTGTACGGTATCTCAACAATACTCAAGGTTCTCAAAACATTATCATAACCCGCGATACGGAAATTATACCAACTCTGGCCAATTCAATCCATCGGATAACATCGACAATTCCAATACGATAATCGATTGTCCATCAAAGACAAGTACCAAGGAAATACGGAACATACCTCAAGATACGAAATACCATGACAATCACGTCAGTCTAATCCGAGATCAGATCAACATAACATACGGACATGGTCCTAACACAAGACCTACAAATGCATACTCATATGACAACGTCAATATGATCACAAGAATAACGACAATGTATACTTATGGCAAACCCATAATATACATATACACAACAACAATACATATGGTAATACAACGATCCAGCGCACACAGCTATAGATTCCCATGATGATCCCGTCGGACCAACGCATGGTGGCATTACCTGTCCGGCGATCCAGCGCACACAGCTATAGATTCCCATGATGATCCCGTCGGACCAACGCATGGTGGACATATGACAACAATGCACAACTGCACAAAACAACCGTGCACAATACACGACAACAACAATGCACAAATGCATGACAACAACGATACACGAATGTATCACGACATGATCGACACAAATGACAGAAATGATTAAAATACTTGCTCCGAGTCCTTCGAGAGCAATCTCGATATCTAAACCATCACCAACCATTATTCTGAATATTCACCGATCCAAAACATCACGGACGGTAGATAATTCACGTTTTTGTCAATACCATGATATATCCTCGATAACAAGTATACCATCGACAATTGTAAATCATATACATTATGATTTAAATTCCCAAAACTCGAATACAAACTATAATTCCAAATCTCCTGTGATTACGATTATAAACATTGCTATACGAATTATAAACGAATGAAACTGAATCTATTCATTAAATATTATAAACTGAGCAAGTAATAACTTGCCTCGATACCAATGAAGCCATTACCAATTCCTTGACGTCGTCTACAAGTCCCTCGGCCCTGATCAAAGCAATCTACAAACATTCTTGAATACGACCGCAAAGCATGGTTCTAAACATCGATCAACAATCTCAACCTATTACAATAATCGATTTAACACACATTCGATAACAATCAACAATCGATATAACTAATCCACAAACCCAATGATTCCAAAATATCTCGATTAAACACAAGTCCGAACAATCTAACTCAAACAATTACGAATTCATTCCCATGATTCCACAAAGCCCATATATCGATTCGATAAGGCGAGTATACAAACTTAACCAAAATATTCCAATCAATTTCTCTTTCAAAACTTCAATCAAACACCTTGAAGGCGGAATTCAAAGGTATATTCGAATCATCAATCAACAAACACCAACCATATCAAGAACATGAAGAACATAATCACAAACATATATATCCTTCAACATTATATGATTCTAGCCATCGATACGAACTAAACCACCAAAATATATCAAGAATCTCAAACATCCCAAAATATTAGAGTTCAAACCAATTACCTTCAATCCGGCGAAAGAATCAATAATGATGTTATAATCCTTGTTCCAAGCTTTCCTAGATGTTATCACTTGATAAACCAACTCAAAAGCTGAGGTTTAGGGGTTAAAAACCGAGTTTGGGTGATTTGGGATTAAAGGGGATCGTGTAGGATGGGTTAGGAAATGAAATTCCCGACTACTTTACGATTTTATACGCCCAGGCATGTTAGCATACGCTAACTTCATCAATAGCATGCGCTACCTATTCCGAGAATACAGACAGTATAGTTTTTGCCATTTTCAGCATAACTCACTCATCCGGACTCCGATTAACTCACCGTTTGAACCATTAGAAAGCTAACTTGATGCTCTATTATACTGTTATGTTTCAGAATTTTTGGAGGTTTCAAGAATCGGTGGTGATTTTCCAAATTCGAACCTTATACACATTACTTTCCAAACAAGTGTCCAAATCTTATTTCCACTAACATTTCAACATATAGTCTTCTTAATTATATCATATATACCAAGAATCATAATCACTTGCATGTTCATCATCATACGAAGTAAACAATAATAACAACATTAAATACCCGAAATGAAGGTAGATATTAACCAACATATCTCTTGAAGAAAAACAACACCGTTCAAAACCACACTAATCATATCAATATCCGCATATCAACCATATTATCAACATAACTCAGTAATCCACCTCATAACCATACTCATCAACTCATAAACATGACGATCATCAACTCAAGAACATCATATACAATCCAAAATAAAATCCCAAAGTGGAGAGTAATTACCTCTTTGAAGGAATGGATTGAATCCCAAGGTTGAATCCGTTTTCAATCACTTCCAAGCTTCAAATGTTGTTAGGAATGATCAACTCAAGTGTTTGGAACCTCAACTTCTCTCTAAGACCTCTCTCTATCGGTTCACATGAAGAAATAGACGGAAATGACGAATAATGGCCAACTGCACTTATATATATACTGTACATTATTAACGTACGCTAACATCTTTAATTAACGCACGTTACAAGCTTAGCGTGCGCTAACTGTCCTTTGTTAGCGTGCGCTATCGCAGTCCAGAGGCAACTGTCTTACTGCATGAAGTGATTTACGTACGCAATGCCCGTGAAATAGCGTACGTAAATGCCTCTATTTAGCGTACGCAAGTGTCCTACCTTAGCGTGCGCTACTCATAGTTGACTCGTTTGTCTGTATGATTCCGAAGACAGGTTCACACGCCGAAAGTGCTGACGAGGATAAGATTCCTTTTTGTCCGATATACAGTTAGCGTGCGCTAATCAACATGCATTAGCGTGCGCTATCACTACATTACAACATCCGTTGACTTATCAGAACGTGCGTCGAAAGTGGCCTGGTCCACACGCAGATTCCTTCCGATCTGACTGCATTAGCGTGCGTTATCTTATATCCGTAGCGTGCGCTAAACCTGCACGATAGCGTGCGCTACTCATGATTATTAGCGTGCGCTAATAATGTTACACTTAGCCATTTTCAGCTATTCTTGTCCAACGTCTCAACATACAGAATACGAACATATGGCATACTGAATACATATACTTCTTACATCCAATTGTCGACCAAGTACGACAATTATACAAATACAGATGTCACGGTCCTTCAATTATTTTACCCATACTGTACAGATTCCACGCTGTACAACATAACTCGGATAACATTAAACAATAGTAATAGAAATTCCGGATATTACAATATAGAGAGTTATGTCTGCATTAAGTATGACAGATTTAATTAGTGACTCATTTAATTATGATCTGAGTATAGAATTAAGGTCTTTTCTATTCTTGTTACCCAGCTCCCACTATTTTTATCGGAATAACACACTCCCATGTGAAATCCGGAAGTATCATTCGCTCTACTTCATAGTGGTGATTGAGTTCTTTATAAATCTCAATAGAGGGCAACCGAATAGGTTTCTAGTCTATTAATTTTCATAAAGTGGTGTCCAACACCAACCCATCTAATGGATGATTCGATCTTCTTTTTCCCCTTGTTCACTCCCCTCAACCTATACGGTTTCTATGGCTCATGAACAAGTTAAGTTTACACCATAGACGCAAATTAGTTTCACAATTGAATCTTATCCGGCAACCTATCAGGTTTCTAAGGATAAAATTTGCTCCAACCAAAGGCATCCAATGCGCTCCCGGTAATTTATCCATCCTCCCCTAACAACTACCCCGATAACTCGGAAGCATAGCACATCCAGTTTGGATTTCAATTTCCCAAAAGCTTGATGGAGGGAACGAAAACCTAGAAACCTTATAAACTCAATAATTTGTTGTGGGAGAATTTTCGCGATTAATATTACACTTTGCACATTAATTCATTTAAGCGCGTTTGTAGCATTCATACAATATGAATAAGCATTCACAACCTAGTTGCTACCAACATGTAGTTCATGGACCGTTCCTAGAAACAAAAACTCCATAACCTAATTACAAGTCTTCGTCTTGAATCTTCGTCATCTCGAAACGGATCTTCCTACGATCTTCGTCATTACATATAAATTTTACATTGAAAGATTGCATCCTAGATATAAATATTTGTAGTAAAATAAATAGGCTCAAAACGGCCTTTACAACCCAATCGAATAAAACCGAATGATTCAAAACTAAGTCCATGAACCACATCCCCATTTAAAAGCATTCATCTAATAAATACTAGATAAACGGGTTGCGTAGACATACATTGATCTAATCAACATACAAATAATAAATAGAATCGATCCAATCAGTTCACACAATCGGTAATATGAAAACGTTCAAAGTATTCGCTTACCCACAAATATTCCAATTAATCAAATTTTCCTTATAAAATGAAATACCATAAATCATTTTAATCATATTAAATCCAATTTAACATGCGGGAGATTAATTTTCTGGAATACACGGAAAAATCGAGCCGGGACGAAACTGGCCTGCCACGACCGAGTCACCATCGGAAGTCTGTCGTCCAGACACGGCCCGTGCCGAATGGCATAGTCGGGTTACCCCGACAGCTTCTAAATCTGGCCTGCCTGACACGGCCGTGTCAAATGACACGGTCGGGTTGTCCCGACAGCCTGCCGGCCAGACACGGCCCGTGCCGAATGGCACGCTCGGGTCATCCCGACAGTCTGTCGAGACCGGACAGATGGCATGGCCCGTGTCGCCTGACACGGTTGGGTCAGCCCGGTAGCTTCCTGCCCCTTGTCTGAAAAGTCGTCCGAATACAATTCGGAGCTAGATTTTCGACCGGATATCCAATATCAATATTTTCCGACTTTCATATCTTCAATATAAATCACATTTCCCAGAAAATAAAGATTTATATTTAGACATAAACTTACGAAAAATACAACAACAATGAACGAAAAACATACACCACGATTATGACTATAAATGATTCCAAATCATTCACCATCTAATCAACATTCTAAATGTTAATATTGTATATATGATCGCAAGACCTACGCTCTGATACCACTGTTGGGATTTGGTGCCTAAATCGACGGCCCAGCGGAAGCGGTAAAACGAAAATTAATTCGATCCAAATCCCTACGAGGATCGATCGAGCTACGTATATACGAATATTAAACGAAACACAATAGATACGAGAAACATACCTTTATAGTCCGTTGATTTAGATGGTGTCCTTCTCTTGAGCTATTCCCCAAGCTTTAGTTGATTTCCCTACGATCCAAACGCTCCAAGTTCTTGGATGATCCAACGCCGAAAGCACCGCGTCTCTACTTGCCACATGCCGGAGAAACGAACGGAACGACGATCACCTTGCTATCCTCCGAGGATACGGCTAGAGCTAGGATGATGAAACTTTTGATTTGTGATTATAACACTCTATGTGCATAACTCACAATCTCTCTATTATTTCTCAATTTTCCTTCCAAGAAAATGAAGAACAACTAAATAAGATGAAAACTTTGAAAATGAACTCTAAGTTCTTTCTTCTCTCTTGAAAACTCACGTGTGAAAACAAATGCACCAAGTGAAGTCAAGTGAGATGACAAGTCTTCTCTTATTCTTTATACACAACCAACCTCTTCACACAACTCATCCATGAGAAAATGCCCCACCATGTCATTATCATCCATTAAAGAATGGAAAGAAAAGACAATGGGAAGGTAGGTGGAAAGGGGTGCAGCCAAGATGAAAAATCGGACGAGTTCGGTTCGTTTCGGACTCCCGTGAGTCCAAACAGATAAACTCCGATTCCGTTCCGATGTATTTATATCGATTAATTAATCCAATTAATTAATCATATCAAATACATAATAACATAATTAATTTCTCCAAGAAATAATTATATCCATGAATTAAATTAATTACCCAGTAATTTATTTAATTCATTAAGTCGTAAATTAATTTATCCAATAAATCAATTTAAACATCCAATTTCCCAAATTTAGATATCCAATATCTAATATTCATAATGAGAGAATTAGCTTGATCATTCCGTCGTCAATCTTATTGCGCGACTCGGTAAGTCCGTCTCAGTCGGCAGTGGGAGGAACCAAAGAGTAGTAGCACCACCTAGCCAGCCTGGCAGCCTACACTATACCCCAACTGAGAACGAATGATTGGGATCATTCAAGAACCATTCTGTCGTGAATACCAGTATACGTATAAACCCTTCTTTCAAATGTCCCAATCAAGTTATTGTTAGGAATATGCCCTCGAATGCCACTCAGAGGATGAGAGAGTGAGAGCAATTGTATTGTAATTATGAATATTATATTTAATAAGGCAATTATTATTTCTATATTATTGTATATCACTGGCATTGTGATTTGGTATATAGAAAAATAGTCCTTGCATTTGAGAGTGAACATTCTACTCCTTATGGAGATAAGGAGATATGCACTAGAAGTGTTTAGAGCTCGAATGCTTAACTAGTTCGCAAGTCGATAAAACTTAACAGGACATTAAGTTTTAATAAGACTTGTATAACTGATGCTAGGACGTGTGCACGTCTTGATAGCATAATTATAAGTATATTGGTGGGACCAGTATACTCGAACACAACTCATACTCGATTCAGTCACACGGTATTCACTCTCGGAGAGTCGATTACGAATCGAAAGGTTGTGATAGTATACGTGGACCTTAGACTTGAGGGTTCAGTAGAAGATGTGCCTGTGACGTTTAGTTTGTCATTAGAGTAGTTAGACTCATTTTCTTAATTACTGAGTCGACCTCGAAGTGCGGACTATACGGGCAGGTAGCAATCTTTACTGTACGCCAAGAAAGGATTCTATCTCTTGTTAGTGAGCAGGCGAATGTCCTATACGGTTAATGGCGAATAAGATCATAAGTCTTTGGCCAAAGCATTCTGATATAGTCGTATTAGATACACTATTAATCAGTCGGTCTTGATTTGCATTAACACATGTATAGAGTTTAGTCAATAGTAGGGTTTGACTTTACCGTGACCCGAAGACTTGACCGGGACATCTGATGAAGGGTCTATACGTATATAGTATTCACGACATAATGGTTCTGGAATGATTCGTTCATTCGTTCTCGCCGGGGTTTACAGATGCCCGCCAGTCAAGCTAAGTCTCGCCGCACTCATTGGTTCCTCCCAATGCCGGCTGAGACGAACCTACGGAGTTGCGCAATAGGATCATTGATGGATAAATGTGAATTAATAATCTCTCTTATAATATTAGATATTAGCATGGAGGAAGCAATAAGATTTGGAGAAGCAATAAGATGCCATCAGCATGGAGGAAAAGTATTCTCGTCCCTTTGTATAAGAACAAAGGTGATGTTCAAGATTGTTCTAATTATCGCGGAATTAAACTAATGAGTCATACCATGAAGTTGTGGGAACGAGTGATTGAACAAAGGATCAGGAAATGTGTGAAGATAAGAAAATCGGTTTGATTTATGCCTGAAGATCGACCATGGAAGCAATTTATCTTATCCTATAGCTTGATGGAACATTATCGAGATAAAAAGAAAGATCTGCATATGGTTTTTATTGATTTAGAGAAGGCATATGATAAAGTACCAAGAGAAGTACTTTGGTGGGCCTTAGCAAAGAAGGGTGTATCGCGGAAATATATTGACATTATAAAGGACATGTATGAGGGAGCTACTACAAGTGTACGTACTAATGTTGGGAGGACAGAAGAATTCCCTATTACGATTGGGGTGCATCAAGGATCTGCTCTTAGTCCTTTTCTCTTTGCCATAGTCATGGACGAATTGACAAGAGAAATTCAAAATGACGTTCCGTGGTGTATGATGTTCGCAGATGATATTGTGTTGATTGATGAAACGAAGGTTGGAGTGCAATGAAATTGGAACTTTGGAGGGATACTTTGGAAGCTCGAGGCTTTAGCCGAGCGTAAGTAAGACCGAATATATGGAGTGTAGGTTTAGCGAAACAGTTGATAGAGAGGCGGGATGATCACATTTGATGGGAAAGTTGTTCATGGATCCACTTTCTTTCGGTATCTTGGATCTATTATCCAAAAGGATGGAGAGCTAGATGGCGATGTGGCTCACGTAATAAAGGCGGTGGTTGAAGTGGAAGAGTGCCACAGGGGTTTTATGTGATCGGCATGCCTCATAGATTAAAGGGTAAATTTTACCGCACGGCAATTAGGCCTCGTTTGTTATATGGCACCGAGTGTTGGTCAGAAATGTGTCACGTTCAAAAGATGAATGTGGCAGAGATGCGTATGCTACGATGGATGTGTGGTCATACAAAAAGGATCGGCTCGAAATGAGGTGATCGGAGAGAAGGTAAGAGTTGCGTCTATAGAAGACAAGATGATGGAGAATCGATTACGATGGTTTGGTCATGTGAGAAGAAGACCTATTGATGCCCAGTGAGGAGGCTAGAAAGTTGGGGAGCAAGTAATGTTGTGAAAGGTAGAGGAAGACCCAAGAAAACTAGGATAAACATGATTGAAAATGATATGCGGTTTCTTGGAATTGGAGAAAGTATGGCGTTGGAGAGGCAAATGTATGGGAAAGAATACGGATGGTGGATGGAGTCCGATTCTTTTTTTTTTTTTTTTTTTTTTTTTTTTAAATTCCTATTTTCTTTTATTTCATGTTATCTTTTTTTTTCTTTTTTTTTTTTTTTTTTTTTTTTCATTCATTCTCTTTTTTTATTTGCTTTTTTCTCTACTTTTTCCCTCTTTTTTCCTTTTATGTTATTTATGTAACGATTATTGACGGTTTCAAAGTTTGATTCATGTTAGCCGACCCCAAATCATTTTGGGACTAAGGCTTAGATGTTGTTGTTGTTGTATAATATTAGATATTAGATATTTAATTTTGATTTATCGGATAAATCAAATAGCGGTCTTATGAATTGTAAGTAGGTTACTAGGTGATTACTTTAATTCATAAATTATATTTCTGAGAGAAATATATATTTGTGTTTAATATAATTAATTAATTGGATTAATTAATTAGTCCAAACACATTGGAAATAAAATCGATTTGTTTGACGAACATCCGGTACACGAGGGATTCGTTTTGACGAACATCCAATACACGAGCCGAGTAAATTCGACACGTCTTCTTGGAAATTTCCCTTAGGGACGCCCCCTCCCTCTATTGTTTCTTTTATACTTATTTTATGTCACTAGGTGACATATGTAAGGTGTATTTGATTCCCTCAATCATGTGTTAAAGGTAGACTTTCATTTTTTTATAAATAAAAGTCTTTAGAAAAGAGAGAGCACTCCTTCTTCTTCCTTGAACTCAAAATCACGAATTTGAGAGAGAGAGTAAGGTTGAAAACTTAATCTTGATCTTAGAGACAAGATATAAGAAGAATACATTGAGAGAGAAACTTCCTACAAGCTTCCCTAGCCGCATTCTTGAAGAAAGGAAGCTTGTCGATTTTTCCATCAAGTTTCGGCGTGTGAAGTAGAGGCATCTTGCTTTAGGTGCTTGGAACGAAGGGTTCTTCATCATCATCATCATCATACGAAGGTTTTCCAGAGACATCATAGGTATGGGACTTTGATTCCTTGATCTTCGTATTTTTCTTTTCGTATATACGTTACTTGATCGATCCTCTTAGGGATTCCGTTTATTCTTCCGCTGCGTTTATTTTCTGTGGAATCCCAACAGTTATAGGGTCACGGTCAGTCAAACCCGATATGTACTTGACGCTATGCATGCATTAATGCAAATAAAGATCATCGAGCTCTTGTGTATCTAATACAACTAGCTCCAATACTTTGGCCAAAGACTTATGATCTCATCCGCCAATAACCGCATAGGACATATTAACTGTTCACTAACAGGAGAAATAATACTATCTTGGTATTCAGTAGGACCTGCTACTTGCCCATCAAGATGCACGTCGAGGTTGACCCCCGCCTTTCGGTTTACAGGGTCGAACTACTCTAATGAAAATCTTGACGTCACAAGCACATCCCTACTAAATCCTCAAGTCGAAGGTTCACGAATACCTATCACAACCTTTCGATTCCGTCATCTTGATCTTAGAGAGAAGATATAAGAAGAATACATTGAGAGAGAAAATTCCTACTAGCTTCCCTAGCCGCATTCTTGAAGAAAGGAAGCTTGTCGATTTTTCCATCAAGTTCCGGCGTGTGAAGTAGAGGCATCTTGCTTTAGGTGCTTGGAACGAAGGGTTCTTCATCATCATCATCATCATCATACGAAGGTTTTTGAGAGACATCATAGGTATGGAACTTTGATTCCTTGATCTTCGTATTTTTCTTTCCGTATATACGTTACTTGATCGATCCTCTTAGGGATTCCGTTTATTCTTCCGCTGTGTTTATTTTCTGTGGAATCCCAATAGTGATATCGGAGCGAGGTCAAATATATCGTATATACGATCATCTTTGCATTTGGAATGTTATTTGATGATGTTTATGATTTAGAATCATAATAGATATAATCGAAGAAATTTAATCGTTCGTAGTAAGTCAAGTTTCGACTATTTTATGTGAATTATAAATCTGAAAATTTTGATTTTTGTTGATTTATAAGTTCTTCATGAAGTTAAGAAACTTTTTCGTTTTGGAAGTGAGTCGAAAAAAAATGAGAAAAATGGGGGTTAAACACGAATACCGCATTTAAGACGCAAATCACGGCTTAGCCATCGGATCGGCCGCTGGCCGCCGAGAGTGACTCGGTAGGCTATCAGTAGTGGCTCGTCACCGCTGGGCAGTGGCCGAGAGTGACTCGGTCCGGGCAGTTCTCGGGTTTTCGGCCCGATTTTGAATCGGGCTGTGGGCTGGGCCTCATACCGGATTTTCTGGGACTCCATTTTTGTGTTTATATTTCATTGTAATAATTTCCAAAATTTAAATTGGATTTAATTGGATTTAATAAAATATTTGGAATATTTTTTATTAAGGAAAATTATTAGACGAGAATATTGTTTTGGCCGGATTACTTTGAACGGATTAAAATGACGATTATAAATATTAATTTGATTAATATTGTAGAAATTAAATAGATTAATTTTTATATTAATTGGATTAATATATTAATTGATTATTTAATTTTATTTACCGTTATATGTTGTATGGAATGCCTTATGTGATGGTGATATAGCTTGTGGACTTAGTTGTTGATTTGTTCGATTCGATATGGTTGTAAAGGCCGTTTTGAGCCTATTTATTTTTACTAGAAAATATGTATAATCGGATGTATTGTTCAATGATGTAATTATTCATATGGCTATGACGAAGACCGAAGACGATCGACTAGAAGACGAAGAATCAATACTGTATTTTTCCTTTCTTTATTTGGCTTGGCCCAATACTTAGGAAAAAGTCCATGAGCTATATGTTGGTAGTAACTAGGTTGCTATTTATTATTTATCATTTTGAATGATTGACAAACCACAAACCGCACTTATAAACGGATTAATGTGCAAAGTGTAACATATAATCGCGTTAATACTCCCACTTACAAACACTAAGTTATAAAGGTTATGAGGTTTCCTACCCTCCGTCAAACTCATGGAAAATTGAAATCTAAACCGGAATATTATTCTTCCGAGTATGTCGGGGTAATATTTTTGGGGAAAGTTGATAAATTCCTAGAGTGCATTAGATGCCTTTGGTTGTGACAAATCAAACCCCTATAAACCGTATGGGTTTCCGGGTAAGATTCAATTGTCAGACTAATAGGAGTTGACGGTTTAAACTTAGCTAGTTCAGCGAGCCATAGAAACCAAATGGGTTGAGGGCAAGTGAACTAGGCGTAAAAGAAGATCGAATCATCCATTAGATGGGTTGCTATTAGACACCAATTTATAAAGAACAATAGAATATAAACCGTATGAGTTGCCATCTATTAAACTTTGTAAAGAAATCGATCAGCACTATGAAGTCACCCAAGACTTCCGGATTTAACATGGGAGTGTGTAAATGCCGATAAAATAGTGGGAGCCGAATTATGAATAAAGAAAGTCCTTAAATTCTTTACTCGGATCATAATTAAACAAACACTAATGAATCTCAAATTATTCTCTGCAGTTAACAAAACTCTCAATATGACAATGAACCCACTCGCTATACTACTTGAAAAGAACGTCCTGACTGGTTCGAACTATGTGGATAGCCGGAACTTGAGGATTGTCCTAACTATGGAAATGCTGGGATACGTCTTGGAGGCGGACATCCCAGCGGCTCCTGCAAGAACCCAAGCCAATCAGGAAGATGTCGATGCCCATGAGAAATGGGTAAAAGACGACATAAGAGTGCGAGGGTACATGTTAGGCTCAATGACCAATGAGCTTCAACGTGCCCATGAAATGATGACGTCTTCACGAGCCATCTTAGCGCACCTGGCTGAGCTCTATGGAGAGCATAGCCGAACTGCTAGATATGAGATATCAAAGCAATTATTCGGTGCCAGGATGAAGGAAAGAGAGAGGGCTGGGGACCATGTCCTCAAGATGATCTCGATGATTGAGAGATTGGAAGCTCTTGATTTTCAGATGCATGCATATCTCCAAACTGACCTTATCCTGCAGTCACTTCCTGACTCCTTTTCACAATTTTTCAGGAACTTCAACTGCAATGAGATTGCATGTAACTTAGCTGGGCTAATGAACAACCGACGACCGCCTTGCCTCGATGAAGACAAAGGGAAAGGAAGCTGCACTTGTGATTTCTTCTGGGACTTGGAAGTCCAAGAATAAGAAGAAAAAGAACAAGAAGCAGTTAGGTCCAATAGCCAAGATCGACAAGGGAAAGGGCAAGGCCCCAATGGTTCAAAAGAGCAAGGGGGCCAAGAAAACAGATGTATGCCTCAACTGCGGTGAGCTAGGCCACTGGAATAGGTACTGTCCAAAGCTTGACCGTAATGCGCCTTCAGGTACGGAACTACTAGTTTTAGAAACAAATTGTTCTGTAACTGCATATTCTGCTTCTTGGATACTTGATTCCGGTGCGAGTTCTCACATTTGTACAATGAATCAGGATCTGAAACGAAGTAGGAAGCTGGATTCAGGGGAGGTGATGGTCACCGTCGGAAGTGGGCATAGTGTCGAGGCTTCTGATATCGGATCCCTTATGTTGGATTTAGAATCTGGTTTTATTCTTACTTTAGATGATGTACTTGTTTTGCCCAAGGGGCACAAGAATATTGTATCAATTCCGGTCATGGACCGAATGGGATTTCACTTCTTTATTGGAGATGGGTCCTGTCGTATTTATTTCAGAAATAAATTGGTTGGTACTGCTACATTATTAAATGGTTTATACCATTTAAATTTAAAGAATAAAACAACTGTGAACACTATAACTAGGAAGCGTGGTAGGGATGAAATGAACCAAGCACTTAAGTGGCATCTTAGACTTGGTCATATCGGTCAGACCAAGGTTCATAAAATGGAGAAAGATGGGCTTACAGGTCCATTGGGATCAGATCCCTATCCAACTTGTGAATCTTGCCTTCAAGGCAAAATGACTAAGTTACCCTTCGCAGGGACTTTTGAAAGAGCTGCTGAAAAACTTGGATTGATCCATACTGACGTCTGTGGCCCTTTTGAAGTGGCACGAGACGGCTTTCAGTATTTTATTACATTCACTAATGACCATAACAGGTATGGATTCGTGTACTTAATGAAACATAAGTCTGAAGCTTTTGATAAATTCAAGGAATTTAAAGCCCTAGTTGAAAATCAAACAGGTAACCGTGTTAAGACTCTTCGGTCAGACCAGGGTGGTGAGTACATGAGTACCAAATTTGATGAGTTCTTAAAACAACTAGGAATAGTGTCACAATTCACTCCTCCAGCTACTCCACAATTAAATGGTGTATCATAAAGAAGGAACCGAACCTTGTTGGACATGGTTCGCTCCATGCTTAACTATACTGATCTACCAATTTATCTGTGGGGTTACGCGCTCCTTACTGCTGTGCATATCTTGAACAGATGTTGTTCCAAATCCGTTCCTAAGACTCCCCATGAGATGTGGAGAGGTAGGAAACCAAGTCTTAATCACATTAGGATTTGGGGATGCCCTGCTTATGTCAAGAAGACTAAAGTAGAGAAATTGAAAACTAGGTCTGTGAAAGGTCGTTTCATAGGATATCCAGGGGATTCCATGGGATATATATTCTACATGCACGAAGATCATAGGATCATCGTTGCTATACAAGCACACTTCCTGGAAGATCAGTTTATTCAGGAAGGAGGGGCAGGTAGAAATATTTCTTTGGAAGAAATAAAAGAAACACCAAATGAGACACCTATGCAAGATATTAGAACCCAACCTTCTGAAATACAAACATAACCTAGCAAGTCTAGTAGAATTTCTCAAATACCTGAGAGGTATGGCTATCTGCATCAAGAGGAACTAGGTGTCCATGAGATGACAGAAAGTATTCAAGAGAATGATCCTTCTACATACGACCAAGCGATGGTAGACGTTGACTCCACCAAGTGGCAAGAAGCTATGGAAGCTGAGATAGACTCAATGCATGATAATCAGGTCTGGACTTTAGTAGATCGTCCCAAAGGCATAGTGCCTATTGGAAACAAATGGATCTATAAGAGAAAGACTGATGGAGATGGCAAGGTTGATACCTATAAGGCCAGGCTTGTGGCAAAGGATTATTCCCAAAGAGAAGGAATCGATTACTTCGAGACCTTCTCGCCTGTAGCTATGATTAAGTCTATTCGCATGATGCTTGCTATAGCAGCCCAATTAGATTATGAAATATGGCAAATCGATGTGAAAACGGCATTCCTAAATGGATTCCTCGAGGAGGAGATTTACATGGAACAGCCTAAGGGATTCATATCTCAAACCAATATTCATAAAGTATGCAAACTTCAGCGTGCCATTTATGGACTGAAGGAAGCTTCACGGAGTTGGAATCTTCGTTTTAACGAGACAGTCAAAGAGTTTGATTTTGTCCAAAACAAAGAAGAGCCCTGTATTTACAAGAAGGTTAGTGGGAGCAAAATTACGTTCTTAATACTATATGTAGATGACATTCTACTTATAGGAAACGATGTAGGAATGCTCAGTTCTGTGAAAGCTTGGCTTTCTAAACAGTTCTCAATGAAAGACTTGGGAGAAGCTACCTATATTCTGGGTATTCGTCTCTACCGGGATAGAGCGAAAAGAATGTTAGGTCTTTCCCAAGCCCTCTACATAGAAAAGATCCTGAAGCGATTTAGGATGGAAGATTCTAAAAGAGGGTTTCTACCTATGCAACATGGTGCAAAACTTTCCTTAGAGATGTGTCCTCAAAGTGAGGAAGATAGAAAGGAAATGAGCAAGGTACCTTATGCTTCGGCAGTAGGTAGCCTTATGTATGCAATGATTTGCACTAGACCGGACATTACCTATGCTGTGAGCGTAGTAAGTCAGTTTCAGTCAAATCCATGGCAGGAACATTGGACTGCTGTAAAGAACATTCTTAAGTACCTAAGGAGGAGTAAAGACTTGGTTCTTACATATGGCGGTGGATAACTAAGAGTGATGGGTTATACAGACTCAGATTTTTCGGGGGACATGGATGCTCAGATGTCCACATCAGGGTATATCTTTACGCTGAATGGTGGGGCAGTTTCTTGGAGAAGTACCAAGCAAAGTTCGACTGCTATCTCTACATGTCAAGCCGAATATCAGGCAGCCACGGAGGCTACTAAAGAAGCTTTTTGGATAAAGAAGTTCACTGAGGAACATCAAGTGGTTCCTAATGCAGAGAAGCCCGTGACACTGTTTTGTGACAACGACGGAGCTGTTGCACAGGCTAAGGAGCCTAGGGCTCACCACAACACCAAACATATTGCGAGAAAATATTATTTTGTTAGAGAAATGGTTCGGGATGGGAATGTTACACTGCAGAGAGTAGACACAGCAAATAACGTTGCTAATCCGCTTACCAAGCCACTATCTCAGAAGGTCTTAGAGAGACATCTAGAGAGTATGGGTATTAGATACCATAGTTTGTGGCATTGAGTGCAAGTGGGAGATTGTTAGGAATATGCCCTCGAATGCCACTTAGAGGATGAGAGAGTGAGAGCAATTGTATTGTAATTATGAATATTATATTTAATAAGGCAATTATTATTTCTATATTATTGTATATCACTGCCATTGTGATTTGGTATATAGAATAATAGTCCTTGCATTTGAGAGTGAACATTCTACTCCTTATGGAGATAAGGAGATAGGCACTAGAAGTGTTTAGAGCTCGAATGCTTAACTAGTTCGCAAGTCGATAAAACTTAACAGGACATTAAGTTTTAATAAGACTTGTATAACTGATGCTAGGACGTGTGCACGTCTTGATAGCATAGTTATAAGTATATTGGTGGGACCAGTATACTCGAACACGACTCATACTCGATTCAGTCACACGGTATTCACTCTCGGAGAGTCGATGACGAATCGAAAGGTTGTGATAGTATACGTGGACCTTTGACTTGAGGGTTCAGTAGAAGATGTCCCTGTGACATTTAGTTTCTCATTAGAGTAGTTAGACTCATTTTATTAATTGCTGAGTCGACCTCGAAGTGCGGACTATACGGGCAGGTAGCAATCTTTACTGTACGCCACGAAAGGATTCTATCTCCTGTTAGTGAGCAGGTGAATGTCCTATACGGTTAATGGCGAATAAGATCATAAGTCTTTGGCCAAAGCATTCTGATATAGTCGTATTAGATACACTATTAATCAGTCGGTCTTGATTTGCATTAACACATGTATAGAGTTTAGGCAATAGTAGGGTTTGACTTTACCGTGACCCGAAGACTTGACCGGGACATCTGATGAAGGGTCTATACGTATATAGTATTCACGACATAATGGTTCTGGAATGATTCGTTCATTCGTTCTCAGTCGGGGTTTACAGTGCGGCCCGCTAGGCTGGCTAAGTGCTGCCCGCACTCATTGGTCCTCCCAATGCCGACTGAGAGGAACCTACGGAGTCGCGCAATAGGATCATAGATGGATAAATGTGAATTAATAATCTCTCTTATATATTAGATATTAGATATCTAATTTTGATTTATCGGATAAATCAAATAGCAGTCTTATGAATTGTAAGTAGGTTACTGGGTGATTACTTTAATTCATAAATTATATTTCTGAGAGAAATATATATTTGTGTTTGATATAATTAATTAATTGGATTAATTAATTAGTCCAAACACATTGGAAATAAAATGTATTTGTTTGACGAACATCTGGTACACGAGGGATTCGTTTTGACGAACATCCAATACACGAGCCGAGTAAATTCGACCCGTCTTCTTGGAAATTTCCCTTAGGGCCGCCCCCCTCCCTCTCTTGTCTCTTTTATACTTATTTTATGTCACTAGGTGACATATGTGAGGTGTATTTGATACCCTCAATCATGTGTTAAAGGTAGACTTTCATTTTTTTATAAATAAAAGTCTTTAGAAAAGAGAGAGCACTCATTCTTCTTCCTCGAACTCAAAATCACGAATTTGAGAGAGAGAGTAAGGTTGAAAACTTCATCTTGATCTTAGAGACAAGATATAAGAAGAATACATTGAGAGAGAAACTTCCTACAAGCTTCCCTAGCCGCATTCTTGAAGAAAGGAAGCTTGTCGATTTTTCCATCAAGTTTCGGCGTGTGAAGTAGAGGCATCTTGCTTTAGGTGCTTGGAACGAAGGGTTCTTCATCATCATCATCATCATCAGCAGCATACGAAGGTTTTCCAGAGACATCATAGGTATGGGACTTTGATTCCTTGATCTTCGTATTTTTCTTTTCGTATATACGTTACTTGATCGATCCTCTTAGGGATTCCGTTTATTCTTCCGCTGCGTTTATTTTCTGTGGAATCCCAATAGTTATAGGGTCACGGTCAGTCAAACCCTATATGTACTTGACGCTATGCATGCATTAATGCAAATAAAGATCATCGAGCTCTTGTGTATCTAATACAACTAGCTCCAATACTTTGGCCAAAGACTTATGATCTCATCCGCCAATAACCGCATAGGACATATTAACCGTTCACTAACAGGAGAAATAATACTATCTTGGTATTCAGTAGGACCTGCTACTTGCCCATCAAGATGCACGTCGAGGTTGACCCCCGCCTTTCGGTTTACAGGGTCGAACTACTCTAATGAAAATCTTGACGTCACAAGCACATCCCTACTAAATCCTCAAGTCGAAGGTTCACGAATACCTATCACAACCTTTCGATTCCGTCATTGACTGTCCCGTAGTGAAATCCGTGTGACGAATCGAGGGTGAGTCGGTTCGAGTATACTAATCCAATTAACATACCTATAATGTGTGCTCCCACTAACCATTAGTATTCGACATGCACTCTCCATGTCAAAGAACACGTCATACAAGTCTTCACATAAACTTAACGCCCAGTCAAGTTTCATCGACTTGCGAACGATTAAGTATTTGAGCTATAAACCTTTACAGTGCCGACCTCTTATCTAATAAGGAGTGGAATGTTTTGCTATCAAATACACGAACTAGTTTCTATATATATAATTACGAGTCAGGAACGCCAGTAACTACCAGTAAATAAAGAAACATCCATTGCCTTATATTAATGATATACATAATAACAAGTACAATGCCCTCACTCAACATCCTTTGAGTGGCATTCGAGGGTATACTCCTAACACTATATACTGTACCCGGTTCATCAAGTATACCAAATATTCTATTCAGAATCATTTTTGAATCATGCAAAAAAGTATGACAATAGTTATTACACAATATCTATAAATATTGCAAAAAAGTACAACCACAAATGCTTACTGATCCCTACGTGCAAATCCAAAACGAAGGTTCTTCCCACAAATGCTGACTAAGTTCCTCTGTTTCTATTTCGCTGAGGATGTAATATCCAGAAAATATTGAGTCCAACGTCTTCGTTCGTCATCAATGTCATTCTTCGAATAGGGCTCTTTCATATCACATGTCGCAAATTAACAAGACGTCATCAGTATTGATCAAATATCAATAAATATTTAATGTCTTTGATTTTCAACAACTAATTCACTATAACAATTCAATATCTTTGATTTACTACAAGAATTCATGGAGACTTGATAGTTTAAAGAGTCATATCTCAAACTTATATATCAATAGAAACATAAAATATAATTATTTATTTTTTAAAATTAAATAACCCAATTTAAAGAGACATTTTTCTAACTTCTATATACTAAGCAAAGTGAGTGCATCACTAGCAATATTAAGGGGTTAATAGTTCAGAAGTCAAGAAGTTGAGTGACAATGAAGTTGAATAAAGTTATGCAGACTGGTGGAATTTCAAAATGGAACGAATTAAAATGGAACCTCGGATGTGCAAGTCATGTCTTGATGCAGATTATTTCCTAAAATAGATCAAACTAGGCAACAAATACATTCCAGAAAGAGGACATAAAAAGAAGATGCCAATACAAATGCAATTAACACTGATGCTCATTGTTGACGTCTGGTTTGGTCAACATCACGTGTACTGATCGGGACAAATAGATCGAAGACACGTAGAAAATCAGAAATAAAGTGGAAGATATTTGATCACTAAATTTTTATTAATGACCTTTCGATAGCATAGAACCGGTCAGAATAATGTGTGCCGGTCTATCCAGTTTGCTTGTTAATTACAAGTCTTTTTTGTTCTTTTTCCGTATATCTCAGATCTCTCTTTTTTCTCTCTCTTATTAATGTTCTAAAAGTCAAAAGATCCTTTTTTACTGTACATTTCTCCTATATATAGACAGTCCGAGCCAGTGGGGAGATGACAGCTGGCTCATGTTTGGGGAATAAGCCCATAACACTTGTCAGTCTGCATTTAACTCTTGGACACGTGGCGGCCTATAAGGAGTGCCTTGGGAAGGGGCGTGACTGCATGCGTTAATTGGCATGCGGGTCTGTTTTTCCGACTTCCGGTGATGTCTATCCGACAGGGTCGGTCCTCGGGTCCCCCGCCGCTCGGGTCGGCCTTGGGTCTGCCGCCGTTCGGGCCGGCCCTGCCGTAATCTCGAACCGGGACATTTCTGTCCTTTCTCTGCTCGGCCTTCCTGGATCAGATACCGGGTCGGCCTTGGAGTAACCGTCCGTTCCGGTTTTTTAGCGAGCCCGGTTGGAAATCGGGTTTTTTGTCCGGTCCGACTTCGGGTTCTGCTCGGCCGGTTTAGCTGCCTGGAGTGCCTACGTGGATTCTGAGTAGGATGGGCTACCAACAAGGGCCCCCGAGTCCAGGGCCGTGCCGAGCTGGCCGGGGCTGGAGTCGTTCGATGTTGAGACCGATCTGGGTTGTGGGAGGATAAGACCTTTCGAATCGACGTCTCTTCGGGAGTCGCGTCGCACCGCTTCCCTGGTTTTTAGGTGTCATCATGTGGGGGGACGCGTGGCGCAAGAATACTGGGCGGCGCGCTCACGCGTTCTCGAATCCTGCGACGGTTCAGTAGAATTTCTCGCTTCACGCGCCTGGCATTTAATGTCTATATTTCCCTATAAATAGAGGTTGTCTTCTCTTTCAGTGTTTCCTCCGCCATTTTTACATATTGTTGCAGAGAGAAAAATTTTTTCGGCGACTTTTTCTTATTTTCCGATTTCACCGACCTTCCCGGTAAGCTCGCTTTTCTTTCTTTTCTTTTTCTTCATCTATTAAAAATTTCGGAGACAAGGGATGAGACGGAGGTGGTTTTGGCTGTGTCGCCGGACCGCACGGGTGTGGCGGATCTATCGATTGGCGAAGCTCCCGTCGACTGGAGTGTTGAGGAGGAAGGAGATGACTTTGTGAAGTCGCCAGGATCTGGAGAAGTGGAAATGGCGGCGCCGTTGACAGTTGTCGGAGAAACTCCGGCGGAGAGAGTCGAGCCGGTGGTGGCCCGGGCTCGCCCTCGTCCGGCCCCTTTGGTGGCGGCGAGTTGGGACTCAGCTTCGATCCCGAGTAATGTTACGGAGGGACAATTGGCGGCCTGGCGGCTGCGATTTAAAATTCCGGCGAGGGTGCGGATGTTTGTTCCGAATCCCGAGGAGAGGCCCCACAGTCCGCCCGTTGGTTGCACGACGGTGTACTACCGCTCTTTACTGGCCGGGCTTCGGTTTCCGCTTTCGTTGACTCTTTCCCGGTGGCTAAGGCAGTGGGGCCTTGCTGTCCCCCAGATTCATCCGAATTCTTGGGCCCGGGTGGTGGGCCTTTTTATTCTTTTTAACCAGCACGGCTGGCCCGAGCCCAGCTTTGAGGAGTTCAACAGCCTCTATCTATGGAGGTCGGTTGGTAGGTCCGGCTCGGGCTGGTTTTATTTGACGGCCCGGCATGCTATGCACAAGGAGCTAGTGGGGGTACCCGAGACCATTCATAGCTGGAAAGAACAGTGGTTCTTTATCGGTGGGCCGTGGAGGAGTTCTTTGGATGAGTGGGAGCCGTGGGTGATAGATGCCGAGCTGCGGATTCCTGTGCTTTTTACGGCCAAAATTGGTGAGCAGTATTTTTTGTTTTTGTTTCCTTTTTTGTCTAACGCTCATCATTTGTTGCCTGTGCAGAACGCATCCCGGCGTCAGAGACTTCTGCCGAGTTCGACGACCGGGTCGAGCAGCTTTTGGGCCTTCCTCTGGAGCAAAGGAAGTCTCACCTTTTAGTGTCCGAGGAGAACCTTTGGGCGGCCGGACTTAGAGAGACCGACCCGAGTACAATGTCTTCTTCAGGTACCCCCCCTTTTTTTTTTTTTTGATATGTCTTCCTTTTCCAGCTCCTCAGGCAAAGACTTCATCTGGTCGGAAGGAGACACCCGCTCAGCGTGTGGCCAGGCTGGCTGCTGAGGCTGCCGATCGGAGGGAGCGGGCCGGCAAGCGCAAGAGGGTGGAGCCTGTTTCTGCGAATAAGGCCGAGGGTTCGTCGGCCCCTGAAGTCATATTGTCCGCCCCGACTCCTGTCCGGGCCGATCGGGAGGAGCCTGTTATTGACTTGGAGGGCCATTATCTTCCGGTCAACCAGGAGCGGGTGGAGCCATGTGACCAGATGAAGGGGCGGCGGCCGCGCTGGTTCCTGGATTTCGTCCGGGCCGCTACTCCGACTCCTGAGATGCTCAGTCGGGTTCCTCCTGGGGTGGCTGTTTCTAGCCATATTCCGATCCGGGGTTGGACTCCCAAGCTGGAGATGATGACCAACAATATGGATCCGGCCGAGCAGATCCAGTTCGGGAATGCCCTGGACGGCCGGGCCATGTGCACCTATATGAAGGCCTCGAATGAGTTTCTGGCTTCGTCCGAGAGGCACAAGAAGACGGAGGCCGACCTTAAGGCTTTGCAGGAGGAGCATCACTTGTGCCCCTCTTTGATCAAGTCTCTCGAGGGGGAGATAACCTCCCTGAGGGGTGAGATGGAGCTTTTGGACGGTCGGGCTCTCCAGGCCGACATATGGAGGCTGAAGGCCGAGGAGCTGACTGATGCGGTCGATCAGGCGCAGAAACAGTGCTTGGAAATCCGGGCCGAGCACGAGGCTTATTTGAAGGAGACCAAGGCCCAGGTCGAAAGCCTGACCGAGCGCCTCAACACCTGCGAGGCTTCGAGCTATGCTAGGGGCCGTGCCGAAGGGGTGGAGGCCTTCAAGGAGACGCCTGCCTTTGAGGAGCTGATCAATCTGAACTACGTCTCCACTTGTTTCGAGATTTTAGATCTTATGAAAGGTGGGAAGACCGTTCAGGAGATTGAGGCTTACATCACCTCTCAGGCGGCCGACCTTCATGTTGACATTGCTGGGGCCGATGAGCCGAAGGCGGCCGAGGGTGAGGATGCCAGTCGGGCTCCGCAAGGCGAAGGCGAGGGACCATCTTTTCAGGCGGCCGGCCAGGATGACGGGGCCGAGTAGTTTCCTTTAGATTTCGCTTCCAGCATGGCCTGCGTGCCTGTTTTTGTCTTTCTTTTGTTTCATCTGATGTTCGGCCTGCGTGCCAACCTGGTTCAGGTTTTTTGTAATCGTCTGTATTTTGTAACAATGACTTGATGAAATAAGATCTTTTTTGCCGTTTTCGTTGTGCTTTTTCATCGTTCTTGGTTGATCGCGCCGAGACGAGCTCAGTCTTAGAGTGCCGGAGGAGCCGGTCTTATGAGGTGCCGAGACGAGCTCGGTCTTAGAGTGCCGGAGGAGCCGGTCTTATGAGGTGCCGAGACGAGCTCGGTCTTATAGTGCCGGAGGAGCCGGTCTTTCGAGGTGCCGAGACGAGCTCGGTCTTATAGCGCCGGAGGAGCCGGTTTTTTGAGGTGCCGAGACGAGCTCGGTCTTATAGCGCCGGAGGAGCCGGTCTTTCGAGGTGCCGAGACGAGCTCGGTCTTATAGCGCCGGAGGAGCCGGTCTTTCGAGGTGCCGAGACGAGCTCGGTCTTATAGCGCCGGAGGAGCCGGTCTTTCGAGGTGCCGAGACGAGCTCGGTCTTATAGTGCCGGAGGAGCCGGTCTTTCGAGGTGCCGAGACGAGCTCGGTCTTAGAGTGCCGGAGGAGCCGGTCTTATGAGGTGCCGAGACGAGCTCGGTCTTATAGTGCCGGAGGAGCCGGTCTTTCGAGGTGCCGAGACGAGCTCGGTCTTATAGCGCCGGAGGAGCCGGTCTTTCGAGGTGCCGGAACGAGCTCGGTCTTAGAGTGCCGGAGGAGCCGGTCTTATGAGGTGTACCAGTATTAAGATAGGGAATAACATCGAATTCTTATCGATAATACCTTTTTAGATACATAGCGTTCCACGGGTGAGTTAATCGTTGGCCGTTCAGATATTCCAGCCGGTAGGCTCCATTCTGAAGGACTTCGCTAACTTTATACGGCCCTTCCCACTTGGGATTGAGCGGCCCAGGGTCTGGGCCCAAAACCCTCTTAAGGACTAGATCGCCGACCTGGAATCTTCTCGGGTGAACCTTGGAGTTGTAGTATTTTTCACTCCTTCTTTTGTAGACGGCGTTTCGCATTTCTGCCTGAGCTCGTTTTTCCGCAAGGAGGTCCAGGTTCACTTGGAGGGCCAGGTCGTTATCCTGTTCTTCAAAATGTGTTACTCGGTAAGTAGGTGCCCCGATTTCGACCGGGATAACGGCTTCAGAGCCGTAAGCCAAGGAGAATGGCGTTTCCCATGTAGCGGATCTATGCGTTGTTCGGTAGGCCCATAGGGTCCCGGGGAGTTCTTCTGGCCAAGAACCCTTGAGTTCCTCTAGGCGAGTCTTGAGATGTTGTTTTAAGATCTTATTGACCGCCTCGACTTGTCCGTTAGATTGGGGATAATAGGGCGTGGAAAAGTTATTGCGTATTTGGAGACCGTCGCAGAAGGATCAGAACTTCTTGTTGTCGAATTGTTTCGCATTATCCGAGACAATGGATTGAGGGATCCCGAACCGGCATATGATTGACTTCCATATGAAGTCGACTATCTTCTGTTCGGTTGTGCGTGCCATAGGTTCGGCTTTGGCCCATTTCGTAAAATAATCGACTGCGACGATTGCGTATTGCACTCCTCCCCGTCCCCTAGGCAGAGGGCCGATCAAATCTATTCCCCACTTGGCGAATGGCCATGGACAATATACAGACGTGAGGGTCTCCGGGGGGGGATCGAATCTTTGGAGCAAAGATTTGGCACCGGACGCACTTCCGTACGAGCGCAATGGCATCTTTTTTCAGATCGGGCCAATAGTAGCCTTGTCGGATTAACTTATAGGCCAATGCCTGGCCGCCGGAGTGGTTTCCGCATATACCCTCGTGCACCTCCCTGAGGGCATATTCGGCTTCTGATTCGGACAGGCATTTCAGCAGCGGAACCGAATATCCTCTTTTATATAATGCCCCATCCACGATAGTGAACCGGGCAGACTGAGTTCGTAAGGATCTTGCTTGAGATTGGTCCTCGGGCAAAATGCCGCTTTGAAGGTATTGCATTATAGGCTGCATCCACCCTCGCGGTTCTGATTGCTCTGCTGCTCGGATTTCGGCCATTTCCAGGGCCGATGAGGCGTGATGCCCTATGCTGACCTCATCCATATGTTCGGCCCCGACACTGGATGCAAGTTTGGCCAAAGAGTCGGCCTGAATGTTTTCCGTTCGGGGAATATGTTGTATAGTTGCCTGAAAACCTTGCAGCCGGGCTCGGGCCAGGTTGAGGTACTTAACCAGTTTAGGCTCTTTGGCTTCGTATTCGCCGTTGATCTGGTTGACCATCAACTGAGAATCACTCAGGATGGCGAGGCGGGTAAGGCCGAGAGAGGCCGCCATTTCTAGACCAGCCAAGAGAGCTTCGTATTCTGCCTCGTTGTTGGTGGTTGGGAAACTCAGGCGAATAGCCGAGCAGAACAGGCGCTGGTCGGGACTAACGAGGACTATTCCCGCACCCGATCGGTCAGCGGTAGAGGACCCATCTACATAGAGTGACCATTCTTCTGATCGGTCGTCCTCCTGGGTAATTGCGGGCGTGAACTTTGCAATGAAGTCCGCAAGGGCTTGTCCCTTTATAGCAGTGCGCGATTCGTAAGTTATGTCAAACTGTCCAAGTTCGACGGCCCATTTTACCATCCGGCCGGAAACATCAGGTCGGTGCATGACCTGTTTTAATGGATAGTTGGTCAAGACGACTACCTGATGTTCCAAAAAGTAGGGCCTCAACTTCCGGGATGCCATTATGAGCGCATAGGCCAATTTTTCCATCGGGGCATATCTGAGCTCGGCATCATGGAGGGCCTGACTTACGTAATAAACCGGATGTTGCACCGAATTCTCCGTTCGAATCAGAGCGGCGCTGATTGCGGAGTCGGAGACTGCGATATATAAGTTAAGAAGTTCCCCTCGGGACGGTCTCTGCAGGGTTGGGGCCTCCGCTAGGACTTTCTTGATAGCTTCGAAGGCTTTTTGGCAAGGTTCTGTCCATTGAAAATCCTTGTTCTTTTTTATCGCCTCAAAGAAAGGTTTGCATTTATCCGTTGAGCGGGAGATGAAACGGCTAAGTGCGGCTAGGCGGCCAGTTAGGCTTTGCACCTTTTTAACCGAGTTTGGGGGAACAAGCTCGGCTACTGCCTTAATTTTATCGGGGTTGGCTTCAATCCCTCTTTGGCTTACCATGTAGCCGAGGAATTTTTCCAGAACCTACCCCGAAGGAACATTTCTTCAGATTTAGCTTCATCTTATACTCCCGCAAAATAGCAAACATCTTATTGAGGTCATGTACATGGTCGGCCGAGCGCAGAGACTTAACTAACATGTCATCTACATATACTTCCATAGAATGACCTATCAAGCTATTGAACATTTTATTTACTAGGCGTTGATATGTCGCGCCGGCATTCTTGAGCCCGAAAGGCATCATCCGGTAGCAGTATAAGCCACGGGCTGAGTAGAAGGAGGTATTTTCCTCATCGGCGGGGTGCATTGGGATCTGGTTGTATCCAGAATAGGCATCCATGAAGCTCATTAGCTCGTGCCCGGCCGTTGCGTCAACCATGTAATCGATATGGGGGAGCGGGTAGCTATCTTTCGGGCAGGCTTTATTCAGGTTGGAGAAGTCAATGCAGAGCCTCCATAGCCCGGTCGGCTTTTTTACTAGAACCGGGTTGGCTACCCAGGTCGGGTATTGGGCTTCCCGAATAAACCCGCTATCGATTAGTTTTTCTACCTCCTCTTCCAGCCCCTTCTGTCGCTCGGGCCCCATTTTTCTTCTCTTTTGAACGACCGGCTTTGAGCTGGGGTCGATGTTCAGTCGGTGGCATGCCAGTTCCTGATCAATCCCCGACATATCTGAATGGGTCCAAGCAAAGACGTCCAGATTTTGTCTTAGATGGGAGATTAGCTCAGAGCGGATCGGCTCTTGGAGATTGTGGCCGATCTTTAGCCGTCGGGGTGGACTAGATGAATCCACGTCGACCAGGTCCAATTCTTCTGTTGGCTCAGCGTGGCGGATTTTTCCTTTTAGATTTTGATACCTCGGGTCAACGGGATCTTCTTCTACGCTCGGCTCTTTCCCGGGCCTGCGGCCGCGGTCCGTTTCCTGTCCGATTCTCATTTCGGGGGTTTGCGCGGCCCCGGGGCCGTCGGGCCCCCGGTCAAGTAGGGTGTTTCCCGTCTGTTGCTCGGAGTTGGTAGTCTCCATTTCTCCCGACAGATTTTCCGGGATGGCTCCTGCGGCGTTGATCTCGCGAGCCCGGATGCTGAGATTGCATTCCCGGGCCGCCCTTTGATCCCCTCTGTGTACCCCGACGCCGTCCGGGGTAGGGAATTTCATGCACAGGTGGTAGGTGGACTGAGTAGCTCTCAGCCTCGACATCACAGGTCGGCCTACGATGGCATTGTAGTCGCTGTGCACGTCGATGATCTTAAAGGTTGTGATCATCGTTCCTCTGATCGGCCCCTGACCAAATTCTAGGGCGAGGTCGATTTCTCCCAGCGGGGAGGTGCGGAAGTTGGCAAATCCCCGAATGTCCTCGTTGCAGGGCCGGACATACGATTGGTCCACCTTCATCCTACGAAGGGTATGAAGGTAAATGATGCTTGCATAAGCCCCGGAGTCCACCAGTACCCTGTGGACCGGGATCCCCATTATGGGCAGAGTGATGACAAGTGCGTCTGAATGGGGATGGTCCAAGCCGCCTGCGTCGGATTCCTCAAAAGTAACCGCCAGCTGGGGGTTTTTGGGGGCTTCTTCGGCCACCGATAGAAACCCTTCTGCTCGGCGCTCGGTCCGCTGATAGGAAGTGGTGGCTTCTCGGATGGATGCCTTTTTCTGGCGCTTGGACCGAGGATCATCGACCTCGGCGGTGCCCATAATCGTTAGAATTTCCCGGGGGGATTTGGGGGCCGGAGGCACCCGATCATTCTTGGCTCTCGTCGGGTCGGCCCTATCTTGGCGATCCCGAGGCGGGTTCCGGGTAAACCGCCTCAAGCCCGTTTCGTCGCATGCCGCGATCAGGGCGGCAACGAGGTCTCGGCACTGCTCGGTGTTGTGACTCGCTGATTCATGATATTTACAAAAGCGGGTCTAGTCCATGTCCTTCTGATCTTTATAGATAGGCTGGGGGACTGGGAGCAAGTTTTTGCCTTTTATTTGATCGAATATCGCCGCGGCTCCAATGGAATATATTTCAGCGAAATTGACCATGAGCTCGGGCCGGCGATAGCTTTGAGCGGCCGGGGCTGCCGAGGAAGAGGCAGGGGTTTTATTTTCCCGTCGAGGTTCTTGAAGGGTCTCTTTGTAGTCACGCCTTTCTTCTTTCTTTTTATACGATCCTTTCTGATCGGAGGGCATGACTAACATTGGTGCCGGCATGGCTTCCTCAGCAGCTATGTGGGAGCTGGCGCGCTCCAAAAATTCCTGGTAGGTGTGTGGGACATTCTGGCACACCGTCCAGCGAAAGAAAGAATTTTTGTGAAGGCCGGCCTGGGCAATAATGGCCAGCGCATCGTCGGACATGGGCTCCGTCTCTAATATCCGTTTAATAAAACGGGATATATAATCTTTAAGGGACTCGTTCGGCCCCTGGATCACGGAAGTAATGGATGAGCGTGGCGCGACCCGCACAAGGGACCCCATAAAGTGGGATCGGAATGTCGCCGAAAGCTGAGCCCATGTCTGAACCGAATGATGGGGCAGCGTCCGATACCACCTCTGGGCCCTCTCCCCCAGAGTTAGGGAAAACATACGGCATCGGAACGCGTCCTGAGACCCATGTAGATCCATCCAAGAATTATAATGCCCCAGATGGGCGTTAGGGTCTGTTTCTCCGTTGTATGGCGGAATTTGAGGAATTTTGAACTTCTCCGGGAGAAGTTCCGCCAGAACGCTAGAGGCCAGGGGACTCTCCTGGCTGTTGAGCCCTTCCGAGCTTTGGGATGGCGGGAGTTGTTTATTTTCGAGCTCCGTAAGGCGCTTTTTTAGGAACTCGATCTCGCTTGAATTATCGCCCGGAGTGGGAGGCAATATTTGCGTTGGATTTAGGACAGGTGGTGAGCCTTCTCTTCCTTACGGCTCGACTGCAGGGCCGGTAGGAGCAGTCTTGCCTTCTCGAGTTTCCTTCCCGCCCCGAGGCGATCAAAAACGGATGGGGGGCGTGAAGGCTTACTTTTTCGGGAGGGATGTGAGCTTTCACCGTGGCTCTCTGCCCTTTCGCCGGCGGCCTCAGAGGCCGCCCTTTTTCTGCTTCGCCCCGAGGCAGCAGGGCGGGCCGTCTGAGATTCTGCCTCGAGTTGATCCTCGGGTTTTTGAAGGGTCCCGCCCCCGGTAACTCTCGCCATAAGGGCCGCCATGCCTTGGAGGAAGGCAGGGTGTTTAAAGCATTCAACCACTTTAAGGAGGTTTTCTTCCTCCGTCGCGGGCTGAGGGTTTTTTGAACTGTTGTGAGACATTGCTGGTGAAGGGGCTATCTCTACCTTTTTTACGCCGCCCATTTTTCTAGCGCCAATCTGTTGACGTCTGGTTTCGTCAATGTCACGTGTACTGATCGGGACAAATGGATCGAAGACACGTAGAAAATAAGAAATAAAGTGGAAGATATTTGATCACTAAATTTTTATTAATGACCTTTCGATAGCATAGAACCGGTCAGAATAATGTGTGCCGGTCTATCGAGTTTGCTTGTTAATTACAAGTCTTTTTTGTTCTTTTTCCGTATATCTCAGATCTCTCTTTTTTCTCTCTCTTATTAATGTTCTAAAAGCCAAAAGATCCTTTTTTACTGTACATTTCTCCTATATATAGACAGTCCGAGCCAGTGGGGAGATGACAGCTGGCTCATGTTTGGGGAATACGCCCATAACACTTGTCAGTCTGCATTTAACTCTTGGACACGTGGCGGCCTATAAGGAGTGCCTTGGGAAGGGGCGTGACTGCATGCGTTAATTGGCATGCGGGTCTGTTTTGCCGACTTCCGGTGATGTCTATCCGACAGGGTCGGTCCTCGGGTCCCCCGCCGCTCGGGTCGGCCTTGGGTCTGCCGCCGTTCGGGCCGGCCCTGCCGTAATCTCGAACCGGGACATTTCCGTCCTTTCTCTGCTCGGCCTTCCTGGATCAGATACCGGGTCGGCCTTGGAGTCACCGTCCGTTCCGATTTTTTAGCGAGCCCGGTTGGAAATCGGGTTTTTTGTCCGGTCCGACTTCGGGTTCTGCTCGGCCGGTTTAGCTGCCTGGAGTGCCTACATGGATTCTGAGTAGGATGGGCTACCAACACTCATCATCCAAAAAAGGACTCATAACTAAGCTAATCCTAGAATCACAAGAAACAATGAACAAACACTTTGGTGTAAAGATATTCCATTACCAACTATTTTTATTCTTCCATGCATTAAGACAACATTAAAAACCTTTTAGCATTGAAGTTCACAGAGACTACAAAAAGATGGTGATTTACATTCGACCTACTGGAGTTCTTTTTTTACTCGATTTCTTTTTTCACATCTATGTATAGGAGAAAATGTTTGAAATAGTTATACAATAGTTACTGGGCCAAGTATCTTTTTGAATGAGTCGACGATGTCTAGTGTGATAATCTCCTACATATACCTCATAACAATATACCGGTATGCCTCACCTCCAATTTGTTTGTGACACTTGAAAGAAAAATTAAAATGAACAATTATGATCATAAATATTTAACGCCCTAACTTAAATAAGTATAGAAAGTAAATGTTTTTGAAAATTTACCTTTAAAATGGCCTATTCGGGCTTATTTATTTTGTATGTGTGCTTGCCCTTAAAAACTTGTTATGCATTAATACTATATGACATAATAAATAAGAAATCTACTTCAAAGGTACAAAACACTATAAAAAGATTTTTTATTAAACTCATACATGTCAATCTTGTTAATCAAGTCCTTCTCCCATTGGAGAAAAACATTGAAATAGTTATACAATAGTTCCAGGACAAAGTACCTTTTGAATGATTCGACGATGTCTAGTGTGATGATCTCCAATATATACCTCATAACAACGTACCCGCATGCCTCACATCCAATTTGTTAGTGACACTTGAAAGAAAAGTGAAAAAAACAATTATATGTTGGAAACTTTTTCGTAGAAACTTATCGGGAGAAACTAAATTACAACCAAAAAACAAAAGTACAACACGAACCAAAAATTACAGAAGACGAACGTAAGAAAGAAATTATAGAACTCGAAATAAATTGAAATTACAAGAAAAAATAGAAAACCGTATAAAATTAATAGCCGAGTCGAGGAAGGCTTCTTTCCGCAAGACGAGATACGCCCCGATAGTGCTCTCGATTCAGGCGTGTCGTCCCCAAAGATAAAACGGCTTCGTCTTGAAGGTAGTAGGACCACAAAAACAAACGAGATCTGACGAACTGGAAGAGGTGAGGACAAAGCTCCGACTTATGAAATGCAGAGTATGATGAAAACTATTTATATGTATGTTCGTTTTTTGCAAGTGTTTGGGATGCAATAAGCATGCACCTATTTATAGGCCATCTCACCTGTAGGGGGTTTAAACACAGCACTAATGGCTGTCATAATGCAGGCGTTCATGCCTGCATTGAACACTGGAGTTACACAATTCAAATGCAGTGGTTACTGCCCGTTTTTTGGTTGAATTTGAACAGTCAGGCAGCCTTAACTTCTCCTCATTACACCTGCGAGGTTACTGTCCATTTTTGTTGAATCTGAATAGTCAGGATGCACCTGGACTGTATTCAGCTCCTTAGCCGCTTGAGGGATGTACCTGGACATCCTTATGTGCACATACGAGCCCAATAACATTGTGAGCTAGTCCAAAAAATTCTTTAAGCAAGCCTAGGCCTAGCCTAAAGAACAGCCCAAAGACCACCCAAAGACCAATTGTTAAGATCCACGACCAAGATCTAAGATCAAGGCCAAGGTCCAAGGTCCACAGCACGCGACATGCGGCTCTTGGCCGCGGCCAAGGCTGAGGCGAGGCGGGCGGGCAGCGCACGCGTGTGCGCACATGTGGGCTCTAAGCCTATACACATGTGCCATTAATTATTACATGAATAATGGTAACTCCTTATATACTAGAATAATGATAGCTCATTATTCAATGTGGGATAGCCATACCTCATTTATTCACAATTAAGTGACAAACTTTAATTCACTATTTCTCACTCACCGGTAATCGATTTAGAGAAAGTGAATATACCACGATCACCTACTCGGAACGTAGAGTGATCCTTTGATATTTAATTTAAAAAATAAAGTTAAAATCATTAATGATTCCAACAATCCCCCACATGAGTGAAAATAGCCCAAATGCAATGTACAGACACAAGCTCAGTCCTCAAGAGGCGTTAAAGTATAAGTATAGATAGTTCGTGGCTTTGAACCTTCCATAGTTAATACTATCGGGCACACAGGCAAACTAGTGGCGTGATGCTTTGAACTATTCCCCCACGGCATGCACCGAGATAATGGTGCTAACACTTGACCACCTCAACCTCATCCGTTCTCACGTTTTGTGTCCTTTTCGTGCCTTGGACACCCCTTTGGATTCATAAGTGTATTTCATGAAGCGGACCCTACTTCTCTCTTATATAGGTGATTCTTTACCGAGTATCTTGTCATACTCAACCTCCTCGAGGTCTTTAGGAATCATTAAAAGTCATAGACTTAACCTCACCACTAGGAAAGTTTTCAACACTCAATTGCTCTATTGGGAATAAACTTAGATGAGTGTTTCACACGAACTCTCATAACTTAGTTCTTGAACCAAGTTCTTGGGATCTCCAATCATATTGGTTGGGTTACCACTATGATAATTCTCAATTTGTGGATTTTAAACCCGTTCCCTCTAGCAATTTATTCATTTGATCACGGTTTAACCCTTTGGTTAGCGGATCCGCTAGATTATCCAATAATCTCACATAGTCAATAGAGATAACACCACTTCTGATAAAATGTCTCATGGTATTATGGCGTCGACGAATATGTCGAGACTGTCCATTATACACGTTACTTCTTACCCTACCAATAGCAGGTTGGCTATCGCAGTGTATCATTACTGCAGGCACTGGTTTTGACCAACATGGAATATCTTCTACAAATTTTATGAGCCACTCGGCTTCTTCACCAGCTTTGTCCAA
The DNA here is from genome assembly GCA_033398695.1 of Orobanche coerulescens. Lineage (NCBI taxonomy): Eukaryota > Viridiplantae > Streptophyta > Magnoliopsida > Lamiales > Orobanchaceae > Orobanche > Orobanche coerulescens. The sequence goes on from CM065806.1 coordinate 61,832,946, forward strand.
AGCTATGAATTCTGATTCCATGGTGAATAGGGCTATACACGTTTGTTTCGCGGACTTCCACGAGACAACTCCACCCCCAATGGTTAACACATAACCACTTGTAGAAAATGAACTTTTCGTATCGGGTATCCAGTTTGCATCATAGTACCCTTCAAGTACCGGTGAGTATCTCGAATAGTGTAGCCCAAGGTTTTGAGTATACTTTAAGTACCCCAAAACTCTAACAAGAGCTTTCCAATGCTCTTTGCTTGGATTGCTCGTGTAACGACTCAATTTGTTCACAGCGCAAGCTTAGTCGGGTCGAGTGCAATTTGTAAGATACATTAAACACCCAATGACTCGTGAATATTATTTTTGTGCAACGGCTCCCCTCGATTTTTGCTCAAGTGAACATTTAACGCTATTGAAGTCTTAGCCAGCAAGCTATCCAAAGTATTAAAATTCTTGAGAACTTTATCGGCATAGTGAGATTGTGTCAAGATGATTCCATCAGATTTTCTCAAAATTTTCATTCTAAGAATAACATTGGCTAGCCCCATGTCTTTCATGTCAATTTTTTTAACATGTTCTTAGTGTCGTTAATCACTTGTATATTGCTATCCATGATTAACATGTCATCTATATAAAGACACAAAATAACATAGCTGTTATTAGTGTTCTTAATATAAACACATTTATCACACTCATTTATTTTAAAACCATATGGTAAAATTACATTATCAAATTCCAAGTGCCATTGTGGTGGAGCTTGTTTCAATCCATATAGAGACTTAACCAGTTTGCAGACCTTTTTCTCTTATCCACGTACTACAAACCCTTCAGGTTGTTCCATATAGATCTCTTCATCCAGATCACCATTCAGAAAAGCAGTCTTAACATCCATTTGATGAATCTCAAGTTCGTGCAAAGCAGCAATCGTGAGAAGCACTCAAATAGATGTAATTCTAGTTACAGGTGAATAGGTATCGAAAAAATCATACTATTACTTCTGCTTGAAACCTTTGACTACTAAACGACCTTTATACTTATCAATTGACCCATCATCCTTGTACTTTCTTTTAAGGATCCATTTGCATCCTAAGGGCTTACAACCTTCAGGTAAATCAACCAAAACCCAAGTTTGGTTTTGTAAAATTGATTCAATTTCACTCTGAACAGCTTCTTTCTAGAGCAACCCGTCTGGTCTAGCATAAGCTACTTTGATCGATGTTGGTTCTTCATCCAACATGAATGCTATGTAGTCAGGTCCAAATATCTTTGGTGTACTAACCCTACTACCACATCTTGGTTCTACATCTTCCAGATTAGATCTTGATCGCTTACATTACTTTAGATCTACATCCATAGGTTTTGAACTTGTTTCTTCATTTTCATCTCTATTGCTAGAATTGTTCTCAACTTTATCATTGTCCTTACAAGGATAAATGTTTTCAAAGAATACAGCATTCCTTGATTCAATTGTTGTTCCTACAGTCATTTCTGGTACTTCTGACTTGTGGATAACAAACTGATAGGCACTACTGTTCAGTGCATACCCAATAAAGATACAATTGACTGTCTTAGGACCGATTTTAACTTGTTTGGGTAGAGGCACCGCAACCTTCACCAAACACACCCACACTTTGAGATATTTATATGAAGGTTTTCTACCTTTCCACAACTCATAAGGAGTAACATCCTTACCTTTGCATGGAATCTGATTCAATATGTAGTTGGTTGTCAAGACAGCTTCCCCCCACATGTTCTGGGGCAACCCTAAACTAATCAATAAGTCATTCATCATATCTTTAAGTGTTTGATTCTTATGGTCAGCAACGCCATTAGGTTGTGGTGCATATGGAGTTGTTGTTTGATGAATTATACCACTCTCGTTGCATAATTCCTCAAACGGGGCTACATATTCGCCACATCTATCGCTTCGAACCATCTTAATACGAGAGCCTAATTGATTCTTGGCTTCATTCTTGAAGTTCTTAAAGGCTTCAATAGCCTCATCTTTACTTCTCAGAAGATAAAGATAACAATATCTTGTGCAGTCATCGACGAAAGTTATAAAGTACTTCTTACCACTTCTAGTTTGCACAAATTTTAAATCACACGCGTCTGTGTGAATTAACTCAAGGGGTTTTCTGTTCCATTTTACCGAATGAAATGAAAGCTTCATCATTTTTGCCTCAACACAAATTTCCCATTCGTTTTGAGTATTTACTTCATTTAATTTCAGTAAATCTAAGTTTACTAATCTTTTTATAGCATTCACATGACCTAATCTACAATGCCATAAATCAGAACACTCGGTCAAATAGGAGGAAACAGTAGCATTTTCATTAGCATTTGCAGACTTAGTTACATGGCACATAGCCAAAGCATTAAGCTTAAAGAGTCCCTCCGTCAGGTAATCATTACCAAGAAACCTATCAAACTTCTTTATGATAACTCTATCTGACTCAAACACTAGTTCAAACCCCTTATTAACTAGTATGGAGCCCAAGATCAGGTTCTTCTATCAGGAACATGAAGCACATTCTTCAAGGTGAGTGTTTGCCCAGATGTTAGTTTGAGGGCCACTTATCCAACTTCGATAATATCAGATGAAGCTGGATTCCCTATGTTGAGCTTCCTCCCCTCAATAGCTTGATAGTTCTTAAAGTGGCTCCGATCGGCACCAACATGGGCGGTCGCACCGGTGCAGACGTACCATCCACCTTGGTTCTAAACATGGTTGACCTATTCGGTGACCGCAACATCAAGATCGTCCTCTTTCCATACGCCGTTAATCTCGGCGATGTTGGCAACATGTTTCTTCTTCTTGTTGGCCTTCGGATTTCGGCAGTCCTTCGCCGCGTGCCCATGTTTGCCACAGTTGAAGCAATCACCATCAAACTTCTTGGCTGGTTACTTCCCTTTGTTCTTGTTTTGGACACTTGCGCGAGCTCGTTTATTGGAGGGACCGCCTTGTTCCAATAGATTGGCCTTAGCATCGATCAGACATTTTGGTTTATGATCATTCTTGTGCATATCTGACTCGATGCGTAATTTCACAATCAAGTCTTCAAGTGTCATCTCCTTTTGCTTGTGCTTGAGGTAGATCTTGAAGTCTTTCCAACTGGGGGGCAACTTCTCGATCACAGTTTAAACAGTGAAAGCGTCCGACAGGACCATTCCCTCAGCATTGACATCATAAATGATGAGTTGGAACTCTTGCACTTGTTCTATGACTGGTCTTGAGTCAACCATCTTGTAGTCCAAATACTTGGCGACTACAAACTTATTTGTACCTGCATCATCACTACAGTACTTCTTTTCAAGTGCATCCCACATCTCTTTTGATGTGTTTACAACAGAGTATAGATTGTACAAACTATCCTCTAAAGAATTCAGAATAAAGTTTTTACGAAGATATTCTCCATTGTGCCAGTTGTCATAGGCATCTCAGACAGTGAAACTTGTCTCTTGTGCACTTGGCGTTGGTGGCTCATCTTCCTTAAGGTAATTAGCAAAGCCCAATATTGTCAAATAGAACAACATCTTTTGTTGCCACCTTTTAAAGTCGGCTCCACCAAACTTTGGTGGCTTCTCGGCGGTAGCATCATCCTTGGCGCCGAGGTTGTTCCAAAAAAGGAACCACTTGAGTTGAACCCATAGGCTCCAACAGTATATCCAAACATGGATCATACGGTATCACTGAAAGTGGAACCAACGGTGCCACTCGAGGTGGATCCACCAGTAGTCAGAAAGGGGTTCGAAAACACCCATGGAATTGTTGCTGAGGTAGTTGAGCTCATCAGATTTGACATAGTTGCACCAACCATTTTTTGGTTGAATTTGAACAGTCAGGCAGCCTTAACTCCTCCTCATTACACCTGTGAGGTTACTGCCCATTTTTTGCTGAATTTGAACAGTCACGATGCACCTGGACTGTATTCAACTTCTTAACCGCTTGAGGGATGTACCTGGACATCCTTATGTGCACATACGAGCCCAAAAACATTGTTGAGCTAGTCCAAAAAATTCTTTAAGCAAGCCTAGGCCTAGCCCAAGGCCAAGCCCACGACCAGGACCAAAGAACAACCCAAAGACCACCCAAAAACCAACTGCCAAGATCAAAGATTTAAGATCCAAGACCAAGATTAAGGCCAAGGTCCAAGGTCCATAGTTCACGGTCCACGGCTCGCGACTGCGGTGGCGCGCGCGTGCGCGCGCATGTAGGCTTTAAGCCCATACACATGTGCCATTAATTGTTACATGAATAATGGTAACTCCTTATATACTTGAACAATGATAGCTCATTATTCAATGTAGGATAGCTATTCCTCATTTATTCACAATTAAGTGACAAAATTTGATTCACTATTTCTCACTCATCGGGAATCGGTTTAGAGAAAGTGAATATACCAAGATCACCTACTCGGAACGTAGATCGATCCTATGATATTTAATTTTAAAAAATAAAATTAAAATCATTAACGATTCCAACATTATAATCATACACATTTAACGGCTTAACTTAAATAAGTATAGAAAGTAAATGTGTTTGAAAATTTTACCTTAAGAATGACCTATGTGGGCTACTTTAGTTTGTAGGTTTGCTTGCCCTTAATAACTTGGTATGCATCATGTAATACCCATATTTTTTATTTCCGTATTTTCCAATTCTAGTAACTCACTTGTGATCATTGACATATTTTAGACATGTTTTGTTCTGCACTTTTTGTCATTCGAGCTTGTTTTAATATTGTTTCAGATTAATCGGCATATTATTGCGACTTTTTCGTATTTGGGTTCGATTCTTGTGAATCTTGCTCGAAGATGTTGTTTTATCGTTCCTACGAGTTCATTTAACATTTGTGATCGCGTGGTGAACGTCGAAATTGTTATCCGATCCCGTATCGTGATCTTTCAAAAATTTGGGTTGTTTTGTAATTTCCCAAAGTTTTGAGAGGTTGTCTTCGTATTCATTCTTCCTAAACCATCGGGTTATCGGGATCACATGTTTGTTTATCGCTTAGACTTGTAGTTCGATTGGTGTACTACTCGTTTTGACCATCAGTAGTGATTAGTGTTAACCACGTTCCGTAATCCTCTTGCGAATCGAAACTTCACACTACAGTTCTGGACTGCATGGTTGATAACGTACGTTGTCACCATATTGTAACGTACATTAATACTTATTCAGAAGCTTACGTATGATAGCTTCGGCCTAAAATGTATGTTAGTTTGCAATGCCTTACGTACACTATTCCATTCCCATTACGTATGTTATCGTATTGAGAAATTAGGAAGAGGCTTCTGGAGTACCCTTATGTACGTATTATGTTAACTCTTACGTGCGTTAACTCGATAACATATGTTATCCTTAGTCTCTTAGATACATAAGAGGTTGTTCCCTTTTTATACCGCGGGACAGATTTTCAGAAGTCATTTTCGACTTCTTCCATTTTCATCCGCCGGGCCTGGTCTCCTATGGCGATTTGGGGCGATCTTCATCATCAAGATTCATCTTGGTGATTCTTCTTCTTGTTTATAATCATCATCTAACTTGTGTTACTTCCGGATCAATAGATTTCCTTCTTATAACCCTATGTGAGTTTGGGGGTTTTCCTTGATTCCTTGATTTAATCTGAGGTTGATGAATCAGTTATATAATTCTTATTGTTTTAGTTGTAGTCTATAGATTAGAATCCCGTTTATCAACTTCATTTCACCCGGAGCATGATTTGATTTCCTTGAGAAAACCCTTGAACCCTCGTTGTTGTTGTTTGTCCCGCAGCGAGTTGGAGTCGGGTTTCGAGGAGTATTGTTAGTTCGTTGTGGATTTATTCTCGTAGTACCTTGGATTTGTTGCATACTCGTTGAATTTTGAAGTTCCGTGATTTCTCGGTTGCATCCGCTCGTCGTTTGTTCACTCGTGGTTTCGAAGCAAGTATCTTGTCCACACACTTCGTGTTTCATAGATATAATAATTGGTAATCGACCATGTGTGCTATTTGAGTACTCATGAACTTCCAAAGTATTGGTATAATCTCATTAGCGACTTTCGTTCAAAATGCTTGAGTACTTTGCAAAGAGATGAACTTTATGAATACGTGAATTGTGGTTGTGAATTGAAATATATCGTCTTCTGTTATGTGGTTGTAAAAGATCTCTTTCCCCATTAAGGGTGGTATGTTGGAATGTATATATATTGGTTAGGGTGTAATGTTGTGTTGTATTGCTTGTCGACTCCTTTACAAGGAGGTGGTACTATTCGATGTCGTTCGGGAAGTGTATCTCCACGTGATGTGTGATTGTATATATATTCACTCTGGGATGGATAGACGAGTCCTCGGAGGGTTCTGTTGCCTCCGGTGCGGTTCCACTAATATATTTTTGGGTTAACCACTATGGGACGGAGAGGGGTCCTTAGAGGGTTCCGTTGCCTTTGGTGCGGTTACATGATTGATCACACATATAAATGAAATGTGACGTACATTGAGACTTAGTTACTCTAGAATACTAGACATGAAGTTTATTAATTGTTTATATTCACTATGGGACGGACTGACGAGTACTCAGAGGGTTCTGTTGCCTCCGGTGCGGTTCCACGAATATTTTTGGGTTAATCACTCTGGGAGGGTCCGACGAGGCCTCAGAGGGTTTCGTTGCCTTTGGTGTGGTTCCATGGTTAATCACGTATGAAATTAAAATATGAGATGCAATGAGATTCAGTTATTCTGGAATACTAATCTCGAATTGTATGATTATATTCATTAACCATCGATTACAGGTTCCATGGTTAATCACGTATGAAATTAAAATATGAGATGCAATGAGATTCAGTTATTCTGGAATACTAATCTCGAATTGTATGATTATATTCATTAACCATCGATTACATGTGACCCTAAGTCATTTACTAATGTTTAGTTCAGATTATTGTATTTTTGGAATATGATATGTATGGCTCGTAATTAGGGGTGTTCAAAACCGGTTATCCAGAATTTTGGATATCCTAAATTTTGGATATCCGAAAATCCGGATAGTAGATTTTGATATCCGATATCCGGAAAAAATATGAATTATATTCGGATATCCATATATTTGAAAAAAAATATTCGGATTTGGATATCGGATATCCGAATATCAAAAAAAAACTTTGGATATGGTCAGAAAAACTTCTATTATTTAAAATATAAAAAAATAAAATTTTTAAGATTTTTCGGATATTTCGGATATCCGAATATCCGATTTTTCAGAAAAGTACTACCCGATATCCGAATCCGAAGTTCCGGATATCCGAACTTAGGATATCCGAATTTTTGGATATTCGAACTTTGGATATTCGGAACTTCGGATTTTCGGATATTTCGGATCGGATAACGGATATTGGATATTTTTGAACACCCATACTCGTAATTGCACTTTATACTTGCACTAGCAAAATTCTAGTTTGCTAAACCCCGAGTAATTGGGGGTGGATGCCTGTTATTCCATCCAGGTACATGCAGGTTCTTCGGAGCAAACCACGGGATCGGTATGAAGGATGATGGAAGATAAATGATACTAATCACATGAAGACTAGTACTTGGTACTGGTGGTCGTATTGTATTTTCCTCTCCGCTGTAGTGTTTTCACGTATTATGGGAGTATTGTTGTATTTTGACCCCTGTGCGTGTAATACCCGGTTGTGAATTGGCATTAGCAACAATACTAGTACTAGTCTTCGGAAGACTAGTACTCAGATTTTTGGATATTTCGGATCGGATAACGGATATCGGATATTTTTGAACACCCCTACTCGTAATTGCACTTTATACTTGCACTAGCAAAATTCTAGTTTCCTAAACCCCGAGTAATTGTGGGTGGATGCCTGTTATTCCATCCAGGTACATGCACGTTTTTCGGAGCAAACCACGGGATCGGTATGAAGGATGATGGAAGATAAATGATACTAATCACATGAAGACTAGTACTTGGTACTGGTGGTCATATTGTATTTTCCTCTCCGCTGTATGTTGTATTCATTACCATTCAGTAATTGGCACTGAGTAATTTTTTCACTCTTTAATAATAATTCATCATTCATGTTCATTCATTTGTGTTCATCGTTCGGCGTATCCTTGAGCTGTGTATCAGTTATCATCCGTCGTTTAACCCTGTTTGGGAATCAAGACGAGAATATTATCATAATAAATGTGATTGGTAGCCTTGTGTTGGAAGTATCATTATTATGTCTTATTGGACTTAATTATATTCATGCAAGTTATGTGTGTCAGATCACTCATTGTATCGAGAAGCTGAGGTTTTCACATTTCTTTTTCCAGCCGAGAGTTACGGCCATAACCTATCATGCATTACGGCTGTAACATGCGTTCGTTGGTTCAGTGTCATTTTGCCGAAGGCAACTTACGGCCGTAAGATTTTGCAGGATACGGCCGTAAGTGAGGAGCTTTGTGTTCAGGGGTGTCTCGACGAAGGCTACTTACGGCAGTAAGGAAGTCTTTGTTACGGCCGGAAGTCTAGAAGTTTGGTCAGTATGGTTTTCGACGAGGTGTATTTATGGCCGTAAGTAAAGGTTGTTACAGCCGTAAGGTCGTTGACTTTGGGAAGTTACGGTCGTAAGGTTGCAGAGTTACGGCCGTAACTCTGCGCAGTATTTAAGGATATGGATGGGACTTTTGTGCTCATTTCTTCACTTCTTCATTTGAGTCCGAGAGAGAGGTTCTTGGGAGAGGATTTTTTATCATCAAACACTTGTGTATTCATGTTCTAATCACCTACCTTCGGTGGTGGAGCTTGGATAGTCGATTAACTTGAGTTTCGACGGATTGAAGGGTTTGGATCTTCAAACGTAATTTCTTCAAAATCTTAGATTTCGATTTTGAGATGGAGTATGATGTTTTGGATGTTATAATCATGATATGTGAAGGGATATACATATGATTATGAGTTTCTAAGAATTATCATTGAATTGTTGGAGGATTATTCAAGAACACTTTGAAAGTTGATTTTGGAATTGTGGGTTCCGATTAGATGTTGTCGCAATCTCGAATTGCGTATTCCTATGAGAGTATTGGTTTTATTAAAGATGTTTTGTTGGATTGAATCATTCATTGGAGGTTTGGAATCGATATAATTGAGATTAGTTGTAAACAATTGAAGATTGTTTACAATGTGTTTGTTAAATTGCCACAATGAGTGGGGAAGTGTTGTATCAACCTTTTGAATTGATTTTGATTATACGTGGATATGTATATTAAGTGAATTGTTGGTAATTGTGTTGTTCAAGGTGGTTCGAGCGATCGATAATTCCATTAAGGACGTTGATCGCGGAAGGACTTTCTCGCCGTGTGTTTTGAGGCATGTTTTATACTTGTACTAGTCAATGAGATTAATATTATCATATATGTGTATGAATGTGTTGTATCATTCCGAGACTTAGTCTCTTCATGAGTTCATTGATATTAAGGGATCATTTGGTACGACAATTATGTCAAATGATTATTGTTGTTTGTTAATGGCCGGTTCAAGGCATTGAGATGCTTGTTGTTAATGTTATTCTCGATAGCCGGTTCGCGATATCGAAGTATTGATTGTTGTTGTTGATATTGATGTCGATCTAAGACATTGTTGTAATCATTGTTATTGATCTTGGTGTTTTGTCATTGATATTGTATTAGCTGATTGAAGGCATTGGCATATTTGTTCCTCATCTCCATCGTCGGTAACCGATTAAAGGTGCCGAGGTATTCGCTGTATCATTGTTATCAATTGTCCGTTCTAAGGCAATCGAGGTATTGAATCATCCGTTGTATCATTGTTATCGATTGGTCGTTCTAAGGTAATCGAGGTATTGAATTGAGACTGTCGAGGATAGTTCCCATCCGTTGTGTCGTTGTTATCGATTGACCATTCTAAGGAAATCGAGGTATTGATTTGGGACTGTCGAGTACAGTTTCCATCCATGAGTTATTATTGTCGTGTTGGCCAACTCAAGGCAGCACACTATCATTCTTGTGAACTCGGTAATCTTGGGATCGTTTCCGTTTGTGATTAATTGTGTTTCGGAGGCTAGTCTCGGCTAGTACTCATTATGGGTAAGCTTGGGGCTTGAACCTTATCGGTTGGTTTCCCAACACCTACAGCTCAGTAGGTCACAGTCACTGGGTGATCTCATTATGGGTAAGTTTGGGGCTTGAACCTTCGCAATTGGTTTCCTAACATCTACAGTTCAGTAGGTCACGGCCATTAGATGGTCTCATTGTGATACAGCTTCGTGCCGTGGCTTTGGCCCTCATTGTGATACGGCTTCGTGCCGTGGCTTCGGCCCTTATTGTGATACAGCTTCATGCCGTGGCTTCGGCCCTCATTGTGATACGGCTTCGTGTCGTGGATTCGACCCTCATTGTGATACGGCTTCGTGCCGTGGCTTCGGCCCTCATTGATACAGCTTCGGACTATTTTAGCTTCGGGCCATTGTGATAGTTGACAGATTCGGCTGAGTGAATTTCAGGTGATTGTGATATTTGACAGCTTCGGCTGAGTGACTTTCAGGCCAGCGTGATGTCTTGGTACTTTTTCATTGAGCCTTCGGGCATTGTGATTCGTCTTTATTTCAGCTCTGGTTTGGTTCATCTTCGTGCAATTCATTGTGGTATTCTCTATTGATGATTCTCCATTGGGCACGTATGCTCTAACCTGTTGAGCAGGTATTGATCGTATGTCATGGGCATAGTGTTTCACGAATGCTCGGTTCTTACCTTGGGTTATGAGCATCTCGTATTATTATTATTATTATTGTACCGTTTCATTATGCCTTTGGATGCATATCATGTTATACATGTATTTGATGTTCATTATCTGGATGACTGACCCCGTGGGGGCGGAACATGTTTTCATGTTTTAGGTGCTTGTGAGGAGAGAGTTGAGATACAGGGGCATAACGATGGCGACGAGGTATCCAAGCGATAATAGTTCAGAGTTGTCGGTGTTCATGTTGGTCAGTCAGTTTGGAGTGTTCTCCAGTTTGTTAGTCGTTGTCATTATGTATTATCCGAGCAAGGCTCGTGGATGTTGTTGTATTTTATTTTTGGCCATGTAGGCCCATCTTTGTTGCTGAAATTCCTTATCGGAATATTGTGTCGGATATCATAGTAGGGACTGTGATTTTCCTTGTTGGTTAATTTGATGTATCTTAGTCGTGTTCGCCTGGTGGATCTCCTGGTGTGGGGTCCACGGCACTGTAATAACCCAATAGGATTTGGGGGTATATCAGAGAGTAGGGTTGTGAGATACCCTGATATGTGAGTTATGTGGCTCTACCGACGCGGTAGTAGTGGGACTGTCAGGTGATGACAATCTGGACAGTCGGGTTTTCTGAGTCGTGATATTTGTACGAATGCATGAGTCATTCATTCATCGAGTCGTCGTTACTGAAGACTAGTATTGCAAGACCTCGAAGCTTCGTATGACCTGTTTAAGGACTCGATTCTCTTTATGTTCATACATTCATTATGTCATTGATTGTACGTGTTTTGTTGAAACCTATATGTCATATTAGTGTTACGATTGATTCAGGACTAATTGTTTTGGAGCACGTGTGACCTGTGCAAGCGATAAGGATCAACTCATTCATCAGTAAACAATCCTCAATCATCATATTTGATCTTGTCGATCATGTAATCATTAATCACTCAGTCAATCTCATTGCTCAGTTGTTGATCTTGTGGATCGAATTTCCAATCTTGTTAACTTGTTCAAGATAATCATTTCAGGAATTTCATCAGATAATCATGTTACCTCACTTGATCTTTCATGCGATCTTATCATATTCCGGCGTCATGTTGATGGTCATTTTACTGTATTATTAATGCATTCATTGTGATAAAGCGTGTATACTCATTATTATCATTCTGTAACGTAATCATAATGCGATCTGCATGCGGGATCTATAATTATCATGTGACCTTCCTACTTCAAAATAGATAGAGCTGTCAGAGGATGCATGGGAAGAGGCCGCGGTACGGGCCGAAACCCGGGATCTCATGTGAATACCCACACGAATGCGAGGGATAACATTAGTTTAACAGGTAGCGATGCTACTCATTCACCGACAGAGTGGTCAGGGAGTCATACGCGAGATGCAGCTCAATCGGAAGGTGTTCGGGTGGACCCATTCATATGTATGCAGGGCATGATGGCCCAGATGACTCAGATGACACGTCTGATGGAGACCATGCAGACCTCGATGGTTCGTGGTCCACTGCAGCAAGGTTCGCAGGTGCCGTTTCTTGGGCATACTGGAAGAGTGAACCAAATTGTTGGCGATATCTCACATCAGAGGCCACCTACTTTTGAGGGTTCGTCGGAACCAACTGATATTGTTCATTGGCTTGAGCATTTTGATAAACTCTTCGACATGGTTCAGTGTCCAGAAGAGAGTAAGGTGGCAGTATCGGCTTACTACTTGAGTAAGGGTGCTTATTCTTGGTGGATTTCTATGAAACCCACCGATCGTGGCTGTGCTTGGAGTGAATTCAAGACTCTCATGTTAGAGAGGTATTATCCGGCTCCACTTCGTGAAGCCAAGTTGTCAGAGGTTTTGAACCCCGAATCCATCGAGGACGAGGGTGTTATTGTCGTTGCTGAGAAGTTTCAGGGACTTCTTCAGTTTGCTTCGTCTGTTATCCGTACTGAGGTAGATAAGATCAAGTATTTTAGCAAGAGGCTAAACCCGCAGTTGAGGATGCATTTGTTCAATCACAATTGTAATTCACTTAGTGAGTTCATCAAGAAGGCTCTTGGAGCAGAGCTTTTGATCAAGGAGCTTACTCGGAAGCACCCTTCAGCTTCTTCTGGTGGGAGGACTAAGATGCCGGTTCGTTCAGAGGGACGTCGAGCTCCGACGTCTAAGAGGTCATTTTCTAGTCATCTTCGTGCCGGGAAAGTGTCTTCGTCTCAGACAACGAGTTCAACTGTTGTTTGTTTTAACTGTGATTCAGCGGGGCACATTAGCACCCGTTATACGGTGCCAGCTTTTAATTGTCATTCACGTGGGAGACAGGGACACCTTCAGAAATACTGCAGGAGCTCTAGTGCCGATAGATCTCGAGAGGGCTCACAAGCCTCGAGAGATTTTGTTACTCCAACCCGTACGTCATCCAAGGGGTCCTATCAGGCTTCGAGAGCCAGAGGTAAGGACATTTAATCACCGGTATTGAAGCAAGTTAATCCTTGCTCGGTTAAAAGGATAATCATTCCCTTCATTGTTGTTCATTCATTCATATAAATCATTCATAATATATCAATCATGTTGAGACTTGTGATTATCAAACTAATCATTCAATTCACGAGGAACGACGGTTCCAATCTATTTATTTGACTCATCCCTCATTGCGTTATTAGTTCACCTCGGTGAGTCATTCTTGACCTTTGCCGAATTCTATTCATTGTTATTCTTCATGGTCCGTATTGAGGAGTATTCCTAGAGATGTTGTTTTCAGATCCTGATAGATAGTTCATATCCCGAGTTGTGTACCCTTAGTTTTGGGGATGAAACTCTTTTTAAGGGGGGGGGGGGGAGTATGTAATACCCGGTTGTGAATTCATTCATTACCATTCAGTAATTGGCACTCAGTAATTTTTTTCACTCTTTAATAATCATTCATCATTCGTCATTCATGTTCATTCATTTGTGTTCATCGTTCGGCGTATCCTTGAGCTGTGTATCAGTTATCATTCGTCGTTTAACCCTGTTTGGGAATCGAGACTAGAATATTATCATAATCATTATGATTGGTAGCCTTGTGTTGGAAGTATCATTATTATGTGTTATTGGACTTAATTATATTCATGCAAGTTATGTGTGTCGGATCACTCATCATTTGTATCGAGAAGCCGGAGTTTTCACATTTCTTTTTCCAGCTGAGAGTTACGGCCATAACCTATCATGCATTACGGCCGTAACATGCATTCGTTGGTTCAGTGTCATTTAGCCGAAGGCAACTTATGGCCGTAAGATTTTGCAGGATACGGCCATAAGTGAGGAGCTTTGTGTTCAGGGGTGTCTCGACGAAGGCTACTTACTGCCGTAAGGGAGTCTTTGTTACGGCCGTAAGTCGAGAAGTTTGGTCAGTATGGTTTTTGACGAGGTGTAGTTATGGCCGTAAGTAAAGGTTGTTACGGCCATAAAGTCATTGACTTTGGGAAGTTACGGGCGTAACTCTGCGCGGCATTTAAGGATATGGACGGGACTTTTGTGCTCATTTCTTCATTTCTTCATTTGAGTCCAAGAGAGAGGTTCTTGGGAGAGGATTTTTCATCATCAAACACTTTTGTATTCATTTTATAATCACCTACCTTGGTTGTGGAGATTAGATAGTCGATTAACTTGAGTTTCGACGGATTGAAGGGTTTGGATCTTCAAAGGTAATTTCTTCAAAATCTTAGATTCCGATTTTGAGATGGAGTATGATGTTTTGGATGTTATAATCATGATATGTGAAGGGATATACTTATGATTATGAGTTTCTATGAATTATCATTGGATTGTTGGAGGATTATTCAAGAACACTTTGAATGCTGATTTTGGAATTGGGGGTTCCGGTTAGATGTTTTCGTAATATCGAATTGTGTATTCCTATGAGAGTATTGGTTGTATTAAAGATGTTTTGTTGGATTGAATCATTCATTGGAGGTTTGAAATAGATATAATTGAGATTAGTTGTAAACAATTGAAGATTGTTTACAACGTGTTTGTTAAATTGCCACAATGAGTGGGGAAGTGTTGTATCGACCATTTGAGTTGATTTTGATTATACGTGGATATATATATTAAGCAAATTGTTGGTAATTATGTTGTTCAAGGTTGTTCGAGCGACCGATAATTACATTAAGGAAGTTGATCATGGAAGGACTTTCTCGCCGTCGGTTTGAGGCAAGTTTTATACTTGTACTAGGCAATGAGATTAATGTTATCATATATGTGTATGAATGTGTTGTATCATTCCGAGACTTAGTCTCTTCATGAGTTCATTTATATTAAGGGATCGTTTGATATGATACTCTTGGCAATTATGTCAAATGATTATTGTTGTTCGTAAATGGCCGGTTCAAGGCATTGAGATACTTGTTGTTAATGTTATTGTCGATAGCCAGTTCGCGGTATCTATGTATCGATTGTTGTTGTTGATATTGATGTCGATCTAAGACATTATTTTAATCATTTCAATTGATGTTGGTGTTTTGTCATTGATGTTGTATTGGCCGATTGAAGGCATTGGCGTATACGTTCCTCATCTCTGTCGTCGTTAACCGATTAAAGGTGCCGAGGCATTCATTGTATCATTGTTATCGATTGGCCGTTTTAAGGCAATCGAGGTATTGAATCATCCGTTGTATCATTGTTATCGATTGGCCATTCTAAGGCAATCGAGGTATTGTATTGGGACTATCGAGGATAGTTCCCATCTGTTGTGTCGTTGTTATCGATTGACCATTCTAAGGTAATCGAGGTATTGAATTGGAATTGTCGAGGACGGTGTCCATCCGTGAGTTATTGTTGTTGTGTTGTCCATCTCAAGGCAGCACACCATCATTCTTGTGAACTTGGTAATCTTGGGATCGTTGCCATTTGTGATTAATTGTGTTTCGGAGGCTAGTCTCGGCTAGTGCTCATTATGGGTAAGCTTTGGGCTTGAACCTTCGCGGTTGGTTTCCCAACACCTACAGCTCAGTAGGTCACGGTAACTGGATGATCTCATTATGGGTAAGTTTGGGGCTAGAACCTTCGCGGTTGGTTTCCCAACACCTACAGTTCAGTGGTAACAGCCATTGGATGGTCTCATTGTGATACGACTTCGTGCCTTGGCTTCAGCCCTCATTGTGATACGGCTTCGTGTCGTGGCTTTGGCCCTCATTGTGATACGGCTTCGTGCAGTGGCTTCGTCCATCATTGTGATACGGCTTCGTGCTCGGGCTTCGGCCCTCATTGTGATACCGCTTCGTGTCGTAGCTTCGGCACTCATTGTGATACGGCTTCGTGCCGTGGATTCGACCCTCATTGTGATACAGCTTCGTGGCGTGGCTTCGGCTCTCATTGTGATAAGGGTTCGTGCCGTGGCTTCGACCCTCATTCATACAGCTTCGGGCTGTTTTGGCTTCAGGCCATTGTGATATTGGTCAGCTTCGGCTGAGTGACTTTCAGGTGATTGTGATATTTGACAGCTCCGGTTGAGTGACTTTCAGGACAGTGTGATGTCTTGGTATTTTTTTCATGGAGCCTTCGGGCATTGTGATTCGTATTTATTTCAGCTCTGGTTTGGTTCATCTTCGTGTAATTCATTGTGGTGTTCTCTATTGATGATTCGCTGTTGGGCACATATGCTCTAACGTATTGAGCAGGTATTGATCGTATGTGGTGGGGATAGTGTTTCACGAATGCTCGGTTCTTACCTTGGGTTGTGAGCATCTCATATTATTATTGTACTGTTTCATTGTGCCTTGGGATGCATATAATGTTATATATGTATTTGATTTTCATTATCTGGATGACTGACCCCATGGGGGGTGGAACATGTTTTCATGTTTTAGGTGCTTGCGAAGAGAGAGTTGAGACACAGGGGCATGACGATGGCGACGAGGCATCCGAGCGATACTAGTTCAGAATTGTTCGGTGTTTATGCTGGTCAGTCAATTTAAAGTGTTCTCCAGTTTGTCAGTCGTTATCATTATGTATTATCCGAGCAAGGCTCGTAGATGTTGTTGTATTTTATTTTTGGCCATGTAGGCCCATCGTTGTCGCTGAAATTCCTTATCGGAATATTGTGTCGGATATCATAGTAGGGACTGTGATTTCCCTTGTTGGTTAATTTAATGTATTTTTGTCGTGTTTGCCTGGTGGATCTCCTGGTGTGGGGTCCACGGCACTGTAATAACCCAATAGGATTTTGGGGTGTTACAGTGCGGGTATGAGTTTTTTAATTAGAGATGTATATGAAGTTTAAGTTGTATGTTATTGATGAAGGACCAAGTCGGTCTACTGATTCGTATTTAGCCATGCTGGCACTCGTTGTGATGTCTTGTTTTCGTATCTAGCCCGGTAGATTCTCGCGGAGAGGGTCTGCGGCGCTGTAATATTCCCGAGTAAATTGTGGGTGTTACAGAATATGGTATTAGAGTTTAGGTTGTGGAAACTTAGGTTGTCGGGTCAAGTCGTGTGTTGTTGAGTATTTTCTTGTCGGATTATGTTTGACTGAGTCGTGTTGTGATGCGTCATCTGAGAGGTCAGTCGTGATTAGTATCGTGGTGCAACCACCATCTTTGTGCGACCTGTGGATGTAAGTCTCTTCTTTTATGTGTATGACCTTTGTTTCGTAACTCTATTTACATGCTTATCATAGAGATGGAATTCATATCTGATACTCGTGGTATAATACGTATGTAGTGAACTGGATTTATTAGTGGATTTGACACCGAATGGTGTAGAATGATATGAAATTGTGAACACTGATATACTCCCGGAAATGTATCGACGGTAGAACTTGTTGAGAAACTCATATAGATGGTTTTGGCATATGTTTGAATTGGTGATCTTGAATGCCGTACAGGCATGTGTTTGAAAATTGATTATTTTGGTTGAATGTTATTATGTGTTACAAACATGTTTTCATTGGAAATTTTGCCTGCTGCGTGCGTTCTTAAAAATGATTTTCCGAAAATTTCGGACTTGAATAAGTTTGTGGAAAACCAATTTTAGAAAATCTTTTGACGATGCGCTTAAATGGCGGGTTCGTGCGGATTTTAAAAATTTCCTTTTGAATTTGGCGAGCCGGCTTTGTATCCTCTAATAAAACCCTATGATGGTATTTCAGAAATGTGATTTGAAGTACTTTGGACATTTATAAAAAGTTAACGTCGATCTTTTGTCGTGTTTAGAGGATTTTCGGAAGTGATTTTAAACGTATTGTTTTTATTTTCAAATAATTCAAGTACACAATTTTAAAAATCTTTCACACCATAAATTTTTTATACTCCAAAATAAAAATGTGATTTTTACATTCAAAAATAAATAATGAAAGATGAAAAATATTACTCGATTTAAACTGTAAATTCAAATTTGGAATGTTTGATGAGAGGAGTCAGTTAGCGCATGCTAATTTAGTCATTAGCACACACTAACGAACTTGAACAGCATGTTTGATTATTCAACCTATTAACGCACATTAATTTTGTGCCTAGTGCACGTTAAGTGCAGTATGTGAAGGATAAGGATTTTACTTAAGGTGATAGGCTAGAATCGAGGCGGGTGATGTCAAGCCGTTATGATATATGTGTCATATTACCGTTTTGTTGAAGAATTTTGGGTATGTACCCAAATATCATGTTGCATTATTTGAATATTCCTCGTAGATGTATGATACTATCCCGATATGATTGTTGATCGGTGGAAATGTTTAAAGCACGTACGAATGGCTTGTCCACCCAGGAACGGTTCAGCAGAACTCTGGGGTTCGATGCCGAGGGCATGCCCACGAGCTACCTTGTGTATGATTATTTGTGATGGTGTTGTGTGGTAACACGTGGTTACCTTACGTGTTGATTAATGGATGATGTTGTTTCCGAGAAAATCTGATATTCCGGGATATTGTTATGCAAATGATATCAAAATGAGACGGTTAAGATCTTTGTTTACAATTTTGGTAAAACAGCCCGAGGTATCAAAAATATTTTCAAATCTTATTGCGGAACCTTATACGAACTCAAGGATCTTAAAACATTATTATTTAAATGTATACCTTGTAGAATTTTTAAAGAAGATGTTATTAATAGTTGGCTACAATTATATGTAATTTTATTACGGCCGTGTTTATGTCAGTATGGGCTGTAAGTTTCCCGTTAATGCGGTCATATGATTCTGTCAGATACGATCGTGAGTTCCATTTATTACAATAGTAATTTTTGTATTCACATAATTATCTGGACCAGACAATCTTGTCGTGTTGCTAGTCGTTGCCTTATGTAGATATGTTGTGCTGGTTTGGCATTTTGATATATTGTTTTGCGATGTTTTGTTTCGTTGTGCCTTATGGTTGTATGATTTTTTCCAGCCTCGAAGTTAAATCATAATGTATATGTATTTCATTCGTAATTGGTATACTTGAGAATTGAGTATACAGGGACAAGAATACGACTTATCTACAATGTTCGGTATCATTTGGTCATTTGAGAATATGGGATATGAAATACGATAAGGATGTCTTGATGTGAATGACCACGATTGTGTAAGTATATGGCAGTGAGATTTTTTTTTGAAAAAGGTGATGTTGGAATTTTCAAATATTTTGAAAACCTACGATTTGACATCATGTTGACAAATAGTCATGTACTTTGGTGAAAAATGATATGGTGTGAATGACCAATCATATTGTTTATGTGCATAATATTCCTGTCCTTGTTGAAAGATGAGAATCTGGTTACTGATTTTAACGCTCTTTGAATTGTAAATTGTTTCATGACCTATATAGTGTCATTTCGTGTGAAGCGATTCACACAGACTCATATGTGGTGTTACTCCATGATTTTACTATCTTGGTCATTCTAGGTATAATTATCCTTGGAGCCCATTTTCTTGTATCCCGAGTGGATGTTCATCGGAGTTGTTGAGCAGAAGCTATATTTCTTTCTACCCTCCTATTTACAGATAAATTTGATAGTCGTTCCAGAGTAATCCAGAGATCCAACAATTTTATCGTGTGAATATCGAACTCCGTTGATCTATTTCCGAAACGGTTGTTTGTTTCTACAAGTTCATTTTAACATGTTCAATCGTGTTATGGACTTGCACGTTAACGTATGGATGCAAAACTTGTTTTTCCAGACGTTTGGACCATTTTGTGATTTTCCTAAATTTTGGGGCATTTTCTTTCAGACTCATATGCCTCCTATTCGACTCATTACATTCTCATGCATATCGCCTCGACTAGTGTATTAGGTGCTTACTCAGTCAGTTCGTCATAGTTCGAAGAATCTCATGTTTACAGATTCTTAGTGGCCTTTCGGAGCTGAGCAAAGTGGTTGTTTTATTTTGTTTGGTTGCCACTCTTCATTTTAAGTTTCGGAATGAAACTTCTTTTTAGTGGGGTAGAATGTAATACCCGTATTTTTCATTTTCATATTTTCTGATTCTAGTAACTCGCTTGTGATCATTGACACATTTTGGACAAATTTTGTTCTGCACTTTTTGTCATGCGAGAGAGTTTTGATATTATTTCGGATGAATCGGCATATTATTGTGATTTTTCCGCATTTGGGTTCGATTCTTGTGAATATTACTCGAAACTATTGTTTTGTCGTTCCTACAAGTTCATTTAACATTTGTGGTCATGTGGTGAACTTTGGAATTATTATCCGATCTCGTATCGTGATCTTTCCGATATTTGGGTTGTTTTGTAATTTCCCAAAGTTTTGGGAGGTTGTTTTTGTATTCATTCTTCCTAAGCCCTCGGGTTATCGGGATCACTTGTTTGTTTATCGCTTAGACTTGTAGTTCGATTGTTTTACTACTCGTTTTGACCATCAGTAGTGATTGTTAATCATGTCCTGTAATCCTCTTACGAATCGAAACTTCACACTACAGTTCTGGACTGCATGGTTGATAACATACGTTGTCACCATATTGTAGCGTACATTAATACTTATCCAGAAGCTTACGTACGCTAGCTTCAGTCTATAATGTAAGTTAGTTTGCGATGCCTTACGTATGCTATTCCATTCCCATTACGTAGTTTATCGTATTGAGAAATCGGGCAGAGGTTTCTGGAGTACCCTTACATATATAGTATGTGAACTCTTACGTACGTTAACTTGTAAATGTGCGTTATCCTTAGTCTCTTACGTAAGTAAGAGGCTGTTCCCTTTTTATACCGCGAGATAGATTTCTAGAAGTCATTTTCGACTTCTTCCATTTTCAACCGTCGGGTCTGGTCTCCTAGGGTGATTTGGTGAGTCTTCATCTTGTTTATCATCATCATGTAACTTGTTTTACTTTCGGATCAACATATTTCCTTCTTAGAACCCTATGTGAGTATTTTTGGGGGTTTTCCTTGATTCCTTGATTTAATCTGAGGTTGATGAATCGGTTATATAATTCTTATTGTTTTAGTTGTAATTATGGATTAGAATCCCATTTATCAACTTCGTTTCACCCGAATCATGATTTTGATTTCCTTGAGAAAACCCTTTATAACACCCCGACATTCTAGGGTAATTATTGGGGAAAATATTAAAAGGTAAATTTTGACGAAAAATAATTTTCTTGAGAATATAAAAATTCTCTCCTACAAAGTCGAGTCGCTAGAAAGACATAAAAATAAATACCTTTAAATAAGGTAACATTTCATCATAAATACGAGGTAAAAATTTGCGGTGGAAGAATAATTCATAATTTATAAATTTTTAAATTGAAGTTTCTCCAAATGAGGTCCAAAACATTTGACATAAAGAAAATATCATATAATAAATCCCCTTTTATATGCCCTCTCGGCTCGCTCCTTTGTCCATCTGGCTTGGTTCCACCTGCGGGATCAATAAAGGTGGGGGTGAGCTTCCTTCAGTTCGTGGAAATCACACTGATCACAGTAATATACAATCTCAAGGAAAGCTAACATGAATAATCCATCATATTTTTCCTCAACGTCAATGCATACTCACAATGTTACGTGTAGCATGAATCGAGCACGTATAACACGAATATTGAGGTTGCGCAGGTGCCCCCGCAACAACATGAAACATACTCACAATATTACGTATAGCATGAATCTAGAACGCATAACACGAATATTGAGGTTCCACAGGTGTCTCTACAACAACATGAAACATACACGCAATACCACATATAACTTGAATCGAGCACGCATGTGAATATTGGGTTGTGTAGGTATCCCCACTCAACATGAATCTTAATATAACCTCTTATACGAATACAGGTGAGCCTGATTTACAACGTGCATCGTCAATTTATAAACATGAATTGAATATCACATATGCAGTCCAATTAAAGCAATTAAAGTGATAGTGAAAATTCCCACCTGAATAAATGATGATGTCTGACTTGA
Source organism: Orobanche coerulescens (assembly GCA_033398695.1). NCBI lineage: Eukaryota > Viridiplantae > Streptophyta > Magnoliopsida > Lamiales > Orobanchaceae > Orobanche > Orobanche coerulescens. Next base: position 61,855,037 of record CM065806.1, read on the forward strand.
AATGAAGATGCTCGACTCACAGTTCTAAGCCCATAAATCCTCGATAAAGTCTACATATAATAATAATAATTATTATAATCCTTACAATTTATTATTTATATCATAAATGAAAAGATACAAATATCACTATATAATAACTGAAAGTAAATTACAGTTGCTCATTAATATTAACCAAAGAGTTAAGATTATTAATGACTGAAATTAAAATATTTATGCAATAATTCGGGTTACTTATTAATATAAATTGAAAGTCAATGTTTTAATGTTTTGGCCCAAATTAGGATTGAATTGAAGTTTTAAAGTTGACTGGGGTCATATTGTAAGAATTGAAAAGCTGACTGGGTTAAAATCGAATTAATTTAAACTGTCTGGGGCTAAATTGAAAATTGCTGGAAAATGTGAGTACTAAATTGAATAATCCTAAAAATCATGGGTATAAATACCCCTATCCTCACGGGTCAGCCGTCAGAAACCAACTGGTCTCCTCAAATGGTCTCTAGAGATCGCCCAATACGGCATCACATACGCTCCTCGCACGGCGATCAAGGACCAAGCTCTGGCGGACTTCGTGGTGGAGTTAACATTCCCTCACAGTCAGGCCAGTCGATCGCCACTGCAAGGCATGCGTTGATGGTTCGGCGACCAACTCGCGAGCAGGGGCAGGGATTGTCCTCATTAGCCCCAACGGACAAAATTTCACAAATGCCGTGCCATTCGGGTTTCGTGCGACCAACAATGAAGCCGAATACGAAGCCTTGGTAGGCGGGATCGACCTAGCTCTCGCCCTAGACGTTCGTCGCCTCCATATCTTCATGGACTCCCTCTTGGTCGTGAACCAAGTCAAAGGAGAATATGAGGCACGCGGCGAACAGATGATCAAATACCAAGAGCTGGTCGCCGAAATGTGCACGAAATTTGAAGAAGTACAAATCGAACAAGTTCCGAGAGAGCACAACTCTCAGGCCGATGCCCTATCCAAGCTAGCGTCGTCGGATGGGGCAACCGATTTCTCTAATATCCAAATTACAAAGTCAGCAAGGCCGGCAATCGAAAGAAACCTAGTTGCCACAGTTGCAGTTGCCGAAGAGAGCTAGATGACTCCGTTCATCACATACTTGAAGGACGGGACGGTCCCTAACGACCGTATCAAAGCTCACCAACTCCAGCTCCGAGCGACCAGATACACCCTATTGGACGATTGGCTTTACAAGCGAGCTTTCAGCCTTCCCCTCCTCAAGTGTATTACACTGGAGGAAGGACAGCTCCTTTTAGCCTAGATCCACGATGGGATCTGTGGAAACCACGCTGGCGGACGAGCTCTCATCCATAAGACTACCAGGCAAGGTTTTTTCTGGCCATCACTTCAGGAGGATGCGATCGCCTATGCCAGGTCGTGTCACAGATGTCAAGTAATGGGACCAAGTATTAAAATCTCCCTCGAGCAGCTCACCTCAATGTACAGCCCATGGCCATTCTCTCAATGGGGCATCGACCTTATAGGTCCCTTACCGACGGCTCCAGGAGGCTGTAAATTCGCCATCGTAGGGGTCGACTATTTCACCAAATGGGCAGAGGCCGAACCGCTAAACAAGATCGGCCAAGAGCAAGTGATCAAGTTTATCTAGAGAAACATCATATGCCGGTTCGGTCTACCCCAGGCCATCATCTCCGACAATGGAAAGCAGTTCGACGGCTTAGAAGTCATGCAATTCTGTGAGAAGTGGGGAATCAAAAGGTTGTTCTCGGCTCCCTATCACCCTCAGACGAACGGGCAGGTAGAGGCAGTGAACAAGATCCTCAAACACAAAATTAAAGCTCGACTCGAATCCAGGCTAGGACGATGGGCGAGCGAGCTCCCAGACGTTTTGTGGTCTTACCGAACAACGACCCGCAAGTCAACGGGCGAAACCCCATTCGCCCTCGCCTTCGGAACAGAAGCGGTGATTCCCTCGGAGATCGCCGTCCTCAGCCATCGAACCGAGCAAGAGATGACGATCGATAATGATGTGGCCCGGCGGATCGACCTCGACATGCTCGAAGAACGACGACTGACCTCGGAAATGAAGAACACTATCCACAAAAGGAGATCCGAAAAGTTCTTCAATTCGAAGGTCAGGGAGAGGCGGTTTCAAGTGGGTGATCTCGTCCTCAAGAAGATCCAAACCCACACAGGTGTCTTTGGACCAAGTTGGGAAGGCCCCTTCAGGATATCGAAATGGCTAACTAAGGGCGCCTACGAGCTGGAACTCCCTGACGGTACTCCGGACCGATATCCCTGGAACTCCGTACATCTGAAGAAATACTATCAATGATAACTTTGTATTCATTTTCAACTGCCAAATGTACAAGGAATATAATGAAATATTTTTGTTCTCTATCCCATCTATTCTAGCGATCGCCCCACTAGCATATTACATACCGTCGAGGATCGTCGTTCAAGAATGACAATCCGAGGTAGAAAACAATACAGCCATGGCCCTGGAGGTCGATGGAACCGACATCTTCGCCCATGCAAGGTTCCTTTGGGCTTAGATCGCCCGCCCTTCGTTTAAATACGAGGCCGGCGTAGCCAAAGGACCCTCCAAAACTTATCAGTGGACACGATCGCCCTCCCTCAATGGTTCATCATCTAACATGGTGAACCCGGACAATGCGAAGTGCCACTACCCCCGTCTCAACGTACACCATCGAGGGTCGCCATCTTCATGGCGGGCCGAGGTGGAAGAAGAGCTGACAAGCCACGGACGTGGAGTCGAATAAACCGACGACGCCCCGCGCAAGGACTCATCCAGACCAAGATCGCCCACCTTTCGTTTTAACACAAGGCAGGCGTAGCCTAACGGAGGACCCTCACAAAAAGTTAGTCGCGGGATACACAACATCCCTCGCACACAAAGACACGATTAGGGAGGTCGGTCCATCGAACACCCCAACCGTACATAATTCTTCATAACCAACAAAACTGAAGAAAACCCGCCAAACAACCTAGTTTTTGTTTCCTTACTTACAATAAGTAAACAAAAACAAGGGGGCAGAGATGGGTCGAGCTAATCCCAAATACGATCGAACAAAAAGGAACCACGCACGATCGGCTTCGCTCAAACACATTCGCTCAAACACACGCAGGACGATCGGAGTTGTCCGACAAAAATTACAAGTAAGAATTCCGATTCAAAACATATCAATGCTTTCAACACTCAGACAATCGATCGAATGAACAAAACGTCGAAAGCAATCATACACATACTTGTAAGAATTGCACACAAACATTCAAAGGCGATCGTATGAAAAGAAGAACATTTTATTCATAATGCAAGTTTCGTACATTACGGGGCCCGAAGGCACTACAAAAGGAAAACAAAAAGTACAAGTTACAGAGGTAAACAAAATGTCTCTCAAGGCCCCGCCGGCTGGCCATCGCCCTCAGGTTGCGGATCGGCTTGGGCCCCCCCATCGGCCTCGGGATGAATGAGTTTACCAGTATACCAACTCAAGTCGATCCCGAAGTCGACTAAGTCAAGGATCGGCAAGGAGAACTCCGGGTGCAGAGGATTCTCGAGGGCATAGGATTTGAAGCTCTCCATCAAGGGACCGATCTCGATCCCTGCCTTTTTAGCGTCTCGAACAACGTCAGCATAGGCCAAGTAATGGGCGAACTCGCCGGCGAGCGCCACATTTTGGTAGGGATCGGTCTCGATCGCCCTCAGTTGCCCCTTCAACTCCACGGCCATCTTCTCAGCCTCTGCCAGCTCGACCACCTTAGCGGCATTCTCACCCTTGGCCGTCTCCAGCTCCTTCTTCGCCGCATCCAGCTCACTGCTGAGCCGATCCACCATCGCCTTCAGCCCGGCCGCCTCCTCCTGCGAAGCCGCGTACTTCTGACGGGTTTCCTTGTCCTTATCACGGGACCGGTCGGCAGCCTCCTTAGAGCGGCTCAGCTCCTGCTTCAATCGGTCAACATCTTGTTTAACCCTCTTGGCCGTCTCCTCATACTCCTTCTCCATAGACTGGATCCGGTTGGCAGCCTCAATATTTTTGTTCCGGGCGGCCTCGAGGTCGCTATGGAGACAAGATGGAGGGTCGCCCCTCAAAATCCCTAGTTGCTTGGACGGCCATCGTCGCCGTCTGGAGAGCCAGGGCAAGGGTCGCCTGCATGGCATCTCCAGATCGACGACGAGCGATCGCATCAAGATCGGTCGTCCAGGCCTTGGGCAGAGAGGTGATAGCCTGCTGGATGTAAGATGGGACGTCGAGAGATGTTTGCGGAGCCTTGCTCGACAAAAAGTCCAGCACCATGGGAGAAACGTCCGGATCGGCGAGACGAACCCTGCAGCACAAACCAAAGAAACGAAGGAGTTAGCCTATACCTTACTCAGAATGCCTAACTCGGAAAGTTCAAACCAATCTCACCTGTTGACCAGATCTGGATCACGGCCGAAATAGGGCTTTCCCCGAGAAGTCTCAGCTTCAGCGATCGCCGTTCTTTTCAAGTAGCCAGCAGGTGTCCTGGAGCTGGATGCCGATGGCCTGGGACCAGACCCCTCCGCCATCGGAACGGAAGAAACAGGGGGAGCGGCGATCGGCGGCTCCAAAATATCTAAATCCGCCTCAGCCGACGGAAGGGACCCCTCCGGCCTCCACCTCTTGCGGTTGCGCTGAAGTTGTTCCTCACCTTGAGATTCCGGTTCGGCGACCGGCACCGCAGCGGGCCTCATCACAGGGGCAGGGCGAGACGACGTCGCAGCAACGCGACCCATTTTCTTTCCCAGATGAAGACGACCGATAAAACCGGGATTAGACATGGCGATCTCCTGCGGTGGCTCGGCGAAACGGGGAAAATGAATCTCTGCCAAAGAAGAAACTCAAACAAGTTAGACACTTACTTAAACATGGCGACCTCTTGGAGACGATCGCCATGCAGAAGAGAGTAGATGAAAAGTCATACCAGGGGCCTTCAAGTGGCGAGGGAAGCGAAACAGTCGACCTCCCAACCGATGGGATTCGTGGCTGACTGATTGAATGTCTTTATAGGAATCCGGCAATGCCCGAATCCGCTCCCAGACGATCGAGAAATCAAAGGGGAGATCGTCGATCGATGGAACAAGGGATCCTGCAAAAAGGGAAATAAATTAGATCAGTCCAAGGAGTATCCAAATAAAGGGAGAGTGGAAACCCTTACTTGGATTCCTCTCCCGAAAATTGGTGGGCATATCCAACTCCTCCTCTGGCGATTCGCTCGATGCCGACCTCCATGCACCACCAACCCAGCACCACTTTGTCAGGTCGCCCCGAGCTTTGTTCGGCACCCCAATGACCAACCTACCCAGGCGACCTTTGAGATGGTAACCGCCGATCGATCCCTTCTGCACAGTCAGCTTAAAAAGATAATTCATCTCAGTAGCGAGGCAAGCGAAGCGACTGTGACCGCCAAACAATGTCAATGTGTTGATAATGCGACGGGCGTTCGGCGTCAAGCGAAGGGCGCCAAATTCCAGCGATCGGCCAGATACGAGATGGCGAACGGCAAGAAACCGCGATCAGGCATCGTGGTCATTTCGTTGATGGCGAACATACCCTCGGGAGGCTGGTCAGCACGTTCGTTCTCGGAGGGCACGTGCAATGACACATCAGAGGGGATATGATATTTGACCCTCCAGCGGGTCATGTCCTTCCAGGTCGCCGAACTCCGAATCTGACCAAGAGTCCATTGAGACGGGTCAGCAGCCCGAAACTCTTTCCGCTTCACGTGTTCGTAGGGATGAGCGGCGGAGTAAGCCTCAAACTCTGGACAGGGCCCGACAATCCCCTCCATAAGTTTAGCGAAATCCATATAGACGGGGCCGAAGACGCTATCTTTTTCCCAAGACAAACGCATCAGTTCGTCTTCTTCCACCTGTGACGCATCTCGCTCCTTCGCCGCCGCAGATCCCGCCACTACGGCCTCGCTGAAAATCTCCTCAAGCTCTGCGGGTGCAATCCCCGCACGGATAGCCTCTACGGCCGTTTCCACGGGGATTCCCACAGGAATTCCCTCCTGGTCCGGCAAAGCCGCGGCGGCAGAAGTGCTTTCGGCCTCGAAGATCTTAGATCCTCCCGACATATTCTTAAAAATTAAGGGAGAAAGAGAAATTGGGTTTCTTACCTAAAGAAAGGAAGACGGTCGGCACATCAAGCTTCGGAAATTTCTGCAGAGTTTCAGCAGGAAGGCAAGGACGCGTGAAAAATGAAAATGGAGTAGCCCTAGCCCCTTTTATAGATGGAGGCAGGGGTCTCTGTGCAAATAGGCGAAAGTCCGAGGGCTGGGATACAACCGACAGCTGGGGAACGCAATAAATGCGGCCCTCGAATCCCGCATACGTGTCTTTTCGAGGGCACGCCAAACGACAAAGTCTGACGAACCGTCGGGCTCCCTCAATAGAAACGCGACGCGTGTCCTTGCATTGTTTCGAGAGCCCGCCTTTCTTTTCCCGCCGCTCCCAGCGCAAAAGGAGATCGTCCAAATTTGAAATCAAATCGCCCGATCATCTAAAACATCGGCGATCGCCAAACAGTGCCACCTCACCCCGTGTTTTCAACATCGAGCCGAGCTGAGGGGCAATTGTTGTGCGGCGATTAAACACTCCTTGAAGGCGATCGTCATAGCAGTCGGGGAGTCTACCGTAAGAAATATACTCTGGGCAAACACCCAGAAGTCGGCGCCCACGGCGATCGCCAATGAGGTGTACGACGATCGTCTTTTGCTGATTGGCGAACGTCTCACGCCACGTATTAATCCAACATCCGTCGAAATTCATCAAAGCCCAAATCTCGGGCTGGGACCCACGTGCAGATCTCAAAAGGTGCTGACAGACAAGATCTCTGCCCACAACCTGTCACCTACCTCACCTACCAACAGGGCCGCAGACCTGCAAAAGGTGCTGACAGACAAGACCTGTGATCACAGTCTGTCACCTACTTCACCTACCAACAGGGCCGCCGAAAAGGTGGGTGACAGCGACTCAGGACGCATGCGAGTTCCTCGTCAGACCGTACAGCCAAAAGTCAGTAACAACCGCGGACTTTAAGGGAAAATCCCCATGTGACGAGACGATCGGCCGTCTTATTATAATATAAATAACGACGATCGCCTGCGATCGCGGTAGGGCCCCAAGAACTTTGTCTGCTATAAATAGGAGGTCCATAACACAGAATAAGGGCTTCGAAAATACAGCAAACAAGAGAGAGAAAGAGAATGACATTCTCATAAATAGAACATCCATAGCAAGAATTCACAGAACTCCATATCTGATTCTTCCGGCACTCTATACGCTCCACAGCTTAGAAAACTAGAAATCTTTACACTCTTTGTGATAGATTCTAACATTAATATTTGTACTCAACTGTATACTTATTAATAAAATCTCGCGAGAGCATTCAAGCCCGGGATTAACAACCCCGGCAAATCTTGTGTCATTTAATTTCTCATGGACGTGCTCCCGCACTTGTTGGTTACTCGATCATTCCAGCAATACTATCTCCGGATAATATTTTGGGTAACAACAATGAGCATATCCTCAGCCGCGGAAGAGAAGGAGAAGAAGGAGAAAAATGGCCCAAAAAAGCAGTAGGCCTTAAATAGGGTGATCGCACGGTGTCATGGACGGCCAAAGTGTGTCGCGGCAAAATGCGCCCGATGATCGGCGGTGCCGCGGCCCGGCCGACATGTGCCGCGGCACAAGGTACAGACGGTTTGGCCGAAAAATACAACACGAGTGTGCCGCGGCCCTGCCGGCATGTGCCGCGCTCCACGGTACGGCCTGCTCGGCCAGAAGTAACTGCCGAGCACTACCGACCGTAACTCGGCCAGTGCCGGCCTCAGCCCAGATTGCCCGGCCATGACTCGGCCGGGCCCAACTCCGACGGCCCGAACGACCCCGAAACCCGAACCTTAATACGAATCGAAGATACGGTTACGACGTACTCGCAAAGACGAATCTAAGAGCTAAGAGAACACACAATTCCGACCACCCCAAGGCTCGGAATTTGACAACAGAAAGTAATTACCCTAAACTTTGGGAAATTACGAAAATGGCCCAAAACGTCCGAAAATCACGATACGTGATCGAATAATCAAACCGAAGTTCATAACACGTCTAAAAAAGTTAAACGAACTTACGGGAAACTCGAAACAGCAGTTTCGAATGAGATTCGCAAGAATCGAACTCAAGTGCGGAAAAGTCGCTAAAAAGCTCGGAACTCAACAAAACAATACCGAAACGAACTTGGATGACAAAAAGTGCAGAATTAATCATTCGCGGAATGACAAAACGGTCATGGGCGAGTCGTCAAAACGGACTTCCGCCGAAAAAAAAAAATTACTAGAAATTAAAATTACGGGTATTACATCGACACTATGCCCACTTCCGACGGTGACCATCACCTCCCCTGAATCCAGCTTCCTACTTCGTTCCAGATCCTGATTCATTGTACAAATGTGGGAAATCACACCGGAATCAAGTATCCAAGAAGTAGCATATACAGTTACAAAACAATTTGTTTCGAAAACCAGTAGTTCTGTACCTGAAGGCGCATTACGGTCAAGCTTTGGATAGTACCTCTTCCAGTGGCCTAGCTCACCGCAGTTGAGGCATACATCCGTTTTCTTGGCCCCCTTGCTCTTTTGAACCATTGGGGCCTTGCCCTTTCCCTTGTCGATCTTGGCTATTGGACCTAACTGCTTCTTGTTCTTTTTCTTCTTATTCTTGGACTTCCAAGTCCCAGAAGAAATCACAAGTGCAGCTTCCTTTCCCTTTGTCTTCATCTGAGACTGGGCAGTTGTCAGTTTGTTCATTAGCCCAGCTAAGTTACATGCAATCTCATTGCAGTTGAAGTTCATGACAAATTTTGAAAAGGAGTGAGGAAGTGACTGCAGGATAAGGTCAGTTTGGAGAGATGCATGCATCTGAAAATCAAGAGCTTCCAATCTCTCAATCATCGAGATCATCTTGAGGACATGGTCCCCAACCCTCTCTCCCTCCTTCATCCTGGCGCTGAATAATTGCTTTGATATCTCATATCTAGCAGTTCGGCTATGCTCTCCATAAAGCTCAGCCAGGTGCGCTAAGATGGCTCGTGAAGACGTCATCTTTTCATGGGCACGTTGAAGCTCATTGGTCATTGAGCCTAACATGTACCCTCGCACTCTTATGTCGTCTTTTACCCATTTTTCATGGGCATCGACATCTTCCTGATTGGCTCGAGTTCTTTCAGGAGCCGCTGGGATGTCCGCCTCCAAGACGTATCCCAGCATTTCCATAGTTAGGACAATCCTCAAGTTCCGAAGCCAGTCCACATAGTTCGGACCAGTCAGGACGTTCTTTCAAGTAGTATAACGAGTGGGTTCATTGTCATATTGAGAGTTTTGTTAACTGCAGAGAATAATTTGAGATTCGTTAGTGTTTGTTTAATTATGATCCGAGTAAAGAATTTAAGGACTTTCTTTATTCATAACTCGGCTCCCACTATTTTATCGGCATTTACACACTCCCATGTTAAATCCGGAAGTCTTGGGTGACTTCATAGTGGTGATCGATTTCTTTACAAAGTTTAATAGAGGGCAACTCATACGGTTTATATTCTATTATTCTTTATAAAGTGGTGTCTAATACCAACCCATCTAATGGATGATTCGATCTTCTTTTACTCCTAGTTCAGTTGCCCTCAACCCATTGGGTTTCTATGGCTCGCTGAACTATCTAAGTTTAAACCGTCAACTCCTATTAGTCTGACAATTGAATCTTACCCGGAAACTCATACGGTTTATAGGGGTTTGATTTGTCACAACCAAAGGCATCTAATGCACTCTAGGAATTTATCAACTTTCCCCAAAAATATTACCCCGACATACTCGGAAGAATAATATTCCGGTTTAGATTTCAATTTTCCATGAGTTTGACGGAGGGTAGGAAACCTCGTAACCTTTATAACTTAGTGTTTGTAAGTGGGAGTATTAACGCGATTATATGTTACACTTTGCACATTAATCCGTTTATAAGCGCAGTTTCTGGTTTGTCAATCATTCAAAATGAAAAACAATAAATAGCAACCTAGTTACTATCAACATATAGCTCATGGACTTTTTCCTAAGTATTGGGCCAAGCCAAATAAAGAAAGGAAAAATACAGTATTGATTCTTCGTCTTCTAGTTGGTCGTCTTCGGTCTTCGTCATAGCCATATGAATAATTACATCATTGAACAATACGTCCTATTATACATATTTTCTAGTAAAAATAAATAGGCTCAAAACGGCCTTTACAACCATATCGAATCGAACAAATCAACAACTAAGTCCACGAGCTATATCACCATCACATAAGGCATTCCATACAACATGTAACGGTAAATAAAATTAAATAATCAATTAATATATTAATCCAATTAATATAAAAATTAATCTATTTAATTTCTACAATATTAATCAAATTAATATTTATAATCCTCATTTCAATCCGTTCAAAGTAATCCGGCCAAAACAATATTCTCGTTTAATAATTTCCCTTAATAAAAAAATATTCCAAATATTTTATTAAATCCAATTTAAATTTCGGAAATTATTACAACGAAATATAAACACAAAAATGGAATCCCGGAAAATCCGGTATCAGGCCCAGCCCACGGCCCGTTTCAAAATTGGGCCGAAAACCCGAGAACCGCCCTGACCGAGTCACTCTCGGCCTTTGCAGCGGTGGCGAGCTGCTCTGAGCCTACCGAGTCACTCTCGGCCGGCGAGCGTGATCCGATGGCTTCTGCCGGCAGCTGCGTCTTCGTGCGGTATTCGTGTTTAACCCTCGTTTTACTGATTTTTTCGACTCGTTTCCAAAACGAAAAAGTTTCTTAACTTCATGAAGAACTTATAAATCAACAAAAATCAAATTTTTCAGATTTATAATTCACATAAAATAGTCGAAACTTGACTTACTACGAACGATTAAATTTCTTCGATTATATCTATTATGATTCTAAATCATAAACATCATCAAATAACATTCCAAATGCAAAGATGATTATATATACAATATATTTGACCTCGATCCAATACCACTGTTGGGATTCCACAGAAAATAAACGCAGCGGAAGAATAAACGGAATCCCTAAGAGGATCGATCAAGTAACGTATATACGAAAAGAAAAATACGAAGATCAAGGAATCAAAGTCCCATACCTATGATGTCTCTGAAAAACCTTAGTATGGTGATGATGATGATGATGAATAGACCTTCGTTCCAAGCACCTAAAGCAAGGTGCCTCTACTTCACACGCCGGAACTTGATGGAAAAATCGACAAGCTTCCTTTCTTCAAGAATGCGGCTAGGGAAGCTTGTAAGAATTTCCTCTCTCAATGTATTCTTCTTATATCTTATCTCTAAGATCAAGATGAAGTTATCAACCTTACTCTCCCTCTCAAATTCGTGATTTTGAGTTCAAGGAAGAAGAAGTAGTACTCTCTCTTTTCTAAAGACTTTTATTTATAAAAAAATGAAAGTCACTCTTTAACACATGATTGAGGGTATCAAATACACCTCACATATGTTACGTAGTGACATAAAATAAGTATAAATTAGACAAGAGAGGGAGGGGGCGGCCCTAAGGGAAATTTCCAAGAAGACAGGTCGAATTTACTCGGCTCGTGTATTGGATGTTCGTCAAAATGAATCCCTCGTGTACCGGATGTTCGTCAAACGAATCCGTTTTATTTCCAATGTGTTTGGACTAATTAATTAATCCAATTAATTAATTATATCAAACACAAATATAAATTTCTCTAAGAAATATAATTTATGAATTAAAGTAATCACCCAGTAACTTACTTACAATTCATAAGACCGCTATTTGATTTATCCGATAAATCAGAATTAGATATCTAATATCTAATATTATAAGAGAGATTATTAATTCACATTTATCCATCAATGATCCTATTGTGTGACTCCGCAGGTTCGTTTCAGCTGGTATTGGGAGGAACCAGTGAGTGCGGGCAGCATTTAGCCAGCCTAGCGGGCCACACTGTAAACCCCGAATGAGAACGAATGAAGGAATCATTCCAGAACCATTATGTCGTGAATACGATATACGTATAGACCCTTCATCAGATGTCCCGGTCAAGTCTTCGGGTCACGGTAAAGTCAAACCCTACTGTTGACTAAACTCTATACATGTGTTAATGCAAATCAAGACCGACTGATTAATAGTGTATCTAATACGACTATATCAGAATGCTTTGGCCAAAGACTTATGATCTTATTCGCCATTAACCGTATAGGACATTCGCCTGCTCACTAACAGGAGATAGAATCCTTTCTTGGCGTACAGTAAAGACTGCTACCTGCCCGTATAGTCCGCACTTCGAGGTCGACTCAGCAATTAAGCAAATGAGTCTAACTACTCTAATGACAAACTAAACGTCACAGGCACATCTTCTACTGAACCCTCAAGTCAAAGGTCCACGTATACTATCACAACCTTTCGATTCGTCATCGACTCTCCGAGAGTAAATACTGTGTGACTGAATCGAGTATGAGTCATGTTTGAGTATACTGGTCCCACCAATATACTTATAACTATGCTATCAAGACGTGCACACGTCCTAGCATCAGTTATACAAGTCTTATTAAAAATTAATATCCTGTTAAGTTTTATCGACTTGCGAACTAGTTAAGCATTCGAGCTCTAAATACTTCTAGTGCCTATCTCCTTATCTCCATAAGGAGTAGAATGTTCACTCTCAAATGCAATGACTATTATTCTATATACCAAATCACAATGTCAGTGATATACAATAATATAAAAATAATAATTGCCATATTAAATATAATATTCATAATTACAATACAATTGTTCTCACTCTCTCATCCTCTGAGTGGCATTCGAGGTCATATTCCTAACAGCTAGATCATGGGATTTCCATTGAGTATACACTGTTGTTCTTATTTTGAGCATATTGACGTGGTCATATGGGTATGCATTTGTAGGTCTTGTGTTAGGACCGTGTCCGTATTGCATTGATCTGATCTCGAATTAGACTGATATGATTGTAGTGGCACTTCATATCTCGAGGTATGTTCCATATTTCCTTTGGTATTTGTCTTTGATGGACAATCGGTTATCGTCTTGGGATTTGATGATGTTATTCGATGGATCGTATTGATCAGAAATGGTATATTTCTGTATCGTGAGTTGGTGATGATAGTTTGAGAATCTTGAGTATTGTTTGAGGTACAATACAGATATTAGGTTCGAGTTTATTGGTTAATCAAGTACGAGATGTGAAATGTGATAATAGTTATTCTGATGAGAATGACTTGAGTAAGTAAAGTTATGGCGGTAAGATTACGTTGGTCGTATTCTTATGTTGTATTCTCATTGGTATGTAATTATTAATGTGATGTGACGGTTATCATTGTTGGATATTATAGCTGACCCCGTCGTGGGATTTCTTTTTAGGTTCTTGGAGTATCGAGCTTGTAGCGGTCGTGAAGAGATGAGCTTCCCAGAGGATACTGGCTAGGACATATTTTGTGCATTGAGTTTCTTGATTGGTTCTTGTATTCCGCTGCTAGAGTATCTTTATGGTTGGTCTTTTTCCGCTGCGTGAGTATTTTGAAACGCTCTTTTGGTATTTGGTAACTGAGGTTACTTTGGAAATTATTTTCTAAACTTTTGAGTGTCGGCCGTTTGGCCTTGTGATTTCAAATGAGTTTTTACGACGGTTTTTGATAAATAGATTTTATAAGTCTTTGTGAATTTTTAAAGATAGTACCGTCGTTGGCCTCTTGGGCATTTGTAAATGTCTACGAAAAATTCTTTTAGCCTTGTGGGTTCCATCTCGGGGCCCACGGCGCTGTAATATTTCCGGTTAAATCTGGGGGTATTACAGAGTACGCATGTCTTATTAATATTTTGAGATGGTTGTAATAATGGACTCATATGATATGTTTGAACCGGTTTGGTATTTTGAACTTTAATGGTATTGTTGTATTATTTTTACATTTCTTCAAATTAGCCTTGTAAATTTTTACTTAAAGGGTTTAATTATTCCAAATATCTCGGGGTGTTACATCTCAGATGGCGGAAAAGAATACATGCAATATGCGGCTCAAACGATTTGCAGAGGACCAAATTGTGATCTGATCTTCCCGTTGAAGAATTATGGCGTGAACTGTTGTGTATTGTTTTCTCTGTATATTTTTTTTTTGTGTATATGTATTTTCTGTGTATTTTTTGTTGTTGTTGGATGTTGAACGATGGATGTAAAATATTTCTGCAGTAGGAATATTAGTGTATTTATAGGTATAGATTTTGAAGTGTTTAAGTTGTATTAGGATTGTGAATGTTGATAAACATTGAGGATTTCTGAGGAAGTGAGAACTCTGAGGAGAGGAACGATAGATGGAAAATGGAGGATTCTTAATTATGATTAGTGTGGTTAATTAAATTTAATAATAATAATATTAATAATAATAATAATAATGTTAGGGTTATACTCGGATAATTAATAACACTATTATAAAATAAATAATGACCACTTGAATATATATCTGACAAAATGATTCGGGCTAGGACTTGTGATATGTCGAAATAAATGTTCGTGATCCTCTAAATGAAATTAAATAACATGAAATGCATTATAATATTATTATAAATAATAATATTGCATTATGAAAATAGCGGGTATTACACCCTTGAACCCTCGTTGTTGTTGTTTGTCCCGCAACGAGTTACAGTCGGGTTTCCAGGAGGATAGTTCGTTGTGGAGTTATTGCCGTAGTACCTTGGAGTTGTCGCATACTCATTGAATTTGGAAGTTCCATGATTTCTCGGTTGTATCCGCTCGTCGTTTTGTTCACTCGTGGTTTCGAGGCAAGTATCTTGTCCATACATTTCGTTTTTCGTAGATATAATAATTGGTAATCGACCATGTGTGCTATTTGAGTACTAATTATGAACTTTCAAAGGATAGGTATAATCTCATTGGCGGCTTTCGTTCAAAATGCTTGAGTACTTTGCAAATAGATGAACTTTACAAATACGTGAATTGTGGTTGTGGAGTGAAGTATATCATCTTCTGTTATGTGGTTGTAAAAGCTCTCCCCGTTAAGGGTGGTATGTTGGAATGTATATTTATTGGCTAGGGTATAAAGTTGTGTTGTATTGCTTGTCGACTCCTTTGTAAGAAGGTGGTACTATTCGGTGTTGTTCGGGAAGTGTATCTCCACGCGATTTGTGATTGTCTATATATTCACTCTGGGACGGACTGATGAGTCCTCAAAGGGTTCTGTTGCCTCCGGTGCAGTTCCACGAATATATTTTTGGGTTAACCACTCTGGGACGGACTGACGGGTCCTCAGAGTTCGTTGCCTTTGGTGCGGTTCCATGGTTGATCACGTATGAAATTGAAATGTGTCGTACAATGAGACTTAGTTACTCTGGTATACTAGTCTTGAGAGTTTAATTGATTGTTTATATTCACTCTGGGACAGACTGATGAGTCCTCAGAGGGTTCTGTTGCCTCCGGTGTGGTTTCACGAATATTTTTGGGTAAATCATTCTAGGAGGGTCCGACGAAGCCTCAGAGGGTTCCGTTGCCTTTGTTGCGGTTCCATGGTTAATCACGTATGAAATTGAAATATGAGATGCAACGAAATTTAGTTATTCCGGAATACTAATCTCGAGTTGTACGATTACATTCATTCACTATCGATTACATGTGACCCTAAGTTATTTAATAATGTTTAGTTTAGATTATTGTATTCTTGGAATATGATCTGTATGGCTCGTAATTGGACTTTATACTTGCACTAGCAAAATTCCAGTTTGCTAACCCCCGAGTAATTGGGGGGTGGATGCCCGTTATTGCATCCAGGTACATGCACGTTCTTGGGGAGCAGACCACGGGATCGGTACGAAGGATGATGGGAGACAAATGATATTAATCACATAAAGACTAGTACTTGATAGGTCGTATTGTATTTTCCTTTTCAGTGTAGTGTTTTCACGTATTATGGGAGTATTGTTGTATTTTGACCCCTGTGCGGTTATGAGTTTTTGAATTAGAGATGTATACGAAGTTTAAGTTGTATGTTATTGATGAAGGACCAAGCCGGACTACTGATTCGTATTTAGCCATGCTGGCACTCATTGTGATGTCTTGTTTTGGTATCTAGCCTGGCAGATTCTCGCGGAGAGGGTCTGCGACGCTGTAATATTCCCGAGTAAATTGGGGGTGTTACACATCAAATACTATGTGGCATAATAAATAAAAAAATTACTTAAAGACACACAACGCTATCATTTTTTTTATTAAACTCATACGTGTTAATCTTCTTAATCAAGTCCTTCTTGGGCATTATCAATATGGGGAGGAACTAGGCGACAGATGTTCGTTTTCGAGTAAAGAACAATCAATTATAATTATCCCTTCAAGATACAAACTGAAATAAGAAAACTAATGCTGAAAATAATTTCTTATTTTAAACCTCTTCTATAGTTATTATAATATTTCATATTTTAAGTTGTTAAAACTTACTATTTTAAATATTTATTACATGTAAGACCTGTTTAAAGTTTTTTCTATTTACTTAAATTAGTGCTACTTTAAAAAGTTCGCAAAAGGGTAAACATTTGAAGAATTAAATACATACATTATTACTTTTAAGAGTCCAATGTATGTTTAAAGATAAATAAGATACCTACTTATTCTAGAATTCCAGATAGACACACAAAGATTTTGATGTTGCAACAACTCCATGATATCCTTTAAATATACAATTCCCCCTCCTCACCAGTTATTTCGGCCTCAATATCTATATGTATGGGTTCTCTATTATTAGCCTACAAACCAAGTGACTTTCAGCACATCAGTATCTGTTTGGGAGGAGTTTTGGATCCACTTATTTTGTCAAAGAAATGTCCTACATATAATGGTGGGTTTAAAAGAAACGATGTTAAAATGATACAATAACATCGATTTTATAAGAACCGGTAATAAAATTGTACATTTAACAGTGGTTGTTTGCAAACCGATGTTAAAGTTGTACAATAATAGTAATTTTTTGTGTTTTCCTTCTTTCTTTTATTTTCTCGTATATATTATAATATATATATATATGTTATATAATTTTCATAAGATAATATAATTATACAAATACATTTTATATAATGTATTTTAATATTGTTACATTATATTATTAATATATAATAATACAATACACTAATTTTTATAAAATAATTCTGTAATAACATTATAACTCATAAAATTATATGTATATAATATAATTTTAATATAAAATACCATATAGTTTGTATACATTATAGTTTTGGTATATAATCATAAAATATACTATTTTTTAATAAACATGTAACTTTTTAATGGTCAACATGATCAGTTTATTATGTAATATATACATTTGGAATTTAATATATATAATATAATTCTACAAATACATTATAATTCATAAAGTTATATGTATATATTATAATTCTTAATATACAATATAATTTTATTACATTATATTATTATTATATAATAATATGATAATCTTTAACATACATAGCAAAAGTTTAATTAATGGCATAATTATATTTATTATATAATATACATTCTACTTTTTGATATATATAATATAATTCTGGAAACGTTAATATATATATATATATTTCTCTGTGTATGTGTGTGTATTTTTATATATATGTACACATATATAAATGTGACTTATTGCATATTTATATAAAATAAAGCAACAAAAGTATTAGAAATTGATTTGGTGTAATGGTTTGATACCACTTCCATATATCTTGCAGAGGAAACAGGTCTGAATCCCCCAACTCGCAAAAATAAACGTTTAGTCGTGGGCAAGGGCGGGCGTGCTGGATATTGGGGGCAGGGCGTCTGGGGCTGGCTGAGCCGGGCGGGTGGGTCGGGGTTGGGTTGATGTGATTTTTTTTACTCCAGCAACTTTAGCAGCGGATGTCCAGAACAACAGTTAAATTTAACAGCAGTACATTTATCATCGATTCTCAAACTATTGTTAAAATGGCTCCATAACCACTGTAAAAGAATATTTTCTATAGTAGTGTTCTTATATCCTCTACTGATTAGATACAGTAATAGGGTCTCATACCATGCCCTTCGTGCTTATTTGAGTCCTTATAGGGCTTTCCTTAGCCTGTAGATTTGGTCACCATTCTTTGGGTTGACAGACCAAGGTAGTTGCTCGACATGTACTTCTTCGGCTAGATCTCTATTTAAAATACACTCTTAATGACCCTGCATGCCTTGATTACATTCAAATACACTAGCAACACTCCTTCATCTGGTTTCCCGTCGAAAGTCTAGAGTTGACCCTTCCCATTATTGAGCGCATAATACATATAATAAAAAATATACAAATATGCAATAGTTGGAGCTCTATTATTTCATACCCTGTAGGAAATTTTGTTCAGAAGTTTGTTGATGAGACATAGATTTTTTGTCTACCACACTATACTTATTGCGTTGCCATAGAAAAGTCGTGGTAATTTGCCCTTGGTGATCATCGTCTTAGTAGCTTCGTACGGTTTTTGCTCAGACACACCATCTTGTTGTGGGGTTTGTTCACCCGAATACTCGTGTTGTATTATGTTGTCCTCGCAGTACTGCTTAGTGAAGAGGTCCAGAAACTATGTGCCTCCACCGAATCTAATGGATATAATGCTCAGTCCCTTTTTATTCTGTAGCTTTCTCAGGTGTTTCGGCGGCTTTCTTACTATCTCCTTCTTCTTCTTCAAGAATATTGTCCAGGTATATGTGGAGAAATCATCAAAAATAACCATGCAGTATTTCTCACCCCCAAGCTTATAGGATCCACAGAGCCATATATGTTCATATACAAAAAATTCAATACCCTATGGGATGATGGTATTGACTTGATATTGAGGGTTGATTTAACTTATTTGCATTTATGACAGGCTCTATATATGTTTTACTTTTGATAGGTGATATGTGGCAATCCTCTAACTAGCTTCTTGCTCGCAATCTTGTTGATGCTCTTGAATTTTGGATGTGACATCCTATTATACCACAACCAACTTTGGTATGTTGTACTCTTGGCAAGAAAAAAAAGATATATATACTCCTGTAGGGATCCAATATCCAATATACATATCACCTGACAAAGTTCCTGTAAAGAAACCTTCTTGGTCTTGATGTCATTCGCTGTACATTTTCCTTAGAAGAACTTGACTGAGAATTATTTGTCACATAATTGACTAACACTTAAGAGGTTATACCGTAGTCCTTCCACAGATCTACATTAGTGAATTTGAACTTTCCTATGAGCAGGGTTCATTTTGATCTTATTCTTCATTTTGACTTATAGCCGAATGTGACCTTTGGTCCACATCTATCAATATAATTTGTCAACTTGTTGATATCTCTTATCATACACCGAGAACATCCATCATCGAAGTACCAAAAATCCTCATCCTTGATATCCTTATCATTATTGTTGTCATCTTCTTTTCTATCAAACACTTCTTGCTCATGGTCAGAGGTGTCGTTGTCGGTTACAGCCTATAGACATTCCTATGAGTTGTTTGTTGTCGATACTATTTCACATGGCCATGAGTGCCTTCAACTTGTTGCGCCATATCCTTGGCTTCCCATCCCTTTCTACTCGCTCTACTTCTGGTAGCTTATGGACTTTAGGATGGGGACATGTGTTGGCATGTTACCCAGGTTTCATGCAGTTCTAGCATAAGTTAGTATCTCCTATTGGTGGCACCTATGTACTCACCTTGTTTGGAGACTTCGGCATGTAAGGAGCCTTTACGGATTTTGTCATAAACTTCTAGAACTTTTGCAAGAGGGGAGCCATATAATCTCGTGACTTCACTGATCTCGTGACTTCACCAGTCATCCACTGGTCTCGAGACTTTTCTAGCATCTCAGTGAACGACTGACCTTCCAACCTAACAACTGTAGTTACCTTCATTATTCAGATAGGTCCTTCCTCTATGATAAAGATAATCTCTTCATGTATAGGTGCAAGATGGGCTTCCATCCAGATTCTCCAATCATTAAAATCATTAACTGGAAACATATGACTCTTGTTTATCATTAAAGAATCCATGTTGTATGGAGGATGATTTATGAAAATGGAAGAATGCATTTATTTCAAAACTTGTGCTTTTTGGATCTGGTCTAGGTTAAAAATTAAATGGATTTTTTCTTGGCAAAACCATCCATTGTGACACCATCTGTTGGTCACCATATACTTAAAAATAAGCTTAGAGGAAGGGTAAATAAGATGTACTCTCTTTCCAAAAATTAATGCGCCGTGGAAGTCTTTTGAAAGGTGTTGCTGTTGTTATAGCAATTGTGTGCTATCCTGTAGGTTTGATGATTCAGGAGGTTTTCAGAGTAAGTATATTGTATCAGACCACAAGTAAGTTGTTGTATGACGAAAGTGTAACACCCCCAATCCGCTCAGGGATATTACACGCCGTAGAACCTTTCCGCAGGGATCTACCAGGCTGGTAACAACATCGAACAACTCAACAATGCCTTTAAGGCTAAAATGACTCAGTAGACCGATTTGGTCTTTCAATAAATACATACAACTCAAACACAATACATGCCCACGCAGGGGTCGAATACAAACACTCCCGTACAATGGGAAAGGATACTGCAGCGGAAAATAAACTATAACTAAACCAATGACCTCATACGGATCCTCGTGTGATTAGTATCGTTCATCTTTCATCATCCTTCGTGCCGACCCTGTGTTATGCTCCCAAACCTAAATGCAAAAACAGACATCCACCCCCAGAATACTCGGGGGTTAGCAAAACTCCACTGTTTTGCTAGTGCAAGAACAAAGTGCAAATACGAGCCATACAATTCACATTCCACGAATAACAATAACCAGGAATCCTCAAAGTTTCAAACGTAACAAAAAGCACTTCCCGAGGCATGAGTTTGGTAAAACATTCCAAAACCGAAAGATCACAAATCAAGGGAAATAATTTATAAAACAGTTTAAAATGCCATCGAGAGTTTTAATAGAAAACAATTTAGGATTTCCGAGTCCTTCTCTATCCAAAAATCAACAGGGGTCACAGCCCAAAGGTTTTGTTTTCGCAAAAAGAAAACCGACAACAATTCACAGGGCCAGAGCCCAACATCACGTGTCCTAGACGGACATAAAATCAACAAAACATAATCGCGCACGCGCATCGCCTAGGACCGGGACGAAGCCACAATCCCACTCGAGGCCTCGAAGGACCCTCCCGAGCTGGCTAGCGAAACAAATCACACACATCTCACGGTTGGATCAATCGCTTGTTGCATCATGGCCACATGATCGCATGCCATGTGCCACCGTAGATTATCTCAGGCTCTCACGGTTGGATCAATCACTTGTTGCATCCTGACCACATTATCACGTGCCATGTGTCACCGTAGACCTTCAACCATATCCACACATTCACACAAATAACATATAACATCAATAATATCCAAGTAATTCACTCAATGGCAACAAACACAATACACGATGAAATGGTCAAATTACAACGCACCAATAAGAGATAATATAGGCATATATATTATCAAAGCACAACAACAACACCAAGCATATTCATAAGATTCATTAGTCGTTTATGAAACACACCAATCACAAAATACACACGGTTTTGAAAGTGTAACACCCCGAGATATTCGGAATAATTACAGCGCCGTAAACCCTTTAAATAAGGATTTACAAGGCTAATTAAAAAGGAAAGTGAATATAAGACGTCAATACTGCGAAAATTCGAGTTTATGAAAACGTACAACTGATTCAACGGTAATTAATACAACCATATCGAATTAATATCAAAGGACACACGCATACCCAGTACGTAAAACCAAACCAAGACAACAAATCTCCAATAACAATAAACATCATCAACCCCTTCGCCGTCACGCTTCAGATCGCTTTCCCTGCTCCTTGGCTACTGGACATCAAAACAAATGTCCACCCCGAAGGGGTTAGAAAACAATGCTAGTACAAGTATCGTATTAAAACAATTCGAATATGTATCAACAATACACAACAAGACATATCACACGGGCTTCCGCCATCGGAACCCGACAATGCGAATCTACAAGATTCCATTACACAAAGCATGGGTATTCCAATGATCCAGCGCCTCAAAGATAGATCCCAAGATGATCCCGTCGGACCAACACGAGGTGGAAATAACCCGTCCCAATGATCCGGCGCCTCACCTAGATCCCAAGATGATCCGTCGGATCAACACGAGGTGGACATCCGATCCAGCGCCTCAAGATAGATCGTACAACGTATACAAACACAACTCATGCATACACATATGTTAAATCAATATGTTCATCAACATGAACATATAAACAATATACAACGAATATCATGACAAATCAACGAAGTAAATATCATGTTCAACAACATGCATAATCATACGTATATTCCAAAAATACCGATATTAACATATCACGATACTTGCCTCGAAGATGGCAAGAATGATATACTTCAATGCTCTCGACGCACTCAAGGCCGCCTCCTATCAACGTAACAAGCTCGAACCTTAACAAAAGGAACGATATACAAATCATCTCGAGTCGAACAAATGGTTTAACAATCGACCTACGGCCGAAAAGCTCAAACTAAACAAGTCGCTGATTGCTTAGCGCGCTACGCATTATACGTAACGCGGCGCTTAAGTCGAATCGTTAGCGACGCTATCGTATAAGACTAGCGCGGCGCTAGCCACAAATCGCGCCTGATTTGCCGCCTCATAACGTACGCTACGTACGTTGCGTGCGAAAACCAAACCTCGATAGCGCACGTTAACTCACACATGTTAGCGTGCGCTACTCTTGCATGGCGAATCAAAACCGAAAGCTGGGTTGAAATGATGAAGGACTCATGAATCCTATGGTGATATTACAAGTTATCCTCGGGCATATCATGCTAATAAGGTTTCGGAGGATTTCTATGATCATGAGATACAAATATACGGATGGTTATCTTGATATCACAATTCCTCTACGATCTTCAAGAAATAATCTAAATTCCATCGTCTTACGTTCCAAAACACATGATTCCAACGTATACAACGTATCAATGGGTAATATCCGATTACTTGATCATAAATCGATTTAAACATGCTTAGGAGTCCTTATAATAAGATGGTTCAAAGGTTCATTCGTCATCTAGTACCGATACGTCAAAAGTATCCTTCTAACATGTGATGACCGATAAAAACGAGATACTAGCTATCCAAACATGATTCAAACTTCCTCATGAACATTACTAATCATTGGTGAAGAATCACCTACCTCAAAGTAGTGAAGAACAAAAAATGAAGCAATCCAACACCCAAGGCTTGAACACCAATCTCCAATGATATATGATCTACAATCTCGAACTAGGAGGTTGATATGGAGTGTTTGAGACGAATGGAGTTATGTTACAAGTGCAAGAGTTCGGGTTATGGGGGAAGAAAGGATGAAATCACAAATAGATCTTTGTCCTATTTATAATAAATGGTTATTAGCGCGCGCTACACCTGCTCAGAGCGTGCGCTAACGGCTCACGCCTAAATCGTACTCGGCACTTAGCGTACGCTACGCATATTCTCCGTAGCGTGCGCTAAGGCGTTGACCCGGCTTTTCCCAAAGCCGCCTGTACATCCGACAGATCCGGCAGGGGTCCCCGCCGATCTCACCTACCGCACGCCTCAACTGCCTCGACTCGCATAGCGTGCGCTACTTACACTCGGTAGCGTGCGCTATAAAACCATGTTAGCGTACGCTACCCTTAGCTTGTAGCGTGCGCTACATGCATGTAATTTCATCCTTTGAATCACATACACGAATTTATATGCTCGATGTCTTCGGATTATGAATTACGGAGAATAGTACTCATACAAAAGTACAATTATTACAATATCACAGTTCCAATTACATAACGTAATCTCGGTATTACATCCTTCCTCCTAAAAAGAAGTTTCGTCCGAAACTTAGGATGAAAACAACTCCGGATATTTAGCCTTCATACCGTCCTCCGTTTCCCAAGTGGCCTCTTCGACTCCATGTCGTGACCATTGTACTTTAACCAAATGTATTGGTTTATTCCTCAATTGTTTGATCCGCTTTCAAGTATCTTGATTGGTCTTTCTTGAAGGTGCCATCATTAGCTATCTCGATCTCGTCGAAATCAATAACGTGATCGGGTCCGGTATATACTTCCGTAGTTGGGATACGTGAAACACATTGTGAACATGACTTAGCGATGGCGGTAAGGCCAACCTGTACGCTAAATCCCCAACTCTCTCTAGGATCCCAAATGGTCCGATATATCTTGGACTAAGCTTACCTCTTCTCCCGAAACGGAAAATCCCTCGTGTAGGAGACACCTTCAATAGTACGTGGTCCCCAGCATCGAACTCTAGAGGGCGACGACGTACATCTGCATAAGACTTCGCCGACTGGGCGTCAACAGTCTCTCTCGAATCACAGCTATCTTCTCTTGAGTCTGAACAATCAATTCTGGTTCCGTCCCGATCAAATCCGAAGAATCATCCCAACACAGGGGTGATCGGCATCTCCTCCCGTACAAAGCTTCAAATGGTGCCATTCTAATAGAAGCATGCCAACTATTATTGTAAGTGAATTCGATCAAGTGCAAGTGAACTTCCCAATCAGTTGACCAATCCAACGCACGTGCTCTAAGCATGTCTTCCATACTTGATAGTCCTTTCTGACCGACTGCATTTGGGGATGATAAGTGTGCTAAAATTGAGCTCGATCCCCAAAGCCTTGTGAATCGCTTTCGAAGTGCGACACGAAACGACCATCTCGATCCGAAACAATGGTCTTTGGCGTCCCATGCAATCGACTACCTCCGCAATAAATACTGCGCCAATCTTTCGGTCCCCAAGTATCTTTGATCCCTAGGAAATGAGCCGACTTGGTTAGTCGATCAACTATAACCCAAATCATGTTCATTCCCGATCTAGTCCTTGGCATACCGGTGATGAAATCCATCGAAATGTCCTCCCACTTCCATTCGAGGATCTAAGCGGCTTTAACATCCGGCAGTCGCCGATGTTCAATCTTAACTCGTTGACAAGTCAAACACTTCAAACGCATGCCACGTCCTTCTTCATATTCCCCACCGTAAGTTTTGTTTAAGATCCTTATACATCTTATCACGCCCGGTGAATAGAATAGGGCGCGCTATGAGCTTCTTTCGTAATAGTCCGTCTCAAATCATCATCTTCGAACGCAAAGTCGATTCTCAAATCTCGTAACTCCATCATCTTGTATCACGAATCCTCGGGCTTTTCCTTTCTTTACTTCATCACATAATCGAAGGATCGAGAATCGTCCAACCGCTTGGACTTGATCTTCTCGACTAGTGATGAAGTCGGCCCATCACATAAAGTCGCCTCGATTCCCGGTGCCCATACTTCAATCCCTTCGCGGATCGGGCCTCGTTGAATACCGGTTTGGGATGTAAGTGCTTCCAACACTCGAAGAGAAACAGGGTTTACGGCTCAATGCATCGGCTACTACATTTGCTTTCCTGATGATAGAGAATCTCTAAGTCGTAATCCTTGATCAATTCCACCACCTTCTACGCCTCATGTTTAATTCCTTCGATGAAAATGTATTTGAGGCTCTTATGATCCGTAAAGATCGACAATGAGTGCCGCATGATAATGTCTCCAAATTTTCAAGGCAAAGACCACAATTGCTAGCTCCGATCATGCGTCGGATAATTAACTTCAGACGGTTTCAATTGCCGAGAAGCATAAGCAATTACTTTATCCTTCGCATCAACACACAACCCAAACCTGCTTTTGAAGCGTCAGTATACCATGAATCCATCGGTTCCTTCCGCGGCGCTAAAATAGGTCTTGTCGTCGGTCTCTTTTTAAGTTCATCAAAACCACTGGCATTTCTCATTCCACGTGAACTTTTGAGTTTTCCAGAATAAATGAGTGAGCGGACGAGCAATTTTGGAAAATCCCTCTACAAAGCGGCGATAATATCTGCTAGTCCTAAGAAGCTTCGGACTTCCTTCACGTTCTTAGGAGCTTCCCATTCCAAGATTGCTTCGACTTTCTTCGGGTCCACTGAACTCCATCGGCGGATATCACATGCCCAAGGAAGGTTACTTCCTTAAGCGAACTCGCATTTAGCAAATTTCGCATATAGTGTTCCTTTCTCAAGATGCTCAAAACCACACGTAAATGATCGCATGCTCCTCTGCGTCCCTCGAATAAATCAAAATGTCGTCAATGAAGACGACCACAAATCTATCCAAGTATTCCAAGAATACCCGATTCATCAATTGCATGAATACCGCAGAGCATTGGTAAGTCCGAATGGCATCACCACAAATTCATAATGCCCGCATCGATCCAAAGCAGATTTCGGTATGAACTACTCCTTAATTATCAATTGGATGTATCCTTATCGCAAGTCAATATTCGAGAATACCTCGCCCTTGCGCTTGATCAAACAAGTCGTCGATCCGAGGTATAGGATACTTATTCTTGATCGTCATCTTGTTAAGCTCCCGTAATCAATACACAATCGGAGGGATCCGTCTTTCTTAGGACAAAGAGAACGGGCGCTCCCAAGGGGAAACACTCGGTTGAATATAGCCCTTCCGTAACAATTCCTCCAGTTGCTTCTTGAGTTCATACATCTCGGTTGGCGCCATGCGGTATGGTGCCTTGGAAATAGGGGTTGCTCCGTGCTCTAATTCGATGGTGAATTCCACTTCTCTTTGCGGGGTAACCCGGTAGCTCGTCAGAAATACATCCGAGAACTCATTCACAATCGAAATAGACGAGAGCTCTATTCCTTCCTCTTTCCTCATGGCATAGCACCAAAGTCCGTGACATCCCCGCTTGATAATTTCACAGACTTTCATTGCCTTGATCAATTTCCCGAGCTTCGGTCTCCATCCTCGGAATAAGTGTTCGATCCGTCATCGCAATAATGGAAATGACTCTCTCTCGGTAATTCAACACGGCTCCATAGCGGTTGAGCCAATCATCTCCGAGAATTAAATCGTCACCGCATATGTCAACTACAATAAGATTCGATGGCCAATCTCTCCCTTCTATAGATACCGGGAAATCCCTAGCTTCTAGTGTTCCCACAATTTTCTCTCCGCGGTAACCCCACAACATAAGGTTCACAATTATACAAGCACGAGATGTTCAAACGATTAATACAGTTCAAAGATATAAAAGAATGCGTAGCTCCCGAATCGAACAAGACACTAGCTGGTTGCAAAAGGATCTGAATCGCACTCGATGCAACAAAGGTGTTCGATCGTCGACCTCCTCATTTCAGACAAAGCGCGAGGAACGGACCCAAGATGGATGTCTCTCTCTTCCTGGCCGTCTGCTGAAATCCACTCTGTCCGGGTTCACACTCATCTCCTCGGGAACCGGCCGGAGTGCGGGTGCCAACAGATCTAGTAGCGGCTCCATAGAAGGCCGCACGGTGCCCTTCTTGCCCACAATCGTAACAAGTCACAGAAGATGCGGGGCAATCTCGTCGAATATGCCTGCTCGACCACAATTGTAGCATTTCCTTGATGCGTCAAACCACTGATGCTGTCCTAACTTCTTTCCGCCTTTAGAAGGATGTGGAGGTTTCTAGCCGAATAAAAGGAAGACTGGCCCTTGCGGGCCCCACCACTCTTGTTTTCTCGCAAAGCCACGGTCACCTTCGCTTCTTTGCCTCTACCGATTTCTCCACCGCCGCCTCTTTCATGTCGTAGGCCGCTTTGTCTTGGTACTGCCGCAATGTAGTACACTCGAACCGGACATGTCTTCTTTGAATTTCCGCTTCATCCGCATATCAAAATGAAAAATCTTTTACGCCTCCGTTCGACCAAATGTCGCACACAAGTCACCGATGATTAAAAGTTTTAATTACATCCGTCAGATGCCTCCGAACTCGTGGTGAGAAAAACTCTCGGATCTTCGCCTCTAACCTGACGAGGACAATACTTGTGCTTCCATCATTTATTTGAATTCCGTCCAATCCGCATTATGATTCTCGGGTCGAATGGCCTCCCACCGATCAAAGGCCTCCCGGTCAGAAATACTGGGCAATGGGAACCTTCCGGTCCTCGGGACAATTAAGACCCGCGAATATCTTCTCCAACTCCTTGAGCCGTGATCCCAAGTAAGTGCCTCGGCAGATCCGTCAAATTTTGGCGGGTGCAATTTAACCACCTCAAAGAAGCCATCTGTCTCCCTGTTATCCTCATGGTGCCGCTTTGTCCCATCATTGCCTGCATGCGATCAACGACTGGGCGAACTGGTTTATCTCGCGCCACCACTGTTGAAGCACTCCCGCATGTTCGGATTTGCGTCATCATTCGCTGATCCTTGCTGCCCTCCAGAATGGGAATCGGTTCGACTAGCCGATATTTCTGGGGTAGTTGCGGAATCCTCATGTCTCACGTTACCACGTCCGCGTCCACGACCGCGTCCGCGTCCACGACCTCCTCTCAACATACTGTAAACGAAATTTCTCAATATACAGAACAAAATTTTTGAAATAAAGTCCGTCAATACTCACAAAACAGTAATTAAGTAAAACGGTAGTATAAGAGATTAAGAGACTTACAACCACGGTCCACATGACGACTTCGGCTGAACAGTGATGTTACAAACGACCCGTAAATCAAATAACGTTAACAGACCCAAACAAAACCCGACTGCCAAGATATCCATAAATCTTAGCTCCGATACCATATTCTGTAACACCCCGAGATATTCGGAATAATTACAGCGCCGTAAACCCTTTAAATAAGGATTTACAAGGCTAATTAAAAAGGAAAGTGAATATAAGACGTCAATACTGCGAAAATTCGAGTTTATGAAAACGTACAACTGATTCAACGTAATTAATACAACCATATCGAATTAATATCAAAGGACACACGCATACGAGTACGAAACCAAACCAAGACAACAAATCTCCAATAACAATAAACATCATCGAACCCCTTCGCCGTCACGCTTGATCGCGGTCGCTTTCCCCGCTCCTCGCTACCTGGACATCAAAACAAATGTCCACCCCCGAAGGGGTTAGCAAAACAATGCTAGTACAAGTATCGTATTTAAACAATTCGAATATGTATCAACAATACACAACAAGACATA
Organism: Orobanche coerulescens; assembly: GCA_033398695.1. Classification (NCBI taxonomy): domain Eukaryota; kingdom Viridiplantae; phylum Streptophyta; class Magnoliopsida; order Lamiales; family Orobanchaceae; genus Orobanche; species Orobanche coerulescens. Next base: position 61,884,279 of record CM065806.1, read on the forward strand.
TCACACGGGCTTCCGCTACTGGAACCCGACAATGCGAATCTACAAGATTCCATTACACAGCATGTGTATTCCAATGATCCAGCGCCCTCAGCATAGATCCCAAGATGATCCCGTCGGACCAACACGAGGTGGAAATAACTCGTCCAATGATCCAGCGCCCTCATCCTAGATCCCAAGATGATCCCGTCGGATCAACACGAGGTGGACATCCGATCCAGCGCCCTCAGCATAGATCGTACAACGTATACAAACACAACTCATGCATACACATATGCCAAATCAATATGTTCATCAACATGAACATATAAACAATATACAACGAATATCATGACAAATCAACGAAGTAAATATCATGTTCAACAACATGCATAATCATACGTATATTCCAAAAATACCGATATTAACATACCACGATACTTGCCTCGAAGATGGCAAGAATGATATACTTCAATGCTCTCGACGCACTCGAAGGCCGCCCCCTCCTATCAACGTAACAAGCTCGAACCTTAACAAAAGGAACGATATACAAATCATCTCGAGTCGAACAAATGGCCTAACAATTCGACCTACGGCCGAAAAGCTCAAACTAAACAAGCTGCCTGGATTGCTTAGCGCGCGCTACGTACTATACGTAACGTGCGCTAAGCTGAACTGTTAGCGACGCTATCGTAAAAGACTAGCGTGCGCTAGCCACAAATCGCGATCGACTGGCCGCCTCATAACGTACGCTACGACGCGTTCGGCGAAACCGAACCTCGATAGCGCACGTTAACTCACACATGTTAGCGTGCGCTACTTGCATGGCGTAATACCGCAAACCGAAAATCAGGTTGAAATGATGAAGGACTCATGAATCCTATGGTGATATTACAAGTTATCCTCGGGCATATCATGCTAATAAGGTTTCTGGAGGATTTCTATGATCATGAGATACAAATATACGGATGGTTATCTTGATATCACAATTCCTCTACGATCTTCAAGAAATAATCTAAATTCCATCGTCTTACGTTCCAAAACACATGATTCCAACGTATACAACGTATCAATCGGGTAATATCAGATTACTTGATCATATATCGATTTAAACATTCTTAGGAGTCCTTATAATAATATGGTTCAAAGGTTCATTCGTCATCTAGTACCGATACGTCAAAAGTATCCTTCTTACATGTGATGACCGATAAAACGAGATACTAGCTATCCAAACATGATTCAAACTTCCTCATGAACATTACTAATCATTGGTGAAGAATCACCTACCTCAAAGTAGTGAAGAACAAAAATGAAGCAATCCAACACCCAAGGCTTGAACACCAATCTCCAATGATATATGATCTACAATCTCGAACTAGGAGGTTGATATGGAGTGTTTGAGACGAATGGAGTTATGTTACAAGTGCAAGAGTTCGGGTTATGGGGAAGAAAGGATCGAAATCACGAATAGGATCTTTGTCCTATTTATAATAAATGGTTATTAGCGCGCGCTACACCTGCTCGTAGCGTGCGCTAACGGCTCACGCCTAAATCAGACTCGGCACTTAGCGTACGCTACGCATATTCTGTAGCGTGCGCTAAGGCGTTGACCCGGCTTTTCCGAAAGCCATCCAGTACATCCGACAGATCCGACAGGTCCCCGGCGATCTCACCTACCGCACGTCTCAATCTGTCTGACCACGCATAGCGTGCGCTACTTACACTCGGTAGCGTGCGCTATAAAACCATGTTAGCGTACGCTACCCTTAGCCTGTAGCGTGCGCTACATGCACAGAATTTCATCCTTTGAATCACATACACGAAATTATATGCTCGAAGGCATCGGATTATGAAATACGGAGAATAGTACTCATACAAAAGTACAATTATTACAATATCACAGGTTCCAATTACATAACAGAATCTCGGGTATTACAGAAAGAGAGCCTTTAGCGAGGCTAAACCAAATCTTTGAAAGTTCAACTCAAATGACCAAACAAACACATTTAGACGATCACTAATTATCATATCCATAAAACAAGAATTATATGGGCAAGGTACTTTCCTCGAATAAGAACAACGCGGAGAATCGACCGAAGTAGGTTGACACGAACCGACTACGAACCCGCCGACTCCACCGATCGCCAACTCGCGGTCATAAACTACGAAGGACAATAATAACAATGAAATGAATTCCATAACACGACTCAAAGCCGTTGAATTCAAAGACCGAATGACGAAAGTTCAAGTGTTTTCCCCAAAACGGCCAAGAACACGATTCGTCCCGACAAAACACGAAAATGGAATTCCAAGTTGAAATATGAATATACAATCCATAGAATATGTTTAACAACATCATTTAACTGCAATCGATCCATCAAAAACGGATGGAAAATGAGACCGAGAACAAATCCCCGAAAAAGTCGATTCGAATGAAATCAAGAATTATACTTCGATTCGACGAAGAACGATGGATTAAATGATGTTAAACACAAGAATACTACCAAGATTAATCATACACAACATGAATTAATCAACAATACGGAACGAATCGGACAAAAACGCAAAAACCCCAAAATTTCTCAAAATGGGGTTCTGGGAAATCTCACCTTGATTCGCTAGATCGAAGGATGTTATAGGATGATTGATCAATGATATAACCTCAAGAACTTCATGGATTTGTTGTTAAACAACATGGCTTCGCCACCTCCGAATCACAATCATGGATAGAAAAGGAAGGAAGTGAAAATGAATGAAAATGCGATCGCTCACACATTTATATCGGGCCGACTAGCGTGCGCTAGTCGCCGAGCTAGCGGCGCTATCGGTCCACGCCGCAGCCCGTAACCCCCATCGCCCTACCGACTTGCCAGTAGCGTGCGCAGCCTTTCCGGCCGTAGCGCGCGCTACCGCTGCTCAGAAGCGTGCGCAATGCCCGACAAGAGCGTGCGCTACCCGCCGATCATCCCCGAGTCCAAGACTCCAAGAACCCTCTCGTCGGCCCGACAACAGACTGGCCGCCTGATAGCGTGCGCTACACTGCCGTTTAGCGCGCAGCCTTTCCGGCCAGAAGGCGCTTACGCCGGTTCTCGCCGTGCTTGGCCGGCTCAAGACTTCCGACCGTGCCGGCCGCACCTGTCCGGCCAGTGCTCAGCCGTCATGATCCGACGACTCGATTTCCGAAAACGTACAGAACGAACACGACGAAAAGCTCACGGACAACATCATCGACCCGAAATGAAAACATAATGCAATAATTAATCATACGCGACCAAGAAAAGGGTCGAGACAACAATTACAGATACGGATACCCATAACTTTGGGTAAATTACAAAATAGCCCAAAACGCAGGAAAATCACGATACGTGATCGAATAACCAAACCGAAGTTCACAACACGTCTAACAAAGTTAAACGGACTTACGAGAAACTCGAAACAGCAGTTTCGAACGATATTCGCAAGAATCAAACTCAAGTGCGGAAAAGTCGCTAAAAAGCACGGAACTCAATAAAACGACACCGAAACGAACTCGGATATCAAAAAGTGTAGAATTAATCATTCTCAGAATGATGAAACGGTCATGAGCGAGTCATCAAAACGGACTTCCGCCGAAAAAAAATAAATTACCGGAAATCGAAATTACGGGTATTACAGAAAGTAAAAAAAGTAATAAATAATATGGTTCGAGGCAAATTCCACTAAGTCCACGATCTCCACAAAGAACTGTGTTCACAAGAATCAAGATAATATAGAACAATTATGACTTTATCTAAACATTTTTCTCGAGCTGTATGTTTTGCACATTTTGATACACTCGGCTTCGCATCATTGACATTCACATACATTAGCTCACGCTAGTCTTGAACTTTGTCCTCTTCTCAAACAACTCAGAAGATTGATTCGTCTAAGCAACTTATTGCCATACAAGTCCGAATGATGCATACTATGTTAATCCACACAGGGTTAACTCTAAAGTATAAGTGGGATAGAATGATTCTCGAACAGCAGTTGTAGGCTATGAAGAGCTTTGTTGTATTGTATGAACTTATCTTTTATTTGTTATAGGAGTAGTTATAGGTTTGCAAAGGGAGTTCTTTCTTTATATTGCAGATAGATAAGTTGAAAAGTGTTTCTTCAAGTCCTCTTTATTGGTTATTTATAGTTCTTGGAAATTCGTATGTTATAAATGTAGCCATTGTCGGGTAGGTGAGATTTGGAATTCACTGATTGGTGGCTGATAAATTTGAATTAAAGTATGTATTATCTATCACTAAATGCTTTCAGGCATAATTTAGGCCATCATAAATGCTTTGGACATCTCCTTCTTCGGCTGCATCATTAAATTCTCGCAAAATCATGCATAATTTATGTTTATGTTTTACTCCTTTACTCACAATGGTTTTATACTTTCCTAAGTATAGTGCCTACAGCGGAAATGTTGTTGCCAACTGATATCTTGATGTTGTAGATGGATGGTTCAAAGGATGTAGATACACTCATGTTGGATGCCGCTTTAGGAAGAGTTGTGGGATGATTGTTGTGGTTCTCCGCAATTTTATAAACCTGGTGGGAATTCTCCCACCTGATTGTAGCCTCGTATGTATCTACGAGCAGCCTACATCTACCTTTCAACATATTAAGGAATAAGAAAGATGGAAAAGGATCAATACAATTCACAAACCTTACAGTCTTTTACGCTAGTCTACAACCCTAGTAGTGATTAAAACAAAAAAACAAGTGAAAGTTTGTCTGATGTGCTTTCCCTTGTTGAAAATTATTTTGTGGGAATCTTTGGTAGTTAAAAGATTGATGGTGGTATCTCCGCTGCTAATGTTGATTTGGCCATTGCCTAGTCATTTATCTCGGTTGCTGTGTGGATTCTCTTGATGCTGCCTAAATTATCCCGGATGATGCCTAAACTTTCTCGGCTGTTTCCTAAACTGTCTCGATTGCTGCTGATTAATTTGTTGGGTTGTTGTCTATTTTGCAATCCAGGTTGTTTAGTCGGCTCAACTGGCTATATGTTGGCTTCTCCTTTTATAAATATGATTTTTGAAATGGAGGGAGTATTGGATCATATCCAAGGCCTGATTTTAACCATAGTGGACTCTGGTTTACACACATCCTACCCATGGTTATAGATGCTTTCAAAGATGTCATCTTCTTATATTTCATATTATTCAACTGTGTTAACTTTGAATGTTCGGCTTTTGTATGAGTGAGCTCAACTGATCTTTCATTATTTAAATTATTAGCCGAATTATCTTAGTTATGGTTGTTGCAATCTTAGCTGACTTTTATAAATCTTGTTCTGGAGTTTTTCGAGTTCAGACGTGTTGTGTTCAAACTTGGATGTATCTTGGAAACTTAGTCTAAATTGTTTTTCAGCTGTTCCTTCTCATTTTCAGAGTTCTATTCTCAGCTGACAGAACTTGGTGTGCGATTCTTAAAATTTCAAAATCTTTAATCATTTGATTTAGAGATTTATGTAGATCAATGTCTTGTCTTCATAAATGTCCGAACTAGAACATGTAGAAGATTTAGGTTTAGATGATACCTCTACATTGGCATCATAGGCCATTAGGTAGTTGTAGTCATATTCTTCTTCAAAGTAGAATCTAACACTTGAGTCTATAATTTCTGAAGCTTGATTTTCTCTAATGAGAGATTTTCCTTTATTATCTTTTCTACCCTATCCTTATTTTCATCCTCCTTTTCTCAGATCACGGCAGTCATGTTGAATGTGGCTAGTCTTATGGCAGTTATAACATTCAACTTTTCAGAGTTCAGCCTTTTGATTTCTTTTAAGATTCTTCTTATAGTTTCTCCTGAATTTTAAGTAATTCTTTCTGAAATTTCGGAATCATTGCATGCTGAATACCATCTCATATTCAAAGCCCATAGGATTATGAGGGATGATGTCATATGAGTTCTTATATGGTCACTCAACTCCCTTTCTCAGCTGGCTCATTTGACGATGAGCACAGAAACTTAAGATCCAAATGCCTTTAGATTTAAGAATAATTCTTGAATGTTTATTTTGTTCGGATATTTTGAATCTCTCATTGCTATGGCCTTCATACTCCATTTCGGGGTACGAGACCTTAGTACCTTTAATGCTACCTCTCGGCTGTCATATGTTTTGCCGAGAGAATTTATTTTGTTGATTTCCGTGAATCTAGTACTGATATTGTTGATTGTTTCTCCATCCTTCATTTGGAAGTGATCATATTTATGTGTGGCAATTAATAACTTGTTTTACTTTATCGGCTCGGTTCCTTCACACATTACAGCTAATGTGTCCCAAACTTTCTTGGCACTTCTGCAAATCTTGATTTTCACCATAGTGGCTTTATCAAGCGTCTGGTATAGTATGTTTCTGGTCCTGTTATCGAGGTCTGTGAGCTTCTATTCTTCTGTGGTTAACTCGATTGTTGGTTTTTAGATCGTTTTAGGTTTCCAAACCTGTATGGCCTCAGTTATGTTGTCCTCCAAATAAGTAATATGACCTTCTTCAATTGTACTCCTTAAATCATCATGTATGGATGATAAGTGTGCTTGCATTCTTATGTTCTATAAATCGTAGTCATTAACAGAAAAAAAGGGAATCCCATAATGTATGTTTTCCATCATATAAATAGGAAATACATAGTCATATATATATATATATATGACTATATACGTATCTCTTTCTGTGACTACAAAATGCAGCTAATTTGTGAACCACCTGCTCTGATACCACTTGTTGGTCCTAAATATATTTGGTAAAAGGGGAGAGGGAAATAAACTTTTAAAAACACTTAAACTATTAGTGAATTGTTCTATAACTTGGTTGAAAAAGCAGGCAGCAGTTAGGTTCTAGTAATTCGGCTGCCGGTGGAAGTGATGCAGTAGGTAAGATAAAGGTACTAGGCTACCGACAGTTCACGTGTCAGCTGAAAATCAGTTAAGGTGGAAGTCTTGTAGCTAGATTGTTTGTTTATGCAACAGATAGGATGGATGTATCAGTTAAGTATGATGCACAAAGCACTAAATAACATAGCAATTATAGTAGTTTCAGAGGTGGGGTAATCCACTACTAATCCATTTTTATAGTCCACTTGGGGATGTATTCACTATAACTTTCAATGTTACAATGAATCAAGTTACAACAGCTCTTAACCAGTGAAAATCCTTGGCCGCGGTAACTCCTACTTGTAACACCCCCAAGATATTCGAGGTATATTACAGCGCCATGAATCCCTATCTGGGACCCACCAGGATGAGCAACATCATACTCATCGACTCACCGAAACGAAAAAATAACACCTCGTCATAAAGACGCAAAACAGAATAATTCACCCGGTTCAACCGGTCAAACATAACACCATCATCCAACACAAACATAATAGACAACAATACAACCCGGACGAATAAAAACTCTTAAGTACTCGAGTACTACTATTAGTTCAAAAACCACAAAAGATGAAAAGATAGAAGACACTAAGACATCACTCGTGCACAATCATCACGCACGACCATCATCCGCGCATCTTGGTCCAGCATTGCTCGTCTCGATGAACTTGACCTGAAATTCATAAAACGAATTTCCCCAAAACGGGTCCCCAGAGGGGTTAGAAATTACGCTAGTACAAGTAACCAAATGAACAACTTACATCTTACACATATAGTAAATGCATGCAATCAAGAAAAAAATAGTTCCAAAACACTCATTTCCGGAAATGCCAATAATCAACCACATTTGTAAAATACACCACAATTAACCGCGGACCCACAGCTTCGTGGACCCCTACCGAGACCCGTCGGATCTAACCCGTAGTGGTTAAAAGCAAACTCGCGGCCCCACAGCTTCGTGGAGCCCTACCGAGACCCCGTCGGATCTAACCCGTAGTGAGTATACACACACACAATTTCTCATACAATACTAATATATCAAGATCGTAAGTTCATAAGGATACTTGCCTCGATTAATAGACGGTGACACGAACGGAAAGGGAGAGTCAAGCACAATCGCGAGGAATCGGCGGAAGTGGAACTAACGATTCGAATAACACAATCACAACCACTTCTAAATGGTTACGGAAATGGAATACACCTGAAAACCCGCCTACGATTCATGTATATTCGTACGAAAACAACAACGAGGGCGGACCACAACCAAACCCTCTCGATAACAAAAGATACTACGAAATATACCATGAATCGTAGGGAGACGAGGAATACCAACAAGATTAATCATATTGATCATGAATTAACTAACAAAACAGGATGCATCGGACGAAAACATGAAAACCCCCAAATCTTTCCCAAAATAGGGTTCTAGGAAATTTTACCTTGATTTGACGATGAACAACGAATGATTAGTGATAGGTTGATGATATGAAGCTTGAATATACTTCTACAATGGTATTTGGGCGAAAATCGGGCGAAACCTAGCTCTCCAAGTCGTTCCCGTCGCGAAGAGAAGTGAGAGAGGTGAGAAATGAGAAAAATACTACGTGGCGCTTATATACTGGCCGGTGTTACGGCCGTAACATCCATAACATACGGCCGTAACATAGGAACATTACGGCCGTAACCTGACTCTCTTACGGCCGTAACTGGCCTCTGGAGAGAATTGGGCAAATTCGATGAATGACACATACGGCCGTACCAAGAATACCATTACGGCCGTATCGATACTTACGGCCGTAACTCGAGCATGATACGCCCGTAACTCGGAACTGGACCAGGGGGTAAGAAACGAAGCCTTGTTACGGCCATATGAAGGAAGCTTACGGCCGTAACTCTCGATTATTACGGCCGTAACATATACGGCTTACGGCCGTAACATGGCCTGTGACAGCAGCCCAGTCTGAAACACTGCTCGACGAGGAGACGATCGAAAAGAGAAAATAACAAGGTGTATCCATGACCACCGGATACACTCACCACGGATTTAAGTCAGAAATCCAAAACGTTATGATGAAGCGTGATTCCGAATGCCCGAAGGTTCAGGAACAACAAAGATAACAAGAATACCCTAAACTTAGGGAAAATTACGAAACAGCCCAAACGTCCAAAAATCGCGATACAACGCCGGATTAACAAACCGAAACTCACAACATGGATAACTCAACTATACGAACTCGTGAAACTAAAGAAAATACAAAAGCGAACGAGTTCTACGAGAAATGGACGTCCATGCCATAATACATGACATAAAACAGAATAATATTAATACATCTCCGAAACTCGTCAAAATGGAGAAACTCCAAGAATAAAATAGATTCAAAATATCGATAAGGTTACAGGCGAGTCACTAAAAACAAAAATTCACCAAAATGGGAATATCGGGAAAAGAAGAAAAATGCAGATATTACATTCTACCCCACTAAAAATAAGTTTCGTCCCGAAACTTAAGAAACAAACAACTCGGGGTACTTAGCACGCATGCTATCCTCGGTTTCCCAGGTTGCCTCCTCGACACCATGCCTCGACCACTGCACCTTGACCAAGGGAATGGTTTTATGTCTCAGTCATTTCTCTCGATGCTCCAAAATCTTCAAAGGACGTTCTTCAAAAGTAACATCCTCGGCGACATCAATCTCCCCATAATCGATGACGTGACTAGGATCCGGGACATATTTCCTCAACTGGGAAACATGAAAAATGCTATGAACGTGACTCAAGGCCGGAGGTAACGCCAAACGGTATGCTAACCCACCGACTCGCTCGAGAATCTCGAAGGGCCCGATAAATCTCGGACTCAACTTCCCCTTTTTCCCAAAACGGAAAACACCTCTCGTCGGCGACACCTTTAGTAAAACGTGGTCTCCCACCTCGAATTCCAAAGGTCGACGACGGACATCGGCATATGACTTCTGTCGACTCTAGGCAGTCAACATTCGTTCCCGAATTAATTCTATCTTCCGCCTCGTCTCTAAAACGACATCCGGCTCGGTCCCGATCAAATCGGACGCCTCATCCCAACAAATCGATGATCGACATCGCCGCCCATAAAGTGCCTCATACGGTGCCATCCAAATCGACGCGTGCCAACTATTGTTGTACGTCAATTCGATCAATGGCAAATGCTCCTCCCAGTTACTGCTCCAATCGAGAGCACAAGCACACAACATATCCTCGAACGTCTGGATAGTGCGTTCCGACTGTCCATCTGACTGGGGATGAAAAGTGGTACTCAAACGCAAACGAGTACCCAACGCCTTATGCACCGCCTGCCAAAAGTGCGATACAAAACGGCCATCACGATCCGAAACGATAGACTTCGGAGTACCGTGAAGCCTCACAATCTGCGCGATAAACACACGAGCTATCTTCTCCGGGCCCCAAGTGTCCTTGATGCCCAGAAAATGTGCCGACTTGGTCAAACGATCAACAATCACCCATACCATATTCATGCCCGACCTCGATCTCGACAGGCTCGTAATGAAATCCATCGATATATCTTCCCATTTCCATTCCGGAACAGGAAGTGACTGTAATAATCCGGCAGGTCGCTGATGCTCGATGTTGACCTGCTGACAAGTTAAACATCTCGCCACAAACTGTGCGACCTCCTCCTTCATATCATTCCACAAGAAATTCCTCCTCAGGTCCTTATACATCTTACTCGAACCGGGATGAACGGAGTAAGGTGTAGCATGGGCCTCGCGCAGAATACTCTGTCTCAACTCTAAGTCGTTCGGCACACAAAGCCGACTCTGGAATCTCAAAATACCATCCTCGTGAATCACAAACCCAGGATACTTTCCCTTAAGAATGTTCTCTCGGATTTGAGTAATCATCAGATCCTCTAACTGCTTCAGCTTAATTTCATCGATCAAAGATGACGAAATCTCTAAAGCACAAAGTTGCCCGACAGCTCCAGGCAACAAAACCTCAATATCTAACTCGATCAAAGCCCGCCGAAGCTCAGACTGAGATGTAAGGATCTCAAGCGTTCGCAACGCAACCGGTTTCCGACTCAAGGCGTCGGCCACGACGTTCGCCTTGCCCGGATGATAAAGGATTTCGAGGTCATAATCCTTGATCAGCTCTAACCACCTCCTCTGCCTCATATTCAACTCTCATTGGTAAATATGTATTTCAGACTTTTATGATCGGTAAAAATCTGACATGCAGAGCCGAAAAGATAGTGACGCCAAATCTTGAGCGCAAAAACGACTGCCGCTAACTCCAAATCATGAGTAGGGTAGTTCAGCTCATACGGCCTCAATTGTCTCGACGCATAGGCAATGGTCTTGCCGTGCTGCATCAATACGCACCCAAGACCCTGACCCGAAGCATCACTATAAATAGCAAAACCCTCGTTGCCGCACGGCAACGCCAAAACCGGGGCTGAAGTCAGACGCCTCTTCAGCTCCTCAAAACACGACTGCCTCTCGTCATTCCAGACGAACTTCTCGGACTTATGGAGCAACTGTGTAAGTGGCCGATCCAGTTTCGAGAAACCCTCGACGAACCTACGGTAGTAGCCAGCCAAACCCAAGAAACTACGGATCTCCTTCACATTCTTGGGTGGTGCCCAATCCAATACTGCCTCTATCTTCTATGGATCCACACGAACCCCCTCGGCTGAAATCACGTGACCTAGAAACATCACTTCCTTCAGCCATAACTCACATTTCGAGAACTTCGCATAGAGTTGCTCGGTCCTCAAGATGTCTAATACTACTCGCAAATGATGGGCATGCTCTTCCTCGTTCCTCGAATAAATAAGAATATCGTCAATGAAAACGACGACACACTTGTCCAAATACTCAATAAAGACTTTGTTCATCAACTGCATGAACACCGCCGGCGCATTAGTTAATCCGAAAGGCATGACTACAAACTCATAATGTCCGTATCTCGTCCGAAAAGCTGTTTTCGGTGCATCGGACTCCCTCACCCGGAGCTGATAGTACCCCGATTTCAAATCACTCTTCGAGAATACCGCAGCTCCCTGCAACTGGTCGAACAAGTCATCAATTCTCGGCAAAGTATACTTGTTCTTGATGGTCACCTTGTTTAGTTCGCGATAGTCGATACACAAACGTAGTGAACCATCCTTCTTCCGCACAAACAGGACCGGTGCGCCTGTGGCGAGGCGCTCGGTCGAACATACCCCGACTCAAGAAGCTCACTCAGCTGCTTCTTCAACTCTGACATCTCTGAAGGTGCCATGCGATACGGCGCCTTCGAAATAGGAGCGGCGCCTGGCTCTAACTCTATAGCAAACTCGACCTCACGATCCGGTGGCAATCCCGGTAACTCGTCAGGAAATACATCAGGAAACTCACTAACGATTGGAATCGACGAAAGCTCGACTCCACCACTCTCCGCCTTCAAGGCGTAGCACCAAAAGCCAGTACACCCCTTTCGCAGGAGTCTCATCACCTTCAAGGCGTTAATAACGAACTTCTGGTTTCCCCTCTTTCGCCCCGCGAAAGAGTGTTCGGTGCCGTCCTCGGCTAACATAGTGATGATTCTCGTGCGGTATTTCATGATCGCACCATGCCGCTCGAGCCAATCATCCCCAAGAATCAAATCCTCACCCTCGATACCCACTACAATAAGATTAGAGGGCCAAACCCTCTCACAAATAAGCACAGAACAGTCTAGAACCTCTTGATCACCAACGATCCTATCACCGCTAGGAAGCTTAACGATGAAGGGCTCACAAGGCGTCAAACAGTCGAGATTCAAACGGCGCACACACTCTAGAGATATGAATGAATGCGTAGCACCCGAATCAAAAAGCACACTGACAGGATGAGAATGGATATGAACGGTACCTGTCGCCACAGTAGCCGATGGGTCATCGGCTCTCCGCATCTCATAGACACGCGGGTGGGCTAAGCCGACACTGGAAGCTCCCCCCTTAGCGGGCTGACTCCGACCTCTCCCTCGACTAGCACTCGGTGGAGATTGAGAAGCAAACGATCCTTGATTCACACTTGGTTCTCTAGGCGCTGGAATGGAAGCCCGGGCACCAAGGATTTTCTCTCTCTCAGCACAGAAAGCAGCCTTGTGACCCGGCTGGCCACACTGGTTACACGTCAGCAAAGGGTTCGGACAAATACGACTGATGTGGCCCTGATGGCCACAGTTAAAACACTTCACCTCCCGGGGAGGGGCACTGGAAGCCCTACGGGGAAACCCAGTAGATCGAGCAGGGCCACCACCAGCGGAAAAGTTAGCAGACTGGAATTTCTGCTGACCCCCACCTTTGTGGCCCGAAAACTTCCCGGCGGACTTCTGCTTCTTGCTCTCGCGGGCCGCCTCACTCGCCGTCACAGACATAGTGTAAGCAAGGGCCCTGCTCTGGTAATCTTTCAAGGTAGTACAGACGAGCCCCGACATGTAGTCCCGAATCGACAACTTCATCCGTCTGGAAAAATGGAAAATTTTGTCACTCTCCTCGACAACTTGGGTCTTCACATAACCCAACTCCTTGTTAAAATCGGCAATAGCCTGAGATACGGGGATATCCCGTGGTTGAGCATCATAGAAAGCATGTACTCGAGCCTGTCTGACCGGCCACGGGCAATATTCGGCCTCCATCAATTCCTGAAACTCGGCCCACGAAGCAACATGGTCTTTGGGCCCAACGGCCTCCCACCAATCCGTAACGTCCCCAGTGAGAAAGTACTGGGCAATAGGGACCTTACGGTCCTCGGGACAGTTGGTAGCAGTAAAGACCTTAGATATCTCCTTGATCCACCCCTCCCAGCCGATCGGGTCCGAAGCTCCCGAGAACTGAGGAGGATGCATCTTGATGACATCCTGAAGCCAGCGATCCGCTCCACCCCGATTAGCGTGGGCCGGATCCGGGTTCTGAACCGCCTGAGCTATCGCCGCCATTTGATTCACCATTTGTTGCATAATGGCCGCAATACCAAGGTCGGCGTGCTCCTGAGAAGAAGCATGACTGTGACGGTCGCCGGTACTGCCGGCTCCCAAAGACTGCGACGTGGCCGCCCCACCGGCTGCCCCACGTCCCTGGCCGCGTCCACGGCCACGACCTCGACCACTACCTCTTCCAGCATCCATACTGATGTTAAAGAAGTAACAAAGGTCATACGATGGTAAGTACGAGAAGAGAAACAATCACAATCGAGAATCAAAGGTGCGATACAAGGAAATAAGGAATAGAGTTAGGGAAAACTTACGGACACTGGTAGTACCAGAATCATGGCAGCGTGACGATGATGTGCAAAACAAAACACAACAAGACCCAATAAACCGACAAGCCTAGGTATCCATAAACCCAGTGCTCCGATACCATTTTCTGTAACACCCCCAAGATATTCGAGGTATATTACAGCGCCGTGAATCCCTATCTGGGACCCACCAGGCTGAGCAACATCATACTCATCGACTCATAGAAACGACAAAATAACACCTCATCATAAAGACGCAAAACAGAATAATTCACCCAGTTCAACCGGTCAAACATAACACCATCATCCAACACAAACATAATAGACAACAATACAACCCGGACGAATAAAAACTCTTAAGTACTCGAGTACTACTATTAGTTCAAAAACCACAAAAGATAAAAAGATAGAAGACACTAAGACATCACTCGTGCACAATCATCACGCACGGCCATCATCCGCGTACTGGTCCAGCGCCCGCTCGTCTCGATGAACCTGACCTGAAATTCATAAAACGAATTCCCCCAAAACAGGTCCCCAGAGGGGTTAGCAATTATGCTAGTACAAGTAACCAAATGAACAACTTACATCTTACACAAATAGTAAATGCATGCAATCAAGAAAACAATAGTTCCAAAACACTCATTTCCGGAAATGCCAATAATCAACCACATTTGTAAAATACACCACAATTAACCGCGGACCCACAGCTTCGTGGACCCCTACCGAGACCCCATTGGATCTAACCCGTAGTGGTTAAAAGCAAACTCGCGGCCCCACAGATTCGTGGAGCCCTACCGAGACCCCGTCGGATCTAACCCGTAGTGAGTATACACACACACAATTTCTCATACAATACTAATATGTCAAGATCGTAAGTTCATAATGATACTTGCCTCGATTAATAGACGGTGACACGAACGGAAAGGGAGAGTCAAGCACAATCGAGAGGAATCGGCGGAAGTGGACCTAACGATTCGAATAACACAATCACAACCACTTCTAAACGATTACGGAAATGGAATACACCCGAAAACCCGCCTACGATTCATGTATATTCGTACGAAAACAACAACGAGGGCGGACCACAACCAAACCCTCTCGATAACAAAAGATACTACAAAATATACCATGAATCGTAGGGAGAAGAGGAATACCAACAGGATTAATCATATTCATCATGAATTAACTAACAAAACGGGACGGATCGGACGAAAACATGAAAACCCCCAAATCTTTCCCAAAATAGGGTTCTAGGAAATTTTACCTTGATTTGACGATGAACAACGAATGATTAGTGATAGGTTGATGATATGAAGCTTGAATATACTTCTACAATGGTGTTTGGGCGAAAATCAAGAAACCTAGCTCTCCAAGTCGCTCCTGGCTGCGAAGAGAAGTGAGAGAGGTGAGAAATGAGAAAAATACTACTGGCCGCCGCTTATATATCGCCGGTGTTACGGCCGTAACATCCATAACATACGGCCGTAACATAGGAACATTACGGCCGTAACCTGACTCTCTTACGGCCGTGAATCGCCTCTCGGAGAGAATTGGGCAAATTGACGAAAGACACATACGGCCGTATCAAGAATACCATTACGGCCGTATCGATACTTACGGCCGTAACTCGAGCATGATACGCCCGTAACTCGAATCTGGACCAGGTAAGAAACGAAGCCTTGTTACGGCCGTATGAAGGAAGCTTACGGCCGTAACTCTCGATTATTACGGCCGTAACATATACGGCTTACGGCCGTAACATGGCCTGTGACAGCAGGCCAGTCTGAAACACTGCTCGACGAGGAGACGATCGAAAAGAGAAAATAACAAGGTGTATCCATGACCACCGGATACACTCACCATGGATTTAAGTCAGAAATCCAAAACGTTACGATGAAGCGTGATTCCGAATGCCCGAAGGTTCAGGAACAACAAAGATAACAAGAATACCCTAAACTTAGGGAAATTACGAAACAGCCCAAACGTCCAAAAATCGCGATACAATGCCGGATTAACAAACCGAAACTCACAACATGGATAACTCAACTATACGAACTCGTGAAACCAAAGAAAATACAAAAGCGAACGAGTTCTACGAGAAACGGACGTCCATGCCAAAATACATGACATAAAACAGAATAATATTAATACATCTCTGAATCTCGTCAAAATGGAGAAACTCCAAGAATAAAATAGATTTAAAATATCGATAAGGTTACAGGCGAGTCGCTAAAAACAAAAATTCACCAAAATGGGAATATCGGGAAAAGAAGAAAAATGCAGATATTACACTACTTCCCTTGGTTTCTTGTCACCTCTTGATCGAAAATCGTTGGATGCCTCATAACTCTCAAGTTGTTTATCACCTTACATTCAAGAACACTTGGATGTCGCACAACCTCTTACCTCATTACAGAAAGTACCACTCATTCTTTATTTTTATCTTAGCTCTCAGCTCTTTAGGATGCTTAGTGTTTCCAGAGTATATAGCTCGCTTTATTCTTTAAGTTGAATGTGTTATTAGCATCATACTTCTATTTTGGAATTCAGTGCCTAAAAAAAGGGGCAGCGACACAATAAGATTGATCTAATCAATAGACCAAACCCTTGAAACAAGATCGTTCAAGCATCGTATATCCAAATATAATAAATCAAAATATGAACTAAAATTATACCGTTGAAGTCATTTGATTAAATATTGAAGAAAAGCGATCCAAGCTTTCACAAAATACCAAGCACCTAAAATACCGTGCCTCTATGTATCACACGTTAAAAGATGACTATAATATTTTCTATGTTCTTATTCTCGAAGAGTACAGGTAGAAGCAAATAGAAATGGGTTATATATTTTTTAGAAACATTCCAAATTTTATAAATATTATTTTCTCTCAAAATACACTTAGAACACAAGTGTATAAAACTTGAAATTTTTCTCTCCTTCTTGATGGAAGCTCAGGGCCAAGAGGTAAGTTTTGGTGATGTTGTTGTGTTGAGAATGATGATGAAGATGATATATATATATATATATAGGGTGGGGTTATTCTAAAAAGGGTCTTATAATAAAAAGTGTAGGAAGGATTGTGGGAGTGACATGTGTCATCCCCATTCCACGTCATATGACACATCATATGACATGTGTCACCCCCCCACCCCACCCCCCCCCCACCCAAAAAAAAAAATCCCGCCAAAATTTTTTTTTTTGGGGCCAAATTTTTTTTTCCCACCAAAATTTTATAACTATGATGCACCATTTTATTTTGGTGCATCACAGTTATAAAAATTAGTTATAACTATGATGCACCAAATTTCATAACGGTGATGCACCTGGGTTTTAATGCATCATAGTTATAAGTTTACTGCATTATAGTTATAAGAAACTGCATCATCCGAAGTTTTCTGCATCATATATATATATGTAAATGCAGTATAGTTATAAATTATAAGTAACTGCATCATGTATGTAACTGCATTGTAGTTATAAGAAACTGCATCATCCTAAGTTTTCTGCATCATATATGTATGTAACTGCATTATAGTTATAAGTTATAAGTAACTGCATCATGTATGTAACTGCATTATAGTTATAAGAAACTGCATCATCCTAAGTTTCTCTGCATCATACATGTATGTAACTCCATTATAGTTATAAGTAAGTGAATCATTTATGTAACTGCATTATAGTTATAGGAAACTGCATCATCCTAAGTTTTTCTGCATCATATATGTATGTAATTGCTTCAAAACTAAATATGATTCTTTTTTATCCAAGTACTACACTTTATATATATATATATCAATCCTCCTTCACTACACACCAAAAGCCCCACTTTTTAAAATGCACCAAGCGTATAAGGTTCTTTTCTTTTGGGTGAATGAACTCGAATCGAATCGAATCGAATGGATTCGAACTAAATCGAATCGAATCGAACCGACTTGAACTAAATCGAATCGAATCGAATCAAATATATATTAAGGCTAAATAATAATAATAATAATAATGGTAAATAATAATAATAATAATAATAATAATAGTAATCAACAACAACGATAATAGTAATATTATTAGTAATAATAACAATAATAATAATTAAGATTAATAATAATAAGAAGACGAAGAAGAATCGAATCAATCAATCAATCGAATGGACTCGAACGAATCGAATCGAATGGACTCGAATCGAATCGAATCAAAATCAAAAATAAGTCCAAAAGAACAAGGCCTAAGTAAAGTCCCCTAAGTAAAGTCCCCATATATATATATATATATATATATATATATATATATAAATCAATCATCCTTCACTACACACCAAAAGCCCCACTTTATAAAATGCACCAAGTGTATAAGTAAAGTCCCCATAAATCAATTATAATCTCACCATGAGACAAAATTAATAATTCACCAAATAACAGTGGGGAGAGGCGTGGCCAAGCATGAGAAAAATATTATTCTTTCATTTCGGTCCGTGAAACGGTCCCTTGTGTATCTAGCCTGATAGAAAAACTTGGTACAATTTAACATTAATATAATTAATAAATCTAATTAATTAATTATATTATATATAAATTTCTGAAAAATAATATGAATAAAATTAATTACCTAGTAATTTATTTAATTCACGCGACTGATTTATTCAATAAATTAAATTAGACATTCAAAGTCCAATATTAACCAATAGAGAATAAGCTAAATATAATTTGTCGTCTATCTTGTGTCGCGAATATGTAGGTTCGTCTCAGTTAGCATTGGAGGATACAAAGAGTGTTAGCACCACCTAGCCAGTCCATTGGCCAAAACTGTAACCCAAATGAGAACAAATGATAGAGATAATTCCAAAACCTTTACGTTATTAATACTGTATACATATAAACCCTTCAATCATATGTCACGATCAAGTATTAGGTCCACGGCAATGTCAAACCCTATTATAATTTGACTCCATGCATTTGTTAGTACAAACCAAGATCACCTAGCTCTCATGTATCAAATATAACTAGCTCTAAATGCTTTGAACAAAGACTGATGATCTCATTTGCCACTAACCACATAGGACATTTACTTATTCACTACAAGAGAAAGAATCTTATCTCGGTATTCAGTAGAAACTGCTACTTTCCACCAAGTTGCATTTAGATATTGATCCGACTAGCCGGTGATTGGATCGAACTAATCTAGTGACTAACTTAATGTCACAAGCACATCTCCTAGTGATGCCCCAAGTCAAACATTTTGATTTGGTCATTGACTATCCCAGAGTGAAATCCATATGACCAAATCGAGATAAGTCGATTCTGAGTATACTAATCCCATTAGCATACCTATAACATATTATTCCACTATCCCTTAGCGAAGGCAGGCATTCTACATGTCAATGTACATGTTATATAATTCTTGTCTAAACTTAATGCACAGTTAAGTTTTATCGACTTGCGAACCAGATAAGCATCAAGCCCTAAACAATTTTGGTGCCTATCTCCTTATGTTCATAAGGAGTGGAATGTTTGCTCTCAAATGCAAGGACTATTGTTCTGTAACAAATTATGGTGCCACTAATAAATAATAATATAGCAATAATAAATGCCTTATTCAATTGATATTAATAATTACAATACAATGGTCTCACTTTGTCATCCTCTAAGTGGCATTAGAGGGTATATTCCTAACAATCTCCCACTAACACTCAATGCAAAAAACTATGGTATCTAATACCCATTTCTCCAGATGTCGTTCTAAGGCCATCTAAAATAGCTTGGTCAGTGGATCAACAACATTATTAATTGTGTCTACTCTCTGTAGTGTAACATTGCGCTTCTTAACCATTTTTATAACAAAATGATATTTCCTCTCAATATGATTGGTGTTGTGGTGGTCCCTAGGCTCATTAGCCTGTGGAATAGCTCTATCGTTGTCGCAAAATAGCGACACGGGGTAATCTGAGTCAGGGACCACTTGAAGTTCCTCAGTAAACTTCTTAAACCAAAATGCTTCTTTAGCAACCTCCGTGGCTAGGGATGTTCAATATCGGATATCCAAAATTTCGGATATCCAAAAATTCGGATAGTAGATTTTGATACCTGATATCCGAATATCCAAAAAATATATCCAAAATATTTTTTTTTTACTTCTTAATTGTTTACAACATATTAAATATAAACTCAATCAACAAGTTATCTTAAATAATACCACAATATCAATTCAAACCAATAGAAGTAAATATATTCATATTATTTGCCAAACAAAGTATATACCTTCATATTATTTGAAATATAAAAAAAATATGAATTGTATATTTTGCATATCCGAATGTTTTGGAAAAGCATATTCGATATCCGAATCCGAAAAGGCGGATATCCAAAAGTTTGGATTTTTGGATTGGATATATATCTGAAGCTTTTTTTGGATCTGGATATTAGATATTAGATATTTTTTAACAGCCCTATCCGTGGCTACCTGATATTCAGCTTGGCATGTGGAAATTGCAGTGGCACTTTGCTTGGCACTTCTCTAAGATACTGCTCCACCAGTCAGAGCAAAGATATACCCTGAAGTGGACAAAGTCCATACCTGCTTAACATGCATAGAGTCTATCTCAACTACCATAACCTCTCATCACTTCGCGGAGTCTACATCTACCATTGCTTGGTCATATATAGAGGGATCATTCTCCTGGCTTCTTTCTGTCATCTTATGGAGATCCAATCCCTCTTGATCCAGATATCCATACTTATCACGTAAATTATAAACTCTAACATGCGAGGTTGTATTTGAATTTCAGAAGGTTTTGTTTCAATATGTTGTACATGTGTCTCATTTAGTGTTTCTTTTATTTATCATAAAGGAATATTTCTACCTGCACCTCCTTCCTGAATGAACTCATCATCAAGGAAGTGTGCTTGTAAAGCAAAAATGATCCTATGATCTTCATCCATGTGGAATAGATATCCCATGGAATCCCCTAGATATCCTATGAAATGACCCTTCACAGGCCTGTACAAACCCATAACGGGTCGGAACTGTTATAGCGTCGTGGATCCATTTAGGGAATCCACAAGGCAAGACATGACTAACATACATACACACACACACACAAACCGACTAATCAGGTCGAACATAAAACCAAGACAACACACGTCAACCAGTAAGGTCGATAATGCAACACATCTACAACATACTGACGGGCAAGGTCGATCATGACGACAACCACAACCAATTCAACATAGAAATAACAAACTCCAAGAAAGTTCACAAGCCCACGCAGGGGCGTAATATAAATAAAAATAGTACTCGTGAGTACTTACGTAAACAAGACCAAAACAACTAAAACAACATCGACATCCCGAGAGAATATCACTACTGCTCGTCGTCCTCATGCCCTTCCTGCACCGGCTAGCCAATAAGACCTATACCTGAATACACAGACGATGTATCCAACCCCGAAGGGGTCAGCAAACATCCTATGCAAGTACTTAATAATAGGAATATGTATAACGTGTAATAAAAGAAATATCCCGATGACTGATTACATTAGTTTATCAAGAAGAAGAATATTCTCACCCAGTACCAGCGCCTCAACAGCATTGTGACAACAACATCGTCAATCCAGGTCATTATTCCAGAATAATACATATATCATATTTCAATAACCACATGGGCTATACTGATACGAGGTTCGCACTCCATCGTATCCCACATGCCTCATCAGACGATCCCCGGTTGTATAACTCATCGAGTGATACGAGGTTCGCACCCCATCGTACCCTAGAGCCGTCGTCAGGGCAATCCCCGGTTTTACTCGACAACAAATCATAATTTCACAGCACGTTGTCACATAATTTTGATGATGCAAGTCTCAATTCATTATCTAAAACTTTCAGCAACTTTGATTTTCAATCGCACTTGAAATAATGTTTGAGGAATCCTCGATAAATCATTTAAAAATGACATTATTCCAGAAAATAGTAACCAAGATCAGTCATCAAGTAATTACACAAAATCTTTCTCAAATCATTTTTAAAAACATTTTTGAAATCCTTTCGATGCATAGTTTATTTTAAAATGATTTTCAAACACTAAAAATCGTTAATTTGATTGAAAAATCATTTTTGAATCACTTCAACATATCAACGTAGAATTTCTCAATTCAGATCATGAACAAAACCATATGTAAATCAGTTTATACATATTCAATTATAATTTAAACATAAAGCACGATCAAATACTTGCCTGCAACTTTAGGGAGAAGGATTTTTCAAATGGTTTGTGATTAAGGTTCGAAACCCTGGACTTCCAGACCTACAACGAATAATATGAGGTAATCAATATCAGGGCTACTTATTCTAATCGAAATCACATTGAAAAACTTAATTGAATCCCTTAGGAAATTTTTATCGGACACCACGCGGACAGTATCCAATTACGATGATTTGAACGAAAGTTTTGATTCTCGTTCCGCTAGAATCGATAAGAACAGCCCCAGGATACTCGATATATAACCATTTGCGAATTCTAAACAACAATTCATCATGAACCTAGAAAAAAGAGTTTAGGGTTCAGGGCCAGATTACCTCCAATCAGGCGAAAACTGCTGAAATCGGCTGAAGAGGACTTGCTAATTTGATTCTCGGGCATTGATTACGCATTTAAACTGCTCGAAACTGGGCCGAAATGGAACTTCAAGGTGAGGGTCTAATCCCTATGTTCCAACATGCTGAAATTCACTAAAATGTCTGAAAAATAGATTTATACACAGGGAGTATGTAGGTCGGTTATAAGGGTAAATTAGTAATTTTGCCATGACCACTAAAATCCTTCTCTTGTTTCGACTATAACTTGCTCGTTCGGGCTAGGAAAGGCCCGCCGTTTATTCTATTGGAAAGCTAACTCAATAATCCACAATACTGAAAAAGTTTAGGATTTTCGGATTCTTTTGAATTTATGGTGACTGATCAAAGTGGGTCCTGGCGCACAGCTCCTTCCAGAAAGGTCCACGTTTGTTTTTATTGACTCCATTGTGGTACCCCATTTATATTATGAATTATCCAATAATATAATACTTGAAACATGAATTGTGAATCTCGAGGTCGATCAGACAATCTAGTCACAGTTCGATCGACGAGTCTAGAGCATTCCTCGAAACGTCGAGAAACAACAAAAAGGTCATTGAGACATGGAAGCGAATTCTTATGGTCTCATAATCAACTTTAAAGTATTCTAACAAGTACAATTGATCCTGAAATTATTAAGATGACCTGTAATGATATCACAGGTCGGGTGAGGAGATGACTCGTAATTATTCTAATGAGTATTCTAATGTCGAGAAGGATATCACGTTTGAGGATAGGCCAGTGAGGATTTTGGAACATCGGGATAAACAACTAAGGCACAAAACCATTCCTTGGTTAAGGTGCAATGGTCAAGACATGGAGTGGAGGAAGCGATATGGGAATTGGAGGAGAATCTGCGTGCGATATACCCCAAAATTTTTTATCCTTAAGTTTCGGGACGAAACTTCTTTTTAGAGGGGGGGAATGTAATATCCGTACTTTCTATTTTTAGCATTTTCTATTTTTGGTGCATGTCTATTTTTAACGACTGACTTGTAACCGTTTCGACATTTTGAATCTATTTTGTTCTTGGTGTTTTTTCATTTGGACGAGTTTCGGAGGTGTTTTTACGTAATTTGCTTTATGTTATGATTTTATCGCCTGTATGTTCGATTCTCGTAAAACTCATTTGATTGCGTTGTTTCTTTGTTCCCATGAGTCTGTATGGTTGAGTTATTCTTGTTGTGAGTGTAACACCCCGAGATATTCGGAATAATTACAGCGCCGTAAACCCTTTAGATAAGGATTTACAAGGCTGATTTTAAAAGAAGTGTAAAAACAATATAATCGAAAAACTGAAGTTCAAATACAGATTTGATTCAACCGATCAAATGAGTTAACTTAAACAACCATATCGAATTGACCTTATTAAAACAGACGTACTCGAGTACTAAACGAACCAAAAAGACAAATCACAATAACAATAACATCAATCACATCACTGAGCCATTCCATCGTCCTATCGGTACTGTGGTTGCCTCCCCGCTCCTCGGCTACCTGAACATCAAAACAATGTCCACCCCCGAAGGGGTTAGCAAAGCAATGCTAGTACAAGTATCGTCAAACAATAAATCATCAATGCATCATAAAGCATGCAAAACGGACTTCCGCCACCGGAATCCAACGATGCGAATCCTCACGATTCCATCAACACAATACAAGGTAATCCAGCGATCCAGCGCCCTCAGCATAGATCCCCATGATGATACCGTCGGACCAACGCATGGTGGAAAACCCGTCCAACGATCCATCGCCCTCAGCATATATCCCCATGATGATCCCGTCGGACCAACGCATGGTGGACATTCGATCCAGCGCCCTCAGCATAGATCCTCATGACCCCCCCTCGGATCATTTATACCATAATCAATCAATTATGCATACACATATGCATTTCAATATGTTCACCAATACGAACAAACAACAATGAATATCACGAGAATTTTCAGAAATACATCTCATATTCAACAATATGAATAAAACCACAAGCATGATAAATCGAACTCGACATATGATACTTGCCTCGAAAATGGCAAGGACGAAACACTTCAATGATCTCGACACACTCGAAGGCCGCCTCCTTCGATCAACGTAACAAGCTCGAACCTTAACAAAAGGAATGATATACAAATCATCTCAAGTCGAACGATGGCCTAACAATTCGGTCTACGGCCGAAAAGCTCAAAATAAACAATCTGCCTGGACTGCTTAGCGTGCGCTACGCATTTCACGTAACGCGGCGCTAAGCCGCCTCGTTAGCGACGCTATCGTAAGACTAGCGTGCGCTAGCTACGAATCGAAAGTTCGACCGGCCGATACATAACGACGCTACGACGCTCGCGGCGTTAATCAACCCCCGATAGCGCACGTTAACTCATATATGTTAGCGTGCGCTAACCCTGCATGGCAGAATACTGCTAACGGAAAAACTGGGTTGAAAGGTGGTGAATTCATGAATTCTATGTTGATACAACAAATCATCCTCAAGTCTGTCATGGTAATAAGGTTGTGGAAGTTCCATGATCATGAGGCACAAATATACGGATAATTATCTCATCATCATAACTCATCCAAGATCTTCAAGAAATATTCTAAGTTCCGATTATTCCAAATCCCAAAACATATGGTTCCTTACGTAGAACATACGAACTAGGTAATCTACATATACTGATCGATTGGTTTGGAAGGTACATAACATGCTTAGGAAACCTCATACAAAAAGGTTCAATGGATCATACGATGAATAAGTGTCGAAACGTCGAAAACATCCTTCTAACACACGATGTACGGCTAATAACGAATCTAACTGACTAGATGAACATGATCAACATCCTTTAGAACACAACTAGTATTGGTGAAGAATCACCTACCTCAAGGTAGTGAAGAACACGGAGGAAAATGAAGCAATCCGACACCGAAAGCTTGAACACCAATCTCCAATGATATACGATCTTCAATCACGAATCAGGATGTTGATATGAAGTGTTTAGGATGAAGGAAAGTTATGTTCTAAGTGTAAGAATTCGGGTAATGGGAGAAGAGAGAACTGAAATCACGAATAGGATGCTGTCCTATTTATAATAAATGACTATTAGCGCGCGCTAGACCCTGTTCGTAGCGTGCGCTAACGGCTCCCTGACTAAATCAGATCAAGACTTAGCATGCGCTACGCATATACCTGTAGCGTGCGCTAAGGCGTTGACTCGGCTTTTCCCGAAAGCCGTCCAGGTACATCCGACACGATCCGACAGGGGTCCCCCGTCCAGATCTCACCTACCGCACGTCTCAATCAAATTGACCATGCATAGCGTGCGCTAATGACCCTCTATAGCATGCGCTATGAATCTACGTTAGCGCACGCTAAACATAGCCGGTAGCGTGCGCTACACGCGCAGATTTACAATCTTTAAATCACAACCATGAAATTAAACGCTCGACAACATCGGACTATGAAATACGGAGAATAGTACTCAGACAAAAGTACAATTATTACAATATCACAAGTTCCAATTACATAGAAATCTCGGGTATTACAGTGAGTTTCAGTTTAATAATCCGACGTCGTATCATGATTTCGGACATTTTGGGCCGTTTTGTAATTTCCTAACGTTTGAGGAAATTTAATTCCGTCGTCGAATTCTGAACCTTCGGGTAGTCGGAATTGTGTTTTCTTTTAGCTTAAGATTCGTCGTCGCGAATACTTCGTAAATGTGTCTTTGGATTCTACCTTTTGTTGCGTTTTGATTTCATACCTTTTTTAATAGTGTACTGCACTCAGCAGTACTGGACAGCTACATGCATAAAGTACGTTATGCATGCCCCCTTACGTACGCTAAAGTATACTGTTAACATATGTTAACTCTTAGCCATAGCATACGTTATCAGCTTCAGCAATTTGGACAAAAGGTTCTGCCGAGTCCCTTACGTACGCTAAGTAGGGGTGTTACGTATGTTAAGGCCCTAACGTACATTAACTACCCACATTAGCGTACGTTATCGTCTGTCAGGTATTTAAAAACCTGAACAGACCTCAGGTGCGTTATTTCTTCTTTTCTTCTCCCTTTGTCCGCGATTTGAGTTCTCTTGAGCATTTTAGAGTGATTCGTGAAGATTAATCGGTGGAGTTCCTTAATAGATCGATTGTTGAGCTCCAAACGAAGTTTATCATCATCGAAGTCATCCTACTCCATCCGAATTCAAGGTATTTTGGCTTAGAACCCTAATTTTTGTCAATATTGGGTTTTTTTTTGGAATTGTCCATTCAAACTCGAATTGTTCGTTTGTGTTGCAATACTTCTTATCGATTATTGTTATTGGGTGATTCCCAATCCATTTTCGTCGAGTTAAGTCCATGAGTTGTTGATTCGGGGAGGTTTTGTGAAAACCCTCGCCCGTGTTGATCGTACGTGTATTGTTATGATTGGTAATCGTGGTTGTGGGCGTATTCCGTTCGGCTATTGATGTCGTTTAGGACTGATTCGTGTTAACCTTTCATTTAGGAGCGGACGTGGTCACTCCGAGTCATTCCTAGTCGTCGTTTATTTTCCGTCTCGTCGAAGATGTCTCAAAGGCAAGTACTTTACATTTGTATGCATATTCTAGTATTTGATTTATGGCTTTCCGTGTATGTTGTGGATGTGAATGCGTATGTTCACCCAGGGATCGATCCGACGGGGCCTCTGGGGATACGTAGTGCCGTGTGTATGCGTATCATGAACTGGGGTTAACCACCCATGGATGGTCCGATGGGGCCTCTGCGGGGTGCGGTGGCTGCGAGTCTCGTACCAACTATTAACCTTTGAAATATTTTGTTGGAGAACTATGTCATCCGCATGAGCACCGTAATATTCCGGAATATAAAATATTTTCTAAAATGATTTTGGCGCATATTTCATCTGATTAGAATGGTAGTTCAAATGGTATTGTACTTGCACTAGCCGTTGGCGCGAACCCCTAAAATAGGGGAAATATTTTTGTATTTCAGGTACAGGTCAAAGGAACGAGCGATCCCGCGGTCAGTACGAAGATGATGGGCAAGAGTGACACTGTTCAGTTGGTCGATTGAGTCATGTCCGGCCGATTGGGTTTTAGTTATTGTATTATTTGCTCCAATACTCGAGTTTTGGGAAGACGCTTGGGTGTTGAGTAATGTTGTTTGGGAAGAGGTTGTTTAACACTGTTTATCTTTATTAAATGTCAATGTATTTACTTCATAGAGTTTGTCATTGGTCTTGTGTGGTTGAGTTGTGTGTTTGCCTCGGGGGCTCAAAGGGTTGGGTCCACAACGCTTAATATATCCTGAAAATCTTGGGGGTGTTACATATAAGACTGTTACTGTAATTTAAATTTTGTGTTTGGTGTTTCTTTTCCATATTGTGTGTTCTGTAATTACGTGTCCAGTATTGTTTTAGTTTTTAAAATTTTCTTAATTTTTTTATATGTTTTTTATATTTTGTGTTCGGTATTTTTTTTTTATTCTTTGTGTTTTTCAGATTTTTTTAAAGGAACGTGTGTTCTTTAATATTGTGTACATTAAATTACATTTAGGTAAATATTATGTTTGCAAATATAAAATATAAAAAGTTACAACATATACAGAATATAATTTACAGGACACAAAAGAATTATACAAATGAATTATAGAACACCAAAAAAAAATGAAAATCTAGAAAAACTGCAGTACACATAAAATTTATTTAACACACAATTATCAATTATTTAAAAATTACGGAATATATTAATTATAGAGTACAAAAAACATTAGACATACCAAGTATTTGAAATAAGTTTTAAATATAGCACCCGTTACTGTAATTTTTATTATGTGTTCGCTGTTTTTTATGCATATTGTGTTCTGTAATTATTATCGTGTCCCGTACTTTTTTTAGTTTTATAGTTTTCTAACTTTTATTATATGTTTATAACTTTTTGTGTTTGGCATTTTTTTTGTGTACTTTGATTTGTTTTTTGTGTGCTCTATGAAATTGTATACCGTAAATTAAATTTTGGTAAAATATTATGTTTTGCAAATATAAAATATAAAAAATTTAGTGAACACACAATAAAAATTACAAAATATATACAATATAAAAAATAAAATAAAATAAAATAAAATGCTAAAAACAGAACATAAAATAAAATGTCTAATAACAGTATGAAGTCTAAATAATATAAAGTGAGAATCAATTTTTTAATATAAAACGCATACTAAACACACATGATATTAAAATTAAAATACCCAAAAAATTTACAGGACAATAAATTAACATAACGGAGAAAAAAATATATTGAACACTAAAGTTACAGAACACAATATAAAAAGATAGAGAACACAAAAATTATAAAACATAAAATTACAGGACATAAATAACAGAATACAAAAAAAGCTCTATCATTTGTACCAAATCATAAACGTAACAAGTTATATATTCTCATTCATAAGACTGTAAGTTTTTTATACCAGAATATGTTAAAAGACATTAGTACCCTTAAGTCTACTACTCAAAAATAAAAAATATAAAAGAAATAGAAAAGTAATCAAACAATAATCGGACCCACAATCCAATCTTTCTCTCTCGTCCAAAAAAAAGAACTTCTCTCTGTCGCAAAACCTAACGGTCCCAACCAAAACTTATCGCCGTTGAGATACGACAGAGAATCCAAACACGATACACGTTCCTCACACAATAGTGACACCCAATCTTAAGAGAATTTTGTCAATGAGTCGTCGGTTAGTGCAATTTAGTCACACACGGTCGAGCCCACGATAGTTCATCGTCTCAAGATGGTGCTAAAGATGATGACACCATCGTGTGCACGCTGGTCTTTTGTGGGCACGATGGTTTCACACGACGAGCATCTGTGAACCGTCGTGGGCAAGAAGGCCAAAGACATCTGCCTTGCACACGATGGTCTACACACGACGGGCATCGATCGTGTGAGCCATCGTGGGACACACGATGGTCTTCACCGACGGGCATCAATCTTGAGCAAGCAAAGGCCTTTTTGTGTTCGTTTCCTTAGGCATTCTATCATGGTTCTTATGATTTGTATGTCAATATTGTAGAGTGGTTGCGTATGGAAGAGACCAACATTGCGCTTTGTTACATGACAAGTCAATCTTTACATACGGGAGGTGGTATTTGAAGAGATAATTGAGACACGAAGAAGTATTAGCTGCAAGTCTGCAGTTGGTGAGCGAGCTATCGAGAGCTTGACCAGTGGGTCCTTGGGCGTTTGATTAAAGTGAGGCGAAATGGGAGTACAAATACTACCCTACATCACTTGATTGTCGGTCAGTTAGAGTGTGATCAAATCCCCCGGATGAGTCGTGATTCCAAGTCTGAAGGAGGATCATTCATTTCACGGCACATGATTTTGCCATGATCACTAGACTGCACTTTGGAAACAATACCTTCCATCCACAGGACAACCATCTCCTTCGGTCTGACTGTATTTTCTACAGAATACTCCATTGGCAAAAATATTAAGATTAGTGTTCTGCGCAAGAAGTTCAATGATCGATATTTGGGTAGAGACATATGTGAAGGTAACCAATTTGATGATATACTACTACTTTATACTATGCTGTGACGACATATGATGGTCGAGACATGGGCATGCGCATTAGTTGAGGATTGCAAATAGTAGGATATGTTTCCTTGGGGTTCTTACGGCTTTGGGGTTTTGTCTTACTACATAGACAATATGGCCATGAAGGAGCGGCAGGAATATAAGAACTATCACTTCTATAGTCCGGTCTGGGCTTTACAGATATGATCATACGATATGATTCCTTCATTAGGAGAATTGTTTGGAATTCGAGATAATTCTGTCCAAGTCCCCCGATGTTTGATGTGGACTTCAAGAAAGATGTTACATGATTTCACTAATTTCTTCGATGAAAAGGTACGTAAATTTATAAAAATATTTTCTTGTGACTACACTCATTTCTTCAACGTTATGTGATTTTACTCTAATGGTAAGCTTTAATAACTTATTTTGCAGCACAAAGTACTTCCCCCTTTATCACATCTGAAGGAGGATGAGGATGAGTAGTACTACCTCAGTTTTGAGAATGGCTGGCCATACGATCTTAAGTTCATAAAGATTATATGAATAGCACAGAAGAACAAGGAGGATGATCCTGCGCCTAAGCCAAGAAAGAAAGTTATGGATAGGTTGAGGAAGGCTGTAGGGAAAATAATTATGCTTGAGCCGGCAGATAAAGTGTCGAAGTGACGCCGACATAGTACACTACCCGTAGATAGTGCAGAGACAGCTGACCAGGCTACTAGGAGAGGCAGCAAGAGAGGCTGTGTTGTATAGATAAACTTCCTTGTCCGGACCACACCCAGTGTAACACCCCCAAACCCATATGGGAATATTACACGCCGTAGACCCCTTTTTACGAGGATCTACCAGGCTAAACTTTACAAAATGACCAAATATTTGCCCAGCCAGGGACAAACAATAAAATAATACAGACCGTTATGGTCACTTACACAAGAATACACTGACCGATGAGGTCACACAACTCCATCAACAGAACTGACTAAAATAATCATTACCCACACAAGGGTCGAAACACAATACAGCGGAAGACTGTAAGCAACTCTAACAACACAACAAAAATCGAAACAACTCTCAACTCTTGATTAGTATCGCAACTCGTCATCCACTTGTGCCAATCCTGTGACTGCTCCCCTGAACCTGCATATACCTGGACGCAAAACAGACATCCACCCTCCGATTACTCGGGGGTTAGTAAAACTCCACTATTTTACTTGTGCAAGTACAATATGATACGAAATGTAACAGGTAAATAGCAACTACAAATTTAATACGGAAATCAATTATCAAATGCTCCCGAGAAGTTTTAAAATTTCGAACTCAAGCAAGAGATATTTGAAAAGGAACTCATCATCTCGGGGATTTTTAAAGTAGAAATTCTTTTGGACCTCGAGTCCCAATTTACAAAACTGTTTCGTAAACATTAGGGCCTTAGCCCGATTCTTATTTCAAAACATACTAGATAAGATATCATTATGAGTCCGAGACCCATATATAAAATGTTATCCAAACAATCACTGTTATACGATCGTTGTTCGTACACATCATGTACCGAACTCCGTAGGCCTCGACGGACCTTACCCGACCACAAACATCATTCGTACACATCATGTACCGAACTCCAGAGGCCTCATCAGACCCTACTTGGATCACACACCTTTTTCGTACACATCATGTACCGAACTCCAGAGGCCTCGTGTTGCTACCCAAAATATTATCCGGAGATAGATATTGCTGGAGTGGATGGATAGCAAACAAAGTGCGAGAGTACATCCACGGAGAAAGTAAATAACACAAGATTTGCCGGGGTTGTTAGTCCCGGGCTTGAATGCTCTCGCGAGATATTATTAATACGAATATTCTGGGATACAAGTATTAATGTTAGAGTACAATTACAATGAGTATAAAGACCCTAGCTATCTTAGCTAGTGAGCTTGTAGATTGCCGGAAGAACCAGATATGACGCTCTGTGAGTTCTTGTAACAACGTTGATGAGCTGTGACGACTGTGAGGGATCGACGGTCTCACATAGTGTGTATAAGCTATATGTTTGAGCTCCTGGACTTGTGAGTCTCTTCGAACCTGTGCTGTGGAGACTTCTTGCCTCTGCCGACTGTCTTCTGGTTGAGAGGTGCTGAGAGAGAAATCCTGAGATAGATTCGGGAAAGGAAGCCAAGAGCCTGAAAGTATGTATGTTTGTATGTGTTTGCCAACGTAGTTGTTAAACTGAGTGGAGAGGATTGAATCGGAGAACCTTTCTCTGTTATGAGTGATGCTCCGAGGAACCTTTTTCCAGTTGCTGGGGGTTCTCTATTTATAGCGCTGAGAGATGCTGGGCGATCGCCTTTGCTGTATTATAATAAGCGGGCGATCGTCTTTTAGCACATGGGCTGGTCTCTTTAAAGTCCGCAGGAGTTGCTGGCAGCCAGCTGTGCGGCCCAATGAGAAGTTTGCACGCGTCTGAGTCGCTGTCATGGGCGGTCCCACCTTGTACCTTTCGGCGGGCTTGTCGGTAGGTGAGAAGGTGGTGACAGACCGTGGTTAACGATCCATGAAATGCGGCACTGTCGCGGATCTGCACATGGGCGCTACTTTGAGATCCAGCCTTCGTAGACTTTCACGGATGAAGGTCTTGTTCGGGTCATAGGACGATCGTCTTAAGTCGGGCACCAGAGTCGATCGCTAGGTGCCAAGGGGCGATCGCCTTTGGAGTCGATCGCTAGATACCCGAAGGCAGTCTGGTATCTTCGATTAGGCGAGTCCGCCATAGCTTGATTGGTTGTGGACTCAGTCGCTCGGCCTTGTAGTCGATCGCCTATCGAGGTGAATAAATCTCGACACAACAATTACCCCCCCAGCTCGCTCCGATGTTGGAAACATGGGGTGAGGTGGTTCTACTGGCGATTGCTTAACTTTGACGAGTGACTGCATTTTATGGAACTGGCGATCGTCTTTGAGCTGTTCGATTCTGAATTTGGACGACCTGGTCGGTCGCTGGAATGAGCGGGAAATGACAGCGGTTGAGGAAAAGTCTCCAGGGCACGTGTCGGGTTCCTGTTAGGGGAGGCCGACGGTCATTTATGACTCCTCGTTTGACGCGTCCTTGAAAAGACGCGTACGTGGGTTTCAAGGGAGCATTAATTGCGACGGTTGCGCTCCAACCCCTGAGATTCTCCTTAATTGCACATGAGTCCCTGCCATCTCCTATAAAAAGGCGCAGGGTTGCAATGTTCACTCTTACGCGCTTTTATCGGAGTAAGAAGGATAATACTGTTGTTGCCCGAAATATTATCCGGAGATAGATATTGCTGGAATGGATGGACAACAAACGACGTCCGGGGGAGTGGAAATAACACAAGATTTGCCGGGTTTGTTAGGCCCGAGCTTGAATGCTCTCGCGAGATGTTATTAATAAGAATACGTTTGAGTACAAATATTAATGTAAGAAAGTGATTATAATGAGTGTAAAAGATTCCATGTATCTAGCTGTTGAGTGCTTGCCGGAAGAACTGGAGTTGCTCTGAGTTCTTGAACTGTTGGGATTTCTCGTTTTCGTCTCTACCGACCGTCTTTCGGTTAGGAGGTGTTGAGAGAGAAAATCCGAGAGATAGCTGTAAGAAAAGTCGGACCCAAAGCCAGAGAATCCGAGAGTTTTCCAAGTGCAGGCAGCCTTCTATTTATAGGAGCTGAGATTCCCTGTTCTGACGGGCGATCGCCTTCCTTGTAATATAATAAGGGGCGATCGTCTTTGAGCACATGGGCTGTCTGTCTTGAAGTTCGCGGCTGCTGCTGGCAGCCAGCTGTGTGGTCCAATGAGGAGCCTGCACGCGTCCTGAGTCGCTGTCACGGGAGGTTCCACTTGCACCTTTCGGCGGGTCTGTTGGTAGGTGAGATTGGTGACAGGCTGTGGTCAATGATCCATTCTCTGCGGCGCCTTTTCCGGATCTGCACATGTGGGACTTTGTTCGAGCTTCGTCCTTCGCCAACTAGACATGTTGGCTTTGCATGGCATGAGGCGGTCGTCTTTGGCCGGGCACCAGAGTCGATCGCCAAGTGCCAAGAGACGATCGCCTTAGATGTCGATCGCTTGGCATCGGGACTCGACCTGGCACCCTCGATCGGCCGATCTGCCTCGGTTGTTTGGCTCTGGCTCGGTCGCCCAGTCTCTGTGCCGATCGCTTGTTGAGATGTATAAATCTCGACACAACAATTGCCCCCCAGCTTGCTCCGATGTTGAAGACACGAGGTGAGGTGGTTCTTGCTGGCGATCGTGTAGGATAAAGACGGGCGATCTATTGAGCGGACTTTGGTCTCGAACTTGGGCGATCTGATCGCTTGGAGAGCTATCTTCGGTCTTGTACCTGCAATTATCAAATTTGTCGATCCCTCGTAGAGAGCAGATTGCTTCGTCATTAAGGAACCGTGCACAGTTGCGGAGTTCGATGGACCGACTCCATGACTGTGTCTTGTGCGCGAGCGACATTGTCTGTCTCGTGACTCATTTTATTGTGAGGGTCCTCCGTTAGGCTGCGCCTCGCCTCGTATTTAAACGAAGGGCGTGCGGTCTTGGTCTGGAGGAGTCCTTGCGCGAGGCGTTGTCGGATTAATCGACTCCAC
Organism: Orobanche coerulescens; assembly: GCA_033398695.1. Taxonomy (NCBI): domain Eukaryota; kingdom Viridiplantae; phylum Streptophyta; class Magnoliopsida; order Lamiales; family Orobanchaceae; genus Orobanche; species Orobanche coerulescens. The sequence goes on from CM065806.1 coordinate 61,919,201, forward strand.
GTCCGCAGCTTGTTAGCTCTTTTCTACCTCGGATCGTCATGTTAAATGGCAATCCTTGATGGTATACGTTGAGCTGGGGGTAGGGACGCGTCGCATTGTCCGTGAAGGATCTACCGTGCTAAGTGGCGGACCTTCGAGGGCGGGCGATCGTGTCCACATATTTGTTTGGAGGGTCCTTCGGCTACGCCCGCCTCGTATTTAAATGAAGGCCGAGCGATCTTAGCCCAAAGGAACCTTGCATAGACGAAGCAGTCGATACCATCGACTACCAGGACCATGGCTGCACTCTTCCAACTCGGATCGTCATGTTAAATGCCAACCTTCGACGGTGTACGTTGTGCGGGGGAGGCGATCTCGTGCCTCAGCCCAACATGTTAGATGATGAACTGTAGATGGCGAGCGAGTCCTCCAGTTTCGGTGATGTTGCTTGATAATGGCGATCGGGATTGAAGACTGGTGATCGTCGTTTGACTGCCGATCGCGTTGCTTATAGGTTAAAAAGTAACCTTTGCCTGGCCAAAAAGTCTGCGGCTTTAGCGCGGAGGATTGCGTAGGTCGGGGGGATGTCCTTCGTAAGGTGCCTGAACATAGGCGAAAGGCCATGGAATACCCCTAGGACCGAGTAGAGGGCGATCTCGTCGCTTACGGGCTCGCCGTTGAGGATGATCTCGTCTACCCGGTCGATGTAGTCTGCGTCAGACTCTTCTTCCTCTTGCCTGATCTGCATCATGCGATGGGGACCTTCCGGCCGAGCGACCTTGGCAGCAAAGTATGCTATGAAGTTGTTCGCCAGCTGATCAAAGGAATTGACGGATCGCGGCGGTAATGAGATGTACCATCTATGGGCCAGGTCGCCTAGCGTTAGCGGGAACATTCAGCACCTGGTCGCGTCTGATGCCCCACACACGGTCATGTAGATCGAAACTTGCTCAGGTGAGTATTGGGATTCGACCTTCCCTCGTACAGAGGTGTTTGCGGAGGAGCGATCCTTCGTTGCACGGGAGCGAGCTCGATGTGGACCGCGAGTGGCTCGCTTGGCCCGACGATCTCTCTCTTGGCGCCTGCCCCAGATTCTAGGAGCGCCTTCATGTTGTCGAGCTGGCGTTGCATCGCGGCCATCGCTGTTGCTTGGTCGCTCGTGGTTCGGCTCTTGGAGCGGGAGCCGAGGCAATCATGTACCGATCTCCTGACTCCGCGGTAGGCGATGAGATCGTCGCCTCCGATCTCGGTTCTTTGGCGAGCAGCTAGATGGTTGGCCTGCCCTCTGGGAGTTGGGTATGCCGAACTCCTGGTGACGGATTCGGGCTCCGTCGTCTCGTGGCTGGGGCCGGACTGCCCCGGTCGCCATGATGGGTCATTGCCTAAGCGGCTGAAAACAGAGGTGTCCCGGCTTGCGAGTGCCTCTTCTTGCGAATGGGGGCCTCCTGGCGATCGCTCGATCAGTAACCCCATGAACTTCCGTTTGGTCACGCGGCGGATGGCTGAGGGGGTTATAGCGAGCGCGTCGAATGCTCTCCGTCGCTCCTGTAGGATGGCCAAGGCCTTTTCGATCTGTTCCGCGGTTTGGAACTGATCGAGCGAAAGGCTTGGGCCGTCCCTTGGTGGCGGGATCGAGAGTCTCGGACTGCGGCGGCTACCCTCCGCCATAGGCTGGGGCTCGGATTGAGACGGAATGAGGCGTCTGGCGGATCGGCCAGCGGCTTTCTTCGACGTGGAGGCAGAAGTCATGATGCTGAAAGCTTTCTTTGAAGAGCAGTGAGTGTCTCTTCAAGTATATGCCCGGGAGAACAGTGAGTGTTCTTCGAGACGGTAGGAATAAAAATGAGGGTTAAGATGCCCTTCCTCTAGCGCCAATTGTTGTTGCCCGAAATATTATCGGGAGATAGATATTGCTGGAATGGACGGACAACAAACAAGGTGCGAGAGCACGTCCGGGGGAGTGGAAATAACATAAGATTTGTCGGGTTTGTTAGGCCCGTGCTTGAATGAGCTCGCGAGATGTTATTAATAAGAATATGTTTGAGTACAAATATTAATGTAAGAAAGCGATTACAATGAGTGTAAAAGATTCCATGTATCTAGCTGTTGAGTGCTTGCCGGAAGAACTAGAGTTGCTCTGAGTTTTTGAACTGCTGGGAGTTCTTGTTTTCGTCTCTGCCGACCGTCTTTCGGTTAGGAGGTGCTGACAGAGAAAAGCCTAGAGATAGCTGTAAGAAAAGCCGAACCCAAAGCCAGAGAATCCGAGAGTTTTACAAGTGCAGGCAACCTTCTATTTATAGGAGCTGAGATTCCATATTTTGACGAGCGATCGCCTTCCTTGTAATATAATAAGGGGCGATCGTCTTTAAGCACATGGGTTGTCTGCCTTGAAGTCCATGGCTGCTGCTGGCAGCCAGCTGTGCGGTCCAATGAGGAGCCTACACGTGTCCTCAGTCGCTGTCACGGGAGGTCCCACTTGCACCTTTCGGCGGGTCTGTCGGTAGGTGAGATTGGTGACAGGCCGTGGTCAATGATCCATTCTCTGCGGCGCCTTTTCCGAATCTGCACATGTGGGACTTTGTTCGATCTTCGTCCTTCGATGACTAGATATGTTGGCTTTGCGTGGCATGAGGCGGTCGTCTTTGGCTGGGCACCAGAATCGATCGCCAAGTGCCAAGAGACGATCGCCTTAGATGTGGATCGCTCGGCATCGGGACTCGACCTAGGACCCTCGATCGGCTGATCTGCCTCGGCTGTTTGGCTCTGGCTCGGTCGCCCGGTCTCTGTGCCGATCGCCTGTTGAGATGTATAAATCTCGACACAACAAATACCGCTGAAGAATTTTCCTGGAGATATGACTGCCAATCGTCGATCGATTCGATCCTTGGTAAGAAAACAGTCCTTTTCTCCTCTTCTTGATTCGAGAATGTCTGGAACATCTTCTTCGCACGGAGTAGGCACCAGCTCCGCCGCCGGGGCTTCGACTGCCCGGGGAGGACCCTCTGCAGAATTCCATCTGGAGACGGCCGCCGAAGCTATCCACACCGGTATTGACCCCGTGGAAGTCGAGGTGCTATTTAATGAGGCCGACGTCGCTAGGGAGTGGGCGGTTGAGCACCGACGCTCGCAGATGGAGAGAGATCTGGCGGTAAAGGCCTACTGGGAGCAGCATAGTGTCTTCGGCCAGGCCTATGTGGCCTTTGCTGAGATTATAGATAGGTTGGCCGGTCCGTCTCCTAGATTCGATTACCGGGAGTACTCGATCGCTCATCCTTATCAACCTCCTAAGCGGTCGCTTTTTCGGGCTGCGCAGCGATCTCTATGGTCCGCTGGTCAGATAAGGAGCTTGGCGACCAGAAAGGACTTGGCCGTCTGGAGGACGAGGTTTCATATCCCTTCAGACGTGGATCTTTTTGTTCTGGCTGAGAATGAATGAGCAAGGTTGTAGTGAACGAAGCAACCATGGAGGTTAGACTGCGGTTTCCTTTGTCGTTCTCCGTTTTCCATCTGCTGGCTGCTTGGAATGTGGCGCCGCTTCAGTTTACGCCAAATGCCGGGCTCCAGATCATTTGCACTCTCACCTTGTTCGGCGGTCACCGACTGTACCGCCTTCCTTCGCCGTTGGAGATGAACCACCTGTTCAAGCTGATGGCTCAGAAAGGGTCGGTCGGAGGCTATCATATTCAAGGCTGATCCGGTCGGGTGATCCTCGGAGTCCCGAACAAGGTGCGGGGCGATCCGGCGAAGTGGTTCTGGGTTGCCGGAGCCTGGAAAGCCTCAACGAGTGACAACCCCACGGGCGAGCTGAACATTCCCACAGGCTTTCGGGAGAGAACTCCGAGTAAGGGTTTTGACTCTCCCTTTGTTCGGATACATTCTGAAATGATCTAATTTGGTCTTCCTTTTGCAGGTTTCCACATCCCGGCGATCGACGAGCTACCCTTCGATTTCCTGGTCATCTGGGAGCGGATTCGGAGTTTGCCGAATGACGACCTAAACGCTCACCGGATTAACAAGGAGAGTCGTTGGCTGTCTGCTTGGCTATTCCATTTTCCGGGACATCTCTCGGTCTCAGGTATGAGTTTCTACGATCTCCAATTGCTTGGCGATCATCCTGCTTGGAGAGTGTGTCTCACCTTGGTTTGATTGTTCTTTGATACAAAAGTTCGCTTTCCTCGTTTCTCAGAGCCTCCACCGGAGATAGCTATGTCGAACCCTGGAGTTTTGGGCCGCCTTCGCTAGAAGAAGTCATCTCGGGCTCCTCCTGTGGCGTTACCTATCATTCCGTAGGTGAGGACCGACGTGGAGCCGATCATAGCGGAGGAGGAAGTTCGTGAGGAGGGCCTTCGAACGAACCGCAAACGGCAGAGGTCGGGAGAAACTCCAGCTTCTGCCCCTGCCAGTGAGGTGCCAATCGCCGCGCCTCCGATCACCGCTGTTCCACTGGAGACTAAGCCTACGCCCTCTGCGGATTTCTTACAACCATACTTCCGCCGCGATCCTGAGAGAGCCAAGAGGTAGACTTTGCTTGTTGAGTTGAATTTCGTCACTTGCGTGGGAGATGTGCTAACTTTTTGTTGATTTGTATGCAGGATCCATAGCACTAACCCATCCTGCCCACCGATGGTATTGGATTTTCTGGCGAGCCGATCTCCTCGCCATACCTGCGATGTCCCGCTATATGTCAACCGGGCCATTTTAGCTTTGCCGAAGGCCTGGACGACTGACTTAGATGCGATCGCTCGTTAGCGATCTGGGAGTGCGATGCAGGCTGATTTTGCTCTTTCTCTCCAGGCGGCGACGATGGCTGCCCAAGCTGCGCAGGAGGTCGAGGGGCGTCCTTCTACTACACGCCTGCAGGCGGATCTCAAAGCCGCTCGGAAAGAGAACACCGAGTTCGCTGATAGGAGTGTGGCAATGGATAAGGACTCCCTGCATGTAGCCAAGCAGGCGAACCATGAACTTGAGCTGGCGAGACAGGAAGCCGAGGAAGCCCGGGCGACGGTCGACCAATTCCGAGACCGGATGACAGATGCCCGACGGTTGCCATTGGCCGCTGAGAAGGAGGCCGATCAACTGAAGGTGACCATCGCTCGGCTGACTAGCGAGCTGGCGGCGTCGAGGGGAGAGACGGTTTCAAGGGAGGCCGAGCTCCAGGATGCGCAACAGGCGGTTGCCGGGTTGAAATGGGAAGCAAGAGGCGACCGATGCCGATCCCTTTCTCAACTTGGGGTTTGTTAGTGAGTTTGCCTATTATATGGCGTTCGCTGACTCACTCCGAGCCGCTAAGAAGGGAGGGTTGGAGGTCGGCCCACTTGCTAAAAACTTCAAGGCGTATGTGTTGGAGCACCCTCTTCACCCTGCTGTCTCCGTGCCTATCTTGGATCTCGCGGACATTGGCGTGGATTTGAGCCGGTATACGACTCCAGCGAACCTTGTTCATCCTGACGCTCCGGAGGACGGGGAGGCCGCTCCGGAAGCTGGCGAAGGGTCGCGGGCCGATCCGGAGGTTGAAGGCAAAGGCCAGGCAGGGGCCTGAGGCTCTTCATTTTTGTTGTTTTAGCTTTTCTTGCCTTGTAATTTTGTAGCTTTCTCTTGTAATACTTAGGCCTTTGGGCGACCGCGTATGTACTTTTGAGACTTCATGTAATGAAATGAATGTTTGATTTTCTGATCTAACACTTTAATGATTGCTTTTCTGAGTCTTTTGCTTGACTTTGTACAAATGTGTGAGGAGACATTGTTGCGTGTGTAGGTCTAAGTGAATTGATAAACTCATATAGATAACTTTTACATTAAATTCGATAGCGGCACAAATGTCTGAATAATGCCGATATCCGTATGCAATTGAATATGGACGATCGCTGTATAAATAGCTCCGCACTCTTCCCCCTTGTTTTTTTTTCACTTAGTGAAAGTAAGGGGATGAGAATAAATCGTTGAGTGAGCGGTCTTCAATTTTGTCGAATCCTCGAGGAAGGCCGTCCATCTCGGTCTTGAGGAACCGTGCACGATCGCGGAGTTCGATGGACCGATATCCACGATCATGTCTTGTGCGCGAGCGACATTCCGTTTGATGGCTAAGTTCTCGCGACTCACTTAATTGGTAGGGTCCTCCGAAGGCTGCGCCTCGCCTCGTATTTAAATGAAGGGCGTGCGGTCTTGGTCTGGAAGATTCCTTGCGCGGGGCGTCGTCGGATTAATCAACTCCACTTCCACGGCTTGTTAGCTCTGCTTCCACCTCGGCCCGACATGAAGATGGCGACCCTCGACGGTGCACGTTGAGACGGGGGGAGGGATGCATCGCATTGTCCGTGAAGGACCCACAATGTTAAGTGATAAACCTTCGAGGGCGGGCGATCATATCCACAGATTTGTTTTGAAGGTCCCTCAGACTACGCCGGCCTCGTATTTAAATGAAGGGCGGTCGATCGTGGCCCAAAGGGACCTTGCATGGGCACAGAGAACGGTTCCATCATCCTCAACGATCATGGCAACACTCTTCTACCTCGGATCATAAAGTCAGATGACGATCCTCGACGGTATACATTGTGTAAGGGGAGGAGATCGCCAGTCTAGGTTCTTCATGTAGATGACGAACTTTAGAGGGCGAGCGAGTAATCCTCTGATTTGCTTTGGAGAGACCTTCGGCTACACCTGCCTCATATTTAAACGAAGGGCGAGCGATCGGAGCCCAAAGGAACCTTGCATGGACAGATCATCGGTTTAATCGATTTTCGCAACCATGGCGGCACTCTTCTACCTCGGAACATCATGTTAGATGACGATCCTCGACGGTATATGTTGTGCTAGGGGAGGCGATCGCTGCCTAGGTTCATCATGTCGATGACGAACTTTAGAGGGCGAGCGAGTCATCCTCTTTTTTGAAGCGTTTGCTCAGGCAGTAGCCTTTGATTTGATGAGGCGAGAAATCGGGGAGAGACTTCCGAAGTTACCTTCTCTTGATTGAAGCATGTAGATACGGTCGCCGAGGGTGATTGAGGGGTCGGCTCGTATGAGCTTTCCAGCCTGTTCGCATTCGACTCGGGCGACCGTGTTGGGAGATTGGTGGGGCTCCGGCTAAGCTTATAAACTGTCCAACTTGCCCTCCTCGAACAATCTCCAGAGTTGTCTAAGGAGGTCGCGGCATTGGTTGGTGCTGTGGCCGGGACTCTTGTGGTAGGCACAATATTGATTTTGGTCCAGATGACCGTGGTCCCTTATCGCATTTGGCTTGTTTAGCGGTTCGCGCCCCTTGATGGCGTAGAAAATGTGGGTCGGAGTTCGTTTGAACTTGTGGAGGAGATGGGCTTCCATATCCTTGAAGGCCTTGTGGTCGCCGGAAGGATTGGTGACCGTATTTTTGGTCTTGGCGATCGCCGTCTTTCGGACAGGAGGAGGCGTTCCCTCCCCAAGGCGGAGGGTGAGTAGCCTTTGCCTGGCTAGAAAGTCGGCAGCCTTAGCTCGGAAGATCGCGTAGGTTGGGGGGATGTCCTTCGTGAGATGTCTAAACATGGGTGAATGACCGTAGAATCCCCCAGGACCAAGTAGAGAGCGAGCTCGTTACTGATGGGCTCGCCGGTAAGGATGATTTCGTCTACTCGGTCGATGTAATCTGTGTCGGTTTCGTCTTCCCCCTGCCTGATTTTCATCATGCGGTGGAGGGCTTCTGGTCTAGCGACCTTGGCGGCAAAGTATGACGTGAAGTCATTCGCCAGTTTCTCAAAGGAGATGATCGATCGTGGTGGTAGTGAGACGGACCACCTATGGGCCAGCTCGCCCAATGTTAACGGGAAGATTCGGCATTTAGTTGCATCTGATGCCCCACACCTGTTCATGCAAATATGGAACTTACTTAGGTGAGTCTCGGGGTCCGATCTCCCTTTATAAAGAGGTGTTTTGGGAGGAGCGATCCTTGGTTGCACCGGGGCAAGCTCGATGTGGACCGTGAGTGGCTCGGTCGTCGAGCTGGCGTTGCATAGCAGCCATCGATGTGGCCTGGCTGCTCGTGGATAGACGCTCGGAGCGGGAGCCGAGGCGATCAAGTACTGATCCCCTGGCGTCCGGAGTGGAAGTCAAACGGTTGACTTGTGTTCGACTGGGAGTTGGGTATGCCGAACTCCTGGTGACGGACTCGGATTCCGTCGTCGCGTGGTTGGAGCCAGAATGCCCCGGTCGCCATGATGGGTCGCTTCCCAAGTGACTGAATACGGAACCGTCCGGCCGCGCGAGATGCTTTACTGGTGAATCGGGGCTTTCTAACGATCGCTCGCCCAGTATCCTTTGAATTTCCGTTTGCCAATGCGGCGGATGGCCGAGGGAGTCGTTGTGGGCGCCGCGCATGCTCTCCGTCGCTCCTTCAAGATGGCCATAGCCTCCTCGATCTGTTCCGTGGTTTGGAACTGGTCGAGTGAGAGGCTGGGGCCACCCCTCAGGTGCGGGATCGAGAGTCTCGCGTTGCCGCGACTTCCTTCTGCCGTCGGCTGGGGCTCGGATTGAGCCGGGATATGGTGTCCGGAGGTTCGGAGAGCGGCTCTCTTCGATGTAGTGGCGGACGTCATGATTCTGAAGTCTTTCTTTGAAGCACAGTGAGTGTCACTTCAAGTATATGCCCCGAGAACAGTGAGTGTTCTCCGGGACGGTGGGAATAAAAATGAAGGGTAAGGTGCCCTTCTTCTAGTGCCAATTGTTGCTACCCAAAATATTATCCGGAGATAGATATTGCTTGAGTGGATGGATAGCAAACAATGTGCGAGAGCACTTCCACGGAGAAAGTAAATAACACAAGATTTGCCGGGGTTGTTAGTCCCGGGCTTGAATGCTCTCACGAGATATTATTAATACGAATATTCTGGGATACAAGTATTAATGTTAGAGTACAATTACAATGAGTGTAAAGACCCTAGTTATCTTAGCTAGTGAGCGTGTAGATTGCCGGAAGAACCAGATATGACGCTCTGTGAGTTCTTGTAACAACGTTGATGAGTTGTGATGACTCTGAGAAATCGACGGTCTCTCATAGTGTGTATAATCTATATGTTTGAGCTCTTGGACTTGTGAGTCTCTTCGAACCTGTGCTGTGGAGACTTTTTGCCTCTGCCGACCGTCTTCTGGTTGAGAGGTGCTGAGAGAGAAATCTTGAGATAGATTCGGGAAAGGAAGCCAAGAGCCTGAAAGTATTTATGTTTGTATGTGTTTGCCAACGTAGTTGTTAAACTGAGTGGAGAGAATTGAATCGGAGAACCTTTCTCTGTTATGAGTGATGCTCCGAGGAACCTTTTTCCAATTGCTGGGGGTTCTCTATTTATAGCGCTGAGAGATGCTGGGCGATCACCTTTTAGTACATGGGCTGGTCTCTTTAAAGTCTGCAGGAATTGCTGGCAGCCAGCTGTGTGGCCCAATGAGAAGTCTGCATGCGTCTGAGTCCCTGTCACGGGCGGTCCCACCTTGTACCTTTCGGCGGGCTTGTCGGTAGGTGAGAAAGTGGTGACAGGCTGTGGTCAACGATCCATGAAACGCGGCGCCTGTCGCGGATCTGCACATGGGCGCTGCTTTGAGATCCAGTCTTCGTAGACTTTGACGGACGAAGGTCTTGTTCGGGGCACAGGACGATCGTCTTAAGTCGGGCACCAGAGTCGATCGCTAGGTGCCAAGGGGTGATCGCCTTTTGGAGTCAATCGCTAGATACCCGAAGGCGGTCTGGTATCTTCGGTTAGGCGAGTCTGCCATAGCTTGATTGGTTGTGGACTCGGTCGCTCGACCTTGTAGTCGATCACCTATCGAGGTGAATAAATCTCGACACAACGCCTCGTCAGGCCCTACCTGGATCACACACCTTGTTCGTACACATCATGTACCGAACTCCAGAGGCCTCGTCAGACCCTGCCTGGAACACACACACACACATCGACACGACACAACTCATAATCATCAAATGTCAAGCCATTCCACATTACACCGAAATGTATAATCAAGTATGTAAACCAAAACAACACAATTATCATAATCATCACAACAACTCAACAATGACCAACCATGCCCAGCAAAAACTTAGATGATTTGCACATCCAACACAATTCCACGATGTTAACTAAGTGAAGGTGTTATCGTTACCATCAATCGTTCATAATAATCAATTCATACGACGCATATTCGCTAAGATAAATTAATTCATTATAACCATAACACGACGTCCCTATTCACAAGACACAATTCGTATAGTAAAATACTTGCCTTAATAACCGCTACCGAATACTCCGAAGAACACGGGAAGCTCGGACCCCGAAGAAGACAACGAACGGAAGGGTTCCGACTCGAGTTCTTCACAAGAATTTTGTCCCTAAGTCATACCGATGATAAATCAACAATCGTACGATGGATTATAATCATACAACGCCCAATCCCCCCTCTAAGATCTTTTGTCGGACACCTTCAAGGCGTCGACTAAGAACTTCACCAAAACAACGAATCGATATGATCCAACCATGGAATAACAAGGGAAATGATATAATACAACTTAATAATCATCAATCCATCACAAATATAAGTTATCACAGATCAAACGGGTGAAATCAAGTAAAACCCCCAATTTCCCCAAAACTAAGGTTTTAGGAAAACTAACCTTGATTCGCTGGATTGAAGGATGTTATGGTGCGATAAATAGATGATATGAGTTCCCAAACTTTGTGGATTCATAGTATAACAACATATCTTCGACTCCTCCAGGACTCCAGCCACGGAAAGGAAAGGAAGGAAATGAAAAACGGGTGAAAATATGACTGCTCGGTCATATTTATACTGGTGCAGCCTAGCGTGCGCTAGGCTGCCGAGCTAGCGTGCGCTAGCGGCCAGTATCAGCCCAGAAATCAGCTTTGTGCCACGGCCCGGCCAGAAGGGGCCGCGGCCCGCGGTACAGCCCGCTCCAGCATCAAAAGGCACACGGTGCAGTCTTAGCTATTTCGACCATAACTCCTTCGTCCGGACTCCGATTGACTCACCGTTTGAGCCATTGGAAAGCTAACTTGATGATATATAATATTGCAAAGATTCAGAATTTTTGGAGTTTCCAAGAGTTAATGGTGACTTTACAAAGTCGAACTCACACGTGAAAAGGTTGATTAAGGACACGGAACTCAACAAAACGACACCGAAACGAACTCGGATGACAAAAAGTGTAGAATTAATCATTCTCGTAATGACGAAACGGTCACAATAGAGTCACTAAGATGGAATTTTGCCAAAAAAAGAAAATTACTGGAAATCGAAATTGCGGATATTACATACTACCCTCCTTAAAAAAAGTTTCGTCCCGAAACTTAAAGCAAGTAGGGAGATGCAAAATGCCGCCAAGAAAAATGAACGAGATAGACAAGAACCGAAAATTCACCCCCAACGGCGAAATGTTACTAGCAACGCAAAGGCACATACGTCGTGAAAACACGCTCCACGACGACCAACGCAACGTCACCGGTAGAGACATAGTAAAATCAACAAGTGACAAACGTCATCAAATAGATAATAAAATCGAGTCAATCATCCGAACAATCACAAAATAGGAGGTGCTAATACAAGAAAACATGCACAGTCAAGAAAACAGAAAATAACCACAATTAATTCGGATTACGCCGAAATCCTCAAAAACCACACTAGGCATCTCCATGTCCTTTCGGAGCAGAGACGCAACCTCGATCCTCAAATCTCTTAGCTACCGACTCGCAATGCATGGTTCGGTGACCCACTTGGCCACACTCGAAACAGTTGACTAACGACGAACGGCAATTCTTCACGGTACTAGATCAGGCAGCGACAGTCAGACAACCACAGTCTAACAACAATGATCGAACAGAACGGTCGAATAATGACTCCGAAGTTCGCACTTCAACTCGAGACATTAAAAGAGCGGGTAAACTAAAAGATGTTACTTCTGAACAAGGTTAACAAGAATCGATCCGAACTTGGAAAGATCACAACGATAAACAGATCGATCTGAAACAAGGTCACAACCAGTTCGAACGATGACAACTGAGACATCAAACAAGTTCAAAAAGTATCGACGAACACGTGCAAGTCGATAGAATTTAGAAGGAGAAACTACAGAAGTCAAATATAGTACGGGTATTACATCCGACATCTTATAAAAGAAATGTCGTCCCCGCAACTCACAATAACGGAAACAAGGTAACAACACAAAAAGCAACCGACAGAAAAATCTCCCATGGGCCTCTCAGAGCCGATCCTAATATCTGTGCTGAAGTGCGAACTCCGAAAGTCTCGGTAGCCAATTCGCAAAACTGAATTCGGTGTCCCTCGAGTCCTCACTTGAAATGCGTTACTGACGAGAAAGACAATTTACACGTGTATGCCCCGGCACATCACGGTTGAAACACCTCGGCTTGGCATACCGAAAATACAAATGCTAGATACAATGGGGCATAACGTCGCAAAACAACATAGCGGAGATGCCAACTCAGCACAACAAAGCATCATAACACATATCATATACAACGATTACCATCGTAAAGTAATACACACACAAACACTACAACAACGACGGTATCGTTCGGCGACCTCAACGGCCCGAATGATAACCAACACATAATTACAAACATCATGAAATAATCACACATGTACCCAAACATACAAACCAAAGCTCCAACAGCTCACACTCGTGCGACAACACGCAAATCACCACGAGGCGACAAATAGTAAATACGAGTTCACGCTTCTCACAGAGGGGTAGTACTACAAATACGTGGCAACGCCTCAACGTTCATGCCATTGCCTAGTGTAACTCAGCTATATCACCACCAATTACCTGGTGTAACTCAGCTATATCACCACCTATTACCTAGCAGCTTGTACACGATTGTTGCATCAATTGAACCAGCACCTGGACATGATATATTGTGAACATTTTTTTCACAAGAAAAAAAAGAACGTTCTTCATCCCTTTGGCACCAATAATTCAAACAAAAGCATTTCCCAGGTCCAAAGTGCATTCACTCCACCTGCTCAATCCAATATGACATTCATTCTTATATGAACAGCTCATCGATCATCTCTGTGGCCAGATAATTCATTCACATGCCTAAGTAGTTCCTACTTCATTCGGAAGAAGGCCCCTCGGCCATCCATTGAGAATATTAAGTACATCATTCACGTTCCTAAGCAGTTCTTACTTCATTTGGAAGAAGGCCATCCTCGGACATCTCATTGAGAATATTAAATACAGCATTCATGTTCCTAAGTAGTTCTTACTTCATTCGGAAGAAGGCCATCCTCGGCCATCTCGTTGAGAATATTAAATACAGCATTCATGTTCCCATCTTTATAATTGACTTCCACAAGGACTTTGGCAAGGTCACCATCAATGAGTTTACAGCTTCTTAACGTCTCTCGTAAAATCAGACCAAGCTCATCTGACAATCCCACTTTGTGGAGTTCTTTAGCTATAGCAATAACAGTTACTGCATGAGGAGTTAGTCCACGTTGCACCATTTCATTATAAAGATCAATAGTTTTCTTCAAATTTCCACTTCTACAATGACCATGTACAAGAACGTTATAAACCCCTTCACGAGGCTCGTGATTTTCCCTAAGCATTTCCTCAAACACTCTATCTGCCTCATTCATCAAACCTTTCATGCAAAATCCCTTTATAAGTGGTAGCACACCCCGAAACTCATTATTACTGCAGCTTTCTATCAGCAAATCATAGGTAACATCATGAGGTACAGATTGCTCATAGAACAACTTGAAAAGAAGCCCAGTATACTATGCTGCTGGTAGTTGGTGTATGCAGATCCTTTGGATGCAACAACAACTGTCAGACTATGGAATTGAAGCTAAAGAAACGCCGATAATGTGCGATAGCACGAGTGTAATTGCGATAACGCACAACCCTGTATTGCACTCGCGCACTAGGCATATTCACATGAAGCATCACTTCATCAGGAATCATGTTGAGAACAAAGATGATCGGCTGGAAAAAGTTCATACAGATATCCAATTAGCCGACATCTTTACCAAACCTCTCGACATAGCAACATTCTGCATGTGTTGGGATAACAACCCTTATCTGAAATTGTTGGGATAACAAATACCCGGTATCGAATCAGTCAGGATTAACGATCCCTGTATCGATCAGTGATGATTCGGAAGTTAACATCATAACGACAAAGCAAACATCATACATACATTTCCAAACGCAAACGGGAATTGATAGGTTTTAAAAAAAAATAAAAACCCCCTTTTGAAAATAATTTTGAGAACACCGATTGATCTTGAGTATCACCATTCAAAAAAAAAAGTAGAAACGTGAAACATCGTTATCGAGACTTTGGGAAGACGCTTGGGTGTTGAGTAATGTTGTTTGGGAAGAGTCTGTTTAACACTGTTTATCTTTATTAAATGTCAATGTATTTACTTCATAGAGTTTGTCATTGGTCTTGTGTGGTTGAGTTGTGTGTTAGCCTTGGGGGCTCAAAGGGTTGGGTCCACAACGCTGTAATATATCCTGAAAATCTTGGGGGTGTTACATATAAGACTGTTACTGTAATTTAAATCTTGTGTTTGGTGTTTCTTTTCCATATTGTGTGTTCTGTAATTACGTGTCCAGTATTGTTTTAGTTTTTAAAATTTTCTTAATTTTTTTATATGTTTTTTATATTTTGTGTTCGGTATTTTTTTTGTATTCTTTGTGTTTTTCAGATTTTTTTAAAGGAACGTGTGTTCTTTAATATTGTGTACATTAAATTACATTTAGGTAAATATTATGTTTGCAAATATAAAATATAAAAAGTTACAACATATACAGAATATAATTTACAGGACACAAAAGAATTATACAAATGAATTATAGAACACCAAAAAATTGAAAATCGAGAAAAATTGCAGTACACATAAAATTTATTTAACACACAATTATCAATTATTTAAAAATTACGGAATATATTAATTATAGAGTACAAAAAACATTAGACATACCAAGTATTTGAAATAAGTTTTAAATGTAGCACCCGTTACTGTAATTTTTATTATGTGTTCGCTGCTTTTTATGCATATTGTGTTCTGTAATTATTATCGTGTCCCGTACTTTTTTTAGTTTTATAGTTTTCTAACTTTTATTATATGTTTATAACTTTTTGTGCTTGGCATTTTTTTGTGTACTTTGATTTATTTTTTGTGTGCTCTATGAAATTGTATACCGTAAATTAAATTTTGGTAAAATATTATGTTTTGAAAATATAAAATATAAAAAAATTAGTGAACACACAATAAAAATTACAAAATATATACAATATAAAAAATAAAATAAAATAAAATAAAATGCTAAAAACAGAACATAAAATAAAATGTTTAATAACAGTATGAAGTCTAAATAATATAAAGTGAGAATCAATTTTTTAATATAAAACGCATACTAAACACACATGATATTAAAATTAAAATACCCAAAAAATTTACAGGACAATAAATTAACATAACAAAAAAAAATTATAGAACACACATGACAATAAAATTAACATAACGGAGAAAAAAATATATTGAACACTAAAGTTACAGAACACAATATAAAAAGCTAGAGAACACAAAAATTATAAAACATAAAATTACAGGACATAAATAACAGAATACAAAAAAAGCTCTATCATTTTGTACCAAATCATAAACGTAACAAGTTATATATTCTCATTCATAAGAGTGTAAGTTTTTTATACCAGAATATGTTAAAAGACATTAGTACCCTTAAGTCTACTACTCAAAGATAAAAAATATAAAAGAAATAGAAAAGTAATCAAACAATAATCGGACCCACAATCCAATCTTTCTCTCTCGTCCAAAAAAAAGAACTTCTCTCTGTCGCAAAACCTAACGGTCCCAACCAAAACTTATCGCCGGTGAGATACGACAGAGAATCCAAACACGATACAAGTTCTTCACACAATAGTGACACCCAATCTTAAGAGGATTTTGTCAATGAGTCGTCGGTTAGTGCAATTTAGTCACACACGGTCGAGCCCACGATAGTTCATCGTCTCAAGATGGTGCTAAAGATGATGACACCATCGTGTGCACGCTGGTCTTTTGTGGGCACGATGGTTTCACACGACGAGCATCTGTGAACCGTCGTGGGCAAGAAGACCAAAGACATCTGCCTTGCACACGATGGTCTACACACGACGGGCATCGATCGTGTGAGCCATCGTGGGACACACGATGGTCTTCACCGACGGGCATCAATCTTGAGCAAGCGAAGGCCTTTTTATGTTCGTTTCCTTAGGCATTCTATCATGGTTCTTATGATTTGTATGTCAATATTGCATAGTGGTTGCGTATGGAAGAGACCAACATTGCGCTTTGTTACATGACAAGTCAATCTTTACATACGGGAGGTGGTATTTGAAGAGAAAATTGAGACACGAAGAAGTATTAGCTGCAAGTCTGCAGTTGGTGAGCGAGCTATCGAGAGCTTGACCAGTGGGTCCTTGGGCGTTTGATTAAAGTGAGGCGAAATGGGAGTACAAATACTACCCTACATCACTTGATTGTCGGTCAGTTGGAGTGTGATCAAATCCCCCGGACGAGTCGTGATTCCAGGTCTGCAGGAGGATCATTCATTTCACGGCACATGATTTTGCCATGATCACTAGACTGCACTTTGGAAACAATACCTTCCATCCACAGGACAACCATCTCCTTCGGTCTGACTGTATTTTCCACAGAATACTCCATTGGCAAAAATATTAAGATTAGTGTTCTGCGCAAGAAGTTCAATGATCGATATTTGGGTAGAGACATATGTGAAGGTAACCAATTTGATGATATACTACTACTTTATACTATGCTGTGACGACATATGATGGTCGAGACATGGGCATGCGCATTAGTTGAGGATTGCAAATAGTAGGATATGTTTCGTTGGGGTTCTTACAGCTTTGGGGTTTTGTCTTACTACATAGACAATATGGCCATGAAGGAGCGGCAGGAATATAAGAACTATCACTTCTATAGTCCGGTCTGGGCTTTACAGATATGATCATACGATATGATTCCTTCATTAGGAGAATTGTTTGGAATTCGAGATAATTCTGTCCAAGTCCCCCGATGTTTGATGTGGACTACAAGAAAGATGTTACATGATTTCACTAATTTCTTCGATGAAAAGGTACGTAAATTTATAAAAATATTTTCTTGTGACTACACTCATTTCTTCAACGTTATGTGATTTTATTCTAATGGTAAGCTTTAATAACTTATTTTGCAGCACAAAGTACTTCCCCCTTTATCGCATCTGAAGGAGGATGAGGATGAGTAGTACTACCTCAGTTTTGAGAATGGCTGGCCATACGATCTTAAGTTCATAAAGATTATATGAATAGCACAGAAGAACAAGGAGGATGATCCTGCGCCTAAGCCAAGAAAGAAAGTTATGGATAGGTTGAGGAAGGCTGTAGGGAAAATAATTATGCTTGAGCCGGCAGATAAAGTGTCGAAGTGACGCCGACATAGTACACTACCCGTAGATGGTGCAGAGACAGCTGACCAGGCTACAAGGAGAGGCAGCAAGAGAGGCTGTGTTGTATCGACAAACTTCCTTGTCCGGACCACACCCAGTGTAACACCCCCAAACCCATATGGGAATATTACATGCCGTAGACCCCTTTTTACGAGGATCTACCAGGCTAAACCTTACAAAATGACCAAATATTTGCCCAGCCAGGGACAAACAATAAAATAATACAGACCGTTATGGTCACTTACACAAGAATACACTGACCGATGAGGTCACACAACTCCATCAACAGAACTGACTAAAATAATCATTACCCACACAAGGGTCGAAACACAATACAGCGGAAGACTGTAAGCAACTCTAACAACACAACAAAAATCGAAACAACTCTCAACTCTTGATTAGTATCGCAACTCGTCATCCACTTGTGCCAATCCTGTGACTGCTCCCCTGAACCTGCATGTACCTGGACGCAAAACAGACATCCACCCTCCGATTACTCGGGGGTTAGTAAAACTCCACTATTTTACTTGTGCAAGTACAATATGATACGAAATGTAACAAGTAAATAGCAACTACGAATTTAATACGGAAATCAATTATCAAATGTTCCCGAGAAGTTTTAAAATTTCGAACTCAAGCAAGAGATATTTGAAAATGAACTCATTATCTCGGGGATTTTTGAAGTAGAAATTCTTTTGGACCTCGAGTCCCAATTTACAAAACTGTTTCGTAAACATTAGGGCCTTAGCCCAATTCTCGTTTCAAAACATACTAGATAAGATATCATTATGAGTCCGAGACCCATATTTAAAATGTTATCCAAACAATCACTGTTATACGATCGTTGTTCGTACACATCATGTACCGAACTCCGGAGGCCTCGACGGACCTTACCCGACCACAAACATCATTCGTACACATCATGTACCGAACTCCAGAGGCCTCATCAGACCCTACCTGGATCACACACCTTTTTCGTACACATCATGTACCGAACTCCAGAGGCCTCGTGTTGCTACCCAAAATATTATCCGGAGATAGATATTGCTGGAGTGGATGGATAGCAAACAAAGTACGAGAGCACTTCCACGGAGAAAGTAAATAACACAAGATTTGCCGGGGTTGTTAGTCCCGGGCTTGAATGCTCTCGCGAGATATTATTAATACGAATATTCTGGGATACAAGTATTAATGTTAGAGTACAATTACAATGAGTATAAAGACCCTAGCTATCTTAGCTAGTGAGCGTGTAGATTGCCGGAAGAACCAGATATGACGCTCTGTGAGTTCTTGTAACAACGTTGATGAGCTGTGACGACTGTGAGGGATCGGCGGTCTCACACAGTGTGTATAAGCTATATGTTTGAGCTTCTGGACTTGTGAGTCTCTTCGAACCTGTGCTGTGGAGACTTCTTGCCTCTGCCGACTGTCTTCTGGTTGAGAGGTGCTGAGAGAGAAATCCTGAGATAGATTCGGGAAAGGAATCCAAGAGCCTGAAAGTATGTATGTTTGTATGTGTTTGCCAACGTAGTTGTTAAACTGAGTGGATAGGATTGAATCGGAGAACCTTTCTCTGTTATGAGTGATGCTCCGAGGAACCTTTTTCCAGTTGCTGGGGGTTCTCTATTTATAGCGCTGAGAGATGTTGGGCGATCGCCTTTGCTGTATTATAATAAGCGGGCGATCGTCTTTTAGCACATGGGCTGGTCTCTTTAAAGTCCGCAGGAGTTGCTGGAAGCCAGCTGTGCGGCCCAATGAGAAGTCTGCACGCGTCTAAGTCGCTGTCATGGGCGGTCCCACCTTGTACCTTTCGGCGGGCTTGTCGGTAGGTGAGAAGGTGGTGACAGACTGTGGTTAACGATCCATGAAACGCGGCACTGTCGCGGATCTGCACATGGGTGCTGCTTTGAGATCAGTCTTCGTAGACTTTGACGGACGAAGGTCTTGTTCGGGGCATAGGACGATCGTCTTAAGTCGGGCACCAGAGTCGATCTCTAGGTGCCAAGGGGCGATCGCCTTTGGAGTCGATCGCTAGATACCCGAAGGCGGTCTGGTATCTTCAATTAGGCGAGTCCGCCATAGCTTGATTGGTTGTGGACTCAGTCGCTCGGCCTTGTAGTCGATCGCCTATCGAAGTGAATAAATCTCGACACAACAATTGCCCCCCCAGCTCACTCTGATGTTGGAAACGTGGGGTGAGGTGGTTCTACTGGCGATTGCTTAACTTTGACGAGTGACTGCATTTTATGGAACTGGCGATCGTCTTTGAGCTGTTCGACTCTGAATTTGGACGACCTGGTCGGTCGCTGGAATGAGCGGGAAACAACAGCGGTTGAGGAAAAGTCTTCGGGGCACGTGTCGGGTTCCTGTTAGGGGAGGCCGATGAACATTTATGACCCCTCGTCTGACGCGTCCTTGAAAAGACGCGTACGTGGGTTTCAAGGGAGCATTAATTGCGACGGTTGCTCTCCAACCCCTGGGATTCTCCTTAATTGCACATGAGTCCCTGCCATCTCCTATAAAAAGGCGCAGGGTTGCAATGTTCACTCTTACGTGCTTTTATCGGAGAAAGAAGGATAATACTGTTGTTGCCCGAAATATTATCCGGAGATAGATATTGCTGGAATGGATGGACAACAAACGAGGTGCGAGAGCACGTCCGGGGGAGTGGAAATAACACAAGATTTGCCGGGTTTGTTAGGCCCGAGCTTGAATGCTCTCGCGAGATGTTATTAATAAGAAATTGTTTGAGTACAAATATTAATGTAAGAAAGCGATTACAATGAGTGTAAAAGATTCCATGTATCTAGCTGTTGAGTGCTTGCCGGAAGAACTGGAGTTGCTCTGAGTTCTTGAACTGCTGGGAGTTCTCGTTTTCGTCTCTACCGACCGTCTTTCGGTTAGAAGGTGTTGAGAGAGAAAAGCCGAGAGATAGCTGTAAGAAAAGCCGGACCCAAAGCCAGCGAATCCGAGAGTTTTCCAAGTGCAGGCAGCCTTCTATTTATAAGAGCTGAGATTCCCTGTTCTGACGGGCGATCGCCTTCCTTGTAATATAATAAGGGGCGATCGTCTTTAAGCACATGGGCTATCTGTCTTGAAGTCCGCGGCTGCTGCTGGCAGCCAGCTGTGTGGTCCAATGAGGAGCCTGCACACGTCCTGAGTCGCTGTCACGGGAGGTTCCACTTGCACCTTTCGGCGGGTCTGTCGGTAGGTGAGATTGGTGACAGGCTGTGGTCAATGATCCATTCTCTGCGGCGCCTTTTCCGGATCTGCACATGTGGGACTTTGTTCGAGCTTTGTCCTTCGCCAACTAGACATGTTGGCTTTGCATGGCATGAGGCGGTCGTCTTTGGCCGGGCACCAGAGTCGATCGCCAAGTGCCAAGAGATGATCGCCTTAGATGTAGATCGCTTGGCATCGAGACTCGACCTGGGACCCTCGATCGGCCGATCTGCCTCGGCTGTTTGGCTCTGGCTCGGTCGCCCAGTCTCTGTGCCGATCGCTTGTTGAGATGTATAAATCTCGACACAACAATTGCCCCCAGCTTGCTCCGGTGTTGAAGACACGGGGTGAGGTGGTTCTTGCTGGCGATCGTGTAGGATAAAGACGGGTGATCCATTGAGTGGACTTTGGTCTCGAACTTAGGCGATCTGATCGCTTGGAGAGCTATCTTCGGTCTTGTACCTGCAATTATCAAATTTGTCGATCCCTCGTAGAGAGCAGATTGCTTCGTCATTGAGGAACCGTGCACAGTTGCGGAGTTCGATGGACCGACTCCATGACTGTGTCTTGTGCGCGAGCGACATTGTCTGTCTCGTGACTCATTTTATTGTGAGGGTCCTCCGTTAGGCTGCGCCTCGCCTCGTATTTAAACGAAGGGCGTGCGGTCTTGGTCTGGAGGAGTCCTTGCGCGAGGCATTGTCGGATTAATCGACTCCACGTCCGCAGCTTGTTAGCTCTTTTCTACCTCGGATCGTTATGTTAAATGGCAATCCTTGACGGTATACGTTGAGCTGGGGGTAGGGACGCGTCGCATTGTCCGTGAAGGATCTACCGTGCTAAGTGGCGGACCTTCGAGGGCGGGCGATCGTGTCCACATATTTGTTTGGAGGGTCCTTCGGCTACGCCCGCCTCATATTTAAATGAAGGGCGAGCGATCTCAGCCCAAAGGAACCTTGCATAGCCGAAGCAGTCGATACCATCGACCACCAGGACCATAGCTGCACTCTTCCAACTCGGATCGTCATGTTAAATGCCGACCTTCGACTGTGTACGTTGTGCGGGGGAGGCGATCTCGTGCCTTAGCCCAACATGTTAGATGATGAACTATAGATGGCGATCGAGTCCTCCAGTTTCGGTGATGTTGCTTGATAATGGCGATCCGGATTGAAGACTGGTGATCGTCGTTCGACTGCCGATCGCATTGCTTATAGGTTAAAAAGTAACCTTTGCCTGGCCAAAAAGTCTGCGGCTTTAGCGCAGAGGATTGCGTAGGTCGGGGGATGTCCTTCGTAAGGTGCCTGAACATAGGCGAAAGACCATGGAATCCCCCTAGGACCGAGTAGAGGGCGATCTCGTCGCTTACGGGCTCGCCGTTGAGGATGATCTCGTCTACCCGGTCGATGTAGTCTGCGTCAGACTCTTCTTCCTCTTGCCTGATCTGCATCACGCGATGGGGACCTTCCGGCCGAGCGACCTTGGCAGCAAAGTACGCTATGAAGTTGTTCGCCAGCTGATCAAAGGAATTGACGGATCGTGGCGGTAATGAGATGTACCATCTATGGGCCAGGTCGCCTAGCGTTAGCGGGAACATTCGGCACCTGGTCGCATCTGATGCCCCACACCCGGTCATGTAGATCGGAACTTGCTCAGGTGAGTATTGGGATCCGACCTTCCCTCGTACAGAGGTGTTTGCGGAGGAGCGATCCTTCGTTGCACGAGAGCGAGCTCTATGTGGACCGCGAGTGGCTCGCTTGGCCCGGCGATCTCTCTCTTGGCGCCTGCCCTAGATTCTAGGAGCGCCTTCATGTTGTCAAGCTGGCGTTGCATCGCGGCCATCGCTGTTGCTTGGTCGCTCGTGGTTCGGCTCTTGGAGCGGGATCCGAGGCAATCGTGTACCGATCTCCTGACTCCGCGGTAGGCGATGAGATCATCGACTCCGATCTCGGTTCTTTGGCGAGCAGCTAGATGGTTGGCCTGCCCTCTGGGAGTTGGGTATGCCGAACTCCTGGTGACGGATTCGGGCTCCGTCGTCTCGTGGCTGGGGCCGGACTGCCCCGGTCGCCATGATGGGTCATTGCCTAAGCGGCTGAAAACAGAGGTGTCCCGGCTTGCGAGTGCCTCTTCTTGCGAATGGGGGCCTCCTGGCGATCGCTCGATCAGTAACCCCTTGAACTTCCGTTTGGTCACGCGGCGGATGGCTTAGGGGGTTATAGCAGGCGCGTCGAATGCTCCCCGTCGCTCCTGTAGGATGGCCAAGGCCTTTTCGATCTGTTCCGCGGTTTGGAACTGATCGATCAAAAGGCTTGGGCCGTCCCTTGGTGGCGGGATCGAGAGTCTCGGACCGCGGCGGATACCCTCCGCCATAGGCTGGGGCTCGGATTGAGACAGAATGAGGCGTCTGGCGGATCGGCCAGCGGCTTTCTTCGACGTGGAGGCAGAAGTCATGATGCTGAAAGCTTTCTTTGAAGAGCAGTGAGTGTCTCTTCAAGTATATGCCCGGGAGAACAGTGAGTGTTCTTCGAGACGGTAGGAATAAAAATGAGGGTTAAGATGCCCTTCCTCTAGCGCTAATTGTTGTTGCCCGAAATATTATCGGGAGATAGATATTGCTGGAATGGACGGATAACAAACAAGGTGCGAGAGCACGTCCGGGGGAGTGGAAATAACATAAGATTTGTCGGGTTTTTTAGGCCCGGGCTTGAATGAGCTCGCGAGATGTTATTAATAAGAATATGTTTGAGTACAAATATTAATGTAAGAAAGCGATTACAATGAGTGTAAAAGATTCCATGTATCTAGCTTTTGAGTGCTTGCCGGAAGAACTAGAGTTGCTCTGAGTTCTTGAACTGCTGGGAGTTCTTGTTGTCGTCTCTGCCGACTGTCTTTCGGTTAGGAGGTGCTGAGAGAGAAAATCCAAGAGATAGCTGTAAGAAAAGCCGAACCCAAAGCTAGAGAATCCGAGAGTTTTCCAAGTGCAGGCAACCTTCTATTTATAGGAGCTGAGATTCCCTGTTCTGACGAGCGATCGCCTTCCTTGTAATATAATAAGGGGCGATCGTCTTTAAGCACATGGGTTGTCTGCCTTGAAGTCCGTGGCTGCTGCTGGCAGCCAGCTATGCGGTCCAATGAGGATCCTGCACGCGTCCTGAGTCGCTGTCACGGGAGGTCCCACTTGCACCTTTCGGCGGGTCTGTCGGTTGATGAGATTGGTGACAGGCTGTGGTCAATGATCCATGTTTTGCGGCGCCTTTTCCGGATCTGCACATGTGGGACTTTGTTCGAGCTTCGTCCTTCGCCGACTAGACAAGTTGGCTTTGCGTGGCATGAGGCGGTCGTCTTTGGCCGGGCACCAGAGTCGATCGCCAAGTGCCAAGAGACGATCGCCTTAGATGTCGATCGCTCGGCATCGGGACTCGACCTGGGACCCTCGATCGGCCAATCTGCCTCGGTTGTTTGGCTCTAGCTCGGTCGCCCGGTCTCTGTGCCGATCGCCTATTGAGATGTATAAATCTCGACACAACAATTGCCCCCCAGCTTGCTCCGATGTTGAAGACACGGGGTGAGGTGGTTCTTGCTGGCGAATGTGTAGGATAAAGACGGGCGATCCGTTGAGCGGACTTTGGTCTCGAACTTGGGCGATCTGATCGCTTGGAGAGCTATCTTTGGTCTTGTACCTGCAATTATCAAATTTGTCGATCCCTCGTAGAGAGCAGATTGCTTCGTCATTGAGGAACCATGCATAGTCGCGGAGTTCGATGGACCAACTCCATGACCGTGTCTTGTGCGCGAGCGACATTGTCTGTCTCGTGACTCATTTTATAGTGAGGGCCCTCTGTTAGGCTGCGCCTCCCCTCGTATTTAAACGAAGGGCGTGCGGTCTTGGTCTGGAGGAGTCCTTGCGCGGGGTGTTGTCGGATTAATCGACTCCACGTCCGCGGCTTGTTAGCTCTTTTCTACCTCGGATCGTCATGTTAAATGGCAATCCTCGACGGTATACGTTGAGACGGGGGTATGGACGCGTCGCATTGTCCGTGAAGGATCCACCATGCTAAGTGGCGGACCTTCGAGGGTGGGCGATCGTGTCCACTGATTTGTTTGGAGGGTCCTTCGGCTACGCCCGCCTCGTATTTAAAAGAAGGGCGAGCGATCTCAGCCCAAAGGAACCTTGCATGGCCGAAGCAGTCGGTTCCATCGACCACCAGGACCATGGCTGCACTCTTCCACCTCGGATCATCATGTTGAATGCCGACCTTCGACAGTGTGCGTTGTGAGGGGGAGGCGATCTCGTGCGTTAGCCCACCATGTAAGATGATGAACTGTAAATGGCGAGCGAGTCCTCCAGTTTTGGTGATGTTGCTTGATAATGGTGATCGGGCTTGAAGACTAATGATCGTCGTTCGACTGCCGATCGCGTTGCTTATAGGTTAAAAAGTAATCTATGCCTGGCCAAAAAGTCTGCGGCCTTAGCGCGGAAGATCACGTAGGTCGGGGGGATGTCCTTCGTAAGGTGCCTGAACATAGGCAAAAGACCATGGAATCCCCCTAGGACCGAGTTGAGGGCGATCTCGTCGCTTACGGGCTCGCCGTTGAGGATGATCTCATCTACCCGGTCGATGTAGTCTGCATCGGACTCTTCTTCCTCTTGCCTGATATGCATCATGCAATGGGGACCTTCCGGCCGAGCGACCTTGGTAGCAAAGTACGTTGTGAAGTTGTTCGCCAGCTGATCAAAGGAATTGACGGATCGCGGCAGTAATGAGATGTACCATCTATAGGCCAGGTCGCCTAGCGTTAGCGGGAACATTCGGCACCTGGTCGCGTCTGATGCTCCACCCGGTCATGTAGATCCGGAACTTGCTCAGGTGAGTATTAGGATCCGACCTTCCCTCGTACAGAGGTGTTTGCGGAGGAGCGGTCCTTCATTGCACGGGAGCGAGCTCGATGTGGACCGCGAGTGGCTTGCTTGGCCCGGCGATCTCTCTCTTGGCGCCTGCCCCAGATTCTAGGAGCGCCTTCATGTCGTCGAGCTGGCGTTGCATCGCGGCCATCGTTGTTGCTTGGTCGCTCGTGGTTCGGCTCTTGGAGCGGGAGCCAAGGCAATCGTGTACCGATCTCCTGACTCCGCGGTAGGTGATGAGATCGTCGCCTCTGATCTCGGTTCTTTGGCGAGCAGCCAGATGGTTGGCCTGCCCTCTGGGAGTTGGGCCGAACTCCTGGTGACGGATTCGGGCTCCGTCGCCTCGTGGCTGGGGCCGGACTGCCTCGGTCGCCATGATGGGTCGTTGCCTAGGCGGCTGAAAACAGAGGTGTCCCGGCTTGCGAGCGCCTCTTCTTGCGAATGGGGGCCTCCTGGAGATCGCTCGGTCAGTAACCCCTTGAACTTCCGTTTGGTCACGCGGCGGATGGCCGAGGGGGTTATAGCGGGCGCGTCGAATGCTCTTCGTCGCTCCTGTATGATGGCCGAGGCCTTTTCGATCTATTCCGCGGTTTGGAACTGATCGAGCAAGAGGCTTGGGTCATCCCTCGGTGGCGGGATCGATAGTCTCAGACCGCGGCGGCTACACTCCGCCATAGGCTGGGGCTCGGATTGAGACGAAATGAGGCGTCTGGCGGATCGGCCAGCGGCTTTCTTCGTCGTGGAGGCAGAAGTCATGATGCTGAAAGCTTTCTTTGAAGAGCAGTGAGTGTCTCTTCAAGTATATGTCCCGGAGAACAGTGAGTGTTCTTCGATACGGTAGGAATAAAAATGAGGGTTAAGATGCCCTTCCTCTAGCGCCAATTGTTGTTGCCCGAAATATTATCCGGAGATAGATATTGTTGGAATGGACGGACAACAAACAAGGTGCGAGAGCACGTCCGGGGGAGTGGAAATAACACAAGATTTGTCGGGTTTGTTAGGCCCGGGCTTGAATGCTAACGCTATTAATAAGAATACGTTTGAGTACAAATATTAATGTAAGAACGCGATTACAATGAGTGTAAAAGATTCCATGTATCTAGCTATTGAGTGCTTGCCGGAAGAACTAGAGTTGCTCTGAGTTCTTGAACTGCTGGGAGTTCTTGTTTTCGTCTTTGCCGACCGTCTTTCGGTTAGGAGGTGCTGACAGAGAAAAGCCTAGAGATAGCTGTAAGAAAAGCCGAACCCAAAGCCAGAGAATCCGAGAGTTTTCCAAGTGTAGGCAACCTTCTATTTATAGAAGCTGAGATTCCCTGTTCTGACGAGCGATCGCCTTCCTTGTAATATAATAAGGGGCGATCGTCTTTAAGCACATGGGTTGTCTGCCTTGAAGTCCGTGGCTGCTGCTGGCAGCCAGCTGTGCGGTCCAATGAGGAGCCTGCACGTGTCCTCATTCGCTGTCACGGGAGGTCCCACTTGCACCTTTCGGCGGGTCTGTTGGTAGGTGAGATTGGTGACAGGCCGTGGTCAATGATCCATTCTCTGCGGCGCCTTTTCCGAATCTGCACATGTGGGACTTTGTTCGATCTTCGTCCTTCGATTACTAGACATGTTGGCTTTGCGTGGCATGAGGCGGTCGTCTTTGGCCGGGCACTAGAGTCGATCGCCAAGTGCCAAGAGACGATCGCCTTAGATGTGGATCGCTCGGCATCGGGACTCGACCTAGGACCCTCGATCGGCTGATCTGCCTCGGCTGTTTGGCTCTAGCTCGAAATGAGATGACCATGTTGAATCGTATCTGTATATAATGTAGTGTAATTGTGTACTTGCACTAGCTATTCGAATGCTAACCCCTTAAATAGGGGAAATGCATTTTATGCATTTCAGGTATCGGTCGAGCTAGGGAACTGGCATGGGATGCCCATGCAAAGGATGGCCCAACATGATGATGAGGCTCGAGTCTGTGTTAGATGTTTTGTTATTATGTTTACCTGGTGTCTTGTTGGTCTAGTTGTCTTTCAAATATTGTTAAAGTCCCCTGCGTGGGAGATTGAATACATGTCATTACTGTTTTGTTGGTATTGAATTAAACTGTTTTGGCCGAGGCTGCGGCCCTATATATTATTAAGGCGTCTTATGGGATTTATTATGTGGATTACGCATCTTATGTTAGCCTGGTAGACCTTGTAAAGGTTCTACGGCGTGCAATGTGCCTTTGATATTTGGGGTGTTACAGTTAGAACCACCTAGGCAGTCACGTGGGCTACACCGTAACTTAACCGAGAACTAATGATAGGATCATTCCAAAACCATTAGGTCGTGAATACTATATACATATAAAATGTTGGAGAAAGATTGGTCGGTATCGCCATTTGTAGATAGAGTTGTGAAACTATTTTGCGTTGCGGAAGCGATTTAAATAAAGTGCAGAAAATAAATCGACACAAGGATTTATAGAGGTTCGGCCAAATGTGCCTACGTCCTCTCTCGGTATCTTTTTCTATAGGCTAAAGATAAACCTCTCCACCTCTCTTCTATCGGTCGAGATATAACCGTTACAAGCTCGTCTTCTATCGGTCTGAGTAAACCGTTCTCTTACTTGTCTTTATGTCGATCCATGTTAAACCGTTTCGTTTTATATTGGACAAGGAATCAACCACTCTAGATTTCTATAGGTACTAGATAAACCTCACTTAGATATCGATTGCGATTCTAACAATGCCGGATCCTTGATCCTAATAACACCGAATCCAATCGTATCTTTTCTTTTTCTCTCTCTTCTATGATTTCGTGTATAACACTCAATCACGTATCAATAAAAGCTCAAGAACAACTATAATGTTTACAATGATATCTCAAGTATGATTACTTTGCTCAATGTTGTTGTATTGTTTGATACCAAGTCGTTTGGTATTTATAGCCATCTCCATCAAACTAGCCGTTACTCCCAACTTTTATTAGTGTGCACTAGCCTTCTTGCTTAGCGTGCGCTATCGCATGTTGTTGCCTGTTACGTACGTAACGTACTATATGTAGCGTACGCTAGCTGCTTGTAATTCCAGCCCAGTGGCTACTGTCTCTCTTTGCTAGCGTGTGTTAATCATTCCTTGTAGCGTGCGCTAACAACACATCATTGCACGCGTCATATATCCGTTTGTTCTTTTGACTTCTAACTTTACTTTCCATCGAATCTCCCAACATTCTGATGAACTTGAATTCGAGCAACTTAGCGTGCGCTATTAATCATTCATAGCATGCGCTATGCCTTATGTCACTGCATATGTCATTCTGTGTTGAAAGTCTTCACAACAGGTAACTTGACTTCTGGTAGCTTCGAACTCGTCTGCAAACAGGACCCCTTAGCGTGCGCTAACCTTTGTGTCTAGCGTGCGCTAGCTTTATATTTTGGTCAGCTTTTTGCGTCTTTGTCTCCTCCGTTGTTTTGCTTCGCCTCTTTGTTGCTTTGCTTTGTTTAGCAACTTAATCATCAAAACTCTATTAATGAATACTTGGAATAAATATTCCAACAATCTCCCCCTTTTTGATGATTACAAAACAACCCTTGAATTGGATAAAATCTGCAAAAATAAAAATATATATATTTGTACGAATCAAAGTTTTCGTTTTTGATCGTTTCGTTAGTTTCACCCATCTATTCTTTTTCTGTCATTTTCGACTTCTTCGTTTTTTATTTTTCAACTCCTTCGTTACTCCCCCTTTTTGATACATTCTTTTTATGTTGTGCCCGAGATTTTGTGACGATCTGGGTAATTATTCGTTGTGATTCGAGACGTCAAGTCATGGGGACTTGGGCGTGTGATTGATATGGTCCCGAGGACTATATGTGCCTTGTCGCTTTCCTTTTGAGGCGTGAGTCAGTACTTATGGGGGGTTGGCCCAGTTGTGCAGGCGAAGTGTTTCACGTTGAGGAGCATTCATCGACTTTATTTTTCTCCTTTTCGACTTCTTCGATTTTTTATTATTCTCTCTTCCTTTTTACTCTTTAAATTTCTAGTCATGCTTCCATGATGCTTTTTATCCGATTCTACTCCTTTCTCCCCTTTTTGTATTCAGCAAAAAGTGTAAAGCAAAATATGCCAATTGAATAGAGTATACCAAAAAAAAATGATAAGATAAAATATGCATAAAAAAATATAACTCCCCCTTTTTAAAATACATAATACTCCCCCTGAGTAAAGTATCAATTGTTAAAAATTAATTTTTGGGGATCCAACCTATAGTTGGTTTTTGTTTTGAGACAAAGACAATATTCGGAATAAAACTTCCTTTGGGGATCCAAATTTTCTTAGTTTTTATCGTCCGTCTTGGGCTTTTGCAATTCAAAATGTGGTGCCCAATTTTCAAATATTTTTCGCATCGGGATATTTTTAAATTTAAGGACTTGGTTTTAAAATTTTGTTTGAATCCCAACCCCTGTTTATTCAAAGTATATTTTTGAACCGAGAGCATATTTTCAAATTTCTCATTTCCGAGAGAAAATTTCTTCGTTAAATTTTTGAGCTTGGTTTGAACTTTAACAAGATCATCCTTTAAATTACTTTCATTTTCAATGCATTTAGAATGATCGGTTTCGATAAATTTTTCCTTTTCAAGAATTTTGGAAATTTCAATTTCCATTGATTTATTTTTCAGTTGAAGGGATTTAATTTCACTTAAATCATTTTGATAATCCGTATGTAATAATTCAAATGCTTCAAAAAGTTCATCGTAAGAGTTACTTACTTGGATTTCGGCGTCACTATCGTCGAACGAACTTCGGGCCATAAATGCAAGGTTATTTTGATCAATGAAATCATCATCAATATCTTCGTCACTCCATGTTGCAACTAGAACCTCCTTCTTGGGTTTTGCTAGGCAATTTTTTGCAAAGTGGCCTGTTTTACCACATAATCGACAATTGTTGTCGAATTTCTTAGATTCGCCTTTTTGGATGTCCTGCTTTCTCCGGTTTAATAAGTGTTGGAACTTGTTAATATTTTTGGCATAATATGCCGATTCTTCTTCGCTTTCATCCACCGGGATTTCTTCTCTCTTGGACATCTTTGCCTTCATGGCTAATGTTCTTTCCTTTGGCTTCGGTTCGGCATTCCGAGATTTAAGTACTATCTCATAGTTTATAAGTGAACCAACGAGAGCACTAACTTCAAGATTGTTTAAATCTTTATACTCCATTATTGTCATCACCGTACCGTCCCATTCTCTATGTAGTGATCGGAGGATCTTCTTTACTTTCTCACTACTCGAAAGTGGTTTTCCAAAACATGCCAATTCATTTGTGATGACTGGAAATCGGTCGAGCATAATTGTAATGGATTCATCTTCATTCATTTGAAATAACTCATAATCATGAAGGAGCATGTTGACCTTCGTCTCTTTGACTTGAGACGTTCCCTCATGTGTGACTTCAAGCATTTTCCAAATCTCTTTGGCACTATCACACGAAGATATCCGGTTGTGTTCTTCCAGGTTTAAGGGACAATATAGAAGTTGAGTTGCCTTACAATTGTAATGATCATTTTTCCAATCCATGTCATCATATTCTTCGACACAAGGATTTATAGAGGTTCGGCCAAACGTGCCTACATCCTCTCTCGTATCTTTTTCTATAGGCTAAGATAAACCTCTGCACCTCTCTTCTATCGAGGGATAACCGTTACAAGCTCGTCTTCTATCGGTCCGAGTAAACCATTCTTTTACTTGTCTTTATGTCGGTCCAAGTTAAACCATTTTCATTTTCTATTGGACAAGGAATCAACCACTCTAGCTTTCTATCGGTACTAGATAAACCTCACTTAGATATCGATTGCGATTCTAACAATGCCGGATCCTTGATCTTAATAACACCGAATCCAATCGTATCTTTTCTTTTTCTCTCTCTTGTATGATTTCGTGTATAACACTCAATCACGTATCAATATAAGCTCAAGAACAACAACTATAATGTTTACAATGATATCTCAGGTATGATTGCTTTGCTCAATGTTGTTGTATTGTTTGATACCAAGTGGTTTGGTATTTATAGCCATCTCCATCAAACTAGCCATTACTGCCAACTTTTATTAGCGTGCGCTAGCCTTCTTGCTTAGCGTGCGCTATCGCCTGTTGTTGCCTGTTACGTACGTAATGTACTTCATGTAGCGTACGTTAACTGCTTGTAATTCTAGCCCAGTGGCTACTGTCTCTCTTTGTTAGCGTGTGTTAATCATTTCTTGTAGCATGCGCTAACAACACATCATTGCACGCGTCATATATCTGTTTGTTCTTTTGACTTCTGAATTGACTTTCCACCGAATCTCCCAACATTCTGATGAACTTGAACTCGAACAACTTAGCATGTGCTATTAATCATTCATAGCGTGCGATATGCCTTATGTCACTGCATATGTCATCCTGTGTTGAAAGCTTCACAATAATAATATTCTTTCTATAGCGTGCATTATCCTTGCTTTGTAGCGTGCGCTATCTTCATCAGGTAACTTGACTTCTGGTAGCTTCGAACTCGTCTGATCTGCGGACAGGACTCGTTAGCGTGCGCTAACCTTTGTGTCTAGCGTGCGCTAGCTTTGTATTTTGGTCAGCTTTTTGCGTCTTCATCTCCTCCGTTGTTTTGCTTTGCCTCTTTGTTGTTTTGCTTTGTTTATCAACTTAATCATCAAAACTCTATTAACGAATATTTGGAATAAATATTCCAACATAAACCTTTCAATCGTATGTCCCGATCAAGTATTAAGGTCACGGTAATGTCAAACCTTATTGTAACTTGACTCTTTGCATTTTGTGAATGCAAACCGAGATAACCAAGCTCTCGTATATCAAATACAACTAGCTCTAAATGCTTTGGCGAAATACTTATGATCTCATTTTCCATTAACCGCATAGGACATTTACCTACTCATTTAGAGGAGAAAGAATCTTATCTTGGTATTCAATAGAGACTGCTATTTGCCCACTAAGTTGCACTTTATTATTGAATACACCAACAGGTGATTGGATCAAACTACTCTAATGACTAACTTAATCTCACAAGTACATCTCCTACTGAAACCTCAAGTCAAAGGTTCACGTATACCTATCAAAACCTTTCGATTCAGTCATTGACAATCCCAGAGTGAAATCCATGTGATATTGAATCAAGTTGAGTCGAGTTCGAGTATACTAATCCCATTAGGATACCTATAATGTGTGCTCCCACCAACCCTTACTGAAGACAGACGATGTACATGTCAAAACATGTAATATCCGCGATTTTGATTTCCGGTAATTTTATTTTTTTCGCGGGAGTCCGTTTTGACGACTCGCTTCTGACCATTTCGTTATTATGAGAATGTTTAATACTGCACTTTTCGAAGTCCGAGTTCGTTTCGGTATCGTTTTGTTGATTTCCGTGCATTTAACGACTTTCCGCACTTGAGTTCGATTCTTGCAAATCTCGTCCGAAACTATTGTTTCGAGTTTCTTGTAAGTTCATTTAATTTTATTATTCATGTTGCGAGCCTTGGTTTGGTGTTTCGATCGTGTATCGTGTACTTCGGATGTTTTGGGTCATTTTCATAATTTCCCAAAGTTTGGGGTAATTACTTTCCGTTGTCGAATTTCGAGCCTTCGGGTGGTCGGAATCGTGTGTTCTCTTAGTGTTCGAATTCTTCCTTGCGAGTACTTCATAACCTTATGTTCGATTCGTATTTAGGTTCGGGTTTCGGGGTCGTCCGGGCTCTCGGAGTTGGCCCCGGCCGAGTCATGGCCGGGCATGTTCGGGCCAGGCCAGCCCTGGCCGAGTAACGTACGTAGGTGTCCGGCAGTTACGGCCGTAAGGCCTATTACGTACGTAAGGCCTGGCCGGTAACGTACGTAACACTGCCGGCAGAATTGGACAGTGAGTTCGGCTATGGCCGGTTACGTACGTAAGCGTTCGGCAGGTCTCGGCCTATTTAAGGCCTGGGCACGGGTCACTCGGCCATTTCCACTTTTCTTCTTTGTCTTTCGCGATCCTTTAATAGAAATCGATGGTTTTGATCGGAGATCAGTTATACATCAGTTGGGAAGCTTGAATCATGATTATTATCATCATCTAATCCGTGTTCTTCATCCGAATCAAGGTATTTTTGCTTGAACCCTTGTTTTAGAAGATTTTGGGGATTTTCCTTTTGATTTCGATTCCAATCTATTTTTGATCAATTAATTGTCATATAAACATTGTTTTGAACTTGTTCTATGGATTGGATACTCGTATATTGGGTTCGTTCGACCCGAGGGGTGATTTCTTTGTTCTTGAAGGGTCTTGAACATTTAATGTTCGATTAAATGTTCGAATGAGTTCTCTTCGATAGTTTGTTGGGATTTCCGTTGTTTTCGGCCTTGATTCTCATCGTAATCATGTTTTATTGTTCCTTATGGAGGATTATAGGTGCTCGATGATTCCAATGTTGAATTCCGTTGGTGATTGATGATTCGTGTGGTGTTTTCCCGTAGTAATTTCGGTGCTATCGCGTTCTTGATAGTGTTCGGGAGTTCGAGGCTATTCGACCGCATTCCATCCGTCGTCTTGTTACGATCGTGGTTCCTAGGCAAGTACCTTGTCTATACAATTCTTGTTTTGTGGATATGATAATTAGTGATCGTCTCTATTTGTTTGTTTGATCGTTTGAATTGAACTTTCAAAAGATTCGGTTTAGCCTCGTTAAGGGCTCATTTTCAGAACGCGTGTGTTTTGTGAATATTGTGCCCCGTG
The DNA here is from genome assembly GCA_033398695.1 of Orobanche coerulescens. Classification (NCBI taxonomy): domain Eukaryota; kingdom Viridiplantae; phylum Streptophyta; class Magnoliopsida; order Lamiales; family Orobanchaceae; genus Orobanche; species Orobanche coerulescens. The sequence goes on from CM065806.1 coordinate 61,953,566, forward strand.
AATGATTAAGTCAACCCTATTAATTCGCTTGTTGTTGTTGTTGTTGTTGTTGTTGTTATGCTTTGATAATATATATAGACACATATTATATCTTTTCGGTGCGTTATGGTTTGACGTGGTGTTTTGCTAAGTGTTTGATGCCTCTAGATGAATTGTTTGGATATCCTTGGTATGATATGTTATTTGTACATGATTATTTCGCTAGCCAGCTTGGGAGGGTCCGACGGGTCCTCGAGTGGGAGTTGTGGCTTCGTCCCTGTCCTAGGCGACGTGTGTGCTTGATTATTTCGCTAGCTAGCTCGAGAGGGTCCGACGGGGCCTCGAGTGGGATTTGTGGCTTCGTCCTGGTCCAAGGCGACGTGTGTTCTTGATTATTTCGCTAGCCAGCTTGGAAGGGTCCGATGGGGTCTCGAGTGGGATTTGTGGCTTCGTCCCGGTCCTAGGCGATGCGAGTGCGTATATATGTTTTGTGAATGCGTTTGCTCACCTCGGGAGGGTTCGACGGGGCTACGGAGGGAGTCCAATGGTATAGCCTATGTTTTGTGAATGTGTTTGCTCACCTCGGGAGGGTTCGACGGGGCCACGGAGGGAGTCCAATGGTTTTGCCCTGGATTCACGAGTGAAACTTCACGGGTGCGTATGTATTTTATGTCCGTCGAGGACGCGTGATGTCGGTTTTAACCTTGTGTATTGTTGTTGGTTTCAATTGTGAAAACAAAACCTTTAGGCTGTGACCCCTGTTGATTTTTGAAAGAGAAGGATTCGGTAATCCAAAATTATCTTCTATTAAAACTCTCGATGGCATTTTAAACTGTTTTATAAATTGTTTCTCCGGATTTGTGATCTTTCGGTTTTGGAATGTCTTTCCCAAACTCTTGCCTCGGGAAGTACTTTTCATTTCGTTTGGATCTTTGAGGATTCCTGGTTATTGTTATTCGTGGAATGTGAATTGTATGACTCATATTTTGCACTTTGTTCTTGCACTAGCAAAACAGTGGAGTTTTGCTAACCCCCGAGTATTCGGGGGGGTGGATGTTTGTTTTTGCATTCAGGTTTTGGGAGCATAACACAGGGTCGGCACGAAGGTTGATGAAAGATGATCGATACTAATCACATGAGGAACCATACTTTTTTATATTGGTTCAGTTTTATTCTTATTTCCGCTGCAGTATATTTTTCCCCGTTGTACGGGAGCATTTTTATCTTCGACCCCTGCGTAGGCATGTATTGAATTTTATGTATTTATTGGAAGACCAAATCAGTCTACTGAGTCATTTTTTAGCCTTAAAGGCATTGTTGAGATGTTCGACGTTGTTTACCAGCCTCGTAGATCCTTGAGGAAAGGGTCTACGGCGTGTAATATCCCTGAGTGGATTGGGGGTGTTACATAAATGGTATCAGAGCTTAGGTTGTGGAAACCTAGGCTTTCGTGTTTAGTGGTGTCTGTTGAGTTTTGTCTCGTCAAATTTTGTCTGACTGAGTCGTGTCGCAACGCGTCATATGAGTCTGTTGGTCGTGATTACTATCGTGGAGCGATCATCATCTTCGTGCGACATGTGGATGTAAGTCTCCCTTCTTTGTGTTGTGCCTCGTGTGACATGAGCTGCTTGTATGATTATATCGTTGATTGATTGAATCCTTCTGTGGATTTTGATTCCGTGATATGTGGGTATTCGACTCTAATATTTTGTTTATATGAGGAGCGGTGTCGCTGCTAATGTATTTTCGAACTGTATTTTATCCGCTGCGTGAGTCCTTTCAAAATGACTTTCAGTATTTTGCAAATTGAGTTCTAATTCGTAAATCCGATTCCCTAAATCGAGTTTTGGCACTTTGGCCTTGAATGTTTTATGACGGTGTGATAAAGGATTTTGTGAGTTTTGGGCATTCTGGCCTATTGAATTTTTGAAATCCTTGAGTATCTTAGAAAATTAAATTTTGAGACGTACTTTTAAAACGAAATATTTTCTTGCGGTGTTTTCAAGGTGCTTTCTAGTGCCGCAATATATTTCAAAAAATTTCCAGTCGAGGACCAAAAATATTTTGAGATATTTTCAATTATTTAGAAATGCTTTGCTTAGACCTGAGGGTCGAATATTTCTGAAAGTCTTTCACCAAAAGGGAAGTGTCCTCGTTTTACCAAGCGGGAGATGGTTTTCAAAGTCTCGATAATGGTGTCTGTGCTACTTTTTGAAGGGTGATACTCAAGATCAACTAGTGTTTCCAAAATAATTTTTTCAAAGGTGGTTTTCATTTTTAAAAACCTATCGTTCCTGTTTGCGGTCCGGTAATATTTATATGATGTTTTGTGATTATGTGCTGGTTATCGTTCGGGCCGTTGAGATCGCAGAACGATGCCGTCGTTACTATGATTCTGTGTATGCGGGCTACCTTACGTTGATCTATTGTGTGAAATTGGCATCTCTGGTTTATTGCTTTGTGATGTTATGTTCCATTGTATCGAGCATTTGTATATTCGGTATGCCGAGCCAAGGTGTTTCAACCGTGGTGTGCCAGGGGCATGCACGTACTAATTGTCCTTCTTGCCAGTAACGCATTTCAAGTGTGGACCTGAGAGACACAGGATCCAGTTTTGCGAGTTAGGTTCCGAGTCTTTCGGGGCACGACTTCAGCACAGATATCAGGATCGGCTCTAAGAGGCCCGTGGGGAATGTTTCCGTCAGATGCCTTTGTGTTGTTGCTGTAACATCCCCAAAACCGTATGGGAATATTACACGCCGTAGACCCTTTCCACAAGGATCTACCAGGCTAAACATCCAAAAACAACCAAATGCTTGCCCGACCAGGGTCAAACAATAAAATGATACAGACCGATATGGTCACTTACACGTGAATACACAGACCGATGAGGTCACACAACCCAATCGATAAAACTGACTTAAATAACATTACCCACACAGGGGTCGAAATACAATACAATGGAAGATCAAATCAACTCGACAACACAACAACAATCAAAATTACTCTCGACTCTTGATTAGTATCGCATCTCGTAATCCTCTTGTGCCAATCGTGATCGCTCCCCGAATCGCATGTACTGGACGCAAAACAGACATCCACCCCGATTACTCGGGGGTTAGTAAAACTCCACTGTTTTACTAGTGCAAGTATCAAGTCATACGAAATGTAACAAGCAATTAATAATCGTGATCAAATATAATAATCAAGTATCAAATATTCCCGGGAGGTTTTCACAAGAGAAGATAAGCTATGAAGCATTCGAAAATAAGATTATCATCTCGGGAATTTTTAGAATTTCAAAACCTTAAGACCTCAAGTCCTGATTCACAAAACCTTTCAAAAAACTTAAGGGCCTTAACCCAAAACTTGTTTCATAATTCAACAGTTTACAATACCGGAAACATTTCCATAAATCTCATGGGGCTCGGCCCAACATTCTTTCTTAAAACTTTTCCTGTAAAAACTTTGACTTGAAAAGTATCATGCTCATGACACCGTGATCCACTGTCACGTGTCTCCGTAGGTTCAACAACCCGCACGGACTACATCACGCACAATTAAACAAACATAATCAATTCCGACACCGTGATCCACTGTCACGTGTCTCCGTAGGTTCAACAACCCACACGGACTATTAACCAAACATAACCAATTCCGACACTGTGATCCACTGTCACGTGTCTCCGTAGGCATAACAACCCGCACGGACTATATCAATCACAACAATCACACACAGTCCTGACACCGTAGTCCACTGCCACGTGTCACCGTAAGCCCGTCGAGCTCACCCGGTTGGGCGCTTGTGTCCGAAACTCATGGTCCATCGCCATGCGTTATCGTAGGCCTCGTCGACCGGCACGATTGGACCTCAGTACCTCACTAAGTTCAGATCCCGTAGACCACAGCCCCGACTCCTCGTAGGTCCCGTCGAACCAACACGAGTGAACTTAGCGGTCACACACCTATTCACATTCACATTACAACCAACAACGAGCACAATTAATCAATCACCTTGATCACCACAAAATCGTACATTGCACGCAAAATAACACAACCTCGACACTCGCAACAACTATCATCAATCAACGACATTTAACCAACATAACACACATTCGGTACACAATACATTGTACAACCAAGTGTACAACCATCCCATATGTACGTCGCATTCCTGCACAAATGGCACAACGCCTAACACGTATACTGATATAACACTATTATCACAAAGCCTTCAAATTGCGGAAAACACAACCAACTCAAACGGAACATATTTACGAAGGCAAGCGAAGTCATTATACATCTCATACGTAATTACTAGTCGCAAGATACAAGTCGTATAGTAAGATACTTGCCTTAATAACCGCTACCGAACGCTCCGAAGAACACGGTTCGACCGGGAAGCTCGAACCCCAAGTAAGGCAACGAACGGAAGGGTTCCGACTCGAGTTCTTCACAAGAATTCGCTCCTAAGTCACAACGATGTCAATTCAATCACATTTCTACGAAAACGTATGGAACTTCCCAAGTTCTACTCATTGAAGCATTTTATCGGACACCTTGAGGGCATAGTCCAATTCAATCGATTATTCAAGGTAATACTTAAATTCGTTTCACAAAACTTCAGGGGTAATGAATGATTTCGAGTATACAACCATGTTCTAACAATAATCTAAACTAAAACGAATCAAATCGGCCAAAACATCAAGAAACCTAAAAAATTCCCAAAACCAAGAGTTTAGGTGTTCTTACCTTCGATCCGGGTGGAATATGATGTTAATCCATGAATCAAACTTCCAAAACGTGTTGTTCTATGATTCTCTTACTCAAATCCATCCATTTATGCTGAAGAATCGCGAAGGAACGAAGGAAAAATGAGAAATGGCGGATAACTCAAGATGAGCCATTAAATAGGTGATCTGCACTTTGTGCCGCGGCACAGGACAAGTGTGCCGCGGCCATGGGCCACCAAACCCGCCCCGGAATCAGCTTAGTGCCGCGGCACAGCCTGAGTGTGCCGCGGCACACGGTACAGCCCCTTCAACACCAAAAAGGCACACCGTGCAGTCTTGGCTATTTCGACCATAACTCCTTCGTCCGGACTCCGATTGACTCACCGTTTGAACCATTGGAAAGCTAACTTGATGCTTTATAATATTGAAAAGATTCAGAATTTTTGGATTTTCCAAGAATTTATGGTGATTTTTACAAAGCCGAACTCATACTTAGAAAAGTCGTTTAGTAATCCTGAACTCCACAAAACGACACCGAAACCCGAACCTGAATACGAACCGAAGATACGGTTACGAAGTACTCACAAAGACGAATCTAAGAGCTAGTAGAACACACGATTCCGACCACCCGAAGGCTCGAAATTCGACAACGGAAGGTAATTACCCCAAACTTTGGGAAATTACGAAAATGGCCCAAATGCCCGAAAATCACCATACGACAACGAATAATCAAACCGAAGCTCACAACACGTATAACAACGTTAAATGAACTTACGAAAAACCCCAAACGATAGTTTCGAACGAGATTCGAAAGAACCAAACTCAACCGCGGAAAAGTCGCTAAAAAGCACGGAACTCAACAAAGCAGCACCGAAACGAACTCGGATGACAAAAAGTGCAGAATTAAATATTCTCCAAATGACGAAACGGTCAAAAGCGAGTTTTCGAAACGGACCTCCGCCGAAAAATGAAAATTACCGGACATCCGAAATTGCGGATATTACATTCTACCCTCCTTAAAAGAAGTTTCGTCCCGAAACTTAAAATAAGTAGGGAGAAGCAATATCCCAACAGGAAACCTCAACGAGATACACAAGAACGCATAACTTTCGCCCATTGGCGAAACGTTACAAGCAATGCGAAAGAATATACAGCGTGGAAACACGCCCCACGACGACCATAACAAAGCCACCGGCAATGATTCAAAACAATAACGATCGAATTAACGACGCATCACACACCACATCATATGCACACGTTTAATCAATGAAACGACGCGACAACAAGTCGCACCCGACTAAAACGGCTATGCGACAGAAACAAATAGAGTATTACGATAGAAATCATTCCGATTCTCATCAACAAGAAAATGTCTGATGTCAAAACACAAACAATTCAAGATAACGGAAAACGAGAATACCGGATATTACATTCTATCCTATTAAAATTAAGTTTTGTCCCGAAACTTAAAATAAAACATCATGATAGAATAGAAACAAAACCAAAAAGTTCACGCAACAAATATCAATCTCTACACGAATTACAGCACAAAGTACGATACACAACTACATCACTGGACACCACCGGGCCCTCACCGAGTTGGAACGAAAACCCGATTCCCGAACATCCCGGCAACGGTCTCACAATGCACCGCTTGGTGCCCGATTGGCCGCACTTAAAACAATTAACCGGTGGCGAACGACAATTACGTCTCGCATGGCCTACACGATGCAGTTAAAGCAGGTCTTCACACCGATCGTCTTACTCGCCTCGGGGTAAGGTTCTTAGGCGAGTCAACCGAATGAGGAGTGCTCCCGAAGGAAGAAGCTGAAGCAACGAGGCTCACGGATCTCACTCCTCGGCCTCTTGAAAAATTTCTCGAGGTCTTGTCTCTTACTCTCTCGAACAGATTCCGTCACGAAACGGCCATCTCAATGGCTAAAGCTCGGTCTGATATTCCTTCGAGGTGGTACACATGAGCGGAGCCATACTCTCACGGATATGGGGTTTCATGCGCATATTGAAGTATCGGACCTTGTCCGCTTCACTTCTCACTTGATCACGAACATAAGCCAACTGCCGATTATAATCGACCATCGCTGGGATATTGACACATCACGGGCGTAGCCGAGAAAAATTCAACGATTCTGCGTTCACGAATGTGCAACGGGCAATACTATGCCTCCATGGCGGTCTTAAACTCGGCCCATGTAGGTGTACGGTGCAGGGCACTACAGCGTGCCACCGATCTGCAGCTTCTTTGTCGAGTAGGTCTTGAGCAATGGGTACCCTCCTATCATCCGGACAAGCTACAAAGATCAAATATTTTGTCCAACCGGAAGAGCCGCTTTTCCCAACCTATCAAGTCGACGAACCCACAAAACGGGCGGCCGTGCATCTTCATCACATCTCGTAACCACTTACTAGTTCCGTTATCTCTATTTGGGTTCTCATCCCGACGTACGGCTGATTCATCCGCACTAATCGATCAACCACTGACGAAGGATGGTGGCGGCGCCAACGTCGGCATTAACGCTAGTCGAATATCCCGATCATCTTGGTGATTGGTACTCGGCAAGGAGGAGTCGCCCTCTCCGCTCCCGATTACGACCACGACCACGACCACGACCATGACCACGGCCTCGACCTCGACCCCTTAGCATACCGAGCGGACATCCAATCGAATAACAAGATAAAACAAACCTCACATAATCGACATAAGCCCAAAATCAGCAAGACAATGCAATATTCACACGTTCACATTGACAAAGATGAACGACCTATACCTCAAAGATACGGTTAAAACATTAAGCATACCATTGTGGTCCAACACCGGTAATATTTTAATAAAAACAAGTTTAACGAGGTATTTGTTCGAATGATAATATAAAAAAATTCGCGAGTTCGAAAGATTTTCTTTGAGGTAAAATTTTGAAAGTACTTTGTTTAATACCTCGGTCATTGAAGTGGGGAACGATACCTAACAACGTATCCCGCCACTTGGGCATACAACCCATTTTCCGACGAGAATAATAATATAGCAACTCACTGCACGACTTAACCTCAATACATAAACACATAACGTTCTAATTTACGAAAGCCAAAGTTGTTTTGCAAAACAGAAATTTTCCAAAATCCTTTAGTTCATAAGCAAAATGACGGTAATATTTTACAATGTCCGAAGTATTTTAAAACACATTTTTCAAATACCGTCTGATTGTGTCATTTGAAAATACACGGCCCATTTGTCAAAATTTAACAAATTTTAAAAATCCATATAAACCATGGTTTGACCGCACCACCAAAATATTTTTCAAAAATCGATTTCTACAAAATTCTCAAACTGTAAAGTCCTTCAGGAAACATTCACAAACTTACCCATAGTGGACAAAAATTACAACATTCCAAAAACAGTCGAATTTAAAACCACATACTCAAATGGCAACCAGGGTCGCCAATTCAATCAAATGCATCTCGTGGTATCAAGTTTAAACACACAGTAAAATCATTCATCGGAGTTTCTCACAAATTCTACCGTTGGTACCTTTCCGAAACCCATCGAGGTTTACAACCTTCACAACATACCACCCCACCCGGTGGTTCAAAGATAAAATAATAACGTGCCCAGTTCTATACACATACTATGTGCCACAAGTATGAAACACAACTATATTACACAATACTGTGTAAATAAAATTATACACCACAATTAACTCACTAAAATAAAATCGAGATACACAGGTATTACGCACAAAGGAGGAGACTTACATCCACAGGTCGCACGGAGGTGACAGTCGCCCACGATACTAATCTCGTCCGACAACATAGCCGACACGTTGTGACCACGCACAACTCAACTTGTCACCTGACGACTCGAACGACAAGACAACACATTACTCGACAAAACATGACTTGAAACGACCCGACAGCCTAGGTTTCCGCAAACCTAAGCTCTGATACCATAATTGTAACATCCCCAAAACCGTATGGGAATATTACACGCCGTAGACCCTTTCCACAAGGATCTACCAGGCTAAACATCCATAAACAACCAAATGCTTGCCCGACTGTGGTCAAACAATAAAATGATACAGACCGATATGGTCACTTACACGTGAATACACTGCACCGATGAGGTCACACTAGCCTATCGATTAATCTAACTTAAATAACATTACCCACACGGGGGTGAAATACAATACATGGAAGACCGAAATCAACTCGACAACACAACAAAAATCAAAATAACTCTCGACTCATGATTAGTATCGCGGCTCGTCATCCTCTTGTGCCAATCTGGATCGCTCCCCGAATCTGCATGTACCGACGCAAAGCAGGACATCCACCCCGATTACTCGGGGTTAGTAAACTCCACTGTTTTACTAGTGCAAGTATCAAATCATACGAAATGTAACAAGCAATTAATAATCGTGATCAAATATAATAATCAAGTATCAAATATTCCCGGGAGGTTTTCACAAGAGAAGATAACCTATGAAGCATTCGAAAATAAGATTATCATCTCGGGAATTTTTAGAATTTCAAAACCTTAAGACCTCAAGTCCTGATTCACAAAACCTTTCGAAAAACTTAAGGGCCTTAACCCAAAACTTGTTTCATAATTCAACAGTTTACAATACCGGAAACATTTCCATAAATCTCATGGGGCTCGGCCCAACATTCTTTCTTAAAACTTTTCCTGTAAAAACTTTGATTTGAAAAGTATCATGCTCATGACACCGTGATCCACTGTCACGTGTCTCCGTAGGTTCAACAACCCGCACTACATCACGCACAATTAAACAAACATAATCAATTCCGACACCGTGATCCATCCACGTGTCTCCGTAGGTTCAACAACCCACACGGACTATTAACCAAACATAACCAATTCCGACACCGTGATCCACATCACGTGTCTCCGTAGGCATAACAACCCGCACGGACTATATCAATCACAACAATCACACAGTCCGACACCGTAGTCCACTGCCACGTGTCACCGTAAGCCCCGTCGAGCTCACCCGGTTGGACGCACTGTGTCCGAAACTCATGGTCCACTGCCATGCGTTATCGTAGGCCTCGTCAGACCAGCACGATTGGACCTCAGTACCTCACTAAGTTATGATCCCGTAGTCCACTGCCACGAATACTCGTAGGTCCCGTCGAACCAACACGAGTGAACTTAGCGGTCACACACATATTCACATTCACATTACATACAACAACGAGCACAATTAATCAATCACCTTGATCACCACAAAATCGTACATTGCACGCAAATAACACAACCTCGACACTCGCAACAACTATCATCAATCAACGACATTTAACCAACATAACACACATTCGGTACACAATACATTGTACAACCAAGTGTACAACCATCCCATATGTACGTTGCATTCCTTCACAAATGGCACAATGCCTAACACGTATACTGATATAACACTATTATCACAAAGCCTTCAAATTGCGGAAAACACAACCAACTCAAACGGAACATATTTACGAAGGCAAGCGAAGTCATTATACATCTCATACGTAATTACTAGTCGCAAGATACAAGTCGTATAGTAAGATACTTGCCTTAATAACCGCTACCGAACGCTCCGAAGAACACGGTTCGACCGGGAAGCTCGAACCCCAAGGAAGGCAACGAACGGAAGGGTTCCGACTCGAGTTCTTCACAAGAATTCGCTCCTAAGTCACAACGATGTCAATTCAATCACAATTCTACGAAAACGTATGGAACTTCCCAAGTTCTACTCATTGAAGCATTTTATCGGACACCTTGAGGGCATAGTCCAATTCAATCGATTATTCAAGGTAATACTCAAATTCCTTTCACAAAACTTCAGGGGTAATGAATGATTTCGAGTTTACAACCATGTTCTAACAATAATCTAAACTAAAACGAATCAAATCGGCCAAAACATCAAGAAACCTCAAAAATTCCCAAAACCAAGAGTTTAGGTGTTCTTACCTTCGATCCGGGTGGAATATGATGTTAATCCATGAATCAAACTTCCAAAACGTGTTGTTCTATGATTCTCTTACTCAAATCCATCCATTTATGCTGAAGAATCGCGAAGGAACGAAGGAAAAAATGAGAAATGGCGGATAACTCGCCAGTGCCATTAAATAGGTGACGCGACTGTGCCGCGGCACAGGACAAGTGTGCCGCGCCCGGGCCACCAAAACGCCCAGGAATCAGCTTAGTGCCGCGCGGCTGAGTGTGCCGCGGCACACGGTACAGCCCCTTCAACACCAAAAAGGCACACCGTGCAGTCTTGGCTATTTCGACCATAACTCCTTCGTCCGGACTCCGATTGATTCACCGTTTGAACCATTGGAAATCTAACTTGATGCTTTATAATATTGAAAAGATTCAGAATTTTTGGAGTTTCCAAGAATTTATGGTGATTTTTACAAAGCCGAACTCATACTTAGAAAAGTCGTTTAGTAATCCTGAACTCCACAAAACGACACCGAAACCCGAACCTGAATACGAACCGAAGATACGGTTACGAAGTACTCACAAAGACGAATCTATGAGCTAGTATAACACACGATTCCGACCACCCGAAGGCTCGAAATTCGACAACCGAAGGTAATTACCCCAAACTTTGGGAAATTACGAAAATGGCCCAAATGCCCGAAAATCACCATACGACAACGAATAATCAAACCGAAGCTCACAACACGTATAACAACGTTAAATGAACTTACGAAAAACCCCAAACGATAGTTTCGAACGAGATTCGCAAGAACCAAACTCAAGCGCGGAAAAGTCGCTAAAAAGCACGGAACTCAACAAAGCAGCACCGAAACGAACTCGGATGACAAAAAGTGCAGAATTAAATATTCTCCGAATGACGAAACAGTCAAAAGCGAGTTTTCGAAACGGACCTCCGCCGAAAAATGAAAATTACCGGAAATCCGAAATTGCGGATATTACAGTTGCCTTGTTTCTGTTGGTGTGAGTTGCAGGGACGACCTTCTTTTATAAGAGGTCGAATGTAATACCCGTATTCTTTTGCACTTCTGCAATTCCTCTTTCTCAAGTCTATCGACTCGCTCGTGTTTGTTGATACTTTCTGAACTTGTTCTGTATTTCGGTTTCATTGTTCGAACGAGCCATGATCTTGTTTTGGGTCGATCTGATTATCGCTGTGACTTTTCCTAGTTCGGTTCGATTCTTGTGAACCTTGTTCGGAAGTAGCATCTTTTAATTCTACTAGTTCTTTTGATGTCTTGAGTTGAAGTGTAAACTTCGGAGTCATTGTTCGACCGTTGTCATTCGATCATTGTTGGTCAATCGTCGTTTGATCTTTATTACCCGATCATTGCTTTTCAATTGTTGTTGTTCCATCATTGTTATTTGATCATTGTTGTCCGATCATTGTTATTTGATCGTTGTTATTCGATCGTTGTTGTTCGATCGGGGTTGTCTGACTGTTGTTGCCTGATTTCGTACCACGAAGAATAGTCGTTCACTGTTAGTCAGCTGTTTCGAGTGTGGCCAGGTGGGTCACTGAGCTGTGCATTGCGAGACGGTAGCTGAGAGATTTGGGGATCGAGGCTGCGTCTCTGCTCTGAAGGGCACAGAGATGCTTAGTATGCTTTTTGAGGATTTCGGTGTAGTCCGAATTATTTGTGATTGTCCTTGTGGATCGTTTTGTATTTATTTTCTGTTTTCTCGACTGTGCATGTTCCTTGTATAGGTGTTTTGTGTTTTGTGATAGTTCGGATAATCGACTTGATTGTATCGTTTGTTTGATGACGCTTGTCACTTGTTGGTTTTATTATCTCTCTACCGGTGGCGTTGTGTTGGTCGTCGTGGAGCGTGTTTTCACGCTGTTTGTTCCTTTGCGTTGCTTGTAACGTTTCGCCGTTGGGCGTAAGTCACGCGTTTCTTGTGTATCTCGTTGAGTGTTTCCTGGCAGGATATTGCTCCTCCCTACTTGTTTTAAGTTTCTGGACGAAACTTCTTTTAAGGAGGGTAGTATGTAATATCCGCGATTTCGATTTCTGGTAATTTTCTTTATTTTTTGATGGAGTCCGTTTTGACGACTCGCTTCTAACCGTTTCGTCACTCTGGGAATGTTTAATTCTGCACTTTTCGACGTCCGAGTTCGTTTCGGTATCGTTTTGTTGAGTTCCGTGCATTTAACGACTTTCCGCACTTGAGTTCGATTCTTGTGAATCTCGTCTGAAACTATTGTTTTGAGTTTCTTGTAAGTTCATTTAATGTTATTATTCATGTTGCGAGCCTTGGTTTGGTGTTTCGATCGTGTATCATGTATTTCGGACGTTTTGGGCCATTTTCGTAATTTCCTAAAGTTTGGGGTAATTACTTTCCGTTGTCGAATTTTGAGCCTTCGGGTGGTCGGAATCGTGTGTTCTCTTAGTGCTCGAATTCGTCCTTGCGAGTACTTCGTAACCATATCTTCGATTCGTATTCAGGTTTGGGTTTCCGGGTCGTCCGGGCCGTCGGAGTTGGCCCCAGCCGAGTCATGGCCGAGCATGTTGGGGCCAGGCCAGCCCTGGCCGAGTAACGTACGTAGGTGTCCGGCAGTTACGGCCGTAAGGCCTGTTACGTACGTAAGGCCTGGCCGGTAACGTACGTAACACTGCCGGCAGAATTGGACAGTGAGTTCGGCCATGGCCGGTTACGTACGTAAGCCATGGCCGGTTACGTACGTAAGCGTCCGGCAGGTCTCGGCCTATTTAAGGCCTGGGCACGGGTCACTCGGCCATTTCCACTTTTCTTTTTCGTTTTTCGCGATGCTTCGATAGAAATCGATGGTTTTGATCGGAGATCAGTTATACATCAGTTGGGAAGCTTGAATCATGATTATTATCATCATATAATCCGTGTTCTTCGTCCGAATCAAGGTATTTCGGCTTGAACCCTTGTTTTTGAAGATTTTGGGGATTTTCCTTTTGATTTAGATTCCAATCCGTTTTTGATCAATTAATTGTTGTATAAACGTTGTTTTGAACTTGTTCTACGGATTGGATACTCGTATCTTGGGTTCGTTCGATCCGAGGGGTGATTTCTTTGTTCTTGAAGGGTCTTGAACATTTAATGTTCGATTAAATGTTCGAATGAGTTCTCTTCGATAGTTTGTTGGGATTTCCGTTGTTTTCAGCCTTGATTCTCGTCGTAATCATGTTTTATTGTTCCTTACGGAGGATTATAGGTGCTCGATGATTCCGATGTTGAATTCCGTTGGTGATTAATGATTCGTGTGTTGTTTTCCTGTAGTAATTTCGGTGCTATCGCGTTCTTGATAGTGTTTGGGAGTTCGTGGCTATTCGACCGCATTTCGTCCGTCGTCTTGTTACGATCGTGGTTCCTAGGCAAGTACCTTGTACATACAATTCTTGTTTTGTGGATATGATAATTAGTGATCGTCTCTATGTGTTTGTTTGATCATTTGAATTGAACTTTCAAAAGATGCGGTTTAGCCTCGTTAAGGGTTCATTTTTAAAACGCGTGTGTTTTGTGAATATTGTGCCCCGTGAATGATTAAGTGAACCCTATGAATTCGCTTGTTGTTGTTGTTATGCTTTGATAATATATATACACATATTATCTCTTTTCGGTGCGTTATGGTTTGACGTGGTGTTTTGCTAAGTGTTTGATGCCTCTGGGTGAATTGTTTAGATATCCTTGGTGTGATATGTTATTTGTACATGATTATTTCGCTAGCCATCTCGGGAGGGTCCGACGGGGCCTCGAGTGGGATTTGTGGCTTCGTCCCGGTCCTAGGCGATGTGTGTGCTTGATTATTTTGCTAGCCAGCTCGGGAGGGTCCAACGGGGCCTCGAGTGGGATTTGTGGCTTCGTCCCGGTCCTAGGCGATGTGTGTGCTTGATTATTTCACTAGCCAGCTCGGGAGGGTCCGACGGGGCCTTGAGTGGGATTTGTGGCGTCGTCCCGGTCCTAGGCAACATGTGGGCTTGATTATTTCGCTAGCCAGCTCGGGAGGGTTCGACGGGGCATCGAGTGGGATTTGTGGCTTCGTCCCAGTCCTAGGCGATGCGAGTGCATGTGTATGTTTTTTGAATGCATTTGCTCACCTCGGGAGGGTTCGACGGGGCAACAGAGGGAGTCCAATGGTATAGCCCTGGATTCACGACTGAAACTTCACGAGTGCGTGTGTATGTTTTGTGAATGTGTTTGCTCACCTCGGGAGGGTTCGACGGGGCCACAGAGGGAGTCCAATGGTATAGCCCTGGATTCATGAGTGAAACTTCACGAGTGAGTGTGTATGTTTTGTGAATGTGTTTGCTAACCTCGAGAGGGTTCGACGGGGCCACGGAGGGAGTCCAATGGTTTTGCCCTGGATTCACGAGTGAAACTTCACGGGTGCGTGTGTATTTTATATCCGTCGAGGACGCGTGACGTGGGTTTCAACCTTGTGTATTGTTGTTGGTTTCAATTGTGAAAACAAAACTTTTGGACTGTGACCCCTGTTGATTTTTGAAAGAGAAGGATTCGGTAATTCTAAATTGTCTTCTATTAAAACTCTCGATGGCATTTTAAACTGTTTTTTAAATTGTTTCCCCGGATTTGTGATCTTTCGATTTTGGAATGTCTTCCCCAAACTCTTTCCTCAGGAAGTACTTTTCATTTCGTTTGGATCTTTGAGGATTCCTGGTTATTGTTATTCGTGGAATGTGAATCGTATGACTCGTATTTTGCACTTTGTTCTTGCACTAGCAAAACAGTGGAGTTTTGCTAACCCCCGAGTATTCGGGGGGTGGATGTCTGTTTTTGCATTCAGGTTTTGGGAGCATAACATAGGGTCGGCACGAAAGATGATGAAAGATGATCGATACTAATCACATGAGGAACCATACTTTGTTATATTGGTTCAGTTGTATTTTTATTTCCGCTGCAGTATATTCTTCCCCGTTGTATGGGAGAATTTTTGTTTTCGACTCCTGCGTGGGCATGTATTGAGTTGTATGTATTTATTGAAAGACTAAATCGGTCTACTGAGTCGTTTTTTAGCCTTAAAGTCATTGTTGACATGTTCGACGTTGTTTACCAACCTGGTAGATCCTTGAGGAAAGGGTTTATGACGTGTAATATCCCTGATTGGATTAGGGGTATTACAAAACACACGTTATATAAGTCTTGTATGAACTTATTACTGAGTTAAGTTTTATCGACTTGCGAACCAATGAAGCATTTGAGCCCTAAACACTTAGTGCATATCTCCTTATCTCAATAAGGAGTGGAATGTTTGCTCTCAAATGCAAGAAATATTATTCTATATACCAAATCACAATGCGAGTGATATACAATAATATAGAAATAATAAATGCCTTATTTAATTTAATATTCATAATTACAATACAATACTCTCCCTCTCTTATCCTCTGAGTGGCATTCGAGGGCATATTCCTAACTATCTCCCACTTGCACTCAATGACACAAATTATGGTATTTAATACTCATACTCTCCAAATGTCTCTGTAAGACCTTCTGAGATAGTGGCTTGGTCAGTGGATCAGCAACGTTTTTTGTTGTGTCTATTCTGTAATGTTCCCTTTCTGAACCATTTCTCTAACAAAATGATACTTTCTCTCAATGTGCTTGGTGTTGTGGTGAGCCCTAGGCTCCCTAGCATGTGCAACAGCTCCGTCTTTGTCACAAAACAGTACCACGGGCCGATGCGAGTTAGGGAACCACTTGAAGTTCCTCAGTGAAATTCTTAA
This sequence comes from Orobanche coerulescens, assembly GCA_033398695.1. Lineage (NCBI taxonomy): Eukaryota > Viridiplantae > Streptophyta > Magnoliopsida > Lamiales > Orobanchaceae > Orobanche > Orobanche coerulescens. The sequence continues at coordinate 61,970,017 of CM065806.1, forward strand.
TCCAAAACACCTCTTTAGCAGCCTCCGTGGCTGCCTGATATTCGCTTGACATGTGAAGATCGCAGATGTACTTTGCTTAGCGCTTCTCCAAGATACTGCTCCATTATCCGGAGTAAAGATATACCCTATTGTGATTTCAATTCACTTATCTAGGCTTAAAATCCCTTGTGGTGTGTTTGAACTTCACCATTTTTGGGTTGCTACGGCAGGTCGAATCAGTTGGATTCAGAGATTGATTTTTCCATTACGAAGCGGCACCATCTATTTTCCTTCATTTTCATAATCTTATTATATTATCATTCTATCATTTCGTTCATCTTATAAACCTTCTATCTTCTTAATATAAAACAAAAAAGTATTCATGACGATTGGTTCTACCATCACAGTGATCATAAAAAAATCAATATATAATCTTTGATAAAAAATAATAAAGTGTATGCGAAGGGATTTATAATACTTAACCTTTGGGCATTTGGTTAATTAAGCTTGTGTGATTGAATATCAAAAAAAAATTATCTAAAGCTAGTGATCGGCTTCATCTGTCTATGAAAACATATAAAGCTAGTAATCCGCTTCGTCCGTTCGTGCGAAAATAAAAAATTCTCTAAGTATCAATAATACCTATATAAATTCCAAATTGATACTTTACTTCCGCACTTATCGTATTTCCTTACATTTTATTTCTATTCTTTTTATTCTTGTAAGTTCTTTCCGTCTTCTTAGACTTTTTTTTTTTTTTATTTCTTGTAATTGCAACTTTAGGGATCGTGGAGGGGGTGTAGCTTGGTAAGAAAAAAAAATTTAGGGATCGTGGAGTTTGGATTATTTCAAGGAAGACCTTGAATTGAATCACCTAAATTAACCTTATGAGTTGAGTGATTTTTTGAAACCGAGTGGAAAAAGGCAAGAGTTTGTAAGTCATTAAGAAATATCCTAACGAGTGATACACGAACGAGAGTGATCGAGAAATAAACTTTAGGATTTTATGAGGATTTATTTTTGTGTGCGTGTCAAAAAAATGTCAAACCAAAGAGGAACCCTAAACAAAGAAACGTCGGGAATTGCTAATGAACAAAATATTGTGCTTCAAAACGTAATACAAGAGCTTTCCCAAATAGCCGGAAGACTGGACAGACATGAAGAAACAATTGCTCCCTTAACAAATGGAAGGGAAGACAATCCAATTCCAAGAAGGCCCAGACCCGAACCCATTCAGTTTAGGGGTTTCAATGATGACGACATGATGGACTCAGGGGAGGAAACTCCTAGGTATGCACATCAAGGCGGAAGAGGTCGAGGAGTTAGGAGAGGATATGAAGGACGAGGAAAAAGAGTCGAACGTGACGAAGAAGAACGAAGTATGAGAAACATCAAAATGAAATCCCATCTTTCGAAGGGAGGAGTGATGCGGAAATATACCTTGACTGGGATAGAAAATTAGAAACTATTTTCGATTGGCATAAATTTTCTGATGAAAAAAATGAGTTTAGCCATAACCGAATTTTTGGAATATGCTAGCATATGGTGTGATCAACTTGTTACTGAAAAGTGGAGGTGTGGCAACAGAGCCATTAGTGGATGGGAAATATTGAAGATTGTAATGCATAGGAGGTTTGTTCCTAATCATAAGGACCTATTTTCTCGACTACAATCTTTAAAACAACGGTCACGAAGCACTGAAGATTTGCGAAAGGAAATGGGAGATGTTGATGATCTGAGCTGATGTAAGGGAGCCGAGAGAGGATACTATGGCGAGATTCCTTCACGAAATAAGACTAGAGATTTCTCAGGAAGTAGACAAGCAATATTATGTCGAGTTTGAGGACATGGTCTATGCAGCGGTAAAAATTGAGAGAAACATGCAGAAAGGAGGAAATAATTCATATTACATGGCGTATACAACTCCTTGGAAACCACAATTTGGAGGTTTTAATAAAAATAATAACAGCCATGGGGACAAAAGTATTGTGAGGGAAAAATTTGAAAATGGGAGTGGAAGCCGAAGAAAACCCGTAGAAAATACTCAATTAATAAATAAAGATATTAAGTGCTATAAGTGCCAGGGACAAAGGCATATAGCATCTGAATGCTCTAATAAATGGGTAATGATAATCTGGGAAGATGGGGAATATGAATCAGAAAGTGAAAATAAAAAGGAGGAAGAAACAAAAGAAGAAGAAAATGATGATGAGAGGTTAGAATTCGCACCCGCCTTTGTCATTAGAAGGGTGTTAAATTTAAAAGTAAAAGAAGAAGAGGATAGTAAACAAAGAGAGTCTATTTGACACAAGATGTTCGTAAGGAACAAAAATTATAGTGTGATTATAGATAATAGGAGTTGCACCAATGTAGTTAGTGCAATATTGGTGGAAGAGTTAGAGTTACCGACGAGGAGACACCCTAAACCATATAAACTTCAATAGTTAAATGATTGTGGGGAAGTTAGGGTCAACAAGCAAATGCTAGTGAATATCACTATCGAACCATATCAAGATGAAATCCTTTGTGATGTTATATCTATGGACGTTTGCCATATCTTGTTGGGGAGACCATGACAATTTGATCGAGACACAACTTTTAGCGGAAAGAAATATCGGTATTCATTCGAAAAGAATGGGAAAATGTTCACCTTAGCTCCCATAACGCCTATACAAATCCAAAATGATCAACTTCATCTTCAAAAGGAGGTTGATGAGAAAAAGAAAAGAGACAAAAATGAGAAAAAAAATGAAAAAATGAAGAAAAAGAAAACAAAAATGAAAAGGAAAAAGAGAAAAAAAAAGGAGAAAAAAAGAAAATGCTTATTTGTGAATGCAAAAGAGTTGGAAGAAGATATAAAGAAAAATGTACCCATGTATTTGGTTATTTTTCAAAAAATATGCACTACCACTAACCCCAAGAACCGGGAATTTCGACTTTAATTAATTCTTTGTTGCAAAAATTTTTGGATGTATTCTTGGAAGAACTACCCGTTGGATTACCACCTATTAGGGGAATTGAGCATCAAATCGACCTTGTACCCGGTGCGGTCATACTGAATCGACCAGCATACCGAAACAACCTCGAAGAAACTAGAGAAATCCAACGGCAAGTGGAGGACTTACTAGCTCTTGGGTCTGTTCGAGAAAGCTTAAGCCCATTTGCTGTTCCGGTGATTTTTGAACTTAAGACGGAACATGGTGAATGTGCACCGATTGCATAGCGGTGAACAATATAACGTTAAAGTATCGAAACCTAATTCCAAGGTTAGACGATATGTTGGACGAACTATATGGTTCAAACTTATTTAGCAAAATTGACTTAATGAAAAGTTATCACCAAATTCAAATGAGGGAATATGATGAGTGGAAAATGGTTTTTAAAACGAAATATGGTTTATACAAATGGTTGATAATGCATTTTGGACTAACAAATGCACCAAGCACCTTTATGAGACTAATGAATCATGTATTACGTGCATTTATTAGAAAATTTGTTGCCATGTAATTTGTTGGTATTCTCATTTATAACAAAAGTATAAGTGAAGATATCAAGCATCTGGGATTAGTATTAACTTCTTTGAGAAAAGAACAATTATATGCTAGTCTTAAGAAATGTACTTTTTGCATGAGTGATGTTGTATTTCTTGATTATGTCATTAGCATTGATGGTGTAAAAGTTGATGAAGATAAGATAAGGGCCATTCGAGAATGGCCTAGACCGATTAATGCATCTGAGGTAAGAAGCATTCATGGTTTAGCAGGTTTTTATCGATGCTTTGTTAAATATTCTAGCATGATTACATCCCCGTTAAATGAACTTGTAAAGAAAATACTAAATTTCATTGGGATGATGATCAAGAAAATGCATTTAACACATTAAAGGATAAATTATGCACCGCACAGGTTTTAGCATTACCAGATTTTTCTAGCACTTTTGAAATTGAGTGTGATGCTTAAAGAGTAGGAATTGGAGCGGTGTAATACAGGGGAAGATGTCGATTGCTTACTTTAGCGAGAAACTTGGAGGAGCAACGTTGAACTATCCTACATATGACAAAGAACTGAATGCTTTGGTTAGAGTTTTGCGTACGTGGCAACACTATTTATGGACTAAAGAGTTTGTGATTCACACCGATCATGCATCATTGAAGCATCTCAAGGGACAGAATAAGTTGAGTAAAGACATGCCAAATGGTTAGAGGAGATTGAATCCTTTCCTTATATCCTCAAGTATAAACAAGGTAAGGAGAACGTCGTTGCCGATGCATTGTCAAGAAGGTATGTATTACTTAATACACTTTCTTGTAAATGGTTGGGATTTGAGGTCTTAAAAGGATCTTATGTGGGAGATAAATATTTTGGCGAAATATATATTGCTTGCTAAACGAAAAGTGTCGATAAATTTTATTAGGATGATGAATTGGAAATAAACATTCATTTCCTTTTGTTCGACAAGAGAGTTCTTAGTAAGGAAAGCACATAATGGTGGATTAATAGGACATTTCGGAATTGCTGAAACTTTTGAAATATTGCATGAACATTTCTTTTGACCTGAATTCATCTAGCGATCTCGGTTACCATGACCACAGCGTGTCTTGTGGGGGTCGCATCACAAACACTTGGACTGTCTCATCAACATGAAGATTCCAACTTCCCGAATCCTGCTTTAGTCCACAGACGGGACAGTGAAGCTTGCATATTTTATTAATATTGGCCTCAAATATGAATCTCATAGGCTGTCCATATAGATCTCCTCCTCGAGGTATCTATTTAGGAATGCCTTTTTCACATCCATTTATCATATTTCATAATCAAAATGGGCTGCAATGGCAAGCATCATCCGAATAGACGTAATCATAGCTACATGCGAAAAGGTCTCGAAGTAATCAACTTCTTCTCTTTGGGAATAATCCTTCACCACAAGTCTGGCCTTATAGGTTTCAACCTTGCAATCTCTATCAGTCTTTATCTAGTAGATCCATTTATTCCTAGTAGGCACTATGCCGTTAGGACAATCCACTAGAGTCGAGACCTGATTAGCATGCATTGAGTCACTTTGTGGAGTCCACATCTACCATCCCATGGTCATAAGTAGAGGTATCATTCTCTTGGCTACTTTTCGTCATCCCATTATGACCCAATCCTCTTGATACAGATAGCCATACCTCTTATGTAAATGAGAAGCTCTACTAGACCTGCGAGGCTGTGTTTGTATTTTAGAAGGTTTTGTTCCAACATCTTCTACAGGTGTCTCATTGGGTGTTTATTTTATTTCTTCTAAAGATATATTTCTACCTGTGCCTCCTCACTGAATGAACACATCTTCAAGGAAGTGTTCTTGTAAAGCAACAATGATCTTATGATCTTCAGGTATGTAGAATAAACATCCCATTGAATCGCCTGGATATCCTATGAAATGACCATTCACAGACCTAGCTTCCATTTTCTCTACTTTAGTCTTCTTGATATAGGCAGGACATCTCCAAATCATAATATGGTCAAGACTTAATTTCCTACATTTTCACATCTCATGTGGAGTCTTATGAATGAATTTAGAAGGACATCTATTTAAGATATATGCAGTAATAGGGGTAAATCGGCAGATCAGTATAGTGAAGCATGGAGCAAACTATGTCCAACAAGGTTCGGTTCCTTCTTTCTGACACAACATTTAATTGTGGAGTAGTTGGAATAATGAAGTGTGACACTATTCCCAGTTCTTTAAGAACTCATCAAACTTGGTACTCATATATTCACCATCTGTGCCCGACCTAAGTGCTTTGATATGATGACCCGTTTGATTTTCAACCAGGGCCTTCAATTCCTTGAATTTTTCTAAGGCTTCAGTTTATGTTTTATTAAGTACATGAATCCATACATAGTATGGTCATCAGTGAATGTAATGAAATACTGAAATCCATCTCGTGCCACTTCAATAGGGCCACACACGTCGGTATGGATTAATTCAAGTTTTTCAGCAGCTCTTTTAAAAGTCCCTGTCAAGGGTGACTTAGTCATTTTGCAATGAAGGGAAGATTCACAAGTTGGATAGGGATCCGATCCCAATGGATCCATAAGTCTATCTTTCTCTATTTTGTGAATTTTGGTCTGACCAACATGAACAAGCCTAAGATGCCACATAAGTGCTTGGTTTGCTTCATCCCTACCATGCTTCCTAGTTATAATGTTCATAGTGGTTTTATTCTTTAGATTCAAATGGTATAAACTATTTAGTAATGTAGCTGTACCAACCAATTTATATCTAAAATAGATACGACAGGACCCATCTCCAATAAAAAAATAATATCATTTACGGTCCATGATCAGAATTGATACAATTTTTTATGCCACTTGGGAAAAACAAGTACATCATCCAAAATAATAATAAAAATCTGGATTCTAAATCCAACATAAATGATCTTATGTTAGTAGCCTCAACACTATCCCCACTGCCGACTGTCACCATCACTTCTGCAGCTCCAAGCTTCCTAATTCATTCCAGATTCTGATCCATTGTACATGTATGAGAACTTGCAACAAAATCAAGTATCCAAGAATAAGAATAAAAAGTTAAAGAACAATTTGTTTCCAAGACTAGTAGTTCCATACAAGAAGGCGCATTGCGGTCAAGTTTTGGATAATGCCTCCTCCAGTAACCTAGGTCAACACAGTTGAGCCAAGCATATGTCTTCAAGGCCACCTTACTCTTTGGAAACATTGGGCCTTGCCCTTACCTTTCTGTACCCCCTTTGGACTTGAACTGCTTCTTGCCCTACTTCTTATTGTTCTTGGACCTCCAAGGCTCAGAAGAAATTACAATTACGTTTTTTTAGGCTTAGTCTTCATTTGAGACTGTGCCATACTCAGTTTGTTCATTAGCCCAGCCAATTTACAATCAATTTCATTGCAGTTGAATTTCATAACAAACTGAGAGAAGGAGTCGTGAAGTGACTGAAAGATATGGTCGATCTGGAAAGAAGCATGAATTCTAAAATCAAGAGGCTCCAGTCTATCGATCATACAGGACATGATCTCCTACTTTATCACATTCCTTCATCCGAGCACCAAACAACTTCTTTGATATCTCATACCGAGCAGTTCGATTGTGCTCCCCATAGAGCTCAGTAAGATGTGCCAAAATCGCCCTTGTAGAGGGCATGTTTTCATAGGGCCTTTTAAGCTTGTTGTTTATTGAAGCCTTCATGAAACCTCAAACCCTGATATCATATCTGACCCATTTCTTATAGGCTTCGACATCATCCTAAATAGCCCTGGTCCGTGCAGGAGCCGGTGGGATGTCCGTCTCTAATACGTAACCCAGCATCTCCATACTGAAGACTATCCTCAGCTTGCAGAGCTAGTCCATAAAGTTGGGTCCAGTAAGAGTGTTCTTTTCAAGTACAGTCATGAGTGGGTTTATTGTCATTTTCGAGAGATTTTTCATTTGTTAAAAAGCAGAGAATAATTTGAGATTCGTTAGTGATTGTTTAATTATGATTCGAGCAAAAAATTGAAGGACTTTGTTTATTCAAAACTCGGCTCTCACTATTTTTATGGCATTTTACACTCCCCTGTGGAATCCAGAAGTCATGGATGACTTCACAGTGGTGATCGATTTCTTTATAAAGTTTAATAGAGGGCAACCCGTATGGTTTCTATCTATTATTCTTTATAAAGTGGTGTTTAACACCAAACCATCTAATGGATGATTCGATCTTTTTTTACCCTTACTTCACTTGCCCTCAACCCATGCGGTATATATAGCTCGCTGAACTATCTAAGTTTAAACCGTCAACGCCTATCAGTCCGACAATTAAATCTCACCGGGCAACCCATACGTCTTCTAGGGGTTTGATTTGTCACAACCGAACACATCTAATACACTGTAGGAATTTATCAACCTTTCCCAAAAATATTACCCCGACATACACGGAAGAATAATATTTCGGTTTAGATTTTAATTTTTCATGAGTTCGATGGAGGGTAGGAAACATCGTAACCTTTTTAACTTAATGTTTTTAAGTGGGAGAATTACGCGATTATATATTACACTTTACACATTAATCATTTTATAATCGCGGGTTGACGGTTTGTTTGTTGTCATACAATATGGAAAACATAGACAACTTAAATCTACAAACATGTAGTTCATGCAACGTTCCTAAGTATCGAGTCATCATCGGCTCGATCAAAGAAAAATTACAAGTAATTAAATTACAAGTCTTAAATCTTCGTTTCATGGCGGCTTATCCTCGACTCTTCGTCATAGCTAATTTATTATATTTATAAAATTTGCATCATATATAAATTTACTAAAAAAATAAATTTGCTCAAAATGGACATTACAACCCAATCGAATAAAGATTCAAAAACTAGGTCCATAAACTACATCACCATTTAAATAATAAGTCAACAATCACATTAAAATTAATGACATAAATAATTAATCTAAATATTGATCCAATCAATATAAAACTAAGCCATTCATAAGAATTAATCCAATTAATTCACTCCAACATTAATAAATATTTCATTAAATTAATTCCCTTAAAAATAAAAATACCATATTTATATTTTAGTCACATTAAATACAATTTAATTTGCGGAAAATTAATCTGCCGAACATAAAAATAAAAGACGGAGTCGGGAACAAAACAGCCTGGGCCCATCCCGTAGTCTACACGTTCGGGCCTTAGCCGAGAGGACAAGTTTCTCTCGGTCACTGCCAACCGAGTGCATGCAGTGTGCTTCCAGCTCCGAGCGGCAGCCATCCGGCAGCTCCGAGCGGCAGCCATCCGGCAGCTCCCAGCTGGCCGTTCCATCTATTTTTTGACTCGTCTTTTTGAACCCAATATAAAAATAGTATTTTTTTCTATTTAGTATATTTACACATATAAATCGGTGTTTCAAAAGAAAAATAGATTTATATTGTAACATATAATCATGAAAAATAAATTTTTAGATGAATAATTAAATATCAACGATTAAAACAATTGTGATTCCAAACTATTAAATCATACAACCGAGCATTCCAAATACAAATATCTCATATACGATTGCATAGACCTATACTCTGATACCACTACTGGATTCGGTAATTAAAAATAATTTACGCAGCGGAAAAATAAAACCGGTCTAACCCGATAAAAACTGAACCCCTAAGAGGATCGATCAAGCATCTTATATCGAATATATATTAAAGAAAAATAAAGCATGAAATAGAAAATATATCCTTGAAGTCTTTGATTAAATGTTGAATAAACTAAGCCAAGCTTTAGAAAGTTTCCGAACACCGGAACCACCAAGCCTCTACGTATTACGCATTGAAAGATGACCCGAAAATATTTCTATCAACTTATACTCTATGTATATGCTAGAATTTGATAGAAATAACTTGTATTTATTTTATAAACACTCTAAGTATTTTATAAATAATATTTTTCCTCTCAAAATAAACTTGAAATACAAATGCATGATACTTAAAAAAATTCCTCTCACTTCCTTAACCTCACGGCTCAAGCACACTATGTGGAGGAGGATGAAGTTATTTTATAACAACAAAACAACTCACCCCACACCTCATGCCAAAATCATAACATTAATTATACACCAAGTGTATAATTAAATATCCCACATTATCACATATAATCTTCATCATATCGCATGCCATGACAAAATGAGATGATAAGTCATCAAGTGACAAATGAGGAGGAGGCCTACATGAGATTATTAAGGTTGGTTCATTTTGATTCATGAGACGAACCATATTGTATCAATCCGATAGATAAATCTTGGTACGTGTAAGTAATTAATCCAATTAATTAATTATATTAAAAGTAAATACTTTAAGAAATAATATGAATAAATTAATGATTTTCAACCGAATTTGAGCCCCTATTTATACATGTTCCCGGACGTACTTTTGTACATATATTATATCATATGAAAGATCTGGACCTCTGCTGTAAAATGCCCGTAACATATTTCCCATCCAAAAAGCCCGATCAATTAGATAGCTCAAATCTGACAGTTTTTCAAAGGTGTTTGATAAAAGTCCTCAAAGAGATTTCAGATTTTACATCAAGAATTTATGGCCGGAAATATGAAAAAGTATTTTCAAGTGCTAGGAACAGCGTATCCGGGATCCAAGAAGGACAACCGAGCCAAATTCAAAGAAAAATATTTCAAGATTTCAGCAAACAAGGTGAGGTTATACTGTTTTAATATGTTGTGGTCATCGTTGTGTCGTGTAACATGATGACCCGCGAGGGGTCGAAATAATGAAATAAATCCGAGACCAGTCTCACACAGATAAGAATGTTTTATGTGCATTACACAACATGATTTTGATGATTTACAAGGGTTTAATCTCACTGAGTATGCTCGCGTACTCACACCTCATCGTTTATGTTTTTCAGGCTAAGGAATCGACGAACGGGACAAGCAGAAGATGAATACATACTCCCAACACGATGAAATTGTAAATAATAAAAGATATTGTCGCCGTAATTGTTATTATTTTTACGAAACACTTGATGTTCTTCAACGAATGTAATTTCAACGGACTATGTCCGAATATTTGATTTCTCATGTTTTTGTAAAATTGTACGGATGTTTGAATAAACGAGTTCTATTGAAGATTTACTGACTAAAACGCTTCCGCAAATACTCCGAATTTATATAAAAATTTTAAGGAAAAAAAGTGAGTTGTGTAACGTTCTTTTCAATTAAGAAAGCAGGGCATTACATAATAGTATCGGAGCAAGACCTCTCTCCGTACGGTGAGATTTGGGGATGAGGGGACATCATCAACCCGCATGAGTCGGGACACGATTTCTAGTAATAATAATAATTATCGTATAAACAATATTATTGCCCAAGATACGAGGCTTATTGTGTCGATCATTTTGACTCTCACCTATGGTAAATCAAAGCAATAATTATTATAAATACACAATTAAATATTATATACTTAGAATTAAGAAATAATAATTATTCGAGATTTACGTTCTTCTTACAGTCAGTACAGAAGACACTATCTCACCTCGATCCTGTTCAACGTATGCAAATATGCTAATGTATGCTAATAGTCAAGACCAACTATTCTCAAGCATACACTACAACCCTTTATATAATTTGTCTAATAATTATATAGGTTGTGAACTATTATATTATTTTATAAGGCACCGATAATGTGATCTTCCGTGTGACACCAACACACCACATTATCTACAATATAAAATAATTAGACATTTCATTTGCATAACCATAACGTGAATAAATATGCAAATCATGTGATTAAGTGTAATTAATATCCTCATAGGTAGTAACAGGGAAATTAGGTAATACAAGCATAAAGTATGCTTTGCAGTATACAATCCTAACAATCTCCCAGTTATACTCAAAGCATGCTTTTAAGTATACTACTCTATTACATAGTCTCTCATTTCTCACACTTATACTCAAAGCAATGCTGCCATACACCGTAATCCCATTCCTTCCATATGCCTTTCAAAAACTTTTGAAGGTAGGCCTTTCGTGAAAGGGTCAGCAAGATTATCTTCCGATGCAACCCTGGCTACAACTACGTCTCCTTCCTTTACGAAGTGTCGTATGATGTGGTACTTGCGGTTGATATGTTTACTTGACTGATGGGCTCGTGGTTCCCTCGAATTTGCGACTACACCAGTATTATCACAATAAAGTGTAATACCCTCTGGCAAATCGGGAATCACATCTAAGTCCTACAGGAAGTACTTGAGCCACACTGCCTCCTTGGCTGCCTCAGAGGCTGCCACGTACTCGGCTTCTATGGTAGAGTCCGAGATGCATTTCTGCTTCACACTCCTCCAACTAATGGCTCCACCTCCCAGGCTAAACACATAACCCGAAGTAGACTTGGACTTTTCTTTGTCCGATGAAAAATCTGAGTCAGTGTAACCCACCGGAGACAGGTCGTCTGATTGATATACAAGCATGTACTCCCTAGTCCTTCTCAGGTACTTGAGTATGTGCTTGACAGTAATCCAGTGTCCTGGTCCTGGGTTCGACTGATATCTAGCAGCCATGCCCACTGCATGACAGATATCTGGTCTAGTGCAAAGCATAGCATACATGAGACTTCCCACAGCAGATGCATAAGGGACCATCTTCATGTGATCTATCTCCTTTTGTGTCTTAGGACACATGTTCTTAGATAGTTGAATTCCATGTCTGTAAGGTAGAAAACTTTTCTTGGAATTCTCCATGCTAAACCGCTTCAGCACTGTATCGATATAGGATGCCTGGGATAAGTACAACATCCTTTTCTTCCGATCACGAATGATCCTGATTCCAAGGATGTGTCCTGCTTCTCCTAGATCCTTCATATCGAACTGCTTAGATAGCCATACCCGTACGTCCAACAATTCCTTCACGTTGTTTCCAATCAGAAGGATATCGTCTACATACAGTACAAGAAACACCAACACGTTTCCATCGCATTTCTTATACATGCAACTCTCACTCGGACATTGGACGAATCCATATGACTGGACAACTTCGTTACAACGAGTGTTCCAAGATCTAGATGCTTGCTTAAGTCCATAAATGGATTTCTTAAGTTTGCACACCAAGTGCTATTCTCCTTCGGCAATGAATCCCTCTGCTTGGCGCATATAGATTTCCTTGTCTAGACTCCCATTCAAGAATGTAGTCTTGACATCCATCTGCCAAATCTCCAGATCCAAATGCGCAGCTATAGCTAAAAGAATCCGAATTGACTTAATCATGGCTACCGGCGAAAAGGTTTCATCATAATCGATACCCTCTTTCTGAGTGTAACCTTTTGCAACAAGCCTCGCTTTGAAGGTTTCAACCTTCCCGTCACGTCCTTTCTTTCGCTTGTAGACCCATTTACTCCCAATGGCTTGTACACCATCAGGTAGCTCTACTAGCTCCCACACTTGATTGGAATCCATAGATCCCATTTCTAATTCCATTGCTTCTTGCCAAGAGTCAGCATCTTTATCTTGGATTGCCTCCTAATAGGTCCAGGGAACTGATTCATCTTCGCCTGGGATTGAGTCCGAAGACTTTCCCAAGCCTATGAATCGTTCGGGCTGACGAACAACCCTCCTACTACGACGAGGCAAATCCTGAGTTGGTGTAAAAGTTTCAGAATCGATACGTGGTGCAGTGTTAGTTGGCGCTTGTACGATTGGTATAGTCGGAGTCTCGCCCCTCAGCTCTTCCAGAATTATCTCGCTCATGGGCTTGTGACTAATCATATAATCCTCTTCCAGAAATCGGGCATTGGTGCTAACAATGACCTTCTGGTCCTGGGGACTATAGAACAAGCCACCCTTCGTTCCCTTAGGATATCCTACAAACACTCGTACTTCTGTACGAGATGCCAACTTATCAGCTTCCTTATTCAGCACATGTGCTGGAGTACCCCAAATCCAAACATGTCCTAGACTGGGCTTACGCCCACTCCACAGTTCTGTGGGTGTTTTTGGAACTAATTTCGAAGGCACCAGGTTTAGAATGTACGCCGCTGTTTCTAAGGCGTATCCCCAAAACGAAATAGGTAAATCTGAATAACTCATCATTGATCTAACCATTTCTAAAAGAGTCCTATTCCTTCTTTCAGCCACACCATTTTGTTGTGGAGTTCCTGGCGCGATGAGCTGGCACGAAATCCCCTCATTCGCCAAGAAATCCAAAAACTCTCCACTAAGGTATTCGCCACCACGATCAGATCGTAGCGACTTGATACTCTTCCCATGATGCTTCCCTTGAAGTCTCTGAACTTGTCAAAGGCTTCAGACTTACGTCGCATCAAATAGATGTATCCATATCTCGAATAATCATCTATAAACGTGATGAAGTATTCGAAACCACCCCTAGCCTGGATATTCATTGGACCACATACATCCGTATGAACCAATTCTAACACATACTGAGCACGGTTTCCCTTGGTTTTAAAAAGCCCTTTGGTCATCTTACCTTCCAGACAGGATTCACAAATTGGAAATGACTCAACTTGGAGATCATCCAATGGGCCATCATCTACCAATCTTTGAATCCTTCCAAGGTTTACATGTCCTAACCGTAAATGCCACAGATATGTTTGGTTTATGCTTGAAGGTTCTTTTCTATTTTTAGGTTTAGACAAAGAGTTAAGTGATTTATGCATAGGAGTTTGTGCAGGATTAACGACATATAGTCCATCATTAAAAGTACCGTTGCAAATATATTCACCGCTTCTTTTCTTAATAATGGCATCATCATCAAAAGAAACTGAATAACCATCGCTTTTTAATTTAGAAACCGAAATTAAATTCATTCTAAAATCTGCTACTAATAATACATTATTGAGAACTAATAATTTATCATTAATCTTCAACTGCACGACTCCCACTGCAACAACCATAAGCCTGGAATAATCGCCCCAGTTGATGGTAATCTCGCCCGCACTAAGCTGCTTGGTTACCTGAAAACCATGCGAGTCAAAGCAAACATGATCAGTGGAGCCTGAATCAACTATCCACGAAGTGGAAGAACGAGCTGCCAAACATGTTTAGACTACTAGTGCACGAGACATACCTTTCTTAAGAGCAGGGCAGTCCGCTTTAAAATGTCCATTCTGACCGTACTTGTAGCACTTTCCCTTTGTCTTTTTGTTCGCCTCGGGGTGAGGAGCCTTGCTTTTCACCTTGAGGGTTGCCACTTGCTTCTGGCCAACCTGCTTCTTCTTCTTTCCCCATTTGGGTTTGGAAGAAGTAGCACCGGTTGCCGCAAGAATCTGATGATAACCTTGTTTGAAGAGACCTTCAGCAGACTGAAGCTCTGTCAGAAGTTCCGCCAAACTATATGTCTTACGGTTCATATTGTAGTTAAGGCGGAACTGCTCAAAGCTTCTAGGTAAGCTGCCTAAGATAATATCGACCTGCATTTCCACATCGATAGTAGCCCCCAGTACGCTCAGTTCGTTCAAATGAGACATCATTTTTAGAACATGATCCCTCACTGGAGTCCCTTCAGACATTTGGGTTGTCATCAATACCCTCATTGCATTTTGTCTAGCCGCCCGGCTCTGATGACCGAACATCTCGGTGAGACTTTTCATCATTTCCGCGGCCGAACCCATCGTCTGATGCTGATGCTGCAATATATTTGTCAGTGAAGCCAAAATGTAACAGCGAGCCATCTCATCAGACTTTTTCCATTTTCGGAATTCAGCCAACTCTTCGGGAGTGGCATCTAGTTCTGGTTCTAGAGGGCTCTCCTCGATTAAGACAAATTTATGCCCCTCAGCAGTCACGCAAATGTCAAGATTTCTTTTCCAATCGGCAAAGTTAGTGCCATCTAGTTTATGTTCTTTGAGAATAACAGCTAGTGGATTGAAAGACATCTGAGAATAAAAAAATTAAAAACATCCATCACATAATGCATAGCAAAATATATAGAAAAACCTCAAAACACAATATATATGCTAGCAACCAACACCTCAAAAAATCCGCACATGCAAGCCACGATCGTGTGGACGTTTACACACATTTTTCAAGTAGAGTTTTACGTCTTTAACTTTACTATCTAGTCAAATTACGTTATGACAAGTAAAATTAATAGTTGGTTCCTCTTGGCCATGTATTAATTAACTAGACTCCGATGGGGAGCTTATTAATTAATACACCTAAGTGAACACCATAATTTAACATCCTTAAAATATTATCTTTTAAATAATAGTCCTACATATGGAGAGGCCCTATCATAAAAAGTAATATTTACCTTATGTTATCATTTTGAAATTTAAAACTAGTGAACCTATAATTAGCACATCCGATATGGAGGAAGACTCTAATTTCAACGCGCATGCTAATTACTTCACAATTTAAATTAATTATGGAGGCCAATATGATTTTATTTTAAAAAAAAATATCAATTTAATCACTTAGTTATTTTAGCCTTAAGGTTTTTAATTATCTCGTCCTAACATGTAAGGAAATATATCACGCATACATCCATACATGCCATACATCAAAACAATAAAAACCAAAATAAAGCATGGATAATTAATTATCCAATTATCATGGTCTTCTTCCTTGAGTTGAATCCGAGAAAATCTTCGACTCGATCTCTCCCACTGAATCAAGCATCTCGTCGCTCCTCCCCGGCCGGGCCGTGGATTTCCAAAATTGAAATTTCACTTTTATGCAAAATTAATTACATAAAAAAATATTAATTTTTAATCCCGACTTCCAAATGACGCAACAACGGCAAATAAAACGGACCGACTAAAATCGACGACCGGCCAACTAAATGAATCGCTGGACCAGCCGCCGCGGCATCGCGGCGCTTCCGCCGGCAGTGCGACCATGTCTTTGCTCGGCGGGCCGCCTTTTGTCGCCGCGATCCGCTTCTGCTCTATTTCTTCGCGATCCCGTCTTTTCCGAATTCGATTACAATTTTATACAAAATAAAATACATCGAAATTACATCAAGATTTACACGAAAAAATAAAACCACCTAGAACTATCCGCGGATTTTCTCACAGAAAAAACCATTACATGCCTCAAAAACGGGCCAAACCAACAATTGC
This sequence comes from Orobanche coerulescens, assembly GCA_033398695.1. Lineage (NCBI taxonomy): Eukaryota > Viridiplantae > Streptophyta > Magnoliopsida > Lamiales > Orobanchaceae > Orobanche > Orobanche coerulescens. The sequence continues at coordinate 61,986,583 of CM065806.1, forward strand.
ATAATTAATAAAAAAAAATAAGTAAATACACCATTCATATCAACCATGATAATTGGATCATATCACCTGCAAGAACACATCTAGCAAAATATTCCAACATCAAAATATATGAATATTTAAATTGCTATCAATTAATCACTAAAATTAATTAAAATAGCAAAAGCCTAAAAATCCGGCTCCGATACCAATTGATGGAAAGTAAAACGCAGCGTAAGCGAAGTTGGATAAATTTGATGATAGCGTTTTACGCATCTACGAGCATTAGATCTATTTAGACATGCTAATTAATTAATTACTAAGATTAATAAGCAATTTAAATATTATTTATTATTTATTAATTAAATATGTTGATTAATTAAAATATCCTAATCTAGATCCAAGATCATAGGATATTACCTTTTGAAGCGTGTTGGTTACTTCCGTCTTGATCGCCTTGTATTTCTACCTTTAGATCTTCTAGAGTATGATCCGCCTTGAACCGGACGTTGTGTGGGCAACGAGCTACCGGATCTTGTTTGGACACCTATGGGAGCGGCCGATTTCACCTTGATATGTGATCACTATATTTTTCTTTGCTCTCTGGTATTTTATGAACACTCTTAGCAAATTAATTGTGTTATCTAAATTGTAGAATCAAAGACACAAGTCTAGATCTACAATTAAACACAAGAGGAAAAAAAATTGATCACACAAGCTCACCAAGCATGTACAAAATCGGCCAACCTCCCCATTGTCCTATTTATAGGCTCTTGGACTACTACTAGGGATCTAAAGGAGGATTATGGAAGGACTCCCAATTAATTCATCTTAACTTATTAGGACTCTTCCTAATATATGATGAATCTATTAATATCAACTTAGTCCACTAAAAAGTTGATATTGCACTTCCTACCAAAATCCCAAATTACAAAATTGGGCTCCTTATTAAATATATTATTTCCCGTGTTTAAGATATCGAATGTCCATTAATTAATTATAAGCTACGCGGCTTTAATTAATTAATATCTTATCCAAGAGTAGTACCACTCGAACCTTATTATTATATCGGAATTAAATCCACTGCAGGTTTAATATAATAATCATTATCGAGCTCCTCAAGGGGACATCATCAACCCGCACGAGTCGGGACACGATTTCTAGTAATAATAATAATTGTCGTATAAACAATATTATTGCCCAAGATACGAGGCTTATTGAGTGATCATTTTGACTCTCACCTATGGTAAATCAAAGCAATAATTATTATAAATACACAATTAAATATTATATACTTAGAATTAAGAAATAATAATTATCCGAGATTTACGTTCTTCTTACAGTCAGTAGAGAAGACACTATCTCACCTCGATCCTGTTCAACGTATGCAAATACGCTAATGTATGCTAATAGTCAAGACCAACTATTCTCAAGCATACACTACAACCATTTATATAATTTGTCTAATAATTATATAGGTTGTCAACTATTATATTATTTTATAAGGCACCGATAATGTGATCTTCTGTGTGACACCAACACACCACATTATCTACAATATAAAATAATTAGACATTTTATTTGCATAACCATAACGTGAATAAATATGCAAATCATGTAATTAAGTGTAATTAATATCCTCATAGGTAGTAACAGGGAAATTAGGTAATACAAGCATAAAGTATGCTTTGCAGTATACAATTCTAACACTTTTACTAACACGTCCTCGATTATTCCCCTCGGATATTTAATCGATCGATCTGCTAATTGCAAGGAGATTGTCGTCAGCTTCGCTTCTCCAATTCCCATCTTTTTGAAAATAGACAGAGGCATGAGATTAATACTAGCCCCGAGATCGCACAACGCCTTATCAAAAGAGAGGCTCCCCATGGTGCACGGTATATTGAAGCTTCCCGGATCATTCAATTTTGGTGGAAGCTTTTTCTGAAGGATCGCGCTGCACTCCTCCGTTAAGGCAACTGTCTCAAACTCCTCGAGCTTTCTTTTCTTTGACAAGATCTCCTTCATGAATTTAACGTAACTCGGCATTTGCTCCAATACATCAGCGAATGGGATATTTATGTGAATCTTTTTGAAAGTATCGAGAAACATGGAGAATTGCTTGTCCGCCTTTTTCTGTTGTAACCGCTGCGGAAATGGGAGGGGTGGTACATATGCCTTCGGATTATCCGGAAATGTTATCGAGGGTCTCCAATCTTGTGATTCCTCCGTCGCTGAATTTTTCTTCTCCTCAATTTCACTTCTCTTTTCACTCCTCTCGGGCTGGTCACACACCTCCTTCCCGCTTCTCAATTTGATCGCATTTAGACTTTCTCTAGGATTTGTCTCAGTCGTACTTGGCAATGCTCCCTCCGGGCGGGATTTCAACACATTAGCAATCTGGCCCAGTTGGACTTCCAAGTTGTGAATGGAAGCGGAATGATTTTGCAATGTTGCTTCTGTACGGGTCATGAATTGACTCGTATTCACTGCCAATTTCACAATTGATTCCTCGAGAGAAACTTTTGGAGCGGGAGGAGGCTGATGTTGGTTTTGAGCGAATGGAGGCTGGTTCGAGTTCTGTCCATTTCTCCATGAGAAGTTGGGATGATTACGCCATCCCGGATTATACGTGTTGGAGTACGGATTATTTTGCCGGTTCCCGTTTCCTACGAACTGAGCTTGTTCAATTGGGGCTGCTCGAACGGGTTTCCAACTTGGCACTCCGCGCTAGGGTGAGATCCGTTACACCAATTGCAAGACTCAATGTTAACGGGGGAAGGAGCATGCGAAAATGTTTGAAGCTGCTGCGTTAGTGCTGCGACTTGGGCTAACAATGTAGAGATTGGATCATTATTTGAGATCTCCATAACTCGCTTCGGATTTACTCTTTCGGATGGCCATTGATAAGCATTAACGGCCATGGCTTCCAACAAAGAATGTGCTTCGGCCATAGTTTTTCCCATTAAGGCTCCTCCAGCTGCTGCATCCACGAGAGTGCGTGTAGAAGCACTCAAACCATTATAGAACGTCTGAATCTGAAGCCAGTCCGGAAGGCCGTGATGTGGGCATCTCCGTAGCAAATCTTTGTATCGCTCTCACGCCTCGTGGAGCGACTCCATATCATATTGACCAAATGTGGTAATTTCGTTCCGTAACCTCGCCGTCTTCGAAGGTGGGAAGAATTTAGCAAGGAAGGCTTGCGCTAATTCTGTAATACCCGGTTGTAATTCAGTCATTATCATTTAGTAGTTTCATTCGGTGATTGTCACTCAGTGGATTTTCACTCATTTATAATCATTCATCAATCATGTTCATTCACTCGTGTTCACTGTTCGGAAAAACTTCGAGTTGTGTATCCTTATTGTCCATTGTTTCAACTTTCCGCATATGAGTTTGACTTTGTTAGATCACCATTAATTTTTGGTAACTCCACAAATTCTGAATCTTTTCAATATTATAGAGCATCGAGTTAGCTTTCCAATGGTTCAAACGGTGAGTCAATCGGAGTCCGTACGAGAGAGTTATGGTCGTTTTAGCTCACCCGCTCATTTTTCAGTTTTGGCCGATCACTGCCGACCGAACTCGGCCGTGTCGTCCGACATGGCCCGTGCTGTACTCGTCCGGAAATGCCGAAGTCTCTGCCCACAGGACTCGACCGTGTCGTCTGACACGGCCGAGTCAAACTCTTCCGGATAAGCCAGAACCGACTGCCCAGACGCCCGACCGTGTTACAGGACACGGTCGAGTCATGCCGAGTCGCTGTCGGATAGGTCACTATCGGAAGGCCCTTCGCACCGCGACCGTGTCAATCAGGACACGGTCGAGTCCCTGCCGGCCAGTTGCGCGCCGCGACCATGCCGATCGGCACGGGCCGTGTCCGACAGACAGTCAACCCCTATAATTTCGTTTTTTTTGAGCATTTCAGCTCATTTCTTCATTCTTTCACCTGCATACGCGAGAGAGGGTCTTGAGGGAGAGATTTCTTCATCAATTATCATTTGAGTGTGTATTTTTCATCACCTTCAATCATTTGGGAAGCTTGGATACTTGATTAAACTCGTGTTCTTCGGATCGAAGTGGTTGGATCTTCAAGAGGTAATTTCTTCAACATCTTGGATTTCGATTTTGTGTTGAGATATGATGTTTTGGACGCTATAATCATGTTATGTGAAGGGATATGTATATGATTATGGGTTTGTATAAGGATTCATTGGATTATTGAAGGATTATTCAAGAACACTTTGAATATCGAGTTGGATTTGGGGATTTTCGACTAATTGTTGTTATAATCACGTTTTTGGATATTCATAACGGATTATGGATCGTATTGGAGATGTTTTGTTGGTTTGAAACACTTCTTGGGGATTTAAGGTTGGTATTGTTGAGGTTTAGTTGTAATCAATCGAAGTTGGCCTCAAAGTGTTCGATATAATGCCCCAATGAACTTGGTTTAATCGTATCGACGTTTTGAGTTCGTTATATTCGTGTTTAATTCGTATATTGAACGGATTGTTGGTAATTGTATTTATTCAAGGTTGTTCGAGCGACCGATATCTCAACTAGGACGTTGTTCGTGGAAGGATAATTATCACCGGTGTTGAGTAAGTTAATTCTTACTCGGTTAAAAGGACATTCATTCCTTTTGTTGTTGATCATTCATAATCATAACTCATTCATCATTGTATTAATCATATTGAGACTTGTAATTGTCGAATAATCACTTCATTAACGAGGAATGGCAATTCCAATCATTTCATTGAATCTATCAATCACTTCATTATTACTTTCATCTCGGTAAGTCATTCTTGACGTTGTCAGATTATTATTATTCATTGATATACATTATGGTCATTCTCGTTCATATGACCTTCTGGGTTCATATTGCGTGGCCGGGTGCGGATGTGTGGAATTTTTAGTCGGGCACATGATGGCCATGTATTGGGAGTGATACATTGGACCGTGCACACGGTAACGATTACCTCCGTGAGACTAATTAGGTACAAGGACGGGTGTGTCCGGTCATCCGTCTTGTACACTTGCACAGAACACTACGGGCGTACTATGATGCTCCTCTTCAGCATAATTCATAACTAAGGATATTTCATAACTTCAGTTAAATCATGTTTGTGTATTTTTCAACCCTTGAGGATTGTTGTTCTGTTTAACTGACCCCGGCTGAGGATTTTGTTTTTCAGGTCATGGCAAGGCAAACGCACGGTAATAGCATGTTGATGTCGAGGAGTCCCAGTGATACTAGTAGGGGGCCCCGATCTTTCAGTTATTCATGTTATTGTCCTTTATTTTCCGCTGCAGACTTTCATTTGGATACTCCGTTTCATTCAGTGTTGTGTATTTTATCTTCATATAAAATACACTAGTATTCGGTATTGTCCTGGTGTGTTGTAACTAAACTCCTCATCGGAGTAATTATTGTTGTAATGTGGTTCGGTACTACATTTATCCTGTGTAATTCATTCATTTTCATTTGCCTGGTGGGTCCTGGTTGGGATCTACGACCGTAATATCCGCCTAGTTTGGGGTGTTACGAGAGTTGGTATCGGAGCGTGGTTTTGAATACTACCTTCGAGTCATGTCTCATTTGAAATCATCGTCATCGACTAGTATCATTGGACTTTCGCGTCACGTGTGACTGTGCAAATGCCGAGCCAATCGGCCGGAAGAAGCGTAAGATTTCTAACGCCATGGTATAATTTCGCAATAGTCATTCATTCATCATTCATCAATTAACAATCCTCAAACATCATCATTCATTGTGATCGGACGATCATATTAACTCATTAATCACTTAATTCATTTCATTACTCAGTTAATGATCAGGACGATCATATTAACTCATTAATCACTTAATTCATTTCATTACTCAGTTAATGATCAGGACGATCATATTAACTCATAAATCACTTAATTCATTTCATTACTCAGTTAATGATCAGGACGATCATATTAACTCATTAATCACTCAATTCATTTCATTACTCAGTTGTCGATCTGGATGATCATATTATTAATCTTGTTAAGTTATTAAAAATAATCATTTCAAGAATTTCATCAGATAATCATGTCACTTCAGTAAATCATTCATATAATCACTAAGATAGAGCATGTATACTCATTTTCATCATCTCATGACGTAATCATAACGTGATAATCATGCGGGAAATATAATCATTATGCGACCTTCCTACTTCAGTATGGAGAGAGCTGTCAGGGGATGCACGGGAAGAGGCCGCGTTGCGGGCCGAAACCCGAGAAATAATCACTCGCTGTCGGGAAATCGTGCCCAGGACTCGGCTCGATCAGGAGATGTTCGGGTTGATTCACTCACTTTTATGCAGGCCATGATGACCCATGTGCAGTTGCTCAATCATCATTGCGCCACTCTGGCCGGATTAATCGAGCGAACTCTCCCGTATGATACGGCTGCTAAGGAAAGTGCTGAACAACAACCTTCATCTGTTAGCAAGAAATCAATGAACCGTAATCAACCCGAAGGCGGTCAGTCAACCTTCAAGAAGCCTCGTGTGAGTCCTATCGTTTCTGAGCGACCTCCTACGGCGCATAATCGTGAGGGATCTCAGTCCCGAGCGGCCAGTTCGGCCATCACCTGTTTCAATTGTGGAACGCCGGGTCATTTCAGCACTGAGTGTCTGAAACCGTCTATCACGTGCTATAATTGTGGGAATTTTGGGCATAAGGCCCGTTTTTGCCGAAAGGACTCCAAGTCGGCTCCGGCGACATCTCAGGCCCCGAAGCAATCATTAACATCTCCATTTCCTTTCGAAAATCTTCGATGCTCCTTGAACCTTGTTTTAAGGATTGAAGGCGAGAAAATAGTTCCTTATGATAATAATTAGGAACAAATCTTCTACGCATTACAATCTTTAATTCCTCCCAACTATTAATTGGCCTCTCTCCATTCTTTCTTCTATCCGTCACAAGTTGGTCCCACCAAATGCTGACATATTCGGAAAATTCGGTTATTGCTGTAATGCCCGAGATTTCTGTTATGTAATTGGAACTTGCAATATTGTAATGATTGTACTTTTGTCTAAGTATTATTCTCCGTATTTCATAATCCGATGTTGCCGAGCGTTTAATTTCATTGTTGTGATTTGTAGGGTTGAAATTCTGTGCATGTAGCGCACGCTACAGGCTAAGGGTAGCGTACGCTAACATGGTCTCATAGCGCACGCTACAGAATGTAATTAGCGCACGCTATGCGTGGTCTAATTGATTGGGACGTGCGGTAGGTGAGATCTGGCCGGGGGACCCCTGTCGGATTGTGTCGGATGTACCTGGACGGCTTTCGGGAAAAGCCGAGTCAACGCCTTAGCGCACGCTACAGGTCGATGCGTAGCGCACGCTAAGTGCCGAGTACAGTCTAGTCCAATGAGCCGTTAGCGCACGCTACGAGCAGGGCCTAGCGCGCGCTAATAGCCATTTATTATAAATAGGACATCATCCTATTCGAGATTTCAGTTTTTCTCCTCCCATAACCCGAACTCTTACACTTAGATCATAATTCCCTTCGTCCTAAACACTTCATATCAACCTCCTAGCTCGAGATTGAAGATCGTTTATCATTGGAGCCTGGTGTTCAAGCCTTCGGTGTTGGATCGTTTCGTTTTCCTCCGTATTCTTCACTACCTTGAGGTAGGTGATTCTTCACTAATGTTAGTAATGTCCTAAGGAAGTTTAAATCATGTTTTGATAACAAGTAATTCGTTTATAATCGGTCATCACATGTTAGAAGGATACTTTTGACGTATCGGCATTATATATCGTATGAACCTTTGAACCATCTTATTATAGGACTCCTAAGCATGTTCAAATCAAGTATTGATCAATAATCGGATATCTACCCAGTTGATACGTTTTACACGATGGAATCTTGTGTTTTGGAACATAGAACAAATGGAACTTAGGTTATTTCTTGGAGATCGTAGAAAGGATATGATGTTGAGTTGATTATCCGTATATTTGTACCTCATGATAATGGAATCTTCCACAAACCTTGTTAGCATGTTTTGCGAAGATGACTTGTATTATCACGGTAGAATTCATGAGTTTTTCCACCCTTCAACCCGATTTTGGTTCGCGGTATTACGCCATGCGGTAGTAGCGCACGCTAACACGTGTAAGTTAACGTGCGCTATCGAAGTCGATTAACGCCGAAAGCGTCGTAGCGTGCGTTATGAGACGGCCGGTTAAAGTTTGCCCGGCCGTGGCTAGCGACGCTAGTCTTATAAGATAGCGTACGCTACGGATCCGTCTTAGCGCCGCGTTACGTAGAGCGTGGCGCGCTAAGCGATCTGGCGATTGGTTATTTTTGATCTTTTCGTAGTAGACCGAATTGTTAGGCCATCGTTCGACTTAAGATGATTTGTATATCGTTCCTTTTGTTAAGGTTCGAGCTTGTTACGTTGATCGAAGGAGGCGGCCTTCGAGTATGTCGAGATCTTTGAAGTGTTTTGCCCTTGCCATTTTCGAGGCAAGTATCATATGTCGAGTTCGATTTATCATGCTTGTGGTTTTATTCATATTGTTGAATATGATATGTATTTCTGAGAATACTCGTGATATTCGTTGTTATATTGATGAACATATTGAAATGCATATGTGTATGCATAATTGTTTGATTATGGTATAAATGATCCGAGGGGGTCATGAGGATCTATCTTGAGAAGCTGGATCGAATGTCCACCATGCGTTGGTCCGGGATCATCATGGGGATCTATCTTGAGGGCGCTGGATCGCTGGACGAGTTTTCCACCATGCGTTGGTCCGACGGGATCATCATGGGGATCTATCTTTGGATCGGATTTGGATTACCATGTATTGTGTTGATGGAATCGTGAGGATTCGCATCGTTGGATTCCGGTGGCGGAAGTCCGGTTTGCATGTTTTATGATGTATTGATAATTTATTGTATGATGATACTTGTACTAGCATTGTTTTGCTAACCCCTTCGGGGGTGGACATTGTTTTGATGTTCAGGTGGTCGAGGAGCGGGGAGGCAGCCACAGTACCGACAGGACGATGAGATGGCTCAGTGATGTGATTGATGTTATTGTTGTCGAGAGTTGTTTTCTTGTTTCGTTCAGTACTCGAGTACGTCTGTTTTAATAATGTCCTTTCGATATGGTTGTATAAATTAACTATTCGATCGGTTGAATCAAATCTGTATTTGAACTTCAGTTGTTCGATTGTATTGTTTTACACTTCTTTTAAAATTAGCCTTGTAAATCCTTATCTAAAGGGTTTACGGCGCTGTAATTATTCCGAATATCTTGGGGTGTTACAGAATATGGTATCGGAGCTAAGATTTATGGATATCTTGGCAGTCGGGTTAGTTGGGTCTGTTTTAATTATTTGTCGTTCGTAACATCACTGCTGAGCCAGCATCGCCAATTGGACTGTGGTTGTAAGTTTCCTAATCTCGAATACTACTGTTCTATTTAATTCATGTCTTGTAACATTGATGGATGTACTTTGAGAAAGTTTGTCCTGGATAATGAGTATTTATGTTTACAGTATGTTGAGAGGAGGTCGTGGACGCGGACGCGGTCGTGGACGCGGACGTGGTAATGCGAGGCAAGAAGAGTCGGTATCTACTCCAGAGATAGCCGCTAGTCAAACGGATTCACATTCCGAGGGACGGCGAGGATCGGCAAATAATAATGCGAATCCTAACGTGCGGGAGTGCTTGGCGAGTGGTTGCCCGGATAAACCGGTTTGCTCAAGTTGTGGATCGCATGCGAGACGGCGATGGGACAGCGAGAATAACGTGGATAATCGGGAGATAAATGGCTTACCGAGGTGGTCAAATTGCATCCTCCGAAATTTGACGGTTCCACCGAGACGCTTTCGTGGGATCATTGGTGAAGGAATTGGAAAAGATTTTGCGGGGATTAACTGTCCCAACGATAGGAAGGTTCCGTCGCGGTATCTTTTGGCCAGGAGGCTTTCGGCGGTGGGAGGCCATTCGACCAGAGGAGCACAATGTTAGCGGACGGAATTCAAAGTGATGATGGAGGCACAATATTGTCTCGCCCGATTAAAGAGGCCCGAGTTCGGGAGTTTTTCTCACCGCAAAATTTGGAAGCATCTGTGACGGAAGTGATTAAGACTTTTAATCACCGGTGACTTATGTCGTCACACAGTCAGACCGAGGCGGAAAGGATTTTCCATTTTGACATGCAAATGAAGCGGAAATTCAGCAATATATGTCCGGATTTGATTGTACCACCTTGAGGCGATGCTCGGGACAAGGCGTTGGCCTACGATATGAAGGAAGCGGTAGAAATCGACGGAAGCAAAGAAACGAAGGTGTCGGCAACTTCACGGAGAATAAGAATAGCGGGCCGCCGTGTCGGTCCTCTTTTCACTCATCCAGGAGACCTCCGCATCCTAGTCGAGGAGGAAAGAAGTTCCGGCAAGACCAAGCATTTCGATTGAGGAAGAAGTGTTACAAGCGTGGCAAGGCGGGACATGTTCGACGTGATTGTTTCGCTGCTTTGTGACTGTTTGAGTGTGGACGGGAAGGACATCGCGCAACATTTTGTGGAAATGCGACCCGATCTATTGGTACTCGTACTCCGGCTCAGTCCCGAAAGAGACGAGTGTGAACCAGCGCGACATAGTGGATTTCAATGACGGTAAGAGAGGCATCCGGTCGGGTCCGCTCCTCCACGCTTTGTACGAGATGAGGAAATCGATGATCGAACACATGTTGCATCGCATCAGTGCGATTCAGATCCTTTTGCAACCGATTAGTGTATTGTTCGATTCGGGAGCTACGCATTCTTTTATATCTTTGAACTGTGTTAATCGTTTGAACATCTCGTGCTTGTATAATTGTGAACCTTATGTTGTGGGATTACCAAGCGGAGAGAAAATTGTGGGAACCTTAGAAGCTAAGGATTTCCCAGTATCTATAGAAGGAAGAGATTGGCCATCGAATCTTATTGTGATTGACATCTGCGGTGACGATTTAATTCTCGGAGATGATTGGCTCAACCGTTATGGAGCTGTGCTGAATTACCGAGAGAGAGTCATTTCCATCATTGCTGATGACGGATCTGAACACTTATTCCGAGGATGGAGACCAGGAAGCTCGGGAAAATTGATCAAAGCAATGAAAGCCGTGAAATTACTGACGAGGATGTCACGGACTTTGGTGCTATGCCATGAAGAAAGAGGAAGGAGTAGAGCTCTCGTCCATTTCGATTGTGAATGAGTTCTCGGATGTATTTCTGACGAACTACAGGTTACCTCCGCAGAGGGAGTGGAATTCACTATCGAACTAGAGCACAGGCGGCTCCTATTTCCGAGCCCCATACCGCATGGCGCCAACCGAGATGTATGAACTCAAGAAACAAGCTGGAGGAATTGTTGCAGAGGGGTTATATTCAACCGAGCGTTTCTCCTTGGGAGCGCCCGTTCTCTTTGTCGGAAGAAAGACGGATCCCTACGATGTATTGATTACGGGAACTCAATAAGATGACAATCAAGAATAAGTATCCTATACCTCGGATCGGCGACTTGTTTGATCAAGCTGCGAGGGCAAGGGTATTCTCGAAGATAGACTTGCGATCGGGATACCACCAGTTGAGAATTAAGGAATCGAATATACCGAAATCGCTTTGAGATCCCGATGCGGGCATTATGAATTCGTAGTGATGCCGTTTGGACTTACCAATGCTCTGCAGTATTCATGCAATTAATGAATCGGGTATTCTTGGAGTACTTGGATAAATTTGTGGTCGTTTTCATTGACGACATCTTGATATATTCGAGGGACGCAGAGGAACATCCGAACATTTACGTGTGGTTTTGAGCATCTTGAGAAAGGAACAGTGACGCTAAGCTTTCTAAATGTGAGTTCGGCTTAAGGAAGTAACTTTCCTTGGGCATGTGATATCACCGACGGAGTTCGGGTGGACAGAAGAAAGTCGAAGCAATCTTGGAATGGGAAGTTCCTAGCAACGTGAAAGAAGTCCGAAGCTTCTTAGGACTTGCCGGATATTATCGCCGCTTTGTAGAGGGATTTTCCAAAATTGCTCGTCCGCTCACTCATTTATTCTGAGAAAACTCAAAGTTCACGTGGAATGAGAAGTGCCAGTGGTTTTGTGAACTTAAGAGGAGACTAACGACGGCACCTATATTAGCACCGCCAGAGGGGCTGATGGATTCATGGTATCTGACGCTTGAATCGGGGTTTGGGTTGTGTGTTGATGCAGAGGGATAAAGTGATTGCTTATGCTTCTCGGCAATTGAAACCGCACGAAGTTAATTATCCTACTCATGATCCGGAGCTAGGCTGCTGTGGTCTTTGCCTTGAAAATCGGCGGCATTATTTATACGGCACTCATTGTCGGATCTTTACAGATCATAAGAGCCTCAAATACATTTTCAGTCAGAAAAGAATTAAACATGAGGCGAGAGAAGGTGGCTAGAATTGATCAAGGATTACGACTTGGAGATTCTCTATCATCAGGAAAGCAAATGTAGTAGCCGATGCTTTGAGCCGTAAACTGTTTCCCTTCGAGTGTTGGAGGCACTTACGTCCCGACCAGGTATTCAACGAGAACCGATCCGCGAGGATTGAAGTATGGGCACCGGGAATCGAGGGCAACTTTATGTGATGGAACCGACTTCATCACCGGTCGAGGAGATCAAGTCTAAACAATTGAACAATTCTTTAATCCTTCGATTATGCGGCGAAGTAAAGAAAGGAAAAGCCCCGATTCGTGATACAAGATGATGGAGTTACGAGATTCCAGTCGACTTTGTGTTCCCGATGATGATGATTTGAGAAGGATTATTACGAAGGAAGCTCACAGTAGCGCCCTATTCTATTCACCGAGGCGTGTAAGATGTATAAAGATTTAAAGCAAAACTTACGGTGGGGAATATGAAGAAGGGCGTAGCGATGCGTTACGAAGTGTTTGACTGTCGTGAGTTAAGATTGAACATCAACGACTTTGGAATGTTAAAGCCGCTCCGTTCCTGAATGGAAGTGGGAGGATATCTCGATGGATTTCATCACTAGTATGCCAAGGACTAGAACGGAATGAACATGATTTGGGTAGTAGTTGATCGACTAACCAAGTCGGCTCATTTCTGGGAATTAAAGATACATGGGGACCGAGAGATTGGCACGAATATTTATTGCGAGATAGTCGATTGCACGGACACCAAGACCATTATTTCGGATCGAGATGGCGTTTCGTGTCACATTTCTCGAGAGCGATTCAGGGCTTTGGGATCGAGCTCAACTTTAGCACACTTATCATCCCCAAACGGACGGTCATCCAAAGGACCATTCAGACAGTAGAGGACATGCTTAGAGCTTGTGCATTAGATTGGTCGGTTGATTGGGAAATTCACTTGCCCTTGATCGAGTTCACTTATAATAACAGTTGGCATGCTTCTATTAAGATGGCACCATTTGAAGCTTTGTACGGGAGAAGATGCCGGTCACCCCTGCTGGGATGATTCTTCGGATTTGATCGGGACGGAACCGAATTGATTATTCGGACTCAAGAGAAGATAGCCTTGATTCGAGAAAGACTGTTGACTGCCCAGAGTCGACAGAAGTCTTATGCCGATGTACGTCGTCGCCCTCTAGAGTTCGACGCTGGAGACCACGTACTATTGAAGGTGTCTCCTACACGAGGGATTTTCCGTTTTGGGAGAAGAGGCAAACTTAGTCCGAGATATATCGGACCCTTTGAGATCCTCGAGAGAGTGGGAGATTTAGCATACAGTTGGCCTTATCGCCATCGGCCGAGTCACGTTCACAATGTGTTTCACGTATCCCAACCGCGAAGTATGTACGGACCCCGACCACGTCATTGATTTCGACGAGATCGAGATAGCTAATGATGGCACCTTCAAGAGAGACCAATCAAGATACTTGAGAGCCGGATCAAACAATTGAGGAATAAACCAATACACTTGGTTAAAGTACAATGGTCACGACATGGAGTCGAAGAGGCGACTTGGGAAACGGAGGACGGTATGAAGGCTAAATATCCGAGTTGTTTTCATCATAAGTTTCGGGACGAAACTTCTTTTAGAGAGGAAGGATGTAATGCCGAGATTTCGTTATGTAATTGGAACTTGCAATATTGTAATGATTGTACTTTTGTCTAAGTATTATTCTCCGTATTTCATAATCCGATGTTGCCGAGCGTTTAATTTCATGGTTGTGATTTGTAGGGTTGAAATTACGTGCATGTAGCGCACGCTACAAAGCTAAGGGTAGCGTACGCTAACATGGTTTCATAGCGCACGCTACGAATGTAATTAGCGCACGCTATGCGTGGTCTAATTGATTGGGACGTGCGGTAGGTGAGATCTGGCCGGGACCCCGCCGGATTGTGTCGGATGTACTGACGGCTTTCGGGAAAAGCCGAGTCAACGCCTTTAGCGCACGCTTCTGGTCGATGCGTAGCGCACGCTAAGTGCCGAGCAGCCTAGTCGATGAGCCGTTAGCGCACGCTACGAGCAGGGCCTAGCGCGCGCTAATAGCCATTTATTATAAATAAGACATCATCCTATTCGAGATTTCAGTTTTTCTCCTCCCATAACCCGAACTCTTACACTTAGATCATAATTCCCTTCGTCCTAAACACTTCATATCAACCTCCTAGCTCGAGATTGAAGATCGTTTATCATTGGAGCCTGGTGTTCAAGCCTTCGGTGTTGGATCGTTTCGTTTTCCTCCGTATTCTTCACTACCTTGAGGTAGGTGATTCTTCACTAATGTTAGTAATGTCCTAAGGAAGTTTAAATCATGTTTTGATAACAAGTAATTCGTTTATAATCGGTCATCACATGTTAGAAGGATACTTTTGACGTATCGGCATTATATATCGTATGAACCTTTGAACCATCTTATTATAGGACTCCTAAGCATGTTCAAATCAAGTATTGATCAATAATCGGATATCTACCCGTGATACATTTTACACGATGGAATCTTGTGTTTTGGAACATAGAACAAATGGAACTTAGGTTATTTCTTGGAGATCGTAGAAAGGATATGATGTTGAGTTGATTATCCGTATATTTGTACCTCATGATAATGGAATCTTCCACAAACCTTGTTAGCATGTTTTGCCCGAAGATGACTTGTATTATCACGGTAGAATTCATGAGTTTTTCCACCCTTCAACCGATTTTCGCGGTATTCTCGCCATGCAAGAGTAGCGCACGCTAACACGTGTAAGTTAACGTGCGCTATCGGGTCGATTAACGCCCAAACGCGTCGTAGCGTACGTTATGAGACCAGCCAAGTTAGGCGCCAGACCGTGGCTAGCGAACGCTAGTCTTATAAGATAGCGACGCTAACGATCCATCTTAAGCGCACGTTACGTGAGTACGTAAGCGCGCTAAGCGCCCAGGCAGATTGGTTATTTTTGATCTTTTCGACCGTAGACCGAATTGTTAGGCCATCGTTCGACTTAAGATGATTTGTATATCGTTCCTTTTGTTAAGGTTCGAGCTTGTTACGTTGATCGAAGGAGGCGGCCTTCGAGTGTGTCGAGATCTTTGAAGTGTTTTGCCCTTGCCATTTTCGAGGCAAGTATCATATGTCGAGTTCGATTTATCATGCTTGTGGTTTTATTCATATTGTTGAATATGATATGTATTTCGAGAATACTCGTGATATTCGTTGTTATATTGATGAACATATTGAAATGCATATGTGTATGCATAATTGTTTGATTATGGTATAAATGATCCGAGGGGTCATGAGGATCTATCTTTGAGGCGCTGGATCGAATGTCCACCATGCGTTGGTCCAACGGGATCATCATGGGGATCTATCTTGAGGGCGCTGGATCGGCTGGACGGAGTTTTCCACCATGCGTTGGTCCGCGGGATCATCATGGGGATCTATCTTGAGGCGGTGGATCATTTGGATTACCATGTATTGTGTTGATGGAATCGTGAGGATTCGCATCGTTGGATTCCGTGGCGGAAGTCCGGTTTGCATGTTTTATGATGTATTGATAATTTATTGTATGATGATACTTGTACTAGCATTGTTTTGCTAACCCCTTCGGGGGTGGACATTGTTTTGATGTTCAGGTGGTCGAGGAGCGGGGAGGCAGCCACAGTACCGACAGGACGATGAGATGGCTCAGTGATGTGATTGATGTTATTGTTGTCGAGAGTTGTTTTCTTGTTTCGTTCAGTACTCGAGTACGTCTGTTTTAATAATGTCCTTTCGATATGGTTGTATAAATTAACTATTCGATCGGTTGAATCAAATCTGTATTTGAACTTCAGTTGTTCGATTGTATTGTTTTACACTTCTTTTAAAATTAGCCTTGTAAATCCTTATCTAAAGGGTTTACGGCGCTGTAATTATTCCGAATATCTCGGGGTGTTACAATTGCTAACCTCATTTTCTTAGTACTAGCATAGTTGTGGCAGTCAAATATAGTTTCCAACTTCCTCTACCAGTCAAGGTATGTGTCGGGATCGCTCCGCCCTTCGAAGGCTGGATTTTCATTTTTATATTTCCCATACTTCGGTCTTCCTCGTTTCGTCCTTCCCTGTCATACCGTCTACCTTGTTCTCTCCGACCTCCTCGACCACTTCATCCTCAATTTTGGCAAGTTTCATCCTCGGAGAATGTTTCATCCTCGTACTCTCTATATGAGATGGGACTCGGATTCCTTCTTCGACGGTGATGCTCGTCCTCTATATTTTTTTGTAAATTTTTTATCACTTCTTCTTGTCGATCTTGTCTTCTAATTAATTGAGTGAGCATTTCTTGTATGTTCTGAAGGGCTTCGTTTCCTTCATTTTTCTCAATATTGGATTTCGACATTTTTTTTTTGCTTTTTTTTGCCTTTCTTTTTTTGGCCTTTTTTTTGCCTTTTTTCCTTTTTTTTCTCTCTCTTTTTTACACACACACACAAATTAATCCTCACAAGATCCTCACGTATATCGCTCGATCAATCAACGCTCGTGTATCACTCTTTTAGTTTTGTTTTTTGCACGGTTCTTGTCTTTTATCACTCGACTTTATATAAATGTCTCACAACTCACAAGGTGATTATATAGACTAGTATTGTGACAAGTATTTAATTTTACAGGGGCGGTAATCCGCACGCCAGCTTTATATTTATTTATATTTTACTGTGGTGGTAGAACCGACCTTCGTGATAGATATGTGTATATATATATATTTAGGGGCTTTATTTTCAGAACTATCTTAAGTGCGAGAACTGCGAGAACTCCTCTAAACCAATGAGATTTTTTTAAATATTAAAAAATATTACTAATTCAAAAGGGTATTATAGTAAAATATAATTTTTATTACGGGAGATAACCACTACTGATGATAATCCCTACTATAACAGCCCCTACTGATGATAACCCCTACTATATATATAACCCATACTATATAGTAGGGGTTATGATCAGCAGGGGTTGCATGCATTGACATGATGTACATTATGTATTATTAGGAGTACAAAAGGTGGTTCTCGCAGTTCTCGCACTTAACAGGTGTTGCGATATTTCTTACACGCAAGTGCACGTTATCGTTTACAAGTAATAAAGTGATGAGTGAGTATCGTTCCCACGTGGACTGAATCACTAACTACCAATTTTTATGTATTCCAGTTTTATTCGAACAATCGAATTTGGGTTTTGCAATTAATTACTAAGAGAATTATTAAAATATTAAATAGTAAAAATGATCGGTTGAAGAAAGAAAATCAAATGATGAATAAGTCTAGGATTCTGAATCCACCTCGGTTTATCCGAATTTACTCTCGATTATCTGAAGTTAATAATTTTCCCAATTTATTGAAGGCGGAGATTGCAAATATATTCTACCGCCTCTCCCGAGGTCAATAGATTTTTCTAAAGGCGAATAACGCACTCTATCCCTAGGTGAATTAATTCCTCAATAGGCAAAAAGCATAAAATCTCCAAAAGGCCACATAGTTCCTATGAGTATATTCCTATCTCACAGAATAAAACGGTCCTTACCAATAGTTTCTCACCAATTCTCCTCTCCCGATTCGAATTGAATGATTAAATCAATACAACTATTGGCCAGATAATTGCAAGCATTAAACACAATTGGAAAAACTCAACAAAAAGGTAATTAATTAGATAATCTCAAGCAAATCCGTCAAAACGCAGGTTTCATCAAAATCCTAGATTAGGATTTTAGCCTGACATGCTAATAAATGAAAATACAGAATAAATGAATAAAAGCATTAAAATCAAATGCAGATGAAGCTCGGATTCCTCCGTTCTTCGACTTCCGCCCTCTGCTCTTGAAGTCTTCTGCTTCTCTTCCTCTTCTGCCGTCTCTCCCAGATTTTCTGATTCCAAGCTCAAGATCCCAAGATCATTAATTAGGGTCTTAAACCCTTATTTATAGCTTTGCACAGTCTCCAAATCGCGTCCGTGTGAGTAGGTCGAGAACTGGCTTCGAAACGGCCCAAATCCGCGCGGAGCATACAAAAACCGCCAAGTGTGCCGCGGCTCACTAAATCTGTGCTGCACACCTTGTCTTGTTTGGAAGCACAGGCGTCATTTAATTCATCTGTGCCGCGGCTCACTGGGTGTGCGCGGCACGAGTCTGATTTACTTTGTGCTCATTTGGTTGTCTTCCTGTGCCGCGGCCGTGCTTCCTTGTGCCGCGGCTCATAGCCAAAATTTGCCGTTTTCGCCCGTTTCAGCTCGTTTTAGCTTCCGGACTTCAATTTCCTGACAAACATACAAAATTAAGGCATTAAAAGTTCATTTAAGCAAATTCACACTCCAAAATAATACAAAATAATGATAAATAAGCGTATAAAAATACGCTTAACAAATACCCCCAAACTTAAGCCTTTGCTTGTCCTCAAGCAAAAAGAATTAAATTCAAGCAAAAAAATGTCGTGAATAATCGTGCAACTCGTAGTGCTCTACCTAATCAATACTATCCTGAAATTCTCTCTGAATAATACGAGTATCGTAATAGCGAGCTACACTCAGAACACTGATTCTACAAAGTAACCAAGTTCAGTCCTAATCACTCGTTCATGAAGAAAATCCAGCTCAGAGATTAACAAACGTGAATCAAATCGACCGTCAATATGAAAGGTTAAAATAAACAAGCTAGTTCGCCCCGTTCCACAGTCTAATGGAAAAATTTTCGCGAGTTTCATAAAAATAATCCTCGGACAGTATTCCCTTATATATATATATGCTCAAGAAATTGATTCGAGTTGACCACTAGGTTCGGATCTCGGGATGTTTCATCGGGATAATCCTAGGGTGGAACTTCCATTCTCATGTATTGGGAAACCGTTTGACGTAAAAGACACTCATGGGGAACATGGATGCTTCTAGTTACTAAGTTCCCTTCTACAGCGGAGAAACAACTCGAATATATAATTCCCGCATGTCCAAATCAAGGTCGCCATTTTACGCGAGAGTAAACAACGGGTCACGTGAATACCCCCGGTTACTAGACTCCCTATCATCGGCACATGTGAATTTTCTAAATCACTAGTCTAATCAGGGTCGTCGTTTTACGCGAGAGTAAACAATGGGTCACGTGAATACCCCCGGTTACTAGACTTCCCTTCATTGAACAAAAATATCTCGACTTTTTGGGAAAAACTGACCGACTCTAAACTCACTCTAAGTGCCAACAAGACTAATGTAACTGGACGACTAACTAACCGAAAAATGTAACCAAACGTATCGACGATGATTTTAAAACAAGTATGTATCCTCTCTTATCCGCCAAGACCTCTACAATCACGAAAAAATTTCGGACCTAAATGACGACTAAGCAGAAACAGAAATCACTGACTACAACTCGACTAAAACTCGACTGATTCTTCAGAGAGAAAAAAAGTGTCATAATATCAGTATTACACAAATAGAAGCACGAAAAATTCACGAATAAAAGTAAGATTCAGTCAAGCAAGGCTATCGACAAAAATAATGCAAAGTAATGAAAAGTGCAACAAAATCAGTACAACAATGAATGTAGCAACAGAAAGTAAACCCCCCCCAAACTTAGGACGTACATTGACCTCAATGGACAAAATATGATATGCAATAGAATTAGAAGGTCAAGTACTCCCCTCTGGTCCTCTCACGAGCTGGTGCCGGCATCATCCGGTGAGCTTGCACACTTCTTGACTACTTCATGCGGAGTGTGAATAAATGAGCTTGCATCATCAAAAAGGAAGTTAAATTCGAGCTCTAAAGTTTAACATGATGTGAGGGTTGGGGACAATGTAATTCGATAACATGATTCATTGCATATAATTTGAAAATACTTGGCTTACCAATTTTTCATTGCTGCAATTTATCAAACACTTTGTGTGCACAAGTCAAAATGAAGAACAAGAATTTTGATGGTTAACTCCAAATCCCAAAAATAATAAAACAGATAATAACCATGAATAACGACAACTATCATCACCAATTCGTTCATAAATATCAATTCCTTCACAATCAATAACCAAATTCCCCATATTCCAACTCCATTTTAGAGAAATCATTGAAGAACAACTAGCAATATATAACTTCCATTCTTTTCAAATCAAGTATCACTTATGATTAAGAAATCAAGAATTACCTGAAGAATTGGAGAAGGAGACTAAGAGAATGGTATCTACTGACCTCATTGTGCGAAGGAAGGAAGGAAGGAAGGGAGGGAGGAAGGGACCTTGTGCAGGCCGATCGACTGTATGAGGCCTACTTGGGTGTTCTTATTTTGCGACGGGGGCCGCGGCACAATATAAGTGAGCCGCGGCCCAAGGTACAGTCGTCCTGTGACTCTTTGCAATACCACCGGGTGCCGCGGCTCAGTTTAGGCATGCCGCGGCTCAACGTGTTAGTGTGCTGCGGCTCATTTTCCCCGTGCCGCGGCACAAAGTATAGTTTCCTGGGCGTTTCTTGAACATTTGGTGTGCCGCGGCTCAGGGTATGTGTGCCGCGGCTCAGTGACCTGGTGTGCCGCGGCTCAGCAAGATCGTTCCGCGGCACAGAGTACAGTTTGGTTGGCCATGTTTCATCAACCGGTGCGTTCCGCGGCTCACTTTTATTGTGCCGCGGCCCATCATTGAATTCCTCCCCTTGGCTGATTCCTGCACAGAATTTTTAAACGAAAACATCAAGACGAGAGGGAAGGACGGATCAAAGAAGAATGACGACAAATAAAGACTCTAAAAATGCAAGAAAACAATAAAGATTCTACAACTAATACTCGGGTTGCCTCCCAAGGAGCGCTAAGTTTATAGTCTTCAGCCGGACTTTTTTCGCATTCATCCGGCGGTGGATAAGGCGACACTCATTTTCTGCGTGTCTATTGGGTTCCCCAAGTATGCCTTCAACCGTTGTCCATTAACTTTGAATTTTCGGGCATCTTTTTGTACTTCTACCGCACCATGTGGAAACACTTGAACTACGGTGAACGGTCCCGACCATCGTGAATGCAATTTCCCGGGAAATAACTTTAAGCGAGAGTTAAATAGCAACACCTCTTGTCCCGGGACAAATTCTCTCTGCGTGATGTGCTTATCATGCCAAATCTTTGTCCGCTCCTTATAAAGTTTCGCATTTTCGTATGAGTCGTGGCGAATTTCTTCCAACTCGTTCAGCTTCAAACAACGCTTTTCACCAGCAGATTTCAGATCAAAGTTTAGTTTCTTTATCGCCCAGTAAGCACGATGTTCCATCTCTACGGGTAAATGGCAACCTTTCCCATAGACCAATCTGTAGGGCGACATTCCGATAGGTGTTTTATACGCAGTCCGGTACGCCCAAAGTGCATCATCGAGTTTAAATGACCAATCTTTTCGAGACGAGCTGACCGTCTTTTCTAGGATCCACTTCAGCTCTCGATTTGATATCTCGACTTGACCGCTCGTCTGAGGATGGTATGCTGTAGCAACACGATGAGTGACTCCGTATTTTCTCAAAACCGCATCAAGAAATTTGTTGTCGAAGTGTGACCCACCATCACTGATAATAGCACGTGGAGTCCCAAAACGTGTGAAGATATATTATTTTATAAACTTGATTACGACATTAGACCTATTCGTAGGTAGTGCCACCGCTTCAACCCATTTTGAGACATAATCTACGGCCACCAAAATATAGAGATTCTTATTTGATGGAGGAAATGGACCCATGAAGTCGATCCCCCATACATCGAACAATTCAACTTCAAGTATGGTGTTCAGCGGCATTTCGTGTCGTCTTGAGATGTTTCCCGTACGTTGACACCGATCACACGCGGACACAAAGGAGTGAGCATCCTTGAATAAGGACGGCCAATAGAACCCCGATTGTAAGACCTTCGCCGATGTTCTATTTCCACTAAAATGTCCACCGTAGGGTGATGCATGGCAATGATTTAGCACACTGTGGATTTCCTCATCCGGAATACATCTACGAATGATTTGATCGGGGCATCTTTTGAAAAGAAGAGGATCGTCCCACAAATAATACTTAGCGTCCGAGATTAGCTTCTTCTTTTGATGGCGTGAGAGGTCGTTCGGAATTTTTTTACTTGCCAAGTAGTTCACTAGATCAGCATACCAAGGCGCGTGTTTTGAATCCAGCTTGTAGAGCTGCTCGTCGGGGAAGGTTTCTATAATTTATGGCTGACTTTCTCCCTTATCGAGGGGACTCTCTAATCGTGAAAGGTGATCGGCTATAACATTTTCAGTCCCTTTCTTGTCCCGAATCTCCAAGTTGAATTCTTGAAGGAGTAGCACCCACCGAATCAACCTTGGTTTGGCATCCTTCTTCTCCAAAAAGTATTTTATTGCTGAATGGTCGGTCCACACTATCACTTTCGTTCCCAGTAGATACACCCGGAATTTTTCAAATGCAAAGATCACCGCCAACAATTCCTTCTCCATTGTGGCATAATTTCTTTGGGCGTCATCGAGTGTTCGGCTCGCATAGTATATGACATGGAACACCTTCCCTCGTCTCTGCCTCAAAACAGCCCCAATGGCAAAGTCGCTTGCATCACACATCAACTCGAACGGAAGGTCCCAATCCGGAGCGACTATCACCGGTGCCGTGCTTAGAGCTTTCTTCAATAAATCGAAACTTTCTTTACACGACTCTTCAAAAGTAAATAGAACATTCTTCATGAGTAGATTGCACAGCGGCTTCGTGATCTTCGAAAAATCCTTAATAAATCGGCGATAGAAACCGGCATGTCCCAAAAAACTTCTAATCCCCTTGACCGAAGTGGGCGGAGGCATCTTCTCAATTGTTTCAATTTTCGCTCGGTCGACTTCAATTCCATGTGAGGATATTCGATGGCCAAGCACAATGCCCTCCTGCACCATAAAATGACACTTCTCCCAATTCAAGACCAAATTTGTCTCTTCGCATCTTCTCAAGACTTTCTGCAAATTTTTCCAACAAATGTCAAACGAATCTCCAAAAACAGAAAAATCATCCATAAAAATCTCAATACACTGCTCTACCATGTCAGAAAAAATAGCCATCATACACCGTTGAAAAGTAGCCGGCGCATTACATAATCCAAAAGGCATGCGCCTATAAGCGAAAATGTCGTAAGGACATGTAAACGTCGTTTTCTCTTGGTCTTCGGGGGCTATGTAAATCTGATTATACCCCGAGTAACCATCGAGAAGGCAATAGAAATCGTGTCCGGCTAATCTAACTAACATCTGATCAATAAAAGGTAAGGGGAAATGATCTTTTCTAGTGGCCTTATTTAATTTCCTATAATCTATGCACATACGCCACCCCGTGACAATCCTAGTGGGAATTAATTCATTATTATCGTTTTGAACAACCGTTATCCCACCCTTTTTCGAAACAACTTGGACCGGACTTACCCACTTGCTATCAGAAATCGGAAAGATCATACCTGCGTCGAGGAGTTTTAAAACCTCGAATTTTACCACCTCCTTCATGTTTGGATTCAACCGGCGTTGATGCTCCACGGATGGTTTGTAGTCTTCCTCCATCAAAATCTTGTGCATGCAAATTGACGGGCTGATCCCCTTAATATCCGCAATAGACCATCCAAGAGCAGATTTGTACTCCCTCAAAACTCTTAATAATTTTGCCTCTTGATCCCCCGCTAAAGTGGCCGAAAGAATAACTGGAAGGGAGTCGTCCGGCCCCAAAAATGCATATTTTAAATGAGGTGGCAGCTTCTTGAGTTCCAACTTTGGAGGTTTTTTGATCGATGGGGTTGGTCGAGTTAGTGAACTTCCGAGCTCCTCGAATGGTTTACGAATGAAAATTGGCGGGGAAGCATCCATGTGGAGTACGTAGGCTGCATGCTCTGCATTTAGTTCGAAAACAGCCCCAATCAAAACGGATTCCAATGGATCGGGTGGATAATTTTCTCGAAAAGTTCTACTCACGCACGAGTTAATGACGTCAACTTGGAAACAATTTTCAGCGTCACTCGGATATTTTACGGATCGAAAGATATTGAATGTTACTTGCTCCTCTTGAACACGTAGAGTCAGCTTCCCCTTTTCCACATCGATCAAAGTTCGGCCGGTCGCCAAGAATGGTCTTCCCAAGATAATCGGGATATCTTGATATTCCTCCATATCGAGCACAATAAAATCCGCTGGAAAGATAAATTTGTCAACCTTTACTAACACGTCCTCTATTACTCCCCTCGGATATTTGATAGATCGATCTGCTAATTGCAAGGAGACTGTCGTCGGCTTGGCTTCCCCAATGTCCAGCTTTTTAAAAATAGAAAGGGGCATAAGATTTATGCTGGCTCCGAGATCGCATAGGGCTCTTTCAAAAGACGAATTTCCGATGATGCAAGGGATGGTAAAACTTCCCGGATCTCTCAATTTAGGTGGGAGCTTCTTTTGTAAAATAGCGCTGCACTCCTCCGTTAAAGCGACCATCTCATATTCCTCGAGCTTTCTTTTGTTTGACAAGACTTCTTTCATGAATTTAACATAACTCGGCATTTGTTCCAACGCGTCGGCAAATGGAATGTTTATGTGCAATTTCTTGAAGACGTCGAGGAATTTTGAAAACTGCTTGTCCAGTTTTTGGTTTTGGTTTAGGTGTGGGAATGGAATTTGAGGAGTGGGCTGAGTAGTCGATACTTCCTTTGGCTTGGGCGCCTCATCCTTTTCCTTCTCGTTTTGCTCGATCGGCTGCTCTTTGTTATTGATAGGCTGCCCTTTGAACTCCTTTCCACTTCGTAATTCGATTGCTTGCACGTTTTCCTTGGGTTTCATTTCAGCTGCGTTGGGCGATGCACCTTGAGACCGAGAAGACAATAGATTAGCAATCTGCCCCATTTGTGTTTCCAGATTTCGGATGGAGGTAGAATGATTTTGGAGGGTCGTTTCGGTGCGGGTCATGAATTGACTCGTATTCGCTGCCAATTTCGCAATTGCTTCCTCGAGAGAAACTTTTGGAGTGGGAGGGGGCTGCTGTTGGTTCTGAGCGAACGGAGGCTGGTTTGAGTTCTGTCCGTTTCTCCACGAAAAGTTGGGATGATTACGCCACCCCGGATTATACGTGTTGGAGTACGGATTATTTTGCCGGTTTCCGTTTCTTACAAACTGAGCTTGTTCAATTTGGGGTTGCTTGAACGGATTTCCGACTTGACACTCCGCGCTGGGGTGAGATCCGTTACACCAATTGCAAGTCTCAATGGTAACGGGGGAAGGAGCATGCGAAAATGCTTGGAGCTGCTGAGTCAAGGCGGCGACTTGAGCTGACAATGTGGATATCTGGTCATTACTAGAAATTTCCATAACTTGCTTCGGCGTTAATCTTCCAGATCGCCATTGATATGCATTTGTGGCCATAGCTTCCAACAATGAGTGTGCCTCGGCCATAGTCTTTCCCATCAAAGCCCCACCAGCGGCTGCATCCACGAGAGTGCATGTAGAGGCACTCAATCCATTGTAAAATGTCTGAATTTGAAGCCAGTCTGGAAGGCCGTGATGTGGGCATCTTCGTAACAAATCTTTATATCGCTCCCATGCCTCGTGGTGCGATTCCATATCATACTGACCGAAAGTGGTGATCTCGTTTCTCAATCTCGCCATCTTAGAAGGTGGGAAGAATTTAGCAAGGAAAGCTTGCACTAACTCTGCCCATGTAGTGATCGACCCCGGCGGTAAGGAATTTAGCCAAAATTTCGCTTTATCCCTCAAAGAGAAAGGGAAAAGCCTTAATCTGATAGTATCGTCGGTGACACCATTATTCTTGAACGTGTCACAAATCTAAAGAAAAGAAGCAATATGTGCGTTAGGGTCGTCATTCGGCAATCCACAGAACTGGCTAGCCTGCACCATCTGAATGATCGCAGGCTTGATCTCGAAGTTGTTCGCCTGGATAGTGGGGCGCCGAATTCCCGAAAAATTAGCATTAATTTGCGGCATGACATAGTCTCAAAGAGCTAGTGCCGGTTGAACTTGCTGCACATGGTTATCTCCTCCTTGAATCTCGATATTCTCAGCCATGGTCACCGTCGTCTGTAACTCTCGTTTCTCCTTCTTCTTTCTCCTAAGAGTGCGCTCGAGTTCGCTATTCAAAGGTAGTAGGCCTTTGTCACCGAGTTTTCTCATGCACTACGCGAAAGATCCTGAAAGGAAAAACAATTAAAATTAAAAAAATTAAATACACAAAAATAATAAAATAAAAACGTTCAAACTAAGACTAGAAATACTGAAATCGATATTACAAAAATTTCAATCCCCGGCAACGGCGCCAAAAACTTGTTGCGATATTTCTTACACGCAAGTGCACGTTATTGTTTACAAGTAACAAAGTTATGAGTGAGTATCGTTCCCACGAGGACTGAATCACTAACTACCGATTTTTATGTATTCCAGTTTTATTCGAACAATCGAATTTGGGTTTTGCAATTAATTACTAAGAGAATTATTAAAAGATTAAATAGTAAAAATGATCGCTTGAAGAAAGAAAATCAAATGATGAATAAGTCTAGGATTCTGAATTCACCTCGGTTTATCCGAATTTACTCTCGATTATCTGAAGTTAATAATTTTCCCAATTTATTGAAGGCGGAGATTGCTAATATATTCTATCGCCTCTCCCGAGGTCAATAGATTTTTCTAAAGGCGAATAACGCACTCTATCCCTAGGTGAATTAATTCGTCAATATGCAAAAAGCATAAAATCTCCAAAAGGCCACGTAGTTCCTATGAGTATATTCCTATCTCACAGAATAAAACGGTCCTTACCAATAGTTCCTCACCAATTCTCCTCTCCCGATTAGAACTGAATGATTAAATCAATACAACTATTGGCAAGATAATTGCAAGCATTAAACACAATTGGAAAAACTCAACAAAAAGGTAATTAATTAGATAATCTCAAGCAAATCCGTCAAAACGCAGGTTTCATCAAAATCCTAGATTAGGGTTTTAGCCTGACATGCTAATAAATGAAAATACAGAATAAATGAATAAAAGCATTAAAATCAAACGCAGATGAAGCTCGGATTCCTCCGTTCTTCGGCTTCCGCCCTCTGCTCTTGAAGTCTTCTGCTTCTCTTCCTCTTCTTCCGTCTCTCCCAGATTTTCTGATTCCAAGCTCAAGATCCCAAGATCATTAATTAGGGTCTTAAACCCTTATTTATAGCTTTGCACAGTCTCCAAATTAAGACCCTTATTTATAGCTTTGCACAGTCTCCAAATCACGTCCGTGTGAGTAGGTCGAGAACTGGCTTCGAAACGGCCCAAATCCGCGCGGAGCATACAAAAACCGCCAAGTGTGCCGCGGCTCACTAAATCTGTGCCGCGGCACACTGTCTTCAGCTGGAAGCCTGGGCGCCATTTAATTCATCTGTGCCGCGACTCACCTGGACTGTGCCGCGGCACAGAGTACAGATTACTTTGTGCTCGCTGGTTGTCTTCCTGTGCCGCGGCCCTGCTTCCTTGTGCCGCGGCTCATAGCCAAAATTTGCCGTTTTCGCCCGTTTCGCCTCGTTTTAGCTTCCGGACTTCAATTTCCTCACAAACATACAAAATTAAGGCATTAAAAGTTCATTTAAGCAAATTCACTCTCCAAAATAATACAAAATAATGATAAATAAGCGTATAAAAATACGCTTAACAACAGGGTTCTGAAAATAAAGTTACACTATATATATATATATATATTCACTGTGGTGGTAGAACCGACCTTCGTGATAGATATGTATATATATATATATATTCACTATGTTGGTAGAACCGACCTTCGTGATAGATATGTATATGTATATATATTCACTGTGGTGGTAGAACCGACATTTGTGATAAATAGGTATATTTATATATAAGTATTTTTTTTGTATACTCTTATTTTTTTTTGTATACTTTTCTTTGTATACTTTTTTTTAATACTTTTTTTTTTGTATACTTTTTTTTTAATACTTTTTTTTTGTATACATTTTTTTTGTATACTTTTTTATAACTCTTTTTTTGTATACCTTTTTTTTGTATACTTTTTTTTAATATTTATTAAGCAGACGGAAGGTTTAGAAGATAGAAAGAAATGATAGGATGGTAAGATAAGAATATTATGAAAATGATGGAAAATAGATACCACTTAGTAATGGAAAAAGCCGAGCTCTGAAGCCAACTGATGCGACCCCCACACGATGTGCCGTGGTAACCGCTATCGCTAGTATGATTTTAGTTCCCAAGATCGTTCCAATATTAAGCAAATGATTGTTTTACTTCAAGCCCTCTACGTGACGCGTCATAGCAAACCGGAAGGTGCGATTCAAACACGCCACGAGGTTTCTAATGCCTCGATAAGTGAATTGAAATCATGATTTATATTTTAGAGACACACTCAACAAAATAAGAAGAAAGTTTGTTTACACAAACACTCACAATTTTGATAAATTTCAAGGTGTCCTTACAAATGAAAATGAGGGTTATTTATAGCCAAAATTCCTACAACTATTACAATATAAAAATATAAAATAAAGACTAAGAAATTATAAATTCAACATTCAAAACTCCTAAAATCTGATCAATGACTAATCAACCCGTTAAGGAGTCAATACATTTTTAGGGGACAAAAATCGAGGACCAAGACTTATGTTTTGAAAATAAGAAATCAAAGTTAAAGAAAAATATGATATTGTTGTTTAAGTGGCATAACAGATCATTAACATCGGATTTTGGTCTTGATGTCTTCTAGATGATTGTAGTACTGCCACTTACCTTTCCAAATCCACCATAATCGTCTCAATCGGACATCGGAAGCGAAAGTTGTGACAAAAATATAAAGGTGTATCATATCTGAAATTTCCAACGCCTGCTTTCAATTTTATCGCATTTTCACCACTGAAGATATCTGATTTTGATGTCATTATGAGCATAAAAATTTGGGACTTTCTCTAAGCTTTCCGATGGTATAAATATGAGCTTAATTGGACACTGTATGTAGGAGATACATCTGAATTACGAAAGCTGCTTCAGTTAGGCTTATTGCTTGGAATGATGACATCAACACTTTTGATCTAACATGCGACGGCTTCAATAACACAAATAAAGATGTTATCATATTTATGGTCATCGGTCTGATTGAAATGATTTTGCACAAGCATTGTTAATAAATTCTTTATCGCATTTGCTCGTGATCTTGTTATTGGTCCCACATGAATGTATAGTTCTTCTTCTGACTGACTGCTTCTTGATTCACATCAATTGTCGATCAAAGAAAACAAAAATTGAACGAAACAAGACTACAAAAAAGTAGAAGATGCTCGAATCGGTCAGAA
Source organism: Orobanche coerulescens (assembly GCA_033398695.1). Taxonomy (NCBI): domain Eukaryota; kingdom Viridiplantae; phylum Streptophyta; class Magnoliopsida; order Lamiales; family Orobanchaceae; genus Orobanche; species Orobanche coerulescens. The sequence continues at coordinate 62,016,371 of CM065806.1, forward strand.
AAGCAAAGAAGTGAGATTTAATGAAGCTAACGAACGTAATATACAAGGTATAACGTACGTAGTGAGAAGTCACCTAAAGCCAGACGAGTACAAGCTGACATGCCTAACGTGCGTAACATAAGGAACTTAACGAACCTAAACGGAAGAGCTTAACGTACGTAATGGTTTGAATCTGAATTCAAACATTACAACCGCGGGCAGATTCAGAGAAGCCAAAAAGGCATGCAACGGACATATGCTTTAACGTACGTAATGACGAGTACGGTAACATGATGAATTTAACGTACGCTATTGGAAGATACAACGTACGTAAAGGAGAAGACAGAAAGCTGTTGGACTGATCTACACATCACATGACGTATGTAACGAGAATACGTCAACGCACGTAACAAGCTCAACGTACGTAATGGATGATATATACCGTAGGTAATGCAGGCAATAGGTGCTAACATCTAGTTGAGGTTTTATGCCTATAAGTACCAAGTCATTTGGTATCATTCTACACAACAACTCCAAGCAAATCACATATTGATCAGATATCATTGTATACACTATCGTTGTTGTATTTGTGCTAAATTGATAAGTATTTGAGTGTTCATACACGAAAACATACACGAGAGGAAAGATATAGATTGTAGATTGATTAAGTGTTATTAGGATCGTTGATCCGGCATTATTAGAATCATATCTAAATCCAAGAGAGGTTTGTCTAGGACCAAGAGAAAGCTAGATAGGTTGCTTACTTGTCCGATAGAAAAAGAAAATGGTTTATCTTGGACCGACATAAAGACAAGAGTGCAACGGTTTATCTCAGACCGATCGAAGACGAGATTGTAACGGTATACCTCGGACCAATAAAAGACAAGGCGTAGAGGTTGATATTAAGCTAGGAAAAAGATACGAATAGAGGATGTAGGCACGTTTGGCCGAACCTCTATAAATCTTGTGTCATTTACTTTACGCACTTTACACTTCTGCAATTGCAAAAGAGTTTGAAAACTCTACATCGCACAATTCTAGTGGTGGTACCAAATCCCCAACAATTGGTATCGAAGCGGTATCTCTAAAAGTGGGCTTTACATCCAAAGAGAAAAAGAACCTATGGCGTTTCAAATTCCCCCGGTCGAAGGTCTTGCCTTAAGTCGACCTTCTTTCTTTGACGAATCAAATTTCATGATGTGGAATAAGAAATTTCATCCGATCCTATGACATCGAGCTATGGGAAGTCATATGTCTTAGTCCGAAAATTCCCACGAACTCCAATGGTACTCTCAAAAACTCTAAAGAGTATGATGATACGGATTGGAAAAACCACAATCATAATTGCAAATCAACGCAATTATTATATTGTGCTTTAAATCTGGAAGAACACAAACGGATATCCTCGTGCGAAAGTGCCAAAGAAATTTGGAAAATGCTTGAGGTAACTCATGAAGTAACAACTCAAGTCAAGGAGACAAAAATAAATATGCTCCTCCACGAGTACGAGCTATTTATGATGAGAGGGACGAGTTCATAACGAACATGCTCGACCGATTTTCGGTCATTACTAATGGAGTAGCTTATTTTGGCAAATCATTAACAAGTAGTGAAAAAGTAAAGAAAATCCTACGATCACTACCTGTTGAATGGTACGGGACGGTTACGATGATTATGGAATCGAAAGATTTAAATAATCTTAATTATAGTGCCCCCATCATTTCACTAATAAACTACTAGATATTTCTTAATTCTCGAAATGCCAAGCCGAAACCGAAAGAAAGGTCAATAGCTTTGAAAGCTAAGATGTAAAAGAAAGAAGAAACCCAGTGGACTAAGATGATGAAGAATCGACATAATATGCCAAGAATATAAATAAGTTTCTAAACTTATTAAACCGGCAAAGAAAATACATCAACTCGAGCGAGTCAAAAAAATCGACAATAATTGTCGAAACTTTGGTAAACCAGGACACTTTGCTAGAATTGCCGAGCCTCGACTTCCAAGCAAGAAGTTTTAATAGCTACATGGAGTGACGAAGAGTAAGATGATGCATATATTCAAAATAACCTCGCACTCATGGCAAGGAGTTCTTACGACGATAGCGACGTCGAAAGCCAGGTTAGTACCTCGTCTCACGACGAACTATTTGAAGCATTCGAACTTTTATATACCGATTTCAAAATGCTTTAATTGATAATAAACTCCTCAAATCGAAAATAAATTATTGGAAGATGAAATCTCCAAAATTCAAAAAGGAAAATTTATTGAAAATGATCATTCTATATTCATTGTTAAGGAAAATAAATTGAAAGGTGATCTTTGAAAGTTCAAAACGAACTTAAGGATTTAACGAATAAATTTTCTTGTGGAAATGACAAATTTGAACAATTTCTTTCCGTTCAAAAATTTGCATTAAACAAACAGGGGTTGGGATTCAAACCGTGTAATAAAACCGAATGCATAAATTTTAAAATACCCCGATGTGATAAATATTTAAAATTGGGCATCATACTTCAAATTGCAAAAGCCCACGACGGACGGTAAAAATTAAAAAAGTTTGGACTCCTAAAGAAACCACAATACCAAATATCGTTTACGTTTCTAGAGAAAAACAAACTCTCGATTGGATCTCCAAAAATCAAAATGGATATTTTCAAAATTGGTATTTAACTCAGGGGGAGTTCTATTATTTTTAAAATGGGGAGATATTTTTCAGGGGGAGTTTTTAGAGTTTTTACCCGTTATCATATTTAATGTTTCAGTTTTTTATTTATTTATTATACACTTTTTTATTATGACAAAAATGGGGAGAATGTCGATAAAAATGATGAGAGAAGGAGAATACGAGTCATGGAAGAATAACGAAAAAATATAATACTCATCATGAAAAGGGAGAAAAGACGAAGGAGAAGAAAATCGAGAAAACGAAGAAGAAAGTTGAATAAGAAAAAATGAGAAGGAGTTGAAAAGAAGGAAAAAGAAAAGATGGGGAAAAAAAAAACTAACGAAACGAACAAAGACGAAAACTTTGATCTATAATGTTTTAAATTTTTGCAGGTATATAATCCCATCGAAGATTTTTGTTTTGTCATCAAAAAAAAGGGGGAGAATGTTGGAATATTCTATTCCACATAATCATAATTTGGTTTTGATGATGAGCTAATGATGTTAATGATGAGTTGATGATGTTGTCGATCAAAGGAAACAACAATTGAACGAAGCAAGACTACAAAAAAGTTAAAGACGCTCGAATCAGTCAGAAAAGAAAAGAAGTGAGATTTAACGTAGCTAACGTACGTAATATACAAGGTATAACGTACGTAATGAGAAGTCACCTGAAGGCAGACGAGTACAAGCTGACATGCCTAACGTAAGGAACTTAACGTACGTAAACAGAAGAGCTTAACGTACCTATTGGTTTGAATATGAATTCAAAGATTACAACCTTTGGAAGATTCAGAGAAGTCAAAAAGTCATGCAACGGAATATGCTTTAACGTACGTAATGAGGAGTACGTAACGTACGTAACATGATGAATTTAACATATGCTATGGGAAGATACAACGTATGTAAAGGAGAAGACAGAAAGCCGCTGGACTGATCTACACATCACATAATGTGCATAATGAGAAGACGTTAACGTACTTAACAAGATTAACGTACATAATGGATGATATATAACGTACATAATGCAGGCAACAAGTTCTAACGGCTAGTTGAGGTTTTATGCCTATAAATACCAAGTCATTTGGTATTATTCTACACAACAACTCCAAGCAAATCACATATTGATCAGATATCATTGTATACACTATCGTTTTTGTATTGTGCTTAATTGATAAGTGTAACACCCCCAATCCACTCAGGGATATTACACGTCGTAGACCCTTTTCTCAAGGATCTACCAGGCTGGTAACAAAAGTCAAACATCTCAACACCGCCTTTAAGGCTAAAATGACCCAGTAGACCGCTTTGGTCATTCAGTTAATACATAGAACTCAAATCATAATACATACCCACGCAGGGGTCAAAATACAGAACGATGCCGTAAAACGGGGAAAATGCTACAGCGGAAATAACTACATCAAAACCAATACAACATCGCACGGGTCCCCATGTGATTAGTATCGATCATCATTCATCATCCTTCGTGTCAACTGTAACACCCCAAACTAGGCGGATATTACAGTGCCGTAAATCCCCAACTGGGACCCACCAGGCAAATGAAAATGAATGAACTACATAGGATAAATGTAGTACCGAACTACATTACAACAATAATTACTCCGATGAGGAGTTTAGTTATAACACACTAGGACAATACCGAATACTAGTGTATTTTATATGAAGATAAAATACACAACACTGAATGAAACGGAGTATTCAAATGAAAGTCTGCAGCGGAAAAATAAAGGACAATAACATGAATAACTGAAAGATCGGCCCCCCTACTAGTATCACTGGGACTCCTCGACGTCAGCGTGTTCTCCCCGTACTTTTGCCTTGCCAAGACCTGAAAAACAAAATCCCCAAACGGGGTCAGTTACAAAGAACAACAATCATCTAGTGTTGTAAATTCACAATCATGATTTTATCTGAAGTTATGTAATATCCTGTCGAAACATACGCAATCAAACATTCTATATGCATCAACTAACGATGACGGCTCAAAGGGTGGCGCCACACTACGCCCGGGATGGAAATGTGTCCGTGCACAAGCCACCAACGATCGAATACACGCGTGGTCTTGTACCTAATCGGTCTCACGAGACACATTGACTCGTGTGCACGATCAATGTGAGGCCAACAACCAACACACGACATAAATGTGCACGACATGAAAATCCTACACATACCAACCGGCACGCCAAGATGACCCGAATGCCACCATATAACAAAAGTGACATCGAAAATGAATAATGACTCACCGAGGTGGAATGGTAATGAAATAAATGACAAATTCAATTAAAAGATTGGAACCGTGGTTCCTTATGACTGAAATGATTAATTGATAACAACAAGTTTTGATACGGTTAATATAATGATGAATGAGTTATGATTATGAATGAACAACAACAAAAGGGATGAATATCCTTTTAACCGAGTAAGAATTAACTTACACAATACCGATGAAGAAAGTCCTTCCACGAACAAAAGTCCTAAATGAAGTGTCGGTCGCACGAACAACCTTAATTCAATACAATTACCAACAATCCGATCAATACACGAATTAAACACGAATATAACGAACTCAAAACGTCGATACGATTAAACTAAGTTCATTGGGGCATTATATCGAATACGTTGTGGCCAAACTCCGGTTGCTTACAATCAAATCTCAATAAGCCACTATTAATTCCCCTAAGAAGTGTTTCAAACCAACAAAACATCTCCAATATGATCAATAATCCATTATGAATATCCAAAATCGTGATTATAACAACAATTAGTCGAAAATCCCCAATTCCAACTCGATTTTCAAGGTGTTCTTGAATAATTCCTCAATAATCCAATGAATCCTTATACAAACTCATAATCATATACATATCCCTTCATATATCATGATTATAACGTCCAAAACATCGTATCTCAACACAAAAATCGAAATCCAAGGTGTTGAAGAATATTACCTTTGAAGATCCAAGTACTTTAATCCGAAGAACACGCGTTAGATTGATTATCTGGGCTTCACGATCGAAAGGAGATGAAGAAAATAAAACACCCAAATGATTTGTGAAGGAAAAACCCTCCCTCAAGCTTTCTCTGTCGGTTGAAGGTGAAGAAAAGGGAGAGAAATGGGCTGAAATGCTGAAAAAACGAATTTAAAGGAGTTGACTGCCCTGCCGGACACGGCCCGTGCCGATCGGCACGGTCATGTCGCACAGCTGGCCGTCAGGGACTCGACCGTGTCCTGCTTGACATGGTCGCGGCGCGGAGGGCCTTCCGATAGTGACCCGTCCGACAGCGACTCGGCATGACTCGACCGTGTCCTGGAACACGGTCGGGCGTGTCGGCAGTCGGTTCTGGCTTATCCGGAAGAGTTCGACTCGGCCGTGCCAGACGACACGGTCGGGTCTGAGGCGAGACGGCATTTCGGACGAGTACGGCACGGGCCGTGTCGGACGACACGGCCGAGTTCGTTCGGCAGTGATCGGCCAATAACTGAAAAATGAGCGGTTGAGCTAAAATGACTATAACTCTCTCGTGCGGACTCCGATTGACTCACCGTTTGAACCATTGGAAAGCTAACTCGATGCTCTATAATATTGCAAAGATTTAGAATGTTTGGAGTTACCAAAAATTAATGGTGATCTAACAAAGTCGAACTCATATGAGGAAAGTTGAAACAATGAACAATAACGATACACAACTCGAAGTTTTTCCGAACGGTGAACACGGTGAATGAACATGATTGATGAATGATTATAATCGAGTGAAAAAACACTGAGTGACAATTACAGACTGATAATTACTGAATGAAAATGAATGAATTACAACCGGGTATTACATCAACCCTGTGTTATGCTCCCCCAAAAACCTGAATGTACCTGGACACGAAACAGACATCCACCCCCCGATTACTCGAAGTTTAGCAAAATTCCATTATTTTGCTAGTGAAAGTACGAAGTGCAAATACGAGTCATACAAACCATATTCCAAGAATAATAATAATCAAGAATCCTCAAAGGTTCAAACATAATGAAAAATACTTCCCGAGGCAAAGAGTTTGAGTAAAACTTTCCAAGTTCGAAAGAGAACAATTTATAAAATGCTTTAAAATGTCCTCGGGAGTTTTAACGGAAAACCATTTACGATTGTCAAATCCTTCTCTTTCCAAAAACTAAAAAGGGTCACATCCCAAAGATTTGCCTTTTCAAATAAAAACCAACAACAATTCATGGAGTCTACAACCCACACCACGTGTCCTTGATGGACATAAACTCAACAAAACATAACCAACCAAGATACGAAATCATGGTAATACTGTAACAGCCCGAAAACGGTGGCTATTACAGTGTCGAGGACCCCTACCGGGACCAACCTGGCGATATCACGATATACACCTACAACCCGACAACGTGGCACCATACCACAATATTTATCAAAACCCAGATGTGGAGTATAAATTATACATGTCTTTAATACGAGCAATTATACACAGGATCCAAATTCGGTACAGACCATATGACGATGGGCAATACCTTACAAATTCTAGTACATTCATCCAACACAAAATAAAATGAAAATCACAATAAGACATAACTGAACATCAAAAGACTCGGGGCCCTCCGAATTAGCATCCTTCAAAACCCTCCGTCACCATCGTGCTCTTCCTGTGCCTTGCCCTTTCCTCGCCCTGAAATACAAGTATTTCGCCCAAACCACAGGGTTAGCTATACATGATAATAATTCTCATGACATTATACAATTCATATATATACGGATCTCAAAGAAAACAACCGACTACTGAATATACCCCACAGGCGTATAAACAGTCAGTCCCAATTGTCGAACATATCCAAATATACGAACGACCACATAATATGGCTCAAGACGGACGTCACAGTACGCCCGATCCGGGAAATGTGTCCATGCACACATCCACCCCGTATACGGAATCCAAAATATACATGGTACGATGTACCTAATTAGCCTCACGAACTACGTCTCGTGTGCACGATCTAAATGCGGAAACATCCACGCATGATCATCAAGTGCCCGGCTAAAAATCCTACACATAACCAATCGGCACGCATATATGACTCCAGAGATGTCACGATGCAACATGACAACGAAACTCAACAAATTAAACCTTTATCAAGGAATCGAACAACTCACCGAAGTGACAACAAAACTCAACAGAACCAATGGTAACAAGAACATAAACTCGGGCATATCATCCCATCACAAATGATAACACGGTCAAGGACCTCACCATACCATGAATCATAGGTTCTTAGAACATTTCATATGCACGAAACGCATAATAATCACAAGAATTCAACCATCATTATAACCAAGCAAGATAACTTGCCTCAATTCTGTAGATGAATAATCCTTCTTTGAATGATCAAACAAACAATATCCTCATCTAAAAATACTCACGCGAACAAGCAACCTTAAATGAAACGTAATTCATTCAACAACACATTCGTATGATAATGGTATTATTACATAGGAACAATATTCGTAAGTTTACTTGAATAGGTCAATCATTCTATTGAACATTTTAATGTTCCAATTACGAATCATCATATAACATGTTTATTAGGTTCATTCACATATTCTAGCATTAATGTCAAACACTTGAAGTCCAGAATATTACCAATATAACATTGTGAAAACATCTTTTCAAATCATCGGCACTTCCGATTATGATATAAGTTTGTGTTTAATTACGTTCTTCATTATCTTACCAACGATTACATTAAAACCGATTCCTATATGAAATCATAAGTTTAAGTTTTTAGTAAACTAAGAACATCATCTTAATTAATGTCTCTTAATACACACGGATTAATGAAATGGAATTCGGCTACTCACTCTACCGCATTTGTATCACCATACTCACTACAACCCTCCTAAGAACATTATCAACATATTAATGTAGTGATTAACACCTCTTCAACTTATCAACAAAATCGATTAACTTGGACATATGAAGATTACGAGTGTATTCTATCAAAATCCATTGTTTTACTTTTGAAGAAGTTATTAAAAACCTAGTTATATCATTGTATATTTGGAATTCTAAATATAACTTCATCCCATATTGTGAAAATTATCTTCAGAGGGTTAACATAATTCTTCAAACAATTCATCACAAAGGTATCGGTTCTAGAGGGCCAAAAATATGGTTCCATGTTACCTTTCAAGAATCAATTGAATGTTCAAGACAAGATTAGTATCTTCCACCTCTAATAATTAAGGTTTTCATTCCTTACATGTTCTTAGTGTCGAGACTATAATCAACTTCCAATTATCATGTTATTAATCAGGTTTTATCTATTATTATCAACACAACCATATTATGAAGTTACCATACATCAAGAAGTGATACTAACATTCCTAATGTTGTTATTCACTTAGTTTTAGCATGATTCAAATAATTTATCATGTTTAATACTAGATTGAAATAACATTATGTGAAGGATTGATATACTAGCATCAATACAAGCATAGATTTAATATGAGTTAAAGAAAAAACCACCTCAAAATGAAGAACAACACCAACACTTCCAAGAACCCACTTCAATCTCTTAATCTCCAAGTCAAAAATCTAAGTGCTGAAGCTCCAACACAAGATAGAAAGGATAGAAATCGATTTGGCAAGGTGTGGGATCGTTTTCTCAGAGGGAAGGTTGAATGGGTCGAGCAAAAAAATGAAAGGCAAGCCATATTTTTATAACCCGGATTCAACACTACGTACGCTAAAGAGAGGGGTTAACGTACGTTAAAGCCCTTACGTACGTAATATTATGAACATTACGTACGTAGTCAATTCATCAGATTTTTCTGACTCAAAATACACCAGTTGTGACGTACGTAAATATCTAGCCATTACGTACGTAATAGCCGTTGACTTGGCTGTCGCGATCGACTTCCGACCACCACCTACTCACTCGACCCCACCCGCCGAAAGGTCATCTGCTGAAAGATCCCCCGCATTACGTACGTGAACAAGTAAAGGTTACGTACGTCAGCTGATATAGCATACGTAAAGAAAGCTAGGCTAACGTACGCTAAGTTCTATAACAAGTAAAAGTGGGATTCTCCCAATAACACCCAACAATCAAAATAGTATGAATGACCAGGATTTCAACTTAACATAATTCATCAATATGCTCGCTACAATAAATATAGATATGGTGCGATAATACTCGATTTAAATCAGAAAATACTATAGTAAAGGCGAGGGTATTACATAATCCCCCCTTAAAAGGAGTTCTGTCCCCGAAACTAAGGGGTGAATATCTCGGGGTATCTCTCTCGCATGCTATCCTCAGTCTCCCACGTAGCTTCCTCGACTCCATGTCTCGACCACTGAATTTTTAATAAGGGAATCGCCTTGTTCCTCAGCTGTTTGACTCTCCTCTCAAGTATCCGCACAGGGCGCTCTTCATATGAATGGTCATCGGCTATTTTGTCCTCGTCGAATTGAATAATGTAGCTTGGGTCAGCAACATACTTTCTCAACTGAGATACAAGGAATACGTTGTGAATCCGGCTCAAGGCTGGTGGTAATGTTAAACGATAGGCTAGGTCGCCTACTCGCTCCAGGATCTCAAACGGACCAATATACCTTGGGCTCAACTTGCCTCTGTTCCCGAATCGGAAAACACCTCGAGTAGGATATACTTTGACTAGTACATGATCACCAACCTCAAACTCGAGTGGTCATCGACGATTATCTGCATATGATTTCTAGTGGCTTTGGGCCGTTAAAAGACGACTCTTGATCAGGGTAATCTTCTCGCGGGCTGCTAATAACATATCACGCTCCGTACCAATAGATTCAGATAAATCATCCCAACACAAAGGGGACCTACAACGATGATAATACAATGCCTCATAAGGTGCCATCATGATCGAGGCGTTCCAGCTGTTATTATATGTGAATTCCACTAACGGTAGTTGGGCTTCCCAGTCGTACTTCCAATCGAGAGCACATGCCCTCAACATATCCTCCAGAGTTTGAATAGTACTCTCAGACTGACCATCGGTCTGAGGATGAAAAGCCGTACTGAAGTTCAACTGTGTACCCATCGCACGATGAACCGCCTTCCAGAAGTGCGACACGAACCGTCCATCACGATCTGATACAATACTCTTAGGGGTACCATGCAGTATCACAATCTCTTTGATGAACAACTGGGCCAATCTCTCAGGGCCCCACGTATCCTTAATTTCCAAGAAGTGGTCTGATTTAGTCAGTCGATCCACAATCACCCAAATCGTATTCATGCCTCGATGGCTCGTCGGCAAGCTAGTAATAAAATCCATCGATATGTCTTCCCACTTCCACTCGGGAATCGAGAGCGGTTTCATCATGCCAGCTGGTCGCTGATGCTCAATCTTGACCTGCTGACAGGTCAAAAACTTCGAAACGAATTCGGCAACCTCCCATTTCATGTTACCCCACCAATAATATGGCTTCAAGTCCTTATACATTTTGTTCGATCCCGGGTGTATGGAATACGGGGTAGCATGAGCCTCCTTGTATTCCTCAACTCCTCGTCTGCTGGTACATAGACTCGGTTTTTAAAGCGTATCAGTCCATCCTCGTGAACCATAAATCCAGGGGCCTTCCCCTGGTCGATTTCTCCTCGAATTCTGGATAAGAACGGGTCCGTCATCTGTTTCGTCCTGACCATCTCATCCAGGGATGCTGAAATCTTGAGCGTGCAATGTTCTCCCTGAATGCGCTGTAACCAGACCTCAATCTCTGGTCTCATGAACTCTAACTGCAATTCCCTCTGGGCGGTCAAACGAGCCAATATCTGCTCTTACACGGTCTTACGGCTCAAGGCATCGGCAACCACATTTGCCTTGCCTGGATGATAAAGGATCTCGATATCATAGTCTTTTATTAGCTCTAACCACCTCCTATGTCTCATATTCAACTTCTTCTGAGTAAAAATATACTTCAGACTCTTGTGATCCGTAAAAATCTAGCAGGTAACTCCATACAGATAGTGGCGCCAGATTTTCAAATGATAGGTGAACTCCAGGTAAAAATCTGGCAGGTAACTCCCTAGGTGAACATACACATATCATCCACAACGCCACAGGAAGCCATAATTCGAATACTAGAATATGCATACAAATGCTAGGTACTGTTGGAACATTTTGTTCCATACATAAATTAATAATGTTTTGATGATTAAAGTTGCTAAACAAAACAAAACAACGAAGAGAAGAAGCAAGCATCGAAGGAAAACGAAGTGCAAAATGCTGAAGAAAAACAAAGCTAACGTAGGTAACAGGAACATATTAACGTACGTAATATGATGAAGCTAACGTACGTAATGTAAGTGAGATAACGTACGTAACACAGTTCAAATAAGTGAACGTTGGAGGAGTCAAAGTCAGAAAAGCATACAACGGATATATTGGAATATCCTCATTTTTCTTTCCCTTGTATTTTCATTTTCGGTGTATTTCTCGGTCGTAGTGACCCTTGTGTATCTTTCAGTGTATCTTTTCAGTCACCTGTTGATCTGATTCTCATTACTGTTGTGCGGAACCACCATTTCAGGGTTGCCGTGGGTCCATTCTACATTATGATACGTTTTGAGATGTTCCATTTGATGTTTCGTTCATATTCTGGTGTTTTGGACCGTTTATATTTCGTACCTAGCGCACGCTATTTTTTCTGAATAGCGCACGCTAGATGTCCCTTAGTAGTGCACGCTACGACTGATTCGTAGCGCGCGCTAGAGAGCAAGCCCTGGGAGTGGCAGTGCTGATTCCAGGTTTGGTTATTCGTTGTCGTATCGTGATATTTCGATTGTTCGGGCCATTTCATAATTTTCCAACGATTTGGGGTGTTTGCCTTCGTATCGTCTTTTCCAATCTTCAGGTTATCAGAATCATGTGTTTGTTGAGTGCTTAAACTCGTGTTTTGATTGTTATACTACTCATCTTGCTCGAAAGTAGTAATTCATGCTCGTCGCATTCCGCAGTCCTTTTCGAACCAAACTTATGACAGCTGTTATGTACTACCAGATGGATAACCTACATTACCATCATGTGGAGCGTACGTTAGTGATACTTCTTTACGTACGTAATGCATCCTCCGTTATGTACTTTAGCGTGTTCAAAATTTTGGGCAGAGGAGTCTGGATGGCTCTTACGTATGTAAGGGCTTGCACCTTACGTACGTTAAACATCTAGCATACGTTAGGCTGGTGCCCTAACGCACGTAAGCTTCGGACTCCTATTTATACGAGAGGGTTGACCCAGAATCGGGTCATTTCTTCTTCCCTTTCCTTTTATGCATTTTGGCGATTTGGGGTGGTTCTGGATCGTGCTTTCTTCGGCCATCGATGCTAATAATCATCTTAGTGGATTTTCTTTGTGTTCATCATCGTCTAATCATTCTTATTCTCCGAATCAAGGTAAGGTTTTAGAACCCTATTTGAGATATTTTGGGGTTTGTCGTGATTTCGTGATTTTAATCCGAAATTGTTTTTGCTATTATTGTTACCTAGTCCTGTTGATCTTAACCCATGGTTTGAAATTCCGTTTTCACACTTTTGTCGGGTCGATTCGTGTTCTTGGCCATTCGGGGGAAACCCTTGAACTTTCGTCGTTTGTTCCTCGAATTCAGCGGCTTTGGGTCGTGCTATGGAATTAAATTTCATTGTTGTTATTGTCGTTCGTAGTTTATTGTCGCGGATTGGTGTTCAGTAGAGTCGGCAGATTCGTAGTCAGTACGTGTCGCCTTACTTCGGCCGATTCTCCACATTTGTGATTATTCGAGGCAACTACCGTGTTCATACATTTCTTGTTTTGCGGATATGATGATTGTCTGAGTGTGTTTGTTTGGTTGTTTGAAATGAACTTTCAAAAGATTCGGTTTAGCCTCGTTAAAGGCTCTCTTTCAAAATGCGTGTGTATTTTGGTGTGTTTTGTGAATGATTAAGTGAATCCTATGGATATGTTTGACGTTGGTGTTGTGATTTGATAATATATATATATATATATATATATATATGCATATATTATCTCATTTTGGTGCGCTGTGATTTGATAATTGTATCGTGCTAAGTGTTTGTTGCCTTTGGGTGGATTATTGTGATATCCTTGGTGTATTATGTTGTGTGATGTGAATGTGTGGTCATAGTCCAACCATGATGTTCGGACGAGGACTACGGTGTCACATGGCTTGTGATCATGGTGGTCAGGACACGGTGAGTGATCGGTCCAACCATGAGAGCCTAAGAAGACTTACGGTGATACGTGGCAAGTGATCACGGTATCATGCATATGATTATTAATGTGTTTTGTTGCTTGATATGGTGATGTACTGATTTGTGAATGTGAAGTATTTGTCATAGTCCAGCCGTGATGTCTGACGAGGTCTACGGTGACATATGGCTTGTCATCATGATGGTCAGGATACGTCGAGTGATCGGTCCAACCGTGAGAGCCTAAGAAGACTTACGGTGATACATGGCAAGTGATCACGGTATCATGGATATGATTGTGGATGTGTGTTGCCAGGTTCGAGTACCTTAGATGTCTTACCAAGATTTCGTATCTTGGGTGGTTATGTTTTTTTGACTTTATGTCGGTCGAGGACACGTGGTGTGGGTTGTGAACCCCGTGAATTATTGTTGATTTTTATTTGAGAAAGCAAATCTTTGGGATGTGACCCCTTTTGGTTTTTGAAAAGAGAAGGATTCGATAATCTTAAATGGTTTTCCATTAAAACTCCCGATGGAATTTTAAAACATTTTATAAATTGTTCTCTTGATTTTGTGATCTTTCGAATTTGGAAAGTTTTACTCAAACTCTCTGCCTCTGGAAATATTTTTTGTTATGTTTGAATCTTTGAGGATTCCTGATTATTATTATTATTGGAATATGATTTGTATGACTCGTATTTGCACTTTGTACTTGCACTAGCAAAATAGTGGAATTTTGCTAACCCCCGAGTAATCGGGGGGTGGATGTCTGTTTTGCGTCCAGGTACATTCAGGTCTTGGGGAGCATAACACAGGGTTGGCACGAAGGATGATGAATGATGAACGATACTAATCACATGAGGACCCGTATGATGTTGTATTGGTTTAGTTGTAGTTATTTCTGCTATAGTATTTTCCCCGTTGCACGGGAGCATGTTGTATTTTGACCCCTGCGTGGGTATGTATTGAGATTGAGTTGTATATATTAATTGAAAGACCTAATCGGTCTACTGGGTCGTTATTTATCCTTGAAGACGATATTTTGATGTTTGATTTTAGTTACCAGCTTGGTAGATCCTTGAGGAAAGGGTCTACAGCGTGTAATATCCTTGAGTGGATTGGGGGTGTTACATAAATGGTATCAGAGAGATAGGTTGCGGAAACCTATGCTGTGGAGTCGAGTGTGTATTGTTGAGTTGTTTTTAGTCAGGTCGTGCCTGATTTAGTCGTGTCGTGATGCGTCATCTGAGTTTGTTGGTCGTGATTATTATCGTGGGGTGATCATCATCTTCGTGCGACCTGTAGATGTAAGTCTCCCTTCTTTGTGTTGTGCCTCGTGTGACACGAGCTACTTGTATGATTATTTGTTAAGTGATGGAATCTTTATGTACATTTTGATTTCGTGATATGTGTTTGTTTGACTCTCATGTTTTGTTTATATGAGAAATGGTGTCGTTGCTAATGTATTTTTTATTGTTGATTTTGTCCGCTGCTAATGATTTTCAAAATGATTTGCTCGTATTGCAAGCATTCTTGTGAAACCCTTATGCTTAACATGGAATGGTAATATATATATGTGTGTGATTTGCTCACTCCGGGATGGTCCGACGGGGCCTCGGAGGAATTTGTGATTTCGCTCATGATTCACAAGCTTGTTTAGATAGCCAGTCCGGGAGGGTTCATAGAGGCTTCAGATGGGACCAGTGGTTTAGCTCCGGTCCTAGGCGAGTCATGTGCGTGATTTTTAATTATGGCCAGTCCGGGAGGGTCCACAGAGGCCTTGGATGGGACATGTGGTTTAGCCCTGGTCCTAGGCGATTTTCAACTGTGATTATCGACTGTTTGTTTTCCGGGAAAAGATATGTCTTGATTTTGAAACAATTTGATGTATGTACTATGATATGTGTAAGCGAATGTCGGTACATGTGAGCATAGGCTTAACGTATGCTTTGTAACGTGTGAGTTTTTGGGCATTCTGGCCTAATTGATATTTGAAAGCCTTGAGTATCTTAGAGAATAAATTTCGAGACGTACCTTTAAATGGATTATTTCCTCACGGTATTTTCAAGGTGCCTACTAGTACAACTGTATGTTTCAAAATTCTTCCACGTTGAGGACCAAAATATTTTGAAATATTCTCAGTAATTTAGAAATGCATTTGCTTAGACCCGAAGGTCGAATATTTCTGAATATTTTTAACTAAAAGAAAGATGTCCTCATTTTTATCAAACGTAAGACATTTTTTTTTTCAAAGTCTCGATAACGATGTTTATATTACTTTTTCGAAATGTGATACTTAAGATTAACTGGTGTTTCCAAATTTTTTCAAAAAGGTAGTTTTCGTTTTTAAAACATATCATTTCCTATTTGCGGTCAGGGAATGTGTGTATGATGTTAGCATTGTAGTTAGGATGTTAGCCCTCCGAGTTGTGATTAAATTGGTGGTGGGAGCATTGAGTCGTTCGCCACGCATTCGTTGTGTTAGCTCCTATGAGAGGTGTGATATTGGTATTAAATGTTTGTCTCTTCATGGTGATTTGCGTGTTATCACACCTGTACGAGCTGTTAGAGCTTGGGTTTGTATGATTCTGTACATACATGATTGTTTCATGATGTTTTGTAATTGTGTGCTGGTTATCGTTTGGGCCGTTGAAATCGCCGAACGGATGTCGTCGTTGCTGTGATTTTGTGTATGTGATTTGCCTTAGGATGGTAATTGTTGTATGTGATTGTGTTACGATTTTCTCTTGTGCTGAGTGGTTACTTATTCAGTATGCCGAGGGGCAGGGGTCGTGGTCGTGGCGACCAATCACCTGATTTGGATTGTACTGCCAGTGATGGTGTTGGTATCGGTGTTGCCACTATTTTGCAGCAGGTAGCTGCATAGATGACTCAGTTGACCCAAGCAGTTCAACGTAATACAGATGTGACCCAGAACATTGGTGCAGATCAGTGGCTTCGAGAAGTGGTTCATATAAATCCCCCTCATTTCGCTGGTGCCGCAGATGCATTGGGCTGGGATGGTTGGCTTTTTCAGTTGGGAAAGATATTCGAGGTAGTTGATTGTCCAGAAGAACGTAAGTTGCCTGTAGTTCAGTATCTTCTTGACAAGGATTCCGCTAATTGGTGGGAGGCTGTAAAAGCCTCGAGATCGTTTTGTCACGTGGGAAGAGTTCTAGAGATTCATGAGAGATGAGTTTTATCCTGAACCGATCAGAAATCAGGGGAATAATGAAATATTTTTGGCAAAACTGCAAGATGTATTGCTGTCTCAAGCTATTATTGATTATAGCAAACAGCTCAGCTATGTGCAGGATCATGTGAGGACAAAGGAGGATAAGATCTGTCACTTTATCAGGCGAATGAAGCTGGAGATTCGTCAGTACATGGCGGGTTTCACTTGTCTTCATTGAGAGAGTATCAAAATAGGGTGTTAGCCTATGAGCTATCTGTATCATCGACTAAGCATATGTCCGAGTCGAAGAAATTGAAAACCGTTGGGAACTTCTAAAGAAGTCAGTGGAGTGGGCCCCCTGGGACTGGGACTTCACATCGTCATTCTGAGAAGGTTCCTCGATCGCGTGAACATGGGAAGAGTATTACCCCTGTGTGAGTAATGTGAGCAGCACGAAGACGTGTTATAACTGTAGTCGAGCGGGCCATACCTCGAAGAATTGTCGTTCACCGCTAGTCAGCCGTTTCTATTGTGGTCAATTGGGACACCAAGCCGTCCATTGCGAGACGGTAGCTGAGAGGTTTAGGGACTGAGTTTGCGTCTTTGATCCGAAAGGACACGAAGATCCCTAGTGTGGTTTTTGAGAATTTCGACATGGTTGGAGTTCTTCGTGGTTACCCTCGCAGATCATTGTGTGTTTTATCTCTATTTTTCGACTGTGCGTGTTTTATTGTAATAGGTACCTTTTGTTTTGTGATTTTTCGGATAATTGACTTGATTGTGCTATCTGTTTGGTGATACTTGACACTTATTGGTTCTATTATGTCTCTGCTTGTGATATTGTCATGGTTGTCGTCGAGCGTGATTTTACGCCGTATGTTTCTTTGCGTTGCTGGTAGTGTTTCGCCAATGGGTGTGAGTTATTCAGTTCTTTTGTATCATGTTGAGATGTTCCTGGTGGGATATTTCTCCTCCCTACTTATTTTAAGTTTCGGGACGAAACTTCTTTACAGGAGGGTAGTATGTAATATCCGCAATTTCGATTTTTGGTAAATTTCCTTTTTAGGGCAGGAGTCCGTTTTAATGGATCGCTTGTGACCGTTTCGTCATTGAGAATGATTAATTCTGCACTTTTTGTCATCCAAGTTCGTTTTGATGTCATTTTCTGGAGTTCCGTGATTCTTAGCGACTTTTCCGCACTTGAGTTTGATTCTTGCGAATTCTTTCGAAACTGTCGCTTCGTGTATCCTGTAAGTTTTTTTAACTCTGTTAGATGTGTTGTGAGCTTCAGTTTGGTTATTCGTTGTCGTATCGTGATATTTCGATCGTTCGTGCCATTTCGTAATTTTTCAAAGATTTGGGGTGTTTGCCTTCGTATGGTCTTTTCCAATCTTCAGGTTATCAGAATCATGTGCTTGTTTAGTTCTTAAACTCGTGTTTTGATTGTTATACTACTTGTCTTGCTCGATAGTAGTAATTCGTGTTCGTCGCGTTTCGCGGTCCTTTTCGAACCAAACTTATGGCAGTTGTTCTGTACTGCCAGATGGATAACGTACGTTACCATCATGTGTAGCGTACATTAGTGATGCTTCTTTACGTACGTAATGCGTCCTCCGTTACGTATGTTAGCATGTTCAGAATTTCAGGCAGAGGAGTCTGGATGGCTACGTTAAACATCTAGCGTACTTTAGGTTTGTGCCCTAAAATACGTAAACTTCGGACACCTATTTATACCAGAGGGTTGACCTAGAATCGGGTCATTTCTTCTTCCTTTTCTTTTTCTGGATTTTTGCGATTTGGGGTGGTTTTGGATCGAGCATTCTTCAGCCGTTGATGGTAATAATCATCTCATTGGGTCTTCTTCGTGTTCATCACCATCTAATCATTCTTCTTCTCCGAATCAAGGTAAGGTTGAACCCTATTTGAGATATTTTGGGGTTTGTCTTGATTTCGTGATTTTAATCCAAAATTTTTGGTGCTATTGTTGTTACATAGTCTTGTTGATCTTAACCCATGGTTTGAAATTCCATTTTCACGCTTTTGCCAGGTCGATTCGTGTTCTTGGCCATTTGGGGGAAACCCTTGAACTTTCGTCCTTTGTTTTTTGAATTCAGCGGCTTTGGGTCGTGCTATGGAATTCATTTTCATTGTTGTTATTGTCGTTCGTAGTTTATTGTTGCGGATTGGTGTTCAGCGGAGTCGGCGGACTCGTAGTCGGTTCGTGTCGCCTTACTTCGGTCGATTCTCTGCGTTTGTGATTATTCGAGGCAAGTACCTTGTTCATATATTTCTTGTTTTGTGGATATGATGATCGGTGATTGTCTAAGTGTGTTTGTTTGATTGTTTAAAATGAATTTTCAAAAGATTCGATTTAGTCTCGTTAAAGGCTCTCGTTCAAAACGCGTGTATTTTGTGAATGATGTGTTTTGTGAATGATTAAGTGAATCCTATGGATATGTTTGATGTTGGTGTTGTGATTTGATAATAAATATATACACACATATATTATCTCATTTCGCTGCGTCGTGATTCGACAATTGTGTCATGCTAAGTGTTTGTTGCCTTTGGGTTGATTATTGTGATATCCTTGGTGTATTGTGTTGTGTGATGTGAATGTGTTTTCATAGTCTAACCGTGATGTTCGGACGAGGTCTACGGTGACACGTGGCCTGTCATCATGGTGGTCAGGACACGACGAGTGATCGGTCCAACCGTGAGAGCCTAAGAAGACTTACGGTGATACATGGCAAGCGATTACGGTATCATAGATATGATCACGGATGTGTTTTGTTGCTTGATATTGTGATGTATATGTAGTGTACTGATTTTTAAATGTGAAGTATTTGTCATAGTCCAACCGTGATGTCGGACGAGGTCTACGGTGACATATGGCTTGTGATCATGATGGTCAAGATACGGCAAGTGATCGGTCCAACTGTGAGAGCCTAAGAAGACTTACGGTGATACGTGGCAAGTGATCACGGTATCACGAATATGATTATGGATGTGTGTTGCTAGGTTCGAGTACCTTGGAGGCGTTACCAAGATTTCGTATCTTGGGTGGTTATGTTTTGTTGACTTTATGTCCGTCGAGGACACGTGGTGTGGGTTGTGGACCCCGTAAATTATTGCTGGTTTTCATTTGAGAAAGCAAATCTCTGGGTTGTGACCCCTTTTTGTTTTTGAAAAGAGAAGGATTCGATAATCCTAAATGGTTTTCCGTTAAAAATCCCGAGGGCATTTTAAAATATTTTATAAATTGTTCTCTTGATTTGTGATCTTTCAAATTTGGAAAGTTTTACTCAAACACTCTGCCTCGGGAAGTATTTTTTTCGTTATGTTTGAATCTTTGAGGATTCCTGATTATTATTATTCTTGGAATATGATTTATATGACTCGTATTTGCACTTTGTACTTGCACTAGCAAAATAGTGGAATTTTGCTAACCCCCGAGTAATCGGGGGGTGGATGTCTGTTTTGTGTCCAGGTACATTCAGGTTTTGGGGAGCATAACATAGGGTTGGCACGAAGGATGATGAATGATGATCGATACTAATCACATGAGGACCCATACAATGTTGTATTGGTTTAGTTGTAGTTATTTCCGTTGTACGGGAGCGTGTTGTATTTTGACCCCTGCGTGGGTATTTATTGAGATTGAGTTGTATGTATTAATTGAAAGACCTAATCGGTCTATTGGGTCATCATTTAGCCTGGAAGGCGATATTTTTATGTTTGATTTTAGGGGAAAGGGTCTATGGCGTGTAATATCCCTGAGTGGATTGGGGGTGTTACAGCTGTAATACCCGTGTATTTTATGAGTGTTGTTTTAGATGTATTTTGTGGTATTGTGGTTATTTGGATCGTATGTATTGATGATTGACCTTTGTATGTTCATGGCTGATAATTATTGAGTTTTGTGATTCTCGGACTGTGCTCGTTTTGGCCGGACTTTGCGAATTTAATTTCTGGAGGATAGCAGTTAGCGCACGCTAAGACTGTATGTCTAGCGCACG
Organism: Orobanche coerulescens; assembly: GCA_033398695.1. Taxonomy (NCBI): domain Eukaryota; kingdom Viridiplantae; phylum Streptophyta; class Magnoliopsida; order Lamiales; family Orobanchaceae; genus Orobanche; species Orobanche coerulescens. The sequence goes on from CM065806.1 coordinate 62,037,457, forward strand.
CTAAACAGGTTTGAGTAGCGCACGCTACTTTTGTGCAATAGCGTGCGTTAGGCCCGCTGGACAGTGAACTTTCTGGACTCTGGAATGGAGCGTTAGTGTACGCTATGGACGGACTAGCGTACGCTATTTCGATGTACTAGCACACGTTACTTGTATAGTGTCTGATCGCGATGGGCATTTTGTGTCGCATTTCTGGCAAGCAGTACATTGAGCACTCAGTACCAAACTGAATTTCAGCACCGCTTATCATCCCCTGACAGACGGATAGTCGGAGAGGACGATCCAAACGCTGGAAGACATGTTGAGGGCTTGTGCGTTGGATTGGAAAGAAGATTGGGAGACTCATTTACCATTGATTGAATTTGCGTACAATAACAGTTGGCATAGTTCGATTGGGATGGCTCTGTTTGAAGCATTATATGGAAGACGGTGTAGGTCGCCAATCTGTTGGGACGTGCCGTACGAGTTACTTGGAGTAGAACCGGACTTGGTGGTTCAGACACGGGAAAAAGTCGCAATTATTCGGCAAAGATTGTTGACTGCTCAGAGTCGACAAAAGTCATATGCCGACGTTTGTCGTCGACCGTTAGAGTTCCAGGCGGGAGACCATGTGTTGTTGAAAGTATCGCCGACTCGCGGAGTTCTTCGGTTTTGTAAGAAGGGGAAACTTAATCCTCATTATATTGGTCCATTCGAGATCCTGGACAAGGTAAGCGATGTAGCTTATCGACTAGCATTACCTCCGACGCTTAGTCATGTTCATAATGTGTTTCATGTTTCACAACAGCGTAAGTATGTTCCTGATCCCAGCCATGTTATTGATTATCAAGAGATTGAGGTTAGTGACGATGTTACGTATGAAGAACAACCGGTAACCATACTAGAGCGACGAGTGAAACAATTGCGACGGAAAGTGATTCCGTTAGTAAAGGTCCAATAGCCTAAGCATGGAATTGAAGAAGCCACGTGGGAGACCGAGGAGAGTATGCGTGCCCGATACCCCGAACTTTTTATATCGTAAGTTTCGGGACGAAACTTCTTTTTAGGGGGTAAGGGTGTAATACCCGTGTATTTTATGAGTGTTGTTTTAGATGTATTTTGTGGTATTGTGGTTATTTGGATCGTATGTATTGATGACTAACCTTGGTATGTTCATGGCTGATAATTATTGAGTTTTGTGATTTTCGGACTGTGCTCGTTTTGGCCGGACATTGCGAATTTAATTTCTAGAGGATAGCAGTTAGCGCACGCTAAGACTATATGTCTAGCGCACGCTGACCAGGTTCCAGTAGCGCACGCTACTCTTGTGCAATAGCGTGCGTTAGGCCCGCTGGACAGTGAACTTTCTGGACTCTGGAATGGAGCGTTAGCGTACGCTATGGACGGACTAGCATACGCTATTTCGATGTACTAGCGCACGTTACTTGTAGGATAGCATGCGCTAAGATGTCAGGTCAGTGAGGGTAGAAACGTTTCTGGACTGCAGGTACTTGCAGTCGATAGCACACGCTAACAGATGGTTTAGCGTACTCTACTGTATGGAGTTAGCGCGCTAGTGGCAATCGATAGCACACGCTAACAGATGGTTTAGCGTACTCTACCGGAGTCTGACAGAATGTTCTGGACTGCCTTTTCTTCAACAGTGCATCGCCCTCAGCTCGTTAGCGCACGCTAAGCCTGTATCCGTAGCGTGCGCTAATACCTCCAGTATATATGTGGGGGGCAGGTTCTAGAAATGTCATTTTTCACCTCTTCCTCTTCTCTTCGGCGGCTGGGCATACTTGATCATTGGAGAGTGCAGATTTTGGTCGGATTTCTTCATCCAACAATAATTTTGAGCTCCTAACACCAAATTATCAACATCTTATTAGCTTTCACCGTCCAAATCAAGGTAAAACCGCTGGAACCCTAGTTCTTTATATTTTGGGGTTTTTGTTGAGATCTTTGATTCTAATCTATCCTAGCTCCGATTTGTGCTAGATTTGGGATGTTGTAATCATAATCCTTCATTTTTCTCCAAGATTCACGGATTTAACCCTAAGTTACCTTTCATAGTTTGGGTTCGAGCTATGTTGCCTTCGTAGTGTTTAAATAAATGTCCTTAAGGGTAGAACTTAGGGTGAATGCTTCCATTTCTTAGGTGTTGTGTTTTGATTCGGTATTTCGATGTTTAGGATCGAATCGTTGAAGGAATTTCGGACCGTACATTCATCCGTTCGCCGTTTCTCGTGTCGTTCAAATTGAGGCAAGTACTTTGATTGTGTTTAATGTACTTCATGTGAATATGTAAAAATGGGATTTGTGCCAATTGTTGATTGAGTGTGTGTGAGCCGAGTAAAACTAGTGAGGGTCCCCTGGGGTCCGGTAGGCCGCGTTTCCCTACGGATCACTCGGTTGGGCTATAGACCAGGGAGGGCCTGACGAGGTGTCTCTGGGGTGTGTATCTTGCTTGAGAGGTACAGGGCCAGTATAGCTCGGGAGATTGTTTTGTGATGATGACTGTGATGTGGTATTCAGGAATATCTGTGACGGCACTATGATTTCTGTGGTTTTTGTTGATTATTCACTTGTTGTACATATTATAGATCATTATACTTGCACCGGCTTCTTGCTGACCCCTTCTGGGGTGGATATACTTTTGTGTATTCAGGTACAGGTCCAGTGGGAGGACTAGCACAGGACGGACACGAGCTTGGTGGGCAGCATTGATATCGTGCATCATTTTGAGTTGGTGGTCGTATGGTCATGGTCAAAGTCGTGTTTTGGTTTTATACTCGCGCGGGTACTATCCGGTGTTGTATGTCGTGTCATTATTAATGGTTAATGATGTTGTTGTATTCCAGTTGTGAATAGTTGTATTGGTTATGATCCCACGGGATGATATGTTGTTTGGTATTGTGATGTAGGTTATGTTGAAATTGAAGTTGGTTTTGAATGTATGAACGTTTATGTTTGTCGTATTGAAGGTGTTTTATTTGGGTCTAAGCCTGGTAGGTTCTCCAAAAAGAATCTACGACGCTGTCATATTCCTGTAAATCACGGGGATGTTACAACAGCGCCAACCCCTAATCTCGGGGGTGAATGTCTTTTATATATGCCAGGTACTTGCGGATCGAGGGAGCAGTCACAAGGTCGTCATGGAAGATGACGAGATGCGATACTAATCAAGAGAGAGTCCGAGTTCCGCTGCAGTATATGTTAACCCTGCGCGGATATATGTTGTAATGTAATCTTGTTCGGTTTTGGTTCAATTTTGTTGTGGTCAGACCTTCCCGGTCTAATTATTTTTAATTTTCGACCTTGTCGGTGTATTATAATGTGTAACTTGGCCTTGCCGGTCAAACATTGTGGTTTTCTTGTGGTGTCTCCATCCAGTAGATCCTTGTGAGAAGGACCTACGGCGTGGGACATTCCCTTATAGTTTTGAGGGTGTTACACCACCAAGACCCTTTTAAAATTATATTGTACTCGTCACAAACTCAACTTAAAATAATTTTATTACCCGTTTCCATCAAAAACTCATCTAGAAATACCTAGTAATTACTTGACCATATTTGAATTTATAAAATATATAAATTATCGAATTTAATTTGCTACAATAATAGATTTTTTTCTATAAGTAACTCGAACATTACAAAATAAACATGAAGTATACATAAAATAAATGAGAAAGTATGAAAAGATAAATTTGAAATATACATTTTAAAAGTACATAATTTACCATGTCTGGGATTTATATGCCAGTACCTGAATATAGGATTGAAGATGTGGGATTCAGTATCTTATATAAATAGGAATTGAAAGTTGAGAAAATATTATGTAGGAGAGAGATTTACGTGGTGCGACTAATCTGTAACGTCATTAGATACTTTAGATATTATTTAGATATGAAGAAAATTGAGTGTATTAAGCAAAATAAAAATAATATAAAAGTACTATTTCTGTATATATAAATTAGATACCGAAAAACAGATGCGTACATACTTGAGAATCATTTCTGAATGATTTTCGTTGTCTAATTCATGATTAAATTTATGTTGTATATTTATATATAGTTGAACTACTTGTACTAGTGCTATATATCCTGAGTGCCAACTCCCTATCTGGGGGTGAATGTCTTTTTTACATGCCAGGTACTTGCGAATCGTGGGAGCAGTCACAAGGTCGGCATGGAAGATGACGAGATGCGATACTAATCAAGAGAGAGTCTGAATTTATCTTATTTCATAACATTGAGTTGTATCCTAGTTCCGCTGCAGTATATGTCAACCCCTGCGCGGATATGTGTTGTAATGTAATCTTGTTCAGTTTTGGTTCAGTTTTGTTGTGGTCAGACCATGCCGGTCTGATTATTTGTAATTTTCAACCTTGTCGGTCTATTTTAATGTGTAACTTGACCTTGCCGGTCAAACATTACGGTTTTCTTGTGGTGTCTCCAGCTTGGTAGATCCTTGTGAGAAGGGTCTACAGCGTGTGACATTCCCTTATAGTTTTGAGGGTGTTACACCACCAGGACCCTTTTAAAATTATATTGTACTCATCACAAACTCAACTAAAAATAATTTTATTACCCGTTTCCATTAAAAACTCGTCTAATAATACCTGGTAATTACTTGAACATATTTGAATTTATAAAATATATAAATAATCAAATTTAATTTGCTACAATAATTGTTTTTATAAGAAACCCGAACATTACAAAATAAACATGAAGAATATATAATGTAAATGACAAAATATAAAAAGATAAATTTCAAGTATACATTTTAAAATTACATAATTTACTGTAGGTCACAAGTCGTCAGGAATAAGTCGGGGGGGGGGGGGTGAAGAGACTTATTAAACTCTTTTCCTTAATCAGGTGAATTTCTTCAGATGAGTATTGCGGAAGGACAGCTCGTAACACTACAGGTGACTTATATCGACTACAGGTGACTTATGTCAACTGTAAAGACTTAGCAATGCGTAAGACAGTTGGCTATTAAATGGAACAGTAAATATGAATGCAGCAAATAAGTATGATGTAATGCAGTAAAACACACAGGCACTTATAGTGGTTTCAGAGGTGGGGTAATTCTCTACTAGTCGACTTTTCTCCAAACCAGTTGGAGATGAATTCACTATAACTTTCAACCAGTGATATACATTACAATGATTCAAACCAGTTACAACAGCTTCCAACCAGTGGAAACCCATGGCCGTTGCAACTCCCTTGACTGCCTAGCACCTCTTGCTCGAAAACCCGTGGATGCCTCAACAACTCTCAAGCTGTCTATCACCTTAAAATCAACAACCCGTGGATGCCTTATCATTCGCGAAACTCCTAAAACCTCGTACACAGAAGTACCCCGTACTCAGCTTTTAAGGCAAGAGTGTTTGTCTTCTCCAACTTAAAAGCTTCTCAGAATATGATCTTTGAAACTTTTCTCTTTATGATGCTATAGTTCTTTGATAGATTTGATTGCTTAGATTTCTTGTAAGTATTTTTTGCATCGTACTTTGCTCAATTCTAATCTTCAGATATATATAGTACGATTCTTCGAGCTTCGTTTCTAGCCGTTGCATCTCCTGTAACAAATCCGTCCATTATAGAGTGGAGTTCTTTGTTTATGTTATCATTCCGTTGCACGGCTTGATTCTCTTTTCAATTCTGACCGTTTGAAAGAGTTCTTTTGGTCGCGCCGATTTTCTTGATTTGTATATTCGTAAGTCTTCAGTACGCGGATCTCAAGGTATAATTTATTCCTAACTTTCCTAGAATATTTTCGCTTTGTCTCCTTACGTCTGCATGCGTATTTCCGTTATTGTTGACTTCAACGATTGCTGACGTGGACTGAGTTTATTAAACTTGGCTGATATCTTGTCTGAAAAACTTCTCTGATATAATTTTGTAGAAGTTCTCTGATCTGATGATTAACTCCTCTCTGATCTGATGTTCTCTGATCTGATGAATGTTCTCTGATCTGATGGTCAAACTTCAGCTGACACTTGTGTTGACCAGACCTCATCTGATATTCAGTTGTCTGCGATCAAAACTTCTCTGATAATTTTCGTTTGACAAAACTCGGTTGATAACCAACTTATCTGATATCTAGACAGTTGGCGATTTTTAACTGACTAACTTCAGATCAATCTTAGCCTACATCAATGGCTTATAGAAGATACTCATTTAGTTCTTCTTTACAATGCCAAGTATTTAGAGTATACATTTGAATAAATCACAAGTACAGGGATGACATCATCAAAATCTAACAGGTATTCCTAACAATGTCCCCCTATTTTGATGATGGTAAAACTTTAAGCATTCAAATGTAAAAAGAAGTTTGCCCAAAGATCAAGTGCAAGACAAAAATCAACACGCCGCCTTTCTTGTGCGATCTTGGCTCTTTCACCTATTCGTTTTTCTCAAATGGTTGAGTGGGATCCATTATCTTCTTCGATTTGACAACTAGTGGTTGTCATTCAAGTGACTGCTATAAACTTTCAGAGTTATTACATTACAGTGCAGTATAGTCTGAATGAAAATTACAAGTAAAACTGAAATTTACAAATAAACTGTAAATTACAAAACAAACAAAAATGAAAAATCATCTTCCTCCTCTACCCCTTCATCTTCCTATGATCTGCTTTGATTGAGGGAGTAACTTCAAAGGTTTGGCTCCAACGGGTCTTCTTATAATTGGGGTTAACCTATATTTCCTCTTGACCACTAATGAAGCAAATTGCCGCTGCACTGGAGATGTGAATTAATTTTCAATGCCTACTTTTATAATCTCTTCTTGAAGAGCAATTTTGTCAAGTTCTCCATTCATGAGTGTTGGTGCTTCTTCAGGTATGAAACTCGGAATCATGGGGTATGTATTGAAATCCTTTGCAGTATATTTCTTCAAAATTTTCCAAAGTTTTGGGGAAATTCATGTCCATGAAGTTTATGAAGGTTTCCTGTGGGGAGAAATCTTTGTCTTGAAGTATTTCCCAGAGGTAGTACTTCTCTATGAATTGCTTTCTTGCACTTCCCCACATTGATTCTGCCTCAGCAGGCATGAACTCTTCAACATATTGAAGTTCTTTGCCTTCCTATTGGAATCTCACTTCAGTATCTTGTCTGGTCCTTTTTCTTTTGGCTGCAGGTGGGTCTTCAGGTGCAGCTGGCTCTTTTCTTTTCAGACTAGAGGTTCCTGCTTGAATGAGTGGAAGATCTTTCTCTGTCTTCATTTTTCCTTTGCCTTCCCCCTCATTCATTGGCTCCCTCTATCTTCTCTCTTCCTCCTTTTTTCCAGCATCAATAATACATGCTAGCTGCTCCTCCACCTTGTGCATGAAATCAGACATGCCAAGAGGTATTCTAGAGTGTGAAGGTGTTGGAGAGGGTTCCTTCCTTTTGATCAGAGTGTCCATTTTTTCATTTAGGGACACTAGCTCAGGCTTAACATCAATTGCTAGAAGCTCAGCAACAGTCTCCTTTACTATGCCTCTGATCATCTCAGTGATATTTAGAGGTAGCTTATACAAAGGTGGCTTTGCAAGAACAAAGTTCTCTCTTGAATCCTCTTGTGCAGTTGGCCTCTAAGCAATGGATTTCTCGGATGCGACCTGCCTGTCTGCTGGCGCCTGATCAGATGTGGTCTTCTCAGGAGTTCCTGATATATCACCTGATAAGTCCTCGTTTGCATGGGACTTTCTCTTCTTCTCCGCAGATGACTCTTTATTTTTGGAGGGGGTTTTCTCAGGCTGTTCCCCCTGATTATCTGCTTCATCAGCTTCAAGAGCATGATCAGGTGACTGTCGATCATGATCCTCATCTTCCTCTCTTCTCTCTTCTTCCTTCTTTTCTTCATCTTTTTCCTCCTCCTCATCTTCTTGTTTCTCCTCTTTCTCTTCAATCTTTTCAAATTATTCTTTTTCATTTTTTTTCTTCTTCTTTCTGTTCTTCCTTTTCCTCAAGTCTATCTTCCCTTTATTTTTCTATTATTTTTCATTACTTTCATCCTTTTCAACTTCAACAATTGTGATTTTCTTTTCTTTTTCTCCTTATTCTTCTACCTTTTCTACTTTGTCTTCCTCTCCAAGGGTTTCACCTTGTGATACACCCCTCGTAACATGAAGGATGGAGTGGTCCATGTTTTGTTTGACGTAAGACATGAACCAGTTCTCCTGGAGCAACAACTTTACATTTGTCTCTTGATAGAAAAACATGATAAGTTTCTCAGTAGCCTAGGGGTGTTCCCAGGTACTCCTCTCAACAAATTCTCTCAATTGAGTGAAGGTGAGTGTTTTTATTTCCTTCCACTCTTCAAAAATATTGTCAAATGAAAATTTAAGAGATTGTTGTTTTACCATTTTCAATTATTCTGAGGTGAGGTTCAGGGGATTGTTCTCCCTGAGATTGAGATGATATCCAGCTTCTGGTATATCAATGGTTTCCTCAACCTCTTCTTCCTCAGTAACACTTTAGAGTGTTAAGAGGGGAATTATCTCTACCACTAGCTCCGAGGAGTGAGCAGGTTGATCCTCAAGTGCAGGTGATATGACCATTTGTATCTAATCAGGTTGAGCTGCAATTGGTGCAGGTGATGTGGCAGTTTGTGGTTCTTCTTCTTCTTCTTCTTCTTCTTCTTCTGATTCTTCTTCTTCTTTTTCTTCTTCTTCTTCTTCTTCTTCTTCTTCTTCTTCTGAAGAGTAGTCTACCAGACCTCTGTATCTTGGAGGGCTAATCAGGTGAGGAGTGTATGTAGATGACTTCAGGTGATTTCCTCTTGAACATCTTGGATGGAGGAGTGTCGTCTGCGTGAGAGTCATCTACAGGTGGGATCTCAAGTGTAGGTCACTTTGACAAAATCTCAGTTGCAGGGGGAGCTGACATCATCTCCTCTGCAGTAACTTCAGATAGGTGTGGGGCAGCTGCATCTGACTGCTCTGCTTCAGAGTCTGGGGGTCCTCTATACTCACACGTTACAGAGGTAATTTCCTTGATTTTCTCAGCCATCTTTTGTTTCTTATCCCTTATAGTCTTTAGGGTTTCATGGTCCAAGTGACCAAGTCTCTTGCCGAGGTTAAAGGGGTCTGCCCTTCCCTTGACCTTCCCAAGGAACTCCAAGCTTGTTTGAGTTCCATATGCCAGCTTCTGCCTGAATTTCTTCTCACCCTCATCCCAGCTAACTTTATTAATTTCCTGACTAACTGCCTGTAAATGTAGTCGGCCAGTTAATCCTATTCCACTGTATCAGCGCTCCCATCACCACATATTTGGCAGATGATAGTTGATCATAGCTACCTGCCATACCAATGACGATTTTGTTATTGATGTCTAGGACATAGTTGTATTCTTTCTTGAGGTCAATTTTCCTCGCCGTAAGTATGACCTTAGTTGACTCCTATGGTAACTTGATCTCATACCACGTCTCGGTCGGATTCTGCTTCAGTGCTTCGACGGCAATGCCCCGGTTCTCCATTTTGAAAGCGTAGGCGATGGTTTGTGGTGTGATGGTTATTTCTTCTTCGAAAATTGAGCTCGTGATACAGTGCTCTGTGACTTGTGCTTTCTTGAAGAAGCAGATTACAGCTTCCTTGAAGAGCTGCTTGGGGAAAATGTCTAGAAAGTGGTAGATGCCATTCTTTTTCATCATTCGGATTACATGCGTCATCTCATCCATGTTGTTGATTGCCAGTAATCCTTCAAAGTCGACAACAATACTGAAGATGACTTGCTCCTTCACCAACTTTAGGTTCACACCTTCGAAGTAAGTGGTTGAGTCTATTTCTGCAAAAAAATAAGATCTTCAATTGAGTGTAATGAAAATTCTAGGGTTTTTCTGCTTTTGAAAAATATAGGTTTCTTGAGCTTAAAGACGATAAGGTTTTTCCAAAATAATTTCCGCCGTCTTATATACCCAACTGAAAAGACTTTTTGAATTTTAATAATTAAATAATCAAGCGGTGGTCCTTTTTTGATAAATAAAGAGTGACGGTTGGAGTTGATTGGACGTCGTGGAGGTAGTTTGATCATGTGTTTTGTCCACGTGTAAATAAATAATATAATAATTATAAGTCGGTCAAGAAATGGGAAACTTAGGTGGTTGACCGTTTGACTTCTGATGCAGCTGTGATCAGGGGACTTTTCTGTCTGTGCTCTGATCAGCTAGCTTTCCTTCATCTTCTGCATCAAGTTATGTATGTCGCCTGTGGTTGATGTCATCTAACTTTCTCGCCTGTCCTTTGGATCCTCGTCTGGTCTGATCAGGTGACTTCCTTATCTGCTCTGATCAGGTGGCTTTTCTCGTCTCTTGTCTGCTTCAGGTCAGATGACTTTTCTTCAGGTCAGATAACTTTTTCTGCTCTTCAGTTAAGCACTAGATTCCCAACCTAGTAATCCAAGATTCCTCCTAAGTTATAGAAATCTTTCTCCAGGTAGAGGCTTAGTGAATATGTTAGCAATTTGATACTCTGTGCTGACTCTTTCCACTTTTACTCTCTTGTTAAGCACATGGTCACTAATAAAGTGATGTTTGACATCTATGTGCTTTGTTGTTGAGTGCATAACTGGATTTTTTGTTATTGCAATTGCACTATTGTTGTCACACCATATTGGAACTTCATTTGCTATGATGTTGTATTCTCTTAGCTGTTGTCTGATCCAGAGAATTTGAGCACAACAGCTACCTGCAGCTATGTATTCTGACTCAATTGTGGATATTGAGTTAGATACTTGCTTCTTGCTGAACCACGATATGAGTCTGGTTTCGAGGAACTGACATGTTCCACTGGTGCATTCCCTATCAATCTTGCATGCTGCAAAGTCTGCATCTGAATAACCTGAGAGTTTAAAGTTGTCATCCTTGGGATACCATAATCCAACATTGATAGTGGATTTAAGATATCTGATTATCCTCTTAGCTGCTTCCTGGTGAGACTGCTTCGGTGTGGATTGGAATCTGGCACATACTCCTACTGCATATGAAATATCTGGTCTGCTTGCAGTGAGGTATAAAAGTGATCCAATTAGTCCTCTGTAGTGTGTTGGATCCGCTGGAATACCTACCTCATCTGCATCAAGGTGTAGAGATGTGCTCATGGGAACTCTTAGTGATTTGGCTGAGTCCATGCCAGATCTTTTGATTAAGTCCCTTGTATATTTTAATTGGTTGATGAAGATTCCATTGTCAACTTGTTTGACTTGTAAACCAAGAAAGAAATTTAGCTTTCCTATCATACTCACCTCAAATTCTCCTTGCATGAGAGTTGAGAATTTTTCACATAGCTCTGGGTTGGTTGAGCCAAATATGATATCATCCACATATATTTGAACAAGTAATATGTGGTCTTCATGTTCCACTCTGAAGAGTGTCTTGTCCATCTTTCCTTTGTTGAATCCATTCTTCTACAGAAACATAGATAGTGTCTCATACCATTCTCTTGGTGCCTGCTTGAGTCCATATAGAGCTTTCAAAAGCTTGTATACTTTATCTTCTTTGAAAAATCTGGGGGGTTGCTCCACATAGACTTTTTCTTCTAGTACTCCATTGAGAAATGCACTTTCTACGTCCATTTGATAGACTTCAAAATCCTTGAATAATGCATATGCAAGGAATAGTCTGATAGCTTCTAATGTTGCTACAGGTGCATATGTTTCATCAAAATCTATTCCTTCACATTGAGCATATCCTTTTGCAACTAGTCTGGCTTTATTCCTAACAACAGCTCCATCTCCATCACATTTGCTTTTATACACTCACTTGGTGCCTATGACTTTCTTATGATCTGGTCTGTCTGATAGTTCCCAGACATTGTTCCTCTCCATTTGGTTGAGCTCTTCTTGCATTGCAATTATCTATGAGTAGTCATCTTGGGCCTGTTCAGTTGTTTTGGGTTCCATCTGAGACATGAAACATGAGAACATAGCCATTCCTGCTGGTTCTGTAGATTGCCTAGTTTTGACTCCATCACTTAGGTTTCCAATGATTTGTTGGAACAGATGATCTCTGATCCATTTGGGGATATCATCTTCAGGGTTTGTTCCCTCTGTTGAGCTGCTTTGATGGACGTCGTCTCTCTCTGCATCAGCTTAGGTTTAGCCTTCTTGATTTGCAACTGGATCAGCTATGGTTTTGACAGCTGCAGATGGGTCTTTAGGATATTCATTAGCTGCACTTGGATCAGCTAGGTTTTAAGATCCTATCTGATCTGTAGTTGGGTCTTCATCAGCTGCAGTTAGATCAGCTAGGTATTGGGATCCTATCTGATCTATAGTTGGGTCTTCAGCTGAGCCCATCATTCCTGTGTCATTGATGATGACTTCTTCTAGGGTGGCGGATTTTAGCTTTTTCTCAATTGATTCCATCTATTTCCTGTACTCAACAGTAGACTCATCAAACACAACATGCGGTGTTTCTTCCACAACTAATGTTCTTTTTATTAAATACTTTGTATGCCTTGCTTATTTGTGAGTATCCCATAAAGAGACCATCATCAGTTTTAGCATCAAACACATTCAGTTGGGCTTTACCATTTTTGGGTGATGGAGAGGGATTTCTCATTCTGAATCTTTCTCATCAGCTCAGGAAGCTTTGTTAGTGTTTCACTCTTTTTATAGAGGAAAACAACCCAAGTATAACTCGAGTAGTCATCCACTACTACTAAGGCATGCTTCCTTCCACTCAATGTCCTGGGCTTGACGGGGCCAAAGAGATCCATATGAAGTAGATCTAAGACTCTGGTGGTGAGAGTGGTAGGCTGAACTGGTTTGAATGATGCTCTGGTTTGCTTTCCTTTCTAACAAGCATCACATAGGGCTTCTTTCTTGAATGCTTCTTCTGGAAGTCCTCTAACTAACTTTTGAGAGCATATATTATTGATGGCTTTGAAGTTCCTATGACGTAATCTCTTGTGCCATATCCATCCATTCTCAGCAATTGTTTTTGATAGGAAACAAGTGTTTGGAGTTCCTGTATTCTAATCTATCATGTAAATGTCTCTTCTTCTGAATCCTTGTTGTTTCACTTCTCCAGATAGGATATCAATCACCATGCATTTCCAAATAGTGAAGACTACTAGGTTCTTTTCATCACTGAATTGACTTATGCTCAATAAGTTGTATTTGAGCCCTTTGACATAATGTACTTTAGATATGGTTATGTTTCCTCTGTGCAACTCTCTAAATCCTTTTGTCTGACCTCTAGATCTATCTCCAAAGGTTATATCTGGACCTCTTTCTTTGATGTAGTTTGAAAGCACCTTGTTATTCCCTGTCATGTGCCTTGAGCATCCAGAGTCTGCAAACCATTCTTCACCTCCTCCAGTTGAACTTGAGGTGACATGGTAGTAGTCTTTCCACCTTTTTGCAATCAGACAAGCAAGGACTTAGGTACCCAAATTTGAGTGGGTTCTTTGGGGTTACTCAGCTTCCTGGAGAATTGGTTTCTCCTTAGGTTATAAGAATTATGCTGATTACCCCTATAAGGTGTGTGCTGCCTAGGTCTATATCCCTGGTTAGGATTGTATACTGGATATGCCTCATAATATTTGTGGTGTGGGCCATTCCTAAATCTTGCCTGAGACCATTTGTAAAATATTTGGGGTCTCCACACCTGTTCATTTTGAAAGTTTGGATAACCTTTAGGTTTCCACTTACCTCTCCCATTTTGAAATTTATTTTTGGGGAGTCTTTGGTAATAGTTGGAAAAATGTTTTGATTGCTGCTTCTGCCTTGGCCATTGCCTAGTCTCTTGTCTAGTTGGCTGTCTTGTAAACCTTGGATGCAGCCTAAACTTTTGATTGGGCTGCTGCCTATTTTGAAATACGGGTTTGTTTATAGGCTTAGCAGTCGGGACATAAGTTTCTCCCTTGATAAAAGTGGTTTTTGAACTAGAGGGAGAGTTGGGGTCATATCCAAGGCCTGATTCTGAATAAAGTGGCCTCTGGTTCATACACAAACCATGAAGGGTTATAGATGCTTTCAGAGATATTATCTCTTTAGCTTGTGTACTATTTAGCTGTTTCAACTTAGATAGCTCAGTTTTGATATGAGCAAGTGAGCTGACTTTTCACTATTTAAAACAGTCAGCTTATGAACTTCAGCTGTAGTATTTTCAGCTGAGTTTTTCAAAATATTTTCAGGTTGTTTTTCAAACCTAGTTATAATGTTTTCAAATTTTGCTGACTCTTGGCTGTGTTTTTCAAAATCATTTTTTAGCTGGGATTTATCATTCTTCATCTGCGCATTCTCAGCTGTAACAGTTAGGTGAGCTGATTTTAAGGTTTCAAAATCTTTTAGTAACTAATTTACAGATTCCTGAAGATTCATATATTCAGACATGTCAGATTTAAAACCCTCTGTAGTTTGATGTTTGGAAGTTACCTCTTCATCAGCTAGATTGGCCATCAGGCAGTTGTAGTCATCGCCATCATCAGAGAAGAATCCACCACTTGATTCTACTCTTTCTTCAATCTGGTCTTCCCCAATGAGCGCTTTTCTCTTGTCTTCTTTCTTGCCATGTCCTTTTTATCTTCATTTCTCTTGAGATCAGGGCAGTCAAATTGGATGTGTCATGTCTTGTGGAAATTGTAACATTCTACCTTCCAATTTCTAGCTTTTTGATTCCTCCTTGGTTTTTCTTTGTATTTTTTCTTGTACTTGGAGTAGGTTTTCTCGAAGTTGCTGAATATTTGCATGATGAATGACATTTCTTCTTCAAAATCTAGAGGATTTCGAGGTTTAACTTCAGACAGATTCTTGGCAGGGGACTCTTCTTCAAATGCTACACCTTTCTCTGCTGGTTCAGTTGATGATGAGCAGGGCAGCTCAAACTCATATGCCTTTAGGTTAGAGAACAGCTCCTGGATCTTTATCTTGTTAAGATCTTTTGATTCCCTAATGGGTAAGGCTTTCATGCTCTATTCGGGGTTCAGAGACCTTAGAACTTTCAAGGCCATCTCGCTGTTGGCATATGTTTTTCCAAGAGAATTAATTTCATTTATTATCTCTGTGAATCTCCCATCAACTTGGTCAATGGTTTCTCCATTCTTCATTTTGAAGTTATCAAACTTTTTTGTGGCAATTGACAACTTATTTTCCTTGATCATCTCGGTTCCCTCACACATTACATCTAATATGTCCCAGATTTCTTTGGTATTCTTGCAATTTTTAATCTTGACCATGGTTGCCTTGTCAAGAGTCTGATATTGTATATCTCTGGCCCGATTGTCAAGGTTGGCTACCTTCCTTTCTTGAGGAGACATCTCGGTTCTCTTCTTGGGTATCTTCTCTGGCTTCCCAGCTGCAACTTCTTCTGGTGTGTTGTCCTTCTCAAATATGAATAGTCCATCCTCAATTACACACAACATGTCATTATGAATAGATGACAGACGATCCTGCATTCTTATTTTCCAAAGGTCATATTCATCCACATAAAATACAGGTAATCTAGAGTGCATTTGTTGCATGTGTTCCATTATAATATGAGAACTTAAAATATACTCAAGTATATGGATCTGGTTCTGTATAGTTGAACCACCCCTCTGTTACCACCTGTAGGTCACAAGTCGTCAGGAATAAGTCTAGGGGGTGAATAGACCCCTTAAACTCTTTTTCTTAATCAGGTGAGTTTTTTCAGCTGTATAATATGCAGCTAATAAGCCTTAGCTGCAGATGAGTCGTGCGGAATCTCAGTTGGTAGCACTGCAGGTGACTTATATCGACTGCAGGTGACTTGTGTCAACTGTAAAGACTAAGCAATGCGGAACACAGTTGACTATTAAATGGAACAGTAAATATAAATGCAGCAAATAAGTATGATGTAATACAGTAAAACACACAGGCCCTTATAGTGGTTTTAGAGGTGGAGTAATCCTCTACTAGTCCACGTTTCTCCAAACCAGTTGGATATGAATTCACTATAACTTTCAACCAGTGATAAACGTTACAATGATTCAAACCAGTTACAACAACTTCCAACCAGTGAAAACCTGTGGATGCCTCAACAACTCTCGAGCTGTCTATCACCTTCCAATCAACAACCCGTAGATGCCTTATCAATCATGAAACTTCTGAAACCTCATTCACAGAAGTACCCCGTACTCAGCTTTTAGGACAAGAGTGTTTGTCTTCTCCAACTTAAGAGCTTCTCAGAATATGATCTTTGAAACTTTGCTCTTTACGATGCTATAGTTCTTTGATAGATTTGATTGCTTGTACGTATTGTTCGCATCGTAATTTGCTCAATTCTGATCTTCAGATATTTATAGTACGATTCTTTGAGCTTCCTTTATAGCCGTTGCATCTCCTGTAACAAATCCGTCCATTGGAGAGTGGACTTCTTTGTTTATATTATCATTCCGTTGCACTGCTTGATTCCCTTTTCAATCCCGACTGTTTGAAAGAATTCTTTTAATCGCACCGATTTTCTTGATTTGTATATTCATAAGACTTCAGTACGCGTATCTCAAGGAATATTTTATTCCTAGCTTTCCGAGAATCTTTTCGGTTTGTCTCCTTACGTCTGCATATGTATTTCCATTATTGTTGACTTCAATGCTTGCTGACGTGAACTGAGTTTCTTAATCTTGGCTGATATCTTGTCTGAAAAACTTCTTTGATATAATTTTGTAGAAGTTCTCTGATCTGATGATTAACTCCTCTCTGATCTGATGAATGTTCTCTGATCTCATGAATGTTCTCTGATCTGATGGTCAAACTTCAGCCGACACTTGTGTTGACCCGACCTCGTATGATATTCAGTTTTATGCGATCAAAACTTCGCTGATAATTTCCGTTTGACAAAACTTGGGTGATAACTAACTTATCTGATATCTAAACAGTTCTATACTTAGCCAATTTTTAACTGATTAACTTCAGATCAATCTTAGCCTACATCAATTGCTTATAGAAGATACTCATTTGGTTCTTCTTTACAATGCCAAGTATTTAGATTATACATTTGAATAAGTCACAAGTACATGGATGACATCATCAAAATCTAGCAGGTATTCCTAACATTTACCATGTGTAGAATTTATATGCCAGTACCTGAATATAGGATTGAAGATGTGGGATTCAATATTTTATATGAAAAGGAACTGAAAATTGAGAAAATATTACGCAGGAGAGAGTGTTCCGTGGTGTGACAAATCTGTAACGTCATTAGGTACTTTAGATATTTATTTATATATGAAGAAAATCGAGTGTATTAAGCAAAATAAAAATTATATAAAAGTAATATTTGTGCATATATAAATTAGATACTGAAAAATAGATGCGCACATACTTGGGAATCTTTTTTGAATGATTGTCGTTGTCTGATTCATGATTTATATTTGCATGGTATATTTATATATAGTTGGACTACTTGTACTAGTGCTATATATCCTGAGCGCCAATCCTAATCTGTTGTCTTTTATACATGCCAAGTACTTGCAGATCGATGGAGCAGTCACAAGGTCGGCATGGAAGATGTCGAGATGCGTTACTAATCAAGAGACAGTCTGATTTTATTTTATTTCGTTAACATTGAGTTTGTATTCTAGTTTCGCTGCAGTATATGTTAACCCCTGCGTGGATATGTGTTGGGATGTAATCTTGTTCGATTTTGGTTCAGTTTTGTTGTGGTCAGACCTTGTCGGTCCGATTATTTTTAATTTTCGGCCATGTCAGTCTATTTAATATGTAACTTGACCTTGCCGGTCAAATATTGTGGTTCTCTTGTGGTGTCCAGCCTGGTAGATCCTTGTGAGAGGGGTCTATGACATGTGATATTCTCTTATAGTTTTGACGGTGTTACACCACCAGGACCCTTTTAAAATTATATTGTACTCGTTAGAAACTCAACTAAAATTAATTTTATTACCCGTTTCCATCAAAAACTCATCTAGTAATACCTGGTAATTACTTGAGCATATTTGAATTTATAAAATATGAAAAAATCAAATTTAGTTTGCTACAATAATTGGTTATTTTTTCTATAAGAAACTCGAACATAACAAAATAAACATGAAGAATACATAGTATAAATGACAAAAGATGAAAAGATAAATTTCAAGTATACATTTTAAAATTACATAATTTACCATGTGTAGGATTTTTATGCCATTATCTGAATATAGGATTCAAGACGTGGGATTCAACATTTTATATAAATAAGAATTGAAAATTGAGAAAATATTACATAGGAGAGAGAGTGGTGCGACTAATCTCTAACACCATTAGATACTTTAGATATGTATTTAGATATGAAGAAATTGAGTTTATTAAGCAAAATAAAAATAATATAAAAGTAATATTTGTGCATATATAAATTAGATATTAAAAAATAGATGCGTGCATATATTAGGCCATAGAGGTTTCAAAAGAAAAAATCTTCACTTAGCATGAACGATTATAAATGTTGTTTCTTTAATTTCTTTTATTTTTTTCTTATATAGTAAAATATAGCTTATATGTTTTAGAAATTACAATTCTATCATTTATATAGTAGGTATCTAGATCATTCTAGAGGTATTATGTTCCACGTTAAGCCGTTCCTTGTATGGACTCCTATGTATTGGAGAAGTCTCATTATAAAGATTATATAAAGCCCCTCTATTAGTGTTATCGATATAATTGTCTTTGCTCTCTAATGCTTTTTTTAATGCCTTTCTTGAATTATTAGCATGTTGCTCTAAAGGTAGATTTTTTTTCTTCTCTGAATTTTCGAAATTCCAAGAAAAAAATCGCGTTTTCCCCGCGTCAATTTTCTACACCACAAGGCCGCACAAAAATTGCATTTTCTGCTTCGTTAACCGTCAGATCATCATGAAATTTTAATAGCACATTCCTAAAAAACAGATAGTCAATGGTAGAGATCAAATTTCGGGCCGTATTTATCGACGGAATAATGATCGAAAGGCAGCAGCTTTTTTTTTTTCCAAAAAAATTCATTCATCTTCCATGGTTGATCAGATGCGATCTAGTCCAGCACTGAGTTGCATCGCCAACTGTGCTCCCACATCCGAACATTATTCCGACGGAGTCGTAGTCTGTTTCTCATTCCCAATCGAACAATTGATCTCGACCTGACCCGTATAGTGAACATCACCATCGACCTCGTTAGTCCGACCCGACATTTTGTGCCCAACCGACCCGTGTCGCCTGATTTGTATGGCCTGTCTGCCTATATCGAGTCAGTCAATATTTAATTGGCCCAATTCTCAATCGGCCCAGTCTTAGTTGATCCAGGTCCAAACAGCCCCTGCCCAAGTCCAGACCGGTTCACAGGTCGAACCCTAGTCTGATTCGGCCTGACCTCAGTCCATAATTTGGCTCAGCCTAGCCCGGCTTATTATGCCGATTTTGGGCCAATTATCCTAGTAGTCCCTTGGGACTTCTCAAACTCTCTCCTTTTCCTAATTCATGATTCATTTGGTCATTGGTTTATACGTTTACGAATCTAACTATGTTTATACTTTTTGTGGCATATAGGAAAATATGTTTCTCATCATATCTTGATGATATGCACACTATGGAGAGAAGCTATATTTACCATCCCGTCCAAGGATCAAAGCAAACATGGAACTGGGTACCCACATAAGATTTTATTAAATTACCAATTTTCAATTTCCCTCTTTGGGATTTTTTTGGGGAATCGAGTATAAGGGTTATTTATCTCCCATAATATTTTGTGGTGTATGAGAATATGAGATGTAGTATCACTCTCATATGTTGAAGTAAACTGTGTGACGGTCCTCGGGGATCACCTATAATTGTAGAAAGTTGATATTTGTGGTTAGTCCATACACCATGTTTTGGGACATGTCGGCATTTTGTCGATTTAAAACCAACAATTCATAAAATAAATATTATTGGTAACAGAAAATCTATGGCTTGTTCATAATTAGTCACGGATTTTTGATGTTCATGGAACAAATATCGATTTCAACGGATATGTCGTAGTTAAAATCGATTTGTGATGGATTTTGTCACATTGAATTGTGGGATCACCACGTCGTTTTTGATCCAATTATATACTTAGAAAAGCTCCATATTTCATCTTTTTAAAATACAATATTGCATGTGGGAGTAGTCATTCACCGTCTTTTGCAATATAATATATGAAAGAACATGATAGTAATTTTCATGAATTTTCAACATGTAAAGCAATGCATATTGCGGTAAATTACATGAATTCGTTGACCCAATAGTAGTTTGTGTGACGACAGGTCCAATTAGTTTTTCAAGTACTTATAAAGTCATGTGCCTTATATATTTGACTATGTTGTTTAATCGATCATATTGGATGGTCAAGACGAGTTGGTTAAGGTACATTCATTTGTCTCATGGCTCTTATGACGTATATTTGAAAATTGAAAATTGAACTACTTGGTGGCTTTGATTCCTTTTTGTAGATTTTGTCTATTTTTTTATCACGACTAGGCATATCCTTCTTGGTATTTATATATGTCTTGAAAGTGCCTAAATAAAATTAGTGGTTCTTGAACAGTCTTTGTTCAACCGACATTCCTACTTTCTCTACAAGTTTACCAAGTTGGAGTTACCAAAAGGGTCATTGACTTTGACATAACCAAACACAACATTATGTTTTTATATGTCTAGAACACTTTGTGGCTGCCATTGCCGTATTTTTGCATCAAAACTTATGTTATTGGATATAGTTTCAACCTTATTTTTTGTTGTATTTTTATGTCGAATATGAGCAAAAACGCAGCGAAATAATAAACAAAAAACCCAAGATGAGGATCTCATGTATTAATTTAATAATTTAATTAAAGAGTTTGTCGAATTACCTTAACCAGAAGAACAAATCTAGATCCAGACCAGAAATTGATGAAAGTCATCTTCCTCTTTCGATAATCCACACTTGAATAATTGCACAAGCCAGATGGCTGGATCCTTATGAATAATATTGATAAACAGTACAACAGATGATTCCTTGCCAGTAGGAAGGTTGATCAAGATCAACTAAGGGAAGAACACGAAATGGCCGAACCGAGATTTTTTGAATGAAGAAAAGTGGGAGCCGATTTTGGGGGAGTGTCGATTTTATAATACAATATATATTATTAATTATTTAATCTTTTAAATAAATATAATATCGAATATTATATTTACTATTTCCAGTTGATATATTAAATAATATAATATATATAATATCCCATATTATACATTACTCTTTTGAAAAAGAGGGAGACATCCACATCTTGATTATTTATTGCCCACTACATGACTCCCATTAATCCCGATCGCTAACCTTTATGATCACCATATTCTAAATGACGTTGAATTACGTCAAGGCATAGTAGTTATCATGTCTGACTCTATGATAATCTCAGGTTTAATGATTTAGTGATATAATGTTATATTGAGCTTCACTTATGATATTTCCATATAGTGATCACAATGCGGGTCTGTCCATTATTCCGTTCTCCGACCAATACACATATGTTTGATCTGTACCATGCGCGTAATCATCCAACGATTATCAATCAAACTTATACTAGTATATTAATCACTTGAGTCTCCACTCTACATGATTAGACCAGGAACATATGAATATTCTTATTATTCATGAATAACTATTATTTGATTATTATAATATTAAAACATGAACATTGTAACACCCCGAGATGTTCAGAATAATTACAGCGCCGTAAACCCTTTAAGTAAGGATTTATAAGGCTAATTAGAAGAAATATAAATATAATACAACAGTACCATAAAAGTTCAAAATACAAAACCGGATTCAACATATCAAATGAGTTCATTAATACAACCATCTCGAAATATTAATAAAACACACGTACTCGAGTACTGAAAATAATCCAAAAGACAAGTCACAATAACAATGAACATCACTGAGCCCCTTCGTCGTCACGTAGGTACTGTGGCTGTTTTCCCGCTCCTCGGCTACCTGAACATCAAAACAAATGTCCACCCCCGAAGGGGTTAGCAAAATGATGCTAGTACAAGTATCATATTAACAAATCGAGTATGCAACAACAATGCATAACAAAATACACAACACGGACTTCCGCTACCGGAATCCAACAATGCGAATCCACAAGATTCCATTAACACAATATGGGTATTCCAATGATCTAACGCCCTCAGCATAGATCCCAAGATGATCCCGTCGGACCAACACGAGGTGGAAAAACCCGTCCAATGATTTAGCGCCCTCAGCATAGATCCCAAGATGATCCCGTCGGACCAACACGAGGTGGACATCCGATCCAGCGCCCTCAGCATAGATCGCACAACATACACAAACACAACTCATGCATACATATATGCAAAATCGCTATGTCCATCAACATGAACATACAAACACTCGATAACGAATGTCATACAATTCAACGAAATAAATCCCATATTCAACAACATGAATAAACCACATGCATTCTCAAAATACCAACATTAACAAATTACGATACTTGCCTTAGAATGGCGATAAGGTTGTTACTACGAAGAAGAAATCTTCAACCAACTCGAAGAACTCTCAATCCACCAAAACCCGAACCTTAAATGAAAAATAACACCGGTATAACTAACGGTTCCGAATAATCGGTTTGATCATCAAGGACATCAAAAAGAGCTTGATATTCTCAAACATGTGAGCTTACTACGCTGCCCTATATCAATTCGGATTTGAATCAACATTAGGATGCTAACCCTCACAAAAACTCGTAGTATCCTACCTAGGATCAAATGTATCCCACGGTCGAATTCTACAATACATCACAGGATAATTCTTCTTACAATGATTCTAATCATGTTCTTCATTTATCCAAGCCAATCAAGATATCGAAATTACCCCGTAGAACACCGCAAGAACTTGATTACTAGGTTCACTTGTTAATCATCTTCTTCTTTAATAAAATATCCTAAGTTCAATCCATTAAATGTCCCAATACGTATAATTTCATTAAGTAATACATAAAGACTTGATAATCTCCATAAACTTGCCATAATCGGTTTTGTAGCTTCATGATTGTGCTTAGGAGTTCATACACTACAAGGTTCAATGTTCTAAACGATAAAGAAGTACCTAAACATCAAAAAATATTCTTCTAACAACATGATGTTCGACTATGCACGAATTCAACTGACTAGATAATCTCAAAACATGTTCAAAACATCCTTACGAATACTTAATCCAGTTGGTGAAGAATCACCTACCTCAAAATAGTGAAGAATAAGGAGAAACTTGAAGAAATTCAACACCGAGAGCTTGAACACCAATCTCCAATGTCTAGAATCTTCGAACTCGAGCTAGGATGACGATATGAGAGGTTTAGGATGGAGAGAGTGACCCTCCTAGTCTAAGAAACCGAGTATGAGAAGTGGTGTAACTGAAAAAATGAGGATGGGTGTTGTCCTATTTATAGAAAATGCTTATTAGTGCGCGCTACGGCCATATGCATAGCATGCGCTAACGGGCTTGCAGTCTACTGTTTCTGCCTGTTCTCGAATTAGCGTAGGCTAACATCCCTTTACGTGCACTAAGTACATAAATTAACGTACACTACCTCTCATATAGCATGCGCTAACGGCCATACGAAGCTTACTGACCTCACTGTACTCAACATTTAGCGTGCGCTATCCTCATACCAGTAGCGTGCGCTAAACAGCATTGACTCGGCTTTTCCAAAAGCCGTCCAGGTTCATCCCGACATGTCCCGACCAAGATCCGCAGCTGATCTAACCTACCACCCTGTCTTAATCAAGTTGACTACGTATAGCATGCGCTAAGGTTCATACACAGCGTGCGCTACCAAACCCAAATTAGCGTATGCTACGCCTAGTCGTTAGTGTGCGCTACAAGTGCAAAAATTACAATTTTGAACACAATCATGAAACCATACGCTCAACAACACCATATCATGAAATACGCTGGATAATACTCAGATCAAATACAACATATACAATGTCACAGTGTTCAAAAACACATTAGAATCTCGGGTATTACATCCTCTCTCCCTAAAAAGAAGTTTCGTCCCGAAACTTAAGATGAAAATAATTTTGTATATCTAGTCTTCATACTGTCCTCTGTTTCCCACGTGGCCTTTTCGACTCCGTGTCGTGACCATTGC
Organism: Orobanche coerulescens; assembly: GCA_033398695.1. Classification (NCBI taxonomy): domain Eukaryota; kingdom Viridiplantae; phylum Streptophyta; class Magnoliopsida; order Lamiales; family Orobanchaceae; genus Orobanche; species Orobanche coerulescens. The sequence continues at coordinate 62,061,532 of CM065806.1, forward strand.
ACTTTAACCAAGGATATTATTTTATTCCTCAATTTCTTGATCCAACTTTCGAGTATTTTGATTGGTCTCTCTTCGAAGGTACCGTCATTAGCTATCTCAATCTCGCCGAAATCAATAATATGACTGGGATCTGGTACATAATTCCGCAATTGGGATACGAGGAATACATTGTGAACATGATTCAGCGATGGCGGTAAGGCTAATCTATATGCTAGATCCCCAACTCTCTCGAGCATCTCAAATAGTCCTATATATCTCGGACTGAGCTTACCTTTCCTCCCAAAACGAAAAACTGCCCGAGTAGGAGACACCTTCAATAGTACGTGTTCCCCAATCTCAAACTCCAGTAGGTGACGGTGCGCATCAGCATAAGACTTCTATCGACTCTGGGCAGTCAACAGCCTTTCCCTAATTAAAGCTACTTTCTCTTGAGTCTGAACTACCAGCTCTGGTTCTGTCCCAATCAAGTCAGAAGAATCATTCCAACACAGGGGCGATCTACATCTTCTCCCATATAATGCTTTGAACGGTGCCATCTTAATGGAAGCATGCCAACTATTGTTGTAGGTGAATTCAATTAAGGGCAAATGAACCTTCCAGTCGGTTGACCAATCTAAGGCACAAGCTCTAAGCATGTCTTCTACTATCTGAATAGTCCTTTCAGACTGACCGTCCGTCTGAGGATGATAAGCCGTGCTAAAGTTCAGCTCGGTCCCCAAAGCCCTGTGGACTGCCTTCCAAAAGTGCGATACGAAGCGACCATCTTGATCCGAAATAATGGTCTACGGTGTATCATGCAATCGGACTATCTCTGAAATAAATACTCGCGCCAATTTCTCGGTTCTCCAAGTGTCTTTAATTCCTAGGAAATGAGCCGACTTTGTTAGTCGATCAACTAAAACCCAAATCATGTTCATTCCCGTCTTGGTCCTTGGCATATTGGTGATGAAATCCATCGATATATCCTCCCACTTCCACTCAGGGATCGGAAGTGGCTTTAACATTCCGTCAGGTCGCTGATGTTCAATCTTAACCTGCAGACAAGTCAAACATTTCGAAATGTATTCTGCTACGTCCTTCTTTATATTTCCCCACCAGAAATTTTGTTTTAGATCCTTATACATCTTACTGCTGCCCGGGTGAATAGAATAGGACGCGTTGTGAGCTTTATTCAGAATTGTCTGTCTCAAAAAATCATCATCGGGAACATAAAGTCAACTCTGAAATCTCAGAACTCCATCATCCTGTATCATGAATCCTGGGGCCTTCCCTTTCTTTACTTCGTCACATAATCGAAGAATCAGAGAATCGTTCAACTGCTTAGATTTGATTTCCTCGACTAGTGACAAAGTTAGTTCCATCACGTATAGTTTCCCTTGGATTCCTGGTGACCATACTTCAATCCCTTCGCGGATCAATTCTCACTGAATGCTGGTTTGGGACGTAAGTGCTTCCAACACTCGAAGAGAAACAGGTTTACGGCTCAGTGCATCAGCTACCACGTTTGCTTTGCGTGGATGATAGAGGATTTCCAAATCGTAATCCTTGATCAATTCCAGCCACCTTCTCTGCCACATGTTTAGTTCCTTCTGATTGAAAATATACTTGAGGCTCTTATGATCTGTAAAGATCTGACAATGAGTGCCGTATAAATATTGTCGCCAAATTTTCAAAGCAAAGACCACAGCTGCTAACTCCAGATCATGAGTCGGGTAATTAAATTCATACGGTTTCAACTGTCGAGAAGCATAGGCAATCACCCTATCCTTTTGCATCAACAGACATCCCAGACCCTGATTTGAAGCGTCGCTGTACACCATGAATCTATCAGTTCCATCTGGTAATGCTAGTATAAACGCCGTTGTCAGTGTTCTCTTAAGTTCCTCAAAACCAGCCTGGCATTTCTCATTCCACGCAAACTTTTGAGTTTTCTGTAACAACTGAGTGAGCGGAAGAGCAATTTTGGAAAATCCCTCTACAAAACGGCGATAATATCCAGCAAGTCCTAAGAAGCTTCGGACTTCTTTCACGTTATTCGTAGATTACAATTCCAAGATTGCTTCGACTTTCTTCGGGTCCACTTGAACTCCATCAGCTGATATCACATTCCCAAGGAAGGTTACTTCCCTAAGCCAGAACTCGCATTTAGAAAGTTTTGCATAAAGCTGTTCATTCCTGAAGGTGCTCAAAACAATACGCAAATGATCAGAATGCTCCTCTATATCTTTCGAATAGATCAAGGCATCATCAATGAAAACGACCACAAACTTATCTAGGTATTCTAAGAATACCCGATTCATCAATTGCATAAATACCGCAGGAGCATTGGTATGTCCGAATGGCATCACCACAAATTCATAGTGCCCGTACCGGGATCTGAAAGCAGATTTTGGTATGTCCGATTCCTTAATTCTCAACTGATAGTACCCTGATCGCAAATCGATCTTAGAGAATACTCTGGCCCCCTGCAGTTGGTCAAACAAGTCGTCGATCCGAGGTATAGGATACTTGTTCTTGATTGTCACCTTCTTTAGCTCCCTGTAATCAATACATAATCGGAGGGATCCATCTTTCTTCCGGACAAAGAGAACGGGCGCTCCCCAAGGAGAAACGCTAGGTTGAATGTAGCCCTTCTGCAATAATTCCTCTAGTTGCTTCTTTAGTTCATACATCTCGGTTGGCGCCATACGGTATGGTGTTCTGGAAATAGGAGTGGCTCCAAGCTCTAATTCGATATTGAACTCCACTTCTCTCCGCGGAGGTAACCGGGGTAGTTCGTCAGGGAATACATCTGAGAATTCATTCACAACTGGAATAGATGAGAGCTCTACTCCTTCTTCTTTCTTCATGGCATAGCACCAAAATCCGTGACATCCCCATTTCAGTAATTTCATTGCTTTCATAGCTTTGATCAATTTTCCCGAGCTTCCCGGTCTCCATCCTTTGAATAAATGTTCAGATCCGTCATCATCAATGATAGAAATGACTCTCTTTTGGTAATTCAAAATAGCTCCATAAAGGTTGAGCCAATCGTCTATGAGAATTAAATCGTCACCATGGATGTCGACTAGAATAAGATTCGATGGCCAATCTCTCCATCCTATAGACACTTGAAAATCTCTAGTTTCTAGGGTTCCCACAATTCTCTCTCCGCTCGGCAAACCCACAACATAAGGCTCACAATCAAATAAACACGAGATTTTCAAACGATTAACACAGTTCAATGATATGAAAGAATGTGTAGCTCCTGAATCGAATAAGACACTAACTGGTTGCAAAAAGATCTGAATGGTACCTGACGCAACAGCAGTGTTCTGATCGTCAGATTTCCTCATCTCGTATAGGCACGGAGGAACGAACCCAGCACTGGATGCCTCTCTTTTCCCAACATTCTGCTGCTAAAATGCACTCTGTTGCATCTGGTTTACACTTATCTCTTTCGGAGTTGGCGCTGGAGTGCGAGTACCAAATGATCTAGTCACATTTCCGCAAAAATTCGCAAGATGCCCTTCTTGCCCACATTCAAAACAAGTCACAGAAGGAACGGGACAATCATGTCGAATATGCCCTGCTCGACCACAATTATAGCACATCTTTGATGCGACTGAAACTGCTGATGTTGTTCGGAACTTCTTTCTACCCCGAGAAGGATGTGGAGGTTTCCTAGATGAATAAAATGAAGACTGTCCCTTGTGGGGCCCACCACTCTTATTTTCCGAGAAGTTGCCGGACACTTTCTGCTTCTTTGCCTCCATCGATTTCTCGACCTCTGCCTCTTTCATGCTGTAGGCCAACGCTTTGTCTTGATACTGTCGCAACGTAGTACACTCGAATCCGGACATGTACTGCTGAATCTCCGGCTTCATCCGCATATCGAAATGAAAAATCTTTGATACGAATTCTCCGGGAGAGGCGGATACGTATCGGTCGGAGTACATGTATGAATATCGTAGCGGAAGTCTTTTTACGATTTAGGGGTGTTTTTGGATGTATTTTGTGGGAGTAAAATCGAATATGACAATGAAAATTCGAACAAATGGAAAAATGGAAGTAATATCGGGAAAAGTGATAATATCGATCAAGAAGACTTGAACGATCAAGAACAAGGGTTTATCGAATTAGACCTATAATTCGATAAGGTGATTTCTTCTCAAGACCTATTGAGAATCAATCGGATTAATATTCGAAAACGCGTCGAATTATAATCAAGGTTTCGATGGAAATCATTCACAAAGAATAGAAAAACAAAGTGTATTCTTATACTTCAACATTCATAATCCAATCTCCTTACAAGACTTATCAAAGCCTATTTATAGGAAAAAACTAACTCTACCTATAACAATAAAAAAAACAATTCAAAGATTATAAAATCTTTGAATAATCAAAACAAATCAACATAAAATACAAAAAGGGAACACAAATCAAATAAAAGGGAGACACAATCCCTCAAATAAGTAAAGAAAGAAAAATAGGACAAAAATACACAAAAGTGTATAAAATATGGGGCTGCCGGCAGGGACTCGATCGTGTCCCGCGACATGGCCGCGGCGCGGTCGACAGGCGCCGGCAGGGACTCGACCATGTCCGCTTGACACGGTCGCAGTGCGATAAGGACGTCTGACAGTGACTCGGCACGGGCGCGGCGCGACAAGGACCGGCAGTGACTTGACCGTGCGGCCTGACAAGGACGTTTGGCAGGACTCGACTGTGTCGCCTGGCACGGTCGGGTTGGTCGGACAGTGAGATCTCTTTATCCGGAAGAGTGTGACTCGACCGTGTCGGACGACACGGTCGGGTTCGGCCGACAGTCAGTTTCACAATTCTGGGACATCTCGGCACGGGCCGTGTCGGACGACACGTCCGGGTTCGGTCGGCAGTGCTCGGCCATTTCCGGCAGGTGCGATATTTTCCGGCAGGCGAGATATTTTCCGGTAGGTTGGATTTTTTCCGGCCGGTTGGACATTTTCCGGCAGGTTGGACATTCCTTTTATGTCTTATGTCCGTTTTCTCGCCTAAAAATGTAGTCGCACGTGCACGGCGCGTTGTAAGGCCTTTAACGTCGATCCTTGCTTCGTCTTCTTTATTTGGACTACTCAATTTCGTATCATTTCCTCCCCCTTTAAAGCGATTCGTCCTCGAATCGGCATTGGTCTGATCTCCCAAGGGATAAAAGAATGTCACTAAACAGATAATAAGCCCAAAAATATCGGACGTTCGAGTGTGGCGCAGAACTTTGAGGCGATAGACAAATGGACATTTCAAAGGGCAACCGAAAAAATAACTATCATGATTAACATAAAAATGATAATTATTTTGTGAGGCAAAACCTTTATCATCGTGGTTGAACTCATCGGATGCAATTTAAAGACCGAAGAAAATTGCCTCGTAATCGTCTTTCATGCCAATCGGGTGTGATTTCACTTGTGAACAAATTTCACAATCGCATTCGTCAAAAACGGGAGGTTTTGACCAATCAACAACAAGATATAAACTTGAAGATTCGGAGAACGGATAACAGAAATCAAACATTTTTTTATTCTTTTTTTTTGAAAGAAAAATTGATAACAAAATACCTCAACAAAAAAATTCGTTGAATAAATCGCCCAAGGAGATGACCTTGGGCTCCGATACCACTTATGATACGAATTCTCCGGGAGAGGCGGATACGTATCGGTCGGAGTACACGTATAAATATCGTAGCGGAAGTCTTTTTACGATTTAGGGGTGTTTTGGATGTATTTTGTGGGAGTAAAATCGAATATGACGATGAAAATTCGAACAAATAGAAAAATGGAAGTAATATCGGGAAAAGTGATAATATCGATCAAGAAGACTTGAACGATCAAGAACAAGGGTTTATCGAATTAGACCTATAATTCGATAAGGTGATTTCTTCTCAAGACCTATTGAGAATCAATCGGATTAATATTCGAAAACGCGTCGAATAAAAATCAAGTTTCGGTGAAAATCATTCACCAAGAATAGAAAAAACAAAGTGTATTCTTATACTTCAACATTCATAATCCAATCTCCTTACAAGACTTATCAAAGCCTATTTATAGGAAAAAACTAACTCTACCTATAACAATAAAAAAAACAATTCAAAGATTATAAAATCTTTGAATAATCAAAACAAATCAACATAAAATACAAAAAGGGAACACAAATCAAATAAAAGGGAGATACAATCCCTCAAATAAGTAAAGAAAGAAAAAGAGGACAAAAATACACAAAAGTGTATAAAATATGGGGCTGCCGGCAGGGACTCGACCGTGTCCCGCGACACGTCCGCGGCGCGGTCGACAGGCGCCGGCAGGGACTCGACCGTGTCCGCTTGACATGGTCGCGGCGCGATAAGGACGTCTGATAGTGACTCGGCACGGGCGCGGCGCAACAAGGACCGGCAGTGACTCGACCGTGCGGCCTGACAAGGACGTTTGGCAGGACTCGACCGTGTCGCCTGGCACAGTCGGGTTGGTCGGACAGCGAGATCTCCTTATCCGGAAGAGTGTGACTCGACCGTGTCGGACGACACGGTCGGGTTCGGCCGACAGTCAGTTTCACAATTCTGGGACATCTCGACACGGGCCGTGTCGGACGACACGTCCGGGTTCGGTCGGCAGTGCTCGGCCATTTCCGGCAGGCGATATTTTCCGGCAGGCGATATATTTTCCGGCAGGTTGGATATTTTCCGGCCGGTTCGACATTTTCCGGCAGGTTGGACATTCCTTTTACGTCTTATGTCCGTTTTCTCGCCTAAAAATGTAGTCGCACGTGCACGGCGCGTTGTAAGGCCTTTAACGTCGATCCTTGCTTCGTCTTCTTTATTTGGACTACTCGATTTCGTATCAATCTTCTCCGCCTCCATCCTGACCAAGTGTCGCACACAAGTCAGCTGATGATTAAAAGTCTTGATTATGTCTGTCACAGATGCTTCCGAATTCTGCGGTGAGAAAAACTCTCGGATTCTAGCCTCTCTAAATGGACGAGGACAATATTGTGCTTCCATCATTAGTTTGAATTCCATCCAGTCAGCATTATGATTCTCAGGTCGAATAGCTTCCCACCAGTCAAAAGCCTCCCCAGTAAGAAAACACTGGGCAATAGGAACTTTTCGGTCCTCGGGACAGTTAATACCCGCAAATATATTCTCTAACTTCTTCAGCCAATGATCCCAAGTAAGTGCCTCAGCAAAACCGTCAAATTTTGGTGGTGCAATTTGACCACCTCACTAAGCCATCTGTCTCCCCGACTATCCTCGTTATGCTGCTATCCTATTGCCGTCTGCATGCAGTCAACTACCTGAGCGAACTGGTTTATCTGAGCAACCACCTGTTGAAGCATTCCCGGCATGTTAGGATTTGCGTTGTCATTCGCTGATCCTTGTTGTCCTCCAGAATGGGAATTGGTTCGACTAGCCGATAATTCTGGGGTAGTCGCTGAATCCTCCTGTCTCACATTACCACGTCCGCGTCCACGACCGCGTTCGCATCCACGTCCACGACCGCGTCCACGTCCACGTCCATGACCGCGTCCGCGTCCACGTCCTCCCCTCAACATACTGTAAACACAATTACTCAATATCTAGGGCAAAATTTTCAAAAATAAAGCCCGTCAATATTCACAAAATAGAAATTAAGTACAACGGTAGTATAAGAGATTAGGAGACTTACAACCACGGTCCACATGACGACGCTGGCTGAACAGTGATGTTACGAACGACCCGTAATTCAAATAACGTAAACAGACCCAACTAAAACCCGACTGCCAAGATATCCATGAATCTTAGCTCCGATGCCATATTCTGTAACACCCCTAGATATTCGGAATAATTACAGTGCCGTAAACCTTTTAAGTAAGGATTTACAAGGCTAAATAGAAGAAATGTAAATATAATACAACAGTACCATAAAAGTTCAAAATACAAAACCGGTTTCAACAGATCAAATGAGTTCATTAATACTACCATCTCGAAATGTTAATAAAACACACGTACTCGAGTACTGAAAATAATCCAAAAGACAAGTCACAATAACAATGAACATCACTGAGCCCCTTCGTTGTCACGTCGGTACAGTGGCTGTTTTTCCGCTCCTCGGCTACCTGAACATCAAAACAAATGTCCACCCCGAAGGGGTTAGCAAAACGATGCTAGTACAAGTATCATATTAACAAATCGAGTATGCAACAATAATGCATAACAAAATACACAACACGGACTTCCACTACCAGAATCCAACAATGCGAATCCACAAGATTCCATTAACACAATATGGGTATTCCAATGATTCAGCGCCCTCAGTATAGATCCTAAGATGATCCCGTCGGACCAACACGAGGTGGAAAAACCCGTCCAATGATCCAGCGCCCTCAGCATAGATCCCAAGATTATACCGTCGGACTAACACGAGGTGGACATCCGATCCAGCGCCCTCAGCATAGATCGCACAACATACACAAACACAACTCATGCATACATATATGCAAAATTGCTATGTCCATCAACATGAACATACAAACACTCGATAACGAATGTCATACAATTCAACGAAATAAATCCCATATTCAACAACATGAATAAACCACATGCATGCTCAACATACCAACATTAACAAATTACGATACTTGCCTTAGAATGGCGATAAGGTTGTTACTACGAAGAAGAAATATTCAACCAACTCGAAGAACTCTCAATCCACCAAAACCCAAACCTTCAATGAATAATAACACCGGTATAACTAACGGTTCCGGATAATCGGTTTAATCATCAAGGACATCAAAAAGAGCTTGATATTCTCAAACATGTGAGCTTACTACGCTGCCCTATATCAATTCGGATTTGAATCAACATTAGGATGCTAACCCTTACAAAAACTCGTAGTATCCTACCTAAGATCAAATGTATCCCACGGTCGAATTCTTCAATACATCACAGGATAATTCTTCTTACAATGATTCTAATCATGTTCTTCATTTATCCAAGCCAATCAAGATATCGAAATTACCCCATAGAACACCGCAAGAACTTGATTACTAGGTTCACTTGTTAATCATCTTCTTCTTCAAGAAAATATCCTAAGTTCAATCCATTAAATGTCCCAATACATATAATTTCATTAAGTAATACATAAGAACTTGATAATCTCCATAAACTTGCCATAATCGGTTTTGTAGCTTCATGATTGTGCTTAGGAGTTCAAACACTACAAGGTTCAATGTTCTAAACGATGAAGAAGTACCTAAACATCAATAAATATTCTTCTAACAACATGATGTTCGACTACGCACGAATTCAACTGACTAGATAATCTCAAAACATGTTCAAAACATCCTTAAGAATACTTAATCCAGTTGGTGAAGAATCACCTACCTCAAAATAGTGAAGAACAAGGAGAAACTTGAAGTAATTCAACACCGAGAGCTTGAACACCAATCTCCAATGTCTAGAATGTTCGAAGTCGAGCTAGGATGATGATATGAGAGGTTTAGGATGGAGAGAGTGACCCTCCAAGTCTAAGAAACTGAGTATGAGAAGTGGTGTAACTGAAAAAATGAGAATGGGTGTTGTCCTATTTATAGAAAATGGTTATTAGCGCGCGCTACGGCCATATACATAGCGTGCGCTAACGGGCTTGCAGTCTACTGTTTCTGCCTGTTCTCGACTTAGCGTACGCTAACATCCCTTTACGTGCGCTAAGAACATAAATTAGCGTACGCTACCACTCATATAGTGTACTCTAACGGCCATACAAAGCTTACTGACCTCACTGTACTCAACATTTAGCGTGCGCTATCCTCATACCAGTAGCGTGCGCTAAACAGAGTTGACTCGGCTTTTCCAAAAGCCGTCCAAGTTCATCCCGACATGTCCCGACCAAGATCCGCGGCTGATCTCACCTACCACCCTGTCTTAATCAAGTTGACTACGTATACCACGCGCTAAGGTTCATACACAGCGTGCGCTACCAAACCCAAATTAGCGTACGCTACCCCTACTCGTTAGCGTGCGCTACAAGTGCAAAAATTACAATTTTGAACACAATCATGAAACAATACGCTCAAGAACACCGGATCATGAAATACGCTGGATAATACTCGTATCAAATACAATATATGCAATGTCACAGTGTTCAAAAACGCATTAGAATCTCGGATATTACAAACACATTCAAATAACTTTATTTAAATGTGACAATCACAGGTCTAGGCACATCAAATGTCCTAGTGCATTAATCCCAACATTCTCCCACTTGCACTATGACCAGTCATTCATGACGCTTAGGCCTATTGATCTAGCATGCTATTCATGCTTTCCTTGTGAGAGAGACTTGGTAAGTGGATCAGCAACATTCTCTTCTATTGCTACTTTGCATATTATGATATCTCCTTGTCTGACAAACTCTATGACTAGGTGATATTTCGTGAGTATAGGGATGACGATGAGGCATATCAAGAGCCGGATACAGCTAATATTCCACCATCCTCCACAATAATAATGAATAATATTGTAGAAGGTAGAGTGGTTCAACTACATGGTGAAGAATGTGGGTTCATAGATGTAGGTATAGATGAATTACGTGCAGACTCTGGTGAAGATGATGATGAAGAGTTCAGACATATGCTGCCAGTTATCAACTCCGACATAGAGGCAAACTCAAGTGGTGATTCTGACTACGAGCCTTAGAAGGACATATTAGTTGTAAAAGTTCCATAGATATTTGTAATTATTACATAATTTTTCATCATTAATTATTATTACATAATTATTTTTACTTTTATTAAAAAATTACAATTATTTCAAACTTTGATGATTTTTTCATCTTTTTTTTAAAATTTAACTGTATAATATGAATTTTCCAGATGCTCCCATGTCCACACTTTCCTGCCGGCAGGAAAGTGCACAATGAAATTCAAATCCCAGATGCTCCATTGTCCACACTTTCCTGCCGGCAGGAAAACATACAACGAAATTCAAATCTCAGAGGCATCCTTGTCCATACTTTCCTGTCGACAGGAAAGTGTACATCGGGGAAGTCCCTGTCATTCTACTTTACCGGCGACTACCGTCGGCAAAAGTATAGATATATGAATTTATTTATTTATATTTTTCTAATTAAATTTAAATATATATAAAATATCATTATATAAAAACTGTATAAATATATAATCACTATATATATATTAACAATATATAACTATTATTAAATTTAAATATATAAAATATCAGTACATATGTATAAATATAAAATTATTTTAAATTTACGAATGACAAAGATGACTCAGTCGCAAAATTCCATATCACCTATACAGACGGCCCGAGATCGAATCCCGACAACCACTGAGTCATGTTTATTTATGGATATAGCCGAAGGTAGTCCTCGGCTAAAGTCCTGGGTAAATTATAACGCCATGTTTTTTTATCGGCATATCCAACGGTAGTCGTCGGTTAAAGTCCTGGGTAAATATTATAATGCGGTCGTGTACTTTTGGGTTTTAGCCGACGGCGTCCCATGTCGTCGGCTAAAGTTGAATTATAAAAAAAAGACTTTCATCCGCATTATCCCTCCGGACTTAACAACAAACAAGTTGTGCTCCATCCACGACCTGTGAAAACTCCGAAAACTCCGCCGAAAACTCGGACCCCGACCGCCCCGCCTCACCCAGCCGCCGAAAACTCCGACCCAAAAACTCCAACCCCGAAAACTCTAGACCTCGACCCCAAGCCCGATCCTGCCTCACCCCAGCCCCACGGACCTCATCCCATCAGCCCCAACACCGCCCCGCCCTGCCGCAACACCACCGCCCCCGAGCCCGACCCTACCGGCAGCTGGCCCGCCGCAACACTCCTGTGTTAGTCCTGTATTAGATACATATTTGAATTATCCTTTTCCATTAACAGTTGAGTTTGTATAAAGAATACTCTTGTATGTTCTGTTTTTCTTCTCCATTTTCAGATTCTGATTTGTACATTTTTAATTTCATGGTTCATGTACTTCTTATTAAACTGAAAAGGAATTAAGAAAAGGTGACAGTCGTTAGGATGCAACATGACATAGTTATATTTTGGGATGCATCATGAGAGAGAAATTTCCACCATGAGTCATTGAATTTCATGGCCTCCTGTGAGGCATGGCCCGGTAAGTACTCTGTTGTTATATGTAATTAAAATCCCTCCATTGGTGTTATGTTTGTGTCTAGTGTCAACATCATTCTTTTCATTTTGATAGGTGAAATTATTATTGCTCAAGTTTTCATTGCACCTGATAAAATACGGCTCATTCTCGCGACTTCTCAAGATGTAGTTTGTTATCTGGTGACCGCAAATTTTGAAATGGGAATGTAGTAAAAATTTCACCAATAAATCTTTGTATTGTGTTGGAATGATTATTGAATTTATTGGGATGATAGTGTTGATTATTCAATTTATTGATTACTGAATTTGTTGGTATCTAGTTTATATATTGGTGTGTGTGAGTTTAGTTAATGTGATAGTTTGTGAATGTGTACATGTTAAATGGATAAAATTAAGAGACTAAGTGTTGGTAAGAAAATTCGAAGACTCTAGATTCGGGGGAGAGTTCCGCAGCTTCCAATTGTGCGGATCCTTTAGGTAAGTATTTGGATCAGAGTAACTCTCGCATACGTGAGCTAGTACAGAGTAGTGGGATGAAGTTTAAGGATGTAAACTTGTACCCGATGGATGACGCACATACTACTGCGAGGTGCTTATCTTATCAGACTCCCAGACCAAGGACGACCCCCAATACCGCCGAGACGACTCAACCTCGTATGCCTCCTATACACCGCATTCCCTCCCCAACTCCTTCATCTTGGAGCCACGGAGCCACACCGAGCACGTCATCTGAGGTGCCTCCCGGTCTACCATCGACTCTATTAATGCCCCCTATGGTACCGGTGATTCCAGGGGTCGATGAGAAAGGAGTCCTCCGGCCATATAGCATGGTTAACCCAATGGATGCGTATGTGTTACAGGCATCGCCTGAGAAAATGATTTGACGAACATGTCAGATATCTAAGACGAAGTTGTACGCGAAGCTTGCGGAGCTTGCAGAAGAGAAGGAGGAGGGTCGTACCGAAGCTGAACCTAAAAAAGAAGAAGACCTGTAGCCCATCGAAGGGCCTATCACTTGAGGCATACGTTAAAAAAATGGTCGTCACAAGATAGTAGTAGATGAAAAGTATCGACAATCCACTTTGTCTTCTGATTCTTGTACGGCATATTGTGGTAAGGTTGGGTTTGTCGTACGCGATAGGGTTCCGGTAATGTGGGCTGAGTGGATGGATGTGCCGCAATACATGAAGGATGCATTGAACAATGATATGTCGGTAAGTTTACATAATTCCGAAAGCTGCTTTTTGTATTTAAATTCAGAATGAATTTAGTAATATATATATTATATGTTAATTTTAGGTGTGGTTTCATGTTCCTTCTTTCCTACTGCATACTTGGTGTGATGAGGTGAAAACAATCAAGTGAGTAATTTTCATAATACTTTGAGTAATTACTTGAGAAATTTTGTGTGATTGATTATTATTTATAAATGTTTGTTATAGGTACAAGTCTTGGAATAATGAGCTACACATATTTTGATCGGCTTGGGTAGTTCCTGTGAGGCTACTCTGGAGGAGTTCAAGTATTGGGAGTACGAGTGGAGATGACTATGCGCACATTTTAGCGACCCGGACTATATTGTATATAATCGACCTCTAAATATTGTTGTAATGTTATTGTGGTTTAAAGATATGTAACGTATATGAAACTTACTTGTGGTAATTTTATTCCTTATTAAATAAAAATTATATGTTTCTATGTGTAGGCAAGCATTTCAACCAACATTGCTAACCGTAAGGGTTTGATGGAGCACCACAGCTTAGGTTCGCGGTCGTTAACGAGAGTTTCTCATGAGTCCACTTCTGATGAAAATATGGCAAATGCATTTATATACGTGACTCAGAAGGCATATCCGAACTATCCGGATAGACATGTAAGTTGTAAATGTATCCTAACAATTTTAATACTGCTATCAATCTTTACCTCTGAACTGTATTAATATTCGGTTACTTTTTTTCGTTCCCACTTAATTAGGAGAGAGTGATGGAGGAGTCTGATAGGATGTTGATAGAGATGGCGAAGGAGGAGCATCCAAATTTAGATGAAACCGGCCTCGACTTAGCACGCTGAGAGATCGATCAGGCCGATCCATACGTTAGGGTAAGGGTGTGGGCTAACATTTACCCTCCTAAAGGGAGTCATCACCGGACTCCGATGATGGGAGCTGAAGGCAACAAATTAATGATGGATACTGTAGCGTTTTGGCGCAATCAAAGGGGCGACACTCAAAAGGCCTATCTGGAGGAGCAATTTGGGATCGAGAGGGAGCTCCGAGTTGAGGAGCAAAGGAAGTCCAAAGACCAGTTCTATAAGTTTCAAGAGGAGTAAAGGAAGGTTCAACAAGAGATGTTATCTCAGCAGCAGGCCATGTTGCAGTATATAATATCATTAAGTCAGACCGTGACTCAATGGAGAATGCAGGCACCACCACCACCTCCACTCTTCAATTTACAAACACCCATCTCTTCTTCACAACCTCTTTTAGAAATACTATTTTAGATTTTGATGATGTCATCCCTATATTCATGATTAATTCAAATGTATGCACTAAGTACTTGGCATTGTAAAGAAGAACCAAATAAGTATCTTCTATAGGCCTTAACAATTAGGTTAAGTGTTGATCAAATGTTGATCACTTAGAAAATCGACTAAGTATAGAACTGTATATATATCAGATAAAGTTAATTATCAGCCGCGTTTTGGTCAACGAAAATTATCAGAGAGTATATCAGAGAAGGTTAACCACATGTTTCTACCCAAAATATTATCCGGAGATAGATATTGCTGGAATGGATGGGCAGCAAACAAAATTGCGAGAGCACGTCCGTGGAGAAGTGAATAACACAACATTTGCCGGGTTGTAGGCCTGGGCTTGAATGCTCTCGCGAGATGTTATTAATACTAATATGTTGGAGTACAAATATTAATGAAAGAGTACAATTACAAAGAGTGTAAAAGACCCTAGTTATCTAGCTGTTGAGTGTCGAGTCCTTGAACTGCAAGGAGTTCTTGTTTTCGTCTCTGCCGACCGTCTTATTGGTTAAGAGGTGCTGAGAGAGAAAAGCCGAGAGAAAGCTATAAGAAAAGCCAGACCCCATTCCAAGTGTAGGAAGCCTTCTATTTATAGGAGTTGGGGTGCCTTTTATCCTGACGGGCGATCGCCTTTCTTGTATTAAAATAAAGGGGCGATCGTCTTTTAGCACATGGGGTGGTTGCCTTAAAGTCCACGGCATGGGCTGGCAGATAACTGTGCGAGCCAATGAGAAGTCTGCACGCATCCTGAGTTGCTGTCTCGGGCAGTCCCACTTTGCACCTTTCGGCGGGTCTGTCGGTAGGTGAGATTGGTGACAGGCTGTGGTCAACGATCCATGTTCTGCGGCACCATTCGCGGATCTGCACATGGGTCCTTGCTTCGAGATTCTGCCTTTGCAGACTTGGCGGATGCTGGCCTCGCGTGGCATGAGGCGGTCGTCCTTGGCCGGGCACCAGAGTCGATCGCCAGGTGCCAAGAGACGATCGCCTTAGATGTCGATCGCTCGGCACTTTGGTTTGATCTGGGATCTCCGTTATGTAGGCCAGTCTGCCTTGGTCTATTCGACTTTGGATCGGTCGCCTGGCGTTTGTGCCGATCGCCTGTCGAGGTGTATAAATCTCGACACAACACCACATACGAGATATAACCAGGCAACAGTTCAGGCGAGTTCTGGTCAACAGAGTATATCAGAGAAGTTTGACCGTAGACGCCTTATTATCAGATAAGGTCTGACCAAACAAAATATCAGCTAAGGTTTGACCATCAGATAAGATTTTATCAGGCGAGTTATCAGGTCACTTTCGGTCATCAGCTGAGGTTTGACCACAGATAAATACTTCAACAGACAAGGTTTTCGGTCAAACAGATTATCAAAGGAGGTTGACCAAACTTAATCTGCAGCCAAGTTTAAGAAGCTCAGTCCACGTCAGCAAGCTTTGAAAAGTCAACAATAATCGCAAGCAACATGCGGATGTAAAAGCAAGAGACAAACCGAATAGATTCGCAGAAAGTAAGGAATAAAATATTTCTTCAAATCTGTGTTCTAAAGACTTATGAATATACAAATCAAGAAAAGCGGCGCAGACAAAAGAATTGCTTCAAATGGTCGAAATTGGAATGGGAAACAAGCCGTGCAACGTAATGATAAGATAAACAAAGAAGTTCACTCTCCAACGGATGGATTTGTTACAAAGATGCAACGGCTATGAAGGAAGTTAAAGGATTCGTACTATAAATATCTGAAGGACATATTTGAGCAAAGTATGGTGCGAACATTACATTCAATCGAATAAAGCAATCAAATCTATCAAATCAATCTATAACATCGTAAAGAGCTAGTTCTAAAGTTCATATATGTTACGAAATTTGGTGAACGCAAGTGCACGTTGTCATAAGCAAGTAATAAAGTGGTAAGAAAGTTATCGTTCCCTCGAGGACTACCTCACTAATTACCAATTTATGCGTAGTCTAATTTTATTTGAACGATCGAAATTGGAGGTGCAAGTAATATTAAAGAAAATTAATAAAAGAATGAACTAAGAATAAATAATAAAATCGATTGTTCGAAGAAAGAAGATCAAATAGAGAAATAATCTAGGATGGTGAATCCACCTCGATTTATCCGAATTACTCTTGATTTATATAAATTAAGTGATTTCCTAATTTATTGAAGGCGAAGATTGCCAAAATACTCTACTGCCTCTCCCAAGGTCAGTAGAATTTTCTAAGGCGAATCAAACACTCTATTCCTAGGTGAATTAATTCGACAATAGGCGAAAAGTACGAAATCTTCAGACAGACAACTTAATTCCTATGAGTATATTCCTATCTCACAAGATGAAACGTTTCTCACAGATTTTCCCTACCAACTCTCCTCTCCCGATTCGAGTTGCGTAATCAAAACAAATCAATCCTAGGCCACATAATTGATAGTAATTAAAACAATTGGGGAAAACTCAATAAGAAAGGGAAATATATCTTAATAATGCAAAATCAAAAGTTAATTCGTCAAAACCCCGGTTTCATCAAAATCCTAGAATAGGGTTCTAGCCCGACATGCTAGAAAATAATACAGAAAGAATTGAAGAAAGCATTAAAGAAACCAAACACTGTTGAAAAACTTGAATTCCTCCGTTCTCTAGCTTCTGCTCTCTGCTTGATCGGTGTTTTTCTCCTTCTCTTCGATGCCCTTTTTTTCAGACCTTCAAACCCTATTTATAACCTTCATTAGTCTCCAAAACACGTCCGGGAAGTAGGTCGAGAACAGGCTCCAAAAACGGCCCAGAAACCCGGATGAAACAGAATCACCGCCCCGTGGGCCGCGGCTCGGCATTAGTGTGCCGCGGCCCTAAGTGTCCAGCGCCATATGCCTGGGCGGAATTTTTCACACAGGCTGCGGCTCAGCTTAAGTGTGCCGCGGCCCCCGGTACAGTGAGTACCGCGCCTGCTGTGCCGTGCGTGTGCCGCGGCCTGGCCTTGGTGTGTCGCGGCCCCTGACCAAAAATTGTCGTTTTCGCCCGTTTTTCTTCGTTTAGGCTTCCGGACTCCAGTTTCCTTCAAAACATATAAAGATAGTGCATTAAAAGCTCATTTATGCAGATTTAGACTTAAAATGGATATAAAATAATGATAAATAAGCGCATAAAAATACATCTAACAAATTCCCCCAAACTTAAGCCTTTGCTTGTCCTCAAGAAAAAATTAATTTCAAATGAGATGACAAGTATCATGGGTAACCATGCAATATCCACAGTGTTCACCTGATTAATACTCCCCTGAAAATCTCAAAGAAAAATACACGTATCATTTTAGTGAGTCACATCACGGATAAGGATTCCACAAAGCAATCATTTTTAGTGCTGAACTATCGGTCATGAAGAAAATCGGAGCTCAAAGATTAACAAGCTTGAATTTACCCGACCGCCAATATGAAGGGTTAGATTAAACAAGCCAACTCGCCCAGTCCCACAGTCTAGTGGCAAAAATGCAAGAGTTTCATCATCAATAATGATCCTCGGACAGCATTCCCTTATGTATAATCATTATAATGATTCGAGTTAACCACTAGATTCCGACTCTCGGGATGTTTCATTCGGAATAACCATAGGGTGGATTTCCATTCTCATGTATTGGGGAACCGTTTGACGTAAAAGACACTCATGGGGCACATGGATGCTTCTAGTTACTAAGTTTCCCTCTACAGCGGAAAAAAAACTCGAATAGCTATTCCCGCACGTCCGATTCAAGGTTGCTGTTTTACGCGAGAGTAAACAACGGGTCATGTGAATACCCCCGGTTACTAGGCTTCCCATCATCGACAATGCGATATCTCTAAACCATTAGTCTATTCAGGGTTGTCGTTTTACGTGAGAGTAAACAACGGGTCACGTGAATACCCCAGGTTACTAGACTTCCCATCATAGAACATGTATAATTTCTCGACTTTTTGGGAAAGACTGTCCGACTCTAATCTCAATTTAAGTGCCAACAAGACTAATGTTACTGGACGACTAGCTACGCGAAAAATGTAACAAAACGTATAGACGGCGATTTGAAAACACGTATGTCTCCTTTCTTATACGCTAAGATTTCTACAATAACGAAAAAAATTCAGACCTAAATGAATACTCAAAGGAAACAGATATCGCAGACTGCAAACTCGACCAAAACTCAACTGTTTCGTCAAAAAGAAATCAGTATCATATCATCAGTTTTACACAAGGCTGCACGAAAAATCCAGGAATGCAAAAAAAATCACGACAAGCAAGGCTAGAGTCAAAAACAACGAAAACTAACAACGAATAAGTAAATAGCAACTGAAAGTAACCCCCCCAAACTTAAGACGTACATTGACCTCAATGGACACAGATAGTAATATGTAATTTGAGAAAAGGTCAAGTACTCCCCTAATATCAGCACAGGAACTGGTGCCGGCCTCATCCGGCGAGGAGGGTGGTGTAGATGGCCTGACTGGTGGGATGAAGGGCCCATCCGGATGAAGTATATGGCTCGTCCACAGAGCAAGGTAGTCCTGATGATAAGCATCCCTCGCCGCCAAGCGCCTGTCCTCACATCGATTGGCCCGGCGGGCCTACTCTCTCATCTCCTCCCGGACAGCTATGAGGAGGCTGTCTCTCTCAGCCCGCATCTCCTCTCGAACAGCAGCTAGACGGCTGTCTCTCTCTCTCTCTCTCCGCATCTCCTCCATGAGGCTGTCAAACATCGCCTGAAGGTGCTCCCTCGCTGGTGGTGGAGTGGACTCAGTACGATCATCAGCATCCGCCGTCGGCTCATGTGTAAGGAGAAGTGGCTCGGGAGAGTGCTCGTGTGGCTCATCAATTAGAAATCCTCGCCCCCGCTTGTGTGCTCTCTCACCACCCCACTGGTCAAAATGAGAGATAATACGGTGGTCGATCCGACCCTGGGGTGCAATAGATGGCTCGTCGTCGGACCACGTCACGTCCGACTGGCGGCATAGAGCACATATCAGCGATGGATGTTTTAATTCCGTCTTGGCCCCTCCCTAAATACACTGAAATATAGAAAGGGACAAACGAGGGGCCACATCAAACCGGAGTCCCGTCGTGATAGCATATAATAGTCGGGCATGAGAAAGTAAGACCGAGCGGATCTGCAATGTAGGGTCGACTCATGCACAGAGGAAGTAGAGCCAGGCTCGCCCGAGCTGACTGAGGCGAGAACTTTTAAAATAGAAGGCTGAAGAACCCGGGATGCACGTCTCCCAGACGGAACCGGGCTGAGCGAGTGCCTCCAGCAGAGCCTCCCTCGTGAGGCTACTCATAATCCGCGTATACTCCGTCTCGTCCACCTCTGGTAGCTCATATAGTCTTCGAATTGCAGCCACCGAAAAATCCACAGTTTGGCCTCGGACGACGACCTCAGTCCGTGTATCTGGTCGCCCCATCATCTGCCCCGCCTGAATATGTCGCAATAGAGCACTGCCGTAGAACTCCTGGATAATAGAGATCACCGCCAGCTAGGGTGGCGCAGTGAAACGAGTCCATCCCATCTCGTTGATCATAGCCAAAAGCTCACTGTCCTGGGTGGCGGGAGTGAATCCCCGCTCCGGGATTATTGGTCGAGGCCGGATTCTCTCGTTGAATATTCTTTGAATGTCAGGATCGGAGAATTGGTGAGATTCCATATCGGCTTGGTTTTGTGATGTCTCCCCTCTTGTGGGGGATGATCGTGCCCTAGCCCTCGTACTCATCTTCTTTTTCCTAGCCATTGGCGAGGTTCATGAAAAATAAACACCGGAAATTAGACAACTTTAAAGATAACTATACCACTCTCGACTTAATATGCGCGGAACGTGAATATAAAGTCGAATGAGCTCGCACCATCGTAAAATGGAATTAAGGCTGAGCTTTCAAGTTTAAACATGATGTAAGGGTTGGGGGCACAATGTAATCCGATAATCGAATTCGTTGCATATAATTTGAAAACGTTCGTCTCAAAAATTTTCATTGATGCATTTTATCAAACACCTAGCATGCGTGGATTTAAATGAAGAACACAAATAATAATGGCTTAATTCAATCCCCAACAATAATAACATCAATCGATAGTCACATATATTTCATGACAAAACAACAAACAACATCAACAATCCATCTATAATTACCGTATTCCAACTAAACCTTGATAGAACTTTAAGAAACTAACAACACATTCAACAATGAATGAGGAACATTACCTCACTTTTCAAACCATGTTGCACTTAAGATTAGGAAACGAGAATTACCTTGTTTTGGATTGAAGAAGGTAAGAAGAAGAAGACTTGAATGGAGGTTATCCGAGCGCCGCGCGAAGAAGAGAATGAAGCGTACCTTTTGTGTCGGCCGATCGAGGTTATATGGGTGCCCTGGACGTTTGAAATTCGCAGTGGGGGCCGCGGCACAGATTAAGTGAGCCGCGGCCCGTAGTACAGTAGGTTATGGGCGCTGGGTTTCTTCAGCGTGTGCCGCGGCTCATTAAACGGGTGCCGCGGCTCAGAGAGTTAGTGTGCCGCGGCTCAGAGATTGCATGTCGCGGCGCAGAGTACAGTCTCCTGGGCAATATTTTGGGTCTTGGCGTGCCGCGGCTCAGCATCAACATGCCACGCCTCAGGGGTCGTGTGTACCGCGGCTTAGTAAGTTTGTGCCGCGGCACGTACAGGAAGGTTAGCCCGATTTCTTGACTTATATGAGACGCGACTCGCTATCATTGTGCCGCGGCCCAAACCCCCTGGAAGGTTCCTGCACAAAAATTTCAAAGGAAAACACCTAGAACATGAGAGATAAGCATATCAAAGCAAAAATGACGAAAAAATAGACTCCTAAAAAGAATGAAAACACTAAAAAATAAAAATCTACAACTAATACTCGGGTTGCCTCCCGAGAAGCGCTCAGTTTATAGTCTTCAGCCGGACCTTTTTAAAATCAATTAGCTTTTCGCAAACGCCATTTGGGCTCCACCCCGTCCATCGAACCGTTAATATATGTTTTAAAATTTTGACCATCAGTCTTTAACAGTTCGATTTTTGGTTTGGGAGTCCAATGTCCTTTGCGAAAAGATTTGAATAATAATAATTTTCCAAAACACCCAAGTTTCACATGCTTTGGCAACCGTTTCACTTATGGCTTGATTTTCTTTTTCACGAACAAATTTATGATGGCTTGAGAATTTTTAGATGGTGAGTGAACGGATGATGAAGAAGACATGTCCAAATGCCTAAGATATGCGACTCGCTCTACATTTTTCTTATATTTCGGAACAATTACAGCAGATTCTGAACATTTCGACTGACAGCGTTCCCGGTGTGTGTCTTTTGCCAAAATATCTAAGATTTCGAATTGAGAACCCTTCTCGACACTGCTTGGACACGGGAGAGATCTAGACACTTGGAATGTAACTTGCTCATCTTGAACCCGTAGAGTGAGTTTCCCTTTCTCCACATCAATGAGAGTTCGATCGGTAGATAAGAACGGTCTTCCCAAGATAATTGGGATGTCATGGTCCTCCTCCATATCGAGCACAATAAAATCGGCCGGAAAGATGAATTTGTCGACCTTGACTAAAACGTCCTTTATTACTCCACTCGGATACTTGATAGATCTGTCAGCTAATTGCAAAGAGATTGTCTTCGGATTGGCTTCCCCGATACCTAGCTTCCTAAAAATGGATAGGGGCATAAGATTAACACTGGCGCCGAGATCACATAATGCTCTATCAAAAGATAGGTTTCCTATAGTGCACGGTATATTGAAGCTTCCTGGATCCTTCAATTTTGGCGGGAGCTTTTTCTGCAAGATGGCGTTGCACTCTTTCATCAATGCCACTGTCTCATACTCTTCGATCTTCCTTTTATTCGATAAAATCTCTTTCATGAACTTCACATAGCTCGGCATTTGTTCCAAGGCATCAGCAAATGGAATATTGATATGTAGTTTCTTGAAGACGTCGAGAAACTTGGAGAATTGCTTGTCCAATTTTTGCTTTTACGCTCGCTGCGGAAACGGGATAGGTGGCACATAGGCCATCGGATTTTTAGGAAACAGTTTCGAACTTTTAGAATATTTTGATTCTTCAGATGCCAAATTTTCCTTCTCCTCATGATCACCTCTCTTTTTGTTCCTCCCGGGCTGCTCACACACTTCCCTCCCACTTCTCAAACCAATGGCATTAATACTCTCTCTGGGGATTGTCTCAGTTGTACTTGGCAAGGTACCCTCAGGTCGGGCTGTTAACACATTTGCTATTTGACCCAATTGGACTTCCAAGTTGCGAATAGAGGCGGAATGGTTTTGCAAGGTTGCTTCTGTACGGGTCATGAACTGACTTGTATTTGCTGCTAGTTTCGCCATTGCCTCCTCTAGAGAGATTTTCGGAGCGGGAGGAGGTTGATGTTGGCGTTGAGCAAACTGAGGTTGGTTTAAATTTTGTCCGTTTTCCACGAAAATTTAGGGTGATTTATCCACCCTGGATTATACGTGTTGGAATACGGATTGTTCTGCCGATTTCCGTTCCCCACAAACTGATCTTGTTCCATCGGAGATTGCTTGAAAGGATTTCCAACATGGCATTCCGCACTAGGGTGAGACCCGTTACACCAATTACATGATTATGTGGTAACGGTAGAAAGATCATGTGAAAAAGCTTGCAATTGTTGAGTCAGCACTGCAACTTGGGCCGATAGTGTAGAGATCGGATCGTTGTCGGAAACTCCCATAACTCGCTTTGGGTTCACTTGTTCGGAAGACCACTGATAAGCATTTGCAGCCATCGCCTCCAATAAAAAATGAGCTTCCGCCATCGTGTTGCCCATTAACGCTCCTCCAGCGGCTGCATCAACAAGAGTGCGTGTAGATGCACTTAGTCCGTTATAGAAGGTCTGAATTTGTAGGCAATCCAGTAGTCCATGGTGTGGGCATCTCCTTAGTAAATCCTTGTATCGCTCCCAAGCAACATGAAGCGATTCTATCTCAAATTGCCCGAACGTCGTTATTTCGTTCCGAAGTCTAGCTGTCTTTGCCGGCGGAAAGAACTTGGCCAAAAAGGCTTGTGCTAACTCCGCCCAAGTCGCGATAGAGCCCGACAGAAGTGAATTCAACCAAAATTTGGCTTTATCCCTCAAAGAAAATGGGAAAAGCTGTAGACGAATGGCGTCATCAGAAACCCCATTGTTCTTGAACGTATCGCATATCTCGAGAAAGGACGCAATATGAGCATTGTGGTCGTCATTCGCTAATCCGCAGAATTGGCTTGCTTGTACCATCTGGATTATGGCCGACTTT
Source organism: Orobanche coerulescens (assembly GCA_033398695.1). Taxonomy (NCBI): domain Eukaryota; kingdom Viridiplantae; phylum Streptophyta; class Magnoliopsida; order Lamiales; family Orobanchaceae; genus Orobanche; species Orobanche coerulescens. The sequence goes on from CM065806.1 coordinate 62,085,494, forward strand.
ATCTCGAAATTGTTTGCTTGGACAGTTGGGCGCCGAATCCCCGAAAAATTTGCGTTAATTTGACATAATGCATAGTCTCGGAGTGCCAATGCCGGTTGAGCTTACTGCATAGGATTGTCTACTCCGTGATTTTCTGTGTTATCGGCCATGGTGTCTTTTGTTGGTAGCTCACGCTTTTCCTTCTTGTTTTTCCGCAGAGTGCGCCCGAGTTCAGTATCTAAAGGTAATAGGCCTTCGTTACTGAATTTTCTCATGCACTAACCAGAAACTCCTGAAAGGAAAACAAATAATAAAAAATTACACAAAAATAAAATAGTGTTCAAATTAAGACTAGAAATACTAAAATCGATATTAGTAAAACAATCAGTTCCCGGCAACGGTGCCAAAAACTTGTTACGAAATTTGGTGAACGCAAGTGCACGTTGTCGTAAGCAAGTAATAAAGTGGTAAGAAAGTTATCATTCCCTCGAGGACTGATTCACTAATTACCAATTTATGCGTAGTCTAATTTTATTTGAACGATCAAAATTGGAGGTGCAAGTAATATTAAAGAAAATTAATAAAAGAATGAACTAAGAATAAATAATAAAATCGATTGTTCGAAGAAAGAAGATCAAATAGAGAAATAATCTAGGATTGTGAATCCACCTCGATTTATCCGAATTACTCTTGATTTATATGAATTAAGTGATTTCCCAATTTATTGAAGGCAAAGATTGCTAAAATACTCTACTGCCTACCCCAAGGTCAGTAGAATTTTCTAGGGCGAATAAAACACTCTATTCCGTGGTGAATTAATTCGACAATAGGCGAAAAGTACGAAATCTTCAGACAGGCCACGTAATTCCTATGAGTATATTCCTATAAACACAGTTGAAGAACTTGAATTCGTAGGGGAAACAGAATTACCGCCCCGCGGGCCGCGGCTCGGCATTAGTGTGCCGCAACCCTCAGTGTCCAGCGCCATATGCCTGGGCGGCATTTTTCACACGGGCCGCGGCTCAGCTTAAGTGTGCCGCGGCCCCCGGTACAGTGAGTACCGCGCCTACTCTGCCGTGCGTGTGCCGCAGCCTGGCCTTGGTGTGCCGCGGCCCCTGACCAAAATTGTCGTTTTTGTTGGGATTCGGTGCCTAAAAAGAACGCCCAGCGGAAGCGGTAAAACGAAAATTAATTCGATCCGAATCCCTACGAGGATCGATCGAGCTACGTATATACGAATATCAAAAACGAATTCACAAGAGATATAGAAACTCACCCTTGTAGTCCGTTGATTAGATGGATAACCTTCTCTTTGAGCTATTCCCCAAGCTCTTGAACGATCCAACACCGAATGCACCGCGTCTCTACTTGCCACGCGCCGGAGAAACAACCAGAACGATGATCACCTTGCTATCCTCCGAGGTTACGACTAGAGCTAAGTGATGAAGCTATATATGTAAAGATTACTACACTCTAAGTGTTTTAATCTTACTCTCTCTATATGATTTTCTCTCAATTTTTCTCCAAGAAAAATGAAGAAGAAGTGAATGAAGAAGATGAAGATAATTGAGAAAATGGTTTTTCTCCCTCTCTCTCAATCTCACTTTCACGTATGGGATGTGTAGGTGTTAATGAAAGATTCTTCATCCCTCTTATTCAACTCCCCACTACTTGCAACAACTCATGCATGTGGGAATCTAACCCCACCTCCACAATTTTCATTCATTAAAGAATGAAGACATAAGTCCAAAAGGAAGGTGGCTAGAAATGGGGGGGGGGGCATGGAGAAACAGATGAGTTTGGTTCGTTTCGGACTCCCGAGAGTCCAAACAGATAAACTCCAATTCCGTCCCGATGTATTTATATAGTTTAATTAATCCAATTAATTTCATCATATCAAATACATTATAACATGATTAATTTCTCCAAGAAATAATTATATCCATGAATTAAATTAATCACCCAGTGATATATTTAATTCATTATGCCGTAAATCAATTTATCCACTAAATCGATTTAGACATCTAATGTCCCAAATTTAGATATCCAATATCTATAACACATAATGAGAGAATTAGCTTGATTCATTCCGTCGTCAATCCTAATGCGCGACTCGGTAGGTCCGTCTCAGTCAGCAATGGGAGGAACCAAAGAGTAGTAGCACCACCTAGCCAGTTTAGCGGCCTACACTGTACCCCAACTGAGAACGAATGATTGGGATCATTCAAGAACCATTCTATCGTGAATACCAGTATACGTATAAACCCTTCTTTCAAATGTCCCGATCAAGATATAGGGTCACGGTGAGTCAAACCCTATCTGTACTTGACGCTATGCATGCGTTAATGCAAATTGAGATCATCGAGCCGTCGTGTATCTAATACAACTAGATCCAATGCTTTGGCCAAAGACTTATGATCTCATCTGCCAATAACCGCATAGGACATATAACCCGCTCACTAACGGGAGAAAGAATTCTATCTTGGTATTCAGTAGGACCTGCTACTTGCCCGTCAAGATGCACGTCGAGGTTGACCCCCACCTTCCGGTTTACAGGGTCGAACTACTCTAATGAAAATCTTGACGTCACAAGCACATCCCTACTAAATCCTCAAGTCGAAGGTTCACGAATACTTATCACAACCTTTCGATTCCTTCATTGACTGTCCCGGAGTGAAATCCGTGTGACGAATCGAGGGTGAGTTGGTTCGAGTATACTAATCCAATTAGCATACCTATAACGTGTGCTCCCACTAACCATTAGTGTTCGACAGGCACTCTCCATGTCAAAAAGCACGTCATACAAGTCTTCACATAAACTTAACGCCCAGTCAAGTTTCATCGACTTGGGAACGATTAAGTATTTGAGATATAATCTTTCCAGTGCTGACCCCCTTATCCAATAAGAAGTGGAATGTTTTGCTCTCAAATAAACGGACTAGTTTCTATATGTTTATTTACGAGTTAGGAATGTCAGTAACTACCAGTAAATAAAGAAACATTCATTTGCCTTATATAAAATGGTTTACATAATTACAAGTACAATGCCCTCACTCAACAACCTCTGAGTGGCATTCGAGGGCATACTCCTAACAATCTCCCACTTGCACTCAATGCCACACACTATGGTATCTAATACCCATGTTCTCCATATGACGCTCCAAGCTAGTCTGAGAAAGTGGCTTGGTCAGTGGATCAGCGACGTTGTCGGCCGAGTCTACTCTGTGCAGCAAAATGTATCCCTTGCGAACAAATTCTCTTACAAGATGATACTTCCTCTAAATATGCTTGCTGCTGTTGTGAAACCTCGGCTCCTTAGCCTGCGCTCTGACTCGTCGTTGTCGCGATGCAGTAGACAGCAGCTCGGACATGGTATCATTTGAAGTTCTCCCAGAAACTTCTTAATACAGAACCCTTCCTTGGAAGCCTCCGAGGCTGCTTGATACTCAGCCTGACAGGTGGAATCAGCAGTCGCGCTTTGCTTGGCACTACGCCAAGATACTGCTCCTCCATTAAGAGTAAATATGGAGCCAGAAGTGGACATCGAGTCGTCCTTCAGCCCTTGGAAGTCCGAATCAGTGAATCCCACCACATCCAATTCTCCACCGCCATACATAAGAACCATATCTCTAGTTCTTCTCAAGTACTTGAGAACGTTCTTTACAGCATTGGTGTATTTCTCGATCATAGTGACCCTCGTGTACCTTTCAGGGTGTCCTTCCTGTCAACTGTTGAACTGTATTCTCGTTATTATTGTGCGGAACTGCCGTTTCGGGGTTGCCGTGGATCCATTTCGTGTTATTGGTTCCCAAATATTGATTCCTATCGCTTTTATTCTCTTTCCGGATCATTTTTATCTTTTTGGGACCAAAAGGGGGTGTGAGCCGCGGCACAAGGTGTGTGCGCCGCGGCACACACATTTCTCCAGTTGTTGGTCGAGCAAACTGTACTGTGTGCCGCGGCACACCCATCCGGTTCCGCGGCACAGTGCCGAGTCAGTGCCGCGGCACATCCGTCTCGTGCCGCGGCACACTCGTGTGGCAGCTGCGACCAAAACCCGACTGTACCGGTGCCACGGCACACGCAGGCCGTGCCGCGGCACAATGCCGAACCCTAGGCATAAATTTTTGGCCTGTGCCGCGGCACACCTCAGCTGTGCCGCAGCACACAATGCGGTCAACCCTCTATAATTGTGCTTTTGAGCGTAAACAGCTCATTTTGTTCTTCATTCTTCACCTGCGCGAGAGAGAGAGTGAGAGAGGAGGAGAGCTTCTCATCATTATCAATTGGGGGTTGATTTTCATCATTCTTCTTCGGTTGTGAAGCCCGGTCAATCAATCCAACGCGTGTTCTACGAATCTAAATACTTGAATCCTCGAGGTAATATCTCTTGAAACCCTCCCTTTTGGATAATTGGGGATTTTGGGGTTTTTGTCCGATTCTTTCCGTTTTGTTGATGGATTCTTGATGAATATGATTAATCTTGTTGATATCATTAATTTTCCTACGGATTAATGGTATATTTTCATGGTTTTGCGGAATCGAGAGGGTTTGGTTGTGGTCCGCCCTCGTTGTTATTTTGTGCGAATATACATGAATCGTAGGCGGGTTTTCGGGTGTATTCCATTTCCGTATTCGGTTAGAGTTGGTTGTAATTATGTCCTTCGAATCGTTAGGTTCGGTTCCGTTGATTCCTAGTGTTCGTCGGTGATTATCCTTTCCGTTCGTTGCGTCATCAAAATATTCAGGGCAAGTATTTTTGGAAACCTTTATGCTTAACGTGAAATGGTAATGTATATTGTGTGTGATTTTCTCACCTCGGGAGGGTCTGACGGGTCCTCGAGGGAATCTATGGCTTCGTCCTGGATTCATGAGTTTGATTCGCTAGCCAGCTCGGGAGGGTCCTTAGAGGCCTCGAGTGGGATTCATGGCTTCATCCCGGTCCTAGGTGACGTGTGGTGCTTGATTTGTTTTATGAATGTGGCCAGCTCGGGAGGGTCCTTAGAGGCCTCGAGTGGGATTCGTGGCTTCATCCTGGTCCTAGGCAAATTAATTGTGACTGTTTGTTTCCGGAAAAGACATGTCTGGTTTTGGTTTTTGAAATGATATTGGTGCATGTACTATGAAATGTGTAAGCACCTATCACAAGGAAACACGCACAGTCGAGAAAACAGATATAAACACAAAACGATCCACAAGGACAATCACAAACAATTCGGACTACGCCGAAATCCTCAAAACCACAATAGGCATCTACGTGTCCTTTCGGAGTAGGGACGCAACCTCGATCCCCCAAATCTCTCAGTTACCTGTAATACCCTCACCTATACTATTGTATTTTATGATTTAAACCAAGTATTTTCGCACCATATCTGTATTGTTGTAGTAAGTATATCGACGAATTATGTCATGGTCATTCATACTATATTAATTGTTGGGTGATATTGGGAGAATTCCATTTATGCTTGTTATAGAACTTAACGTACGTTAACCTATCTTCTTTACGTACGCTATGTACGTAGCCTTACGTACGTAACATTCATTTGTTAACGTACGTAATGCGAGAGATCCATCAACAGCCCGCCTTTCGGCGGGTGGGACCGAGCGGGGGTAGGTGGTCGGGAGTCGATCGCGACAGCCAAGTCAATGGCTATTACGTACGTAATAGCTATATATTTACGTACGTAACGATTTGCGTGTTTTAAGTCAGAAAGATCTGATGAAATTGATTACGTACGTAATGTTCAGGAGATTCCGTACGTAAGGTCTATAACGTACGTTAAACCCTTTCTTTAACGTACGTAATGCCGAGTTCAGGTTATAAAAATATGACCTGTCATTCATTTCCTGCTCGACCCATTCAACCTCCCAACTGAGAAAAACGATTCCCTTCCCTGCCAACTCCGTTTATAGCCCTTCTAACTTGTATTGGAGCTTCAGCACTTGGTTTGTGACTTGAAGATTTGGAAATTGAAGTGTGTTCTTTGAAGTGTTGGTGTTGTTATTCATTTTGAGGTTGGTTTCTCTTAAACTCATACTAAATCTATGCTTATGATGATGTTAGCATATACACACTTCATATTGTTAGTTAAGCTAGTGTAAAACATGATAAATTAATTGAATCATGCTCAAACTAAGTGAGGATCAACATTAGGAGTATTATTATTACTTCTTGATGTATTATAACTTCATAATATGGTTGTGTGGATAATGATAGATAAAACCGGATTTATAACATGATAACCGGAAGATAATTATAGTCTCAACACTAGGAACATGTTAGGGATGAAATCCTTAATGATTAGAGGTGAGAGGTACTAATCTTGTCTTGAACATTCAATTGATTCTTGAAGGTAATATAGAACCATAATTTTGGCCTCTAAACCAATACCTTTGTAATAAATTGTTGGAAGAATTATGTTAACCCTTTTAAAGATAATCTTCACAAGATGGGATGAAGTTACTTTTAGAATTCCAAGTATCCAATGATATAACTAGGCTTTTAAATAAATTCTTGAAAAGTAAAACAATGGATTTTGATAGAAGGAAGTTGTAATCTTCATATGCTAAAGTTAATCGATTTTGTTGATAACTTAAAAGGGTGTTAATCACTACATTAATATGTTGATAATGTTCTTAAGAGGATTGTATTGAATATGGTGATACAAATGCGGTAGATGAGTAGCCGAATTCCATTTCATTAATCCGTGTGTGTTAAGAGACGTAAATTAAGATGATGTTCTTAGTTCACTAAAAACTTGAACTTATGCTTCATATAGTAATCAGTTTTAAGGTAATCGTTGGTAAAATAATGAAGAACGTAATTAAACACAAACTTATCTCGTAATCGGAAGTGCCGATGATTTGAAAAGATGTTTTCACAATGTTACATTGGTAAGAAACTGGACTTCAAGTATTTGACATTAATGTTAGAATATGTGAATGAACATGATAAACATATGATGATTTATAATTGGACCATTAAAGTGATCAATAGGATAATTGATTTATTCAAGTAAATTTACGAATATTGTTTATGTAATAATACCATTATCGTACGAATGTGTTGTTGAATGAATTACATTTCATTCAAGGTTGCTTGTTTACGTGACTATTGTTAGACGAGGATACCGTTCGTTTGATCATTCAAAGAAGGATTATTCATCTACGGAATTGAGGCAAGTTATCTTGCTTGGTTATAATGATGGTTGAATTCTTGTGATTATTATGCGTTTCGTGTGTATGAAATGTTCTGATAATCTATGATACGTGATATGGTGATGCCCTTGATCGTATTATCATGGTGTTGGGATGATATACCCGAAATTACCGTTCTTGTTACCGTTGGTCCTTTTTAGCTTTGTTGACACTTCGATGAGTCGTTCGATTCCTTGATAAAGGTGTAATTCATTGAGTTTCGTTGTCATGTTGTATCGTGACATCTCTGGAGTCATATCTGCGTGCCGATCGGTTATGTGTAGGATTTTTAGCCGGGCACTTGATGATCATGCGTGGGTGTTTTCCGCATTTAGATCGTGCACACGAGACGTATTTCGTGAGGCTAATTAGGTACATCGTCCCACGTATATTCTGGATTCCGTATACGGGGTGGACATGTGCACGGACACATTTCCGGATCGGGCGTACTGTGACGTCCGTCTTGAGCCATATTATATGGTCGTTCGTATATTTGGTTATGTTGACAGTTGGGACTGACTGTTTATACGCCTGCGGGGTATATTCAGTAGTCGATTGTTTTCTTTGAGATCCGTATATATATGAATTGTATAATGTCATGAGAATTATTATCATGTATAGCTGACCCTGTGGTTTGGGGCGAAATACTTGTATTTCAGGGCGAGGAAAGGGCAAGGCACAGGAGGAGCACAATGGCGATGGAGGGTTTTGAAGTATGCTATTTCGGGGGCCCCGAGTCTTTTGATGTTCGGTTATGTTTTATTATGAATTTCATTTTACTTTGTGTCGGATGAATGTACTATACTCTGTTAGGTATTACCCATCGTCATATGGTCTGTACCGAATTTGGATCCTGTATACGTTTGCTCGTATTAAAGACATGCATAACTTATACTCCACATTGGGGTTTTGATAAATATTGTGGTATGGTGCCACGTTGTCAGGTTGTAAATGTATATTGTGATATCGCCTGGTGGGTCCCGGTAGGGGTCCACGTCACTGTAATAGCCACCGTTTTTGGGCTGTTACATTACCGTCTCGCATTGCACGGCTCGGTGACCCATCTGGCCACACCCGAAACAACAAACTAACGGTGAACGACGATTCTTCGCGGTATGAGATCAGGCAACAACAGTCAGACGACCCCGATCGAACAACAACGATCGAACAACAACGACTGAACAACAACGATCGAACAACAACGATCATATAACAATGATCGAACAACAACGGTCGAAAAATTAATTCCGAAGTTCACAATTCAACTAAAGACATTAAAAGAGCTGGTAGAAACTGGAAGATGTTACTTTCGAACAAGGTTCACAAGAATCGAACCGAACTCATAAAAGTCCCAACAATAAATAGATCGATCCGAAACAAGGTCACAACCCGTTCGAATGATGAAACCGAAATACAGAACAAGTTCAGAAAGTATCAATGAACACGAGCAAGTCGATAGAATTGAGAGAGAGAAAATACGGAAGTCAAAAATGATACGGGCATTACATTCGACCTCTTATAAAAAAAATGTCGTTCCCGCAACTCACAACAATGGGAGTAAGGTGACAACACACACTACGCCATAAATGGCCTTCGACAACCACATAACTGTGTTACCTTAGACCTAATTTTCTGTTGCCACAGACCTAAAATGGGCAAATGTAACATTTTAGCTAAGTTGCTATGTGAGCAGTAGCCTTTGGACTCAAAGGCAATATGTGGATCATCCTAAGCTAACATATGATTATTTGTCACCTAAGGACCCTACAGCAAAATCCTAAGGACTCTATCGCAACATCATATTCGTGTTGCAATAGGCTTGATAATTTTGTAAAATATATAGCCAATTTAGTGGGTTCCATATGTGGGGCCCATTTTGTGGGTCCCATAGGTCGTGCCCACCGATGGGACCCACTTAATAGGGTCCGCTGGTGGGGCCCTTATGTGGGACCCACTTTTCTTGGGCCTGTTAGTGGGACCTACTTTGTGGGGCCCACGGGTGGGGCCACAAATGTGCAACAATTTTTAGTCTATTGCAACACCTATATTACCAATGGCAACATATTAGGTGTTACAGGTGTTACCAATGAAAGACATTTACAACACACACACACACATATATATATATATATATATATATATATATATATATATATATATAGTACCTAAGGTAACAACTCCATTTTAACAAAATAAAAATTTAAATTTTATATTTAGCATTTCCCATTAAAAAATCCAACAAACCAATTAAGAGAAACCAACTACATCATCCAACTACATAATCCCATCATAAAAAACAACTATATCTAATCACAAAACCAACCAACTACATCACCAAATACATATATACAAGTACTAGAAGAAAATAACTTGGTCATTTTTAACCAATTACATCATTGGATGTCTAAGACTGATATACAAATAGATTCTAAGAAACTATTATGCGGAACATTTATTCAATTAGCCGAGGATTAGCCAATTTACCTGAGTTGGTGTCCATTCACAAACTTCACCTTCTTTGAACGAGAGAGCTGCAGAATGAAACAAGAAAGAAGAGCCAATAATTAGTGATGGTTACTAAGCTTCCAAATAGGCAGCCTGTTAACAACTATCAGAAAAATAAGGTCTACAAACTAGTTGTTCTAAAGAAATAATTTGCCAAGTTTATTTATCTTGACCAAATTTGAAGGATCATTTATCGAATTTTGATACTTTTCAAGAATAAACTAAAGTATATAAAAGAACACCTACCTCCCTATTTCTCTAGATTTAAAATCCAAGCACAGTACTCTTCATCCGGCTTTCCAAGGAAAGCTTCAGAATATTTTTTAAGATCGACTGGGTACTCTTACCTTCTTTGCGTTGTTTGTGCTATCTTTCACTTTAAGAGGATTTGACCAGAGTGGTTGCACCGTTAAGGAGTCAAAAGTTAAATTTCAATACCGAAATAGATAACAAGGCCAAAAAGAAGAACCCGGGAAGTTGATTATATTGCCGAAAAAAAAACATAATAAAAGAAGTTAATTTCTGAGATAACCTTGAAACCTACAACTCAGAACAACTTGAAGCAACTTGAAGCATAAAATAATAACAAAGCATATCAGAGCATGAGTGCGAAGATCAAAATGAATATTAGGTATAAACAATTACATAATGACACATTAGCAAAGGAAGCAAAAATCAAAATAATTAAACGAAACACAGATAAAAGTTAAAACCTAACCAACCTAACAAAAGAGGCTTTGCATGAGCTAAGAACGAGCGGAAGCGTAATTAGAGCACATAAACTCATAAAGCAGCAGAATAAACCTGAACAAAATAAAATGAATAACAAACCAGGTAACCGAGGAGAGGCAGAGAGTGATTTCAGAAATCAAAACATGAACATATAAGCACATGCAGAAAAAATACACATTTTTCTCACGCAGCGTATCTATACATATATGAAAATACCACTTGCAGATTTTAGTTAGTCGTACGAAGTTGGAAACCAATAAACACAAACTTAAAGAAAACGATCACTGTGTATTACTTCAAATGAATAATGAATGTGAGAAGCAGATTCCTTAGAGTCGATCATATGATTCAGAAATATTGGGGTAGCTGGGATGACCTATTTCAAGATCAAATGATCCACCAAGTTGCCTAGCTCCTAGAAGGTGTATTTCACTATATAAAGTGAGAATGACATCATCACGAACCAAAAGGGAAAAAAGAAAACAATCAATGTCAACCTAGGTAGGCCCTATCTCCGTCCAAAAATTTACAAGGTAACAAATAACCAAAAAAAAGTACAAAACACACTACAACAGGCAGGTTTAGTAAATAGTCAGAATACTATAAAAGATTTCAGGAAGTCGAATTTGTATATTTATCGTCAAAGAAAGTAGAAACCCAGAGAAAATATATTGTGTTGAATATAATAATGTAACTTCAAATATATGTATAGAATTATGAAATGAGAGAACGTATTGTATATGCGCACTTAAGAAAAGAACAATGAAGCAGTCCTTGTGAACAAGAAGAGTGCAACTCTGGCTTTTCGCGGCAAGAACTTTCTCATTAAGCTATGGTAGAACAAATTGGTCAGATCCTCTAAGAGGAGAGTAAAAGCATACCTTTGCCGCGTCTTGGAGCTCGTGAAGGAAAGGTTGTTCATTGTTCATCTAATAAGTAAACTAATAACAAAAATATTCATGTTCTTCGTAAGACAAGAGCTCAAATACATTCACAAAATCAAGGGCTTAACGTAAAAATATGAGTACCATAAATATAAGAAATGTGAATACTTGATGAGACATGAAACCTAAGCAAAACATGAAAAAACTTGTAAACTAGTACTGGTTAAAATTTCAGGTTTGGCAGTGATATTTCCTGAGAAATTGCAGCATAACGAGCAAGACCCCAACTGCCTCTTTAACAACTAGAGCTGAAGGACCACAGGGTATGCTTACAACAGTACTCCTAAAGTATTATGATGCAAAGTGAAAATTGGTACGCAAAACCAAAGATATCAAATAATTTTTTTAGGAAATACAGATCATGATAAAAATCGCAAGCCATTTTGCAAAACGAGCCCCTTGCTTATAATATTCGGCATATCTAGAAGCCAGTCCATCTAATCCCTGGCACCAAGATTCGTTGTTCGACCTAGGTAGTAGAACCAAACCCTGTCAAAACATAAACGAAAAGGAAAAAAGGCAAAAAAACAAAAAGAAGAGAATACATTAGACTGGAATCGGAGTATTACAAACTACAAAATTTCGATCAATTCGACAACCAACAGACACTTACAAAAAAAGTAACACGATAAAACTTGACTCATAATTATTTCTATTAAGAGTCACCTTATCAACTTTGATACCAGGCACAATATAGTCATCACGCAAACAGTCCAAAAACTTCGTTCCGTCTGTGGTTGACTGGTAAAGTGTCTCTACGAAGAGAATGGCACCAGAAATATAATCGTCCAAGCCGGGAGTTGTCAACAAAAGCTGTATATAAGCTTGTATGTTTGTATCAGTGTTTTCGAGTCCAATGGACGGCAACCTTTTTCCGCATGTCGCATTTGATTCGTCTATTGCAATGATTCCCCGACCTGGAGATGCAATTGATTTCTATTCCCCCCAACAGAAAAGAAAGTAGTGACCACTTTAGGTAATATACTAATTTGACTTGCTAATGACTACCTACGGAACCGTGAATCACGGCCTCAAAAACCACATTTCAAATCTAACAGTTCAATATACCGAATTAAATTCAATACTCTCAACAAATTTCAGCAACAGCTAGAATACACTTTTTCTATAATTTCACAGCTTTCCACAACTTTCCAAACTAGCATTCACCAGGTTAAACTTTTAGAGACACTTAGCACTGGAGGTAAAACTGATAAAGTTTTCCTGTTCAGGGTACGGAAAAAATTGAAGGAAATCTAATTGTAATGTGGATTAAAAAGTAACCAAAAATTTACTAAAAAACTAAAATCAAACATAAAATTGCAGCAGAACATGAACAGAAAAACAAATTTTGGTTTATTTATTTATTTATTAGCCATCCAATAATTACATACATGAATCTCTACATTTACTACGCACTCCCCAAAAAAACAGAAGCATGTATAAGATGAGAAATCCCTTACGACTGTTTTAATAAGCTCGTCGGTATAAGATCCAGTGCGGACGACCATCATACGGCGCGTGGGGACGCGCACAATCACTTTTTTAGGTAATTGCAGCGGAGACCATGGATTCTTCCTCTTCCACCTAGAGTCGAATCTGGGATTTCGGATTCCCAAACCAGGTCCTTGAATCGTGCTGAGAAGAGACTGCCGCTCCGATCTACTCCGATTTAGGACATGGACGTCGCCGAGTTGAGCTGGCCATGGTCGCTGGAGATAGAACGTCCAGAAGCGCAAGTCGACGGAAGAGGATGGGACCGGGGAAGGAGATGCAGGAGAGAGAGAGAGAGAAGTGGGGAATGAGGTAAGAAATAAGTCTAGGTTTTGACCGATTAATATTTTTGTTCAGTTGGGCCAATGCCTTCTTCAATTTCCGGTCTCAAGACATACACTTCGCTATTGTAAACTTTTTTTATCAAAAAATAAATTTTCACACTTTTTATTTCAGTAATTATCAAATTAGCGAAGTCTTTGTAACTTTAAATTTCTAACTAGCTCCTACTTTTTTGTTTGGTATCATTTACTGAAGTCTATGTGGGTTTTTTACTTCAGTAAATTGAAAAGCAAAGTTGTTGTTTGTTTTTACTTTGCTAATATACATTACCGAAGTCTTTGATGTTTATTCTACTAGTGCATTTATAATGTTAACTCTTCAACTAATATTAATAATCCTTTCAATTTTATGCAATATATTTTTATTTTCATTTTTAGTCATTATATCATAGTATTTTATAATAATTAAAATTATTATTATATGTAGACATTAAATTTGCTATTTTAATTATTTTGTAATTATTCATAGTTATTACAAGCTTTAATTTTTTTAATAATTTTTCTAATTATTTAAATCGAAATTTATTAATTTTTAAATACTACTTTATTTTAAAACCTTTTCAATTTAAATTTATTAAAAATATTTTATTGTTTATAAAATATATATAAAATTCATTATTTGATAGAATAATTTTTTTATAAAAATAGATTCAATGTTTTATTAAAATTAATTATTTTTAAAGTTAAAAATTTATTAAATAATTAATTTTATATAAAATTCAAAATTTTGTTTATTAATACTCTAAGGTAACACATCTCATGGTGTTACTGAGAGTTACACCTTTTATAGCTAGAGTAACATATATTTCAGGATTTGGTAACACCATAACCCGAGCGTTGTGGTAGGTCTAAAATTTCATAGCTATGGTAACATCCAAGAAGGTAACAGCCCCCTTAAGTGTTGAAGAAAGCCATCTATGGCGTAGTGACAAAAAGCAAACGACAGAAACATCTCCCATGGGCCTCTCGGAGCCGATCGTCATATCTGTACTGAAGTTCATGCCCCGAAAGACTCGGAACCCAACTCACAAAACTAGATCCTGTGTCTCTCGGGTCCACACTTGAAATGTATTACTGACGAGAAGGACAATTGGTACGTGCATGCCCCCGGCACACCACGGTTGAAACACCTCGGCTCGGCATACCGAATATACAAATGCTAGATACAATGGGGCATAACATCGCAAAACAACATAGCGGAGATGCCAACTCAGCACAACAAGGAATCATAACACATATCATATACAACGATTACCATCGTAAAATAATACACACACAAACACTACAGCAACGACGGTAGCATTCGGCGACCTCAACGGCCCGAACGATAACCAACACATAATTACAACCATCATGAAACAATCATACATGCACACAAACGTACAAGCCCAAACTTCAACAGCTCACACTCGTGCGACAATACGCAAATCACCACGAGGCGACAAATAGTAAATACCAGTTCACACCTCTCACAGAGGGCTAGTACTACAAATACGTGGCAACGCCTCAACGTTCATGCCACCAATTCGATCATATTCGGAAGTTAACATCATAACGACAAAGCAAACATCACACATACATTCCCAAACCGCAAACGGGAATTGATAGGTTTTAGAAAAAAAATGAAAACCACCTTTTGAAAATAACTTTGGAAACACCGATTGATCTTGAGTATCACCTTTCAAAAAGTACAAACGTGAAACATCGTTATCGAGACTTTGGAAAACCATTTTGCATTCGATAAAACGAGGACACTTCCCTTTGGTGAAAGACTTTCAGAAATATTCGACCCTCGGGTCTAAGCAAAGCATTTCTAAATAATTGAAAATATCTCAAAATATTTTTGGTCATCAACTGGAAAAAGTCTAAAATACATTGCGGCACTAGAAAGCACCTTGAAAACACCGCAAGAAAATAATTCGTTTTAAAATTACGTCTCGAAATTTAATTTTCTAAGATACTCAAGGTTTTCAAAAATTCAATAGGCCAGAATGCCCAAAACTCACAAAATCCTTTATCAAACCGTCATAAAACATTCAAGGCCAAAGTGTCAAAACTCGATTTAGGGAATCGGTTTTACGAATTAGAACTCAATTTGCAAAATACTGAAAGTCATTTTGAAAGGACTCACGCAGTGGATAAAATACAGTTCGAAAATACATTAGCAGCGACACCGCTCCTCATATAAATAAAATATTAGAGTCGAATACCCACATATCACGGAATAAAAATCCACAGAAGGATTCAATCAATCAACGATATAATCATATAAGCAGCTCATGTCACACGAAGCACAACACAAACAAGGGAGACTTACATCCACAGGTCGCACGAAGATGATGATCGCTCCACGATACTAATCACGACCAACAGACTCAGACGACGCATCGTGACACGACTCAGTCAGACAAAATCCGACAAGACAAAACTCAACAGACACCATTGACCTGACAGCCTAGGTTTCCACAACCTAAGCTCCGATACCATTTATGTAACACCCCCAATCCGCTCAGGGATATTACACGACGTAGAACCTTTCCTCAATGTTCTACTAGGCTGGTAACAAAATCGAACAACTCAACAATGCCTTTAAGGCTAAAATGACTCAGTATACCGATTTGGTCTTTCAATAAATACATACAACTCAATCACAATACATGCCCACACAGGGGTCGAGTACAACACACTTCCGTACAACAGGGAAATAATACTGCAGCGGAAAACAAAATACAACTAAACCAATACGACATCAACGGGTCTTCGTGTGATAGTATCGTTCATCTTTCATCATCCTTCATGCCGACCCTGTGCTATTCTCCAAAACCTGAATGAAATACAGACATGCACCTCCCAAATACTCGGGGGTTAGCAAAACTCCACTGTTTTGCTAGTACAAGTATGAAATCATACGAAATGTAACAAACAAATAGAAATCACGAATCGGGTACGACAAATAATTACAAAAGACTTCCCGCGAAGTTTTATTAATTAGAAACCATCAAAGAAGTGTTTGAAAATAAATTCCTCATCTCGGGGATTTTAAAAATAGAAACTTTGTTAGACCTCAAGTCCTTAGTTAAAAAATAACCATTTCAAAATGAATTGGTCTCGGCCCAAAATCACTTTCCATAAAACGACCTTTACAAACTGTTGTAGTATCATCCCAAATCTCATCAAATCACAGTACATGAGAATAATATCAAGGTTCGTTTTCCAACATCAAAATCCACAACCCAAGGTTTAAATATTGACGACAAATACTCTAGTGCCATCCTAGCCAAGTAAGCCAAACGAACAACTTACCTCTTACACACTTAGTCGATGCATGTAATCATAAAAATCGTTCAAAAGCACTCATTTCCGTAAATTCCATAATCAAATCACATTTGTGAAATACACCACGATTAACCGTGGATCCACCCCTCCGTGGACCCCTACCGAGACGCCGTCGGATCTAACCCATAGTGGTTAAAAGAAAGCTCGCGGATCCACCCCTCCGTGGACCCCTACCGAGACCCCGTCGGATCTAACCCATAGTGAGCATACACACACACACACACACTTTACTCATGCAATACTAATATGCTAAGAATGTAAGTTCATTAAAAATACTTACTAGAGATGGCCACTTATCCAACACCATTATCAAACTCTTCAAAACACAACAACACAATTAACACGGAATACACGATTCCACAACATTAAACCAATGGAACATCATTAAAACCTTCAACGTTCAAAATAATCAATTTAAAATCAACTCACACGAATCACAGTCACGAGGATTAACCAACCATCGTCAATCCAACATGTAAACTCTATTTGCAGGACACAACTTGTACAAGAAAATACTTGCCTCGAAACTACGATTGAAGCGAGATGATGAATGAGATACGGTCGGGCAGCTCCGAACTCCTGAATGAACTCAAGCACATGATAGCACCGCAAAACAACTACGAGGATAACAACGCACGAATTACCAACATAAAATGACGATTGACTCGGAATCCTCGAGCACCTATAATCCTCCAGGAGAAGCAACAAACACAACATCACAACGAGTACTGAGACCAACAACACTAAGAATTACTTCTAGACATCGAAAGAAACTCATTGAAACATTTAATCAAACATTAAATGTTCAATGATTCCCAAGAACACTCAAATCGTCAATCGAGTTAAACCGACTCAAAATATGGATATACAATCCATAGAACACGATTAATAACATCATTTGACAACAATTGGTTCGTCAAAAATGGATAGAAAACGAAATCAAGAACAAAAATCCCAAAAAGTCAACTCTAGGGATTCAAGAAAAATACCTTGATTCAGCGAAGAACAATGGATTAGATGATGTTATAATCACCTATGATGCTCTAGAACTCCTTGGAATGGACGAAAATTAGTCCAGGTCGCGAACCCTATTTACCACGTCTCAAACCCGCGGAGGAGGAAGAAGAAGAAATGAAGAAAATGAATATTAAAGACTGATGTCCAGTTTTTATACTGGACAGCTTATGTGCGCTAATATTACCTGATTAGCATGCGCTATCGAGACGTCAGAACAATCGTTCTGCCAAAATGCACAGTCAATGTGCGCTAACCATCAAGAGTTAGCGTGTGCTAACGAATCCTCCAGACCCAGTCCAGTAGCCACTGGACTCCCTCAAACTACTAGTTAGCGTGCGCTACCAAACCCGTAGCCTGCGCTAACCACAGCACTGTAGCACGCGCTAATGACCTGCCCTTAGCGTGCGCTAATGGTCTGATTCCAGCTACTGACTTCAGGCCCTGCTGTTCGATAGCGTGCGCTAAGGATATCCCTTAGCATGCGCTACTGCACCCAGAACTACAACAGTAGTACTCTCAAAGCTGGTTACAACAACAGACCCCTCCGATCGAAATACCAAGATCAAGATACGCACGGAAAACTCCAGAATAAGATCATACCAAGAGTTTGAGTTACAATCATACTCACAGGCGACCATAAAAAGGGTCGAGGTAACAAATACGTATACGGATACCCACAACTTTGGGAAAATTAAAAAATAGCCCAAAATGCCCGAAAATCACGATACGTGATCGAATAACCAAACCGAAGTTCACAATACGTCTAACAAAGTTAAACAGACTTACAGGAAACTCGAAACAGCAGTTGCAAATGAGATTCGCAAGAATCGAACTCAAGTGCGGAAAAGTCGCCAAAAAGCATGGAACTCAACAAAACGACACCAAAACGAACCCGGATGCCAAAAAGTGAAGAATTAATCATTCTCATAATGACGAAATGGTCACAAGCGAGTCATCAAAACGGACTCTCGCTAAAAAAAAGAAAATTACCGGAAATCTAAATTGCGGATATTACAGGACCGAGACAGTTATACTTGTGTAATTGATGTGTTTGATTGACAGTTATATTGAGGATTTGTTGTATCAGGTTGAACTGATTTGGATATCACGTATATCGTATGAGAATATTTTTGGGTTGAGTATATGTGTACAGTATGCCATATTTTCGTATCCAGTATGTCGAGATGTCGGACAGGAACAGTTGGATTTTGGCTAAGTACAGAAGGCCATTACGCACGTTAATTTTATAGGCTAACGTACGCTAAGTTGGTACGTTTTACGTACGTTATGCGTAAGGTATTACGTACGTAACAAGAGGAATCGGACAGTTGGGCCCGGTGTCGGCAGCTTTCGGCGCGGATGTGGACAGGTGAGTCAACCGATGGAGTTACGCACGTTGTACAGGGTGTATTACGTAAGTAATACGAGTATAATACTGTAGCAGGTCAACGTATGTATTACGTACGCAACGGAATAAGTGTTACGTACGTTACGGGGTGGCTGGCCGAGTCGTGGCCGAGAGGACCTGTAGTGTCCGAGCATGGTCGGCAGTGACTCCCAGGGATGGCCGACCGCGCTCGGCAATGACTCGCTGGGGGCAAGGACTGACCGATAACGTACGTAAGGCTGTGGCCGGTTACGGCCGTGAGGGCCCGTTACGTACGTAAGTAGGTGCAGTTACGGCCGTAAGGGTGTCGGCTAAAATGGACAGGAGGGTAGGCCACGGCCGGTTACGGCCGTAAGGTACCGACAGGTCCCGCCTATTTAAGGCCTGGACCGGGTCACTTCGGCATTTTTCATTTTTTCTTCATTTTTTCGCGATTGCTTCAGCAAGAATTGATGGATTTGAGTAAGAATATCATGTAGCAACATATTTTGGAAGCTGTATTCGTGTTTAACATCTTCTTCCGCCCGGATCGAAGGTAAGAACACCTAAACTTTTGGTTTTGGATATTTTTGAAGTTTCTTGCTGTTTTGACCGATTTGATTCGTTGTAACTCCGATTATTGATGGAACCTTGTTGGATTCTTGAGATTATTCATTACTCTTGAAGTTTTGTGGAACAAAGTCGAGAATTTCTCCGTTAAATCGATTAAATTGGATTATGCCTTCCAAGTGTCCAATAAAATGCTTCAATGAGGTAGAACTTGGGAAGTTCTATATGTTTTCGTAGAATGGTGATTGAATTGATATTGTTGTGATGATTCTTGGTAATTACGGGAATTTTGTTAAGGGAAGATAATGAATTGATTATCAAATGCCTTGATTATGTTGTTATGATTATGGAATCATAGTATTTTCGATGTTCTTGGTGGTTTGTTGCGATTCATGATATTATGAGAAGTATATGTTGAAGAACATGATTATATACACCTTGAAATGTGAATAATAATTGTTTAGATGTTAGAACACATCGGATTATGTCGTATTGGAGATTTTGAATATGATTTCGAAATTAGTTGTGTTCTTAAAGAACTCTTGGATTATATGAATTGTTGAACATCTTTAAGAGGTGTTGGTGTTTTAGATATGAATATGGAATATTCGTATCTAGAACTAAGTTATGTGTTTTGGTACAATATTCGTATAGGAATACGAATATGGTTCCGGGTTTGATAAGATTATGACTCACTTTTGAGTTTGAGAATTTATACGTATTGAACAAGTATTCAATTCGGATAATGGAATTATTTGAATCCTTTGGAATATGGTTATCTAAAATGTTGAATTAATCGGATCGTCCGGATTGGTGATGATAATCGGTAATCGGCTTATATTATGAATTTACAAGGAGAAAACGTGTAATCGTATTTAAGATTGAATTTGGAATCGGTAATGTTAGACCCTTGTTGGTTTAATTTGATTATTGATATGATTTTCAGATTGTGGAATTGTATTGTGGTTTTGAATTCGTGTTTGATTGGTTTGGGTTGTTTGGATTTGTATTTAATCGGGATATTGTAGAACTGTTGTGTTTGTTGATCGGTTATTGATTGTTATTTGTGATCATCGAGTTACGGCTTGTATTGTGGATATGAGTTCGTATTTGTTTGAGTTGTATTGTTCGGTTTTTTTTATGATCGGGGTATTGTTGAGCCGTTGAGTCGCTTGGTTGGCTATGTCGGTTATTGATTGTTATCGGTTTGTTGTTAATTGATTATTGCAATAGGTTGTGATGTTTGATCGTGGTTTATGACCGTTGTGTTGTGGTTGAGGCTAAAGAGTTCGTAGATTGCTTTTGGTCGGGGCTGAGGAGCTCGTAGACCAAGGCAATGGATTTTGGTTACGGCTTCATGGTGTCGGTATCGAGGCAAGTTTCTACTTGTTCAGTTTATAATATTTGATGAATGGTTTCGTTTTCATTTCATTTATAATTCGCATAGCATCAAATGTGATCATCCCCGCCTCTCTATCACTGTTTTCGTATATCCTTGAGAGCATTCAAGGTGGCTTTGGTTTTGGGGACAGGAATGAAGCAGGAAATGATATATTGGATTTTGCATTAGCTCATGACTTGGGTATTATGAACACTTGGTTCGAGAAAAGGGACTCTCATTTGGTGACATATAGAACGGAGGTAATGCAAGTCAGATTGATTTCTTTTTAGTAAGGAATGTTTGGAGGAAAAGTTTTACTAATTGCAAGGTAATACCCGGTGAGAGTGCTGCAACACAGCATAGGTTTGTGGTGCTTGACTTTCGAGGTAAGAGGCACTTAAGAAAGAGAAGACCACAAGTTGACCCTCGAATTAAGTGGTGGAAGCTCCAAGGGGAGAGTCGACATACTTTTGTGGCTAAGATTGCTGATAGTGGTATTTGGTCTGATTGCACGGAGATGGATATAGATTCGATGTGGAACTTGTTGGAACACAACATAAAGGAAGTTGCAAAAGAAGTCCTAGGAGAATCTAAAGGAAACAAACCATCAAGTAAGGACACATCTTGGTGGAATGATGAAGTTAAGCAAGCGATAAAGACCAAACGTGAATGTTATAAGGTCTTGGGTAAATGCTCGGCGATGAGAATTATGAGAAGTACAAGAAAGCTCGAACGAAGCTAAAAAGGCGGCGAAATGCCCGATCAAAGGTCAATCAAGAATTATATGCAAGATTAGATACTAAAGAAGGGGAAAAAGATATCTATAAACTTGCTCGAATGAGAGAGAAGAAGACGCGAGATATTGGAAAAGTTAAATGTGTAAAAGATACTGACCAAAAAGTTTTGGTTCAAGATAAAGAGATAAAAGAGAGATGGAGGTCATACTTTGATACCCTATTCAATGGCCATCAATAACAAGATATTGGGAATTTAAACATCCCCTCAAGTATGGTTAACCGAGAGTTTAAGAGAAGAATCCAAAAGGGTGAAGTGACAATTGCATTGAAGAAGATGGGGTCAAAGAAAGCAGAAGGACCAGATGGTATACCTATTGAAGTTTGGAGGTGTTTGGGGGAGAGAGGGATCGAATGGGTAACTATGCTTTTCAATAAGATTTGGAGAAGCAATAAGATGCCGTCAGCATGGAGGAAAAGTATTCTCGTCCCTTTGTATAAGAACAAAGGTGATGTTCAAGATTGTTCTAATTATCGCGGAATTAAACTAATGAGTCATACCATGAAGTTGTGGGAACGAGTGATTGAACAAAGGATCTGGAAATGTGTGAAGATAACAGAAAATCTGTTTGATTTATGCGGAAGATCGACCATGGAAGCAATTTATCTTATCCGACAGTTGATGGAACATTATCGAGATAAAAGAAAGATGCATATGGTTTTATTGATTTAGAGAAGGCATATGATAAAGTACCAAGAGAAGTACTTTGGTGGGCCTTAGCAAAGAAGGGTGTATCGCGGAAATATATTGACATTATAAAGGACATGTATGAGGGAGCTAGTACAAGTGTACGTACTAATGTTGGGAGGACAGAAGAATTCCCTATTACGATTGGGGTGCATCAAGGATCTGCTCTTAGTCCTTTTCTCTTTGCCATAGTCATGGACGAATTGACAAGAGAAATTCAAAATGACGTCCCGTGGTGTATGATGTTCGCAGATGATATTGTGTTGATTGATGAAACGAAGGTTGGAGTGCAACAGAAATTGGAACTTTGGAGGGATACTTTGGAAGCTCGAGGCTTTAGGGCCGAAAGGTATAAGGCCGAATATATAGAGTGTAGGTTTAGCGAAAGCTTGATAGAGAGGCGGGGATGATCACATTTGATGGGAAAGTTATTCATGGATCCACTTTCTTTCGGTATCTTGGATCTATTATCCAAAAGGATGGAGAGCTAGATGGCGATGTGGCTCATAATAAAGGCGGGGTGGTTGAAGTGGAAGAGTGCCACAGGGTTTTATGTGATCGGCATGCCTCATAGATTAAAGGGTAAATTTTACCGCACGGCAATTAGGCCTGCGCTGTTATATGGCACCGAGTGTTGGGCTGTAAAACAGTGTCACGTTCAAAAGATGAATGTGGCAGAGATGCGTATGCTACGATGGATGTGTTGTCATACAAAAAAGGATCGGCTCAGAAATGAGGTGATCAGAGAGAAGGTAAGAGTTGCGTCTATAGAAGACAAGATGATGGAGAATCGATTACGATGGTTTGGTCATGTGAGAAGAAGACCTATTGATGCCCCAGTGAGGAGGCTAGAAAGTTGGGGAGCAACTAATGTTGTGAAAGGTAGAGGAAGACCCAAGAAAACTTGGATAAAGATGATTGAAAATGATATGCGATTTCTTGGAATTGGAGAAAGTATGGCGATGGAGAGGCAAATGTGGCGGGAAAGAATACGGATGGTGGATGGAGTCTGATTCTTTTTTTTTTTTTTTATTTCATGTTATCTTTTTTTTTTCTTTTTTTTTTCTTTTTTTTTTCTTTTTTTCTTTTTTTTTCATTCATTCTCTTTTTTTATTTGGTTTTTTCTCTACTTTTTCCCTCTTTTTTCCTTTTATGTTATTTATGTAACGATTATTGACGGTTTCAAAGTTTGATTCATGTTAGCCGACCCCAAATCATTTTGGGACTAAGGCTTAGATGTTGTTGTTGTATTTTATCTGAGATATATTGTATAGCTTGGTGTCTATACAGTATGGATAAAATAAATTGAGGACCGAGACGGTTATACTTGTGTAATTGACGTGTTTGATTCACAGTTATATTGAGGATTTGTTGTATCAGGTTGAACTAATTTGGATATCAAGTATATAGTATGAGAATATTTTTGGGTTGAGTATATGTGTATTCAGTATGCCGTATGTTCGTATCCAGTATGTCGAGACGTCGGATAGGAACAGTTGGATTTTGGCTAAGTACAGAAGGCCATTACATACGTTAATTTTATGGGATAACATACGCTAAGTTGGTACGTTTTACATACGTTATGCGTAAGGTATTACGTACGTAACAAGAGGAATCAGACAGTTGGTCCCGGTGTCGCCAGCTTTCGTCGCGGATGTGGATAGGTTAGTCAACGGATGGAGTTACGCACGTTATGCAGGGTGTATTACGTACGTAATACGAGTATAATACTGTATCAAGTCAACATATGTATTACGTACGCAACGGAATAAGTGTTACGTATGTTATGGGGTGGCTGGCCGAGTCGTAGCCGAGAGGACCTGTAGTGGCCGAGCATGGTCGGCAGTGGGATGGCCGATCGCGGTCGGCAATGACTTGATGGGAGCAAGGACTGACCGATAACGTACGTAAGGCTGTGGCCGGTTACGGCCGTAAGGGCCCGTTACGTACGTAAGTAGGTTCCGGTTACGGCCGTAAGGGTGTTGGCCAAAATGGACAGGAGGGTAGGCCACGGCCGGTTATGGCCGTAAGCCACGGCCGGTTACGGCCGTAAGGTACCGACAAGTCCCGCCTATTTAAGGCCTGGACCGGGTCACTTCAGCATTTTTCATTTTTTTCTTCGTTTTTCGCGATTTCTTCAGCAAGAATTGATGGATTTGAGTAAGAACATCATGTAGCAACATATTTTGGAAGTTGGATTCGTGTTTAACGTCTTCTTCCGCCCGTATCGAAGGTAAGAACACCTAAACTTTTGGTTTAGGAGATTTTTGAGGTTTCTTGATGTTTTGGCCGATTTGATTCGTTTTAACTCAGATTATTGATGGAACCTTGTTGTATTCTTGAGATTATTCATTACTCCTGCCGTTTTGTGGAACAAATTCGAGAATTTCTCTATTAAATCGATTAAATTGGATTATGCACTCAAAGTGTCCGATAAAATGCTTCAATGAGATAGAACTTGGGAAGTTCTATATGTTTTCGTAGAACGGTGATTGAATTGATATTGTTGTGATGATTATTGGTAATTACGGGAATTTTGTTAAGGGAAGATAATGAATTGATGATCAAATGCCTTGATTATGTTGTTATGATTGGGGAATCGTAGTATTCTCGATGTTCTTGGTGGTTTGTTGCGATTCATGATGTTATGAGAAGTATATGTTGAAGAACATGATTATATACACCTTGAAATGTGAATAAGGATTGTTTAGATGTTAGAACACATCGAATTATGTCGTATTGGAGATTTTGAATATGATTTCGGAATTAGTTGTGTTCTTAAGGAACTCTTAGATTATATGAATTGTTGAACATGTTTAAGAGGTGTTGGTGTTTTAGATATGAATATGGAATATTCATATCTAGAACTAAGTTATGTGTTTTGGTACAATATTCGTATAAGAATACGAATATGGTTCCGAGTTTGATAAGATTATGACTCACTTTTGAGTTTGAGAATTTATACGTATTGAACAAGTGTTCAATTTGGATAATGGAATTATTTGAAACCTTTGGAATATGGTTATCTATAATGTTGAATTAATCGGATCGTCCGGATTGGTGATGATAATCGGTAATTGGCTTATATTATGAATTTACAAGGAGGAAACTTGTATCCGTATTTAAGATTGAATTCGGAATCGGTAATGTTAGACCCTTGTTGGTTTAATTTTATTATTGATATGATTTTTGGATTGTGAAGTCGTATTGTGGTTTTGAGTTCGTGTTTGATTGGTTTGGGTTGTTTGGATTTGTATTTAATCGGGATATTGTAGAACCGTTGTGTTTGTTGATCGGTTATTGATTGTTATTTGTGATCATCGAGTTACATATTGTATTCTGGATATGAGTTCGGATTTGTTTGAGTTGTATTGTTCGGTTTTGTTTATGATCGGGGTATTGTTGAGCCGTTGAGTTATTGATTGTTATCGGTTTGTTGTTAATTGATTATTGCAATAGGTTGTGATGTTTGATCGTGGTTTATGACCGTTGTGTTGTGGTTGAGGCTAAAGAGTTCGTAGATTGCTTTTGGTCGGGGATGAGGAGCTCGTAGACCAAGGCAATGGATTTTGGTTACGGCTTCGTGGTATCGGTATCGAGGCAAGTTTCTACTTGTTCAGTTTATAATATTTGATGAATGGTTTCGTTTTCATTTCATTTATAATTCACATAGCAATGTTGTTAGAAATGTAAGTTATCGGGATAATGGTTTGTATATCCCGCTCTGGTTGTATTAAATCATAAGGTATATGATTTAATTGTGTTCAAGGAAGACGTGAGTTATCTTTGGTCAAGGATATAGAATATCGGATATCGAGGATAGTTATCGTGATGACATAAGTATCAGTATAAAGGTTTATTGGTATTGAATGGATGGTACCTTATTTGAAATTATTCGTATAACTGTGTATTCGTTCAGGGATGTTGTTCGTGGAAAGGATGTTGTCTTCGGCTTTGAGGTAATTTAAGTATTGTTCAGTTATGAAGATAATTATTATGTTGAGTTGTTGTATATTTTGTACGATGATGTTTCGTATATTGGGATTCGTATTGATTATTTCGTTGAGGGATGATGATTCCAGGGCTGATTGTATTGAGATCGTTGATCGTGTTGATCATTTATCGGGGATGATGATCTCAGGATTGTTGTTTTGGATATTGATTAGTGGTGTCGACTTTTCTTTGTCAGTTTGTCATTGTTCACTTCGGTGAGTCTTTTGATCCTTATTGGATATGTGTTTCTTTGAGTTTCGTTGTCATGTTGCATCATGACATATCTGGAGTCATATATGCGTGCCGATTGGTTATTGTGTAGGATTTTTAGCTGGGCATATGATGGTTATGCATGGATGTTTCCGCATTGAACCGTTCACACGAGACGTAGTTCGTGAGGCTAATTAGGTACATGTCCCACGTATATCCTAGATTCCGTATATGGACACATTTCTGGATCGGGCGCACTGTGACGTCCTTTGAGCCATATTGTTGGGTCGTTCATAGTCCATGTATGATTGTATATGTTCGACGGTTTGTGACTGGTTGTTTATACTCCCGAGGGGTATGTTCGACAGTCAGAGTTATTTCATTGAGATCCATTATTGTGGATCATTTGGAGTCTACCTTGTTGAGGGTACTCTCGGTTATTATTGGTCCTTTGTTGATCATTTGGAGTCTACCTTGTTGAGGGTATTCTCGGTTATAGTTGATCCTTTGTTGATCGCTGATAGGACGCCAAATGTACGCTCCCTGAAAACTCGGTTTAATATATGGACCAATATAAGCCGGAGTAACGACCTCTTAGTAAAGAAAGGTTTTCTTAGAGTAATAAAGTCCGACCTAGGTTCTTAGACAAGAGGATGCCGACCTCAAAGTCCTTTATAAGGTTGCCGACCTCAAAGGTCTCCCGACCTCGGAGGCCCCGCTGACCTGTGACATCTGTTAGAAGGTTGCCGACCTCAAAGGTCTCCCGACCTATGGATTTGAATAGGAATGATCCGACCTAAGTGATCTTTTATAATGTAAGCCGACCTAAGGCCTCCAAGCTCGTGAAAAAAGATCCTGACTCACCTGATAGAATCCCTGAGATCCAGGGATTGAGAGCCCATACCTTGCAATCCTGGAAATCCAGGGATGGGAAATCGCAGCCTAAATCCCTGGATATCTGGGATCTTCTCTAAAAATCAGGGAAGATCTTAGAGAATAAGGCACCTCCCTTCTATAAAATGGAGAGGGGGGGTTTTTCATTCGGGATAGACATTCTGAGATTACAACATACCTTAGAGAGAGAAAGAAAGACAATACTTCATACATTTCGGGTTTTCTTAGCTAAACTCCTAAGATTAACCCGGTTCTTGGTGACCGATCAGCTCGGTTACATCAAGTGGCTCCGTCTGTGGGAACTGTGACATCGAGTCACTTTGAGTTGAGACGTGAGGTTAGTAATGGCGGAAGAAATGAAATAGAAGAAAATAGGGGAGTTGATACCCCAAAATTTAGAAGAGGAATTAGCAGCTGCGGGTGGAGAATCGACTCTGGAAAAAACACCCGTCAACCCCGTAAAAGAAGTCGCACCAAGCACAATCACACTGACGAAGGAAGCCTTAGCCGACATAACCGCCAGTGCGATCCAGAAGAGTCGGGAGGTCGAAAAACAAAGAATACCACGAAAAGTAATACCCATCCTTTCGGATGGGCCGGAGGAAATTGATCAGCAAGAAAGTAGTGGAGATGGTTAAGCGATTCCAAAAGTGTCAAGTGCACGCACCCTTAATTCACATCCCAGCCGAGGATATGATTACCATGGGAGCACCCTGTCCCTTTGCTAAATGGGGAATTGATATCATGGGACAGTTTACACCTGGCTCGGGAGGAAGAAAGTTCTTAGTAGTAGCCATAGACTACTTCAGCAAATGGGTAGAGGCAGAGCCCGTGGCCACCATAACCGAGCAAAGAATCATAAGTTTTCTGTTTAACAACATTTGCTGCAGGTACGGAGCGCCCCAGATACTTATCTCAGATAATGGAACTCAATTCAATGGGAAGAGAACCCAGTCCTGGTGCGAGGATATGCATATCAGGCAAAGGTTCGCTGCGGTTGCTCACCCACAGGCTAATGGGCAAGTGGAGGTAACTAACAGAACAATCTTGCAAGGGATCAAAACCCGCTTAGACAAAGTTGGAGGAGGATGGGTGGATGAGCTCAGCTCGGTACTATGGTCATACAGGACCACACCTAGATCGTCAGCAGGGGAAACACCCTTCAGTATGGTATACGGGTCTGAAGCCGTCATCCCAGCATAAGTCGGAGAAATGTCTCATCGGGTTCGATGGTTCAATGAGGTGGAAAACGAGGAAATAATGAAGGAGGCGTTAGATACCATAGAAGAAAGAAGGGAGGCGGCCGCAGCACGAACTGAAAGATACAAAAGCCTGACAAAAGCAGCTCACGACAAAAGAGTCAAGAAGAGACAGTTCCAGGTCGGTGATTTGGTGCTTAGGGGAGCTGATACCCTCAGAAAAACAGGAAAGCTGGAGCCGAACTGGGAGGGCCCTTACAAGGTAATCCGAATTTATGCAGGGGGAGCTTATGAGCTCGAGGATATGGAAGGGCACCCCATCAAAATACCTTGGAACATATGTCACTTAAAAAAGTATTTTGTATGAAGAGGTGTGGAAAAAAGCTTGTGTTGTTTTAATAAAAGTCTATTACAAAAAAAAAATCTCTCTGAATGTGTTGATCAAGTAAAACTAGAAATGACATATGATCAGGCGAAACACCTCCAGATCCGAGTAAGGGTGAACCGCCCTGTGACATCTGATCAGGTGAAACGCCTTCAGATCCGAATAAGGGTGAACCGCCATGTGACATCTGATCAGGTGAAACGCCTTCAGATCCGAGTAAGGGTGAACCGCCCTGTGACATCTGATCAGGTGAAACGCCTTCAGATCCGAGTAAGGGTGAACCGCCCTGTGACATCTGATCACGTGAAACGCCTTCAGATCCGAGTAAGGGTGAACCGCCCTTTGACATGTGATCAGGCGAAACGCCTTCAGATCCGAGTAAGGGTGCACAGCCCTGTGACATCTGATCAGGTGAAACGCCTTCAGATCCGAGTAAGGGTGAACCGCCCTGTGACATCTGATCAGGCGAAATGCCTTCAGATCCGAGTAAGGGTGAACCGCCCTGTGACATCTGATTAGGTGAAACGCCTTCAGATCCGAGTAAGGGTGAACCGCCCTGTGACATCTGATCAGGAGAAACGCCTTCAGATCCGAGTATGGGTGAACCGCCCTGTGACATCTGATCAGGCGAAACGCCTTCAGATCCGAGTAAGGGTGAACCGCCCTATGACATCTGATCAGGCGAAACGCCTTCAGATCCGAGTACGGGTGAACCGCCCTGTGACATCTGATCAGGCGAAACGCCTTCAGATCCGAGTAAGGGTGAACTGCCCTGTGACATCTAATCATGTGAAACGCCTTCAGATCCGAGTAAGGGTGAACCACCCTGTGACATCTGATCAGGTGAAACGCCTTCAGATCCGAGTAAGGGTGAACCACCCTGTGACATCTGATCAGGCGAAACGCCTTCAGATCCGAGTAAGGGTGAACCGCCCTGTGACATCTGATCAGGTGAAACGCCTTCAGATCCGAGTAAGGGTGAACTGCCCTGTGACATCTGACCAGGCGAAACGCCTTCAGATCCGAGTAAGGGTGCACAGCCCTGTGACATGTGATCAGGTGAAACGCCTTCAGATCCGAGTAAGGGTGAACCGCCCTGTGACATCTGATCAGGCGAAATGCCTTCAGATTCGAGTAAGGGTGAACCGCCCTGTGACATCTGATCAGGTGAAACGCCTTCAGATCCGAGTAAGGGTGAACCGCCCTGTGACATCTGATTAGGAGAAACGCCTTCAGATCCGAGTATGGGTGAACCGCCCTGTGACATCTGATCAGGCGAAACGCCTTTAGATCCGAGTAAGGGTGAACCGACCTGTGACATCTGATCACGCGAAACGCCTTCAGATCCGAGTAAGGGTGAACCGCCCTGTGACATCTGATCAGGCGAAACGCCTTCAGATCCGAGTAAGGGTGAACTGCCCTGTGACATCTGATCATGTGAAACGCCTTCAGATCCGAGTAAGGGTGAACCACCCTGTGACATCTGATCAGGTGAAACGCCTTCAGATCCGAGTAAGGGTGAACCACCCTGTGACATCTGATCAGGCGAAACGCCTTCAGATCCGAGTAAGGGTGAACCGCCCTGTGACATCTGATCAGGTGAAATGCCTTCAGATCCGAGTAAGGGTGAACTGCCCTGTGACATCTGACCAGGCGAAACGCCTTCAGATCCGAGTAAGGGTGAACCGCCCTGTGACATCTGATCAGGCGAAACGCCTTCAGATCCGAGTAAGGGTGAACCGCCCTATGACATCTGATCAGGTGAAACGCCTTCAGGTCCGAGTAAGGGTGAACCGCCCTATGACATCCGATCAGGTGAAATGCCTTCGGATCTAAATAAGGGTGAACCGCCCTGTGAATCTATGACTAAGGGAAATACCCAACCTATACTAAAGATCGGTGAAAAGGTTAAGTTAAATTAACCTAAGAAACACCAAACCATTACAACTC
The DNA here is from genome assembly GCA_033398695.1 of Orobanche coerulescens. Taxonomy (NCBI): domain Eukaryota; kingdom Viridiplantae; phylum Streptophyta; class Magnoliopsida; order Lamiales; family Orobanchaceae; genus Orobanche; species Orobanche coerulescens. The sequence goes on from CM065806.1 coordinate 62,116,466, forward strand.
GTAAAGGTCGAAGTGGTCGGGTTACATTTAAGATATTGCAAAATTTAAAATAGTCGGGGCTATACTAGGAAAAGGCCGGGTTATATTGGGAGGTGATCGTATCAATCCAAACAGGCTCAGATACATCGAGGTTACAATAGACACCGAACTACATTAACTTAGAAATGGCAGAGATAAGCCATGATACAAAGCACATCACTATCGTACAAATCCAAAGTGTATTCAACTCAAAAACTTTTCATTAAAAACTGATGTGCCAGTACAATGAACAAGACAAAAAAAACATATACATGTCTACACAAAACTTAAAAAGATTAAACTACAGGCTCGGAAGATGGAGGAGGCAACGAAGGAGAAGCATCAAGGTCGGTCCCGGTCACCTCGGGATTAGGAGTGCCGGCCTTAACAGGTGAGTTAGGAGGAGCAGAAGGCAGCTACAAATCCAGGCCAGATTTCTTTATAGACTCCTCAAGGGCATCCTCCCACCAGGCTGCCTCCGGAGATTCTTCCACGTCCCCGGACCAACCCGAAGGAACAAGAGCCCTGTTCAATGCAGCATCCCGGTCCAGCTCGCCTGTAAAACCCAAAGAAGCTAGTTGCTCACGAGCACGGGTTAGAGCAAAATCGAAATATTATGTCGCGGCACGGGCTAGCATAACCAGGAAAGCTGTAGAATTGTGATATCGGGCTAAGAGGGCGGAACGGTAGGCTCCCAGGAAAGAGTGACCAACGTCACTGGTCAGAAATCGACGTCGTCCATCCGTCACCCCACGCTCGTAAGATGATCCCTCGGATCTAGCCTCGGCTAGTTGAGCTTCCAGCTGGGCAACCCATTCTGATTCTGCTCTAGCCTGAGCTTCGAGTTGGGCGACCTTCTCCAACTCAGCCTTAGCCCAGGCCTCAAGTTGGGCAATCCTCTCGGATTCGTCCCTAGCTTCCGACAACTGAGCCTCGAGCTGGCCCACCTTCTCCGATTCAGTTTGGGACCAGGTCTTCTAGAATGTCATCTCTTGGTTCAGCTGAACGTTGGCCATCTGAGCCCGTTCTAAAACTGCCTCCCGCTCAGAGCTTTTCTTAAGAGCAACATCTAAGCGATATTCCCTCTCTTGAAGCTGAGCCGAGAGATCGGAATTATCCTACAGGGTGGCCGCCAGATCAGCTAACATCTGGGTGAGCTGGGAGGAAGACGAAGTGCCGAGCTTATGATCCTCTGTGAAGGTCACAAAGGTGGCGAAGAACTGCACAAAAAAGAAAGTCACATCAGGACGGCAAAGGGTAATAATAAATATGAAAATAGTCAAAAAGGGGAGGAAGGCGAAAAGGGGGAATACCTTCCCAAAATACATCATCATAGAATCGAAGAGAGGGTCCTCCGCGGCATCTCGTAATCCCAGCTTATCCCTAGCCGGGACCATGGAGCTGAAATATGGAAGAAATTTCGCAAACTCCTTGCAACGGAGAAGAGTCTCCATAGCCGGACCTGGGGGACCCGCGGTCTTCGGCTGTTTGGAAGCGGGGGAGCTAGGATAAGGGGACCTCTGAGTGACCTGAAGCTGCTGAGATGAGCTCGCAGCGCTTCGTCCGGTGGTCAAGGTAGGAGCCAGGTCGGAGGGGAGAGTCACCCCAGACTTGGGGCGAGAAGGGAGCTTCCATTTAATTTTTGATGAGCCCTCTGCCCTCTCCTTGGGGGGATTCATCGACTTGAGGGCCTTCTCTTTCGTTGGTTCAGCCGGCTTGGAGGCATCCGACTGGCAGGTCCGCATGAACCGATCTACAAAAAATAATACAAACGGTTAGGGAAATAGCTAAAAAACAAAATAACAAAGATCATACTATGGAAAGAACCGATAAAGCCTACCTATATCAGGGATAGCTGGGTAAGGATTCAAGCACAGCCCACAATGGAACAGAAGATCATGGAATTGCATCAGCTGGAAAGCATTGTAGGGAATGGCATTCCATTCCCGAACTTTCTCGACCCACGCAGCCCGGATGGAACTGCGCCTATGAATAGGATCCTGGCTCGGAGTAGCCTGCATCCATTCCGTGGGAAAACCCCAAGAATCAGCTGTAGGGAGCCGGAGGAAAAATAAACGGGACCTCCAGTCCTTCACATTGGAAGGGAGGTGGGTAAAGAAATGGGCGTTGTTTCGGGAAGTCAAGTAAAAGGAGCCTTTTAAACTATTTAGCCCAAAACAAAAATAGAAAAAACCCAGGTCGGGTTCCTCGTGTCTGTAATGACACAGCACGAGAAAACCAACCATATAACGAAAAGAGTTGGGAGAAAACTGGTTGAGGAGAAGATTGTATTTAACGGAGAGAGAGACAAGGAAGGGATGGAGTGGAAAGCGAAGACCACTGCTCACCTGATACACGAACCAGGTAATATGCCCCGGAGGAGGATGATCAGGTGTGTCACTAGCCTTAGGCGTGACAAATTCCCACCCCGGGGGAAGTCTAAGAAATTTTATAAAACTAGCCAGCGCGGCTGGGCTAGTCCTATATAGAGGATGAGGAGGGAGAACTCGAGTCGCTCCTACGACCATCTGATATAGATCGGCTAAGAGGCCGGTCACAGTTACTTCGTCCATAGGAGGAGGGGAAGGGGGATCTACAATGATTCGGGGGATGCCACAGGGAAGGCTAGAAGGAATATCACCTAGCTCGGACCAATCTACATCACCTAAGGGCTCATCCCTAAGACAGAGGGAGGAACTAGTAGCTCGCCCCGACCTACCCCCCGAGTCCCCATCAGAAGAGGGAAGACCTTCTAAAAAGGAGTCCACGGCCGATTCGCCGAAAAAATTCTGAGAATCCGAAGCAGATGACATAATAAAAGGAAGATAAAGGAGGAAGAAGAAGAGGAAAATATCGGTAACAAACCAAAAGAAAAACTAAAGAGGTGTTTAGATGAACATACCCATAGTATTGGGTGGAAGATCGCCGGAGAAAGGTAGTGGAAGCACCACCGAAGGCAGGAAACCAAGGTCGCAAGTGTCGCCGGAATACCCTCACACTAGTATGTCGCAGGAAGAAGAGCGGAAATGGCTGAAGGGGGTAGAAGATTCCTACTTATAGAGAAGGAGGGCGAAAATCGAGAAGATAACGGGAGATCTGGAGCGTCCGAGGCCTCCTATAAAAGAACGACTGGGATCTGGCACCGCCTCATCCGACCTATAGCAGGTCGACACCTGGACTTGACCATAGATGCGACGTTTGGGAGGCGGTGAAAGGAAAAGACGGGGATATTATAGCGCACGAAGTCCGAGGAACCTCGTTATCTGGGAACGGGAATCCCAAGGACTATTGTATCAAGGTCGTCAGATTATAAACAAATCTTTACTCTACTCGGTCTTACAGCTCGACTAGCGTAGGGGGGACTGGTTGATAGGATGCCGAATGTATGCTCCCTGAAAACCAGATTTAAATTATGGACCAATATAAGCCGGAGTACCGACCTATTAGTAAAGAAAGGTTTTCTTAGAGTAATAAAGTCCGACCTAGGTTCTTAGATAAGAGGATGCCGACCTCAAAGTCCTTTAGAAGGTTGCCGACCTTAAAGGTCTCCCGACCTCGGAGGCCCCGCTGACCTGTGACATCTGTTAGAAGGTTGCCGACCTCAAAGGTCTCCCGACCTACGGATTTGAATAGGAATGATCCGACCTAAGTGATCTTTTATAATGTAAGCTGACCTAAGGCCTTCGAGCTCGGGAAAGAAGATCCTGACTCACCTGACAGAATCCCTGAGATCCAGGGACTGAGAGCCCATACCTTGCAATCCCAGAAATCCAGGGATGGGAAATCGCAGCCTAAATCCCTGGATATCCGGGATCTTCTCTAAAAATCAGGGAAGATCTTAGAGAATAAGGCACCTCCCTTCTATAAAAGGGAGAGGGGGGGTTTTTCATTCGGGATAGACATTTTGAAATTACAACATACTTTAGAGAGAGAAAGAAAGACAATACTTCATACATTTTGGGTTTTCTTAGCTAAACTCCTAAGATTAACCCAGTTCTTGGTGACCGATCAGCTCGGTTACATCAATCGCGTTTGGAGTTTACCTTGTTGAGGGTATTCTCGGTTATAGTTGATCCTTTGTTGATCGTGTTTGGAGTTTACCACATTGAGGGTATTCTCGGTTATTGTTGATCCTTTGTTGATCGTGTTTGGAGTTTACAACGTTGAGGGTATTCTCGGTTATTGTTGATCCTTTGTTGATCTTGTTGGGAGTTTACCATGTTGAGGGTACTCTCGGTTATCGTTGATCCTTTGTTGGTCGTATTGGAGTTATCATGTCGATGATATTCTCAGTGATGTATTGGTTGATCATTGTTATTGATCATATGAGCATTCGGACTGTACGTTGATGTTCGGGATTTGTATCATTATCATGTGGTAGTTGATCTACAAATATGTTGTGTATTATTGGTTTATCCAGGTTGAGTTTTTATTGTGTAATCTGACGGACAGGATTTGACACAGATTGGTTTATTTCCGCACTTATGAGTTATGATGATATTTTGAGGATTACTGGTATTTTTGGAATACAGTATAATTGTCATTGAGTTCATTTCGTCATTTGAGAATGTGAAATGTGAATTATGGTAAGGATCGATTTGGTATGGATTGCCATAGATTGGTAAGGTTATGACGGTAAGTTTAGATTAGTACTATTCTTACAGTATTATTACATTGCTATGTAATTATTTATGATGATGTGATCAATATCATTGTTGAGTATTGTGGCTGACCCCATCGTGGGCTTTCTTTTTAGGTACTCGGAGAACGAGATAGTAGCGGTCGTGAAGGGATGAACTTCCCGGGTGATACTGGCTGTGGTATTTATTTGAGTATTGACTATTCTCTTCTGGTTGTTTTATTCCGCTGTAGGTTTCGGTGTCGTTTTCTTGAGTTCAGTGTTATTAAACGACTTTTCCAAGTATGAGTCGACTTTGTCAAATCACCATAAATTCTTGGAAACTTCAAAGGTTTTGAATCTTTTCAATATTATAGAGCATCAAGTTAGATTTCCAATGGTTCAAACGGTGAGTCAATCGGAGTCCGGACGAGAGAGTTATGGTCGAAATAGCTCAGACACTCATTTTCCAGTTTTGGCCGTGCAGCCTGTACCCTGTGCCGCGGCACACTTAGGCTGGGCCGCGGCACACAGTGCAGATCAGCCTATTTGTGCGGATTTTGTGAGATGAATGCTCATTTCATCTCTTCCTTCATTCCTCCTCCTCTTGGGCGATCTTGTGGATGATTTTTGGGCATTTTTTCATCATCAATCCCAGAGAACTTCATATTCTTCAAGTTCTTGGTGTAGATTAATGACACCAACAATTGTTCTTCATCATTAATCCAAGGTAAATTCTTGAAACTCTACTTTTGGGTGAATTGGGGGTTTTTGTTCGTTTTGTCCGATTTAACCGTAATAACTTAGATTTGTGATATATTGATGATTATTTAGATGTATTCTATCATTTCCCTTGTTATTCCATGGTTGGATCGTTTCGATTCGTTGTTTCGGCCGAGTTCTTAGCCAACGCCTTGAAGGTGTCCGACAAAAGGTCTTAGAGGGGGGATTAGGCGTTGTATGATTATTATCCATCGTACGATTGTTGATTTATCATTGGTATGACTTAGGGATGAAATTCTTGTGAAGAACTCGAGTCGGAACCCTTCCGTTCGTTGTCTTCTTCGGGGTCCGAGCTTCCCGGTCGAACCGTGTTCTTCGAAGTATTCGGTAGCGGTTATTAAGGTAAGTATTTTACTATACGAATTGTGTCTTGTGAATTAGGACGTCGTATTATGGTTGTGATGCATTGGTTTACTTTCGTGTATATGCTTCGTATGAATTGATTATTACGAACAATTGATGGTAACGATAATACCTTCACTTAGTTAACATCGTGGAATTATGTTGGATGTGAAAATCATCTAAGTTTGTGCCGGGCGTGGTTGGTCATTGTTGAGTCGTTGTGATGATCATGATATTTGTGTTGTTTTGGTTTACATACTTGATTGTACATTTCGGTGTAATGTGGAATGGCTTGACATTTGATGATTATGAGTTGTGTCGTGTCGATGTGTGTTCTTGTGTTCCAGGTAGGGTCTGACGAGGCCTCTGGAGTTCGGTACATGATGTGTACGAACAAGGTGTGTGATCCAGGTAGGTTCTGACGAGACCTCTGGAGTTTGGTACATGATGTGTACGAACAAGGTGTGTGATCCAGGTAGGGTCTGACGAGACCTCTGGAGTTCGGTACATGATGTGTACGAACGATGTGTGTGGCCGGGTAGGGTCCATTGAGGCCTCCGGAGTTCGGTACATGATGTGTACGAACAGTGTGTGTGGTCGGGTAGGGTCGGTTGAGGCCTCCGGAGTTCGGTACATGATGTGTACGAACAGTGTGTGTGGTCCGGGTAAGGTCCGTCGAGGCCTCCGGAGTTCGGTATATGATGTGTACGAACAATGATCGTGTAGCAGTGATTGTTTGGGTAATATTTTAAATATGGATCTCGGACTCATAATGATATATTATTTAGTGTGCTTTGAAACGAGAATCGGGCTAAGGCCCTAATGTTTACGAAAAGGTTTTGTAAATTGGGACTCGAGGTCCAAAAGAATTTCTGCTTTAAAAATCCCCGAGATGATGTGTTCCTTTTCAAATATCTCTTACTTGAGTTCGAAATTCAAAAACTTCTCTGGAACATTTTGATAATTGATTTCCGTATTAAATTCGTAGTTGCTATTTACTTGTTGCATTTTGTATCGTTTTATACTTGCACTAGTAAAACAGTGGAGTTTTACTAACCCCCGAGTAATCGGAGGGTGGATGTCCTGCTGGCGTCGGTACATGCGAGTTGATGGAGCAGTCACAGTATTGGCACAAGGGGATGACGAGCTGCGATACTAATCAAGAGTTGAGAGTTGGTAGAGTTTGGTTGTATTGTTAGAGTTGATTCAATCTTCCGCTGTATTGTGTTTCGACCCCTGTGTGGGTAATGTTGTTTAGTCAGTTCTGTTAATGGAGTTGTGTGACCTCATCGGTCTGTGTGTTTATGTGTAAGTGACCTTAACGGTCTGTATTATTATGTTGTTTGACCCTGGCCGGGCAAGCATTTGGTTGTTTATGGATGTTTAGCCTAGTAGATCCTTGCGGAAAGGGTCTACGGCGTGTAACATTCCCATACGGTTTTGGGGGTGTTACATTTATGGTATCAGATAATAGGTTGCGGAAACCTAGGCTGCCGGGTCGAGTCGAGTCGTGGTTTGTCGAGTAATGTGTTGTCTTGTTGTTCGAGTCGTCAGGTGACAAGTTGAGTTGTGCGTAGTCACAACGTGTCGGATATGTTGTCGAATGAGATTAGTATCGTGGGCGACCGTCATCTCCTTGCGGCCTGTAGACGTAAGTCTCCTCTTTTATGCGAAGTACCTGTGTATCATGATTTTATCTAAATGAGTTAATTGAGGTGCATAATTTTATTTGCACGGTGTTGTGAATATAGTTGTATTTAATACGTGTGACATATAATATACGTATAAAAATGGGCCTATTGTTGTTTTACCTTTGAACCACTGTGAGGGGTGGTATGGTGTGAAAATTGAGAACCTTGTTGGGTTTCGAATAAGGTATCGACGATTGAGTTCGTGAGAAACTCCGAGGAATGGTTTTGTTGTATGTTTAAACTAGATGCTGTGAGAAGTATTCAATTGGATTGTGCATGTTGGATTGTATTCCTTTTTCCGCTGCGTGAGTTCTTTTGTAATGGATTTCGGTATTTTACCGGCTGAGTTTTATTTCAAAAACCGATTCCCTTAACCGAGTTTTTGGTATTATGGCCTTGATCGTTTTGGTGAAATTCTTATGACGGTATTTAGTATTTTGTAAATAGCTTTTGTGAGTTTTTGAAATATTACCGTTATCGACCTTTTTGGCATTTTGTAAATGGTTTTTAGCCTGGTGGGTTCGGGCGCGGGACCCACGGCGCTATAATATTCCGTGTAATTATCTGAAATTTTTGGGCATTCTAGCCCATTGAATTATCTTTGAAAACTTTGAGTACCTTAGAAAATAAATTTCGAGATGTACTTTTAAAATAAATTATTTTCTCGTGGTACATCCAAGGTGCCACAATATGTTTCAAGATTCTTCTACCTCGAGGACCAAAATGTTTTGAGATATTTCCAATATTTTAGAAACACTTTTACTTAGACCCGAGGGTCGAATATTTCCGAAAGTTTTTTACAAAAAGACAGTGTCCTCATTTTTATCGAATGCGAAATAGTTTTCCGAAGTGTCGATAATGATGTTTCACGATTGTACTTTTTTTTTGAAGGGTGATACTCAAGATCAATCGGTGTTTCCAAAATTGTTTTCAAAAGGAGGTTTTCGTTTTTAAAACCTATCCATTCCCGCCTGAGGGCTGGGTATGTATGTGTGATGTTCGCGTTGTCGTTATGATGTTTGCTCCCGAGTATGATCGAATTGGTGGCATGAACGTCGAGGCGTTGCCACGCATTTGTTGTACTAGCCCTCTGTGAGAGGTGTGAATTGGTGTTTACTATTTATCGCCTCATGGTGATTTGCATGTTGTCGCACGAGTGTGAGCTGTTGAAGCTTGGGTTTGTACGTTTGTGTACATGTGTGATTGATTTATAATGTTTGTAGTTATGTGCTGGTTATCGTTGTTGTAGTGTTTGTGTGTGTATTACTTTACGATGGAAATCATTGTATATGATATGTGTTATGATTCTTTGTTGTGCTGAGTTGGCATCTCCGCTATATTGTTTTGCGACGTTATGCCCCATTGTATCTAGCATTTGTATTTTCGGTATGCCGAGCCGAGGTGTTTCAACCTTGATGTGCCGGGGCATGCACGTGTAAATTGTCCTTCTCGTCAGTAACGCGTTTCAAGTGGGGACTCGAGGGACACCGAATTCAGTTTTGCGAATTGGCTATAGAGACTTTCGGAGTTCGCGCTTCAGCACAGATATCAGGATCGGCTCTGAGAGACCCATGGGAGATTTTCCTGTCGGGTGATTTTTGTGTTGTTACCTTGTTTCCGTTGTTGTGAATTGCGGGGACGACATTTCTTTTATAAGAGGTCGGATGTAATACCCGTACTATATTTGAATTCTGCAGTTTCCCCTTCTAAATTCTATCGACTTGCACGTGTTCGTCGATACTTTTTAAACTTGTTTGATGTCTCAGTTGTCATCGTTCGAACTTGTTGTGACCTTGTTTCATATCGACCTGTTTATCATCGTGACCTTCCCGAGTTCGGTTCGATTCTTGTGAACCTTGTTTGGAAGTAATATCTTTCACTTTCTACGAGTTCTTTTAATGCCTGGAGTTGAAGTGGGGACTTCAGAGTCATTGTTCGACTGTTGTAATTCGATCATTGTTATTTGATCATTATTGTTCGATCATTGTTATTTGATCGTTGTTGTTCGATCATCGTTATTTGATCATTGTTGTTCGATCATTGTTATTTGATCATTGTTGTTCGATCATTGTTATTTCATCATTGTTGTTCGATCATTGTTATTTGATCGTTGTTGTTAGATCATTGTTATTTGATCATTGTTGTTCGATCATTGTTATTTGATCGTTGTTGTTCGATCGTTGTTGTTCGAACGGGGTTGTCTGACTGTTGTTGCCTGATCTCGTACTGCGAAGAATTGTCGTTCGCCGTTAGTCAACTGTTTCGAGTGTGGCCAAGTGGGTCACCGAGCGGTGCATTGTGAGACCGTTGCCAAGATGTTCGGGAATTGGGTTTTCTTTCCTACTCGGGGAGTGCCTGGTGGTGTCCCGTGATGTAGTGTGTATCGTACTTCGTGCTATAATTCGTGTAGAAATTGATATTTGTTGCGTGAACTTTTTGGTTTTGTTTGTATTCTACCATGATGTTTTATTTTAAGTTTCGGGACGAAACTTATTTTTAATAGGATAGAATGTAATGTCCGGTATTCTCATTTTCTATTATCTTGAATTGTTTGTGTCTTGACGTCGGACATTTTCTTGTTGACGAGAATCGGAGTGAATTCTATCATAATACTATATTTATTTCTACCGCATAGTCGTTGTGGTCGGGTGCGACTTGTTGTCGCGTGCGTTTCTTTGATTAAATATGTGCATGTGATGCATCGTTAATTGCTCGTTATTGTTTTGAATCATTGCCGATGGCGTTGTTATGGTCGTCGTGGGGCGGGTTTTCACGCAGTATGTTCTTTCGCGTTGCTTGTAACGTTTCGCCGTTGGGCGCGATTTTTTCGGTTCTTGTGTATCTCGTTGAGTTTTTCTGGTGGGATATTGCTTCTCCCTACTTGATTTAAGTTTCGGGACAGAACTTTTTTTAAGCAGGGTAGAATGTAATATCCGCAATTTCAGATTTCCGGTAATTTTCTTTTTTCGGCCGAGGTCCGTTTTGACGACTCGCTTGGGACCGTTTCATCATTCTGAGAATGATTAATTCTGCACTTTTTGTCACACGAGTTCGTTTCGGTATTGTTTTGTTGAGTCCCGTGTTTTCTTAACGATTTTTCCGCACTCGAGTTCGATTCTTGTGAATCTCGTACGAAATTACTGTTTCGAGTTTCCCGTAAGTCCGTTTAACTTTGTTAGACGTGTTGTGAACTTCGGTTTGGTTATTCGATCACGTATCGTGATTTTCGGACGTTTTGGTCCATTTTCGTAATTTCCCAAAGTTCGGGGTAATTACCTTCCGTTGTCGAATTTCGAGCCTTCGGGTGGTCGGAATTGTGTGTTCTCTTAGCTCTTAGATTCGTCTTTGCGAGTACTTCGTGATATCTTCGATTCGTATTCAGGTTCGGGTTTCGGTGTCGTTTTCTTGAGTTCAGTGTTATTAAATGACTTTTCCAAGTATGAGTCGACTTTGTAAAATCACCATAAATTCTTGGAAACTCCAAAGGTTTTGAATCTTTTAAATATTATAGAGCATCAAGTTAGATTTCCAATGGTTCAAACGGTGAGTCAACCGGAGTCCGGACGAGAGAGTTATGGTCGAAATAGCTCAGACACTCATTTTCCAGTTTTGGCCGAGCAGCCTGTACCCTGTGCCGCGGCACATTTAGGCTGGGCCGCGGCACACAGTGCAGATCAGCCTATTTGTGCGGATTTTGTGAGATGAATGCTCATTTCATCTCTTCCTTCATTCCTCCTCCTCTTGGGCGATCTTGTGGATGATTTTTGGGCGTTTTTGCATCATCAATCCCAGAGAACTTCATATTCTTCAAGTTCTTGGTGTGGATTAATGACACCAAAAATTGTTCTTCATCATTAATCCAAGGTAAATTCTTGAAACCCTACTTTTGGGTGAATTGGGGGTTTTTGTTCGTTTTGTCCGATTTAACCGTAATAACTTAGATTTGTGATGTATCGATGATTATTTAGATGTATTCTATCATTTCCCTTGTTATTCCATGGTTGGATCGTTTCGATTCGTTTTTTTGGTCGAGTTCTTAGTCAACGCCTTGAAGGTGTCCGACAAAAGGTCTTAGAGGGGGGATTGGGCGTTGTATGATTATTATCCATCGTACGATTGTTGATTTATCATTGGTATGACTTAGGGATGAAATTCTTGTGAAGAACTCGAGTCGGAACCCTTCCGTTCGTTGTCTTCGTCGGGGTCCGAGCTTCCCGGTCGAACCGTGTTCTTCGGAGTATTCGGTAGCGGTTATTAAGGCAAGTATTTTACTATACGAATTATGTCTTGTGAATAGGGACGTCGTATTATGGTTGTGATGCATTAGTTTACTTTCGTGTATATGCTTCGTATGAATTGATTATTACGAACAATTGATGGTAACGATAATACCTTCACTTAGTTAACATCGTGGAATTGTGTTGGATGTGCAAATCATCTAAGTTTGTGCCGGGCGTGGTTGGTCATTGTTGAGTCGTTGTGATGATCATGATATTTGTGTTGTTTTGGTTTACATACTTGATTGTACATTTCGGTGTAATGTAGAATGGCTTGACATTTGATGATTATGAGTTGTGTCGTGTCCATGTGTGTGCGTGTGTTCCAGGTAGGGTCTGACGAGGCCTCTGGAGTTCGGTACATGATGTGTACGAACAAGGTGTGTGATCCAGGTAGGGTCTGACGAGACCTCTGGAGTTTGGTACATGATGTGTACGAACAAGGTGTGTGATCCAGGTAGGGTCTGACGAGACCTCTGGAGTTCGGTACATGATGTGTACAAACGATGTGTGTGGCCGGGTAGGGTCCGTTGAGGCCTCCGGAGTTCGGTACATGATGTGTACGAACAGTGTGTGTGGCCGGGTAGGGTCCGTTGAGGCCTCCGGAGTTCGGTACATGATGTGTACGAACAGTGTGTGTGGTCCGGGTAAGGTCCGTCGAGGCCTCCGGAGTTCGGTACATGATGTGTACGAACAATGATCGTGTAGCAGTGATTGTTTGGGTAACATTTTAAATATGGATCTCGGACTCATAATGATATATTATTTAGTGTGCTTTGAAACGAGAATCGGGCTAAGGCCCTAATGTTTACGAAAAGGTTTTGTAAATTGGGACTCGAGGTCCAAAAGAATTTCTGCTTTAAAAATCCCCGAAATGATTGTTCCTTTTCAAATATCTCTTACTTGAGTTCGAAATTCTAAAACTTCTCGGGAACATTTTGATAATTGATTTCTGCATTAAATTCGTAGTTGCTATTTACTTGTTGCATTTCGTATCGTTTTATACTTGCACTAGTAAAAGAGTGGAGTTTTACTAACCCCCGAGTAATCGGGGGCTGGATGTCTGTTCTGCGTCCAGGTACATGTAGGTTCAGTGGAGCAGTCACAGGATTGGCACAAGGGGATGACGAGCTGCGATACTAATCAAGAGTCGAGAGTTGGTAGAGTTTGGTTGTATTGTTAGAGTTGATTCAGTCTTCCGCTGTATTGTGTTTCGACCCCTGTGTGGGTAATGTTGTTTAGTCAGTTCTGTTAATGGAGTTGTGTGACCTCATCGGTCTGTGTGTTTATGTGTAAGTGACCTTAACGGTCTGTATTATTATGTTGTTTGACCCTGGCCGGGCAAGCATTTGGTTGTTTATGGATGTTTAGCCTGGTAGATCTTTGCGGAAAGGGTCTACGGCGTGTAACATTCCCATACGATTTTGGGGGTGTTACAGGTTATGCATGGATGTTTCCGTATTGAACCGTTCACACGAGACGTAGTTCGTGAGGCTAATTAGGTACATGTCCCACGTATATCCTGGATTCTGTATAATGGGTGGACATGTGCACGGACACATTTCCGGATCGGGCGCACTATGACGTCCTTTGAGCCATATTGTTGGGTCGTTCATAGTCCATGTATGATTGGATATGTTCGACGGTTTGTGACTGGTTGTTTATACTCCCGAGGGGTATGTTCGACAGTCAGAGTTATTTCTTTGAGATCCATTATTGTTGATCATTTGGAGTCTACCTTGTTGAGGGTACTCTCGGTTATTATTGGTCCTTTGTTGATCATTTGAAGTCTACCTTGGTGAGGGTATTCTCGGTTATAGATGATCCTTTGTTGATCGCGTTTGGAGTTTACCTTGTTGAGGGTATTCTCGGTTATAGTTGATCCTTTGTTGATCATGTTTGGAGTTTACCACGTTGAGGGTATTCTCGGTTATTGTTGATCCTTTGATGATCGTGTTGGGAGTTTACCATGTTGAGGGTACTCTCGGTTTAACGTTGATCCTTTGTTGGTCATATTGGAGTTATTATGTCGATGATATTCTCAGTGATGTATTTGTTGATTATTGTTATTGATCGTATGAGCATTCGGACTGTACGTCGATGTTCGGGATTTGTTATCATTATTATGTGGTAGTTGATCTACATATATGTTGTGTATTATTGGTTTATCCAGGTTTAGTTTTTATTGTGTAATCCGACGAACAGGATTTGGCACAGATTGGTTTATTTCCGCACTTATGAGTTATGATGATATTTTGAGAATTACTCGTATTTTTAGAATACGGTACAATTGTTATTGAGTTCATTTCGTCATTTAAGAATGCGAAATGTGAATTATGGTAAGGATCTATTCGGTATGGATTGCCATGGATTGGTAAGGTTATGACGGTAAGTTTACATTGGTAGTATTCTTATAGTATAATTACATTGCTATGTAATTATTTATGATGATGTGATCGATATCATTGTTGAGTATTGTGGCTGACCCCGTCGTGGGCTTTATTTTTAGGTACTCGGAGATCGAGCTAGTAGCGGTCGTGAAGGGATGAGCTTCCCCGGTGATACTGGTTGTGGTATTTATTTGAGTATTGACTATTCTCTTCTGGTTGTTTTATTCCGCTGCAAATGTGTATTTTGAACTGTGTTTTTTATCGCTGCGTGTGTATTTTAAAATGACTTTCCGGTATTTTTACCAGTGTGTGTATTTTAAATGGCCTTTTGGCATTTTGCGAACTTGGGTTATTTCGTCAAACCCTTTTTCCTAACTATTTTATCGGTACATTTAAGGGGTGGCTTAACGTACTCTTTGAACTGTCGAGATTTGGCATTTCGCCTTGTATTTTCAAATGGTACTTTATGACGATATTTGAGAACTATGTTTTTGAAAATATTTGAATATTTAAAATATTACCGTCATTGGCCTTTTGGCATTTTTAAACATTTTTGAAATGGTTTTGTAAACAATTTTTAGCCTGGTGGGTTCCGGCGCGGGACCCACGGTGTTGTACTATCCCGAATGGTTTTAGGGGTGTTACAGAATATGGTATGAGAGATTAGGTTTTGTGAACCCAGATGTGTGTATTATGTGGCTCTACCGGTACGGTAGTAGCGTGATTTTTGAAAATGAGTTTTTCTGACTTTTGAGTCGAATCGATTTTTGGAGTTTCCAAAATTTTTGAGATTCTTTTCAAATTGCTATTTGTGATATTGGTGTGTGTTGGTATTGGATTGAGACTTCGTACGGAAGTCGTATGCTAGTATCACGGGATATAATCGGCTTCACGCACCTGTAAGTATATTGGTTTGGTTATTTCGCTTGTGGCGACACTTGATTGTTTTGTGATGAGTTGGAAAATTTTGGATTTATCTGTTGTTGGTGACAGGTCGCATGTTTCGAGGATGAAACTTATTTTAAGGGGGGTAGTATATACTACCCGGATTTTTAGTATAAATTTTTCGCGTTATTTTATCTGATATATATTGTATAGCTTGGTGTCTATACAGTATGGATAAAATAAATTGAGGACCGAGACGGTTATACTTGAGTAATTGACGTGGTTGATTCACAGTTATATTGAGGATTTGTTGTATCAGGTTGAACTAATTTGGATATCAAGAATATAGTATGAGAATATTTTTGGGTTGAGTATATGTGTATTCAGTATGCCGTATGTTCGTATCCAGTATGTCGAGACGTCGGATAGGACCAGTTGGATTTTGGCTAAGTACAGAAGGCCATTACATACGTTAAGTTTATGGGATAACGTACGCTAAGTTGGTACGTTTTACATACGTTATGCGTAAGGTATTACGTACGTAACAAGAGGAATCAGACAGTTGGGCCCGGTGTCGCGAGCTTTCGTCGCGGATGTGGACAGGTTAGTCAACGGATGGAGTTACGCACGTTATGCAGGGTGTATTACGTACGTAATACGAGTATAATACTGTATCAAGTCAACATATGTATTACGTACGCAACGGAATAAGTTACGTATGTTATGGGGTGGCTGGCCGAGTCGTAGCCGAGAGGACCTGTAGTGGCCGAGCATGGTCGGCAGTGACTCGCAGGGATGGCCGAGCGCGGTCGGCAATGACTTCCTGGAGCAAGGACTGACCGATAACGTACGTAAGGCTGTGGCCGGTTACGGCCGTAAGGGCCCGTTACGTACGTAAGTAGGTGCCGATTACGGCCGTAAGGGTGTTGGCCAAAATGGACAGGAGGGTAGGCCACGGCCGGTTACGGCCGTAATCCACGGCCGGTTACGGCCGTAAGGTACCGACAGGTCCCGCCTATTTAAGGCCTGGATCGGGTCACTTCGACATTTTTCATTTTTTTTCTTCGTTTTTCGCGATTCCTTCAGCAAGAATTGATGGATTTGAGTAAGAACATCATGTAGCAACATATTTTGGAAGTTGGATTCGTGTTTAACGTCTTCTTCCCCCCGGATCGAAGGTAAGAACACATAAACTTTTGGTTTAGGAGATTTTTGAGTTTTCTTGATGTTTTGGCCGATTTGATTCGTTTTAACTCAGATTATTGATGGAACCTTGTTGTATTCTTGAGATTATTCATTACTCTTGCCGTTTTGTGGAACCAATTCCAGAATTTCTCCATTAAATCGATTAAATTGGATTATGCGCTCAAAGTGTCCGATAAAATGCTTCAATGAGGTAGAACTTGGGAAGTTCTATATGTTTTCGTAGAACGGTGATTGAATCGATATTGTTGTGATGATTATTGGTAATTACGGGAATTTTGTTATGGGAAGATAATGAATTGATGATCAAATGCCTTGATTATGTTGTTATGATTGGGGAATCGTAGTATTCCTGATGTTCTTGGTGGTTTGTTGCGATTCATGATGTTATGAGAAGTATATGTTGAAGAACATGATTATATACACCTTGAAATGTGAATAAGGATTGTTTAGATGTTAGAACACATCGAATTATGTCGTATTGGAGATTTTGAATATGATTTCGGAATTAGTTGTGTTCTTAAGGAACTCTTGGATTATATGAATTGTTGAACATGTTTAAGAGGTGTTGGTGTTTTAGATATGAATATGGAATATTCATATCTAGAACTAAGTTATGTGTTTTGGTACAATATTCGTATAGGAATACGAATATGGTTCCGAGTTTGATAAGATTATGACTCACTTTTGAGTTTGAGAATTTATACGTATTGAACAAGTGTTCAATTTGGATAATGGAATTATTTGGAACCTTTGGAATATGGTTATCTATAATGTTGAATTAATCGGATCGTCCGGATTGGTGATGATAATCGGTAATTGGCTTATATTATGAATTTACAAGGAGAAAACTTGTATCCGTATTTAAGATTGAATTCGGAATCGGTAATGTTAGACCCTTGTTGGTTTAATTTTATTATTGATATGATTTTTGGATTGTGGAGTCGTATTGTGGTTTTGAGTTCGTGTTTGATTGGTTTGGGTTGTTTGGATTTGTATTTAATCGGGATATTGTAGAACCGTTGTGTTTGTTGATCGGTTATTGATTGTTATTTGTGATCATCGAGTTACGGCTTGTATTGTGGATATGAGTTCGTATTTGTTTGAGTTGTATTGTTCGGTTTTGTTTATGATCGGGGTATTGTTGATCCGCTGAGTCGCTTGGTTGGCTATGTCGGTTATTGATTGTTATCGATTTGTTGTTAATTGATTATTGCAATAGGTTGTGATGTTTGATCGTGGTTTATGACCGTTGTGTTGTGGTTGAGGCTAAAGAGTTCGTAGATTGCTTTTGGTCGGGGCTGAGGAGCTCGTAGACCAAGGCAATGGATTATGTTTACGGCTTCGTGGTATCGGTATCGAGGCAAGTTTCTACTTGTTCAGTTTATAATATTTGATGAATGGTTTCGTTTTCATTTCATTTATAATTCGCATAGCAATGTTGTTAGAAATGTAAGTTATCAGGATACTGGTTTGTATATCCTGCTCTGGTTGTATTAAATCATAAGGTATATAATTTAATTATGTTCAAGGAAGACGTGAGTTATCTTTGGTCAAGGATATAGAATATTGGATATCGAGGACAGTTATCGTGATGACATAAGTATCGGTATAAAGGTTTATTGGTATTGAATGGATGGTACCTTATTTGAAATTATTCGTATAAATGTGTATTCGTTCAGGGATGTTGTTCGTGGAAAGGATGTTGTCTTCGGCTTTGAGGTAAATTAAGTATTGTTCAGTTATGAAGATAATTATTATGTTGAGTTGTTGTATATTTTGTATGATGATGTTTCGTATATTGGGATCCGTATTGATTATTTCGTTGAGGGATGATGATTCCAGGGCTGATTGTATTGAGATCGTTGATCGTGTTGATCATTTATCGGGGATGATGATCTCAGGATTGTTGTTTTGGATATTGATTAGTGGTGTCGACTTTTCTTTGTCAGTTTGTCATTGTTCACTTCGGTGAGTCTTTTGATCCTTATTGGATATGTGATTCTTTGAGTTTCGTTGTCATGTTGCATCATGACATATCTGGAGTCATATATGCGTGCCGATTGGTTATTGTGCAGGATTTTTAGTTGGGCACATGATGGTTATGCATGCATGTTTCCACATTGAACCGTTCACACGAGACGTAGTTCGTGAGGCTAATTAGGTACATGTCCCACGTATATCCTAGATTCCGTATATGGGGTGGACATGTGCACAGACACATTTCCGGATCGGGCGCACTGTGACGTCCTTTGAGCCATATTGTTGGGTCGTTCATAGTCCATGTATGATTGGATATGTTCGACGGTTTGTAACTGGTTGTTTATAGTCCCGAGGGGTATGTTCGACAGTCAGAGTTATTTCATTGAGATCCATTATTGTTGATCATTTGGAGTCTACCTTGTTGAGGGTACTCTCGGTTATTATTGTTCCTTTGTTGATCATTTCGAATCTACCTTGTTGAGGGTATTCTCGGTTATAGTTGATCCTTTGTTGTCGCTGATAGGACGCCAAATGTACGCTCCCTGAAAACCCGGTTTAATATATGGACCAATATAAGCCGGAGTACCGACCTTTTAGTAAAGAAAGGTTTTCTTAGAGTAATAAAGTCCGACCTAGGTTCTTAGACAAGAGGATGCCGACCTCAAAGTCCTTTATAAGGTTGCCGACCTCAAAGGTCTCCCGACCTCGGAGGCCCCGCTGACCTGTGACATCTGTTAGAAGGTTGCCGACCTCAAAGGTCTCCCGACCTACAGATTTGAATAGGAATGATCCGACCTAAGTGATCTTTTATAATGTAATCCGACCTAAGGCCTTCGAGCTCGGGAACGAAGATCCTGACTCACATGACAGAATCCCTGAGATCCAGGGATTGAGAGCCCATACCTTGCAATCCTGGAAATCCAGGGATGGGAAATCGCAGCCTAAATCCCTGGATATCCGGGATCTTCTCTAAAAATCAGGGAAGATCTTAGAGAATAAGGCACCTCCCTTCTATAAAATGGAGAGGCGGGGTTTTTCATTCGGGATAGACATTCTCAGATTACAACATACTTTAGAGAGAGAAAAAAAGACAATAATTCATACATTTCGGGTTTTCTTAGCTAAACTCCTAAGATTAACCTGGTTCTTGGTGACTGATCAGCTCGGTTACATCAAGTGGCTCCGTCTGTGGGAACTGTGACATCGAGTCACTTTGAGTTGAGACGTGAGGTTAGTAATGGCGGAAGAAATGAACCAGAAGAAAATAGGGGAGTTGATACCCCGAAATTTAGAAGAGGAATTAGCAGCTGCGGGTGGAGAATCGACTCTGGAAAAAACACCCGTCACCCCCGTAGAAGAAGTCGCACCAAGCACAATCACACTGACGAAGGAAGCCTTAGCCGACATAATCGCCAGTTCGATCCAGAAGAGTCGGGAGGTCGAAAAACAAAGAATACCACGAAAAGTAATACCCATCCTTTCGGATGGGCTGGAGGAAATTGATCAGCAAGAAAGTAGTGGAGATGGTTAAGCGATGCCAAAAGTGTCAAGTGCACGCACCCTTAGTTCACATCCCAGCCGAGGATATGATTACCATGGGAGCACCCTGTCCCTTCGCTAAATGGGGAATTGATATCATGGGACAGTTTACACTTGGCTCGGGAGAAAGAAAGTCTTAGTAGTAGCCATAGACTACTTCAGCAAGTGGGTAGAGGCCGAGCCCGTGGCCACCATAACCGAGCAAAAAATCATAAGTTTTCTGTCTAACAACATTTGCTGCAGGTACGGAGCACCCCAGATACTTATCTCAGATAATGGAACTCAATTCAATGGGAAGAGAACCCAGTCCTGGTGCGAGGATATGAATATCAGGCAAAGGTTCGCTGCGGTTGCTCACCCGCAGGCTAATGGGCAAGTGGAGGTAACTAACAGAACAATCTTGCAAGGGATCAAAACCCGCTTAGACAAAGTTGGAGGAGGATGGGTGGGTGAGCTCAGCTCGGTACTATGGTCATACAGGACCACACCTAGATCGTCAACAGGGGAAACACCCTTCAGTATGGTATACGGGTCCGAAGCCGTCATCCCAGCAGAAGTCGGAGAAATGTCTCATCGGGTTCGATGGTTCAACGAGGTGGAAAACGAGGAAATAATGAAGGAGGCGTTAGATACCATAGAAGAAAGAAGGGAGGCGGCCGCAGCACGAACTGAAAGATACAAAAGCCTGACAAAAGCAGCTCACGACAAAAGAGTCAGGAAGAGACAGTTTCAGGTCGGTGATTTGGTGCTTAGGCGAGCTGATGCCCTCAGAAAAACAGGAAAGCTGGAGCCGAACTGGGAGGGCCCTTACAAGGTAATCCGAATTTATGCAGGGGGAGCTTATGAGCTCGAGGATATGGAAGGGCACCCCATCAAAAGACCTTGGAACATATGTCACTTAAAAAAGTATTTTGTATGAAGAGGTGTGGAAAAAAGCCTGTGTTGTTTTAATAAAAGTCTATTACAAAAAAAAAATCTCTCTGAATGTGTTGATCAAGTAAAACTAGAAATGACATCTGATCAGGCGAAACACCTCCAGATCCGAGTAAGGGTGAACCGCCCTGTGACATCTGATTAGGTGAAACGCCTTCAGATCCGAATAAGGGTGAACCGCCATGTGACATCTGATCAGGTGAAACGCCTTCAGATCCGAGTAAGGGTGAACCGCCCTGTGATATCTGATCAGGTGAAACGCCTTAAGATCCGAGTAAGGGTGAACCGCCCTGTGACATCTGATCACGTGAAACACCTTCAGATCCGAGTAAGGGTGAATCGCCCTGTGACATCTGATCAGGCGAAACGCCTTCAGATCCGAGTAAGGGTGAACCGCCCTGTGACATCTGATCAGGTGAAACGCCTTCAGATCCAAGTAAGGGTGAACCGCCCTGTGACATCCGATCAGGCGAAATGCCTTCAGATCCGAGTAAGGGTGAACCTCCCTGTGACATCTGATCAGGTGAAACGCCTTCAGATCCGAGTAAGGGTGAACCGCCCTGTGACATCTGATCAGGCGAAACGCCTTCAGATCCGAGTATGGGTGAACCGCCCTGTGACATCTGATCAGGCGAAACGCCTTCAGATCCGAGTAAGGGTGAACCGCCCTGTGACATCTGATCAGGCGAAACGCCTTCAGATCCGAGTAAGGGTGAACCACCCTGTGACATCTGATCAGGCGAAACGCCTTCAGATCCGAGTAAGGGTGAACCGCCCTGTGATATCTGATCATGTGAAACGCCTTCAGATCCGAGTAAGGGTGAACCACCCTGTGACATCTGATCAGGTGAAACGCCTTCAGATCCGAGTAAGGGTGAACCGCCATGTGGCATCTGATCAGGTGAAACGCCTTGAGATCCGAGTAAGGGTGAACCGCCCTGTGACATCTGATCAGGCAAAACGCCTTCAGATCCGAGTAAGGGTGAACCACCCTGTGACATCTGATCAGGTGAAACGCCTTCAGATCCGAGTAAGGGTGAACTGCCCTGTGACATCTGACCAGGCGAAACGCCTTCAGATCTGAGTAAGGGTGAACCGCCCTGTGACATCTGATCAGGCGAAACGCCTTCAGGTTCGAGTAAGGGTGAACCGCCCTATGACATCCAATCAGGTGAAATGCCTTCGGATCTAAATAAGGTTGAACCGTCCTGTGAAGCTATGACTAAGGGAAATACCCAACCTATACTAAAGATCGGTGAAAAGGTTAAGTTAAATTAACCTAAAAAACACCAAACCATTACAACTCGTAAAGGTCGAAGTGGTCGGGTTACATTGAAGATATTGCGAAATTTAAAATAGTCGGGGCTATACTAGGAAAAGGCCGGGTTATATTAGGAGGTGATCGTATCAATCCAAACAGGCTCAGATACATTGAGGTTACAATAGACACCGAACTACATTAACTTAGAAATGGCAGAGATAAGCCATGATACAAAGCACATCACCATCGTACAAATCCAAAGTGTATTCAACTCAAAAACTTTTCATTAAAAACTGCTGTGCCAGTACAATGAACAAGACAAAAAAACATATACATGTCTACATAAAACTTAAAAAGATTAAACTACAGGCTCGGAAAATGGAGGAGGCAACGAAGGAGAAGCATCAAGGTCGGTCCCGGTCACCTCGGGATTAGGATTGCCGGCCTTAACAGGTGAGTTAGGAGGAGTAGAAGGTAGCTCCAAATCCAGGCCAGATTTCTTTATAGACTTCTCAAGGGCGTCCTCCCACCAGGCTGCCTCCGGAGATTCTTCCACATCCCCGGGCCAACCCGAAGGAACAAGAGACCCGTTCAATGCAGCATCCCGGTCCAGCTCGCCTGTAAAACCCAAAGAAGCTAGTTGCTCACGAGCACGGGTTAGAGCAAAATCGAAATTTTGTGTCGCGGCACGGGCTAGCATAACCAGGAAAGCTGTAGAATTGTGATACCGGGCTAAGAGGGCGGAACGGTAGGCTCCCAGGAAAGAGTGACCAACGTCACTGGTCAGAAATCGACGTCGTTCATCCGTCACCCCACGCTCGTAAGATGATCCCTCGGATATAGCCTCGACTAGTTGAGCTTCCAGCTGGGCAACCCATTCTGATTCTGCTCTAGCCTGAGCTTCGAGTTGGGCGACCTTCTCCAACTCATCCTTAGCCCAGGCCTCAAGTTGGGCAATCCTCTCGGATTCATCCCTAGCTTCTGACAACTGAACCTCGAGCTGGCCCACCTTCTCCGATTCAGTTTGGGACAAGGTCTTCTAGAATTTCATCTCTTGGTTCAGCTGAACGTTGTCCATCTGAGCCCGTTCCAAAACTGCCTCCCGCTCAGAGCTTTTCTTAAGGTCAACATCTAAGCGATATTCCCTCTCCTGAAGCTGAGCTGAGAGATCGGAATTATCCTACAGGGCGGCCGCCAGATCGGCTGACATCTGGGTGAGCTGGGAGGAAGACGAAGTGCCGAGCTTATGATCCTCTGTGAAGGTCACAAAGGTGGCGAAGAACTGCACAAAAAAGAAAGTCACATCAGGATGGCAAAGGGTAATAATAAATATGAAAATAGTCAAAAAGGGGAGGAAGGCGAAAAGGGGGAATACCTTCCCAAAATACATCATCATAGCATCGAAGAGAGGGTCCTCCGCGGCATCTCGTAATCCCAGCTTATCCCTAGCCGGGACCATGAAGCTGAAATATGGAAGAAATTTCTCAAAATCCTTGCAACGGAGAAGAGTCTCCATAGCCGGACCTGGGGGACCCGCGGTCTTCGGCCGTTTGGAAGCGGGGGAGCTAGGAGAAGGGGACCTCTAAGTGACCTGAAGCTACCGAGATGAGCTCGCAGGGCTTCGTCCGGTGGTCAAGGTAGGAGCCAGGTCGGAGGGGAGAGTCACCCCAGACTTGGGGCGAGAAGGGAGCTTCCATTTAATTTTTGATGAGCCCTCTGCCCTATCCTTGGGGGGATTCATCGACTTGGGGACCTTCTCTTTCGTTGGTTCAGCCGGCTTGGAGGCATCCGACTGGCAGGTCCGCATGAACCGATCTACAAAAAATAATACAAACGGTTAGGGAAATAGCTAAAAAACAAAATAACAAAGATCATACTATGGAAAGAACCGATAAAGCCTACCAATATCAGGGATAGCTGGGTAAGGATTCGAGCTCAGCCCACAATGGAACAGAAGATCATGGAATTGCGCAGCTGGAAAGCATTGTAGGGAATGGCATTCCATTCCCGAACTTTCTCGACCCACGCAGCCCGGATGGAACTGCGCCTAGGAATAGGATCCTGGCTCGGAGTAGCCTGCGTCCATTCCGTGGGAAAACCCCAAGAATTAGCTGTAGGGAGCCGGAGGAAAAAGAAACGGGACCTCCAGTCCTTCACATTGGAAGGGAGGTGGGTAAATAAATGGGCGTTGTTTCGGGAAGTCAAGTAAATGGAGCCTTTTAAACTATTTAGCCCAAACCAAAAATAGAACAAACCCAGGTCGGGTTCCTCATGTCTGTAATGACACAGCACGAGAAAACCAACCATATAACGAAAAGAGTTGGGAGAAAACTGGTTGAGAGGAAGATTGTATTTAACAGAGAGAGAGACAAGGAAGGGATGGAATGAAAAGTGAAGACCACTGCTCACCTGATCCACGAACCAGGTAATATGCCTCGGGGGAGGATGATCAGGTGTGTCACTAGCCTTAGGCATGACAAATTCCCACCCCGGGGGAAGTCTAAGAAATTTTATAAAACTAGCCAGCGCGGCTGGGCTAGTCCTAGATAGAGGATGAGGAGGGAGAACTCGAGTCGCTCCTACGACTATCTGATATAGATCGGCTAAGAGGCCGGTCACAGTTACTTCATGCATAGGAGGAGGGGAAGGGGGATCTACAATGATTAGGGGGATGCCAGAGGGAAAGTTAGAAGGAATATCACCTAGCTCGGACCAATCTACATCACCTAGGGGATCATCCCTAAGACAGAGGGAGGAACCAGTAGCTCGCCCCGACCTACCCCCCGAGTCCCCATCAGAAGAGGAAAGACCTTCTAAAAAGGAGTCCACGGCCGATTCGCTGGAAAAATTCTAAGAATCCGAAGCAGACGACATAATAAAAGGAAGAAAAGGGAGGAAGAAGAAGAGGAAAATATCGGTAACAAACCAAAAGAAAAACTAAAGAGGTGTTTAGATGAACATACCCATGGTATTGGGTGGAAGATCGCCGGAGAAAGGTAGTGGAAGCACCACCGAAGGCAGGAAACCAAGGTCGCAAGTGTCGCCGGAATACCCTCACACTAGTATGTCGCAGGAAGAAGAGCGGAAATGGATGAAGGGGGTAGAAGATTCCTACTTATAGAGAAGGAGGGCGAAAATCGAGAAGATAACGGGCGATCTGGAGCATCCGAGGCCTCCTGTAAAAGAACGACTGGGATCTGGCACCGCCTCATCCGACCTATAGCAGGTCGACACCTGGACTTGACCATAGATGCGACGTTTGGGAGGCGGGGAAAGGAAAGACGGGGATATTATAGCACACGAAGTCCGAGGAACCTCATTACCTGGGAACGGGAATCCCAAGGACTATTGTATCAAGGTCGTCAGATTATAAACAAATCTTTACTCTACTCGGTCTTACAGCTCGACTAGAGTAGGGGGGACTGGTTGATAGGATGCCGAATGTACGCTCCCTGAAAACCAGATTTAAAATATGGACCAATATAAGCCGGAGTACCGACCTCTTGGTAAAGAAAGGTTTTCTTAGAGTAATAAAGTCCGACCTAGGTTCTTAGACAAGAGAATGCCGACCTCAAAGTCCTTTAGAAGGTTGCCGACCTTAAAGGTCTCCAGACCTCGGAGGCCCCGCTGACCTGTGACATCTGTTAGAAGGTTGCCGACCTCAAAGGTCTCCCGACCTACGGATTTGAATAGGAATGATCCGACCTAAGTGATCTTTTATAATGTAAGCTGACCTAAGGCCTTCGAGCTCGGAAAAGAAGATCCTGACTCACCTGACATAATCCCTGAGATCCAGGGATTGAGAGCCCATACCTTGCAATCCCAGAAATCCAGGGATGGGAAATCGCAGCCTAAATCCCTGGATATCCGGGATCTTCTCTAAAAATCAGGGAAGATCTTAGAGAATAAGGCACCTCCCTTCTATAAAAGGGAGAGGGGGGGGGGTTTCATTCGGGATAGACATTCTGAGATTACAGCATACTTTAGAGAGAGAAAGAAAGACAATACTTCATACATTTCGGGTTTTCTTAGCTAAACTCCTAAGATTAACCCAGTTCTTGGTGACCGATCAGCTCGGTTACATCAATCGCGTTTGGAGTTTACCTTGTTGAGGGTATTCTCGGTTATAGTTGATCATTTGTTGATCGTGTTTGGAGTTTACCACGTTGAGGGTATTCTCGGTTATTGTTGATCCTTTGTTGATCGTGTTTGGAGTTTACCACATTGAGGGCATTCTCGGTTATTGTTGATCCTTTGTTGATCGTGTTGGGAGTTTACCATGTTGAGGGTACTCTCGGTTATCGTTGATCCTTTGTTGGTCATATTGGAGTTATCATGTCGATGATATTCTCAGTGATGTATTGGTTGATCATTGTTATTGATCGTATGAGCATTCGGACTGTACGTTGATGTTCGGGATTTGTATCATTATCATGTGGTAGTTGATCTACAAATATGTTGTGTATTATTGGTGTAACACCCTCAAGATATTCGAGGTATATTACAGCGCCGTGAATCCCTATATGGGACCCACCAGGCTGAACAGCATCATACTCATCGACTCACATAAACGACAAACCAACACCATGTCATAAAGACGCAAAATAGAATAATCCACCCGGTTCAACCGGTCAAACATAACATTATCAATCAACACAAACATATAGGCAACAATACAATCCGGACGAACAAGAACTCTTAAGTACTCGAGTACAACTATTAGTTCAAAAGTCACAAAAGATGAAATGACAAAAAGACATTAAGACGTCACTTATGCACAATCATCACGCATGGCCATCATCCGTGTACTGGTCCAGCGCCCGCTCGTCCCGATGAACCTGACCTGAAATTCATAAAACGAATTTCCCCAAAACGGGTCCCAGAGGGGTTAGCAATTACGCTAGTACAAGTAACCAGATGAACGACTTACATCTTACACATATAGTAATGCATGCAATTCAAGAAAACATAGTTCCAAAATACTCATTTCCGGAAATGCCAATGATCAAACCACATTTGTAAAAAAAATTCAACACAATTAACCGCGGACCCACAGCTTCGTGGATCCCTGCCGAGACCCCGTCGGATCTAACCCACAGTGGTTGAAAGCAAGCTCGCGGTCCCACAGCTTCGTGGAACCCTACCGAGACCCCGTCGGATCTAACCCGCAGTGAGCATACACACACACACACGATTTCTCATACAAAACTACTATGTCAAGATTGTAAGTTCATAAGGATACTTGCCTCGATTAAATAGATGATGACACGAACGGAACGGAAGGATCAAGCACAACCACGAGGAACCGACGAAAATGAACCTAACGATTCGAATAGCACAATCACAACCACTTCTAAACGATTATGGAAATGGAATACACCCGGAAACCCGCCTACGATTCATGTATATTCGTACCAAAATAACAACGAGGGCGAACCACAACCAAACCCTCTCGATTCCGTAAAAATCCACAAAATATCCATGAATCCGTAGGAAAACTAAAGATACTAACAATATTAATCGTATACATCATGAATCCACCAACAAAACGGAACTAATCGGAAGAAAATCCCAAAAACCTCCAAATTAATCGAAGATAGGGTTTTAGAATATTACCTTGGAAGATTCGAGTACTAAGATCCGTAGAACACGCGTTAGATTGATTTCCCGGGCTCCACTATCGAAGAAAGATGGTGAAAATCAACCCCCCAATGGATATAGATGAAGAACCCTTCCCCTCTCTCTCACTCTCCCTCGCGATGCAGGTGGAAATGGGGGAGAAGACGACCGATTTCGTCTAATAAAGACGAGACTGCGCAAATACCGCTTCGTGTGCCGCGGCACAGCCGAAGTGTGCCGCGGCACAGGCCGAAAATTTACTCCCAGGTTTTGCCATTGTGCCGCAGCACAGCCTGCGTGTGCCGCGGCACATGGTACAGTTGGCTTTTGGTCGCGGAAGACACACGAGTGTGCCGCGGCACCGGACAGGTGTGCCGCAGCACTGGCCTGGCACTGTGCCGCGGCACAAGGTGCGTGCGCCGCGGCACATGCATGGTCGCTCGACCAACATTTGGAGAAATTTGTGTGCCGCGGCGCACGCACCTTGTGCCGCGGCCCACACCCCATTTTGGGTCCCAAAATGATAAAAATGATCCGGAAAGAGAATAAAACGATAGGAATCAATATTTGGGAACCAACAACACGAAATGGATCCACGGCAACCCCGAAACGGCGGTTCTGCACAACAATAACGAGAATACAGTTCAACAGTTTGACAGGAAGGACACGCTGAAAAGTACACGAGGGTCACTACGATCGAGAAATACACCAAAAACGAAAATACAAGGGAAAGAAAAATACGGATATTACATTCTACCCCTCTAAAAATAAGTTTCGTCCCGAAACTTAAGAAACAAACAACTCGGGGTACCTAGCACGCATGCTATCCTCGGTTTCCCAAGTTGCCTCCTCGACACCGTGTCTCGACCACTGCACCTTGACCAAAGGGATGGTTTTATGCCTCAGTCGTTTCTCACGATGCTCCAAAATCTTCAAAGGACGCTCCTCAAAAGTAATATCTTCAGCAATATCAATCTCGCCATAATCGATGACGTGAGTAGGATCCGGGACATATTTCCTCGACTGGGAAACATGGAAAACGCTATGAACATGACTCAAAGCCGGAGGTAACGCCAAACGGTACGCCAACCCACCTACTCGCTCGAGGATCGCAAAGGGGCCGATAAATCTCGGACTCAACTTCCCTTTCTTCCCGAAACGAAAAACTCCCTTCGTCGGCGACACCTTTAGCAAAACGTGATCTCCCACCTCGAATTCCAAAGGTCGACGATGGATGTCGGCATACGACTTCTGTCGACTCTGGGCAGTCAACATCCGTTCCTGAATTACTTCTATCTTCCGCCTCGTCTCTAAAACGACATCTGGCTCGGTCCCGACCAAATCGGACGCCTCATTCCAACAAATAGGTGATCGGCATCGCCGCCCATAAAGTGCTTCATACGGTGCCATCCGAATCGACGCGTGCCAACTGTTGTTGTACGTGAATTCGATCAGCGGCAAATGTTCCTCCCAGTCACTACTCCAATCGAGAGCACAGGCACGCAACAAGTCCTCGAACGTCTGGATAGTGCGTTCCGATTGTCCATCTGACTGGGGATGAAAAGAGGTACTCAAATGTAAACGGGTACCCAACGCCTTATGCACCGCCTGCCAGAAGTGCGATACAAAACGGCCGTCACGATCCGAAACAATAGACTTCGGAGTACCGTGAAGTCTCACAATCTGCGCGATAAACACACGAGCTAACTTCTCCGGGCCCCAAGTGTCCTTGATGCCCAGAAAATGTGCCGACTTGGTCAGACGATCAACAATCACCCATACCATATTCATGCCCGACCTCGATCTCAGCAGACTCGTAATGAAATCCATCGATATATCTTCCCATTTCCATTCTGGAATGGGAAGTGACTGCAAAAGCCCAGCCGGTCGCTGATGCTCGATTTTGACCTGCTGACAAGTCAAACATCTAACTACAAACTGTGCGACCTCATCCTTCATGTCATTCCACCAGAAGTTCCTTCTCAAGTCCTTGTACATCTTATTCGAACCAGGATGAACGGAGTAAGGTGTAGCATGGGCCTCCCGCAAAATAATCTGTCTCAACTCTGAGTCGTTCGGCACACAAAGCCGACTCTGGAATCTCAAAACACCATCCTCGTGAATCACAAACCCAGGGGACTTTCCCTTAAGAACGTTCTCTCGGATTTGAGTAATCATCGGATCCTCTAACTGCTTCAGCTTAATTTCATCGATCAAAGATGATGAAATTTCTAAAGCACAAAGTTGCCCGACAGCTCC
Source organism: Orobanche coerulescens (assembly GCA_033398695.1). Lineage (NCBI taxonomy): Eukaryota > Viridiplantae > Streptophyta > Magnoliopsida > Lamiales > Orobanchaceae > Orobanche > Orobanche coerulescens. The sequence continues at coordinate 62,146,267 of CM065806.1, forward strand.
CGGCAACGAGACCTCAATGTCTAACTCGATCAAAGCCCTCCGAAGCTCAGACTGAGACGTAAGGATCTCAAGCGTTCGCAACGCAACTGGTTTCCGACTCAAGGCGTCGGCCACGACGTTCGCCTTACCCGGATGATAAAGGATTTCGAGGTCATAATCCTTAATCAACTCCAACCACCTCCTCTGCCTCATATTCAACTCCCGCTGAGTAAATATGTATTTCAGACTTTTATGATCGGTAAAAATCTGACATGCAGAGCCGAAAAGATAATGACGCCAAATCTTGAGCGCAAAACGATCGCCGCTAACTCCAAATCATGAGTAGGTAGTTAAGCTCATACGGCCTCAAGCTGTCTCGACGCAAAGGCAATGGTCTTGCCGTGGCCGCATTAATACGCACCCAAGACCCCGACCGAAGCATCGCTATAAACGGCAAAACCCTCGTTGCCACATGGCAACGCCAAAACCGGGCTGAAGTCAAACGCTTCTTCACTCCTCAAAATCGAATCGCTCTCGTCATTCCGCACGAACTTCTCGGATTGAGCAAGCTGTGTAAGTGGTCGAGCCGCCGAGAAACCTCGACAAACCTACGGTAGTAGCCACCAAACCCAAGAAACTTCGGAGCTCTCTCACGTTTTGGGCGGTGCCCAATCCAATACCGCCTCGATCTTCTACGGATCTACACGAACCCCCTACCGAAATCACGTGACCCAAAACATCACTTCCTTCACTAACTCACATTTCGAGAACTTCGCATAGAGTTGCTCGGCCCTCAAAATGTCTAACACTATCCGCAAATGATGGGCATGCTCTTCCTCATTCCTCGAATAAATAAGAATATCGTCAATAAAGACGACGACGCACTTATCCAAATACTCGATAAAAACTTTGTTCATCAACTGCATGAACACCTCCGGAGCATTAGTTAACCCGAAAGGCATAACTACAAACTCAGAATGTCCGTACCTCGTCTGAAAGGCTGTTTTCGGCACATCGGACTCTCTCACCCGGAGCTGATAGTATCCCGATTTCAAATCAATTTTCGAGAATACCGCAGCCTCCTCGCAGAATCGATCGAACAAGTCATCAATTCTCGGCAAAGGATACTTGTTCTTGATGGTCACCTTGTTTAGTTCGCGATAGTCGATACACAAACGTAGTGAGCCATCCTTCTTCCGCACAAACAGGACCGGTGCGCCCCAAGGCGAGGCGCTCGGTCGAACATACCCCGACTCAAGAAGCTCACTCAACTGCTTCTTCAACTCGGACATTTCTGAAGGTGCCATGCGATAGGGCGCCTTCGAAATAGGAGCCGCGCCCGGCTCTAACTCTATGGCAAACTCAACCTCACGATCCGGTGGCAATCCCGGTAACTCGTCAGGAAAAACATCAGGAAATTCATTAACGATTGGAATCGACGAAAGATCGACTCTACCACTCTCCGTCTTCAAGGCGTAGCACCAATAGCCGGTACACCCCTTTCGCATGAGTCTCATCGCCTTCAAGGCGTTAATAACGAATTTCTGGTTCCCCCTCTTTCGCCCGGCGAAAGAGTGCTCGGTGCCATCATCGGCTAACATGGTGATGATTCTCGTGTGGTAGTTCATGATTGCACCATGCCGCTCGAGCCAATCATCCCCGATAATTAAGTCCTCACCCTCAATACCCACAACAATAAGATTAGAGGGCCAAGCCCTCTCGCAAATAAACACAGAACAGTCTCGAACCTCCTGATCACCAACCATCCTATCACCGCTAGGAAGCTTAACGATGAAGGGCTCACAAGGCGTCAAACGGTCGAGACTCAAACGGCGCACACAATCCAGAGATATGAACGAATGCGTAGCACCGGAATCGAAAAGCACACTGACAGGGTGAGAAAGAATATAAATGGTACCTGTCGCCACGGTAGCCGCTGGGTCATCGGCTCTCCGCATCTCATAGACACGCGGGTGGGCGGAGCCAACACTGGAAGCTCCCCCTCTTGAGGGCTGACCCCGACCTCTCCCCCGACTAGCACTCGGCGGAGATTGAGGAGCAAACGACCCCTGATTCACACTTGGTTCCCTAGGCGCTGGAATGGAAGCCCGGGCACCAAGGATTTTCTCCCTCTCAGCACAGAAAGCAGCTTTGTGACCCGACTGGCCACACTGATTACACGTCAGCAAAGGGTTCGGACAAACACGGCTGATGTGGCCCTGCTGGCCACAGTTAAAGCATTTCACCTCTCGAGAAGGGGCACTGGCAGCCCTACGGGGAAACCCAGTAGATCGAGCTGGGCCACCACCAGCGGAAAAGTTAGCAGACTGAAATTTCTGCTGACCCCCACCTTTGTGGCCCGAAAAATTCCCGGCGGACTTCTGTTTCTTACTCTCGCGGGCCGCCTCACTCGCCGTCACCGACATATCGTAAGCAAGGGCCCCGCCTCGGTAATCTTTCAAGGTAGTGCATACAAGCCCCGACATATAGTCCCGAATCGGCAACTTCATCTGTCTGGAGAAATGGAAAATTTTGTCGCTCTCCTCGACAACTTGGGTCTTCACATAACCCAACTCCTTATTAAAATCAGCAATAGCTTGAGATACGGGGATATCCCGCGGTTGAGCATCATAAAAAGCATGTACCCGAGCCTGTCTGACTGGCCACGGGCAATATTCAGCCTCCATCAACTCTTGAAACTCAGCCCACGAAGCAGCATGGTCTTTGGGCCCAACGGCCTCCCACCAGTCCGTAGCGTCCCCAGTGAGGAAATATTGAGCAATAGGGACTTTACGGTCCTCGGGACAGTTAGTGGCAACGAAGACCTTAGATATCTCCTTAATCCACCCTTCCCAGCCAATCGGGTCGAAGCTCCCAAAGCGAGGAGGATGCATCTTTATAACATGTTGGTGCCAACTATCCGCTCCGCCCGATTAGCATGGGCACGGTCCGGGTTACGAACCGCTCGAGCTATTGCCGCCATTTGGTTCACCATTTGCCGCATAACGGCCGCAATACCAAGATCGGCACGCTCCGAGAAGAAGCATGGCTATGACGGCCGCTGCATCGCCGGCTCAAGATCGTGACGTGGCCGCCCACCGGCCGCCCACGCCCCGGGCCAAGGCTCCACGACCACGACCGCGACCACGACCTCTTCCAAGATCCATACTGGAGTTAAATAAGTAGCAAAAGCCATACGAGGATCGACAAGAAAAGAACAATTACAAGTCGAGAATCAAGGGTACGATACAAGGAATTAATGAATGAAGAAGGAAAACTTACGGACACCGGTAGTACCGGAATCATGGCAACGTGACGATGATGTGCAAAACAAAACACCACAAGACCCAATAAACCGACAAGCCTAGGTATCCATAAACCTAGTGCTCGATACCATTTTCTCGTAACACCCTCAAGATATTCGAGGTATATTACGCCGTGAATCCCTATATGGGACCCACCAGCCGAACAAAGATCATACTCATCGACTCACATAAACGACAAACCAACACCATGTCATAAAGACGCAAAATAGAATAATCCACCCGGTTCAACCTGGCCAAACATAACATTATCAATCAACACAAACATATAGGCAACAATACAATCCATTTAACAAGAACTCTTAAGTACTCGAGTACAACTATTAGTTCAAAAGTCACAAAAGATGAAAAGACAAAAAGACATTAACACGTCACAAATGCAAAATCATCACGCATGGCCATCATCCGTGTCTTGGTCCAAAGGCCCGCTCGTCCCGATGAACTCCGACTGAAATTCATAAAACGAATTTCCCAAAACGGTCCTGCAGGGGTTAGCAATTACGCTAGTACAAGTAACCAGATAAACGACTTACATCTTACACATATAGTAATGCATGCAATTCAAGAAAACATAGTTCCAAAATACTCATTTCCGGAAATGCCAATGATCAAACCACATTTGTAAAAAAAATTCACCACAATTAACCGCGGACCCACAGCTTCGTGGATCCCTTCCGAGACCCCGTCGGATCTAACCGACAGTGGTTAAAAGCAAGCTCGCGGTCCCACAGCTTCGTGGAACCCTACCGAGACCCCGTCGGATCTAACCCGCAGTGAGCATACACACACACACAATTTCTCATACAAAACTACTATGTCAAGATTGTAAGTTCATAAGGATACTTGCCTCGATTAAATAGACAATGACACGAACGGAACGGAAGGATCAAGCACAACCACGAGGAACCGACGAAAATGAACCTAACGATTCGAATAGCACAATCACAACCACTTCTAAACGATTATGGAAATGGAATACACCCGGAAACCCGCCTACGATTCATGTATATTCGTACCAAAATAACAACGAGGGCGGACCACAATCAAACCCTCTCGATTCCGTAAAAATCCACAAAATATCCATGAATCCGTAGGAAAACTAAAGATACTAACAATATTAATCGTATACATCATGAATCCACCAACAAAACGGAACTAATCGGAAGAAAATCCCAAAAACCCCCAAATTAATCGAAGATAGGGTTTTAGAATATTACCTTGGAAGATTCGAGTACTAAGATCCGTAGAACACGCGTTAGATTTAATGCCCGGGCTCCACTACCAAAGAAAGATGGTGAAAATCAACCCCCCCAATGGATATAGATGAAGAACCCTTCCCCTCTCTCTCACTCTCCCTCGCGATGCAGGTGGGAATGGGGGAGAAGACGACCGATTTCGTCTAATAAAGACGAGATCAAGAAATACCGCTTGGTGCCGCGGCACACCAAGTGTGCCGCGGCACAGCCGAAAATTTTCTCCTGTGTTTTGGCATTGTGCGCAAGATACAAGGTGGTGCCGCGCACACGGCATACTTGGCTTTTGGTCGCGGAAGACACACGAGTGTGCCGCGGCACTGGCCTGGCACTGTGCCGCGGCACAAGGTGCGTGCGCCGCGGCACACAGTACAGATCGCTCGACCAACATTTGGAGAAATTTGTGTGCCGCGGCGCACGCACCTTGTGCCGCGGCCCACACCCCATTTTGGGTCCCAAAATGATAAAAATGATCCGGAAAGAGAATAAAACGATAGGAATCAATATTTGGGAACTAACAACACGAAATGGATCCACGGCAACCCCGAAACGGCGGTTCCGCACAACAATAACGAGAATACAGTTCAACAGTTTGACAGGAAGGACACGCTGAAAAGTACACGAGGGTCACTACGATCGAGAAATACACCAAAAACGAAAATACAAGGGAAAGAAAAATACGGATATTACATTCTGCGAACTTGGGTTATTTCGTCAAACCCTTTTTCCTAACTATTTTATCGGTAGGTTTAAGGGGTGGCTTAACGTACACTTTGAACTGTCGAGATTTGGCATTTTGCCTTGTATTTTCAAATGGTATTTTATGACGATATTTGAGAACTATGTTTTTGAAAATATTTGAGTATTTAAAATATTACCGTCATTGGCCTTTTGGTATTTTTAAATATTTTTGAAATGGTTTTGTAAACGATTTTTAGCCTGGTGGGTTCCGGCGCGGGACCCACGGCGCTGTAATATCCCGGATGGTTTTGGGGGTGTTACAGAAGATGGTATCATAGATTAGGTTTTGTGAACCAAGGCGTGTGTGTTATGTGGCTCTGCCGGTACGGTAGTAGCGTGATTTTTAAAAATGAGTTTTTCTGACTTTTGAGTCGAATCGATTTTTGGAGTTTCCAAAATTTTTGAGATTCTTTTCAAATTGCTATTTGTGATATTGGTGTGTGTTGGTATTGGATTGAGACTTCGTACGGAAGTCGTATGCTAGTATCACGGGAGATAATTGGCTTCACGCACATGTAAGTATATTGGTTTGGTTATTTCGCTTGTGGCGACACTTGGTTGTTTTGTGATGAGTTGGAAAATTTTGGATTTATCTGTTGTTGGTGACAGGTCGCAAGTTTCGAGGACAAAACTTATTTTAAAGGGGGTAGTATGTAATACCCGGATTTTCAGTATAAATTTTTCGCGTTATTTTATCTGAGATATATTGTATAGCTTGGTGTCTATACAGTATGGATAAAATAAATTGAGGACCGAGACGGTTATACTTGTGTAATTGACGTGTTTGATTGACAGTTATATTGAGGATTTGTTGTATCAGGTTGAACTGATTTGGATATCAAGTATATAGTATGAGAATATTTTTGGGTTGAGTATATGTGTATTCAGTATGCCGTATGTTCGTATCCAGTATGTCGAGACGTCGGACAGGAACATCTGGATTTTGGTTAAGTACAGAAGTCCATTACGTACGTTAAGTTTATGGGCTAACGTACGCTAAGTTGGTACGTTTTACATGCGTTATGCGTAAGGTATTACGTACGTAACAAGAGGAATCAGACAGTTGGGCCCGGTGTCGGCAGCTTTCGGCGCGGATGTAGACAAGTTAGTCAACGGATGGAGTTACGCACATTATCCAGGGTGTATTACGTACGTAATACGAGTATAATACTGTATCAAGTCAACATATGTATTACGTACGCAACGGAATAAGTGTTACGTATGTTATGGGGTGGCTGGCCGAGTCGTGGCCGAGAGGACCTGTAGTGGCCGAGCATGGTCGGCAGTGACTCGCAGGGATGGCCGATCGCGGTCGGCAGTGACTCGATGGGGGCAAGGACTGGCCGATAACATACATAAGGCTGTGGCTGGTTACGGCCGTAAGGGCCCGTTACGTACGTAAGTAGGACGGTCACTTCGGAATTTTTCATTTTTTTCTTCGTTTTTCGCGATTCCTTCAGTAAGAATTGATGGATTGGAGTAAGAACATCATGTAGCAACATATTTTGGAAGTTGGATTCGTGTTTAACGTCTTCTTCTGCCCGGATCGAAGGTAAGAACACCTAAACTTTTAGTTTATGAGATTTTTGAGGTTTCTTGATGTTTTGGCCGATTTGATTCGTTTTAACTCATATTATTGATGGAACCTTGTTGTATTCTTGAGATTATTCATTACTCTTGAAGTTTTGTGGAACAAATTCGAGAATTTCTCCATTAAATCGATTAAATTGGATTATGCGGTAAAGTGTCCGATAAAATGCTTCAATGAGGTAGAACTTGGGAAGTTCTATATGTTTTCATAGAACGGTGATTGAATTGATATTGTTGTGATGATTATTGGTAATTACGGGAATTTTGTTAAGGGAAGATAATGAATTGATTATCAAATGCCTTGATTATGTTGTTATGATTATGGAATCGTAGTATTCTCGATGTTCTTGGTGGGTTGTTGCGATTCATGATGTTATGAGAAGTATATGTTGAAGAACATGATTATATACACCTTGAAATGTGAATAAGGATTGTTTAGATGTTAGAACACATCGGATTATGTCGTATTGGAGATTTTGAATATGATTTCGGAATTAGTTGTGTTCTTAAGGAACTCTTGGATTATATAAATTGTTGAACATGTTTAAGAGGTGTTGGTGTTTTAGATATGAATATGGAATATTCATATCTAGAACTAAGTTATGTGTTTTGGTACAATATTCGTATAGGAATACAAATATGGTTCCGAGTTTGATAAGATTATGACTCACTTTTGAGTTTGAGAATTTATACGTATTGAACAAGTGTTCAATTCGGATAATGTAATTATTTGAAACCTTTGGAATATGGTTATCTATAATGCTGAATTAATCGGATCGTCCGGATTGGTGATGATAATCGGTAATTGGCTTATATTATGAATTTACAAGAAGGAAACTTGTATCCGTATTTAAGATTGAATTTGGAATCGGTAATGTTAGACCCTTGTTGGTTTAATTTGATTATTGATATGATTTTCGGATTGTGGAATCATATTGTGGTTTTGAGTTCGTGTTTGATTGGTTTGGGTTGTTTGTATTTGTATTTAATCGGGATATTGTAGAACCGTTGTGTTTGTTGATCGGTTTTTGATTGTTATTTGTGATCATCGAGTTACGGCTTGTATTGTGGATATGAGTTCGTATTTGTTTGAGTTGTATTGTTCGGTTTTGTTTATGATCGGGGTATTGTTGAGCCGTTGAGCCACTTGGTTGGCTATGTCGGTTATTGATTGTTATCGGTTTGTTGTTAATTGATTATTGCAATAGGTTGTGATGTTTGATCGTGGTTTATGACCGTTGTATTGTGGTTGAGGCTAAAGAGTTCGTAGATTGCTTTTGGTCGGGGCTGAGGAGCTCGTAGACGAAGGAAATGGATTTTGGTAATGGCTTCGTGGTATTGGTATCGAGGCAAGTTTCTACTTGTTCAGTTTATAATATTTGATGAATGGTCTCGTTTTCATTTCATTTATAATTCGTATAGCAATGTTGTTAGAAATGTAAGTTATCGGGATAATGGTTTGTATATCGTGCTCTGGTTGTATTTGGTTGTATTAAATCATAAGGTATATGATTTAATTGTGTTAAAGGAAGATGTGAGTTATCTTTGGTCAAGGATATAGAATATCGGATATCGAGGATAGTTATCGTGATGACATTGTAACACCCCCAAGATATTCGAGGTATATTACAGCGCCGTGAATCCCTATATGGGACCCACCAGGATGAACAAACATCATACTCATCAACTCACAGAAAACAACGAATAACACCTCATCATAAAGATGTAAAACAAAATAATCCACCCGGTCCAACCGGTTAAACATAACACCATCATCCGACACAAACACATTAGACAACAATACAATCCAAACGAACAAGAACTCTTAAGTACTCGAGTACTTCTATTAGTTTAAAGACCACAAAAGGTAACAATATAGAAGACAATAAGACACCACTCGTGCACAATCATCACGCACGGCCATCATCCGCATACTGGTCCAGCGCCCGCTCGTCTCGATGAACCTGACCTGAAATTCATAAAACGAATTTTCCCAAAACGGGTCCCCAGAGGTGTTAGCAATTACGCTACTACAAGTAACCAAATGAACAACTTACATCTTACACATATAGTAAATGCATGCAATCAAGAAAACATAGTTCCAAAACACTCATTTCCGGAAATGCCAATAATCAAACCACATTTGTAAAATGCACCACAATTAACCGCGGACCCACAGCTTCGTGGATCCTTACCGAGACCCCGTTGGATCTAACCCGTAGTGGTTAAAAGCAACTCGCGGTTCCACAACTTCGTGGAGCCCTACCGAGACCCCGTCGGATCTAACCCGTAGTGAGTATACACACACACCCACAATTTCTCATACAATACTACTATGTCAAGATCGTAAGTTCATAAGGATACTTGCCTCGATTAAAAGACGGTGACACGAACGGAAAGGGAGAGTCAAGCACAAACGCGAGGAATCGGTGGAAATGAACCTAACGATTCGAATAACACAATCACAACCACTTCTAAATGATTACGGAAATGGAATACACTCGGAAACCCGCCTACGATTCATGCATATTCGTATAAAAATAACAACGAGGGCGGACCACAACCAAACCCTCCCGATTTCGCAAAACCATGAAAATATACCATGAATCCGTAGGAAAACTAATGATATCAACAAGATTAATCATATTCATCATGAATTAACCGACTGTTGTTGCCCGAAATATTATCCGAAGATAGATATTGCTGGAATGGTCGAGCAACAGCAAATTGCGAGAGCACGTCCGAGGGGGTGTGAATAATACTAGATTTGCCGGGTTTGTTAGGCCCGGGCTTGAATGCTCTCGCGAGATGTTATTAATACAAATATTCATGGATACAAGTATTAATGTGAGAATCTAAATACAATGAGTGTAAAAGATCCTATTTATCTAGCTCTTGAGCGAAGCTTTGGTGTTCTTGCTCTCTGCCGATCGTCTTCTGTGTGAGAGAGGCTGAGAGAGAAGATAGAACCGAGAGATAGCTATTGCCAAGAGTAAGAATGTCAAGTTGTGTGCTGAAATCGCAAAAAACCCGAGAGGTGGCCGAGTGCAGGGAGCCTTCTATTTATAGGGGCTGAGATGCCTTGTTTCCTAGCGGGCGATCGCCTTTTGTCCAATATAATAATGGGGAGATCGTCTTTAAGTCACATGGGTTGTTTGCCTAAAGTCCAAGGCTGCTTTGGCGGCCATTTGTCTTGATCGATGAGGAGCGGCCACGCGTCGGAGTTCTTTATCACGGGCGGTCCTACTAACACCTTTCAGCGGGCCTGTCGGCTGGTGGAAAGATGCTGACAGGCTGTGGTCAATGAGCCGTGAAATGCGGATCTTGTCTCGGCAGTGCACATGGGTTCTGTCCTGAGCTTTCGCCTTTGCCGACTGGATGATCATCGGATTCGAGCGGCATGAGGCGGTCGTCATTGGGCGGTCACCAGAGGTCGGCATAGAAAAGTGTCGAGAGATGATCGTCTGCTAGTCAGCCACCAGGAGTCGATCGCCAAGTACCGAGAGACGATCGTCTTAGATGTCAATCGCTCGGCACCGGGACTTGTCCTGGGACCTTCGGTCGGCTGATTTGTCTTGGCTGCTCGGCTATGGCTAGGTCGCCTGGCCTCTAGTCGGCAGTTCTGCCTTGGCTGCCGGGCTAAGGCTAGGTCGCCAGAGTCTCTGAGACGATCGCCGGTCGAGGAGTATAATTCTCGACACAACAATTGCCCCCCATCTTGCTCCGATGCTGAAGACATGGGGCGAGGTGGTTCTTGCTGGCGATCGTGTAGGATGAAGACGGGCGATCCGTTGAGCTGACTTTGGTTTCCGAACTTGGGTGATCTTGTCGATTGGCTAGCTATCTTCGGTCTTGTACGTGCAAAAAACAATTTTGGCCGATCCCTCGTAGAAACTTGTTTGTTTCGTCGCTGAGGAACCGTGCACAGTCGCAGAGTTCGATGGACCAACTCCATGACCGTGTATTATGCGCGAGCGACATTGTCTGTCTCGTGACTCATTTTATTGTGAGGGTCCTCTGTTAGGCTGCGCCTCATCTCGCATTTAAACGAAGGGCGTACGGTCTTGGTCTAGAGGAGTCCTTGCGCGGGGCGTCGTCGGATTAATCAACTCCACTTCTGCGGCTTGTTAGCTCTGCTTCCACCTCGGCCCGCCATGAAGATGGCGAACCTCGACGGTGTACGTTGAGATGGGGGTAGTGACATGTCGCATTGTCCGGGTTCACCATGTTAAATGATGAACCTTTGATGGCGGATGATCGTGTCCACTAATTGACTTGGAGGGCCCTCAGACTACGTCGGCCTCGTATTTAAACGAAGGGCGGGCGATCTTGGCCCAAAGGGACCTTGCATGGCCTAAGCAGTCGGTTCCATCGACCACCAGGACCATGGCTGCATTCTTCCACATCGGATTGTCATGTAGATGCCGACCTTCGACGGTGTACGTTGTGCGGAGGAGGTGATCTCGTGCCGTAGTCCACCATGTTAGATGATGATCTATAGATGGCGAATGAGTCCTCCAGTTTTGATGATGTTGCTTGATACCGGCGATTGGGCTGGAAGACTGGAGATCGTCGTTCGGGCGCCGATCGCGCTGCTCATAGGCTAAGAAGAAACCTTTGCCTGGCCAGAAAGTCCGCGGCCTTAGCGCGGAAGATCGCGTAGGTCGTGGGTTGGTCCTTCGTAAGATGCCTGAACATAGGCGAAAGACCATGGAACCCCCTAAGACCTCGTATAAGGTGATCTCATCGCTTACGGGCTTGCCGTTGAGGATCATCTCGTTTACCCAGTCGATGTAGTCCGAGTCGGACTTTTCTTCCCCTTGCCTGATTTGCATCATGCGATGGGGACCTTCTGGCCGAGGGACCCTGGTGGCGAAATGCGCTGTGAAGTCGCTCGCCAGTTGATTAAAGGAGCCAATGGATCGAGGCGGCAATGAGGTGTACCACCTGTGGGCAAGTTCGTCCAGCGCCAGAGAGAACATTCGGCACCTGGTCACGTCAGATGCCCCACACCCAGTCATGTAGATGTTAAACTTGCTCAGGTGTGTTTTGGGGTCTGATCTCCCCTCGTACAGAGGTGTTTGTGGAGGAGACATCTTGTGCTGCACGGGGGCAAGCTCGATGTGGACCGCGAGCTACTCGCTCAGCCCGACGATCTTGCTCTTGGCGCCTGCCCCGGATTCCATGAGCGCCTTCATGTCGTTGAGCTAGCGTTGCATCGCGACCATCGCTGTAGCTTGGTCGCTCGTGGATCGGCTTTTGGAGCGGGAGCCGAGGCGATCGTGTACCGATCTCCTGACTCCGCTGCTGCCGACCTCGGCTATTTGGCGAGGGGGAGCCAGATGGCTGGTTGGCCTTCTGGGAGTCGGATACGCCGAACTCCTGGTGACGGACTCGAGCTCCGTCGTCTCGTGGCTAGCGCCGGACTGCCCTGATCGCCAAGATGGGTCGCTGCCCAGGCGATCGAAAACAGAGGTGCCCCGGCCGACGAGCGCCTCTTCTTGCAAATCGGAGCCTCCTGGCGATCGCTCGGTGAGCAACGCCTTGTACTTTCGTTTGGTCATCCGGCGGATGGCCGAGGGGGTGATAGCGGGAGGCGCGTCGAGAGCACTCCGTCGCTCCTGTAGGATGGCCATGGCCTCCTCGATTTGTTCCGCGGTTTGGAACTGGTCGAGCGGGAGACTTGGGCCGTCCCCCAGGGGCGAGATCGAGCATCTCGGAACGCGGCGGCTACCCTCCGCCATCGGCTGTGGCTCGGACTGAGACGGAACGAGGCGTCTGGCGGGCCGGCCAGCGGCTTTCTTCGACGAGGAGGCAGAAGTCATGATTCTGAAAGCTTTCTCTGAAGAACAGTGAGTGTTTCTTCAGGTATATGCCCTAGAGAACAGTGAGTGTTCTTCGAGACGGTAGGAATAAAATTGAGGGTTAGATGCCCCTTCCTCTAGCGCCAATTGTTGTCGCCCGAAATATTATCCGAAGATAGATATTGATGGAACGGTCGAGCAACAGCAAATTGCGAGAGCACTTCCGAGGGGGTGTGAATAACCCGAGATTTGCCGGGTTTGTTAGGCCCGAGCTTGAATGCTCTCGCGAGATGTTATTAATACAAATATTTGTGGATACAAGTATTAATGTGAGAATCTAACTACAATGAGTGTAAAAGATCCTATTTATCTAGCTCTTGAGAGAAGCTTTGGTGTTCTTGCTCTCTGCCGATCGTCTTCTGTGTGAGAGAGGCTGAGAGAGAAGATAGAACCGAGAGATAGCTATTGCCAAGAGTAAGAATGTCAAGTTGTGTGCTGAAATCGCAAAAAACCCGAGAGGTGGCCAAGTGCAGGGAGCCTTCTATTTATAGGGGCTGAGATGCCTTGTTTCCTGGCAGGCGATCGCCTTTCGTCCAATATAATAATGGGGCGATCGTCTTTAAGTCACATGGGCTGTTTGCCTAAAGTCCAAGGCTGCTGCTGGCAGCCCAATCAGGCGATCAATGAGGAGCCGGCCACGCGTCGGAGTTCTTTATCACGGGCGGTCCCTCGACACCTTTCGGCGGGCACATGGTGGAAAGATGCTGATAGGCTGTGGTCAATGATCTGTGAAATGCGGATCTTGTCTCGGCACTGCACATGGGTTCTGTCCTGAGCTTCGGCCTTTGCCGACTGGATAATCATCGGCTTCGAGCGGCATGAGGCGGTCGTCATTGGGCGGTCACCAGAGGTCGGCATCGGCAAGTGTCGAGAGATGATCGTCTGCTAGTCGGCCACCAGGAGTCGATCGCCAAGTACCGAGAGACGATCGTCTTAGATGTCGATCGCTCGGCACCGGGACTGGTCCTGAGACCTTCGGCCGGCCGATTTGTCTTGGCTGCTCGGCTATAGCTAGGTTGCCTGGCCTCTGGTCGGCAGTTCTGCCTTGGCTGCCGGGTTAAGGCTAGGTCGCCAAGTCTCTGAAACGATCTCCGGTCGAGGAGTATAATTCTCGACACAACACCGACAAAACGAGACGAATCGGATGAAATTCCCAAAACCCCCAAATTATCCAAAAGTAGGGTTCTAAGAGATTTTACCTTGGATTAGGATGAAAGATCCATGTTGATGTTGTTATAATACACCAAGAACTCAAGGAAGATGTTGGATGAGATGATTGGAGGAAGGAATCGCCAAGAAAATCGCCCGGAATCGCCTTAGCCGCGGAGAGGAGGAAGAAATGAGAAAATACGTTCATCTCGGTCAACTCCCTGGTTTACAAAGCCAGGGAGTGTTAGCGCGCGCTAATCCTCAGAGTTAGCGTGCGCTAACGGAACATAACTCGATTCGGATAGCAGTTACGGCGTTGGCGCTTACTCGAAACGTAGCGTGCGCTAATAACCTCTCGGCAGCGTGCGCTATCGACCAATAGCGTGCGCTACCTGGGCATCAGCCGAGTCCAGAAGCAACTGTATGTACACACCTGATCCGGTTAGCGCGCGCTATCGACCAAACATAGCGTGCGCTAAAGTGTATCGGTAGCGCGCACTATTGATCAATAGCGTGCACTACCTGGGCATCAGTCGAGTCCAGTAGCAAATTGTCCAGTACTGGACACTCACGCTAGCGCACTGTAACACCCCCAATCCGCTCAGGGATATTACACGCCGTAGAACCTTTCCTCAAGGATCTACCAGGCTGCTAACGACATATAACAACTCAACCACGCCTTTAAGGCTAAAATGACTCAGTAGACCGATTTGGTCTTTCAACAAATACATACAACTCAAATACAACTCATGCCCACGCAGGGGTCAAAATACAACCACACCCATACAACGGGAAAATATAGCAGCGAAAAAATAGAGTACAACTGAACCAATAAACAAAGTACGGTTCCTCATGTGATTAGTATCGATCATCTTTCATCATCCTTCGTGCCGACCCTGTGTTATGCTCCAAAACCTGAATGCAAAAACAGACATCCACCCCCCGAATACTCGGGGGTTAGCAAAACTCCACTGTTTTGCTAGTGCAAGAACAAAGTGCAAATACGAGCCATACCATTCACATTCCACGAATAACAATAACCAAGGATCCTCAAAGATCCAAACGAAACGAAAAGTACTTCCCGAGGCAAGAGTTTGAGAAAACATTTCAAAATCGAAATATCATAAATCAATGGAAGTAATTTATAAAACGGTTTAGAATGCCATCGAGAGTTTTAATAGAAAACAATTTAGGATTATCAAATCCTACTTTTCAAAATCCAAAAGACAAAAGGGGTCACCGCCCCAAAGGTTTACTTTCCGAAAAATGACATTTACCAAACCGTTGGGATTTTAGCCCCAAATCCGTAAAACGACTTTTACAAAACCATTGGGATTTTAGCCCCAAATCTCATCAACTCACAGTACACAAGAACGACCACAAGGTTCGTCTCCCAACATCAAAATCCACAAATAAAGGATTTAAAACATAAACAACAAAATACTCTAGAGCCATCCTAGCCAAGTAGGCCAAACGAACAACTTACCTCTTACACACTTAGTCAATGCATGCAATCATGAAAACCGTTCAAAAGCACTCATTTCCGGAAATGCCATAATCAAATCACGTTTGTAAAATGCACCACAATTAACCGTCGATCCACACCACCGTGGACCCCTACCGAGACCCCGTCGGATCTAACCCGTAGTGGTTAAAAGCAAAGCTCGTCGATCCACACCTCCGTGGACCCCTACCGAGACCCCGTCGGATCTAACCCGTAGTGAGCATACACACACACGTTACTCATGCAATACTAATATGCTAAGAATGTAAGTTCATTAAGAATACTCACTAGAGATGGCCACTTACTCGACGCCGTTATCAAACTCTTCAAAAACACAATAACAAGATTAAATACGGAATACGCGATCCCATAACTTTAAACAACAGGAGTATCATCACCAAAGACTTCAACGTTCAAAATAATCAAATCATAATCAATTCTCAAAACACACCGTTCATAAAACACACGCGTTTTGAAAGAAAGCCTTTAACGAGGCCAAACCAAAATCTTTTGAAACTTCATTTCAAACAACCAAACAAACACACCAAGACGATAACCGATCATCATATCCGTAAAATAAGAAATGTATGGGCAAGGTACTTGCCTCGAATAACCACAACGCGGAGAATCGGCCGAAGTAGGTTGGCACGAACCGACTACGAACTCGCCGACTCCACCGAACGACAATCCACAACAATGAACTACGAACGAAAACAATAACAACGAAAATGAATTCCAAAGTACGACCCAAAGCCGCTGAATTCGAAGAACAAATGACGAAAGTTCAAGGATTTCCCCCAAAACGGCCAAGAACACGATTCATCCCGACAAAACACAAAAACAGAATTCCAAGTTTAAATATGGATATACAATCCATAGAATATGTTTAACAACATCATTTAACCATAATCGATCCATCGAAAACGGATGAAAAACGAGATCGAGGACAAATCCCCCAAAAAGTCAATTCGAAGGAAATCAAGAAATATACTTCGATTCGACGAAGAACAATGGATTAAATGATGTTAAACACAAGAATACTACCAAGATTAATCATACCCATCATGAATTAATCAACAACACGGAACGAATCGGACAAAATTTCAAAAAACCCCAAATTCACGAAATTAGGGTTCTAAGGTAAGATTACCTTGATTCGCTGGATCAAAGGATGATAACGGATGATTGATTGATGTTATGAACTCAAGAACTTCGAGGATTTGTTGTCAAACAACATGGCTTCGCCACTCTCGAATCGCCAGCCGCGAATAGAAGAGGAAGGAAGTGAGAAATCAATAAAAATGTGACTGCTCTGTCACATTTATACTGGGCCGGAACTAGCGTGCGCTAGACTTCCCGGACTAGCGTGCGCTATCGGCCGAGTACCCTCGGCCAGGGCCCGCACGACCCGGCACCACCGACCAAACCTGCCGACCCGACTCCCACTAGCGTGCGCTACGGCCGGAAGCGTGCGCTAGCCGACCTGTCCAGTAGCCTCTGGACTAAACAGCTCGCCCTGGTAACGTACGCGAGTCGGCCGACAGCGTGCGCTACCCCTGTCGGTTAGCGTGCGCTACGATCGACAGTAGCGTGCGCTACCTGCCGATCCTGACCAAGTCCAGAACCCCAGAACCCCACTGCCCAGACCCGATAGCGTGCGTTAGGCCAGCCGATAGCGTGCGCTACACCTGCCGGTTAGCGCGCACAGCCTTCCGGCCGTAGCGTGCGCTACGCCGGTTCCTGCCGCACCTGTCCGTCCGGTGCCCGCAATCCTCCGGCCAGTCCCACAATCGTCCGGCCAGTACCCGACCACCAGGGCTCGACGACCCGATTTCTGAAAACGTACGGAACGAACATGACGAAAAGTTCGAGGACGACATCAATGACCCGAAATGAAAACATAATGCAATAATTAATCATACACGGCCAAGAAACGGGTCGAGACAACAATTAAAGATACGGATACCCGTAACTTTCAAAAAATTACAAAATGGCCCAAAACGCCCGGAAATCACGATACGTGATCGAATAACCAAACTGAAGTTCACAACACGTCTAACAAAGTTAAACGGACTTACGGGAAACTCGAATGTTAGCTGAGCGAGATTCGCAAGAATCGAACTCAAGTGCGGAAAAGTCGCCAAAAAGCACGGAACTCAACAAAACGACACCGAAACGAACTCGGATGACAAAAAGTGCAGAATTAATCATTCTCAGAATGACGAAAAGGTCATGAGCGAGTCGTCAAAATGGACTCCGGCCGAAAAAAAAAATTTAACAAAAATCGAAAATTGCGGATATTACATTCTACCCTCCTTAAAAGAAGTTTTGTCCCGAAACTTAAAACAAGTAGGGAGAAGAAATATTCTTCCAGGAAAAACTCAACGAGATACACAAAAATGCGTAACTAACGCCCAACGGCGAAATGTTACAAACAACACAATGGAATATACGGTGTGAAAACACGCTCCACGACGACCAACACAACGTCGCCGTTAGGGATATCATAAAACCAACAAGTGACAAGCGTCATCGAACGGATAATATAGCCAAGTCAATTATCCGACAATCACAAAACACAGCGAACGAAAATCAATACGATTGACCAACCCAACGGTTCATCAATCAAAACGCGAGCCAAACGCTGAACAAATACGGAATTCCACCGCCTAAGGGCTGGAAGATCGAAAACGAAACTAATTTCCCAAACTAAGGGAATTACGAAGGAGCCTGAACGCTCAACGATCACGAAACGAGAACAAGAACCGAACAAACAAACGATCGAGACAACAAAAATCGAACAATCATGTCCGAAACACGAAGGATAATAAAATTCAAACAACAATTCCCAGGATGATCTGGTGAGAACAACAAGACATACATTCCCATAAGATCCATAGGAAAGGGGAATAGCGATTGAAAAGTCACAACGACAAACGAGTTATTCCGAAACAATACCACACTCGTTCGATCAACAAAAGCAAGGGGCAGGACAAGCTCAGAAATGTCAACGAATATAAATGAGTCGACAGAGTCGAAAACACAAGAGTTCCAAATCCGATCCACTTCGAATAAAAGAACTAATAGAACCAGATGATGTCACTCCCGAACAAGGTTCACAAGAATCGAACTGAACCCGAAAAAGTCACATCGATAACCAGATCGACCCACAACAAGATCACAGCTCGTTCGGATGATGAAACTGAAATACAGAACAAGTTCATAAAGTATCAACGAACATGAGCGAATCGATAGACTGGAGAAAGAGAAAATACAGAAGTCAAAATAGTACGGGTATTACCTCCGACCTCGTCCACGAAATTCACAAAAACAGGAGCAAGGTAACAAGACATTAAACAACCGACACATAACGGAACGATCACCGATGCACACGGTCATACCAAACCAAGCTCTAACAGCTCGCACATGCGCGACAATGCATAAATCACCACGAGGCGACAACATTCAATACCAACATCCCGCCTCTCACAGGGGGCTAGCACAACCAATGTGTGGAAAGCGACTCAATGCTCACACAGCCAATTCTATCATACTCAGGAGAAAGTATCAAAATAACAACGCGAACATCATACATACATACCCAGCCCTCAAACGGGAATGGATAGGTTTTAAAAACGAAAACCTCATTTTGAAAATAATTTAGAAGAATACCGGTTGATCTTGAGTATCACTTTTCAAAAAATACAAACGTGAAACATCGTTATCGAGACTTTGGAGAACCATTTCGCATTTGATAAAAATGAGGACACTTTCTATTAGTGAAAAATTTCAAAATATTCGACCCTCGGGTCTAAATAAAAGTGTTTCTAAAACATTGAAAATATCTCAAAACATTTTTGTCCTCGAGGTAGAAAATTTTTGAAGTATATTGTGGCACCTTGGATGTACCACAAAAAAAAAAAAAACTCATTTGAAAAGTATGTCTCGAAATTTATTTTTCTAAGATACTCAAGGTTTTCGAAAATCCAATAGGCCAGAATGCCCAAAACTCACACATATCGACGTTCGCTAAAACACCTCCTAGTACACGCAACAAAACGTTTAAAATCAAGACAATACATGTCTTTAAACGGAAATAAACGAAAAAATACCACATTCAGAACAAAACCACTGACCCCACTCGAGGCCTCTAAGGACCCTCCCGCACTGGCTAGTGATCAAGTCGAACGCGTATAAGCACAAAGCTTCCATAATAGAACTTGTAAAACGTGCAAATCGATTCGAAAATCATCAACAACGGACAAAAACAACAATAAAAAGACATCACAAGCGACGACACTCCTCGTATAAATCAAATACGAGAGTCGACTAAATACATGTCGTGGAATCAAAATCCACATAAGGATTCCATCACTTAACAAATAATCATAAAAATAGCTCGTGTCACACGAGGCACAACACAAAGAAGGGAGACTTACTTCCACAGGTCGCACGAAGATGATGATCGCCCCACGATACTAATCACGACCAACAAACTTAAACGACGCGTCGCGACACGACTCAGTCAGATAAAATCTGACGAAACAAGACTCAAACAACACGACTTGACCCGAAAGCCTACGTTTCCACAACCTAAGCTCCAATACCATTTATGTAACACCCCCAATCCGCTCAGGGATATTACATGCCGTAGAACCATTCCTCAAGGATCTACCAGGCTGGTAACGACATATAACAACTCAACCATGCCTTTAAGGCTAAAATGACTCAGTAGACCGATTTGGTCTTTCAACAAATACATACAACTCAAATACAACTCATGCCCACGCAGGGGTCAAAATACAACCACACCCGTACAACGGGAAAATATAGCAGCAGAAAAATAGAGTACAACTAAACCAATAAACAAAGTACGGTTCCTCATGTGATTAGTATCGATCATCTTTCATCATCCTTCGTGCCGACCCTGTGTTATGCTCCAAAACCTGACTGCAAAAACAGACATCCACCCCCCGAATACTCGGGGGTTAGCAAAACTCCACTGTTTTACTAGTGCAAGAACAAAGTGCAAATACGATCAATACCATTCACATTCCACGAATAACAATAACCAAGGATCCTCAAAGATCCAAACGAAACGAAAAGTACTTCCCGAGGCAAGAGTTTGAGAAAACATTTCAAAATCGAAATATCATAAATCAATGGAAGTAATTTATAAAACGGTTTAGAATGCCATCGAGAGTTTTAATAGAAAACAATTTAGGATTATCAAATCCTACTTTTCAAAATCTAAAAGACAAAAGGGGTCACCGCCCCAAAGGTTTACTTTCCGAAAAATGACATTTACCAAGCCGTTGGGATTTTAGCCCCAAATCCGTAAAACGACTTTTACAAAACCATTGGGATTTTAGCAACAAATCTCATCAACTCACAGTACACAAGAACGACCACAAGGTTCGTCTCCCAACATCAAAATCCACAAATAAAGGATTTAAAACATAAACAACAAAATACTCTAGAGCCATCCTCGCCAAGTAGGCCAAACGAACAACTTACCTCTTACACACTTAGTCAATGCATGCAATCATGAAAACCGTTCAAAAGCACTCATTTCCGGAAATGCCATAATCAAATCACGTTTGTAAAATGCACCACAATTAACCGTCGATCCACACCTCCGTGGACCCCTACCGAGACCCTGTCGGATCTAACCCGTAGTGGTTAAAAGCAAAGCTCGTCGATCCACACCTCTGTGGACCCCTACCGAGACCCCGTCTGATCTAACCCGTAGTGAGCATACACACACACACGTTACTCATGCAATACTAATATGCTAAGAATGTAAGTTCATTAAGAATACTCACTAGAGATGGCCACTTACTCGACGCCGTTATCAAACTCTTAAAAAACACAATAACAAGATTAAATATGGAATACACGATCCCATAACTTTAAAAAAAAGGAGTATCATCATCAAAGACTTCAACGTTCAAAATAATCAAATCATAATCAATTCTCAAAACACACCGTTCATAAAACACACGCGTTTTGAAAGAAAGCCTTTAACGAGGCCAAACCAAAATCTTTTGAAACTTCATTTCAAACAACCAAACAAACACACCAAGACGATCACCGATCATCATATCCGTAAAATAAGAAAAGTATGGGCAAGGTACTTGCCTCGAATAACCACAACGCGGAGAATCGGCCGAAGTAGGTTGGCACGAACCGACTACGAACCCGCCGACTCCACCGAACGACAATCCACAACAATGAACTACGAACGAAAACAATAACAACGAAAATGAATTCCAAAGTATGACCCAAAGCCGCTGAATTCGAAGAACAAATGACGAAAGTTCAAGGATTTCCCCCAAAACGGCCAAGAACACGATTCGTCCCGACAAAACACGAAAACGGAATTCCAAGTTGAAATATGGATATACAATCCATAGAATATGTTTAACAACATCATTTAACCATAATCGATCAATCGAAAATGGATGAAAAACGAGATCGAGGACAAATCCCCCAAAACGTCAATTCGAAGGAAATCAAGAATTATACTTCGATTCGACGAAGAACAATGGATTAAATGATGTTAAACACAAGAATACTACCAAGATTAATCATACCCATCATGAATTAATCAACAACACGGAACGAATCGGACAAAATCGCAAAAACCCCCAAATTCACGAAATTAGGGTTCTAAGGTAAGATTAGATTGATTCGCTGGATCAAAGGATGATAACGGATGATTGATTGATGTTATGAACTCAAGAACTTCGAGGATTTGTTGT
Source organism: Orobanche coerulescens (assembly GCA_033398695.1). NCBI lineage: Eukaryota > Viridiplantae > Streptophyta > Magnoliopsida > Lamiales > Orobanchaceae > Orobanche > Orobanche coerulescens. The sequence continues at coordinate 62,168,434 of CM065806.1, forward strand.
CAAACAACATGGCTTCGCCACTCTCGAATCGCCAGCCGCGAATAGAAGAGGAAGGAAGTGAGAAATGAATGAAAATGTGATTGCTCTGTCACATTTATACTGGGCCGGAACTAGCGTGCGCTAGGCTTCCCGGACTGGCGTGCGCTATCGGCCGGTATCGGCCGAGTACCCTCGGACAGGGCCCGCACGACCCGGCACCACCGACCAAACCTGCCGACCAAACCTGCCGCCCCGACTCCCGCTAGCGTGCGCTACGGCCGAAAGCCTGCGCGCGTTAGCCGACCTGTCCAGTAGCCTCTGGACTAAACAGCTCGCCCTAGTAACGTACGCTAGTCGGCCGACAGCGTGCGCTACCCCTGCCGGTTAGCGTGCGCTACGACCGACAGTAGCGTGCGCTACCTGCCGATCCTGATCGAGTCCAGAACCTCAGAACCCCACCGCCTGCACTCCGATAGCGTCGTTAGGCCAGCCGATAGCGTGCGCTACACTGCCGGTTAGCGCGCGCAGCCTTCCGGCCGTAGCGTGCGCTACGCCGGTTCCTGCCGCACCTGTCCGGCCGGTTCCAGATCGTCCGGCGATCCGCAACCGTCCGGCGATGCGACCACTGTGGCTCGACGACCCGATTTCCGAAAACGTACGGAACGAACACGACGAAAAGTTCGCGGACGACATCAACGACCCGAAATGAAAACATAATGCAATAATTAATCATACGCGGCCAAGAAACAGTTTGAGACAACAATTACATATACGGATACCCGTAACTTTCAAGAAATTACAAAATGGCCCAAAACGCCCGGAAATCATGATACGTGATCGAATAACCAAACCGAAGTTCACAACATGTCTACGGGAAACTCGAAACAGCAGTTTTGAACGAGATTCGCAAGAATCGAACTCAAGTGCGGAAAAGTCGCCAAAAAGCACGGAACTCAACAAAACGACACCCAAATGAACTCGGATGACAAAAAGTGCAGAATTAATCATTCTCAGAATGACGAAACGGTCATGAGCGAGTCGTCAAAACGGACTCCAGCCAAAAAAAGAAATTTACCGAAAATCGAAAATTGCGGATATTACATTCTACCCTCCTTAAAAGAAGTTTCGTCCCGAAACATAAAACAAGTAGGGAGAAGAAATATTCTGCCAGGAAAAAATCAACGAGATACACAAGAATGCATAACTAACGCCCAACGGCGAAATGTTACAAACAACGCAACGGAATATACGGTGTGAAAACACGCTCCACGACGACCAACACAACGTCGCCGTTAGGGATATCATAAAACCAACAAGTGACAAGAGTCATCGAACGGATAATATAGCCAAGTCAATTATCCGACAATCACAAAACACAGCGAACGAAAATCAATACGATTGACCAACCCAATGGTTCATCAATCAAAACGCGAGCCAAACGCTGAACAAATACGGAATTCCACCGCCTAAGGGCTGGAAGATCGAAAACGAAACTAATTTCCCGAACTAAGGGAATTACGAAGGAGCCTGAATGCTCAACGATCACGAAACGAGAACAAGAACCGAACAAACAAACGATCGAGACAACAAAAATCGAACAATCATGTCCGAAACACGAAGGATAATAAAATTCAAACAACAATTCCCAGGATGATCTGGTGAGAACAACAAGACATGCATTCCCATAAGATCCATAGGAAAGGGGAATAGCGATTGAAAAGTCACAACGACAAACGAGTTATTCCGAAACAGTACCACACTCGTTCGATCAACAAAAGCAAGGGGCAGGACAAGCTCAGAAATGTCAACGAACATAAATGAGTCGACAGAGTCGAAAACACAAGAGTTCCAAATCCGATCCACTTCGAATAAAAGAACTAATAGAACCAGATGATGTCACTCCCGAACAAGGTTCACAAGGATCGAACTGAACCCGAAAAAGTCACATCGATAACTAGATCGACCCACAACAAGATCACAGCTCGTTCGGACGATGAAACCGAAATACAGAAGAAGTTCATAAAGTATCAACGAACATGAGCGAATCGATAGACTGGAGAAAGAGAAAATACAGAAGTCAAAATAGTACGGGTATTACCTCCGACCTCGTCCACGAAATTCACAAAAACAGGAGCATGGTAACAAGACATTAAACAACCGACACATAACGGAACGATCACCGATGCACACGGTCATACCAAACCAAGCTCTAACAGCTCGCACATGCGCGACAATGCAGAAATCACCACGAGGCGACAACATTCAACACCAACATCCCGCCTCTCACAGGGGGCTAGCACAACCAATGTGTGGAAAGCGACTCAACGCTCAGACCGCCAATTCGATCATATTCAGGAGAAAGTATCAAAATGACAACGCGAACATCATACATACATACCCAGCCCTCAAACGGGAATGGATAGGTTTTAAAAATGAAAACCTCATTTTGAAAATAATTTAGAAGAATACCGGTTGATCTTGAGTATCACCTTTCAAAAAATACAAACGTGAAACATCGTTATTGAGACTTTGGAGAACCATTTCGCATTTGATAAAAATGAGGACACTTTCTATTAGTGAAAACTTTCAAAATATTCGACCCTCAGGTCTAAATAAAAGTGTTTCTAAAACATTGAAAATATCTCAAAGCATTTTGGTCCTCGAGGTAGAAAATTTTTGAAGTATATTGTGGCACCTTGGATGTACCACAAAAAAAAAATAACTCATTTGAAAAGTATGTCTCGAAATTTATTTTTCTAAGATACTCAAGGTTTTCGAAAATCCAATAGGCCAGAATGCCCAAAACTCACACATATCGACGAACGCTAAAACACCTCCTAGTACACGCATCAAAACGTTTAAAATCAAGACAATACATGTCTTTAAACGGAAATAAACGAAAAAATACCACATTCAGAACAAAACTACTGACCCCACTCGAGGCCTCTAAGGACCCTCCCGCACTGGCTAGTGAACAAGTCGAACGCATATAAGCACAAAGCTTCCACAATAGAACTTGTAAAACGTGAAAATCGATTCGAAAATCATCAACAACGGACAAAAACAACAATAAAAAGACATCACAAGCGACGACACTCCTCGTATAAATCAAATACGAGAGTCGACTAAATACATATCGTTGAATCAAAATCCACATAAGGATTCCATCACTTAACAAATAATCATAAAAATAGCTCGTGTCACACGAGGCACAACACAAAGAAGGGAGACTTACTTCCAGAGGTCGCACGAAGATGATGATCGCCCCACGATACTAATCACGACCAACAAACTTAAACGACGCGTCGCGACACGACTCAGTCAGATAAAATCCGACGAAACAAGACTCAAACAACACGACTTGACCCGACAATCTAGGTTTCCACAACCTAAGCTCCGATACCATTTATGTAACACCCCCAATCCGCTCAGGGATATTACACGCCGTAGAACCTTTCCTCAAGGATCTACCAGGCTGGTAACGACATATAACAACTCAACCATGCCTTTAAGGCTAAAATGACTCAGTAGACCGATTTGGTCTTTCAACAAATACATACAACTCAAATACAACTCATGCCACGCAGGGTCAAAATCTGACCACACCGTCTGCATAACGGAAAATATAGCAACGGAAAAATAGAGTACAATCGAACCAATAAACAAAGTACGGTTCCTCATGTGATTAGTATCGATCATCTTTCATCATCCTTCGTGCCGACCCCGTGTTATGCTCCAAACACGAATGCAAAAGCAGGACATCCACCCCCCGAATACTCGGGGGTTAGCAAAACTCCACTGTTTTGCTAGTGCAAGAACAAAGTGCAAATACGAGCCATACCATTCACATTCCACGAATAACAATAACCAAGGATCCTCAATGATCCAAACGAAACGAAAAGTACTTCCCGAGGCAAGAGTTTGAGAAAACATTTCAAAATCGAAATATCATAAATCAATGGAAGTAATTTATAAAACGGTTTAGAATGCCATCGAGAGTTTTAATAGAAAACAAGTTAGGATTATCAAATCCTACTTTTCAAAATCCAAAAGACAAAAGGGGTCACCGCCCCAAAGGTTTACTTTCCGAAAAATGACATTTACCAAACCGTTGGGATTTTAGCCCCAAATCCGTAAAACGACTTTTACAAAACCATTGGGATTTTAGCCCCAAATCTCATCAACTCACAGTACACAAGAACGACCACAAGGTTCGTCTCCCAACATCAAAATCCACAAATAAAGGATTTAAAACATAAACAACAAAATACTCTAGAGTCATCCTAGCCAAGTAGGCCAAACGAACAACTTACCTCTTACACACATAGTCAATGCATGCAATCATGAAAACCGTTCAAAAGCACTCATTTCCGGAAATGCCATAATCAAATCACGTTTGTAAAATGCACCACAATTAACCGTCGATCCACACCTCCGTGGACCCCTACCGAGACCCCGTCGGATCTAACTCGTAGTGGTTAAAAGCAAAGCTCGTCGATCCACACCTCCGTGGACCCCTACCGAGACCCCGTCGGATCTAACCCGTAGTGAGCATACACACACACACGTTACTCATGCAATACTAATATGCTAAGAATGTAAGTTCATTAAGAATACTCACTAGAGATGGCCACTTACTCGACGCCGTTATCAAACTCTTCAAAAACATAATAACAAGATTAAATACGGAATACACGATTCCAAAACTTTAAACAACAGGAGTATCATCATCAAAGACTTCAACGTTCAAAATAATCAAATCATAATCAATTCTCAAAACACACCGTTCATAAAACACACGCGTTTTGAAAGAAAGCCTTTAACGAGGCCAAACCAAAATCTTTTGAAACTTCATTTCAAACAACCAAATAAACACACCAAGACGATCACCGATCATCATATCCGTAAAATAAGAAAAGTATGGGCAAGGTACTTGCCTCGAATAACCACAACGCGGATAATCGACCAAAGTAGGTTGGCACGAACCGACTACGAACTCGCCGACTCCACCAAACGACAATCCACAACAATGAACTATGAACGAAAACAATAACAACGAAAATGAATTGCAAAGTATGACCCAAAGCCACTGAATTCGAAGAACAAATGACGAAAGTTCAAGGATTTCCCCCAAAACGGCCAAGAACACGATTCGTCCCGACAAAACACGAAAACGGAATTCTAAGTTGAAATATGGATATACAATCCATAGAATATGTTTAACAACATCATTTCACCATAATCGATCCATCGAAAACGGATGAAAAACGAGATCGAGGACAAATCCCCCAAAAAAGTCAATTCGAAGGAAATCAAGAAATATACTTCGATTCGACTAAGAACAATGGATTAAATGATGTTAAACACAAGAATACTACCAAGATTAATCATACCCATCATGAATTAATCAACAACACGGAACTCGCAAACGGGTACCCAACGCCTTATGCACCGCCTGCCAAAAGTGCGATACGAAATGACCATCACGATCTGAAACAATAGACTTCGGAGTACCGTGAAGCCTCACAATCTGCGCGATAAACACACGAGCCAACTTCTCTGGGCCTCAAGTGTCCTTGATGCCCAGAAAATGTGCCGACTTGGTCAGACGATCAACAATCACCCATACCATATTCATGCCAGACCTCAATCTCGGCAAACTCATAACGAAATCCATTGATATATCTTCCCATTTCCATTCCGGAATGGGAAGTGATTGCAATAACCCAGCCGGTCACTGATGCTCGATTTTGACCTGCTGACAAGTCAAACATCTCGCTACAAACTGCGCGACCTCCTCCTTCATATCATTCCACCAGAAATTCCTTCTCAGGTCCTTGTACATCTTACTCGAACCAGGATGAACGTAATAAGGTATATCATGGGCCTCACGCAAAATACTTTGTATCAACTCTGAGTCGTTCGGTACACAAAGCCGACTCTGGAATCTCAAAACACCATCCTCGTGAATCACAAACCCAGGAGACTTTCCCCTAAGAACGTTCTCTCGGATTTGAGTAATCATCGGATCCTCTAACTGCTTCAGCTTAATTTCATCGATCAAAGACGACGAAATCTCTAAAGCACAAAGTTGCCCGACAGCTCCAGGCAACAAAACTTCAACATCTAACTCGATCAAAGCCCGCCGAAGCTCAGACTGAGACGTAAGGATCTCAAGCGTTCGCAACGCAACCAGTTTTCGACTCAAGGTGTCAGCCACGACGTTCGCCTTGCCCGGATGATAAAGGATTCCGAGGTCATAATCCTTAATCAGCTCTAACCACCTCCTATGCCTCATATTCAACTCCCGCTGAGTAAATATGTATTTCGGACTTTTATGATCGGTAAAAATCTGACATGCAGATCCGAAAAGACACTGACGCCAAATCTTGAGCACAAAAACGGCTGCCGCTAACTCCAAATCATGAGTAGGATAGTTCATCTCATACGGCCTCAACTGTCTCGACGCATAGGCAATGGTCTTGCCGTGCTGCATCAATACGCACCCAAGACCTTAACCCGAAGCATCACTATAAACAGCAAAACCCTCGTTGCCACATGGCAACGCTAAAACCGGGGCTGAAGTCAACGCTTCTACAGTTCCTCGAAACTCGACTGTCTCTCGTCATCCCAGACGAATTTCTCGGATTTCTGGAGCAACTGTGTAAGTGGCCGAGACAGTTTCGAGAAACCCTCGATGAACCTACGGTAGTATCCAGCCAAACCCAAGAAACTACAGATCTCTTTCACATTCTTGGGCGGTGCCCAATCTAATACTGCCTCTATCTTCTGTGGATCCACACGAACCCCCTCGGCTGAAATCACGTGACCTAGAAACATCACTTCCTTCAGCTAGAACTCACATTTCGAGAACTTTGCATAGAGTTGCTCGGTCCTCAAGATGTCTAACACTACTCGCAAATGATGGGCATGCTCTTCCTCGTTCCTTGAATAAATAAGAATATCGTCAATGAAAACGACGACACACTTATCCAGATACTCGATAAAGACTTTGTTCATCAACTGCATGAACACCGCCGGCGCATTAGTTAACCCAAAAGGCATAACTACGAACTCATAATGTCCGTATCTCATCCGAAAAGCTGTTTTCGGCACATCGGACTCTCTCACCCGGAGCTGATAGTACCCCGATCTCAAATCAATCTTCGAGAATACCGCATCTCCCTACAACTGATCGAACAAGTCATCAATTCTCGGCAAAGGATACTTGTTCTTGATGGTCACCTTATTTAGTTCGCTATAGTCGATACACAAACGCAGTGAACCATACTTCTTCCGCACAAACAGGATCGGTGCGCCCCAAGGCGAGGCGCTCGGTCGAACATACCCTGACTCAAGAAGCTCACTCAACTGCTTCTTCAACTCAGACATCTCTGAAGGTGCCATGTGATACGGCGCCTTCGAAATAGGAGCCGCGCCCGGTTCTAACTATATAGCAAACCCAACCTCACGATCCGGTGGCAATCCCGGTAACTCATCAGGAAATACATCAGGAAACTCACTAACGATTGGAATCGACGAAAACTCGACTCCACCACTCTCCGCCTTCAAGGTGTAGCACCAATAACCAGTACACCCCTTTCGCAGGAGTCTCATCGCCTTCAAGGCGTTAATAACGAACTTCTGGTTTCCCCTCTTTCGCCCGGCGAAAGAGTGCTCGGTGCCATCTTCGGCTAGCATGGTGATGATCCTCGTGCGGTAGTTCATGATTTCACCATGCCGCTCAAGCCAATCATCCCCGAGAATCAAATCCTCACCCTCAATACCCACAACAATAAGATTAGAGGGCCAAGCCCTCTCACAGATAAGCACAGAACAGTCTCGAACCTCCTGATCACCAACGATCCTATCACCGCTAGGAAACTTAACGATGAAGGGCTCACAAGGCGTCAAGCAGTCGAGACTCAAACGGCGCACACACTCCATAGATATGAACGAATGCGTGGCACCAGAATTGAAGAGCACACTGACAGGATGAGAAAGAATATGAACAGTACCTGTCGCCACAGTAGCCGCTGGGTCATCGGCTCTCCTCATCTCATAGACACACGGGTGGGCTGAGCCGACACTGGAAGCTCCCCCCTTAGCGGGCTGACCCCGACCTCTGCCTCGACTAGCACTCGGAGGAGATTGAGAAGCAAACGATCCTTGATTTACACTTGGTTCCCTAGGAGATGGAATGGAAGCCCGGGCACCAAGGATTTTCTCCCTCTCAGCACAGAAAGCAGCCTTGTGACCCGGCTGGCCACATTGATTACACGTCAGCAAAGGGTCCGGACAAATACGACTGATGTGGCCCTGATGGCCACAGTTAAAACACTTCACCTCCCGAGAAGGGGCACTGGCAGCCCTACGGGGAATCCCAGTAGATCGATCTAGGCCACCACCAGTGGAAAACTTAGCAGACTGGAATTTCTGCTGACCCCCACCTTTGTGGCCCGAAAAATTCCCAGCGGACTTTTGCTTCTTGCTCTCGCGGGCCGCCTCACTCGCCGTCACAGACATATCGTAAGCAAGGGCCCTACTCTGATAATCCTTCAAGGTAGTACAGACGAGCCCCGACATATAGTCCTGAATCGACAACTTCATCCATCTGTAAAAATGGAAAATTTTGTCATTCTCCTCGACAACTTGGGTCTTCACATAACCCAACTCCTTGTTGAAATCGGCAGTAGCTTGAGATACGGGGATATCTTGTGGTTGAGCATCATAGAAAGCATGTACTCGAGCCTTTCTGATCGGCCACGGGCAATATTCGGTCTCCACCAATTCCTGAAACTCGGCCCACGAAGCAACATGGTCTTTGGGCTCAACGGCCTCCCACCAATCCATAGCGTCCCCAGTAAGAAAGTAATGGGCAATAGGGACCTTACGGTCTTTGGGACAGTTGGTAGCAGTGAATACTTTATATATCTCTTTGATCCACCCTTCCCAGCCGATCGGGTCCGAAGCTCCCGAAAACTGAGGAGGATGCATCTTGATGACATCCTGAAGCCAGCGATCCACTCCACCCCGATTAGCATGGGCCGAATCTGGGTTCTGAACCGCCTGAGCTATCGCCGCCATTTGATTCACCATTTGCTGCATAACGGCCGCAATACCAAGGTCGGCGCGCTCCTGAGAAGAAGCATGACTGTGACGGTCACCGGTACTGCCGGCTCCCGAAGACTGCGACGTGGCTGCCCCACCGGCTGCCCCACATCCCCGGCTGCGTCCACAGCCACGACCACGACCACGGCCTCTTCTAGCATCCATACTGATGTTAAAGAAGTAGCAAAGTCCATACGATGGCAAGTACAAGAAGGAAAACAATCACAATCGAGAATCAAAGGTGCGATACAAAGAAACAAGGAACAGAGTAAGGAAAAACTTACGGACACTGGTAGTACCGGAATCATGGCAGCGTGACGATGATGTGCAAAACGAACATAACAAGACCCAATAAACCGACAAGCCTAGGTATCCATAAACCTAGCCTGGCTCCGATACCATTTTCTGTAACACCCCCAAGATATTCAAGGTATATTACAGCGCCGTGAATCCCTATATGGGACCCACCAGGCTGAACAAACATCATACTCATCAACTCGCAGAAAACAACGAATAACACCTCATCATAAATATGTAAAACAAAATAATCCACCCGGTCCAACCGGTTAAACATAACACCATCACCCGACACAAACACAATAGACAACAATACAATCCAAACGAACAAGAACTCTTAAGTACTCGAGTACTTCTATTAGTTTAAAGACCACAAAAGGTAACAATATAGAAGATAATAAGACACCACTCGAGCACAATCATCATGCACGGCCATCATCCGCATACTGGTCCAGCGCCCGCTCGTCTCGATGAACCTGACCTGAAATTCACAAAACGAATTTCCCCAAAATGGGTCCCCAGAGGGGTTAGCAATTACGCTAGTACAAGTAACCAAATGAACAACTTACATCTTACACATATAGTAAATGCATGCAATCAAGAAAACATAGTTCCAAAACACTCATTTCCGGAAATGCCAATAATCAAACCACATTTGTAAAATGCACCACAATTAACCGCGGACCCACAGCTTCGTGGATCCCTACCGAGACCCCGTCGGATCTAACCCGTAGTGGTTAAAAGCAACTCGCGGTTCCAAAACTTCGTGGAGCCCTACCGAGACCCCGTCGGATCTAACCCGTAGTGAGCATACACACACACCCACAATTTCTCATACAATACTACTATGTCAAGATCGTAAGTTCATAAGGATACTTGCCTCGATTAAAAGACGGTGACACGAATGGAAAGGGCGTCAAGCACAACCGCGAGGAATCAGTGGAAATGAACCTAACGATTCAAATAACACAATTGTAATACCCGGTTGAATTTCATTCATTTTTATTCAATATTAATGAGTCAGTAATTATCATTCAGTAAACTTCACTCATTATTAATCACTCATCATTCATGATTCATTCATTGCGTTCACTGTTGGTATGTTATAATCGTATATCAGTTGCCGATCGTCATTTCATCTCCGTTTATATATCGAGATGGGAATATTATCATTTTTATCGGGATTCGTAGTCTTGTACTGGGAGTATCATTTTTGGCATGTGTTGGACCTGTTCACTTTCACATTCGTATGATTTGTCGGATCATTCATCAGTCGTAGCGAGGAATCGGAGTTATCAGATTTTCACCATGTCCAGCATTGAGTTACGGTCGTAAGGATTGTAGGTTACGGCCGTAACAAGGGTTCGTTGATGTCAGGCCATTTTGGACGAACGGGACTTACGGCCATAAGGTTTCGGAATACGGCCGTAAGCTGAGCAGGTACGGACGTAAGGCTAGGCCGATTACGACCGTACGTGTCGAGCAGGGTGCCCAGGCGTTTTTGGCCGAAGGCGAGTTACGGCCGTAAGGGTTGCGGCATACGACCGTAAGGCGAGGGAGATACGGCCGTAAGGCTTGGCCGGATACGGCCGTACGTTACAAGCAGGGTATCTGGTCATTTTCGACGAAGGGGGCTTATGCCCGTAAGTTTGGCCGGATACGGCCGTATCATCCGAGTTACGCCCGTAAGGTGTGCGGGTACGGCCGTAAGGATGTCGGCAGATGTTTTAGACGAGGGCGAGTTACGCCTGTAAGTCAGGGCGGATACTGGCCGTAAAGTGTCAGCGGTTTTTTGGACGGCGAGTTACGGCCGTACGAGTTGGCGATTACGGCCGTAAGGTCATTGACACAGGATGTTACGGCCGTATGAAGGCCGAGTTACGGCCGTAACTTCCGGCAGTATATAAGGATCCGGCCGGAACTTTTTCTTCATTTTCACCCTTTTCTTCCATCTTGTCCGAGAGAGAGAGCTTGAGGGAGGGATTTTCCTTCATCAATCACTGGAGTACTTGATTTTCTTCATCTTCATTCGTTTGGGAAGCTTGGATACTCGATTTAACTCGTGTTCATTGGATCGAAGTGGTTGGATCTTCAAGAGGTAATTTCTTCAACATCTTGGATTTCGATTTTGTGTTGAAATATGATGTTTTGGACGTTATAATCATGTTATATGAAGGGATATGAATATGATATGAGTTTTGATAAAGATTCATTGGATTATTGAGGGATTATTCAAGAACACTTTGAATATCGAGTTGGATTTGGGAGTTTTCGATTAATTGTTGTTATAATCACGTATTTGGATATTCTGTTGTGCGACGATTAATTCGCCACGATAGGCGATCGGCGACCTCCCTGAAAAGTCAACCATAGAAGCCAAACTCCGGACGAACACCTAAAGTCCGGCATAATATAGCGATCGTCTTTTGGTAACCAGCGATCGTCTTTTGATACCTGGCGATCGTCTTTGTCTAACGGATCAGAGGCGATCGTCTCATGCCACGTGGGGATCCAGCATCCGTCAAAGTCGTCGAAGACCGAATCTTGGACGATGGCCCACCCGCGGATCTTCATAGGATACCAACAAAAAGGATCATTGACCCCAGCCTGTCACCTACCGCACCTACCGACAAGGCCGCCGAAAGGTACGAAGTGGACCCTCCTCGACGGCGACTCGCGACGCGCGTCCGGCTTCCCATTGGTTCACCCGGTGGCCTCCAACCGCAACCTCGGACCTCAAGGGAACAGGCCCACGTGACGGGACGATCGGCCGTTTATTTTAATATAGAAACGGCGATCGCCCGCGATCGCTGAGGATCCCAACTACTTAGTCCCCTATAAATAGAGAACTCCTCATTGCGGCCAAGAGGACGGATTCTACCACGAATTAAGTGCAAAAATACACACCAAAGAGAGAACAAAAGGCTCTTTTGGCAAGCACTAACATATTCATAGTGACATTCACACACATTCATCATAAATTCCAAGCAAGAACTCACATTCATCCATCCTGGTTCTTAGGCAATCTACGCGCTCTAAAGCCTAGATAACTAGAAGCTTTTACACTCATTGTATTAGATTCTAACATTAATATTTGTACTCGACAGTATATTTATTAATAAAATCTCGCGAGAGCATTCAAGCCCGGGACTAACAACCCGCAAATCTTGTGTTATCCATTTTCCCACGGAAGTGTTCTCGCATTTTGTTTGTTACTCGATCGTTCCAGCAATACTATCTCCGGATAATATTTTGGGTAACAACAATTGGCGCTAGAAGAAGGGGATCTAAACCTTCATTTTTTCCTACCGTCTCGAAGAACACTCACTGTTCTCGGACATATACTTGAAGAAACACTCACTGTTCTTCAATAGAAAAACCATCGAAAATGACATCGGCAACAACCTCCAAGAGGGCCACTCGAGATCTGCGGAAATCTTATTAGGCGAGGACCGAGTCCCACCACGGCGGAGGGCGAACGTGGCGACGCTAGGCTCTCGCTCCCGCCCCGAGGACGGTTCTAGCCTCTCACTCGACCGGGCCCAGACATCGGAGCAGTTGAGGAGGCTATAGCCATCCTCACGGAACGGCAGAGGGCCCGCGATACGCCTACCATCACCCCGTCAGCTAACCGCCGGGCAAGCAAAAGGAAGCTCAAGGGGATCTATGTTGAGAAATCGACAGAAAGCCCCGAGCCGCTGGAGAAGGCTCTCGTAAGGCGGGACGATTCCGTCTTCAGCCGCCTAGGGAGCGATCCCTCATGGCGGCCGGGCACTCGAGGCCCAAATGGGAGACATCGATATCTGAATCCTTTACCGGGAGTTCGGCGTATCCGACTCCCAAGAGACAGATCGGGCAACGAGCCCCTGCTCGCCCAAGAAGGGAACCCTCCGGCGGGGAGATCGTCATTCACCACGGAGCTAGGGGATCGGTACACGATCGCCTTGGTTCGCGATCGAGAGCCAATCGGCGAAAGCGGCGGCAGCGATCGCGCTATGCAACGCCAAATGACGAGATGAAGACGCTCCTAGAAATTGGGGCAAACGCCAGAGACCGATCGGAGGCTAAATGAGCCACTCGCGTCGGTCGAGATCGCTACCCAATCAACGATCAATCCCCACAAACACCTGCATTTAGGGGGAGAACGGATCCGGGAACCCACTTAAGCAAATTCGGATCTACATGACTGGATGCGGAGCTTCGGATGCGACGAAATGTCGTATGTTCCCGCTAACTCGGGCGATCTCGCCACGGGTGGTACATCTCGCTACCATCTCGCTCAATCAATTGCTTTGAGAAGCTGGCGAACGACTTCACGTCATACTTCGCCGCCAAAGTCGCTCGCCGGAAGGTCCCCACCGCATGATGAAAATCGGGCGGGGAAGGATGAATCGGATGAGGATTATATCGACCGGTGGACGAGATAGTCCTCACCGGTGAGCCCGTCAGCGACGAGATCGCTCATCACGCAGTCCTGAACGGATTCCACGGACGATCGCCCATGTTCAGGCACCTCACAAAAGATTTTCCACCGACCTATACAGCGTTCCGCGTCAGAGCCGCCGATTATCTGGCCAGGCAGAAGATGCTCTCACTCCGCCTGGACGAGGGACAGTCCGAAGAAGGGAAAGCACCTTCCCATGTCCAGAAGAAGACGGTCGCCAAGCCCAGAAAGGCGGTCGCCAAGCCGCCTGGCGAGTTCAAAGCCTTCGAGGATGTAGAGGTCCAGCTTCTTCACAACCTCAACTTATCTCCGGCCCACATCTTCAACGCGATCAAGGGTCGCGAGTGGCTTTCCAAGCCAAAGCCGATAAGGGACCACGGTCATCTAGACCGCAGCAAATTCTGTGCCTATCATAAGAGTCCCGGCCACAACACTAGCCAATGCCGCGACCTCCTCAGACAGCTCTGGCGACTGTTTGAGGAAGGCAAACTGGATAATTTGATCACCAAGCCAGAACCGAGGACGGAAAGAGCCGGAGGGCGCGAACGCCGACCGAGCGAGAGAATTCCTCCCAATCCGATCGCCAGGATCGAGCATGAGCCGGAGTACTATGATGAATCGATCCCTCCGATCAACCCTGGCGGTCGGATCAACATGCTCCAAGCAGGAGGTGGGAGCCTCGGGGGCCTTTCCCCGGTTTCCACCCTGTCAAACAGGAAGCGAAAAGCCGAACTGAGGGCCTTCGCCGAAGTCCATGTTGTAGTACCTCCGGAGCCGACCATCTCTAGAGACGCGCTCATCACCTTTTCCAACAAGGACAGGGAAGGAGTACAATGTCCCAAAGAGGATGCACTAGTGATCTCCGCTTGCATCCTTGGGAAGACGGTCGATCGCGTGTTGGTCGACAATGGGAGTTTTTGCAACATCATATTCAAATCCGCCCTAGACCAACTCGGAAACCTGATCAAATTCATCAAGCCTTTCGACACCGTGCTCCAAGGGTTCGGCGACAACACAGTCCAAGCCTACGGAAGGATCAAGCTCTCCGTCGAGCTAATATGTTTTTATGATCCCAAGGTTAGGATTACTAGGAACCTAAGCTTTGTAATCATAGATAGGCCCAAAGATCTATAATGGGTTCCTAGGTCGCCCCTTTTAGAAACCTTTGAGGCGGTCGCCTCATCTTTCTTTCTGTATCAAATTCCCACCGCCGATGGGACGGTCTGCATCCGTAAAAGGAGATCGGCTAATGGCAAAGAGATGTTTGAGTTACTCCTATGTTGTTAATTCTTTCAATACTTCCTGCATCGTATGTAACATTGAAGCGACCGACGATCAACCCATGGAGATCGACGAGCACGAGACCGTACCAACCCGACTCAGGGGACGCCATCTCTCATCGATCGACGGACGACATCGAGCCAAGGATCGGTTTCGAGCCAAGTCTCGACATCGATCCAAGGACCGAGTCCGGAGATCGTACCAAACGAGAGGCGACCGTTCTTGTCGAAGAGTTGGAAAGCATTACGATGGATCCGGATCATCCAGAACGGGAGGTACAGATCGGCGCGAGCATCGACCGCGAATTAAAGGGAGATCTGATCAACTTGCTACGTAAGAACATCGGTGTCTTTGCCTGGTCGCATCAAGATATGGTTGGCATAAGTCCCGAACACGCTGCCATTATCTCAAGATCGGCCGGGCAATGAAACCTGTTCACGAAGCGTAGGAAGTTCGGTCCGAGAAATACGCAGCTTCGACATAGAAGTCCGTGGTTACTGCAATGCATCGATCGGAGTAGCAACTGACGAACCACAGTGGGTCGCCAACGCGGTGCTCGTCAAAAAGCCGACCGGCTCCTGGAGATTATGCATAGACTTCACCGACCTCAACGCGGCATGTCCAAAAGATCACTTCCCAATGCCTCATATCGATCATCTGGTCGATAGCACGGCAGGTTGCGAAATGATGTCGTTTATGGATGCCTTCGCCGGATATCATCAAATCCCAATGGCAGAGGAAGACATAAAACACACATCTTTCCACACAGAAAAAGACATATACTTTTGGGTCAGAATGCCGTTCGGCTTGAAAAACGCAGGGGCGACCTACCAGCGATTAGTCAACAGGATGTTCGCCGATCAGATCGGCAAGACCATGGAGGTCTACATTGACGATATCGTGGTCAAAAGCCTCAAGAAGGAAGATCACCTCAACGATCTTGCCGAGACGTTCGCCATCCTTGAGAAGTTTAACATGAAGCTGAACCCCAAGAAATGCAACTTCGGGGTGGGCTCCGGGAAGTTCTTGGGGCACATAGTGAGCCAAAGGGGGATCGAGGCGAACCCCGCCAAGATACGAGCGATCCTTGACATGCAGGAACCGCGAAACATCAAACAGGTGCAACGCCTCACAGGCTGTCTAGCCGCCCTCAACCGTTTCATATCACGGCTCGGCGATAAAAGCAAGCCTTTCTTCGCGACCATCAAGAACAAGAAGTTCGCATGGACGAAAGAAAGCCAGATAGCATTCGCCAAAATAAAGGAATATCTATCCAACCCCCAGATCCTGGCAAAGCCGATCCCCAGTGAAAAATTATTCCTTTACTTAGCGGCCTCGGAGGTCGCACTGAGTGCCGTTCTGGTGCGAGCAGAGGGGCAAGCCCACTTGCCGATCTACTATGTTAGCCAGGCGCTCCACGACGCCGAGACACGTTACACACCATTGGAGAAGATCGCCTATGCCCTTGTCATGAGTGTACGACAACTGAGAGCTTACTTCTTCGATCACCAGGTGGAGGTCCTAACCACTCTACCTCTAAGACAAGTCCCGCACCGACCAGGACACCAACGGCGACTCCTCAAGTGGTCATGGAGATCGCACAATACGGTATCACTTACGCTCCTCGCACGGCGATCAAAGGCCAAGCTCGCGGACTTCGTGGTGGAATTAACGTTCCTCACGGTCACCCAGTCGGCCGACCGCTCGAAATTATACGTGGATGGCTCGGACCAATGCGAGGGCAAAGGCGGGATTGTCCTCATTAGCCTGAGACGGTCGAGTTTCACAAATGCCGTGCGTTTCGGTTTCGTGCGACCAACAATGAAGCCGAATACGAAGCTGCAGTAGGCGGGCTTGATCTAGCCCTCACCCTAGATGTTCGACGCCTCCATATCTACATGGACTCCCTTTGGTCGTGAACCAAGTCAAGGGGGAATATGAGGCACGCGGCGAATGATGGTCAAATACCAAGAGCCGGTCGCGAAATGTGCACAAAATTTGAAGAAGTACTAATCGAGCAAGTCCCGAGAGAGCACAACTCCGTGCCGATGCACTTTCCAAACTAGCATCATCGGATGGGGCACCGACTTCTCCAACATCCAAATCACAAAGTCGCAAGGCCGGCGATCGACAGAATTTGGTTACCACGGTCGCCATTGCCGAAGAGAATTGGATGACTCCGTTCATCAAATACTTAAAGACGGAACGGTCCTCGACGGCCGTGTTAAAGCTCGCCAACTCGGCCGTGCGACTGTGTATACCCTATTGGACGATCGGCTTTACAAGCGAGCCTTGACCTTCCCTCCTCAAGTGTATTACACCGAGGAAGGTCGGCTCGTTTTAGTGAAATCCATGACGGGATTTGTGGGAACCACGCGGCGGCGAGCCCTCGTCCATAAGACGACTGACAAGGATTTTTCGGCCATCACTTCGGAAAGATGCGATCGCTTATGCCGATCTTGTCATAGATGTCGATAATGGGCCCCAACATAAAACTATCACCCGAGCAGCTCACCTCCATGTATAGCCCTTGGCCATTTGCGCAATGGGGCATCGACCTTATAGGTCCCTTGCCGACGGCTGTGGGGTAAGTTCGCCATCGTTAAGTCGATTATTTCACCAAATGGGCTGAGGCCGAACCGCTCAACAAGATCGGCCAAGAGCAAGTGATCAAGTTTATATGGAAAAACATAATATGCCGATTCGGTTTGCCCAGGCCATCATCTCCGACAACGGAAACAATTCGACGGCTTAGAAGTCATGCATTCGTGAAAAGTGGGAGTCAAAAGGTTATTCTCGGCGCCCTATCACCCTCGGACGAACGGGCGAGTAGAGGCGGTGAATAAGATCCTCAAACACACGATCAAAGCACGACTCGAATCCAGGCAAGGAAGATGGGCGGCGAGCTCCCGACGTTTTATGGTCCTACCGAACGACGACCCGCAATTCAACCGGCGAAACCCCGTCGCCCTTACCTTGAATGTGGCGGTGATTCCTTCGGAGATCGCCGTCCTCAGCCATCGAACCGAACAGGAGATGACGACCGACAACGATGTAGCCCGGCGAATCGACCTAGACATGCTTGAAGAAATACGGCTGACCTCAGAAATGAAGAACACAATCCACAAAAGGAGAGCCGAGAAGTTCTTCAATTCAAAGGTCAGAGAGAGAAGATTTCAAGTGGGCGATCTCGTCCTCAAGAAAATCCAAACCCATACAGGCGTCTTTGGTCCAAACTGGGAAGGACCTTTCAGAGTATCCAGATGGTTAACTAAAGGAGCCTACGAACTGGAACATCCTGACGGTACTCCGGACCAATACCCCTGGAACGCCGTGCATCTGAAAAAATACTATCAGTGATAAATTTGTATTCAATTTCAATGATGTACAAGGAATATAATGAGATTTTTTGTTATCCCATCTGTTATGGCGATCGCCCCACATGGCATCGCTTATCACCGACGATCGCTGATCACGACGATCCTAGGTAAAATTCTTGCAGCCATGGTCACGGAGGTCGATGGAACCGGCTTCGCCCATGCAAGGTTCCTTTGGGCTGAGATCGTCCGCCCTTCGTTTAAATACGAGGCCGACGTAGCCGAAGGACCCTCCAAAATAAATCAGTAGGCGCGATCGCACGTTCTCAAGGTACATCATCTAACATGGTGAACCCGAACAATGCGACGTGCCGTTACCCCCGTCTCAACGTACACCGTCGAGGATCGCCATCTTCATGGCGGGCCGAGGTGGAAACAGAGCTGACAAGCCGCGGACGTGGTGTCGAATAAGCCGACAACACTCCGCGCAAGGACTCCTCCAGACCGAGATCGCCCGCCTTTCGTTTTAACACAAGGCAGGCGTAGCCTAACGGAGGACCCTCACAAAAAGTGAGTCGCAGGATACTAAATATCCCGCGCACACGAAGACACGATTGGGGAGATCGGTCCATCGAACACCGCAACCACACATTACTCTTCAGAATCGGCAAGATGAAGATAGCTCGCCAGATAGACTAGTCTTTGTTTCCTTACTTACTATAAGTGAACAAAGACAAGGGGGCAAGAATAGGTCGAGCTAATCTCAGATACGATCGAACAAAGAGGAACCATACTAGATCGGCTTCGCTAAAAAACATGCGGAGCGATCGAGGTCGTCCGACGAAAATTACAAGTAAGAATTCCAATTCAAAACATGTCAATACTTTCAACACTCAGACAATCGGCCGGACGAACAAAAAATCGAAAGCAAATATACGCGTACTCGTAAAAATTGCACACAAACAGTCAAAGGCGATCGCATATAAGGCAGTACGCGGAATGAGAAAAGGAGTATTTTATTCATAAACACAAGCTTCATACATTTCGAAGCCCGAAGGCCTTACAACAAAAAGTACAAGTTACGAAGGAAAAACAAAAAGCCTCTCAAAGCCCCGCCTGCTGGTCTTCGCCCTCGGGTTGCGGATCGGCTTGGGCTCCCCATTCGGCCTCGGGATGTATGAGTTTGCCGGTATACCAACTCAAGTCAATCCCGAGGTCGACCAAGTCAAGGATCGGCAGAGAGAATTCGGATGCAGAGGATGCTTGGAGACATAGGATCTGAAGCTTTCCATCGGGGACCGGACTCGACCCTGCCTTTTTAGCAACTCGGACGGCGTCGGCATAGGCCAAATAGTAAGCGAACTCGCCGACGTGCCCGACGTTAAGGTAGGATCGACCTCGATCGCCTTCACCGCCCTCTCGAATCTGCGCCGTCTTCTCGACCTCCGCTTGATTCGGCCGCCTTGGCAACATTCTCGCCTGGCCTTCTCCGGCTCTCTCTTCGCCGCCTCCAGCTCACCACTGAGCCGATCCACCACAGCTTTCAGCCCGGTCGCCTCCTCCTGCGAAGCCTCGAGCTTCTGGCGAGTCTCCTTCTCCTTATTACAGGATCGATCGGCAGCTTCCTTGGAGCGACCCAGCTCCTGCTTCAATCGATCCACGTCCTGCTTAGCCCGCTTGGCGGTTTCCTCATACTCTTTCTCCATCGACCGGATCCGGTTGGCATCCTCGATATTTCTGTTCCGGGCGGTCTCGAGCTCGCGATGGAGATGAGCAGTGGAGGGTCGCCCCTCAAAATCCCGAGCAGCTTGGACGGCCATCGTCGCCGCCTGAAGAGCCAGGGCAACGGTCGCCTGCATGGCATCTCCAGATCGCCGACGAGCGATCGCGTCAAGGTCGGTCGTCCAAGCCTTGGGCAGGGAAGTGATTGCCTGGCGAACGTAAGCAGGGACTTCGACAGAACCTTGTGGAGCCTTGCTCGACAGGAAATCCAGCACCATGGGGGCGACGTCCGGGTCAGCGAGGCGAACCCTGCAGCGCAAACCAAGGAAATCAAGGAGTTAGCCCATACCATGCTCGGAATGCCTAACTCAGAAAAACTTTTGACCCACTCTTACCTATTGACCAGCTCGGGGTCGCGTCCGAAAAAAGGCTTGCCCCGGGGTGTCTCCGCATCGGCGATCGCCATCTTCTTCGCCGAGCTGCCAGATGACCGGGGTCCGGTGACCGTGGGCTTGGCGCCAGATCGCTCCATCATCGGGATGGCGGAAATAGGAGCCGCAGCGACCGGAGGCTCGAGAATCGATACGTCCGCCTCAGAGATCGACGGGGACTCCGACCTCCGCCTCTTGCGGCGTTTGAGCTGTTCCTCTCCCTCGACCACCGGCTTGGCGACCGGCGCCTCAGCGGGTCTCGTCACCGGGCGAGTTGAGACGTCGTCGCAGAACGCGACCACCGCTTGCCCAAATTAAGGCGACCAAGAACTCCCAAGTCCGACATAGCTATCTCTCGCGAGGTTCGCGATTCGGGAAAATAAGCCTCACAAAGAAAAGGTGCAAACAAGTTAGATAAAATAAAACAACATCTTGGAGACGATCGTCAAAGAAAGGAAACACCACTTAACCTCATACCTTGAACTTTCAAGTGACGAGGGTAGCAAAACAAACGAGCCCCCAACCGATGAGCTTCGGTCAAGCGATCGAGCGTCAATAAAGGAGTTCGGCAATGCACGAATACGCTCCCAAACGATCAAGAAATCAAATGGGAGGTCGCCGGTCGCCGGTACGAGAGGTCTGCAAAAGAAAACAAAATTAGATCAGTCCAAGACAAGCTCAATCAAAGGGAGAGTTTAAATCCTTACTCGGATTCCTCTCCTAAAAATAGTGGGAATCTCCAACTCTTCATTCAGCCCTTCACTCAACGCCGATCGCCATGCCCCGCCGACCCAACACCATTTTGCTGTGTCGCCCTTGGTCTTATTCGGCACGCCAAGAACCACTCTCCCGAGTCGGCCTGGATATGATAACCGCCGATCGTCCCTTTCTGACCAATTTAAACAAATAATTCATCTCCAGCGCTAAGGTGACGAAATAACCGGTGACCGCCAAACAAGGTCAACGTGCAGATGATCTGCGGACCAAGCATTCGGCGTCGGTTGAAGAGGCGCCAAATTCGTGCGATCGGCAAATAGGAGACGGTGAGTGGCAACGGGAATCGCGGACCCGCCTCCATAATCATCTCGTGACGGCGACCATATCCCGGGCGGTTGGTCGGCGCGCTCATTCTCCAAAGGCACGTGAAGGGAAACGTCGAGGGGATGTGATATTTGGCCCTCCAGCTCAGTCATTCTTGGTCGCCGTACTCGGATCCGGCCGAGAGTCCACGGAGACGGACGGCGGCCCGAAAGACCGTCCGATTCACATGTTTGTAAGGGTGAGCGGGAGTAGGCCTCGAAATCGAATCCGGCAAGGTCCAGTGATCGTTTCCATCATCCGAGCAAAAGCCACATAGGAGGGGCCGACCGCTCTCTCTTTCCCGTGCCTCCCGCACTGCATCGTCTTCATCCACCGCGAACCCCCGCTCCGCCGTCTCCGCCGTCCTCGCCACCTCGGCCTCGTTGAAAAGTTTTTCGAGTTCTTGGTGCAATCCCGCTCGAATAGCTTCGGCCGTCTCCATATCCACTCTAACGGGAACCTCCTCCCGCTCAGCAACGCGCGGCAATGGGAAGAACTTCCGGTCTCGAAGGTTTTCGATCCTCCCGACATATTGGAAAGTAAAGATAAGGAGAAGGTTAAATTTAATCTTACCTAGAAAAAGAAGAAGATCGGCACTCAAAGGCTCCGTAAATTTCTGCAGAAATTCGCCATGGATGCTAAGGGCGCGTAAAAGTGAAGGAGAAGAAGCCCTCCCTTTTTATAGATGGGAACGAGGGCCTAAGTGCAAAAAGGAGAAACCTCGGGACCGAATCGGAACCGTCACGTGGGGACGCATTAAATGCGGCCCTCGAATCCCGCATACGCGTCTTTTCGAGGGCATGCCGGACAGTGTCCGACAAACCGACGATTCCCCAACGGCAAAGACGACGCGTGTCGGCCCGCTTGTGAAAGGCCCGCTTTCTTTTCCCGCTGCTCCCAACGCGAAAGAAGGTCGTCCATATTTGAATTCAGATCGGTGGTCGTCTAAACATCGGCGATCGCCAACGGTGCCACCTCACCCCGTGTTTTCAACATCAAGGCGAAATGGGGCAATTGTTGTGCGACGATTAATTCGCCACGATAGGCGATCGGCGACCTCCCCGAAAAGTCAACCATAGAAGCCAAACTCGACGAACACCTAAAGTCCGGCATAATATAGCGATCGTCTTTTGGTAACAACCGATCGTCTTTTGATACAGCGATCGTCTTTGTCTAACGGATCGAGGCGATCGTCTCATGCCACGTGGGGATCCAAAGATCCGTCAAAGTCGCCAAGACCGAATCTTGACGATGGCCCACCCGCGGATCTTCATAGGATACCAACAAAAGGATCAATGACCTCACTGTCACCTACCGCACCTACCGACAAGGCCGCCGATAGGTACGAAGTGGACCCTCCTCGGACAAATGACGCGACGCGTGCCGGCTTCCCATTGTTCACCCACCGGCCTCCAAGCGCAACCTCGGACCTCAAGGAACAGGCCCACGTGACGGGACGATCGGCCGTTTATTTTAATATAGAAAACGGCGATCGCCCGCGATCGCTGAGGATCCCAACTACTTAGTCCCCTATAAATAGAGAACTCACTGTTGCGGCCAAGAGGACGGATTCTACCACGAATTAAGTGCAAAAATACACACCAAAGAGAGAACAAACGGCTCTTTTGGCAAGCACTAACATATTCATAGTGACATTCACACACATTCATCATAAATTCCAAGCAAGAACTCACAGATTCATCCATCTGGTTCTTCCGGCAATCTACGCGCTCTAAAGCCTAGATAACTAGAAGCTTTTACACTCATTGTATTAGATTCTAACATTAATATTTGTACTCGACAGTATATTTATTAATAACATCTCGCGAGAGCATTCAAGCCCGGGACTAACAACCCCGGCAAATCTTGTGTTATCCATTTTCCCACGGAAGTGTTCTCGCATTTTGTTTGTTACTCGATCGTTCCAGCAATACTATCTCCGGATAATATTTTGGGTAACAACATATTCATAACGGATTATTGATCGTATTGAAGATGTTTTGTTGGTTTGAAACACTTCTTGGGGATTTGGTGTTGGTATTATTGAGGTTTGGTTGTAATCAATCGAAGTTGGCCACAAAGTGTTCGATATAATGCCCCAATGAACTTGGTTTAATCGTATCGACGTTTTGAGTTCGTTATATTCGGGTTTGATTCGTATATTGAACGGATTGTTGGTAATTGTATTTATTCAAGGTTGTTCGAGCGACCAATATATCAATTAGGACGTTGTTCGTGGAAGGATAATTGTCACCGGTGTTGAGTAAGTTAATTCTTACCCGGTTAAAAGGATATTCATTCCTTTTTGTCGTTGATCATTCATAATCATAACTCATTCATCATTGTATTAATCATATTGAGACTTGTAATTGTCGAATAGTCACTTCATTAATGAGGAACGGCGGTTCCAATCATTTCATTGAAACTATCAATCACTTCATTATCACTTTCATCTCGGTGAGTCATTCTTGACTTTGTCAGATTATTATTATTCATTGATATTCATTATGGTCACTCTCGTTCATATGACCTTCTGGGTTCATATTGCGTGGCCGGGTGCGGATGTGTGGAATTTTTAGTCGGGCACGTGATGGCCATGTTTTGGGAGTGATACATTGGACTGTGCACACGGTAAAGATTAACTCCGTGAGACTAATTAGGTACAAGGACGGGTGTGTCCGGTCATCCGTCTTGTACACTTGCACAGAATACTACGGGCGTACTATGATACACCTCTTCAGCGTAATTCATAACTAGGGATATTTCATAACTTCAGTAAATCATGATTGTGTATTTTTTAACCCTTGAGGATTGTTGTTCTGTGTAACTGACCCCGGCTGGGGATTTTGTTTTTCAGGTCATGGCAAGGCAAAAGCACGGGAATAGCATGCTGACGTCGAGGAGTCCCAGTGATACTAGTAGGGGGGCCCCATCTTTCAGTTATTCATGTTGTTGTCCTTTAATTTCCGCTGCAGACTTTCATTTGGATACTCCGTTTCATTCAGTGTTGTGTATTTTATCTTCATATAAAATATACTAGTATTCGGTATTGTCCTGGTGTGTTGTACTTAAACTCTTCATCGGAGTATTTGGTAATATAATGTGGTTCGGTACTACAATTATATTATTTAATTCATCATTTTCATTCGCCTGGTCGGTCCTAGTCGGGGATTCACGGCACTGTAATATCCGCCTAGTTTGGGGTGTTACAGAGTTGGTATCGGAGCGTGGTTTTGAATACTACCTTCCGAGTCATGTCTCATTTGAAATCATCGTCATCAGACTAGTATCATTGGACTTTCACGTCACGTGTGACCTGTGCAAATGCCGAGCCAATCAGACCGAAAGAACTGTAAGATTTCTAACGCCATGGTATAATTTCTGGCAATAGTCATTCATTCAACATTCATCAATTAACAATCCTCAAACATCATCATTCATTGTGATTAGGACGATCATGTTAACTCATTAATCACTTAATTCATTTCATTACTCAGTTAATGATCAGGACGATCATGGTAACTCATTAATTACTCAATTGATTTCATTACTCAGTTGAAAATCTGGATGGTCATATTATTAATCTTGTTAAGCTTTTCAAGATAATTATTTCAAGAATTTCATCAGATAATCATATCACTTCAGTAAATCATTCATATAATCACTAAGTTAGAGCATGTATACTCATTTTCATCATCTCATGACATAATCATAACGTGATAATCATTCGGGAAATATAATCATTATGCGACCTTCCTACTTCAAGATGGGAGAGTCGCTGTGGATGCACGGAGAGACGCGGCGGGCCGAAACCCGGATATAATCACTCGTCGGGAAATCGTACTGTGACTCGGCTCGATCAGAAGATGTTCGGGTTGATCCACTCACTTTTATGCAGGCCATGATGACCCATGTGCAATTGCTCAATCATCATTGCGCCACTCTGGCCGGATTAATCGAGAGAACTCTCCCGTATGAGCCTGCTGCTAAGGAAATTGCTGAACAACAACCTTCATCTGTCAGCAAGAAATCAACGAAGCATAATCAATCTGAAGGCGGTCAGTCAACCTTCAAGAAGCCTCGTGTGAGTCCTATCGTTTCTGAGCGACCTCCTACGGTGCTTAATCGTGCGGGATCTCAGTCCCGAAGCGGCCAGTTCGGCTATCACCTGCTTCAACTGTGGAGCGTCGGGTCATTACAGCACTAAGTGTCTGAAACCGTCTATCACGTGCCATAATTGTGGGAATTTTGGGCATAAGGCCCGTTTTTGCCGAAAGGACTCCAAGTCGGCTCCGGCGACATCTCAGGCCCCGAAGCAATCAGCGATTCAATCGATCGCTCACAACGCTGCTTAAGACAATGGAAGCAAATAAAGTTGGAGCTCATATTTATCAGACGGGAGCGTCCGGTTCGGGGGCCGGCAAGTCCCGGATTCATGTGATGAAGAGGATCGACGATCCGGTGGCCCGAATGATCTCAGGTATACTCGTAATTTTATTTCAACATGTGTGTACCTTTTGATACTGGTACACCACATTCATTCATTTTCGAATCATGTTTGAATAGACTTATTTTGGGATAGTCCTATTGCTTGTGGACCTCATACCATCGGTCTACCTGACGATGGAAGAATTTTCGGAAATCATACCGAAGTAAGCTTAAAGACCGCGATTGGTTGGTGTACCTAATCGTGGTGAATTTATCTGAGGACGATGTAATATTGGGTATTAGTTGGATGGATCGTCATGATACTATCCTTAGTGCTGTAAGCGTTTGGTCACTATAATTCCGTCGTTGGTTGTCGAATGTGTGCTTCAGGGAAGTAATCCCCGTTGTTCCAGAAGAATTATTATTATGACGAAAGCAGAGAAATTCCTCAATCGAGTTGTTCAATCATTCATTGTATCATTTTCATCGATTGGTCTTTCTAAGGCAATCGAGTTATTCAATCATTCATTGTATCATTTTCATCGATTTGCTATTTTAAGGCAATCGAGATGTTCAATCATTCATTATATCATTTTCATCGATTTGCCGTCTTAAGGCAATCGAGATGTTCAATCATTCATTGTATCACTTTTTATCGATTGACCATTCTAGGGCAATGGAAATGTTCAATCATTCGTGGTATCATTGTCATCGATTTACGATGTATTTCCGCATTTGTTATCTGGTTGCCTTCACATAGAGTAGTGGAATTCAGGAGTGAGTTGGAGCCCGGTACGTCCCCGTTATCGAAGGCACCGTATCGGATGGCCCCGACCGAAATGCAGGAGTTGAAGATTCAACTTGAGGAATAGTTCGAGAAAGGTTATCTCCGACCGAGTGCGTCCCCGTGAGGAGCACTAGTGTGATCTGTCAAGAAGAAGGTTGGCTCGTCTCGTGTGTGCATTAATTATCAGGAGTTGAACAGGGTGATGATCAAGATTAGTATCCTCTACCCCGTATTGATGATCTCTTAGATCAACTTCAGGGAACTTCAATATTTTCCCAGATCAACTTAAGATCTGGATATCATCAGTTGCGAATTCAAGAGTCGGGTATCGCAAGGACGGCGTTTCGTACACGCTATGGTCATTATGAGTTCGTAGTTATGTTGTTCGGGCTAACTAATGCACCTGCGGTATTCGTGGAGTTAATGAATCGGGTTTTGATCGACTTTTTGGATCAGTTTGTTGTTATCTTCATTGATGACATTTTGATTTATTCTCGTGATTGAGAGGAACGGGAGGTACGTCTTCATCAGGTTCTCGACGTGTTAAGACGCGAGCACCTTTATGGAAAGTTTTCTTAATGTGAGTTATGGATGTCCGAAGTGACTTTTCTTGGGCATGTAATTTCATCAGATAGAGTTCGTGTCGACCCTCAGAAGACGGAGGCTATCCGAGATTGGCAACCTCCGAAAGATGTTAAGGAAATCCGAAGTTTCCTCGGATTAGCTGGTTAATTATCCGACCCACGACCTGGAGCTAGCAGCCGTGGTTTTCGCGTTGGAAATTTGGCGTTGTTACCTTTATGGAGTCACCTGTCAGATCTTCACTGATCACAAGAGTTTAAAGTATATATTTACTCAGAAGGAGTTAAATATGCGACAGAGGCGGTGGTTGGAACTAATCAAAGATTATGATATCGAGATCCTTTACCACCCGGGCAAGACAAATGTTGTCGCCGACGCCTTGAGTCGTAAGTCCGTTCAGGGGCAGCTGCTTGCTCGTTTAACAATTCAGAAGGAGCTTCAGCAGGAATTCCTTAGACCCGAGATCGAGGTCCAGCTTCAGCGAGTTCAGTGACAGCTTTGTATGTTAGAGATTTCATCATCACTTGAGGAGGAAATCAGGGAGAATCAGGGTTCAGAACCAGCATTGTTGCGCATCCGTGAGGACATGGCTCCGGGGAAAGCCCCTGGATTCGTGGTCCACGAGGATGGACTTTTGAGATTTAAGAATCGGTTGTGCGTACCGGCGAATGACAAGTTGAAAAACTCGATTTTGAGAGAAGCTCATGCTACCCCTTATTCTGTTCATCCGAGGTATAGCAAGATGTACAAGGACTTGAAACAAAATTACTGGTGGAGTAATATGAAGCGAGAAGTCGCGAAATTTGTTTCGAGATGCTTAACCTGTCAGCAAGTCAAGATAGAACATCGCGACCGTGGTATGTCAAACCTCTCCCTATTCCAGAATGGAAGTGGAAAGACATTTCTATGGATTTCATTACGAGTTTGCCGACGAGTCGTCGTGGCATGAATACGATCTGGGTGATCGTGGACCGCTTAACTAAATCAGCTCATTTCCTTGAGATCAAAGATATATGGGGTCCCGAGAGACTTTCCCAGCTGTTTAACCAAGAGATAGTGAGACTGCACGGTACTCCTAAGAGTATCGTTTCCGGTCGTGACGGACGGTTTGTGTCTCATTTTTGGAAATCAGTCCATCGTGCTATGGGAACTCAGCTTAATCTCAATACCGCTTTTCATCCTCAGTCCGACGGACAATCCGAGAGAACCATTCAGACATTAGAGGACATGTTGAGGGCATGCGTCCTCGATTGGAAGGACGATTGGGAAGCCCAACTACCATTGATCGAGTTCACGTATAATAATAGTTGGCATGCTTCGATCAAGATGGCACCTTACGAGGCCTTGTACGGTCGTCGTTATCGATCTCCTTTGTGTTGGGATGACTTATCAGAATCAATCGGCACTGAGCCCGATATGCTTAGCCGTCCGTGAGAAGGTAGCTTTGATCAAGAGTCGTTTGTTGACCGCTCAGAGTCGACAGAAATCTTATGCAGACAATCGTCGTCTACCACTAGAGTTCGAGATGGAGGACCACGTTTTGGTCAAGGTTTCCCCGAGTCGGGGTATTTTCCGCTTCGGAAATGGGGGAAGTTGAGTCCGAGATTTATTGGACCGTTTGAGATTTTGGAACGAATAGGCGAGCTAGCTTATCGTTTGGCTTTACCTCCGGCGTTAAGCCGAATTCATAATGTGTTTCACATCTCTGAGTTGCGGAAGTATGTTGCCGACCTAAGTCACATACTTCAGTTCGAAGAAATCGAGATCGCGGATGATCATTCATACGAGGAACATCATGTACGAGTTTTAGAGCGGCGAATCAAACAGTTGAGGAACAAGACGATCCCTTTGGTCAAGATTCAGTGGTCTAGACACGGAGTCGAAGAGGCCACTTGGGAAACCGAGGAGAGTATGCGGGAGAGTTAGCACGAGTTGTTGACCCTTAGTTTCGGGGACGAAACTCTTTTTAAGGGGGGAGTATGTAATACCCGGTTGAATTTCATTCATTTTTATTCAATATTAATCAGTCAGTTAGTATCATTCAGTAAACTTCACTCATTATTAATCACTCATCATTCATGATTCATTCATTGCGTTCACTGTTGGTATGTTGTAATCGTATATCAGTTACCGATCGTCATTTCATCTCCGTTTATAGATCGAGACGGAAATATTATCATTTTCATCGGGATTGGTAGTCTTGTACTGGGAGTATCATTTTTGGCATGTGTTGGACCTGTTCACTTTCACATTCGTATGATTTGTCGGATCATTCATCAGTCGTAGCGAGGAATCAGAGTTATCGGATTTTCACCATGTCCAGCATTGAGTTACGGCCATAAGGATTGTAGGTTACGGCCGTAACAAGGGTTCATTGATGTCAGGCCATTTTGGATGAACGGGACTTACGGCCGTAAGGTTTCAGAATACGGCCGTAAGTTGAGCAGGTACGGCCATAAGGCTTGGCCGATTACGGTCGTACGTGTCGAGCAGGGTGCCCAGGCGTTTTTGGCCGAAAAGGCGAGTTACGGCCGTAAGGGTTGCGGCATACGGCCGTAAGGCGAGGGAGATACGGCCGTAAGGCTTGACCGGATACGGCCGTACGTTACAGGCAGGGTACCTGGTCATTTTCGACGAAGGGGGCTTACGCCCGTAAGTTTGGCCGGATACGGCCGTATCATCCGAGTTATGCCCGTAAGGTGTGCGGGTACGGCCGTAAGGATGTCGGCAGATGTTTTAGATGAGGGCGAGTTATGCCCGTAAGTCAGGGCGGATACGACCGTAAGGCTGTCGGCAGGTTTTTCGACGAAGCTGAGTTACGGCCGTAAGGCCGTTGACCTGGGATGTTACGGCCGTATGAAGGCCCAGTTACGGCCGTAACTTCCGGCAGTATATAAGGATCCGGCCGGGACTTTTTCTTCATTTTCACCCTTTTCTTCCATCTTGTCCGAGAGAGAGAGCTTGAGGGAGGGATTTTCCTTCATCAAACACTGGAGTACTTGATTTTATTCATCTTCATTCGTTTGGGAAGCTTGGATACTCGATTTAACTCGTGTTCATCGGATCGAAGTGGTTGGATCTTCAAGAGGTAATTTCTTCAACATCTTGGATTTCGATTTTGTGTTGAAATATGATGTTTTGGACATTATAATCATGTTATATGAAGGGATATGAATATGATTATGAGTTTGTATAAAGATTCATTGGATTATTGAGGGATTATTCAAGAACACTTTGAATATCGAGTTGGATTTGGGAGTTTTCGATTAATTGTTGTTGTAATCACGTATTTGGATATTCATAATGGATTATTGATCGTATTGAAGATGTTTTGTTGGTTTGAAACACTTCTTGGGGATTTGGTGTTGGTATTATTGAGGTTTGGTTGTAATCAATCGAAGTTGGCCACAAAGTGTTCGATATAATGCCCCAATGAACTTGGTTTAATCGTATCGACGTTTTGAGTTCGTTCTATTCGTGTTTGATTCATATATTGAACGGATTTTTGGTAATTTTATTTATTCAAGGTTGTTCGAGCTACCGATATATCAATTAGGACGTTGTTCGTGGAAGGATAATTGTCACCGGTGTTGAGTAAGTTAATTCTTACCCGGTTAAAAGGATATTCATTCCTTTTTGTTGTTGATCATTCATAATCATAACTCATTCATCATTGTATTAATCATATTGAGACTTGTAATTGTCGAATAGTCACTTCATTAATGAGGAACGGCGGTTCCAATCATTTCATTGAAACTATCAATCACTTCATTATCAATTTCATCTCGGTGAGTCATTCTTGACTTTGTCAGATTATTATTATTCATTGATATTCATTATGGTCATTCTCGTTCATATGACCTTCTGGGTTCATATTGCGTGGCCGGGTGTGGATGTGTGGAATTTTTAGTCGGGCACGTGATGGCCATGTATTGGGAGTGATACATTCGACTGTGCACACGGTAAAGATTAACTCCGTAAGACTAATTAGGTACAAGGACGGGTGTGTCCGGTCATCCGTCTTGTACACTTGCACAGAACACTACGGGCATACTATGATACTCCTCTTCAGCGTAATTCATAACTAGGGATATTTTATAACTTCAGTTAAATCATGATTGTGTATTTTTCAACCCTTGAGGATTGTTGTTCTGTGTAACTGACCCCGGTTGGGGATTTTGTTTTTCAGGTCATGGCAAGGCAAAAGCACGGGAATAGCATGCTGACGTCGAGGAGTCCCAGTGATACTAGTAGGGGGCCCCGATCTTTCAGTTATTCATGTTGTTGTCCTTTATTTTCCGCTGCAGACTTTCATTTGGATACTCCGTTTCATTCAGTGTTGTGTATTTTATCTTCATATAAAATATACTAGTATTCGGTATTGTCTTGGTGTGTTGTACTTAAACTCCTCATTGGAGTATTTGGTATTATAATGTGGTTCGGTACTACAATTGTATTATTTAATTCATCATTTTCATTCGCCTGGTGGGTTCCAGTCGGGGATTCACGGCACTGTAATATCCGCCTAGTTTGGGGTGTTACAACAATCACAACCAATTTTAAATGATTACGGAAATGGAATACACCCAGAAACCAGCCTATGATTCATGTATATTCGTATAAAAATAACAACGAGGGCGGACCACAACCAAAACCTCCCGATTTCGCAAAACCATGAAAATATACCATGAATCCATAGGAAAACTAATGATATCAACAAGATTAATCATATTCATCATGAATTAACCGACAAAACGAGACGAATCGGACGAAATTCCCAAAACCCCCAAATTATCCAAAAGTAGGGTTCTAAGAGATTTTACCTTGGATTAGGATGAAACATCCGTGTTGATGTTGTTATAATACACCAAGAACTCAAGGAAGATGTTGGATGAGATGATTGGAGGAAGGAATCGCCAAGAAAATCGCCCGGAATCGCCTTAGCCGCGGAGAGGAGGAAGAAATGAGAAAATACATTCATCACGGTCAACTCCCTGGTTTATAAAGCCAGGGAGTGTTAGCGCGCGCTAATCCTCAGAGTTAGCGTGCGCTAACGGAACATAACTTCACTCCATTAGCCAGATTTCTGGCTGTTAGCGTGCGCTACTCGAAATGTAGCGTGCGCTAATAACCTCTCGGTAGCGACTAATAGCGTGCGCTACCTGGACATCAGCCGAGTCCAGAAGCAACTGCCAGTACACACCTGATCCGGTTAGCACGCGCTATTGACCAAACATAGCGTGCGCTAAAGTGCATCGGTAGCGCGCGCTATTGATCAATAGCGTGCGCTACATGGGCATCAGTCGAGTCTAGTAGCAAACTGTCCAGTACTGGACACTCACGCTAGCGCAAGCTACCGGTCATTTTTGCGTGCGCTAGCCCCCAACATTAGCGTGCGCTAGACTACGTAGCGTACGCTAATCCGCCAGTCCATAGGGCTGGAATTAGCACTGTCACTCCCAGGGCTTGCTCTCAAGTGCGCGCTACGAAGCAGTCGTAGCGTGCACTACTAAGGGACTTCTAGCGTGCGCTATGCAGAAAATATAGCGTGCGCTAGGTATGAAGTATAAACGGTCCAAAACACCGGAATATGAACGAAACATCAAACGGAGCACCTCAAAACACATCATAACATAGAATGGATCCACGGCAACCCCGAAACGGCAGTTCCGCACAACAATTACGAGAATCAGATCAATAGATGACGGAAAAGATACACTGAAAGATACACGAGGGTCGCTACAACTGAGAAATACACCGAAAATGAAAATACAAGGGAAAGAAAAATGCTGATATTACAGACATAAGTATCGGGATAAAGGTTTATTGGTATTGAATGGATG
Organism: Orobanche coerulescens; assembly: GCA_033398695.1. Lineage (NCBI taxonomy): Eukaryota > Viridiplantae > Streptophyta > Magnoliopsida > Lamiales > Orobanchaceae > Orobanche > Orobanche coerulescens. Next base: position 62,201,736 of record CM065806.1, read on the forward strand.
GTACCTTATTTGAAATTATTCGTATAATTGTGTATTCATTCAAGGATGTTGTTCGTGGAAAGGATGTTGTCTTCGGCTTTGAGGTAATTTAAGTATTGTTCATTTATGAAGATAATTATTATGTTGAGTTGTTGTATATTTTGTACGATGATGTTTCGTATATTGGGATTCGTATTGATTATTTCGTTGAGGGATGATGATCCCAGGGCTGATTGTATTGATATCGTTGATCGTGTTGATCATTTTTTGGGGATGATGATCTCAGGATTGTTGTTTTAGATATTTATTAGTGGTGTCGACTTTTCTTTGTCAGTTTGTCATTGTTCACTTCGGTGCGTCTTTTGATCCTTATTGGATATGTGATTCTTTGAGTTTCGTTGTCATGTTGCATCGTGACATATATGGAGTCATATATGCGTGCCGATTGGTTATTGTGTAGGAATTTTAGCTGGGCACATGATGGTTATGCATGGATGTTTCCGCATTGAACCGTTCACACTAGACGTAGTTCGTGAGGCTAATTAGGTACATGTCCCACGTATACCCTGGATTCCGTATATGGGGTGGACATGTGCACGGACACATTTCCGGATCGGGTGCACTGTGACGTCCTTTGAGCCATATTGTTGGATCGTTCATAGTCCATGTATGATTGGATATGTTAAACGGTTTGTGACTGGTTGTTTATACTCCCGAGGGGTATGTTCGACAGTCAGAGTTATTTCTTTGAGATCCATTATTGTTGATCATTTGGAGTCTACCTTGTTGAGGGTACTCTCGGTTATTATTGGTCCTTTGTTGATCATTTGGAGTCTACCTTGTTGAGGGTATTCTCGGTTATAGTTGATCCTTTGTTGATCGCGTTTGGAGTTTACCCTGTTGAGGGTATTCTCGGTTATAGTTGATCCTTTGTTGATCGTGTTTGGAGTTTACCACGTTGAGGGTATTCTCGGTTATTGTTGATCCTTTGTTGATCGTGTTTGGAGTTTACCACGTTGAGGGTATTCTCGGTTATTGTTGATCCTTTGTTGATCGTGTTGGGAGTTTACCATGTTGAGGGTAGTCTCGGTTATCGTTGATCCTTTGTTGGTCATATTGGAGTTATCATGTCGATGATATTCTCAGTGATGTATTGGTTGAACATTGTTATTGATCGTATGAGCATTCAGACTGTACGTCGATGTTCGGGATTTGTTATCATTATCATGTGGTAGTTGATCTACAAATATGTTGTGTATTATTGGTTTATCCAGGTTGAGTTTTTATTGTGTAATCCGACGGACATGATTTGGCACAGATTGGTTTATTTCCGCACTTATGAGTTATGATGATATTTTGAGGATTACTGGTGTTTTTGGAATACGGTATAATTGTTATTGAGTTCATTTCGTCATTTGAGAATGCGAAATGTGAATTATGGTAAGGATCGATTCGGTATGGATTGCCATGGATTGGTAAGGTTATGATGGTAAGTTTACATTGGTAGTATTCTTACAGTATTATTACATTGCTATGTAATTATTTATGATGATGTGATCGATATCATTATTGAGTATTGTGGCTGACCCCGTCGTGGGCTTTATTTTTAGGTACTCGGAGATCGAGCTAGTAGCGGTCGTGAAGGGATGAGCTTCCCTGGTGATACTGGCTGTGGTATTTATTTGAGTATTGACTATTCCCTTCTGGTTGTTTTATTCCGCTGCAAATGTGTATTTTGAACTGTGTTTTTTATCGCTGCGTGTGTATTTTAAAATGACTTTCCGGTATTTTTACCAGTGTGTGTATTTTAAATGGCCTTTTGGCATTTTGCGAACTTGGGTTATTTCGTCAAACCCTTTTTCCTAACTATTTTATCGGTACGTTTAAGGGGTGGCTTAACGTACACTTTGAACTGTCGAGATTTGGCATTTCGCCTTGTATTTTCAAATGGTATTTTATGACGATATTTGAGAACTATGTTTTTGAAAATATTTGAGTATTTAAAATATTACCGTCATTGGCCTTTTGGCATTTATAAACGTTTTTGAAATGGTTTTGTAAACGATTTTTAGCGTGGTGGGTTCCGGCGCGGGACCCACGGCGCTGTAATATCCCGGATGGTTTTGGGGGTGTTACAGAAGATGGTATCAGAGATTGGCTTTTGTGAACCCAGGCGTGTGTGTTATGTGGCTCTGCCGGTACGGTAGTAGCGTGATTTTTGAAAATGAGTTTTTCTGACTTTTGAGTCGAATCGATTTTTGGAGTTTCCAAAATTTTTGAGATTCTTTTCAAATTGCTATTTGTGATATTGGTGTGTGTTGGTATTGGATTGAGACTTCGTACGGAAGTCGTATGCTAGTATCATGCGAGATAATCGGCTTCACGCACCTGTAAGTATATTGGTTTGGTTATTTGGCTTGTGGCGACACTTGGTTGTTTTGTGATGAGTTGGAAAATTTTGGATTTATCTGTTGCTGGTGACAGGTCGCAAGTTTCGAGGACGAAACTTATTTTAAGGGGGGTAGTATGTAATACCTGGATTTTCAGTATAAATTTTTCGCGTTATTTTATCTGAGATATATTGTATAACTTGATGTCTATACAGTATGGATAAAATAAATTGAGGACCGAGACGGTTATACTTGTGTAATTGACGTGTTTGATTGACAGTTATACTGAGGATTTGTTGTATCAGGTTGAACTGATTTGGATATCAAGTATATAGTATGAGAATATTTTTGGGTTGAGTATATGTGTATTCAGTATGCCGTATATTCGTATCCAGTATGTCGAGACGTCGGACAGGAACAGTTGGATTTTGGCTAAGTACAGAAGGCCATTACGTACGTTAAGTTTATGGGCTATCGTACGCTAAGTTGGTACATTTTACATACGTTATGCGTAAGGTATTACGTAAGTAACAAGAGGAATCAGACAGTTGGGCCCGGTGTCGGCAGCTTTCGGCGTGGATGTGGACAGGTTAGTCAATGGATGGAGTTACGCACGTTATGTAGGGTGTATTACGTACGTAATACGAGTATAATACTGTATCAAGTCAACATATGTATTACGTACGGAATGGAATAAGTGTTACGTATGTTATGGGGTGGCTGGCCGAGTCGTGGCCGAGAGGACGTGTAGTGGCCGAGCATGGTCGGCAGTGACTCGCAGGGATGGCCGATCGCAGTCGGCAGTGACTCGATGGGGGCAAGGACTGGCCAATAACGTACGTAAGGCTGTGGCCGTTTACGGCCGGAAGGGCCCGTTACGTATGTAAGTAGGTGCCGGTTACGGCCGTCAGGGTGTCGGCCAAAATAGACAGGAGGGTAGGCCACGGCCTGTTACGTACGTAAGCCACGTCCGGTTACGGCCATAAGGTACCGACAGGTCCCGCCTATTTAAGGCCTGGACCGGGTCACTTCGGCATTTTTCATTTTTTTCTTCGTTTTTCGCGATTCCTTCAGCAAGAATTGATGGATTTGAGTAAGAACATCATGTAGAAACATATTTTGGAAGTTGGATTCGTGTTTAACGTCTTATTCCGCCCGGATCGAAGGTAAGAACACCTAAACTTTTGGTTTAGGAGATTTTTGAGGTTTCTTGATGTTTTGGCCGATTTGATTCATTTTAACTCAGATTATTGATGGAACCTTGTTGTATTCTTGAGATTATTCATTACTCTTGAAGTTTTGTGGAACAAATTCTAGAATTTCTCCACTAAATCGATTAAATTGGATTATGCGCTCAAAGTGTCCGATAAAATGCTTCAAAGAGGTAGAACTTGGGAATTCTATATGTTTTCGTAGAACGGTGATTGAATTGATATTGTTGTGATGATTATTGGTAATTACGGGAATTTTGTTAAGGGAAGATTATGATTTGATGATCAAATGCCTTGATTATGTTATTATGATTATGGAATCATAGTATTCTCGATGTTCTTGGTGGTTTGTTGCGATTCATGATGTTATGAGAAGTATATGTTGAAGAACATGATTATATACACCTTGAAATGTGAATAAGGATTGTTTAGATGTTAGAACACATCGGATTATGTCGTATTGGAGATTTTGAATATGATTTCGGAATTAGTTGTGTTCTTAAGGAACTCTTGGATTATATGAATTGTTGAACATGTTTAAGAGGTGTTGGTGTTTTAGATATGAATATGGAATATTCATATCTAGAACTAAGTTATGTGTTTTGGTACAATATTCGTATAGGAATACGAATATGGTTCCGAGTTTGATAAGATTATGACTCACTTTTGAGTTTGAGAATTTATACGTATTGAATAAGTGTTCAATTTGGATAATGGAATTATTTGAAACCTTTGGAATATGGTTATCTATAATGTTGAATTAATCGGATCGTCCGAATTGGTGATGATAATCGGTAATTGGCTTATATTATGAATTTACAAGGAGGAAACTTGTATCCGTATTTAAGATTGAATTTGGAATCGGTAATGTTAGACCCTTGTTGGTTTAATTTTATTATTGATATGATTTTTGGATTGTGGAATCGTATTGTGGTTTTGAGTTCGTGTTTGATTGGTTTGGGTTGTTTAGATTTGTATTTAATCGGGATATTGTAGAACCGTTGTGTTTGTTGATCGTTTATTGATTGTTATTTGTGATCATCGAGTTACGGCTTGTATTGTGGATATGAGTTCGTATTTGTTTGAGTTGTATTGTTCGGTTTTGTTTATGATCGGGGTATTATTGAGCCGTTGAGTCACTTGGTTGGCTATGTCGGTTTTTGATTGTTATCGGTTTGTTGTTAATTGATTATTGCAATAGGTTGTGATGTTTGATCGTGGTTTATGACCGTTGTGTTGTGGTTGAGGCTAAAGAGTTCGTAGATTGCTTTTGGTCGGGGCTGAGGAGCTCGTAGACGAAAGCAATGGATTTTGGTAATGGCTTCGTGGTATCGGTATCGAGGCAAGTTTCTACTTGTTCAGTTTGTAATATTTGATGAATGGTTTCGTTTTCATTTCATTTATAATTCGTATAGCAATGTTGTTAGAAATGTAAGTTATCGGGATAATGGTTTGTATATCCTGCTCTGGTTGTATTAAATCATAAGGTATATGATTTAATTGTGTTCAAGGAAGACGTGAGTTATCTTTGGTCAAGGATATAGAATATCGGATATCGAGGATAGTTATCGTGATGACATAAGTATCGGGATAAAGGTTTATTGGTATTGAATGGATGGTACCTTATTTGAAATTATTCGTATAACTGTGTATTCAATCAGGGATGTTGTTCGTGGAAAGGATGTTGCTTCGGCTTTGAGGTAATTTAAGTATTGTTCAGTTATGAAGATAATTATTATGTTGAGTTGTTTTATATTTTGTACGATGATGTTTCGTATATTAGGATTTGTATTGATTATTTCGTTGAGGGATGATGATCCCAGGGCTGATTGTATTGAGATCGTTGATCGTGTTGATCATTTGTCGGGGATGATGATCTCAGGATTGTTTTGGATATTGATTAGTGGTGTCGACTTTTCTTTGTCAGTTTGTCATTGTTCACTTCGGTGAGTCTTTTGATCCTTATTGGATATGTGATTCTTTGAGTTTCGTTGTCGTGTTGCATCGTGACATATCTGGAGTCATATATGCGTGCCGATTGGTTATTGTGTAGGATTTTTAGCTGGGCACATGATGGTTATGCATGGATGTTTCCGCATTGAACCGTTCACACGAGACGTAGTTCGTGAGGCTAATTAGGTACATGTCCCACGTATATCCTGGATTCCGTATATGGGGTGGACATGTGCACGGACACATTTCCGGATCGGGCGCACTGTGACGTCCTTTGAGCCATATTGTTGGGTCGTTCATAGTCCATGTATGATTGGATATGTTCGATGGTTTGGGACTGGTTGTTTATACTCCCGAGGGGTATGTTCGACAGTCAGAGTTATTTCTTTGAGATCCATTATTGTTGATCATTTGGAGTCTACCTTGTTGAGGGTACTCTCGGTTATTATTGGTCCTTTGTTGATCATTTGGAGTCTACCTTGTTGAGGCTATTCTCGGTTATAGTTGATCCTTTGTTGATCGCGTTTGGAGTTTACCTTGTTGAGGGTATTCTCGGTTGTAGTTGATCCTTTGTTGATCGTGTTTGGAGTTTACCACGTTGAGGGTATTCTCGGTTATTGTTGATTCTTTGTTGATCGTGTTTGGAGTTTACCACGTTGAGGGTATTCTCGGTTATTGTTGATCCTTTGTTGATCGTGTTGGGAGTTTACCATGTTGAGGGTACTCTCGTTTATCGTTGATCCTTTGTTGGTCATATTGGAGTTATCATGACGATGATATTCTCAGTGATGTATTGGTTGATCATTGTTATTGATCATATGAGCATTCGAACTGTACGTCGATGTTCGGGATTTGTTATCATTATCATGTGGTAGTTGATCTACAAATATGTTGTGTATTATTGGTTTATCCAGGTTGAGTTTTTATTGTGTAATCCGACGGACAGGATTTGGCACATATTGGTTTATTTCCGCACTTATGAGTTATGATGATATTTTGAGGATTACTGGTATTTTTGGAATACGGTATAATTGTTATTGAGTTCATTTCGTCATTTGAGAATGCGAAATGTGAATTATGGTAAGGATCGATTTGGTATGGATTGCCATAGATTGGTAAGGTTATGACGGTAAGTTTACATTGATACTATTCTTACAGTATTATTACATTGCTATGTAATTATTTATGATGATGTGATCGATATCATTGTTGAGTATTGTGGATGACCCCGTCGTGGGCTTTATTTTTAGGTACTCGGAGATCGAGCTAGTAGAGGTCGTGAAGGGATGAGCTTCCCGGGTGATACTGGCTGTGGTATTTATTTGAGTATTGACTATTCTCTACTGGTCATTTTATTCCGCTACAAATGTGTACTTTGAATTATGTTTTTTATCGCTGCGTGTGTATTTTAAAATGACTTTCCGGTATTTTTACCAATGTGTGTATTTTAAATGGCCTTTTGGCATTTTGCGAACTTGGGTTATTTCGTCAAACCCTTTTTCCTAACTATTTTATCGGTACGTTTAAGGGGTGGCTTAACGTACATATTGAACTGTCGAGATTTGGCATTTCGCCTTGTATTTTCAAATGGTATTTTATGACGATATTTGAGAACTATGTTTTTGAAAATATTTGAGTATTTAAAATATTACCGTCATTGGCCTTTTGGCATTTTTAAACATTTTTGAAATGGTTTTGTAAACGATTTTTAGCCTGGTGGGTTCCGGCGCGGGACCCACGGCGCTGTAATATCCCGGATGGTTTTGGGGGTGTTACAGAAGATGGTATCAGAGATTGGGTTTTGTGAACCCAGGCGTGTGTGTTATGTGGCTCTGCCGGTATGGTAGTAGCATGATTTTTGAAAATGAGTTTTTCTGACTTTTGAGTCGAATCGATTTTTGGAGTTTCCAAAATTTTTGAGATTCTTTTCAAATTGCTATTTGTGATATTGGTGTGTGTTGGTATTGGATTGAGACTTCATACGGAAGTCGTATGCTAGTATCACGGGAGATAATCGGCTTCACGCACCTGTAAGTGTATTGGTTTGGTTATTTCGCTTGTGGCGACACTTGATTGTTTTGTGATGAGTTGGAAAATTTTGGATTTATCTGTTGTTGGTGACAGGTCGCAAGTTTCGAGGACGAAACTTATTTTAAGGGGGGTAGTATGTAATACCGGGATTTTCAGTATAAATTTTTCGCGTTATTTTATCTGAGATATATTGTATAGCTTGGTGTCTATACAGTATCGATAAAATAAATTGAGGACCGAGACGGTTATACTTGTGTAATTGACGTGTTTGATTGACAGTTATATTGAGGATTTGTTGTATCAGGTTGAACTGATTTGGATATCAAGTATATAGTATGAGAATATTTTTGGGTTGAGTATATGTGTATTCAGTATGCCGTATGTTCGTATCCAGTATGTTGAGACGTCGGATAGGAACAGTTGGATTTTGGGTAAGTACAGAAGGCCATTACGTACGTTAAGTTTATGGGCTAACGTACGCTAAGTTGTTACGTTTTACATACGTTATGCGTAAGGTGTTACGTACGTAATTGGGCCCGGTGTCGGCAGCTTTCGGCGCGGATGTGGACAGTTTAGTCAATGGATGGAGTTACGCACGTTATGCAGGGAGTATTACGTATGTAATACGAGTATAATATTGTATCAAACCAACGTACGTATTACGTACGCAACGGAATAAGTGTTACGTACGTTACGGGGTGGCTGGCCGAGTCGTGGCCGAGAGGACCTGTAGTGGCCGAGCATGGTCGGCAGTGACTCACAGGGATGGCCGATCGCGGTCGGTAGTGACTCGATGGGGGCAAGGACTGGCCGATAACGTACATAAGGCTGTGGCCGGTTATGGCCGTAAGGGCCCGTTACGTACGTAAGTAGGTGCCGGTTACGGCCGTAAGGGTGTCGGCCAAAATGGACAGGAGGGTAGGCCACGTCCGGTTACGGCCGTAAGGTACCGACAGGTTCCGCCTATTTAAGGCCTTGACCGGGTCACTTCGGTATTTTTCATTTTTTTTCTTTTATCATTTTTCGCGATTCCTTCAGCAAGAATTGATGGATTTGAGTAAGAACATCATATAGGAACATATTTTGGAAGTTGGATTCGTGTTTAACGTCTTCTTCCGCCCGGATCGAAGGTAAGAACACCTCAATTTTTGGTTTAGGAGATTTTTGAGGTTTCTTGATGTTTTGGCCGATTTGTTCGTTTTAACTCAGATTATTGATGGAACCTTGTTGTATTCTTGAGATTATTCATTACTCTTGAACTTTTGTGGAACAAATTCGAATTTCTCCATTAAATCGATTAAATTGGATTATGCACTCAAAGTGTCCGATAAAATGCTTCAATGAGGTAGAACCTGGGAAGTTCTATATGTTTTCGTAGAACGGTGATTGAATTGATATTGTTGCGATGATTATTGGTAATTACGGGAATTTTGTTAAGGGAAGATAGTGAATTGATGATCAAATGCCTTGATTATGTTGTTATGATTATGGAATCGTAGTATTCTCGATGTTCTTGATGGTTTGTTGCGATTCATGATGTTATGAGAAGTATATATTGAAGAACATGATTATATACACCTTGAAATGTGAATAAGGATTGTTTAGATGTTAGAACACATCGGATTATGTCGTATTGGAGATTTTGAATATGATTTCGGAATTAGTTGTCTTCTTAAAGAACTCTTGGATTATATGAATTGTTGAACATGTTTAAGAGGTCTCGGTGTTTTAGATATGAATATGGAATATTCATATCTATAACTAAGTTATGTGTTTTGGTACAATATTCGTATAGGAATACGAATATGGTTCCGAGTTTGATAAGATTATGACTCACTTTTGAGTTTGAGAATTTATATGTATTGAACAAGTGTTCAATACGGATAATGGAATTATTTGAAACCTTTGGAATCTGGTTATCTATAATGTTGAATTAATCGGATCGTCCGGATTGGTGATAATAATCGGTAATTGGCTTATATTATGAATTTACAAGGAGGAAACTTGTATCCGTATTTAAGATTGAATTTGGAATCGGTAATGTTAGACCCTTGTTGGTTTAATTTGATTATTGATATGATTTTCGGATTGTGGAATCGTATTGTGGTTTTGAGTTCATGTTTGATTGGTTTGGGTTGTTTGGATTTGTATTTAATCGGGATATTGTAGAACCATTGTGTTTTTTGATCGGTTATTGATCGTTATTTGTGATCATCGAGTTACGGCTTGTATTGTGGATATGAGTTCATATTTGTTTGAGTTGTATTGTTCGGTTTTGTGTATGATCGGGGTATTGTTGAGCTGTTGAGTCGCTTGGTTGGCTATGTCGGTTATTGATTGTTATCGGTTTGTTGTTAATTGATTATTGCAATAGGTTGTGATGTTTGATCGTGGTTTATGACCGTTGTGTTGTGGTTGAGGCTAAAGAGTTCGTAGATTGCTTTTGGTCGGGGCTGAGGAGCTCGTAGACGAAGGCAATGGATTTTGGTAATGGCTTCGTGGTATCGGTATCGAGGTAAGTCTCTACTTGTTGAGTTTATAATATTTGATGAATGGTTTCGTTTTCATTTCATTTATAATTCGTATAGCAATGTTGTTAGAAATGTAAGTTATTGGGGTAATGGTTTTTATATCCTGCTCTGGTTGTATTAAATCATAAGGTATATGATTTAATTGTGTTAAAGGAAGACGTGAGTTATCTTTGGTCAAGGATATAGAATATCGGATATCGAGGATTGTTATCGTGATGACATAAGTATCGGGATAAAGGTTTATTGGTATTGAATGGATGGTAGCTTATTTGAAATTATTCGTATAACTGTGTATTCGTTCAGGGATGTTGTTCGTGGAAAGGATGTTGTCTTCGGCTTTGAGGTAATTTAAGTATTGTTCAGTTATGAAGATAATTATTATGTTGAGTTGTTGTATATTTTGTACGATGATGTTTCGTATATTGGGATTCGTATTGATTATTTCGTTGAGGGATGATGATCCCAGGGCTGATTGTATTGAGATCGTTGATCGTGTTGATCATTTGTCGGGATGATGATCTCAGGATTGTTGTTTTGGATATTGATTAGTGGTGTCGACTTTTCTTTGTCAGTTTGTCATTGTTCACTTCGGTGAGTCTTTTGATCCTTATTGGATATGTGATTCTTTGAGTTTCGTTGTCATGTTGCATCGTGACATATCTGGAGTCATATATGCGTGCCGATTGGTTATTGTGTAGGATTTTTAGCTGGGCACATGATGGTTATGCATGGATGTTTCCGCATTGAACCGTTCACACGAGACGTAGTTCGTGAGGCTAATTAGGTACATGTCCCACGTATATCCTGGATTCCTTATATGGGGTGGACATGTGCACGGACACATTTCCGGATCGGCCGCACTGTGATGTCCTTTGAGCCATATTGTTGGGTCGTTCATAGTCCATGTATGATTGGATATGTTCGACGGTTTGTGACTGGTTGTTTATACTCCCGAGGGGTATGTTCGACAGTCAGAGTTATTTCTTTGAGATCCATTATTGTTGATCATTTGGAGTCTACCTTGTTGAGGGTACTCTCGGTTATTATTGGTCATTTGTTGATCATTTGGAGTCTACCTTGTTGAGGGTATTCTCGGTTATAGTTGATCCTTTGTTGATCGCGTTTGGAGTTTACCTTGTTGAGGGTATTCTCGGTTATAGTTGATCCTTTGTTGATCGTGTTTGGAGTTTACCACGTTGAGGGTATTCTCGGTTATTGTTGATCCTTTGTTGATCGTGTTGGGAGTTTACCATGTTGAGGGTACTCTCGGTTATCGTTGATCCTTTGTTGGTCATATTGGAGTTATCATGACGATGATATTCTCAGTGATGTGTTGGTTGATCATTCTTATTGATCATATGAGCATTCGAACTGTACGTCGATGTTCGGGATTTGTTCTCATTACCATGTGGTAGTTGATCTACAAATATGTTGTGTATTATTGGTTTATCCAGTTTGAGTTTTTATTGTGTAATCCGACGGACAGGATTTGGCACATATTGGTTTATTTCCGCACTTATGAGTTATGATGATATTTTGAGGATTACTGGTATTTTTGGAATACGGTATAATTGTTATTGAGTTCATTTCGTCATTTGAGAATGCGAAATGTGAATTATGGTAAGGATCGATTTGGTATGGATTGCCATAGATTGGTAAGGTTATGACGGTAAGTTTACATTGGTACTATTCTTACAGTATTATTACATTGCTATGTAATTATTTATTATGATGTGATCGATATCATTGTTGAGTATTGTGGCTGACCCCGTCGTGAGCTTTATTTTTAGGTACTCGGAGATCGAGCTAGTAGCGGTCGTGAAGGGATGAGCTTCCCGGGTGATACTGGTTGTGGTATTTATTTGAGTATTGACTATTCTCTACTGGTCATTTTATTCCGCTACAAATGTGTATTTTGAATTGTGTTTTTTATCGCTGCGTGTGTATTTTAAAATGACTTTCCGGTATTTTTACCAGTGTGTGTATTTTAAATGGCCTTTTGGCATTTTGCGAACTTGGGTTATTTCGTCAAACCCTTTTTCCTAATTATTTTATCGGTACGTTTAAGGGGTGGCTTAACGTACACATTGAACTGTCGAGATTTGGCATTTCGCCTTGTATTTTAAAATGGTATTTTATGACGATATTTGAGAACTATGTTTTTGAAAATATTTGAGTATTTAACATATTACCGTCATTGGCCTTTTGGCATTTTTAAACGTTTTTGAAATGGTTTTGTAAACGATTTTTAGCCTGGTGGGTTCCGGCGCGGGACCCACAACGCTGTAATATCCCGGATGGTTTTGGGGGTCTTACAGAAGATGGTATCAGAGATTGGGTTTTGTGAACCCAGGCGTGTGTGTTATGTGGCTCTGCCGGTACGGTAGTAGCGTGATTTTTGAAATGAGTTTTTCTGACTTTTGAGTCGAATCGATTTTTGGAGTTTCCAAAATTTTTGAGATTCTTTTCAAATTGCTATTAGTGATATTGGTGTGTGTTGGTATTGCATTGAGACTTCGTACGTAAGTCGTATGCTAGTATCATGGGAGATAATCGGCTTCACGCACCTGTATGTATATTGGTTTGGTTATTTCGCTTGTGGCGACACTTGGTTGTTTTGTGATGAGTTGGAAAATTTTGGATTTATCTGTTGCTGGTGACAGGTCGCAAGTTTCGAGGACGAAACTTATTTTAAGGGGGGTAGTATGTAATACCCGGATTTTCAGTATAAATTTTTTGCGTTATTTTATCTGAGATATATTGTATAGCTTGATGTCTATACAGTATGGATAAAATAAATTGAGGACCGAGACGGTTATACTTGTGTAATTGACGTGTTTGATTGACAGTTATATTGAGGATTTGTTGTATTAGGTTGAACTGATTTGGATATCAAGTATATAATATGAGAATATTTTTGGGTTGAGTATATGTGTATTCAGTATGCCGTATGTTCGTATCCAGTATGTCGAGACGTCGGACAGGAACAGTTGGATTTTGGCTAAGTACAGAAGGCCATTACGTACGTTAAGTTTATGGGCTAACGTACGCTAAGTTGGTACATTTTACATACGTTATGCGTAAGGTATTACGTACGTAACAAGAGGAATCAGACAGTTGGGCCCGGTGTCGGCAGCTTTCGGTGCGGATGTGGACAGGTTAGTCAATGGATGGAGTTACGCACGTTATGAAGGGTGTATTACGTACGTAATATGAGTATAATACTGTATCAAGTCAACATATGTATTACGTACGCAACGGAATAAGTGTTACGTATGTTATGGGGTGGCTGGCCGAGTCGTGGCCGAGAGGACCTGTAGTGGCCGAGCATGGTCGGCAGTGACTTGCAGGGATGGCCAATCGCAGTCGGCAGTGACTCGATGGGGGCAAGGACTGGCCGATAACGTACGTAAGGCTGTGGCCGTTTACGGCCGGAAGGGCCCGTTACATACATAAGTAGGTGCCGGTTACGGCCGTAAGGGTGTCGGCCAAAATGGACAGGAGGGTAGGCCACGGCCTGGTACGTACGTAAGCCACGGCCGGTTACGGCCGTAAGGTACCGACAGGTCCCGCCTATTTAAGGCCCGGACCGGGTCACTTCGGCATTTTTTATTTTTTTCTTCGTTTTTCACGATTCCTTCAGGAAGAATTGATGGATTTGAGTAAGCACATCATGTAGCAACATATTTTGGAAGTTGGATTCGTGTTTAACGTCTTATTCCGCCCGGATCGAAGGTAAGAACACCTAAACTTTTGGTTTAGGAGATTTTTGAGGTTTCTTGATGTTTTGGCCGATTTGATTCATTTTAACTCAGATTATTGATGGAACCTTTTTGTATTCTTGATATTATTCATTACTCTTGAAGTTTTGTGGAACAAATTCTAGAATTTCTCCACTAAATCGATTAAATTGGATTATGCGCTCAAAGTGTCCGATAAAATGCTTCAAAGAGGTAGAACTTGGGAAGTTCTATATGTTTTCGTAGAACGGTGATTGAATTGATATTGTTGTGATGATTATTGGTAATTACGGGAATTTTGTTAAGGGAAGATAATGAATTGATGATCAAATGCCTTGATTATGTTGTTATGATTATGGAATCATAGTATTCTCGATGTTCTTGGTGGTTTGTTGCGATTCATGATGTTATGAGAAGTATATGTTGAAGAACATGATTATATACACCTTGAAATGTGAATAAGGATTGTTTAGATGTTAGAACACATCGGATTATGTCGTATTGGAGATTTTGAATATGATTTCGGAATTAGTTGTGTTCTTAAGGAACTCTTGGATTATATGAATTGTTGAACATGTTTAAGAGGTGTTGATGTTTTAGATATGAATATGGAATATTCATATCTAGAACTAAGTTGTGTGTTTTGGTACAATATTCGTATAGGAATACGAATATGGTTCCGAGTTTGATAAGATTATGACTCACTTTTGAGTTTGAGAATTTATACGTATTGAATAAGTGTTCAATTTGGATAATGGAATTATTTGAAACCTTTGGAATATGGTTATCTATAATGTTGAATTAATCGGATCGTCCGAATTGGTGATGATAATCGGTAATTGGCTTATATTATGAATTTACAAGGAGGAAACTTGTATCCGTATTTAAGATTGAATTTGGAATCGGTAATGTTAGACCCTTGTTGGTTTAGTTTTATTATTGATATGATTTTTGGATTGTGGAATCGTATTGTGGTTTTGAGTTCGTGTTTGATTGGTTTGGGTTGTTTAGATTTGTATTTAATCGGGATATTGTAGAACCGTTGTGTTTGTTGATCGGTTATTGATTGTTATTTGTGATCATCGAGTTACGGCTTGTATTGTGGATATGAGTTCGTATTTGTTTGAGTTGTATTGTTCGGTTTTGTTTATGATCGGGGTATTATTGAGCCGTTGAGTCGCTTGGTTGGCTATGTCGGTTTTTGATTGTTATCGGTTTGTTGTTAATTGATTATTGCAATAGGTTGTGATGTTTGATCGTGGTTTATGACCGTTGTGTTGTGGTTGAGGCTAAAGAGTTCATAGATTGCTTTTGGTCGGGGCTGAGGAGCTCGTAGACGAAGGCAATGGATTTTGGTAATGGCTTCGTGGTATCGGTATCGAGGCAAGTTTCTACTTGTTCAGTTTATAATATTTGATGAATGGTTTTGTTTTCATTTCATTTATAATTCGTATAGCAATGTTGTTAGAAATGTAAGTTATCGGGATAATGGTTTGTATATCCTGCTCTGGTTGTATTAAATCATAAGGTATATGATTTAATTTTGTTCAAGGAAGACGTGAGTTATCTTTGGTCAAGGATATAGAATATCGGATATCGAGGATAGTTATCGTGATGACATAAGTATCGGGATAAAGGTTTATTGGTATTGAATGGATGGTACCTTATTTGAAATTATTCGTATAACTGTGTATTCATTCAGGGATGTTGTTCGTGGAAAGGATGTTGTCTTCGGCTTTGAGGTAATTTAAGTATTGTTCAGTTATGAAGATAATTATTATGTTGAGTTGTTTTATATTTTGTACGATGATGTTTCGTATATTGGGATTTGTATTGATTATTTCGTTGAGGGATGATGATCCCAGGGCTGATTGTATTGAGATCGTTGATCGTGTTGATCATTTGTCGGGGATGATGATCTCAGGATTGTTGTTTTGGATATTGATTAGTGGTGTCGACTTTTCTTTGTCAGTTTGTCATTGTTCACTTCGGTGAGTCTTTTGCTCCTTATTGGATATGTGATTCTTTGAGTTTCGTTGTCGTGTTGCATCGTGACATATCTGGAGTCATATATGCGTGCCGATTGGTTATTGTGTAGGATTTTTAGCTGGGCACATGATGGTTATGCATGGATGTTTCCGCATTGAACCGTTCACACGAGACGTAGTTCGTGAGGCTAATTAGGTACATGTCCCACGTATATCCTGGATTCCGTATATGGGGTGGACATGTGCACGGACACATTTCCGGATCGGGAGCACTGTGACGTCCTTTGAGCCATATTGTTGGGTCGTTCATAGTCCATGTATGATTGGATATGTTCGATGGTTTGTGACTGGTTGTTTATACTCCCGAGGGGTATGTTCGACAGTCAGAGTTATTTCTTTGAGATCCATTATTGTTGATCATTTGGAGTCTACCTTGTTGAGGGTACTCTCGGTTATTATTGGTCCTTTGTTGATCATTTGGAGTCTACCTTGTTGAGGCTATTCTCGGTTATAGTTGATCCTTTGTTGATCGCGTTTGGAGTTTACCTTGTTGAGGGTATTCTCGGTTGTAGTTGATCCTTTGTTGATCGTGTTTGGAGTTTACCACGTTGAGGGTATTCTCGGTTATTGTTGATCCTTTGTTGATCGTGTTTGGAGTTTACCACGTTGAGGGTATTCTCGGTTATTGTTGATCCTTTGTTGATCGTGTTGGGAGTTTACCATGTTGAGGGTACTCTCATTTATCGTTGATCCTTTGTTGGTCATATTGGAGTTATCATGACGATGATATTCTCAGTGATGTATTGGTTGATCATTGTTATTGATCATATGAGCATTCGAACTGTACGTCGATGTTCGGGATTTGTTATCATTATCATGTGGTAGTTTATCTACAAATTTTGTTGTGTATTATTGGTTTATCCAGGTTGAGTTTTTATTGTGTAATCCGACGGACAGGATTTGGCACATATTGGTTTATTTCCGCACTTATGAGTTATGATGATATTTTGAGGATTACTGGTATTTTTGGAATACGGTATAATTGTTATTGAGTTCATTTCGTCATTTGAGAATGCGAAATGTGAATTATGGTAAGGATCGATTTGGTATGGATTGCCATAGATTGGTAAGGTTATGACGGTAAGTGTACATTGATACTATTCTTACAGTATTATTACATTGCTATGTAATTATTTATGATGATGTGATCGATATCATTGTTGAGTATTGTGGATGACCCCGTCGTGGGCTTTATTTTTAGGTGCTCGGAGATCGAGCTAGTAGCGGTCGTGAAGGGATGAGCTTCCCGGGTGATACTGGCTGTGGTATTTATTTGAGTATTGACTATTCTCTACTGGTCATTTTATTCCGCTACAAATGTGTACTTTGAATTATGTTTTTTATCGCTGCGTGTGTATTTTAAAATGACTTTCCGGTATTTTTACCAGTGTGTGTATTTTAAATGGCCTTTTGGCATTTTGCGAACTTGGGTTATTTCGTCAAACCCTTTTTCCTAACTATTTTATCGGTACGTTTAAGGGGTGGCTTAACGTACATATTGAACTGTCGAGATTTGGCATTTCGCCTTGTATTTTCAAATGGTATTTTATGACGATATTTGAGAACTATGTTTTTGAAAATATTTGAGTATTTAAAATATTACCGTCATTGGCCTTTTGGCATTTTTAAACATTTTTGAAATGGTTTTGTAAACGATTTTTAGCCTGGTGGGTTCCGGCGCGGGACCCACGGCGCTGTAATATCCCGGATGGTTTTGGGGGTGTTACAGAAGATGGTATCAGAGATTGGGTTTTGTGAACCCAGGCGTGTGTGTTATGTGGCTCTGCCGGTATGGTAGTAGCATGATTTTTGAAAATGAGTTTTTCTGACTTTTGAGTCGAATCGATTTTTGGAGTTTCCAAAATTTTTGAGATTCTTTTCAAATTGCTATTTGTGATATTGGTGTGTGTTGGTATTGGATTGAGACTTCATACGGAAGTCGTATGCTAGTATCACGGGAGATAATCGGCTTCACGCACCTGTAAGTGTATTGGTTTGGTTATTTCGCTTGTGGCGACACTTGATTGTTTTGTGATGAGTTGGAAAATTTTGGATTTATCTGTTGTTGGTGACAGGTCGCAAGTTTCGAGGACGAAACTTATTTTAAGGGGGGTAGTATGTAATACCGGGATTTTCAGTATAAATTTTTCGCGTTATTTTATCTGAGATATATTGTATAGCTTGGTGTCTATACAGTATCGATAAAATAAATTGAGGACCGAGACGGTTATACTTGTGTAATTGACGTGTTTGATTGACAGTTATATTGAGGATTTGTTGTATCAGGTTGAACTGATTTGGATATCAAGTATATAGTATGAGAATATTTTTGGGTTGAGTATATGTGTATTCAGTATGCCGTATGTTCGTATCCAGTATGTTGAGACGTCGGACAGGAACAGTTGGATTTTGGGTAAGTACAGAAGGCCATTACGTACGTTAAGTTTATGGGCTAACGTACGCTAAGTTGTTACGTTTTACATACGTTATGCGTAAGGTGTTACGTACGTAATTAGAGGAATCAGACAATTGGGCCCGGTGTCGGCAGCTTTCGGCGCGGATGTGGACAGTTTAGTCAATGGATGGAGTTACGCACGTTATGCAGGGTGTATTACGTATGTAATACGAGTATAATATTGTATCAAACCAACGTACGTATTACGTACGCAACGGAATAAGTGTTACGTACGTTACGGGGTGGCTGGCCGAGTCGTGGCCGAGAGGACCTGTAGTGGCCGAGCATGGTCGGCAGTGACTCGCAGGGATGGCCGATCGCGGTCGGTAGTGACTCGATGGGGGCAAGGACTGGCCGATAACGTACATAAGGCTGTGGCCGGTTATGGCCGTAAGGGCCCGTTACGTACATAAGTAGGTGCCGGTTACGGCCGTAAGGGTGTCGGCCAAAATGGACAGGAGGGTAGGCCACGACCGGTTACGGCCGTAAGGTACCGACAGGTCCCGCCTATTTAAGGCCTTGACCGGGTCACTTCGGCATTTTTCATTTTTTTTCTTTCTTCATTTTTCGCGATTCCTTCAGCAAGAATTGATGGATTTGAGTAAGAACATCATATAGGAACATATTTTGGAAGTTGGATTCGTGTTTAACGTCTTCTTCCGCCCGGATCGAAGGTAAGAACACCTAAATTTTTGGTTTAGGAGATTTTTGAGGTTTCTTGATGTTTTGGCCGATTTGATTCGTTTTAACTCAGATTATTGATGGAACCTTGTTGTATTCTTGAGATTATTCATTACTCTTGAACTTTTGTGGAACAAATTCGAATTTCTCCATTAAATCGATTAAATTGGATTATGCACTCAAAGTGTCCGATAAAATGCTTCAATGAGGTAGAACTTGGGAAGTTCTATATGTTTTCGTAGAACGGTGATTGAATTGATATTGTTGTGATGATTATTGGTAATTACGGGAATTTTGTTAAGGGAAGATAGTGAATTGTTGATCAAATGCCTTGATTATGTTGTTATGATTATGGAATCGTAGTATTCTCGATGTTCTTGAAGGTTTGTTGCGATTCATGATGTTATGAGAAGTATATATTGAAGAACATGATTATATACACCTTGAAATGTGAATAAGGATTTTTTAGATGTTAGAACACATCGGATTATGTCGTATTGGAGATTTTGAATATGATTTCGGAATTAGTTGTCTTCTTAAAGAACTCTTGGATTATATGAATTGTTGAACATGTTTAAGAGGTCTCGGTGTTTTAGATATGAATATGGAATATTCATATCTATAACTAAGTTATGTGTTTTGGTACAATATTCGTATAGGAATACGAATATGGTTCCGAGTTTGATAAGATTATGACTCACTTTTGAGTTTGAGAATTTATATGTATTGAACAAGTGTTCAATTCGGATAATGGAATTATTTGAAACCTTTGGAATCTGGTTATCTATAATGTTGAATTAATCAGATCGTCCGGATTGGTGATAATAATCGGTAATTGGCTTATATTATGAATTTACAAGGAGGAAACTTGTATCCGTATTTAAGATTGAATTTGGAATCGGTAATGTTAGACCCTTGTTGGTTTAATTTGATTATTGATATGATTTTTGGATTGTGGAATCGTATTGTGGTTTTGAGTTCATGTTTGATTGGTTTGGGTTGTTTGGATTTGTATTTAATCGGGATATTGTAGAACCATTGTGTTTGTTGATCGGTTATTGATCGTTATTTGTGATCATCGAGTTACGGCTTGTATTGTGGATATGAGTTCATATTTGTTTGAGTTGTATTGTTCGGTTTTGTGTATGATCGGGGTATTGTTGAGCTGTTGAGTCGCTTGGTTGGCTATGTCGGTTATTGATTGTTATCGGTTTGTTGTTAATTGATTATTGCAATAGGTTGTGATGTTTGATCGTGGTTTATGACCGTTGTGTTGTGGTTGAGGCTAAAGAGTTCGTAGATTGCTTTTGTTCGGGGCTGAGGAGCTCGTAGACGAAGGCAATGGATTTTGGTAATGGCTTCGTGGTATCGGTATCGAGGTAAGTCTCTACTTGTTGAGTTTATAATATTTGATGAATGGTTTCGTTTTCATTTCATTTATAATTCGTATAGCAATGTTGTTAGAAATGTAAGTTATTGGGGTAATGGTTTGTATATCCTGCTCTGGTTGAATTAAATCATAAGGTATATGATTTAATTGTGTTAAAGGAAGACGTGAGTTATCTTTGGTCAAGGATATAGAATATCGGATATCGAGGATTGTTATCGTGATGACATAAGTATCGGGATAAAGGTTTATTGGTATTGAATGGATGGTAGCTTATTTGAAATTATTCGTATAACTGTGTATTCATTGAGGGATGTTGTTCGTGGAAAGGATGTTGTCTTCGGCTTTGAGGTAATTTAAGTATTGTTCAGTTATTAAGATAATTATTATGTTGAGTTGTTGTATATTTTGTACGATGATGTTTCGTATATTGGGATTCGTATTGATTATTTCGTTGAGGGATGATGATCCCAGGGCTGATTGTATTGAGATCGTTGATCGTGTTGATCATTTGTCGGGGATGATGATCTCAGGATTGTTGTTTTGGATATTGATTAGTGGTGTCGACTTTTCTTTGTCAGTTTGTCATTGTTCACTTCGGTGAGTCTTTTGATCCTTATTGGATATGTGATTCTTTGAGTTTCGTTGTCATGTTGCATCGTGACATATCTGGAGTCATATATGCGTGCCGATTGGTTATTGTGTAGAATTTTTAGCTGGGCACATGATGGTTATGCATGGATGTTTCCGCATTGAACCGTTCACACGAGACGTAGTTCGTGAGGCTAATTAGGTACATGTCCCACGTATATCCTGGATTCCTTATATGGGGTGGACATGTGCACGGACACATTTCCGGATCGGGCGCACTGTGATGTCCTTTGAGCCATATTGTTGGGTCGTTCATAGTCCATGTATGATTGGATATGTTCGACGGTTTGTGACTGGTTGTTTATACTCCCGAGGGGTATGTTCGACAGTCAGAGTTATTTCTTTGAGATCCATTATTGTTGATCATTTGGAGTCTACCTTGTTGAGGGTACTCTCGGTTATTATTGGTCATTTGTTGATCATTTGGAGTCTACCTTGTTGAGGGTATTCTCGGTTATAGTTGATCCTTTGTTGATCGCGTTTGGAGTTTACCTTGTTGAGGGTATTCTCGGTTATAGTTGATCCTTTGTTGATCGTGTTTGGAGTTTACCACGTTGAGGGTATTCTCGGTTATTGTTGATCCTTTCTTGATCGTGTTTGGAGTTTACCACGTTGAGGGTATTCTCGGTTATTGTTGATCCTTTGTTGATCGTGTTGGGAGTTTACCACGTTGAGGGTACTCTCGGTTATCGTTGATCCTTTGTTGGTCATATTGGAGTAATCATGTCGATGATATTCTCAGTGATGTATTGGTTGATCATTCTTATTGATCGTATGAGCATTCGGACTGTACGTCGATGTTCGGGATTTGTTATCATTATCATGTGGTAGTTGATCTACAAATATGTTGTGTATTATTGGTTTATCCAGATTGAGTTTTTATTGTGTAATCCGACGGACAGGATTTGGCACATATTGGTTTATTTCCGCACTTATGAGTTATGATGATATTTTGAAGATTACTGGTATTTTTGGAATACGGTATAATTGTTATTGAGTTCATTTCGTCATTTGAGAATGCGAAATGTGAATTATGGTAAGGATCGATTTGGTATGGATTGCCATAGATTGGTAAGGTTATGACGGTAAGTTTACATTGGTACTATTCTTACAGTATTATGACATTGCTATGTAATTATTTATGATGATGTGATCGATATCATTGTTGAGTATTGTGGCTGACCCCGTCGTGGGCTTTATTTTTAGGTACTCGGAGATCGAGCTAGTAGCGGTCGTGAAGGGATGAGCTTCCCGGGTGATAGTGGTTGTGGTATTTATTTGAGTATTGACTATTCTCTTCTGGTCGTTTTATTCCGCTGCAAATGTGTATTTTGAACTGTGTTTTTTATCGCTGCGTGTGTATTTTAAAATGACTTTCCGGTATTTTTACCAGTGTGTGTATTTTAAATGGACTTTTGGCATTTTGCGAACTTGGTTTATTTCGTCAAACCCTTTTTCCTAACTATTTTATCGGTACGTTTAAGGGGTGGCTTAACGTACACATTGAACTGTCGAGATTTGGCATTTCGCCTTGTATTTTCAAATGGTATTTTATGACGATATTTCAGAACTATGTTTCTGAAAATATTTGAGTATTTAAAATATTACCGTCATTGGCCTTTTGGCATTTTTAAACATTTTTGAAATGGTTTTGAAAAGGATTTTTAGCCTGGTGGGTTCCGGCGCGGGACCCACCGCGCTGTAATATCCCGGATGGTTTTGGGGGTGTTACAGAATATGGTATCAGAGATTGGCTTTTGTGAACCCAGGCGTGTGTGTTATGTGGCTCTGCCGGTACGGTAGTAGCGTGATTTTTGAAAATGAGTTTTTCTGACTTTTGAGTTGAATCGATTTTTGGAGTTTCCAAAATTTTGGAGATTCTTTTCAAATTGCTATTTGTGATATTGGTGTGTGTTGGTATTGGATTGAGACTTCGTACGGAAGTCGTATGCTAGTATCACGGGAGACCATCGGCTTCACGCACCTGTAAGTATATTGGTTTGGTTATTTCGCTTGTGGCGACACTTGATTGTTTTGTGATGAGTTGGAAAATTTTGGATTTATCTGTTGTTGGTGACAGGTCGCAAGTTTCGAGGACAAAACTTATTTTAAGGGGGGTAGTATGTAATACCCGGATTTTCAGTATAAATTTTCCGCGTTATTTATCTGAGATATATTGTATAGCTTGGTGTCTATACAGTATCGATAAAATAAATTGAGGACCGAGACGGTTATACTTGTGTAATTGACGTGTTTGATTGACAGTTATATTGAGGATTTATTGTATCAGGTTGAACTGATTTGGATATCAAGTATATAGTATGAGAATATTTTTGGGTTGAGTATATGTGTATTCAGTATGCCGTATGTTCGTATCCAGTATGTCGAGATGTCGGACAGGAACAGTTGGATTTTGGCTAAGTACAGAAGGCCATTACGTACGTTAAGTTTATGGGCTAACGTACGCTAAGTTGGTAAGTTTTACATACGTTATGCGTAAGGTATTACGTACGTAACAAGAGGAATCACACAGTTGGGCCCGGTGTCGGCAGCTTTCGGCGTGGATGTGGACAGGTTAGTCAACGGATGGAGTTACGCACGTTATGCAGGGTGTATTACGTATGTAATACGAGTATAATACTGTATCAAGTCAACATATGTATTACGTATGTTATGGTGTGGATGGCCGAGTCGTGGCCGAGAGGACCTGTAGTGGCCGAGCATGGTCGGCAGTGACTACATGGGGGCAAGGAGTGGCCGATAACGTACGTAAGGCTGTGGCCGGTTACGGCCGTAAGGGCCCGTTACGTACGTAAGTAGGTGCCGGTTACGGCCGTAAGGGTGTTGGCCAAAATGGACAGGAGGGTAGGCCAAGGCCGGTTACGTACGTAAGCCACGGCCGGTTACGGCCGTATGGTACCGACAGGTCCCGCCTATTTAAGGCCTGGACCGGGTCACTTCGGTATTTTTCATTTTTTTCTTCGTTTTTTCGCGATTCCTTCAGCAAGAATTGATGGATTTGAGTAAGAACATCATGTAGCAACATATTTTGGAAGTTGGATTCGTGTTTAACGTCTTCTTCCGCCCGGATCGAAGGTAAGAACACCTAAACTTTTGGTTTAGGAGATTTTTGAGGTTTCTTGATGTTTTGGCCGATTTGATTCATTTTAACTCAGATTATTGATGGAAACTTGTTTTATTCTTGAGATTATTCATTACTCTTGAAGTTTTGTGGAACAAATTCGAGAATTTCTCCATTAAATCGATTAAATTAGATTATGCGCTCAAAGTGTCCGATAAAATGCTTCAATGAGGTAGAACTTGGGAAGTTCTATATGTTTTCGTAGAACAGTGATTGAATTGATATTGTTGTGATGATTATTTGTAATTACGGGAATTTTGTTAAGGAAATATAGTGAATTGATGATCAAATGCCTTGATTATGTTGTTATGATTATGGAATCGTAGTATTCTCGATGTTCTTGGTGGTTTGTTGCGATTCATGATGTTATGAGAAGTATATGTTGAAGAACATGATTATATGAACCTTGAAATGTGAATAAGGATTGTTTAGATGTTAGAACACATCGGATTATGTCGTATTGGAGATTTTGAATATGATTTAGGAATTAGTTGTGTTCTTAAGGAACTCTTGGATTATATGAATTGTTGAACATGTTTAAGAGGTGTCGATGTTTTTGATATGAATATGGAATATTCATATCTCGAACTAAGTTATGTGTTTTGGTACAATATTCGTATAGGAATACGAATATGGTTCCGAGTTTGATAAGATTATGACTCACTTTTGAGGTTGAGAATTTATACGTATTGAACAAGTGTTCAATTCGGATAATGGAATTATTTGAAACCTTTGGAATATGGTTATCTATAATGTTGAATTAATCGGATCGTCCGGATTGGTGATGATAATCGGTAATTTGCTTATATTATGAATTTACAAGGAGGAAACTTGTATCCGTATTTAAGATTGAATTTGGAATCGGTAATGTTAGACCCTTGTTGGCTTAATTTTATTATTGATATGATTTTCGGATTGTGGAATCGTATTGTGGTTTTGAGTTTGTGTTTGATTGGTTTGGTTGGTTTGGATTTGTATTTAATCGGGATATTATAGAACCGTTGTGTTTGTTGATTGGTTATTGATTGTTATTTGTGATCATCGAGTTACGGCTTGTATTGTGGATATGAGTTCGTATTTGTTTGAGTTGTATTGTTTGGTTTTGTTTATGATCGGGGTATTGTTGAGCCGTTGAGTTGCTTGGTTGGCTATGTCGGTTATTGATTGTTATCGGTTTGTTGTTAATTGATTATTGCAATAGGTTGTGATGTTTGATCGTGGTTTATGACCGTTGTGTTGTGGTTGAGGCTAAAGAGTTCGTAGATTGCTTTTGGTCGGGGATGAGGAGCTCGTAGACGAAGGCAATGGATTTTGGTAACGGCTTCGTGGTATCGGTATCGAGGCAAGTTTCTACTTGTTCAATTTATAATATTTGATGAATGGTTTCATTTTCATTTCATTTATAACTCACATAGCAATGTTGTTAGAAATGTAAGTTATCGGGATAATGGTTTGTATATCCTGCTCTGGTTGTATTAAATCATAAGGTATATGATTTAATTGTGTTCAAGGAAGACGTGAGTTATCTTTGGTCAAGGATATAGAATATCGGATATCGAGGATAGTTATCGTGATGACATAAGTATCGGGATAAAGGTTTATTGGTATTGAATGGATGGTACCTTATTTGAAATTATTCGTATAACTATGTATTCGTTCAGGGATGTTGTTCGTGGAAAAGATGTTGTCTTCGGCTTTGGGGTAATTTAAGTATTGTTCAGTTATGAAGATAATTATTATGTTGAGTTGTTGTATATTTGGTACGATGATGTTTCATATATTGGGATTCGTATTGATTATTTCGTTGAGGGATGATGATCCCAGGGCTGATTGTATTGAGATCGTTGATCGTGTTGAGCATTTGTCGGGGATGATGATCTCAGGATTGTTGTTTTGGATATTGATTAGTGGTGTCGACTTTTCTTTGTCAGTTTGTCATTGTTCACTTCGGTGAGTCTTTTGATCCTTATTGGATATGTGATTCTTTGAGTTTCGTTGTCATGTTGCATTGTGACATATCTGGAGTCATATATGCGTGCCGATTGGTTATTGTGTAGGATTTTTAGCTGGGCACATGATGGTTATGCATGGATGTTTCCGCATTGAACCGTTCACACGAGACGTAGTTCGTGAGGCTAATTAGGTACATGTCCCACGTATATCCTGGATTCCGTATATGTGGTGGATATGTGCACGGACACATTTCCGGATCGGGCGCACTGTGACGTCCTTTGAGCCATATTGTTGGGTCGTTCGTAGTCCATGTATGATTGGATATGTTCGACGGTTTGTGACTGGTTGTTTATACTCCCGAGGGGTATGTTCGACAGTCAGAGTTATTTCTTTGAGATCCATTATTGTTGATCATTTGGAGTCTACCTTGTTGAGGGTACTCTCGGTTATTATTGGTCCTTTGTTGATCATTTGGAGTCTACCTTGTTGAGGGTATTCTCGGTTATAGTTTATCCTTTGTTGATCGCGTTTGGAGTTTACCTTGTTGAGGGTATTCTCGGTTATAGTTGATCCTTTGTTGATCGTGTTTGGAGTTTACCACGTTGCCAAGACAATGAAGTATCTTGCCAAGAATGCCAGTGCATTCAACGAATCATTAAGGTCTGCATTATATTAATGACCTTTGAATAGGCTTGGATACAGAACACATTAAAAACTAAATATGTTCATTTCTTGAGTTATTTGATTTTTATTTAAGGGTAAAAGGAACTACCCTTCTCGGTTATTGTTGATCGTGTTTAGAGTTTACCACGTTGAGGGTATTCTCGGTTATTATTGATCCTTTGTTGATCGTGTTGGGAGTTTACCATGTTGAGGGTACTCTCGGTTATCATTGATCCTTTGTTGGTCATATTGGAGTTATCATGTCGATGATATTCTCAGTGATGTATTGGTTGATCATTGTTATTGGTCGTATGAGCATTCGGACTGTACGTCGATGTTCGGGATTTGTTATCATTATCATGTGGTAGTTGATCTACAAATATGTTGTGTATTATTGGTTTATCCAGGTTGAGTTTTTATTGTGTAATCCGACGGACAGGATTTGGCACATATTGGTTTATTTCCGCACTTATGAGTTATGATGATATTTTGAGGATTACTGGTATTTTTGGAATACGGTATAATAGTTATTGAGTTCATTTCGTCATTTGAGAATGCGAAATGTGAATTATGGTAAGGATCGATTTGGTATGGATTGCCATAGATTGGTAAGGTTATGACGGTAAGTTTACATTGGTACTATTCTTACAGTATTATTACATTGCTATGTAATTATTTATGATGATGTGATCGATATCATTGTTGAGTATTGTGGCTGACCCCATCGTGGGCTTTATTTTTAGGTACTCGGAGATCGAGCTAGTAGCGGTCGTGAAGGGATGAGCTTCCCGGGTGATACTGGCTGTGGTATTTATTTGAGTATTGACTATTCTCTTCTGGTCGTTTTATTCCGCTGCAAATGTGTATTTTGAACTGTGTTTTTTATCGCTGCGTGTGTATTTTAAAATGACTTTCCGGTATTTTTACCAGTGTGTGTATTTTAAATGGCCTTTTGGTATTTTGCGAACTTGGTTTATTTCGTTAAACCCTTTTTCCTAACTATTTTATCGGTACGTTTAAGGGGTGGCTTAACGTACACATTGAACTGTCGAGATTTGGCATTGCGCCTTGTATTTTCAAATGGTATTTTATGACGATATTTCAGAACTATGTTTTTGAAAATATTTGAGTATTTAAAATATTACCGTCAATGGGAATCGGCCGAACAACCCGTACTACAACACTTATAATCCAGGGTGGCGCAATCATCCCAACTTTTCATGGAGAAATGGATAGAACTCACATGAGCCCCCGTTCGCCCAGAATCAACAGCAGCCCCCTCCCGCTCCCAAAGTGTCTCTCGAGGAAGCACTTGCAAAATTGGCGGCAAATACGAGTCAATTTATGACTCGTACTGAAGCAACATTGCAGAACCATTCCGCTTCCATTCGGAATTTGGAGGTCCAGCTGGGCCAAATTGCTAATGTGCTGACAGCTCGTCCGGAGGGAGCATTGCCGAGTACAACAGAGACAAATCCTAGAGAGAGTCTAAACGCAATCAGCTTAAGAAGTTGGAAAGAGGTGCTGGATCAGCCCGAGTGGTGTGAAAAGAAGAAGGAAATTGAGGAAGGAACGGATTTAAAGCCAGAGGAGTCGAAGGATTTGAAGCCAGACAACTCGAAGACATGTGTGTCCCCCGTCCCGTTTCCGCATAGATTACAGCAAAGAAGGGCGGACAAACAATTTTCTAAGTTCCTTGATGTGTTTAAAAAGCTTCACATAAACATTCCGTTCGCCGACGCATTGGAACAGATGCCGAATTACGTCAAGTTCATGAAAGAGATATTATCGAAGAAAAGAAAGCTTGAGGAGTTTGAAACGGTCTCCTTGACAGAGGAGTGCAGTGCAATTCTTCAAAAGAAGCTCCCACCTAAATTGAAAGATCCGGGAAGCTTCAACATACCGTGCACCATGGGGAATCTTTCATTTAATAAGGCACTATGCGATCTTGGTGCTAGTATCAACCTCATGCCTCTGTCGATTTTCAAAAAGCTGAATATTGGGGAAGCCAAGCCAACAATAGTCTCCTTACAATTGGCGGATCGATCGATAAAGTATCCGAGGGGAGTGATCGAGGATATATTAGTCAAGGTTGATAAGTTCATCTTTCCGGCCGATTTCATCGTACTCGACATGGATGAAGATGAAAATATTCCAATCATCTTGGGACGACCATTTTTAGCGACTGGCCGAACCCTTATAGATGTGGAAAAGGGGGAGTTAACTCTGAGGGTCCAAGACGAGCAAGTTACTTTTCAAGTATTCAAATCGTTTCCATGTCCCGGAAGTGTTGATAAAAGGTCACAAATTGAAAGTGTGGATGTTGTTGAAAGAGGAAAGCACCGAAAAAATCGTCGTTTGGAAAATTCAGATTTTGTGTTAAATGGTCCAAGTCTTAAGAAGGATGTAGAACGAGTGGCGCTCCTCGAGCATGAGGACAAATCTGCTGCAGTCTTGAGTGCGTTTGTGAAGGAGGAGAGTAAGCCGAAAGCCCAGCGGAAAATTAGTCATGGAAAAACCGGGTGTTTCGGGAAGTTATTCACGTCGAAACCTTTTCGCAAACAACATTTGATGACCGAACCGAAAGTCGAATCGCTAACGACCAATGGTCATAATTTTAACAAAAATATGAACGGTTCGATGAATGGGGCGGAAACCAAATGGAGTTTGCGAAAAGCGAACTAATGTTTTCCAATAGGTCCGGCTGAAGACTATAAACTTAGCGCTCCTCGGGAGGCAACCCGAGCATTAGTTGTAGATTCTTTGTTGTTTTCTTGCATTTTTAGAGTCTCTCTTTGTCTTCTTTCTTCTTTGATCCATCCTTCCCTCTCGTCTTGATGTTTTCGTGTAAACATTCTGTGCAGGAATTAGCAAAGGGGAGGAATTCAATGATGTACCGCGGCACAGTCCAGGTGAGCCGCGGCACACACCAGCTGATGAAAAAATGGCCGATAAAACTGTACCCTGTGCCGCGGCATGATCTTACTGAGCCGCGGCACACCAGGTCGCTGAGCCGCGGCACACTAAACCTGAGCCGCGGCACACTAAATGGCCAAGAAACACCCAGGGAGCCTGTACTTTGTGCCGCGGCACACTAAACCTGAGCCGCGGCACACTAACACACTGAGCCGCGGCACACGAAAACTGAGCCGCGGAACCCGACGACATTACAAAACATCCCAGTCCTACTGTACTTTGGGCCGCGGCTCACTTATATTGTGCCGCGGCTCCCGTCGCAAAATAAGAGCAGCCAGGTAGGGCTCATTCAATCGATCGGCCTGCATAAGATACTACTTCCCTCCCTTCCTTCCTTCCTTCACACAATGAGGTTAGTTGATTCCATTCTATTTAGTCTCCTTCTCAAGTTCTCCAGGTAATTTTTGATTTCTACATCATAAGTGATTCTTGATGTGAAAAGATTTGGAGTTTTATATTGCTAGTTGTTCTTCATTGTTGTTTCTAAAATGGAGTTGGAATATGAGGAATTTGATATTGTGATGGAATTGATATTTATGAACGAATTGTTGATGATAGTTGTCGTGATTCAGGGTTATAATCTGTGTTATTATTTTTGGGATTTGGAATTAACCATCAAAATTCTTGTTCTTCATTTTAACTTGTGCACACAAGGTGGTTGATAAATTGCAGCAATGAAAAATTGGTAAGCTAGGCATTTTCAAAATTATATGCAATGAATCGTGTTGTCGAATTACATTATCCCCAACCCCTACATCATGTTAAACTTGAGAGCTCGTACTTAACTTCCTTTTTGATGATGCAAGCTCATTTATTCACACTCCGCATGATGTAGTCAAGAAGCGTGCAAGCTCACCGGACGATGCCGGCAGACTCTGAGCATCGGATGGGAGTACTTGACCTTTTACTTTTATTGCATATCATTTTTGTCCATTGAGGTCAATGTACGTCCTAAGTTTGGGGGGGGGATTTACTTTCAATTTCTACATTCATTGATGTACGTTATTTTATTGCTGTACTTTATTTCGTTGCAATTTTCATTACTTTGCGTAAAAAAATTTTTTAGATAGCCTTGCTTGTCTTAGTTTTTCTTTATTCGTGAATTCTTCGTGCTTCTATTTGTGTGATACCGATGTTACGACACTGTTTTTCTCTCTGAAGAAACGGTCGAGTTTTAGTCGAGTTGTAGTCAGTTATTTCTGTTCTGCTTGTAATATCCGACAGAAATTCTTACTTGCTGTTGTACTATTCGGATAATTTAATACTGTTGTACTCTTGTTGCATTTGTGTATGGTTATTGGAATATATCATAAATAAACATAATAATAATGATCACTCCATTATGTTCGAATTTTCAGTATTATAGAGATAAGTGCTTATTGAACTATTAAAACCTGAGCCTAACGTACGTTAATCGTTAGGCATAGCGTACGTTATTTTGAGGCCTTTACGTACGTAAAGGGGGTACCTGTTACGTACGTAACCAGTGCAATCGTATCCGATCCCAACTTTCGGCGTGTGGGGCCGGGTAGGATTTGAATATCTGATCTTTTGGAGCCAATCTAGTTGACCTATCTTACGTACGTAATGCTACGATAGGTAACGTACGTAACGAAGTTCGTATTTCAGTCCAGTAGCCTCTGGACTTATCTTACGTACGTAATACTTTCCTTATAGCGTACGTAAAGCGCTTAACGTACGTTATCCTCTTGTGATAACGTACGTAACGAACTGTGCTGTTATAAAAAGAGAGCTTGTGTCTTTCATTTTGCACGACCAAACTCTGAATTTTCACCTAGATAATTTCCTCCTGCACCCCTAGATCAAATTACCTTCTTCCAATTTGTGGTTGAGCTTTACATTTCGATTTTGGAGCTTGTTGTTTGGAACTTGGAGACATTCTTGAAGCTTATATTGTGTTCTTGTGGTTTGGTGTATTGTTCTTCATTTCTGAAGGTATGTTCTACGATTTAACCCTATAATCTCATAGTTATAATGATAGTGATTAAGTATAATCCACCTAGTGATGATTTAATCAAGCTAAACATGTTCATAGTTAGACTTCCAACAAACTTAATGATGAATATGATAGTTAAGGGTTTGTAAGGTTGTGTTTTTAGTATCTTCAAAGATGATGATCATGTTTACTTAAACCAAACTCTTACTTCTGGACTAATAACACCAATAGACTATTAATAATCTTTGTTTCATTATGATGTAAATAACTTCTTAGAATAATTACCATAAAATGTTTTGAGAACCCTTGTTGATCATTAGAAGTTTGGAATAACCTTCTTGAACCTAAGCTAAGTGAATCCAGAGGATTAATGCTTGAACCTCCAAGTTAATTAAAAGATTATAAAGAAGGTGTTGAACTTGTAGTGGTCTTCATAATCATAATATGGAATTGCAACTACTTAACTCAACATAAGTAGTTGATGGAAGTGCATTTTCTTTTTGATGTCCTTGATGAGTTTAAGGAGTAGGAAATTATTGTTAACACATCTTAATCCGACAAACAATTGGTAAACATCTTGTAATCAATTGTAAGATTAGAATGGCATTGAATAGGATTCTTGGAGTAAACCCTCAACATCTTAATAAGTTGAACTACTCAAATGAGAATTAGGATGTTGTCTCGTTGAAGTTTGGTATAGATGATTATATGAACGTATTATTAAGTGAAATATACTTCATTCAAGGTTGATTGTCCGAGTAACCGATTTTGAATCGAGGGCCGGCTGTTCGTTCGACAAAGAAGGACTTTACTCGCCTCCGTATTGAGGCAAGTTATCTTGCTTGGTTATAATGATGTGTGGATTCTTATGATGATTATGCATTTCGTGTATATGAAACACTTATAAACTTGTGCCTTGTGACTTGAAGTTGTTCTTCATGATGTCCCGTTTTCATCGTGGGATTGCATTCCCAAGTTCGTTACTTTTGGACCCTTGATATTGTTGATCTTGTTGTCATTTCGGTGAGTCCTCGATCCTTATTCGGATTGTGTGAAATTCTTGAATTCGTTGTCATGTTGCATCGTGACATATCCGGAGTCATATCTACGTTCCGATTGGATATTGTGTAGGATTTTTAGCCGGGCACATATATAGTCATGCGTGAATATTTTTTCCGTGAAAGGCTGTGCACACGAGACGTAGTTCGTTGAGGCTAATTAGGTACATTGTCCCGCGTATATCCTGGATTCCGTATACGGGGTGGACATGTGCACTGACACATATTCGGATAGGGCATACTGTGATGTCCCTCTTGAGCCGTACTATCTTAGTCGCTCACAGTCCATTTTTATACGTGGATGTGTTCGACGTTTTGTGACTAAGCGTTCATACGCCCGAGGGGTATGTTCGTTAGTCAGGGAGTTATTCTTAAAATCTTATATACGTGAATTGTATACTATCTTGAGAATCATTTATCATGTATATCTGACCCTGTGTTGGGCGAAATACTTGTGTTGTATTTTAGGTCGAGGAAAAGGCAAGGCACGGGAAGATCAAGGCGATGACGAAGGGTTCGAAGGATACTAGTTCGGGGGCCCCAAGTCTTTCGTGTCCGGTCATGTTCGTACCGTGTAATGTTATCTTTTCGCTTTATTTTAAGTTTGAACAAATGTATTTTTATTTTAAGGTATAATTCATCTCCATATGGATTATACTTATGTTTTGGATCCTGTGTGTAATAAGGCCGTAGGCCATATCGTTGTAAACTCCAGATCGGAGTAAGTACCTTGTTTTGTGGTTCGGCATCACATGTTTTGCGTATTTAATCAGTACTTTGGGTATCGCCCGGTGGATCCTAGTGTGGGGTCCACGGCACCGTAATGGCCGACTTATCGGGTGTTACGTAAGATGGTATCGAGCGGAAATTTTTTTCTAGAGGTCGTTTTCTTTCTTTTTGAGTCTTTGTGTATTGAACTAGTATCAAGAGACCTTCGTGTCACGTGTGACCCGTGCGGCGCTTCGATCCTACGAGCCAAATGCGGTACGTACTTTATGAACCATGAATAAATTATTGACATGATATTGATCTCTGAATAGATCTCCTTGTTGATCTTGGTATTCTAAGGGTTTGTGGCAGGAATTATCTGATTGATGATTCAAATAAAATTCTGGATTGATTATATGATTGAAATCATTTGACTCAAATGTCGATCTGATATTCTGTGTGACTTTCGTAGTAACGATAATTCATTACAAACTGCTTTCTTGAATATGTAATTTCTTACTGCCATTAACTTAGCATGAATTCTGATTTGTATTATGAACTGTACTTATGATTATCATCTCAAAATTGATTCTTTCAGTATGGAAAGAAATTTGAGAGGCCGTGGAAGAGGGGGACGAGGCCGCGGAAGGGGCCGAATCCCGATACCGCGAGCCAACAGACGTGCAAACGCAGAGCATAGTTCCGCAGGCAGTGATTCGCCTTCTAGGGACCAATCGCACCACAATGGACACGAGGATGCTCGTGTCGATCCTTACACTGTAATGCAGGGCATGATGGCTCAGATGACCCAAATGGGTCAGTTAATGGAAGCAATGCAGAGAGCTGCTACCGACCAGCATCAGGGGCCACCTCCTGTACATGGCGGGCCGGTGAATCGGATCATCAGCGACATCTCGCGCCAACGACCCCCGATTTTTGAAGGTTCCTCTGAGCCGGCTGATATCGTGCATTGGATCGAACACTTCGAGAAGTTGTTCGATATGGTAGACTGTCCAGTAGAGAATCGCGTCTCCGTGGCAGCTTACTACTTGGGCAAGGGCGCCCACACTTGGTGGCTTTCGGTGAGGCCAGCTGATGGCGTATGCACTTGGGAAGAATTTAAAAATCTCATGCTAGATCGTTACTATCCAGGTCCTCTCCGCGAGGCCAAATTATCAGAATTGCTGAATCCGGAGCCGTCCGAAGATGATGACGTACTATCTATCGCCGAGAAATTTCAGGCACTCCTCCCTTTTGCTGCGACGATTGTCCACACGGAAGCTGATAAGATTAAATACTTTCTCAAAAGGCTTAAACCCCGAATGAGAATGCAGCTGTTGAACCATCATTGTGTGACCCTACCGGAGTTCATCGAGAAAGCTCTGGAGTACGAATTGACCGTGAAGGAAATTTCAAAGAAGCAACCGCAGTCTAACAACAAGAAATTCAGGAACCGTAACTACTGACAAAGAACCGGGGAACATTCAAGAGACCCCAACCAGTGCCAAATCCTTCTGAACGGCAACCTATGGCATCGAAGCCAACCGGATCGCAACCTCGAGCGGTCAGCCTATCTGTTGTATGCTATAATTGTGGAGACCCGGGGCACATCAATTCGAAATGTCCTAGGCCGGCCGTGTCATGCCATACATGTGGGAAGAACGGACATCGTGCTCGTTATTGTAGGAGTGGACTAGGACGTATTCCCTGACATCTCATGCTCGATACAATCTTGATTCGACCGAGTACCTCCATCCGCTTCTTATCGACTAAGGGCAAACAAAGGGATGGGACGTGGAAATCAAGCGGTACATCCGGTTCAGGGGCCGCAAAACCTAGAGTTTACGAGATGAAGAGGGTCAAGATCCCGGCCGGCATGATTGCGAGTAATCTCGAGATCCAATCTCAGCCTATCTGTGTCCTTTTTGATACTGGTGCTTCACACTCCTTTTTATCTACTTCTTGTTTGAGTCGTTTGCAATTAGAGCATGTTATCAATTGTGAACCTTATATAATTGGTCTACCCGATGGTAGAAGAATTGTTGGGAATCGTGAAGTTCAGGACTGCTCGATTCGAATGAACGACCGTGAGTGGTTGTCAAATTTAATCGTGGTCGATTTACCTAAAGATGATGTGATCTTGGGAATCGATTGGATGGTGTCATGATGCCATAATTAGTGTCCGCAAGTTTAACAAAGGACCGTCACATCTGACGATGGTGTTGAGTGTACCTTCCAGGGTGATAACCCCAGCCGTTCCGGGAGAATCATCAGCGCTATGAAAATGGTGAAACTGCTTAATCAAGGATGTATTGGCTATTGGTGTTACATGACCAAAACAATGGATCGACCAGTTGAATTGATCGATATTCCGGTAGTCCGAGACTACCTGCACGTATTTCCAGATGAGTTGCCAGGCTTACCTCCACATCGTGATGTAGAGTTCAATATTGAGTTAGAGCCAGTACGTCCCGCTTTCAAAAGCACCGTATCGTATGGCTCCGACCGAGATGCAGGAGTGAAGAGCCAACCGGA
This sequence comes from Orobanche coerulescens, assembly GCA_033398695.1. Lineage (NCBI taxonomy): Eukaryota > Viridiplantae > Streptophyta > Magnoliopsida > Lamiales > Orobanchaceae > Orobanche > Orobanche coerulescens. Next base: position 62,237,785 of record CM065806.1, read on the forward strand.
GGATTTGACCGAGAAAGGCTACATCGGACCTAGCGTCCCCTTGGGGAGCACCGACTTATTTGTACGGAAGAAGGACGGATCCCTACGTCTGTATTGATTATCGTGAGTGAACAGGTAACCATTAAGAACAAATACCCATTGCCGCGTATTGACGATTTATTGGATCACCTTCAAGGGGCCGCTGTGTTTTCTAAGATAGACTGAGGTCTGGTTACCATCGATTGAGGATTAGAGAGTCTCGACATTTTAAAGACTGCATTCCGTACTCGTTATGGGCATTATGAGTTTGTGGTGATGCCTTTTGGGTGACGAATGCACCGGCGTATTCATGGAGCCGATGAATCGAGTGTTTATTAATTATCTGGATCGCTTTGTAGTCGCTTTTATTGACGACATCACGATCTATTCTCGTGACCATGAAGAGCACGAGCGTCATCTCCATCTAGTTCTCGAGGCATTAAGGCGGGAGCACTTTATGGAAAATTTTCTAAATGTGAGTTACGGATGCGTGAAGTTATCTTTCTCGGACATGTGATATCGGTGATGGGGTCCGAGTAGATCCATGAAGACGAAGCTATCCGAGATTGGTTACCACCAAAGAACGTCAAGGAAGTACGCAGATTTCTTGGGACTAGCGTGCTATTACCGACGGTTCGTAGAGGGTTTTTCGAATTGCCCAACCAATGACCAATTTGTTGAGAAAGGATAAGAAGTATTTATGGTCGAGGCATGTCGGTGAGCTTTGATGAACTTAAGAGTTGGTTGATTTCGCCTATTTTAGTCCTACCAAAAGGAACGGAAGGTTTTGTAGTGTATAGTGACGCATCTAAACAGGGCCTTGGATGTGTACTAATGCGTAACGGGAAGGTGATCTCCTATGCATCGAGACGGCTACGACCTTACGAGGTCAACTATCCCACCCATGATTTAGAACTCGCACTGTGGTGTTTGCTTTAAAGATCCGGCGTCATTATCTCGTATGGAGTTACCCCGATTTTTACGGATCACAAGAGCTTGAAATACATTTTTACTCGAAGGAGTTAAACATGAGGCGTAGAAGGTGGCTAGAACTCATCAAAGACTATGATATCGAGATCCTTTATCATCCGGCAAAGCAAATGTAGTTGCCGACGCTTTGAGTCGTAAAACCGCACAGAGCAGAGATGCTTGCCCGCCTAACAACTCAGAGGGTATTGCGCTTAGAATTGATGAGGCCGAAATTGAAGTCAGTTACAAAGATATTCAAGGGCAACTCTGTACACTTGAGATTTCATCGTCCCTTGAGGATATAATTAGATCGAAGCAAGTTACGGACCCATTCTTATCTCGAATTCGCGATGAAATAACCCAAGGGAAAGCTCTGGCTTTGTAATACACGAGGATGGATTAATACGTTTGAAACCGAGTTTGTGTACCGCGATGATGAGTTAAGGAGTTCTATCTGAAAGAAGCCCATGCTAGCCCGTACTCTATCCACCCGGGTCTAGCAAAATGTATAAGGATTTGAAGCGTAACTATTGGTGGGGAAATATGAAACATGAGGTTGCCGAATTTGTTTCGAGATGTTTAACTCGTCAAGAGTTAAAATTGAGCACCAAATGACCCGCAGAATCTTTAAAACCGCTCCCGATTCCCGAGTGGAAATGGGAGGACATATCAATGGATTTTATTACTAGATTGCCGACGAGTCGCCGAGGAATGAATACGATTTGGGTGATTGTGGATCGTTTAACCAAATCAGCCCATTTTCTGGAAATTAAGGATACTTGGGGACCCGAGAGATTGGCCCAACTATTTATTAAGGAAATTGTGAGATTGCACGGTACCCCCAAGGGTATTGTATCAGACCGTGACGGGCGATTCGTGTCACACTTCTGGAAAGCAGTTCATCGTGCGATGGGTACGCATTTGAACTTCACCTGACATTTCACCCGCAGACGGATGGCCAGACTGAGAGAACTATCCAAACTTTAGAGGATATGCTGAGGGCATGCGTTCTCGATTGGAAGGATGATTGGGAGGCCCACCTACCCTTGGTGGAATTCACTTATAATAATAGTTGGCATGCTTCGATTCAGATGGCACCGTATGAGGCATTATATGGCCGTCGCTGTAGGTCCCCTTTGTGCTGGTACGAACTATCAGAATCTCTGGGTACGGAACCCGACATGTTGCTAGCAGCCCGTGAGAAGATCGCTCTGATCAGGAGTCATTTGTTGACGGCTCAAAGCCGACAGAAGTCCTACGCAGACAACCGCCGGCGGCCGCTTGAGTTCGAGGTCGGCGACCATGTACTAATGAAGGTGTCACCTACCCGAGGAGTCTTTCGTTTTGGAAAACGAGGTGCCGAGCCCGAGGTATATCGGGCCGTTTGAGGTTTTGGAACGAGTAGGCGATTTGGCTTATCGCTTGGCTTTACCACCAGCCCCGAGCCGGATCCATAACGTGTTCCATGTCTCGGCTAAGGAAATACGTTGCTGATCCGAGTCATGTACTTGATTCGATGAGATCGACTTAGCGGAGGATCATTCGTATGAGGAGCGCCCGCACGAATACTTGAGAGGAGGATCAAACAAGCTGCGTAATAAGACGATTCCCCATGAAGGTTCGGTGGTCACGACACGGGGTCGAGGAAGCCACGTGGGAGACGGAGCACGCATTCAAGAGAGGTATCCCGAATTGCTTACCCCTTAGTTTCGAGGACGAAACCCTTTTAAGGGGGAGTATGTAATATCCGGCAGAAATTCTTACTTCCGTTGTACTATTCGGATAATTTAATACCGTTGTACTCTTGTTGCATTTGTGTATGGTTATTGGAATATATCATAAATAAACATAATAATAATGATCACTCCATTATGTTCGAATTTTCGTATTATAGAGATAAGTGCTTATTGAACTATTAAAACTGAGCCTAACGTCGTTAATCGTTAGGCATAGCGTACGTTATTTTGAGGCCTTTACGTACGTAAAGGGGGTACTGCATGCACGTAACGGTCTGCAATCGTATCCGATCCCAACTTTCGGCGTGTGGGGCGGGTAGGATTTGAATATCGATCTTTTGGAGCCAATCTAGTTGACCTATCTTACGACGTAATGCTACGATAGGTAACGCATTTAACGGTTCGTATTTGATCCAAAGAGCCTCTGGACTTATCTTACGACGTAATACTTTCCTTATAGCGTACGTAAAGCACTTAACGTACGTTATCCTCTTGTGATAACGTACGTAACGAACTGTGCTGTTATAAAAAGAGAGCTTGTGTCTTTCATTTTGCACGACCAAACTCGAATTTTCACCTAGATAATTATCCTCCTGCACCCCTAGATCAAATTACCTTCTTCCAATTTGTGGTTGAGCTTTACATTTCGATTTTGGAGCTTGTTGTTTGGAACTTGGAGACATTCTTGAAGCTTATATTGTGTTCTTGTGGTTTGGTGTATTGTTCTTCATTTCTGAAGGTATGTTCTACGATTTAACCCTATAATCTCATAGTTATAATGATAGTGATTAAGTATAATCCACCTAGTGATGATTTGATCAAGCTAAACATGTTCATAGTTAGACTTCCAACAAACTTAATGATGAATATGATAGTTAAGGGTTTGTAAGGTTGTGTTTTTAGTATCTTCAAAGATGATGATCATGTTTACTTAAACCAAACTCTTACTTCTGGACTAATAACACCAATAGACTATTAATAATCTTTGTTTCATTATGATGTAAATAACTTCTTAGAATAATTACCATAAAATGTTTTGAGAACCCTTGTTGATCATTAGAAGTTTGGAATAACCTTCTTGAACCTAAGCTAAGTGAATCCAGAGGATTAATGCTTGAACCTCCAAGTTAATTAAAAGATTATAAAGAAGGTGTTGAACTTGTAGTGGTCTTCATAATCATAATATGGAATTGCAACTACTTAACTCAACATAAGTAGTTGATGGAAGTGCATTTTCTTTTTGATGTCCTTGATGAGTTTAAGGAGTAGGAAATTATTGTTAACACATCTTAATCCGACAAACAATTGGTAAACATCTTGTAATCAATTGTAAGATTAGAATGGCATTGAATAGGATTCTTGGAGTAAACCCTCAACATCTTAATAAGTTGAACTACTCAAATGAGAATTAGGATGTTGTCTCGTTGAAGTTTGGTATAGATGATTATATGAACGTATTATTAAGTGAAATATACTTCATTCAAGGTTGATTGTCCGAGTAACCGATTTTGAATCGAGGGCCTACTGCTCGTTCGACAAAGAAGGACTTTACTCGCCTCCGTATTGAGGCAAGTTATCTTGCTTGGTTATAATGATGTGTGGATTCTTATGATGATTATGCATTTCGTGTATATGAAACACTTATAAACTTGTGCCTTGTGATTTGAAGTTGTTCTTCATGATGTCCCGTTTTCATCGTGGGATTGCATTCCCAAGTTCGTTACTTTTGGACCCTTGATATTGTTGATCTTGTTGTCATTTCGGTGAGTCCTCGATCCTTATTCGGATTGTGTGAAATTCTTGAATTCGTTGTCATGTTGCATCGTGACATATCCGAGTCATATCTACGTTCCGATTGGATATTGTGTAGGATTTTTAGCCGGGCACATATATAGTCATGCGTGAATATTTTTTCCGTGAAAGGTGCACACGAGACGTAGTTCGTTGAGGCTAATTAGGTACATTGTCCCGCGTATATCACGGATTCCGTATACGGGGTGGACATGTGCACCGACACATATTCGGATCGGGCGTCGTGATGTCCCTCTTGAGCCGTACTATCTTAGTCGCTCACGGTCCATTTTTATACGTGGATGTGTTCGACGTTTTGTGACTAAGCGTTCATACGCCCGAGGGGTATGTTCGTTAGTCAGGGAGTTATTCTTAAAATCTTATATACGTGAATTGTATACTATCTTGAGAATCATTTATCATGTATATCTGACCCTGTGTTGGGCGAAATACTTGTGTTGTATTTTAGGTCGAGGAAAAGGCAAGGCACGGGAAGATCAAGGCGATGACGAAGGGTTCGAAGGATACTAGTTCGGGGGCCCCAAGTCTTTCGTGTCCGGTCATGTTCGTACCGTGTAATGTTATCTTTTCGCTTTATTTTAAGTTTGAACAAATGTATTGTTATTTTAAGGTATAATTCATCTCCATATGGATTATACTTATGTTTTGGATCCTGTGTGTAATAAGGCCGTAGGCCATACTGTTGTAAACTCCAGATCGGAGTAAGTACCTTGTTTTGTGGTTCGGCATCACATGTTTTGCGTATTTAATCTGTACTTTGGGTATCGCCTGGTGGATCCTAGTGTGGGGTCCACGGCACTGTAATGGCCGACTTATCGGGGTGTTACACTGCTTAGTATTCATTTAGGTCCAAAATCTTTCGTGATTGTAGAGGTCTTGGCAGATAAGAGACGATACATACTTGTTTTAGAATCACCGTCAATAAGTTTGGCTACATTTTCCGGATAGTGAGTCGTACTGTTTCTTTAGTCGTGTTGGCACTTAGATTGAGTTTAGAGTCGGTCAGTTTTTCCCTAAAGTCGAGATAATGTGTTCTATGAAGGGAAGTCTAGTAACCGGGGGTATTCGCGTGACCCGCTGTTTACTCTCGCATAAAACGACGACCCCGATTAGACTAGTGATTTAGTTATTTCACATATGCCAATGAGAGAGAGCCTAGTAACCGGGAGTATTCGCGTGACCCGCTGTTTACTCTCGCGTAAAAAGGCAACCTTGATTCGGACATGCGGAAATTATATATTTGAGTTGTTTCTCCGCTGTAGACGGGAACTTAGTAACTAGAAGCATCCATGTGCCCCATGAGTGTCTTTTACGTCAAACGGTTTTCCAATACATGAGAATGGAGTTTCCACCCTAGGATTATCCCGATGAAACCTCCCGAGATCCTAACCTAGTGGTCAACTCGAATCAAATTCTTGAGCATATATATAAGGGATTACTGTCCGAGGTTTATTTGTTATGAAACTCGTGAAAATTGTGCCACTAGACTGTGTAACGGGACGAACTAGCTTGTTTATCTTAGCCTTTCATATTGACGGTCGATTTGACTCACGTTTTGTTAATCTTTGAGCTGGATTTTCTTCATGAACGAGTGATTAGGACTGAAGTTGATTACTTTGCAGAATCATTATTCTGAGTGCAGCTCGCTTTTATGACACTCGTATTATTTAGAGAGAATTACAGGATAGTATTGATTAGGTTGAGCACTATGAGTTGCACGAGGATTCACGACATTCTTTCATTGAATTTAATTCTTTTTGCTTGAGGACAAGCAAAGGCTTAAGTTTGGGGGTATTTGTTAGGCGTATTTTTATACGCTTATTTATCATTATTTTGTAGTATTTTGGAGAGTGAAATCGTCTAAATGAGCTTTTAATGCCTTAATTTTGTATGATTGACAGGAAATTGAAGTCCGGAAGCTAAAACGAGGCAAAACGGGCGAAAACGGCAAATCTGGACTCTGAGCCGCGGCACAAGGAAGTTGAGCCGCGGCACAGGAAGACACCCAGCCGAAGGCCGAGTACATCGTACTGCGTGCCGCGCACGGCCAGTGAGCCGCGCACGTAAGAAATTGATGACGCCCAGGTTTAAAGCTGAAGGCTCTGTGCCGCGGCACAAGTTTAGTGCGCCGCGGCACACTTGACGGTGTTTGTATGTCCGCGCGGATTTTGGGCCGTTTCGAAGCCAGTTTTCGACCGACTGATACGGACGCGATTTGGAGTTGTGCTGAGCTATAAATAGGGTTTAAGACCCTAATTAAATTATCTTGTGATCTTGGAATCTTTTGGGGAGCTTAAGCTTGGAGACGGCAGAAGAAGAGGGAAGCAGAAGACTTCAAGGGCAGAAGGCGGAAGCTGAAGAACGGAGGAATCCAAGCATCATCTACGTTTGAATTTTATGCTTTCATTTATTTATTCTGTAATTTCAATTATTAGTATGTCAGGCTAAAGCCCTAATCTAGGGTTTTGATGAAACCTTTGTTTTGACGAATTGATTGAGATTATCCAATTAATTACCTTTTTATTGAGTTTTCCCAATTGTGTTTAATGCTTGCAATTATCTGGCCAATAGTTGTATTGATTTAATCATTCACTTCGAATCGGGAGAGGAGATTTGGTGAGGAACTATTGGTGAGGACCGTTTTATTCTGTGAGATAGGAATATACTCATAGGAACTACGTGGCCTTTAGGAGATTTTATGCTTTTCGCCTATTGACGAATTAATTCACCTAGGGATAGAGTGCGTTATTCGCCTTTAGATAAATCTATTGACCTCGGGAGAGGCGGTAGAATATATTAGCAATCTCCGCCTTCAATAAATTGGGAAAATTATTTATTACGGATAATCAAGAGTAAATTCGAATAACTTAAGGTGGATTCAGAATCCTAGACTTATTCATCATTTGATTTATTTTATTCAAGCCATTGTTTTATACTAGTCTTTTAGTAATTCTTCTAGTTATTAATTACAAAATCCCAAATTTGATTGTTCAGATAAAATTGGAATACGAAAAAATCGGTAGTTAGAGATTCAGTCCTCGTGGGAACGATACTCTACTTATCACTTTATTACTTGTAAACGATGACGTGCACTTGTTGTGGGAAAATCCCTCACAATATGCCGCAAGTGCACGGTGTCAACAAGTAATAAAGTGATAAGTAAAGTATCGTGCCCTCGAGGACTGATTTCACTAAGTACCAAAATTTAATCAACTCACAATTTTATTTGAAGAACAATTAAATAGAGTTTATCTCTAAACTAATTGCAGAAAATATATAATAGTACTAATAATAATAATAATACTAAGGGGTAGGATTATGATTTTCACCTCAAATAATCGGGAATGATATTTATTCGATTCAATTCACTGTTATTCAATTGATTGTAAGCCAGGAATTCCTAAATTATTCTAAAGCCTTTCCCAAGGTCGATAGAAAATACTACGAATTACTAACTCGATATATCCCTATTCGAATCAGATAATTAATAGCTAAAACAGTTCAAGAATTCCCACAATAACAGGCTTCACAATTCGCATGAGTATATTCCTATCTCACGAAAATTATGATTCGTCTAACAAGAACTATGCCTAAATTTCATCTCCCGAATCCATAAAGACATTCAAAACAAATTAACTGTTGGCCAGATAATTAAAAAGCATTAAGAACAGTCAGAAGAATCCAATTCAATAGAATAGCGAGTAAATCGAAATAATAATAAATAATCAAACCGTCATGAAATTGGCTACAATCAAAATCCTACTCAAATAGATCTACAAGCTAAGATGCAGAAAAACCGTAGGGATCCGTGGTCTTGTCGTCGCCCAAAAATCTCCTCCGTGTATTCTTTTATTTCTTCCGCCGAAATAAAACCTCCTGCCCTCCGTTCCTCCTTTTTTTGTCAATTGCTGTGCCCTCTTTTATATTTGTTTCTTTTTTCAATAACCAGTAGGTTTTTTTTCTCTCCCCAGCAAAAATCAAATGGTTTCCTCCAGCTCCTCTCCTCAAAGTGCTTTCACGGCCCAACAAAAACAAAGGCCCAAGCGGCCCAACTTTTATTACCTCCGCGGTCAGCATACTTTTGTCAGAAGCAGGGGCTTCTTTTTGCGCTTTGTGTGCCGCGGCTCACTTAATGTGTGCCGCGGCACACAGTACAGTGTGCACCTCATTCGCTAGTTGTCTTCGTGTGCCGCGGTTCACTTGGTGTGTGCCGCGGCTCATGACCAAAAAATGTTATTTTCGCCCGTTTTTTCATCGTTTTGGCTTCCGGATCCCGATTTCCTGCAAAACATATAATAATAATGCTTTAAAAGCTCATTTATGCTGATTTAGGCTCAAGATGGATATAAAATAATGATATAAAAGCGCATAAAAATATGCCTAACAAATACCCCCAAACTTGAGCCTTTGCTTGTCCTCAAGCAAATAATTTTCAATTTTAAACAAAATGTATCGTGAATAATCATGCAAATCCATAGTGCTCAACTTAATCAATACTACCCTGAGAATCTCAAAGAATAATACAAGTATCGTAATAGTGAGTCACATCCAGGACACTGATTCTACTAAGTAACCAATTTCAGTCCTAATCAATCGTTCATGGAGAAAATCAAGCTCAAAGATTAACAAGCGTGAATTTAACCGACCGTCAATATGAAGGGTTAGATTAAACAAGCCAATTCGCCCAATCCCACAGTCTAGTGGCAAAAATTTCAAGAGTTTCATTATTAAACTTACTCCTCGGACAACATTCCCTTATGTATGATCAATAATATGATTTGAGTTAACCACTAGGTTTCGGTTCTCGGGATATTTCATCGGGATGATCCTAGGGTGGATTTCCATTCTCACGTATCGGGGAACCGTTTGACGTAAAAGACACTCATGGGGCACATGGATGCTTCTAGTTACTAAGTCCCCCTCTACAGCGGAGAAAAAACTCGAATAGCAAGTCCCGCATGTCAAGGTTGCCGTTTTACGCGAAAGTAGACAACGGGTCACGTGAATACCCCCGGTTACTAGGCTTCCCATCATCGGTAATGCGATATTTCTAAATTATTAATCTATTCAGGGTCGTCGTTTTACGCGAGAGTAAACAACGGGTCACGTGAATACCCCCGGTTACTAAACTTCCCATCATAGAACAATTAATATCTCGACTTTTTCTTGTGAAAAACTGTCCGACTCTAAACTCAATTTAAATGCCAACAAAACTCATGGTACTGGACGACGAGCTACGCGAAAATTTTAACCAAACGTATAAACGGTGATTTGAAAACACGTATGTCTCTTTTCTTATTTGCTAAAATTTCTACAAAAATGATAAAATTTCGGACCTAATTGAATACTCAACAGAAACAGATATCGCTGATTGCAACTCGACTAAAACTCAACCGTTTCTTCCAAGAGAAATCAGTATCGTAACATCAGTTTTACACATGGAAGCACGAAAAATTCACGAAAAATTCAAGCTTGCAAAAACCATCAACAACATGCAAAATAAAGTCCACTACACATAACATTATCAATAATAAAACTCATGTGAAAATAAAAGAGATAAGGAAAAGTGAAACTTATTCCAAATGTCTTCTTGAACACCCGCACATGTCTGAGTGGAAACGTCGGTCAATCCATACTTCAAATAACGCCCAACATCACGAGGGACCCCCAAACTTAGTCTCTAGTCATGAGATAACAATAGACATTAAATCAAGACAGACTAGAATATGAAGAATAATAACTCATAGGGGTTAAAAAGAAATATCAGAGAAATAAGGGCCAACAAGAATACACGAATCCAAATGAAATAACAAAAACAAAGAAAAAAATTAATAACAAAAAATCAAATAAAAACAACTAACTAGAAAGCAAGTAAAAATGATGGGTTGCCTCCCATCCAGTGTTCTATTTTACGTCTTGAGCACGACGTGGCGAAAAAATTTAACGTGGCTTTTTTCTTGGGAGATTGCCAAATACCCCCTTCTTGCAATCAATTATCCTCTTATTCCATAGGGTAGTCTTTTGCTCATGCCAGGTTGCCAAAAATAATGAGTAAGAATTATTATGCGGACAACCATAATATGATGGATGAATATAATAATGATAAGGCATGAAAAAATAAGCAGAGTTCGAATGGGCAAATAATAAAGAATTATCATGCACAACCTCATTAGAACTCGAAGAATCAGCCTCAACAAAATCATGAGTAATGGGGTCAATCTCTCCCATTATGGATTTAGGAAAAATTATGCGTGGCACCGTTAATAAAATTTTTGGCACAAAAGTATTCACCTTATTAGTCGAAGTTTGATGACAATTTAATGGAATTTCTTTGGAAACATCATCAATGATAACTTCTTCTCTAGGCTAATCACACTTTATGAAATCATTGGGTGCTGGGGGATCGACCCTAAAACTCAACATGTCGTTCTTCTCGACCTCCCCCTCAACTTCACTACTAAATAAATGAGCTGGAAAATAACCGTAGTGACCCTCAAGACCACGATGTGCACATGCTAGCTCAAAAATGCTACTATTAGGATTTTTAAGAACGTCTACATAAATTTCAAGCATGGTCTTTTGTTTTGGGGGAGGGGGCTGGCTGACCCTAAAACTCAACATGTCATTCTTCTCAACCTCCCCCTCAACTTCACTACTAAATAAATGAGCTGGAAAATAACCGTAGTGACCCTCAAGACCACGATGTGCGCATTGTAGCTCAAATAGGGTACTATCAGGATTTTTAAGAACGTCTACATAAATTTCAAGCATGGTCTTTTGTTTTGGGGAGAATTTGTGACCTATTTGGAAAATTATTAAGAGCATCGAAATTTATGAAATGCCAAGGGTCACGATGCTCATAGGAAAACATAATGAAGAAAATAAAAATAAAGAGACTAAACAAAGAAAAAAAAAACTTCAAATTAAAATTAGAGTCGCTTGGTATTGATATTAGCGAAAAATCAGTCCCCGGCAACGGCGCCAAAAACTTGTTGTGGGAAAATCCCTCACAATATGCCGCAAGTGCACGGTGTCAACAAGTAATAAAGTGATAAGTAAAGTATCGTTCCCTCGAGGACTGATTTCACTAAGTACCAAAATTTAATCAACTCACAATTTTATTTGAAGAACAATTAAATAGAGTTTATCTCTAAACTAATTGCAGAAAATAAATAATAGTACTAATAATAATAATAATAAGGGGGAGGATTATGATTTTCACCTCAAACAATCGGGAATGATATTTATTCAATTCAATTCACTGTTATTCAATTGATTGTAAGCCAGGAATTCCTAAATTATTCTAAAGCCTTTCCCAAGGTCGATAGAAAATACTACGAATTACTAACTCGATATATCCCTATTCGAATCAGATAATTAATAGCTAAAACAGTTCAAGAATTCCCACAATAACAGGCTTCACAATTCGCATGAGTATATTCCTATCTCACGAAAATTATGATTCGTCTAACAAGAACTATGCCTAAATTTCATCTCCCGAATCCATAAAGACATTCAAAACAAATTAACTGTTGGCCAGACAATTAAAAAGCATTAAGAACAGTCAGAAGAATCCAATTCAATAGAATAGCGAGTAAATCGAAATAATAATAAATAATCAAACCGTCATGAAATTGGCTACAATCAAAATCCTACTCAAATAGATCTACAAGCTAAGATGCAGAAAAACCGTAGGGATCCGTGGTCTTGTCGTCGCCCACAAATCTCCTCCGTGTATTCTTTTATTTCTTCCGCCGAAATAAAACCTCCTGCCCTCCGTTCCTCCTTTTTTTGTCAATTGTTGTGCCCTCTTTTATATTTGTTTCTTTTTTCAATAACCAGTAGTTTTTTTTTCTCTCCCCGGCAAAAATCAAATGGTTTCCTCCAGCTCCTCTCCTCAAAGTGCTTTCACGGCCCAACAAAAACAAAGGCCCAAGCGGCCCAACTTTTATTACCTCCGCGGTCAGCATACTTTTGTCAGAAGCAGGGGCTTCTTTTTGCGCTTTGTGTGCCGCGGCTCACTTAATGTGTGCCGCGGCACACAGTACAGTGTGCACCTCATTCGCTGGTTGTCTTCGTGTGCCGCGGTTCACTTGGTGTGTGCCGCGGCTCATGACCAAAAAATGCTATTTTCACCCGTTTTTCATCGTTTTGGCTTCCGGATCCCGATTTCCTGCAAAACATATAAAAATAATGCATTAAAAGCTCATTTATGCTGATTTAGGCTCAAGATGGATATAAAATAATGATATAAAAGCGCATAAAAATATGCCTAACAGTGTATAAGGTAAAGTCGGAGGAGAATAGTTCAATACCCCGATACAAAGCAAGACACTGTAACACCCCCGATATATTCAGTGTATATTACAGCGCCGTGGACCCCTACATGGGACCCACCAGGCTACAACAAGAAAACGCCACTCGACTAACCATCTCGATTAGCGAGGACACACATTAAATAATACAACATATAAAGATACGCCCGGAGCAACCGGCGTAATAAACATCAACCGACAATGTAGCAATTTGAGTTAATACAAAACGAAGTTCGAAATGAAAGGCCTAAGTACTCGCGAGTACAATCTATAAGTTTATAAATGTGGGAAACAATCATATCGAAATAGACAAGAGAAATAAGAAGACTCAAATGCACATGTCAACGACCCTGGCCAACATCCTCGTACTGTCCCAGCGCTCACTCGTCCGGAAGAACATAACCTGAAATCCATAACAAGAATTTCCCCAAAATGGGTCCCTAAAGGGGTTAGCAATTACGCTAGTACAAGTAATCAAGGCAAACCATTCGCTTACACGTTTCATAGTACAATGCACCAAATCATTTCCAAAACCAAAACCAGACATGTCTTTCCCGGAAACAAACAGTCAAACAATTTGCCTAGGACCGGGACGAAGCCACAAATCCCACCCGAGGCCTCTAAGGACCCTCCCGAGCTGGCCATTTCATAAAATAAATCACGCACAGGCATCGCCTAGGACCGGGACAAAGCCACGAATCCCACCTGAGGCCTCTAAGGACCCTCCCAGGCGGGCTAGCGAAACAAACTCGTGAATCCAGAGTGAAGTCATAGAATCCCCCGAGGCCCCGTCGGACCCTCCCAGGGTGAGCAAAGCACACACAATATACATTACCATTTCATGTTAAGCATAAAGGTTTCCAAAAATAATTGCCTTGAATAATTGACGATGCAACGAATGGAAGGAAAAACACCGACGAACGCTAGGAACCGTAAATCACGAACCTAACGATTCGAAGAACATAATCACAACCAACTCTAAACGAATACGGAAATGGAATACACCCAAAAACCCGCCTACGATTCGTGTATATTCGTATAAAAATAACAACGAGGGCAGACCACAACCGAACCCTATCGAATACGCAACAACCACGAAGTATACCATGAATCCGTAGGAAAACCAATGATATCAACAAGATTAATCATATTCAACATGAATTAACCGACAAAACGAGACGAATCGGACGAAAATCCCAAAACCCCCAATTTATCCAAAAGTAGGGTTCTAAGAGATTTACCTTGGATTAGGATGAAAGATACCAAGAACTCAAAGAAGATGATAGTTGAGATGATTGGAGGAAGAAAATTGCCAAGAAGATCGCCCGGAATCGCCACAGCTGCGGAGAGTAGGAAGAAATGAGAAAATACGTTCATCTCGGTCAACTCCCTGGTTTATATAGCCAGGGAGTGTTAGCGCGCGCTAATCCTCAAAGTTACCGTGCGCTAACGGGACAAAACTACAGTCCATACAGTTAGCATCCTAGTCCAGTAGCCAGATTTCTGGCCGTTAGCGTGCACTACTCGAAACGTATCGTGTGCTAATAACCTCTCGGTAGCGCACGCTATCGACCATAGCGTGCGCTACCTGGACATCAGCCGAGTCCAGAAGCAAACTGACAGTACACACCTGATCCAGTTAGCGCGCACTATCGACCAAACGTAGCGTGCGCTAAAAGTGTATGGGTAGCGCGCGCTATCGGCCAATAGTGTGCGCTACCTGGGCACCTGATCGAGTACAGTAGCAAACTGTCCAGTACTGGACAGTCACGCTAGCGTATGCTACCGGGCATCTTAGCGTGCTCTAGCCCCTGACATTAGCGTGCGCTAGACTACGTAGCGTACGCTAATCTGCTAGTCCAGAGGGCTGGAATCAGCAGTGCCACTCCCAGGGTCAGCTATGAAACAGACGTAGCGTGCGCTACTAAGGGACCTCTAGCGTGCGCTATCTAGAAAAATTAACGCGCTCTAGATACGAAATAAAAACGGCCCAAAACACTGGAATATGAACGAAACATCAAACGGAACACCTAAAAACGCATAATAACATGGAATGGATCCACGGCAACCCCGAAACGGCAGTTCCGCAAAACAATTACGAGCATCAGATCAATAGATGACAGAAGAAATACACTGAAAGATACACGAGGGTCGCTATAGTGAGAAATACACCTAAAAATAAAAATACCGGGAAAAGAAAAAATACGGATATTGTAACACCCCCAAATCCCATTGGGTCATTACAGTGCCGTGGACCCCAAACCAGGTGATCCACCAGGCGAACACGACTAAAATACAACAAACTGACCAAATAGGAAATCACAGACCCTACTATGATGTCCGACATACTATCCCGATATGGAATTTCAACGACAAGGATGGGCCTACATGGCCAAAATAAAATACAACAACATACACGAGCCTTGCTCGGATAATACAAAACGACAACGACTGAACAAAATGGGAGTACTCCAACTGTCTGACCAACATGAACACCAAAATATCTCGGACTAGTATCGCTCGAATGCCTCGTCGCCATCGTCATGCCCCTGTGTCTCAACTCTCTCCTCGCAAGTACCTAAAACATGAAAACATGTTCCGCCCCCACGGGGTCAGCCATCCAGTATAATGAATATCAAGTACATGCACAACATGATATGCATCCAAAGGCAGAATAAAAAGTACAACAATGGTAGTACGAGATGCTCACAAACCAAAGTAAGAATCGAGCATTTGTGGAACACTCTGCCCATGGCATACGATCAATACCTGCTCAATAGATTAGAACATAAGTGCCCAACGGCGAATCATCAATATAGAACACAACAATACATTACCCGAAGGTAAATCAATCCAACGCTGAAATAAATAAGGATCACAATGCCCGAAGGCTCCAACGGAAAATACCGATACATCACAATGGCCTGAAAGCCCTCAGCCGAAGCTGCCAAAATATCACGATGGCCTGAAAGCCGAACAGCCCGAAGCTGTAAATCATCACAATACAGATCTCAAAGAAACAAACATGACTGTCGAACATACCCCTCAGGCGTATGAACTCTTAATCACAAAACGTCGAACACATCCACACATTTAAATGGACTATGAACGAACAAAATTATATGGCTCAATGATGGACATCACAGTACGCCCGATCCGAATATGTGTCAGTGCACATGTCCACCCCGTATACGGAATCCAGGATATACGTGGGACAATGTACCTAATTAGCCTCAACGAACTACGTCTCGTGTGCACAGCCTTTCACGGAAAAATTCACGCATGACTATATATGTGCCCGGCTAAAAATCCTACACAATATCCAATCGGAACGTAGATATGACTCCGGATATGTCACGATACAACATGACAACGAAACTCAAAGGATAACACATCCAATACGGATCATACGACTCACCAAGTGAACGATGACACACGAATAATGAAAGATCGACACGACCAACGATATTCGAAACAACCATCCTGGGATCAAAATCCCTAAGGACCGATTAACACGAGCAACGATAACAACACAACAGTTCGGGAAAAATCCTCAACCTTCAAAGATCACAAAATTACCGAGTTCACAAGAATAATAGTGTGCTGCCTTGAATCGGTCAACACGACAATAATAATTCAACGGATGGGAATTATCGTTGATAATCCCAATTCAATACTTCGATTACCGTAGGATGGCCAATCGATAACAATTATACAACGGATGGAAATTATCTTTTTGACAACGGGTGGAAATTATCTTTGATAATCCCAATTCAATAACTCGATTACCGTTAGAGCGGACAATCGATAATAATTATACAACGGATGTCTCGGCACCTTTAATCGGTTACCGATAACGAAGATGATAATCGAATACGTCAATGCCTTCAATCGGCCAAAACGACATCAATAGAAAAACACTGATATCAATAACGACGATTCACAAAAATATCTTGATGGAACATCAATCAATAACAACAATCGATACGTCGATGCCGCGAACCGGCTATCAACAACAATATCTCAAAGGAACATCAATCAATAACAACAATCGATACGTCGATGCCGCGAACTGGCTATCAACAACAATATCTCAAAGGAACATCAATCAACAATAACAATCGATATGTCGATACCGCGAACCGGCTATCGACAACAATATTACCAACAAGTATCGCAATGCCTTAAATCGGCCATTTACGAACAACAATAATATTTGGCATAATTTGCCGAAGGGTATCGTATCAAACAATCCCCTGATATCAACAAAATCACAAAGAGACCAAGTCTCGAAATGATACACACATTCATACACATACATGATAACATTAATCTCATTGACCAGTACAAGTATAAAACTTGCCTCAAACCGAAGGCGAGAAAGTCCTTCCACGATCAACGTCCTACCACGAATCGATCAACGCGTCCTCCGTCGATCACAAGCACTCGAACAACCTTGAATGAAATACAATTCATTCGATAACACGATATCGACCGAAAACAACACAATAGATAATTCCGATTCCAACACGAACACATACTATACTCGTATTAATCCGTATACATACGTATATATATAATATATATATATATATTACATATATATATATATACAACTCATATATATATAAATACATAAAATACACAACACACACTGCTCATATATATATATATATATATATATACATAAAACACACAACACACACACACTGCTCATATATATATATATATGCATAAAACACACAACACACACACACAATCACGCAGCACACACTAATATATATATAACTGAAAAACACATAAAACTAACCGGAAGAGTCGATCGGCCAGGTCCGAAAAAACTCCCATGCCGGAAATCGGCCGCCGGAAAAATGACCCGCCGGACTTCGTCCAACTCCGGCCCGTTTCCGTCTATGGCCGGTTTTCACCATCTCCGTTTGAAACTCCTCACCGGAAGAATGTCAAACCTCCGTTCCGCCGTCCGTTTCGGACAAAAACCACCTCCGGTCGCCGGAATCAACGGAACCGCATCCATGGCCGGAAACCATGAAGACGCCGGACGCCCGAGCTCCGCCTCGCCGGAAGAAAAAAATGCCGGAACAGTTCAGATCGACCGGATTTGCAGCCTTCCGGTTTGGAAATTCCGACCAGGCCGCCGCCGAGCTCCGGTCGCGAGCCGCCTGCCGTCGCCGAACTCTATCTCGCCGGAAAAAAATGGAGAAGCCGGCCCGTCCTCAAGCTTCCGCCTTGCCTGAAAAATAAGACGGAGAAGGATGGAGAGAAGAGAGGGAGGACGATGGCAGCAAGAAGAAAGAAAGAAGAAAGAAAAAAAAAAAGAAAAGAGAGAGAGAGAGCTGGCGAGAGAGATGAGAGATGGTGAGGGATGATGATGATGATGATTGAGGGTGATGATTTATATATATATATGTATATATATATAATATAGGAGTAAGGTGAGAGGGATGGTGGGTAAGTAACGTGAGGGAGAGACAAAAGTTGGCAGGATAATGTATATATATATATACATAACATGATAATTCACGTGAGGGAAGTGAAAAGGTGAGGTGGGAATCTTGATTTTATATATATATATATATATATATATATAAATGATACTCCAAAGATACCCTCGCCCCGAAAGTTGACCACGAGGAAGGTTCCCACCACCTACCACGCATTACGTACGTAACCTCAGGGCGTAACGTACACAATCGCAACAAATTAACGTACGTAATGCTACACAGGTAGCGTACGCTATGGCTATAAACTTAGCCAAAATTCCAAACTCGCCAAACAACAACCAAACGACGAAACCAAACCGTCGACCAGAATAAATATTTCGATCCCGAAATATTTTAATACAATATATATATTGTATCGGTCCAAACAACAACACTTGTACAATTCCAAATGAATACGTACAACTCAACAGTAACACGAAAAAAAAAAATTACCCCCGGATATTACATACTCCCCCCCTTAAAAAGAGTTTCGTCCCCGAAACTCAGGGCGCACAAGTCGGGGCACGGACTATCCATCAGGATAAGAAAACAACATCTCCAGGAATACTCCTCAATACGAGCAATTCCGCCTAAGCAACTGGGCCGACCCCACGGGTCCCCACGTCTCCTCTGCCTGAACAAGGCGAAAAAATCAAGTGATAAAGACACTCAATCAAAAGCGAAATTAGCCGAATCATGACTCCTTCGCCAGAGACCAGCCAGGAAGTCGCACCACAAAAGATAATAACAATACAGACATAGTCCTCGGGACTATATCGAACGCACGTCCAAGTCCTCACGACCTGACGTCTCGAATCACAATGAACGATTACCCAGATTATCACAAAAATCTCGGGTACAGGACCAAAATGAAAGAAAATCACATCAAATGACTCAAGTGTCCAGATTCTCAGATACAATGATTACAAGATAGATCAATAATAAATGGTTCACAACCGCAATATTAAAATACAGACCGAGTCAACATCAATCCGAAAGACAAGGAAAATACAAATCAAGGCTACATCTCAAATGTACCCGGAATCAACATCCTCCAGATCATCGAGTTCCTCGATCCCATCGACTCGAGGAAAACACAAATCTGGACTCGCTACTCCCCCTCGGGTGCCCATACCTCTGGCTCCCGAAGCCCGATATGACCCCTTGGGTGAAGTACGGACTGAAGTGACAAAATCTCTCGAGGCCCATGAGATCTCTCGAGATTTACTGGCACTAGAACTCCTGCAGTATTCTGAAGGTGTCCCTGCCTCCCACACAGAAAATAAATAATAGATGGCACCGTACATCAAGTACTCACATGCCCCGCTAAATCACAATTAAAGCAAACAACAGTCGAACTCGTCGCCTGAGAAGGAGATGCTTTCCCAGCACGAAGCCGACTAGGAAATGACCTCTTGGACGTCGGAGCTCGATGTCCCTCTGAACGAATCGGCATCCTAGTCCTCTCACCAGAAGAAACTGAAGGATCCTTCTGAGTAAGATCCTCGATCGAAAGCTCTGCTCCAAGAGCCTTCTCGATGAATTCGCCAAGTGAACTACAATTGTGATTGAACAACTGCATTCTCAACCGCGGGTTCAACCTCTTGTTAAAATACTTGATCTTATCTGCCTCGGTACGGATAACAGATGAAGTAAATCGAAGAAGTCCTTGAAACTTCTCAGCAATAACAATAACACCCTCGTTCTCGACGGATTCGGGGTTCAAAACCTCCGACAACTTGGCTTCACGAAGTGGAGCCAGATAATACCTCTCTAACATGAAAGTCTTGAACTCGATCCAAACACAATCACGATCGGTGGGTTCTCGAGCACAACTCCGAAAATGATTCATCAGCCACCAAAGTATTGGTACGAGGTTTCGGGTGTCGGCCCACTCTGCGGCCTCTATCCCCTCTGTCACGTCCTCTTTCCAGACTGAAAGAATAACGTTCAATCATGACCACAGCTCAAATACGCCTCAACGGCCAGAATGCTAGGTCAACGCCAAACATGAGTATACATACTCAACAGATAAACGATCACATCGATCACGCTAATCATAGTCGATACAGAGCCCACATGCTCCAAAGCAATTAATCATAAATCAATCGCACCCGATCGTCACATACAAGTGTCAACAAAACAGGTTAAATCAATGAGAAAATGAATGCATGCACATAAAAGAGAATAGAGTCCTTACACAGGTCATACGAAGCTTCGAGGTCTTGCTATACTAGTCTTCACTAACGACGACTCGATGAAAGAATGACTCATACAGTCGTCCAACTATCACGACTCACAAAACCCGACTGTCCAGATTGTCATAACCTGACAGCCCCGCTACTACCGCCTTGGTAGAGCCACATAACACACAAGCCAGGGTTTCTCACAACCCAAAGCTCTGATACCATCTTCTGTAACACCCCCAAATCCCATTGGGTCATTACAGTGCCGTGGACCCCAAACCAGGTGATCCACCAGGCGAACACGACTAAAATACAACAAACTGACCAAAATAGAAAATCACAGACCCTACTATGATGTCCGACATACTATCCCGATATGGAATTTCAACGACAAGGATGGGCCTACATGGCCAAAATAAAATACAACAACATACACGAGCCTTGCTCGGATAATACAAAACGACAACGACTGAACAAAATGGGAGTACTCCAACTGTCTGACCAACATGAACACCAAAATATCTCGGACTAGTATCGCTCGAATGCCTCGTCGCCATCGTCATGCCCCTGTGTCTCAACTCTCTCCTCGCAAGTACCTAAAACATGAAAACATGTTCCGCCCCCAGAATTGACCATCGAGTATAATGAATATCAAGTACATGCACAACATGATATGCATCCAAAGCGAGAATAAGCGATCAACAATGGTAGTACGAGATGCTCACAAACCAAAGTAAGAATCGAGCATTCGTGGAACACTATGCCCATGGCATACGATCAATACACTCAATAGATTAGAACATAAGTGCCCAACGGCGAATCATCAATATAGAACACAACAATACATTACCCGAAGGTAAATCAATCCAATATGAAATAAATAAGGATCACAATGCCCGAAGGCTCCAACGGAAAATACCGATACATCACAATGGCACGAAAGCCCTCGAAATTTGCCAAAATATCACGATGGCACAGCCGAAAGCCGAAGGCGTAAATCATCACAATCTGAGATCTCAAAGAAACAAACATGGTATCGAACATACCCCTCGGGCGTATGAACTCTTAATCACAAAGCGTCGAACACATCCACACATTTAAATGGACTATGAGCGAACAAAATTATATGGCTCAATGATGGACATCACGATCGCCCGATCCGAATATGTGTCGGTGCACATGTCCACCCCGTATACGGAATCCGGGATATACGTGGGACAATGTACCTAATTAGCCTCAACGAACTACGTCTCGTGTGCCTGACCTTTCACGGAAAATATTCACGCATGACTATATATGTGCGGCTAAAAATCCTACACAATATCCATCGGAGCGTAGATATGACTCGGATATGTCACGATACAACATGACAACGAAACTCAAAGGATAACACATCCAATACGGATCATACGACTCACCAAGTGAGCGATGACACACGAATAATGAAAGATCGACGACCAACGATATTGAAACAACCATCACGGGATCAAAATCCCTAAGGACCGATTAACACGAGCAACGATAACAACACCTTGATTCGGGAAAAATCCTCAACCTTCAAAGATCACAAAATTACCGAGTTCACAAGAATAATAGTGTCTTGCCTTGAATCGGTCAACACGACAATAATAATTCAACGGATGGGAATTATCGTTGATAATCCCAATTGATACTTCGATTAAGTAGGATGGCCAATCGATAACAATTATACAACGGATGGAAATTATCTTTTTGACAACGGGTGGAAATTATCTTTGATAATCCCAATTCAATAACTCGATTACCGTTAGAGTGGACAATCGATAATAATTATACAACGGATGTCTCGGCACCTTTAATCGGTTACCGATAACGAAGATGATAATCGAATACGTCAATGCCTTCAATCGGCCAAAACGACATCAATAGAAAAAAACTGATATCAATAACGACGATTCACAAAAATATCTTGATGGAACATCAATCAATAACAACAATCGATACGTCGATGCCGCGAACCGGCTATCAACAACAATATCTCAAAGGAACATCAATCAATAACAACAATCGATACGTCGATGCCGCGAACCGGCTATCAACAACAATATCTCAAAGGAACATCAATCAACAATAACAATCGATATGTCGATACCGCGAACCGGCTATCGACAACAATATTACCAACAAGTATCGCAATGCCTTAAATCGGCCATTTACGAACAACAATAATATTTGGCATAATTTGCCGAAGGGTATCGTATCAAACAATCCCCTAATATCAACAAAATCACAAAGAGACCAAGTCTCAAAATGATACACACATTCATACACATACATGATAACATTAATCTCATTGACCAGTACAAGTATAAAACTTGCCTCAAACCGAAGGCGAGAAAGTCCTTCCACGATCAACGTCCTACCACGAATCGATCAACGCGTCCTCCGTCGATCACAAGCACTCGAACAACCTTGAATGAAATACAATTCATTCGATAACACGATATCGACCGAAAACAACACAATAGATAATTCCGATTCCAACACGAACACATACTATACTCGTATTAATCCGTATACATACGTATATATATAATATATATTACATATATATATATATACAACTCATATATATAAATACATAAAATACACAACACACACTGCTCATATATATATATATATATATATATACATAAAACACACAACACACACACACTGCTCATATATATATATATATGCATAAAACACACAACACACACACACACAATCACGCAGCACACACTAATATATATATAACTGAAAAACACATAAAACTAACCGGAAGAGTCGATCGGCCAGGTCCGAAAAAACTCCCATGCCGGAAATCGGCCGCCGGAAAAATGACCCGCCGGACTTCGTCCAACTCCGGCCCGTTTCCGTCTATGGCCGGTTTTCACCATCTCCGTTTGAAACTCCTCGCCGGAAGAATGTCAAACCTCCGTTCCGCCGTCCGTTTCGGACAAAAACTACCTCCGGTCGCCGGAATCAACGGAACCGCATCCATGGCCGGAAACCATGAAGACGCCGGACGCCCGAGCTCCGCCTCACCGGAAGAAAAAAATGCCGGAACAGTTCAGATCGACCGGATTTGCAGCCTTCCGGTTAGGAAATTCCGACCAGGCCGCCGCCGAGCTCCGGTCGCGAGCCGCCTACCGTCGCCGAACTCTATCTCACCGGAAAAAAATGGAGAAGCCGGCCCGTCCTCAAGCTTCCGCCTTGCCGGAAAAATAAGACGGAGAAGGATGGAGAGAAGAGAGGGAGGACGATGGCAGCAAGAAGAAAGAAAGAAGAAAGAAAATAAAAAAAAAAAAAAAGAGAGAGAGAGAGCTGGCGAGAGAGATGAGAGATGGTGAGGGATGATGATGATGATGATTGAGGGTGATGATTTATATATATATATATGTATATATATAATATAGGAGTAAGGTGAGAGGGATGGTGGGTAAGTAACGTGAGGGAGAGACAAAAGTTGGCAGGATAATGTATATATATATATATATATACATAACATGATAATTCACGTGAGGGAAGTGAAAAGGTGAGGTGGGAATCTTGATTTTATATATATATATATATATATATATATAAATGATACTCCAAAGATACCCTCGCCCCGAAAGTTGACCACGAGGAAGGTTCCCACCACCTACCACGCATTACGTACGTAACCTCAGGGCGTAACGTACGCAATCGCAACAAATTAACGTACGTAATGCTACACAGGTAGCGTACGCTATGGCTATAAACTTAGCCAAAATTCCAAACTCGCCAAACAACAACCAAACGACGAAACCAAACCGTCGACCAGAATAAATATTTCGATCCCGAAATATTTTAATACAATATATATATTGTATCGGTCCAAACAACAACACTTGTACAATTCCAAATGAATACGTACAACTCAACAGTAACACGAAAAAAAAAAAATTACCCCAGGATATTACAGATATTACATTATACCCCTCTAAAAATAAGTTTCGTCCCGAAACTTAAGAAACAAACAACTCAGGGTACCTAGCACGCATGTTATCCTCGGTTTCCCAAGTTGCCTCCTCGACACCATGCCTCGACTACTGCACCTTGACCAAAGGGATGATCTTATGCCTCAATCGCTTCTCACGATGCTCCAAAATCTTCAAAGGACGCTCCTTAAAAGTAATATCCTCGGCGACATCAATCTCACCATAATCGATGACGTGACTAGGATCCGGGACATATTTCCTCAGCTGGAAAACATGAAAAATGCTATGAACATGACTTAGGACCGGGGGTAACGCCAATCGGTATGCTAACCCACCGACTCGCTCGAGAATCTCGAAGGGTCCAATAAATCTCGGACTCAATTTCCCCTTTTTCCCGAAACGGAAAACTTCTCTCGTCGGCGGTACCTTCAGTAAAATGTGGTCTCCCACCTCGAATTCTAAAGTCGACGACGGACATCGGCATATGACTTCTGTCGACTCTGGGCAGTCAACATCCGTTCCCGAATTAATTCTATCTTCCGCCTCATCTCTAAAACGATATCCGGCTCGGTCCCGACCATATCGGATGCCTCATTCCAACAAATCGGCGATCGACAATGCCGCCCATAAAGTGCCTCATACGGTGCCATCCGAATCGACGCGTGCCAACTAATGTTGTACGTGAATTCGATCAATGGCAAATGCTCCTCCCAGTCACTGCTCCAATCGAGAGCACAGGCACGCAACATATCCTCGAGCGTCTGGATAGTGCTTTCCAACTGTCCATATGACTGAGGATGAAAAGAGGTACTCAAACACAAACGGGTACCCAACGCCTTATGCACCGCCTGCCAAAAGTACGATACAAAACGGCCATCACGATCTGAAACAATAGACTTCGGAGTACCGTGAAGCCTCACAATCTGCGCGATAAACACACGAGCCAACTTCTCCAGGCCCCAAGTGTCCTTGATGCCCAGAAAATGTGCCGATTTGGTCAGACGATCAACAATCATCCAGACCATATTCATGCCCGACCTCGATCTCGGCAAACTCGTAATGAAATCCATCGATGTATCTTCCCATTTCCATTTCGGAACGGGAAGTGACTGTAATAACCCGGCCGGTCGCTGATGCTTGATTTTGACCTGCTGACAAGTCAAACATCTCGCTACAAACTGTGCGGCCTCCTCCTTCATATCATTCCACCAGAAATTCCTTCTCAGGTCCTTGTACATCTTACTCGAACCAGGATGAATGGAGTAAGGTGTAGCATGGGCCTCACGCAAAATACTCTGTCTCAACTCTGAGTCGTTCGATACACAAAGTCGACTGTGGAATCTCAAAACACCATCCTCGTGAATCACAAACCCAGGAGACTTTCCCTTAAGAATGTTCTCTCGGATTTGAGTAATCATCGGATCCTCCAACTGTTTCAGCTTAACTTCGTCGATCAAAGATGATGAAATCTCTAAAGCACAAAGTTGCCCGATAGCTCGAGGCAACAAAACCTCAACATCTAACTCGATCAAAACTCGTCGAAGCTCAGACTGAGGTGTAAGGATCTCAAGCATTCGCAACGCAACCGGTTTCCGACTCAAGGCGTCGGCCACGACGTTCGCCTTGCCCGGATGATAAAGGATTTTGAGGTCATAATCCTTAATCTGCTCTAACCACCTCCTCTGCCTCATATTCAAATCCCACTGTGTAAATATGTATTTCAGACTTTTATGATCGGTAAAAATCTGACATGCAGAGTCGAAAAGATAGTGACGCCAAATCTTGAGCGCAAAAACAACTGCCGCTAACTCCAAATCATGAGTAGGGTAGTTAAGCTCATACGACCTCAACTGTCTCGACGCATATGCGATGGTCTTGCCGTGCTGCATCAATACACACCCAAGACCCTGACCCGAAGCATCACTATAAACAGCAAAATCCCCGTCGCCACACGGCAACGCTAAAACCGGGGCTGAAGTCAAACGTCTCTTCAGCTCCTCAAAACTCGACTGTCTCTCGTCATTCCAAACGAACTTCTCGGACTTCTGGAGCAACTGTGTAAGCGGCCGAGCCAGTTTCGAGAAACCCTCGACGAACCTACGGTAGTAGCCGGCCAGACCCAAGAAACTATGGATCTCCTTCACATTCTTGGGCGGTGCCCAATCCAACACTGCCTCAATCTTCTGCGGATCCACTCGAACCCCCTCGGCTGAAATCACGTGGCCTAAAAACATCACTTTCTTCAGCCAGAACTCACATTTCGAGAACTTCGCATAGAGTTGCTCGATCCTCAAAATGTCTAACACTACCCGCAAATGATGGGCATGCTCTTCCTCGTTCCTCAAATAAATAAGAATATCGTCAATGAAGAAGACGACACACTTATCCAAATACTCGATAAAGACTTTGTTCATCAACTGCATGAATACCGCCAGCGCATTAGTTAACCCGAAAGGCATAACTACAAACTCATAATGTCCGTATCTCGTCCGAAAAGCTATTTTCGGCACATCGGACTCCCTCACCCAGAGCTGATAGTACCCCGATCTCAAATCAATCTTCGAGAATATCGCAGCTCCCTGCAACTGATCGAACAAGTCATCAATTCTCGGCAAAGGATACTTGTTCTTGATGGTTACCTTGTTTAGTTCGCGATAGTCGATACACAAACGTAGTGAACCATCCTTCTTCCGCACAAACAGGACCGGTGCGCCCCAAGGAGAGGTGCTCGGTCGAACGTACCCCGACTCAAGAAGCTCACTCAACTGCTTCTTCAACTCGGCCATCTCCGAAGGTGCCATGCGATACGGCGCCTTCGAAATTGGAGCCACGCCAGGCTCTAACTCTATAGCAAACTCAACCTCACGATCCGGTGGCAATCCCGGTAACTCGTCAAGAAATACATTAGGAAACTCACTAACGACTGGAATTGATGAAAATTCGACTCCACCTTCAAGGCATAGCACCAATAACCGGTACACCCCTTTCGCAGGAGCCTCATCGCCTTTAAGGTGTTAATAACAAACTTATGGTTTCCCCTCTTTCGCCCCGCGAAAGAGTTCTCGGTGCTGTCCTCGGCTAACATAGTGATGATTCTCGTGCGGTAGTTCATGATTGCGCCATGCTGCTCGAGCCAATCATCCCCGAGAATCAAATCCTCACCCTCGATACCCACGACAATAAGATTAGAGAGCCAAGCCTTCCCACAAATAAACACAGAAAAGTCCCTGACCTCTCGATCACCGACAATTCTATCACCGCTAGGAAGTTTAACGATGAAAGGCTCGCAAGGTGATAAGCAGTCGAGACTCAAACGGCGTACACACTCTAGAGAAATGAATGAATGCGTAGCACCCGAATCAAACAGTACACTGACAGGATGGGAATGGATATGAACGGTACCTTTCTCCACAGTGGCCGCTGGATCATCGGCCCTCCTCATCTCATAGATACGCGGCTGGGCAGAGCCGACACTCGAAGCTCCTACTCTAGCGGGCTGACCTCAACCTCTACCTAGACCGGCACCCGGCGGAGGCTGAGGAGCAAACGAGCCCTGATTCACACTCGGCTCCATAGGTGCTGGAAAAGAAGCCTGAGCACCAAGAAGCTTTCTTGCCCGCTCACAAAAGAAAGCCTTGTGACCCGACTAACCACAAGTATGATAAGTTAGAGGCGGACGAGGACACTTACGGTTCCGATGGCCCGGCTCGCCACAGTTAAAGCATTTGGCATCCCGAATGGAGGCACTGCCAGTACCCCGATAGCCCCCAGAGAAACGAGCCGAACTACCTCCAGGAATATTCGCAGACTGAGACTTCTGCTGACCTCCACCCTTGTGACCCGAGAAATTTCCGGCGGATTTCTGTTTCTTACTCTCCCGAACCGCCGCACTGGCTGTTACCGACATATCATAGGCAAGAGATCGACTCTGATAATACTTCAAAGTAGTACAGACGAGCCCGTGCATGTAGTCCCGAATTGACAGTTTCATCCTCCTGGAAAAATGGAAAATTTTGTCGCTCTCTTCGACAACCTGGGTCTTCACATAACCCAACTCTTTGTTAAAATCGGCAATAGCTTGGGATACGGGAATGTCCCGTGGTTGAGCATCATAGAAAGCATGGACTCGAGCCTGTCTAACCGGCCACAGGCAATATTCAGTCTCCATCAATTCTTGAAATTCAGCCCACGAAGCAACATGGTCTTTGGGCCCAACTGCCTCCCACCAATCCGTAGCGTCCCCGGTGAGAAAGTACTGGGCAATAGGGACCTTACGGTCCTTGGGACAGTTGGTGGCGATGAAGACTTTAGATATCTCCTTGATCCACCCCTCCCAACCGATCGGGTTTGATGCTCCCGAAAACTGAGGAGGATGCATCTTGATGACATCTTGGAGCCAACGGTCTGCTCCGCCCTGATTAGCATGGGCCCGATCCGGGTTCTGAACCACATGAGCTATAGCCGCCATTTGGTTTACCATTTGCTGCATTACGGCCGCAATACCAAGGTCGGCATGCTCCTGTGAAGAAGCATGACGGTCACCGGTACTACCGGCTCCCGAAGAATGCGATGTGGCCGCCCCACCGGCTGCCCCACATCCCCGGCCGCATCCACGACCACAACCACGGACCCTTCCAGCATCCATGCTGGTGATAAGAGATGGCAAAAGCAACTCGATGATAAGTAAAAGAGGGAGTATAACCACAATTCAAGAAATGGAAATACGATACGAGAAAACAAAGAATCGAGTAAGAAAACTTACGAACACTGGAAGTACTGAGATGCTGGCAGCGGTGTGACAATATGCAAAACAAAACACAACTAGACCCAAATAACCAACAAGCCTAGGTATCCATAAACCTAGTTCTCTGATACCATTTTTTGTAACACCCCCGAGATATTCGGTGTATATTACAGCGCCGTGGACCCCTACATGGGACCTACCAGGCTACAACAAGAAAATACCACTCGACTAACCATCTCGTTTAGCGAGGACACACATTAAATAATACAACATGTAAAGATATGCCCGGAGCAACCAGCGTAATAAAAATCAACCGGTAATGTAGCAATTTGAGTTAATAGAAAACGAAGTTCGAAATGAAAGGCCTAAGTACTCGCGAGTACAATATATAAGTTTATAAATGTGGGAAACAACCATATCGAAATAGACAAGAGAAATAAGAAGACTCAAATGCACATGTCAACGACCCTGGCCAATATCCTCGTACTGTCCCAGCGCTCGCTCGTCCGGAAGAACATAACCTAAAATCCATAACAAGAATTTCCCCAAAATGGGTCCCCAAAGGGGTTAGCAATTACGCTAGTACAAGTAATCAAGGCAAACCATTCGCTTACACGTTTCATAGTACAATGCACCAAATCATTTCAAAAACCAAAACCAGACATGTCTTTCCCGGAAACAAACAGTCAAACAATTTCCCTAGGACCGGGACGAAGCCACAAATTCTACCCGAGGCCTCTAAGGACCCACCGAGCTGGCCATTTCATAAAACAAATCACGCACAGGCATCGCCTAGGACCGGGATGAAGCCACGAATCCCACACGATGCCTCTAAGGACCCTCCCAGGCTGGCTAGCGAAACAAACTCGTGAATCCAGAGTGAAGTCATAGATTCTCCCGAGGCCCCGTCAGACCCTCCAAGGGTGAGCAAAGCACACACAAGATACATTACCATTTCACGTTAAGCATAAAGGTTTCCAAAAATACTTGCCTTGAATAATTGATGACGCAACGAACGGAAGGAAAAACACCGATGAACGCTAGAAACCGTCAATCACGAACCTAACGATTCGAAGAACATAATCACAACCAACTCTAAACAAATATGGAAATGGAATACACCCAAAAACCCGCCTACGATTCGTGTATATTCGTATAAAAATAACAATGAGGGCGGACCACAATCGAACCCTCTCGAATACGCAACAACCACGAAGTATACCATGAATCCATAGGAAAACCAATGATATCAACAAGATTAATCATAATCAACGTGAATTAACCGACAAAACGAGACGAATCGGACGAAAATCCCAAAACCCCCAATTTATCTAAAAGTAGGGTTCTAAGAGATTTACCTTGGATTAGGATGAAAGATTCATGTTGATGTTGTTATTATACACCAAGAACTCAAAGAAGATGATAGTTGAGATGATTGGATGAAGAAAATCGCCAGGAAGATCGCCCGGAATCGCCACAGCTGCGGAGAGTAGGAAGAAATGAGAAAATACGTTCATCTCGGTCAACTCCCTAGTTTATATAGACAGGGAGTGTTAGCGCGCGCTAATCCTCAAAGTTAGAGTGCACTAACGGGACAAAACTCCAGTCCATACAGTTAGCGTCCCAGTCCAGTAGCCAGATTTCTGGCCGTTAGCGTGCGCTACTCGAAACGTAGCGTGCGCTGATAACCTCTCGGTAGCGCGTGCTATCGACCATAGCGTGCGCTACCTGGACATCAGCCGAGTCCAGAAGCAAACTGTCAGTACACACCTGCTCCAGTTAGCGCGCGCTATCGACCAAACGTAGCGTGCGCTAAAAGTGTATAGGTAGCGCGCGCTATCGGCCAATAGCGTGCGCTACCTGGGCACCTGATCGAGTCCAGTAGCAAACTGTCCAGTACTGGACAGTCACGCTAGCGCACACTACCGGGCATCTCAGCGTGCGCTAGCCCCCGACATTAGCGTGCGCTAGACTACGTAGCGTACGCTAATCTGCTAGTCCAGAGTGCTGGAATAAGCACTGCCACTCCCAGGGTTAGCTTGCTAGCGCGCGCTACGAAACAGACGTAGCGTGCACTACTAAGGGACCTCTAGCGTGCGCTATCTAGAAAAATTAACGCGCGCTAGATACGAAATAAAAATGGTCCAAAACACCGGAATATGAACGAAACATCAAACGGAACACCTCAAAACACATAATAACATGGAATGGATCCACGGCAACCCCGAAACGGCGGTTCCACAAAACAATTGCGAGCATCAGATCAATAGATGATAGAAGATATACACTGAAAGATACACGAGGTCGCTACAGTGAGAAATACACCGAAAAATAAAAATATCGGGAAAACAAAAAATGCGGATATTACAGACTCGTAGTGAAGGGATTTAGTCAAAAGAAAGGCATTGATTTTGACGAATTTTTTTATCCGGTTGTGAAGATAGGATCGATTCGATTGGTTCTTGTATAGCAGCTAGTCTTGACCTTGAGATTGAGCAAATGGATGTCAAGACGACATTTCTTCATGGAGACCTCGACAAAGAAATATATATGAAGCAACCTGAAGGGTTTCAGGTTAAGGGAAAAGAGTATTATGTTTATAGACTCTGAAAGAATCTATACGGTTTGAAGCAAGCACCACGACAATGGTATAAAAAGTTCGAGTCAGTTATGGGGGAGCAAGGCTACCGGAAGACGACCCTGGACCATTGCGTGTTTTTCAAGAAATTTGGAGATGATGATTTTATCATCCTATTGCTTTATGTGGATGACATGTTGATCGTTTGCAAGAATGCCGAAAGAATTGCCAACTCGAAGAAAAAGTTGAATAAGTCTTTTGCCATGAAAGACTTGGGAGCCGCTAAACAGATTCTTGGGATAAGAATCACTCGAGATAGAGCAGTCCGGAAATTACACATGTCACAGGAAAAATATATTGAGAAGGTGCTTAAACGCTTCAACATGGATAAAGCTAAAGTTGTTAGTTCGCCTCTTACTAACATTTTTAAATTGACGAGCAAGGATTTAGTAGGATGAAGGAAGAGATTGAGGAAATGGATAAAGTTCCTTATGCCTCTGCAGTCGGGGGTTTGATGTATGCTATGGTATGTACGAGGCCCGACACTACTCATGTCGTGGGAGTGGTGAGCCGTTCTCTATCGAATCCGGGAAAGAAGCATTGGGAAGTCGCTAAGTGGATATTTAGATATTTACAAGGTACTTCCAAATTGGGGATTACATTTGGAAATGGGAAAGCGATGCTTGTTGGTTATTTTGAAAATTGGAGGATGGTTTGTTTGAACTTGATAAAGTTAACACCGATGATAATGGTTCCGATATGTTAACCAATGCATTGAGTAGAGAGAAGGTTAAAGTGTGTTGTTCGATTACCGGGATGGCGAACTCTTCCTATATTCCGGAAAGGGGGAGATTTGTAGGAGTTATTTCCGAAATATAGGCCTTCTCGGTGTCGACTGGACTCCGGGCCGCGACACAAACCATCCAAGCCGTGGCACATCATTTTTGGCCGAGAACCCGCGCCTACTGTACTCCGGGCCGTGGCCCCCTGCTGGTTTGATGCAAGTCTCCTGCCGAGACTGTACTCCGGGACACGGCGCACTGCCTCCCGGGACGTGGCCCCCTGGGACTTCACTGGGCAGATTTTTTGTGTGTGCCGCGGCACAGACTGATCGGTCAAAAACTTATCCTAAAAATAGGAGTCTTTGAGTCGCTCGCAAATATATACGAGGTAGAAGTAGTTGTGGTAAGTTCTACCAAGGTCTTTTCTCTCGAGGATTGTCCAAGAGGGCTTCGTATAATATTTTGTATAGATTGCAAGAAGTAAATACTAAAATATTCTAAAATATATTTTTAGGTTTTTAAATATTAACTAAATTAAATGCACTATTTAAACTATTTTTAATAAGAATATTTTAACAAGACTATTTTTAATAGACTATTTTTACTAGACTATTTATATTAAGACTATTTTTACTAGACTATTTTTAACTAGTGAAAATGAATAGAATTAAAATGAGTTAGGAATTTATAAAATTTAAGGGATTACGGGTTCATTAAATTAGGTTTTTAATTAAGTATAGGAATTGATTTACACGGATATAAAAGAAAAATGAATGTTTATCGCGTAATCAACTTTTCACCTCATAACTTTCGTATTCAAAGGTGTCTTAACCACTTTCGCGATCTTAAGATGTTTATAACAAGATTAACACTTGATAGATTGAAAAGATATGTTTCCAATTCACTTAACAATCAATCAAGGAGGTTTCATTAGTAGAAATAGGATATGATCAATCTCTATTTAAACCAATTGGTCCTTTTTAATCAAAATAGTGTAAATCAATCAAATACTCAATATATAACCTAATAGAAATCCCCCTTACCCTAGGAAGAAAGATTAGCTACTCATTGGTTTATACAAACTAAAATTATAATAGAAATAATTGATATACATAATATATATATATATATAAACTTTTAATTACTAGAACTTAATGAGAATAGATAAAACTTATTTGAATATGATGAATCAAAGTGGAAGAAACAAACTTCAAAATATAACTTCAAACTTGTTTAAAGGTTGCAAGCTTACAAAAATTTAAAGTAAAATACTAAGTGCCTATTGATCAAGCACTTTTCAATTACAAACTAAATGAAAGAAAAACTTCAAACCAAAAATGAAATACAAACTAAAATTGAGAGTTCTAAGGAAAATATCTTGCTAAAATAAAGGAGTGTTTCTTTGCAAGAAGAGGAGGATGAGTTTGCAATGGATGAAGATGTCCTTTTATAGGTGATTTTCAAGAATACAATTGATTATTTAATTTGTGGCATCTTTGACAAGTCTTTTGGTGTTTGATTCACACTTGATCTTCCTTGCATGTCTTGATTTTCAGATCATTGACTTCATACATAGTTGTTGAGCTCACAAGATGCTAAATGTGGAAAATTCCACAAATATCGGCTGGCAAACGGCCCAGTTTGCCCCGTGTTGTGCGCCGTTTTGTGGTGACTCGGTCTCTTCCGGAATACGCGCGAGGACACGGCGCAAAATGCCGGCCGTGTGTGAAATGGCCCAAGACACGGCCCTTGTTGCGCCGTATGTGAACCGGCCTACATAACACGGTCCATTTTGCGTCGTGTTGTATGGTCGTTTTTCCTTGAAAAATTCCCGTCGTTTGGATTTGATCTTGTTTTCCGTCCTTTTTTATGTTTCATGTCAGTAATCTGTAAAATAACCATTTTTAGCTCATGTTTGGACATATCTGTAAAATATGTATTTTTAATCACAAATCAGTACGATTATGCCCGTAAAAGGAATATTTTGTATATGAATTTTTAGATCAATTATGCACTAATCAAATACCCTACACTTAATCATTTGCTTGTCCTCAAGTAAACCTCAGATATGGTATCATTGAACGTACCAATAATTTTACTACATCTCAAGGGGTAAATTAGACCAAGTTTTTATAATTTTGTCAAATCTCAAGAAAGTTTCCTTTTTAAACAAAAAGCATGAATTCATAGAACTCGCCGGATAAGTGTATCTCTCACTCTCAAGTGTATATAGGACATATTTTCGCTCAAGCTTATTTAATGAAGTGAAAATTTCCATAGGCGTGCAAATCGTCTTTTGTCTCTACCACTTGTGTGTGTAACGTTGTGAATAAAAAAGGACTTTAAGGTTGTAATGTCGGCTCTTTGGTTGGGGTAGGGAAATATGGATAAAGTGAGTTGAAACCGAACATTAGAAAATATTCTGAATCGAGTTTTATCAACTGGTAAGCACTTTAGAAGCTATTTAATTAAGCTTTCTATCAATCCACTTACTTATGCTTCGATTTATCTGAGCTCTTTTTCTTGCTTTTCAATCAACCATTTTTTTTTTCTTTTCCCCCCTTTTTTTTACTTGGGTTGTTTATTATCTGTTTTACGCGAATGTAAACGATGGGTCACATGAATACACCCGGTTACTAGGATAAAAAAACATACACAAGCTGGTTTTATGCATACTCATATCTAAGGTAACTGTTTTACGCGAATGTAAACATGGGTCACATGAATACACCCGGTTACTAAGTTCCCAAAAACAACGGAGTAAATATTTTCTCCATTTTTCAACACTACCAACAATATATATCACCCAATGTCACCACACAATATCGTCATCCTTGTCAAAAATAATTTCTAACTGTTCAAGTATGGGTCAAAGGATTTATAGCGATGGAAAACTCAGTATGTGGTTAACAATAAAATAGGCAATAAGCTCAATTGGGTTAACGAGGGACTTAGTAATTTTTTTGGGGTAGGCCGAAAAAGATTGAAAGGCTAAATAAAAAAATCGCTTAAAATTAATTTCACTATTTTGCACACACTTCGTAGTTTTGAGTAAGATACCAATGCACGTTCTAGAGTTTCACAACACAAATAGCGCACTCAATCAAAGGAGATTTTTTAGCAAGTAAACAACGGCTCAAAAGCTCACAAGGTTTTAAATATATATGTTTCATGAATTCACACAAAATATTTTTTTTTATTTTTTTTTTTGGAACAATTGAGTTTGACCTTTCATCGAAAATTCAAGTTTTAACACATGGTCATTTTACCACACCAAAATTTTTATAAATAAGTCTCCCGAGGTGAGTAGTAAGACATATTACAAATTGACTGTTGGAGGTAAAATTTTTTTTATTTTAAAAATTCATATATTCCGATATCACCCCACACTTTAGAAATAAGCATTGTCCTCAATGTATTGAAAAGATAGAAGAAAAAGGACTCCACTGCCGTGTGGTACGGTTGATCCTCATAGCAATCCCTAATAAGAACTTTCAAACAAAAGCAGAAAACCATGTTGAAATAAGTTAAATAAAAACAAAATCCATAATTGCAAGAAAAAGAAAAAATACGCAAACAGTCTAAACAAGCTAAAAAGAAAAGAAGTCAGAAGAATAACACAAATAAAATAAAATAAAAAGTAGCACTAAGCCGATGGCCCGGGTGGTGGTGATGGTGGTCTGATGCTGAAGTGCTGTTGAATGCGTGCCATCTGCTCGTCTGTGCGGTCGAGACGATCGTTTACCTTTTTAAGCTCACTTTTGATAACCTTCTGATCGTCTCTGATGCAGCTAATCGCCTCCCATGTACGACGGAGAAGGGACTGGGACTGGGGTTGACGGTTCGGATGGCGGGATTCGGTGGTCTCTCGTGTAGGGCTCTCGCCGTCACCTCCGTCAGTCGGAGAATGTGCCTCGTCGTCGCGCTGTGCATCCTCCTCGAATTAGATACCCATTCGGTTACAAGTAGCACGCCTCAATTTGTCCCGGTCATTAATTAATGTGCGGTCGGCATTTGAGAAGTCAACATCCGCCTGCTTGAGTATCAATGTGATCAACCGGGGATAAGAGATGGAGTGCTTGGGGCTTTTGTTCCTTAGGAAATCACGCATGGGATTGTATATAATACTCCCATAATTCAATCCCTGTATAGCACTTAGCCCATGCACCATTTTATCCAAAAAGTATAAATCCCCAACTCGTACTTCATTTTTACTACTCGAGCGAGGAAGAACATTTGTGCCGAGAAGATATAAAATGAGGCGATGCTGGTCGGAGAAGGATAAGGTACCGATCTTCACTCCATCCTTTTAGGAAGGAGTGTACTGGATGTCATACCGCGCCATGGCACTACTAGTGTTTCACACCGGTCCTTCTGGGGGATTGAAGGATTTTCTGAAATTTACTTTCTCCCCCTCGTCCGGAGTGCGGAGTGAGTGATTTATCGAGCTCTCGGTGATTACCACTGGTGTCCCTCTAACCGTGCTTCGTATAGCGTAGTCATCTTTGCGTTTTGCCTCCACGTTGGCGTAGAATTCACGGACCAAATCTCCGTAGTAATGATCAGGGAGCTTCAACGCATTCTCCCAATGTAAGTGACTGAAGAATTGAGATAGGTTGAATTTATCTTCTACCTCCTGTGCGATATCTTTCTCGACCAGAAGTTTGGAATGAGATCGTTGCTCAAACCATTCCGCATTTTCAGCACTTGTAAAGCGTATAGCATCAAAGGTCCCCGTGGTATGCTCTGGTTGAGAATTGTCGCTCTCGGTGGCAGAAGATGATGCTAAAGGGCTGGCTGCCCGGCGCTTGCGAGTCCTGGTTGTCCTACACAATTATCACAAGAAAAATTCATTTAAGCATTTCATCGGACAGCTTGTAATCGTGATTTAACAAGCTTCCAATTTCATCAATTTATGGACAAAATCTAACCCCATGTTACATGAAAGCTTCAAAACTATACGATTTGCAATAGAACAATACTAATCTAAGCAAAACACCACGAATTTACAAACTTTCATCATGTAAAATTTTATAAACCAAAACCATCAAAATTTTGACATAATTTCATTTCAATTTATCAAAAAGTGTTAAATCCTTACATATAATCCAACAAAAGTGTTCATTCACGTGAACAAACGTAGCCACATATCTACAAACACAATGAGAATCGAATTCGCAGCAAATATTGAAGAATTTTGAAGTAAACTTATATTGTTGCTTGACGACGAATTTCTGGAAAATTCCTAACAAATTTGATGAAAGTAGGTTGGTTGAGGTGTTATGTATTGAAATAAACAAATCTAAGAAAAAGAAATTAAAAAGTTGGGATTTTTAGGGGAGGAGGTCGGAGGTTAGGGTGAAAAGAAATAAGAATGAAAGGCCGAATTTGTGTTTAAGAACCCGTCTGCCAGAACACGGCGCTGAAACACAGTCCAGTTTGCGCCGTGTTGTGCGCCGTGTCGTACAACGATTTTTTTGAGGGAAAATAGACACGGCGCTGGAAACGGTCCAGATTAGCGCCGTGTTGTTCGTCGTGGCGATTTTTTTTTTTTGATTTTTTTGATTTTTTTGATTTTTTGAAAATAAATAATAAGAAAAACAATAAATAAATTGGGTTCCCTCCCAATAAGGGCTCGTTTAATGTCATTAGCTTGACAACTTCCTGTTTTAGTCGTGCCACGGATCTTCAAGGGTTATGCTCTCTCCGTGAGGAATTTTCTGATTTTCAAAATAAGGCTTTACCCTATGTCCGTTCACCTGAAATTACTCTTTGGTTTGAGGATTTATCAGTCTAATTACTCCGTATGGAAATACTTCCTCAATCTCGAAGGGTCCCGTCCAGCGTGATTTTAGCTTACCTGGAAATAATCGCAAACGAGAATTAAATAAAAGTACTTTCGTACCTGGTTCAAGGTGCTTGAGGGTAAGTTTCCGGTCATGAAGTCTCTTGACTTTGTCTTTGTAAATCAGAGAGTTCTCGTATGCTTCGTTTCTTAACTCGTCTAGTTTAGATATTTGCAGCAGTCTTTCATGTCCAGCTTCTTTCAATTCCATTGAAACAGCCTTAATTGCCCAATAAGCTTTATGTTCGATTTCAACTGGAAGGTGACAAGTTTTTCCATAGACTAGACGGTAGGGGCTCATTCCCAATGGACTCTTGTATGCTGTTCGGTATGCCCAAAGTGCATCGACCAATTTTCTAGCCCAACCTTTTCTAGTTGGGCGCACAGTTTTTTCCAGGATCTCTTTTATTTGTCGGTTGCTTGTTTCAGCCTGACCCGACGTTTGTGGATGGTAGAGAGTTGCAATTTTGTGATTTATGCCATTTTTGGCCATAAGCTTGTCAAATAACTTGTTGCAGAAGTGGGATCCCCCATCACTGATTATTGCCTTGGGAAATACGAAACGGCTGATTATGTATTCCTGTACAAACTTAACAACAATATTAGCATCATTAGTCCTTGTGGGGATTGCCTCAACCCACTTGGATACATAATCGACTGCTAAAAGAATGTACTCAAAATTTCCAGATTTAGTGAATGATCCCATAAAATCAATTCCCCATACATCAAAAATTTCTACGACCAAATTGATCGTGAGGGGCATCTCATTTCTTTTTCCGATATTACCAGTTCGTTGACACCTATCGCACTGAACACAAAAATGATGTGCGTCTTTAAATAAGGATGGCCAATACAAACCAGATTGGAGAATTTTGTTAGCGGTCTTTCATCCGCCAAAATGTCCTCCGCAATGAAGTTCGTGGCAAAAGGTTAGTACACTTTGTTGCTCATCTTCTGGGACATATCACCTCATGATTTCATCTTTGCATAATCGAAAAAGGCATGGTTCGTCCCAGAAGTAGTTTTTGCATGATGATAAAAACCGTTTCTTTTCTTGGTAAGAAATGTTAGGTGGGAGCATTTCACACACCAAATAATTCACAATATCTGCAAACCAAGGTACCGAAGAAATTTTAAATAGATTTTCATGTGGAAAAGAGTCCACAATTTGTTCATGTTTGTTATCTATTTCTTCTGTTATTTTTAAACGAGACAAATGGTCTGCGACCACATTTTCACTTCCTTTCTGATCCTTTATTTCCACATTAAATTCTTGAAGCATTAAAATCCACCGAATCAACCGAGGTTTCGCTTGTTGCTTTTTCAACAGATGTCATAAAGCTGCATGGTCTGAATGTACAATCACTTTAGATCCTACAATATAAGATCTAAATTTATCCAGTGAGAAAACAACAGCTAATAATTCTTTCTCGGTTGTCGTATAATTAACCTGTGCATCATTTAATGTTAGACTAGCGTAATAAACAACACGGAGCATTTTATCAATTCTTTGGCCCAAAACTGCACCAACCGCTCGGTCAGATGCATCACACATAATTTCAAAAGGTAAAGACCAATCAGGGGCAATTACGATTGGTGCCGTGGTTAGTTTCACTTTCAAGGTTTTAAAAGCGTCGAGACAAGCGTCATCGAAATTGAAGGAAACATCTTTGGTAAGCAAAGTGCAGAGAGGTTTA
Source organism: Orobanche coerulescens (assembly GCA_033398695.1). Lineage (NCBI taxonomy): Eukaryota > Viridiplantae > Streptophyta > Magnoliopsida > Lamiales > Orobanchaceae > Orobanche > Orobanche coerulescens. The sequence continues at coordinate 62,277,951 of CM065806.1, forward strand.
CTTATTTTTGAAAAATCTTTGATAAACCTTCTATAAAAACCGGCATGCCCTAAAAAGCTCCTGATTGCCTTTACATTGTTTGGTGGCAGTAATTTTTGAATGACATCAATTTTTGCTTTGTCGACTTCAATTCCATGATTTGACACCACATGGCCTAGCACAATTCCACTTTCTGTCATAAAATGACTTTTTTCCCAGCTGAGAGTTAAATGACTTTCAATACAACGTTCAAGTACTTTGGTCAATTCATTTAAGCAATCATCAAAAGATGATCCAAATACTGAAAAGTCATCCATAAATACCTCAATAGAATTGCCGATCATATCTGAGAAAATTGACAACATGCACATTTGAAAAGTTCCTGGTGCATTGCATAATCCAGAGGGCATTCTTCGACAAGCAAAAGTTCCAAAAGGGCATGTGAATGTGGTCTTCGATTGGTCCTCGGGTGCAATCGCCACTTGATAATACCCTGAAAGGCCATCAAGAAAACAGTAGAATTTGTGTCCTGCAAGTTTATCAAGCATTTGGTCAATAAAAGGTAGAGGAAAATAATCCTTTTTGGTGGCGGCATTTAATTTTCGATAATCAATGCACATCCGCCACCCGGTTGTTACCCTCGTTGGTACTAGCTCTCCCTTATCATTTTCAATCACTGTTATGCCGCTTTTCTTTGGTACCACATGTATCAGGCTTACCCATTCACTATCCGCAATCGGAAAAATAAATCCCTCAGCTAGCAATTTTAAAATTTCCTTTTTTACTACCTCTAGCATATTGGGATTTAATCTTCGTTGTGCTTCTCTTCTTGGTTTTTCTTCCTCTTCTAGGATTATTTTGTGCATACATGTTGAAGGGCTAATTCCCTTAATATCACTCAAACCCCATCCTATTGCTTCTTTGCATTTTTTCAAAACTTCTATTAAAAGAAATTCTCCATCTTTTCTCAATTCTGCATTAATAATTACAGGTTGTTTATTTCCCTCTTCAAGAAAAACATATTTTAAATATTTAGACAATTCTTTAAGCTCTGGTATTTCTTTGCTATCCATTAACGACTCCAGACTATCTATCTTAATCCCCTGTAAGAGATTTTCGCACACTTCTCCTTCAACATCCGGGTTAAGCTCTGAACATTCCATTACTTGTTCCTGTATAATGAGAGTTTCTACAGAATTCTCAATAATATCAACAAAAGCGCACTCCTCATATAAATCATAACTAGGAACAGGGGGAAAATTAAACACAGAAAATGTCATGGTTTCATTTAACACACTCATGGTTAATTTTCCTCTTTTAACATCAATTATTGTTTCAGCGGTAGCCATGAAAGGTCTTCCCAATAAAATAGAATGATCTTTTCCATTTTCTAGACATTGTCCCATTTCTAAGACAACAAAATCTGCTGGAATAATAAGCCCCTCTATGTCTACCAAAATATCTTCGATAATTCCAACAGGATAACGAAGCGATCTATCGGCCAATTGTAAACATATTTTAGTTGGGCTAAGTTCACCAAGATCAAGTTGCTCAAAAATATATAATGGCATCAAATTTATACCTGCTCCAAGATCAAGCATACCAGTGGTCTTCTTACCGTTTCCCATAGCAATATTTATGATGAAGCTACCTGGATCACTTTGCTTGGGAGGTAATCGTTGTTGGAGCAATGCAGACATAACCTCTGAGACAATGATTTTTTCTCTATATCCGAACTTCTTTTTATCCGTGAGTAATTCTTTGAAAAATTTTCCGTATGATGGGACACTTTTTATCACTTCCAATAAAGGAAGGTTTACATTTACTTCGGACAGCATATCAAAAAATTTTAGAAATTGCTTCTCAAGTTTTTCATTTTTTTGTCGACTTGGAAAAGGTATTGGGGGTTTGTATGGATTTGTAGTTTTGTGGAGTGTTGGGATGGGGACTTCTTCTTTAGAATTTTCATTTGACTCCTTATCTTCATCCTTGTTTCCTGCAATAATTGAAATATCATCATTAGAAGGGGAATCAACTTGATTGTTATAAATCTTACCAGTTCTTAGCGTGGTGATAGCTTTAGCTTGTTCGGGTTGACTTGGTAACCTCACTTTCTGGTTATTTTGCAGTTGATTTGCTAGTTGCCCGACTTGAGTTTCGACTCGTTTCACTGATGCTTCCATTGCTTCAAATCTTCGATCCGAGTTTTGGATGAATGATTGAAGTGTTTCTTCTAATGAGGGTTTTCTGGGTTGGTTTGAGGGCGACCCTTGGAATTGGTTTGGTCTTTGATATGGTTGTTGCAAATTTTGATGTTGAGGAGGTGGTGGTTGTTGGTGATGATTCCCACCCCAAGAGAAATTAGGGTGATTTCGCCAACCGGGATTATAGGTTTCAGAAAAAGGGTCATTTCTGGGGCGTTGGTAAAAATTATTTAAAGCATTTACCTCTTCAGGGTTCGTCGGGGGATTGATGTTGGGTGTATGACTATATTCACCACCGGCGAAAAATACTTCTTGAGATGGCATGACTGTGGGTGGTTGAGAAATTCCTTGAGTTGTAAGTCGTTGGACTTGTTTGGCTAGCTCGGCAATTTGCGCAGTGAGATCGCTGGTGGAATTTACTTCATTAGCTCCGACTCTTCTGCCTCGTGCACTCTTTTGTTGGGAGGATATAGCAAGTTTTTCAAACAAATCAAAAGCGGCTTGCACCATTAGTGTTCCTATATCTCCCCCAGCTGCATTGTCAACAGTAAATTGGCAATTATGAGTTAGCCCATCATAAAAAGTTTGACTCAAACAATGTAAAGGATAATGATGATGGGGGCATGCTAGCAAAAGAGTTTTGAAACGATCCCATGCTTCAAAAAATTGTTCACCCTCCGATTGCGTAAAAGCCGCAATTTTGGTCCTTGGATCCGCCGTTTTATGATGTGGATAAAATTTAGACATGAATTTGTTGCACACATCATCCCAAGTAGCCAATGAATTTGGTGGCAACGTCATAATCCATGTTTTTGCTCGATGTTTTAAAGTGTAAGGAAAACACCTCATTTTTAATTGGTCCTCGGTCAATTGTTGTAATGGAAAGGTATTGACAACCGAGTAAAAATCACGAATAAAACTTAAAGGATCCTCGTTTGGCATCCGATAAAAAGATGGGAGTTGGTTGAAATGAATGGATTTCAATTCATAATTTCGTGCTGTCTGGCCAAGTTGTATGCATGACGTTGTTGTACCGATCACCGGTCTAGCAAAATCTTTCACAGTTTGTTGGTCTGCCATATGTTCTTCGTTTGACTTTTCTTCTTGATCGGAAGATTCAGTGTTTTTTTCTGTAAAAAATTCACCTTCACTACTAATATCTTCCAGGCTATCTCCAACTCGATAATCGGGATGAACGTTTTCGTTGTATGGTACCAAAGTTCTTGCAAGAGACCTCCGGCCCTGCATAGACTAGAAAACAGTTAAGCGCACCTTATGTGAAAAAAAATTAAGAACAAGAGGAATAAAAGATGCAAAAATAAAGAAAGATTAAATCACAAGATATAAATAAAAGTATATAAAAATTATATTTGGCCTAAAACAATCCCCGGCAACGACGCCAAAATTTGATCGGTCAAAAACCTATCCTAAAAATAGGAGTCTTTGAGTCGTTCGCAAATATATACGAGGTAGAAGTAGTTGTGGTAAGTTCTACCAAGGTCTTTTCTCTCGAGGATTGTCCAACAGGGCTTCGCATAATATTTTGTATAGATTGCAAGAAGTAAATACTAAAATATTCTAAAATATATTTTTAGGTTTTTAAATATTAACTAAATTAAATGCACTATTTAAACTATTTTTAATAAGAATATTTTAACAAGACTATTTTTAATAGACTATTTTTACTAGACTATTTATATTAAGACTATTTTTACTAGACTATTTTTAACTAGTGAAAATGAATAGAATTAAAATGAGTTGGGAATTTATAAAATCTAGGGGATTATGGGTTCATTAAATTAGGTTTTTAATTAAGTATAGGAATTGATTTACACGGATATAAAAGAAAAATGAATGTTTATCGCGTAATCAACTTTTCACCTCATAACTTTCGTATTCAAAGGTGTCTTAACCACTTTCGCGATCTTAAGATGTTTATAACAAGATTAACACTTGATAGATTGAAAAGATATGTTTCCAATTCACTTAACAATCAATCAAGGAGGTTTCATTAGTAGAAATAGGATATGATCAATCTCTATTTAAACCAATTGGTCCTTTTTAATTAAAATAGTGTAAATCAATCAAATACTCAATATATAACCTAATAGAAATCCCCCTTCCCTTAGGAAGAAAGATTAGATACTCATTGGTTTATACAAACTAAAATTATAATAGAAATAATTGATATACATTATATATATATATATACTTTTAATTACTAGAACTTAATGAGAATAGATAAAACTTATTTGAATATGATGAATCAAAGTGCAAGAAACAAACTTCAAAATATAACTTCAAACTTGTTTAAAGGTTGCAAGCTTACAAAAATTTAAAGTAAAATACTAAGTACTTATTCATCAAGCACTTTTCAATTACAAACTAAATGAAAGAAAAACTTCAAACCAAAAATGAAATATAAACTAAAATTGAGAGTTCTAAGGAAAATATCTTGCTAAAATAAAGGAGTGTTTCTTTGCAAGAAGAGGAGGATGAGTTTGCAATGGATGAAGATGTCCTTTTATAGGTGATTTTCAAGAATACAATTGATTATTTAATTTGTGGCATCTTTGACAAGTCTTTTGGTGTTTGATCCACACTTGATCTTCCTTGCATGTCTTGATTTTCAGATCATTGACTTCAAACATAGTTGTTGAGCTCACAAGATGCTAAATGTGGAAAATTCCACAAATATCAGCCTGAAAACGGCGCTGAAAAACGGCTCAGTTTGCCCCGTGTTGTGCGCCGTTTAATGGTGACTCGGTCTCTTCCGGAATACGCGCGAGGACACGGCGCAAAATGCCGGCCGTGTGTGAAACGGCCCAAGACACGGCCCTTATTGCGCCGTATGTGAAACGGCCTACATAACACGGTCCATTTTGCGCCGTGTTGTATGGTCGTTTTGCCTTGAAAAATTCCCGTCGTTTGGATTTGATCTTGTTTTCCGTCCTTTTTGATGTTTCATGTCAGTAATATGTAAAATAACCATTTTTAGCTCATGTTTGGACATATCTATAAAATATATATTTTTAATCACAAATCAGTACGATTATGCCCGCAAAAGGAATATTTTGTATATGAATTTTTAGATCAATTATGCACTAATTACAGACCATCCGGGCCGCAGCACCCGAAGTCAACACGTGTTTCTGGGGGTCTTTTTTAGCAGCCGTGTGCTGTGTTTTTCCTAATTCCAACCTACACATATTGAGATACACATAGAGAGAGATACAAGAGAGAAGAGAAAAGAGAGAAATACCTGTTCGATTTTTCGGAGGTGTATCAATCGGATCATCGTGATATTTTGACAAGAGTTTCGTTGCGATTGGGCAAATCTTTTCACTGGAATAGATCGAGGGTTTGAGTCCGGAAGTTCGGGTATTTTTGTTAGATTTTTTTGTAAGCTATTTTCAGTGTTTTTCTTTCTCGATCTTGTTGTTGTTGTGTATTCCAAATACTTGAAGATTGTTTATTATCAAGTATTTGAAGATTATTGTTGTATACCTCTAGTTTGTACTAGGGACGATTGTGTATTGTGTATTGGTGATAGTAGAAGTTTAAGCGGCTTCGGTCCCGTGATTTTTACTCTCGTTTTGAGAGGTTTCCCACGCTAAAAATTGTGTCTCGTTATTTATCGTTTTTGATATCATTTGTATTATTTATCGAGTTATAATTGATTTACTCTACTCGCCGGTAACCTCGAAGTTACAATTGAAGATTAGGAAAGTTGTCAAACGAGTTTCCGCGTTTCGTTGTGGCGTTATATTGTCGGTATTTCCCAACAAGATGATCGTTACATGAATGACAATTGAGTTGGAAACGGTAGATAAACAAAACGAAAAATTGAATTCTTTATACATATTAAAATCCTTGGCTTTTAATGTAATTCTAATTGTCAGTATCTTAATTTACTCCAATCAACCCTATATTATTTTGGTTTGTTAGATATTAATTAAAAAGGTATAAAGAAAATTGATCCGTCACAAGGTCATCCAAAAGGTCCTATATTTTCGTTGTGCGCATGCTTAAAAACCAACATTTCTCCTGCAGGCACACAATCAAATATGCAAGACGCCTACTAGTTATTACTCCACTTAATAGGATCAGATATAGTTATAGTGCACAATGGTACCCCAGCAATAGTAAAATGTATCTCAAGTTTCACAACACACTATTAAACCCAAAGTAGAAGAGGGGTGCCTCTTTTTATTATATCACTTGCAAACTCACAATGGTATAACCACTCAAATAGTCAAACATGACCAAAGGGGGATATCCAATTTACAAACACCTCTTTACATTTTAATACCTATAGTACAACCACTTAACTTAGTTCTTCCATCATCAGAGCTCCAATACCAAGTCTACAAGGCAAAACAAGACCAACTGAAGCTAGTTAGCAAACGAGAATGCTACATGCAGTAAAATAGTTATATTGTATAGTAAATTCTCAATATTTGATTCATGATTACTGTTAGCATTATTATTAGTATTTGTCGGTATTAGTTAAGTTTTGTGGTTTTATTCCATATTGAATAACAAGATCTACTTTTCTTGCATTGAACCCTATATATAGGGAGGTAACTGATACTCTTTTACTTGTTCATTCTACTATTATTAATATTACATTCTTTTCTCTTTTACTCTTGTATTCTTTATAAGAATTCATGAATTATATGAATTCTAACATGATATTAGAGAGCTAGTTAAAATTATTTTGGGTGTTGATCTTTTAGTCCGCTTTTGTTCTATCGTGTTTGTGTTTTGCTTAAGCTGGTTCTGTTGTTTGGATTGTAGTTCGTTGTGTGATGTTCGTGTTCATATAGTTTGGAGCTTTTCCACTACTTCCACATTTTGATGGTTAGATCTGCACTAATTCTAGAGTTTTTATTGAGGTTGCATATGATCTCTTGATTTATTGTTACTTGGACTTCGTTTGTTATTTGGGATTATTTGGTTTGGTTATTTTACAATGGTCAGTGATGTTGATTCATTGCAATCTATTAGTGTTCGTTTAGATGGAAAAAAATATTCTTATTGAAGTTATGTTATGGTAAATGTTTTGAAGGGGAGGGGACATTTTGATCATATTTCTGGAATAACCGGTGAACACTTTCGTAGTTGGGCTACAAATAACTCAAAGAATATCACTTAGTTTCAGAACTCTGTTGAACACACAATTGGTGTCCAACTGCTAAATTCAAAACTGCAAAAGAGATTTGGGATTATTCATCAAGATTTATGTCCACAATAAGTTTGTTGTAAAATATCAATTGCAATTTGAAATTTATGTACTAGTGCAGAATGATTTGGGCACTGAGTATTTTTTTTTTTTTTTTTTTTTTGCAATGACAAATCTTAGGATCAGTTAGAGATGATAGAATAAAATGAACTGCAAATATGTGATTCTTATATCAATATTAAAGATGAGGACCGTCATGTTCAGCTATTGATGGGCCTTGCTCAGAATTTGAGAATCGTTGTTCGGGCTTTTTGCATCGCTAACTCTTAGAGTATGTTGAGAATATATTAAATGAAGTCATGGCCGCACAAACTTATTTGAAAACTCTAAAGGGGAAAAACACTACTTCTACGTCAGCATTGGCAAATTCTTTATGTGAATTGGTCTTTATAGCCCCTGGACATTAGTACAAAACATCTCATATGGAAAATTCTAACTATTGCAAGGAGCCAGGGTATTGAAAGGATTAATATCCCGAGCTTCGAAAAGGTTCAGGGTTGGAAGCCTTCAGGACAAGGTTAGAAGTCCCCATAGTCAAGGTCACATGGACGGTAGTCTTCGCAACAATATCACGGTAGGATACAGAAGCCATATTCTGGGTGTCAATCATAGAATTCATATTCACCTACTCAGACTGCCCTTGTGCGCTGGATGGATCACACACCGAATCATCTTTGAGTCGTAGTATTGACTCTGTATCTAATAAATTTCAGCAGTTTATTGCCTTCGATCAATTTCATATTAGTCCTCAAAAGTATGCTCTTTCGTATCCTTCTGGTTCATCACCATCTATAGATTCAGGTATCACTTTGTCTTCTTAGATTCTAGAGAAATTATGTCCCATTACACTATATATATATATATATATATATATGGATTGACTATGGTGAAATCTAGAAACTAAATGCATTATTAAGTAATTTTATTGCATATTTGTTATTATTTGTTGCATCAAGCTGGTCGCTAGTATATGCAACAAATAATGCAATAAAAAAATATATAAATGCATATAATTCTACTCATCTACAGCCGTTAGATCACTAATATCAATGGTCTACAAAAGTTTCTAGATTTCACAAGGTAATTAGTTTTCATATGATCTATTTCTTATACTCCCTCCGTCCACAATCAATGTTCCCTTTTTGCCATTTTGGTATGTCCACGAAAAATGTTCCCTTTCTATTTTTAAACACTACCCCACAATACAATTTACTAAAATATCCTTATAATTTTTATATATTTACACATTTTACCAGGCTGATCCACCTATTAAATTATTTAACCAACTTAATTAATATTAAATTACTTTTAATGTGGGACCCAAACTCCACTCACATCACACTCACCTAACATTTCTTAGAACCCGAACCCAAAAAGTTGGGGAACATTGATCCTGGACGGAGGGAGTATATATATAGTGTAACTTTATTTTCAGAACCCTATTAAGTGTGAGAACTGCGAGAAGCACCTTTTGTACTCCTAATAATACATAATGTACATCATGTCAATGCATACAATCCTACTAATAACCCCTACTATATAGTAGGAGTTATCATCAGTAGGGGCTATTATAGTAGGGGTTATCATCAGTAGGGGTTATCTCCCACAATAAAAATTATAGTTTACTATAATACCCTTTTGAATTAATAATAATTTTTAATAAAAAAATCTCATTGGTTTAGAGGAGTTTTCGCAGTTCTCGCACTTAAGAGAGTTCTGAAAATAAAGCCCCCTCCATATATATATGATACGGCACGAGCCGAGGAAGTGAACACAAGATCACGCCCCGTCAGAGCTCGGAAGAAACATAGCCATTTAGAAGATTATTATCATAGGGGTCTCACAGGCTATTACCATAAGTTCATTCTAAATTATGCATTGTTAGCCAATCCACTTACAACGCTCCTACAGAAAGACAAGTTTACATGGACCGCCACGGCTGACGAGGCCTTTGACCGTCTGAAAATGGTAATGATGACCCCGCCCGTTTTACAGCTTCCTAATTTCACTAAACGTTTTGTGCTGGAAATGGATGCCTCGGATGAGGGCATTGGTGCTGTACTGTTACAGGAAGAGAGACCGGTTGCTTTCTTTAGCAAGGTGCTGGACCCACGACGATGTGGATCGTTAGCATATCACCACGAGCTATTCGCCATTGTTTCTACAGTGCAGAAATGGCTACAGTATCTATTCGGTTGGGAATTCCTTATCCGCACATATCAAAAAAGCCTTAAGGAGCTTCTCTCACAGGTAATCCAGATGCCCGACCAGCAATTCTTCCTTCGAAAACTCATGGGTTATAAATTTTGGATCGAGTACAAAACGGGCGCTAGTAATAAGGTCGCAGATGCCTTATCCCGTTGCATGATAGACGTAGAGCCCGAGTTGAAACAATTTATGTCCTTATCAGCGCCTGTGCCACATTTGTTTTATAAGGCCCGTTTGGAAAATGCTGAATTTGCGGACCGAATTGAATTGCACGACGCCACTGCTAATGGAACATTGTTGGCACCTTTCTGCGTTCATGATGGGACTCTTTACTACGATCACTGACTCGTCTTGAGCAAAGATCCCCCCTAAAGGCAGAAGTTCTCACAGAATTTCATTCTTCTCCCAGTGCGGGACATCCAGGCGTGGATCGCACCTTCCGGCGTGCGGCCGAGGCGTTCTTTTGGTCAGGAATGCGCAGTGATGTTAAACGGTTTGTCGATTCGTGCCTGATATGTCAATCAAACAAATACAACACCAAAAAACCGGCGGGTCTCTTGCAACCATTACCCATACCTCACCAAGTGTGGGATGCGGTTTCCATGGATTTTATCACGGGGCTCCCTCCTTCCCGCGGGTACACTACTATTTTGGTAGTGGTAGATCATCTCTCCATATACGCGCACTTTGGTGCACTAGGCACGCATTACGATGTGGCACAAATGGCAGCCCTATTCATCGAAATTCTCGTTAAGCACCACGGGATTCCAGCCTCTATCCTGTCTGATCGGGACCCCATCTTCACTAGTGTTTTTTGGAAGTAATTGCACCGCATGAGTGGAACGACACTACTGTTGAGTGAGGGCATTGTACTTGTTATTATGTAAATCATTATAATAAGGCAATTGTTTGTTTCTTTATTCTGGCATTTCTGACTCGTAAATATATATATAGAAATCATTCTGTGTATTTGAGAGCATAACATTCCACTCTTTATTAGATAAGGGGATCGGCACTAGAAATGTTTATAGCTCAAATACTTAATCGTTCGTAAGTCGATGAAACTTGACTGGGCGTTAAGTTTATGTGAAGACTTGTATGACGTGTTCTTTGACATGGAGAGTGCCTGTGGAACATTAATGGTTAGTGGGAGCACACATTATAGGTATGCTGATTGGATTAGTATACTCGAACCGACTCACCCTCAATTCATCACAAGGATCTCACTCCGGGACAGTCAATGACGGAATAGAAAGGTTGTGATAGATATTCGTGAACATTCGACTTGAGGATTTGGTAGGGATGTGATTGTGACGTTAATATTTTCATTAGAGTAGTTCGACCCAGAAAACCGGAAGGTGGGGGTCAACCTCGACGTGCGTCTTGACGGGAAAGTAGGAGGTCCTATGATAGAATATCAAGATAGAATTCTTTCTCTTGTTAGTGAACGTGTTATATGTCCTATGCGGTTATTGGCAGATGAGATCATAAGTCTTTGGCCAAAGCATCAGAGCTAGTTGTAGTGGATACACAAGAGCTCGATGATCTCGATTTGCATTAACTCATGCATAGCGTCAAGTACAGATAGGGTTTGACTGACCGTGACCCTATAACTTGATCGGGACATTTGAAAGAAGGGTTTATACGTATATTGGTATTCACAATAGAATGGTTCTTGAATGATCCCAATCATTCATTCTCAGTTAGGGTACAGTGTGTAACACCCCCAATCCACTCAGGGATATTACACGCCGTAGACCCTCTCCTCGAGGATCTACCAGGCTGGTAACAACGTTTAACATCTCGACAATGCCTTCAAGGCTACAATGACTCAGTAGACCGATTTGGTCTTTCCACAAATACATACAACTCAAATACAACTCATGCCCACGCAGGGGACAAAATACAACTACACCCGTACAACGGGAACAATACAAAGAATGGAAAATAAAGTACAATCGAACCAACACACGATGTACGGTTCCTCATGTGATTAGTATCGATCATCTTTCATCATCCTTCGTGCCGACCACGTGTTATGCTCCAAAACACGAATGCAGAAACAGACATCCACCCCCCGAATACTCGGGGGTTAGCAAAACTCCATTGTTTTGCTAGTGCAAGAACAAAGTGCAAATACGAGCCATACAATTCACATTCCACGAATAACAATAACCAGGAATCCTCAAAGATCCAAACAAAACGAAGAATACTTCCCGAGGCAAGAGTTTGAGAAAACCTTTCAAAATCGAAATATCATAAATCAATGGGAATAATTTATAAAACGATTTAGAATGCCATCGAGAGTTTTAATAGAAAACAATTTAGGATTATCAAATCCTACTTTTCAAAATCCACAAGACAAAAGGGGTCATCGCCCCAAAGTTTACTTTCCGTAAAATAACCTTTACCAAACCGTTGGGATTTTAGCCCCAAACCCGTCAAATGACCTTTACAAAACCATTGGGATTTTAGCCCCAAAACTCATCAACTCACAGTACGCAAGAACGACCACAAGATTCGTCTCCCAACACCAAAATCCACAAAAAAAGGATTTAAAACAAACAACAAAATACTCTTATGCCATCCTAGCCAAGTAGGCCAAACGAACAACTTACCTCTTACACACTTAGTCAATGCATGCAATCATGAAAACCGTTCAAAAGCGCTCATTTCCGGAAATGCCATTATCAAATCACATTTGAAAAATGCACCACAATTAACCGTCGATCCACGTCTCTGTGGACCCCTACCGAGACCCCGTCGGATCTAACCCGTAGTGGTTAAAAGCAAGCTCGTCGATCCACGTCTCTTGTGGACCCCTACCGAGACCCCGTCGGATCTAACCCGTAGTGAGCATACACACACACACGTTACTCATGCAATACTAATATGCTAAGAATTTAAGTTCATTAAGAATACTCACTAGAGATGGCCATTAACTCGACACCATTATCGAACTCTTCAAAATACCATAACAAGATTAAATACGGAATACACGATTCCATAACTTTAAACAATAGGAGTATCATCATCAAATCCTTCAACGTTCAAAATAATCAAATCATAATAAATTCTCAAAACACCGCTTCACAAAACACACGCGTTTTGAAAGAAAGCCTTTAACGAGGCCAAATCAAATCCTTTGAAACTTCATTTCAAATAACCAAACAAACACATCAAGACGACCACCGATCATCATATCCATAAAACGAGAAAAGTATGGGCAAGGTACTTGCCTCGAATAAGAACAACGCGGAGAATCGACCAAGTAGGTTGGCCCGAACCGACTACGAACCCGCCGACTCCACCGAACGCCAACTCACGTTCATAAACTACGAAGGACAAATAATAACAATGAAATGAATTCTATAACACGACTCAAAGCCGTTGAATTCGAAGAACGAATGACGAAAGTTCACGGATTTCCCCCAAAACGGCCAAGAACACGATTCGTCCCATCAAAACCCGAAAACGGAATTCCAAGTTGAAATATGGATATACAATCCATAGAATATGTTTAACAACATCATTTAACCATAATCGATCCATCGAAAACGGATGAAAAACGAGATCGGGACAAATCCCCCAAAAAGTCAATTCGAAGGAAATCAAGAAATATACTTCGATTCGACGAAGAACAATGGATTAAATGATGTTAAACACAAGAATACTACCAAGATTAATCATACCCATCATGAATTAATGAACAACACGGAACGAATCGGACGAAAATGCAAAAATCCCCAAATTCACGAAATTAGGGTTCTAAGGAAGATTACCTTGATTCGCTGGATCAAAGGATGATAACGGACGATTGATTGATGTTATGAACTCAAGGACTTCATGGATTTGTTGTTAAACAACATGGCTTCATCACCCACGAATCGCCATTCGCGGACGGGGAAGGAAGGAAGTGAAAAACGAAATGAAATGTGACTGCTCAGCCACATTTATACTGGGCCAGCCTAGCGTGCGCTAGCCTTCCCGGACTAGCGTGCGCTATCGGCCGAGTACCCTCGGCCAGGGCCCACACGACCCGGCATCACCGACCAACCCTGCCGACCAAACCTGTCGACCCGACTCCCGCTAGCGTGCGCTACGGCCGGAAGCCTGCGCTAGCCTGGCCCAAGTAGCCATCGGATCGAATCGCCCGGCCAGTAACGACGCTAGCCGGCCAACAGCGTGCGCTTACGCTGCCGACTAGCGCGCTACGCTCGGCGTAGCGTGCGCTACCGCCGATCCCGACCGAGTCGAACCTCGAAACCCCACTGTCCGCCCGATAGCGTCGTTGTCGACCAGGCTAGCGTGCGCTACACTGCCGGTTAGCGCGCGCAGCCTTCCGGCAGTAGCGTGCGCTACGCCGGTTCCTGCCGCATCTGTCCGGCCGGTGCCCGCAATCGTCCGGCCAGTCCCGCAACCGTCCGGCCAGTCCCGCAACCGCCAGGGCTCGACGACCCGATTTCCGAAAACGCACGGAACGAACACGACGAAAAGTTCGCGGACGACATCAACGACCCGAAATGAAAACATAATACCATAATTAGTCATACGCGACCAAGAAACGGGTCGAGACAACAATTACAGATACGGATACCCGTAACTTTCAAGAAATTACAAAATGGCCCAAAATGCCCGGAAATCACGATACGTGATCGAATAACCAAACCGAAGTTCACAACACGTCTAACAAAGTTAAACGGACTTACGGGAAACTCGAAACAGCAGTTTCGAACGATATTCGCAAGAATCGAACTCAAGCGCGGAAAAGTCGCTAAAAAGCACGGAACTCAACAAAACGACACCGAAACGAACTCGGATGTCAAAAAGTGTAGAATTAATCATTCTCAGAATGACGAAACGGTCATGAGCGAGTCGTCAAAACGGACTCCGTCCGAAAAAAGAAATTTACCGAAAATCGAAAATTGTGGATATTACATTCTACCCTCCTTAAAAGAAGTTTCGTCCCGAAACTTAAAACAAGTAGGGAAAAGAAATATTCCGCCAGGAAAAACTCAACGAGATACACAAGAATGCACAACTAACGCCCAACGGCGAAATGTTACAAACAACGCGAAGGAATATACGGCGTGTAAACACGCTCCACGGCGACCAACACGACGTCGCCGTTAGGGATATAATAAAACCAACAAACGACAAGCGTCATCAAACGGATAATATAGCCAAGTCAATTATCCGACAATCACAAAACACAACGAACGAAAATCAATATGATTGACCAACCCAACGGTACATCAATCAAAACGCGAGTCAACCGCTGAACAAACACGGAATCCCACCGCCTAAGGGCTGGAAGATCGAAAACGAAACTAATTTCCCGAACTGAAGGGAATTACGAAGGAGCCTGAATGTTCACCAATCACGGAACGAGGTCAATAAAAACCGATCAATCAAACGATCAAACCACAACGATCGAGCCAACAAAAATCGAAGAATCATGTTCGAATCACGAAGGATAATAAAATTCAAACAATAACTCCAAGGTTCACATCTCGACTCGAGACAACATATGATCCGGTGAAAACAACAGGATGTGCATTCACGTAAGATCCACAGGAAAGAGAATAGCAATTAAAAAGTCACAACGACAAACGAGTTATTCCGAAACAATACCACACTCGTTCGATAAACAAAAGCAAGGGGCAGGACAAGCTCAGAAATGTCAACGAACATAAATGAGTCGACAGAGTCGAAAACACAAGAGTTCCAAAGCCGATCCACTTCGAATAAAAGAACTAGTAGAACCAGATGATGTCACTCCCAAACAAGGTTCACAAGAATCGAACTGAACCCGAAAAAGTAACATCGATAACCAGATCGACCCACAACAAGATCACAGCTCGTTCGGACGATGAAACCGAAATACAGAACAAGTTCATAAAGTACCAACGAACATGAACGAATCGATAGACTGGGGAAAGAGAAAATACAGAAGTCAAAATAGTACGGGCATTACCTCCGACCTCGTCCACGAAATTCACAAAAACGGAAGCAAGGTAACAAGACATTAAACAACCGACACATAACGGAACCATCACCGATGCACACGGTCATACCAAACCAAGCTCTAACAGCTCGCACATGCGCGACAACGCAGGAATCACTACGAGGCGATAATATTCAACACCAACATCCCGCCTCTCACAGGGGGCTAACACAACAAATGTGTGGAAAGCGACTCAACGCTCACACCGCCAATTCGGTCATACTCGGGAGAAAGTATCAAAATGACAACGTGAACATCACACATACATACCCAGCCCTCAAACGGGAATGGATAGGTTTTAAAAACGAAAACCTCATTTTGAAAATAATTTAGAAGAACACCGGTTGATCTTGAGTATCACCTTTCAAAAAGTACAAATTTGAAACATCGTTATCGAGACACTGGAGAACCATTTCGTATTTGATAAAAATGAGGACACTTTCTCTTAGTGAAAACTTTCAAAATTTTCGACCCTCGGGTCTAAATAAAAGTGTTGAAAATATCTCAAAACATTTTGGTCCTCGAGGTAGAAAAATTTTGAAATATATTGTGGCATCTAGGATGTACCACAAGAAAATAACTCATTTGAAAAGTATGTCTCGAAATTTGTTTTTCTAAGATACTCAAGGTTTTCAAAAATCCAATAGGCCAGAATGCCCAAAACTCACACATACCGACGTTCACTAAAACAACTCTTAGCACACGCATCAAAAAGTTTAAAGTCAAGACAATATATGTCTTTAAACGGAAATAAACGATAAAATACCACATTCAGAACAAAACCACTGATAAAATACTCTCCCGCACTGGCTAGTGAACAAGTCGAACGCGTATAAGCACAAAGCTTCCACAAGAGACTTGTAAAACGTACAAATCGATTCGAAATTCATCAGCCACGGACAAAAACAACAATAAAAAGACATCAAAAGCGACGACACTCCTCGTATAAATCAAATACGAAAGTCGACTAAATACATATCGTGAAATCAAAATTCACATAAGGATTCCACCACTTAACAAATAATCATAAAAATAGCTCGTGTCACACGAGGCACAACACAAAGAAGGGAGACTTACTTCCACAGGTCGCACGAAGATGATGATCGCCCCACGATACTAATCACGACCAACAAACTCAAACGACGCGTCGCGACACGACTCAGTCAGATGAAATCCGACGAAACAAGACTCAAACAACACGACTTGACCCGACATCCTAGGTTTTCCTCAACCTAAGCTCCGATACCATTTATGTAACACCCCCAATCCACTCAGGGATATTACACGCCGTAGACCCTCTCCTCGAGGATCTACCAGGCTGGTAACAACGTTTAACATCTCGACAATGCCTTCAAGGCTACAATGACTCAGTAGACCGATTTGGTCTTTCCACAAATACATACAACTCAAATACAACTCATGCCCACGCAGGACAAAATACAACTACACCTGCATAACGGAACAATACAAAGAATGGAAAATAAAGTACAATCCGAACCAACACACGATGTACGGTTCCTCATGTGATTAGTATCGATCATCTTTCATCATCCTTCGTGCCGACTCGTGTTATGCTCCAAAACCCGAATGCAAAACAGACATCCACCCCCGAATACTGGGGTTAGCAAACTCCACTGTTTTGCTAGTGCAAGAACAAAGTGCAAATACGAGCCATACAATTCACATTCCACGAATAACAATAACCGGAATCCTCAAAGATCCAAACAAAGCGAAGAATACTTCCCGAGGCAAGAGTTTGAGAAAACCTTTCAAAATCGAAATATCATAAATCAATGGGAATAATTTATAAAACGATTTAGAATGCCATCGAGAGTTTTAATAGAAAACAATTTAGGATTATCAAATCCTACTTTTCAAAATCCACAAGACAAAAGGGGTCATCGCCCCAAAGTTTACTTTCCGTAAAATAACCTTTACCAAACCGTTGGGATTTTAGCCCCAAACCCGTCAAATGACCTTTACAAAACCATTGGGATTTTAGCCCCAAAACTCATCAACTCACAGTACGCAAGAACGACCACAAGATTCGTCTCCCAACACCAAAATCCACAAATAAAGGATTTAAAACAAACAACAAAATACTCTTGTGCCATCCTAGCCAAGTAGGGCAAACGAACAACTTACCTCTTACACACTTAGTCAATGCATGCAATCATGAAAACCGTTCAAAAGCGCTCATCTCCGGAAATGCCATTATCAAATCACATTTGAAAAATGCACCACAATTAACCGTCGATCCACGTCTCTGTGGACCCCTACCGAGACCCCGTCGGATCTAACCCGTAGTGGTTAAAAGCAAGCTCGTCGATCCACGTCTCTTGTGGACCCCTACCGAGACCCCGTCGGATCTAACCCGTAGTGAGCATACACACACACACACGTTACTCATGCAATACTAATATGCTAAGAATGTAAGTTCATTAAGAATACTCACTAGAGATGGCCATTAACTCGACACCATTATCGAACTCTTCAAAATACCATAACAAGATTAAATACGGAATACACGATTCCATAACTTTAAACAATAGGAGTATCATCATCAAATCCTTCAACGTTCAAAATAATCAAATCATAATAAATTCTCAAAACACCGTTCACAAAACACACGCGTTTTGAAAGAAAGCCTTTAACGAGGCCAAACCGAAATCCTTTGAAACTTCATTTCAAATAACCAAACAAACACATCAAGACGACCACCGATCATCATATCCATAAAACGAGAAAAGTATGGGCAAGGTACTTGCCTCGAATAAGAACAACGCGGAGAATCGACCAAAGTAGGTTGGCCCGAACCGACTACGAACCCGCCGACTCCACCGAACGCCAACTCACGTTCATAAACTACGAAGGACAAATAATAACAATGAAATGAATTCTATAACACGACTCAAAGCCGTTGAATTCGAAGAACGAATGACGAAAGTTCACGGATTTCCCCCAAAACGGCCAAGAACACGATTCGTCCCATCAAAACCCAAAAACGGAATTCCAAGTTGAAATATGGATATAAAATCCATAGAATATGTTTAACAACATCATTTAACCATAATCGATCCATCGAAAACGGATGAAAAACGAGATCGGGACAAATCCCCCAAAAAGTCAATTCGAAGGAAATCAAGAAATATACTTCGATTCGACGAAGAACAATGGATTAAATGATGTTAAACACAAGAATACTACCAAGATTAATCATACCCATCATGAATTAATCAACAACACGGAACGAATCGGACGAAAATGCAAAAATCCCCAAATTCACGAAATTAGGGTTCTAAGGAAGATTACCTTGATTCGCTGGATCAAAGGATGATAACGGACGATTGATTGATGTTATGAACTCAAGGACTTCATGGATTTGTTGTTAAACAACATGGCTTCGTCACCCACGAATCGCCATTCGCGGACGGGGAAGGAAGGAAGTGAAAAACGAAATGAAATGTGATCGTCACCACATTTATATCGGGCACCTTAGCGTGCGCTAGCCTTCCCGGACTAGCGTGCGCTATCGGCCGGTATCGGACGAGTACCCTCGGCCAGGGCCCACACGACCCGGCATCACCGACCAACCCTGCCGACCAAACCTGTCGACCCTACGGCCGGAAGCCTGCGCGCTTAGCCGACTTGGCCCAAAGAGCCACCGGATCGAATCGCCCGGCTGTAACGACGCTAGCCGGCCAACGGCATGCGCTACGCTGCCGACTAGCGCGCGCTACGCTCGGCGTAGCGTGCGCTACCTGCCGATCCTGACCGAGTCCAGAACCTCAGAAACCCCACTGTCCGGCCCGATAGCGTGCGTTGGTCGACCAGGCTAGCGTGCGCTACACCTGCCGGTTAGCGCGCGCAGCCTTCCGGCAGTAGCGTGCGCTACGCCGGTTCTCGCGCATCTGTCCGGCCGGTGCCCGCAATCGTCCGGCGATCCCGCAACCGTCCGCGATCCCGCAACCGCTGTGGCTCGACGACCCGATTTCCGAAAACGCACGGAACGAACACGATGAAAAGTTCGAGGACGACATCAACGACCCGAAATGAAAACATAATACCATAATTAGTCATACGCGACCAAGAAACGGGTCGAGACAACAATTACAGATACGGATACCCGTAACTTTCAAGAAATTACAAAATGGCCCAAAACGCCCGGAAATCACGATACGTGATCGAATAACCAAACTGAAGTTCACAACACGTCTAACAAAGTTAAACGGACTTACGGGAAACTCGAAATAGCAGTTTCGAACGATATTCGCAAGAATCGAACTCAAGGGCGGAAAAAGTCGCTAAAAAGCACGGAACTCAACAAAACGACACCGAAACGAACTCGGATGTCAAAAAGTGTAGAATTAATCATTCTCAGAATGACGAAACGGTCATGAGCGAGTCGTCAAAACGGACTCCGTCCGAAAAAAGAAATTTACCGAAAATCGAAAATTGCGGATATTACACAGTGTAGGCTGCCAGGATGGCTAGGTGGTGCTACTAGTCTTTGGTTCCTCCTATTGCTAACTGAGATGGACCTACCGAGTCGCGCAATAGGATTGACGATGGAATGAATCGAGCTTATTATCTTATTATGAATATTAGATATTGGATATCTAATTTTGGGACATTGGATGTCTAAATTGATTTATTGGATAAATTAATTTATGGCCTAATGAATAAAATAAATTACTGGCTAATTAATTTAATTCATGAATATAATTTTTTCTTGGAGAAATTAATTATGTTATTATGTATTTGATATGATTAATTAATTAGATTAATTAATTGATATAATATATTGGAACGGATTTGAAGTTTATCTGTTTGGACTCACTGGAGTCCGGGACGAACCGAACTCGTCCGAATTTTTCATGATGGCCGCCCCCCTTTCCACCAACCTTCCTCTTAGTCTTTTGTTTCCATTTTATAATGGAGGGCAATGACTTATAGGGAATCTCTCATGTGGATGAGTAGTAGGTGTGAGTTAAATGTGTATAAAGAATGAGAAGAAGACTTGTCTCCAAACACTTTTTTTTGGTTGGTTTCATCCGTGAGAAAAGAAGAGAGAGAGAGAGAGAGAGAGAGAGAGAGAGAGAGAGAGAAACATTTTCTCAAGGTCTCCTTCTTCTTCTTCTTCTTCTTCTTCATCATCATTTCTTCTTGTTTTTCTTGGAGAAAATTCAAGATATAAATTGAGAGATTGTGAGTTATACACTTAGAGTGTCATAATTACATAGAAAGCTTTCATCACTTGATTCTAGCCGTAAGCTTAGAGGTTAATTGGGTTTTTGTGATTCCGATCGTTTCTCCAGCGCGTGGCAAGTAGAGACGTGGTGCTTTCGGCGTTAGATCATTCAAGAGCTTGGAGCAGATTCAATTTATGGAAAGCATTTAAAGCTTGGGGAATCGCTCAAGAGAAGATCACCATTTAATCAACGGACTACGAGGGTATGTTTCTCGTATCCTCTTGTGCTTCGTTTTATATTCGTATATACGTAGCTTGATCGATCCTCGTAGGGATTCAGATCGAATTAATTTTCGTTTTACCGCTTCCGCTGGGCCTTCGTTTTAGGTAATGAATCCCAACAGTGGTATCGTAGCATAGGTTTTGCGATCGTATATACGATATTTGCATTTGGAATGCTTGATTAGATGGTGAATGATTTGGAATCATTTATAGTCATAATCTTGGTGTATGTTTTTCGTTCATTGTAGTTATATTTTTCGTAAATTTATGTCTAAATATAAATCTTTTATTTCTGGGAAATGTTATTTATATTGAAGATATTAAAGTCAGAAAATATTGATATTAGATATCCGGTCGAAAATCTAGCCCCGACTCGTCGTTGGATGATTTTTCGGATGGGGGCACGAATCTGCCCGGGTGACCCGACCGTGCCGATCGGCACGGGCCGTGCCAGGCAGGATAGTCTCGGAGACTTCTGGGGTAACCCGACCATGCCAGGCAGGCCAGTCTCGAAAGACTGTCGAGGTGACCTGAGCGTGCCATTCGACACGGGCCGCGTCGGGCAGGCAGGTGACTGCCGAGCGTGCCATTCGGCACGGGCCGCATCGGGCCGGCAGCTGACTGCCGAGGTAACCCGACCGTGCCAATCGGCACGGGCCGTGTCCGGCAGGCAGTTTCGTCCCGACTCGATTTTTCGTGTATTCCAAAAAATTAATCTCCCGCATGTTAAATTGGATTTAATATGATTAAAATGATTTATGGTATTTCATTTTATAAGGGAAATTTGATTAATTTGAATATTTATGGGGACCGAATACTTTGAACGTTTTTCATATTACCGGTTGTGTGAATTGATTGGATCAATTTTATTTATTGATTGAATTGATATATATTAATATATATATAAATATATATACGATGTATCCATTTATTTAGTATTTATGGATGATTGCTTTTAAATAGGGATGTGGTTCATGGACTTAGTTTTGAATCGTTTGGGTTTATTCGATTGGGTTGTAAAGGCCGTTTTGAGCCTATTTATTTTACTAGAAATATTTGTATCTAGGATGCAATTTTTCAATGTAAAATTTATATGTAATGACGAAGATCGGAGGAAGATCCGTGAGAAGACGAAGATTCAAGACCGAATACTTCTAATTAGATTACGGAGTTTTTGATTCGAGAAACGGTCCATGAACTACATGTTGGTAACAACTAGGTTGTGAATGTTTATTCATATGGTATGAATGCACAAACGTGCTTAAATGAATTAATGTGTAAAGTGTAACATTAATCGTGAGAATTCTCCCACGACAAATTATTAAGTTTAAAAGGTTTCAAGGTTTCCCTTCCCTCCATCGAGCTTTCGAAAAATTGAAATCTAAACCGAATGTGCTATGCTTCCGAGTTATCGGGATAGTCGTTCGGTGAGGATGGATAAGTTACCGGGAGCGCATTGGATGCCTTCGGTTGGAGCAAATTTTATCCCTAGAAACCTGTTCGGTTTCCGGATAAGATTCAATTGTGAAACTGATTTGCGTCGATGGTATACACTTAACTTTTTCACACGAACCATAGAAACCGTATAGGTTGAGGGGAGTGAACAAAGGGAAAAAGAAGATCGAATCATCCATTAGATGGATTGGTGTTGGACACCACTTTATGAAAATTAATAGATTAGAAACATGTTCGGTTGCCCTCTACTAAATTTATAAAGAACTCGATCATAACTATGAAGTAGAGCGAACGATTCTTCCGGATTTCATATGGGAGTGTGTTATTCTGATAAAAATAGTGGGAGCTGGGTTAAAGAATAGAAAAGACCTTAATTCTATACTCAGATCATAATTGAACGAGTCACTAATTAATCTATCGTACTTAATGCAGACATAACTCTCAATATGACAATGAACCCACTCGAAATTCTACTCGAAAAGAACACCTTGATCGGACCTAACTTTGTGGATTGGCTCCGCAATCTGATGATAGTCCTCAGTATAGAGGCATTGGGATACATCTTGGAGACGGACATTCCGGTGCCTCCGATGTGGACAAGAGCCAATCAGGAAGAGATTGAAAACCACGAAAAGTGGGTTAAGGATGACGTGAAAGTCCGTGCTTATATGATGGATTCCATGTCTAATGAGCTTCAGAAATCTCATGAGAAAATGACTTCTGCTAGGTAAATTTTATCTCACTTAACTGAGTTTTATGGTGAGCACAGTCGAACTTCTAGATATAAGATATCCAAGTAACTGTTCGGTGCAAGAATGAAGGAAGGTGAGATGGTTGAGGACCACGTCCTCAAAATGATATCTATCATCGAGAGATTGGAAGCTCTTGATTTTAAGATGGATACTTCTCTTCAGACCGACCTTATCCTACAGCCTCTCCCTGATTCCTTCTCACAGTTTGTTATGAATTTCAACTATAATGAGATTGCGTGCAACTTAGCTGGGCTAATGAACAAACTGGTGACCGCTCAGTCTCAGATGCAGACTCTGCGGATGAAGGAGTCTGACCTTGTGATTTCTTCTGGACCTCGGAGGTGTAAGAATAAGAAGAAAAAGACCAAGAAGTGGATGGGACCACAAGTCAAGGACCTTAAGGGTAAGGGCAAGGCCCTAGTGGTTCCAAAGAGCAAGAATTAGGACGCTTGTCTCAAATGCGGTGAGCTGGGCCACTGGGTTAGAGACTGTCCAATTCTTCCTGGCGCTTCAGGTACAAAACTTTTAATTTTGGAAACAAATTGTTCTGCTACTGTATTTTCTACTTCCTGGATACTGGTGCTAGTTCTCATATTTGTACCGTGAATCAGGATCTGGAACAAGTAGGAAGCTTGGAGATGGAAACTGATGATTACTATCAGAAGCAGGTATAATGTCGAGGCAATTCACATAGGATCACTTCATTTGGGTTTAGAATCCGGCTTTGTTTTAACTTTAGAAGATGTACTTGTTTTGCCCAAGGGGCATAAAAACATTGTGTCCATTCCAGTCATGGATCAGAAAGGCTTTTCATTTTTCATTGGTGATGGTTCGTGCAAAATTTATTTTAGAAATAAACTCGTGGACACTGCTATATTGTTAAATGGATTGTATCATCTAAACCTTAGTAACAAAGTCGTTGTGAATACTATGACTAGGAAGCGTGGTAGGGATGAAACTAATCAAGTTTTGAAATGGCATCTTAGACTTGGTCATGTTGGTCAGACCAAGGTTTACAAAATGGAAAAAGATGGACTTACGGGTCCATTGGGATCTGATCCATTTCCTACTTGTGAATCTTGCCTTAAAGGGAAAATGACTAAGTCCCCCTTCACAGAGACTGTTGAAAGAGCCGTTGATAAACTAGGATTAATCCATACCGACGTATGTGGTGCTTTGGAAGCAGCACGTGATGGATATCAGTATTTCATTACGTTTATAGATGATCATACTAGGTATGGTTATGTATACTTAATGAAACATAAATTCGAGGCCTTTGAGAAATTCCAGGAATTTAAGGCCCTAGTCGAAAAACAAACTGGTAATCATATCAAAGCACTTCGGTCGGACCGAGGTGGCGAGTATATGAGTGCGGAGTTTGACGAGTTCCTAAAGGAACACGGAATAGTATCACAACTAACACCTCCAGGTACTCCTCAGTTAAATGGTGTGTCAGAAAGAAGGAACCGGACCTTGTTAAACATGGTCCGTTCTATGCTGGGCTATACTGACTTACCGATTTACCTGTGGGGGTATGCACTCCTGAATGTTGATTATATCTTGAACAGATGTCCTTGCAAATCCATTCCTAAAACTCCACATGAGATGTGGGAGGGCAGGAAACCAAGTCTTAATCACATTAGGATTTGGGGATGTCCCGCCTATGTCAAGAAGACTAAGGTGGAAAAGTTGGAAGCGAGCTCCGTGAAGGGACGTTTCATTGGATTTCCATCTGGGACGATGGGTTATCTATTCTAAATGCCCGAAGATCAAAAGATCATTGTTGCTTTACAAGCACACTTCCTGGAAGATGAGTTCATTCAGGAAGGCGGAGCATGTATAAGTATTTCTGTGGAAGAATACAATGAAATCTCTCAGGAGACACTTGTACAAGAAGTTGGAACCAAACTTCTGAAACACAAGTACAACCACCTCGTAGGTCTAGTAGGGTGTCTCATTTACCTGAGAGGTATGACCTTGTACACTTGGAGGAGCTGGGTCTCCATGAGGTTCCAAGTGATAGCCAAGAGACTGACCCAACGACCTATGACCAAGCGATGGTGGATGTAGACTCCGCAAAATGGCGTGAAGCTATGTAAGCTGATATAGACTCGATGCATGCCAATCAGGTCTGGACTCTAGTAGACCGCCCCGAGGGCATTAGTGCCTATTGGGAAAAAGTGGATCTACAAGAGAAAGACTGATGGGGATGGCAAGGTTGACGCCTATAAGTCCAGGCTTGTGGAAAAGGGTTATACCCAAAAGGAAGGGATCGATTACCACGATACCTTCTCGTCTGTAGCCATGATCAAGTCTATTCGCATGATGCTTGCTATAGCTTCCTACCACGATTATGAGATATGGCAAATGGACGTAAAGACGGCTTTCCTAAATGGATTCCTCAAGGAGGAAATCTATATGGAGCAGCCTAAATGCTTTGTATTCAAGGTCGATATTCAGAAAGTGTGCAAGCTTCAGCATTCCATTTATGGACTGAAGCAAGCTTCGCGTAGTTGGAACCTTCGTTTTGACGAACCAGTCAAAGAGTTTGACTTCGTGCAAAATGAAGAGGAACCTTGTGTATATAAAAAGGGTTATCGCATTCTTAGTACTATATGTAGATGACATTCTACTAATAGGAAATGATGTGGCAATGCTCAGTTCTGTGAAAGCTTAGCTTTCGAGTAATTTCTCCATGAAAAACTTGGGAGAAACAACCTATATTCTTGGTATTCGGCTCTACCGGGATAGAGCGAAGAGAACGATAGGTCTTTCCCAAGCCCTCTATATAGATAAGATCTTTAAGCGATTTAAGTTGGACGATTCTAAAAGAGGGTTCCTATCGATGCGACAAGGAATAAAACTCTCCTTGACGATGTGTCCTCAAAGTGAGGAACAACGAAAGGAAATGAGTAGTATACCATATGATTCGGCCGTGGGTAGCCTTATGTATGCTATGTTGTGTACAAGACCTGACATTACGCATGTTGTGAGCGTGGCAAGTGGGTTTCAGGCAAACCGAGGTAGGGAACATTTGACTGCCGTAAAGAACATTTCAAGTACTTGAGAAGGACTAGAGATATGGTTCTGATGTATGGCGGTGGAGAACTAAATGTGGTGGGATTCACTGATTCGGACTTCCAAGGACAGAAAGATGATTCGATGTCTACCTTTGGCTACATATTTACTCTTAATGGAGGAGCAGTATCTTGGCATAGCGCCAAGCAAAGCGCGACTGCTAATTCCACCTGTCAGGCTGAGTATCAAGCAGCCTCGTAGGCTTCCAAGGAAGGATTCTGGATTAAGAAGTTTCTGGGAGAACTTCAAGTGATACCATGTGCCGAGCTGCCTGTTCCGCAGTATTGCGACAACGATGGAGCTGTAGCGCAGGCCAAGGAGCCGTGGTTTCACAACAGTACCAAACACATTGAGAGGAAGTACCATCTCGTAAGAGAATTTGTTCGAAAGGGATACATTGTGCTACATAGAGTAGACTCAGCCGACAACATCGCTCATCCACTGACCAAGCCACTTTCTCAGACTAGCTTGGAGCGTCATATGGAGAACATGGGTATTAGATACAATAGTGTGGCATTGAGTGCAAGTGGGAGATTGTTAGGAGTATGCCCTCGAATGCCACTCAGAGGATGTTGAGTGAGTGCATTATACTTGTTATTATGTAAATCATTATCATAAGGCAATTGTTTGTTTCTTTATTTACTGGCAGTTACTGGCATTCCTGACTCGTAAATATATATATAAATACTAGTCTGTGTATTTGAGAACAAAACATTCCACTCCTTATTAGATAAGGGGATCGGCACTTGGAAGGTTTATAGCTCAAATACTTAATCGTTCGCAAGTTGATGAAACTTGACTGGGCGTTAAGTTTATGTGAAGACTTGTATGACGTGTTCTTTGACATGGAGAGAGCCTGTCGAACACTAATGGTTAGTGGGAGCACACGTTATAGGTATGCTAATTGGATTAGTATACTCGAACCGACTCACCCTCGATTCATCACACGAATTTTACTCCGGGATAGTCAATGACGGAATCGAAAGGTTGTGATAGGTATTCGTGAACCTTCAACTTGAGGATTTGGTAGGGATGTGCTTGTGACGTTAAGATTTTCATTAGAGTAGTTCGACACAGAAAACTGGAAGGTGGAAGTCAACTCGACGTGCGTCTTGACGGGCAAGTAATAGGTCATACTGAATACCAAGATAGAATTCTTTCTCCTGTTAGTGAACAGGTTATATGTCCTATGTGGTTATTGACAGATGAGATCATAAGTCTTTGACCAAAGTATTGGAGCTAGTTGTATTGGATACACGAGAGCTCGATAATCTCGATTTGCATTAACTCATGCATATCGTCAAGTACATATAGGGTTTGACTGACCATGACCCTATAACTTGATCGGGACATTTGAAAGAAGGGTTTATACGTATACTGGTATTCACGACAGAATGGTTCTTGAATGATCCCAATCATTCGTTCTCAGTTGGGGTACAGTGTAGGCCGCCAGGCTGGCTATGTGGTGCTACTACTCTTTGGTTTCTCCCATTGCTAACTGAGACGGACCTACCGAGTCGCGCAATAGGATTGACGATGGAGAGCGAGCTTATTATCTCATTATGAATATTAGATATTGGGATATCTAATTTTGGGACATTGGATGTCTAAATTGATTTATTGGATAAATTAATTTATGGCCTAATGAATTAAATAAATTACTGGGTGATTAATTTAATTCATGAATATAATTATTTCTTCAAAAAATTAATTATGTTATTATGTATTTGATATGATTAATTAATTGGATGAATTAATTGATATAATACATCAGAACGGAATTTGAGTTTATCTGTTTGGACTCACGGGAATCCGGGACGAACCAAACTCGTCCGAATTTTTCATGATGGCCGCCCCCTCTTTCCACCAACCTTCCTCTTGGTCTTTTGCTTCCATTTATTATATTCCTAATTTACATATGAATTTTATTTCCAATGGTGAAATATGTGACTTGGATGTTTCATTGGGGTTATTCCCATTTTTTGTTTTATATATGATCTAAAATATTAGAGAATGGTTAGGACACGATGTATAAAGGGAGAATTCTTTATGTTTTGGATGAGAAGCAGCTTCACCTTCATGCAGCAACTATCTGTTTTTATCCTTTTTTTTGTTTGACACCTTCTTCTTTGAAATTTTATTTATGGCACTCTAGACATGGTCATGTATCAGGCTCATGCCTATTTAATGTGTACTTCTGGTGTTCCTGGTGATTTATTGTGTGATGATATTTTTAACTGTATTGGAAGTAAACTTGGAAAATTTTCTGCTTTGCCTTTTAGTCCGAGTGCTTCTACTTCATATGCCCTATTTGATTTAGATCATCCAAATATATAGTGACTGACACCTACCCCAACTAAGGAAGGTTATAGATATTATGTTTCTTTTATTGATGATTTCGCTCATTATTGTTTGGTTTATTACCAAAACTGCCTTGATCTTGTTAAGAAATTTATTGAGACCGTGCGATCAATGCTTTTGTCCGCTAGTGTTCCTAACGAATTTTCAGGAGAATCTGTCCTTACATCTGTTTATCTAATTAAAAATTTCTACTCCCATAATTTTGGGATTTCTCCATATGCTAGATTATTTGGTCTCACTCCACTATACTCTCACATGTGGTTCTTGTTCTACATGCTTTGTTCTTCGACCACATGTAGAGCATAATCAGTTATCATCTCATGTCGCTATTGGTGTTCTTCTTGTATATGGGGTTAGGCAGAGATGTTATCATTGTCATGATCAAGTTTCTATAAAATTGTATACTTCTCATAATGTTTCATTTATTGAGCATGTTCCTTTCTTCTCTATCCCGGCAACCTCACATGGCATGATGAAATCTGATCTTGTTCGGATTGATCGGTTCACTACTGATTCTCTGTATGATCTTACCCATATACCGTATGTTCCTTCTCAATCTTCACACCATTACCACCCATCTTACGACTGCTCCAGAACCCCTTATGATTGCGGATCCAAATCCACCTTGTGTCCTACATGCACTCATCATTCTACTCAGGTATCTGATTTTGGTTCTTTTATATTTTTCATATTTTGATTCTTTTTTAGTATCTATTATCTCTGCATGGGAGCCTACCTCTTACTCTGAGGCAGTCCATTATCCTATTTGCAAGAGCCTATGAATGAGGATTTGTCTTCTTTGAAAAGAACTGGTACTAGAACTTGGTTTCTACTCCTGGTAAGAAGGTTTTTGGTTCTTACTGGGTATATAAGATTAAAACCAAATCTAATGGTTTTGTTGAGTAAATCTTGTTTGCTACAAAAGGTTTGCTCATGAGTATGGTATGTATTATGAGGAGACTTTTACACATGTTACATGATTGATCACTCTTCAGATTATTATTGCAGTAGCCTTTATTTGTCATTGTTATATTTTGCAAATAGATGTTAAAAATATCTTTTTGAATGGGTATCTTGAGAAGAAAGTCTGCATGGTTCCTCCACGATAAACACGATTTTCACACGTTAATTGGGTCATCTTGTTATATATTTAAAAATAATTCGTCTGTAAAATTGATTTTAATGTATAAATTAATTACTCTATAAGATGTCACGGGTTTCGTTCTAGTTGTACTTGAAACATGTCAAAGTATTTCAGTAATAGACGAGTCAAATTTGGGACACAAATGGAAACTAGATTCCAAAGAGTAGAGGAAGTTTTTGAGGAAGTATAATCCTAGATTTTTATTAGGATTGATTTTCAATACTTATATTCAAAAGATTGAGTTTGGGAATTTAATTAATGTTTCAACTTATTCTAAAAGAAAGGTTAAATACTATTACGATTTTGTTACAAGTATTGAGCTTAAAATAGATTCAACTATACAATATGAAAGCCATGAACATTTCTTAACGGAAAACATACCCTATAATCTATCTTATCTTCTTGAGTTTTGTTACCACCATATTTGTTTTTTATTTAAGTTAATTTTTTTGTTTTACTTTTACCTTTACTAGTATAGTTCAACTCAATCTTAACTCACCATCGTTTAAATAAATTTCAAAATATCACGACCACAATAGTCACAATCCTTCGAAATTTTAATCCTTGAGGAATACGACTTTGGATCGTCATGATACTATAGCTACACCGTGCACTGATGGTTAGCGAATACATTTATTTAGCGAACAAGTTTTTAGCCGTGGTTGCCGGTATTTAGTTAGTAGGCGATCTTTTGAGATATTGTGGTAGATATTTAGATTTTAGTTTAAATATTTTATTTTACTTATTTTTTTGCGATACTTCATCCTAGTTTGGATTTGGTGATTGCAAGCAGTGCATGAACACTAGATCTTCAAGGATTTACCTTGAGCATGAATATCTAGAGATCGAAACAATTTGTAGATGAAATAACACACCAAGGAGAAGAGCAAAAATTGGCGATACAACACCTCAAGCAGAATTAACACTATAATGCCCGAGAATTCCGATGTGTATTCGAACCTTGTGATGTTGTATTTATTGCATTTTGATCTGAGTATTATTCTCTGTATTTCATGATCGGGTATTGTTGAGCGCATGATTGCATGAATGTGTTCTAAAGTGGTGTTTTTTGTACATGTAGCGCACGCTATCGGCTTAGAGTAGCGTACGCTAAGTTGGGTTCGTAGCGCACGCTATGTATGAACCTTAGCGCACGCTATACGTAGTCAGCATGATTAAGACAGGGTGGTAGGTGCGATCAGCCGCGGATCTTGGTCGGATCATGTCGGGATGAACCTGGACGACTTTCGGAAAAAGCCAAGTCAACGCTGTAGCGCACGCTACTGGTATAGGGATAGCGCACGCTAAATGCTGAGTACAGTGAAGTCAGTAAGCTTCGTATGGCCGTTAGCGCACGCTATGGATATGGACTAGCGCGCGCTAATAACCATTTTCTATATATAGGACAACATCATTTTTCATTTTTTTTAGACTTTTCACTTCCCTAATCCGAATTCTTGGACTTAGAGAGTTACTTCCTCCATCCTCAACCTCTCATATCATCATCCTAGCACGAGTTGGAAGATTGTAAATCATTGGAGATTGGTGTTCAAGCCTTCGGCGTTGGATTTCTTCAAGTTCCTCCTTGTTCTTCACTACCTTGAGGTAGGTGATTCTTCACCAATATTAAGTAATATTCTGAAGGACGTTTTGATCATGATTTGGGATTATCCAGTTAGTTAAATTCGTACGTAGTCGAACATCATGTTGTTAGAAGGATATTTTCGATGTTTTGGTACTTCTTCATCGTATAAACCATTGAACCTTTTAGTGTTTGAACTCCTAGCATATTCATGAAGCTTCAAAACCGATTATGATCAGTTTATGGAAATTATCAAGTTCTTATGTTTTTACATAATGGAATTATACGTTTTGGACATAGAATGGATGGAACTTAGGATACTTTCTTGAAGATCAAGATGAATTATGGTGTTGTGATGATTATACGTATCCTTGTATCTCGAAGTCGTTTAATCCGTAAAGATCTTTCACAAACCGTATGAGCATGATATGCATGGAGATGGCATGTATTAACACTGAAGATTTGATGAGTTTCATCACTATAAGATCAAGTCTACTGCCCAGTAGTAAACTGCCATGCACGGTTAGCGCACGCTAAGATATGTATATTAATGTGCGCTATCGAGAATGAGTAACGTACGCTACGTTTTGTACGTAACGTACATTATGTCATCAGACGAATCAGTCGGCTGATCAGAGAGGACTGTCAGTACATAGTTAGCGCACGCTAGACTTCGTCGTTTATGTACGCTAACAGGCAGGCTTAGCGCACGTTACGTAGAGTACGTAGCGTACGCTAAGTAGTTCAGGCAGATTACATTTTTTAGAGCTTTCGGCCGTAGACCGAATTGTTAGACATTCGTATGACATGAGATGAATTCTATATTATTTCTTTTGTTAAGGTTCGAGCTTGCTACGTTGATCGAAGGAGGCGGCCTTCGAGTGTGTTGAGATCGTTCGAGTGATTAGTTCTTTCCATCTTTGAGGAAAGTATCGTAATTTGTTAATATTGATATTTTGAGCATACTTGTGGTTCATTCATGTTGTTGAACATGGGATTTATTTCGTTGAATTGTCCTGATATTCGTTATCTAGTGTCTGTATGTTCATGTTGATGGACATAGCGATTTGGCATATATGTATGCATGAGTTGTGTTTGTGTATGTTGTACGATCTATGCTGAGGGCGCTGGATCGGATGTCCACCTCGTGTTGGTCCGACGGGATCATCTTGGGATCTAGGCTGAGGGCGATGGATCATTGGACGGGATTTTTCACCTCGTGTTAGTCCGACGGGATCATCTTGGGATCTATGCTGAGGGCGCTGGATCATTGGAATAGCCATACTGTATTAATGGAATCTTGTGGATTCGCATTGTTGGATTCCGGTAGCGGAAATCCGTGTGGTGTATCTTGTTATGTATTGTTGATGCATATTCGATTTGTTTAATATGATACTTGTACTAGCATCGTTTTGCTAACCCCTTCGGGGGTGGACATTTGTTTTGATGTTCAGGTAGCCGAGGATCAGGGAAACAACCACAGTACCGACGTTACGACGAAGGGGCTCAGTGATGTTTGTTGTTTTTGTGATTTGTCTTCTTGGTTCATTTTCAGTACTCGAGTACGCATGTCTCATTAATATCATTTCGATATGGTTGTATTAATTAACTCAATGGATCAGTTGGAACCGGTTTTATTATTTGAATTTTTGTTGTATTGTTGGATTATATTCACATTTCTTTTTAGCCTTGTAAATCCTCACTTAAAGGGTTTACGGCGCTGTAATTATTCCAAATATCTCGGGGTGTTACAGAATATGGTATCGGAGCTAAGATTCATGGATATCTTGGCAGTCGGGTTTTAGTTGGGTCTGTTTACGTTATTTGATTTACGGGTCATTCGTAACATCACTGTTCAGCCAAAGTCGTCATGTGGACCGTGGTTGTAAGTCTCCTAATCTTTTATACTACCGTTTTACTTAATTTCTGTTTTGTAAGTATTGACGGGCTTTATTTTTGAAAATATTATCCTGGATATTGAGTAATTGTATTTACAGTATGTTGAGGGGAGGACGTGGACGCGGACGCGGTCTTGGACGCGGACATGGTAACATGAGACAGGAGGATTCCGCAACTACCCCAGAATTATCGGCTAGTCGAACCGATTCCCATTCTGGAGGACAGCAGGGGTCAGAAATGACAACGTGAATCCTAACATACCGGGAGTGCTTCAACAGGTGGTGGCTCAGATAAACCAGTTCGCTCAGGTAGTTGACCGCATACAGACAGCGATGGGACAGCAGCACCACGAGGATAACCGGGGAGACAGATGGCTTGCTGAGGTGGTCAAATTGCACCCGCCAAAATTTGACGGATCTGCTGAGGCACTTACTTGGGATCATTGGCTAAAGGAGTTAGAGAAGATATTTGCGGGTATTAACTGTCCCGAGGACCGGAAAGTTCCTATTGCCTAGTATTTTCTGACTGGGGAGGCTTTTGACTGGTGGGAAGCTATCCGACCTGAGAATCATAATGCTGACTGGATGGAATTCAAACAAATGATGGAAGCACAATATTGTCCTCGTCCAGTTAGAGAGGCAAAAATCCGAGAGTTTTTCTCACCACAGAGTTCGGAAGCATCTGTGACAGACTCAACCAAAACTTTTAATCATCAGTTGACTTGTGTGCGACACTTGGTCAGAACGGAGGCAGAAAAGATCTTTCATTTCGATATGCGGATGAAGTCGGAGATTCAACTGTACATGTCCGGATTCGAGTGTACTATGTTGCGGCAGTATCAAGACAAAACACTGGCCTATGATATGAAAGAGGCAGCAGTAGAAAAATCAATGGAGGCAAAGAAGCAGAAAGTGACCGGCAACTTCTCGGAAAACAAGGGTGGTGGGAAGAAGTTCCAGACAATATCAGCAGTTTCGGACGCGTCGAAGAAATGCTATAATTGTGGTCGAGTAGGGCATATTCGACGTGATTGCCCCGCATTTTCTGTGACTTTTTTCGATTGTGGGCAAGAAGGGCACCGTGCGGCTTTATGTGGAGTTGCGACTAGATCATTTGGTACTCGCACTCCAGCGCCAGTTCCGAAGGAGATAAGTGTGAACCAGACGTAGCAGAGTGGATTTCAGCAGCAGAATGTTGGGAAGAGAGAGACATCCAGTGCTGGGTCCGTTCCTCCGCGCCTGTACGAGATGAGGAAATCTGACGATCTGAACACTGCTGTTGCATCAGGTACGATTCATATCCTTTTGCAACCAGTTAGTGTCTTATTCGATTCCGGAGCTACACATTCTTTCATATCATTGAACTGTGTTAATCGTTTAAAAATATCGTGTTTATTTGATTGTGAACCATATGTTGTGGGTTTGCCGAGTGGAGAGAGAATTATGGGAACCCTATAAACTAGATATTTTCCAGTGACTGTAGGAGGGAGAGATTGGCCATCGAATCTTATTGTAGTTGACATCCTTGGTGACGATTTAATTCTCGGAGACGATTGGCTCAACCGTTATGGAGCTATTCTGAATTACCGAAAGAGAGTCATTTCTATCAATGCTGATGACGGATCTGAACACTTATTCATAGGATGGAGACCGGGAAGCTCGGGAAAATTGATCAAAGCGATGAAAGCTGTAAAATTATTGAAGCAGGGATGTCATGGACTTCGGTGCTATGCCATGAGGAAAGAGGAAGGAGTAGAGCTCTCATCTATTCCAATTGTGGATGAATTCTCAGATGTATTCCCTGACGAACTACC
The DNA here is from genome assembly GCA_033398695.1 of Orobanche coerulescens. Taxonomy (NCBI): domain Eukaryota; kingdom Viridiplantae; phylum Streptophyta; class Magnoliopsida; order Lamiales; family Orobanchaceae; genus Orobanche; species Orobanche coerulescens. The sequence goes on from CM065806.1 coordinate 62,313,151, forward strand.
CGGGTTACCTCCGCAGAGAGAACTGGAGTTCACTATCGAATTAGAACCTGGAGCCGCTCCTATTTCCAGATCACCATACCGTATGGCACCAACCGAGATGTATGAACTAAAGAAACAACTGGAGGAATTATTGCAGAAGGGTTACATTCAACCTAGCGTTTCTCCTTGGGGAGCACCCGTTCTCTTTGTCTGGAAGAAAGATGGATCCCTCCGATTATGTATTGATTATATGGAGCTAAACAAGGTGACGATCAAGAACAAGTATCCTATACCTCGGATCGACGACTTGTTTGATCAACTGCAAGGGGCAAGGGTATTCTCGAAGATTGACTTGCGATCAGGATATCATCAGTTGAGAATTAAGGAATTAGATATACCGAAATCTACTTTCAGATCCCGGTACGGGCACTATGAATTCGTGGTGATGCCATTCGGACTTACCAATGCTCCTGCGGTATTTATGCAATTGATGAATCGGGTATTCTTAGAATACCTAGATAAGTTTGTGGTCGTTTTCATTGACGACATCTTGATCTATTCGAAATACACAAAGGAGCATGCCGAGCATTTGCATGTGGTTTTGAGCACCTTGAGGAATGAACAGCTTTATGCGAAGCTTTCCAAATGCGAGTTCTGGCTTAGGGAAGTAACCTTCCTTGGACATGTGATATCAGCTGACGGAGTTCAGGTGGACTCGAAGAAAGTCGAAGCAATCTTGGAATGGGAAGCTCCTAATAATGTGAAGGAAGTCCGAAGCTTCTTAGGACTTGCTGGATATTATCGCCGTTTTATAGAGGGATTTTCCAAAATTTCTCGTCCACTCACTCAGATGTTACAGAAAACTCAAAAGTTCGCGTGGGATGAGAAATGCCAGGCTGGTTTTGATGAACTTAAGAAAAGACTGACGACAGCACCTATATTAGCATTACCAGATGGGACTGATGGATTCATGGTATACAGCGATGCTTCAAATCAGGGTCTGGGATGTGTGTTGATGCAAAAGAATAAGGTGATTGCCTATGCATCTCGGCAGTTGAAACTGTACGAAGTTAATTACCCGACTCATGATCTGGAGTTAGCAACTGTGGTCTTTGCCTTGAAAATTTGGCGACATTATATATACGGCACTCATTGTCAGATCTTTACAGATCACAAAAGCCTCAAGTACATTTTCAGTCAGAAAGAATTAAACATGAGGCAGAGAAGGTGGCTAGAATTGATCAAAGATTACGATTTGGAAATTCTATATCATTCGGGTAAAGCAAACGTAGTAGCCGATGCATTGAGCTGTAAACCTGTTTATCTTCGAGTGTTGGAAGCACTTACGTCCCAAACCAGCATTCAACGAGAACTGATCCGTGAAGGGATTGAAGTGTGGTCACCAGGAATCCAAGGGCAACTATATGTGATGGAGCCGACTTCGTCACTAGTCGAGGAAATCAAATCTAAGCAGTTGAACGATTCTATGATCCTTCGGTTATGTGAAGAAGTAACGAAAGGAAAGGCCCCAGGATTCGTGATACATGATGATGGAGTTCTGAGATTTCAGAGTCGACTTTGCGTTCCTGATGATGATGATTTGAGACGGACAATTCTGAAGGAAGCTCACAGCCGGCCCTATTCTATTCACACGGGCAGTAGTAAGATCTATAAGGATCTAAAACAAAGCTTCTGGTGGGTAAATATGAAGAAGGACGTAGCAGAGTACGTTTCGAAGTGTTTGACTTGTCATCAGGTTAAGATTGAACATCAGCGACCTGCCGTAATGTTAAAGCCGCTTCCGATCCCTGAGTAGAAGTGGGAGGATATCTCGATGGATTTCATCACCAATATACCAAGGACCAAGACGGGAATGAACATGATTTGGGTTATAGTTGATCGACTAACCAAGTCGGCTCATTTCCTAGGAATTAAAGACATGTGGGGACCCGAGAAATTGGCACGAGTATTTATTGCAGAGATAGTCAGATTGCATGGGACGCCGAAGACCATTATTTCAGATCGAGATGGTCGCTTTGTATCGCACTTCTGGAAAGCAGTTCACATGGCTTTTGGGACCGAGCTAAACTTTAGCACGGCTTATCATCCTCAAACGGACGGTCAGTCCGAAAGGACTATACAAACAGTAGAAGACATGCTTAGAGCTTGTGCTTTGGATTGGTCAACTGATTGGGAAGTTCACTTGCCGTTGATTGAATTCACCTACAACAATAGTTGGCATACTTCTATTAAGATGGCACCATTTGAGCTGTGTACGGGAGAAGATGTCGATCACCCCTATGCTGCGATGATTCTTCGGACTTGATCGGGACGGAACCAGAATTGATAGTTCAGACTCAAGAAAAGATAGCCTTGATTCGGGAAAGACTGTTGACTGCCTAGAGCCGACAAAAGTCTTATGCATACATGCATCATCGCCCGCTAGAGTTCGACATTGGGGACCACGTACTATTGAAGGTGTCTCCTACACGAGGAATTTTCCGTTTTGGGAGGAAAGGTAAGCTAAGTCCGAGATATATCGGACCATTTGAGATCCTCGAGAGAGTTGGGGATTTAGCATACAGGTTGGCCTTACCGCCATCGCTGAGTCACGTTCACAATGTGTTTCACGTATCCCAATTGCGGAAGTATGTACCAGATTCCAGTCATATCATTGAGTTCGATGAGATCGAGATAGCTAATGATGGCACCTTCAAAGAGAGACCAATCAGGATACTTGAGAGTCGGATCCAACAATTGAGGAATAAACCAATACCCTTGGTTAAAGTACAATGGTCACGACACGGAGTTGAAGAGGCCACTTGGGATACGGAGGACAATATGGAGACTAGATATCCGGAGTTGTTTTCATATTAAGTTTCGGGACGAAACTTCTTTTTAGGGAGAGAGGATGTAATGCCCGAGATTTCTGATGTGTATTCGAACCTTGTGATGTTGTATTTATTGCATTTTTATCTGAGTATTATTCTCCGTATTTCATGATCCGGTATTGTTGAGTGCATGATTGCATGAATGTGTTCTAAAGTGGTGATTTTTGTACATGTAGCGCATGCTATCGACTTAGAGTAGCGTACGCTAAGTTGGGTTCGTAGCGCATGCTATGTATGAACCTTAGTGCACGCTATACGTAGTAAGCATGATTAAGACAGTGTGGTAGGTGAGATCAGCCGCGGATCTTGGTCGGATCATGTTGGGATGAACCTGGACGGCTTTCGGGAAAAGCCAAGTCAACGCTGTAGCGCACGCTACTGGTATAGGGATAGCGCACACTAAATGCTGAGTACAGTGAAGTTAGTAAGCTTCGTATGGCCGTTAGCGCACGCTATGGATATGGACTAGCGCGCGCTAGTAACCATTTTCTATATATAGGACAACATCCTTTTTCATTTTTTTTAGACTTTTCACTTCCCTAATCCGAATTCTTGGACTTAGAGAGTTACTTCCTCCATCCTCAACCTCTCATATCATCAACCTAGAACGAGTTGGAAGATTGTAAATCATTGGAGATTGGTGTTCAAGCCTTCGGCGTTAGATTTCTTCAAGTTCCTCCTTGTTCTTCACTACATTGAGGTAGGTGATTCTTCACCAATATTAAGTAATATTCTGAAGGACGTTTTGATCATGATTTGGGATTATCCAGTCAGTTAAATTCATACGTAGTGGAACATTATGTTGTTAGAAGGATATTTTCGATGTTTTGGTACTTCTTCATCGTATAAACCATTGAACCTTTTAGTGTTTGAACTCCCAGCATACTCATGAAGCTTCAAAACCGATTATGACCAGTTTATGGAAATTATCAAGTTCTTATGTTTTTACATAATGGAATTATACGTTTTGGACATAGAATGGATGGAACTTAGGATACTTTCTTGAAGATCAAGATGAATTATGGTGTCGTGATGATTATACGTATCCTTGTATCTCAAAGTCGTTTAATCCATAAAGATCTTTCACAAACCGTATGAGCATGATATGCATGGAGATGGCATGTATTAACACTGGAGATTTCATGAGTTTCATCACTATAAGATCAAGTCTACTGCCCAGTAGTAAACTGCCATGCACGGTTAGCGCACGCTAAGATATGTATATTAACGTGCGCTATCGAGAATGAGTAACTTACGCTACGTTTAGTACGTAACGTACGTTATGTCATCAGACGAATCAGTTGGCTGATCAGAGAGGACTGTCAGTACATAGTTAGCGCATGCTAGACTTCGTCGTTTACGTACGCTAACAGGCCGTCTTAGCGCACGTTACGTAGAGTACGTAGCGTACGCTAAGTAGTTCAGGCAGATTACATTTTTTTAGAGCTTTCGGCCGTAGACCGAATTGTTAGACATTCGTACGACATGAGATGAATTCTATATTATTTCTTTTGTTAAGGTTCGAGCTTGCTACGTTGATCGAAGGAGGCGGCCTTCGAGTGTGTTGAGATCGTTGGAGTGATTAGTTCTTGCCATCTTTGAGGCAAGTATCGTAATTTGTTAATATTGGTATTTTGAGCATACTTGTGGTTCATTCATGTTGTTGAACATGGGATTTATTTCGTTGAATTGTCGTGATATTCGTTATCTAGTGTCTGTATGTTCATGTTGATGGAGATAGCGATTTGGCATATATGTATGCATGAGTTGTGTTTGTGTATGTTGTACGATCTATGCTGAGGGCACTGGATCGGATGTCCACCTCGTGTTGGTCCGACGGGATCATCTTGGGATCTAGGCTGAGGGTGCTGGATCATTAGATGGGTTTTTCCACCTCGTGTTGGTCCGATGGGATCATTTTGGGATCTATGCTGAGGGAGCTGGATCATTGGAATACCCATACTGTATTAATGGAATCTTGTGGATTCGCATTGTTGGATTCCGGTAGCGGAAATCCATGTGGTGTATCTTATTATGTATTGTTGATGCATATTCGATTTGTTTAATATGATACTTGTACTAGCATCGTTTTGCTAACCCCTTCGGGGGTGGACTTTTGTTTTGATGTTCAGGTAGCCGAGGATCAAGGAAACAGCCACAGTACCGACGTGACGACGAAGTGGCTCAGTGATGTTTGTTATTTTTGTGATTTGTCTTCTTGGTTCATTTTCAGTACTCGAGTACGCGTGTCTCATTAATATCATTTCGATATGGTTGTATTAATTAACTCAATGGATCAGTTGGAACCGGTTTTGTAATTTGAATTTCTATGGTATTGTTGGATTATATTCACATTTCTTTTTAGCCTTGTAAATCCTCACTTAAAGGGTTTACGGCGCTGTAATTATTCCGAATATCTCGAGGTGTTACAAACACAACAACTACAACTTCAACATTGAGATAATTGAGAAACAAAGAGCTCAAGCCAAATAAAATCAAGTTTCATCCGGTCGGAAAATATTTCAGTTAGCCGTCAATCAAAACTATCGGATGGCTTATGGACCAGCAATAATGGCAAACAATATTTAGCTTAGTTGTTCATTGATCCGGGTAGTCCAACAAGAAAAGTTTGGGAGAGACCTTTTAGATGATTCAAATGCATACCTTGTCCAATTTCTGGAGATACGTGGATCTCTTAAGCTTAACGGTGGACCGGACGATGCTATAAACTTCACCTCTTCTCTTTCTCATTGGGGGATAAAGCAAAACTTTAGCACAACTCCCTCCAAGCAACGATCAACACTTGGGATGAAATGACCAAGAGATTTCTTCTAAAATTCTTCCCACCAAGTGAAATGCTTAAGTTGCAAACTGAGATCACGCAATTGAGGCAACTAAATGGGGATCTGTTCTTTGAAGCACGAAGATCTTTTGTCAACTTTTCCAATAATGTCACCAAGATTGTTATTTCTATAATGGTTTGTCTGTGCACATGAAGACAATGGTTGATGCGTCGGCCGAGGGATCACTTTTCGGACGAAGGCCGACTGACGCTCTTCAAATTCTTCAGGAAATGACCTCAAACTCCTACTAATGGCATGTTGAGCACATAATGTTGAAAAGGGTAGCCACGGCAAGTGATAATGATCCTATAATAGCTTTTGCGGCTGAAATGACTTCACTAATCAATAAACTAGATAATACTATGACCGATAAAATGATGGAGGTAAATGGGCAAAATTTGGTTGAAGACGTTAACTATATGAACCGAAAAAATATTGGGGATGGTGGAAATTTTTTGAACAATCAAAAATCAAATTGTTACTACCCAGTGATTTCTTATGCAAATCCAAATAATTTACAGTGCAACCACCATCGGGATCCTTGATAGAGAATGACGTAGTCGTAGAGCCAAAGAAGATGGGATTAGAAGAAACACTCCAAACAATCATAAGAGCATCCGACAATAAATTCGAGGCAGTTGATCAAAAGATGTCGGGCATATCCACTCAAATAAAGATCATGCAACAATAGATAAGTCAAATTGCAAGTGCCGTGGGAAATCAATGTCAAAAAGTGTAATTTCCAAGTAACATGGAGATTAACCCCAAGCAACAATGCATGGCCATCCATTTGAGAAGTGGAACCGAGCGCAAGAAACCTAAGACGTCGGGAGATGAGCAAGAACTGATTTCGACCAAAGTGAGGAGGAATTGGACAAGGAAGAAGTTGAGACATCGATACCTAATATTAAAGGGGATGAGAAGCTAATATTATTTTATTCTAGTCTTACTCCTATTCCTTAACCTTTTCCTCAATGTGTTCAAAACAAAAAGCTAGATAATTAATTTCAAAATTTTTGGAAATTTTCAGAAAAATTGAAATAAATATGCCTCTTCTTGATGATATGCAGGAGTTACCTAAATATGCAACATTCCTGAAGGAAGTGGTGCCTAAAAAGAGAAAGCTAAGAGCCTTTAAGACAGTGAATCTAGTGGAGGAGTATAGCATGGTCATACAGAAAAAGCTACTACTTAAGAAGAAGGACCTCAGAAGCTTTACGATAGCTTGCACAATTTGTGATCATAAGTTTGAGAAGTTGTTATGCAATTCGGGGGCTAGTATCAATTTGATTCCGCTTTCTATTTTCGAAAAGCTGGAAATTGATACAATCAAGTCAATATCAATCACACTTCAAATGGCGGATCGATCCTTGACTTACCAAAAGGTATAGTTGAGGATGTGTTCAAGCATGTGCATGCTTTTATATTTCTGATTAATTTTCTAGTGCTGGATATGGAAGAGGATTGAGATGTGCTATAATTCTTAGATGCCTTTTTTTAACTGTCGGACGTTGTTTTATTGATGTAGAGAAGGGAGATCTCACATTTTGTTTCAATGAAGAATATATTACTTTTCCAATTTACAAGACCTTGAAGCAATATGAGGAACTTGAACAAGTGAGCGTATGTGAAGTATCCTTGAAACGAGAGGAGCATAGAAAAAGTAAAGTACAAGATGAGATCCAATAATATGATGGTCAATAACGAGAAGAGGTCGACTACTAAGCTTGAATTGAAACCACCTTGATGAGTTGAACTTTGTCTAGCTAAAGACATTAAATTAAGCACTTAATGGGAGGCAACCCATCATCAACAAAAAAAGATGGCAAATCTTGAAAACGAGCCAGTCCCCCCATGTGCATCCTCATATCTACCATGGCAATTCATCTTCACACCTCCATCCAAGAATTCAGGTACCAACTCGAGTTACACTTCTTTCTCTTCAGAAATTTATCCTTTAATATACTTATAAGAACAAGTTTGGGGGATAAAGTATTGTGTATCTTGGGTATTTTAGTTATTTTCTTGAATTTTCATATAGTTGCATGCATTTCTAGCTATTAGTTTTGTTTTATTATTTTTAAGATCCATGTTTATTGCTTTCAGTTGTTTATTTTTGGCTGTTTTATTGGAAAATTAAAAAAGAATATGACGAGGCTTGATGTGCATTCATGTAGGTTGAAAATAAATTAGTAGTTGCCAATGAGGATTTTAGTATTGGGAGAATTTTTGAAGGCATGTTGCTTATAAAAAGAAGTGAGATCATGAAAGATTACACTTGAACGAATTACTTATCAACTTCTATTATATTCTGACCTCTTGAATTTGCTATCTTAATTTTCTCTCAAATTTCATTGAAGATTTTCTGGGTGAGTAGAACTTGCCTTGAGTGATTTTGAATATGCATGATAGAATGTGAGCCCACAACACGATGTTTGACAATTTTTTCGAACTTGTGAGATTTTTAGTCTTATTTGCTATTATGCATGTTTTCATTGGTTGAATGTATCATTCATACTTTGAAACTCTAGGACTTGCTTTGGTATCTTTATCGAAACCAAACATGTATACAAATTAGTGTAGATCTTAGGCGATTTTTGTTTAGCCTTTCAAGTCCTTTTACCTTACCCTAAACTCATAAATTCCCTAGTTAGCCACAGTGTGCCTTTAAGTCTATATTTTTGCTATCCACATAATAAGCTTTCCATTACCTTTACATTAATTTTCCTATACTTGAGCTCTTAAAATTATCTATAATGAAGGGTACTTGAAGGAGTGGCGATTTGAAGGGGTGATAAGCCAAATTATGAGTTATGCAATTATTTGACGGAGTAAAAGTTGATAATCGGAGAAAATATTAGAAAATTTTACATACTCCTATGACTGGAAACCTAGTAACCACATATACTCAGGTTGCTCGTAGTTTATATTTGGGTAAAATGGTAACCTTGAAATGGGGGTGTGTAGAAAAAAAATGGAGAAATAAGGTGGAATAAGATTGCTGATCAACAAATCCAAGATATTATTATTATTTTGATTAGATGGTAGTTGAGAGAAGCGAAATTTGATATTGAATGCTTCTACAATATGTGATGCTTGGCGGAAGTGATTATGTATTCTTGAAGTTTTGTTCAAGTCGAGTCACTTTAGCCATATTTATCCTACCCCATTCAAAGAGCCTACACTACAACCAAATATAAAGATCTTTTTGATTCACAAAGTTGCATACACAACAAGTGGTAGAGATATGAGAAAATTTGCAAGCTTATGGTAGTTTTAACATCATTGAATCAGTTAGAGTGCAAACACGTCCCATATACCCTTGAGAGTGAGCGATACACTTATCTGGTGAGATTTATATAGTCATAGTTGATTCCTGGCTCACATATGTCGACTGTTTAGTATAATGAAACAATCTGCAAGTTTATATCAAACATTGAGTTCGATATTTATTGAGGATTTGCCATATGCATTTTCTCGTGAAAATCTCATAGATTCTTAGCTATATCAAGTTAGCAGTGTAGGCGAAATTTTTAGGATAGCTCAATATTTTAATCATTAATTACTCTTGCTCTTCGGCCCGGGAAAACTACTAAATTTGAGACCCCTTTAACTGGTACTTATTTCTTTCGTTTATCCTTTCCATTGTTCAAGGACGAACAATCGGTTAAGTTTTGGGGGTTTGATAAACACAATTTTCACATGTTAAATGGGGTTATTTTATTATATGTTTAGAAACAATTTGTATGTAAATTTGAAATTTTATGTATAAGTTCATTATTGTATAAGATGTCATGGTTTTTGTTCTAGTTGTGCTTGAAACATGTAAAAATATCAAAATTTGACTTGAAATGCATCCAACGCTCTACCGGGTCAAGAAGATGGGAGAAAACAAACCTTCAGGGTATATACATATGAAACGACCGCATAGAATGTACCCTACACACGATGCGGGCCGTGTCAGATGATCAAAACTGACTGTTTTCGCTACACGGGTCGTTTCAACTATCATCTACTTGCAGCACGGCCGTACCGTGTGTTCGAAATTTTTTTTGCTCCGCGCAGTTTTTGTATTTTGGTCATAACACTCTCGTATGAAATCAGATTCGGATGATTCAAGTGGCCTCGAAAAGATAAGAGGAGGATCAACAAATTTTTTAAGATGGTTCAAAATCTAGTTCTTTATATATCGGGCCAAACGAGACGTGCAAATGTTCAACAACTTTTTTAATAAAATTTTGGGAGAAAATTTTCTTTCCTATTTTAAGTTGTCTTGGCCAATAGGATAAGTAAATTTTAAACTCTCCCTAAATAAAGGATATAAGAAGCACAAACTTGGGAGGAGAAAATTATCTTTATACATCAAGAGACTCAAGAGAACGCAAGAATGAGGTAATCAAGGATCAAACTTCAAGATCCAAGACTCAAAATTGTCTTCTTTTTCTTTTAGCCATGTTTCTTGGCTACACTATTTTAAATTCTAGGATTTGTTAGTACTTTAATTTTTGTTCATGGATTGAATTTGATATATTTATTCTTGAATTTGTTGTTTCAATTCATGTACGAATATAAGGCCAATATTTATGCATCCCTTTTGATTAAATTGAGATTCAAAAGAAAATAGTTGATCATAGATGAGTCAAATCCAAGGCACAGACAGAAACTAGCTTCACACGTGTAGATGAAGTTAGTGAGGAAGTATAATCCTAGGTTTTATTAGGAATAATTTTCAATACTTATATTCAAAAGACTGAGTTATGAAATTTAATTCACATTTAACTGTTTCCAAAATAAAGATTAAAATATTTTTATGATTTTCTTACAAGTATTGAGATTAAAAAGAGTTCAAGTATACAATTTTAAAGACGTGAACATTAATTAAAGGAAAGCATATCCTAGAATCTATCTTATCTACTTGAATTTTTCTATCACCATCATCTTTGTTTTAACTTAAAAATTAATTTCTTTGTTTTACTTAAACTTTACTATTATAATTCCACTGAATCATAAGTCGCCATCCTTTAAATAAAGTCCAAAATACCACGACCAGAATAGTCACAAACTGTTGAAATATTCATTCTTGAGGAATACGACCCAGTGTCTCACATTGTCCAAGACAAGTGTGTAAACTTTAGATGGCTTTGTATGGACTTTAACAAGCCCCAGTAGCTTGGTTCGATAAGTTTTTCTCTGTAATGTCTTCATTTAGTTTTACTTCCGGTTTCATGATTCAGAATTATTTGTTAGACTATTTCCTACATACCATATTCTATTCTTGTTGTGTGTTGATGATAAGATTACAGGTGATGATATTGTGTTAGGAATACTTTTTGAGATTTTGATGATGTCATCCTTGTATTTTCAAATGTATGTTTAATGTACTTGGCATTGTAAAGAAGAACCAAATGAGTATCTTCTATAGGCTTTAAAAGATTAGGCTAAGTATTTATCATGTTGATCAGGTAGAATTTTGGTTAAGTATAAAATAGCCTAAAACCAGTCGGGCAAAATACCAGCTGAGCTTGACCAGATAAAAATATCAGTCGGGTTTTGGTCAAAGCAAATCTTAGCTAAGTTTGACCAGATGGAACATTAGTCGGGTTTTGGTTAAAGACAAAATATCATTCGGGCTCGACTAAATCAGAAGTACAGACATCACTGAAGATAATTTTGGCTAAGTATAAAACAGTCAAACATCAGCCGGGTTTGGTCAAAGGAAAATATCAACTAAGATTGACTAGGCCGACATCGGTCAGTTTCGATCACGACGAAATATCAGTCGACTTTCATCAATACAAAATATCATCCGACTTTTATCAAGACAAAATATCATCCGCGGTTGACCGATACATTAGCTCGGTTTGACCAAGGCAGAACATCAGCCAAGCTTTTATCAAGAAGTAATATCAGTCGAGTTTTTGGGCAACAACTATGTCCACGTCAGCAATCACTGACAAGTCAACAAAGACGGCAAATCACATGCAGACGTAAAAGCCAAGGAGACAAAGTGATTGATTCCTATAATTTAATAAATAGAATATTCATCGAGATTCGCGCCCCAAAGACTTTTAAAATATAGTAATCAAAGAAAAACGAAGTAGCAATCTTACATCTTCAAACGGTCGGATTTGAAGAAAGAGACAAAGTCGTGCAAAGAGCAGAAAAACTAAACAATGAAGTCCACTCTCCAGTAGACAGATTTGTTCCAAGATGCAACGGCTATAAAGATCTCAAAGACCATACTATAAATATCTGAAGAACACTTGAGCAGAAGTACGATGCAAACTACACTAACAAGCAATCAAAGCAAACAAAAGAAATATACATCTATAGTATCGTAAAAAGCAAGATCTTAAAGTATCATATACAGAGAAGCTCCCAAGTTGGAGAAGACAAACACGCTTGTCTTAAAAGTTTCAGTAAGGGGTATTTTCTTGAACGAGGTTCTTGAGAGTAAGAGGCTGTATGGCATCCACGAGTTCTTGATTGGAAGGTGATAGGCAACTTACGTGTTGTTGAGGCATCAAAGGATTTTCGATCAAGAGGTGTTAGGCAAACAAGGGAAGGAGTTACAACGGCCATGGATTTTCACTGGTTGTTGTAACTAAATTCATTATAACACGATTTCACTAGTTGAAAGTTATAGTGAATTTATCTCCAACTGGTTTGGAGATAAGTAGACTCGTAGAGGATTATCCCACCTCTGAAACCACTATTCACCCCCTCTAGACTTGTACCTGATATCTTGTGACCTACAAGTGGTCTCGGAGAGGTTGGTTCAAAACACCGAACCAGCTCTAAATATACTTGAGTATATTTTTTAAAACTCTCATTAATAATGGAACACATACAACACATGCACTCTAGACTTCCTATTTTCTCTGTTGATGAATATGATCTTTGAAAGATTAGAATGCAGGCACATTTATCATCCATACATGACGACATGTGATGTATAATAGAAGATGGAACCTTCACCTTCCTGAAGGATAATTCAGATGAAGAAATTGTAGCTAGGAAACCAAAGCAGATTCCCAAGAAAAGAACAGAGCCGACCACTAAAGAAAAGAAGTTGGCCAACCTTGACAATCGAGCCGGAGATATTCTATATCAAACTCTTGATAAAGCCACCATGGTGTAAATCAAGAATTGTAAAAAGGCCAAGGAGATATGGGACACATTAGTTGTAATATGTCAAGGAACTGAGCTGATCAAGGAAAATAAATTGTCAATAGCCACTCAAAATTTTACAATTTCAAAATGAAGAATGGATAGACCATAGAAAAAGCGGACACCAGATTCACTAAAATCATAAATGAAATCAAGTCTCTTGGTACAACTTATGGCAACCGAGAGATGGCACTAAAAGTTCTAAGGTCCCTCACCCCAGAATGGACACTACACCATATATGGGTTTCAGCAACACCTGAAAAACTGTGTTCAAAAGTCCAAAAAGTGTTGCTGAAGGTAGAAAAACAAGCTATGGCTACACTTTGACCAAATTCGAAAGTGTTACAAAAACGGGCGCAACCATAGGGGTCTAAGGTAACACTTTTCTTTTTTTTGGTAACATGTTAAAAAAGTGTAGCAATAGACCCCTATGCCAACACTTTTATTGTCTGTGGCTACACTAGATTTTGTGTTGCTGTAGACTTAAGGCCACACTTTTATATATTTAGTGACACAAAGATTTGTGTAGCCGTAGACCTATGCCAACACTCATGAGGTCTAATGTAACATTAAATTGTGAAACACTTTGACATCTTTACCAACAACTTTAACACTATGGCTACACTTATATATGACCGATTCTAACTTTTGCCAACACACTTTTAATCTTTGCCAACACAATTTTTATATTTTGCCAACATAAAAATTATAAATTATAGTCTATGGCTACATTTTTTGAGTTTTTACCAACATTTTTCATGCTAAAAAGCAAAATTTTATATTGGAAAATAAATATTACCGTAAAATAGTCAATACCATTAAAACAATGTAAACCATAACAACATCCAAAATACATGACTGCTAATATTCAATCCATAATAGCTAATAACAAGTTACAATCGCAATCCACAAATATAACAAAACTACTTGAGTCACTTAGCTAGCATAATATAAAATGATGAGATCAGTCAACGAGTGACATTGTCACCGCCATAGGACTCCTCGACTAATTTCTGAGAGTCATCAATCTTTAAGTTCAAATCTGGATTCTTCTCGGCCAACATTTTCATCATTTATCTTCAAGTTTTTCATCCATCTCTTGTTGAAGTTGAGCCCTGATCTTAGCAGTTAGGTCCGCCACATACTGATCAAGAACTTGAACGGATAGTGATGCTGAAGACTTCGATTTTGGTTGCTCTGTAATATACTCTTCTTGACTATATATATATATACACTCACTGGTAAGAAGAATGAGGATATGTCACATTAATGTTAAACCTTTTCTGCATAAGGTAGCATCGACTCCCTGAGCATTTACATAAGGTGGAATAAACTGCTTAGTATACCGAAGAATACATAGTACTCAAAACTTACAGGCAATATGAGTGGGTAAAAAGTTCTTGTATCGATAGGGTCGAAGTTAATAAAAAACAAAGTTTTGGAAGGTTTTGAGTTGGCTGGCGACCTTCTGGAAGTATCAGGCCTTCTACCACCACCACATTCCTACTGTGGATCGAATTTAATCAAGTTATTTCGTGGAAAAAAAACCATTATCGCATGAAAAAAATTACAACACAGGAAATGTGTTCTACATTCCGCAAAGCAAAAATGCTAAATACCTTGGTCCACTCAACGTGTAGTCGACGTCCTTTTCTACCAAATTCAATGCATCCTCTGCATCACGATCATTTTCCATATAGATGAAAGCAAATCCTACAAAGTCACAGAGCCTTAAAACAAGCCAGAAGGCTTTAGTTGGCATTAAAATGCATATTGCCTGTGTAAATATATATATAAAGTTTATCAAGTGATTTGCATCTCCTACTATCTGCGCCAATTTATTGCAAAACACAATTTTAGGAGCTCCCCAGCTGCGGAAAAGAGAAGCAAATGTTGAGCAGCAAGAACCACAAGTACGAAAACTTACATCTCTATTCATGTCGCTGAATGCCTGAATGGAATTTAATCGTGCACAATATTTGCTCTTATTAGCAATATAAACACAACATTTGTGAGTTTGTGTGTGTGTGTGTGTGTGTGTGTGTGTGTGTGTGTGTGTATATATATTGTGATAATAACAAAATATCGTGTGTGTGTGTATATATATATATAAAATAAAAATGCGTCCTCTACGTGTGTTCCTGTATTTTGGAAAAAAATGTGAATCCTGTATGTGTCGTGTCGTGTCGCATGCCGAGTCCACACTTCATCGTTGAAATAGAAACTACAGGTTTGAAATGTGTTACGCGAACAATGGAAGATGAAGATGACAATCTCAAATTGAAAGATTTCTAAACAAACATGATTTCATTTCTATGAATAGTTTTAAAACGCATATCCACATTCGCAAAGCTAAAGAAACAAGGTTGTAATTTTCTGGTGCTAGCTGAAAATAGTCATGACATCTGTTTAAAGGCAAAGCATCTGAAGTAGAAAAGAGGCTGAGCATTTTGCAGCCGATTAATTTGTTGTCACCCTTGGTTTTCTTAGGCAAATTATTGTCTTTGCACCACACTTATGTTCGGCTCAGCAGGATAGGCATGTACACATTCAAATGTTTAAAGAAATCATAATAGGCAGACGCTAAGCATTTCTCGGGTAATAATGAATCAAATGATGTTATACCATTATGCATATACAAGTGTGCAGTCATACCTTTGTTATTTCTAAATATATTGGGATCCTTCGGGTTTATATCTTCTGGAGCAGAACACGAACACCTGGAAGAAATCAGCATCATATAAGTAATGTTTATCCATTTCATATAGTGAAAGGGCACGAGAATGATAAGAGCACCGTTAGGCAAATAAGCTAGGGAACCCTAACCTAACCCAAAATCATGGTCGAAAGTAAAGGATTGACTCCCACTTTTATACCCTCCCACACTTTCATGGGAAATCGATGTGGGATATCGTAACAATCCATCCCACTTTCAAATCGGACATCTACGGTCGGCACACTCCGGTGGCACCCCTTCTAGGCCCACATCCGAGGTGACAACCCCGCACCCACCATCGGGTAGCCCCTTTCCGTAGCCGCACGAGTCCGGCAGTCGGACCAAATTTAGGCATATAAGCTAGGAGCCCAAACCCAAAAACCTTGGTCAAAATTAAAGGGTTGACTCCCACTTACACACTCTTCCACACTTTCATGTGGAATCAATGTGGGATATCGTAACAACCGCCTTCACAAGTTTATAGATGACGGGCCAACCAGTGTGAACTCATCGGAGTTGCTTGAAATAGTAGTTTAATTCCTAATATTTCCTATTTAGTGTTTTATTGGGTACGGGCCTTGTGCATGGGCATTATAGTTGTTTATATAGTTGTTTTCGTACCACTAGTTTGATTATGATTGGTCTTATGTACTTTACAACCTCGGTTGTGGCGTAAAATATCTCCGTGGCGTCGATTTGAGGATTTATCTATTCTTTCGTACTATTTTATCATTAAGGTCTTCACTCTATCAATTGGTCGAATTGCCGCTCTCTTTCACGATGACTTCGAAAGGAGAGATATGATCAGATGGATAAGACGATTGGGAATTCAGTTGTCCTAATCGAGACACAATCCACAATCTCGGTCCGCAAGCAATATCACCGCTTCCGATCGTAAAATTGATCAACACTTCGCCTCCATCAAGGCTAGATTGAGATCTCGTCCGCTTCAAGCAACAAGAAGATTGCCCCACTGTAAAGCACCGATAAAAGTAAAGAGACGGCAGAGGTGAACAAGGGGATTCTCTTTATTGAATAAGAAAGGAAGAAAAAACACAGCCGCCTAAAAGACACCCTTCCTAGCAAGAATAAGACTTATAATGCATTATTTTCGCCCCTTGTCCTTCTAATCGAAGGTTACAATATATAATGTAATGAAGTAAATAAGGTCAAAAATCGATTGAGTAGTTGATTTATATCCGGTGAATCCCTTGATTGAAGCTCATTCCTTGATTTGTGCAATCGCTAATTGACTTGCCTGATTTGCTGTCTTGATTTGCTGCTATCAATCTCGACTTGATTCCTCTTTTTACGTGAATAGACCACCCACTTCTCTGAGATCAGAGTAAGAGTTACCGAAAGGAACTCTCAAGCATAAAAATTGTTAAATTTTACAATGGACCACTAACATCATTTAGGTTCCTGAACCTCACACCCCAGTTTACTTCAGCATCAATGGGCTTACTTTCCTTCAAAAGCCAAACAAAGAAAGTTCCAATGCGGAAATATAATAGAAGCAAGAATGATAAAAACGACACTTTGGCGAGATGAGATATTTGAAGACAACATCTACCTGCACGGTTTGCCATTTCTTCAATAAATTGGTAGTATGAAGTGACACTAATATGATCACAAGAGTTAGGTGATATAAGATTAAGATTACAAATTGAATCATTATGATAAGTTACTTCGAGCAACAATTTTCACGTCAAGCAAATTTCGTTAAACTCTTCAATGGATAATAAGTATAAAGTGGACCAATAAAGGGCCAAACCATGTAGAAAGAAAGATGTCATTTAGACACGAAAGCGCATTTTGTTTCAAGCAGTTAGATCCATTTGCATGGGACTAACTAAACATTATGATGATTTAATAGGAAACATATCATCTTAATTTACATCATGTTTACCCCCCACGCACACACAGAGCAAGTAGGAGCTTGAGGCTACCTACACACAAATAAGAAACTAGGGCCTCCATTTACAAACTTATTGAGGACAGGACAAATCAGGTACTTCCTACTCACCTGAATTAGTCCAACCAGTCTCGTATCTATCCCTCTACTAAAGTTCCACAGTATCTATCCAGTTTTCAATCCAAAATCCTTCTGAAGAGACTCCTGGAAACATCAAATAACAACAAAGTCAATTAAAAAAAATAGTTTCTTCATCATATATCATATTAAGCACACTCAAAGGATATTAATTACATGACTAAACGTAGCCAACAGACATGATAGTGGAGGTAATGAGGTTGTGAATAACAGAAATTGGCACAGAAGCAACACATTTCAGTTGCATGATGACTAACTAAATACGTCATGAATCACGAGTCACTTCAGACCTCACACTAGATAAATCTGGCACCATATTTTGAACGACACACCAAATACTTCCTAATCGATCTTCAGAAAACCTAATAATAAATCAAGATCATAAAATTCCAAATCAAATCAAAAGGCATCAGAGAACAAAAGGCATCAAATCAAAATCGAAAATAAACACACAAAACACCAATTCGTCAAATCAAAATCGAAAATAAACAAAAACTAATTCATCAAATCGGAACACACACTTCATTAAACCAACTATTTCCAGAATTCACACATGAAACCCTATTTATTTAGAATTAAAACCAGAATAGCAAGAAAACGAACCTGAAATTTTCTTTCAGTCGCGACTCCAGCACTCAGTAGATCGTCGCCGAATCGCCGCTCGTCTCCGTCGCCTCCAAACCCCATCTCGAAGCCCGACTCCTTTACCTTTCCGTCGGAAGTCCGAATCTGAAACTAGTGGAAGCCCGACCCGGATGATTCACGGTGAGCGTACAGTAGCTGCTCTGCTGAGAGATAACACCATCGACACTGTTGCTCCGTCCCTCGATCCTGCTAATCACCAGAGAGTTTCCACAAGAGAAGAGGAAAGGGGATTCCCTGGTGGAGAGAGACTCATACGAGTTCTGAGAGAGGAGATTGAGATGAGGAACTGAGATTCTAATTCTAGTCAAATTTTAATTTTAATTTTACCTAGATTTTAATTTTAGTCCCTAAGTTTCTAATTCTTTCAGTTTCACCCCAGTCAAATTTTACCTTCGTAATTCGGAATGAAAAGAACGGATTGCAGAGCAGACCGATATATGATAAAAATATTTAATGTTACGTATTTGTTTTATATTCCGCTCAAGTTAATATGAAACAATTAACCTTGTTTTTGACAATTATTTTACGCTGCTGGATTTTACGGTTGTCTTGGAGATTTGAAATCATTTTAAATTCCGCAAAATATTTTAGAAAATGTATGTTTCGTAACGACTTGAGATTTCTACAAGTTTTTCTTATTATAAAAAAAATATATTCATAAAATACCTTAGAAAAATCGGGTCATTACAGTTGAAAATAATTTATTTGCACCGCCTAAAATATTTTAGCAAGCCCGGCTATTTCTTTTAGTATTTAGTTACCATTTTTTGAAATAGCAACGGCTACACCAAATTTTGTGTTAGCGTAGATGCTCAATTTAGTCTATGGTAACACTAATTTGTATCAATAATAACGTTAGAAAAATGTGTAGCCTTAAATCAAATTTGACCAATTTTAAGGCATCTAAGGCTACACTTTTGCTTGTAACATCAAAAAAAATGTTGTTGAAAGCCATATATGGTGTAGTGGGAGCATGAAGGCAGTATCCATGAGGGAATAAAATGATCTCAACAAAATAAATATCCAAGAGCTATTCTCAGACCCCAAGCCTTTGAGTTCGAGTTGCCCTGCTCATCATCCAGTGAGCCAGCAGAAAAAGGAATTACCTATGCAACCGAGTCCCCTGCAAAGAACCTAGCTGAATTCAATCCTCCAAGTCTTCTGGATTTTGAGGAAGAAATGGCATTCATTATGAAAAGATTCAGTAATTTCAGGAAGAACTACTCGAAGTACAAAAAGAACTATAAGGAGAATCCCAGGAGAAATAAAAAAGATGGGAGCTGGAAAGTGTAATGCTATAACTGTCATAAGACGGGACACATCCAGTTTAACTGCCCTAACCTTAAGAAGGATGAATAAAAGAAGTACATGGGCAGAAGAGAAGACAAGAGGAAAGCTCTGATTGGAGAAGATCAGATACCAGAGATTGTAGAATGAAGCAGTTGATTCTTCTCTGATGATGATGATGATAATTACATCTATCTAATGGCCAACTTAGCTGATGAAGAGGTAACATCTAAACCTAAAACTTCAGAATGTATCAGCTCAGACATGTCAGAAGATATTGATTTGCATAAATCTTTAAATTGGTTGTTAAAGGATTTTGAAACTTACAAAACTGCACATCTGACTATGACAATTGAGAATACACAGCTGAGAAATGAGAAAAGGCAGCAGAAAAATGACTTAGACAAACTCAGCCAAGAGTTAGCCAAATTTGAAAACAACAGAGCTGAGTTTGAAAAACTATCTGATATTAATTTTAAAAACTAAGCTGAAATTAAGATAGCCACATCTGAGATTAACAGGCTGACTATTTTAAATAATGAAAAATTAGTTGCACTAGCTCATATTAAACCGAGTTTTCGAAACTAACACAGTTGAGCAATACACAAGCTAAGGATATAACATCTATGAAAGCATCTATAACTTTAGATGGATTGTGCATAAATCAGAGGCTACCCTCTTTAAAATCAGGCCTTGGATATTACCCCAATACTCCTTCAAGTTAAAAAACAACTTTTATTAATTGTACAGACTACTGAGCCTATCAACAAACCTATATTTATAAACAGGCAGCAGCACAGTCAATAGTTTAGGCAGCATCCAAGATTTTCAAGACAGCAACCTAGACAAAAGACTAGGCAACGACCAAAACAACATCAGCAGTCAAGACATTATTCTGCTTACTATAGAAATCTCCCTCAAAATAGATTTGAAAATGGGAGAGGAAAATGGAAACCTCAAGGTAATCCAAGCTTTCAAATTTACCTGGTATGGAGACCCCAAACTTTTATCATAGGTCTCAGTCAATATTTAACAAAGGCTCATACCAAACAAATTATCAGCCATATCCTATATTAAATCCAAACCAGGGATATAGACCCAGACATTATGCACCTTATAGGAATAACCAACATTATTTCCAAAACACCAGGAGAAACCAATTCTCCAGGAAATTCACTAATCCGAAAGGACCCACTCAAATTTGGGTATCCCTTCTTGTCTGATTGCAGAAAAGATGGAAAGATTACTATCAAGTCACCTCTAATTCAATAGTAGGATGTGAAGAATGGTTTATGGACTCTGGATGCTCAAGACATATGATAGGAAACAAGAAGGTTCTGTCAAACTATATCAAAGAAAGAGGTACAGATGTAACCTTTGGGGATAGCTCAAGTGGACAAATCAAGGGTTATGGAAAGATGCACAGAGGGAACATTGTTATATCAAAGGTGCAATATGTTAAAGGACTCAAATACGATCTCCTAATCATAAGCCAGTTCTGTGATGAGAACAACCTAATAGTTTTCACTAAATGGAAATGCATGGTTATTGATCTCCTAATTGGAGAAGTGAAGCTACAAGGCTATAGAAGAAGGATATCTACCTGATAGATTGGAAAACAAGCACACCCAATATATGTTTCATATCCAGAACAATAGCTGAAAAGGGATGGCTCTGGCACAAGAGACTATGTCATCTGAACTTCAAAGCTCTCAACAAAATAAGCTCACGAAAGTTGGTCAGAGGGATTCCAGAAGAAGTATTCAAGAAGGAGACGCTTTGTGATGCATGCCATAAGGGAAAGCAAACAAAGGCTTCTTTCAAATCAGTTCAACCTACCACCCTTACCAGCAGAATTCTGGACCTACTTCACATGGATCCTATCAAGCCAAGAACTCTAAGTGGAAGGAAACATGAATTAGTAGTTGTGGATGACTACTCAAGATACACTTGGATAGGTTTGCTCTATAAGAATAGTGAAACTCTAACCAAGCTACCTGAACTTTTGAGGAAAATTCAAAATGAGAAATCCTTATCTATAATAAAGATCATATTAGACAAAGGAGGATAATTTCTCAACAAAGTCATATCTGAATATTGTTATCAGAATGGATTCAGCATGAAGTATCAGCTGCAAGAACACCACAACAAAATGGTGTAGCTGAGGAGGAACAGAACCCTCAAGAAAGCAGCCAGGACAATGATTGTTGAGACTGATCTTCCTAAAAGGTTCTGGGCTGAAGTTGTCAACACAACATGCCAAACTCAGAACAGAAGTATGATAGTAGGGAGATACTATAAAACTCACTATGAGGTTTGTAATGGCAGATCACCATCTGTTTCATATTTTCACATTTTTTGTTGTAAGTGTTTCATCCACAATAATGGCAAAACCCAACTGGATGCCTTTGATGCAAAAACTGATGATGGTCTCTTTATGGGATACTCACAGATAAGCAAGTCATACAGACTCTTTAATAAAAGAACATTAGTTGTGGAAGAAGCACCTCATGTTGTCTTTGATGAATCTATTGTTGAGTACAGAAAACAGGTGGGACAAATTGAGAAAAAGCTCAAAGCCACCTCTTTAGAAGAAGTCATCATCAATGAAACAAGGTTGATGGACTACGCTGATGAAGACTCAATTGCAGATCAGCCAGGTTCACCTACCACAACTGATCCCATCATAGCTGAAGGACATACAGACTCAAATACAACTGAAACAAACACAACTGCAAATCAACAAAACCTAGCTAAAGGACAGACAGACTCAAATCCTCAGCCCACTCCCAAAGGAACAAGCAATGATGATCACAACCAAAAGCATAAGATGAAGATGATACTCCTAAATGGCTAACGGATCACCCAATTCAACTAATAATTGGTAACCTAACTGATGGAGTCCAAACCACGAAATCAAGAGAACCAATAGGAATGGAAATGCTCTCTTGCTTCATGTCACAAATGGAGCCCAAAACAACAGAACAAGACCTAGATGACTACACATGGGTGATTGCAATGCAAGAAGAGTTAAATCAAATGGAGAGGAATAATGTATGGGAGCTGATAGACAGATCAAATCACAAGAAGTTCATTGACACCAAATGGGTTTAAAAAAATAAGTGTGATGAAGATGGAGCTGTTGCTAGGAATAAAGCCAGTTTGGTTTCAAAGGGATATGTTCAATGTGAAGGAATAGATTTTGATGAAACATATGCACCAATAGCAAGACTAGAAGCAATCAGACTATTCCTTGCCTATGCAGCCTTCAAGAATTTTGAAGTGTATCAAATGGACGTGAAAAGTGCCTTTCTCAATGGAGTAATGGAAGATGAAGTTTATGTTGAGCAACCCCCTGGATTTGTCAAAGGAGACAAGGTATTTAAGCTATTTAAAGCACTATATGGACTCAAACAGGCACCAAGAGCCTAGTATGAGACACTATCCATATTCATTGTGAAGAATATATTCTGCAAAGGAAAGGTGGACAAAACTCTATTCAGAAATGAACATGAAGACCACATACTACTAGTTCAAGTATACATAGATAATATCATATTTGGCTCAACAAACCCTGAGCTATGTGAAAAATTCTCAACCCTTATGCAAGGATAATTTGAAATAAGCATGATGGGTAAACTGAACTTATTTTTTTGGTTTACAAGTCAAGCAGGTTGAAACTGGCATATTCATCAACCAAGTAAAATATATAAGGGAGCTGATCAAAAGATTTGGCATGGAGTTAGCCAAGCCCTTGAGGGTACCAATGAGCACATATCTCCACATTGATTCAGATGACGGAGGCATTCCAGTGGATCTAACCCACTATAGAGGATTAATTAGATAACTACTATACCTCACTGCAAGCAGACCTGATATTTCATATGCAATAGAAGTGTGTGCAAGATTTCAGTCCAAGCCAAAGCAATCCCATCTGGAAGTAGCAAAAAGGATAATCAGATACATAAAATCCACAATCAATGTTGGATTATGGTATCCAAATGATGGTAATTTCGAATTATCAGGATATTAAGATGCTGACTTTGCAGGATGCAAAATCAAGAGGAACAGCACTAGTGGAACGTGTCAATTCCTTGGAACCAGAATAATATCTTGGTTCAATAAGAAGCACATATCCAACTCAATATCTAGAACTGAGTCAGAATATCTAGCTGCAGGTAGCTGTTGTGCTCAAATTCTATGGATCAGACAACAGCTAAGGGACTACAACATCATTGCAAATGAAGTCCTAATATGATGTGACAACAATAGCTCAATTGCTATAACAAACAATCTGGTCCTACACTCGAGAACAAAACACATAGATGTCGAGCATCATTTCATCAGAGACCATGTACTTAACAAAAGAGTAAGGTGGAAAGAGTCAACACAGAGTACCAAATAGCTGATATATTCACAATGCCCTTACCAGAGGAAAGGTTTCTTGAGCTAAACGGGGATATTGGACTTATAAATTGGAAATCTAGTGCCTAGCTAAAAATATGAAAATAGAGAATCACAGCCATGATCGGAAAAGTAGCTGATGTAAAACTCAGTCAGGGTTCGAAAAGTTAGCAGATCAGAATCACAGATGCAAAAAGTTAACTCATCAAAATCACAGCCATGATGCAGAAAGATAGGTGATCAGAATCACAGATGCAGTGTAATACCCAAGATTTCTGTTTCCGGCTACTTTGAATTATTGGACGGTTGTGCCGGTTATTTTTGTTGCGTTGATTATTTGGAGTTTTTTCTTATGTTGTGTACGGTATGATGTACCGTGTTGTGTTGAGTTTCCAGAACTGTCTCTATGTCTGTGTAATAGGCATAGCGCACACTAAGTATTGTGGTTAGTGCACGCTAATACTTGATGATTAGTGTATGCTATGTGAATAGGTTGAGATAGTCCACTAGTTACTGCACTCGACTGGGAGTTCGGTAGCGCATGCTATGCAGATTTATAGCACGCGATAAGGTGCAACAATTAGCGCACGCTACGGGATGGTAGCGCCCACTAAGTGGTAGTTCTTGGACAGTCCAGAAGCCACTGGACTGGTATTAGGACTCGTTAGCATACGCTATTACTTAGCGATTAGCGCACGCTAACTGTGCTGTTGGGCAGAACATTGATTCGTTACCGCACGCTAATATGGGGTGATTAGCGCACGCTAAGCTGTATAGTATATAAACTGGAAAACAGGTTACTTTTCTCATTGGTCACTTCTTTCTCTCCTCTCCGCGGGTGTGAGTCAAGGGCGACTAGGGTTTGTGGCCTTTGCCGACTTTTCTCTATTCAAAGGTGTTCTTATAATATCCGTACTTTTCCTATGTTTGGTAATTTTCATTTTTGGTGCATTTTCCATTTTCAGAGATCGTTTGTAAGCGTTTCAATATTTTGAGAATGTTTAATTCTTTACGTTTTGACATCCGAGCATGTTTCGAGATTGTTCTACTCGATTTTATATTTAGTCTTGGTATTCTCCATTCGTTGACTCGTTCTGTGCGATTGTGGTGTGAAACTGTTGTTTCAGGTTTTGTGTGAGTTCATTTAATGTCGTTAGACATGTTGTAAGTTTCGGAACAATTGTTCGTTTCCGTATCGTAGTTTTCGGCCATTTCGGGTCGTTTTGTAAATTCCTAAAAGTTTGGGCAATTTACTTTTATGGTCGTTTCCCTAACCATCGGGTATTTGGGATCGTGTTTCCTTTTAGTGCTTAAGTTCATTGTTTCGAATCTTTCGCAAGTTGCTCTTGTTTCATAATTTCATCGCCTCGTGTTTCTGCCGCATTGTTTATTTTCAAACTGCTCAGTTAATGCCCTGAGACTGTCTTTAGGTACGTAACTATCATACCTTTACGTACATTAAGACTGTTACGTACGTTAAGGCCTTACCTTTAACGCACGTAACCGCCTTCGTAATTCTGGTCGGGGAGTTCTGCAGTTTTCGTTACGTACGTAATAGGGGAAGTCTTTACGTATGTTATGGGACTTACGTACGCTAATCCTTATGGATTACGTGCGCAAGCTAACCTGGGTTTAAATACCTAGGAACAGACCGAATTCGTCCATTTTTCTTCCTTCTCCTCCTCCTTCGCGACTTGGGCGATTTTCGTGCAACTCTCTTGTGTGATTTCAAGCCTTACACTATCTAGTCATCATCTTCCTTGGAATTGTGGAGTAGATTAGCAACACCACATCATCCTATTTGTCTTCGATCCGAGGTAAATTACTAAACCCTAGATTTTTGGGAACTTGGGGGTTTCTTCGTAATCCTTCAATTTTAGTTGTAAATTGGGAATCAATGAGATTAGTATAATTTTCCTACCACCAATACATGTTTTTCCTACAATATTATGGGTTATACTTGAATCGTTGAGAATAGAGAGGGTTTTGGTTGCAATCCGCCCCTGCTGAATATGATGTTGGATTAATTGTGTCGTAGTGTGGTTTTCGGGCGTATTTCAATTTGATTTCCCAATCGTTCTATTGTTGATAGCTATTGTACGAATCATTTAGGTCCAAAGTCTCTGAATTCCTTCGTCGGTGGTTTTTTACCTTCTCGAATCAATCCATGATGTATCAAAGGCAAGTAACTCTTACGAACTTAATATCTTGAATGTGCAAAGTAGTGTATTTGAGTGTTGAGAGAGTTATGTTCACTCAGGACGGTCCGACGGGACCTCGTGGGAATCCACGCATGGTTAGGTTCACGAACTTTTGGGTTAACCACTCCGGGAGGGTCTATCGGGGCCTCGGAGGGATTCGCGCATGGTCGGGTCCATGGTTAATCGGGAGGATTGTGTTTTGTGATACATTGTGGATGTTGCATTTCCGGAAATCATTATCCTATGCGTTTTGAAGTTATTGATGCATGTGCTTTGATATTGTAAGATATTAGAATTCGTTTGTGTTACTTGTACTAGCTATTCCATGGCTAACCCCATTCGTGGGAAATACGTTTCATATATTTCAGGTTTAAAGAATACGACTGGACGAGCACCAGGCCAGTACAATGATGACGGGCAGGCGTGATACTGTGGAATGCCTGGATGTCTTAATTTTCCTTGAGTCTGGATGTAACACTTTATATTTTATCTAAACTGATAGTCGGTACTCGAGTACTATAGGAGTTATTTCTTTTGTGGTTGATCACGTTGATCTTGTCGTCTTTGTGTTTTGGTTTTGGGATTCTTGGAATTTATGGATGGATGTCTAGTGAGTTTGACGTTTTTGGTTGTGGATGTCGTATACTTTAGCCTTGTGAGTTCCTATACGGGATTCACGGTACTGTGGCATACTCCAAATATCTTGGGGGTGTTACAGAATATGGTATCGTAGCCTGGGTTTATGGATACCTAGGTTGTAGGTCTTTTGGGTCTAGTCACGTTGTTGTAAGCAAAGTATCATCGCGCTGCCATCATCTTAGTACGACCGGTACTCGTAAGAATCTCTTAAATTATTGTCTTTACTGCCTTGTCTTTCGATTTCATAATATGGGGAACCGGTCACCATGACGGTTATCTCCTGAACTGTACTTATGATTATCCTCTTTTTCTATTCCTTAGAATGTCAGCCGGTAGAGGACGCAGACGCGGTCGCGGACGCGGTCGAGGACGTGGCGCAGCCGGTGGGGCGGCCATATCTCTCGGTTCGGATACTGGGTCGACTACTCCCACTTTGTCGAATTCAGTTCACCCTAGTACCGATGGTCAGCAGGACCAGACGGCCAGTATGGGAGATTCTTCAGGGAACAATGCGGGTGTTGGTGTGGCCACTATACTACAACAAGTGGCTAACCAAATGGCACTCCTGACCCAAGAAGTTGAGCTTAATAATCCACCTCCTGTGGAGAATGCTGGGACAGAGAGATGGCTACAGGACGTGATCCGTATGCGCCCTCCTCAGTTCATTAGTGCTACGGATCCGATAGGCTGGGAAGCTTGGATCAATGAGATGAACAAGGTGTTTGTGGCGGTAAATTGTCCGGAAGCACGGAAGGTGCCGATTGCACAATAATTTTTGACGAGGGGCGCAGCTAGCTGGTGGCAGGCAGTTGTGCCTCATGACCGTGAGGTTTCTTGGGACGATTTTAAAGAACTAATGGAGGCCGAATATTGCCTATGGCTTGTTCGAGAGGCCAGAATCTAAGCCTTTTATGAGATTAAAACCCAAGACATTCCAGTATCTCACGCGATCATCGAGTATAACCAACAACTTAATCATGTCAAGGGGCAAGTGAGAGAAGAGAAAGATAAGATCTGCCATTTTGATATGCGGATGAAACCCAGAATTCGACACTACATGGCTGGGTTTGCTTGTACTATGCTCAAGGAGTATCAGGGCAAAGCATTGGCCTATGATATGTCCTTCACGGCTACGGATATGGCTAGTGAAGGAAAGAAACAAAAGACCTCAGGGAATTTTTTGGGTAGCAAGAATAACAACCAGCAGAGGTCTCAGTCGGCGAACTACCCATATGGGAAGTCTCACCGTGCATCAGGAGGCAACCAAAATTTTAGAGCTGGTCCTAGTGCTTCCAACCGGAGTGTGACATGTTTTAATTGTGGCCAGCAGGGCCATATCAGTCGTGATTGTGACCTGCCTCACTTGAAGTGCTATAGTTGCGGCCAGACGGGCCACATAGCTGCATATAGTACTGAAGGAGAGAAGACTCTGGGAGCTCCGACATCTGCTCCTACGCCGGGAGAACCAAGTGTCAATCAGAAGTCGTTAGCTGGTCAGCCGTCTCAGGGTTTCGGTCGGGGTCGAGGACGGGGGCAACCCGTTAGAGGGGGAGCCTCCAGCGCTGGTTTAGTTCAGCCACGTATTTATGAAATGAGGAGAGCGGACGATCCAGAGGCTACTATGGCTATAGGTACCGTTCATGTCCTCTCTCATCCAGTTAGAGTGCTTTTCGATTCTGGTGCTTCCCATTTATTCATCTCTTTGGATTGTGTGCATCGATTGAATATTGTATGTTTGTCTGCTTGCGAACTGTTTGTGGTTAAATTACCTAGTGGGGATAGAATTGTGGGGGATAAAGAGGTTAGAGATTGCCCAGTGATGATCGCGGATAGAGTGTGGCTTTCAAATTTAATAGTGGTTGATATCGTCGATGAGGATTTGATCCTCGGGGATGACTGGCATGATAGACATGGCGCAGTGATGAATTATCGAACGAAAAGTATATTGATGTTGGCCTAGGATGGTACCGAACACTCATTTGCAGGACACCGGAGGATGGGTCAGAAACTATTAATCAGTGCTATGAAGGCGGCGAAACTCATTAGGGATGGTTGCATAGGATACTGGTGTTACGCTACGAGATTAGAGAACGAGAAGGTTGAATTTTCTTTGATTCCAGTGGTAAACGAGTTCCCGGATATTTTTCTGGATGACTTTCCAGGATTACCACCAGAGCGGGAGATCGAGTTCACAGTTGATTTAGAACCGAGTGCAGCCCCGATCTTTAAGGCGCCTTACCTTATGGCACCTTCATAAATGCAGGAACTGAAGAGTCAGTTAGGAGAGTTGTTAGAGAAAGGATATATCAGACCTAGCGCCTCAACTTGGGGCGCGCCGGTCTTGTTTGTGAGGAAGAAAGATGGTTCACTGCGTTTATGTATCGATTATCGGGAACTGAACAAAGTGACCATTAAAACTAATTATCCTTTGACTCGTATCGACAATTTGTTTGACCAGTTACAGGGCGCTTGGTATTTTCAAAAATCGATTTGAGATCTGGGTATTACCAGCTTCGAGTGAGGGAGCCCGATATCCCTAAGACCACTTTTCGTACGAGGTACAAACATTATGAGTTTGTGGTTATGCCGTCCGGTCTAACCAACGACCCAGCAATATTTATGCAGCTAATGAATAAGATATTCATCGAGCATCTCGATAGGTATGTAGTCATTTTTATAGACGATATTCTAGTTTATTCTCGTGATGACGAGGAACACGCTCAGCATTTACGACTAGTGCTGGAGATTTTGAGAGCTCAGCGTCTTTATGCGAAATTCTCGAAGTTTGAGTTTTGGCTGAAGGAGGTCATGTTTCTAGGACATGTGGTTTCAGCTGAAGGGGTTCGTGTAGATCCCCAGAAAATCGAGGCAGTGTTAGATTGGGCACTGCCTAAGAACGTGAAGGAGGTTCGTAGCTTTTTGGGACTTGCTGGGTATTATAGACGGTTCGTCGAGGGGTTTTCTAAACTTGCTCGACCGCTTACTCAGTTACTCCAGAAGTCTGAGAAGTTCGAGTGGAACGACGAGAGGCAACAGAGTTTTGAAGAACTGAAAAGGAGTTTGACTACGGCACCGGTGTTAGCCTTGCCTCAAAGGAACAGTGGGTTTTCGGTTTACAGTGTTGCTTCAGGCCAGGGACTCGGGTGTGTTCTGATGCAACACGAGAGGACTATAGCCTTGGCATCGCGGCAGTTGATACAGTACGAAATAAATTACCCTACTCACGATCTGGAGGTGGCTGCAGTGGTGTTTGCACTGAAGATCTGGCGCCACTATCTATACGGTTCTCCGTGCCGGATTTATACTGATCATAAGAGTATGAAATACATATTCAGCCAAAAGGAACTGAACATGAGACAGCGTCGTTGGTTAGAACTAATATAGGACTACAATTTGGAGATCCTTTATCATCCAGGAAAAGCCAATGTTGTGGCAGACGCATTGAGTAAACCAGTATCACTCCAGATGCTTGAGGTTCTCACACCACAAGCGAGGATTCGACAGGAATTTATTGAACAAGGAATCGAATTATGGATTCAGCAAGTGCAAGTCCAGTTACGTGCCCTCAAGATTACTTCGTCTTTGGTTGATAATATCAAAGGGGGACAGTATAATGACCCGATGATCAGCCAACTGAAGGCGGATATGGAAAAAGGGAAAGCCCCCGACTTTATGATTCACGAGGATGGCAATTTGAGGTTTCAAGGGAGACTCTGCGTTCCAAATGATTTAGACTTGAGATAGAAAATACTTCGAGAAGCTCATGCTACTCCTCACTTTATCCACCCCGGAGCGGGTAAGATGTATAAAGACCTTAAAAAGAGTTCCTGGTGGAGTAATATGAAAAATGATGTTTCGGAGTTTGTAGCACGGTTTTTGACGTGCCAACAAGTGAAGATTGAGCATCAGAGGCCATCCGGGCTGTTGAAGCCGCTTCCTATTCCCGAGTGGAAGTGGGAAGACATTTCCATGGATTTCATCACCGGGATATTGAGGACGAAGACCGGAATGAATATGATTTGGGTGATTGTCGACCGATTGACGAAGTCGGCGCACTTTCTTGGTATTAAGGATACTTGGGGAGCGGAGAGGTTGGCTCGGGTATTCATAGCAGAGATATCGTATCTGATTGGGATGGTAGTTTCGTCTCGCATTTTTGGCAGTCGGTCCATCAGGCTTTGGGCACCGAATTGAAATTGAGTACATCTTTCCATCCGCAGTCAGACGGTCAGATGGAACAGACGATTCAGACGTTGGAGGATATGCTACGGGCTTGTGCCTTAGATTGGAGTAGTGAGTGGGAGTTGCATCTGCCGTTGATTGAATTTACTTACAATAATAGTTGGCAAGCATCGATCAAAATGGCGCCTTACGAAGCATTATATGGTAGACGGTGTAGGCCTCCACTTTGTTGGCTCGGAACTGGTGGGAACGGAACCAGACATGTTAATGGAAACTAGAGAGAAGATCTCTATCATTCGAGACAGACTGTTGACTGATTAGAGTCGACAAAAATCGTATGCTGATGTTCGTCGTCGACCTTTGGAGTTTGAAGTATAGGATCATGTGTTACTCAAAATATCACCGACAAGAGGGGTTTACCGTTTTGGGAAGAAGGGGAAGCTCAGCCCGAGGTACATTGGGCCGTTTGAGATTCTAGACCAAGTCGGCGAGCTGTCTTATCTGTTGGCATTACCTCCAGCCCTTAGTCACATTCACAGTGTGTTCCACATTTCTCAATTAAGAATATACGTTCTGGACCCAAGTAACATCATCGATTATGGGGATATTTGTAATATCCGTAATTTTTCCATTTTTAGCAGTTTCCATTTTTGGTGTATGTCTATTTTTATCGACTCGCTTGTAACCGTTTCGACATTTTGAATCTATTTTGTTCTTGGAGTTTTTCCATTTGGATGAGTTTTGATGATGTTTTCACGTAATTTCGTTTTATGGCATGTTTTGCCGTATGAACGTTCGATTCTCATAAAACTCATTCGTTTTCGTTGTTTCTTGGTTTGTACGAGTTCGTATGGTTGAGTTGGTCATGTGGAGACTTTCGGTTTGTAAATCCGATGTCGTTTCGTGATTTTCGGGCACTTGGGCCATTTTTGTAATTTCCTAATAGTTTCGGGAATCTTAGTTTCGTTGTCGTATTACGGACCCTCCGGTGGTCGGAATTGTATTTTCTTTCAGCGCTTAGCTCCGTTGTCTTATATGCTTCGCGTCTATGTTCCTGGATTCTGGTCTCGTCATGCGTTTCGTGTTTTATACCCTCGACAGACTTACGGTGATGTGACATCAGCGATCTTTGGCTAATGTAGGTAGCGCACGCTACCCCTGTTCCCTTGCGTGCGCTACCGATGTGCAGTTAGCGTACGCTAACGCCCTATTGTTAGCGTACGCTAACGAATGGTGGCAGTAGCCACTGGACCTGTCACGGCCCCGTTAGCGCGCGCTACATATGACGATTAGCGTGCGCTAACTCCGCTGAATATAAGTCAGCGGACAGTTTCAGAACAACAGTTTATTTCTTTTCTCTTCGTTTCTTCGATGTGAGACCTCAGAGACGATTTCCACTAGTTCTATTCGGATTTCTCTTCAAATTCCATCACGGTAGAATCGAGCCATCATATCATAATCAGCATAATCACCTTTCATCAGCCGAATTAAAGGTAATTCCTCAGGAACCCTAATTTTGACGAATTTGGGGGATTTTCGGGATTTTAGGGTTTAGTTCCGAATTGTTCATCTATATTACGATATTCTTTACCGGTTGTAATTATTGAGTGATTCTTAATCCAACTTCCCTGATTTTAATCCGCGAATTATCGATACGGGGAGATTTTGTGTAAACCCTCGCCCGTATCGATTGATCGTTCATTGTCGTATCATGTAATCGGGGTTATGGGTGTATTCCATTAGAGTATTGTTGTCCGTGGGGACTGAACTGTATTGGTCCTTCGTTTAGGAACCGTCGTTTTCCACCCGGATCGTTCGTAGTCGTGCTTCAACTCCATTTCTTCAAGAATGTCTCAAAGGCAAGTACTTTACATTTGTTTACATGTTCTAGTATTTGAATTATGGCTGTATCGTGGTTGTTGTGGATGGTTATGTGTATGTTCACCTAGGGACGGTCCGACGGGGCCTCTAGGGATACATATTGCCGTGAGTGTGCGTATCGCGAACTGTGGTTAGCCACCCAGGGATGTCCGACGGGGCTCTGCGGGGTACGGTGGCCGGGAGTCTCGTACCAACGGTTAACTTTGAATTGTGATTTGTTGGAGATAAAGTGTTTTGTGATTGTACATCGTAAATATTTCGGAATATAAAATGTTTTCTAAAATGACTTTTTGGCGCATATATTCATCTAATTAGAATGTAGTTCAAATGGATTGTACTTGCACTAGCAGTTGTCGCTAACCCCTTAAATGGGGGAAATACTTTTTGTATTTCAGGTATCGATCGTGGGAACAAACGAGCACTTGAGCCGTATGAGGATGATGGGCAAGCGTGATACTGATTAGTGGTCATTTGTTGGTGTTCAGTTCAGTCTATTACTTTTGATGTCTTGTTTTGGGACCTTTGTGTTATAAAATTGGTTTCAGTACTCGGGTACTTCTTATTTCAAAATTGTTAATGTTGTGTTCCTGTTTTGGGAAATGGATTGATGTCGGATTTTATTGTCGGATTGTAATCTTATTTGAATTGTCGTATTATTGATGATTGTTTGTCGTTGTCAAATGTCTTGTTGGTACGTTAGCCTGGTGGATTCCATAGTGTGGAGTCCACGGCGCTGTAATATGCCCTGAACGTCTTGGGGGTGTTACAATATTGAAGTAGCGGAGGATGTCACGTTTGAAGAAAGGCCGGTGAAGATCCTTGAGCATCGTGTCAAACAACTCCAAAATAAGACCATTCTGTTAGTTAAGGTTCAGTGGTCGAGGCATGGAGTTGAGGAGGCGACTTGGCAGACCGAAGACAGCATGCGCGCTAAATATCCTGAACTTTTTACTTCTTAAGTTTCGAGACGAAACTTATTTCTAGAGGGGGAGAATGTAATATCCGTAATTTTCCTATGTTTGGTAATTTTCATTTTTGGAGCATTTTCCATTTTTAGCGACTCGCTTGTAACCATTTCAACATTTTGAGAATGTTTAATTCTTTACGTTTTGACATCCGAGCATGTTTCGAGATTGTTCTACTCGATTTTGTATTTAGTCTTGGTATTCTCCATTCGTTGACTCGTTCTGTGCGATTGTGGTGCGAAACTGTTATTTCAGGTTTTTTATGAGTTCGTTTAATGTCGTTAGACATGTTGTAAGTTTCGGCACTGTTTTCGGCCATTTCGGGTCGTTTTGTAAATTCCTAAAAGTTTGGGCAATTTACTTTTATGGTCGTTTCCCTAACCATCGGGTAATTGGGATCGTGTTTCCTTTTAGTGCTTAAGTTCGTTGTTTCGAATGTTTCGCAAGTTTCTCTTGTTTCGTAATTTCATCGCCTCGTTTTTCCGCCACATTCTTTATTTTCAAACTGCTCAGTTAATGATCTGGGGCTGTCTTACGTACGTAACTATCAAACCTTTACGTACGTTAAGACTGTTACATACGTTAAGGCCTTACCTTTAACGCACGTAACAACCTTCGTAATTCTGGTCAGGGAGTTCTGCAGTTTTCGTTACGTACGTAATGGGAGAAGTCTTTACGTACGTTATGGGACTTACGTACGCTAATCCTTATGGATTACATACGTAAGGCGACCTGGGTTTAAATACCCAGGAACAGACCGAATTCGTCCATTCTTCTTCCTTCCCCTCCTCCTGCGCGACTTGAGCGATTTTTGGGCGATTCTCATGTGATTTCAAGCCTTCCACTATCTAGTCATCATCTTCCTTGGAATTGTGGAGTAGATTAGCAACACCACATCACCCCCTTTGTCTTCGATCCGAGGTAAATTACTAAACCCTAGATTTTTGGAAGCTTGGGGGTTTCTTCGTAATCCTACAATTTTAGTTGTAAATTGGGAATAAGTGAGATGAGTATAATTTTCCTTCCACCAATACATGTTTTTCCAACAAGATTATGGGTTATACTTGAATCGTTGAGAATTGAGAGGGTTTTGGTTGCGATCCGCCCCCGTTGAATATGATGTTAGATTAATTATGTCGTAGGCGGTTTTCGGGCGTATTTCCATTTTATTTCCCAATCGTACTATTGTTGATAGCTATTGTACGAATCACTTAGGTCCAAAGTCTCTGAATTCCTTCGTCGGTGGTCCTTTAACTTCTCGAATCAATCCATCATGTCTCAAAGGCAAGTAACTCTTACGAAATTAATATCCTGAATGTCCAAAGTAGTGTATTTGAGTGTTGAGAGAGTTATGTTCACTCTGGGACGGTCCGATGGGACCTCGGGGGAATCCACGCATGGTTGGGTTCACGAACTTTTGGGTTAACCACTCCGGGAGGGTCTATTGGGGCCACAGAGGGATTCACGCATGGTCGGGTCCATGGTTAATCGGGAGGATTGTGTTTTGTGATATATTGTGGATTTTACATTTCCGGAAATCATTATCCTATGCGTTTTGAAGTTATTGATGCATGTGCTTTGATATTATAAGATATTAGAATTCGTCTGTGTTACTTGTACTAGCTATTCCATGGCGAAACCCATTCGGGGGAAATACATTTCATGTATTTAAGGTTTAAAGAATACGGCTGGACGAGCAGGCGTGATACTTTGGAATGTCTGGATGTCTTAATTTTCCTTGAGTCTGGACGTGTTGGAGATTTGTTCTTGATTTCGTATTCAATCCGATTTTTATGAATCGATTGGTGTTAAATGATGTTGTTAAACATGTTCTATGGATTATATATCCATATCTACGATTCGTTCAGCCCGATTGATGATTTTTGTGTTCTTGAGGAACCGTGAACATTTAATATTCGATTAATGTTCATATGCATTTTCCTTCGTTGGTTGGAGATGATTTCTGTCATTTTTGGTTTAGTCCTCGTACTAATTATGTTATCATTGTTGTTCGCGAGGATTGTAGGTGTTCGAGGCTACCTGACTGAGGTGGGATCATAGGAGTAAGCGGGTGCCGATTATCAAGGCAAGTATCTTGCCCATACTTTCGTATTTTGTAGATGTGATAATTGGTAATGGACTATGTATGTTATTTGAGTAGTCATAACGAATGTTCAAAAAAGGATTGATATAAATCCCATTAATGACTTTCTTTCAAAAATGCTCAAGTACTTTACGAACGAATGAGTTATACAGATATGTGCATTATGGATGCAAATTGATATATGTTGCCTTCGTACTATGTGATTATAAAAGCCATTTTTCCTTGTTACGGGTTGAATGTTCGAATGTGTATTCGTTTGATGAGTGCGAATTGTTGTGTTTGTAATGTTTATTGGCCCCTTGGTAAAAGGTGGTATTATTCGGTATTGTTCAAGAATTATATCTCCTCGTAGTATGTGATCATTTTTAAGTGATGTTCTATCGGGTAGGGTTCGTTGAGACCTCCGAGATCCGTCCTTGTTAATACGGGTCGAGTTTTACCATAGGGTTATCCAAACCGGGTATGTCTCGAGGAGACTCCGAGGTTCGTGCTTGCTAACACGATGCCAGGATAACTTATGGGAGTATATTTGGATATATTGCATACTCGTCATGGGTTGTCCAAAATGGGTACGTCGTCGCGAGGCTCCGAGGTTCGTGCTTCCTAGCATGATGCCAGGATAACTATAAGTGTATGTTATATGTCCGTTGTGGAATGCTAATGATTATGTTGTTTGTGTGACCCTTGTTATTGGTGATGTGTGTTAACCACTCAGGGATGGGACTTCGAGTCCTCTGAGGGATTGTAACTTATAGCGCGAATCCACGGTTAATCATGAGGTATGGATCTTCCATTTGATTACCATTGGTTTATTCACTCGGGTACGCACGTAGAATCTTCGAGATTCATGCTTGTTAGCATGGGACGAGAATAACCTTTAAGCGTATGATTGAGATGGATCGTTTGGGTTGTGGACCCCGTAATTTATTATTATGATTGATATGGATGTTTGGGTTGTGGGCCCCGTAATTTATTGTCAAATTATTAATTTGGGAAAATAAATCTTTGAGTTGTGACCCTAAAGAGGAATTTTGTAAAGATGAGGATTCCTAAATCCTAAACGTATTCTTCTACAAACACCCGAGATCTTTAAAATGCTTTACAAATTGTTTACTTGTTTTATTACTGCCTTTCAAGGCTTTGGACTACTTCTTTCAAAGGAAACATCTCGGGTAGACTTTCGCTATGTTTTGACTTGTTGATTATTCAAATTATTATATTCTTGGAATATGATGTGTATGGCTCGTAATTGCACTTTATATTTGTACTAGCAAAATAGTGGAATTTTACTAATCCCCGAGTAATCGGGGAGTGGATGTTAGTATTACATTCAGGTACGTACAGATTCTTCGGGAGCAACCCACGGGATCGGTACAAGGGATGATGGAATATAAATGATACTAATCACATGAGGGCCAGTAATGGGTTTTCGACTTGGTCGAATTGTATTACTCTTTTTGCGGTATTGTTCTCCCATCTTATGGGAGTGTTGTTGTATTTTGACCCCTGTGCGGGTGTGATTTTCCTGACAGATTTGTATATGATGTTTACATTGTATATATTGATGAAAGACCAAATCGGTCTACTGTTTCATTTGCCTAGCCATGTTGGCATTAGATATGATGTCTTGTGTTGGTATCCAGTCTAGTAGATCCTCTTAAGAAGGTCTGCGGCGCTGTAATATTTCCAAATGGGTTGGGGGTGTTACAGAATATGGTATCAGAGCTTAGGTTGTGGAAACCTAGGCTGTCGGGTCAAGTCAAGTATTGTTGAGTCTTGTCTTGTCGGATTTTGTCTGACTGAATCGTGTCGCGACGCGTCATCTGAGTTGTTGGCCATGATTAGTATCATGATGCAGCCATCATCTTCGTACGACATGTGGATGTAAGTCTCCTATTTTATGTGTATTATCTGTGTTTCATGACTCTGTTTACGTGTGTGTCATGGAGATGGGATTCGTATTTGATACTTATGGTATATTACGTGTATAATGAACTAGATGTATTGATGGATTTGACACCGAGTGGTGTAGTATGATGTGAAAACTCGAAACATTAATGTGTTTCGAGAGGCGTATTGGTATTACAGTTGATTGATAACTCATATAGATGGTTTCGACATGTGTTCGAATTAATGTTCATTAGTTATGCCGTTAAACTTGGAGAGATGGTTTGACTATGTTGAAATTAGTGCTCCCAATCTGTGTTTGTTGAACTAATGATTTTGATTGCCGCATGGGCATGTGTTTGAGATGTCAATTGTGATTGGTTAATTGTTGTTGTTTACAACCAATGTGTTCCTGTTAGTAATTATATCTGCTACGTCTGTGTTTGAAAATGATTTCCTAAAATTTCTTAGACCTTAGTGTATTGTGGATAATCAGCTTCCGAAAATGCTTTATTGATGCGGTCAAATGGCGGCGTATTGTGAATTTTGAAAAGTGATATGAATTTAGGCAAGCCAGCCTTGTATTTTAAATAAAGCCTTTCGACAGCATTTTAGAATTGTGTTATGAAGTGTCTTGAGATATTTTGAGAAATGTTTCCATCGTTAATCCCTTGTCGTGTTTGAAGGAATTTTTAAAATGATTTTACTTATCGGTTTTATTTTCCAATAACTCGAATATACGACTTTGAAAAAAAAATCTTTCACACTATCAATTTTTGTTTTTTTTCAAAATGTGATTTTTACTTTCAAAAATAAATAATGAAAGAACAAAAATCTTACTTGATTTAAACGCTGAATTTGGATTTGGAACATTTTCTAAATTGAGTCGGTTAGCGCATGCTAATCACAGTTCTAAATGGATTTATCGCTTAAGGCGATACGCTAGAGTTGGAATTAAAGTGATTGATTGTGAGACCGAATGATTTGATTTATTGTCATGTTATCATTCTCGTTGGAGAACTATAGTTGTAAAAATTCATGTTATGATGGCATGGTTTGATTTGCTTATGGTTTCTATGATGTTATCCCGACGTGATTGTGAATCCATGGGAATGATTAGTATGGGTATGAGTATTTTCCCACCCGGGAATGGTTCGGTGAAACCTCTGGGAGTCGGTGCCAGAAGAGCATGGCCACGGGATACACCTTTTGCTGTTAATTGTGATGATGTAGTTTCCGAAGAAATTGATATTTCGGAATATTGGTTTGCAATTGTTTTCAAAGGGAGATGGTTAAAACTTATGATTCATGAATTTGGTAAAACAGCCCGAGGTGTCATAAGTATTTCCAAATTTTATTTCGGAAAAATATATGAATTCAAATATTTTGTAATGATATTATTCAAGTGGATCTCTCGTGGAGTTTTAAAAAGAATGTTTAAAATGATTGGCTACTCGGTAGTATATTATGACCGTGATTGTAAAGATAATAGTCATTAATTTTCTATTGATACGGTTATGTGAACGCTAATTACGACCATAAGTTTCGTATGTTGCAATTGGAAATTTTCAAATTTGTGTATCCGGAGTGGATATATTTACAGTGTTACTATTTGTTGCCTTATGCTGATATGTTGTGTCGAGATTGGCACTTTGGTATATTACTTGGCGATGTTGTGTTTCATCGTGTTGAGTGGGTATTTGCTCAGTATGCCAAAGGGCAGAGGTCGCGGTCGTGGCCACGGTCTGGATGGCCGTGGAGATCAGATGCGGAACCAAGAGAATATTGTCGGGAATGACATTGGCATTGATGTTGCTACTATATTGCAACAAGTAGCGACACAGATGACTCATTTGACCCAGGCGGTTCAACGCAACACAGATGTGACCCAGAATGTCGGCGCAAACCAATGGCTACGAGAAGTGGTTCGTATGAATCCCCCTTATTTCGTGGGTGCCGCAGATGTATTAGTCTGGGATGATTGGCATTTCCAGTTGGGAAAGATTTTCGAGGCAGTTGATTGTCCCGAAGAACGGAAAGTACCTATCGCTCAGTACCTTCTTGACAGAGATGCTGCTAATTGCTGGGAGGCTGTTAAGCCTCGGGATCGTGTTGTCACGTGGACGAAATTCCATGTATTGATGGAAGCGGAGTTTTGTCCAGAACTTATCAGAGAGCCGAGAATTCGTGATTTTTATTTGGCTAAACCGCTAGATGTACCGGTGTCCCAAGCAATCATTGATCATAACAAATAACTCAGCTATGTGCGAGATCAGGTGAGAACTGAAGAAGAGAAGATCCATCACTTTGACATGCAGATGAAGCCGGAGATTCACCAGTATATGGCGGGATTCACTTGCACTACGTTGAGAGAGTATCAGAATCGAGCATTAGCCTATGAGCTAGCCTCATCATCGACTGAGCATAGGCCCAAGTCGAAGAGGCAGAAAACGGTTGATGATTTTCCTATCAGTTCAGGAGTTGGAGCTTCTAAACTGCAGCACCGTGGTCTTTCTGCCGTGATGCTCCATCACTCGACGAGTAGAACCGAGAGTTCTAAGTCATCATCTTCGACTCTTGGTAAGGCCAGGAGATGTTTCAACTGTAATGTGTCGGGTCATGTTCGTGCACATTGTCCTTCCCTGCTAGTAACGTGTTACAAGTGCGGACTTGAGGGACACAAAATCCAATTTTGTGAGATGGTTGCCGAGTCTTCCGAGATGCGGGCATCAGCACCGATATTAGGATCGACTTGGAGGTATCCTTCAGAGTTACTGTCTGTTCGTTACTACTATGTTATTGCCTTGTTTTGTGTTTTAAGTTTTGGGACGAAACTTCCTTTAAGGAGGGCAGAATGTAATACCCATGATTTCTATTTCTGGCTACTTTGAATTAACGGTTGTGCCGGTTATTTTTGTTGCGTTGATGATTATTTAGAGTTTTTCCCTATGTTGTGTATGGTATGATGTACCGTGTTGTGTTGAGTTTCCGGAATTAACCTACATGCCTGTGTAGTAGGCATAGCTCACGCTAAGTATTGTGGTTAGCGCGCGCTAATACTTGGTGATTAGCGCACGCTACCAGAATAGGCTGAGACAGTCCAGTAGTTACTGCACTCGACTGGGAGTTCGATAGCGCACGCTATGCAGATTTATAGCGCGCGCTAATACATAGCAATTAGCGCACGCTACGGGATGGTAGCGCACACTAACTGGTAGTTCTTGGGTAGTCCAGAAGTCCCTGGACTGGTATTAGGACTCGTTAGCACACGGTAGTACTTAATGATTAGCACACGCTAACTGTGTTGTTGGGGAAAACATTTATTCGATAGCGCATGCTAATCTGGGGTGATTAGCGCACGCTAAGCTATCCAGTATATAAACTGGACAGATACTGGACAGTAGGTTACTTTTCTCATTGCTCACTTCTTTCTCTCCTCTCCGCGGGTGTGAGTCAAGAGCGATTAGGGTTCGTCTCCTTGGCCGATTTTTCTCTATTCAAGGGAGTTTTGGAGCATCCTAAGTGATTATAACATCATCTAATACATGATCGAGGTACTTTTCTTGATTTCCCTAGAGTTGACTTTTTGGAGATTTGTTCTTCATTTCGTATTCAATCCAATTTTTATGAATCGATTGGTGTTAAATGATGTTGTTAAAAATGTTCTATGGATTGTATATCCATATCTCTGATTCGTTCGACCCGATTGATGATTTTAGTGTTCTTGAGGAACCGTGAACATTTAGTGTTCGATTAAATGTTCATATGAGTTTTCCTTTGTTGGTTGGAGATGATTTCCGCAGTTTTTGGTTTAGTCCTCGTAGTAATTATGTTATCATTGTTGTTTGGGAGGATTGTAGGTGTTCGGGGCTACCCGACCGAGCCAGGATCGTAGGAGTAAGTGGGTGCCGATTATCGAGGCAAGTATCTTGCCCATACCTTTTGTATTTTGTAGATGTGATAATTGGTAATGGACTACGTGTGTTATTTGAATAGTCATGACGAATGTTAAAAAAGGATTAATATAATCCCTTTAATGACTTTTTTTCAAAAACGCTCAAGTACTTTACGAACGAATGAGTTCTACGGATATGTGCACTATGGATGCGAATTGATATATGTTACCTTCGTACTATGTCATTATAAAAGCCCTTTTCTCTTGTTAAGGATTGAATGTTCGAATGTGTATTCGTTTACTGAGTGCAAATTGTCGTGTTTGTAATGTTTATTGACCCCTTGGTCAAAGGTGGTATTATTCGGTATTGTTCAAGAAGTATATCTCCTCATAGTATGTGATCATTTGTAAGTGATGTTCTACTGGGTAGGGTTCATTGAGACCTCCGGGATCCGTCTTTGTTAATAGGGGTCGAGTTTTACCACAAGGTTATCCAAACCAGGTATGTCTCGAGGAGACTCTGAGGTTCGTGCTTGCTAACATGATGCCAGGATAACTTATGGGCATATATTTGGATATGTTGCATACTCTTCATTGGTTGTCAAACACGGGTACGTCGTCGTGAGGCTCCGAGGTTCATGTTTGCTAGCATGATGCCAGGATAACTATAAGTGTATGTTATATGTCTATTGTGGAATGCTAATGATTTTGTTATTTGTGTGACCCTTGTTATTGGTGATGTGTGTTAACCACTCAGGGATGGGACTTCGAGTCCTCTGAGGGATCATAACTTATAGCGCGAATCCACGGTTAATCATGAGGTATGGATCTTCCGTTTGATTATCATTGGTTTATTCACTCGGGTACGCACGTAGAAGCTCCGAGATTCATGCTTGTTAGTATGGGACGAGAATAACCTTTGAACGTATGATTGAGATGGACGTTTGGGTTGTGGACCCTGTAATTTATTATTA
The DNA here is from genome assembly GCA_033398695.1 of Orobanche coerulescens. Classification (NCBI taxonomy): domain Eukaryota; kingdom Viridiplantae; phylum Streptophyta; class Magnoliopsida; order Lamiales; family Orobanchaceae; genus Orobanche; species Orobanche coerulescens. Next base: position 62,355,867 of record CM065806.1, read on the forward strand.
TTATGATTGATATCGATGTTTGGGTCGTGGACCCCCGTAATTTATTGTCGGATTATTAATTTGGGAAAATAGATCTTTGAGTTATGACCCTAAAGAGGAATTTTGTAAAGATGAGGATTCCTAAATCCTAAATGTATTCTTCTGAAAACACCCGAGATCTTTAAAACGCTTTACAAGTTGTTTACTTGTTTTATTACTGCCTTTCAAGGCTTTGGACTACATCTTTCAAAGAAAACATCTCGGACTCGGTGATTATTCAAATTATTATATTCTTGGAATATGATGTGTATGGCTCGTAATTACACTTTATTCTTGTACTAGTAAAATAGTGGAATTTTGCTAATTCCCGAGTAATCAGGGGCTGGATGTCTATATTTCATTCAGGTACGTGCAGATTCTTGGGGAGCAAACCACGGGATCGGTACGAGGGATGATGGAAGATAAATGATACTAATAACATGATGTCCATTAATGGGTATTCGACTTAGTCGAATTGTATTATTCTTTCTTCCGTATTGTTCTTCCGTCTTGTGGGAGTATCGTTGTATTTTGACCCCTGTGCGGGTGTGAGGTTCGTGACAAAGTTGTATATGATGTTTACATTGTATGTATTAATGAAAGACCAAATCGCTGTACCGTTTCATTTGTCTAGGCATGTTGGCATTAGATATGATGTCTTGTGTTGGTATCCAGCCTAGCAGATCCTCTTAAGAGGGTCTGCGGCGCTGTAGTATTTCCAAACTAGTTGGGAGTGTTACATGCAGAAAGTTAGCCGATCAAAATCAAAGATGCCGAAAGTTTGGTGATCAGAATCACAGCCATGATGCCAAAAGTTAGCTGATCAGAATCACAGCCATAATGAAGAAAGTCAACTGATCATAAGTCAAACGGTCAACCAGTTAAGTTTCTAATTCCCATTAATATATTTATTATGTAAATATCACACATAGGTTAAAACGCACGCTCCCAGTAACACCACATCTACATCACGTTGTCTAATCATGTTACATGAACTGCCATTTCTTTATTTAGTTATTTTTAAAACCTGGTGTGGCTACTTAAGACGATTGAAATCATTTCATAAAAACTTATCGTCTTCCTATGTTTTAAAACAAAAACCCTAGTTTTTCGAAAAGCAAACATCTATAATTTCACTACACGATAAAACTAAAAGATTTGCGGAAATGGACACGACGACTGATTTCAAGAACATCAACCTCAAGATGGTGAAGGAGCAGATTATTTTCAGTATTGTGGTGGACTTCTTAAGGCTCCTGGAGGCGAACAACACTCTGTAAATGGTTGATTTAATTCTCAACATGAAACAGAATAATATTTACCAATATTTGGACATCAACCCATCGAAACTCTACAAGGAGGCTGTAATCTGCTACTACAAGAAGGTCGAAGTCACTGAAAGAGGAATTGACAGCTCAATTTTTGGAGAACCCATCATGATAACCCAACAAACTATAGCGAATGCTTTCAAACTAGAGAATCGAGGAATTGCAGTCGAAGCCCTGAAACAAAACCCCGTAGACATCTAGTAACAGATAAATGTACTTGAGCAATCCATGAAGATGAAAACCACTGCCAGAAAATCGGATGTGCAGAAAGAATTCTGGTACATGATGGACATAACCAAAAAAAATAGTCATGGGTATGTCAGGGAGTTTTGAGAAAATATCCTAATCCAAATACACTATAATGAGGGCTATGATGCAGAAGCAGAGGATTAACTGGCCTGACTACATCTTCAGGCAGTTAGTCAGAGAAGTTAATAAAGCTAACTGGGATTCCAATGCCAAGAAATTCAACAAAAATTAGCGTTTGGCACACAAGTAAGCTAGATTATGAGTTTATGGGAAAGGCAAAAGGAAAAGCGGAGACATTCCACAACAGCAAAAGACTTGGTCATCTGGACCTTGCTGCATTGGAACAATATTCAACTCATCAACCAAGAGCCTTAGCGATGCTTGTGAAGATGAAATTGGGAACTTCATCCTACAAGGAAGCAACAAAATCTGAAGTTGGGAATGAAGTAGAATCAGTCGAAGTCATTCAAACTGCAGCTGATATTTCCCTGCCTAATCCAACCCCAGCTGAGATTACTGCAGCTAACACTTTGACCAAAAAGTTAGCTGCAGCTTAAGTAAAGCTAGCTGTACCTGCCCATGAAGTGAGTGAAGACACTGACAATCTCCTGTTAACCAGAATTTTCAAGAAGCAGAAGTCACCTGAAAAGGAAGATATCAGGCAAGTTTCATCACCTGAATCCTCCAAGAGAGAGAGAGAGAGTTTTGGTAGATTACTCGTCTGAGTCCTCAGACAAAAACATGCCTGAAGTTCACCAAACTGACATACCTGAAGTCTCATCCATCGCAACTGCAACTCCAATCATCACCTCCCCATCTCCTGCAGATCAGTCCGAAGAACTGATCATTATTCAAGCAGAAGAAGAAACTCCTGAAGAACCTCTACATGACTCCCCAGCATCCCTGAGGTGGAAGAAGCTGAGGAAATCCTTGAAGAAGCTGACATTCAATACAAATTCAACCTCAAGGAAAACAATACATTTAACCTCAGAAAGGAACAACTCAGGTCAGTAAGAAAGCACGTTGACAAGCTTTCAATTGTTTATATGTACAAGGACTGGAAGAGATTGAAGACCCTAACTTTAAATTCTCTGAAGGAACTTGTGGAGAGGAGTGGTTGGGACTACCCTCTTTCTACTGAACCCTAAGCTAAGTCTTATGGGCTAGCTACTCATTCAAGTCTTCTGCAATGAAACTGAAATGAGTTTGTTAATTGATGAAAATTGGTTCATTTCCAATTCAAAACCAACATGGACAAATGTATTCTCTGTGTAATGGAGGGGTAGGGAAAAGTTTTTGATGAAGTTAATAAAGATAAAAATATTGTTAAAGAAGGAGTTTAAAAGGAGAGTGATGAGAGGGAAGTAGAAAAAGAAGAAAAAGAAGAGGATGACAAGAAGAATGATCAGGTTGATTATGATGATGATGAGGATGCACCTAATCAAGGATCAAATTCAGCTCAACAATCACAAGCTGAAAATTCAGAGAAGCAGGGGGAACATGCATCTGAAAAATCCCCTCCTACTGAAAGATAAGAATATTGTTAAAGATGGAGGTGAAAATGAGTTGAAAAGGATATTGATGACAAATGAGTAGAAAAAGAAGAAAATGTTGTTGTTAAGAGGTAAGTAGAAGAAAAAGAAGAAGAAGAAGATGAAGAGGAAGAAAAAGAAGTGGATGACAAAAGGATGATCATGCTGATTCTGATCATGATGTGGATCAGGATGCACCTGATCAAGGATAAAATTCAGCTCAACAATCACAAGATGAAAAGTTAGAGAATATGGGGGAACATGCATCTGAAAAATCCCCCCTGCTGAAAAGTCAGCTGCTCATGAGAATTAAACTGAAAAATTAGCTGCTGAAAAGTCAGCTGCACATGAAACCACAGTTGAGAATTTCCACCAGGTAGAGGCACCTGAATTTGAGCTACCCTCTAACTTAACTGAGCTGATCCGCACGATAGTGGAGGAAACAGTTGAAAAACTTCTGGCAACAAAGGTTGAACCACACTTGCTATCACTGAACAACAAAATGTACTCTATTCTCAATAGGAAGGATCCTTCCCCACCACCAACATCTGTCAGAAAGCCCCTTGGCATGCATGACTTCATGACAAAGGTGGAAGAATAGCTAGCTCAGATTATTGATGCTGGCAAAAAGGGGGAGAGATGAGAACAAAATGGAAGCAACAGTCATTAGTAGTGGTTCGCAAAAGTGCACCTAAAGTCATTCACCTTCCTGAAGCCTCAAGTTCTCAGAAGAGGAAGAGCACAACTGAACCTTCAAAGGTCCCTGCAGCAAAAAGAATTAGAACCAGGAAGGAATTACCTCAACTACTCCAATGGTAAGGGACGAAGCTGTATTAGGTTGAGGAATTCTTGCCAGTATAAGATGAACCTATGTGGGGAACAACAAGAAAACAGTTCATAGAGAAGTATTACATCTGGAAAATACTTCAAGATACTGACTGTCACCCACAATAGTTTTTTATTGACTACATGGAGCTCAATTGGCCTAACTTATGAGAAATATTGAAGAAGCATGCTGAACAAGAATTTGAGGCATATCCCATTATTCCAGATTTCAGACCCCAAGAATCCCCCACACTTATCAACGGATATCTGGATGAGAATGCTCTTCGGGAGAAAATAAAACAAGTATGCATTGAGAACAAATACACCTTCCCCGAAGATCAAGAATTTGCTTTCTCTATTGTGAAAAAGAAATGTGAGCTAATTCCAGTAGTAAAAGGCCCACTGGAGCTAAACTATTGAAGTCACTCCCTCCAGCAAAAATTAGAGAAAGAGCAAGAGGAAGAGGGAGAACTTATATTTTATTTGTCAATCACTTGTAATTTGCTATTTACTTGTAATTTTATTTTGACAAAGGACTTTATTGTAATTCCCAAGTATAAAAGTATATTCAATCTACCTGAATGATAATCCTTATTTGTCTCAAACAGACTGAGTTTGCCTTATTTCAGTTTATTTTGTTTGTGTGTGATGACTTTATTGCATTTGAAACTTAAGTTTTGCCATCATCAAAATAAGAGGAATTTTATTAGGAATACTTCTTGAGATTTTGATGATATCATCCTTGTATTCTAAGTTTATTTCAAGTGTATGTTTAAAGTACTTGGCATTGTAAAGAAGAACCAAATGAGTATCTTCTATAGGGATTTAAAAGATTAGGCTAAGTGTTAATCATGCTGATCCGATTTAAGTATAGAAGAGCCTAAAATCACTCGGGCAAAATACCAACTGAGCTTGACCAGATAAAATATCAGTCGGGTTTTGTTCAAAGGAAATCTCATCTATGTTTGACCAGATGTAACATCAGTTGGGTTTGACTAAATCAGAAGTACAACTAACCATCACTGAAGACTATTTCGGCTAAGTATAAAACAGTCAAACATCAGCCGGGTTTGGTCAAAAGAGAATACCAGCTAAGGTTGACCAGACAGACATCAGTCGGATTTTGATCAAGACGAAATATCATTCGACTTTCATGAGGACGAAATATCAGCCGACTTTCATCAAGATGAAATATCAGCCGACTTTCATCCAGATAAAATATCAGCCAGGTTTGACCAATACATCAACCATGTTTGACCAAGGCAGAACATTCGCTAAGCTTTTATCAAGAAGTAATATCAGACGAGTTTTTAGACAACAACTATGTCCACATCAGCAATCATTGAAAAGTCAACAAAGACGGCAAATCACATAGAGACGTAAAAGCTAAGGAGACAAAGTGATTGATTTTTGAAATTTAAGGAATAGAATATTCATCGAGATTCACGCACTAAAGACTTTCCAAATATAGTAATCAAAGAAAAATGGCGCAGCAATCCTACATCTTTAAACGGTCAAATTTGAAGAAAGAGACAATTTTGTGCAAAGAGCAGAAAAGCTAAACAATGAAGTCCACTCTCCAACGGATGGATTTGTTCCAAGATGCGACGGCTATGAAGATCCCAAAGACCGTACTATAAATATCTGAAGAATACTTGAGTAGAAGTACGATGCGAACTACACTTACAAGCAGTCAAAGCAAACAAAAAAATATACATATATATCATCATGAAGAGCAAGATCTTAAAGTATCATATACAGAAAAGTTCTCAAGTTGGAGAAGACAAACACTCTTGTCTTAAAAGTTTGAGTAAGGGGTACTTTCTTGAACGAGGTTCTTGAGAGTAAGAGGTTGTACGACATCCACGAGTTCTTGATTGGAAGGTGATAGGCATCTTGTGATTTGTTTAGGCATTCAAGGGTTTTCGATCAAGAGGTGTTAGAAAACCAAGGGAAGGAGTTACAGCGGTCACGGATTTTCACTGGTTGAAAGCTGTTGTAACTAAATTTATTATAACACAATTTCACTGGTTGAAAGTTATAGTGAATTTATCTCCAACTGGTTTGGAGAGAAGTGGACTAGTAGAGGATTATCCCACCCCTAAAGCCACTATAAGTATTGTGTGATTTACTATTTTTATCATCGTATTTAACTATTGCATTCATCGTAACTGTTGCCTTAATAGTCACTTGTGTTCCGCATAACAATTTTACAACTGATAAAACTTAACTGCATTAAACTCAGACGAGTAAACTTAGTTGCACTATATTACAGCTGTGTTTTTGCAAAACAGTTATTTAGCAAAAAGATTTTACAAGTGTATTAACCCCCTCTAGACTTGAACCTGACGTCTTGTGACCTACATATTGATGGTATTACAGATCTAAAAGCTATCTTGTCTCATTAGTTTGAAATAAAATTTTTAAGCCTTCTACACTTTTTATGTATTGAGATAGCTTCTTCTGAAAAGGGATATATCTTTTCTTAGTCTAAATACACTACCTGTATTATTGAGAGGCCTCGCCTCACAGATACTCATATTATTGATTCTCTTTTGAGGTCAGTGTTTGTTATACACCTACTGATAGGGAAGCTCTTCCTAATTCCACTTTGTATCACTGATTGTAAGGAGATTGGTATACCTCACCATTACTCGCCCTGACATTGCATATGCTCATATTATGAGTGAGTTAATTTGTGTTGGAATAATTCGGTACTTGCACGTGTATTACAAATAAAATTCTGAACTTAACTATAACAAAGAACAGAAAGAAAATATTACACTTGAAACTAACGAACAATTTTTAATTAAAGGACTAAAGATCGTCTGAAGCTAGAGCTTCTGCCCGCAAGAAGAGAATACGCCCCGGTAGTGCTCACGGTGAAGCGGCTCTCCCCAAAGGTTAAAATGATCTGAACGTCTCGGCAGTAGCAGCACCGCAAACTGACTGAGCACCTGCGAACTGGACTGGAACGAAGACTGAACTGTATATGCTATGATAAAAAATGCACTGTTTTTCGTGTGTTATGCAATGACCAAAATGCTGATATATATATATATATATATATATATATATATATATATATATAGCACCCCTTGATCAAGTGAAGGGACTCGTCGCCATTACTCCTGCCATGATGGCTGGCGGTTTCAGACGACCAAAGGGCTGGTCGGATAAAGAGTCTTGCCTTTACTAGGCAACTCAAGAGTCAAGGCAAGAGTCTTGTCCATACCAAAAGGCTAGTGGACTTACGGATTTGGTCCAAAAAGATAAGCCCAAACACCAGCCCAAAACACCAATTGCTAAGATCCAAGTCCAAGTCATGGCCATGGACTGAGCCTGAGCCTGAGCCCGAGCTCGTGCCCGTGCCCGACCTGACCCGACGGACGGACGGACGGACGGTCGGCGGCGGCGTGTGTGTGTGTGTGTGTGTGTGTGTGCGCGAGGACACCCATACACACCAACCCACTTGTTATTAAGCCCATAAAGGCAAAGACTTTAAATACAAGCCAAAACACCCATCCACAATCAACGTGGGATAACTAACATCATATACCTCATGTTAGTTCCTACTCCAACATCCAACTTTAACATATAATATCTCACTCACCGGAAATCAGTTCAGAAATATTAAATATACCACGTTCATCTACTCACGACGTAGATTAACGTTCAATAAATATTTTAATTAAATAATAAATATTTAATTAACAATATTTATTCTTAATAAATAGTTAATTACTAAACTATTTCCAACAATCCCCCACATGAGTGAGAATACCAATGCAAAATGAATGCAAATGCATAGTTCAGTCCTCAAGAGATAATATTGCATTTGGCTAGGTGGCTTGTGACTTTGAACCTATCCATTGTCAACATCATCGAGTATACTGGCGGCATAGTGGTCAAGAAAACCTTGAACCAGTCCTCCATGGTGTATACTGAGACAATAATATAGACACAATATCATCTCAATTCCATCCGTTCTAACGTTTTGTGTCCTTTTCGGCCTTGGACACCCCTTTGGATTCATAAGTGTATCAACTGAAGCGGCCCTCACTTCACACTTATATAGGTGATTCTTATTCCCAAGTATCCTACTATACTTGACCTCTCCGAGGTAATCAATAATCATTAAAAATTATAAGACTTAACCTCACCACATGTAGGTAAACAATCACTCACTATTCTCAGAAAATAGGTATGTTTGAGTGTTTTAACACACGGATTATTATAACTTCGCTTTCCCATTGAACCAAGCTCTTGGGATCCTCCAATGTACAAGGTTGGGTTTCCGCTATAATCATCCTTAAGATGTGGATTTAACACCCATTCCCTCTAACAATTTATACATTTGATCTCGATTAATACTCTTCGTCAGCGGATCCGCCAGATTATCTATTGACCTTACATAGTCAATTAAGATAATCCCACTCAAGATCAAATGCCTCATGGCATTATGTCGTCGACGAATATGTCGAAACTTACCATTATAAAACATATTTTGTGCCCGTCCAATAGCAGCTTGGCTATCACAGTGTATCAACACAGACGGCACAGGTCTCGTCCAACATGGAATATCCTCGAGGAAATTTTTAAGCCATTCAGCTTCTTCACTAGCTTTATCCAAAGCTATGAATTCAGATTCCATGGTAGACCTAGCAATACAAGTTTGTTTCTTGGACTTCCAAGATACAGCACCACCTCCAATAGTAAACACATATCCACTCGTAGAAAATGAGTCTTTCGATTCGGATATCCAATTAGCATCACAATACCCTTCAAGTACAGCAGGCTCTCTTGAATAATGAATCGCAAAGTTCTGAGTATATTTTAAATAACTCAGTACTCATTCTAGAGCCCTCCAATGTTCTTTACTTGGATTAGCTGTGTAACGACTCAACTTGTGAACTGAGCATGCTATATCAGGACGGGTACAATTTGACAGATACATCAAACTCCCAATGATCTTAGCATATTCATCTTGACCCACAAGTTCACCCTTATGATTATTCAGATGAACATTCGGTTCCCAAGGAGTCTTAGCAATGGGTTTATCAAAAGCGTTGAATTTCCTTAACACTTTCTCCACATAATGAGATTACGTCAAAGCAATTTCGTTAGGCATTTTCAGAATCTTAATTCCAAGAATAGTATCAGCCAAACCCATATCTTTCATGCTAAAATTCTTACTTAGCATTCGTTTCGTTTCACCAATCACACGAGAGTTGCTACCCATTATCAAAATGTCATCTACATATAGACAAACAATGACGTAATTGTCACCCGTTTTCTTAACATAGACACATTTGTCACTCTCATTGATATTGAAACCATTTGACAACATCACTTCGTCAAATTTCAAATGCCACCGCAGAGGTGCTTGTTTCAAACCATATAAAGACCGTTGTAGTTTGCATACCATGTGTTCTTTCCCAAGTACTACAAACCCTTCCGGTTGTTTCATATATATTTCATCTTCCAGCTCCCCATACAAGAATGCAGTCTTAACATCCATTTGATAAATCTCGAGATTGCACAAAGCAGCAATAGCGAGTAGCACCCTAATAGAAGTAAGTCTTGTCACGGGCGAGTAGGTATCAATGAAATCATAACTAGCTTTTTGCCTAAAGCCTTGAACTACAAGTCGGGCCTTATATTTGTCCATAGCACCGTCAGACTTGTACTTCTTCTTTAGGATCCATTTGTATCCTAAAGCCTTACAACCCTATCGTAGTTCAACTAACACCCAAGTATGATTCAGCATAATAGACTCAATCTCAATGTCTATAGCCTCTTTCCAGAAAGCCACATCTAGACCGGATAAAGCTTCTTTTACAGATACTGGTTCACCGTCTAACATCAAAACGACGTAGTCGGGTCCGTATATCTTTACTTTCCGTATTCTAGTACCTCGTCTAGGTTCGACATTGACTGGCGTAGACCTAGGTCGCTTCGTTGGTCGCTCGGATAACAGGATTCGAGCTAGCGGCTTCATCTATGGTTTCATAACACATAGGCTCGTCTACAAGGTTAGAACTTGTAGCTTCATCATCAACTCTTTTGTTAGAGTTGGGATCAACCTTATTCTTATAAGGATAGATATTTTCAAAGAATACAACATTTCTTGATTCAATGGTTGTATTTACATGAATGTCGGGTATCTCGGATTTATGTACAACAAACCTGCGCTGATGTTAAGTGCATAACCAATAAAGATACAATCGATCATCTTAGGACCAATTTTAGCTTGTTTAGGTAGAGGCACCTCAACTTTCGCCAAACACCCCCACACTTTGAGAGATTTGTATGATGGTTTTCTTCCTTTCCATAACTCATAAGGAGTAACATCCTTACCTTTGCGTGGAATTTTGTTCAATATGTAGTTGGCTGTCAAGACAGCTTCCCCCCACATGTTCTGGGGCAACCCTGAACTAATTAATAAGGCATTCATCATATCTTTAAATGTTCGATTCTTACGTTCGGCAATGCCATTAGATTGTGGAGCATATGGAGCCGTGGTTTGATGAATTATACCACTTTCATTGCATAATTCCTCAAATGGAGCTACATATTCACCTCCTCTATCACTTCGAACCATCTTAATACGACAGCCTAATTGATTCTCGGCTTCATTCTAGAAGTTCTTAAAGGCTTCAATAGCCTCATCTTTACTTCTCAAAAGATATAGATAACAATATCTTGTGCAATCATCGATGAAAGTGATAAAGTACTTCTTATCACCTCTAGTTTGCACAAATTTTAAATCACACATGTCTGTGTGAATTAATTCAAGGGGTTTTGTGTCCCGTTTTACCGAATGAAACGGTAGTTTCGTCATTTTTGCCTCAACACAAATCGCACATTTGTTTTGATTTTTGATTTCATTTAATTTTAGTAAATTTAAGTTTACTAATCTTTTTATAGCATTTAGATTCACATGACCTAATCTACAATGCCATAAATTTGAGCACTCAAGCAAATAAGCAGAAGTAGTAGCATTATTATTAGCAACTGTCTTTGGAGGCTTACAAGTACGAACGCTAAGTTTGAACATGTCCTCGACAATATGACCTTTCCCGAGAGTCTTGCCAAACTTGCGTATTATCATAAAATCGCTACGAAGGTCTACATCAAATTTAGCTCTAACAAATTTGACAACAGACACCAAATTCTTGCGGATTGCCGGAGCATGCAGCATATCCTTCAGAGTTATCTCCACACCGAAGGTGAATTGAAGCACAACAGTTCCAATTCCAAGAACTGGAGAGGTACGATCACTCGCCTCTGTGATGAAGCGGTCTTGAATCTCCTTGTAAGTGAAAAACAAGTCTCGGTTCACACAAATGTGAACAGTCGCACCTGTATCAAGAAACCAAGTAACAGGGTTAGGTTCCGATACATGATTGACCTCGGTGATCATGGCAGCAAGATCATCTTTGTCCCAAGAGTAAAAGTCCTTCTCGACATGGTTGACTTTGCCTTTTCCCTTGTTCTTCTTCGGCTTTCGGCAATTTTTCGCCATATGGCCGGGCTTGTCACAGTTGTAGCACGTTCCGGTAAACTTCGTCGGAGGTGCCACATCCTTTCCCTTGCCTTTGGTAGGATGTGGACGCTTTTTGGAAGGTCCGCCCCTACCTTCAGTCAGATTAGCCTTAGCATCCATAGGAGCTTTGGTTTTCAAGTCTTGATCACGGACTTGAGCTTCAGTTTGGAGCTTAGCAACCAAAATTTCAAGAGTCATTTCCTTTCGCTTATGCTTAAGATATCCCTTGAACTCCTTCCAACTAGGCGGCAACTTGTCGACCAAGAGCGCCACAATGTACGCCTCGGGTAGAGGCATCCCCTCAGAATGAACATCATGTATAAGAGTTTGGAACTCTTGTACTTGGGGCATCATTTGACGAGAATCCACCATTTGGAATTCGGAGAGCCTCGTCACAACAAACTTCTTCGTGCTAGCAGGATTAACACGGTATTTCAACTCAAGAGCATCCCAAATTTCTTTGGCAGTCTCCTTGATGTCGAACACATTGAACAAGCCATCATCAAGCCCGTTCAGCAACATATTCCAACACAGATAGTCGGAATGAACCCAGGTATCATAGTTAGTACGCACTTGAACATTCGCCTCGTTCTCAGCAGGGACAGGAGGCTTTTCTTCACGCAGGAATCTCACAATCCCCATTGTGGTAATGTAGAACAACATCTTTTGAGACCTGCGTTTGAAGTCGGTGCCCGAAAAAACAGGAGATTTCTCGGCGATAGGCATTAGCCGAGCAGCATTGTGAATGGGAGCCATTGAAGAGCTTGATGATCCAATGGTTCCAGAACCGGTGGATAGATTAGTGGATGCGTCGGTGCTAGCATTGAACGACATTTTTCTCCAGCAAAAGTTTGAGGATGACACGAACATGTAAGGTCGATTATTCTCGTCTTGCGACTGTTGGAATAATTCGGTACTTGCACGTGTATTACAAATATAATTCTGAACTTAACTATTAGAAAGAACAGAAAGAAAATATTACACTTGAAACTAACGAACAATTTTTAATTAAAGGACTAAAGATCGTCCAAAGCTAGAGCTTCTGCCCGCAAGACGAGAATACGCCCCGATAGTACTCACGGTGAAGCGGCTCGTCCCCAAAGGTTAAAAGCACCTGCGAACTGGACTGGAACGAAGACTGAATTATATATGCTATGATAAAAAATGCACTGTTTTTCGTGTGTTATGCAATGACCAAAATGATATATATATATATATATATATCCTTGATCAAGTGAAGGGACTCGTCGCCATTACTCCTGCCATGATGGCTGGCGGTTTCAGATGCCCAAAGGGCTGGTCGGATGAAGAGTCTTGCCTTTACTAGGCAACTCAAGAGTCAAGGCAATTCAAGAGTCTTGTCCATACCAGAAGGCTAGTGGAGCCCGAGCCCGAGCCCGTGCCCGAGCCCATGCCCGTGCCCGACCCGATGGTCGGTCGGTCGGCGGCGGCGCACGCGTGTGTGTGTGCGTGAGGACACCCATATACACCAACCCACTTGTTATTAAGCCCATAACGGCAAAAACTTTAAATACAAACCAAAACATCCATCCACAATCAATGTGGGATAACTAACATTATATACCTCATGTTAATTCCTACTCCAACATCCAACTTTAATATATAATATCTCACTCACCGGAAATCGATTTAGAAATATTAAATATACCACGTTCATCTACTCACGACGTAGATTAACATCCAATAAATATTTTAATTATATAATAAATATTTAATTAACAATATTTATTCTTAATAAATAGTTAATTACTAAATCATTTCCAACCATTTGTTCTCCTACATCTGTACATTGCCCGCAGTTATGCACAGTCTTCGTTATCTTCAGTGAGTGATTTATCATTGTCTCTTGTTTCCATTTACCTCGTCTTTAGAGCTTTGTGCATTGCGAGGCAAATTGGCTTAGAGCGCGTGAAACTCATCACTACCTCATCGTTGACCAGCATTAACGGTCGATTAGAGGGAAGTGAGTGGTTCACTCACCCTCATTCCCTTCACTCACTCCCAACCAATCCCCTTGCGCCACATCATTCCTCACTTTTTTCTTCACTCACCCATCACTCATTTCTTTTTTGGAGGCGCCACTTCACTCACTTCTTTTTTTTTCTTTTTTCTTTTTTCTTTTATAAATTCTATTAAAATTTATTAAAAAATTAAAATTTCATTAAAACTAAATAAACATTACATAATATTATTAAAAACCATAAAATAACTAAAGTTCCATTAAAATTTAAAAACTTAAAACTTAAACATTAAATCCTACAAAGTACATGGCCAACCGTATTTGGCGCATAGCTCGCGTTTCCTTTTGATGACGAAATCTTTAAAAGCCGGGTCCGGGATTTGGTCGTGCGAGTCCATAACGAACTTCATGTCACGATTGTAGACCTCCCCGTTAATAAAATTGAAATATTCATCATCTTTTTTCTTTTGAACCTCCAACTGCGCCTGCATTAAACTTTTCTTTTCGGCCGTTTAACTTTCAGAGGCATCACGCATCGAGCTTCGGCTGGAATCTCCAGAAGTCTGTCTTTTTTTTGCCTTTCGATTGACGTGATGGAGTTGGGTTCTCGTTCAGGTTCGGTAAGTCACACTCGAAATCTTCCACGTTTATCGGCGTTTGAGCGCTACTTGACTCCGACGACCTTTTTTTCTTTCTCAATCCCGTGGATTCTTGAGTCTGACTAACCAACGGTTGTTCTTTCCACTTTGCTTGATCTTTGAGAATGTGCCACGCTTTAGAATGCGCGAAACTTTTCTTAAATTATTTTTCAAATTCACGATTGGCTCTCTCAAGGACTTGAAGATCGTCGCATCCACTATCTCTCAAGCGATTCTACAAATTTATAAAACAATATACCATGTACAATATAAAACAATATCCAAATATATATATATATATAACGTTTTTAAAACTTAAAAAATAACAAATATAAAAATATACTGCTTTTGTGTAGTAACCGTTGAACGCAGCGATCAACGTATGCATAGGAGTCCATTTAGAGTTCAATTGATGATGAGTGCGTTCGGTGCTCGGGACAAGCGTTCTAAAATGTTTTAGAACTCGCTTCCAAAATCCTAGCCTTGGTTGACAGTCGCCAACTTCTTTGTCCACCGAAATTTTAATCCAAGACTTAGCTAACGCCTCCTCCTCACCGAGCGTCCAAGACTTACTTGTTTTTTTTTCTTTAGAACCACATCTTCGACCTCTTCCTCCTCTTCGACCTCTTCGAATTGTTTTTCATCATTTGGTTGTGTCTCGGGTACCACGTCAACATTGTTGAAATATTCATCATCATCGGTACTTCACGAATGGGTAACGGTTCACTAACTCGTTCACGCCTTTTTTGTTGGGTATAACGCGGCTCATACGGGTTGAAGTTAGGATTTGGCGGTGGAGATTGTTGGGTATAGTTCGGCTCAAACGGGTCGAAGTTAGTGGGAATTTGCGGGAGGGGTTGTTGTTGGGAGTAAAAAAATTGTGGAGATTGAGGATACATTTGGGGGTGGTAAGGTTGTGCTTGAGAAGATGATTGGAGATCGGTTTGTGATTGAATTCGAGGACGAATTGCGCCTCTCGATCCACCTCTCGTTCCACGACCACCCCTTCTTGGATCTCTATTTTTGCCACGTTCCATATTTTTTGGCTCTCGATAATGTTTTTTTTTTTTTATCTCGGTAAACTTTTTTTTTGGTAGCTGTCGTTGTTTTTTTTTTTTTTTTATTGCTTTCTACCATCACCAACAAAGACACTTTTCATTCTCTTCAACTGAGGCAAATTGTTTTATGGCTTCTATTACGTGTGAGATTGTATGGTTGGTTATTGGCTTATATGGGCGTCTCTCATAGTAGTCCGACACTGATATGCAGTGATAGTAAGAGTTACACTCAAATTACGCACAACATAGTCTTTCATCAACATACCAAACATATTATGCACACTATCCTTATTGTTCATCTCATCTTTAATGCAACTTGCAGATTTCCTAACAAAGACACACACTCTCGAGCTTCACTGGGTCTTTCGTGGCAAACTCTCGATGCTTCACTCCGCACCATCATTAGTTTGATAGAAGTTGTTAGCATTATTTAGCATTTTTAGTATTAATTAGGCTTTGTAATTTTGTCCAGCATCGGATAATCGACTCTATTTCCTTTCAGTATACCATCAATCTTGCCTTCTCCTTTACTTGCCCGTTTTGCTTTCAATAATACTATATTTCCTTCTCTTTTATTTTGTATTCTTTGCAAGAATTCACAAATTATATGAATTCTAACAATTATTTCAACATATGTTGATGCATTAAGCAATTTGCAGGTCGGAAACTTCATAAAGCTCCCACTTTTCCACGAGGGACGGGAAGTGGTAATTCTTTGATAATATAATCTAATCTATACTTCTATTAGAGAGAGTCGTGACACATGTCACTTTGTAAGTTTTTTTATTTTTATTTTAAAATAAAGTTTATATATAGAGATGTATTCTTAAATTTTCAAAAAAAAAATAGATATATATTGTGCGAGTTTTATTCCACAACTTACACTCATCTACCAATAAAAAAATCTTCCTTTATTTTTTTAGCTTAAAATTTTAAATGTTTATTATTTTTAAATCAAGTTTATTTTTAATGAAAAATATATCAAATTAATTTTTATTTTACAATTTCAACTAGACATCCATATGAATATAATAAATTTGATGGATTTACAATAATGACCGATTCCACAAAAATATTATATTAGAAAAAATATGAATATTTATTTTCAGTAAAATTAATTGATGCAAAATAAAATTATATTAACTCATTTATTGCTTACAGAAAAAAATAAATTATGATTTTTATTTAATTTTAATAACTAAAAATAATAAAACATACACTGCACACACACATATTGAGAATTAATCACATATTACTTTCGTCCCCAAAATTTGTTCCTACCTTTTTTTTTCGGTATGTCAGGACGTTTGTTCATGTAATGGACACTAATTAACTTAATACTCCGCTAATGTGGTAGTCTTTCTTGAATTATATTACACCCCATAATACACTCAATAAGTCTTTTATTAATAGTACGTTAATATGATACTCATGTCGAAAATCATCAAAAATAAATTTAGAGATCGAGAAATTATTTTCTAATAAAAGAATATCTTATGCGGTGCATCGCACCGGAGAACATCTAGTATATATTAAAATAAATTTCTAATGATACACTTGTTTTATCTAATTTTTTAGAAGGTTTGAATAAATTATTGAAAATCTCATTTTTATTATATAAATTTATATAAAAACGATTAGCTAATTGAATGGCACTTGTAAGAAAATAATATTAAATATTTTATAAATTAGTTAATGCATGCTAATTATTACTCACTATACGGGAATTAGATAAGATAACAAAAATTGATGTAATTCACGGTGAATTAGAAATGGGGAGGCTGATTAGAAAAAAAGGATAAGTAGATGAGATAATTAATAAAATCAGAATAACCTAACCAAAGTTTACATATGATTATTTTGGATTAATAACGTACAATTTAGTTAATTGTAACATACGTAAGTATTCATATCTCACCCAAATACGAATAAAAATATCCAATACTTAATAATGTGTACTTGTTTATTTCCACATCTTATGGAATAATGGAAATGGTAAAATGGAAATAAATAATTGTTAATTAATTTGGCCACATATCTTTAAGAATTTGACTTTCTTGCAATTCTTATATGTTGAGAATTATCATCCACTGGTAATTCTATGTTTTATTCACGGTTCCACCATAGTAGTATAGGTTAGAGATAGATGTGTGCTAGAATCACAATTAATTCACAGGTTTGGTAGAAGAATCAACTATTTGATTGAATCTAGTTAATCACACAGTACATTGAATGAAACTACTTGTGTTTAGCTGGATTAGTTACTTACAGTCTGCATCGGTTTTAACCCAGAACTCATTCCCTGGAGTGTCGCCACTACTTTTCGTAAGGTGAGGTAAGTGGGACTTAGTCTTGCAGCTCAATGTGCTTTCTTTTGCGATGGCTCGTTGAGGATATATTATGATATCTTCAGTCGAAGGTCGTAATCCTCCGCTGTTAGATGCCACCCACTGGGTATTGTTGTTCTTCATCTCATTTTTGGTTGGTTTATGATTCTTTTGACAAGAGTTTGAATTCTCAGGATGGACTTTTCTGCTGAAAATATGTAGGATCTGCATTCTCGCATTTACATTTGAGTTTTCACTTTCTTTTCTATAGAAAATTCAAGTTGTATGTAGTGCGGTCCCAATCAAGTCATTGTGACCAGGACAACTCCGTCACGGAGTGGTCAAGCTGATGTGGCATTGCTGCAACCACATTGACTTTATTCTCTTGGTGGTTGGGGCAGTATGCGATATGAACATAGTCACTCTATAACGGACTGACCTGGCCATGAATGATTGATACTTGTGTGCAGTATACTACAGTTTGAGATAGATATTATAGTTTACACGTTAGGTCTGACTTCCGCACCCCTATTTCCTTGATCTTTTTTAATAAGAAGACAATAATACTCACCTTTTTTATTTTTGTCTCGGTTGCTGTGGAACTCTTTCTTGATCCCTTTAGCATCTTTTTCATGGGATTTACTGCAGATTTATAATCAGTTTCCTTGTGCACTCGCTTTTTGTCACACCTCTCCGGTTTAGTTCCCGAATTTTCCTCCGTCCTCCGAAAGAGATCTCCAAGAGATGTCCCGTGTTCTCTCTTTACTGATCCAAAGAGATAGCTTTGGAGTGGACTGGTGGTGCTTCCTCCATCCGCATGATTGTTGTTATAGGTTTCAGCACTTTCTATTATTGGCTTGCCGCTTAGTGTAATCGTACTGCAGTAACTGTTTCGTCCAGATAAAACATTAGTACAACTCATGTCATCAGCATCTCCTCCGAGAACCTTTTCCAGCTCATCGTTGATTGTCTTCAGTTCGCTGTCTGTGGCTTCGGTTTCTTTTTCAGCTATGTGATCCAACACGGAGATGGAAAATGTTGGTGTTGATGATGCTGGGTATGTGCCAAGTGTACCAATAGCAAGGAATCCATGGAAATCTAGATCATCTGTAATACCAGTTTCTTCTTCAAGCTGGTCATCCTCCTGCTCGACTCTTGTGGCTGCGGCCCCTAGACTGGTAAAGGAGTAGTAGTTGTTTTTTTGGGCGTTGCTACGCGGCTTATAAGAGCCGCAACTTCCTTTCTGGTAGCACTGTAGGTGGCCATCCAGAGATGGTTGACCGGTAAACCCTGTAAGGCAACAAGACCGAGTAGAAGAAACTAATTTCCTGATACAATATATATATATATATATATGTAACTAAAATAAATTTTCTTACGTATAATGTAACACCCCAAACCGACCGAGAATATTACAGCGCCGTGGGCCCCATATTGGAACCCACAAGGCTAAAATCATTTTCGCAAACGTTTAAAAATGTCAAAAAGCCCTTTGAAAGTACACACACGCATAAATGATAAAAACACGACAAAGAATATCAAAGCCATTTAGAAACATACACACACAGCGGATGAAACATAATTAAATACATTTGCGGAATTATAAAACCGGAAAGAACACTCGAATCCCAACAACTACGCCATAGCAGATCACCGGAAAAGCTCATCCCTTCACGACCGCTACTCGCTCGAACTCCGAGTACCTAAAAGATAAAGCCACGACGGGTCACCATAATACTCAACAATGATAACGATCACATCACAAAAACAATACATATCAATGTAATTACAAGGTAGGAATAATTCCAATATGATCTCACCGAAGTAACCTTACCAACTGTCACAACCATAACAATCAAATCTTACCATATTCCACGCCTCGTGTCCTTAAGTAATGAACGAATTCAAATGTAATCACATCTTTGTATCCAAACACTACCAAGATTTCCAAACGAAACATATCTCGATTAGAATGATCTCGCCAAGACTAACTCTGTAGGGTGGTCGCCAATCGAATCCCAATCTGATAAAACCGATATCACATGGCACACCAGTAATCCAACTGTTAGAGACAATAGCAAGTCCGAATATCAATGCAAAACGTGAATGTTGACACAGTCAATAATGATAAACAATTAATGCATCACAACGGAAATATCAGTGACATGATATTTCCACACAAGATCGACAAAGGATCAACCACGAACGAGAATGCCATGGTATGGTAACTCCAACAAGATCAAGGAAGAATCCATAACCGAGAATACCGACAATACGGCAAATCCCAACAAGATCAATAAAAAGGTCGACAACCGAGAATACCGACGACACGGTAAGGATCAATGAAGAATCAATAATCGAGAATACCAACGACATGGTAAACTCTAACAAGATCAAAAGAGTTGACAACCAGAAATACCAACGGTATGATAAACCCCAATAAGATCAATAAAGTTCAACAACCGAGAATACTGACGACATAGTAAACTCTAGCAAGATCAATAAGGACCAACGACTGGAAGTACCAACGACACGGTATACTCCAATAGGGATAATAAGGGATCAACAACTGAGAATACCGACGACACGGTAAACTCCAATAACATCAATCAAGGACTAATAACCAAGAATACCAACGGTGAGACAACTCCCAAATGGAATCAATAAGGATCAATAATGAATGAGATTACCAATGACAGGGTGAACTCCAAACGAGATTTATAAAGGATCGATATCAATGAGTTGACCATCGATATGGTAACTCCGAACGAGATTAATAAAGGTTCAATGGTGACGGATACACGTGAGAATAAAATCACAACCATATACAAATCATATATACGAATTTCAAAGACAATCGAATATCAAACAGATCGATTATACATGGGTGTGAGCGACCAATCAATAAGACTCAAGATGGATGTCACGATACGCTCGATCCGGACATGTGTCCGTGTACAAGCCAACCACGGTATTGATCGGATACAAATGCGGTCTCGTACCTAATCGACCTCACAAAGTACGTCTCGTGTGCGGTTGATATGAGGTCGAAACCAACACATGCTACACGTGCCGTCCGAAAATCCTACACATGAATGATCAAAACGTATCGACTCCGGATATGCCACGATACAACATGACAACAAATCTCAAAGAATCGCATATCCATCAAGGATCGAAGACTTCCCAAAAGAGCAACATAACTCGATCATGAAAGACCGACACGACCACAATGTCGTATTTCCACTGCACAATGATCCACATCATGCTCCACAATGCATATAATATTAACACATAAACCCCAAGGCGGCGCCAAGGGTCACGGAAGCATCTCACAGAATACCGGAACATAGGTGCCATATAGGTCTTATCCCTAACACGGTTCATGCAATTACAAAATACCCCAAGGTCGCAACCAAGGGTCACGAAAATATCCACACAGAATACCGGAACATAGGTGCCATATAGGTCTTATCCCCAACACATCGGCCCAATGATCACCGCTCACGGAAGAGCACATTACAAAACGTAACATACAATGGTGCACACTCACCCCATGAAATATCAACACACGTGCAATAATGCAACATGATGATTATCATAATCTAACAATATTAATTTACCTCAAGTCAAGACGCCAACCTTTCCACGACCAATCGCCCGAACGAATACACGGTTTATCCGACAATCCAAAATGAAATCTGATCCATAACTAATACCAAACCACCATCCCGAATTCAACATCGACACGATAACTAACCTTGATATCCAACTTCTCATGCAATAGACCAAATTACAATTCACGTTCCCATTTCCACTAGACATCCTAAAAATCATAGACATTATGATTTATCTTACATACCACCATTCCGACAATTCATATATTCCATAATACCATTGCTATATGAATCATAAATTAAATGAAAACGAAATCATTTATTAACATTATGAACTGAGCAAGCATAACTTGCCTGGATACCCATACGATGAAGCCACCATCAATCCCGCCGTCTTCGTCTACAAGCTCCGCAGCACAACGGTTAACTTCAACGATCACTAAACGCAACCTAATGCAATAATCGATTAACGATACGTTCAATAACAATCAACAACCGAAATGACCAACTAATCAAACTCGATGGTTCAATGATATCTCGATCATATGAAACCAACCCATATCAACTCTTAACAATACGAACACAAGTCGAAATTCGGTGTTCAATAATCCAAACAATGTCTTCAACATATAGTTCATATAACCGCAAGAATCGTAACAACAAAACCATAATCATCTTTATACGAATCCTTCCTCAACGATAACATCAAAATCCGAATTCAAGGAGAGGATTATCGAACATAACTCTAGAAGATGACATACACAAGTAATCACTTGTTTTGAATAGCACGGTGCGAAGAAATCGACAAAGGGGAAGGGTACCGATTCACCTTCCTTCAAAAGTTCATTCCTAAATCACAATAATATCAATTCAATCACCATCCATGCGAAAATGTATAGAATTTCCCAAGTTCTACTCATTGAGGCATTTCATCGAACACTTTGAAGGCATAATCCAATTTAATCGTTTTAACGAAGAAATACTCGAATTTGTTGCACAAAACTTCAAGAGTATTGAATGATTACGAGTATACAATCAAGTTCTATCAATAATCCGAATCAAAATGGAGCAAACCGGCCAAAACACCAAGAAACCTCAAGAACATCCAAAAACCAAAAGTTCATGTGTTCTTACCTTCGATCCGGGTGGAGGATGATGTTAATCCATGATTCCAACTTCCAAAACATGTTGTTATAAGTTGATTCTACTCAAAACCATCAACTTTGCTGAAGAAATCGCAAAAGGGACGGAGAAAAATGGAAAATGATGAGGGTGACTCGGTCCAGGCCTTATATAGGCCGAGACCTGCCGGCCAGTTACGTACGTAACCGGCCGTGGCTTACGTACGTAACCGGCAGCGGCCTACCTTCTGTCCAGTTTGTTCGGCACCCTTACGTACGTAACCGGCAGCTGGCTTACGTACGTAACTGGCCCTTACGGCCGTAACCGGCCACTGCCTTACGTACGTAATCGGCCAGTCCTAGCCCCCAGCGAGTCACTGCCGACCATGCTCGGCCATCCCAACGAGTCACGTCCGGCCATGCTCGGCCATCCCAACGAGTCACGTCCGGCCATGCTCGGCCATCCAGGTCATCTCGGCCACGACTCGGCCAGTCGCCCCGTAACGTACGTAACACTTAATCCGTTGCGTACGTAATACGTACGTTGACTTGCTACAGTATTATACTCGTATTACGTACGTAATACACCCTGTATAACGTACGTAACTCCATCCGTTGACTCACCTGTCCACATCCGCGCCGAAAGCTGCCGACACCGGGCCCAACTGTCTGATTCCTCTTGTTACGTACGTAATACCTTACGCTTAACGTACGTAACACGTACCACTTAGCGTACGTTATCTCAAAGTCTTAACGTACGTTAACAGATCCATACTTAGCCGTTTCCAGCAATTCCTGTCCAACGTCTTGACATAACGAATATGAACATATGACATACTGAACACATATACGAAATCCGAAAGTATTCTCATACGGTACGTCTGATGCACGATATCCTCAATTATAACTGTCGACCAAGTACGGAAATCAAACAAATACTCATACGGTATATCCGACATCGAAAACACAACAAGCATGTAATATCCTAGAATCAAAATACCCTCGATAGACATACTGGCACGACTGTCATGGTTTCTAAAATTATCCACTCATATCGTGTCGGTCCCACTCTGTACAGTACATCCCAGATAAAATAATGCGAAAATTCATAGTGAAATTCTAGGATATTACATATCTACCCACTTAAATAAGTTTCGTCCTCGAAACTCAAAATCCTGTCACAATCAGTGTCTCAATCCCGAAATATCTCAAAATCACGACACCATACTCAAATAATCATCATCAAAACTGAAATAACTAAAAGAACACACTTACAGGTCCGTGAAGTCGATGATCTTCCGTGATACCAGCATACGACTCCCATACAAAGTCCCAACACACCGGCATCGCAAATACAATAATTTAAAAATATTTCAAAAATTTTGAAACCTCCAAAATCGGTTTGACCCAAAAGTCAGAAAATCATTTTCAAAAGTCACGCTACTACCGCACCGGTAGAGCCACATAACACACACGCCCGGGTTTTACGAAACCCAAGCTCGGATACCATTTTCTGTAACACCCCCAAACCGACCGGGAATATTACAGCGCCGTGGGCCCCATATTGGAACCCACAAGGCTAAAATCATTTTCGCAAACGTTTGAAAATGTCAAAAAGCCCTTTGAAAGTACACACACACGCACAGTGGATAAAAACATAGTTCAAAGAATTTCGAAAGCCATTGAGAAACATACACACACAGCGGATGAAACATAATTAAATACATTTGCAGCGGAATTATAAAAACCAGAAAGAACACTCGAATCCCAACAACTACGCCATAGCCAGTATCACCGGAAAGCTCATCCCTTCACGACCGCTACTCGCTCGAACTCCGAGTACCTAAAAGATAAAGCCCACGACGGGGTCAGCCATAATACTCAACAATGATAACGATCACATCACAAAAACAATACATATCAATGTAATTACAAGGTAGGAATAATTCCAATATGATCTCACCGAAGTAACCTTACCAACCTGTCACAACCATAACAATCAAATCTTACCATATTCCACGCCTCGTGTCCTTAAGTAATGAACGAATTCAAATGTAATCACCTGTACTGTATCCGAAACACTACCAAGATTTCCAAACAGAAACACATCTCGATTAGAATGATCTAGCCAAGACTAACTCTGCCGGCTGGGTCGCACAATCGAATCCCAATCCTGATCAAACCGATATCACATGGCACACCTGTAATCCAACTGTTCCGAGACAATAGCAAGTCCCGAATATCAATGCAAGACGTGAATGTTGACACAGTCAATAATGATAAACAATTAATGCATCACAACGGAAATATCAATGACATGATATTTCCACACAAGATCGACAAAGGATCAACCACGAACGAGAATGCCATGGTATGGTAACTCCAACAAGATCAAGGAAGAATCCATAACCGAGAATACCGACAATACGGCAAATCCCAACAAGATCAATAAAAAGGTCGACAACCGAGAATACCGACGACACGGTAAGGATCAATGAAGAATTAATAATCGAGAATACCAACGACATGGTAAACTCTAACAAGATCAAAAGAGTTGACAACCAGAAATACCAACGGTACGATAAACCCCAATAAGATCAATAAAGTTCAACAACAGAGAATACTGACGACATAGTAAACTCTAGCAAGATCAATAAGGACCAACGACCGGAAGTACCAACGACACGGTATACTCCAATAGGGATAATAAGGGATCAATAACTGAGAATACCGACGACACGGTAAACTCCAATAACATCAATTAAGGACTAATAACCAAGAATACCAACGGTGAGACAACTCCCAAATGGAATCAATAAGGATCAATAATGAATGAGATTACCAATGACAGGGTGAACTCCAAACGAGATTTATAAAGGATCCATATCAATGAGTTGACCATCGATATGGTAACTCCGAACGAGATTAATAAAGGTTCAATGGTGACGGATACACGAGAGAATAAAATCGTCAACCATATACAAATCATATATACGGAATTTCAAAGACAATCCGAATATCAAACAGATCCAATTATACATGGACTGTGAACGACCAATCAATAAGACTCAAGATGGACGTCACGATACGCTCGATCCGGACATGTGTCCGTGTACAAGCCAACCACGGTATTGATCAGATACTCGTCTGGTCTCGTACCTAATCAGCCTCACGAAGTACGTCTCGTGTGCACGGTTCAATATGAGGTCGAAACCAACACATGCTACACGTGCCCGTCCCGAAAATCCTACACATGAATGATCAGAACGTATCTGACTCCAGATATGCCACGATACAACATGACAACAAATCTCAAAGAATCGCATATCCATCAAGGATCAGAAGACTTCCCAAAAGAGCAACAGTAACTCGATCATGAAAGACCGACACGACCACAATGTCGTATTTCCACCGCATAACATCCACATCATGCTCCACAATGCATATAATATTAACACATAAACCCCAAGGCGGACCAAGGGTCACTAAGCATCTCACAGAATACCCCTAACATAGGTGCCATATAGGTCTTATCCCCTAACACAGTTCATGCAATTACAAAATACCCCAAGGTCGCAACCAAGGGTTACGAAAGTATCCACACAGAATACCGGAACATAGGTGCCATATAGGTCTTATCCCTAACACATCGGCCCAAGATCATGCTCACGGGAAGAGCACATTACAAACGTAACATACAATGGTGCACACTCACCCCATGAAATATCAACACACACGTGCAATAATGCAACATGATGATTATCATAATCTAACAATATTAATTTACCTCAAGCTGAAGACGCCAACCTTTCCACGACCAACTGCCCTGAACGAATACACGGTTTATCCGACAATCCAAAATGAAGTACAATCCATAACTAATACCAAACCACCATCCCGAATTCAACATCGACACGATAACTAACCTTGATATCCAACTTCTCATGCAATAGACCAAATTACAATTCACGTTCCCATTTCCACTAGACATCCTAAAAATCATATACATTATGATTTATCTTACATACCACCATTCCGACAATTCATATATTCCATAATACCATTGCTATATGAATCATAAATGAAATGAAAACGAAATCATTTATTAACATTATGAACTGAGCAAGCATAACTTGCCTGGATACCCATACGATGAAGCCACCATCAATCCCGCCGTCTTCGTCTACAAGCTCCGCAGCACAACGGTTAACTTCAACGATCACTAAACGCAACCTAATGCAATAATCGATTAATGATACGTTCAATAACAATCAACAACCGAAATGACCAACTAATAAAACTCGATGGTTCAATGATATCTCGATCATATGAAACCAACCCATATCAACTCTTAACAATACGAACACAAGTCGAAATTCGGTGTTCAATAATCCAAACAATGTCTTCAACATATAGTTCATATAACCGCAAGAATCGTAACAACAAAACCATAATCATCTTCATACGAATCCTTCTTCAACGATAACATCAAAATCCGAATTCAAGGAGAGGATTATCGAACATACCTCTAGAAGATGACATACACAAGTAATCACTTGTTTTGAATAGCACGGTGCGAAGAAATCGACAAAAGGGAAGGATACCGATTCAACTTCCTTCAAAAGTTCATTCCTAAATCACAATAATATCAATTCAATCACCATCCATGCGAAAATGTATAGAATTTCCCAAGTTCTACTCATTGAGGCATTTCATTGAACACTTTGAAGGCATAATCCATTTTAATCGTTTTAACGAAGAAATACTCGAATTTGTTCCACAAAACTTCAAGAGTATTGAATGATTACGAGTATACAATCAAGTTCTATCAATAATCCGAATCAAAATGGAGCAAACCGGCCAAAACACCAAGAAACCTCAAGAACATCCAAAAACCAAAAGTTCATGTGTTCTTACCTTCGATCCAGGTGGAGGATGATGTTAATCCATGATTCCAACTTCCAAAACATGTTGTTATAAGTTGATTCTACTCAAAACCATCAACTTTGCTGAAGAAATCGCAAAAGGGATGGAGAAAAATGGAAAATGATGAGGGTGACTCGGTCCAGGCCTTATATAGGCGAGACTGCCGCCGATTACGCACGTATCGGCCGTGGCTTACGTAAACAGCGGCGCCTACCTTCTCCATCTTTGTTCGGCACCCTTACGACGTAACCGGCAGCTGGCTTACGTACGTAACTGGCCCTTACGGCCGTAACCGGCCACTGCCTTACGTACGTAATCGGCCAGTCCTAGCCCCCAGCGAGTCACTGCCGACCATGCTCGGCCATTCCAACGAGTCACTTCCGGCCATGCTCGGCCATCCCAACGAGTCACGTCCGGCCATGCTCGGCCATCCAGGTCATCTCGGCCACGACTCGGCGATCGCCTGCACGCGTCGTAACACTTAATCCGTTGCGTCACGTGCGTTGACTTGCTACTGATATTATACTCGTATTACGTCGTAATACACCGTATAACGTCGTAACTCCATCCGTTGACTCACTGTCCACATCCGCGCCGAAAGCCGCCGACAAGGCCCAATTGTGCGATTCCTCTTGTTACGTCGTAATACGGCGCTTAACGTCGTAACACGTACCACTTAGCGTACGTTATCTCAAAGTCTTAACGTACGTTAACAGATCCATACTTAGCCGTTTCCAGCAATTCCTGTCCAACGTCTCGACATAACAAATATGAACATACGACATACTGAACACATATACGAAATCCCGAAAGTATTCTCATACGGTACGTCTGATGCACGATATCCTCAATTACAACTGTCGACCAAGTACGGAAATCAAACAAATACTCATACGGTATATCCGACATCGAAAACACAACAAGCATGTAATATCCTAGAATCAAAATACCCTCGATAGACATACTGGCACGACTGTCACGGTTTCCAAAATTATCCACTCATATCGTGTCGGTCCCACTCTGTACAGTACATCCCAGATAAAATAATGCGAAAATTCATAGTGAAATTCTAGGATATTACATATAACTCACCAGAGAAAAAATCCTTGGGTGTTTCATTATTGTTCTGCTGGAACTTGCGATGTGCCCAACCTAGTAGCTGCAATATAGACAGATAGGGATTATTACCTCCATGTAATGGCAAATAAGAAAGATTAAGTTAACCAACAGCTTTGGCGCAGTTGGCCACCTGACCTTCAATTTAGTTGGAGGTCAGGGGTTCAATTCCTAGTGGCAACACTTTGGAATTGAATTTCTCAAGGCCCAATGATCCCTTAGTATTTGACTAAGGGTTAGGGCCTAGCCCTCCGGGGTACGCTGGTGGAACAATTAAATATTGAGGGCTTCAAGCGGCAGTGTGGGATCCCAGATCTCGGTGGGAACCTGCGGTTGGATTTGAGGGGGTCCATCATGGAGCAATCACTTGGGGGACGACTCCTTGTGCGCGGTAGTTGAGGATATTTAAGAACCTAGGAGCCAGATACAAATCTCGCGATTTAAGCGGTAGCGATCTTGTGGGTAGGTACATTATCAGGGACACCGCCGGTGTAAGGCTCGGTATCAAAAAAAAAAAAAAAAGATAAAGTTGAGGTGGGGGGGGGGGGGTGGGGGGTGGGGGTAAGATTAGAACTTCTTAAGTAAATGATAGTACCTTCATTTTGATTGTAATATAAGATAGCTTGATAAGAGTTGGTAGGAGTGCTATAAATAGGCTGAAGGTTGTGTACTGTAGACCACCAATCATCAGAATAGGACAAGATATTGAGGTGTGAAGTTAATATATTTTTACATTACACATTCATACGGTTTTTTCTTACCCACCTTACGAGGTGCATCACGATCCATTAATGTATTGTACATTAACTTTATTTAAGCCATTAATGTATTTTACGTTCAATTTATGTACAATATTTACAGCAATTGTACAATATATTCATATCATGAATCATTGCCTTATGAGGTAGCTAAGACATAATCCATACACAAAAAATAGTAAAATCGCGACATGAAATTCCCGTCGCAAATTGGCAGAAGACCGTTGCTGAACATAATCAACAATGAATTTCCCACGGAGAAATACCATAACTAACTTGTAGTGATGTATCACGACGTCATTGTTAAATTTGGCGATAGATATGTCTGCTAGATTTAACGATCTGTCGTATGCTGATATGACCCCCACACGACGTGCCGTGGTAATCGATATCGCTAGTATGATTTTAGTTCCCAAGATCGTTCCAATATTAAGCAAAAGGTTGTTTTACTTCAAGCCCTCTACATGACGCGCCGTAGCAAACCGGAAGGTGCAATTTAAACACGCCACGAGGTTTCTAACGCCTCAATAAGTGAATTGAAATCACGATTTATATTTTGGAGACACGCTCATTAACAAAACACGAAGAAAATTTGTTAACACAAACACTCACAATTTTGATATATTTTAAGTTGTCCTTGCAATGAAAATGAGGGCTATTTATAGCCAAAATTCCTACAATTATTACAATATAAAAATATAAAATAAAACTTATGAAGACTAAGAAATTACAAATTCAACATCCAAAGCTCCTAAATTGTGATCAATGACTAATCAACCCATAAGTTAAGGATTCAACACATTTTTAGGGGGACAAAAATCAAAGACCAAGACTTAAGTTTTTGAAAATAAGAAATAAAAGTTAAAAAATATGCCGTTATAGTTTTAGTGGGATAAGGGCTCCTAAACTTCCAATTTTGATCTTGGTATCTTCTATATAGTTGTAGTACTGCCTCTTACCTTTCCAAATCCACTTGGATAGTCTCAATAGAACATCGAACGTGTATGTTATGACAAAAATAGGAAGGTGTATTATATCTGAAAGTTCCAACGCCCGCTTTCAGTTTTACCGCATTTTCACCACTGAAAATATCCGATTTTGATGTCATGATAAATATAAAAATTTCATTACTTTCTCTTAGCTTTCCGATGATATAAATATTAGCTTAATTGGAGATTGTATGTAGGAGATACATTTGAATTACAAAAACTGCTTCAGTTAGACTTATCGATTAGAATGATGACATCAACATTCTTGATCTGACATGTGATGGCTTCAATGACACAAATAAGAATGTTATTATATTGTTGGTTACCGGTCTGATTGAAATAATTTTATGCGAGCATTGTTAATAAATTTTTTTATTGCTTTTGCTCATGATCTTGTTATTGGTCCCACAAGAATGTATAGTTCTTCTTCCGGCTGACTGATTGCTTCTTGATTCACATCATTCCCCCCGTCCTCAAAAGGATTCGTTCTCGAATCTGAAAATTCAAAAGGGCTTAAGTCAGCAACATTGAAGGTAGTAGAAACATTATATTCACCAGGTAAATCCACTTTGTAAGCATTATCATTGATACGTTCTATAATTTGGAATGGGCCGTCTCCCCTCGGCATCAACTTCGACTTCCTTTGTGCTGGAAACCTCTCTTTCCTCAAGTGAATCCAACCCAGTCACCTGGTTCAAAGAATATTTGCTTCTGTCTCTTATTCTTTATTCGTACATTATGTTCGTTGCGTTTTTTAATTTGTTCTCGAACCTTTGCATGTAGTTGTTTGATCCATTTCAGTCTTTTTCTTCGATACTGCTCATGTGAAATGGAGTTATCGGATTAAAACCATATATAATTTCAAATGGAGAAAATGTAGCGGTAGAACGAACGGTTCTGTTATATGGAAATTCAATGAATGGTAAAAATGTTTCTCAATTTTTCAAGTTCTTGTTGACAACAGTTCATAACAATTGACCAAGTATTAGGTTAACTACCTCGGTTTGGCCATCAGTTTGGGGATGAAGAGATAAATTCACCACTAAAGGGGGGGTTGAATAGTGGTAATGCGGAATATCGAACTTTCTCGCGAATAAAAGAAAATTGTGCGGAGAGTAAATGAGTTAAAGATTTATAGAGGTTCGGCAACTTGCCTACGTCCTCTCTCCGGCTTCTTTTTCTATTAGCTAAAGAAACAAAAACACACTTGTCTCGTCTTCGATCGGTCCAAGTACAACAACCGTTACAACCGCTTGTCTTCTATTGGTCCAAGCACAACCACTCTCAAAATAAACTTTTGTATCTAGTGTTCTATCAGAACTAGATAATCCTCACTTTACGAATATTGGAGTGTAATCCTAATAATGCCAGATCAAAGATCCTAATAACACCGGATTAGTAACTCTTAATTTGTTTCTCTATCGCTCTTGTATGAGTGATGCAACACTCACAACCAAATGAAAAGAATACAAAGTATACTAAATATTACAATGTGTATCACTCTTTGTATCTTTTTCCTTACAACTTAGAATGCAATAATGTATAGAAATCTGAACTCAATAATGCTTTGAATGCTTGTATACTTGAATGCTTGAAGTTCTGTGTGAGATACCCAAGTCCTATGGGAATTTATAGTGTCAAGCCCTTCTTCATATACTGAAAAATGTATTATTAGCGTGCGCTAATAATCCTTCATAGCGTGCGTTAACAAGCTTTGACTTGATTGATCTGAACGGTCATTAAACTGTACCAACGATCATAATACACATCTAGCGTGCGCTAGTCGGTCTTCTATAGCGTGCGTTATCGTAGGTCAACATGTCTTCACTTTTGACTGTTGGATCTTGTCGATTTGTCTCCCCAACGTCTCTTTTCCAACGGATAAAATGTACTTAGCGTGCGCTAGTACTGATACATTAGCATGCGCTAGTATTATTTTATGTTAGCTTTCCAGATTTTACGGATCTCCTTTTTGACGATTGCATTCCAATGGATAAGTTGACTAACGGGAGGAATTTGAACGCTTAGCGTGCGCTAACAAATGTATTGTAGCGTGCGCAACAACTTTTCCAGATAACGTATGTTAGCTTGTTTAGCGTACGTAATAGCTTCCTTGATTTGAGTCCAGAGCCTACTGGACTACCAATATGATTTCTGGTAGCGTGTGCAAGGTTTGACATGTAACGTGCGCTAAGGCCTCTGAATAGCGTACGTAAGTGTATGTCCGTAGCGTGCGCAAATGCTTTTCCTTTTTCTATCCAGACCTTACTGAGTCTCTGCCTTGAGTGCGATAGCATGCACTATAGATATATGATAGTGTGCGCTAAGATTAACAACTTAGCGTGCGATGATATTATGTGCTTTGCGTGCGCTATCCATCAGGTGACTCCAACTAGACTGCAGATTACTGGCCTGACTGCAGATGACTTTCCCTCGATAGCATGCGCTACCATTCAGTCTGTAGCGTGCGCTAGGAACATGATTTTCCTTCAATGTAGCAGCTCGATGGGATAGATTTTGGTTAAATGTTTTGAATATAATCATCATCAAAATACTTTGAGTTAACAATCTCCCCCTTTTTGATGATGTCAAAACATTTAATATATACCTGCAAAAACATTTAAAAAATTTCGAATCAAGGTAACTTGTTCGATATGTTAGTACGTTCCGATTTTTTGAGTGTTTCTGCCCCTTTTTGACATAAACAAAAAGGAATCCCCCTGTGTTGTTGCGTATATAACAAGATACCAATCAAATGCCATACGCCAAAAAGAAAACACATAATTAACAAACGCCAAAGTACATGACAACCAAACGAAGGGAATGCGCATTTTATTGAAAATAATTCAAGCATTACATAGAAATATCCAAAGCACAAGACATCAAAGACATGTGAAATAAAAGTTCGCTACAACGAGAATCAATGTCCTAAAACTAAGGTGTGTGCTTGGATGAGGAAGGTGGAAGCGGGAACGATGGATGAGTGAAGCGAATGAAATCTTCAAGCAGCCCGCGCACTCCTTGAACCTCGGAGCGAAGAGAATGAACATTTTCACGGATCTCTAATTGTGAAGTCTCAATGTTGCGCATCCATGAAACGAGGTCACTCTCCTCTTCTTCGGTAAGAGTCTCTCTCATCGGGCGCTTTCCCTTAGAAGTGGGCTTCCTCACGAATTCTCCAGTTTGTATTTCTCGAAGGGTGTGCGGCCCTCGTCGAGTGATTCGCTCTTCCGGTGTCGGCATACGAGTCCTTTTCTCCACTTGGTCGTCTTAATGAAGGTATGGAAAGAGAATTCATCCCCGGTTGATCGTTCGTACATAGTGCATGGCTTTGAGAGAGTAATCCGAGATCTTATGGACGAGTGAAACGGGAACGGATTTGTCCTTTGATAAATCCACTTGATGAAATTTGAAGATCGCCGTTAGGATGGAGCCATACGACATTCCAGCCTTGCGGGACCGTGAAGCATAATTCTTCGACCGAAAGAGGTCACCTTTAACTTTCATCCATCTTGTGACAATTGCGACAAAGTCAACCCTGTCATCATTTAGCACTCGGTACACAACATGTTTATCGATCCCGACTAACTTATGCTGCGTGTTAACCTTGGGCATTATCCACTTGGTGAGTGCAACCAAAAGGAGTCGGATATTAATCCTGAAATCGTTGTTCTCAAAAGCCTCATTGGTGATGTCGATTACAGCTTTCGAACTCAAAAATTCCTTGACATCAATCTCGGTAACTCCAGATTCCTCAGTGATCGATTTCCCAGAATAAGAAAAGCCATCGGACGACAAACCAAATAATTGAGTCAAAATCTCCGAGGAGACTTTCACTACGGTTCCTCCAACCAAACTCCCTAAAACTAGGGATGAGGATCCTTCACTCTCAGCAATGTGAAGATTCGGGTAAAATTCGCGAACTAACTCCGGAAAGACAGGTTCCTTATATTCAACAAAACGGGAAATTACAATAGAAGAGAAAAAATTTGAAATAACAACATTCACCCGTTCCAGGCTGTGAAAATTGAAGTAGTAACAGTCCGTCAATTGTTCCCGATGAAGGATTTCAGAAAAGACCTTGGAAGCGGTATATGACACGAAATGGGATGCATCATATTCTGGTTCGCGAGTGCGTTTTGTGCCTTTGTAGGTCTTTCCATAGCTTTTCGGCCCTTGCTTGACATGAATATGAAAGGAATTGAAAGATTTGAAGAGGAAAATCGAGATTATATGAATCGGATTTTGGCTAGGGTTCTTGAAGAAAGGGGATCTGATGCGCTAGCATACGTTATGAAGTGGTGAAAGAGTTTTTGGGCTGTTTATATAGGGAACTGAACCGGTTTAATTAGCGTACGCAAAGAACGTAGGATTAGCATACGTTATGATTATATAGGTAGCTTACTGGACTGTCCAGTAGCATATATCGAAATAAGAAGATTTTAATTAGCGCACGCAAGTGATAAGGGGTTAGCGTACGCTATCGAAGATAAAATCGTACAGGAGCGGGAAGTTAGCGCACGTTAAAAGAATGAAGCTAGCGCGCGCTAGCGAATGGAACGTTTCTAAGATATTGATTTCTCGAGTAGAAAACTAATTTCCAAAATTGTCTAGATGTCCCATACCAAGTTGCAAACGAATAGTGTTAAATGACTCCTCGGGAAGAGGTTTCGTAAATATATCAGGAAGTTGGTCCTTCGTCCCGATAAAAATTAAGCAGATATCTTTCTTTTGCACATGATTGCATAAAAAATGATGTCTAATATCTATATACTTAGTTCTACTATGCAACACGGGATTTTTACTCAAATTAATAGCACTAGTATTATCACATAATATAGGGGTATTTTCAAAATAAATGCCGTAGTCGCGGAGTTGATTTTTAATCCATAATACCTGAGCACAGGCACTCCCTGCAGCAACGTATTTGGCCTCAGCTGTAGACAACGCTACACTGGTTTGCTTTTTACTTCCCCAAGATATTAACCATGAACCGATAAAATGACATGTACCACTAGTACTCTTTTTATCAATTTTGCATCCGCCGAAATCGGCGTCACTATATGAAATCAAATTAAAGTCCAAGCAAGAAGGATACCATAGACCTAGCCCGATGGTCCCATTCAAGTAACGAAAAATTCATTTACAAGCAATTAAATGGGATTCCTTAGGATTAGCTTGGAATCGAGCACATAAGCACGTAGCAAATATTATGTCTGGCCTAGAAGCAGTTAAATATAGTAAAGATCCGATCATACCTCGATATAATTTTTTATCTACGGATTTGCCATTTTCATCTTTTTCTAATTTCAATGATGATGACATTGGCGTTGAGATCACTTTGCTACTCTCAATTTTGAATTTCTTGAGGAGATCGTTTGAGTACTTTGTTTGATGAATAAAGATTCCATCTTCGCATTGTTTGATTTGAAGCCCGAGGAAGAATGTTAATTCTCCCATCATACTCATCTCGAACTCTCCCTTCATAAGATTAGAGAAATCTTGGCACAATGATTCATTGGTAGCTCCAAAAACAATGTCATCAACATAGATTTGGCAAACAAGTATATCATTATTCAATATTTTCACAAACAAGGTATTATCGACTTTACCTTTTTTATAATCATTTGCAATTAAAAATTGACTTAAACGATCATACCATGCTCGGGGTGCTTGTTTCAGAATGCCTTGTAGAGCTTGTAGATGTGATCCGGAAATTGGTGATCTTCAAAGCCGGGAGGTTGCTTGACATAAACTTCTTCTTGAATATAGCCATTCAAGAATGCACTTTTCACATCCATTTGAAATAGCTTGATCTTTTTGTGAGCGGAAAATGCACATAACAAATTGATGGCTTCGAGTCGAGCCATGGGAGAAAAACTTCCTTCATAATCAAGACCTTCTTCTTGATTATACCCTTGTACGACCAAATGAGATTTATTTTGAATTGGGTAACCATCTTCATCACACTTGATTTTGTGCACCAATTTATTTCCGATAATTGTTTTATCTTTAGGAGCGAGAACTAAATTCCATACGTTATTGTGCATGAATTGTACAAGCTCCTCTTGCATTGCCATCATCCAACTTTCATCATCAAGAGCCTCGGATATATTTTTGGGAACTATTTCGGATACGAAAGCACAATGGGCCATATATTCGGTGGTTCTCCTTCGAGTTTGAACACCGTCTTCAATGTTTCAAATCATGAGATCTTTTGGATGGTCTTTGATGTGCCTCCAATCTTTCGGTAGAGTCTCGATTGTCTTCTTTTAGATTTCTGAAATTTTCTCCATTTCGTTTGAGGGATGAGAATCCAGAAAAGTACCTGTATCATCAAAACATTCTACCTTTCTCGGGGGTGAGATCATATTGTTGAATTTAACATGAATGGATTCTTCAACTTTTTTGTTCTAATGATATAAACACGATATGCTTTGCTATTTGTAGCATAACCAAGAAATATTTCGGAGTCGGATTTAGCATCAAATTTCCCCAAGTTATCCTTACCATTATTTAGGATAAACACATTGCAACCAAAAGGATGGAAATAAAATATATTTGTCTTTTTGCCCTTCCATAATTCATACGGAGTTTTAAGGTGAGTTCTACAAACATGAACTCAGTTAATGACATATCATGCCGTAAAATTTGCTTCGGCCCAAAAATATTGTGGAAGAGAATATTCGTTAAGCATAGTCCTTGACATTTCCTCCAAAGATCGATTTTTCCTTTCAACAACCCCATTTTGTTGAGGCGTTCTAGGAGCCGAAAAAATGTGATTAATACCATATTTGTCACATAAAAGCTCAAACGGAGTGCAATCAAATTCACCTACGTGATCGGTGCGAATAGAAATTATAGAAAGATTTTTATCATTTTGCACCAAACGACACCATTTGGAAAACTCGAAAAATGTATCATCTTTATGAGCAAGAAATCTAACCCAAGTAAAACGGGAATAATCATCAACAATGACCAAAGTATAAAGTTTACCATTTAGACTAACATATCTATATGGTCCAATCAAATCTCGAATTTTGGTTTGAAAGATTCTCGAGTATGTTTCCCTTTTATGCATGATTCACACAAATGCCTCCGATAAAATTTGAGTTTGGGTAAACCACGGACAAGATCGTGTCTCGATAAAATAGAAATGATAGGTAGAGATGTATGCCACAATTTACGATGCCATAAATATGCATTATCATCCAAAGTAATAAGGCACTTTTCATTAAATGAACTTTTATCATTAAGATCAACAATATAAATGTTTCCACATCTCAAACCGATGAATGCAATTTTATTATTTCTAAATGCCGTGCAATGAGTTTGCTCAAAGAGAATTTTGAAACCTTCAACAAATAATACTTTGTTGATAGAGGGAGAAGGTTCCTTACCGACTTTTCCGATGCCTTTGATCTTTCCCTTTTGATTGTCGCCAAAGGTCACATGTCCTTGTTCTTGATATTCGAGGTCTTCAAATAAGTCTTCGGAGCCGCACGTGTGCCTTGAGCATCTGCTATCAATGTACCACTTGCTTTTCCTTGGTGCCGGTACCTACAAAAATAGTGTTTCTCGGTTGTTTCGGTACCCAAGCCCTTTTGGGTCCTCCAAAGTTAACGATACTTATAGCATTCGGAACAATTGTCCCTTTTGGAACCCATATTTGTTTAACTTTGATGGTTCTCAACTTTGAACGAACGTTATTATGAACTCGTTGTTTGAAAGGAGTTTTTGAATTCTCGGCTTCAGTTTTCTTTATTTTGTCAAGATTGATAAGGGATTGTTCCCTTTTAAACGGGTCGAAACCAAGGCCGTGTTTTAACAATGGGGATTTTTGAATGGATAAGAGCTTTTCTCATTTCTCATTTCCGAGAGTAAATTTGTTCAAAATATATTTTAGCTCCTTTTGAGTTTTCGTCAACTCAATTTTCAAAATGTTTTCTTTTTCAAGGCATAAGGTATGGTCGAGTTCAATAGTTTTGCCTTTGTTTTGAAGAGAGGATTTATTGAGTTCTAAAGATTTTAGTTTCCTTTTTAAAGACATATTTAATTTAACCATCTCGTCGTATTCTATGTTCAAAGATTCAAACACACTTAATAACTCATTGTCATGATGAACTTCTTGTGAGTCGCAAAAATCGAATGTATCATATTCGTCATCATTAAGTTTAGAACTTACCTCGTTATTTCTTTCGGAGTCGAGTACCATGAACGCGAGATTGGCACCGAGAGATCTTTCAATCTCCTCCTCGTCATCACTCCAAGAAGCGATTAGAACCTCCTTCTTTTTGAATCTTTCGACTTGAGGCTTTGAAGAGGATCCTCGACATTCCTTGGCATAGTGACCGACTTGACCGCATTTCCGACAATTATTGTCGAACTTCTTTATAGGAACATAGCTATTCTTCTTTTGTTTCGCCTTACCATCCCGACCAAGGAAATTTCGCCTTCTTTGAATTAGATTTTTATACCTTCTAAAGTTCTTGGTGTAGAGAGCAAGTTCCTCGTCATCTTCATCCTCGGGAACATCTTCCTCAACATCGCTATCAACATTGAATGCGATTACCTTTTCTCGAGGCTTTGGTTTAGTACCTCTAGACTTGAGAACGATCTCATAATTGATGAGTGACCCGATGAGGGCACTAAACTCGAGCTTGTTGAGATCTTTGGACTCCATGATCGCGGTAACCGTGGCATCCCATTCACGTGGCAACGAACGAAGAATTTTCTTAGCTTTGTCGCTACTAGATATAGGCTTTTCGAAAGATGCAAGTACATTGGTTATAGCCGAGAACCGATCCAACATATTGGTGATCGTTTCCTCGTCCTTCATGAAGAAGAGTTCGTAGTCATGAAGAAGCATGTTGATTTTAGTTTCCTTAACTTGGGTGGTTCCTTCATGAGTTACTTCGAGGATTTCCCAAATTTCCTTTGCGCTTTCGTAGGAAGATATCCTATTGAGTTCTTTGGGATTAAGGGCACAATAGAAAAGTTGAGTAGCACGTGAATTGATCTGCGTGTTCCTCCAGTCCTCGTTGTTGAACTCGTCGAACTTTTTCAACGATCCATCTTCTTTCTTGGTAAGTTTCGGACCAAGTGCAATGACTTTCCAAATTTTAATATCATAGGCTTGAACGAATATAGCCATTTTCTTTTTCCATGTCATGAAATTGGAACCGTCGAAGAAGGGAGGATGGTTGAGAGCATTTCCTTCGATTTGGCCAAGAAGTGCCATTTGCGGATCTTTTCCCCTTAGGTGGTTAAACCCTTAAAAAGAGACCCGCTCCGATACCAACTGAAGAGATAAATTCACCACTAGAAGGGGGGTTGAATAGTGGTAATGCGGAATATCGAACTTTCTCGCGAATAAAAGAAAATTGTGCAGAAAGTAAATGACTCAGAGATTTATAGAGGTTCAACAACTTGCCTACCTCCTCTCTCCGACTTCTTTTTCTATTGGCTAAAGAAACAAACACACACTTGTCTCGTCTTCGATCGGTCTGAGTACAACAACCGTTACAACCGCTTGTCTTCTATTGGTCCAAGCACAACCACTCTCAAAATAAACTTTTGTATCTAGTGTTCTATCGGAACTAGATAATCCTCACTTTACGAATGTTGGAGTGTAATCCTATTAATGCCGGATCAAAAATCCTAATAACACCGGATTAGTGACTCTTAATTCGTTTCTCTAATGCTCTTGTATGAGTGATGCAACACTCACAACCAAATGAAAAGAATACAAAGTATACTAAATGTTACAATGTGTATCACTCTTTGTATCTTTTTCCTCACAACTTAGAATGCAATAATAGATTGAAATCTGAACTCAAGAATGCTTTGAATGCTTGTATACTTGAATGCTTGAAGTTGTGTGTGAGATACCCAAGTCCTATGCGTATTTATAGTGTCAAGTCCTTCTTCATATAGTGAAAAATGTATTATTACCGTGCGCTAATAATCCTTCATAGCGTGCGTTAACGAGCTTTGACTTGATTGATCTGAACGATCATTAAATTGTACTAATGGTCATAATACACGTCTAGCGTGCACTAGTCGGTCTTCTGTAGCCTGCGTTATCGTCGGTCAACAGTTCTTCACTTTTGACTGTTGGATCTTGTCGGTTTGTCTCTCCAACGTCTCTTTTCTAATAGATAAAATGTACTTAGCGTGCGCTAGTACTGATACATTAGCGTGCGCTAGTATTATTTTATGTTAGCTTTCCAGATTTTACGGATCTCCTTTTTGACGATTGCGTTCCAATGGATAAGTTGACTAACGGTAGGAATTTGAATGCTTAGCGTGCGCTAACAAATGTATTGTAGCGTGCGCTACAACTTTTCGAGATAACGTACGTTAGCTTGTTTAGCATACGTAATAGCTTCCTTGATTTGAGTCCAGAGCCTGCTGGACTACCAATATGATTTCTAGTATAATGCGCAAGGTTGACATGTAACATGCGCTAAGGACTTTGAATAGCATACGTAAGTGTACGTCTGTAGCGTGCGCAAATGCTTTTTTTTTTTTCTGTCCAGACCTTACTGACTCTCTGCCTTGAGTGCGATAGCGTGCGCTATAGATAGATGATAGCGTGCGCTATGATTAACAACTTAGAGTGTGCTGATATTATGTGCTTTGCGTGCACTATCCATCAGGTGACTCCAACTAGACCACAGATTACTGGCCTGACTGCAGATGACTTTCCCTCGATAGCGTGCGCTACCATTCAGTCTGTATTGTGTGATAGGAACATGATTTTCCTTCAATGTAGTTACTTGATGGGATAGATTTTGGTTAAATGTTTTGAATATAATCATCATCAAAATACTTTGAGTCAACAGGGGATGATAAGTTGTCGAATAAAGCAATTTTGTTCCCAGTTTTGCCCATAAAACTTTCCAAAAATGGCTAAGAAATTTAGTATCCCAATCGGACACTATGCTTTTTGGCATTCCATGGAAACGAATAATTTCTTTGAAAAATAAATTTGCAATAAGAGTGGCATCGCCGGTTTTGTGACATGCAATGAAATGTGCCACTTTGCTAAACCTATCAACGACGACAATATGAAATCACAACCAAATTTTACCTTTGGTAACCCTAACACAATGTCCATAGAAAGATCAACCCAAGGCTCGTTAGGAACCGTAAGTGGCATGTACAAACCATGTGGTGAAACTCGTGATTTTGCCCTTCGATAAATGATTTTGCCCTTCGATAAATAATGAATGAATTGACAACTTTATAAACATCATGTTTTATTTTAGGCCAAAAGAAGTATTCATGCAATATTCTAAAAGTTTTTGCAATTTAGAAATGTCCCATTAATCCCCCACTATGTGCTTCCCTTACTAACAACTCTCATGTCGAACAAAAAGGAATACAAAATTTATTTTCACGGAATAAAAATCCGTCATCCCGATAAAATTTATTCACACTTTTTGTTTTTCAAGCAACATATGTTTCGCCAAAATCTTTATTTCCTACATAAGATCCTTTCAAGAGCTCAAATCTCAACAATTTACAAGAAAGCGTATTAAGTAATACATTCTGTTGTGTCGAGATTTATATGTCTCAACAGGCGATTGCCTCAGAGACCGGGCGACCGAGCCGGAGTCCAGCAGCCAAGGCAGATTGGCCGACCGAAGGCCCCAGGATAAGTCCCGGTTCCGAGCGATCGACATCTAAGGCGATCGTCTCTCGGTACTTGGCGATCGACTCCTGGTGACCGAACAAGTGACGACCGCCTCATGCCACGGGAAGCCATCGCCCGTCCAGTCGGGGAAGGCCGAAGCTCGAAGCAAGGACCCACATGCAGATCCGGAAGAGGCGTCGCAGCACATGGATCGTTGACCACAGCCTGTCAGCATCTTTCTACCAACCGACATACCCGCCGAAAGGTGTACAGTGGGACCGCCCATGACAGCGACTCAGGACGCATGCCAGCTCCTCATTGGACCGCACAGCTGGCTGCCAGCAGCAGCCACAGGCTTAAAGGCAGACAGCCCATGTGACATAAAGACGATCGCCCCTTATTATAATACATGAAAGGCGATCGCCCGCCAGGAAACAGAGCATCTCAGCTCCTATAAATAGAAGGCTGCCTGCACTTGGAAAACTCTCTGACTCTCTGATTCTCGGATTTTCGTACACAGGCCCAGCTCATTACTTGGTTGTATCTCTTAGCAAAAGCTATACACTTCGCACATCTGTTCATCTCTCACTCTTGAAACCTATTAATCCTAAGACGGTCGGCAGAAACGAGAACAAGAACACACAGAGCTTCGCTCAAGAGCAAGATATCTAGGATCTTTTACACTCATTGTAATCGCATTCTTACATTAATATTTGTACTCAAACGTATTCTTATTAATAACATATCGCGAGAGCATTCAAGCCCGGGCCTAACAAACCCGGCAAATCTTATGTTTTTCCATTCCCTCGGACGTGCTCTCGCAATTTGCTATTGCTCGACCATTCCAGCAATATCTATCTTTGGATAATATTTCGGGCAACAACACATTCCTTCTCAACAATGCATCGACAACGACGTTCTTCTTACCTTGTTTATACTTGATGATGTAAGGAAATGATTTGATCTCCTCTAACAATTTGGTATGTCATTTACTCAACTTATTTTGTCCTTTGAGATGCTTCAATAATTCATGATCCGTGTGAATCACGAACTCCTTAGGCCATAAGTAGTGTTGCCACGTACGTAAAGCTCTAACTAAAGAATACAATTCTTTATCATATGTAGGGTACTTCAACGTCGCTCCTCCAAGTTTCTCGCTAAAGTAAGCAATCAACCTCTTTCCCTGCATTAATACCGCTCCAATTCCTACTCCTGAAGCATCACACTCAATTTCAAAAGTGTTAGAAAATTATGGTAATGCTAAAACAGGTGCGGTACATAATTTATCCTTTAATGTGTTAAAAGGCATTTTCTTGATCATCACCCCAATGAAATTTAGCATGTTTCTTTACAAGTTCATTTAACGGGGCTGAAATCGTGCTAAAATCTTTAACAAACAATCGATAAAAAACTGCTAAACCATGAAAGCTTCTTACCTCAGATGATTAGTCGGTCTAGGCCATTCTCATATGGCCCTTATATTTTCTTCATCAACTTTTATGCTCTCAATACTAACGACATAGCCAAGGAATATAACCTCACTCATGGAAAAAATACATTTCTTAAGACTAGCGTATAATTGTTCCTTTCTCAAGGTAATTAAAACTAATCTTAAATGTTCAACCTGTTCGTCTATACTCTTGCTATAAATGAGAATATCATCAAAGTATACGATAGCAAATTTTCCAATATAAGCATGCAAAACACGATTCATTAGCCGCATAATAGTGCTCGGTGCATTAGTAAGACCAAAAGGCATTACCAACCATTCATATAATCCATATTTAGTTTTAAAGGCTGTTTTCCATCCATCTCCTTCTTTCGTACGAATTTGGTGATAACCTTTCATTAAATCAATTTTACTAAACACACACAAACCATGTAATACATCCAACATATCGTCTAACCTCGGAATTAGACGTCGATACTTTACCGTGATATTGTTCACCGCTCGGCAGTCGGTGCACATTCTCCAAGTATCGTCTTTATTTGGTACGACAATTACCGGAACAGCACAAGGACTCAAACTTTCTCGGATGTACCCAATACTTAATAACTCCTCGACTTGCCGCTGAATCTCCTTAACTTCTTCACGATTACTTCGGTATGCTGGTCGGTTTAGAATGACGGTTCCTGGCATAAAGTTAATTTGGTGCTCGATCTGTCTTTTTGGCAGCAAACTGGGTGGTAGCTTATCCGGAAAACATCATTGAAGTCATGCAATAGAACTATTATAGTACTCGGAACATTCCAGTTTTTATCGTCGTCAAGAGTGCAAATTCGTTTGGTAAAAAGTAAGTATGCGGGTTGCCTCTCCGCAACTTCTTTAATGATTTCTTT
Source organism: Orobanche coerulescens (assembly GCA_033398695.1). NCBI lineage: Eukaryota > Viridiplantae > Streptophyta > Magnoliopsida > Lamiales > Orobanchaceae > Orobanche > Orobanche coerulescens. Next base: position 62,399,880 of record CM065806.1, read on the forward strand.
TGCACTTATAAATAAATATTTTTTTATTTTTCATTTTTTTTCTTTTTCATTTCCCTTTTCTTTTTCTTTTTCTTTTTGTTTTTCTTTTTCTCTTTTTTTTTATTTTTCTTTTTCTTTTTTTTTTCTTTTTCTTCAACTTCTTTTTGGAGTCGAATTTGATCTTCGTGGACTTGTATTTTTATCACGGGAACTAACATAATTTTCCTCCCATCTTTCTTAAATGAGTAATGATTTTCCTCCCGCTAAGTTGGCATCTCGATCGTAATGCCATGCTCTACCCAACAAAATATGGCAAGCGTGCATTGGTACAACGTGACATAGGATATTATCATGGTATTTCCAATTGTGATAGTTATGAGTACCTGTTTATTCACCCGAACCTCTCCGCAAGCATTTAGCCAATGAGGTCTATAAGGCTTAGGATGTCGTCTTGTTGGTAATTCTAACCCCTCGACTAGCATCGCACTAGCCACATTAGTGCAACTTCCGTTATCAATGATCACATTACATTTTTTATTTTACACAAAACATCTAGTGTGAAAAAGATTTTATCGTTGTTCGTTATCGTTGCTCTCTTCCTCCTTTGCCTTCACATTCAACACCCGCCTAATGACAAGCGCGAGTGTGAATTCTAACTCTCCTTCATCAGTTTCTTCTTTCCCTTCTCCCTCCCTTTCATCATCTGTTTCATATTCTTCGTCCTTCCTAAGTATCGTTGCTCATTTATTAGTGCATTGGGATGCAATGTGTCCTCGCCCGTGGCATCAAAAACAGTTGATGTCCCTGTTTCTCATGTTTGTATTTTCTACGGATGTAGATTTGACTTCGGGTTATATTTGACTAGCACTCCCCACCTCAAACTCCCATTTCATGGTGCTTCTATGAAAACTACCCTTCGGTACGTCTCAATTTCCTGTTCGAGGCCTCGAAGGAGTTGTGTACCCCGTGGAGTAAGTATTGTTGCCTCCCCTTCGCAAGTTCCTCTCAATTTTGATCGCTGCATATACCATGTCCTCAAACTCAACATAATGTTATTTATCAACTTCTTTATAGATTTCCACCCTCATGCCATGTAGAAATCTCGCCATTGTGGCCTCCCTCGCCTCCCTCACATCGGCCCGGACCATTAACATCTCCATTTCCTTTTGGGAATCTTCCATGCTCCTTGGACCTTGTTTTAAGGATTGAGGACGAGAAAATAGTTCCTTATGATAATAATTAGGAACAAATTTTCTATGCATTACAATATTTAATTCCCCCTAACTATCAATTGGCCTCTCTCCATTCCTCCTTCTATCCGTCATAAGTTGGTCCCACCAAATGCTGCCATATTCGCATAATTCGGTTATTACTAACCTCATTTTTTAGTACAGGCATAGTTGTGGCAGTCAAATATAGTTTCCCACTTCATCTCCCGATCAAGGTATTGTTGGGATTCGGTGCCTAAATCGAAGGCCCAGCGGAAGCGGTAAAACGAAAATTAATTCGATCTGAATCCCTACGAGGATCGATCGAGCTACGTATATACGAATATATAAACGAAAAGCAAGAGTCGTAAGAAACTAACCCTCGAAGTCCGTTGATTAAATGGAAACCTTCTCTTGAGCTATTCCCCAAGCTTTGGTTGATCTCTACGTATCCGATCCGCTCCAAGCCCTTGAACGATCCAACGCCGAAAGCACCGCGTCTCTACTTGCCACGCGCCGGAAAAATAACCGTAATAACAACACTTGATTAACCTCTAAGGTTACGGCTAGAATCAAATGATGAAGCTTTTATTATTACACTCTAAGTGTATAACATATCTCTCAATAATTTTCTCTCAATTTTTCTCCAAGAAAAATGAAGAGGAAGTGAATGAAGAATATGAAGATGAGTGTTAAACTCAAAGTCTATCTCTCTCTCTCTCAATCCTCACGTTGGAAGCTTGTGTAATACAAGTGAGGAGAGTCTTCATTTTATTCCCCATAAAATCCTCCCAAATCAAGACCAAATAATTAAAATGAATTAATTAAAAGATCTTGTTCCCTTGATTATTCAAGTCATCCACCAACTAAGGTGGAGACTATGACCAAAGGAAAGAGGAGGGAAATTGGGATGGCCATCTAGAAGGAGCCGGGACGAGTTCGGTTCGTTTCGGACTCCCGTGAGTCCAAACAGATAAACTCCTATTCTGTTCCGATATATTTGTGTCGTTTAATTAATCCAATTAATTAAACATATCAAATACAAAATAAAATAATTAATTTCTCCAAGAAATAATTATATTTATGAATTAAATTAATCACCCAGCAATTTATTTAATTCATTAGGCCGTAAATCAATTTATCTAATAAATCGATTTAGACATCCAATGTCCCAATTATATATCCAATATCTAATATTCATAATGAGAGAATTAGCTTTATTTATTCCGTCGTCAATCCTATTGCGCGACTCGGTAGGTCCGTCTCAGTCAGCAATGGGAGGAACCAAAGAGTAGTAGCACCACCTAGCCAGCCTGGCGGCCTACACTGTACCCCAACTGAGAACGAATGATTGGGATCATTCAAGAACCATTCTGTCGTGAATACCAGTATACGTATAAACCCTTCTTTCAAATGTCCCGATCAAGTTATAAGGTCACGATCAGTCAAACCCTATCTTCACTTGACGCTATGCATGCGTTAATGCAAATCGAGATCATCGAGCTCTCGTGTATCTAATACAACTAGCTCCAATGCTTTGGCCAAAGACTTATGATCTCATCTGCCAATAACCGCATAGGACATATAACCCGCTCACTAACGGGAGAAAGAATTCTATCTTGGTATTCAGTAGGACCTGCTACTTGCCCGTCAAGATGCACGTCGAGGTTGACCCCCGCCTTCCGGTTTACAGGGTCGAACTACTCTAATGAAAATCTTGACGTCACAAGCACATCCCTACTAAATCCTCAAGTCGAAGGTTCACGAATACCTATCACAACCTTTCGATTCCGTCATTGACTGTCCCAAAGTGAAATTCGTGTGACGAATCAAGGGTGAGTCGGTTCGAGTATACTAATCCAGTTAACATACCTATAACGTGTGCTCCCACTAACCATTAGTGTTCGACAGGCACTCTCCATGTCAAAGAACACGTCATACAAGTCTTCACATAAACTTAACGCCCAATCAAGTTTCATCGACTTGCGAACGATTGAGTATTTGAGCTATAACCTTTCCAGTGCCGACCCCCTTATCCAATAAGGAGTGGAACGTTTTGCTCTCAAATACACGGACTAGTTTCTATATGTTTATTTACGAGTTAGGAATGCCAGTAACTACCAGTAAATAAAGAAACATTCATTTGCCTTATATAAATGGTTTACATAATAACAAGTACAATGCCCTCACTCAACATCCTCTGAGTGGCATTCGAGGGCATACTCCTAACAATCTCCCACTTGCACTCAATGCCACACACTATGGTATCTAATACCCATGTTCTCCAGATGACGCTCCAAGCTAGTCTGAGAAAGTGGCTTGGTCAGTGGATCGGCGACGTTGTCGGCCGAGTCTACTCTGTGCAGCACAATGTATCCCTTGCGAACAAATTCTCTTACGAGATGATACTTCCTCTCAATATGTTTGGTGCTGTTGTGAAACCTCGGCTCCTTGGCCTGCGCTGACTCCGTCGTTGTCGCAGCATGAACAGCAAATTTCAAAGACATGGTATCATTTGAAGTTCTCCCGAAACTTCTTAATCAGAACCCTTCCTTGGAAGCCTCCGAGGCCGCTTGATACTCATCCCGACAGGTGGAATCGTGATCGCGCTTTGCTTGGCACTACGCCAAGATATCGCTCCTCCATTAAGAGTAAATATGTAGCAGTGGACATCGAGTCGTCCTTCGGTCCTTGGAAGTCCGAATCGGTGAATCCCACCACATCCAATTCTCCACCGCCATACATCGAACCATATCTCTAGTCCTTCTTAAGTACTTGAGAACGTTCTTTATGGCGATCCAATGTTCCCTACTGGGTTTGCCTGAAACCTACTCACCACGCTTACAGCATGCGCGATGTCAGGTCTTGTACACAACATAGCATACATAAGGCTACCCACGGCCGAAGCATATGGTATATTACTCATTTCCTTTCGTTGTTCCTCACTTTGAGGACACATCTTCAAGGTGAGTTTTATTCCATGTTGCATCGGTAGGAACCCTCTTTTAGAATCATCCATCTTAAATCGCTTTAAGATCTTATCTATATAGAAGGCTTGGGAAAGGCCTATTGTTCTCTTCGCTCTATCCCGGTAGAGTCGAATTCCAAGAATATAGGTTGATTCTCCCAAGTCTTTCATGGAGAAATTACTCGAAAGCCAAGCTTTTACAGAACTGAGCATTCCCACATCATTTCCTATTAGTAGAATATCATCCACATATAGTACTAAGAATGCGATCTTGCTCCCACTAACCTTCTTGTATACACAAGGTTCCTCTTCATTTTGCACGAAGTCAAACTCTTTGACCGCCTCGTCAAAACGAAGGTTCCAACTACGCGACGCTTGCTTCAGTCCATAAATGGAACGCTGAAGCTTGCACACTTTCTGAATATCGACTTCGGACACAAAGCCTTTAAGCTGCTCCATATAGATTTCCTCCTCGAGGAATCCATTAAGGAAAGCCGTCTTTACGTCCATTTGCCATATCTCATAATCGTGGTAGGCAGCTATAGCAAGCATCATGCGAATAGACTTGATCATGGCTATGGGCGAGAAGGTATCGTGTTAATCGATCCCTTCCTTTTGGGTATAACCCTTTGCCACAAGCCTGGCCTTATAGGCGTCAACCTTGCCATCACCATGAGTCTTTCTCTTGTAGATCCACTTGTTCCCAATAGGCACTATGCCCTTGGGGCGGTCTACTAGAGTCCAGACCTGATTGACATGCATCGAGTCTATCTCAGCTTCCATAGCTTCACGCCATTTCGCGGAGTCTACATCCACCATCGCTTGGTCATAGGTTGTTGGGTCGGTCTCTTGGCTATCACTTGGAACCTCATGGAGACCCAGCTCCTCCAAGTGCACAAGCCCATACCTCTCAGGTAAATGAGACACCCTACTAGACCTACGAGGTGGTTGTACTTGTGTTTCAGAAAGTTCGGTTCCAGTTTCTTGCACAGGTGTCTCCCGAGGAGTTTCATTGTATTCTTCTAAAGAAATACTTCTACCCGCTCTCCGCCTTCTGAATGAACTCATCTTCCAGAAGTGTGCTTGTAAAGCAACAATGATCCTTCGATCTTCGGGCATGTAGAATAGATATCCCATTGTCCTGCACGGAATCCAATGAAACGTCCCTTTGCAGACCTAGCTTCCAACTTTTCCACCTTAGTCTTCTTGACATAGGCGGGACATCCCCAAATCCTAATATGATTAAGACTTGGTTTCCTTCCCTCCCACATCTCATGTGGAGTTTTAGGAACGGATTTGGAAGGACACCTGTTTAAGAATTAAGCGGCAGTCAGGAGTGCATACCCCCACAGGTAAATTGGTAAGTCAGTATAGCCCAGCATGGAACGGACCATGTTTAACAAGGTCCGGTTCCTTCTTTCTGACACACCATTTAATTGAGGAGTACCTGGAGGTGTTAGTTGTGAAACTATTCCATGTTCCTTAAGGAACTCGTCAAACTCCGTACTCATATACTCACCACCTTGGTCCGACCGAAGTGCTTTGATATGATTACCAGTTTGTTTCTCGACTAGGGCCTTGAATTCCTGGAATTTCTCAAAGGCCTCGGATTTATGTTTCATTAAGTATACATAACCATACCTGGTATGATCATCTGTAAACGTAATGAAATATTGATATCCATCACGTCCGCTTCCAAAGCACCACATACGTCGTATGGATTAATCCCACTTATCGGCGGCTCTTTCAAATGTCCTGTGAAGGGGACTTAGTCATTTTGCCTTTAAGGCAAGATTCACAAGTAGGAAAGGGATCTGATCCCAATGGACCCATAAGTCCATCTTTTTCTATCTTGTAAACCTTGGTCTGACCAACAGGACCAAGTCTAAGATGCCATTTCAAAACTTGATTGGTTTCAGCCCTACCACGTTTTCTAGTCATAGTATTCACAACTACTTTGTTGCTGAGATTTAGATGATACAATCCATTTAACAATGTAGCGGTACCCACTAGTTTATTTCGAAATAAATATTGCAGAACCATCACCAATGAAAATGAAAAGCCTTTTCGGTCCATGACCGAATGGATACAATGTTTTGTGCCCCTTGGGCAAAACAAGTACATCTTCTAAAGTCAAAACAAAACCGGATTCTAAACCCAAAAGAAGTGATCCTATGTGGTCGCCTCGACACTATGCCCGCTTCCGACCGTGATCATAACTTCTCCGGCTCCAAGTTTCCTACTTTGTTCCAGATCCCGATTCACGGTACAAATATGAGAACTAGCACGAGAATCCAGATTCAGAAGTAGAAAATACAAGAGCGTAACAATTTGTTTCCAAAACTAAAAGTTACAGACGAAGTGCCATGAAGAATCGGACAGTCTCTAGCCCAGTGGCCCAGCTCACCGCACTTGAGACAAGCATCCTTCTTCTTCTTGTTCTTCAGAACCATCGGGGCCTTGCCCTTTTCTTTAAGGTCCTTAGCTTGCGGTCCAGTCCGCTTCTTGGTCTTTTTCTTCTTATTCTTAGACCTCCGAGGTCCAGAAGAAATCACAAGAGCAGACTCCTTCATCCGCGGAGTCTTCATCTGAGACTGAGCGGTCACAAGTTTGTTCATTAGCCCAGCTAAATTACATGCAATCTCATTGCAGTTGAAGTTCATAACAAACTGTGAGAAGGAATCAGGGAGAGACTGAAGAATAAGGTCTGTTTGGAGAGAAGTATCCATTTTAAAATCAAGAGCCTCCAATCTCTCAATCATGGATATCATTTTGAGGACGTGTTCCCCAACCTTCTCACCTTCCTTCATCCTTGCACCGAACAGTTGCTTGGATATCTCATATCTAGCGATTCACGTGTTCACCATAAAGTTCGGTTAAGTGAGATAGAATCTGCCTAGCAGAAGTCATTTTCTCATGAGCTCTCTGAAGGTCATTAGACATGGAAGCCATCATATAAGCACGGACTTTCACGTCATCCTTAACCCACTTTTCATGGTTTTCAATCTCTTCCTGATTGGCTCGGGTCCGCACATGTTGGTCCCAAGAATGATGAAGACTATTCTCACTGTACCAACACGAGTCTTTTCTAGCGCGCTTTGTCCTCACTCACGCGCACCTGAGAAACTTCCCAGGGGGTCACCCATCCCATAACTACTCCAGGCCAAGCACGCTTAACTTTGGAGTTTCTATGATATGGATACCAGAAAAGAAGATGCATCTTGTTGGTATGAGTAGTCCAAATCAATTCATTTAACCACTTTCTAGTGCAGATCTCACAGGTCGAATTGCAAGCCGTGCCTCGCGCATTTTTAAGCTAATGCAGGCAGGATGCTGACCGAAGCCCAACAATCCCCCTCCCAGTATCTGCCAGCATTTGAGCCCCATAGTCTGGAAACCTCCGCGAACTAGATTTGATCACACAGCCCTCTAGCGGCTGGATTCATTCACACAGTCCTCCAACACTTGACATCAGCATTTGTTCCAGCTCCATTTACTTCTGCTGCGCCAGTATCTCAGTTCCAGCATACTAGATTTGATCACATAGCCCTCCAGTACCTGACAACCTCCACAGCGCCAACATCTTAGTTCCGGCCAACTGGCAACATTTGCTGCATGCCCGCCTCTCAGTTCCAACACTTTGGCAGCCTCCACTGTAGCATACATCGAGGGAATTCGCACCCGTGACCTGCTCCGATACCAATTGTTGGTCCCAAGAATGATGAAGACTATTCTCACTGTACCAACACGAGTCTTTTCTAGCGCGCTTTGTCCTCACTCACGCGCACCTGAGAAACTTCCCAGGGGGTCACCCATCCCATAACTACTCCAGGCCAAGCACGCTTAACTTTGGAGTTTCTATGATATGGATACCAGAAAAGAAGATGCATCTTGTTGGTATGAGTAGTCCAAATCAATTCATTTAACCACTTTCTAGTGCAGATCTCACAGGTCGAATTGCAAGCCGTGCCTCGCGCATTTTTAAGCTAATGCAGGCAGGATGCTGACCGAAGCCCAACAGCACAGGAGGCGCCGGAATGTCCGTCTCCAAGATGTATCCCAGTGCCTCTATACTGAGGACAATCATCAGATTGCGGAGCCAATCCACAAAGTTAGGTCCCATTAAGTTGTTCTTTTCGAGTAGAATTGCGAGTGGATTCATTGTCATATTGAGATTTGTCTGCATTAAGTATAACAGATTAATTAGTGACTCATTCAATTATGTTCTGAGTGTAGAATTAAGGTCTTTTCTATTCTTGTTACCCAGCTCCCACTATTTTTATCGGAATAACACACTCCCATGTGAAATCCGGAAGTATCGTCGCTCTACTTCATAGTGGTGATCGAGTTCTTTATAAATCTTAATAGAGGGCAACCGAACAGGTTTCTAGTCTATTAATTTTCATAAAGTGGTGTCCAACACCAACCCATCTAATGGATGATTCGATCTTCTTTTTCCCCTTGTTCACTCCCCTCAACCTATACGGTTTCTATGGTTCGTGAACAAGTTAAGTTTATACCATCGACGCAAATCGGCCACAATTGAATCTTATCCGGCAACCTATCAGGTTTCTAGGAATAAAATTTTCTCCAACCGAAGGCATCCAATGCGCTCCCGGTAATTTATCCTTCCTCCCCGAACGACTACCCCGATAACTCGGAAGCATAGCACATCCGGTTTGGATTTCAATTTCCCGAAAACTCGATGGAGGGAAGGAAAACCTTGAAACCTTATAAACTTAATAATTTATCGTGGGAGAATTTTCGCGATTAACGTTACACTTTGCACATTAATCATTTAAGCGCGTTTGTGGCATTCATACAATATGAAACAACCATTCACAACCTAGTTGCTACCAACATGTGGTTCATGGACCGTTCCTAGAAAACAAAAACTCCGTAATCTAATTACAAGTCTTCGTCTTGAATCTTCGTCTTCTCGAAATGGATCTTCCTCCGGTCTTCGTCATTACATATAAATTTTACATCGAAATTGCATCCTAGATACAAACATTTCTAGTAAAATAAATAGGCTCAAAATGGCCTTTACAACCCAATCGAATAAAACGAACGATTCAAAACTAAGTCCACGAACCACATCCCCATTCAAAAGCATTCATCCAATAAATACTATATAAATGGAAAGCGTAGAGATACATTGATCCAATCAACAATACGAATCGATCCAATCGATTCACACAATCGGTAATATGATAACGTTCAAAATAATTCGGTCAACCATAAATATTCCAATTAATCAAATTTCCCTTATAAAATGAAATACCATAAATCATTTTAATCATATTAAATCCAATTTAACATGAGGGAGATTAATTTTCAAGAATACACGAAAAAATCGAGCCGGGGCGAAAATGGCCTGCCATGGCCGAGTCACTGCCGGCAGCCTGCCGGCCGGACACGGCCCGTGCCGAATGGCACGGTCGGGTCGTGCCGGCAGTGACCTAGACCTACCTGCCAGACTCGGCCGTGTCGCCTGACACGGTCGAGTCACTTCCGGAAGCTGCCGGCCAGACACGGCCCGTGTCGCTCGACACGGCCGGCCGCTGTGCAAAGGGCTGTGCCGATCAGCCGACACGGCCCGTGTCACGGACACGGCCGAGTCACTGACACGGCCGAGTCACCTGGAAGCTTCTCGCCTTTGTCCGAAAAGTCGTCCGACGACGATTGAGCTCGATTTTCGACCGGATATCCAATATCTATATTTTTCAACATTCATATCTTCAATATAAATCATATTTCCCAGAAATTTAAGATTTATATTTGGACATAAACTTACGAAAAATATAACTACAACGAACGTAAAACATGTACCACGATTATGACTAAAATGATTCCAAATCATTCACCATTTAATCGAGCATTCCAAATGCCAATATCGTATATACGATCGCAAGACCTACGCTCCGATACCACTGTTGGGATTCGGTTCCTAAATCGAAGGCCCAGCGGAAGCGGTAAAACGAAAATTAATTCGATCCGAATCCCTACGAGGATCGATCGAGCTACGTATATACGAATATATAAACGAAAATCAAGAGTCGTAAGAAACTAACCCTCGAAGTCCGTTGATTAAATGGAAACCTTCTCTTGAGCTATTCCCCAAGCTTTGGTTGATCTCTACGTATACGATCCGCTCCAAGCCCTTGAACAATCCAACGCCGAAAGCACCGCGTCTCTACTTGCCACGCGCCGGAAAAACGACCGGAATAACAACACTTGATTAACCTCTAAGGTTACGGCTAGAATCAAATGATGAAGCTTTTATTATTACACTCTAAGTGTATAATATATCTCTCAATAATTTTCTCTCAATTTTTCTCCAAGAAAAATGAAGAGGAAGTGAATGAAGAATATGAAGATGAGTGTTAAACTCAAAGTCTATCTCTCTCTCTCAATCCTCACGTTGAAAGCTTGTGTAATACAAGTGAGGAGAGTCTTCATTTTATTCCCCATAAAATCCTCCCAAATCAAGACCAAATAATTAAAATGAATTAATTAAAAGATCTTATTCCCTTGATTATTCAAGTCATCCACCAACTAAGGTGGAGACTATGACCAAAGGAAAGAGGAGGGAAATTGGGATGGCCATCTAGAAGGAGCCGGAACGAGTTCGGTTCGTTTCGGACTCCCGTGAGTCCAAACAGATAAAATCCTATTCCGTTTCCGATATATTTGTGTCGTTTAATTAATCCAATTAATTAAACATATCAAATACAAAATAACATAATTAATTTCTCCAAGAAATAATTATATTTATGAATTAAATTAATCACCCAGTAATTTATTTAATTCATTAGGCCGTAAATCAATTTATCTAATAAATCGATTTAGACATCCAATGTCCCAATTAGATATCCAATATCTAATATTCATAATGAGAGAATTAGCTTTATTTATTCCGTCGTCAATCCTATTGCACGACTCGGTAGGTCCGTCTCAGTCAGCAATGGGAGGAACCAAAGAGTAGTAGCACTACCTAGCCAGCCTGGCGGCCTACACTGTACCCCAACTGAGAACGAATGATTGGGATCATTCAAGAACCATTCTGTCGTGAATACCAGTATACGTATAAACCCTTCTTTCAAATGTCCCAATCAAGTTATAAGGTCACGATCAGTCAAACCCTATCTTCACTTTCGTGAACCTTCGACTTGAGGATTTAGTAGGGATGTGCTTGTGACGTCAAGATTTTCATTAGAGTAGTTCGACCCTGTAAACCGGAAGGCGGGGGTCAACCTCGACGTGCATCTTGACGGGCAAGTAGCAGGTCCTACTGAATACCAAGATATAATTCTTTCTCCCGTTAGTGAGCGGGTTATATGTCCTATGCAGTTAATGAAAATCGAGATCATCGAGCTCTCGTGTATCTAATACAACTAGCTCCAATGCTTTGGCCAAAGACTTATGATCTCATCTGCCAATAACCGCATAGGACATATAACTCGCTCACTAACGGGAGAAAGAATTCTATCTTGGTATTCAGTAGGACCTGCTACTTGCCCGTCAAGATACACGTAGAGGTTGACCCCCGCCTTCCGGTTTACAGGGTCGAACTACTCTAATGAAAATCTTGACGTCACAAGAACATCCCTACTAAATCCTCAAGTCGAAGGTTCACGAATACCTATCACAACCTTTCGATTCCGTCATTGACTGTCCCAGAGTGAAATCCGTGTGACGAATCAAGGGTGAGTCGGTTCGAGTATACTAATTTAATTAACATACCTATAACGTGTGCTCCCACTAACCATTAGTGTTCGACAGGCACTCTCCATGTCAAAGAACACGTCATACAAGTCTTCACATAAACTTAACGCCCAGTCAAGTTTCATCGACTTGCGAACGATTGAGTATTTGAGCTATAACCTTTCCAGTGCCGACCCCCTTATCCAATAAGGAGTGGAACATTTTGCTCTCAAATACACGGACTAGTTTCTATATGTTTATTTACGAGTTAGGAATGCCAGTAACTACCAGTAAATAAAGAAACATTCATTTGCCTTATATAAATGGTTTACATAATAACAAGTACAATGCCCTCACTCAACATCCTCTGAGTGGCATTCGAGGGCATACTCCTAACAGGTATGTGACCGGATCGCTCTGCCCTTCGAAGGCTGGGATTTTCATTTTTACACATACTTCGGTCTTCCTTGTTTTGTCCTTCCCTTTCATACCATCTACCTCGTTCTCCCCGACCTCCTCGACCACGTCCTCCTCGATTTTGGTAAGTTTCTTCCTCAGAGAATGTTTCATTCTCGTACCCTCTATATGAGATGGGACTCAGATTCCTTCTTCTATGGTGGTGCTCGTCCTCTTTACTTTTTTGTAAATTTTTTATCGCTTCTTCTTGTCGATCTTGTAATTAATTGGGTGGGCATTTCTTATATGTTTTGAAGGTCTTCGTTTCCTTCATTTTTCTCAATATCGAATTTCGACATTTTTTTTTGCTTTCATTTTTTTTGCTCTTTTTTTGCCTTTTATTTTGTCCCTTTTTTTTGCTTTTTTTTTTTGCTCTTTTTTTTTGCCTTTTTTTTTTGTCTTTTTTGACACACACAAATTAATCCTCACAGGATCCTCACATGTATCGCTCGATCACTCAACGCTCGTGTATCACTCGTTTAGATTTTTTTGCACAGTTCTTGTCTTTTATCACTCGACTTTATCTAAATATCCCACAACTCACAAGGTGATTATATAGACGAGTATCATGACAAGTTTTAATTTTACAGAGGCGGTAATCCGCACTCCAGCTTGATATTTATTTTTATATTTCACTATGGTGGTAGAACAGACCTTCATGATAGATATGTATATGTGTATATTCACTGTGGCGGTAGAACCGATCTTTGTGATAAATACGTATATATATATATATATATATGTATTTTTTTTGTATACCCTTATTCTTTGTATACCTTTTTTTTGTATACGTTTTTGTATACTTTTTCTTAGATATTCAACCACACAAGCTTAATTAACTAAACGCCCAAAGGCTAGGGATTATAATTCCCATGACTTATACTTGGTGATTTATACAAGATATTATATATATATATATATATATATATATATATATATTTTGTGATCACTGTGATGGTAGAACCGATCTTCGGGATTTTTTTTATTTATATATATTAAGAAGACGGAAGGTTTAGAAGATAGAAATAAATGATAGGATGTTAAGATAAGAAGATTATGAAAATGAAGGAGAATAGATGACAACACTTAGTAATGAGAAAACCAAGCTCTGAAGCCAACTGCTACGACCCCCACACGACTTGCCGTGGTAATCGCTATCGCTAGTATAATTTTAATTCCCAAGATGATTCCAATGTTAAGCAAAGGGTTGTTTACGTGACGCGCCGTAGCAAACCGAAAGGTGCGATTCAAACACGCCACGAGGTTTCTAATGCCTCGATAAGTGTGAATTGAAATCACGATTTATATTTTAGAGATGCACTCAACAAAACAAAAAGAAAGTTTGTTAACACAACGCACAATTTTGATAAATATTACAATATAAAAATATAAAATAAAACTTATGAAGACTAACAAAATTATGAATTCAACATCCAAAGCTCCTAAGATATGATCAATTACTAATCAACCCATAAGTTAAGGAATAAACACATTTTTAGGGGGTCAAAAATCAAAGATCAAGACTTAAGTTTTTGAAAATAAGAAATCAAAGTTAAAAAATATGTTATTGTCATATTAGTGGCATAAGGGCTCCTGAACTTCCGATTTTCATCTTGGTGACTTCTAGATGATTATAGTAATGCCTCTTAGCTTTCCAAATCCAGTTGTATCGTCTCAATAGAATATAGGACGCGAAAGTTATGATAAAAATACAGAGGTGTATCATATCTAAAAGTTCCAGCGCCTGCTTTCAGTTTTACCTCATTTTCACCACTGAAAATATCCGATTTTGATGTCATGATGAACATAAAATTTTTATAAATCTCTCATAGCTTTCTGATGGTATAAATAAGAACTTAATTGGACATTGTGTATAGGAGATACATCTGAATTAGGAAAGCTGCTTTAGTTAGGCTTATCGATTGGAATGATGATATCAACACTTTTAACCTAACATGTGATGACTTCAATGACGCAAATAAAGATGTTATTATATTGATGGTCATCGATCTGATTGAAATAATTTTGCACGAGCATTGTTAATGAATTCTTTATTACTTTTTCTCGTGATCTTGGTATTGGTCCTACGGGAATATATAGTTCTTCTTCCGTCTGACTGACTGCTTCTTGATTCACATCATATGTGCCCGTCAAAAGTAAGATTTTGTGACTAATTGTGAATGACCCACCAATAGAATAATCCATGAACGGTATATGTTCTGTCGCTAAATTTAAGAAACTGCAACCAATATTCACTACTACAAAATAACCATTTAATTGTGGACATTTAACCGCTGTTAAATTTGTGGGTGGCAGACATCGTAAATATCATGAAATATTTGCAGCGGTTATTACAACGACCGCTATTAATATCCGACAATTAACGACGGTTTCGGCATAACCGCAGTCAGTTTTCATTTATTAACAGCGGTTGTGCTCATAACCACTGTTAAATATTTAATATCTTAATTTTAACAGCGGTTTTTGGCATAACCGCGGTTAACTATCTCTTTAATTTTACCCGTCTCCTTTCTTTCTTCTTTCTTTCCTCTCTTTCTTCCCTGACGCTTCTGATCTCCCCCGACTCTGCCTCCCCGACGCTTCACAATCGACCCGCGACCTTCGGCGACCTCCTGACCTCCGCGACCTCCGCAACCTCCCCGACGCTTCGCAATCGACCGCGGTCCTCTACATTGAAATCAAGTAATTATTCCGAACTCTCTTCTTTGTTTCTATTTGGTAATTTTATCTAGTCTTTAAGGATTGTTGTCTACTGTGTGTGTTTACTATGTGTGTGTGTTGTGTGTTTATGTGCGTGTATTGGTGTGTGCAGTGTGTGTGTGTATTGTGTGTGAGGCTATATTGTGTTGTGTGTGTGTATTGTTTGTGTGTACAGTGTGTGTGTGTGTTGTGTGTGGCAGTGTATGTTGTGTGTGTGGGCTGTATGTGTTGTGTGTGTGAGTGTGTGTATTGTTTGTGTGTCAGTATATGTTGTGTGTTGTGTTGTGTGCTTTGTCTATGTAATGTATGTGCGTGTGCGCTATATGTATGTGAGTGTGTAATGTAGTGTTATGTGTTATTTTCTTATTATTTGTCATATAGTTTAATCGATTTAGCTGTGTCCTATTTTGTGAAACAGGAATTATTTTGGGATAGATGTGGTTAACTTCTTTAGGATATTCTCCCTGGGATAGATGTTAACTTTCGACTTAAGGATCTTCTCCCAACAGTTCGTGCAGATAGAGTTAGAAATCTTGATAAAGCCATAAGTTGACGTGGTATAAAGTTAGTTCTATTTTGACAACTTTCATACATATTTCTATTTTAAACAACAGTTATAGGACAACCATACATTTGTCATTCTCTGTCAAAACAATTTTCAAAAAGTTAGTGATAATATAGAATTGAAATTCTTTCCTTTATAGAAAACAATAGCAAATTGAATTTCATAGTATGTGTAACAGAAAAGAAGAAATGGGTCGAAGTTGGATGAATGCAAGTCGTGCGAGTGCGGAGTATGACAATGGAATTGAGCAATTTCTTGAATTTGCTCGACAACACCGCTTGGAACCCGCTAAAAGATACTTTTGTCCTTGTGTGAAGTGTATGAATGGGAGATGATATGAGGCTGACACAATTCGTGAACATCTTGTTTGTGAGGGGATAAACACCAACTATACGGTGTGGATATGGCATGGCGAAATAGTAGATGTTCCAACTGGAAACACTCATGTAGATATAGATGGTGATCAATTTGAAGAATGATGCGTGATGTCGGGCAAGAATCAATTCAAAGAGCTCATGTTTATGATTCATTGAAAAGTGATTCAGAGACTCCATTGTATCTGGGGTGTGAAAATTTCACACGACTATCTACCGTGTTGAAGCTGGTTAATTTGAGGCAATAAATGGATGGAGTGACAAAAGTTTCACCGAATTGCTCGAGTTGATGAATGAGATGCTACCAAAAGGGAATACATTGCCTAAGCGTACCTATGAGACGAAGAAGGTTTTGTGTCCGATGGGTATGGAGTATAAAAAAAATACACGCTTGTCCCAATGATTGCATACTATACCGAAAAGAGTTTGAAGAATTGCATAAGTGTCATAAGTGTGGGGTATCACGATACAAAGTGAAGAATAATGAAGTGAACACACACAAGGACCTCCCGCGAAGGTGTTATGGTATCTTTCGATTGTTCCAAGGTTCAAGTGATTGTTTGCTAATAGATATGATGCAAAGAATCCCACATGGCATGTAAATGAGAGAAAATGCAATGGGCTATTCGTCATCCAGCTAATGCTGCACAATGGAAGAAAATAGGTCATTTATTTCCAGATTTTGGGAGAGACGCAAGAAACCTTAGGCTTAGACTTTCCACAGATGGAATGAATCCGTTCGGTAACTTAAGCACTAGGCATAGATCTTGGCCTGTTTTACTTGTGATATATAATCTCCCTCATTGGTTATGTATGAAACGGAAGTACATTATGTTGTCAATGATGATTTTAGGACCAAAACAACCAGAAAATGACATAGGTGCTTATCTAAGTCCGTTGATTGATGACTTGAGAATGATGTGGGATGAAGGGATTTACGTGTTTGATGGTTACCGCCAGCAAAGTTTCAAGTTACGTGCAATGTTATTTTGTACGATTAATGACTTTCCTACATATGGAAACTTGAGTGGATATAGTGTGAAGGGACATCATGCATGTCCTATATGTGAAGAAAACACAAGCTACATCCAGTTGAAAAACTAAAAAGAAGGCTGCTACGACAAATATTTGGAAGAAGAGGTCAATATTTTTTGTCTTCCTTACTGGAGACATCTAGATGTTAGACATTGTATAAATGTTATGCATGTCGAAAAAAATGTATGCAATAGTGTGATCGACACACTTCTCAATGTTAAACACAAAACAAAGGATGGTGACCAGGCTCGTCAAGACTTAGAAGAAATGGGTATACGTCCTCAGTTGCATTCGCAAGTAGTCAGTAAATGAACTTATCTTCCCCCGACATGTTATACTTTATCCAAAAGAGAGAAAATCATCTTTTGTAATTGTTTACAAGGCATTAAAGTGCCACAAGGTTATTCGTCAAATATTAAGAGTCTTGTATTGATGCAAAATTTGACATTGGTCGGCTTAAAGTCTCATGAATGTCATGTCTTGATGCAACAACTTCTAGATGTGGCTCTGCGTGACGTCTCGCCTCAAAAAGTGAGAAATGCCATAACCCGCTTGTGTTTTTTCTTCAATTCTATATGTAGTAAAGTGATTGATCCTTTGGTTTTGGATGAGTGGAAAAACGAGGCTGTTGTTATCTTGTGCCAATTGAAGATGTATTTTCCTCCTTGTTTTTTTTTTCATATTATGGTTCACTTACTTGTCCATGTAGTTAGAGAGATTGAAGAGTGTGGCCCCGTTTATTTGCGATGGATGTTTCCGATTGAGACATACATGAAGATTTTTAAAGGGTATACTAAAAACCCATTTCGTCCAGAAGCATCTATTGTTGAGAGGTATATTGCAGAAGAAGCACTCGAGTTTTGCACAGATTACATGTCACAAACACCATCTATAGGGCCCCTAAAGTCTCGACATGATGGGAAACTTAATGGAAAGGGTACACGGGGTGTTAAAATATTATCTAAGAATCGCGCTGAACTTGAAGCATTGGGAAAAGTGTAGACCCAAAAGGAGAAAAATCTTAAAAAAATTTAGATCACTCCTTGCTCGATGGGACATTAAGACCACATCTATGTGTGTCTCTTTTAATTTAAATGACATATCTACTTTCGATCTCTTGTTTGACCTGAAAGCCTTTGAGTATGACATTGATAGGATATAGAAGGCCTAAGAGTCACCTACCAAGACTACAACACTGGCTGCTTTATCTGACAGGAGACACAGCTCTGCCCCCAGCACATCCAACGCCGCATGCAAGGCAGATGACAGCGATGATGACATCCTGTCACAAGACGATATGGCCCTACTCATAGATAAATTTAGGAAGTTCATCAAGAAATCTGAAAAGGCCCTATACAGGCTTAAACCATTTAACAAGATGAGTTCTGAATCACCTTCATCTGTAGATTCTAACATGTGATATAACTACAGAAAACCAGGACATTATGCAAATAGATGTCCTCATCCCAAAGTGCAGAAGTTGCCCAAAGCCGATCAACAAGAAAAGGACGAGAAAATATGCGTTTGCAATGCCCTGATCAGATAATCAGAAGCCTCACCCGCATCGATCAAAACAGAGGCGTGCCTATAGGCAATCACTGATAGTGACTCCTTTGATGATGAAATTGAAGATAAAGCATATATGTGCTTTATGACCAAGTAAGAAGATGATGATGAAGATAGTGAGGATCAGGTAAGCTCAACCTCAGCTACTCCTATTAATACATCCACACTTTTGAGAATATGATGAATGAGCTTAGAAGCATTCAGAAAGCCCATGAGATTCTTAAATAAGAAAACCTACAACTCTCTCTTTCAAATTTGGAGCTAAAGGACGAAAACAATCTGCTGAAAAATAACTATAAAAATATATCTCGAGATTGTGAAAACAGCAAGATCATTCATGAAAAACTTACGGAAAACAATCATCAACTTGAAACCAAACTCAATGAGGTAAAACTCACAGTTATTGCAAGACAAATGATTATGCTTTGTCAGAAGCTAAGATACAGCTTCTCGAGAAAAGAGAAGGAGAATCGAGACCATCCTTAAATCCTTTGAGAAATCATCGAGGAGGATGGAAGACATTCTAAGCATTGGGCAGCACGCCCACCACAAACACGGCTTAGGATATGACTCGTTCTCCCATAAAGGCAAAACTAGTACGATGTTTGTCAAGGGAATGGAACCCATTCCAGAACCTGAGGAATCCCCAAGTACTATAAAGGTCACAGCTGCCCCTTCTCGGAAAGCAAAGGCTGCCATTCCGCCTCCCAGCTCATATCAGCATCGGAAACCCCAGCCTCATAGACCTGTAAGATGCAATGCTAGTCATCAATATTATACTCCTCGAGCATACCAACAACGTCAACAACCAACCAGAAGGAAGATTGTATGTAAGTATCAGAAGTATGCACCTCAGCACTATGAACAGTACAGTGCCAATAGATACTGGGTACAGGAAGCTAAGTATCCATCCCGTAAGCAAGTTTCCATGCAGCTCTATCAACAAAAAATCTGGGAATCCAACTACAAACCAAGAAGGCAAGCAACGAGGCTGAAGAAAATGGTTCCTAATCCAAGACGGCAACCGTACTAGAGCCCAAACACCAAGTTTTACATGCATAATAATCATGCTTACAGCGATTACGTGCCTCCCCACATAAATCTCGCGAAACAGGACCAAAAACAACCTACAGCAAACCGATTGCTGTCAGGCAAATGTGGGTACCTAAAGGCACTAATAACCAAGGACCCAAAAATCAAAGAGGACCTAAATCTACTTAATCTTTTTTATTACATGATATCAAGGAAAATGACATCTGGTATTTTGATAGCATATGTTCTCGCCACATGACATGAGATATCACCAAGCTGTCATATTATGTAGAAGGTCGCGGTCCAAAGGTTCGACTCGGTGATAAATCTAAAGGAAGAACAAGATGGAAAGGAATCATGATTGTAGGAAAATTCAAATTCGCCGATGTAGCCTATGTTGGAGTACTACATTACAATTACTTAGCATTAGCCAGTTCTGTGACATATAGTTCTTGATCAAATTCTATGTAGGTAACTGTAGGGTGAAGAACCACAAGATCAAGCAAATTTTCCTTACACGAACCCGGTCAGGTAACATGCATATTGCTAACTGGAAACCCACTAATACTGCAATCCCTTATTTTGTTGCCAAAGGCACTGCATCAAAGCTGGATATGGCATAAAACAATGTTGCACATTAATTTCAAGTCCATCAACAAGCTAGCTCGACAGGGAATGGTCAGAGGTGTGCTCGATGTCTCATTTCATTAAAACAGTGGTTGTGGACCCTGTTAAAAAGGCAAGCAGGTATGCTTGGACTCTTCCTGAATAAGTAGAAATACAAAGGGTTGAGTATTGTAACCATTCATTTTGACAGAGGCACAAAATTCACAAATCGCTCTATAGAGCAACACTGTGTGGACAATGACATACCTCACAAATACTCAGAAGTCCGGACTCCTTAACTAAATATTGTTGCCGAGAGAATGAACAGGATGCTGAAAGAACCAACAAGAACCATGTTAGCTACAAGCAAGTTGCTGCAGCATTTCTGGGGAGAAGCAAACTACAAAAAATACAAACTTTAGCGACGTTGATTTCTGTTGTTAAAATAAACACGGGCGTCGGTAAAACGAATACCATAGCTGTTACCGATGACAGAAGGCCGTTGGAAAAATGCTCGATGGTAAAATATTACCGATGCATTTTAAGGCCGTTGTAAATTTCCCGACGACTTCCCAACGCCATCGTCGTCGGGCAATGCCCGTGTTGTCTGAAGTTGGGACAGTTTTGCCTACGGATACCGAGAGCATTGCCGATGTCGTCAACAATGGATTTGCCGATTCCACTAGGCCATCATTAAATAAGGAATACCGGCAGCTATCATGCCGTTGTTAAATTGGGAAATGGCGACGCTTTTGTCGATGGAATTCAGCCTTTGTTAATTTGCCGATGACTATTTTTCCGTCGGTACATTTGTGTGCCCAATTACCAACAACAGTTTTGCCGTTGGTAATGTCGTTGGTAATTTCCTTTTTTCTATAGATTCTCCCCTGATTATCAATTACTTCCATTACCTACTTTCAAGATTTTACATAAATAATCAATTTTAAATAAACAATGGTGAATGATAGAACAAAATAGTCATATATAGCAAAAAAGTCATAATGTTACACAATTATCATACTTGTATCGTCGTACACAATCAAGAGTTGTCATTATAGTTGTTTTCATCGTACAGTGAAAATACAAATAAGTAGTCTAGATCAAAGTCAAGTAGAAGGGCGACCTGGAGGTGGAAGATTTTGTTATGTCAGTATTTCTTGAATAGCTTGCAACTATTCCTCAAGGTGGTGTCTCTTCACACGCTCTTCTTCGATCACCTTTGCCTGCTCTTCTCTCAGTCTTTGCTCCTCTGTCAGCTGCTTCTTTAAGGATGTGAATCGGGTGTGGATCTCTTCAGGTGCATGAAACTGTGAGGTCGTTGATCCACCGCTGCTAGAGCCGGTGCTCATGATGCTGGGAGCTAGACTGCCAGTGCCGTACATCCTGTTTTTCTTGACAAATTCTTTGGCAGCCTCCTTCTCTTGCAGTACAGTCTTATAGACCATATTCAGATCTACTCCCTCTTCGTGCTCTACTGCAAGCTCCTGAACCCTAGCCTGAGAAAAAAATATATATCACATCATAAATATACAATTAGAAAAATATATGTCACGTCATAAATATATAATTAATACGGCAAACATATATCATAATTTAGAATTTCAATAATACTTACATCAATATTCGCATCCTTCTGTATCATAAAACTTCCATCTTTTTTCATGTGGATAGACCGAAAAGAGGCATAAACACACTGCTCTAATAGAAGATTGTTCTTCGCTGCCTATTTATTAAAAAAACTTCGAAATTATTATGATGCACAATTACATATCCAAGTAAAAATAATTGGATAATTACTAACCAATTCTCAAGCAAGTATGCTAACAGACTTAGAGCCTCTACTGTGCTGCTAATCCCGGTACCAGGGCCATCCACTTCAGTCATTAGGTTGCCTCTCGCCCTCGTAGATACTTCTCTCGCCTTATGAGTATCGGAGTAAGCACAGAACCCTTGCACCAATCACTAGGAATATATTTCGACCTCCCTTGCTCCGGTAGTTCAGAATCCCTTTTATTTTTTATGCATCACTCAAGAAATTACTGAACCTACCTATAACACCCCCAAATCCCATTGGGTCATTATAGTGCCGTGGACCCCACACCAGGAGATCCACCAGGCGAACACGACCAAAATACAACAAACTGACCAAAAGGGGAATCTCAGTCCCTACTATGACATCTGACATAATATTCTGATATGGAATTTCAATGACAACATTGGGCCTACATGGCCAAAATAAAAATACAACAATACTCACGAGCATCGCTCGGATAATACAAAATGACAACAACGGAACAAAACTGAAGTACGACAAACTGTCAGACTAACATGAACACCAAAACATCTCGGACTAGTATCGCTCTAATGCCTCGTCGCCATCATCATGCCCCTGTGTCTCAACTCTCTTCTCGCAAGAACCTAAAACAAGTAAACATGTTCCACCCCCACGGGGTCAGTTATCCCGATAATGAATATCAAATACATGTACAACATGATATGCATCCAAAGGCAGAATAAAATACTACAACAAGGGTAATACGAGATGCTCACAACCCGAAGTAAGAATCGAGCATTCGAGAAACACTATGCCCACGGCATATGATCGGTACCTGCTCAACAGGTTAGAATACAAGTGCCCAACAACGAATCATCAATACAGAACACAACCATGAATTACTCAAAGGTAAACCAAACCAAAACTGGAATAAATACAAATCACAATGCCCGGAGGCTCCAACAGAAATACCAATACATCACAATGGTCTGAAAGCCACTCAGCCGAAGCTGGCACAATATTACAATGGTCTGAAAACCACTCAGCCGAAGCTGCCAATCATCACAATGGCTCGAAGCCAAACAACCCGAAGCTGTATCATCTGAGGGCCGAAGCCACGACACGAATCCGTATCACAATGAGGGCCGAATCCACGGAACGAAGCCGTATCACAATGAGGCCATCCAATGACCGTGACCTACTGAACTGTAGGTGTTGGGAAACCAACCGCGAAGGTTCAAGCCCCAAACTTACCCATAATGAGATCACCGAGTGACCGTGACCTGCTGAATTGCAAGTGCTGGGAAACCAACCGCGAAGGTTCAAGCCCCAGACTTACCAATCGAGCACTAGCCGAGACTAGCCTCCAAAACACAATTAATCACAAACGGCAACGATCACAAGATTACTGAATTACAAGAACAAGTGTGTGCTACCTTGAGTCGGCCAACACGATAACAATAACTCACGGATGGGCATTTTCCTCGGCGGTCCTAATTCAAATACCTCGACTGCCTTTGGAATGGTCAATCGAGCACAATGACATCAACAAATGGGATCCATCCTCGACAGTCCCAATTCAATAAATCGATTACCTTAGAATGGACAATCGACAACAACGATACAATAGATGGGAATTATCTTCGATAATCCCAATTCAATACCTCGATTACCTTAGAACGGTCAATCGATAAACAAGGATACAACAGATGGAAATTATCTTCGATAATCCTAATTTAATACCTCGATTTCCTTAGAACTGTCAATCGATAAACAATGATACAACGGATGGGAATTATCTTCGATAATCCCAATTTAATACCTCGATTTCCTTAGAATGGTCAATCGATAAACAAGGATACAACGGATGGGAATTATCTTCGATAATCCCAATTCAATACCTCGATTAACTTAGAACGGTCAATCGATAAACAATGATACAACGGATGGGAATTATCTTCGATAATCCCAATTCAATACCTCAATTACCTTAGAACGGTCAATCGATAAACAATGATACAATGGATGGGAGTTATCTTCGATAATCTTAATTCAATACCTCGATTACCTTAGAATGGTGAATCGATAAACAATGATACAACTAGAATAGATGTCCCGGTACCTTAAACCGACCACCGAAAACAGAGATGAAAATCGGATACGTCAAATGCCTTCAATCGGCCAATACAATAGCAACAATACCAATTTGATAACAACAATCCCAACGATGTCTTATACTGACATCAACGTCAACAATAATAATCGATACATCGATACCGTGGACTAGCTATCGACAACAACAATAACAACAAGAGTTTCGATGCCTTAAACAGGCCGTTAACGAATAACAATAACATCTAGCATAATTGTCGAAGGGTATTGCATCAAACAATCCCCAAATATCAAAAAAATCATAGAGAGGCTAAGTCTCGAAATGATACACACATTCATACACATACATGATAACAATAATCTCAACCAGTACAAGTATAAAACTTGCCTTAAACCGAAGGCGAGAAAGTCCTTCCACGATCAACGTCCTTCCACGAAACGACAAATGGCGTCTTCCGACGATCACAACCACTCGAACAACCTTGAATGAAATGCAATTCATTCAATAACACAAAATCAATAGAAAACAACACTAAGGGTAATCCCGAATCAACCCCGAATCGGTTAAACTCCACCAACGAATATCATAGTTCTCAACTATGAATTCTAACATCCTCCAACACCTCAATGATCGATTAACATGATCATTACGTTCTTAACACTTGTGAAATCAATTCAACAAGGATCACTTAAGAAAAATCATCAAAACAAACATCTCAAAATGATAATATCACTAATATCATCATCAATACCCCAAGGAACATCGTCATCTCAACAAACATGATATCTAAACAATAATCCTTCACCAATTCATCAAGAATTCGGATTAAACAACAAGATTAAATCAACCATTTCAAGATTATGATACTCATTACATAATTCATCATGATTCCTTACTAAAATGGTTATAATCCATCCAAAAACACTAACAACAACAACAATTATATCAAGACTATGTTAATCATATAGCAATCTTAACATAATCCTTCCTAGACATGATTATAACCCCCAAACATTCTAAAACATCAAGATCAATTCCTCCTCAAGAACAAATCATCAGGTTCTTCAATACAAGTTATGAAAACTCATTAAGAATCATGATATACTCCAACAATCACCAACTATACGAGGAAAACAACAACAACATAATCATATCCGAAAATCACTTGAAGAACAAGAGATTAGGAGAACTTACCAATGAAGAACAAGAAGAACTCTCCAAACACCAAAGGAGCACCAACAAGCTTTCAACTTCAAACTTCAATCCAAGCTAGGATGATCAAAATCGTGTTGGAAGAGGCTAAACATCAAGAACAAGTCCAGAAGGACGATTCTAGGGAGAGAAAAATGATTTTGGTTCGTGAAGAAATGAAATACGAAACCAAGTTATATAATCTGACAAACACATTACGTACGTTATACACAAAGGTTAACGTATGTAAGGGCCATTACGTACGCTATGCCAAAACATTAACGTACGTAATGCTAACTCTAGAACCAACTGACCCAAAATACGAAGACCTTAACATTCATAAATAATAACCCTTTACGTACATTAGAAAGCTACAAGGATTACGTACGTAGAGCTCACCTCTTAACGTACGTAAGTATCCGTTGACTGCAATAGTAAGATCGGATCAAAGATGCCCGGGACCCACCGTCCGAAAGTCGAGTCCGAGGAAGGTTCCCTCCACCTACCACTCATTACATACGTAGCATGAACATCATAACGTACGTAATGCCTAAAGACTAACGTACGTTAAGCGCACAAGCTAACGTACGTTAGCTCAACAAAGTGGACAACCAAGTTATTCCACTAACTCTCAACCGGAATGAACGAACTACAATCCAACGCACCTCAACAAACACTAATGATACAATACAACGGCATTTATACAATTCCAAATGAATATGTACAACTCAACAATAACACGAAATTTTTTTTACCCCCGGATATTACATACTCCCTCCCTTAAAAAGAGTTTCGTCCCCGAAACTCAGGGTGCACAACTTGGGGTACGAACTATCTGTCAGGATCTGAAAACAACATCTCCAGGAATACTCCTCATTGAGAACCACTCCACCTAAGTAATCGGGCCAACCCCACGGGTCCCCGTGTCTCCTCTGCCGGAACACGGCGAAAATCAAGTGATGAAAACACTAAACTAAGTGCGAGATCAGTCGAATCATGACTCCTTCGCCAGAAAAAGGAAAATAACAACGTACATCTAGTCCTCAGGACCATATCAATCGCACGCCCAAGTCCTCACGACTTGACGTCTCAAATCTCAATGAACAATTTAAGTTCTCGGCAAGTTTCCATCCCCAAACAGATGGATAGACCGAACGAATCAATGCATTGCTGGAGCTATATTTAAGGCACTGTGTGAGCGCCCATCAGAAGGACTGGCCAAGATTACTTGATGTGGCACAGTTTTCCTACAATCTGCAAAAAAGCAAGGCAACAGGTATGTCTCCCTTCGAAATCATTATGGGTTTTCAACCACTAACCCCAACTGTTATAGCCTCGACACACGAAGGGAAAAGTCCTGCAGCTCACCGCATTGCCCGAGAAGGGCATGAAGAGGCAGACATTATGCGCGCCTACCTTGATAAGGCCGCTCGAAAGATGAAGAAGTGGGCTGATCCTAAAATAAGAGACATTAAGTTCTAGGAAGGCGATCAGGTCATGGTCAAACTTTCTACCAACAAATTCAAGGCATTACGCAAGGTGCACAAGGGTTTGGTGAGGAGATATGAAGGACCATTTACAATAATCAAACGTGTTGGAAATGTCTCTTATATGTTGCAACTCCCTCCAAGGCTTAAAATACACCTGGTCTTCCATGCGAGCAAATTGAAACTCTACCATGGTGACTCAGAAGACCCACAACGAGGAGAGTCTAATCGAGCACCCACTGTCGTGATCACCTCGTTCGACAAAGAGATCGAGTATATTGTGACCGAATGAGTTACTCGGAAGAGGGGCGTGCCCCCCTGCACAGAGTACTTGGTAAAATGGAAAAACCTCCCTGATAGCGAAGCCATATGGGAACGGGAAGACGAACTTTGGCAATTCCAAGATCACATCAAGAGGTTTAGACAAGAGAACGCGCCGAGGATGTCGCTGAAATAGGTGGGGGAGGATGTGATGGGTCGGGCGAAAGCGACCTAGATGACCCTGACAAGAGTCTCTATGTGTGTCGGAAGGTTCCGGAAGGTTCTAGAATGATCAAGAAAGACCGAGAGATCTCTACATACTTGTAAATTCGTAAATGACTCTAGAAGCATGTAGAAATGTACTTCTTACACACCTTGTAGAATACTCATGTAAATGCCCTTGTAAATGTACTACAAGTATCTAGAGTGTTCTATCTAGAAAGTTCTATCTAGAGAGTTCCACTCCAGAACTCTCCTAGGATGGTATAAAAGGAGGAGGAGCCTCATTTGCTCACCCCATCCAGAAATCCTCAAGCAATCAAGCATTGTAAAGCTCTCTTGTACCAAAGCATTCATCTAATAAAATCCTTTTGTGCCATTGTCCCTTTTTTCGTTACATTCAGGCTTACTTAAAAACTCGACTCAGCTTAGTTATTTAAGTGCCGCATGGGTTAGCTGCACAAAACTCCCATACCGTGACACTTAGCTGGCTTTTGATTTATACCTACGCCGATATAGCATAAAAAGGAAACTTTGTTGACAAGTCAGTAGTCTTTATGGGCCACAGACGATAGGCAACTATCATAAGCTACTGCTTGACAATGCCACTACATAGCTTCTTGCATTCGGATTGTAGTTATTTGAGGCCCAAATGAATTATTTTATGACTGGGCCCAATAAATAATACATCTTGTGCAGCTCAGTCCCTTTAATACATCAAAGTCCAGGCCCAGATTCCTTTTTACTCCTGGTTCAATCTGGACCGTCCCTTTTTGATGGACATATCACACTCGTCTATTTGTGATATATATAACCCAGCACCCCCCAAACCCTAATCACTTTCTTTCCTCTCGGTCGGCGCCTCTCTCTCTCTCTCTCCCGATTCTCTCGTTTCAGTTTCATCTCTCTTTCACCTCTGTCTTTCCCGTTCGGTTCCGATATACTTGCAACCCTTATCAACTTAATGATAAGATTGAGTGCTTCATCCTCGGATGATCGTGGCTTTGGTTACTGTTTTCATACATACAAATATTGGGATCATTTTTGAGGGATGGACACCGAAAAATTGGAGAGAGTTCTTGAGGCAAAAATTATCTTTGTGATTTTCTAAGTGAATCCTTTTTGATTTATAAGTGAATATAGTCCGAGGGCTTGAGAGGGAATTTCGGGTTTTAGGGTTCTGGATTTCCTACATCAACTTGTGATTCCCGGAGCATCTTTGTGAAATCGCCTGGGTTTTGGTACTGTAAGGAGTGCGGGCAACCGGTTTTTGGAGCCTTGGATGTGGGTATACGAGGGTGGAGGACTGAGCCGACACTTTGTTCGAATATCACCACCTTCTCGCTTCCGTTTTTCAGATCTTTTGTGACCTGTTCGGTGTGAATTCTTGAAGCTTAATTTTTCAGTTCTTTCTTTTCGGTTCTTGAGAGTTTAATTTGGTTTTTTTACTCTGTGTAATTCATTGATATTAAGGTTATTGTATATTCCTTAATCCCCGTAACCATAGGCTCTTTATTTGTAATTCTCTTATTGTTGAGTTGTGTAATCCTATGTATTCCGGATAGATACCTTACAGTGGTATTGGAGCCTCTAAAAGGGGTTTCTATTCGGAAGGGCGTACGGATTCCGACCGAGGAATCCGCTCAGGTATTGCATCTTATACTCTGTCTTGGTTATTTTCGGTATTGTGGTGTGCTGCTCTTTATTAATTTGGTAGCTTCCGTTTGTTTTGTTCGAGTACACCAAACCCTCCTGCCTGGACCGTAAGTGTTCCTCGGATCTTGTATGGGCTTGGGGATACGAATCCAGCTCGTATTATTTTAAAATCTTTTGTGATTTTTATCTTTGTGATATCTTTGTGATCTGTGACTCTCGTCTTGGTTTTTACGTTGTCATTACTGTGGTGTTTTGGTTAAAAATCTTATGTGATTTTTACAAATATTAAAATAGGTTCTCTTACTTTATTTACCATGGCACCTTTCGATGGCAAAGGAGATTTCAGAATCTGGCAACAGAAGATTAAATCTATACTTGTCCAACAAAAATGTTTTAAGTCCATTGAAGGTACTTTTCAGTCTAATGTAACTCCTGAGAAATGTGAGGAATTGATTGAGTTTGCTCATTCATCTATAATCTTGAACTTGTAGGATATTGTGATTAGACGAATAGGCAAAACTGATAATGCTAAACAACTTTGGGATAAACTGGAAGAAACGTTTACTGAAACCTCACTGCCCAATAAATTATTCCTTCTTGATTTTTTTTTCGATATAAGCTGGATTTAGATAAGGATATCGATGGTAATCTTGATGCTTTTACAAAGTTCGTACAAGATATAAAACAATCTGGTGATAAAAACATCAATGATTATACTCCTATAGTGCTCTCGAATGCTATACCTGATACCTATAATGATGTCAAATCTGCTATCAAATATGGGAGAGATTCTGTCACTTTAGATACTGTCACTAGTGGCTTAAAAAGTAAGGAATTAGACCTGAAGGTTAATAAGGATTCTAAACCTGTGTCTGATGTCAATTTTGTAAGGTCTAAGCAACACCTTAAAAAGAAACCGTTTAACAAAATTGATTCTGAGAAGTCTAATAAGAAAATGGGGCAATGGAGGGATAAATCTAAGTTCCGGCCTAAGAATCAAAAATGCTATAATTGTGGTGAATCTGGTCATTACATATAGTAAAACCTCGATAAATGAATATGATCGGGACCGGAGAAAATTATTCATTGAGCGAAATTATTCATTTATCGAAAGAAAATTTGAACATGTTATAAAGAGTTGGGATCGGAGAAAATTATTCATTTAGCGAGATTATTCGTTTATCGAACATTCATTTATTGAGGTTTAACTGTACAAGAATGCACTAAGCCTAAGAAAAATTTGCAAAATGACCAGGCTAATTTGACTATGGGCGATGTCTTTATAGTAATTGATGAATTGCGTCTCTGGTCTGTATGAAAATGAATGGATGCGGGATTCTGGATGCACTCATCATATGACACCTTATAAACAACATTTTACTAGTTATACTGATCTTGGTGATCGGTATATTTATATGCCTGAGAAGGTGAAACGAGTTGTGGCCGGTATAGGAAATGTGTGTTTGAAATTTGCTGATGGTACTTAGTTCACTCCAAAAAATGTCTGACATATTCCCGATTTATCTCATAATCTGATATCTTGTACTACTTTGGAAGATGAGGGCCTTAGGGGTTGTTGGGAGAATGGTTGCATGAAAATCTGCAGAGGTTCCTTAATGCTGTTTAAAGGAATCCGGAAATTTAATTTATACATTTGCCAAACTGAAACTGCTGCATGTTCTAATCTGGTTTGTGCTGATAAAACTGAATTCTGGCATAATAGGTTAGGACACATGAGCATGAAGGGATTAGATATCTTGCATAAACAAAAGTGTTTTGGAAAGGATAAAATCTCTAAGATGTCTTTCTGTGACTCTTGCATGTATGTCAAACAACATAAAACTCAATTTCCAAAATCTCCCAATTCCCCTGATCCTGTTTTTGAGAAATCTGGTAAGAGTCCCAATGTGCTTGATTATGTTCATGCTGATGTTTGGGGTCCTGCCAATGTTCTGACTCATGGAAAGAACCGTTATTTCCTGTCCATTATTGATGATTACTCGAGGAAAGTTTTCGTATTCTTACTCAAACTGAAATCTGATGTGTTTAAAAAGTTTCAAACATGGAAAACTTTGATGGAAGATCAAACTGGAAAACGGATTAAAAAGATAAGGACCGATAACGTCCTTGAATTTTGCAATACTCAGTTTGATACTATGTGTTCTGAAAATGGCATCCTTAGGCATAAGACAGTTCTTTATACCCCTCAAAAGAACGGGGTGGCTGAGCGAATGAAGCGAACCCTCCTTGAAAAGGTTAGGGCCATGCTCGCCACTTCCGGATTGTCCAAAAGTCTTTTGGGGTGAGGCTCTTTTAACTGCTGCCTATCTTATTAATAGATTCCCTTCTGTTCCTTTGATTGGCAATTACCATGAGTCTGTGTGGTCGGGCCATGCTATTGATTTTTCAAACATTCGTGTGTTGGGTGTGCTGCTTATGTGCATAAAAATGTCGATAAACTTAAACCTAGGTGTTGGCCACTACGTATACAGGATACAACTTGGAGAGTGTTTTAAACAACAAGCTATACGGTTTTCAAATATGAGTGCGTAGCGGAAGTCTTGACAAAGTAAGTTGCTGTAAATACAGCAGCTAGATAAGAAATGTATATTTAAAGATTATCACAAATATTAAAACAGTAAATGCAGAAGGTAATTGACACAGTAATTAAAGTGGTTCGAGGTAAACCCCTCTACGTCCACCGGTCCTCCACACATGAGTGAAAATGTTTATTATAAATACTACGTACACAACTACGTATTTATAATCAAACCTAATCAGTATATCATTCACACAGATTGTTATAATGATCTTAGCCTTCAAGCGTTCACACAGATTGGTTTGAGCTTTCACTTGACCGGCTTCTTCACACACAGTTCCAAAGCTTCGTCTCTTCAATGCAAGTCTGTCACACACAGTTTGGGAAGAGCAAGGATTCTCAGTCCACACAGGGCTGATGGGTTTGTTCAAGGGTTAGAACAATATTTGAACAACAGCTTTGACTTTCTGAGCATTTAGCTGATGATGTGTTGTTCACGGTTTTGAGCACTTTATATCTCTTCTTTCAGAATAGCAGAATGCCTTGGGAGACATGTTTGCTCTGAATATTCATGTAAGCACTTGTTTTACTTGCGTATGAATTCGATCGTTTGTTCGTTTGTTTGCGTGTATGTAGATCTTCAAAGGCTGGGGATATATATAGCTTTCTGAAATATATCTGTTGATATAAATCTATTGAGCAAGATTCCGTTCTAACGGGATAATGTGTTTAAATAAAACACGATCCGGATTTTGCGCTAGATTGAAGATTTCTGACGGCTTGATATTTAAATACTTTATCCTTTATTATTTAAATATATCTTCTCAAATGGGACTTTTGACTTAATGATGGACTTATGGGTCCATTGGGATCGGATCTATTTCCTACTTGTGAATCTTGCCTCAAAGGCAAAATGACTAAGTCCCCCTTCACATGGACTTTTGAAAGAGCCGCTGATAAACTGGGATTAATCCATACTGACGTTTGTGGTGCTTTGGAAGCAGCACGCGACGGATATCAATATTTCATTACGTTTACAAATGATCATACTAGGTATGGTAATGTATACTTAATGAAACATAAATCCGAGGCCTTTGAGAAATTCCAGGAATTCAAGGCCCTAGTCGAGAAATAAACTGGTAATCATATCAAAGCACTTCGGTCGGACCGAGGTGGCGAGTATATGAGTACGGAGTTTGACGAGTTCCTTAAGGAACAAGGAATAGTTTCACAACTAACACCTCCAGGTACTCCTCAGTTAAAAGGTGTGTCAGAAAGAAGGAACCTGACCCTGTTGAACATGGTCCGTTCCATGCTGGGCTATACTGACTTGCCGATTTACCTGTGGGGGTATGCACTCCTGACTGCCGCGTATATCTTAAAAAAAATGTCCTTCCAAATCCGTTCCTAAAACTCCACATGAGATGTGGGAGGGAAGGAAACCAAGTCTTAATCATATTAGGATTTGGGGATGTGCCGCCTATGTCAAGAAGACTAAGGTGGAAAAGTTGGAAGCTAGGTCTACGAAAGGACATTTCATTGGATTCCCATCTGGGACGATGGGATATCTATTCTACATGCTCGAAGATCGAAAGATCATTGTTGCTTTACAAGCACACTTCCTGGAAGATGAGTTCATTCAGGAAGGCGGAGCAGGTAGAAGTATTTCTTTAGAAGAATATAATGAAACTCCTCAGGAGACACCTGTACAAGAAACTGGAACCGAACCTTCTGAAACACAAGTACAACCACCTCATAGGTCTAATAGGGTGTCTCATTTACCTGAGAGGTATGGGCTTGTGCACTTGGAGGAGCTGGGCCTCCATGAGGTTCCAAGTGATAGCCAAGAGACCGACCCGACGACCTATGACCAAGCGATGGTGGATGTAGACTCCCCGAAATGGCGTGAAGCTATGGAAGCTGAGATAGACTCGATGCATGTCAATCAGGTCTGGACTCTAGTAGACCGCCCAAGGGCATAGTGCCTATTGGGAACAAGTGGATCTATAAGAGAAAGACTGATGGTGATGGCAAGGTTGATGCCTATAAGGCCAGGCTTGTGGCAAAGGGTTATACCCAGAAGGAAGGGATCGATTACCACGATACCTTCTCGCCCGTAGCCATGATCAAGTCTATTCGCATGATGCTTGCTATGGCTGCCTACCACGATTATGAGATATGGCAAATGGACGAAAAGACGGCTTTCCTTAATGGATTCATCGAGGAGGAAATCTATATGGAGCAGCCTAAAGGCTTTGTGTCCGAAGTCGATATTCATAAAGTGTGGAAGCTTCAGCGTTCCATTTATGGACTGAAGCAAGCGTCGCATAGTTGGAACCTTTGTTTTGACGAGGCAATCAAAGAGTTAGATTTCGTGCAAAATGAAGAGGAACCTTGTGTATACAAGAGGGTTAGTGGGAGCAAAATTGCATTCTTAGTACTATATGTATATGACATTCTACTAATAGGAAATGATGTGGGAATGCTCAGTTCTGTGAAAGCTTGGCTTTCGAGTAATTTCTCCATGAAAGACTTGGAAGAAGCAACCTATATTCTTGGTATTCGGCTCCACCGGGATAGAGCGAAGAGA
The DNA here is from genome assembly GCA_033398695.1 of Orobanche coerulescens. Classification (NCBI taxonomy): domain Eukaryota; kingdom Viridiplantae; phylum Streptophyta; class Magnoliopsida; order Lamiales; family Orobanchaceae; genus Orobanche; species Orobanche coerulescens. The sequence goes on from CM065806.1 coordinate 62,433,927, forward strand.
ACAATAGGCCTTTCCCAAGCCCTCTATATAGATAAGATCTTAAAGCGATTTAAGATGGATGATTCTAAAAGAGGGTTCCTACCGATGCAACATGGAATAAAACTCACCTTGAAGATGTGTCCTCAAAGTGAAGAACAACACAAGGAAATGAGTAATATACCATATGCTTCGGCCGTGGGTAGCCTTATGTATGCTATGTTGTGTACAAGACCTGACATCGCGCATGCTGTAAGCGTGGTGAGTAGGTTTCAGGCAAACCCAGGTAGGGAACATTGAAGTCTTGCAAGAAGATATCACATGATAAGGATGTTGAAGATATCATGATGCTACCCCACGGCCAAAAAGGAGAGGAAGAGACCAAGCATGACTTTGTTTTCAATCTTTGTCAAAATTGTTAGATTAGTTTATTATTTGCTTGTTTTCTTGTGAGATCTTGTTTGATCTTGTTTGAACTTATTTGTAGTTGTTAAGGCTATTTATAAGCCTCACCCTCAACCTTTGAAATCATCTTGAAAGTTATAACATTGTATTTCTCTTGAAATATACGTTGAACGAGTTCAACAAAACCTTGGTTATTATTTCGACGCGTCTCGAATTTTAACTTGATCAATTCTCAATAGGTCTTGAGGAGAGATTATCTTTATCGAGTTATAGGTCTAATTTGATAAAGCACATTCCAACCCATACACTATCCTACCTCACGGCCGAAACCACATAAATTCGGCCACCACCTTTTGTTTTCGTTGTTACTTTGATACTTGTAAAAACCGTGATATTCTTCCGTTGTATTTTATATGTTTTACGTACACTAATATACGTAATTCGTATCATAAGTGGTATCAGAGCCCAGGGTCATCTCCTTGGGCGATTTATTCAACGAGTTCTTGTGAAGAACTATCTCTTGACTCTAGCCATACCGATTCTGGAACTAAAATGGAGGAATTTGATTTCTTCTGGTCTCACTTGGCTACCGCCATTGATGGAGTTTTTGACAGTTCTTGTCAATGGGATGACGAAAATTTACCTGTGCCGCCACCGCCGTATTCCCCAGTTTTGGCAGCCCTGATTGTCGCTAGTACAGCAGTACCGGATCAAGATCCAGCTTCCCATGTCTCACAACCGCCGCCACGATGGACCACCAGTCATCCACCATAATCCACATCCCCACGACCATACTTCCTGAAATCCATGATTATGATGGGTCACCTATTTTTGATAAAGATGAAGAACAGTGCTATATTTATCCAGTGGTTCCTGTTTATGATACCGAGCCTAAAGACGAGCCTTTCCAATATTTTGATGTGAAAGACGATTACGAGGCAATTTTCTTCATTCTTGAAATTTCATACGGTGAGTTCAACCACGATGATAAAGGCTTTGCCTCGCAAAATAATTATCATTTTTATGTTAATCATGATAGTTATTTTGTCGGTTTCCCTTTGAAATATCCATTCGTTTATCACCTCAAAGTTCTGCGCCACACTAAAACGTCCGATATTTTTGGGCTTATTATCTGTTTGGTGACTTTCTTTTATCCCTTTGGAGATGAGATCAATGCCGATTCGAGGACGAATCGCTTTAAAGGGGGAGGAGATGATATGAAATTGAGTAGTCCAAATAAAGAAAACGAAGCACGGATCGACATAAATGGCCTTACGACACGTCCTACACATACGACAACATTTTTAGGCGAGAAAACGGACATAAGACGTAAAAAGAATGTCCAACCTGCCGGAAAATGTCCAACCGGCCGGAAAATATCCAGCCTGCCGGAAAAAGTCATGTCTGCCGGAAAATGCCGAGCACTGCCGGCCGGACTCGACCGTGTCGTCCGGAACGGTCGAGTCTTGCTCGTCCGGAACAACCAAGGTCGCTGTCAGCCGAACCCGACCATGCCAGGAGACACGGTCGAGTCCTACTCGCCTACAACTACCGGAACCCACTGCCCTGACGCCCGACCGTGTTCCAGGACACGATCGAGTCCTGCCAAACGTCCTTGTCACGCCGCACGGTCGAAGCCGCCGCTGTCCTTGTCGCGCCGCGCCGTGCCGAGTCCCGCCAAACGTCCTTGTCACGCCGCACGGCCGAAGCCATCACCGCTGGTCCTTGTCACGCCGCGCCCGTGCCGAAGTCATCGCCGACGCCGCCGCCGTGACCGTGTCAAGCGGACACGGTCGAGTCCTGCCGGCGCTGCCGGCCGCGCCGCGGCCGTGTCACGGGACACGGTCGAGTCCTGCCGACAGCCCACTTATTTTATACACTTTTTTGTATTTTTTACTTCTCTTTTCCTTTTTTACATATTTTAGGGATTATGTTTTCCCCATTTTGTGATTTTATGTTCCTTTTTTGTATTTTATGTTGATTTGTTTGGATTATTCAAAGATTTTATAATCTTTGAATTATTTTTTTTTGTTTTGTTTCCTTAGTAGTAGGAGACTTCACCTCCTATAAGTAGGAGTTGATTAGCCTTGTAATAGATAGAGTATTATGAATTTGAATGTGAAAGAATACACTTTGTGATTCCATCCTTGGTAAATGATTTTTACCGAAACTTGATTTTTATTCGACGCGTTTTTGAGTATTAATCCGATTGATTCTCAATAGGTCTTGAGAAGAAATCACCTTATCGAATTATAGGTCTAATTCGATAAACCTTTGTTCTTGATCGTTCAAGTCTTCTTGTTCGATATTATCACTTTTTTTCGATATTACTTCCATTTTTCATTTGTTCGAATTTTCATTGTCATATTCGATATTACTTCCACAAAATACATCCAAACACACCCATACTCGTAAAAAGACTTCCGCTACGATATTCTTACATACACTCCGAACGATACGTATCCGCCTCTCCCGGAGAATTCGTATCATAAGTGGTATCGGAGCCCAGGTTCATCTCCTTGGGCGATTTATTCAACGATTTCTTATCAAGAACTATTTCTTGATTCTTGTTATGGATTTCTCCGATAATCCCGGCTATTCTAGTAAGGTCATTAATTTGATGAAAGCAGTGAGATTACTCAATCATGGGTGTGTTGGTTATTGGTGCTATATGACCAAAACCGAGAAATCATCAGTAATGTTGACGGATATTCCGGTAGTGAGGGAATATGCCGATGTTTTTCCAGACGAGTTACCTGGTTTGCCTCCACAGAGAGATGTGCAATTCACAATTGAGTTGGAGCCCGGTACGTCCCCGATATCGAAGGCACCGTACCGGATGGCCCCGACCGAAATGCGGGAGTTGAAGAATCAACTTGAGGAATTGTTCGAGAAAGGTTATATCCGACCGAGTGCATCCCCGTGGGGAGCACCGGTGTTGTTTGTCAAGAATAAGGATGGTTCTTTTCGCTTGTGTATTGATTATCGGGAGTTGAACAGGGTGACAATCAAGAATAAGTATCCCTTACCCCGTATTGATGATCTCTTGGATCAACTTCAGGGAGCTTCAGTATTTTCCAAGATCGACTTGAGATCTGGATATCATCAGTTGCGGATTCGAGAGTCGGATATCGCGAGGACGGCGTTTCGAACATGCTATGGTCATTATGAGTTTGTGGTTATGCCGTTTGGATTGACTAATGCACCTGCGGTATTCATGGAGTTAATGAATCGGGTATTCATCGACTTTTTGGATCAGTTTGTTGTTGTCTTCATCGATGACATTTTGATTTATTCTCGTAACCGAGAGGAACACGGGGTTCACCTTCATCAGGTTCTCGACGTGTTGAGACGAGAGCAACTTTATGGAAAGTTTTCCAAATGCGAGTTCTGGATGTCCGAAGTGAATTTTCTCGGGCATGTAATTTCATCAGATGGAGTGCGTGTTGATCCTCAGAAGACGGAGGCTATCCAGGATTGGTTACCTCCAAAGAATGTTAAGGAAATCCGAAGCTTTCTCGGATTAGCCGGTTATTATCGGCGGTTTGTGGAAGGATTTTCTAAAATCGCTCAACCCTTGACGAACCTTTTGCGAAAGGATAAGAAATACACGTGGTCCGACGCGTGTCAGCGGAGTTTTGAGGAACTCAAGAGCCGGTTAATCTCAGCACCTGTACTTTCCTTGCCGCAAGGGACGGAAGGATTTGTGGTTTATAGTGATGCGTCCGGACAGGGTCTCGGATGTGTGATCATGCAGATTGGAAAGGTTATTGCCTATGCTTCACGGCAATTGAGACCTTACGAAGTTAATTATCCAACCCACGACCTGGAGCTAGCAGCCGTGGTGTTCGCTTTGAAAATCTGGCATCATTACCTTTATGGCGTCACCTGTCAGATTTTCACCGATCACAAGAGTTTAATGTATATATTTACTCAGAAGGAGTTAAATATGCGACAGAGACGGTGGTTGGAATTAATCAAAGATTATAATATCGAGATCCTTTATCACCCGGGCAAGGCGAACGTTGTAGCCGACGCCTTGAGTCGTAAGTCCGTTCAGGAACAGATACTTGCTCGTTTAACAGTTCAGAAGGAACTTCAACAGGAATTCCTTAGACCCGAGATCGAGGTCTGGCTTCAGCGAGTGCAAGGGCAACTATGCATGTTAGAGATTTCATCGCCACTTGAGGAGGCAGTCGGAGAGAATCAGGGTCCGGACCCAGCATTGTTGCGCATCCGTGAGAATGTGGCTCAGGGGAAAGCCCCTGGATTCGTGGTCCACGAGGATGGACATTTGAGATTTAAGAGTCGATTGTGCGTGCCGGCGAATGACGAGTTGAAAAACTCGATTTTGAGAGAAGCTCATGCTACCCCTTATTCTGTTCATCCAGGGTCTAGCAAGATGTACAAGGACTTGAAACAAAATTACTGGTGGAGTAATATGAAGCGAGAAGTCGCGGAATTTGTTTCGAGATGCTTAACCTGTCAGCAAGTCAAGATTGAACATCAGCGACCGGCGGGTATGTTGAAACCTCTCCCTATTCCAGAATGAAAGTGGGAAGATATTTCTATGGATTTTATCACGAGTTTGCCGACGAGTCGTCGTGGCATGAATACGATCTGGGTGATCGTGGACCGCTTAACTAAGTCAGCCCACTTTCTCGAGATTAAGGATACTTGGGGTCCCGAGAGACTTGCCCAGTTATTCATCAAAGAGATAGTGAGACTGCACGGTACTCCTAAAAGTATCGTTTCCTATCGTGACGGACGGTTTGTGTCTCATTTTTGGAAATTAGTTCATCGTGCTATGGGAACTCAGCTTAATCTCAGTACCGCTTTTCATCCTCAGTCTGACGGACAATCAGAGAGAACCATTCAGACATTAGAGGACATGTTGAGGGCATGCGTCCTCGATTGGAAAGACGATTGGGAAGCCCAACTACCATTGATCGAGTTCACGTATAATAATAGTTGGCATGCTTCGATCAAGATGGCACCTTACGAGGCCTTGTACGGTCATCGTTGTCGATTTCCTTTGTGTTGGAACGACTTATCAGAATCAATCGGCACCGAGCCCGATATGCTTATAGCCGCCCGTGAGAAGGTAGCTTTGATCAGGAGTCGTTTGTTTCCCGCTCAGAGTCGACAGAAATCTTATGCAGACAATCGTCTTCGACCACTAGAGTTCGAGACGGGTGACCAGGTTTTGGTCAAGGTTTCCCCGAGTTGGGGTATTTTCCGTTTCGGAAAACGGGGGAAGTTGAGTGCGAGATTTATTGGACCATTTGAGATTTTGGAATGAGTAGGCGAGCTAGCTTATCGTTTGGCCTTACCTCCGGCATTAAGCCGAATTCATAATGTGTTTCACGTCTCTCAGCTACGGAAGTATGTTGCCGACCCGAGTCACATACTTCAGTTCGACAAAATTGAGATCACGGATGATCATTCGTATGGGGAGCGTCCTATACGAGTTTTAGAGCGGCGAATCAAACAGTTGAGGAATAAGGCGATTCCTTTGGTTAAAATTCAGTGGTCTAGACTCGGAGTCGAAGAGGCTACTTGGGAAACCGAGGATAGTATGCGGGAGAGTTATCCCGAGTTGTTTGACCCTTAGTTTCGGGGACGAAACTCTTTTAAGGGGGGGTGTATGTAATACCCGGTTGTAATTCAGTCATTATCATTTAGTAATTCCATTCGGTAATTGTCGCTATGTACTTTCTCACTTGTTAATAATCATTCATCCGTGTTCACCATTCGGAATAACTTCGAGTTGTGTATCGATATTGTTCATTGTTTCAACCTTATTCAGGAATCGAAACAAGAGTATTATCTTGATTGTTGTAATTGATTCATTAGTCGATGTTGACGTTGGAATTCATGTCATTTCAAATCTCTTCATTGTTCGAATCGTGTTCTTGTTGGACGAACCATTGTAATCATTACTTGGAACCACCGTTTTGGGGTTTCCGTACTTCCATTTCTTGTTATTGGTTCCCTAATATCGATTCCTATTGCTTTTATTCCCTTCCCAGGTCATTTTTCATCATTTTAGGACCCAAGGGGGTGTGGGCCGCGGCACAAGGAGTGTGCGCCGCGGCACACACATTTTCCAATTTTTTGGCTGATCATTTTGTACTTTGTGCCGCGGCACATGCCGGCAGGGCCGCGGCACACTACCGAGTCACTGCCGCGGCACACCTGTCCGGGCCGCGGCACACTCGTGTGGCACTTATCGGCCAAACTTTCTGTACCTTGTGCCGCGGCACATGCCGGCAGGGCCGCGGCACACTGCCGATCACTGGGCGCATATTTTTGGCCTTGTGCCGCGGCACACTTCGGATGAGCCGCGGCACACAGGGCAGTCAACCTTATAATTGCGTTTTCCTGAGTGTATTCAAATCACTTCATCCTTTTTTTCACCTTCTTACGGGAGAGAGAGCTTGAGGGGAGAACTTTTCGTCATCTATCACTTGAGTGTTGGAATTTCATCATTTTCATTCGGTTGTGAAGCTCGGATCATCGATCTATCGCGTATTCTTCGGATATTAGTGCTTGAATCTTCAAAGGTAATCTTCATCAAACCTCTTGGATTTTCGATTTGTGTTGAGATATGATGTTTTGGATGTTAAGATCATGTTGTATGAAGTGATATACGCATGATTATGGATATGTTTGATTATTTATTGGATTATTGAAGGATTATTCAAGAACACTTTGAATTTTGAGTTGAATTTGGGGGTTTTCGATTAATTGTCGTTGTAATCACGATTTTGGATATTCATAACGGATTATTGATCGTATTGAAGATGTTTTGTTGGTTTGAAACACTTCTTGGGGATTTGATGTTGGTATTATTGAGGTTTGGTTGTAATCAATCGAAGTTGACCACAAAGTGTTCGATATAATGCCCCAATGATCTTGGTTTAATCGTATCGACGTTTTGAGTTCGTTATATTCGTGTTTGATTCGTATATTGAACGGATTGTTGCTAATTGTATTTATTCAAGGTTGTTCGAGCGACCGATATCTCAATTAGGACGTTGTTCGTGGAAGGATAATTGTCACCGGTGTTGTGTAAGTTAATTCTTACTCGGTTAAAAAGATTTCATTCCTTTTGTTGTTGATCATTCATAATTATAACTTATTCATCATTGTATTAATCATATTGAGACTTGTAAATGTCGAAGAATCACTTCATTAATGAGGAACGGCGGTTCCAATCATTTCATTGAAACTATCAATCACTTCATTATTACTTTCATCTCGGTGAGTCATTCTTGACTTTGTCGGATTATTATTATTCATTGATATTCATTGTGGTCATTCTCGTTCATATGACCTTCTGGGTTCATATTGCGTGGCCGGGTGCGGATGTGTGGAATTTTTAGTCGGGCACGTGATGGCCATGTATTGGGAGTGATACATTGGGCAGTGCACATGGTAAAGATTAACTCCGTGAGACTAATTAGGTACAAGGACGGGTGTGTCCGGTCATCCGTCTTGTACACTTGCACAGAACACTACGGGCGTACTATGATACTCCTCTTCAGCGTAATTCATAACTAAGGATATTTCACAACTTCAGTTAAATAATGATTGTGTATTTTCAACGCTTGAGGATTGTTGTTCTATGTAACTGACCCCGTTGGGGGATTTTGTTTTCAGGTCACGGCAAGGCAAAGGCACGGGAAGAGCATGCTGACAGCGAGGAGTCCCAGTGATACTAGTAGGGGGCCCCAGTCTTTCCGGTTATTTCAGTCACTTCAGTCATTTCAGTCATTTCAGTTATTTCCGTCATTTGTATTTTCCGCTGCAAATTCCGTCTGAGATGTTTATTTATTCAGAGTGGTGTATTTTATCTTCATATAAAATATACTAATATTCTGTATTGTCCTGGTGTATTGTACTTAAGCTCCTCATCGGAGTATTTGGTAATATAATGTGGTTCGGTACTACAATTATATTATATAATTCATCAGTTTTCATTCGCCTGGTGGGTCCCACTCGGGGTCCACAGCACTGTAATATCCGCCTAGTTTGGGTGTTACAGTCTGACCAAATCAGCCCACTTTCTGGAGATTAAAGACACTTGGGGACCCGAGAGATTGGCCCAACTATTTATCAAAGAGATTGTAAGGTTACATGGTACCCCTAAGAATATTGTATCAGATCGTGACGGGCGATTCGTGTCACATTTTTGGAAAGCAGTTCATCGTGCGATGGGTATGCAATTGAACTTCAGCACAGCATTTTACCCGCAGACGGATGGTCAGACTGAGAGGACTATCCAAACTTTAGAGGATATGCTGAGGGCGTGCGTTCTCGATTGGAAGGATGATTTGGAGGCCCAACTATCTTTGGTGGAATTCACTTATAATAATAGCTGGCACACTTCGATTCAGATGGCACCTTATGAAGCATTGTATGGCCGTCGTTGTAGATCCCCTCTGTGTTGGGACGATCCATCTGAAACCTTGGGTACGGAACCCAATATGTTGTTAGAAGCCCGTGAGAAGATCACTTTGATTAGGAGTCGTTTGTTGACGGCTCAAAGCCGACAGAAGTCTTACGCAGACAACCGCCGCCGACCGCTTGAGTTCGAGGTCGGCGACCATGTACTAGTGAAGGTGTCCCCTACTCGAAGAGTTTTTCGTTTTGGGAAGAGAGGCAAGCTGAGTCCGAGGTATATCGGGCCGTTTGAGGTTTTGGAACGAGTAGGCGATTTAGCCTATCGCCTGGCTTTATCACTAGCTCTGAGCCGGATTCATAACGTATTCCATGTCTCCCAGTTAAGGAAATACATTGCTGATCCGAGTCATGTACTTCAGTAAGATGAGATCAATTTAGCGGAGGATCATTCGTATGAGGAGCACCCCATACGGATACTTGACAGGAGGATCAAATAATTGCGGAACAAGACGATTCCCCTACTAAAGGTTCAGTGGTCACGACACGGGGTCGAGGAGGCCACGTGGGAGACGGAGAGCAGCATTCAAGAGAGGTATCCCGAATTGTTTACCCCTTAGTTTCGAGGACGAAACCCCTTTTTAAGGGGGGAGTATGTAATATCCGACGGAAATTCTTGCTTACTGTTGTATTATTCGGATAATTCAATACTGTTGTAGTCTTGTTGCATTTGTGTAATGTTTATTGATGTTGGAATATATCATAAATAGATTTAATAATAACTACCACTCGCATTTTGTTTTAAATTCTCAACGTTGTATAGATAAATACATTTTTGAGCTATTAAACCTGAGCCTAACGTACGCTACTCCTTTAGCATAGCATACGCTATTTTGAGGCCTTTACGTACGTAAAGAGGTACCTGTTACGTACGTAACCAGTGTAATCGTATCGGATCTCAACTTTCGGCGTGTGGGGTCGGACGGGATTCGAATATCTGATCTTTTGGAGGCAACCTAGTTGACCTACATTACGTACGTAATGCTTCAAGTGGTAACGTACGTAATGATGTTCGTATTTCAGTCCAGTAGCCTCTGGACTTAGCTTACGTACGTAATACTTTTTGTGTAGCGTACGTAAAGCTGTTAACGTACGTTATCCTCTTGTGATAACGTACGTAACGAACTGTGCTGTTATAAAAAGACAACTTGTGTCTTTCATTTTGCACGTCCAAACTCCGATTTTTCACCCATATAATCATCCGCCTTCATCTCTAGATCAAATTTACGTTCTTCCAACTTGTGTTTGAGCTTTACATTTTGATTTTGGAGCTTGTTGTTTGGAAGTTGGAGTCATTCTTGAAGCTTAGATTGTGTTCTTGTGGTTTTGGTGTATTGTTCTTCATTTATGAAGGTATGTTATACGATTTAGCCCTATAATCTCGTAATTGTAATGATAGTGATTAAGTATACTCCACCTAGTGATGAATTAATCAAGCTAAACATGTTTGTAGTTAAGCTTTCAACAAACTTAATGATGAATATGATGATTAGGGGATTTGTAATGATGTGTTCTTCGTGTTTTAAATGGTGATGATCATGTTTAGTTAAACCACACTCTTCTTGCTGGACTAATAACACCTTTGGAATAATAATAGTCCTTGTTTCCTTACAATGAAAATAACTTGTTGAAATAATTACCATAAAATGTTTTAAGAAACCCTTGTTAATCATTAGAAGAATGAAATGACCTTCTTGAACCTAAGCTAGGTGAATTCAGAGGAATGATATTTGAATCTCCAGGTTAGTTAGAAGGTTATTAGGATGGTTTTAAACTTAAGATAGTCTTCATGATCATGATATGGATTTATAACTAGTTAACTCAACATAAGTGATTGTGTGTAATGCAGATTTTTACTTGTAATCAATTGAGATGTTCTTAATAAGTTTAAATGGTACAAGATTATTGTTTAACACATTATGGATTAATTCTTAATCCAGCAAACATTTGGTAACATCTTGTAATCAATTGTAAGAATAGAATGGTATGAATAAGGTTCTTGGAGTAACACTTCAATATCTTAAAAAGTTGAACTACTGAAATGGGAATTAGGATGTTGTCTCGTTAAAATTTGGTATAGATGATCATATGAACGTATTATTGAGTAAAATATACTTCATTCAAGGTTGATTCTTCGAGTAACCGACTTTTAATCGAGGGCCGTCCGTTCGTTCATTCGACAAGGAAGGACTATTCTCACCTCCTTATTGAGGCAAGTTATCTTGCTTGGTTATAATGATGCGTGGATTCTTATGATGATTATGCATTTCGTGTAAATGAAACACTTATAAACTTGTGACTTGTGATTTGAGGTTGTTATTATTGATGTCCCGTTAATATCGTGGGATTGTATTCCCAAGTCTTTTATTATCCGGTCATGTTCGTACCGTGTAACGTTATATCTTAGCTTTATTTAATTTAAGAACAAATGTATTGTTATTTAAAGTTTATTCCATCTCCATATGGAATACACTTATATTTTGGATCATGTGTATAATAAGGTCGTTGGCCATATTACTGTAAACTCCTAATCGGAGTTAGTACTATGTTTTGTGGTTCGGTATCACATGTATTGTGTATTTAATCTGTATTTTGAATATCGCCTGGTGGATCCCAGCGTGGGGTCCACGGCACTGTAATGGCCGCCTTATTGGGGTGTTACACCAAGAACCTCCATCACATCTACATGTAGCTGTGTAGAAGTGCTATCAGCATAAACTAATTGCCCCTCCACTGGAATGCGAAGGATCTGCCACATCATGTGACATGATGGTCATCTCTCCGAACGGCATGTGAAAAGAGTTCGTATCGGGCTACCACCGCTCAACGAATGCCGAAATCAATGGGAAGTCAATGTGTCTAAACGTGGTGTCTGTTAAGTGTGACAACCCAGTCCCACTAATCCGTCGAACCAAACCTGGTGACATCTCTGAGCGCCCCTGACTCAAACTCTGGCAAGCAGCAGTCCTACTGTGATACTTCAGCAGACCTATCATCTCCCTCATCCAGATACGTGAGGCGACATGCCCACCAAAACTCGGGATAAGACTGTCATCAAAAGGGCCACCAGGCATCTCCTCCGTAACGATCCAAGATGTGTCATCCTCAGGCCTACGTCGGTTACTATTGCTCGACCCAGAAGTGACAAACCTCCCACCTCTCTTGTAACGCCCCAACCCGGCAAGGGTAGAAGCGTCACTTTATGGTGACATATCAGATACAACAGATTCAAATCAAACAGCGGAAGTCTTAAATAAAATTATCAAAAGAGTATCAAAAGGGGACTAAAACAACACCAAATGTCCCTGAAACCAAACAAAAGAACGTACGATACAAATGTCCAAAATCCGGAAATAACGATAAGGAAATAAAGTCCATTATTTAAATAAAGCTATAGGGTAATCCACTTTCTCTCATCCCCAAGCTAATAACCCCGCTCCTAGCTTAAGTACCTGCCGCATGGAGAAGAAAAGCGGTTGTGCATAAAAAGCTCAGTGAACTGATATAAAGCAAATAACAAAACAGATCAAACGAGATAAGATAATCAAAGGAATGCGAAGATAGAATACATATGGTGTTAATGGATAATCAAAAGGATATCAAAGTTTAAGTATAAAGTGTATGAATGTGGATTCATTATTTTACCCCAAGCCCAAACAAATATCCAAATAAATAGTAGCCCAATGGAGTGATCAACTCCCAAATGTGAAGGGACTGCATGCACGCATGCCCAATCACCAAACAAATATAATATGTATCCATATCATCATAGTAGCCCAAACAACTAACAAACAAATCTAGAATGCACCCATACGCCCCTGCAAACAATTCATAATCATAATAATGGCCATAGCAGATAGCATATAAGGGATGGTGTGGTACATCTCTCCAACCACACTAGAGTCATAACATTGGTGCATCAATGCTACGGTCATGGACCCCCCATAACTGGGAATGGATAATACCTGAGTAAATACTGAAGGGTCAAAAAGTATAAGTCCAAATCAAAGTGTAGGTCTCATTCATATAGTCAAAGTTCAATATCAAAGGTTCGAATAATCAAAGAGCTAATATCAAAGGTTCAGTTCACATGTATCAAATCAAAGATGCAATGTCAAAGGTTCAAACGAAGAGTTCGAATATCAACAGTCCAAAATAAGATAGGCAAATGATATAGAAGAGAGAGAAAGGTCAAGAGAGAGAAAGTAGTTGTACTCTTGCTGAAAGAGTACGGAATATCTGTACCATATCCAACAGCAAAAGTAAACAAAGATAGATGGATCCCAAGATACAGGATCACTCCTGCTTCACGGAACCTATACGGATCAATAACCAAGTATTACTTTAAGTCCAAATGAATTTGGTTACTCATTTTAGTAATATAATAGACTTTGAGTGTGTAACCACCTTTTTAAGAAAACTCAGCTTTTAATATCAAAACATATATCACGTTTCTGGATTTTTAAAGTATACTTGTGCACCTCCTGGAGCCTTAGCAAAATTATTCCAGGCAGATACACATGTTTTCTACTTTGTGTAATTTTTGTAGAATTTCCAGGTAGTATAGCTACAGAACAAAAATTCCTTATCAAAACTAGTTCAGATTCGGTGACAGATCTGAGACTCCAAAGTAAGTAATTAAGAGACCATAATGTGCTACTCTAAAAATTCCATCAAAAATCACAGAGGCCAAACACATCTTATATTTAAGCTCTGTCCAATTTGAGTTAATGATTCCTTACTGATTTCTGAAAAAAATCATAAACCAAGGTTGAAATTCGGATTATTAATTGACAGGTTTGACACTTGAAATTGTAAAATCAGAAAAGACATCATATCGACTTCTAAAAATTACAAGACTTGCATATTCAGAAAGTACTTTTCTAGAACTTGATTTTAGAGTCAAGAATCACTCAAAAGCATGTGTTATCATTAAAATGGACCCCTTTCAATATGACCCAAAAACCTGACAGCATACCTGGAGATAAATTCAAAATAACCCTAACCTTTATTAGCCTGTTAACCTTTTTATCAGCTTTTATCTATGAACAGGTTACAACTTGACAAATTTTTGAACCATATCATAACTCAAAAGTAAAATTCACAAAAATTCACACAGGTACTTCAATGTCTTTAGAACCCACACGAACCTTCCCAGAATTTATTAGTTAGTTTAACCCCACACGAAAAATACTCAAACTCTGACTATTTAGAAAACCGACCTGCAGTTGTACCCAAAAAGTATCCGCCTCAACGACCTATGAAAACATCCATGAAAAATTTCCAAAAATTCATGGTATTACTAATCATATAGAAGTTACATATTGGAGAGTTTCATAACCCAACACATTATAGTTTTTGAATAAAAAATCGACAAATTGGACTGATTTCAGACTCCCGAATTTCAGATTCAACACTTAATCACACAAAAATCAAAAACATGATCAAAACAACTTGAAATCACTCCAAACCAATTGGAGAACTTAACTAAGATATAAAACTAGGTTTTCATCAAAAGAAACTGAATTGAATCATTATATATCATGACCTATCTCGTTCATAAATTCAAGTATACAAGCTGTCTTAATTCCAGAATTCATTTAAGCCATCATATAACGTGTTTAATCATACCAACGCACCTGAGACCTTCAATCTACCAACAAGCCTTCTTTTGTGCACGCCTCGATCGAAAGGGAATGGTAGAAAACTAAGTAGCTGCCGTTTTTAGTTTTAGGTTTTAGGGTTTTTAGTTTTGTGAAGTATGTGTGTGATATATATAGGCGAGTGGGGAGGAATTTCAAAAGGGAAAATGCCTAAATTATGGGGATTTGATGGAAGACTTTGCCAAATTTAAAACCCATCACGAACCTTGACATGATTCACAATTCCATATGTTTGTGTACAACATATCATTCGGCTAGGGATAAAAATAGAAAACGTGTGACAATTTTAAATGTTTACAAATTATTTAAGTATAAGTCTTATATTCGTATTACATTAATTTGTTCAAATGTTAACGATTTAAATACTTAGGTTATAATCGTAATGCAATATTTTAAATAATTAAATGTCTTTTATAGATTCGAGATTAAAGGGTATTTTAACATGTTCAAAAATCTGGGTTTTACAACTCTTCCCCTCTAAAAAATTTTTTCGTCCTCGAAATGAAAAAGGAAAGGTAACGAAACAATACAAAAGCATACCAGACTACGAAAATAAATGAGGGTAGCTGGCTCACATAGACTCTTCAGTTTCCCAGGTCGCCTCACGTGCTGGGTGGTTCTTCCAAAGAATCTTAACAAAGCGAATGACCATATTTCTCATGACTCTCTCCTACCTATCAAGAATGGCTTCCGGTTCTTCCGGAAGTGACATGTCTGGTTGAATCTGGTCAAAAGGGTATGACACCACATGTAGAGGATGATAGTTATATCCCCGCAAAAGAGATACGTGGAAAACGTTATGCACATGTGCTAGCTGAGGTGGAAGAGCCAAACGATAAGACACCTCACCCACACGTTCCAAAATCTCAAAAGGACCAATAAAATGAGGACTCAACTTGCCCCTAATGCCAAAACGTTTGACGCCGCGAAAAGGAGAAACTTTCAGAAATGCTCGGTCGCCAACCTGAAACTCTAACTCACATCGGTGCTTGTAGGCGTAACTCTTCTGTATGGACCTGGCTTCCTTAACCCTCTCTCTAGCAACAGTCACCTTTTCGTTGGTGATCTCAATCATTTCAGGACCCTCAATAATCCGTTCACCTACTTTGTCCCATACAGTAGGTGATCTACACTTACGCCCATATAACATCTCGTATGGTGCCATCCGAATATTAGCGTGCTAACTATTATTATACGCAAACTCAACTAAACACAAGTACTCGTCCCAACTACCAGTCTAATCATGTTCACAAGCTCGTAACATGTCCTCTAACGTTTGGATAGTTCTCTCAGATTGACCATCCGTCTGTGGGTGAAAAGCGGTACTGAACTTAAGATGAGAGTCTCCAAAAACGCGAAGTAAACCTCAGATCTCTATCAGAAACAATCGCAACTGGAGTGCCGTGCAATCTAACAATCTCCTGCTGGAAGATTTTTGCCAACTTCGCTACACCATAACCTTTCTTGATCGGTAAGAAATGAGATGACTTGGTTAGCCGATCAACGACCACCCAGATCATATCATGTCCTATTCGTGTGACCGGTAAACCCGTAACAAAATCCATCGTTATCTCTTCCCACTTCCACTGGGGAATATCTAACGGCTGCAAAAGACCACTAGCTCTTTGGTGCTCAATCTTTACCTGTTGGCAAGTCAAACACCTAGCAACATATGAAGCTACATCCTGCTTCATCCCGTTCCACCAGAAATGCTGTTTCAAACCCCAATACATTTTAGTAGATCCCGGATGTATGGTGAAAGGAGAACTGTGAGCTTCTGACATAACTGTCTCATGAAGTTGAGGATCGCTCGGAACACAAAGGCGATCTCCTAACCAAACAATGCCGTCATCATCAACCCGAAATTTAGTCTGTTTCCCCTCTTCCACATTCTGAACAATGGCCTATAACTCACCATCGTCACGCTGAGCTTCCTTAATCTTCAAGATCCAGTTAGACTCAACCATCAAGCTATCCCAATA
Organism: Orobanche coerulescens; assembly: GCA_033398695.1. Classification (NCBI taxonomy): domain Eukaryota; kingdom Viridiplantae; phylum Streptophyta; class Magnoliopsida; order Lamiales; family Orobanchaceae; genus Orobanche; species Orobanche coerulescens. The sequence goes on from CM065806.1 coordinate 62,450,419, forward strand.
ACCGTCGTGCCCAGGCAGACAGAACTCCACCTCCATGAGCTCAAGCTCATGCAAAATCTTAGGCTCAAATTTCAGACTAGCAATCATACCCGACTTACGACTAAGAGCATCGGCAACTACATTAGCCTTACCTGGGTGATACTGAATGTTAGTGTCGTAGTCCTTGAGTAACTCCAACCATCTACGCTGTCTCATGTTCAACTCCTTCTGGGTAAATATGTACTTGAGACTCTTATGATCGGTGAAGATATCAATAGAATCCCCATACAGATAATGCCTCCAGATCTTAAGAGCAAAAACAACTGCAGCCAACTCTAGATCATGCGTAGGGTAGTTCTCCTCATAGGGTTTCAACTGGCGTGAGGCATACGCAATAACCTTCCCGTGCTGCATTAAAACACAACCTAACCCTTTCTTGGAAGCATCACTATAAATCTGATATCCGCCTGTACCAGATGGAAGTGTCAAAATGGGAGCTGACACAAGTTTCTGCTTCAGAGTCTCAAAACTCTCTTCTTGTTCATCGGTCCAATAAAACTTCAATCCCTTCCTCATCAGCTTAGTCAATGGTGAGGCGAGTTGTGAGAATCCCTCGACAAATCTCCGATAGTAACCTGCCAAACCAAGAAAACTCCAAACCTCGGTCACAGTAGTAGGTCTCGGCCATTTAGTGATAGCCTCAACCTTCGCCGGACCCATAGTGATACCACTAGCAGATACAACATGACCAAGGAAAGCAACTTGACTAAGCCAGAACTCACACTTGGAGAACTTCGCATACAACTTCTCCTGCCTCAAAATCTGCAAAACCGTACTAAGATGCTGCTCGTGCTCCTCATCGGACTTCAAATAAACCATAATGTCGTCGATGAAAACGATAACAAAATTGTCGAGAAAAGAACGGAATAAGCGGTTCATAAGATCCATAAACATTGTCGGAGCATTAGTCAGTCCAAAAGGCATAATCAAAAACTCATAGTGTCCATAGCGAGTTCGAAAAGTAGTCTTAGGGATATCCTGCCCCTTAACCTGAAGCTGATGATAACCGGACCTAAGATTGTGTAATACCCGGATTTTCAGTATAAATTTTTCGCATTATTTTATCTGAGGTATACTGTATAGTTTGGTATCTATACAGTATGGATAAAATAAATTGAGAACCGAGACAGTTATACTGGTGTGGTTACCGTTTTGGATTGACAGTTATATTGAGGATTTGCTGTATCAGGTTGAACTGATTTGGATATCAGGTATATCGTATAAGAATATTTTTGTATTGAGTATATGTATTGATTTTTGCCGTATGCTCGTGTTTGGTATGCCGTGACATTGGACAGGAATTGCTGAAATTGGATAAGTATGAAATTGTTACGTACGTTAACAAGGTGAGCTAACGTACGTAAGATTGGCACGGTTACGTACGTTAAGGCTAAGGTATTACGTACGTAACGAGGGCATCAGACAAGACCGAGTCATGGTCGGCAGGTGGGACCCGGTGTCGGCAACTTTCCGCAGAGGATGTTGACAGGTGAGTCAACGTACGTGTTACGTATGTTATACAGGATGTGTTACGTACGTAACACGACCATAATACTGTAGCAAGTCAACGTACGTGTTACGTACGCAACAGAATAAGTGTTACGTACGTTACGGGGCGGCTGGCCGAGTCGTGGCCGAGAGGACCTGTAGTGGCCGAGCATGGTCGGCAGTGACTCGCATGGATGGCCGATCACAGTCGGCAGTGACTCGCAGGGATGGCTGATTACGTACGTAAGGCAGGGGTCAGTTACGACCGTAAGGGCTAGTTACGTACGTAAGCCAGGTGCCGGTTACGTACGTAAGGGTGCCGAATGGATTGGGCAGTGAGCAGACCATGGCCGGTTACGTGCGTAAGCCAGGTGCCGGTTATGTACGTAAGGTACCGGCAGGTCTCGGCCTATATAAGGCCTGGACTGGGTCACTTCGACATTTTCATTTTTTCTTCGTTTTTTCGTGATTCCTTCAGCAAGAATTGATGGATTTGAGTAAGAGCAACTTATAACAACATGTTTTAGAAGTTGGATTCATGGATTAACATCATCGTCCACCCGGATCGAAGGTAAGAACACCTAAACTTTTGGTTTTTGGATGTTCTTGAGGTTTCTTGGTGTTTTGGCCGATTTGCTTCGTTTTGATTCAGATTGTTGACTGAACTTGATTGTAATCTCGTAATCATTCAATACTCTTGAAGTTTTGTGGAACGAATTCGAGTATTTCTTTGAATAATCGATTGAATTGGACTATGCCTTCAAAGTGTTCGATGAAATGTCTCAATGAGTGGAACTTAGAAAATTCTACACGTTTTCGTATGAATGATGGTTGAAATGATATTTTTGTGATGATTCTTGGTAATTATGGGAATTTTGTTAAAGGAAGATAATGAATTGGTGATCAAATGATTCGATTATGTTGTTATGATTATGGAATTGTGGTATTCTCGATGTTCTTGGTGGTTTTGTTGCGATTCATGATGTTATGAGAAGTATATGTTGAAGAACATGATTATATACACCTTGAATTATGATTAAGGATTGTTTAGATGTTAGAAAACATCGGATTATGTTGTTTTATGGATTATGAACGCGAATTCGGATAATTCGTGTTCTTGAAGAACTCGTGAGTTATACATGTTATGATTGTTGGGAAGATTTCGGATAATTGGATTGTGATTTTTCATGATAATAATTGGTAAATTGTTTTCTACGAATTTACAAGTATGAACAAGAAGGAGTTTTGTCTTCGTATTTGGAGTTAAAGTTGGAATCAAATATGTTATAAAATCCTTAATGTCGAGATGAATTGATCATTGATTTGATGAATACGTTTTAAAGTGTTGGTGTTTTGGATATGAATATGGAATATTCACATTTAGAACTAAGTTATGTATTTTGGTACAATATTCGTATAGGAATACGAATATGATTCCGGATTTGATAAGATTATGACTCACTTTTGAGTTTGAGAATTCATACATATTGAACAAGTGTTCAAATCGAATAATGGAAATATTTGAAACTCTTGGAATATGATTATCTATAATGTTGAATTAATCGGATCGTCCGGATTGATGATGATAATCGATAATTGATTTTTATTATGAATTTACAAGGAGGAAACTTGTAATCGTATTTAAGATTGGATTTGGAATCCGTAATGCTTAGACACTTGGTTAAATTGATTGTTGATATGACTTTCGGATTGTGGAATCGTGTTGTGGTTTTGAGTTCGTGTTTGATTGGTTCGGCTTGTATTGTGGATATGAGTTCGTATTTGTTGAGTTGGATTATTTGGTTCTATGTATATGATCGGGGTATTTTTGATCCGTTGAGTCGCTTGGTTGGCTATGTCGGTTATTGATTTTTATCAAATGTGTGTTAATCGGTTATTGCAATAGGTTGTGATGTTTTGATCGTTGATTGTGACCGTTGTGTTGCGGTTGGAGTTGAAGAGTTCGTAGATTGCTTTTGGTCGGGGCTGAGGAGCTCGTAGACAAAGGCAATGGATATTGGTAACGGCTTCGTGGTATCGGTATCGAGGCAAGTTTCTACAGTTTATAATACTTAATGAATGGTTTCGTTTTCATTTCATTTATAATTCGTATAGCAATGTTGTTAAAAATGTAAGTTGTCGAGATAATGGTTTGTATATCGTGCTCTGGTTGTATTAAATCATAAGGTATATGATTTAATTGTGTTCAGGGAAGATGTGAGTTATCTTTGGTCAAGGATATAGAATATCGGATATCGAGGATAGTTATCGTGATGACATAAGTATCGGGATAATGGTTTATTGGTATTGAATGGATGGTACCATATTTGAGATTATTTGTATGACTGTGTATTCGTTCAGGGATGTTGTTCGTGGAAAGGATATTGTCGTAGGCTTTGAGGTAATTTATGTATTATTCAGTTATGAGATAATTATTACATTGAGTTGTTGTATATGTTGTATGTTGAGGCTTTGTATATTGAGATTCGTACTGGTTGTTCGTTGAGGGATGTTGATCCCAGGACTATTGTTGGTATTAATGGTTGTGTTGATCGTCTCATTAGAGTTGTTGATGGATATGGTCCTCGACTTTGAGGTAATCTAAGTATTTGTTCAGTCATGTGGATAATTAGTATGTTGAGTTGTTGTATATGTTGAGGTTTCGTGTAATGAGTTTCGTATCGGTTATTCGTTGAGGGATGTTGATCCCAGGACTGTTGTATTAAGATCGTAGATCATGTTTCATTTAGGGATGATGATCCCAGGATTGATGTTTTGGATATTGATTAGTCGTGTCGGCTTTTCATTGTCAGTCTGTTGTTGTTCACTTCGGTGAGTCTTTTGATCCTTATTGGATATGTATTTCTTTGAGTTTCGTTGTCATGTTGCATCGTGACATATCTGGAGTTATATCTGCGTGCCGATTGGTTATTGTGTAGGATTTTTAGCCGGGCACATGATGGTTATGTGTTGATATTTCCACATTGAACCGTGCACACGAGACGTAGTTCGTGAGGCTAATTAGGTACAAGACCACACGTGTATGTGATCAATACCCGGGGTGGCTTGTGCACGGACACATTTCCGGATCGGGCGTACTATGATTTCCATCTTTGAGCCATATTGTTTGGTCGTTCATCCTCCATTCATGGTTGGGTATGTTCGACGGTTTGCGACTGGTTGTTCATATGCCCGAGGGGTATGTTTCGACAGTCGAGGTTATTTTCTTGAGATCCATTATTGTTGATCATTTGGAGTTTACCTTGTTGATGGTATTCTCGGTTATGGTTGGTCCTTTGTTGATCATTTGGAGTTTACCTTGTTGATGGTATTCTCGGTTATTGTTGATCCTTCATTGATTGCGTTCGAGATTTACCTTGTTGATGGTATTCTCAATTATCGTGATCCTTTATTGGTCGTATTGGAGTTATCATGTCGATGATATTCTCAGTGATGTTTTGGTTGATCTGGTTATTGATCGTATAAGCATTGGTTGTCGTCGATATATTCGGGATTTGTTATCATTATCATATGGTAGTTGATCTATAGATATGTTGTGTACTGTTGGTTTATCCAGGTTGAGTTTTGATTGTGTAATCCGATGGACAGGATTTGGCACGGATGAATTATTTCATGATTATGAGTTATGATGATGTTTTGAGGATTGTTGGTATTTTTGAAATTCAATACAGATAACTGTTGTTAAGTTCATTTCGTCATTCGAGGATGCGAAATGTGGAATATGGTAAGGATTGGATTATTATGGATTGGTAAGGTTATAACGGTAAGATTACGTTGGTAGTATTCTTACAGTATTATTACAATGGTATGTAATTATTTATGATGATGTGATCGGTATTATTATTGAGTATTGTGGATGACCCCGTCGTGGGCTTTATTTTTAGGTACTCGGAGATCGAGCTAGTAGCGGTCGTGAAGGGATGAGCTTCCCGATGTGATACTGGCGGCGGCATGTTTTGGAGTATCGAGTATTTCTTTTCTGGTTATTCATTTCCGCTGCAAATGTGTATTTTGAACTGTGTTTATATCCGCTGCATGTGTATATTTCAAAATGGCTTTCCGGTATCTTTATCCGCTGCGTGTGTATGTTTCAAAATGGCTCTTTGGTATTATTACCAACTCGTGTGTATTTTCAAACGGCCCTTTTGGCACTTTGCGTACTTGGGTTATTTCGTTAAACCTTTTCCTAAGCTATTTTATCGGTACGTTTAAGCGGCGTCTTAACGTACATTTTGAACTATCGAGATTTGGCACTTCGCCTTGTATTTTCAAATGGTATTTTATGACGGTATTTGAGAACTATGTTTTGGTAGATATTTGAGTATTTAAAATACTACCGTCATTGTCCTCTTGGCATTTTTAAACGTTTTCGAAATGGTTTTGTAAATGGTTTTTTAGCCTGGTGGGTTCCAGCGCGGGACCCACGGCGCTGTAATATCCCGGATGGTTTTGGGGGTGTTACAGAAGGATCTTGGAGAAATATTTAGCTCCTTGGAGCTGATCAAACAAATCATCATTACGAGGCAAAGGATAACGGTTACGGATGGTAATACGATTCAACTCCCGGTAGTCTATACACAATCTCATACTACCGTCCTTCTTCTTCACAAATAGTACAGGTGCTCCCCAAGGAGATACACTCAGACGAATGAATCCATTCTCAAGGAGTTCCTTCAGTTGATATTTCAACTCTTTCAGTTCCGCAGGAGCCATACGGTAGGGAGCCTTAGAAATGGGTTCCGCACCCAGAATCAAATCAATGCCAAATTCTACATTGCGATTAGGAGGAAGGCCCGGAAGCTCTTCCAGAAATACATCGGCAAAATTACGGACAACTCGGATACTGTCGATAGTAGGACTCGTCTTCGAAATGTCCTGAATAGAAGCGATAAAACCCGCATAACCGTGGGATATCAAAGTACGCGCCTTCAAAGCAGATATGATCTTAACAGATCGAAGTGGTTGGGAACCAGAGTACACAAATATAGGTTTAAACAAATCTCCAAATATAACCTTCCGTGCATGACAATCAATAGTGGCTCGGTGAGAAGCCAACCAGTCCATACCAAGAATCAAATCAAAATCAAACATATCAAGCGGAAGAAGATTAGCCGGACGTATGCGATCATCAAAACGTAGTGGACAATCAACAAACTCATGATCAATGATAACGTTGTTTTTCATAGGCGTAGATATAGATAAGGGATCAATTAATGGTGTTGGGCTTAATTTCAGTTTCTTAGAGAATGTGACAGATATAATAGAATGAGTTGCGCCAGTATCAAATAAAACAAATGCGGTATGATCACTAATATGCAGAAAACCCGTAATGGTACCTGTAGATTTACCCGCCTGCTAGCGAGTAACAGAGTAAACACGGCCGGAGGAAGTATAAGGTTGAGAAGATCCTGCAGGAACAATGCTAGTCCTCTTCGGGAAATACTTCACCCGATGATCAGTCTCACCGCACTCGAAACAAGCTCCCGAAGCTCTGTGGCATGGCCCAGGATGTGCCTTACAACATGTAGGGCAAAGTGGTGGGGGTGGCAAAATCTCAGCATGCTTCTGCTGACCCGACGAGTTCCCAGAACGGTATTGCTGATGCGAAGACCCAGAACCCGAGTACCTGTTCTGTTGGTTGCCTCTCGAAAACTGCCTCTAGTTGGTGTTACCCGACCTGTTACCATGCCTACCCTAAGATCTATAATCAGAACCACTCTGGACCTGTCGACCCTGATCATGTCCCCAGTTGAACTGTCCCCTATGCTCAAACTGACGGTCCGAACGACCGCGATGATCAAAACCCTGCTCAGAACGACCCCGATGGTCAAAACCCCATTTCTACTGCCCAGAAGACCCAGACTGTATCCTATCCTCATCACGATTCCTCTTGTTCGACACTCCACCCTCATGTAACAGCTGAATATTACGTGCCGCATCACAAACCATCGACACATCAGCATACTCCGTGTTAACAATACGGTCAAGCACCTGATGCTTTAATCCCCACTTGTAGTGACGAGCCTGTCTGTGTGCATCCCCAGTCACAGTAGGTCCCACGAAGCTAGCCAACCTAAGAAAACGCTCCATGTACTCCACCGAGTTCTCCCGTTTTAACTAGTGGATCGTACCGTACTCCCTTTCATATCTCTGCTGTTCTGAGAAAGGGATGTATCTCTTATAAAATGTAGCGACCACTTTTCAAAATGTCCTTTTAAAATAATTTCAAGGGAGATTTAATACCCTTAAGAAAAAAATATACTTGAATAGTAGCAGCGGAAATTGAAATAAAGTCAACCATTCCGTAAGTAAATAAAAATAAATTCTCAACGTTTCAAACATCCATAATATCCAACATGACATTGAAGCCAAAGTTAAAACTTTAAATGAACGAAATAAATAAATAAATAAATAAAAGCTGATAATTATTATTATCATGCCACGTCTTTGCCCGCCACGCCAGACTCCTCAACCTGAAAGGTTTAAATAATGGGGTGAGCTTTCAACTCGCTCAGTGAGGAGGGAACGCTTTGTTAAATTTAAATACATACATGTTGCCAAGTAGATATGACATTCCTGAACCTGGTGACTGCCCGGGGGCCATTCATATGCGAACTTTGTGCATACTGCCTACTACTCATTGGAGGCTACAACGTAAATAATATGCAAACTTTGAGCACATTATGCCTACTACTCATTGGAGGCTACAATGTTAATAACATGCAAACTTTGAGCACATTATGCCTACTACTCATTGGAGGCTACAACGCAATTAATATGCAAACTTCGAGCATATAAATGTTTGGCAAGAAACAAACATATATACAAGTAACATCATGCATTTAATAAAACAAGCGTAAAATCCCCACCTCGAATTACGATGATGATCCTTGAAAATTTGAGATGCGAATGAAGTTCAAATCCCAGGCTCCAAGTCCTCGTCTCCTAAAAATAATAATTAAATTTTAATATTAATATAGTGTCCAGAATAAATTAATATAAATTATTGAGCTTATAATTAAAATCTACAGTACAAGGGATCTGATTAAAAGAATACAAACTGACTGGAGATCGTATTAGAAGGATTGGAAAAATTGAGGAACGGAAATTGAATACACTAAAAAGTTGATTTGGGATTAAATCAAAAGGTCTGGAACATGGGGGACTCAATTGAAAAACCCTAAAGAAAATATGGGTATAAAAACCATTTGCCCAGCCGATCGGCCAACACTCTCATTTGCACCATCGTTTTTCTTCTATTCTCAACCCTCTCTCTCTCTCTCACTAGCATTCTCCCTCTCTCACTCTCTCTCTGCAAACACACACCCACACACACACACACAACCTAAGGAAATCGACACACACTACAAACCTCCACAAACAAATCGGCGACACACACACACAGACAAATGGAGCGGACGACCACCACGCCAAGGCCCTGAATATGGGACGCAGACCGGTGAGAGTCCTGCAAGTGAATAGGTGGTGGGTCGAGCAGTTCAGTTACGAAGTGATGGGTCCAGATTCGGGCCGATTAGACGAGGTTTGGGTTGAATTTGGCATATCAGCTCAAGTTTTATGGTTCCAAATTAAGGCCACGCTTTGAGCCGCGGAGGTAAGGGTTTCGGTTGGAGTTTGGTTCGGGTCGAGATGTGTTTTTCGGCCTGGAAGGGATTATGTTGTGATTGTGGATTTCTGGTTCTGACCATGATGTTGGATTCGGGTTGTGCTCGTGGGCTCGATCCGCGGGCCTGGGGTTTGAAGACTATTGAAAAGCTTGTGAATAATCTGGTGTCAGGCCTGAACAGGGATATTTTCACGATGGTATGGCTACGCAATACTGAAAGCTATGATTATACAAGGAGAATGAAGAAACGTAAAATCAGATGAAGATTGAGTTTGTTGGTATACCTTTGCTGGAGAGATGAAACGTTGCAGAAAGCGGGCGACCGCGGGGAGGAGGAAAAAGATGTATTTATTTTTATATTGAACTGATTCTTATTGTTTTTACCTTTCCTGGTTCCCAGTTTATATTGTACTGGTAAGAATTTCAAGAGCACTCATAATTGTGTCACAAATGCTGAGAATTTATTGTTTTGATATGAAAGGTTTAAGAAGAAATGAATAGAAATGAAATTGCAGAACGTTTCGTGGAAGAGACAAATGGTCTTGGCCAACTAAGATGACAATTGGGATGAAAAGTAGATATTTAAACAATTGGGCCAACTTATTAAATTGGGACTAAAATAAAATATATTTATTAATTGGGTCATTAAGAGATTCGGGATAATTTATTAAAAAAAATAGATATTATTCGACTATAATAATACGAGAGCTTGGACTTGAGCCTGGAGTATAAATTAAAATCATGATATGCAAATAAGGAAAATTTGACCTTATTTAAATAAATAAAATGAAATTCGTAAATAATTTGTTGGACATTTAAAATTATTCATGCGTTTTCTATAAATTATAAAATAAATGCATGTGTGAAAATCGGGGCGTTACAACCTACCACTCTTAAATAAATTTTCATCCTCGAAAATTAAATCATGTGCCTTCAATGGCAAACGTCGGATACTTAGAACGAATCTCCTCTTCACGTTCCCAAGTCGCTTTGTTCGGTCCATGACGGCTCCATTGAACTTTCACCAGTTTAACCTCTCTGTTTCGTAACCGATGTACCTTTCGCTCCAAAACCGCTATAGGTACCTCCTCATAAGTCAGATCCTTGGCTACATGTAACTCCTTGAAATTGCATACATGAGCAAGATCATGTACGTATTTTCTCAACATGGAGACATGAAAGACATTGTGCACTCCTGATAATTCCAACGGCAATGCCAAGCTATTAGTCAGATCACCAACACGATCCAAAATGTCAAATGGTCCGATATAACGTGGCTCTAACTTTCCCTTTTACCGAATCGGATCACTCCTTTCAACGGTGCTACCTTTAAGAATACCTTTTCTCCAATCTCAAATTGTATATCTTTCCTTCGTTTATCAGCATAAGACTTCTGTCGATCTTGGGCAGTCTTAATCCTACTTCTGATCTCGGCTATCTTCTCTACAGTCTGCTCGATCAATTCTGGTCCCAAAATCTTTCCTTCTCCAACCCCACTCCAATAAAGAGGCTATCGACATTTTCTTCCGTACAGAGCCTAATACGGGGCCATTTGTATAGTCGCTTGGTAACTATTGTTATAAGCAAACTCTACTAATGGCAAAATATTTTCCCAATTCTCACCAGTATCAAGAACACACGCCCTCAACAAATCTTCGAGTGTTTTGATAGTCCGCTCAGACTGACCATCGGTCTGCGGATTGTAACACCCCAAACTAGGCGGATATTACAGTGTCGTGGATCCCCGATTGGGACCCACCAGGCAAATGAAAATGAATGAATTACACAGGATAAATGTAGTACCGAACCACATTACAACAATAATTACTCCGATGAGGATTTTTGATTACAACACACCAGGACAATACCGAATACTAGTGTATTTTATATGAAGATAAAATACACAACACTGAATGAAACGGAGTATCCAAATGAAAATCTGCAGCGGAAGATAAATGACAACAATATGAATAACTGAAAGATCGGGGCCCCCTACTAGTATCACTGAGACTCCTCGACGTCAGCATGTTCTCCCCGTGCTTTTGCCTTGCCAAGACCTGAAAAACAAAATCCCCAAACGGGGTCAGTTACACAGAACAACAATCCTTAAGGGTTGAAAATACACAATCATGATTATATCTGAAGTTATGAAATATCCTGTCGAAACATACGCAATCAAACATGCTATATGAATCAACTAATAGTACGGCTCGAAGGGTGGCGCCACACTACGCCCGGGATGGAAATGTGTCCGTGCACAAGCCACCAACGAGTATCAATCAAATACATGTGTGGTCTTGTACCTAATCAGTCTCACGAGGCATATGACTCGTGTGCACAATCCAATGTGAGGCCAACAACCAACACACGACTTAAACGTGCCCGACATGAAAATCCAACACATACCAACCGGCACGCCAGTATGACCCGGAATGCCACGATATAACAAAAGTGACATCGAAAATGAATAATTACTCACCGAGATGGAATGATAGTGAAATAAATGACAGCTCAATGAAATGATTGGAACCGTCGCTCCTTATGACTGAAGTGATTAATTGACAATAACAAGTTTTGATACGGTTAATACAATGATGAATGAGTTATGATTATGAATGAACAACAACAAAAGGGATGAATATCCTTTTAACCGAGTAAGAATTAACTTACACAACACCGGTGACAATTATCCTTCCACGAACAACGTCCTAATTGAGATATCGGTTGCTCGAACAACCTTGAATAAATACAATTACCATCAATCCGTTCAATACACGAATCAAACACGAATATAACGGACTCAAAACGCCGATACGATTAAACCAAGTTCATTGGGGCATTATATCGAACACTTAGTGGCCAACTTCGATTGATTACAACCAAACCTCAATAGTACCAACACCAAAACCCCAAGAAGTGTTTCAAACCAACAAAATATCTTCAATACGATCAAAAATCCGTTATGAATATCCAAATACGTGATTATAACAACAATTAATCGAAAATCCCCAAATCCAACTCGATATTCAAAGTGTTCTTGAATAATCCCTCAATAATCCAATGAATCCATATACAAACTCATAATCATATGCATATCCCTTCATATAACATGATTATCACGTCCAAAACATCATATCTCAACACAAAATCGAAATCCAAGATGTTGAAGAAATTACCTCTTGAAGATCCAACCACTTCGATCCGAAGAACACGAGTTAAATCGAGTATCCAAGCTTCCCAAATGAATGAAGATGATGAAAATTACACACTCAAATGATTAAGTGATGGAAGATCTCTCCCTCAACCCTCTCTCTCGGATAAAAGTTGGAGAATGAAGAAATGAGGAAAAATGTCCCGGCCAAAACCTTATATACTGCCGGAAGTTACGGCCGTAACTCGGCCCTCATACGGCCGTAAAATCCCAGGTAAATGGCCTTATGGCCGTAACCGGCCAACTCCTACGGCCGTAACTCGGCTTCGTCCAAAATCCTGCCGACAGACTTACGGCCGTAACCGCTCCTGAGTTACGGGCGTAACTCGCCTTCGTCAAAAACATCTGCCGACATCCTTACGGCCGTACCCGCACCCCTTACGAGCGTAACTCGGACGATACGGCCGTATCCGGCCAATCTTACGGGCGTAAGCCCCCTTCGTCGAAAATGACCAGGTACCCTGCCTGCAATGTACGGCCGTATCCGGCCAAGCCTTACGGCCGTATCTCCCTCGCCTTACGGCCGTATGCCGCAACCCTTACGGCCGTAACTCGCCTTCGGCCAAAAACGTCTGGGCACCCTGCTCGGCACATACGGTCGTATCTAGCCAAACCTTACGGCCGTACCGTCTAACTTACGGTCGTTTGCCGAAATCCTTACGGCCGTAAGTCCCGCTCGTCCGAAATGGCCTGAAAACAACGAACGTCTATTACGGCCGTATCCGACACTCCTTACGGCCGTAACTCGTTGCTGGATAAGATGAAATTCCGACAACTCCGATTCCTCGCTACGACCGACGAATGATCCGACAAATCATACGAATGTGAAAGTGAACAGGTCCAACACATGCCAAACATGATACTCCCAGTACAAGACTACCAATTCCGATGAAAATGATAATATTCCCGTCTCAATCTATAAACGGAGATGAAATGACGATCAGTAACTGATACACGATTACAACATGCCAAATGAACGCAAATGAATGAATCATGAATGATGAGCGATCATTAATGAGTGAAAATTACTGACTGATAATTACAGACTGATAATTACTGAATGATAATGAATGAATTACAACCGGGTATTACATACTCCCCCCCTTAAAAAGAGTTTCGTCCCCGAAACTAAGGGCCAAACAACTCGGGATGACTCTCCCGCATACTCTCTTTGGTTCCCCAAGTAGCCTCTTCGACTCCGTGTCTAGATCACTGAATCTTGACCAAAGGAATCGTCTTGTTCCTCAACTGTTTGATTCGCCGTTCTAAAACTCATACAGGACGCTCCTCGTACGAATGATCATCCGCGATCTCGACTTCGTCGAACTGAAGTATGTGACTCGGGTCGGCAACATACTTCCGCAACTGCGAGGCGTGCAATACATTATGAATTTGGCTCAACGCCGGAGGTAAAGCCAATCGATAAGCTAACTCGCCTACTTGATCCAAAATCTCAAACGGTCCAGTGAATCTCGGACTCAACTTTCCCCGTTTTCCGAAACGGAAGACACCTCGACTCGGGGATACCTTGACCAAAACGTGGTCACCCCTCTCGAACTCTAGTGGTCGACGATTATCTACATATAATTTCTGTCGACTCTGAGCATTCAACAGACGACTCCTGATCAAAGCTACCTTCTCCCGGGCGGCTACAAGCATATCGGGCTCGGTGCCGATTGACTCTGATGGGTCATCCCAACACAAGGGAGATCGACAACGACGACCGTACAAGGCCTCGTAAGGTGCTATCTTCATCGCAGCATGCCAACTACAATTGTACGTGAACTCAATCAATGGTAATTGGGCTTCCCAATCGTCTTCTAATCGAGGACGCATGCCCTCTACATGTCCTCCAATGTCTGAATACTCCTCTCTGATTATCCGTCTGACTGAGGATGAAACACGGTAATGAGATTAAGCTGAGTTCCCATAGCATGATGAACTGATTTCCAAAAATGAGACACGAATCGCCCGTCATGATCAGAAACGATACTCTTAGGAGTACCGTGTAGTCTCACTATCTCTTTGATGAACAGCTGGGCAAGTCTCTCGGGACCCCACGTTTCCTTAATCTCAAGGAAAAGAGCTGATTTAGTTAAGCAGTCCGCGATCACTCAGATCGTATTCATGCCACGACGACTCGTCGGCAAACTCGTGATGAAATCGATAGAAATGTCTTCCCACTTCCATTCTGGAATAGGGAGCGGTATCAGCATACTCGCCGGTCACTGATGCCAGACCTCGATCTCGGGTCTAAGGAAATCCTGCTGAAGCTCCTCTGAAATGTTAAACGAGCAAGCATCTGCCCCTGAACGGACTTACGACTCAAGGCATCGACGACAACATTCGCCTTGCCCGGGTGGTAAAAGATCTCGATATCATAATCTTTGATTAGTTCCAACCACCATCTTTGTCGCATATTTAACTCCTTCTGAGTAAATATATACTTCAACTCTCGTGATCAGTGAAGATCTGACAGGTGACGCCATAAAGGTAACGACGCCAAATTTCCAACGCGAAAACCACGACTGCTAGCCCCAGGTCGTGGGTCGGATAATTAACCAGCTAATCCGCAGAAACTTCGGATTTCCTTAACATCTTTCGGAGGTTGCCAATCTCGGATAGCCTCCGTCTTCTGAGGGTCGACACGAACTCTGGAAGATGAAATTACATGCCCGAGAAAAGTCACTTCGGACATCCAGAACTCACATTAAGAAAACTTTCCATAAAGTTGCTCGCATCTTAACACGTCGAGAACCTGATGAAGACGTACCTCCTGTTCCTCTCGATCACGAGAATAAATCAAAATGTCATCGATGAAGACAACAACAAACTGATCCAAAAAGTCGATGAAAACCCGATTCATTAACTCCATGAATACCGCAGGTGCATTAGTTAGCCCGAACGACATAACTACGAACTCATAATGACCATAGTGTGTACGAAACGCCGTCCTTGCGATACCCGACTCTTGAATTTGTAACTGATGATATCCAGATCTTAAGTCGATCTGGGAGAAATATAGAAGTTCCCTGAAGTTGATCTAAGAGATCATCAATATGGGGTAGAGGATACTAATCTCGATAATCACCCTGTCCAACTCCTGATAATTAATACACACACGAGACGAGCCATCCTTCTCCTTGACAGATCACACTGGTGCTCCTCACGGGGACGCACTCGGTCGGAGATAACCTTTCTCGAACTATTCCTCAAGTTGAATCTTTAACTCCTGCGTTTCGGTCGGGGCCATCCGATACGGTGCCTTCGATAACGGGGACATACCGGCTCCAACTCACTCCTGAATTCCACTACTTTGTGAGAAGGCAACCAGATAACTCGTCTGGGAATACATCGTCAATCGATGACAATGATACCAAGAATGATTGAACATTTCGATTGCCCTAGAATGGTCAATCGATAAAAAGTGATACAATGAATGATTGAATAACTCGATTGCCTTAGAAAGGCCAATCAATGAAAATGATACAATGAATGTTTGAATAACTCGATTGCCTTAGAAAGGCCAATCGATGAAAATGATACAATGAATGATTGAATGACTCGATTGCCTTAGAAAGGCCAATCGATGGAAATGATGCAATCAATGATTGAATAACTCGATTGCCTTAGAAAGACCAATCGATGAAAATAATGCAATGAATGATTGAATAACTCGATTGCCTTAGAAAGGCCAATCGATGAAAATGATGCAATGAATGATGGAATAACTATATTGCGGAATTTCTCTGCTTTCGTCATAATAATAATTCTTCTGGAACAACGGGGATTATTTCCCTGAAGCACATATTCGACAACCAACGACGGAAAGATAGCGACCAAGCGCTCACAAACACTGAGGATAGTATCAAGACGATCAATCCAACTAATACCCAAAATTACATCGTCCTAAGATAAATTCACCACGATTTGGTCCACCAACCAATCGCGGTCACTACGCTTACTTCGGTATGATTTCCGAAAATTCTTCCATCGTCAGGTAGACCGATGGTATGAGGTCCACAAGCAATAGGACTATCCCAAAATAAATCTATTCAAACATGATTCGAAAATGAATGAATGTGGTGCACCAGTATCAAAAGGTACACACAGGTTGAAATAAAATTACGAGTATACCTGAGATCATTCGGGCCACCGGATCGTCGATCCTCTTCATCACATGAATCCGGGACTTGCCGGCCCCCGAACCGGACGCTCCCGACTGATAAATATGAGCTCCAACTTTATTTGTTTCCATTTTCTTAAAAGACGTTGACAGAGCAGTCTGATTCTGAATCGCTAATTGCTTCGGGGCCTGAGATGCCGCCGGAGCCGACTTGGAGTCCTTTTGGCAAAAACGGGCCTTATGCCCAAAATTCCCACAATTATGGCACGTGATAGACTGCCTCGGGCACTTGGTGCTGACATGACCCGGTTCTCCACAATTAAAACAGATGATGGCCGGCGCGCTCGGGATTGAGATCCCGCGATTATGCATCGTAAGAGGTCGCTCATAAGCGATAGGGCGACACGAGGCTTCTTGAAGGTTATGACGCCTTCGGATTGATTACGCTTCGTTGATTTCTTGCTGACAGATGAAGGTTGTTGCTCAGCAATTTCCTTAGCAGCAGGCTCATTCGGGAGAGTTCTCTCGATTAAACCGGCCAGAGTGGCGCAATGATGATTGAGCAATTGCACATGGGTCATCATGGCCTGCATAAAAGTGAGTGGATCAACCCGAACATCTTCTGATCGAGCCGAGTCCTGGGCACGATTTCCCGACAGCGAGTGATATTTCCCGGGTTTCGGCCCGCACCGCGGCCTCTCCCCGTGCATCCCCTGACAGCTCTCCCCATACTGAAGAAAGAAGGTCGCATAATGATTATATTTCCCGCATGATTATCACGTTATGAGTATGTTATGAGATGATGAAAATGAGTATACATGCTCTAACTTAGTGATTATATGAATGATTTACTGAAGTGACATGATTATCTGATGAAATTCTTGAAATGATTATCTTGAACAACTTAACAAGATTAATAATATGATCATCCAGATCGACAACTGAGTAATGAAATGAATTGAGTAATTAATGAGTTAACATGATCGTCCTGATCATTAACTGAGTAATGAAATGAATTAAGTGATTAATGAGTTAACATGATCATCCTGGTCATAATGAATGATGATGTTTGAAGATTGTTAATTGATGAATGATGAATGAATGACTATTGCCAGAAATTATACCATGGCGTTAGAAATCTTACAGTTCTTTCGGTCTGGTTGGCTCGGCATTTGCACAGGTCACACGTGACGCGAAAGTCCAATGATACTAGTCTGATGACGATGATTTCAAATGAGACATGACTCGGAAGGTAGTATTCAAAACCACGCTCTGATACCAACTCTGTAACACCCCAAACTAGGCGGATATTACAGTGACGTGGATCCCCGACTGGGACCCACCAGGCAAATGAAAATGAATGAATTACACAGGATAAATGTAGTACCGAACTACATTACAACAATAATTACTCCGATGAGGAGTTTTGATTACAACACACCAGGACAATACCGAATATTAGTGTATTTTATATGAAGATAAAATACACAACACTGAATGAAACGGAGTATCCAAATGAAAATCTGCAGCGGAAGATAAATGACAACAATATGAATAACTGAAAGATCGGGGCCCCCTACTAGTATCACTGAGACTCCTCGACGTCAGCGTGTTCTACCCGTGCTTTTGCCTTGCCAAGACCTGAAAAAAAAATCCCCAAACGGGGTCAGTTACACAGAACAACAATCCTTAAGGGTTGAAAATACACAATCATGATTATATCTGAAGTTATGAAATATCCTGTCGAAACATACGCAATCAAACATGCTATATGAATCAACTAACAGTACGGCTCGAAGGGTGGCGCCACACTACGCCCTGGATGGAAATGTGTCCGTGCACAAGCCACCAACGAGTATCGATCAAATACACGTGTGGTCTTGTACCTAATCAGTCTCACGAGGCATATTTCTCGTGTGCACAGTCCAATGTGAGGACAACAACCAACACACGACTTAAACGTGCCCTACATGAAAATCCAATACATACCAACTGGCACGCCAGTATGACCCGGAATGCCACGATATAACAAAAGTGACATCGAAAATGAATAATGACTCACCGAGATGGAATGATAGTGAAATAAATGACAACTCAATGAAATGATTGGAACCGTCGTTCCTTATGACTGAAGTGATTAATTGACAATAACAAGTTCTGATACGGTTAATACAATGATGAATGAGTTATGATTATGAATGAACAACAACAAATGGGATGAATATCCTTTTAACCGAGTAAGAATTAACTTACACAACACCGGTGACAATTATCCTTCCACGAACAACGTCCTAATTGAGATATCGGTCGCTCGAACAACCTTGAATAAATACAATTACCATCAATCCGTTCAATACACGAATCAAACACGAATATAACGGACTCAAAATGTCGATACGATTAAACCAAGTTCATTGGGGCATTATATCGAACACTTAGTGGCCAACTTCGATTGATTACAACCAAACCTCAATAATACCAACACCAAAACCCCAAGAAGTGTTTCAAACCAACAAAACATCTTCAATACGATCAAAAATCCGTTATGAATATCCAAATACGTGATTATAACAACAATTAATCGAAAATCCCCAAATCCAACTCGATATTCAAAGTGTTCTTGAATAATCCCTCAATAATCCAATGAATCCATATACAAACTCATAATCATATGCATATCCCTTCATATAACATGATTATCACGTCCAAAACATCATATCTCAACACAAAATCGAAATCCAAGATGTTGAAGAAATTACCTCTTGAAGATCCAACCACTTCGATCCGAAGAACACGAGTTAAATCGAGTATCCAAACTTCCCAAATGAATGAAGATGATGAAAATTACACACTCAAATGATTAAGTGATGGAAGATCTCTCCCTCAACCCTCTCTCTCGGATAAAAGTTGGAGAATGAAGAAATGAGGAAAAATGTCCCGGCCAAAACCTTATATACTGCCGCAAGTTACGGCCGTAACTTAGCCCTCATATGGCCGTAACATCCCAGGTCAATGGCCTTACGGCCGTAACCGGCCAACTCGTACGGCCTTAACTCGGCTTCGTCCAAAATCCTGCCGACAGACTTACGGCCGTAACCGCTCCTGAGTTACAGGCGTAACTCGCCTTCGTCAAAAACATCTGCCGACATCCTTACGGCCGTACCAGCACCCCTTACGGGCGTAACTCGGATGATACGGCCGTATCCGGCCAATCTTATGGTCGTAATCCACCTTCGTCGAAAATGACTAGGTACCCTGCCTGCAATGTACGGCCGTATCCGGCCAAGCCTTACGGCCGTATCTCTCTCACCTTATGGCCGTATGCCGCAACCCTTACGGCCGTAACTCGCCTTGACCAAGCGTCTGGGCACCACCGCCGCGTACGGCCGTATCCGGCCAAACCTTATGGCCGTACCGTCTAACTTACGGCCGTATGCCGAAATCCTTATGGCCGTAAGTCCCGCTCGTCCGAAATGGCCTGAAAACAACGAACGTCTATTACGGCCGTATCCAACACTCCTTACGGCCGTAACTCGTTGCTGGATAAGATGAAATTCCGACAACTCTGATTCCTCGCTACGACTGATGAATGATCCGACAAATCATACGAATGTGAAAGTGAACAGGTCCAACACATGCCAAACATGATACTCCCAGTACAAGACTACCAATCCCGATGAAAATGATAATATTCCCATCTCAATCTATAAACGGAGATGAAATGACGATCGGTAACTGATACACGGTTACAACATGCCAAATGAACGCAAATGAATGAATCATGAATGATGAGCGATCATTAATGAGTGAAAATTACTGAGTGATAATTACAGACTGATAATTACTGAATGATAATGAATGAATTACAACCGGGTATTACACGGATGATATGCAGTACTGAAATTCAACTTAGTGCCCAATGCACTCTGAAGACTCTTCCAAAATTTCGATGTAAATCGCGGATCTCTGTCCGAGACGATCGACACTCGAACACCATGTAACCTCAAAATCTCACGAATGTAAATATTCGCATATTGTTCCATACTGTAAGTCATCATCACAGGTAGAAAATGAGATGACTTCGTCAACGATCTACTATCACCCAGATGGCGTCGTTCTTCCTCACGGTTCGTGGCAGACCAACCACGAAATCCATTGTGATATGCTCCCATTTCCATTCTGGAATTTCCAACGGTTGAAGTAAACCTCCCGGCCGTTGGTGTTCTGCCTTCACCTGCTGACATATCATACACCTCTCCACAAATACACCAATGTCCCGTTTCATTCCTCTCCACCAAAAGAATTTCTTCAGGTCGTGGTACATATTTGTACCTCCCGGGTGAGCGGAGTATGGTGCATTATGAGCTTCTTCAAGGATTTGCCTCTTTAGGGATCGGTCCTTAGGAACACACAACCTCCCATCGTAAGTTAAAACGTCATCTGCGGTAATGACAAATTTCCCAATACTCCCATCTTGTGCTCGATCTTTCATCTTACACAAGAACTTATCACGTGGTTGAGCCTCCTTAATCTTATCCCCCAAGTTTGGTTGCAAGACCAAAGATGATAAGATTGCTTTCGAACATTTTGAAGACTCAACTACCTCAATCCTCAACTGGGAGAATTCCTTAATCAAACTCTCTTGATCGGTCAAGCAAGCTAACTCGCCTCTAGTCTTCCGACTCAAAGCATCATCTACCACATTAGCCTTACCCGGATGGTAATGAATAGTACAATCATAGTCCTTCACCAATTCTAACCATCTCCTTTGCCTCATATTAAGATCCTTCTGTGTGAAAAGATACTTCAGACTTTTTATGGTCTGTGTATATCTCGCACTTCCCTCCGTAGAGATAGTGACGCCAAATCTTCAGCGCATGTACAACAGCAGCCAACTCCAGATCATGCGTTGGATAGTTCAACTCATGTGGTTTAAGCTGTCTCGATGCATAGGTTACTACTTTACCACGTTGCATCAGAACACAACCCAAACCCTGTTTTGAGGCATCACTATAAATAACAAAGTCTTCCGTCGGATCAGGAATCGTTAATACTGGTGCCGAGGTTAGTCTCCTTTTCAACTCTTGAAAACTATCCTCGCACCTCTCACTCCATTCAAACTTCACACCCTTCCTTGTTAATTGGGTCATAGGAGTGGCGATTTTAGAAAACCCTTCGATAAATCTTCTATAATAGCCAGCTAAGCCCAGAAAGCTGCGAACTTCGCTCGCATTCTTGGGTACTCCCCAACTACTCATTGCTACCACCTTGTCGGGATCTACCTCAATTCCTTTAGAAGTCACCACGTGTCCAAGGAATCCAACTCTGTTTAACCAAAACTCACATTTCTTGAACTTGGCATACAACTTCTCCTTGCGAAGTGTCTCCAAGGTAATCTTCAAATGCTCTTGGTGTTGTTCCTTATCCTTAGAATACACCAAGATGTCATCTATGAAGATGATCAAGAACTTATCTAAGTAAGGTTGGAACACCCTGTTCATCAAATCCATAAATACTGCAGGTGTGTTACTTAGACCAAATGGCATTACTACAAATTCAAAATGTCCATAACGGGTCCTGAAAGCCGTCTTGGGAATATCACACTCCCTAATCTTCAGTTGATGGTACCCCGACCTCAAATCGATCTTCGAAAAGATTCCGGCTCCGCTCAGTTGATCGAATAGATCCTCAATTCTCGGTAATGGGTACTTGTTCTTTACCGTGAGTTGATTCAGCTCCCTGTAATCAATACACATCTGAAGTGACCCATCCTTCTTTCTTACAAACAGCACTGGTGCACCCCATGGTGACACACTAGGACGAATAAATCCGAGTTCCAGCAGCTCTTGAATTTGGACTTTCAATTCTTGAAGTTCCTTTGGAGCCATTCTGTATGAGGCTTTGGATGTTAGGGCCGACCTAGGGACCAAATCAATACTAAACTCCACTTGTTGGTCGGGTGGGACTCCCGGTAAATCTTCTGGAAATACATCCAAAAACTCCCGTACTATAGGTACGTCTGTAGGGGACACCTCATGAGTACGAGTCTCGACCAAATTCACCAAGTAACCCTGACATTTCTCCTTTCTTAGACTTCTTAGTGCTTTCATAGCTGTGATTACTCTTGGTACTGCCCTACTCTTAGTACCATAAAAGGTGATCGACTCGCCTTCAGAACTTCTCAATGTCACCTTCTTCTGACGGCAGTTTATATCGGCATCATGTCTATCGAGCCAGTCCATACCAAGGATCACGTCAAAATCCATCGAGTTAATCAAATACAGACTAGCCTCAAATTCTCTTCCTCCTATCCCGATACTCTCGTCAATCATTCTGTTGGTGAGTATCGTATTTCCTGACGGTAAGATAATCTCAAGAGACTCAACAGTTTTAACGCTTCTATGACCAATGGCATGATAAAACTTTGCAGACATAAAAGAGTGTGTGGCACCAGTGTCAAACAAAGCAAAAGCAGGCATATTAGAGATCACAAGCATACCTGATACTGTGCCGGGCCTATTATCAGCTTGACTCATCGAGTAGACTCGAGCTTGACCTCCCAATGATTGTCCTTTGCCCTTATATTGTGAACAGTGCCGGCTTGAGTGTCCTGGCTTTCCGCAATTATAGCAGACACCCTTTCCATACAAACACTTCCCGCCATGATTGTTACCACACTTTGGGCATGCAGGCCTAGTGATCGGCGTACCCAGTCCAGATTTCTCATCTACCTTCTTCTGCTTATTTGAAGCCGCCGGCTTAGATTGATCACCATTCCAACCTCTCTTTCCCGAAGATGACTTAACCGTTGGATGAGGACTTAAGTTCTGACTAGCTTCGACCTCTTGAGCTCTGAATACGGTATCGGTATAGGGCAACACTCCATGACCAGCCACAATATGGCGAATACTCGGACGCAACCCACTACGAAATTTGAGGGCTCGCTTGCGGTCTGTATCCACCATGTGCTCCACAAAGAAGCTGATTTGGTTGAATTTTCTCTCATATTCTTCAACCGATAAGTTCTCTTGCTCAAGGTTCCAGAAATCTCTCTCCATCTTATCTCGGTAGTGCTGTGGATAGTACTGTTCCATCACTAGTTCTTTGAACCGATCCCAAGTTAATGCAGCATGCTCGGCTGCTGGTCTCAAACGCCAATAGCTCATCCACCAGCGTCCAGCATCCTCCACCATTTGATACTGTGCGCAAAGAATCTTTTGCGCATCGGTGCAACCAATAAGCTCAAGGGTACGCTCGAGCGACATCAACCATTCGTCGACAAATGCTGGCCCTTCTCGACCGTTGAATGATGGTGGTGTGAAACGTCGGAACTGTTGCACAACTTCTGCTTGGGTAGGAGCTGGCATGTTCTCATTGCGATTATCTTGATTATCAGCATTTCGATTAGCTAGGCATCCACGTCCACGAGTTGCCATGGTCCTAAGGTACATTATAGCCATTGACTTCTCAGTAATCTCCTCATAAGGGATAGAAATAAAGCTATACGTCGCGTCTAAGGGTTAACTGCTCCCAATAGATGTTCTAGCAGTGCTATACTAACACATCTATATGTGTTTATAAATTTATAAGAAAGCACATGCATGTCCAACATTTTATTATGAATCTTAATAGCATATCATCTCTAAAATATAAACATGTATCGCAACATGATAAAAAAATGAGTTGAATCTCATAACCGTAAAATTTTGTTACGATTACATCATAAACATAACTTGAATTGTGTACCTTGGAGTTGACGTGGAGCGGCGACGGTGGCTGATAATAATCATAGATGCCATTAAAGTTTTAACTACTTGCGAAAAAGGAAATTTAGTTTTTTAAAAAAAAAATTAATTTAACGAGTCTACAGAACCGTAGACCCGCTCTGATACCACTTATGTACCGACCACTTTTCAAAATGTCCTTTTAAAATAATTTCAAGGGAGATTTAATACCCTTAAGAAAAAAAATATACTTGAATAGTTGCAGCGGAAATTGAAATAAAGTCAACCATTTCATAAGTAAATAAAAATAAATTCTCAACGTTTCAAACATCCATAATATCCAACATGACATTGAAGCCAAAGTTAAAACTTTAAATGAACGAAATAAATAAATAAAAAAAAGCTGATAATTATTATTATCACCTTGCGTCTTTGCCCGCCACGCGGACTCCTCAACTGAAAGGTTTAAATAATGGGGTGAGCTTTCAACTCGCTCGATGAGGAGGAACGCTTTGTTAAATTTAAATACATACATGTTGCCAAGTAGATATGACATTCTGAACACAGTGATTGCAGGGGCCATTCATATGCGAACTTTGTGCATACTGCCTACTACTCATTGGAGGCTACAACGTAAATAATATGCAAACTTTGAGCACATTATGCCTACTACTCATTGGAGGCTACAACGTTAATAACATGCAAACTTTGAGCACATTATGCCTACTACTCATTGGAGGCTACAACGTAATTAATATGCAAACTTCAAGCATATAAATGTTTGGCAAGAAACAAACATATATACAAGTAACATCATGCATTAAATAAAACAAGCGTAAAATCCCCACCTCGAATTACGATGATGATCCTTGAAAATTTGAGATGCGAATGCAGTTCAAATCCCAGGCTCCAAGTCCTAGTCTCCTAAAATAATAATTAAATTTTAATATTAATATAGTGTCCAGAATAAATTATTATAAATTATTGAGCTTATAATTAAAATCTACAGTACAAGGGATCTGATTAAAAGAATAGAAACTGACTGGGGATCGTATTAGAAGGATTGGAAAAATTGAGGGACTGAAATTGAATACACTAAAAAGTTGATTTGGGCTTAAATTAAAAGGTCTGGAATATCGGGGACTCAATTGAAAAACCCTAAAGAAAATATGGGTATAAAAACCATTTGCCCAGCCGATCAGCCGACACTCTCATTTGCACCATCGTTTTTCTTCTATTCTCAACCCTCTCTCTCTCACTACCATTCTCCCTCTCTCACTCTCTCTCTCTCTCTCTGCAAACACACACACACACACAACCTGAGGAAATCGGCACACACTACAAACCTCCACAAATAAATCGGCGACACACACACACACACAGACAAATGGAGCGGACGACGACCACGCCAAGGCCGTGGATATAGGACGCAGACCGGTGAGAGTCCCGCAAGTGAATAGGCGGTGGGTCGAGCAGTTCAGTTACGAAGTGATGGGTCCAGATTCGGGCCGATTAGACGAGGTTCGGGTTGAATTTGGCATATCAGCTCAAGTTTTATGGTTCCAAATTAAGGCCACGCTTTGAGCCGTGGAGGTAAGGGTTTCGGTTGGAGTTTGGTTCGGGTCGAGATGTGTTTTTCGGCCTGGAAGGGATTATGTTGTGATTGTGGATTTCTGGTTCTGACCATGATGTTGGATTCGGGTTGTGCTCGCGGGTTCGATCCGCGGGCCTGGGGTTTGAAGACTACTGAAAAGCTTGTGAATAATCTGGTGCCAGGCCAGAACAGGGATATTTTCACGATGGTATGGCTACGCAATACTGAAAACTATGATTATACAAGGAGAATGAAGAAATGTAAAATTAGATGAAGATTGAGTTTGTTGGTATACCTTTTGCTGGAGAGATGAAACGTTGCAGAAAGCGGGTGACCGCAGGGAGGAGGAAAAAGATGTATTTGTTTTTATATTGAACTGATTCTTATTGTATTTACCTTTCCTGATTCACAGTTTATATTGTACTGGTAAGAATTTCAAGAGCACTCATAATTGTGTCACAAATGCTGAGAATTTATTGTTTTGATTTGAAAGGTTTAAGAAGAAATGAATAGAAATGAAATTGCAGAACGTTTCGTGAAAGAGACAAATGGTCTTGGCCAACTAAGATGATAATTAGGATGAAAAGTAGATATTTAAACAATTAGGCCAACTTATTAAATTGGGACTAAAATAAAATATATTTATTAATTGGGTCATTAAGAGATTCGGGATAATTTATTAAAAAAATAGATATTGTTCGACTATAATAATACGAGAGCTTGGACTTGAGCCTGGAGTATAAATTAAAATCATGATATGCAAATAAGGAAAATTTGACCTTATTTAAATAAATAAAATGAAATTCGTAAATAATTTGTTGGACATTTAAAATTATTCATGCGCTTTCTATAAATTATAAAATAAATGCATGTGTGAAAATCGGGGCGTTACATAAAAGGTTTCACGAAACACTGCCCAAGTATACGTCTCAGCATAATTATCGCCCTTCGCCTGAACATGCGCCTTCCACCAATTGAGGGCATCACCCTCAAGCTTGAAAGCAGTTAAACGTGCTTTCACCTCATCAGGACAACCCACTACCTGAAACAGCTTCTCACAATGAGTAATCCAGTCCTCCGCCTCGGTAGGAGTAGCGGTGGACTTGAAAGAGATGGGCTTCAACTTGTTGAAATGCTCAATCCACACATGAATACCCTCATTGTTGTTCCTAGCCCCGTCAGTATTTCGTAGAGTCTCAAGAATCTTGTAATATCCGGATTTATTACGGTGTATTTCATCTGTATTTCAACCCTGTATTATTTGGATTTGTGGTTTTGATTATTGGAGTATGATGTTTCTTGCATTGATATCTTTGTACATAAGTATAGAAACATGCAAAATTTCTCATGCAAACTCGTGATAGCGCACGCTAAGAATGTAGCTTAACGCGCGCTATCGGGCTATTACTAGCGCACGCTATGCAGGAAGGAGTTGCGTGCGCTAAGAACTCAATTATTGAGCGGGACGGCTAGCACATGTGCCAACCGGGACATGGGTCCGGATAAGATTCCCGCGGACGAACCTGGACAGTTCTGAAGTCAACTATTATTAGCGCACGCTAAGGAAAGCTTAGTAGCGTACGCTAACTTGTTAAAATGCAGAATATTATAAATGGGACAACAACCCATTTTGGCTTACATTTTACTCGTCCATTCTGCATTCTTGAGAGGCCAGAGAGCTGAAATAATCCTCCTACACACTTAGAACTCAATCTTGTTGGTGTTTATATATTGGTTATCACTTGGGAGTAATCATTGAAGCGGAATAGCACCTTGGAGTGGCATACAACCAACCGGAGTCGGATTCTACCTTACGATTCAGTGATTTTCATCATATTAAGGTATGTTCAATCTATCTCTAGACTTAGAGTTGGATTCTAAAGAATTGGATGATCATAGTAACGAGATATTGATTTTCATAAGTGAATTATCTAAAGTACATCATGTTTGGAATATTGAGATGAATAAGCCTTAAGTACCTTGATTATGATCATCATGATTCGAATCTTATTACATTGAATATGTAAAGGAAGCTTCTATCATTGGTAATCCGAATCTAGTAGATGACTTCATAGCAATCTTGGACTTGACTTTAACATCATTATTGTTAGATAAATATAAAGGATTGATCATGGAAGGATTTATCTAGTATAGATGGAACGTTTAACAACTTCAGCATGATAATATTGATTGATATAGAGGTGTTGATATCAACCGTTAAGCCTTTCGAATTGTTGTATGAAGATTTGTAGTCGAATTGGAATATGGTTTTATAATGGTATGCATATCCTCGAATCCGAAGTTGTTGCTATCCGTAAGATCATTCATAATCGTATGAACATGATATTAATGGAGGTAACATGAATTATCACGGAAGATTTCATTGTTTTGATCATGATGAGAACAGTTTACTGCCCAACAGTAAACTGCCATGCATAGATAGCGCATGCTAAGCTATGAAGATTAACGTGCGCTATCGAGCACGAGTTAGCGTACGCTACGTTTGGTACGTAATGTACGCTAAGATATCAGACGAGTCAGTCGACTGATCAGTGAAGTACTGACCATGAATAGTTAGCGTACGCTAGGCTTTGTTGTTTGCGTGTGCTATCGAGCAGACTTAACGCACGCTACACAGAGTACTTAGCGTGCGCTAAGCAGTTCAGGAAGAATTACATTTTATGAACTTTTGGCCGTAAATCGAATTGTTAAACATTAAATGCGGCGTGAGATAAATCCTATATCATTTCTTTTGTTAAGGTTTGATCTTGTTGCGTGATTGATTGAGGAGGACGACCTTCGAGTGTTCGTTTTCGTGGAAGTATTGTTCTTATCTTCAAATCGAGGCAAGTACCTTAATTGTTTTATGTATTGTTGTTATACATATTGTCGTGCATGTATGTCGTTATTGTATGTCCACCTCGTGTTGGTCCGACGGGATCATCGGGGGATCTATGCTAGCGTGCGCTGGATCATCGGACGGGTTTTTCCACCACTGGTTGGTCTGACGGGATCATCGTGGGTTCTAGGCAGTGAACGCTGGATCGACGGAATTACCATGTGTATGTTATGATATCATGTTGTGATTATCAGTTGTGTATGTCATTATGAGTTTCTCGTAGGAGAAGACTCATTGGTATTTTGTCGTTTACGTTATTATTCTTCGTGAGATATGAATAATATGTTGTGGTGCTTGTACTAGCATCGTTGTGCTAACCCCTTCGGGGGTGAACATTTTGTTTATGTTCAGGATCCAGGAGAGCGGGAAAACAACCACTGGAGCTGCATGACGACGAGGGTGCAGAGTGATGTTTTGGCCGGGTTCATTTGTCTGTTGTTTATTAGTTATTTCAATAAGTACTCGAGTACGAAGTCATTTATGCTGAACTTGAATTTGGTGATGTATTATTAAGTTCCTGCTGAACAACTGTACTTTTAGTATTTGGTCAGAAACGTTGTATCTTAATTCCGTTATTTCCATTCGTTAGTACTTTTTAATGTCTGTTCAATTCTTCAGCCTTGTAAATCTTTATGTAAAGGATTTACGGCGCTGTAATATTCCTGAATATATCGGGGGTGTTACAAATCTGAGGGATAGTAGCAGCTACTGCTCGAGCAAACATACCATCATAATCAGGAGGGTTATCACCACCAGCGCTGTTGCGTGTGTTCACCATCTAAAACGATACCAAACGATTAGCGAAAGACAAACGAATGTAAGTACGAAAAGGAATGACGAAATGAAAGCCTAGCGTCTACCCAATCTCACAGGTCATGGCCTAAGCCCTGAAGATTCAAACTCGATCGCTCTAATACCATAAATTGTAACGCCCCAACCCGAAAAGGGTAGAAGCGTCACTTTATGGTGACATATCATATACAACAGATTCAAATCAAACAGCGGAAGTCTTAAATAAAAATTATCAAAAGAGTATCAAAAGGGGACTAAAACAACACCAAGTGTCCCCGAAACCAAACAAAAGAAAGTACGATACAAATGTCCGAAATCCGGAAATAACGATAAGGAAATAAAGTCCATTATTTAAATAAATCTATAGGGTAATCCACTCTCTCTCATCCCCAAGCTAATAACCCCGCTCCTAGCTTAACTACCTGCCGCGTGGAGAAGAAAAGCGGATGTGCATAAAAAGCTCAGTGAACAGATATAAAGCAAATATAAAAACAGATCAAACGAGATAAGATAATCAAAGGAATGCGAAGATAGAATACATATGGTGTCAATGGATAATCAAAAGGATATCAAAGTTTAAGTATAAAGTGTATGAATGTGGATTCAGTATTTTACCCCAAGCCCAAACAAATATCCGAACAAATAGTAGACCAATGGAGTGATCAACTCCCAAATGTGAAGGGACTGCATGCACGCATGCCCAATCACCAAACAAATATAATATATATCCATATCATCATAGTAGCCCAAACAAATAACAAACAAATCTAGAATGCATCCATACGCCCCTGCAAACAATTCATAATCATAATAATGGCCATAGCAGATAGCAGATAAGGGACGGTGTGGTACATCTCTCCAACCACACTAGAGTCATAATATTGGTGCATCAATGCTACGGTCATGGACTCCCCATAACTGGAAACATATAATACTTGGGTAAATACTGAAGGGTCAAAAAGTACAAGTCCAAATCAAAATGTAGGTCTCATTCATATAGTCAAAGTTCAATATCAAAGGTTCGAATAATCAAAGAGCTAATATCAAAGGTTCAGTTCACATGTATCAAATCAAAGATGCAATGTCAAAGGTTCAAATGAAGAGTTGGAATATCAACAGTCCAAAATAAGATAGGCAAATAATATAGAAGAGAGAGAAAGGTCATGATAGAGAAAGTAGTTGTACTCTTGCTGAAAGAGTACGCAATATCTGTACCTTATTCTACAGCAAAAGTAAACAAAGATAGATGGATCACAAGATAAAGGATCACTCCCGCTTCACGGAACCTATACGGATCAATAACCAAGTATTAGTTTAAGTCCAAATGAATTTGGTTACTCATTTTAGTAATATAATAGACTTTGAGTGTGTAACCACCTTTTTAGGAAAACTCAGCTTTTAATATCAAAACATGTATCACGTTTCCGGATTTTTAAAGTATACTTGTGCACCTCCTGGAGTCTTAGAAAAATTACTCCAGGTAGATACATATGTTTTCTACTTTGTGTAATTTTTGTAGAATTTCCAGGTAGTATAGCTACAGAACAAAAATTCCAGATCAAAACTAGTCCAGATTCGATGATAGATCTGAGACTCAAAAAGTAAGCAATTAAGAGACCATAATTTGCTACTTTAAAAATTCCACCAAAAATCACAGAGGCCAAACACATCTTATATTTAAGCCCTGTCTAATTTGAGTTAATGATTCCTTACTGATTTCAAAACAAAAATCATAAACCAAGATTGAAATTCGAATTACTAATTGACAGGTTTGACACTTGAACTTGTAAAATCAGAAAAGACATTATCTCGACTTCTAAAAATTACAAGACTTACCTATTCATAAAATAATTTTCCAGAACTTGATTTTAGACTCAAGAATCACTCAAAAGCACGTGGTTATCATTAAAATGGACCCCTTTCAATATGACCCAAAAACCTGACAGCATACCTGGAGATAAATTCAATACAACCCTAACCTTTATTAGCCTTTTAACCTTTTTATCAGTTTTTATCTATGAACATGTTATAACTTGACGAATTTTTGAACCATATCATAACTCAAAATTAAAATTCACAAAAATTCACACAGGTACTTCAATATCTTTATAACCCACATGAACCTTCCCAGAATTTATTAGTTAGTTTAACCCCACACGAAAAATACTCAAACTTAGACTATTCAGCAAACCGACCTGCAGTTGTACCCAAAAAGTATCCGCCTCAACGACCTATGAAAATATCCAGGAAAAATTCCCAAAAATTCATGGTATTACTAATCATATAGAAGTTACATATTGGAGAGTTTCATGGCCCAGTTAGTTTTTGAATCAAAAATCGATAAAGTGGACTGATTTCAGACTCCCGAATTTCAGATTCAACACTTAATCACACAAAAATCAAAAACACGACCAAAACAACTCGAAATCACTCCAAACCAATTGGAGAACTTAACTAAGATATAAAACTAGGTTTTCATCAAAAGAAAATGAATGGAATCATTATATATCATGACCTATATCGTTCACAAATTCAAGTATACAAGCTGTCTTAATTCCAGAATTCATTTAAGCCATCATATAACGTGTTTAATCATACCAACGCACCCGAGACCTTCAATCTACCACCAAGCATTCCTTTGTGCACACCTCGATCAAACGGGAATAGTAGAGAACTAGGTAGCTGCCGTTTTTAGTTTTAGGTTTTAGGGTTTTTAGTTTTGTGAAGTATGTGTGTGTGATATATGTAGGCGAGTGGGGAGGAATTTCAAAAAGGAAAATGCCTAAATTATTGGGATTTGATGGAAGACTTTGCCAAATTTAAAACCCATCACGAACCTTGACATGATTCACGATTCCATATGTTTGTGTACAACATATCATTCGGCTAGGGACAAAATAGAAAACGTGTGAAAATTTTAAATGTGTACAAATTATTTCTGTATAAGTCTTATATTCGTATTACATTAATTTGTTCAAATGTTAACGATTTAAATACTTAGGTTATAATCGTAATGCAATGTTTTAAATAATTAAACGTCTTTTATAGATTCGAGATTAAAGGATATTTTAACATGTTCAAAAATCTGGGTTTTACATCTCCCCTTCCTGACCCGACACACAATAGACGAGGAGTCATCATCACCCTCGTACAGGTCCTGATCATCGTCCTGGTCATGCATATAAAATACGCGAGAATCAAACTCTACGTCCTCGTCACCCAAGTCACCCATACGCTCCGCATCCCGCTGTCTCCAAACGAAAGCATCAATATAACGACCTTTGGTGTGACGCGGTCCAGAATCCATCATCTCTCTAACTAGCGGCATAAATTTCCCCGCTCCTCCTCCCGTCTGCATTTAGCATAATACAACCAATAAGTAATTATAATAATTCCAACAGTAACAAGACACTAATTAAGACACTAATGATTAATTAACATAATAAATATAATTATTTCATTTTATAATATTTATACTAATTATAATTATGTGTAATAATTATTAGTAAGATGGTGGTCCTGATTATAATAATTATTTTATTACATTTATATTTATAATGATTATTTATTATTTATTATTAATATTGAAAGTTGTGGGGCGTCTGCTAATTCCGCATGCGCCATGGTAGAAGCGTCTAAGGTGGACGCCCGGACCATGGACAGGCGTCTGGAGATTCCGCCTAGACCTAGGCCAAACGTCCAACGATTTCGCCCCAACCACAGGGCGGGTGTTCGAGGATTTCGCCCTGACCTTAGGCGAGGCATCTGACCTAGACGCCTAATCCACTGGCCAGAAGTAAACATCAGACGCCTCACCTAAGGTCGCAGTTTTTGTGGACGCCTGGTACCGGAGACAGTACAGTGCACTTACTGGTGTTTTTTCTTTGTCCGACATGGTGGCGCCGCGATGGCGCGGTGGAGAGTGACGAGGGAAAGAGAAAGTTGAGGAGAAAAATAAAGTTGAGAGAGAATAGTGAGAGAAGAGTGAGAGTTGGATTTTATTAAAAGGGAAAAATTGTAATTTAACAGAGACATAGCTAGTAATTAAGGGCGGTGTTTAGTAATCCAGAAAAATCAATGGGTAGTCAATATCTTCTGAATTCCCTACTTTCCTTATTCGCTATTTTTGTTTCCAGCAATATATTCCTTCACTTTGGAATCTCTATTTTAAATACATAAATAAAAATAAACTGTGTCGTTCTGCCCACCCTATTTTCTTTAAAACAAAAAAAGAAAACAGCAATAATATCTCATACATAGACGATCCAGACAAGCAGACTAACGAAATTAGGGCTTCAACAATCACAGCACCGTAGCTGAGCACCACCACTTAGGTCTCTCAAAGCCCTAACAGAATCGAATCACATGTCAGTAATACACACACACACACACACATCTGTATCTATATTTTATCACTGGATTACTTCAGAATTTCACACAGAAACACTTGTGCATATGTATATTCATGTTTTTTAGATTATAAAATCTATTTATTCGTATGTGAAAAGTTGTGTATTTGCTATTATTTTGCAGTGTAGAGCAAGGTATATATTTTTTCTCGTGTATGATCGTGTTTTTATATTAAATGTTGTTTAACTTGAGGATATAATACTTGCTAGGCTTTGTATGTTTGTTTGGTCAAGTCTTCGTATCTGTCTGTACACTTTATTAAACGTTTTGCTTGGGCTTATGTAATGGATTTGTTTTCTGATTAGTTTATTTTTTGTGATTCTGTACGGACAGATACGAACACTTGATCAAACAAAAATATTAGGACGAACCTTGTGTATACAAGAAGGTTTTGTCGATCCTAATAATCCTAATAAATTATGTAATCCTCTAAAAGCCATTTATGGTTTGAAGTAGGCATCCCGAAGTTGGAATCTTCATTTTGATGGAAAAATCAAAGAGTTTGGTTTCATTAGAAATCAAGACGAACCTTGTGTATACAAGAATATTAGTGGGAGCACCATTGTTTTTCTAGTACTCTATGTGGATGATATCCTACTCATTGGAAATGACATCCCTACTTTGCAAGGTGTTAAGCTTTGTCTAAGTACATGTTTTACAATGCAGGACTTAGGGGAAGTTGCCTATATACTGGGTATAAGGATTTATAGAGATAGATCTAAAAGGCTTCTTGCCCTAAGTCAAAGTACATATGTTAACAAGGTACTGAAACGGTTCAGTATGCTTAATAGTAAGAAAGGGTTCTTACCTATGTCACATGGCATAAAGCTCAGTAAAACTCAAAGTCCTTGTTCGAAGGAGGAGAGAGATATAATGAGCTTGATACCTTATGCTTTTGCTATAGAATCTATTATGTATGCCATGATATGTACTAGACTGGATGTATCATATGCATCGAGTGCAACCAGCAGATACCAGTCTGGCCCTGTTGAAGCTCACTGGACCGTAGTCAAAAGCATACTTAAGTACTTGCGAAGGATTAAAGATATGGTCTTGATATATGGTGGTCAAGATAGTGACTTGGTCCTTAATGGCTATATCTATGTCAGTTTTGAGACAGACCAAGATGATTCAAAGTTGCAGTCTAGATATATATTTTGCTTGAATGGTGGTGCTATTAGCTGGAAGAGTCCCAAACAACCAACCACAGCTGATTCTATAACGGAAGTTAAGTACATAGCTGCTTCGGAGGCATCTAAAGAAGCTATTTGGATGAGTAAGTTCATTGGTGAACTGGATGTGGTTCCAAGCATTGTTGATCCAGTAAATTTGCACTATGATAACAGTGGAGCTATTGCACAAGCTAAAGAACTAAGATCACAACAAGCATCCAAACACGTACTTAGAAAGTTTTGTAACACCCCAAACTAGGCGGATATTACAGTGCCTTGTACCCCTGACTAGGACCGACCAGGCGAATGAAAACTGATGAATTAAATAATATAATTGTAGTACCGAACCACATTATATTACCAAATACTCCGATGAGGAGCTTAAGTACAATACACCAGGATAATACCGAATACTAGTATATTTTATATAAAGATAAAATACACCACCCTGAATAAATAAACATCTCAAACGGGCCCCCTACTAGTATCACTGGGACTCCTCGCCGTCAACATGCTATTCCCGTGCTTTTGCCTTGCCATGACCTGAAAAAAAAAATCCCCAAACGAGGTCAGTTACACAGAACAACAATCCTCAAGGGTTGAAAATACACAATCATGATATATCTGAAGTTATGAAATATCCTTAGTTATGAATTACGCTGAAGAGGAGTATCATAGTACGCCCGTAGTGTTCTGTGCAAGTGTACAAGACGAATGACCGGACACCCGTCCTTGTACCTAATTAGTCTCACGGAGGTAATCTTTACCGTGTGCACAGTCCAATGTATCACTCCCAATATATGGCCATCGCGTGCCCGACTAAAAATTCCACACATCCGCACCCGGCCACGCAATATGAACCCAGAAGGTCATATGAACGAGAATGACCACAATGAATATCAATGGATAATAATTCGACAAGGTCAAGAATGACTCACCGAGATGAAAATAATAGTGAAGTGATTGATAACCCAATGAAATGATTGGAACCGTCGTTCCTCGTGAATGAAATGATTATTCGACAATTACAAGTCTCAAAACGGTTAATACAATGATGAATGAGTTATGATTATGAATGAACAACAACAAAAGGAATGAATATCCTTTTAACCGAGAACTTACACAACACCGGTGACAATTATCCTTCCATGAACAACGTCCTAATTAAGGTATTGGTCGCTCGAACAACCTTGAATAATACAATTACCAACAATCCGTTCAATATACAAATCAAACACGAATATAACGAACTTAAAACGTTGATACGATTAAACCAAGTTCATTGGGGCATTATATCGAACACTTTGTGGCCAAACTTCGATTGTTTATAACCAAGCCTCAATAATACCAACATCAAATCCCCAAGAAGTATTTCAAACCAACAAAACATCTTCAATACGATCAATAATCCATTATGAATATCCAAAATCGTGATTACAACAACGATTAATCGAAACCCCCCAAATCCAACTCAATATTCAAACTGTTCTTGAATAATCCTTCAATAATCCAATGAATAATCAAACATGTCCATAATCATGCGTATATCACTTCATACAACACAATCTTAACATCCGAAACATCATATCTCAACACAAAAACGAAATCCAAGAGGTTTGATGAATATTACCTTTGAAGATCTAAGTACTTTAGTCCGATGAAATCGCGTTAGATCCACAATCCAAGCTTCACAACCGAATAAAAATGAATAAAAATGAATACTCAAGTGATTGATGATGAAGATTCTCTCCCACAAACCCTCTCTCTCGGACCAAGGTGAAGAAATGGAAAGAAATGAGTGAATCTCGTTGAAAAAACGCAATTATAGTGCTGACTGCACTGTGTGCCACGGCCCGGCCGAAGTGTGCCGCGGCATAGGGCCGAAAACAGCCACCAGCGATCGGCAGCGTGCCGCGGCCCGGACGAGTGTGCCGCGGAAGTGACTCAGCAGTGTGCCGCGGCCCCGTCGGCATGTGCCACGGCCCACGGTACAGAGGGGTTGGCCGATAAGTTGCAACACGAGTGTGCCGTGGCCCGGACGAGTATACCGCGGAAGTGACTCGGCAGTGTGCCGCGGCCCACGGTACAGGCTGCTCGGCCAAAACTGGAAAATATGTGTGCCGCGGCGCACACTCCTTGTGCCGCGGCCCACACCCCCCTTGGGTCCTAAAATGGTGAAAAATGATCCGGGAAGAGAATAAGAGCAATAGGAATCAATATTTGGGAAACAATAACACGAAATGGAAGTACGTAAACCCCAAAACGGTGGTTCCAAGCCATGATTACAAGGATTCGCCCAACAAAACACAATTCGAACAATGAGGAGATAAGAAATGACATGAACTCCAACGTCAACAACGACTAATGAATCAATTACCACGATCAAGATAATACTCTTGTCTCGATTCCCGAGTAAGGTTGAAACAATGAACAATATCGATACACAACTCGAAGTTATTCCGAACAGTAAACACGGATGAATGATTATAACGAGTGAAAAATTACATAGTGACAATTACCGAATGAAATTACTGAATGATAATGACTGAATTACAACCGGGTATTACATATACCCCCCCTTAAAAGAGTTTCGTCCCCCAAACTAAGGGTCAAACAACTCGGGATAACTCTCCCGCATACTATCCTCGGTTTCCCAAGTAGCCTCTTCGACTCCGTGTCTAGACCACTGAATTTAACCAAAGGAATCGCCTTATTCCTCAACTGTTTGATTCGCCGCTCTAAAACTCGTATGGGACGCTCTTCATACGAATGATCATCTGCGATCTCGATTTCGTCGAACTGAAGTATGTGACTCGGATCTGCAACATACCTTCGTAACTGAGAGACGTGAAACACATTATGAATTCGGCTCAACGCTGGAGGTAAGGCCAAACGATAAGCTAGCTCGCCTACTCGTTCCAAAATCTCAAACAGTCCAATAAATCTCGGACTCAACTTTCCCCATTTTCCGAAATGGAAAATAGCTCGACTCGGGGACATTTTGACCAAAACGTGGTCACCCGTCTTGAACTCTAGTGGTCGACGACGATTGTCTGCATAAGATTTCTGTCGACTCTGAGCGGTCAACAAACGACTCCTAATCAAAGCTACCTTCTCACGGGCGGCTATAAGCATATCGGGCTCGGTGCCGATTGATTCGGATAGGTCATCCCAACACAAAGGAGATCGACAATGACGACCGTGCAAGGCCTCGTAAGGTGCCATCTTAATCGAAGCATGCCAACTATTATTATACGTGAACTCGATCAATGGTAGTTGGGCTTCCCAATCGTCTTTCTAATCGAGGACACATGCCCTCAACATGTCCTCTAATGTCTGAATAGTCCTCTCTGATTGCCCGTCGGACTGAGGGTGAAAAGATGTGCTGAAATTAAGCTGAGTTCCCATAGCACGATGAACTGATTTCCAAAAATGAGACACAAACCGTCCGTCAAGATCGGAAACGATACATTTAAGAGTACCGTGCAGTCTCACTGTCTCTTTGATGAATAACTGGGCAAGTCTCTCGGGACCCCAAGTATCCTTAATCTCAAGGAAATGAGCTGATTTAGTTAAGCGGTCCACAATCACCCAGATCGTATTCATGCCACGACGACTCGTCGGCAAATTCGTGATGAAATCCATAGAAATGTCTTCCCACTTCCATTCTGGAATAGGGAGTGGTTTCAACATACCCGCCGGTCGCTGATGTTCAATCTTGACTTGTTGACAAGTTAAGCATCTCGAAACAAATTCTGCGACTTCTCGTTTCATATTACTCCACCAGTAATTTTATTTCAAGTCTTTATACATCTTGCTAGACCCCGGATGAACAGAATAAGGGATAACATGAGCTTCTCACAAAATCGAGTTTTTCAACTCATCGTTCGCCGGTACGCACAACCGATTCTTAAATCTCAAAAGTCCATCCTCGTGGACCACGAATCCAGGGGCTTTCCCCTGAGCCACATCCTCTCGAATGCGTAACAGAAATGGGTCTGAACCCTGATTCACCCTGATCGCCTCCTCAAGTGGCGATGAATTCTCCAACATACAAAGTTGCCTTTGTACTCGCTGTAACCAGACCTCGATCCTGGGTCTCAGAATTTCCTGCTGAAGTTCCTTCTGAACTGATAATCGAGCAAACATCTGCTCCTGAACGGACTTACGACTCAAGGCGTCGGTGACAACGTTCGCCTTGCCCGGGTGGTAAAGTATCTCGATATCATAATCTTTGATTAGTTCCAACCACCGTCTCTTCCGCATATTTAACTCCTTCAGACTAAATATATACTTTAAACTCTTATGATCGGAGAATATCTGACAGGTAACGCCATAAAGATAATGACGCCAAGTCTTCAATGCGAACACCACGGCTGCTAGTTCCAGGTCATGGGTCGGATAATTAACCTCGTAAGGTATCAATTGTCGTGAAGCATAAGCAATAACCTTTCCATTCTGCATGAGTACACATTCGAGACCCTGCTCGGACGCATCACTATAAACCACAAATCCTTCCGTCCCTTGCGGCAAGGAAAGTACAGGTGCGGAAATTAACCGGCTCTTGAGTTCCTCAAAACTCTGCTGACACACGTCGAACCACGTGTATTTCTTATCCTTTCGCAAAAGGTTCGTCAAAGGTTGAGCGATTTTAGAAAATCCTTCCACAAACCGCCGATAATAACCGGCTAATCCGAGAAAGCTTCAGATTTCCTTAACATTCTTCGGAGGTAACCAATCTTGGATAGCCTCCATCTTCTGAGGATCAACACGCACTCCATCTGATGAAATTACATGCCCGAGAAAAGTCACTTCGGACATCCAAAACTCACATTTGGAAAACTTTCCATAAAGTTGCTCTCGTCTTAACACGTCGAGAACCTGATGAAGATGAACCTCGTGTTCCTCTCGGTTACGAGAATAAATCAAAATGTCATCGATGACGACAACCACAAACTGTTCCAAAAAGTCGATGAAAACCCGATTCATTAACTCCATAAATACCGCAGGTGCATTAGTCAACCCAAACGGCATAACCACAAACTCATAATGACCATAGCGTGTTCGG
This sequence comes from Orobanche coerulescens, assembly GCA_033398695.1. NCBI lineage: Eukaryota > Viridiplantae > Streptophyta > Magnoliopsida > Lamiales > Orobanchaceae > Orobanche > Orobanche coerulescens. The sequence goes on from CM065806.1 coordinate 62,490,590, forward strand.
AACGTCGTCCTTGCGATATCCGACTCTTGAATTTGCAACTGATGATACCCAGATCTTAAATCGATCTTGGAAAATACTGAAGCTCCCTGAAGTTGATCCGAAAGATCATCGATACGGGGTAAAGGATACTTATTCTTGATCGTCACCCGGTTCAATTCACGGTAATCAATACACAAGCAGTACGAACCATCCTTCTTCTTGACAATCAACACTGGTGCTCCCCACGGGGATGCACTCGGACGGATATAACCTTTCTCGAACAACCCCTCGAGTTGGTTCTTTAATTCCTGTATTTCGGTCGGGGCTATCCGGTACGGTGCCTTCGATATTGGGGACATACCAGGCTCCGACTCTATCGTGAATTCCATATCCCTCGGTGGAGGTAAAACAGGTAGGTTGTCTGGGGGGTACATCGTCAAGCGACAATGATGGTACCACGAAAGGTTGAACACCTCGATTGCCTGAGAATGGCCAATCGACGACAACAATACAATGAATGATTGAACACCTCGATTGCCCTAGAACGGTCAATCGATGAAAATGATACAATGAATGACTGAACACTTCGATTGCCTTAGAACGGCCAATCGATGAAAATGATACAATGATTGATTGAATACTTCGATTGCCTTAGAACGGCCAATCAATGAAAATGATACAATGAATAATTGAACACTTCGATTGCCTTAGAACGGCCAATCGATTAAAATGATACAGTGAATGATTGAACACTTCGATTGAGTAACTTCACTGCTTCCATCATATTAATGATTCTTCCGGAACAACGGGGATCACCTCCCTGAAGCACACATTCGACTCCAACGACGGAAATGATAGTGACCATACGCTTATGAACCTTGAGAATGGTGTCATGACAATCTATCTAATTAACACCCAATATTACATCGTCCTTAGGTAAGTCCACCACGATTAGGTCCACCAACCAATCGCGGAGCTTAATTCGGTATGATTTCCGAAAATTCTTCTACCGTCAAGTAGACCAATGATATAAGGCCCACAATTATTAGGACTGTCTAGGTGAAGTCTATTCAAACATGATTCGGAAATGAATGAATGCGGTGCACCAGTATCAAAAGGGGTAAACGCAGGTTGAGATGAAATTACGAGTATACCTGAGGTCAATCGGGCCACCGGATCGTCGGTCCTCTTCATCGCGTGAATTCGGGATTTGCCGGCCCCCGAACCGGACGCTCCCGTCTGATACATATGAGCTCTGCCTTTGATAGCTCCTGTCGTTTTAAACGACGCGGACTAAGTGACCTGATTCGGAACCGCTGACTTGTCTGGGGCCTGAGATGTCGCCGGAGTGGGTTTGGAGTCCCTTCGGTAAAAACGGGCCCTATGCCCCGCAATTCCACAGTTATGGCATGTGACAGTCCGTCTCGGACACTTAGCACTAAAATGACCCTGTTCTTCACAGTTGAAACAGGTGATGGCCGAACTGGCCGTTCGGGACTGAGATCCCAAAGGATTAGACGCCGTAGGAGGTCGCTCAGAAACGTTAGGGCTCGTATGAGGCTTCTTAAAGGTTGACAGACCGCCTTCGGACTGATTACGCTTCGTTGATTTCTTACTGCCAGATGAAGGTTGTTGCTCAGCAATTTCCTTAGCAGCAGGCTTATACGTGAGAGTCCTCTCCATTAATTCGGCCAGAGTGGCGCAATGATGATTAAGCAATTGCATATGGGTCATCATGACCTTCATAAAAATGAGTGGGTCAACCCGAACATCTTCCGATCGAGTGGAGTCCTGGGTACGGTTTCCCGACACTGAGTGATTATTCCCCGAGTTTCGGCCTGCACCGCAGCCTGTCCCCGTGCATCCCTTGATAGCTCTCTCCATACTGAAGTAGGAAGGTCGCATGATGATTATATTTCCCGCATGAATATCACGTTATGATCATGTCATGAGATGATGAAAATGAGTATACACGCTCTAACACAGTGATTACATGAATGATTAACTGAGGCGACATGATTATCTGATGAAATTCTTGAAATGATTATCTTGAACAAGTTAACAAGATTAATGATATGATCTTCCAGATCAACAACTGAGTAATGAAATGAATTGAGTGTTTAATGAGTTAACATGACCGTCCTGGTCAAAAATGAAAATGATTATTGAGGATTGTTAACTGATGAGTTATGAATGAATGATTATTGCCAGAAATTATACCATGGCATTAGAAGTCTTACAGTTGATTGGCTCGGCATTTGCACAGGTCACACGTGACGCGAAAGTCCAATGATACTAGTCCGATGACGATGATTTCAAATGAGACATGACTCGGAAGGTAGTATTCAAAACTATGCTCCGATACCAACTCTGTAATACCCCAAACTAGGCGGATATTACAGTGCCGTGGACCCCCGACTGGGACCCACCAGGCGAATTAAAACTGATGAATTAAATAATATAATTATAGTACCGAACCACATTATATTACCAAATACTCCGATGAGGAGCTTAAGTACAATACACCAGGATAATACAGAATACTAGTATATTTTATATGAAGATAAAATACACCACCCTGAATAAATAAACATCTCAAACGGAATTTTGCAGCGGAAATACAAATGAAGAAAAATAAGAATGACTGAAATGACTGAAATAACCGGAATGACTGGGGCCCCTTACTAGTATCACTGGGACTCCTCGCCGTCAACATGCTATTCCCGTGCTTTTGCCTTGCCATGACCTGAAAACAAAATCCCCAAACGGGGTCAGTTACACAGAACAACAATCCTCAAGGGTTGAAAATACACAATCATGATATATCTGAAGTTATGAAATATCCTTAGTTATGAATTACGCTGAAGAGGAGTATCATAGTACGCCCGTAGTGTTCTGTGCAAGTGTACAAGATGGATGACCGGACACACCCGACCTTGTACCTAATTAGTCTCACGGAGGTAATCTTTACTGTGTGCACAGTCCAATGTATCACTCCCAATACATGGCCATCGCGTGCCCGACTAAAAATTCCACACATCCGCACCCGGCCACGCAATATGAACCCAGAAGGTCATATGAACGAGAATGACCACAATGAATATCAATGGATAATAATTCGACAAAGTCAAGAATGACTCACCGAGATGAAAATAATAGTGAAGTGATTGATAACCCAATGAAATAATTGGAACCGTCGTTCCTCGTGAATGAAATGATTATTCGACAATTACAAGTCTCAAAACGGTTAATACAATAATGAATGAGTTATGATTATGAATGAACAACAACAAAAGGAATGAATATCCTTTTAACCGAGTAAGAATTAACTTACACAACACCGGTGACAATTATCCTTCCACGAACAACGTCCTAATTGAGGTATTGGTCACTCGAACAACTTTGAATAATACAATTACCAACAATCCGTTCAATATACAAATCAAACACGAATATAACGAACTCAAAACGTCGATATGATTAAACCAAGTTCATTGGGGCATTATATCGAACACTTTGTGGCCAAACTTCGATTGTTTATAGCCTCAATAATACCAACATCAAATCCTCAAGAAGTGTTTCAAACCAACAAAACATCTTCAATACGATCAATAATCCATTATGAATATCCAAAATCGTAATTACAACAACGATTAATCGAAAACCCCCAAATCCAACTCAATATTCAAAGTGTTCTTGAATAATCCTTCAATAATCAATGAATAATCAAACATGTCCATAATCATGCGTATATCACTTCATACAACACGATCTTAATATCCAAAACATCATATCTCAACACAAAAACGAAATCCAAGAGGTTTGGTGAATATTACCTTTGAAGATCCAAGTACTTTAATCCAATGAAATCGCGTTAGATCCACAATCCGAGCTTCACAACCGAATGAAAATGATGAAAAATGAATACTCAAGTGATTGATGATGAAGATTCTCTCCCACAAACCCTCTCTGTCGGACCAAGGTGAAGAAATGGAAAGAAATGAGTGAATCTCGCTGAAAAAATGCATTTATAGTGCTGACTGCACTGTGTGCCGAGGCCCGGCCGAAGTGTGCCGCGGCACAGGGCCAAAAACAGCCCCCAGAGATCAGCAGTGTGCCGCGGCCCGGACGAGTGTGCCACGGCAGTGACTCGGCAGTGTGCCGCGGCCCACGGTACAGAGGAGTTGGCTGATAAGTTGCAACACGAGTGTGCCGCGGCCCGGACGAGTGTGCCGCGGCAGTGACTCGGCAGTGTGCCGCGGCCCTGCCGGCATGTGCCGCGGCCCACGGTACAGGCTGCTCGGCCAAAACTGGAAAATGTGTGTGCCGCGGTGCACACTCCTTGTGCCACGGCCCACACCCCCCTTGGGTCCTAAAATGGTGAAAAATGATCCGGGAAGAGAATAAGAGCAATAGGAATCAATATTTGGGAAACAATAACATGAAATGGAAGTACGTAAACCCCAAAATGGTGGTTCCAAGCCATGATTACAAGGATTCGCCCAACAAAACACAATTCGAACAATGAGGAGATTAGAAATGACATGAACTCCAACGTCAACAACGACTAATGAATCAATTACCACGATCAAGATAATACTCTTGTCTCGATTCCCGAGTAAGGTTGAAACAATGAACAATATCGATACACAACTCGAAGTTATTCCGAACGGTGAACACGGATGAATGATTATAACGAGTGAAAAATTACATAGTGACAATTACCGAATGAAATTACTGAATGATAATGACTGAATTACAACCGGGTATTACAAGTTTCACCTCATTCGAGAGATTGTCACTCGTGGCGATGTGAGGATATGCAAAGTTCACAAGGATAATAACATAGCGGATCCTTTAACCAAGCCGCTTTCTCAAGCGAAGAATGATGGTCATATAAAGGCTATGGGTCTTCAGTTTATGTCTGTATAGGACTAATAGCAAGTGGGAGATTGTTAGTATAATTCTCTAAGTCTACTGTTTAATAATAATGTGGAGATATTTATTATTATATAATATCAATTATGTTATTGAATTAATATTCTGCTTACGATCAACAAGTATGTGACTTGATAGTAAATCTCGTTAAAGCATTAAAGAATATTTATTCTAGATATCCCTATTAATATGATTATTAGTATGATGATGATACAATGACTATGTTTTACTGGTCATGAACATGAGATGTTATATCACGTCATAGATACATGTAGAGACATCGTATTGGATATGACCTAACAAGGAGAATTGTATATGGATTAAGTCATTATAATTCCTCTGATTGTTATATATTATTTAAGTCCTTATTACCTAAAGACACTACAATTTTCTACATAATAAGTATCGTGTTTTAACACAATACCAACGTCTTCTATAGCAGGGGACCATACAGTTTGTGATTGGATACGGTACAATTTATGTAGAGAGAAGTAGTTTATCCAGAGGGGACTTGTCCCTCCTATAAAACGGAGAAGATATCTATGGGGCCCTTGATAAGTTAAATTGTTTAAATGCATGGCCACGCTCAAATTAATCAATAAAGAGTTATTGATAAATATTTGAATTGGACAATTGTAACTTGAGATCAATAATATTAATTAAGCTATATAAGGTCAACTTATCCATGCCTTATGCTTAATTAGGATATCGCGCGACGAGATGATTAAATATTATACAATAATGGGATTTCATTCGTGCCATTGAATCATAATGTCTAGCTAGAGGCCGATTATGATGTATCAGTCATAAAATTGTTTTTATACTCATTGTCGTATTAATTAGAACCTACAGGGTAACACACTTAAACGAGCAGAACAGCTATTTTGTTCTGGTTAATTATGGTTGGTAAAGGGGTTGGTGAACCCTTAGCCATGTAGAGAGCTATATAATAGTATCTTGTGATAGCCCTCACACTTGACCAAGACAAGAGAAGACATATTTTGTGTAGAGAGAATCAAAAATCTGATTTTTGATTTTTCTCTCTCAAAAGTCTTGAAGATATATTCAAAAGTTGAATAATCAAAAGGATCAAGAATATATATTCATATCTTTGAAGGTTGATTCTTTGATCAAGAAAAGTATTTAGAATACTCATCTAATCTTCATATTATCTTGTGAGTTTGATCTTTAATAACATATTGAATAAGATCCATAATTGTTATTTTAGATCAAAGTTCAAGAATATTTGAATAAAATTCTTGGTGTTCTTGTTCTTACCATAATCAAGAACATATACCTATATTCAAATTGATTTAAGTGAAATCTTTATTGAATCGGAGCTAGCAATCCGTTAGATGCTCGGGACTTGTTCGTTGTGTGGATATCGTAGAGGGCGCTCGCTTCTTGCAACGTCTCTAGAAGGCTCGATCGAAAACACGCTACAAGAGGTAACAATCTTGTTCTTCGTACCTTGGTAATATACTTGGATCCTCATAGGGTTTTAGATATTATATTTATACTTCCGCTGCACTATTTCGATATATGATGAGATCATAAATCTTATTTGTTCGATAAAAACCCAACACGGCTAACATGAATCAATATTTGAAAACATCAAGTCGTCTCCAATAAAACACTCTTATGAAAAGGCAAAAGTGAAAGGTGAAAAATTTAGTACGTAAAAAAAGTTATAATAATTATGCAAAAATAAATAAATAATAAAAAGTAAATAAATAAAAAAATATAGTAATATTCCGCCAAAAAAATAGTAATAATCATTATGCGTAAATAAATAAATAAATAATAATAAAAATTAAATTTTAAAAAAAATCCACAAATATAATCAACCACCCGAATTCTCTCCCTCCACATCGTCCTATCCAACGCCATAACTTCTCTAATCCCAAGAAACCTCATATCATTCTCAATCACTCTTATCCAAGTCCGTTTAGGTCTTCCTCTACCCCTCACCAGCCTATACGCTCCCCATTCTTCAAGCCTCCGCACCAGTGCATCAATCGGCCTCTGTCTCACATGCCCGAACCATATTAACCAGTTCTCTAGCAGCTTATCCTCTATAGGGGCCACTCATACTTTTTTACTAATCACATCATTTCTAAGTCGATCCTTTCTCGTATTGCTACACATCCATCTTAGCATACGCATTTCCGCCACATTCATCTTATGCACATGACTATGCTTTACAACCCAACATTCAGCGCCATATAAAAGTGCAAGCTTAGTTGCCGTTCGATAAAATTTTCCCTTTAATCTGTAAGGTACGACTTGATCACATAGTAACCTCATTGCGCTCTTCCATTTCAACCATCCCGCCTTAATCCTATGAGCCACGTCACTGTCTAATTCTCCATCCTTTTGAAGAATAGACCCAAGATAACGAAAAACTCCGATCCTCATATAACATTCCCATCAAAAGTGATTGTACCCTGCCTCTCTAATTCCATTTCCACTAAAGCCACACTCCAAATATTCAGTCTAAATGTTAACACTGTGTCAAATCTAGTTTACAGGGGTCTCCGATTAAGGTGTATCCTCGTTTATTTGCTGTTTCTAAATGTTTTCTATTGTTTTTACTAGACTATTCTATTCTTGTTGTTATGTTTCCCTCTATGTTATACTTTTTTTTGCTTTCTAATCTATTTTGCTGTTTTCAGGGAAGGTTCTTTTCTAACTTTGAGTAGTGCTATCACATGGAATACAGCCGAGAGATATGATGTTAGAAAGTTGGGTATAGAAGCTTGGATAGTTCCGAACACGACACGCTTGTTAGTGATCACACCAGATTCAGGCCTGCGATTCCAAATAACAATTGGTACACAAGGTTGGCGAATGCAGCACCAGGAAGTGATCAACACTAGCTATATCAAGTATACTCACATAGTATTAACAAAGGAAACAACACATATCTTTCATCCGAATCGGTACGATACTTTTTCAGATGCGTTTATGAACATATTAAGGTGGTAATTAAGTTGTTGAATATAAATGTAGTATTTACTAATATAATGCAATAAATTTAACTTTTTTTTTTCTGGACTGACCTCATCACTTCAATTGAAAGGCATTCTATATAGCTGTGTTCAAAGTTGTTTGAATAAGTATTTTGAATTCATTACAACCACTCAAGCCCATGTATTATATTACCATGCATCTACTTCTCTTACATTTAGGAATAAAATAAACAAGTACCGCATGATAGACAAAGTTAAGGCAGTATTAGGGTACAGTTTCTTCATGAGATAAGAACTATATATCTGATCAATAGAAGAAATCATCTTTTGAAAAAATGTGTGGGAAGTCTGTTAAGATTATAAATAACTTATATGACGAAAAATACTTGCAATTTTCAGCTTATAAGTTACTCATATGATAAGCTAACCGGGCCTTATTGGGGGCGTGTTCTGTTTGATTTAGGCAGTGAAGAAGTGCAGGTAACTATGATTAGTTAGGTATTCAGCTACAAGTAGCTGTGGGCCAGTAGCCTGCTAGTACAGTTGAATTTTTGTTGGATGGTAATTTATCGAACTTATAGTCTGCATATAATATTCTCTGTGTATTGTTTAATTGAGCAACTTTAGGTTTGCAAAAAATGACTACCGTCTTACCTGTATCTTTCCAGATGCGACGATTTCTGATGAGATGGAAGATGGGCTTGATTTCTGACTTCAGAGTCGACAATGTCTAATTCTCATAACATGAATTTAGAATTATGTTAATTTTACTTTGAATAGGTTTTACGGTTTCCGGTTTATCTTCTTGACTATACCTGCTAAAGTATAAATCGAATAAAGTATATGCTTTGGTAGAAATGGAGCCCAATAACTATTGTGCAGTGTCGGTGTGCTTCATATTTCTTTCATGACCACTTTATTTTTCGTCTATCGGCAGTCAGCATGAACCATCAAGATATGTCTATGCATACATATTATAAAATGCGGTGCCTTTGTGACACCCAAATTATTGTGCTTGATTATGTTGGGCTTTCTATCATATCTGGGCCTTCAGGCATATAACATCAGTTATTGTGATTGACTGATATGTCTATGCATATTATAAAATTATATGAATTCCATGTCAAGATACATTACCAGTGGGAAATGGAAATACAATACATTTATATAGCAGTTGTTCACACTATTCACTTCATGTTGTTTTATATACGACTAGTATAGCTCTTTTGCAATACTCCCAAATATCTTTCATTTGAGTTGATAATTCTTTTATTGATATATCTAACTATAGTGACTAATTAATTAGTGGAATATATAATATTTCCGCGAGATTTTAGGTTTAAATTTTTAATATATAATGCACACTATTTTATTAAATTTCTCTTTGTTTGGGATTTATATTTTTTAATTAATGAAAATATGAAATATTTTTGCAAATATAATCAATTCCTACTTATTCATAATTCATATTCCTTAATTCGTAAAAAAAATTAATAAGGTAGGTATGAGTTATTTGAGATATAATATAATGTAATTAATGCAATGGTGATTAGACCAGTAATTGATTATGTGTCAGCTGAAGCATGAGAGGCTGACATATAAGAACACGAAGCACAGCAAAAAATATGTGGCAGTCAAAACATGAGAAGCTGCCACTTAGGCTCGATGTATTTTGCATTAGTATATAAAGGAGATTTCAAAAAGGTAATTTCTCTTTTGGGATTTAAAAAATGTTGAGTTACTAATAACAAAATTATAATTTCACTCTTTGAGCGATTTTAAATCGTTCCTGTATTATGGGTGGGCATGGGACGGGATGGTACGGGTCTGGGGTCATCCCACGTCCCGTCCCGTGTAATAACAAGCGGGACGGGACGGTACGGGATTGGTGATTTCATAATTTCATCCCGCGCGGGCCTTATCACGGTTGGGACGGGACGGAACGGGACGGGACGGGTTTAGTCCCGCATAAAAAAGTTCAAACTATAAATTAGAAAAAAGTAAGAAAATCTACATCTAAATTCGGGAAAAATATCCAACAAACTAATTTAATAGCCTAAATTAAACTTTTAAAATATCAATTCTTAACATTGAATACAACATATCCATTTTTTTTTGAAAAAGCATCAGTTACTAACTTTATATCGGTTGATTAGATTTGTGTATCATTATAATATACAGTAAAAAATAAAAATAGTTTATTGTTAAAAATTAATTAAAAAATGGTTACAAATAATAAAAATATATAGTTTTAAAAAGAATTAAAAACTAAGCGGGACGGGACGGGCCTTACGGGCCTCGGATTTTTTGTCCCGTGTCCTGTCCCGTAGTTACTCTAATGGGACGGGACGGGCCTAGTATTTTCAATTTTGAATCCCGTCCCATCCCGGATAATTTTGGGATGGGACCGGGACGGGATCGGGATTTTGATTTTTTGTGCCCACCCCTATCCTGTATAGCAGTTGGACCCTTTTAATTATTTGTTCTGTATTGGTTAGACTGTCAAGTAGTTGTGTCAGCGAGTATTTTTAATTTCGCGTTTTGTGTTTGGTTAAGTAGTTGTGTCATCGAGTAATATTGCAGTGGTATATATAGCACGATGATTGATGCATAATAGGTACTTACCCCGCTTTTTACGGGAGTCATTGAGGCATTGGGTAATGTTGTTGTGATTGATGCATAATAAGTGATCGACATCTCAAAGATACTCCAAATAGGGGTTATAGGGCAACACCTCAACCACACCCCATACACACCCTGTGTTTTATGAATGTTGTACCGCATGCTTTACAGATAAAATATTCAAAATAATATTATAATAAAATTAATAGTAAAGTATGTGGTACAACACCCATAAAGCATGAGTGTGTTTGAGGGTGTGGTTGAGGGTGTTGCCATATCATTTCTTTATTCCAAAATTCAAAAATCATGAATGTCATGATTATTTATTGTATTTTTTGAAAAAATTAATGTTAAAGGAATGTATGACGATGATTGATGCATAATAGGTGATCGACATATCAAAGATACTCCAAAATTTTAAAAATCACGAATGCCATGATTATTTAGTGTTTTTTTTAAAAAAAAATAATGTTAAAGGGACGTATGACTATGAGTATTTAGTAGCCATTACTGATAGAAGTGAACGAGCGGTGATTGATATCTAGATCTAATCATCGATCAAAGAGCTGCAAGTTAGATCTCTTGGAGAATATATTATACAGTACTATATATATAAATACATGGGCAAGCTATCATTTCAGCGCTGGTGTAACAACTTTCAAATAATCTAACAATATTAAAATATCAAAAAATACAATCTAGTTGTATTAATTTTACATATTATACAAGAAACTGAGTAGACAATCAGAATACCCAACTAGGTTGAATCCAGTGGCTTTAGGATACCATAGGCCTTCAAACATCTGATAATCATTTTGATTGCTATTATGTGACACTCCTTTGGATTTGATTGAAACATGATGTCTTCTGGTCTACTAGCTCTTAGGTATAGCAATAAACCAACCATGCCTATGTAGACTGGGATATCCACTTTCTTTCCCTTCACATCTTCATCCAACTTGGTTGCAGTAGACATTGGTGTTTTTACAGGTGAGCATTCTTCAAGGTCAAACTTCTTCAACAAATTCCTTGATATACTTGGCTTGACTTATGAAAATGCCATTCTTCCTTTGATTTGCAAACTTAGAAAGAAAGTGAGCTCTCCCACCATGCTCATCTCATATTTGCTTTGCATCAATTTTGAGAATCTTGAAACAACTTTTCATTTGTAGAACCAAATATGATGTCTGTACATAAGTTTGCACAAGAATGATTTCCTTCCCATGTTGCTTGAAAAACAGTGTCTTGTCAATAGCACCCCTGGTGAATTGATTGTCAAGTAGAAACTGTGAGAGTATCATACCATGCTCTTGGAGACTGTTTGAGTCTGTAATATCCGCAATTTTCGATTTTCGGTAAATTTCTTTTTTTCGTCCGGAGTCTGTTTTGACGACTCGCTCATGACCGTTTCGTCATTTCGAGAATGATTAATTCTGCACTTTTTGTCATCCGAGTTCGTTTCGGTATCGTTTTGTTGAGTTCCGAGCTTTTTAGCGACTTTTCCGCACTTGAGTTCGATTCTTGCGAATCTCGTCCGAAACAGTTGTTTCGAGTTTCTCGTAAGTTCATTTAATGTTATTATTCATGTTGCGAGCTTTGGTTTGGTGTTTCGATCGCGTATCGTGATTTTCGGACGTTTTGGGCCATTTTCGTAATTTCCCAAAGTTTTGGGTAATTACTTCCATTGTTGAATTCCGAGCCTTCGGGTGGTCAGAATTGTGTGTTCTCTTAGCTCTTAGATTCGTCTTTGCGAGTACGTCGTAACCGTATTATCGATTCGTATTCAGGTTCGGGTTTCGGGGTCGTTCGGGCCGTCGGAGTTGGCCCCGGCCGAGTCATGGCCGGCAACTGGCCTGGGCCAAGATCGCCGAGTCACGGCCGGTGCTCGCAGCTTCGCCGGCAGCCGTGGGCCCCGGCACATCTTTGGGCCGCGGCACACTCTGTGGCATTTTTCGGCCAAACCGACTGTACTGGGTGCCGCGGCACACGCCGGCCGAGCCGCGGCACACTGCCGACCACTGGGAGCCATGTTGGGGTCTACTGTGCCGCGGCACACTCCCGCGGGAGTGTGCCGGGGGGAACATATGAATGAACTATAACAGCCCATACATAACGACTGAAAAAAAAAAAATTCCCAGAAAGTGTTGCTTGCCCAAAAACCTATAAATTTTGAGGACTTAAATCAAATCAACCAAAGGCAATAGTACCATGACTTTAAAGATCCTACACTCTTTTCTCTTTCCCTATCCCGACCGGCTAAATTATAATCATCTGTAGCGCCTCCCCATTACATTACTATACAAAGAACCAAAGAACAAAGAAATCCAACCAAAAAAACTAAGAACGGATAAAAACAATATGGGAATATCTAAAGCAACAGCAAATATATATATATATTATCCTCGCAAACAAACCCTTTGATCCTACAACATAAGCATTAGGAACAACCTTCGGATCCTCGACCTCTGCTCTATTCGCCGCATTCTCCGGGGCCGGCTTTGCTTCGCATCTCGGCGACTTTCTTGTGCGAATTCGAGTGCAGAGACGGAACAAAGGTAGGGCTGGCGGCCGGACGGTATTCGGGGAACAAGCGTCCCGACTTGTAACGGACCCCACACGCATTGGTCGGCAGTGGTCGGCAGTGTGCCGCGGCTCGGCCGGCGTGTGCCGCGGCACCCGGTACAGTCGGTTTGGCCGAAAAATGCCACAGAGTGTGCCGCGGGAGTGTGCCGCGGCACACTGTGCAGCCTATTTATGGCCCTGCACACGGGTTTTTGGCCATTTTTCTCCTTCTTCTCCTTCTCTTCCGCGGCTGAGGGTGATCTTACCATGGAGCCATGTTGTTTAACAACAAATCCATGAAGTTATTGAGTTCATATCATCAATCAATCATCCGTTATCATCCTTTGATCCAGCGAATCAAGGTAATCTTCCTTAGAACCCTAATTTCGTGAATTTGGGGTTTTTTGCGTTTTTGTCCGATTCATTCCGTATTATTGATTAATTCATTATGGGTATGATTAATATTGGTAGTATTCTTGTGTTTAATATCATTTAATCCATTGTTCTTCGTCGAATCGAAGTATATTTCTTGATTTCCTTCGAATCGACTTTTTGGGGGATTTGTCCTCGATCTCGTTTTTCATCCGTTTTTGATGGATCGATTATGGTTAAATGATGTTGTTAAACATATTCTATGGATTGTATATCCATATTTCAACTTGGAATTCCGTTTTCGTATTTTGTCGGGACGAATCGTGTTCTTGGCCGTTTTGGGGGAAATCCTTGAACTTTCGTCTTTCGTTCTTTGAATTCAGCGGCTTTAAGTCATGTTAGGGAATTCATTTCATTGTTGTTATTGTCCTTCGTAGTTTATGAACGCGAGTTGGCGATCGGTGGAGTCGGCGGGTTCATAGTCGGTTCGTGTCAACCTACTTCGGTCGATTCTTCGCGTTGTTCTTATTCGAGGCAAGTACCTTGCCCATACTTTTCTTATTTTATGGATATGATGATCGTGATCGTCTTGGTGTGTTTATTTGGTTGTTTGAAATGAAGTTTCAAAATATTTCGGTTTGGCCTCGTTAAAGGCTCTCTTTCAAAACGCGTGTGTGATTTGTGAACGTTGTGTTTTGGGAATTGATTATTTTGAACGTTGAAGGCTTTGACGATATCCCTATTGTTTAAAGTTATGGAATCGTGTATTCCGTGTTTAATCTTGTTATTGTGTTTTGAAGAGTTTGATAATGATGTCGGATAAGTGGCCATCCCTAGTAAGTATTCTTGATGAACTTACATTCTTAGCATGTTAGTATTGCATGAGTACCGGGTGTGTGTGTATGCTCACTACGGGTTAGATCCGACGGGGTCTCGGTAGGGGTCCACAGAGGCATGGGTCCACGAGCTTGCTTTTAACCACTACGGGTTAGATCCGACGGGGTCTCGGTAGGGGTCCACAGAGGCGTGGGTCCGCGGTTAATTGTGGTGCATTTTACAAATGTGATTTGGATTATTGGCGTTTCCGGAAACGTGTATTTTGAACGGTTTTCATGATTGCATGCATCGACTAAGTGTGTAAGAGGTAAGTGTTCGTTTGGCTTATGTAATACCCGGTTGTAATTCATTCATTTTCATTCAGTAATTATCAGTCTGTAATTGTCATTCAGTAATTTTCACTCATTAATAATCACTCATCATTCATGAATCATTCATTTGCGTTCACTGTTGGCATGTTGTAACCGTATATCAGTTACCGATCGTCGTTTCATCTCCGTATAGATCGAGACGGGAGTATTATCATTTTCATTGTGATTGATAGCCTTGTACTGGGAGTATCATCTTTGGGTCGTGTTAGACTTGTTCACTTTCACATTCGTATGGTATGTCGGATCATTCATCAGTCGTAACAAGGGTTCGTTGATTTCAGGCCATTTTGGACGAACGGGACTTACGGCCGTAAGGTTCCGGGATACGGCCGTAAGTTGAGCGGGTACGGCCGTAAGGCTGGCCGGTTACGGCCGTACGTGGTCCCAGTGCCGCCTGCATTTGGCCGAAGGCGAGTTACGGCCATAAGGAGGGTTGGATACGGCCGTAAGTGGTGTTCGTAAATTTCAGGTGTTGTCGGGCAAGGGTGACTTACGGCCGTAAGGGTTGCGGCATACGGCCGTAAGTCGAGGAAGGTACGGCCGTAAGGCTTGGCCGATACGGCCCTACGCTGCAGGCATGGTGCCTGGTCATTTTCGACGAAGAGGGCTTACGCCCGTAAGTTTGGCCGGATACGGCCGTATCATCCGAGTTACGGCCGTAACGTGTGCGGGTACGACCGTAAGGATGTCGGCGGATGTTTTTGACGAAGGCGGGTTACGCTCGTAACTCAGGAGCGGTTACGGCCGTAAGTCTGTCGGCAGGCTTTCGGACGTAGCCGAGTTACGGCCGTATGAGTTGGCCGGTTACGGCCGTAAGGCCGTTGACTTGGAATGTTATGGCCGTAAGAGGGCCGAGTTACGGCCGTAACTTCCGGCAGTATTTAAGGATTTGGCCGGGACATTTTTCCTCATTTCTTCATTTCTTCAACTTTATCCGAGAGAGAGGGTTGAGGGAGATATTTTGCCATCATCGATCATTTGAGTGTCTAATCTTCATCATCTTCATTCATTTGGGAAGCTGGGATACTCGTTTTAACTCGTGTTCATCGGATCGAAGTGGTTGGATCTTCAAGAGGTAATTTCTTCAACACCTTGGATTTCGATTTTGTGTTGAGATATGATGTTTTGGACGTTATAATCATGTTATATGAAGGGATATGTATATGATTATGAGTTTGTATAAGGATTCATTGGATTATTGAGGGATTATTCAAGAACACTTTGAATATCGAGTTGAAATTGGGGGTTTTCGATTAATTGTCGTTATAATCACGTTTTCGGATATTCATTTTGGATTATTGATCATTTGGAAGATGTTTGTTGGTTTGAAACACTTCTTGGGGGATTTGATAATGGCTTATTGAGATTTGATTGTAAACAATCGGAGTTTGGCCACAACGTATTCGATATAATGCCCCAATGAACTTGGTTTAATCGTATCAACGTTTTGAGTTCGTTATATTCATGTTTAATTCGTATATTGAACGGGTTGTTGGATATTGTATAATTCAAGGTTGTTCGAGCGACCGATATCTCAATTAGGACGTTGTTCGTGGAAGGATAATTGTCACCGGTGTTGTGTAAGTTGATTCTTACTCAGTTAAAAGGATATTCATTTCCTTTTGTTGTTGTTCATTCATAATCGTAACTCATTCATCATTGTGTTAACCGTATTAAAACTTGTCATTGTCAATTAATCACTTCAGTCACAAGGAACGGCGGTTCCAATCATTTCATTGAGCTATCATTCATTTCACTATCATTTTATCTCGGTGAGTCATTATTCGCTTCCGATGTCACTTTTGTTATATCGTGGCATTCCGGGTCATACTGGCGTGCCGGTTGGTATGTGTAGGATTTTCATGTCGGGCACATTTATGTCGTGTGTTGGTTGTTGGCCTCACATTGGACTGTGCACACGAGTCGATTGCTTCGTGAGACTGATTAGGTACAAGACCACGCGTGTATTCGATCGATACTCGTTGGTGGCTTGTGCACGGACACATTTCCATCCCGGGCGTAGTGTGGCGCCACCCTTTGAGCCGTACTGTTAGTTGATTCATACAACATGTTTGATTGCGTATGTTTTCAACAAGATTGGGTTATAATCTAACCGATTCATTTTGATCGAACTTGTGGTTTATACTACATATATATATGATTGTGTTTATTCAACTCTGTAGGATTGTTGTTCTGTATAACTGACCCCGTTTGGGGATATTTGTTTCTCAGGTCATGGCAAGGCAAAGGCACAGGGAGAGCACGTTGACGGCGAGGAGTACCAATGATACTAGAAGGGGGCCCCAGTCTTTTCAGTCATTTATTCAGTCATTTATGTTTCCTTTATTTATTCCGCTGCAGACATTCCGTTTGAATACTCATTTCATTCAGTGTTGTGTATTTTATCTTCATATAAGATACACATGTATTCTGTATTATCCTGGGTGTGTTGTATGAAACTCTTCATCGGAGTAATTGATGTTGTAATGTGGTTCGGTACTACATTTACCCTGTGTAATTCATCCTTTTTCATTCGCCTGGTGGGTCCCAGTCGGGGGTCCACGGCACTGTAATATCCGCCTAGTTTGGGGTGTTACAGAGTTGGTATCGGAGCGTGGTTTGAATACTACCTTCCGAATCATGTCTCATTTGAAATCATCGTCATCGGACTAGTATCATTGGACTTTCGCGTCGCGTGTGACCTGTGCAAATGCCGAGCCAATCAGACCAAGAACTGTAAGATTTCTCGCCATAGTATAATTTCTGGCAATAATCATTCATTCATAATTCATCAGTTAACAATCCTCTAATATCATTTTCACTTTGACCAGGACGGTCATTTTAACTCAGTAATCACTCAATTCATTTCATTACTCAGTTGTTGATCTGGAAGGTCATATAATTAATCTTGTTAGCTTGTTCAAGATAATCATTTCAATAATTTCATTAGATAATCATTTCAATAATTTCATCAGATGATCATTTCAATAATTTCATCAGATAATCATGTCATCTCAGCTAATCATTCATGTGATCACTGTGTTAGAGCGTGTATGCTCATTTTCGTCATCTCATGTCATAATCATAACGTGATATTCATGCGAGAGATATAATCATCATGTGACTTTCCTACTTCAGTATGGAAAGAGCTGGCAGAGGACGAGGAGGACGAGGCCGTGGTGTTGGCCGAATCCCGAGAGCTCGTGTGAATACACGTGCGAATGCGAGAAATAATGCTAATTCATCGAGCAGCGACGCTGCCACTCATTCACCTGGACGTGATCATTCACTATCGGGGAGTCGTACCCGGGACACGGCTCAGTCAGAAGGTGTTCGGGTTGACCCACTCGCTTTTATGCAGGGCATGATGGCCCAAATGACGCAGATGGCGCAACTAATGGAGACGATGCATAACTCCACTACTCAAAATCAACAGGCTCCTCCGCCGCCACCTCAGAGGCAAGAGAGGAATGTGAGCAGTATCATCGGCGACATCTCTCGCCAAAGGCCACCTACTTTTGAAGGCTCATCTGATCCGGCGGATATTGTTCATTGGCTCGAACACTTCGAGAAGCTATTTGCGATGGTAGAGTATCCCGAAGGACTCAAAGTTTCAGTTGCGGCTTACTATCTGGGTAAGAGCGCTCATTCTTGGTGGCTGTCGTTGAAGCCCACCGAAGGATCGTGTACTTGGGACCAATTCAAGACTCTCATGATGGAGAGGTATTATCCGGCCCCACTCAGAGAGGCCAAGCTGTCATAGTTACTCACTCCCGACCCCTCATCAGACGCGGATGTTCTCGCCATTGCCGAGAAATTTCAGGAACTTCTTCCGTTCGCCTCATCTATCATTCACTCTGAGGCGGACAAGATCAAGTATTTCAGCAAGAGGCTGAAACCTCGTATGCGGATACAATTGCTTAATCATAATTGCACCACGTTGGCCGAATTCATTGAGAAAGCTCTTACTTACGAGCTTACTGCTAAAGAGATTGCTAAGCAACAACCTTCATCTCCTGGCAAGAAGTCTAAGAACCGTAATCAGTCTGAAGGCAGTCAGGCTACTTTCAAGAAACCACGGGCGGGCTCTACCTTTTCTGAGCGACCTCCTATGGCGCCCAAACCCGCGGAATCTCAGTCTCGAGCGGCCAGTTCGGCCGTCACCTGTTTCAACTGTGAAGAACAGGGTCATTTCAGCACCAAATGTCCGAAGCAGACTGTCAAGTGCCATAACTGTGGAATTGCTGGGCATAGGGCCTGTTTTTGCCGAAGGGACTCTAAACCCACTCCGGCGTCATCTCAGGCCCCAGGACATTCAAAGGCGCAGAATCAGGCCACTCAGTCAGCGTCGTTTAAGACGACAGGAGCTAGCAAGGGCGGAGCCAAGAGCTATCAGATGGGAGCGTCTGGTTCGGGGGCCGGCAAGCCCCGAATTTACGAGATGAAGAAGACCGATGATCCAGAGGCCCGAATGATCTCAGGTACACTCGATATTCTATCCCAGCCTGTGTGTGCCCTTTTTGATACTGGTGCATCGCATTCATTCATTTCCGAGTCATGTTTGAGTAGACGACGTCTGGGTAGTGCTACTAGTTGTGAGCCTTATGTCATTGGCCTACCTGATGGTAGACGAATTATCGGTAATCGTGAGATTCAGAATTGTCCGATTCAGTTTCATGGTCGTGTGTGGCCAGCGGACCTAATCGTAGTAGATTTGCCGAGGGACGACGTCATCTTGGGTATTGATTGGATGGATCGTCATGATGCCATCATTAGTGTCCGTAAGCGTATGATCACTATCATTTCAGACGATGGGGTTGAATGTGTGTTTCAGGGAGGTAATCTTGGCTGTTCTGGTAAGGTCATTAATTTGATGAAAGTAGTGAGATTACTCAGTCAGGGATGTGTTGGTTATTGGTGCTATATGACCAAAACCAAGAAATCATCAGTAATGTTGTCGGATATTCTGGTAGTATGGGAATATGCCGACGTTTTTCCAGACGAGTTACCTGGATTGCCTCCACAGAGAGATGTGGAATTCACGATTGAGTTGGAGCCCGGTACGTCCCCGATATCGAAGGCACCGTATCGGATGGCCCCGACCGAAATGCAGGAGTTGAAGAATCAACTTGAGGAATTGTTCGAGAAAGGTTATATCCGACCAAGTGCGTCCCCGTGGGGAGCACCAGTGCTGTTTGTCAAGAAGAAGGATGGTTCGTTCCGTTTGTGTATTGATTACCGGGAATTGAACCGGGTGACGATCAAGAATAAGTATCCTTTACCCCACATTGATAATCTCTTAGATCAACTTCAGGGAGCTTCAATATTTTCCAAGATCGACTTAAGATCTGGCTATCATCAGTTACGGATTCGAGAGTCGGATATCGCGAGGACGGCGTTTCGAACACGCTATGGTCATTATGAGTTTGTGGTTATGCCATTTGGATTGACTAATGCACCTGCGGTATTCATGGAGTTAATGAATCGGGTTTTCATCGACTTTTTGGATCAGTTTATTGTTGTCTTCATCGACGACATTTTGATTTACTCTCGTAACCGAGAGGAACACGAGGTTCACCTTCATCAGGTTCTCGACGTGTTGAGACGAGAGAAACTTTATGGAAAGTTTTCCAAATGTGAGTTCTGGATGTCCGAAGTGACTTTTCTTGGACATGTAATTTCATCAGACGGAGTTCGTGTCGACCCTCAGAAGACGGAGGCTATCCGAGATTGGTTACCTCCGAAGAATGTTAAGGAAATCTGAAGTTTTCTCGGATTAGAGGGCTATTATCGGCGATTTGTGGAGGGATTTTCTAGAATCGCTCAACCCTTGACGAACCTTTTGCGAAAGGATAAGAAATACACGTGGTCCGACGCGTGTCAGCGGAGTTTTGAGGAACTCAGGAGCCGGTTAATGTCAGCACCTGTACTTTCCTTGCCGCAGGGGACGGAGGGATTTGTGGTTTATAGTGATGCGTCCGGACAGGGTCTCGGGTGTGAACTCATGCAGAATGGAAAGGTTATTGCCTATGCCTCACGGCAATTGAGACCTTACGAAGTTAATTATCCGACCCATGACCTGGAGCTAGCAGCCGTGGTGTTCGCTTTGAAAATTTTGCGTCATTATCTTTATGGCGTTACCTGTCAGATATTCACCGATCATAAGAGTTTAAAGTATATATTTACTCAGAAGGAGTTAAATATGCGTCAGAGACGGTGGTTGGAATTAATCAAAGATTATGATATCGAGATCCTTTACCACCCAGGGAAGGCGAACGTTGTCGCCGACGCCTTGAGTCGTAAGTCCGTTCAGGAGCAGATGCTTGCTCGTTTAACAGTTCAGAAGGAGCTTCAGCAGGAATTCCTTAGACCCGAGATCGAGGTCTGGCTTCAGCGAGTTCAGGGACAGCTTTGTATGTTAGAGGTTTCATCGTCACTTGAGGAGGAAATCAGGGAGAATCAGAGTTCAGACCCAGCATTGTTGCGCATCCGTGAGGATGTGGCTCAGGGGAAAGCCCCTGGATTCGTGGTCCACGAGGATGGACTTTTGAGATTTAAGAATCGGTTGTGCGTACCGGCGAATGACGAGTTCAAAAACTCGATTTTGAGAGAAGCTCATGCTGCCCCTTATTCGGTTCACCCGGGGTCTAGCAAGATGTATAAAGACTTGAAACAAAATTACTGGTGGAGTAATATGAAGCGAGAAGTCGCGGAATTTGTTTCGAGATGCTTAAGTTGTCAACAAGTCAAGATTGAACATCAGCGACCGGCGGGTATGCTGAAACCTCTCCCTATTCCAGAGTGGAAGTGGGAAGATATTTCTATGGATTTCATCACGAGTTTGCCGACGAGTCGTCGTGGCATGAATACGATCTGGGTGATTGTGGACCGCTTAACTAAATCAGCTCATTTTCTTGAAATCAAGGATACGTGGGGTTCCGAGAGACTGGCTCAGTTGTTCATCAAGGAGATAGTAAGACTGCACGGTACTCCTAAGAGTATCGTTTCCAATCGTGACGGACGATTTGTGTCTCATTTTTGGAAATAAGTTCATCGTGCTATGGGAACTCAGCTCAATCTCAGTAACGCCTTTCATCCTCAGTCCGACAGACAATCAGAGAGGACTATTCAGACATTAGAGGACATGCGTCCTCGATTGGAAAGACGATTGGGAAGCCCAACTACCATTGATCGAGTTCACGTATAATAATAGTTGGCATGCTTCCATTAAGATGGCACCTTACGAGGCCTTGTATGGTCGTCGTTGTCGATCTCCTTTGTGTTGGTATGACTTGTCAGAATCAATCGGCACCGAGCCCGATATGCTTATAGCTGCCCGGGAGAAGGTAGCTTTGATCAAGAGTCGTATGTTGATAGCTCAGAGTCGACAGAAATCATATGCAGATAATCGTCGTCGACCACTAGAGTTCGAGACGGGGGACCACGTTTTGGTCAAGGTATCCCCGAGTCGAGGTATTTTCCGTTTCGGAAAATGGGGGAAGTTGAGTCCGAGATTCATTGGACCGTTTGAAATTTTGGATCGAGTAGGCGAGTTAGCTTATCGATTGGCTTTACCTCTGGCTTTGAGCCGAATTCATAATGTGTTTCACGTTTCTCAGTTGCGGAAGTATGTTGCCGACCCGAGTCACATACTTCAGTTCGACGAGTGTTGGAGCGGCGAATCAAACAGTTGAGGAACAAGACGATCCCTTTGGTCAAGATTCAGTGGTCCAGACACGGAGTCGAAGAGGCCACTTGGGAAACCGAGGAGAGTATGCGGGAGAGTTATCCCGAGTAGTTTGACCCTTAGTTTCGGGGACGAAACTCTTTTTAAGGGGGGGAGTATGTAATACCCGGTTGTAATTCATTCATTTTCATTCAGTAATTATCAGTCTGTAATTATCACTCAGTAATTTTCACTCATTAATAATCACTCATCATTCATGAATCATTCATTTGCGTTCACTGTTGGCATGTTGTAATCGTATATCAGTTACCGATCATCATTTCATCTCCGTATAGATTGAGACGGGATTATTATCATTTTCATTGTGATTGATAGCCTTGTACTGGGAGTATCATGTTTGGCTCGTGTTAGACTTGTTCACTTTCACATTCGTATGGTATGTCGGATCATTCATCAGTCGTAACAAGGGTTCGTTGATTTCAGGCCATTTTGGACGAACGGGACTTACGGCCGTAAGGTTCCGGGATACGGCCGTAAGTTGAGCGGGTACGGCCGTAAGTCTGGCCGGTTACGGCCGTACGTGGTCCAGTAGGCTGCCTAGGCATTTTGGCCGAAGGCGAGTTACGGCCGTAAGGAGGGTTGGATACGGTCGTAAGTGGTGTTCGTAAATTTCAGGTGTTGTCGGGCAAGGGTGACTTACGGCCGTAAGGGTTGCGGCATACGGCCGTAAGTCGAGGAAGGTACGGCCGTAAGGCTTGGCCGATACGGCCGTACGCTGCAGGCATGGTGCCTGGTCATTTTCGACGAAGAGGGCTTACGCCCGTAAGTTTGTCCGGATACGGCCGTAACGACGGTTCCAATCATTTCATTGAGCTATCATTCATTTCACTATCATTTTATCTCGGTGAGTCATTATTCGCTTCCGATGTCACTTTTGTTATATCTTGGCATTCCGGGTCATACTGGCGTGCCGGTTGGTATGTGTAGTATTTTCATGTCGGGCACATTTATGTCGTGTGTTGGTTGTTGGCCTCACATTGGACTGTGCACACGAGTCGATTGCTTCGTGAGACTGATTAGGTACAAGACCACGCGTGTATTTGATCGATACTCGTTGGTGGCTGGTGCACGGACACATTTCCATCCCGGGCGTAGTGTGGCGCCACCCTTTGAGCCGTACTGTTAGTTGATTCATACAGCATGTTTGATTGCGTATGTTTTCAACAAGATTGGGTTATAATCTAACCGATTCATTTTGATCGAACTTGTGGTTTATACTACATATATATATGATTGTGTTTATTCAACTCTGGAGGATTGTTGTTCTGTATAACTGACCCCGTTTGGGGATATTTGTTTCTCAGGTCATGGCAAGGCAAAGGCACAGGGAGAGCACGTTGACGGCGAGGAGTCCCAATGATACTAGAAGGGGGCCCCAGTCTTTTCAGTCATTTATTCAGTCATTTATGTTTCCTTTATTTATTCCGCTGCAGACATTCCGTTTGAATACTCATTTCATTCAGTGTTGTGTATTTTATCTTCATATAAGATACACATGTATTCTGTATTATCCTGGGTGTGTTGTATGAAACTCCTCATCGGAGTAATTGATGTTGTAATGTGGTTCGGTACTACATTTACCCTGTGTAATTCATCCTTTTTCATTCGCCTGGTGGGTCCCAGTCGGGGGTCCACGGCACTGTAATATCCGCCTAGTTTGGGGTGTTACAGCTTACTTGGCTAGGATGGCACTAGAGTATTTTGTTGTTTGTTTTGAATCCTTTATTTGTGGATTTTGATATTGGGAGACGAACCTTGTGGTCGTTCTTGTGTACTGTGACTTGATGAGATTTGGGGCTAAAATCCCAATAGTTTTGTAAAAGTCATTTTACGGATTTGGGGCTAAAATCCCAACGGTTTGGTAAAGGTCATTTTTCGGAAAGTAAACCTTTGGGGCGGTGACCCCCTTTTGTCTTTTGGATTTTGAAAAGTAGGATTTGATAATTCTAAATTGTTTTCTATTAAAACTCTCGATGGCATTCTAAACCGTTTTATAAATTATTTCCATTGATTTATGATATTTCGATTTTGAAAGGTTTTCTCAAACTCTTGCCTCGGGAAGTACTTTTCGTTTCGTTTGGATCTTTGAGGATTCCTGGTTATTGTTATTCGTGGAATGTGAATTGTATGGCTCGTATTTCACTTTGTTCTTGCACTAGCAAAACAGTGGAGTTTTGCTAACCCCCGAGTATTCGGGGGGTGGATGTCTGTTTTTGCATTCAGGTTTTGGAGCATAACACAGGGTCGGCACGAAGGATGATGAAAGATGATCGATACTAATCACATGAGGAACCGTACATCATGTATTGGTTCAGTTGTACTTTATTTTCCGCTGCTATATTTTCCCGTTGTACGGGTGTGGTTGTGTTTTGACCCCTGCGTGGGCATGAGTTGTAATCGAGTTGTATGTTTTTATCGAAAGGACAAATCGGTCTACTGAGTCATTTTAGCCTTAAAGGCATTGTCGAGATGTTTCATGTTGTTACTAGCCTGGTAGATCCTTGAGGAAAGGTTCTACGGCGTTTAATATCCCTGAGCGGATTGGGGGTGTTATAGAGTCCATATTGAGCCCTGAGTAGTCTATACACAAAGTGAGGGAAATGAGGGTCCTCAATGCCAATGGTTGCTGCACATATACTTCTTCTTGTAACTCACCATTTAGAAAAGCACTTTTCACATTCATTGGATACACTTTAAAATATGAGTGTGCAAAAAATGCAAAAAATATCCTTATAGCTTCTAACCTTGCAACAGATGCAAAAGTTTCATCATAGTCAATGCCTTCTTCCTGTGAGTAGCCTGTTGCAACCAACCTTGCTTTGTTCCTCGTAAGAATTCCATCTTCATCCATTTTACTTCTGAACACCCACTTTGTGCCAATGATGGACCTGTTCTTTGGTGCTAGAAGCAACTCCCAAAATTTGTTTCTCTCAAATTGATTCAATTCCTCTTGCATATCTATAATCCAATCAGGGTCATCCAATACTTCATCAATCTTCTTTGGTTCAACTTGAGACAGAAAACAACCATATAAACAATCATTTTGAGTGGCTCTCCTTGTTCTTACACTATCACCACTCTATCCCTTTTTCCTTATATACTCATGTTCAATTCTTTGAATTGGTATAGCTTCATTTGTGAAGCTCAAAGACCCTTGAGACACTCCCCCTGTGTTGGTGCCTCCATTCACAAGTGAGTACTCACTAGCTTGATCTGCAACAGTATCATTGAGTAGTTGCACAGTTGCATCACCATTTTCATTCTCTACAAGTTGAGTGGTGCGTGTTTGGAATATGCCCTCGAATGCCACTTAGAGGATGTTTGAGAGAGGGCATTGTACTTGTTAATATGTAAACTATTATCAGAAGGCAATTGCTTGTTTCTTTATTTACTGAAAGTCGTTGGCATTCCTGACTTGTAAATATTTATATAGAGAAACTAGTCTATATATTTGAGAGCAAAAATTTCACTCCTTATTAGATAAGGGGAACGACACTGGAAAGGTTTATAGCTCAAATACTTAATCGTTCGCAAGTCGATGAAACTTGACTGGGCGCTAAGTTTATGTGAAGACTTGTATGACATGTTCTTTGACTTTGAAAGTGCCTGTCGTCACTAATGGTTAGTGGGAGCACACGTTGCAGGTATGCTAATGGGATTAGTATACTCTGTTGTTGCCCAAAATATTTATCCGAAGATTAATACTGCTGGAAGACGGACAACAAACAAAGTTGCGGGAGCACTTCCGAGAGAAGATAAATAAAACAAGATTTGCCGGGTTTGTTAGGCCCGGGCTTGAATGCTCTCGCGAGATGTTATTAATACAAATATTCGTGGATACAAGTATTAATGAGAGAAATCTAAATACAATGAGTGTAAAAAGACTCTGTTGATCCGGCTCTTGAGCGAAGCTAGGTGTTCTTCGTCCCGCCGGTAATCTGCTCGAGGAGAAAAGGCCGGGAGAAGTAAGACCGAAAGAAAGCTGTTGCCAAGAGTTGGATGTTAGCCAAGTGCTTGATGTTTGCTCCTGTATTGCGTATGTATTGCAAGAATGTCAGAGAGTGCAGGGTGTTTAGAGAGTCAGAATCTCGGTCTGTGCAGAAAAGTTTTCGGTCCCTGGACAAGTGCTGGGAGCCTTGTATATATAGAGGCTGAGGGGCCCTGTCCCCTAGTGGGCGATCGCCTTTCGGCATTTAATGCAATGGGGCGATCGCCCTAAAGGTTACGTGGGCTGCCTGCCAAAAGTCCAAAGCTACAGCTGGTGGCCAGCCGTGCGGTCCAATGAGGATCCAGCACGCGTCCGGAAGCACTGTCACAGGAGGTCCCACTTAGCTACTTTCGGCGGACTTTGTCAGTAGGTGACAGGCTGTAGTCACATGTCTTGTCCGCCAACTCCTTTCGCAGGTCTGGGCCATGCTGGTAGGTGAGGTAGGAGACAGGTTTGTCAGCGCCTTTTGCGGATCTGCACGTGGGGTCAGTTTTGAGACTTGGCTTTGGCCGACTGGATGGCCATCGGCCCGTCACTGAAGGTTGGCAACGGTCGGTCACCAAGGGTCGATCGGCAGATGCCCAGAGAGGTCGGTCACCAAAGGTCGATCGGCGATGCACGAGAGGATCGTCCGCTAGTCGATCGCTGGAGTCGGTCGCCGAGTGCCGAGTGATGATCGTATTCGAGGTCGATCGCCGCATCGGGACTTGTCACGGGACCTTCCTTTGGCCGATTTAGCTGGTCCGCTGGGTTGAGGCTTGGTCGCACAGTCGCCGCCGGCAGATCTGCCTTGGCCGCTCGCGATAAGTCGGTCGCTCGGCCTCGGAGGCGATCGCGGTCGGAAGGTGTTAAATATTGACACAACAATTGCCCCCGACTTGCTCCTATGTTGAAGACATGGGGCGAGGTGGCTCTGCCGGTGATCGCGTCGGATGAGGACGGCGACCTTCTTGGTGACTTAGGACTTGGACTTGGGCTATCATAGTCGATTGGCTTAGCTATCTTTCGGTCTTGTACCTGCAAAAAACAACATTGGCCGATCCCCCATGGAAACTTGGTGGTTTCGCTTGCTTGAGGAATCGTGCACAGTCGCGGAGATCGATGGACCGACCCCATGACCGTGTCTTGGTGCACAAAGACAATGAGTGCCTCGTGACTCACTTTATTATGAGGGTCCTCTGTTAGGCTGCGCCTCGCCTTGTTTTTAAACGAAAGGCGTGCGGTCTCGGTCTAGAGGAGTCCTTGCGCAGGGCAGCGTCGGATGAATCAACTCCACGCCTGCGGCTTGTTAGCTCTGCTTCCACCTCGGCCAGCCATGGAGATGGCCGACCTCGACGGTGTACGTTGAGACGGGTTTGTGGAATGAGTCCACTGATTAATTTTGGAGAGCCCTCAGACTACGCCGGCCTCGTATTTAAACGAAGGGCGGGCGATCTTGGCCGAAAGGGACCTTGCATGACCGAAGCAGCCGGTTCCATCGACTGCCAGGGCCATGGCTTTATGATGTGCGGTGGAGGCGATCTTATGCCTTAGTCCGTCATGTTATATCTTTGGATCGTAGATGGCGATCGTGTCCTCCGAATCGCGATGATGTAGCGTGATGATCGGCGATCGGGCCGAAGATCGGGTGATCGTCGCTCGCCGATCGCTTATTCGTAGGTCGATATTGGCGATCGGTCGAGATCGTCGTCCCGGTGCCGATCGCGCCGCTCACAGGCTAAGAAGAAACCTTTGCACGGCCGAAAATCTGCGGCTCTAGCCCTAAGGCTACGTAGGTCGTAGGTTGGGTCTTCGTAAGATGCCCGAACATAGGCGAAAAACCCCGAAAACCTCCAAGGACCGCGTAGAGGCGGTCTCATCGCTTATGGGCTCGCCATTGAGGATGATTACGTCCACTCCGGCCGATGTAGTCCGAGTCGGACTCTTCTTCTCCCCGCTTGATTTGCATCATGCGAAGGGGGACCTTCGGCCGGACGACCACAGTGGCGAAGTACTCGGTGAAGCCGTGCGCCACTCGTTAAAGGAGCCAATGGACCGAGGTGGCAATGAAGTGTACCACCGGGCGAGGTCGCCCAGTCGGAGGGAACATTCGGCATCCGGTCGCGTCGATGCCCCGCACTCGACCATGTAGATGTTGAACTTCCTTAGGTGCACTTGGGGTCCGATCGCCCCACGTACACGGTGTTTGCGGGGAGCGATCTGTGCCGCACGGGGCGAGCTCGATGTCGATCGCGAGCGGCTCGCTTGGCCCGGCGATCGTCTTCTTGGCGCCGCCTGGATTCCAGGAGCGCCTTCATGTCGTTAAGTTGACGTTGCATTGCGGCCATCGCCGTGGCTTGGTCGCTTGCCGATCGGCTTTGGGAGCAGGAGACGAGGCGATCGTGTACCGATCTCCGGCTCGTGCCGCGCCGACCTCGGCAATTCGGCGAGGGGGAGCCAGACGGCTAGCCGCTTCCGGGAGTCGGCAGCCGAGCTCCCAGTGACGGACTCAAACTCCGTCGTCTCGTAGCCGGGCCGGACCGCCCAGCAGTGTGTCGGGTCACCGCCAGTGCGATCGAAGACAGAGGTGCCCCACGCGAGCGCCTCTTCCCGTGGACGGAGCCTCTGGCGATTGCTCGGCCAAGAGTGCCTTGAGCTTCCGCTGATCTCCCGGCGAGAGACCGGGGGCGGTAGGCCGGAGGCGCGCCGAGAGCACTCCGTCGCTCTGTAGACGGCCAGGCCCTTCGATCTGTTCCTTGGTTCGAACCGATCGAGCGAGAGGCTCGCCGCCTTCCCGGACGTGGTCGAAGCGCCCGGCCGCGGCGGCTACCTTCCACCATCGGTTGCGGCTCGATCGGGACGGAACAGGGTCTGGCCGGCCGACACGGCTTTCTTCGACGCGGATGCGAAGACATGATTTGAAGGATTTCTTTTGAAGTGCGGTGAGTGTCACTAAATATCCGCCTGAGAACAGTGAGTGTTCTTCGGGACGGTAGGTGTAAAAATTCGAGGGTTGGATGCCCTTCTTCTAGCGCCAATTGTTGTTGCCCAAAATATTTATCCGAAGATTAATACTGCTGGAAGACGGACAACAAACAAAGTTGCGGGAGCACTTCCGAGAGAAGATAAATAAAACAAGATTTGCCGGGTTTGTTAGGCCCGGGCTTGAATGCTCTCGCGAGATGTTATTAATACAAATATTCGTGGATACAAGTATTAATGAGAGAAATCTAAATACAATGAGTGTAAAAGACTCTGATCCGGCTCTTGAGCGAAGCTAGGTGTTCTTCGTCCCGCCGGTAATCTGCTCGAGGAGAAAAGGCCGGGAGAAGTAAGACCGAAAGAAAGCTGTTGCCAAGAGTTGGATGTTAGCCAAGTGCTTGATGTTTGCTCCTGTATTGCGTATGTATTGCAAGAATGTCAGAGAGTGCAGGGTGTTTAGAGAGTCAGAATCTCGGTCTGTGCAGAAAAGTTTTCGGTCCCTGGACAAGTGCTGGGAGCCTTGTATATATAGAGGCTGAGGGGCCCTGTCCCCTAGTGGGCGATCGCCTTTCGGCATTTAATGCAATGGGGCGATCGCCCTAAAGGTTACGTGGGCTGCCTGCCAAAAGTCCAAAGCTACAGCTGGTGGCCAGCCGTGCGGTCCAATGAGGATCCAGCACGCGTCCGGAAGCACTGTCACAGGAGGTCCCACTTAGCTACTTTCGGCGGACTTTGTCAGTAGGTGACAGGCTGTAGTCACTTGTCTTGTCCGCCAACTCCTTTCGCAGGTCTGGGCCATGCTGGTAGGTGAGGTAGGAGACATGTTTGTCAGCGCCTTTTGCGGATCTGCATGTGGGGTCAGTTTTGAGACTTGGCTTTGGCCGACTGGATGGCCATCGGCCCGTCACTGAAGGTTGGCAACGGTCGGTCACCAAGGGTCGATCGGCAGATGCCCAGAGAGGTCGGTCACCAAAGGTCGATCGGCAGATGCACAGAGAGGATCGTCCGCTAGTCGATCGCCAGGAGTCGGTCGCCGAGTGCCGAGTGATGATCGTATCTGAGGTCGATCGCTCGGTACCGGGACTTGTCCTGGGACCTTCCTTTGGCCGATTTAGCTGGTCCGCTGGGTTGAGGCTTGGTCGCCTGGTCGCTGCTCGGCAGATCTGCCTTGGCCGCTCGGCAGTAAGTCGGTCGCTCGGCCTCGGAGGCGATCGCCGGTCGGAAGGTGTTAAATCTTGACACAACATACTCCAACCGACTCATCCTCTATTCATCACATGGTTTTCACTCCGGGATAGCCAATGATGGAATCGATAGGTTGTGATAGGTATTCGTGAACCTTCGACTTGAGGATTTAGTAGGGATGTGCTTGTGACGTTAAGATTTTCACTAGAGTAGTTCGACCAGAAAGCCGAGAGGTGGGGGTCAACCTCGACATACATCTTGACGGACAAGTAGCAGGTTCTACGAAGTACCAAGATAGGATTCTTTCTCCTGTAGTGAACATGTATATGTCCTATGTGGTTATTGGCAAATGAGATCATAATTCTTTGGCCAAAGCATTGGAGCTAGTTGTATTGGATACACGAGAGCTCGGTGATCTCGA
This sequence comes from Orobanche coerulescens, assembly GCA_033398695.1. NCBI lineage: Eukaryota > Viridiplantae > Streptophyta > Magnoliopsida > Lamiales > Orobanchaceae > Orobanche > Orobanche coerulescens. Next base: position 62,521,545 of record CM065806.1, read on the forward strand.
TTTGTATTAACTCAAACATAGAATCGAGTATATATTGGGTTTGACTGATTGTGACCCCATAACTTGATCAGGATATTTTAAAGAAGGGTTTATACGTTACCTGGTATTCACGACAGAATGGTTCTTAAATGATCCCTATCATTCGTTCTCAGTAAGGTTGAAGTATAGGCCGCGGGACTAGCTAGGTGGTGCTATTACTCCTTGGTTCCTCCCATTGCTTACTGGACGGACCTACCGAGTCGCACATTAGGGAGAGGACGGAATAATTTGAACTGGATCTCTTATTATGAATTTTAGACATTGGATGTCTAATTTAATTTATTGGTTAAATTAAACCGGTCTTGTGAATTAAATAAATTACTAGGTAATTAATTTAACTTATGAATATTATTTCTTGGAGAAATAATATTTTGATATAATTAATTAATTAGATTAATCAATTGTATTAATTTTATCTGAGACGAACTAAGATGTATCTGTCGGACTGGATACACGACGGTCCGTTTCATGGACCGAAACGAACCAAACCTCCTCAATCATAATGGAGGCCGCCCCCCCTCATGTGCACCTTCTTTGATGGTGCTTTTTGTCCCCTCATTGTTGGTGATAGGTTGGTCCCATATGGAGAGGACAAAATTGGTGTGATAAGATGAGATCTTATCAATATAGACCATGAGGTGGGATCCTTGGAGTATAGTGAAGACTTTGTTATAAAACAGAGTTCATACACTCCATAGTTACTAGGAAAAATCGGCCAACACCTTGGAGAGAGACAGAGAGAGTTCATCTTGTGTTCTTACACTCTTAGAGAGAGAAAAATAAGAACAAAATATATAATCACTTGGAGTGATCACATAATTGAGAGATAATATCAAGAACAATATATACATCACTTGGAGTGATTTCATTCTTGAGAAGTAAAGTTCCTACTACTATTTTCTAGCCGTATCCTTGGAGGATAATCGAGTAGATTGTTGTTCCGGTCATCTCCGGCGCGTGGCTAGTAGAGACGCAGTGTTTTCGGCATTTGGATCATCAAGGGCTTGTCTAATCAGATTTGGGGTCACCAGAATCAACTTCAATCATTTAATCAACGGACTACAAGGGTATGATTTTGTATCTTCCTCTTTGCTCGTTTTATATTCGTATATACGTAGCTTGTATCGATCCTCTTGACGGATTCATTTTGCACTTGTGTGTTTCGCTTCCGCTGTGCCCTTCGTTTTTGCTTGCGAATCCCAAAAGTGGTATCGGAGTATGGTCTTGTGATCGTATATATGATATATTGCATTTGGAATGCTTGATTGAATGATTAATGATCTGGAATCATAAATGTTTAATCATTGTATATGTTTGTTTGTTCGTTGTAGTTGCATTTTTTGTAAATTCATATCAAAATATAAATCTTGTATTTCTTGGAAATATGATTCATATTGAAGATATGAAAGTCGAAAAATATTGATATTGGATATCCGGTCGAATATCAAGCCCCGGATTGCCGTTGGATGGAACCGAGGACAATACTGAAATTGGCTAGGCAAAAATCAATCTGCCTCGCGGTCTGCCCTTTAGGATCGCGACCTGGCCTGTTGGATCATGATCCACTGTGCCCGGTTGGTGATCCAGTGTGCCCGGATCGCGATTCGGGCACTACTCCAGCATGTTTCGGGTTCGTTTTTCCGCCCATTTCAGAAAAATAATCTCCCGCATTTTTATTGGATATAATTTGATTAAAATGGAATATGGTATTTCATTTCAAAGTGGGAAACTTGATTTGTAGGAATGGTTTTGATTGACCGAATTACTTTGAATGATTTCATATTACCGATTGTGTGGATTGATTGGATCAATCTATTTATAGTTAATTTTATATATTGGTTGGATCAATATATTTATATTAGTTCCATCTATTTAGTATTTATTGGATGAATGCTTGTGAATTGGGATGTGGTTCATGGACTTAGTTTTGAATCGTTCAGTTTTATTCGATTGGGTTGTAAAGGACGTTTTGAGCCTATTTATTTTACTAGAAAATTTGTATAGGATGCAATTTTTCAATATAAAATTTATATGTAATGACGAAGACCGGAGGAAGATCCGCTCGAAAAGACGAAGATTCAAGACCGAAGACTTGTAAATAGATTACGATGATTTTGTTCTAGGAACGGTCCATGAACTGCATGTTGGTAGCAACTAGGTTGTGAATGTTTTATTCATATATATATATATGAATGCAACAAACGCGCTTAAATAAATTAATTTGCAAAGTGTAACATTAATCGCGAAAATTCTCCCACGAGAAAATATTAAGTTTAAAAGGTTTCAAGGTTTTCCTTCCCTCCATCGAGCTTTCGAAAAATTGAAATCCAAACCGGATGTGCTATGCTTCCGAGTTATCGGGGTAGTCATTCAGGGAGGGTCGATAAATTACCGAGAGTGCATTGGATGCCTCCGATTGGAGCAAATTTTGTCCCTAGAAACCTGTTCGGTTTCCGTATAAGATTAATTGTGAAACTGATTAGCGTCAATGGTATAAACTTAACTTGTTCACGAACTATAGCAACCGTATAGGTTGAGGGGAGTGAATAATAGGAAAAAGAAGATCGAATCATCCATTAGATGGGTTGGTGTTGGACACCGCTTTCTGAAGATTAATAAACCAGAAACCTATTCAGTTGCCCTCTATTAAAATTTATAAAGAACTCGATAACCACTATGAAGTAAAACGAACTAGTACTTCCGTATTTCACATGGGATTGTGTTATTCCGATAAAAATAATGGGAGCTGGGTTAAATAAATAGAAAAGTCCTTCATTCTAAACTCGGATCATAATCAAACGAGTCACTAATCATTCTGTTTTACTTAATCCAGACAAACCAAAATAAACAACTCTCATAATGACAATGAACCCACTTGCAATTCTACTCGAGAAGAACAACCTAACTGGACCAACTTTGTGGACTGGATCCGCAATTTGATGATTGTTCTCAGTATGGAGGCACTGAAATATGTCTTGGAGGCGTAGATTCTGGCACCTCCAGTGCGGACCAGAGCCAGTCAGGAAGATGTTGAAAACCATGAAAAGAGGGTTAAGGAGGACGTTAAAGTCCGTGGCTATATGATGGGGTCTATGTCTAATGAGCTTCATAGAGCTCATGAGAAAACGACTTCTGCTAGGCAGATCTTATCTCACTTAACCGAGCTTTATGGTGAGTACAGTCGAACTACTAGGTATGAGATATCTAATCAAATCTTCGGTGCAAGGATGAAGGAAGGTGAGAAAGTTGGGGACCACGTCCTCAAAATGATCTCTATGATCAATAGATTGGAGGCTCTTGATTTTAGGATGCATGTTTCTCTCCAAACTAACCTTATCCTACAATCTCATCCTGATTCCTTCTCTCAGTTTGTTATGAACTTCAACTGCAATGAAATTACTTGCAATTTATCTAGGTTGATGAACAAACATGTAACCGCTCAGTCTCAGATAAAGACTCCGCGGGTGAAGGAATCTGCCCTTGTGATTTCTTCAAAATCTCGGAAGTCCAAGAACAAGAAGAAAAAGACCAAGAAGCAGACAGACTCACAAAGTAAGGATAAGGGAAAGGCCCCGATGGTTCCTAAGAGCAAGAAGAAGGAAAAATGTCTCAAATGCGGGGAGCTGGGCCACTGGGCAAGAGATTGTCCGATTCTTCAGGGCACTTCAGGTACAGAACTTTTAGTTTTGGAAGCGAATTGTTCTGCTACTGTATTTTCTACTTCTTGGATACAGGATTCAGGTGCTAGTTCTCACATTTGTACCATGAATCGGGATCTGGAACACAGTAGAAAGCTTGGAGCTGGGGAAGTGATGATTACTGTCGGAACCGGGCATAGTGTTGAAGCAACTGACATAAGATCACTTCTTTTGGATTTGGAATTCGGCTTATTTTAGCATTAGATGATGTACTTGTTATGCCCAAGGGGCATAAAAATATTGTATCCATTCCGGTCATGGATCGGAAAGGCTTTCATTTTTCATTGGTGATGGTTCCTGCAAAATTTATTTCCAAAATAAACTAGTAGGCACTGCCACATTGTTAATTGGATTGTATCATCTAAACCTAAATAACAAAGTCATTGTAAACACTATGACTAGGAAGCCTGCTAGGGATGATACTAATCAAATTTTGAAATGGCATCTTAGACTTGGTCATATTGGTCAGAACAAGGTTGACAAAATAGAGAAGGATGGACTTTTGGGTTCATTAGGATCGGATACTTTTCCAACTTGTGAATCTTGCCTTAAAGGCAAAATGACTAAGTCCTCCTTCACAAGGACCTTTGAAAGATCTGCTGATAAACTTAGATTAGTCCATACCGATGTATGTGGTGCTTTGGAAGCAGCATGTGACGGATATCAGCATTTCATTACGTTTACAGATGATCATACTAGGTATAGTTATGTATACTTAATGAAACATAAATCCGAGGCCTTTGAGAAATTCCAGGAATTTAAGGCCCTAGTCGAAAAAATAAACTGGTAATCATATCAAAGCACTTTGGTCAGACCTGGGTGGCGAGTATATGAGTATAGAGTTTGACGAGTTCCTTAAGGAGCACGGAATAGTGTCACAACTCACACCTACAGGAACTCCTCAGTTAAATCATGTGTCGGAAAGAAGGAACCGAACCCTGTTGGACATGGTTCGTTCCATGCTTAGCTACACCGACGTATTGATTTACCTGTGGGACTATGCACTCCTGACTACTGCTCATATCTTAAACAGATGTCCTTCCAAATCCGTTCCTAAAACTCCGCATGAGATGTGGGAGGGCAGGAAACCAAGTCTTAATCGTATTAGGATTTAGGGATGTCCCGCTATGTCAAGAAGACTAAGGTGGAGAAGTTGGAAGCAAGTTCCGTGAAGGGATGTTTCATAGGATTCCCATATGGGACAATGGGTTATCTATTCAACATGCCCGAAGATCAAAAGATCATTGTTGCTTTGCAAGCACACTTCCTGGAAGATGAGTTCATTCAGGAAGGTGGAGCAGGTACAAGTATTACTTTGGAAGAATACAATGAAACTCCTCATGAGATACCTGTACAGGAAATTGGAACCAAACCTTGTGAAACACAAGTACAAACACCTCGTAAGTCTAGTAGGGTGTCTCAAATACCTGAGAGGTATGTATTTACACACTTGGAGAAATTGGGTCTCCATGAAGTTCCAGGTGATATCCATGAGACCGACCCCGTGACCTATGACCAAGCGATGGTGGATGTAGACTCCGTGAAATGGCGATAAGCTATGAAAGCTGAGATAGACTCGATGAATGCCAATCAAGTGTGGACTCTAGTAGGCCGCCCCAAGGACATAGTGCCCATTAGAAACAAGTGGATCTACAAGAGAAAGACTGATGGGATGGCAAGGTTGACACCTATAAGGCCAGGCTTGTGGCAAAGGGTTTTACCGAAAAATAAGGGATCGATTACCACGATACCTTCTCGCCCATAGCTATGATCAAGTCTATTCAAATGATGCTTGCTATAGCTGCCTACCACGAATGAGATATGGCAGATGGACGTGAAGACGGCTTTCCTAAATGGATTCCTCGAGGAGGAGATCTATATGGAACAGCCTAAAGTCATTGTGTCTGACATCGATATTCATAAAGTATGCAAGCTTAACGTTCTATTTACGGACTGAAGCAGGCTTCCTGTAGTTAGAACCTTCATTTTGACGAGGCTGTCAAAGAGTTTGACTTCGTGCAAAATGAAGAGGAACCTTGTGTATACAAGAGGGTTAGTGGGAGCAAGATCGTATTCTTAGTACTATACGTAGATGTCATTCTACTAATAGGAAATGATGTGGGAATGATCAGATCTGTGAAAGCTTGGCTTTTGACTAGGTTCTCCATGAAAGAATTAGGATACGCTACCTATATTCTTGGGATTCGACTCTACCAGGATAGAGCGAAGAGAATGATAGGTCGTGAGAATGATAGGTCGATGCGACATGGAATAAAACTCACATAGAAGATGTGTCCTCAAAGTGAGGAAAAACGAAATGAAATGAGTAATATACCATATGCGTCGTTCGTGGGTAGCCTGATGTATGTTATGCTGTGTACGAGACCTGACATTGTACATGTTGTGAGTGTTCTAAGTGTAGGTCACAAGTCGTCCAGGAACAAGTCTAGAGGGGGGGGGGGGGTGAATAGACTTGTTGAAACTCTTGAACTTTTTTTCACGAAGAGTGAGTTTCTTCAGCTGATGGTCAAACAAATGACTTGGAGTCGTTTGTTCTTGGATAAGTGCGGAAGTCAGCTGATGACGAATATAAATTAATCTTAATGAAACACTTAACAATGTATGCAGCAGTTAGAGTATGATGCAGTAAAACAGTAAATGACACAGGCAATTATAGTGGTCTCAGAGGTGGGGTAATCCTCTACTAATCCACTTTTCTCCAAACCAGTTGGAGATGAATTCACTATAATTTTCAACCAGTGATAAATATTACAGTGATTCACAACACACTACAACAGCTTCCAACCAGTGGAATTCTGTGCCGTTGTACACACACTTGACTGCCTTGCACCTCTTGATCCTCGATCCTCGGATGCCTTTACAGTCTCTTACTTCAACCAGTGAAGTACCCCGTACTCAAGATTATAGACAAGAGTGTTTGTCTTCTCCAACTTAAGAGCTTCCTCAAATATGAACTTTTAGATCTGCTCTTTTCACGATGCTATTTGATTGCTTGAGATTGCTTTGTTTGCTTTGATCGCTAGAATGTATGTTCGCACCGGTTGTTGCTCAGTTTCAAATCTTCGGATATATATAGATCACGATCTCTGAGCTTCTTCCTTGTAGCCGTTGCAAATCTGAACAAATCCGTCCGTTGGAGGGAGACTTCATTGTTTAATCTTTCTGAGCGTTGCAAGGCTGGATTCCCATTATTTTATTTTATCTTCCGACCGTTGTGAGGACTTATGCATGTGAGCGCCGAATCTTTTGAATATAAAAGGATAAAAAGTCTTCACGGTGGGTCAGGATGATTTAAATAAATCATATCTCTTGCGGGAATCACTCCAATTTGTCTCTTCACGTTGCATGTGAGCTTTCCGTAATACTTAACTTTTCAAAGCATGCTGACGTGGATTTGGAGTACTAGGCTGTAGTTGAGTAGGCTGATGTGCAGCTTACATCTCTGCAGGTAGGTCCACTCGGCTGTTCACTGTTTGTGATTTGTCTGATCAGGTGACTTCCCTGAGGTACCTCGGCTGCAGTCTGGTCAAACTTCTCTGATAAATTTAGTTGACGGAGCTACTCCGATTGAGTCGTGTACTTCTGATGGACTAGGCTGTACTTAGTACTTAGCCGTTTTTCAGCCTAACTAACTTTGGCCTACAGAAGACACTCATTTGGTTCTTCTTTACATTTTGCCAAGTTTTATACTTAACATATTTTGGCCTATGGAAGATACTCATTTGGTTCTTCCTTACATTTTGCCAAGTAATAAACATTTGATTTTAAATTAATGACATCATCAAAATCTAACAAGTATTCCTAACAAATTCCCCCTATTTTGATGATGGCAAAACTAAGTAAGAAATCAAATGACCAAGTCTGCACTTAAGTGCAAGACAAAAACTGAAATCAGTCTAATATTGAGACAACTGGAAAATTGTCATTCAACAGACTGTTCATAAAATTTTCTGACTTTATCATTGAAATTTTACAAGAATGTTTTAAGTACAGAAAATAAATTTACAAGTAAGAGAAATAATTAAAGTCATGTGCCTCTTCCTCTGCCTCTTCGAGTAGGCTGCTTGGCAGGCTTGAATGGTTTGGCTCCGATAGGTCTTACCTTGACTGGAGCAAGGCCATATTTTCTTTTCACCACAAGTGCTGCGAAATCCTGCTCTTGCTGAGATCTGAATCTGTTCTCAAGGCAGACTAGCTTGATTTCCTTCTGAAGTTGCTAACTCATCAAGTTCACCATCCATGCGGATTGGTGCTTCTTCAGCTCTGAATAAGGGAATCATAGGAAAGGCATTTTGCTCTTTAGCGTGCTTCTTCAGAACAGCCCAAAGATTCGGATGGACTTCTTCCATGAAGTTTATGAAGATTTCCTGTGGGGAGAGTTTGTCATCTTGAAGTAGTTCCCAGACATAATAGTCTCTGATGAATCTCTTCTTAGCAGCTCCCCACATTTCAAGAGCTTCAAATGGGATGAAATCCTCAACATACCATAGCTCCATCCATTCCCATTCAAGAGTAGGTTCAAAGCTGCCTCTGGTCCTTCTTCTTTTTTCTCCAGGCTGGTCAGCCTGGTCATCTCGATCTACAGCTTCCTTTCTCTTTAGACTGGAGGGTCCTTCAATCTGAGGGACATCCTGCTTCTTCTTGCTTCTGATTTCTCTTTCTTCCCCCTGAATCCTCTCTTCCCCCTTTTTGCCAGCATCAATAAGGGTAGACAACTGTTGTTCCATGCGGCTCATCCAATCAGACATGCCAAAAGGCATTCTGTTGTTTGTAGGAGGAGGAGGCTGAGGGACCTCTCTCTGAAGAAGGGTGTCAACCTTGGCATTTATGGTCTGAAGGTCAGGAGTGACCTGAGTTGATAGCAGCTCCCCAATAGTGTCTCTGACAATTTGCTTGATCAGCTCAGTCATGGTAGGAGATAACTGAGCTGATGGAGAGTGCTCTCCTGAACCTTCTGCAAGAGAACCACTAGACTGCAGGCTCCTGGCTGCAGCAGGTAGGTCAGATTGGGTTTTCTCCGGGGTCCCTGACCTGGAGTCTTCTGCCAGATCTGCATCTAGGCTGGTGTACCGGGGAGGCACAACAATCCTATCTGCAGCTTCATGAGTAGGCTCCGGCTCCGGCTCTTGATCTCACTCCTTAGCTCCTTCTCTCTCTTCCTCTTTCCCTTTTTCTCCTCCAGATTTTTCTTTTTCTTTTTCTCCAGATTTTTCTTTTTCTTCTTCCTTTTCTTTTTCTTTTTCATTTTCTTGTTCTGCTCCTCCTTCACCTCCATCATTATTATCATCATCATCATCATCATTCTGATTATCATCATATTTATCATCCTTTTCCTTCTCTTCACCTTCATCATCCTCATCCTCCTTATCTTCTTCATCTTTTTCCTGCTCTACTTCTTCTCCTTCTTCTTCATCTCCTTCATCAGCTACTTCTTCTGTCTTCTCAATCTCCTCTGACTGTTTTTCAACTGGTATTTTTTCTTCTGATTCTTTCTCTTCTTCTTCTTCAGCCAAATCAATAATTTCATTGTCTCCATTAATTTCTTCAATCCTAATCTCCTTTTCTACTTCCTCTTCCTCCTCCTCTCCAAAAACACCATCAAAAATACTGAGCATAATACCATGGATAAAGTGGTCCATGTTTGTCTTGAAATGTGACATGAACCAGTTATCCTGGAGGAGTAAAGCTAAATCTGACTCTTTGCAAAAATTAGTCAGAACATCCTCAGTGGCTTGGGGATATTCCCAACCACTAGTTTCAACAAAGGTTTGAAGATTTGTAAAAGACAGGGTTTTGAGAGTTTTCCACTCTTTAAAAATATTTACAAAAGAGTGTTTTTCTGCTTGTGGTTTGACAAGCTGAAGTTGTTCAATGGAGAGATTAAAAGTATTATTATCTAATAGGTTAAAAGTGTAATCTGCTTCAGGAATGGAAATAATAAGACCTGCTTCCTCTTCTTCGGATATGTACACTGGAGGTGTGATAACAGGTACAATCCGAGTTTCAGTGTCTGGTGCAGGCAAGTCTGGATGGATTGGTGATTGGACTGATGGGCTGGTATGATGCTCAGGCTGCTCTCCCTCGCTGAACTGCAGCTTCCTTGGCCTCTTTGGAGAGGGTTCAGGTGATGACTGCAGGTTAGAGGGTCCTTCTGGGGCTGGTCCCCGTCGCTTGAATCTGATAGCTATTGGTGTATCATCAGACTCGTTCTCGGACTCGACTGCAGTTTCGATCTCAGCTGCAGGTCGGTCCGATTCCTCTGATAAATCGTATCTTGGGCAATAGCTTGAGTCTGGCAAATCCTTCAACAACTGGGCTGCTCTCCCAGTGACTCCAACTTTCTTCTTGTCATGGTCCATGTGACCTAGCCTCTTGTTTGGGTGGAAAGGGTCAATGTTTCCCTTAGCCACTCCGGTTTTCTCCAAAAACCAACTAAGATGCGTTCCGAATGCCAACTTAGTTTTGAACTTCTTCTCATCCTCGAGCCATTCGACTTTGTTCACCTCGCGAACAAGTTGCCGGAAAATATAGTCCGCCCAATCAACTTCCTCTTCTTGAATTAACGCACCCAACACCATGAATTTTGAAGATGACAGTTGGTCATAGCTGCCTGCCATCCCCATGACTATCTTGTTTGTGATGTCCAAAGAAACTCGATAAATCCTTTTCAACTCATTCCTCTTCGCTGTAAACTTCAATTTCTCTGGGACATTTTCGACTTTGATTGTTTTCCAGGTTTCGGCGGGTGATTGTTTAAGAGGTTCGACCGCCAAACTGCGATGTTTCATCCCGAATACAGAACGAATCTTCTCTGTATCTATGGTGACTGGAATTCCGCCGACTGAGCTGTTAATCGCGTGCTGAATTAGATAGGCATTGCGATAAAATTCAACGACATCTTCCTTGAACAAATGTTGCGGGTTGATGTCGAGAAACGGGTAGATTCCATTCAGCTTCATCGCCCGGATCAAATTGAGCATATCGAAGTCCTCTAGATTTGCTTCTAATAAACCTTCGAAGTCGACGACCATGGAGAAGATGACCTGGTCCTTCACCGCCTTCATGTTTACTCCTTCAAACGACGCCATTTCTGCAAATAGAGAATTTTTCTTAGTGTATATTTTTGCTCTGTAAATTCTAGGGTTTCTGAAAGCGTAAAGAGTAAAGTGAAAGGTTTTCTTCCTTATAAAGAAGATGAAAAGACGTTTGTATTAGTTTATTATAAATTTGAACGGTGGTACGCCTTTTGATATTCTTTTGAATTTCAAATTTGAATCGGTGGCCCAATTTAAAATTCGACGGTTGATTCTGATTGGCCATCGTAGAGGTTAATTAAATAGGCGTTTGCCGCGTGTATTAAAATTGCCACTTGGCTTATAAAATGTATATTTTAAATGCTATTTCGTTAGCCAAAATAATATTATAAATATGGCAGATAATAATTAAAAATTTAGAGATCAGTTTAGAGAACTTAGCTGGTCTGTTTCGTTGACTGTTGACCACTCTGCTATAGGTGAGTTTGACCTCTCGCCTGGTATTCTGTACAGCTAAGTTGCTTCGTCTGGCCTTCGTCTTCTCGCCTGCATCAGCTTAGGCTGATTTTGAGTGTCCGTCCTTCCTTCAACTTGCTTCAGAACTAGATTCCCAATCTAGTAATCCAAGATCTCTGCTAAGCTCTAGGAATCTTTCTTCTGGCAAGGGTTTAGTGAAGATGTCAGCTATTTGGTAGTCTGTGCTGACTTTTTCAACTCTAACCCTTTTGTTAAGCACATGGTCTCGAATGAAATGGTGCTTAACGTCAATGTGCTTCGTCCTTGAGTGCAAAACCGGATTGTTGGTTATTGCAATAGCACTATTGTTGTCACACCATATAGGAACTTCGTTGGCAATAATATTATAGTCCCTTAACTGTTGTCTGATCCATAGAATCTGTGCACAACAAATACTGCAAACTAGGTATTCGACTGTAGTGGATATGGAGTTAGAAACCCGCTTCTTGCTAAACCAGGATATCGATCTGGTTCCTAGGAATTGACACGTTCCACTAGTGCTCTTCCTATTGATTTTGCATCTGCGAAATCCGCATCCGAGTATCCCGATAGCTCGAAGTTGTCATCCTTGGGATACCATAGTCCAACATTAATTGTAGACTTTAGGTACTTAATTATTCTCTTGCCGCATCTAGGTGTGATTGCTTCGGCTTGACTGAATCTTGCACAAACTCCAACCGCATATGATATGTCCGGCTCGCTTGCGATTAGGTACGAAGAGATCCGATGAGTCCTCTGTAGTGGGTTGAGTCCACCGATATGCCTCGCCTGCCTCGCATCCAGTGAGTACTTGTGCTCATTGGAATTCTTGCGGGTTTGGCTGATTCCATTCCATATCTCTTGATAAGATCTCTGGTATACTTTGCTTGGTTGATGAAAATTCCTTTTTCCATCTGCTTAACTTGTAATCCGAGAAAGAAGTTAAGCTTTCCCATCATACTCATCTCGAATTCTCCTTGCATGAGGTTGGAGAATTTCTCACATAGTTCTGGATTTGTTGACCCGAATATGATGTCATCCACATAAATCTGAACTATTAATATGTGGCCTTCGTGTTCCACTTTGAATAGGGTCTTGTCCACTTTTCCCTTGCAAAATCCATTTTTCTCAAGAAACACAGACAGTGTTTCATACCACGCTCTTGGTGCTTGCTTGAGTCCATACAGAGCCTTCAACAGCTTATAGAATTTGTCTCCTTTGACAAAACCTGGGGGTTGCTCTACATAGACTTCTTCTTCTAGGATTCCGTTCAGAAACGCACTTTTTACATCCATCTGGTAGACTTCAAAGTCCTTGAATGCAGCATATGCGAGGAATAGTCTGATGGCTTCTAATCTTGCAACAGGTGCATAAGTTTCATCAAAATCTATTCCCTCACACTGTGCATATCCTTTTGCTACGAGTCCGCTTTATTCCTAACAACGACTCCGTCTTCATCACTCTTGTTTTTATACACCCATTTGGTGCCAATAACTTTCTTGTGATCGTGTGCGTCTGTTAGTTCCCAAACTTTGTTTCTTTCCATCTCGCTCCAATTCCTCTTGCATGGCATTAATCCATGAATAATTTTCCAAGGCTTGTTCTGTGGTCTTGGGTTCAATTTGTGACATGAAACATGAGAACATCGCCATTCCCGCCGGTAGAGTTGATGTCTTGTCTTGACTCCATCACCAACTTTCCGATAATTTGTGAATTGGATGATCCTTGAGCCATTTGGGGATCTCGTCCTCTTCGGGTTTGTTCCCCTGTTGGATTGCTCGGTGATTATCTCGCATCGGTTGGGTTCTCGTGCCAGAATCGGATCGGCTACCGCCTTGTCATCTGCAGCTTGGTTCTCAATCAGCTGAGTCTTTGTCGGCTCCACTGGTCTTCTTCCGCAAAGAATCGGATCGAGATAGGTTTGGTGATCTGTCGATCTGTGATTGGGTCTTCATCACCGCGGTTGGGTCATCAGGCTGGTCTGCAGGTGAGTCCACCATTCCAGTGTCATGTATAATGACTTCTTCAAGGGTTGCTGACTTGAGCTTGTTCTCAATTTGCTCAAGTTGTTTCCTGTAATCAACGGTAGATTCATCAAAAACAACATGGGGTGTTTCCTCCACAACTAAGGTTCTTTTGTTAAAAACTCTATATGCCTTGCTTCTTTGGGAATATCCCATAAATAGACCATCATCGCTTTAGCATCAAAGGCATTTAGTGTTTTACCGTTGTTGTGGATGAAACACTTACAACCAAAAACATGAAAGTAAGCAATGAGGAGTTCTATTATTCCAAACCTCATAGGAGTTTTGCCATGTCTCCCTACTATCATACTCCTGTGCAGGTGTGACAGTGTGTTGGCGACTTCAGCCCGTAACCTTTGGGTAGGTCCGCTTCGCAATCATGGACCTTGCCGCTTCCTTGAGTTCATTTCCTTCTTTCAAAGAACACCATTCTGCTGGGGCGTCCTGGCTGCAGAGAGCTCATGCTGGATCCCATTCTGATCACTGAAATCAGTTATCGCCTTGTTGAGAAACTCTCCTCCTCTATCTGATCTCATCTTGATTATGGAGAGGGATTTCTCATTCTGGATCCTTCTCAGCAGCTCAGGTAACTTGGTCAGGGTTTCACTTTTCTTGAATAGAAAAATGATCCAAGTGTACCTTGAGTAATCATCTACTATTACAAGAGCATGCTTTCTCTCGCTCAAAGTCCTTGGTTTGATAGGACCAAATAGATCCATGTGGAGTAGATCTAAGATCCTTGTTGTGAGCGTTGTAGGCTGAACTGGCTTGAACGATGCCTTGGTCTGCTTTCCCTTCTGACATGCATCACAGAGTGCTTCCTTCTTCAATGCTTCATTTGGAAGTCCTCTGACCAGCTTCTGAGAGCTAATCTTGTTGATGGCTTTGAAGTTTAGGTGACATAGTCTTTTGTGCCACAGCCATCCATTCTCAGCTACAGTCTTGGATAGAAAACAGGAGTTAGGTGTTCCTGTGTTCCAATCAATCATGTATACATCTCTTCTTCGGAAACCTTGTAGCTTTATTTCTCCAGATAAGATGTCTATCGCCATACACTTCAAGATGGTGAAGACTACTAGATTCTTCTCGTCACAGAACTGGCTTATGCTCAGGATGTTGTATTTGAGCCCTTTGACATAATGAACTTTGGATATTACAATGTTTCCTCGGTGCAGCTCTCCAAAGCCTTTTGTCTGTCCTCTAGAGCTATCTCCAAAGGTTACATCGGGACCTCTTTCTTTGATATATTTGGTCAGCATCTTCTTGTTCCCGGTCATATGCCTTGAGCATCCAGAGTCTACAAACCATTCTTCACCTCCAAAATTTGAGCTTGAGGAGATGTGGTTGTAGTCCTTCCATATTTTCTGCAATCAAACAAGCAGAGATTTAGGTACCCAAATTTGTGTGGGTCCTTTGGGGTTAGTTGGTTTCCTGGAGAATTGATTTCTCCTTGGATTATGGAAATTGTTATTATTATTATTATAACCCTTATAAGGTGCCTGTGGTCGAGGTCTAAATCTCCTGGTTGGATTGTATACCGGATATTCCTCAAAATTTTGATAGTGTGGGCCATTTCTAAATCTAGGCTGAGACCATTTATTAAACCTTTGTGGTCTCCACACTTGTTCATTTTGGTAATTAGGATAACCTTGAGGTTTCCATCTGCCCCTCCCATTATGATATCTATTTTTAGGGAGTTGTTGGTAATAGTGGGCATGTTGTGCAGAATTTCTTGCTTTTGCAGGCCCTTTGCCTAGTCGCTGTCTAGGTGGTACATGCGGTGTAACATTGCGGCTGAACATTTGACATTTGATTTGTTACTGTTTTTGAATATCGGTTTATACAGGCTCGTGATCGAGACCATTGTTTCTCCTTTGATAAACTTGGTTTTGAACTAGAGGAGTGTGAGAATCATATCCAAGGCCCGATTTGGTAAATAATGACCATTTATTGGTACACAATTCGCCCAGAGTTGAAGACGCCTTCAGGGAGGTTATTTCCTGCGCTTTGAGTTTTATTTATACGTGCCGGCTTAGTAAACTCGGCTTTGGCATGAGCAAGTGCGGTGATTTTCTTTAAGTAAAATATTTAGCCGGTCTATCTCAGCTGTATTGACACTTGCCTGGTTTTTAAAGTCAGCTGTAGTTGTCTCAACCTTATTTAAATCTAGGCTGAGTTTTTCGAAATCATTTTTCAGCTTCCTATTCTCATCTTGCAGCTGAGTCTTCTCTGCTGATACAGCTTGGTGTGCAGTTTTAAGTGTTTCAAAATCTTTGAATAACTGATTTACTGATTCATGTAAATCCATATCTTGTGACATGGATGAGCTATTATTTGAATCCGTAGGTTTAGAGGTTACCTCTTCATCAGCTAAGTTTGCCATCAGGCAATCATACTCCTCGTCTTCATCATAAAAGAAACCGCCGCTTGATTCGACATGCTCCTGGTCTTCTCCGATGAGAGCTTTTCTTCTGTCTTCCTTTCTGCCCACCTCCTTCTTGGTTTCGTCCTTCGTGAGCTCGGGACAATCCATTTGGATGTGTCCTATTTTGTGACAGTTGTAGCATTCAACTTTCCAGCTTCCAGCCTTCTGGTTCCTTCTTGGATTCTCCTTGTAGTTTTTCTTATACTTGGAGTAGTTCTTTCAAATTCTTTGAACCTTTGCATTATGAAAGCCATTTCTTCCTCAAAATCTAGTGGATTTGGAGGTTTCACATCGAATAGGCTCTTAGCGGGGACTCATGCAAATGCGATTCCCTTCTCTGCGAGGCTCGATTGAGGATGAGCTTGGAAGCTCGAACTCATAAGCCTTTAGATCAGAGAACAGCTCCTGAATCTTTATCTTATTCCGGTCTTTGGACTCTCTCATGGCTACAGCCTTCATGCTCCATTCGGGATTGAGTGATCTGAGGACCTTAAGTGCCATTTCCCTGTTGCCATAGGTTTTGCCCAGGGAGTTGATCTCATTGATAATTTCAGTGAACCTTGTGTCCACTTGATCGATAGATTCACCATTCTTCATTTTAAAGTTGTCAAACTTTTGGATAGCTATTGACAACTTGTTTTCCTTGATCAGCTCCGTTCCTTCACACATTAGAGCTAATGTGTCCCAAATTTCTTTGGCATTCTTATAGTTTTTGATCTTGACCATTGTGGATTTGTCAAGAGTTTGGTATAGCACATCTCTGGCCCTGTTGTCAAGATTGGCCAGCTTTCTCTCTTCGGGGGTCAGCTCCGTTCTCTTCTTGGGAATCTTTTCGGGCCTCCCAGCTGCGATCTCCTACCGTGTGTTGTCCTTCTCAAAAATGAATGGACCGTCTTCAATGATGCACCACATGTCGTCATGAATTGAAGATAAGTGTGCTGCATTCTTATCTTCCGAGAGATCATACTCGTCAATCGAAAAGACAGGAGTCTAGAGTGCATGTATTCCATTATAACGTGAGAGATAAGATATATATCTAGTATAGATCCGGTTCGTGAGAAAAATGAACCAACCTCTCCGATACCACTTGTAGGTCACAAGTCGTCCAGGAACAAGTCTAGAGGGGCGGGGGGGTGAATAGACTTGTTGAAACTCTTGAACTCTTTTTCACGAAGAGTGAGTTTCTTCAGCTGATGGTCAAACAAATGACTTGGAGTCGTGTGTTGTTTGTTAATTGCGGACGTCAGCTGATGAAGAATATAAATTAATATTAATTAAACAAATAACAATGTATGCGGCGGTTAGAGTATGATGCGATAAAGCGATAAATGACACAGGCAATTATAGTGGTCTCAGAGGTGGGGTAATCCTCTACTAATCCACTTTTCTCCAAACCAGTTGGAGATGAATTCACTATAATTTTCAACCAGTGATAAATATTACAGTGATTCACAACACACTACAACAGCTTCCAACCAGTGGAATTCCGTGCCGTTGTACACACACTTGACTGCCTTGCACCTCTTGATCCTCGATCCTCGGATGCCTTCTGATCTCTTACTTCAACCAGTGAAGTACCCCGTACTCAAGATTATAGACAAGAGTGTTTGTCTTCTCCAACTTAAGAGCTTCCTCAAATATGAACTTTTAGATCTGCTCTTTTCACGATGCTATTTGATTGCTTGAGATTGCTTTGTTTTCTTTGATCGCTAGAATGTATGTTCGCACCGGTTGTTGCTCAGTTTCAAATCTTCGGATATATATAGATCACGATCTCTGAGCTTCTTCCTTGTAGCCGTTGCAAATCTGAACAAATCCGTCCGTTGGAGGGAGACTTCATTGTTTAATCTTTCTGAACGTTGCAAGGCTGGATTCCCATTATTTTATTTTATCTTCCGACCGTTGTGAGGACTTCTGCATGTGAGCGCCGAATCTTTTGAATATAAAAGGATAAAAAGTCTTCACGGTGGGTCAGGATGATTTAAATAAATCATATCTCTTGCGGGAATCACTCCAATTTGTCTCTTCACGTTGCATGTGAGCTTTCCGTAATACTTGACTTTTCAAAGCATGCTGACGTGGATTTGGAGTACTAGGCTGTAGTTGAGTAGGCTGATGTGCAGCTTACATCTCTGCAGGTAGGTCCACTCGGCTGTTCACTGTTTGTGATTTGTCTGATCAGGTGACTTCCCTGAGGTACCTCACTGATCTGGTCAAACTTCTCGATAAATTTAGTTGACTGAGCTACTCGACTGAGTCACTGTACTTCTCTGATGGACTAGGCTGTACTTAGTACTTAGCCGTTTTTCAGCCTAACTAACTTTGGCCTACAGAAGACACTCATTTGGTTCTTCTCTACATTTTGCCAAGTTTTATACTTAACATATTTTGGCCTATAGAAGATACTCATTTGGTTCTTCCTTACATTTTGCCAAGTAATAAACATTTGGTTTTAAATTAATGACATCATCAAAATCTAACAAGTATTCCTAACACTAAGTAGGTTTCAGGCAAACCCAGGAAAGGAAGATTGGACCACCGTAAAGAACGTTCTCAAGTACTTGAGAAGGACTAGAGATCTGGTTCTTATGTATGGTGGTGGAGAACTGAATGTGACGGGATTCACTGATTCAGACTTCCAGGGACAGAAAGATGGCTCTATGTCTACTTCTGGCTACATTTTTACTCTAAATGGAGGAGCAGTATCTTAGCGTAGCGCCAATAAAAGCACGACTGCTGATTCCACCTGTCAGGCTAAGTATCAAGCGGCCTCGGAGGCCTCTAAGGAAGGGTTTGGGATTAAGAAGTTTATGGGTGAACTTCAAGTGACACCAAATGATAGGCTGTGTTACGATTTTGTGCGATAACGACAGAGCTGTAGCACAGGCCAAGGAGCCGATGTTTCACAATAGTATAAAATATATTGAGAGAAAGTATCATCGCGTGAGAGAATTTGTTTGCAAATGATACATTATGCTGCATAGAGTAAACTCATAAGACAATGTCGCTGATCCACTGATCAAGCTACTTTCTCAGATAAGCTTGGAGCATCATCTGGAGAACATGGGTATTAGATACCATAGTATGTGGCATTGAGTGCAAGTTGGAGACTGTTAGAAATATGTCCTCGAATGCCACTCAGAGGATGTTTGAAAGAGGGCATTGTACTTTTTATTATGTAAACTATTATCAGAAGGTAATTGTTTGTTTCTTTACTTACTGAAAGTCGTTGGCATTCCTGACTTGTAAATATATATAGAGAAACTAGTCCATGTATTTGAGAGCAAAACATTTCACTCCTTATTAGATAAGGGGATCAGCACTGGAAAGGTTTATAGCTTAAATACTTAATCGTTCAAAAGTCGATGAAACTTGACTGGGCGTTAAGTTTATGTGAAGACTTGTATGATGTGTTCTTTAACTTTGAAAGTGCTTGTCTTCACTAATGGTTAGTGGGAGCACACATTGTAGGTATGCTAATGGGATTAGTATACTGGAACTGACTCATCCTCGATTCGTCACACGGTTTTCACTGCGGGACAGTCAATGACGGAATCGATAGGTTGTGATAGGTATTCGTGAACCTTCGACTTGAGGATTTAGTAAGGATGTGCTTGTGAAGTTAAGATTTTCACTAGAGTAGTTCGACCTAGAAAGCCGAGAGGTGGGGGTCAACCTCGACATGCGTCTTGGCGGACAAGTAGCAGGTTCTACTAGGTACCAAGATAGGATTCTTTTTCTTGTAGTGAACATGTATATGTCCTATGTGGTTATTAGAAAATGACATCATAAGTCTTTGGTCAGAGCATTGGAGCTAGTTGTATTGGATACACGAGAGCTCGGTGATCTCGATTAGCATTAACTCAAACATAGAATCAAGTACAGATAGGGTTTAACTGATCGTGACCCTATAACTTGATCGGGACATTTGATAGAAGGGTTTATACATTTACTGGTATTCACGACAGAATGGTTCTTAAATGATCCCTATCATTCATTCTCAGTAAGGTTATAATATAGGCTGCGGGAGTGTCTAGGTGGTGCTGTTACTCTTTGGTTCCTCCCATTTCTTACTGAGACGGACCTACCGAGTCGCGCATTAGGGATACGACGATATAATTTGAACTGGATCTCTTATTATGAATTTTAGACATTGGATGTCTAATTTAATTTATTGGATAACTTAAATCGGTATTGTGAATTAAATAAATTACTAGGTAATTAATTTAACTTATGAATATTTATTTATTGGAGAAATAATATTTTGATATAATTGATTAATTAGATTAATCAATTGTATTAATTTTATTTGAGAAGAACTAAGTTGTATCAGTCAGACCGGATGCATGACAGTCCGTTTCATTGACCGAAACGAACCAAACCTCCTCAATCATAGTGTAGGCCGCCCCCCCTCATGTGCACTTTCTTTGATGGTGCCTTTTGTCCCCACATTGTTGGTGATAGATTGGTCCTATATGGAGAGGACAAAATTGATGTGATAAGATCAGATCTTATCAATATAGACAATGAGGTGGGATCCTTGGAGGATAGTGAAGACTTTGTCATAAAACAAAGTTCATCCACTCCATAGTTACTAGGAAAAATCGGCCAACACCTTGGATAGAGAGAGAGAGATAGTTCATCTTATATTCTTACACTCTTAGAGAGAGAAAGAAAAATAAGAACAAAACATATAATCACTTGGAGTGATCACATAGTTGAGAGATAATATCAAGAACAATATATACATCACTTGGAGTGATTTTGTTCTTGAGAAGTAAAGTCTCTACTACTATTTTCTAGCCGTTTCCTTGGAGGATAATCAAGTAGATTGTTGTTTCGGTCATCTCCCGGCACGTGGCTAGTAGAGACAAGTGTTTTTGGCGTTTGGATCATCGAGGGCTTGTCAAATCGGATTTGCGGTCACCGGCATCAACTTCAACCATTTAATCAACAGACTACAAGGGTATGATTTCGTATCTTCCTCTTTGTTCATTTTATATTCGTATATACTTAGCTTGTATCAATCCTCTTGATGGATTCGTTTTGCACTTGTGTTTTTTGCTTCCGCTGCACCCTTCATTTTTGCTTGCGAAGTCCAATAGTGTGCACCACTGGTTCATCATCATCGTCAGAGTCTTCAGGATAGCCTTGATTTTAAACCTTAAAAGTTCACAATTTCCCTCATCTTTATCAAGCCCACGAAATTTGTTGTCATCAAACACCACATCTGTGGTTTCCATCACTTTTTTTCTAATCAATCACATAAACCTTTTATGCAGTTCTTTCACGGAAATATCCAAGAAAGATAGCATCAAATGGCTTGGAATCAAAAATGCCAACATGCTTAGAATCATCCTTTAAAATATAACATTTGCTCCCAAATACATGTAGATTCTTGAATGCGGTCTTTTTAGCAATCATCATGAAATAAGAAGTTTTGCCATGATCCTTATTTATCAATGTCCTGTTTTGAATATAACAATCAATGCTCACAGCCTCAGCCCAAAAACTAGTTGGTACACTAGCATCTATCAACATTGTTCTAGCAGCCTCCATAAGTGTTCTATTCTTTTTTTCCACCACTCCATTTTGTTGAGGAGTCCTAGGAGCTGTGAATTGTTGGGAAATACCATTTTCCTTGCAAAATGCAACTAGTCTGGAATTCCCAAACTCAGTCCCATTGTCACTTCTGAAGGCCACTACAGATGTGCCTTGAGCTTCTTTTTCAACTTTCTTAATATGCTCAATGATGATTTGAGGAGCATCATCTTTGGAGAAAAGAAACTCCACCTACGTGTACCTTGGGAAATCATCCACATCACCAAGGCATACTTCTTTCTTGCTAAGGATATCACATTGACGGGGCCAAAAAAATCCGTGTGCATCAATTGTAAAGGTTTAGGGATTGAAGTCTAAATTTTGGCTTTGTGACTTGATACTTTCCCTTTTTGACATGCCTCACACAATACTTCTTGACACAATTCAAGTGCAGGCATGCCTCTCAACAATTATATTTTGACTAGAGAATTGATGGCCTTGATATTTAAATGAGACATCTTCTTATGCCACAACCAAAATTCATCATTGATGGCCTTAGAAACAACATACTTCTCATTTGTCTGCAGACTTCAAATCAGCTATAAACAAGGTTCCCTTTCTTACTCATGAAAAAACAAGTTCACCAGTCTCCTTGTTGGACACCAAGCAATCATTCTCACCAAATTCAACTTGAAACCCATGTCAATGAACTGACCAATACTGAGCAAACTGTGCTTGAGTCCCTTGTCTAGTGCTACATCTTCAATGGTGATATTACCATCTTTCAAATTGCCATATCCCATTGTGAAACCAGTGTTGTCATCTCCAAAGGTTACTAATGGGCCAACCTTCTCTGCAAACTGTGATAGCAGGGCCATGTCACTAGTCATATGCTTTGAGCATCCACTATCCAAGATCTACACAACCTTCTTTTGTTTCTTGGTGCCCTGCATACACAAATGAACTAAGTTTTCTTTGTACCCAAACTTGGTTGTGTCCTTTTTCCTTAGAAACATTTTTATCTTTCTCATGTTTGTTTGTTCCACCTGAAGCATCTTGCTCAGGGACAGGCTTCCTCACCACTTTTGTAGTCTTAGAGACATCACTCTTTGACCTTGGTGAGACTAGCTCCTTCATATGCCTAGGAGGGCTACCTGTCCTTGTTGTGGAAGTGCTAGTGTGTGCTCCATGCATTGAGTGTGCATTAGAAAATTGATTTTTCATTGGCAAGCAACTTGCATTGACTTCCACATAACAAGAAATACAATCAGGTTTACCACAAAATGTGTCATGGACAGTAGGCATGACATTCAAACAATTAACATGAGATGCACAATAACAGACTTGGTGCACTCGTGTGTCAAGTGATTAGTGTACAAGCATTTTTCACATTGTTTCCTAGGAGCATTAGCTACATGGGCATAGTTGTTGCTTTTATTCACACCAATCTTACAATTCCTGTTATGATTCTTTTTCTTACCAATCTTCGCAGTTTTGACAGAATCAATTTTAATAGATTCTGTTAGCTTTGGTTTGACTGTCGCTTCTTCCACTTTCTCAAAAATAGAAGATGTGCTTTCTTGTGCCTCATCTTCATCTAATAGTTTTTGTTTGATGACAAGCATTTCTTGATCAAAATCAACAGTAGTAGGTTTGAAGATTGGGGTTTCAACATTTTACAAAATATGAGGCACACCCTCATTTAAAATTTTTCTAATCTTTGGAAAGCACATTCTTCTTATTTCCTTTCAGAGTTGCATAGTCAAAACCAACACCAACAGTGCAGTTCTCTTGATTTTTCTCATGAAAGCTTTGAACTAGATTAGCAGAGTTTTTGTTGGCCTTTAGCTTCAATTCATTTTAAGCTATTTGCTCTCTAAGGACTTTCTCTGTGTTTTGAGCACATACTAAGTTATTTTTAAGATTCTCTCTCTTGCCTTAGTGCCTCATCACTAACTACGAATAGTTCTAGCTATTCATTCTCTCCACAAGTTTACTATTCTCAATAGTAAGCCTCGCTACTTCCTTCATTAGCTGCAGTCATACTAGTGTGAATATTAAACATTTCAGTACTCAACTCTTCAATAGTTTTCTTATATTCAGAAGTAGTCATGCTTAGAGTTGTGAGTTTTGGTACCTGACTTGAAGAGGAGGTTTCACCAGCTTCAGATTTTGCCATGAGAGCAAAATTAGCGTACTCACCTTCATCCTCATCATCAATATCATCCTAGCATTTTCCTTCAGCAATATAAGCCATTCCAGACTGTTTCTTGAGTAGAGCTTCATACTTTGCCTCAAGTTCCAAGTACTCTTTATCCTTCTGGGCCTGTTTTGGCTTCTTGCACTCTCTAGCAAAGTGCCCCAAATAATTGCAGTTGTAGCATCTGATTTTGGATCTATCCTCAGAACCAGTCTTGTATCCACCTTTTCCATCAGCAGCTTTGAGCCGTTTCCTTTGTTGATTGACTTGTATTGAGATTTAGGTTTAATAGGTTGGTTTCTTTTAAACCTAATGTTGGAAAACTTTCTTGCCATGTAGGCCATAGATTTATTATCCATGCCATCCAACTCCTCAAGAGTATAAAACTCATCATCATCCTTTTCATCAGCAATACTCCTTTCAGGCTCAGGTTTCTCATCACCAAGTTCCTCAATCTTGATTTGATGACTTGAGGATGGTGTATCATTTCTGCATTTTGGATCACTCACAATGAGTGCACATGAAGTTGTTGGGATTCCGGATATAAAAACGAGTACGCAACGGAATAATAAAACTCAATATAAAGAATCCCAGAACCATATCGATCAAGTAATGTATATACGAAAAAGAATTAACGAAGATAAAGGATTAAAGTCCCATACCTTTGAAGCCTTTGATAATATCTTCGCAATATTATGATTATCACGAACCCGAGCACGAGCAAGAAATACATTCGTCCCAAACATCGAAAGCACGATGTCTCTACTTCACAAGCGTCGGATGTTGCCCGAAAAAATTCAATGAAACTCCGTTCTTAAAGAACACGACTAGGAAATTATCGTAGAAATTTTATCTCTCAATTTTCTTGCTTGTTTTTCACCTCTAAGATGACAACACTTAAAGAAAATAATTTTTTCTCTCCCTCAAACTTCCTCTCGGCCGAAGCATGAAGTTGTGAGGGTGGTGGTCTTGTTATGATTAGTTATATATTATGTATAATGTGATCCACCAAATAATATCAATATGGACATATTAGTTGAACAAATCTTGGCGGGATCTCACAACACATGACAACAAACTAAGAAACCACCAAGAAAGAGAGGGGGCGGCCCATGTGAAATTTCTTGAAAACGAGTCGAGTCACTCGGCTCGTGTACCGGACGTTCGTCAAACAACTCCGTTAAATACACTCCATTTTATCACCAATGTATTTATACTAATTAATTAATCCAATTAATTAATTATATCAAATACAAATATATTCCTCTAAGAAATATAATTTATGAATTAAATTAATTATTCAGTAACTTAATTTCAATTCATAAGACCGCTATATGATTTATCCAATAATTCATAATTAGATATCCAAAATCTAATATTAATAGAGAGATGATAAATTCACATTTATCCATCAACGATCCTGATGCGTGACTCTGTAGGTCCGTCTCAGCCGGCATTGGGAGAAACCAATGAGTGCGGGCAGCACTTAGCCAGCCTAACGGTCCGCACTGTAAATCCCAACTGAGAACGAATGAAGGGATCATTCCAGAACCATTATGTTGTGAATACCATATACGTATAGACCGTTCATCAAATGTACCGGTCAAGTCTTCGGGTCACGGTAAAGTCAAACCCTACTGTTGGCTAGACACTATACATGTGTTAATGCAAATCAAGACCACTGATTACTAGTGTATCCAATACGACAAGATCAGAATGCTTTGGACAAAAACTTGTGATCTTATTTGCCATTAACCGTATAGGACATTCGCCTGCTCACTAGCATGAGATAGAATCCTTTCTTGGCGTATAGTAAAGATTACTACCTGCCTGTATAGTCCGCACTTAAAGGTTGATCCAACGATTAAGCAAATGAGTCTAACTACTCTAATGAAAAACTAAACGTCACGACACATCTCTTACTGAACCCTCAAGTCAAAGGTCCATTTATACTATCACAACCTTTCGATTTGTCATCGACTCTCCAAGAGTGAATACCGTGTGACCGAATCAAATATGAGTCATGTTTGAGTACACTGGTCCTACCAATATACTTATAACTATGCTATCAAGACATGCACATGTCCAAACATCAATTATACAAGTCTTACTCAAAACTTAATGCCCAATTAAGTTTAGTGACTTGCAAACGATTTACGTAAATAAGCATTAAACACTTCCAGTGCATTTCTCTCTTATCTGATAATGAGATTGGAATGTTCGCTCTTACTTACAAAGACTTCAGTTCAATGTTTACCAAATCAAGAATGCTTTTGAAATACAATAAGCAATGAATGAATCATATTGCCTTTTATTAATTCCATAATTACAAGTACAATGCCCCTTCTCTCTCATCCCCTGAGAGTGAGTGACATTCGAGTGCATATTCCTAACAATCTCCCACTTGCACTCAATGCCGTTCATCATGTTATCCAATACCCATGTTCTTCAGATTTCTTTCCAAGACAGCCTGAAATAACAGCTTAGTCAGCGGCTCAGAGACATTGTCTTCTGTGTCTACTCTTTGCAACGAAACATATCCTTTTTCAACCATCCCTTAAACGATGTGATACTTTCTCCCTATATGCTTGGTGTTGTGGTGAGCCCTTGGCTCCTTGGCCTAGTCGACAGCTCCATCATTATCACAGAATAGTGATATAGACAGCTCTGTATTAGGCACCACTTGAAGTTCTTGCACAAACCTCTGCATCCATAATGCTTCCTTGTTAGCCTCTGAGCCAGCTTGGTACTCTGCTTGGCAGGTGGAATCTGCAGTAGCACTTTGCTTGGAGCTTCTCCAAGATACTGCTCCTCCATTGAGAGTAAACAAATACCCAGATGTTGACTTAGAGTCGTCCTTGTCTCCTTGAAAATCAGAATCGGTGAATCCAACCACCTTCAGTTCTCCACCATCGTAAGTAAGAACCATATCTCTAGTCCTACTTAAGTATTTAAAAATGTTCTTAAGGGCAGTACAGTGTTCCCTTCCTAGGTTTGCTTGAAATCCACTTACCACACTTACAACGTAGGCCAAGTCTGGTCTCGTGCATAACATAGCGTACATGAGGCTACCCACTGCCGAGGCATAGGGTACCTTACTCACCTCTCTTTTGTCTTCCTCACTTTGAGGACACATTTTCTTGGTGAGATAAATTCCATGTCGCATGGGAAGAAACCCTCTTTTAGAATTATCCATCTTGAATCTTCTCAGGATCTTATCTATATAGTGGGCTTGAGAAAGTCCTATCATTCTTCGCGGTTTATCTTTGTAAAGACGGATCCTCAGAATATAGGAAGCTTCTCCCAAGTCTTTCATGGAGAACGTTTTAGAAAGTCAAGCTTTCACAGTGCTGAACATTGCTATTTCCCATAAGTAGAATATCATCTACATATAGTACTAAGAACGCAATGTTGCTCCCACTGACCTTTTTGTAAACACATGGATCCTCCTCTTTTTGCACGAAGTCAAAATCCTTGAATGATTCGTCAAATGAAGGTTCCAACTCCGAGAATCTTGCTTCAGCCCATAAATGGCTCGTTGCAGCTTTACACACCTTATGAATATTAGCTTTGGACACAAAACCCTTAGGCTGTTCCATGTAGATTTCCTCCTCGAGGTATCCATTTAGAAAAGACGTTTTGACGTCCATTTGCCATATATCATAATCGTAATGGGCAGTAATGGCAAGTATTATTTTAGGAATATGCCCTCGAATGTCACTCAGGGGATGTTAGAGAAGGGGCATTGTACTTGTAATTATGGAATAATTAATAAAAGGCAATATGATTCATTCATTGTTTATTGTATTTCAAATGCATTCTTGATTTGGTAAACATTGAAGTGAAGTCCATGTAAATAAGAGCAAACATTCCACTCTCGTTATCGGATAATAGAAAATGCACTGGAAGTGTTTAAATGACCCGATAGCCTAGGTTTCCACAACCTAAGCTCCGATACCATTTATGTAACACCCCCAATCCGCTCAGGGATATTACACGCTGTAAACCCTTCTCTCAAGGATCTGCCAGGCTGGTAACACAATTAAACATCTCAACATCGCTTTTAAGGATAAAAAGACTAAGTAGACCAATTTGGCTTTTCAATCAATACATACAACTCAATCCCAATACATACCCACGCAGGGGTCAAAATACAACACACTCCCGTACAACGAGAAAATACTGCAGCGGAAATAAAGTAAAACTAAATCAATACGACATCGTATGGATCCTCATATGATTATTACCGATCATCATTCATCATCCTTCGTACCAACCCTGTGTTATGCTCCCCAAGACCCTTCACGTACCTGAATGCAATACAGACATCCACCCCCCGATTACTCGGGGGTTAGAAAAATCCTTCTATTTTGCTAGTGCAAGTACATACTCATACGAATTGTAACAAACAAATATAAATCACAAATCGGGTACGACAATTAACTACCAAAGCCTTCCCGAGAGGTTTTATTAATTAGAAAGCAATCAATGAAGTGTTTGAAAACATTTTCCTCATCTCGGGGATTTTAAAAGTAGAAACCTTGTAGGACCTCAAGTCCTTAATTGAAAAATAACCATTTCAAAACGAATGGATCTCGGCCCAAAATTCACTTTCCGTAAAACGACCTTTACAAAATCATTGTGATCTCATCCCAAATCTCATCAAATCACAGTGCACGAGAACAATAGCAAAGTCCGTTTCCCAACATCAAAACCCCACAACTAAATGACTAAACACATACGACAAATATTCTAGTGCCATCCTAGACAAGTAGGCCAAATGAACAACTTACCTCTTACGCATTTAGTCAATGCATGCAATCATGAAATCACCGATCAAAACACTCGTTTCCAAAAATGCCATAACCCAAAACACATTTGTAAAATGCACCATAATTAACTGCGGACCCACGCCTCTGATGACCCTATCGAGACCCCGTCGAATCTAACCCGTAGTGGTTAAAAGCAAGCTCGCGGATCCACGCCTCTGTGGACCCCTACCGAGACCCCGTCGGATCTAACCCGCAGTAATCATACATACACACACGTCACTCATGCAATACTAATATGCTAAGAATGTAAGTTCATTAAGAATACTCATTAGAGATGGCCACTTACCCGACACTGTTATCATATTCGTCACAATACCTCCATCATGAACAATCAATCACAACACAGCAATACAATTAACACGGAATACACAATTCCACAACATTAAACAAACAGGGGTATCATTAAAGCCCTCAACGTTCAAGATAATCAAATCATAATCAACTCACATGAATCATATTCACGAGGGTAAACTAACCATCGTAAATCCAACATGTAAACTCTATTTGCATGACACAAATAGTATAAGAAAATACTTGTCTCGAAACCACGATCGAAACGAGACGATGAACGGGATGCGTTCGGGCAGCCCCGAACTCCTGAACACAATCAAGAATACAATAGCACCGCGAACACTACGAGAATAACACCACACGAATTTCCAACACAAAACGGAGATCACTCGGAAACCCTCGAGCACCTATAATTATCCGGAAGAACAACAAAAACACGATTACGACGAGGATAAAGACTAAAAACAATGGAGATCACAACAAACTATCGAAGGAAAACTCACTCGAACATTTAGTCGAACATTAAATGTTCACTACACCTCAAGAACATTGAAATCACCCTTCGGGTTGAAACGAACCGAAGATATGGATATACAATCCATAAAACATGCTTAACAATAGCATCTAACACCAATCGATTTATCTAAACCGGATTGGATTCGGAATCAAGAATAAAACTCCGAAAAAGTCAACTTGAAGAAAAACCAAGAATTTACCTAGATCCGGTAAAGAATGATGGATATGATGATGTTAAAATCACCTAAAGACCTCCAAAACACCTTTGGATTGAGCAAAATCGGCCAAGATTGCGAACCCTAGTTGCTCCCGTCTTAACCCGCGAAAAGAAGAAGAAAGGAAATGAAAAATGAGAATAATGACTGATGTCCAGTTTTATATGCTGGACAGCCTTAGCGTGCGCTAATCATCTGGATTAGCGTGCACTATTGGGGCACATATCGCCCAAAAATCTCAGTCCAGTAACTTCTGGACTGAACCCGACCAACAGTTAACGTACGCTATGTTTCCAGTAGCATGCGCTAACTTATGCCAATAACGTGCGCTACACTACCTCGTAACGTGTGCTAGTCAAAACACCAACCCAGTCCAGTAACTTCTGGACTGCCTCGAACTACCAGTTAGCATGCGCTACCAAACCCGTAGCGTGCGCTAACTACTGCACCTTAGCGCGCGCTAACCACCTACCTTTAGCGTGCGCTAACGGGTCTGAATCCAATTAATGACCTATGACCCTGTTGCTCGATAGCGTGCATTAAGGAGATCCCTTAGCGTGCGCTAATGCACCCAGAACTACAGCAGTAGTGCTCTCAAAGCTGGTTACAACAACGAACTCCTCCGATCGGACCACCAAGTTCAAGATACGCATGGAAAGCTCCAGAATAAGATCATACTAAGAGCTTGAGCTACGATCAAACTCACACGCGACCACGAAAAGGGTCAAGACAACAAATACGAATGCGGATACACGCAACTTTGGGAAATTACAAAATAGCCCAAAATGCCCGGAAATCACGATACATGATCGGATAAACAAACTAAACCTCACAACACATCTAACAAAGTTAAATGGACTCAGGGGGAACACGAAACAACAGTTTCGAACAAGATTCACAAGAATCGAACTCAAATGCGGAAAAGTCATTAAAAAGCACGGAAATCATCAAAACGACACTGAAACGAACTCGGATGTCAAAAAGTGTAGAATTAATCATTATCAGAATGATGAAACGGTCACAGGCGAGCCGTTAAAATGGACTACTGCCAAAAAAAGATACCAAAAATCGAAAATTACGGATATTACATACTACCCTCCTTAAAAGAAGTTTCGTACCGAAACTTAAAAATAAGTAGGGAGGAGCAATATCCCACCAGGAACATCTCAAAGAGACACACAGAAACCGAATAACTTGCGCCCAGCGGTGAAACGCTACAAGAATGCAAAGGAACATACGGCGTGGGAACACGCTCAACGACGACCATCATAATGCCACTAGCATAGGCATAATGAAACCAACAAGTGTCAAGTATCACCAAACGGATAACGCAATCAAGTCAATTATCCAAACTATCAAGAGACAAAAGGCACCTATTACAAGAAAACACGCACAGTCAAAAAATAGAAATGAAGCGCACAACAATTCACAAAGGTAACCACGGAGAACTTGGACCACGCCGATGTTGGAACATTTTGTTCCATACATAAATTAAAAGTGTTTTGATGATTAAAGTCGATAAACAAAATAAAACAACAAAGAGGCGAAGCAAAGAATCGAATAAAATGAAGTTGCAAAAAGGCATTCTGGACATAGCGAACGTACGTAAACAATAACATACGTAAATGATTGCATATTACGTACGTAACAGAGTGTTATTAACGTACGTAACATGTTCAAACCAAGTGAACGTTGGAGGAGTCAAAGTCAGAAAACATGCAACGGATATATGACGTCAGCAATGACATAAGCCTTAACGTACGTAATAGATGGTATGTTAACGTACGTAACCAAAATGACGAAACTCACTGGACTGATTTGTGAAGAGGCATACGTACGTAACCTGTCAAGGTTAGCGTACGTAATCAAGCTTACATACGTAATATGGACCTTTCTGCCTCGGTCCTGACCATGTGGCGTACATAAGTCAGCTGGTGATTAAAAGTCTTAATCACGTCTGTCACAGATGCCTCTAGATTTTGTGGTGAGAAAAACTCCCGAACTCGGGCCTCTCTAACTGGGCGAGGACAATATTGCGCTTCCATCATTAATTTAAATTCCGTCCAGTTAGCATTATGATTCTCAGGTCGAATGGCCTCCCACCAGTCGAAAGCCTCCCCAATCAGGAGATACTGGGCTATCGGAACCTTTCAGTCATCGGGGCAGTTAATCCCTGCAAAGATCTTTTCTAACTCTTTCAGCCAGTGATCCCAAGTAATTGTCTCAGTAGAACCGTCAAATTTTGAAGGGTGCAATTTGACCACTTCAGTAAGCTATTTGTCTCCCCGATTATCCTCGTTATGCTGCTATCCCATCGCCGTCTGCATGCGATCAACAACCTGAGCAAACTGGTTTATCTGAGCAACCACCTGTTGAAGCACTTCCGGCATGTTAGGATTTGCGTTATCATTAACTGATCCCTGCTGTCCTCCAGAATGGGAATCGGTTCGACTAGCCGATAATTCCGGGGTAGACGCTAAATCCTCCTGTCTCGTGTTACCACGTCCGCGTCCACGATCGCATCCGCGTCCACGACCTCCCCTCAACATACTATAAACACAAATACTCAATATCCGGGGCAAATTTTCTAAAAGAAAGTCCGTCAAAATTCACAAAACAGGAATCAAATAAAATGATAGTATTGGAGATTAGGAGACTTACAACCACGGTCCACATGACAATGCCGGCTCAGCAGTGATGTTACAAATGACCCATAAATTAAATAACGTAAACAGACCCAACTAACCCGACTGCCAAGATATCCATGAATCTTAGCTCCGATACCATATTCTGTAACACCACGATATATTCGGAATAATTACAGCGCCGTAAATCCTTGTATAAGAATTTACAAGGCTAATTTAAGAAAATGCGGAGATAATACTAAAGTGTCATTAATGAAAAGAAATTCAAACCTATTTGACAATTCCAATGAGTCCAATATTACAAAACATCTCCAAAACATCAATAACATAAGTGTACTCGAGTACTGGAAAATAACCATAAAACAAAATAACATAATCCACATCACTGAGCCACTTCATCGTCATGTCGGTACTGTGGTTGCTTTCCCGCTCCTCGGCTACCTGAACATCAAAACAAATGTCCACCCCCCGAAGGGGTTAGCAAAACTATGCTAGTACAAGTATCATAATACATAAATCAACGATGAATCATAATACATACAAAATGGACTTCCGTCACCGGAATCCGATGATGCGAATCCTCACGATTCCATCAATACAATATAGGGTAATCCAACGATCCAGTGCCCTCGGTATAGATCCCCATGATGATCCCGTCGGACCAACGCATGGTGGAAAATCCGCCCAACGATCCAGCGCCCTCAGCATAGATCCCCATGATGATCCCGTCGGACCAACACATGGTGGACATTCGATCCAGCGCCCTCAACATAGATCCTCATGACCCCCTCGGATCATTTACAATATAAACCATGCAATCATGCATACACATATGCATTTCAATATGTTCATCAATACGAACAATTAATAACGAATCCCACGACAAATCAAAGAAAATAATCTCATACTCGACAACATGAACAAAACCGTATGCGTGATCAAAGTTCCAATATAAACCAAACTCCACATATGATACTTGCCTCAAATATGGAAAGGACTAACTACTCCCACGAATGTCACACGTCCGCAAGCCGCCGTCGCTCGATCGATCACTATGCAAGGTTCGGACCTTGATCAAAAGAGATGACAAGGAACTCAACATTCTACTCAACACTAACGTGCGATCACTGAATAACTTATATTAGAATCGTGAAATAGTGACATAAGGCCGGTTCGTGGTTAGTACTATATGAAAGCTGAACCAAAAATGATGATACACTTCATGTGAGTTGAATGATCATTTCGGAGGTGATTGCCGATGTTTATGGGTTCAAGGATATACAAGATATTTAAGGATTTTGGTTTTAAATATGGGATTCAATTTCAATTTCTCATATGTTCGGCTATTACGAATTCACCACAAATGTGACTCAAGATGGCAAGCATGCCCAAGTATTACGCAAGGAAAATGATATTACGGTGATCCGGGTTGAGTTCAATGACATGGCCGATTCATCATCCACATGAACATGAAGAATATTGTCAAAATAAGTACCTCTAACATACATGAATTTCATCGGTGGAACATCAAAGGAGTTCATAGAATCTAACTAAAATCATGCTCATGATTCCAACGAATTAAGGATACTACATGCTAAGGTTTTTATCCACCGAGGCTAAATCAACACTCTAAGTAATGAAAGAAAAACAAGGTATAATTGGGTTTCACTCTTCAAAAATATGTTGTTGGATTCATAAGATCATTAGCTATCCTAAAGATTTCCGAAGTAGGCTCAAAATATAGCTGAGAACGTAAATTTCGGTTTGGTAAACCATAACATACCTTATTCGGAAAGGAAGGTTGAAATATCTTGATGAACTCTACGTCCAAGAGCTAGAACACCAATCCTCAGAGCTCCTATGTCTTCAATAGTGATGCTAGGAGGCTGGTTTGCAGTGTTTGGGTGGAGGGAATGACTCCCAATGTCCCAAAAATCGAGTATG
Source organism: Orobanche coerulescens (assembly GCA_033398695.1). NCBI lineage: Eukaryota > Viridiplantae > Streptophyta > Magnoliopsida > Lamiales > Orobanchaceae > Orobanche > Orobanche coerulescens. The sequence continues at coordinate 62,555,465 of CM065806.1, forward strand.
CAAAGTGGTGTAAACTGAAAAAATGAAGATGGGTGCTGTCCTTTTTATAAAAAAGGGTTATTAGCGCGCGCTACTCTCCCGAATTAGCGTGTGCTAACGGGCTATCAGTCTATTGTCTCTGACGGGTCTCGGCATAGCGTACGCTAAACATCCTTATGTGCACTAAAATCAACAATAACAACTACTTTTAGCATGCGCTAACGACTGAACGAAAGTTCACTGACCTCACTGTACTAGACTTAGCGGGCGCTAGCCTCATAACATTTGCGTGCGCTAAACACCGTTGACTGGACTTTCCCAGAAAGTCATCCAGGTTCATCCCGACATAATCCCAACGAAATCCGTGGCCTGATCTCACCTACCAACCTGTCTCAATCATGCTGACTACGTGTAGCGCGCGCTACAACTCATATGTAGCGTGCGCTAGCTAACTCAATTAGCGCGCGCTAATGCTAAGATGTTAGCGTGTGCTACAAGTGCACAAAAATGCAAGTATGAACAACATGCATAAAATCATACGCTCAACAACACAGTATCATGAAATACGGAGGAAAATACTCAGATCAAAATGAAATAAATACAGTATCACGAGGTTCAAATACACATCAGAAATCTCGGGTATTACAATAGGAATGGGAGAGGGACAAAGAAACCACGTTATAACCTGATAATTAGGGGAAGGAGCGGGCTGCATAAAAGGAAAGTAGTAAATGATCATAATTGTATTTGATTGGGTATAATGGGGTCGGTTATGAGGTGATGTTTAGAAGAGATTAATGGGATATGAAGATGCTAAAATTTCGGAGGTTACAAAACATAGAAACGTGTTATAATGCATGTAATTTAGGAAGGTGCATAATATGTGCAATAATTATTTATATTAGGTAAAGTTAGGTTATTTAATTTTAATTTAATTATCGTACATAACATATAGTGTAGGGTTTAAAATAAATCATTACAAACTTTCGGGAAAAAATTTCAATTAGACGTAAAATTACGAATCCGAATTTTAGGGTTTTACATCTCCTCTTCCCATTTCCAAAACCATCATCTGACTTGTTTGAGGGTGCCACTCATTGCTCTACCGTTGTTACTGGTATTTGGAGTTCTTGGAGTTCCTTTCATGATCTGCAGCGCAGATGAAGAAACACTTCTTGGTTTAGTTATAGATGACATTGAAAGCTCTGGCATGGCTATATTATTAGGATAACAAAGTTGCAATAATTTATGGTGGAAACATTCCAGCCCTAGCGCATTCTAATCATCCATTCGTCAGATAACTATGTAGGTATGAGCTGTTTGTTATAATTTTGTAATTCTCAGACTAATGTCAGGCCCAACAAGGTAATAAAAATCTCATATAATATTAGTGCGTTAAAGTAGGTGCAAGATTCTTTAGGCAGTTGGAAGGTCTAAGAATATCTTTGTAATTAATTCTTGATGTATGATGAAATTTTCCTTGGACATATTGGTGTTGTGATTGTAGAATAAGAATATGTATTTGAATATGTAGCATAAGTAGAGATTGTAAAAAAAGTGAGAACTTTGTCAAAGATCAAACTGCAAATTTTAATTGGTGAACGGAAACTTGCAGAAGTTGAAATATTATATATTAAAAATTGAGTTTCATGGAGTTAAACAACACTGAGTTGACTTATAAAGCGTTCTTGCAATCCTAATAATCGAATCGGATCACTCTTCTTTGGTTTCTATTGCCTTCCCATTGACGTATTATCATCCTATGGGATTTGTACTTCTTTGTCCTAACAGTTTATATTAGTTAGTATCGTGTGTGGCAATCTTTTACTTTCCACTGTTAATTTAGTTTCTAGTTTCCATCATAATTGGTATGAATATTTTCTGAACACTATAAGTTTAAGTGTTCTGAGAAATACAAATCGACCAGTAAAGTTTTGGTTTATAAAGAATTATCTATCTCCTCAATTCAAGGTTGTATACTTATCCTTCAATTTTTGATTTATTTTTACTGTTATTCTCATTACTGTTTGGTTTTGTCTATTTATTCTTCTTTAAGTATGACATTATATTATTTATGGTTTTTCCAGCAGAATTTAATCCCAATACTGACAAACATAATAGACTACATTATTGTTAAAATTATCTCAAAATAATTTATTCATAATGTTAGGTAAACTTATCTTAGAAGACTACAATTCAATTATCTGATTGATCTATTTCAAACACTAACAAACAAAAAAAACTACATTATTGTTAAACATATCTTAGAAAGCCTTAAAAATTCATAATTTAACATAAACTGTTAAGGACTTTAGAACCTCTTTCATACCAGCCATCGATTATAATCCTTGAATTATCCACTTTTATTGTATTTTTCTGGTTTCTGTTGCTTTTTTTTCCTCCTATTTCTGTAGTTATTATCTTTTGTTTAATGCTAGCTACTTTCATAAACCAATCCATTTTTGGTTTTCTCTCTCTTGCATATGTATATATCTCTCTCGCACATAATTTATTAGTTCTCTCTCATTTTTATTAAATTTTTACGCCTCGGACCGTGTCTGTCCTCCCTCGCCTCAAGACATGCCCCGAGGTGTGCGCCTCGAACACCTTTTTAAAAATTGACTACTGCTTGCAACTTTTGTCTGAAAACACACACTATTACATTGCACACTTCTTTTGGTAGAAGAACGCTGACCTATGGAGTTATTTGGCTATTCAAAGTCAATAATTTGTATGAATAGATTTTTAAAGCAAGATGTATTCCCTCCAGTCCGATAAACTAGGTACTGTCATACAAAAGGAAAAGGAAAAGGAATCAGATTAATAAAGAAAAATGAAAAGGAATAAATGTAACAACTTTCCCTTTTTTGATCTGTTGTGTTTTCTTTTGCAGATATTTTATATATAACATATATTTCCATTTTACTTGGTGGAAATGACTCCTAGTAAGGATTGGATGGCCATTGAAGACTATGTAAATGACCCATCATATGAAGTGCGAGTTAATAGTTTTATAGACTATGCATTTCAGAAGTTAGGAACTAATATTATTCGTTGTCCTTGTTGCAAATATAGGAATGGGGGGTCTGGTGATAGAGAGAAAGTGCGGGAACACTTATTAGTTTTTGGAATAGTCAATAGGAACACCTTCTGGTATCATCATGGGGAAAGGTTGGGCGAGCCTACATCGAGGGATAATGTTGTAGAAGGAAATGAAACCAAGATGAAGTGCTTGGTATTTTAAGGGATTTATATCCGTAGTACAATAATGTTGGTTCCTCCTTTGATGATGATGATGATGATCATGATGACGTTGAGGAGCTAAATTTTTGTAAGATTCAAAACATCCGGTTTATGAAGGTTGCAAGAGTTCTATAATATCCGCGCTCTTAAAACTTCTTCATATTAAGACTCTTGGCCGTTGGAACAACGAGTCATTTACCATGCTTCTAGAATTCCTGAAGCATGATCTTCTTCCTGAGGGATTGAATTTGCCAGATTCTTATTATGAGTGCAATAAGATCATGAAAACAGTTGAATTTATGATGACTATTCTCCACAATCAAATATTGTCGAATCCTTGTATGCTCCTTCCATTGTATATATTGCAATAATAGTAGTTCTTTTAAATTTTAGGAAAGAAGTGCAAGGAATTCCATTAACAGAGGTTATTATGCTAGGAGGCTAATGCATCAAACAGGGAGCAAGCCTTTCAGGCAGGTCATTTGGGATGATTTGGTAAGAAAGATAATATTTAGATTATTTTCTCGTTGTTGAGAAATTATATATGAATAAAAATTATTTTGAGAATTGATGATTTGTTAACGAAAAGGGGAGCAAATAAGGGGAATAAACTAAATTTGGTTGATGTGTTCTATTCGACTCGAAAGAAAGGCTCCGGACTTCCAAATGTCGAGACAACACAAAAATACGTATTTCCATTGAATGCCTTTGTACAGTTGAACCAACTTAATTTGTTTAATTTTTTTAATAATAATAATTCGATTATGGTTATGTATGATGAAATTCGAGACACAATAGAAAAAGAACCATCTCTTTCCCATGTTGAGGTGAGAAATACTTTTTTGTTATGTTTTTTGTGCACCTATATCGGGTATATATAATGGTTTGAAGCTGTCTTTATTTAGAGTCACCTTCAATCTATTAGGCATTTTTCATAGCATGTCTAATTTCTGTGTGTGAAAGTTGGATTTGTTAGATTTTTAGACCAACTAACTAATAATTTGACAAGTAATTATTACAAGTAATAATTGGACCAGCTTACTAATTTCTGCAGGGAGAGAGTTGTTTCACAAGTAATAATTTGACATTGAATACAAAAGAATGAAGTCTATTCTAAAAACATTACTTGTTCTACTTTCTTTTGGGGTTTCTGTTACAACTGATGAGGTAATCTGCTGAAAGAATGCGTAAATTTCATTAAAAACATTTTATAATGACTGAACTGAGATAGCAAAGCACAAAAAGTACCTTCTCCTATGTGTTTTGCTCTGGACCAGTTACTAACTGATGAACGATTTCAGCATTTCATTTGTTCTTGCTCAAGCTCTTTATATAATTGATTATGAACATAAGCTCCCATAAAGTCTTAGTATCAATACTGTCAAGTGTCAATGTCAATTTCAATCTCATCATCCTGCTGTGAAACAGAGGAATTCTTCTTCCTAATAACCTGAACAATGTTTTCAAGCTTCTTAGAAGGCAAATTTTGCAAATTTACACTAAGCTTTTGCTTCTCATCATATGTCATCTCCCTTTTGTCAGGATCCTTCGCTTTAGGCTTCTTCGGGACAGAAATCTTGCTAGATTGAGCAGTACCCATTGTCTTTGTTTTTCCATCAAGCGAACAGGCCATTGCTTCAGATATTTCTGTAGTTTTCTTCATGTCAAGACCAACGTTTTTTGTTTTTTTTTACCTTTTTTTGACCTTTTTTTTGTTGCAGTGTTTATTTTTTTGCTGTGTGTTCCATTTTTGTTGTTGTATTGTTTTATTTCTTTAGTGTTGTACCGTTTTGTTTCTTTTGTTGTTGTTATGTAATGTTTACTATTTTGTTTCTTTCGTTGATGTTCTGTTCTCTTTGCCTATTTAAACTACTTAAGAATACTGATTTGTTTGTTCTTTTATGAACGTCACAAAGAAGGTTTCTAAGTCGAAGTCTCGTGATTGGGTTGTGGGTTTTGGAGGAGGAGTAACTCTTAAAGATATAACAGGACCACAACCTAGCAGAGAGAAACTTGTATCTGAGTTGTCTGTTGCCAAAAAACAAAACCAAGCTTTTATCAGTCCGGTGGAAACAATACAAGAAGAGAACAATGAACTTAAGGGCCGTATGGGTTCATTTGAAGTTCAGTTGAAAATATTTAAAGATATGCTGGTGCTACAACTTAATGTTTCCATTCCTTCTGAGAACGTTTCAGGCTCATCTAATACTTAAAGATGAGTAATGACGGACGCACATTAGTCCTCACAAGACTTTTATGTAGTATTTTTTTTGTTTAAAAACAAGAATTTCTCCCGACAAGACTTTGCATGTCGTAGTAATGGCAACTTTGGATGTTTGTGGTTTCAAGTAACTAGTACTGTTGGATTATTAATGTTTAAGTTAGAAAAGTTAGTTCGATTTATTCGCCTATAAGGCCAGGCTTGTGGCAAAAGGTTATACCCAGAAGAAGATTTTTTATCAAGGTTGACGTCAACCTTAATGACGCCTATAGTTCTTTAGATTATTTTCTTCTGTGCCTAAATCGAAGTCCCAGCGGAAGCGGTAAAATGAAAATTATTTCGATCTGAATCCCTACGAGGATCGATCGAGCTTCGTATATACAAATATATAAACAAAAACACAAGAGATGCAAGAAACTCACCCTTGTAGTCCATTGATTAAATGGATTCCTTCTCTTGAGCTATTCCCCAAGCTTTAAACGATTTCTCTACGATCCAAAGCGCTCCAAGCACCCGAATGATCCAACGTCGAAATTACAACGCCTCTACTTGCCACGAGCCGAAGAAACGAACGTATGACGATCACCTTGATATCCTCCAAGGATACGGCTAGAGCTAAGTGATGAAGCTATTGAATTTGATGAATACTCTAAGTATGTTTATCAAATTTTCTCTCTTTGATTTCTTGATTTTTTCCAAGAACCACCAAGAAGAAGATGAAGACAATTGAGAAAACTATTCTCTCTCTCTCTCTCTCTCTCTCTCTCTTGCTATACACGATTGGAATTGTGATTTCAAGAGTGATTGTGTCTTCACATTAGTCATCATTATATCACCCGGTAATTTATTTAATTAATTAGGCCGGAAATTAATTTATCTAATAAATCAATTTAGACATCCAATGTCCCAAATTAGATATCCAATATCTAATATTCATAATGAGAGATTAAGCTCGATTCATATCGTCGTCAATCCTATTGCGTGACTCGGTAGGTTCGTCTCCGTCAGCAATGGGAGGAACCAAAGAGTAGTAGCACCACCTAGCCAGCCTGGCCGCCTACACTGTACCCCAACTGAGAACGAATGATTGGGATCATTCAAGAACCATTCTGTCGTGAATACCAGTATACGTATAAACCCTTCTTTCAAATGTCCCGATCAAGTTATAAGGTCACGATCAGTCAAACCCTATCTTCACTTGACGTTATGCATGCGTTAATGCAAATCGAGATCATCGAGCTCTCGTGTATCTAATACAACTAGCTCCAATGCTTTGGCCAAAGACTTATGATCTCATCTGCCAATAACCGCATAGGACATATAACCCGCTCACTAACGGGAGACAGAATTCTATCTTGGTATTCAGTAGGACCTGCTACTTGCCCGTCAAGATGCACGTCGAGGTTGACCCCCGCCTTCCGGTTTACAGGGTCGAACTACTCTAATGAAAATCTTGACGTCACAAGCACATCCCTACTAAATCCTCAAGTCGAAGGTTCACGAATACCTATCACAACCTTTCGATTCCATCATTGACTGTCCCAGAGTGAAATCCGTATGACGAATCGAGGGTGAGTTGGTTCGAGTATACTAATCCAATTAGAATACATATAACGTGAGCAGCCACTAACCATTAGTGTTCGATAGGCGCTCTCCATGTCAAAGAACACGTCATACAAGTCTTCACATAAACTTAATGCCCAATCAAGTTTCATCGACTTGCGAACGATTAAGTATTTGAGCTATAAACCTTTCCAGTGCCGACCCACTTATCCAATAAGGAGTGGAATGTTTTGCTCTCAAATACATGGACTAGTTTATATATGTATATTTACGAGTTAGGAATGCCAGTAACTACTAGTAAATAAAGAAACATCTATTGTCTTATATTAATAATTTACATAATTGCAAGTACAATGCTCTCACTCAACATCATTTGAGTGGCATTCGAGGGCATAGTCTTAACAATCTCCCACTTGTACTCAATGCAATACCCATGTTCTCCAGATGACGCTCCAAGCTAGTCTGAGAAAGTGGCTTGGTCAGTAGATCAGCGACGTTTTCGGCCGACTCTACTCTATGCAGCATAATGTATCCCTTGCGAACAAATTCTCTTACAAGATGATACTTCCTCTCAATATGTTTGGTGCTGTTGCGAAACCTCGGCTCCTTGGCATGTGCCATAGCTCCGTTGTTATCGCAGTACAGCGGAACAGGAAGCTCAGCACATGGTATCACTTGAAGTTCTCCCAGAAACTTCTTAATCCATAACCCTTCCTTGGAAGCCTCCGAGGCTGCCTGATACTTAGCCTGACAGGTGGAATCAGCAGTCGCACTTTTCTTGGCACTACACCAAGATACTGCTCCTCCATTAAGAGTAAATATGTAGCCAAAAGTAGACATCGAATCATCCTTCAGTCCTTGGAAGTCCGAATCAGTGAATCCCACCACATTCAATTCTCCATCGCCCTACATCAGAACCATATCTCTAGTCCTTGTTAAGTACTTGAGAACGTTCTTTACGGCAGTCCAATGTTCCCTACCTGGGTTTGCCTGAAACCTACTCACCACGCTTACAGCATGCGCAATGTCAGGTCTCGTACACAACATAGCATACATATGGATACCCACGGCCGAAGCATATGGTATATTACTCATTTCCTTTCGTTGTTCCTTGCATTGAAGACACATCTTCAAGGAGAGTTTTATTCCATGTCACATCGGTATATAGAGGGCTTGGGAAAGACCTATTTTTCTCTTCGCTCTATCCTGGTAGAGTCAAATTCCAAGAATATAGGTTGCTTCTCCCAAGTCTTTCATGGAGAAATTACTCGAAAGCCAAGCTTTCACAGAACTGAACATTCCCACATCATTTCCTATTAGTAGAATGTCATCCATATATAGTACTAAGAATGTGATCTTGCTCCCACTAACCCTCTTGTATACACAAGGTTCCTCTTCATTTTGCACGAAGTCAAACTCTTTGACTGCCTAGTCAAAATGAAGGTTCCAACTACGCGACGCTTGCTTCAGTCAATAAATGGAACGCTGAAGCTTGCACACTTTCTGAATATCGACTTCGGACACAAAGCCTTTAGGCTGCTCCATATAGATTTCCTCCTCGAGGAATCCATTAAGGAAATTCGTCTTTACGTCCATTTGCCATATCTAATAATCGTGGTATACAGCTATAGCAAGCATCATGCGAATAGACTTGATCATGTCTACGGGCGAGAAGGTATCGTGGTAATCGATCCCTTCCTTCTGGGTATAACCCTTTGCCACAAGCCTGGCCTTATAGGTGTCAACCTTTCCATCACCATCAGTCTTTATCTTGTAGATCCACTTGTTCCCAATAGGCACTATGCCCTTGGGGCGGTCTACTAGAATCCAGACCTGATTGACATGCATCAAGTCTATCTCAGCTTCCATTGCTTCACGCCATTTCGCGGAGTCTACATCCACCATCGCTTGGTCATTGGTCGTTGGGTCGGTCTCTTGGCTATTAGTTGGAACCTCATGAAGACCCAGCTCCTCCAAGTGCACAAGCTCATACCTCTCAGGTAAATTAGATAGCCTACTAGACCTACGAGATGGTTGTACTTGTGTTTCAGAAGGTTCGGTTCCAGTTTATTGCACAGGTGTCTCCCGAGGAGTTTTAGTGTATTCTTCTAAAGAAATACTTCTACCTGCTCCGCCTTCCTGAATGAACTCATCTTCCAGGAAGTGCGCTTGTAAAGCAACAACGATCTTTCGATCTTCGGGCATGTAGAATGGATATCCCATCGTCCCAGATGGAAATCCAATGAAACGTCCCTTCGCGGACCTAGCTTCCAACTTCTCCACCTTAGTCTTTCTTGACATAGGCGGGACACCCCAAATCCTAATGTGATTAAGACTTGGTTTCCTATCCTCCCACATCTCATGTGGAGATTTAGGAATGGATTTGGAAGGACATCTGTTCAATATGTAAGCGGCAGTCAGGAGTGCATACGCCCATAGGTAAATCGGTAAGTCAGTATAGCCCAGCATGGAACGGACCATGTTCAACAAGGTCCGGTTCCTTCTTTCTGACACACCATTTAACTGAGGAGTACCTGGAGGTATTAGTTGTGAAACTATTCCATGTTCCTTAAGGAACTCGTCAAATTCTATAATCATATACTCGCCACCTCGGTCCGACCGAAGTGATTTGATATGATTACCAATTTGTTTCTCGACTAGGGCCTTGAATTCCTGGAATTTCTCAAAGGCCTCAGATTTATGTTTCATTAAGTATACATAACCATACCTAGTATGATCATCTGTAAATGTAATGAAATATTGATATCCGCCACGTGCTGCTTCCAAAGCACCACATACGTCGGTATGGGTTAATCCCAGTTTACTAGTGGCTCTTTCAAAAGTATCTGTGAAAGGGGACTTAGTCATTTTGCCTTTAAGGCAAGATTCACAAGTAGGAAAGGGATCAGATCCGAATGGACCCATAAGCCCATCTTTTTCCATCTTGTAAACCTTGGTCTGACCAACATGACCAAGTCTAAGATGCCATTTCAAAACTTGATTGGTTTCATCCCTACCACATTTTCTAGTCATAGTATTCACAACTACTTTGTTGCTGAGATTTAGATGATACAATCCATTTAACAATGTAGAAGTATCCACTAGTTTATTTCTGAAATAAATTTTGCACGAACCATCACCAATGAAAAATGAAAAGCCTTTTCGGTCCATGACCAGAATGGATACAATGTTTTGATGCCCCTTGGGCAAAACAAATACATCTTCTAAAGTCAAAACAAATCCGGATTCTAAACCCAAAAGAAGTGATCCTATGTCGGTCGCCTCGACACTATTCCCGCTTCCGACTGTGATCTTAACTTCTCCAGTTCTAAGCTTCCTACTTTATTCCAGATCCTGATTCATGGTACAAATATGAGAACTAGCACCAGAATTCAGTATCCAGGAAGTAGAAACTACAGTAGCAGAACAATTTGTTTCCAAAACTAAAAGTTCTGTACCTAAAGTGCCATGAAGAATCGGACAGTCTCTGTAATACCCGTACTTTTTATTGATTGTTTGACTTTGCCGTTCTTCCTATTTTGTCGCTCTGTAAACTCTTTGTGATGTTGTCGATATTGTTATAGAGTTTCGTATCTTGTTTGGATCACGATTATGTTGTTTAGACCTTGCGGAAGTGTTCTGGGTCAGAGAAATAGCGCACGCTGGGCCTAGGCTAACGCACGCTAATTCTCCTTGAGTAGCGCAAGCTAGCTTTGAGCCGTAGCACGCGCTAAGGGACCAGTCAGGTCGGAACCAGTAACTTATTCTGCTCTCTGGACTAGCAATAAGTGCATGCTAGGAGTTAGCTAGCGCACGCTATTCATGGTTAGTAGCGCGCGCTAATACTTCCGTAGCGCACGTTAATGGGTTGGGTCGGCAGTGGCAGTGAAGTTGTCAGGTTTTCTGGACTATCAGGTAACGTACGCTAGGCTTCGGCTAGCGCACGCTATATGGGCTACGTAGCGCACGCTAAGCCATAGTGGTAGCGCACGCTAAGACTCGAGCAGGGCAGAGGACAGTAGGTTCTGGACTCCAAGTCCTGAACACCATTTTCGGCTAGCGCATGCTAAAGGAAGGCGATTAGCGCATGATAACGGGACCGACAGAAGCCACTGGACTACCTGATGACCCCTCTAGCGCATGCTAATATTATAGGCGTAGCGTGAGCTAGACTGGTCAAGTATGTATTGGACAGTTGACTTCTATTTTTCATTTTTCTCATTCTTCTCACATTTTCGATCGGGAGCAGCGGGTTTGGGCGATTTGGGGAGTTTGGAAGCGATCTTTCTTTAGATAACAACATCTTTGGTTGGAGAACAAAGATTTCACAACATCTAATCCACTCCATCTTCCAGATCAAGGTAAAAATCCTTAGAACCCTATTTTTGGGAATTTTGGGGTTTTTCTTAGATTCGTTTGATTTATCCGGATTGAAGCTTGAGAATCTTGAGATTATGATATATCTATCCCGTATACATGCTTTTTCTATGATTTTATGTATTGGTATGTGCCGTGTTCGGGATTGTGAGGGTTTGGGTGATTTTCCAACCTCTAGTTGTTTACCCTTGTATTTTCGTGAATCGTAGACGGGTTTCGGGAGTTTCTTCGTGAATTATGAGTATGTATTATTGATTATCATATCCCTTACGAATCGTTTAGGTACCGGAAGTGCGTTCTTGGACCTACCGAACTCATACTCTTTTCCGTTCGATTTCTCGATGTCTCAAAGGCAAGTATATATTTATGATTGTACGTTCTCGACTTTGAAAGTAAGATATATGAATGGCATGTTTATTTATATCCACTCTGGGATGGACCTACGGGTCCTATGAGGGTTTCGTAGCCTCTAGTGCGATTCCACGGATAATATGAGTTAACCACTCTGGGATGGACCGACAAGTCCTCTGAGGGTTCTGTAGCCTCTGGTGCGGTTCCACGGTTGATCATGTATGTATTGATGTGATGCTATGAGATTTAATTATTCCGGAATACTAGTCTTGAATTTATGAATTGATGGTTACCTTAACTTTATTGTCGAGGAGTATTGTATTTCATATTCGATATACTTGCACTAGCTATTCGACGTCTAACCCCTTTATGGGGGAAATACTTTTTAAGTATTTCAGGTTCCAGGAGAGCGGGCAGGAAGGTATCGGGTCGGCATGAAGATGATGGGCAAGCGTGATATTGTGTCTTGTCTCCGGTTATGTTTTGTGTTATTCCGTTCATTGTTGTTGTACTGGAATGGTTATTGAATACTCGAGTATTGTTTTTCAGTTTCCTCGATGTTCCGGCCTGTGTTGCCGATGTATTGATTTTGTGTTGGGATGTATTTGGATACATTAGATATGGTTTGAATGCCCTTTGTATTGTCCTTCATTTCGTTGTATTTGGACCTTCTCGGTCAAGTTTTATAGTTCCGCGTATGATTAGCCTTGTGGGTCCCACCGAGGGGCTCACGGCGCTGTAATATACCCTAAATAACTTATGGGTGTTACAGAATATGGTATCGGAGTTTAGGTCTATGGATACCTAGGCTGTCGGTCTTTTGGGTCGATTGAGTCATCGTTTGTCTATAGTATCACTACTTTCCCATCATCACAGTTCGACCGGTACTTGTATGACCTCTTACTCTTCTGACGTTTCCTTTATCATTTTGCTTCTGCTTTGGTATTTTGAGAATCGGTCACTTCGGTGATGTGTGATTGAGCTGTACTTACGTGCCTTGTGTGTTCTTCAGCATGTCAGCTGGTAGGGGACGAGGCCGTGGTCGTGGCCGTGGACGTGGACGAGGACGTGGCGCGTCCGCTTCCCTCAGTTCCGTTGTGGGATCGACCAACCCTAGCCTATCTAACTCGGTGCATCCTGACACCGAAAGTCAGCACGACCAGTCGACTGGCCAGGGGAACAGTGCAGACGTTGGAGTTGCGAATGTACTTCAACAATTGGCTAACCAGATGAGCATTTTAGCCCAAACCGTTCAGCTGAATAATCCGAACCCAAATGCGGATGCCTTGCTTTAGAATGTAATCCGTATGCACCGTCCACAGTTTGGCAGTGCCACAGACCCGTTAGGTTAGGAAGATTGGCTAGCGGAATTGGAGAAAATTTTTGAAGCAGTTGATTGTCCCGAACCGAGGAAAGTACCGATTGCTCAGTATTTCCTCACCAAGGAGGCTGCTACGTGGTGGAAAGTCATCAAGCCACAAGATCGTGTTGCTACGTGGGATGAGTTTAAAGAACTTTTGGAGGCCGAGTTTTGTCCTTGGCTGGTGCGATAAGGCTGAATTCGATCCTTTTTCGAGGCTAAACCACAAAATATTCCCGTTTCGTAGGCGATCGTGGAGTACAACCAACAATTGATCCACGTGAAGGATCAAGTGCGAAACGAGTGTGATAAGATCCGTTACTTTGATATACGGATGAAAACGGACTTACAGCGGTACATGGCCGGATTTGATTGTACCACGTTGAAGGAATATCAAGACAGAGCTTTAGCCCATGACATGTTAAGCCCCTACAACGATACCACTAAAGAATCGAAGAAGCAGAAGATCGCGGGAAATTTCTCTGGCTCTAAGAGTGGCAACTTCCAGAGGTCACAGACGACTAACTGTTCCGCCGGACAGTCGTCACGTTATGCTAAAGGAAAAAGGGGTTTTTGTTCTGCACTGGGCACCACAACTCGCATGGTGACTTGCTATAATTGTGGTTGTCCAGGCCACATTAATTTGGAATGCAATTTCCCACCATTGAAGTGTCACACTTGCGGACAGATGGGACATAGGGCGGCTTATTGTTCCGAACCAAATCAGACTTTGGACACTCGGGCTTCTGCCCCAGTGCCACTTGATCAAGGCGTGAATCAGCGGCAATCTTTTGGTCAGTCTCAACAGAATTACGGCAGGGGCCGGGGATGGGGTCAGAACGCTGGAGGGGGAAACTCTAGCGTTGGTTCGGTACAACCACGAGTGTACGAGATGCATCTAATAGACGAACCCGATGCAGCGGTGGCCTCAGGTACCATTCATATTTTATCACATCCAGTTCTTGTACTTTTTGATACGGGTGCTACCCATTCTTTAATTTCCTTGGAGTGTGTACGCCGCTTGAATATAACTTGTATGACTGCTTGTGATCCCTTCATTGTGAAACTACCTAGCAGGGATAAAATTGTGGGGAATCGGGAGATTAAAGGTTTTCCAGTGATTGTATCCGGTATGGATTGGGTATCGAATCTGATTGTAGTTGATATGGAAGGCAAGGACGTGATCCTCGGTGTGGATTGGCTTGATCGTCACCAAGCAATTATAAATTACCGTACTAAGGTTATCAACATGATGACTAAAGACGGATCCGAGTACTCATTTTTTGGACGTAAGTTGGGCCAATCCAAGTTGCTTATCAGTGCCATGAAGGCCGTAAAACTTTTGAATAAAGGTTGTACGGGCTATTGGTGTTACGCCTTGAAGGCGGAAGGGAACGAAGTCGAATTATCTTTGATTCCGGTTGTTAATGAGTATCCCGATATTTTTCCGGACGACCTCCCGGGATTACCACCAGATCGAGAAATAGAATTTTCTGTGGATTTAGAGCCTGATGCGGCCCCGATTTCTAAGGCACCTTATCGGATGGCACCTTCCGAGGGAATTAAAGAATCAGTTGGGAGAACTTCTGGAGAAAGGGTACATCAGACCGAGCGCTTCGCCTTGGGGCGCGCCTATTCTTTTTGTGAGAAAGAAGGATGGTTCACTACGTTTGTGCATCGACTACCGTGAGCTGATCAAAGTGACCCTCAAGAACTAGTATCCTTTGCCTCGTATAGACGATTTATTTGATCAGTTGCAGGGGGCTGCAGTTTTCTCAAAAATTGATTTGAGATCAGGGTACTATCAACTCAGGGTGAAAGAGTCCAACGTTCTGAAGACTGCATTTCGGACGAGATATGGGCATTATAAATTTGTAGTCATGCCTTTTGGTTTGACTAATGCACCAGCAGTATTCATGCAGTTAATGAATAAGATTTTCATCGAGTACCTCGACAGGTGTGTAGTCGTCTTTATTGACGACATTTTGATCTATTCTCGAGATAAAGAGGAACATGCCCGACACCTGCATTTGGTACTAGATATTTTGAGGACCGAGCACCTCTATGCAAAATTCTCGAAATGTGAATTCTGGTTGGAAGAAGTTATGTTTCTCGGCCATGTGATTTCGGCCGAAAGGGTTCGTGTAGACCCGCAGAAGATTGAGGCAGTGCTAGATTGGGCACCGCCTAAAAATGTTAAGGAAGTTCATAGCTTTTTGGGCCTTGCTAGGTATTACCGTCGGTTTGTCGAGGGGTTCTAGAAACTCGCTCGGCCGCTTAAGAAATTACTCCAGAAGACGGAAAAGTTTGCTTGGACGGATGAGAGACAACAGAGCTTCGATGAGCTGAAGAGACGTTTGACTTCAGCGCCGATTTTAACTTTACCACATGGTAGTGAGGGCTTTGCGGTTTATAGTGACGCTTCAGGTCAAGGTCTTGGTTGTGTGCTTATGCAACATGATATGACGATAGCTTTTGCGTCACGACAACTGAAGCCGTACGAGATGAATTATCCTACTCACGATTTGGAGTTGGCCGCAATTGTCTTCGCATTCAATATTTGGCGGAATTTTTTATATGGTTCTCCGTGTCGGATTTATACCGATCACAAGAGCCTGAAGTATATTTTCAGTCAGAAAGAGATGAACATGAGACAAAGACATTGGTTAGAGTTGATAAAGGATTACGATTTAGAAATTCTTTACCACCCGGGTAAAGCCAATGTTGTCGCGGATGCTTTGAGCCGCAAATCGGCATCTCTCTAGATGCTCGAGGTTCTTACTTCTTCGGCATGATTTAATCGAGCAAGGAAAAGAAGTTTGGCTTCAATGAGTACAAGGATAGTTACTCTCGAAATTACTTCGTCCTTGGTTGACGACATTAAAGGGAAATAGTGGAGTGACCCGATGATCTCTCAACTGAAGGAAGATGTAATTAAAGGAAAAGCTCTTGGCTTAATGGTTCACGAGGATAGTATCTTGAGATTTCAAGGCAGGCTTTGTGTTCCGAATGATCTAGAGTTGAGGCAGAGAATTCTCTGCGAAGCTCATGCTACACCTTACTCAATCCACCCCAGAACGAGTAAGATGTACAAAGACTTGAAGCGCAATTTTTGGTGGAATAACATGAAGAAGGATGTCACGGAATTTGTATTGCGGTGCTTGACGTGTCAGCAAGTCAAGATCGAACATCAACGACCAGTGGGGTTGTTGAAGCCACTTCCCATTCCCGTGTGGAAGTGGGAAGACATTTCTATGGACTTTATCACTGGCATGCCGAGAACTAGGACTGGAATGAATATGATTTGGGTAATCGTCGACCGGTTGACCAAGTCTGCACACTTCTTGGGTATTAAGGATACTTGGGGACCGGAGAGGTTGGCTCGAACCTTTATAGATGAGATCGTAAGATTGCACGGTGCCCCCAAGACCATTGTTTCTGATCGAGACGGTCGTTTCGTATCGCATTTTTAGCAAGTCGTTCATCAGGCTTTGGGTACTGAGTTGAGATTGAGCACGTCCTTTAACCCTCAGTCAGACGGTCAGACGGAGAGGACGATTCAGACATTGGAGGACATGTTGCGGGCTTGTTCCCTAGATTGGAGTAATGATTGGGAGCTTCACTTGCCGTTGATCGAGTTTGCCTACAATAATAGTTGGCATGCGTCTATCAAAATGGCACCATTCGAGGCACTTTATGGTAGGCGATGTAGGTCGCCATTATGTTGGGACGAAGCTTCGGAGCTAATCGGAATGGAACTGAACATGTTGATGGAGACTAAGGAAAAGATTTCTATCATCCGGGACCGGTTGAAGACTGCCCAGAGCTGTCAGAACTCTTATGCTGATACTTGTCGTCGACCCTTGGAGTTCGAAGTGTGGGATCATATCTCACTCAAGGTGTCGCCGACCAGAGGGGTTTTCCACTTCGGGAAAAAGGGGAAACTTAGTCCGAGGTATATCGGGCCTTTCGAGATTTTAGACAGGGTTGGAGATTTAGCTTATCGCTTGGCATTGCCTCCAGCTTTGAGTCACGTCCATAGTGTTTTTCATGTGTCTCAGTTGAGAAAGTACGTGCCGTATCTGAGCCATGTTATCGACTATAGTGAGATTGACGTAGCCGAGGATAATACCTTTCCGGAGAGACCCGTGAAGATCCTTGAGCGTCGTGAGAAACAACTTCAACATAAGACCATTCCACTGGTTAAAGTGCAATGGTTGAGACATGTAGTCGAGGAGGCGACTTGGGAAACGGAAGAGAAGATGCGGTCGGAGTACCCTGAACTTTTTAATTCTTAAGTTTCGGGATGAAACTTCTTTTTAAAGGGGGAGAATGTAATACCCGTACTTTTTATTGACTGTTTGACTTTGCCGTTCTTCCTATTTTGTCACTCTGTGAACTCTTTGTGATGTTGTCGATATTGTTATAGAGTTTCGTACCTTGTTTGGATCACGATTATGTTGTTTAGACCTTGCGGAAGTGTTCTAGGTCAGAGAAATAACGCATGCTAGGCCTAGGCTAACACACGCTAATTCTCCTTGAGTACCGTACGCTAGCTTTGAGCCGTAGCGCGCGCTAAGGGACCAGTCAGGTCGGAACCAGTAACTGATTCTGCTCTCTGGACTAGCAATTAGCGCACGCTAGGAGTTAGATAGCGCACGCTATTCATGGTTAGTAGCGCGCGCTAATACTTCCGTAGTGCACGCTAACGGGATGGGTCGGCAGAGGCAGCGAAGTTGTCAAGTTTTATGGACTATCAGGTAACGTACGCTAGGCTTCGGCTAACGCACGCTATATGGGCTGCGTAGCACACGCTAAGCCATAGCGGTAGCGCGCGCTAAGACTCGAGCAGGGCAGAGGACAGTAGGTTCTGGACTCCAAGTCCTGAACACCATTTTCGGCTAGCGCATGCTAAAGAAAGGTGATTAACACACGCTAACGGGACCGACAGAAGCCACTGGACTACTCGGTGACCCCGCTAGCGCACGCTAATATTATAGGCGTAGCGTGCGCTAGACTGGGCGAGTATATATTGGACAGTTGACTTCCATTTCGTCATTTTTCTCATTCTTCTCACATTTTCGATCGGGAGCAGCGGGTTTGGGCGATTGGGGGAGTTTGGAAGTGATCTTTCTTCAGATAACATCTTTGGTTGGAGAACAAAGATTTCACAACATCTAATCCATTCCATCTTCCAAATCAAGGTAAAAATCCTCAGAACCCTATTTTTGGGAAATTTGGGGTTTTTCTTAGATTCGTTTGATTTATCCAGTTTGAAGCTTGAGAATCTTGAGATTATGATATATCTACCCCGTATACATTCTTTTCCCTTGATTTTACGGATTGGTTTGTGCCGTGTTGGGACTTGTGAGGGTTTAGGTGATTTTCCAACCTCTAGTTGTTTACCCTTGTATTTTCGTAACTCGTAGACGGGTTTCGGGAGTTTCTTCGTGAATTATGAGTATGGATTATTGATTATCATATACCTTACAAATTATTTAGGTACCGGAAGTGTGTTCTTAGACCTACCGAACTCATACTCTTTTCCGTTCGATTTCTCGATGTCTCAAAGGCAAGTATATATTTATGATTGTACATTCTCGACTTTGAAAGTAAGATATATGAATGACATGTTTATTTATATCCACTATGGGATGGACCGATAGGTCCTTTGAGGGTTTCGTAGCCTCTGGTGCGATTCCACGGATAAAATGAGTTAACCACTCTGGGATGGACTAACGAGTCCACTGAGGGTTCCGTAGCCTCTGGTGCGGTTCTACGGTTGATCATGTATGTATTGATGTGATGCTATGAGATTTAGTTATTCCGGAATACTAGTCTTGAATTGATGAATTGATGGTTACCTTTACTTTATTGTCGAGGAGTATTGTATTTCATATTCGATATACTTGCACTAGCTATTCGACAGCTAACCCATTTATGGGGGAAATACTTTTTATGTATTTCAGGTTCCAGGAGAGCGGGTCGGCAGGTATCGGGTCGGAACGAAGATGATGGGCAAGCGTGATACTGTGTCTTGTCTCCGGTTATGTTTTGTGTTCCTCCATTCAGTGTTGTTGTACTGGAATGGTTATTGAATACTCGAGTATTGTTTTTCAGTTTCCTCGATGTTCCGGCCTATTTTTCCGATGTATTGATTTTGTGTTGGGATGTATTTGGATACATTGGATATGGTTTCAATACCTTTTGTATTGTCCTTCATTTCGTTGTATTTGGACCTTCTCGGTCAAGTTTTATAGTTCCGCGTATGATTAGCCTTGTGGGTCCCATGGAGGGGCTCACGACACTGTAATATACCCTGAATAACTTGGGGGTGTTACAGTCTCTAGCCCAGTGGCCCAGCTCACCGCACTTGAGACAAACATCCTTCTTCTTCTTGTTCTTCGGAACCATCGGGGCCTTGTCCTTTCCCTTGAAGTCCTTGACATGTGGTCCGGTTTGCTTCTTGGTCTTTTTGTTCTTGTCCTTAGACCTCCGAGGTCCAGAACAAATCACAAGAGCAGACTCCTTCATCCGCGGAGTCTTCATCTGAGACTGAGCGGTCACAAGTTTGTTCATTAGCCCAGCTAAATTACATGCAATCTCATTGCAGTTGAAGTTCAAAACAAACTGTGAGAAGTAATCAAGGAGAGACTATAGGATAAGGTCGGTTTGCAGAGAAGTATCCATTTTAAAATCAAGATCCTCCAATCTCTCGATCATGGATGTCATTTTGAGGACGTGTTCCCCAACCTTCTCACCTTCCTTCATCCTTGCACCAAACAGTTGCTTGGATATCTCATATCTAGCAGTTCTGCTATGCTCACCATAAAGTTCGGTTAAGTGAGATAGAATCTGCCTAGCAGAAGTCATTTTCTCATGAGCTCTCTGAAGCTCATTAGACATAGAAGCCATCATGTATGCATGGACTTTTACGTCATCCTTAACCCACTTTTCGTGGTTTTCGATCTCTTCCTGATTGGCTCTGGTCCGCACAGGAGGCGCCGGAATGTTCGTCTCCAAGATGTATCCCAGTGCCTCTATACTGAGGACAATCATCAGATTGTGGAGCTAGTCCACAAAGTTAGGTCCAATCAGGGTGTTATTTTCGAGTAGAATTGCGAGTGGATTCATTGTCATATTAAGAGTTATGTCTGCAGTAAGTATAACAGATTAATTAGTGACTTGTTATATTATGGTCTTACTATAGAATTAAGGTCTTTTCTATTCTTGTTACCCAGCTCCCACTATTTTTATCGGAATAACACACTCCCATGTGAAATCCGGAAGTATCGTCGCTCTACTTCATAGTGGTGATCGAGTTCTTTATAAATCTTAATAGAGGGCAACCGAACAGGTTTCTAGTCTATTAATTTTCATGAAGTAGTGTCCAACACCAACCCATCTAATGGATGATTCGATCTTCTTTTTCCCCTTGTTCACTCCCCTCAACCTATACGGTATCTATGGTTCGTGAACAAGTTAAGTTTATACCATAGACGCAAATCAGTTTCACAATTTAATCTTATCCGGCAACCTATCAGGTTTATAGAGATAAAATTTGCTCCAACCAAAGGCATCCAATGCGCTCCCGGTAATTTATCCGTCCTCCCCGAATGACTACCCCGATAACTCGGAAGCATAGCACATCCGATTTGGATTTCAATTTCCCGAAAGCTCGATGGAGGGAAGGAAAACCTTGAAACCTTATAAACTTAATAATTTGTCGTGGGAGAATTTTCGCGATTAATGTTACACTTTGCACATTAATTCATTTAAGCGCGTTTGTGGCATTCATACAATATGAAACAACCGTTCACAACCTAGTTGCTACCAACATGTGGTTCATGGACCGTTCCTAGAAAACAAAAACTCCGTAATCTAATTACAAGTCTTCGTCTTGAATCTTCGTCTTCTCGAAACGGATCTTCCTCCAGTCTTCGTCATTACATATAAATTTTACATTGAAAATTTCATCCTAGATACAAATATTTCTAGTAAAATAAATAGGCTCAAAACGGCCTTTATAACCCAATTGAATAAAACGAACGATTCAAAACTAAGTCCACGAACCACATCGCCATTCAAAAGAATTCATCCAATAAATACTATATAAACGGAAAGCGTAGAGATACATTGATCCAATCAACAATACAAACCGATCCAATCAATTCACACAATCGGTAATATGAAAACATTCAAAATAATTCGGTCGATCACAAGTATTCCAATAAATAAATTTTCCCTTATAAAATGAGATACCATATCATTTTAATCATATTAAATCTAATTTAAAATGTGGGAAATCAATTTTTAGGAATACACGAAGAAAACAAGGCCGAAACGGGTCCGAAAGGGGCTGGACCGCGCCCGAAATGTTACCAGGCAGCAAGCAAGGCTGCCCAACAGCCCTGGGCCGCGGCCCCCAGTCCAGAACCTGTACCAGCGGGATGCAACAGCCCTGGGCCGCGGCCCCCGAGCCCTGGGCCGCGGCCCCCTCTTTATGGACCACTCCCGGACCGTCCAACGGCAACTAGAGGCTTGTTTTTCAACCGGATATCCAATATCTATATGTTCCAACATTCATATCTTCAATATAAATCATATTTATCAGAAATTAAGATTTATATTTAGACATAAACTTACGAAAAATATAACTACAACGAACGTAAAACATATACCACGATTATGACTAAAATAATTCCAAATCATTCACCATCTAATCAAGCATTCTAAATGCTAAATTCGTATATACGATCGCAAAACCTATGCTCTGATACCACTGTTGGGATTCAGTGCCTAAATCGAAGGCCCAACGGAAGCGGTAAAATGAAAATTAATTCGATCCGAATCCCTACGAGGATCGATCGAGCTACGTATATACGAATATATAAACGAAAACACAAGAGATGCAAGAAACTCGCCCTTGTAGTCTGTTGATTAAATGGATTCCTCCTCTTGAGATATTCCCCAAGCTTTAAACGATTTCTCTACAATCCAAAGCGCTCCAAGCACCCGAATGATCCAACGTCGAAATTGCAATGCCTTTACTTGCAACGCGCCGGAGAAACGAACAGGATGACAATCACCTTGCTATCCTCCAAGGATACGGCTAGAGCTAAGTGATGAAGCTATTGAATTTGATGAATATACTCAAGTAAGTTTATCAAATTTTCTCTCTTTGATTTCTTGATTTTTCTCCAAGAACCACCAAGAAGAAAATGAAGAAGAAGATGAACACAATTGAGAAAACTATTTTCTCTCTCTCTCTCACTCACTTGCTATTCACGGTTGGAATTGTGATTTCAAGAGTGATTGTGTCTACACATTAGTCTTCATTATATCCTCCACAATCAAAACCAAATTACCTATGCAGATAAATAATATGATCTTGTCCCCTTGACTCACATAAGTCATCCACCAACATGTGGAGACAATGACCAAAGGAAAGGGGGAGGAAAAAGGGGCGGCCATCTAGAAGGAGCCGGACGAGTTCGGTCCGTTTCGGACTCCCGTGAGTCCAAACAGATAAACTCCGATTCCATTCCGATGTATTTATATCAATTAATTAATCTAATTAATTAATCATATCAAATACATAATGACATAATTAATTTCTCCAAGAAATAATTATATTCATGAATTAAATTAATCACCTGGTAATTTATTTAATTAATTAGGCCGTAAATTAATTTATCCAATAAATCAATTTAGACATCCAATGTCCCAAATTAGATATCCAATATCTAATATTCATAATGAGAGATTAAGCTCGATTCATTCCGTCGTCAATCCTATTGCGCAACTCGATAGGTTCGTCTCAGTCAGCAATGGGAGGAACCAAAGAGTAGTAGCACCACCTAGCCAGCCTGGCGGCCTACACTGTACCCCAACTGAGAACGAATGATTGGAATCATTCAAGAACCATTCTGTCATTAATACCAGTATACGTATAAACCCTTTTTTCAAATGTCCCGATCAAGTTATGGGGTCACGGTCAGTCAAACCCTATCTGTACTTGACGATATGCATACGTTAGTGAAAATTGAGATCATTGAGCTCTCGTGTATCTAATACAACTAGCTCCAATGCTTTGGTCAAATACTTATGATCTCATCTGCCAATAACCGCATAGGACATAAAATCCGCTCACTAACAGGAGAAATAATTCTATCTTGGTATTCAATAGGACCTGCTACTTGCCCATTAAGATGCACGTCGAGGTTGACCCCTACCTCCTAGTTTATAGGGTCGAACTACTCTAATGAAAATCTTGACGTCACAAGCACATCCCTACTAAATCCTCAAGTCGAAGGTTCACGAATACATATCACAACCTTTCGATTCCGTCATTGACTGTCCAGGAGTGAAATCCGTGTGATGAATCGAGGGTGAGTCGGTTCGAGTATACTAATCCAATTAGCATACCTATAACGTGAGCTCCCAGTAACCATTAGTGTTCGACAGGCACTCTCCATGTCAAAGAACACGTCATGCAAGTCTTCACATAAACTTAATGCCCAGTCAAGTTTCATCGACTTGCGAATGATTAAGTATTTGAGCTATAAACCTTTCCAGTGCCGACTCCCTTATCCAATAAGGAGTGGAACGTTTTGCTCTCAAATACACGGACTAGTTTCTATATGTATATTTATGAGTTAGGAATGCCAGTAACTACTAGTAAATAAAGAAACATCCATTATCTTATATTAATGATTTACATAATTACAAGTACAATGCCCTCACTCAACATCCTCTGAGTGGCATTCGAGGGCATACTCCTAACATTAATTTGTTTAATTTTTTTAATAATAATAATTCGATTATGGTTATGTATGATGAAATTTGATTCACAATGGAAAAAGAACCATCTCTTTCCCATGTTGAGGTGAGAAATACTTTTTTGTTATGTTTTTTTGTGCACCTATATCGGGTATATATAATGGTTTGAAGATGTTTTTATTTAGAGTCACCTTCAATCTATTAGGCATTTTTCATAGCATGTCTAATTTCTGTGTGTGAAAGTTGGATTTGTTAGATTTTTAGACCAAGTGACTAATAATTTGACAAGTAATTATTACAAGTAATAATTAGACCACCTTACTAATTTCTGCAGAGAGAGAGAGTTGTTTCACAAGTAATAATTTGACATTGAATACAAAAGAATGAAGTCTATTCTAAAAACATTACTTGTTCTACTTTCTTTTGGGGTTTCTGTTACAACTGATGGGGTAATCTGCTTAAAGAATGCGGAAATTTCATTAAAAACATTTTATAATGAATGAACTGAGATACCAAAGCACAAAAGTACCTTCTCCTGTGTGTTTTGCTCTGGACCAGTTACTAACTGATGAACGATTTCAGCATTTCATTTGTTCTTGCTCAAGCTCTTTATATAATTTATTATGAACCTAAGCTCCCATAACGTCTTAGTATCAATACCGTCAAGTGTCAATGTCAATTTCAATCTCATCATCTTGCTGTGAAACAGAGGAATTCTTCTTCCTGAACAATGTTTTCAAGCTTCTTAGAAGGAAAATTTTGCAAATTTACACTAAGCTTTTGCTTCTCATCATATATCATCTCCCTTTTGTCAGGATCCTTCGCTTTAGGCTTCTTCGGGACAGAAATCTTGCTAGATTGAGCAATACCCATTGTATTTCTTTTTTAATCAACCGAACAGGCCATTGCTTCAGATATTTATGTAGTTTTCTTCATGTCAAGACCAACGTTTTTTGTTGTTGTACCTTTTTTTGACCTTTTTTTTGTTACAGTGTTTATTTTTTTGCTGTCTGTTCCGTTTTTGTTGTTGTACTATTTTATTTCTTTAGTTGTTGTACTATTTTGTTTCTTTTGTTGTTGCTATGTAATGTTTACTATTTTGTTTCTTTTGTTGATGTTCTGTTCTTTTTGCCTATTTAAACTACTTAAGAATACTGATTCGTTTGTTCTTTTATGAAGGTCAGAAAGAAGGTTTCTAAGTCGAAGTGGGTTTTGGAGGAAGAGTAACTCTTAAAGATATAACAGCACCACAACCTAGAAGAGAGAAACTTGTATCTGAGTTGTCTGCTGCTAAAAAACAAAGCCAAGCTTTTATCAGTCAGGTGGAAACAATACAAGAAGAGAACAATGAACTTAAGGGCCGTATGGGTTCATTTGAAGCTCAGATGAAAATATTTAAAGATATGCTGGTGCAACAACTTAATGTTTTCATTCCTTCTGAGAACGTTTCAGGCTCATCTAATACTTGAAGATGAGTAATGGCGGACGCACGTTAGTCCTAACAAATAAAAACAAGAATTTTTCCGACAAGACTTTGCATGTCGTAGTAATGGCAGCTTTGGATGTTTGTGGTTTCAAGTAACTAGTACTGTTGGATTATTAATGTTTAAGTTACAAAAGTTAGTTTGATTTAGTTGTTTAAATTTTTTTAATTTATGTTGAATAAAATAGCAAAGCCAAAATAAATTTAGGTAATGCGGTTCTTGATACATGTAACTAAAAGTTAGCGATGGATTTTTTGGTTGTTATAGTCAAAAAAATTCAAAATAGTTGGCCGTTATAATAGAATTTTATGAGGGAATGTTTGGTCGTTATGGTGCAAGAGTCGTCGTTAATGGATCTGGAATCAACGACAATATATTGTGCCATCATAAATAAATAACGACAAGTTATTAAGTTGGTTGTTAATTGTTAATTACGAATACTTAGGTTGTCGTTATTACTAAACGACGAATAATTAGGCCGTCGTTATTTGCTAACGACGAATGTCGTCGTTAAAATCTTTAACGACGGAACCTATTACAATAACCCAACGACAAAATTCTTTTTGTTGTTAAAACTTTTAAAGACCGTTTTTTGGTGATTTAGCGACGACCTTGTTCGTCGTCAAAAGACCTTTTTCTATTAGTGTTGTGGCGGGAATTTGGGGTATATTATTACAGTTGCTAATTACTTTAAATTAATAAACAAAATTTTGCATTCATTCTAACAATTTATGGTAAATTGATGGTAAAACTGCATTCATCTTAGTCAAACTGTTGTGTTCTGTTGCTGTGCCTAAAATATTTGATTGTCTTGCGATTTTCTGATAGTTTCTATTTAATTTGTCCAGATGCATTATAGGTGGGAGAAATTGGATGAGTATAAAATCGCGTGGCATTGGGATAAATATAGCCACAGATATTTTATTGATATGCTTACGCACGCTAAAAATAAATCATATTAAAAACCAGTCGGTCAGCGGGAGAAGTGGTTGAAGGAAAAGGAGTTCAAGATCTTGTGGAAGCATTGGGAAACGGATGATAAGAAGAAGGAGGCCTTCCAGAAATCTAAAAATAGGGGTACTCTTTACGATGATAGTACCGGTGTGATTATGAAAAGGCACCGGGTACATATACCAGAGGTAGGCATGTACGATCATGCTCATTCCATGGTATGTCTAAATTCTGTCAACGTTTTATTCTATAATATATGCTGTCTTTAATTATGTGTCATCATCAATATTGTTAATGTTTTATGTTAATGCATAGGCGAGTATTGCTGCGTCTGAGATGTACCAAAGAGCGGCACGCAAGATGTAGAGGCCAGTAGAGGACCCAATGTTTAATCCTTTGGCCTTCATGAAGACTCATATCACCAATGTGAAAGAAATGGAAAAACATCAAAAGAAAAAAAAATTGGTGATGGCAGCAGCGAGGCTCAACTGGAGGAGGGAGAAGCTGAGTCGGGAGTATTTACTCCCACATGGATAGATGCCCGCAGTGCAGAACAATGTGTAAGTTTAAATTTATATTTGTTCATTTTCTTGTATTACGAATACGTTAGTAAATTATAAATTGTGTAGCTTGTTCACTATTTGTATTATGAGTATTTGAAACATGATCGATACTATAAGCTCGTTGAGGCATTGAATTTGCCAAACCTCCCTCCAGAAGATGAACTTTACCCGAACTTGTGGGCTCAGGCGGCTAGCGGAGTTATACAGGGTGGAAGGGTAAAGGAAATTTCAAAGGGGATAATCATAAATGAAGTCATCGACCAACCCACAAGTCGTCGTCTTATTGACTCACGAGCATCATTACGACCTATCGAGGTTGATGGGTCTTTGGAGGCTAGTATCGAGGCGCTAAAAAAAGATAACAAGGAGATGAAGAAGGATAGAGAGGAGATGAAGAAGTGAAGAGAGAAGATGGAGTCCAAATTTTCAAAGATAAGTAAACTCATGTTGAGATTACTCAAAGGAAAGAAGAAGGTAGATACCTCATCATCTCGGGAGAATGATGAGGATGATGACTCCAATGACTTTGATGAGGATGAGTTGATGCGATCAATATCTGACGAGTAGCATGTTAGATTTATGTTTTGATGATCATATTTGTTATATTTTGCGTATATTGTGATTTTGATTTTTATAAAATGTTATATTTATTCTGCATAGTGTTTTGTTACTTTGTTGGTTTGGTTAGAATATTATTTGTTGTTCTGTTGGTTTATTGGTTCGGTTGATGATGTGTTGTGTTTACTGTTTTTATGCTTTTTTTTTATGCTATATTGATAGAATGGTGTTTTGTTTTGTTGATGACAAAAAGGGGTCAAAAAAACTGTGATGTGTTGTTTTGTTTTTGTGCTGTGGTTTGTTGATTTGTTGGTGTTCTGCTTCTGCTGTCAAAAAAAAAAGGAAGGGGCATTAGCGTCACATATGTGACGCTGTTTAGGATGTTAATGTAACACCCCGAGATATTCAAAGTATATTACAGCGCCGTGGACCCCTACGTGGGACCCACCAGGCTAACAATAAAACACTACTCGACTAACCGTCTCGGTTAGCGAGGAAACACACATTAACAATACAACAAATAACAACACGCCCGGAACAACCGGCGTAATAAACATCAACTGAGAAATATAATAGCTCCGACAAATAACAATCACAATTCGAAGAGAAAAGCCTAAGTACTCGCGAGTACAATCTATAAGTTTAGAAAGTGGGCAACAACCATATCGAATGGAACAACGGAAATAAAAGGACTCAAATGCACATGTCAACGACCCTAGCCAGCATCCTCGTATTGTCCCAGCGCCCGCTCGTCCAACTAATCATAACCTGAAATCCTTAACAAGAATTTCCCCAAAACGGGTCCCCAAAGGGGTTAGAAATTACGCTAGTACAAGTAATCAAGGCAAACCATTCGCTTACACATTTCATAGTACAATGCACGAAGATCATTTCGAAACTAAAAACCAAACATGTCTTTTCTGGAAATAAACAGTCAATCAATTTGCCTTGGGAACAGGGCTATACCATTGATCCCGCTCGAGGCCTTTAAAGACCCTCCCGAGCTGGCCATATCATAAAAACAAATCACGCACGCGCATCGCCTTGGGAACAGGGCTATACCATTCATCCCGCTCGAGGCCTCTAAGGACCCTCCCGAGCTGGCTAGCGAAACAAACTCGTGAATGCAGGTCTATACCATTGGATTCCCTCGAGGCCCCGTCAGACCCTCCCGAGGTGAGCAAAGCACACACAATATACATCACCATTTCATGTTAAGCATAAAGGTTTCCAAAAATACTTGCCTTGAATAATTGACGACGCAAAGAACGGAAAGGAAAATCACCGACGAATGTTAGGAACCAATGGAACCGAACCTAACGATTCGAAGAATACAATCACAACCATTTCTAAATGAATACGAAATTGAAATACTCTCGAAAACCCGCCTACGATTCATGTATATTCGTATAAAAATAGCAACGAGGGCGGACCACAACTAAACCCTCTCGAAAACGCAACAACTACAAAATATACCATGAATCCGTAGGGAAACCAAGAATATCAACAAGATCAGTCATATTCATCATGAATTAATGAACCATATGGAACGAATTGGACGAAAAACTCGAAACCCCAAGTTTTCCCCAAAACTAGGTTCTAAGAGTTTACCTCGTATTAAAGACGAAGAACACGATTAGATGTTGATAATACACTCCAAAAACTCGAGGAAGATGATGGCTCGGAGTTACAAAGCTTCAAATCACCCGGAAATGCCAAGAAATCGCCTTGGAGTCGGAGGGGAGAGGAGGAGAAGTGTAAAATGACTGAAGTTGGTCAACTCCTGGGTTTATAAACCCAAGATGAGTTACGTACGTTAGCCACAGGTAGCTAACATATGTTAGCTTGTTAACGTACGTAAGCCCCCCCAAGCTTACGTACGTAATGCAATGGGCAGGACCGCCTGTCCAATTTCCTACACACCATTACGTACGTAACAGCATATTGCATTACGTACGTAATGTCCCTTCCTGAGGAGTAGAGGCTGCTACCAACAGGCAAGGGAGGAACCGAAAAATCGAAATGCAACGGTGAACAAAACACGAGGGTTCAAACATAAAGGATTTGAGGCGACGAACTTAAGTGTTGAAGGAAAACATATTCCCGACTACTCGAAGGTTCGGAAAACAACAACAAACGTAATTATCCCAAAACTTTGGGAAATAACAAAACAGCCCAAAACATCCGAAATGTAGGATACACGGTCGAAACACCAAACAAAAGTTCACAACATGCGTAATAACATAACATGGATCTTCGGAAAACCCGAAACGGCGGTTCCGAACGACGATTTTTGAGAATACAGGAAATAGCGACGAAAATGACATAAAACACCGAATCGAGTAAAACGAGTCCAAAACAAGCTCGAACGAAAAGAAGTCCAATATTAAATATTCTCAAAATGTCAATACTGTTACAAGCGAGTTGGTAAAAATGAAAATACACGAAAAATAAGAATATCGGGAAAAAGGAAAAATACGGATATTACATTCTACCCCTCTAAAAATATGTTTCGACCCGAAACTTAAGAAACAAACAACTCAGGGTATCTAGCACGCATACTATCCTCGGTTTCCCAAGTTGCCTCCTCGACACCATGCCTCGACCACTGCACTTTGACCAAGGGAATGGGCTTATGCCTCAGTCGCTTCTCACGGTGCTCCAAAATCTTCAAGGGACGTTCCTCGAAGGTAATGTCCTCGGCAATATCGATCTCACCATAATCAATGACATGACTAGGATCCGGGACATATTTCCTTAGTTGGGAATCATGGAAAACGCTATGAACATGGCTCAAGGCTGGGGGCAACGCCAAACGGTAAGCCAATTCGCCGACTCTCTCGAGAATCTCGAAAGGTCCAATAAATCTAGGACTCAACTTCCCTTTCTTCCCGAAATGGAAAACTCCTCTCATCGGCGACACCTTTAGCAAAACGTGGTATCCCACCTCGAATTCCAAAGGTCGACGGCGGATGTCGGCATATGACTTCTGTCGACTCTGAGCAGTCAACATCCATTCCCAAATCACTTCCACCTTCCGCCTCGTCTCTAAAGCGATATCCGGTTCGGTCCCAACCAAATCGGATGCCTCATTCCAACAAATTGGCGATCGACGCCCATAAAGCGCCTCATACGGTGCCATCTGAATTGACGCGTGCCAACTATTGTTGTACGTGAATTCGATCAATTGCAAATGCTCCTCCCAGTCACTACTCCAGTCGAGAGCACAAGCACGCAACATATCCTCAAACGTGTGGATAGTGCACTCCGACTGTCCATCCGACTGAGGATGAAAAGAGGTACTCAAACGCAACCAGGTACCCAACGCCTTATGCACCGCCTGCCAAAAGTGTGATACGAAACGGCCATCCCGATCCAAAACAATAGACTTTGGAGTACCATGAAGCCTCACAATCTGCGCAATAAACACACGAGCCAACTTCTCCGGGCCCCAAGTATCTTTGATGCCCAGAAAATGTGCCGACTTGGTCAGACGATCAACAATCACCCAAACCATATTCATGCCCGACCTCGATCTCGGCAAACTCGTGATGAAGTCCATCGAAATATCTTCCCATTTCCATTTCGGGATGGGAAGTGACTGCAATAACCTGGTCGGTCGCTGATGCTCGATCTTGACCTGCTGACAAGTCAAACATCTCGCTACAAACCGTGCGACCTCCTCCTTCATATCATTCCACCAGAAATTCCTCCTCAGGTACTTGTACATCTTACTCGATCCAGGATGAATGGAGTAAGGCGTAGTATGGGCCTCACGGTTGGCACACACAAACGACTCTGGAATCTCAATACCCCATCTTCATGAATCACAAATCCAGGAGACTTTCCCTTAAGAACATTCTCTCGGATTTGAATAATCATCGGATCCTTTAGCTGCTTCAGTATAATTTCATCGATCAGAGACGAAGAAATCTCTAAAGCGCGAAGTTGCCCTACGGCTCCAGGCAACGAAATCTCAACACTCAACTCAATAATATCCCGCTGAAGCTCGGCTTGAGACGTAAGGATCTCAAGTGTCCGCAACGAGACCGGTTTCCGTCTCAAGGCGTCGGCCACGACGTTCGCCTTGCCCGGATGATAAAGGATTTCAAGGTCATAGTCCTTAATCAACTCTAACCACCTCCTCTGACTCATATTCAACTCCCGCTGAGTAAATATATATTTCATACTTTTATGATTGGTAAAAATCTGACATGCAGAGCCGAAAAGATAGTGACGCCAAATCTTGAGCGCAAAAACAACTGCCGCTAACTCCAAATTGTGAGTAGGGTAGTTGAGCTCATACGGCCTCAACTGTCTCGGCGCAAACGCAATAGTCTTTCCGTGCTGCATCAACACGCACCCAAGACCGTGACCCGAAGGATCGCTATAAACGGCAAAACCCCCGTTGCCACACGACAACGCTAAAATCGGGGCTGAAGTCAAATGCCTCTTCAGCTCCTCAAAACTTGACTGCCTCTCGTCATTCCAGACGAACTTCTCGGATTTATGGACCAACTGCGTAAGTGGCCGAGCTAGTTTCGAAAATCCCTCAACGAACCTACGGTAGTAGATAGCTAAGCCCAAGAAACTACGGACCTCCTTCATGTTCTTAGGCGGTGCCCAGTCCAACACTGCCTCAACCTTCTGCGGGTCCACACGAACTCCCTCGGCTAAAATCACATGACCTAGAAACATCACTTCCTTCAGCCAGAACTCGCATTTCGAGAACTTTGCATAGAGTTGCTCGGTCCTCAAAATGTCTAACACCACACGCAGATGATGGGCGTGTTCTACCTCGTTCCTCGAATAAATAAGAATATCATCAATGAAGACGATGACACACTTATCCAAATACTCGATAAAGACCTTGTTCATCATCTGCATGAACACGGCCGGTGCATTAGTTAACCCGAAAGGCATAACTACAAACTCATAGTGTTCGTATCTCGTCCGAAAAGCTATTCTCGGAACGTCGGACTCCTTCAACCGAAGCTGATAGTACCCTGATCTCAAGTCGATCTTCGAGAATACCACAGCCCCCTGCAACTGATTGAACAAGTCATCAATCCTCGACAGAGGATACTTGTTCTTGATGGTCACCTTGTTTAGCTCGCGATAGTCGATACACAAATGCAGTGAACCATCCTTTTTCCGAACAAACAAAACCGGTGCGCCCCAAGGCAAAGTGCACGGTTAAATATACCCCGACTCATGAAGCTCACACAACTGCTTCTTCAACTAGGCCATCTCTGAAGGTGCCATGCGATACGGCGCCTTCAAAATCGGAGCTGCACCCGGCTCTAACTCTATAGCGAACTCGACCTCACGGTCCGGTGGCAAGCCCAGTAACTCATCAGGAAAAACATCAGGGAACTAACTAACGACTGGAATCAATGAAAGCTCGACTCCACCACTCTCCACCTTCAAGGCGTAGCACCAATAACAAGTACACCCCTTCCGCAGGAGTCTCATTTCCTTCAAAGCGTTAATAACGAACTTCTGGTTTCCCCTCTTTCGCCCTGCGAAAGAGTGCTCGGTCCGGTCCTCGGCTAACATAGTGATTCTCGTACGGTAGTTCATGATCGCACCATGCCGCTCGATCCAATCATCCCCGAGGATTAAATCCTCACCCTCAATTCCCACAACAATAATATTAGAGGGCCAAGCCCTCTCACAAATAAGCACAGAACAGTCTCGAACCTCCTGATCATCAACGATCCTATCACCTCTAGGAAGCTTAACGATGAAAGGCTCACAAGGTGTCAAACAGTCGAGACTCAAATGGCGCACACATTCCAGAGATATGAACGAATGCGTAGCACCAGAATCGAAAAGCACATTGATAGGATGAGAATGAATATGAATGGTACCTGTCGCCACAGTAGCCGCTGGATCATCGGCCCTCCTCATCTCATAGACACGTGGGTGAGCGGAGCCAACACTAGAAGCTCCTCCTCTAGCGGGCTGACCCCGACCTCTCCCGCGGCTGGCACTCGGCGGAGACTGCGGAGCAAACGAGCCCTGGTTCACACTCGTCTCCCTAGGCGCTGGATTAGAAGAACGGGCACCGTGGACCTGTCGGATCTGTTCACAAAAGGAAGCCTTGTGGCCCCACTGACCACAAGTATGACAAGTCAACTGAGAACGAGGACACTCCCGGTTCTTATGGCCCGACAAGCCACAGTTAAAGCATATGATTTCACGAACATAGGTTCTAGCAACACCTCGAGGACTCCCAGAAAAATGAGCCGAGCCGCCCGTAGGGACACTCGCAGACTGAGATTTATGCTGACCTCCACCCTTGTGACCCGAGAAATTTCCAGCGGATTTCTGTTTCTTACTCTCCCGAACCACCGCACTGGCCATCACCGACGTATCATAGGCAAGAGCTCGACTCTGATAATCCTTCATAGTAGTACAGACGAGCCCAAACATGTAGTCCTGAATTGAAAGTTTCATCTATCTAGAAAAGTGAAAAATTTTGCCGCTCTCCTCGACAACTTGGGTACGTAGCCCAACTCCTTGTTGAAATCGGAAATAGCTTGAGAGACATGAATATCCCACGGTTGAGCATCATAAAAGGCATGAACTCGAGCCTGTCTAACCGGCCACGGGCAATAATCAGTCTCCATCATGTCCTTGAATTCCGCCCACGAAGCAACATGATCCCTAGGCCCAACGGCCTCCCACCAATCAGTAGCGTCCCCAGTGAGAAAATACTGGGCGATAGGGACCTTGCGGTCCTTGGGATAGTCGGTGGCAACGAAGACTTTGGATATCTCCTTGATCCAACACTCCCAGCCAATCGGGTCTGAGGCTCCCGTGAACTATGCATCTTGATGACATCCTGAAGCCAATGGTCACCTCCGTCTCGAGCAGCATGGGCTGGTTTCTGAACCGCCTGGGCTATCGCCGCTATTTGGTTCACCATTTGTTGCATAACAGCCGCAACACCAAGGTCGGCACCATCTTGAGAAGAAGCATGGCTATGTCGGTCACCGGTGCTGCCGGCTCCTGAAGAATGCGATGTGGCTGCCCCACGTCCACGGTCGCGTCCGCAACCACGACCACGACCACGGCCTCTTCCAGCATCCATACTGGTGTTAAGAGGTAGCAAAAGCAACTCGATGATAAGTAAGAGAGAAAAAACATACATAATTCAAGAAACGGAAATACGGTACGATAAAATAAAGAATCGAGTAAGGAAAACTTACGAGCACTGGAAGTACCGAGATGCTGCCAGCGGTGTGACAATATGCAAAATAAATCACAACTAGACCCAAAATAACTGACAAGCCTAGGTATCCATAAACCTAGTTCTCTGATACCATTTTCTATAACACCCCGAGATATTCGAAGTATATTACAACGTCGTGGACCCCTACGTGGGACCCACCAGGCTAAACAAGAAAACACTACTCGACTAACCGTCTATGTTAGCGAGGAAACACACATTAACAATACAACAAATAACAACACGCATGGAACAACCGGCGTAATAAACATCAACCGACAAATATAGTAGCTCCAATGAATAACAATCACAATTCGAAGAGAAAAGCCTGAGTACTCACGAGTACAATCTATAAGTTTAGAAAGTGGACAACAACCATATCGAATGGAAAAACGGAAATAAAGGACTCAAATGCACATGTCAACAACCACTGCGGCATCCTATCTTGTCCCAGCCGCTCGTCTAATCGATCATAACCTGAAATCCATAACAAGAATTTCCCCAAAACGGGTCCCCAAAGGGGTTAGCAATTACGCTAGTACAAGTAATCAAGGCAAATCATTCGCTTACACATTTCATAGTACAATGCACCAAGATCATTTCGAAACTAAAAACCTGACATGTCTTTTCTGGAAATAAACAGTCAATCAATTTGCCTTGGGAACAGGGCTATACCATTGATCCCGCTCGAGGCCTCTAAGGACCCTCCCGAGCTGGCCATATCATAAAGCAAACCACGCACGCACATCGCCTTGGGAACAGGGCTATACCATTGATCCCGCTCGAGGCCTCTAAGGACCCTCCCGAGCTGGCTAGCGAAACAAACTCGTGAATCCAGTGCTATACCAATGGATTCCCTCGAGGCCCCGTCGAACCCTCCCGAAGTGAGCAAAGCACACACAATATACATCACCATTTCATGTTAAGCATAAAGGTTTCCAAAAATACTTGCCTTGAATAATTGACGACGCAAAGAATGGAAAGGAAAATCATCGACAAACGCTAGGAACCAATGGAACCGAACCTAATGATTCGAAGAATACAATCACAACCATTTCTAAACGAATACACAATTGAAATACTCCCGAATAAAAATAGCAACGAGGGCGGACCACAACCAAATCCTATCGAAAACGCAACAACTACGAAATATACCATGAATCCGTAGGGAAACCAAGAATATCAACAAGATCAGTCATATTCATCATGAATTAATCAACCATACGGAACGAATTGGACGAAAAACTCGAAACCCCAAGTTTTCCCCAAAACTAGGTTCTAAGAGTTTACCTCGTATTAAAGACGAAGAACACGATTAGATGTTGATAATACACTCCAAAAACTCGAGGAAGATGATGGCTCGGAGTTACAAAGCTTCAAATCACCCGGAAATGCCAAGAAATCGCCTTGGAGTCGGAGGGGAGAGGAGGAGAAGTGTAAAATGACTGAAATCGGTCAACTTCTTGGTTTATAAACCCAAGACGAGTTACGTGCGTTAGCCACAGGTAGCTAACATATGTTAGCTTGTTAACGTACGTAAGCCCCCCCAAGCTTACGTACGTAATGCAATGGGCAGGACCGCCTGTCCAATTTCCTACACACCATTACGTACGTAACAGCATATTGCATTACGTACGTAATGTCCCTTCCTGAGGAGTACAGGCTGCTACCAACAGGCAAGGAAGGAACCGAAAAATCGAAATGCAACGGTGAACAAAACACGAGGGTACGAACATAAAGGATTTGAGGCGACGAACTTAAGTGTTGAAGGAAAACATATTCCCGACTACTCGAAGGTTCGGAAAACAACAACAAACGTAATTATCCCAAAATTTTGGGAAATTACAAAACGGTCCAAAACATCTGAAATGTACGATACACGGTCGAAACACCAAACAAAAGTTCACAACAAGCGTAGTAACATGGGATGGATCTTCGGCAACCCCGAAGCGGCTGTTCCGAACGACGATTTTCGAGAATACACGAAATAGCGACGAAAATGACATAAAACACGAGTAAAACAAGTCCAAAACAAGCTCGAACGACAAGAAGTCCAATATTAAATATTCTCAAAATATCAATACGGTTACAAGTGAGTTACTAAAAACGAAAATACACTAAAAATGAGAATATCGGGAAAAAGGAAAAATGCGGATATTACAGTTAAGGCGTCACATATGTGACGCTAAAGATGGAAAAGTGCATATAAAAAATAGCTCAGTGGGCCTCATGGGAATCGAACCCACTCTGGTGGAAAAGATGTGTGGCCTTTACTCACTCAGCTAGGTTTTGATTTAGTAAATATATTACATTATATTTATTTATCCTTAGAATATATTTCGTACTTTTATTTAATTCATTTTTCAGATTAAATCAATTTTCGCATAATATTTAAGCATAAATAAACATACTGTAATTTAACTTCTTAATTTTAATAAATTTCTTATTCTATAATTATTAAACATAATTTTAAATTCATTATTTATAGTATTTAATATTTCAACCAATATAAACTTGTACCTTTAAAATGGATTTAGTATATATAAATATATTTAATTAATGCGATTAATATAAATATACGTTGTATAAATATATGTTATACATATAAATATACGTTGTACTTTAAAAAAGTCAACTAAGCATTATTGACGTCACATATGTGATGCTAAAGCTTTAGTCCTTGGCGTCACATATGTGACGCAAATACGGGAATAAAATTAAAAAAGTAAATTTTACACAATGGCGTCACATATGCGATGCCTTTATTTAACCAGCGCTAATTAATTTTTGCAAAGTTTAAGGCGTCACATATGTGATGTTTTTGTATATTTTATTTGTCGTCTTTGTTTTTTTAACTTCACTTTTCCGATGAACTTAATAAAGTAATGCTAATATAACCCTTTTTTAGGAGTGCATGAAAGATTGGATTATGATTCCTGAATCGGGGTGTTATCTTTTTCTAAAATAATACCTCTTGTGCCTCAGTTTCTACTATGTATTAAAAATCACATACTTGAACGCGAAGATGTTTGAGCAAATATTTGTTTTTCATTTTATTTTTATGCTTTAATCGTTAGTTGCCTGAGCATAAGCAACTTGAATTTGGGGCATTTTACAAGTAAAAAAGAGATGTGCATGATTTTAAAAAAAATGTGTTTTTGCGCACGTGACGCATTTGAACCATTTGGCTTTTTCTTACCTGCACATTTATCGAATAATTACTTCAATATTGAAATTTATGTTTATTTTAGCAGTTTTGGAGTTCTTTGGGCT
Source organism: Orobanche coerulescens (assembly GCA_033398695.1). NCBI lineage: Eukaryota > Viridiplantae > Streptophyta > Magnoliopsida > Lamiales > Orobanchaceae > Orobanche > Orobanche coerulescens. Next base: position 62,593,407 of record CM065806.1, read on the forward strand.
GAATTACATGCGTTGGGTCCTAGAAATCTATTAGGCCCGCTTTTGCCCGAGTACTTAATACTGTGAAGAGGGGAATTACTCTTTTAACTTATCACTCCATCTGTCCTTATGAACATGATTTTTAAAGTTAAAATGTATGGCTAGTTTTTTTCTAATCCAATTAAAAGATGAAGTTTTGAACCCGTCACTCGACTGATTGTGATTCAATGGCGGTATATATTCTCCATTTAGGATTTGTTGTCCTCAACTTATTTTCAGTTCAATTTAATTCAGTACAGTTTTCTACAGTTCGGTTTAGTTTGATCAGTTCAGTTTTGGAATTATTATTAATTATTATTTAATAATTTCATTGATATTATTATTATTACTATTATTTCAATTATTATTTTGCTAATTATTATTATTATTTGGTCATCTTCATTGATATCATAATTATTATTATTGCTTATTATTATTATTCCAATTATTGCTTTTTAGGAATAATTATTCTTATTATTGCTACTTATTATTGGTAATGATAATATTTATTATTTTTTTCTAATTATATAAAAATGTTCGTATTTAAAATATTAAAAAAAAGAAGAACAACAACCACAACTTTTCAAATATTTCAAAAGTTGAAGTATTGGACAAGAATATTTTAATAGTTGAAGTATTGGGCGAAATAATAATACTATTGAATGGCGAAGGCTGAAGAATGGCAAACACCGAGAAGACACGAAGATGCATTGCCGCACGGTGACACAAATGAACATTAGGTGTACACAAATAAGGGCTGATCTCATTATAGTTTGGGCTTCACAAGATTGGTTTCCAGTCTCTGCTGGGCTTGTGGGGTTTAAATTCTAAAACCAACAAAAGTAAACCATAAAATTGAATAATAAAAATATCAATATTATTATTATTGCTAATTATTATTTTGGTAATAATAATAATTATTATTTTTCCTAATTATTATTTTTTAATAATAATAATAATATTATTTATATTATTATTTATTCATTTTTAAATTGTCAGTTACTTTCAGTTCAGTTTTTTTCAATTTAGTTCAGTTACATTTTGCCCAAGAGAACAGGCTCTTAGTCAATTTGATTTGTTTCGTGTTTTTGAATGGTTGTTTGTCATGTAATTTATTGGTTTGGCCTCGCCATCTCACTTCATAAGATTTGTATTTCTAATATTAGAATAGGAGCTACCATAGATGGTACAGTTTCAAATTCGCATTTACTTAAGATTTTATCGACTCAGTTACATTGAATTCGTGAATTTAATATTTGGTCTATTTCATCGTTATGGTTCAAAATGCATCTACAAGTTTAAAATTAAAGAAGAATATGTTAAATCATTCGTCTAAATAAATTCAAATAATACTTTATTTTAAGTGTATACATAATAAATTATTGCATCAATAAAACTTGTTGTTGACTTCAAAATAGGTATTCAAAGAGTAGAGGAAAGATGTGTAGGAGTTATTTTTGAAATATAGGCCTTCTCAGAGTCGACTGGACTCCGGGCCGCGTCACAAACCATCCGGGCCGCGGCACATCATTTTTGGCCGATAAACCGCGCCCACTGTACTCCGGGCCATGGCCCCCTGGTGGTTTGCTGCAAGTCTCCTGCCGAGACTGTACTCCGGGCCGCGGCGCACTGCCTCCCGGGTCGCGGCCCTCTGGGACTTCACTGGGCAGATTTTTTGAGTGTGCCGCGGCACACACCATCCGGGCCGCGGCACCCAAAGTCAACATGTGTTTTTGGGGGTCTTTTTTAGCAGTCGTGTGCTGTGTTTTTCCTAATTCCAACCTATACATCTTGAGATACACATAGAGAGAGATACAAGAGAGAAGAGAAAAGAGAGAAATACTTGTTCAATTTCCCGGAAGTGTATCGATCGGATCATCGTGATATTTTGATAAGAGCTTCGTAGTGATTGGGCAAATCTTTTCACCGGAATAGATCGAGGGTTTGAGTCCGGAAGTTCGGGTATTTTTGTTAGCTTTTTGTGTAAGCTATTTTCGGTGTTTTTCTTTCTCGATCTTGTTGTTGTTGTGAATTCCAAATACTTGAAGATTGTTTATTACCAAGTATTTGAAGATTATTATTGTATACCTCTATTACTCCAAATTGGATTTCGACTCTCGATAGAAATAAATGAATTTCACAATAAATAAAAACCCTCTTTCACCGATTTCTCTCACACTTGAGACCTCAGAACTTCATATAGTGCTTACGGATCTTTCAACTCCTCCAGGCTCTGTTCTCTCTCAATCGATCTCTCACCTAAATTCTGAGTAATTTGCTTTTCCTCAACCAGTCGCTCTCATCGGTTAGTTATTTTTACTGTTTAACAACACTACTTCCATACACCAAAAGTTGTTCATGGAGAAGCCTTCTGCTATGGCATAACTCTTGAAATATCTATTAGTTCGAAGTGGATCTGGTAAGCTTCCGATTTCTAGTTTCTTGGTCACAAATTCATTATAAATTTTTCAATTTTTACTCTTCATTTGTCAGTTGTTTATGAAGCAGGAATTGGATTTCAATTTTTGCTCATGATTTTTGATTCCCATTTTTTCTTTGTTCACTCCAATTGTGTTTATGCTGCGTGTTTGAAGTTTTTACCTGTTGTTGCTCCATTTACTTTCTTTATTGTTACTAGTTATGGTATGTTTCATCGGAGGTTTTGTGTAAGTAAAGAGATGTCATTTTTTTACCAACTTGCGTTTTACATTATATTAGTTTATAATGCAGGTGTATGCAAGATGTGGAAGTCTGTTGTTATCACTTGACAATATGATTAATTATCTGCTAGAAGATATTTAAGTAAAATCATCATAAGTTGCATTATTCACACCATATTAGTTTATAATTCAGGTGCATGCAAGATGTGGAGGTCTCTTGTTTGCATTTGATAATATGATTAATGATTTATTAGAAGATATTTAAGTAAAATCATCATCAGTTGCATTATTAACACTCACACAGTCATACATGAAAAGAGATCAACAAAAGCTTTAGTGAGAGGCCAAAGTTATTTAGCAAAAAAAAGGCCAAAGTTGTAATATCCGCATTTTTTCTTTCCCTTGTATTTTCATTTTTGGTGTATTTCTCGATCGTAGTGACCCTCGTGTACCTTTCAGGGTGTCCTTCATGTCAAATGTTGAACTGTATTCTCGTTATTATTGTGCGGAACCGCCATTTCGGGGTTGCCGTGGATCCATTTCGTGTTATTGGTTCCCAAATATTGATTCCTATCGCTTTTATTCTCTTTCCGGATCATTTTTATCTTTTTGGGACCAAAAGGGGGTGTGATCCGCGGCACACATATTTCTCCAGTTGTTGGTCGAGCAAACTGTACTGTGTGCCGCGGCACACCCATCCGGTCTGTAACCGATCAGAAATCGATGCCGCGGCACATCCGTCCGGTCGCGGCACACTCGTGTGGCAGTGCGACCAAAACCGATCAGACGGTGCGCGGCTGCGCAGCCATCTGCGCGGCACACCGCCGAACCACAGGCGTAAATTTTTGGCTGCCGCGGCACACCTCAGTGTGCGCGGCACACAATGCGGTCAACCCTCTATAATTGTGCTTTTGAGCGTAAACGGCTCATTTTCTTCTTCATTCTTCACTGCGAGAGAGTGAGAGAGGAGGAGAGCTTCTCATCATTATCAATTGGGGGTTGATTTTCATCATTCTTCTTCGGTTGTGAAGCCCGGTCAATCAATCCAACGCGTGTTCTACGAATCTAAATATTTGAATCCTCGAGGTAATATCTCTTGAAACCCTCCCTTTTGGATAATTGTGGATTTTGGGGTTTTTGTCCGATTCTTTCCGTTTTGTTGATGGATTCTTGATGAATATGATTAATCTTGTTGATATCATTAATTTTCCTACGGATTCATGGTATATTTTCATGGTTTTGCGGAATCGAGAGGGTTTGGTTGTGGTCCGCCCTCGTTGTTATTTTGTGCGAATATACATGAATCGTAGGCGGGTTTTCGGGTGTATTCCATTTCCGTATTCGGTTAGAGTTTGTTGTAATTATGTTCTTCGAATCGTTAGGTTCGGTTCCGTTGATTCCTAGTGTTCGTCGGTGATTATCCTTTCCGTTCGTTGCGTCATCAAAATATTCAAGGCAAGTATTTTTGGAAACCTTTATGCTTAACGTGAAATGGTAATGTATATTGTGTGTGATTTGCTCACCTCGGGAGGGTCCGACGGGGCCTCGAGGGAATCTATGGCTTCGTCCTGGATTCATGAGTTTTATTCGCTAGCCAGCTCGGGAGGGTCCTTAGAGGCCTCGAGTGGGATTCGTGGCTTCGTCCCGGTCCTAGGTGACGTGTGGTGCTTGATTTGTTTTATGAATGTGGCCAACTCGGGAGGGTCCTTAGAGGCCTCGAGTGGGATTTGTGGCTTCATCCCGGTTCTAGGCAAATTAATTGTGACTGTTTGTTTCCGGAAAAGACATGTCTGGTTTTGGTTTTTGAAATGATATTGGTGCATGTACAATGAAATGTGTAAGCGATTGGTTTGCCTTGATTACTTGTACTAGCGTAATTGCTAACTCCTTTGGGGACCCGTTTTGGGGAAATTCTTGTTATGGATTTCAGGTTATGATTATCCGGACGAGCGAGCACCGGGACAGTACGAGGACGTTGGCCAGGGTCGTTGACATGTGCCTTTGGGTCGTCTTAATTCCTGTGTCTAATTCGATACGGTTGTTTCCTATAGTTATAAACTGATAGACTGTACTCGCGAGTACTTAGGCTTTTCAAATTCAAACTCCGTGTTGTACTACTTTTAAATTGTTACATTGTTGGTTGATGATCATTTCGCCGGTTGCTCCGGGCGTAACTTTTTATGTCTTATAATTAAACGTGTGTCCTCGCTAACCGGGATGGTTAGTCGAGTGGAGTTTTCTTGTTTGTAGCCTGGTGGGTCCCATTTGGGGGGTCCACGACGCTGTAATATACTCTGAATATCTCGGGGTGTTACAGAAAATGGTATTAGAGCTCTAGGTTTATGGATACCTAGGCTTGTTGGTTATTTGGGTCTAGTCGTGTTTTGTTTTGCACATTGTCACACCGCTGCCAGCATCCCAGTACTTCCAGTGCTCGTAAGTTTTCTTATTCGGCTCTTCTGTTTCTTACATTGTATTTCCACTTTGAATCGTAGTTGCTTTTCCTCCCATACTCATCATCGATATACTTCTGTTATCTCTCAACATCAGTATGGATGCCGGAGGAAACCGTGGTCGTGGTCGTGGACGCGGCCGAGGACGTGGGGCAGCCGGTGGGGCGGCCACGTCGCATTCTTCGAGGCCGCGTGATCGGTGACCGTCACAGTTATGCTTCTTCTCAGGAGCGCGCCGATCTTGGTATTGCGGCTGTTATGCAGCAAATGGTTAACCAGATGGCGGCTATAGCTCAGGTGGTCCAGAACCCCGATCAGGCCCATGCTAATCGGGGCGGAGCGGATCGCTGGCTTCAGGATGTCATCAAGATGCATCCTCCTCAGTTTTCGGGAGCTTCGGACCCGATCGTCTCGGAAGGGTGGATCAAGGAGATATCCAAAGTCTTCACTGCTACCAACTGCCCCGAGGACTGTAAGGTCCCTATTGCTCAATACTTCCTCACGGGAGATGCTACGGATTGGTGGGAGGCCGTTGGTCCCAAAGATCACGTTGCTTCATGGGCCGAATTTCAAGAATTTATGGAGACCGAATATTGTCCGTGGCCGGTCAGACAGGCTCGAGTGCATGCCTTCTATGATGCTCAACCACGGGATATTCCCGTATCCCAAGCCATTGCCGATTTTAACAAGGAGTTGGGCTATGTGAAGACCCAAGTTGTCGAAGAGAGCGACAAAATTTTCCACTTTTCCAAGAGGATGAAACTGTCCATTCGGGACTATATGTCTGGGCTCGTCTGTACTACCTTGAAGGATTATCAGAGTCGAGCTCTTGCTTATGATATGTCGGTAACGGCTAGCGATTTGGATCGTGAGAGCAAGAAGCAGAAGTCGGTCGGAAATTTTTCTGGTCCCAAGAGTGGAGGCCAGCATAAATCTCAGGCTGCAAATATTTCTACGGGCGGTACGGCTCATTTCTCTGGGAACTTTCGGAGTGCCGCCGGAACCGTCGTCCGGGACCCCAGATGCTTTAACTGTGGCAAGCCAGGCCACGTGAACCGGGATTGTCCTCGTCCACCTTTGGCTTGTCATACTTGTGGTCAGTCGGGCCACAAGGCTTCTTTTTGCGAGAAACTCAGACAGTTTCGCAGCGCCCGTTCTTCTCACCCAGCACCTATGGAGCCGAGTGTGAACCAGGGCTCATTTGCTCCGCCGCCTCCACCGAGTGCCGGCCGAGGTAGGGGTCGGGGTCAGCCCGCTAGAGGAGGAGCTTCCAGTGTCAGCTCTGCCCAGCCGCGTATCTACGAGATGAGGAGGACCGATGATCCAGTAGCTACCGTGGCGACAGGTACCGTTCATATCCATTCCCATCCTGTCAATGTGCTTTTTGATTCGGGTGCTACGCACTCATTCATTTCTCTAGAGTGTGTACGCCGTTTGAGTCTCGACTGCTTGTCACCTTGCGAGCCTTTCATCGTTAAAGTTCCTAGCGGTGATAGAATTGTCGGTGATCGAGAAGTCCGGGACTGTTCTGTGATTATTTGTGAGAGGTCTTGGCTCTCTAATCTTATTGTCGTGGGTATCGAGGGTGAGGATTTGATTCTCGGGGATGATTGGCTCGAGCGGCATGGTGCAATCATGAACTACCGCACGAGGATCATTACCATGTTAGCCGAGGACGGCACTGAACACTTTTTCGCGGGGCGAAAGAGAAACCAGAAGTTTGTTATTAACGCCTTGAAGGCGGTGAAACTCCTGCGAAAGGGGTGTACTGGTTATTGGTGCTACGCCTTGAAGGCGGAGAATGGTGGAGTCGAGCTTTCGTCGATTCCAGTCGTTAGTGAGTTTCCTGATGTATTTCCTGACGAGTTGCCGGGATTGCCACCGGATCGTGAGGTTGAGTTGTTTATAGAATTAGAGCCGGACGCGGCTCCAGTTTCGAAGGCACCGTATCGCATGGCACCTTCAGAGATGTCAGAGTTGAAGAAGCAGTTGAATGAGCATCTTGAGTCAGGGTATGTTCGACCGAGCGCCTCGCCTTGGGGTGCACCGGTCCTGTTTGTGCGAAAGAAGGATGGTTCACTACGTTTGTGTATCGACTATCGCGAACTAAACAAGGTGACCATCAAGAACAAGTATCCTTTGCCGAGGATTGACGACTTGTTCGACCAGTTGCAGGGAGCTGCGGTATTCTCGAAGATTGATTTGAAATCGGGGTACTATCAGATCCGGGTGAGAGAGTCCGATGTGCCGAAGACAGCTTTTCGGACGAGATACGGACATTATGAGTTTGTAGTTATGCCTTTCGGGTTAACTAATGCGCCGGCGGTGTTCATGCAATTGATGAACAAAGTCTTTATCGAGTATTTGGATAAGTGTGTCGTCGTCTTCATTGACGATATTCTTATTTATTCGAGGAACGAGGAAGAGCATGCCCATCATTTGCGGGTAGTGTTAGACATTTTGAGGACCGAGCAACTCTATGCGAAGTTCTCGAAATGTGAGTTCTGGCTGAAGGAAGTGATGTTTTTGGGTCACGTGATTTCAGCCGAGGGAGTTCGAGTGGATCCGCAGAAGATTGAGGCAGTGTTAGATTGGGCACCGCCCACAAGTGTGAAGGAGGTCCGTAGTTTCTTGGGTTTGGCTGGCTACTACCATAGGTTCGTCGAGGGTTTCTCAAAACTAGCTCGGTCACTTACAGCTTGCTCCGTAATCCGAGAAGTTAAATGCGGAATGACGAGAGCGATCGATTTTGAGGAGCTGAAGAAGCGTTTGACTTCAGCTCCGGTTTTGGCGTTGCCATGTGGCAACGAGGGATTCGCCGTTTATAGCGATGCTTCGCGTCAGGGTCTTGGGTGCGTATTAATGCAGCACGGCAAGACCATTTCCTTTGCGTCGAGACAGTTGAGGCCATATGAGCTTAACTACCCTACTCATGATTTGGAGTTAGCGGCAGTCGTTTTCGCGCTCAAGATTTGGCGTCACTATCTTTTCGGCTCTGCATGTCAGATTTTTACCGATCTGGATTGGCATATTTGTCAAAATATTCTGTCTTGATCTTTTCGATACAGGGATTGTTTGTCCTGACAATCTCGATACAGGGATTGTTATCCCAACAATTTCCCCCTTTTTGATAATTTGCCAAGTCCTTCCAAGTCTTCTTTTTAAAACCTTATGATGTTATCCAAACATCCTTGATGATGCCAAAACTTTGACATTTAGCGTCTTGAAGGAGGGCAGACTTTTTGGTCTTCTGTTCGAATATTCTGGTCTTCAGCATTTAGCCTAATCCTAAGAGCTGCTCGTAGGCAAGTTCAGCTTTTATAAAAAATGATACATGATTAAACTTATAGTTGGCGCGCATGCACAATCTTACATTGTATTCTAGATACATACAGCTTAAACTATGAACTGTTCGCAGACAAGTTCTTTACAGCTTATGCATTAAGGTAAGTTTCATATGAGTACAACAAGGATAAATTTAAGTGTTTGTAACATACAATAACATAGTAGATTACGAGTTGTAATCTTTCAAGATAGGCAAAAATTTTATTGATATTAAAACAAAGAGTACAAAATTTTGCTGTTCTGAAAATAAGATTACAAAAAAAGTAATACAAGGAAATTTTAACTCCTATAGTCTGAATGCCTCCATGGCCTTTTAGGGTCATTCTTGGTACCCTTCCACCAGTTTTGATGTGCGTCCCTATCTCGATTCAGATATAAGGCTCGACCTTCATATGATTTATCGAAGACTAGGATCCAATCCTCTGGATGGGCAACCAAGTCACCATTTCTGTGTTTTGACTTCATCTGCAGCTGTAGCGGGAGCGTTCCTTCTTCCAGCCTTTTCTTGAACTCCTCTGCGGCTTCTTTTACCGTCCTGCATCTATTGAATAATGAGGATTCCCTGATAAGAACAACAAAGTGTCTTAGCAGTTCATTTCTCCTCCAGTTCTTGATCTCTTCAGCAGTAGGCTGTCGGTCGTCTAGGAGGTTCATATCTTGCGGCTTTAGGACTAGGATCTTCCAAGGATACTTAGGATCCTTGAATTTTGGTCGATCTCCCTGTATCCTAACATTTGGATATGTGATACGGGCTATATCAGCAGTGATGGAGTCTTCAAAAGGAGCTAACATTTCTTTCTCTTGCTCCAGCCTCATTCTCCTAGCAGCTTCCCCTGATTCTTCCCCCTTTTTGGCGTCATCAAGGTATGACACCTTCTCATCAAAGCGTTCCAGGATTTGCAAAGCAGCATCCTGTTTCATCTCAATATTAGTCATTTTCTCAACAAGGGAGGAGAGCACCTGCGACATATCTTGAATTTTCTTGTCGTGGGCTCGAAGCCAGGAACCGAATTCGATCAGAGCAGATGTTGTCTTGGCCTTATACACGCGTAGATTTGATTGCTCTTCTCTTAGGATCTGCTCCTGTTTTTCTTGCAATTGGCTCAGTGCCTGCTTGAAGATGTGTGGCAAGATAGTGAAGGCTTCTACCATCCGGCAGACTTCGTGCTTCAGTCCTGTCATTTCTTCAACGGCAGAAGTATGTAGCCAATCAAGAGCTTTTCCACAGAGTACAGGGCATTGACGGCATCCTGGATGAAAACAGTTTGGAGGCCAAGAGCATGTAATCACTTTTTTCTTGTGGCAGTCCTAGGAGAGTCTGGCTGGGCAAAATTCTCAACTCCGTTCAACCGTCTCAAATTCACATTAGGACGTGAATTGAGTTGGACATCCTCAGGTATTATACCATCGTCGGATTCCAAGGCGGTTGAGGGTGCGGGAGAATCATATTCGGGCTCGGCGACAGAGGGTGCTACATCCTCTTGTGCTGAAGTGGGTTCTGAACACATGGATATAGGAGGGACTGATTCCTCCTGTTGTCTCTTAGCTTCCACCTGCTTGTGCAGAGGGACTGATTCCTCCTGCTGGATGGGGCTGGATTCTTTTTCTACTTGGGGGGGAACAGGCTCGGGTGCCTGTTGCGAAACAGATTGTTCCTCCGCGACATGAGGGGCTTAATCCTCGTTGTCGGGAATATTGTCTTGTTGATGGGGAGGTTAGTGATGTTGACTTGAAGTTCCTGCACCCATCTAAAATTCAGATTCTTCGTGACTCTTTCTTAGACCAGCTTGTAGGGCATCGTCATCATCGTCTGAGTCGGGATCTGATTTTGGACTGTCGGGAGATTCCACGGACTTAGCTTTACTTTTCTTTCGTGCCTCGGCTTTTTCAAACAGATGGCTCTCAATAAGCTCTTTAATGCATAGGTTGTCCCATTGGATCAGGACAGCAATATCTTGAGCGTCCGTCACTTCCAAAACAAATCTTTCTTCGTTACTCCATTCGCTCCAGTTGTACAGGGTTTCGTACGGAGCAAGTCTGTAACTCTTCCATTATACAAACCGTTCGTAAGCCTGTTCGATTTGCACATGTAGTAGGGTTTTGTTAGGGAGGGGCTGCGTACAGCGCCTGGGTTTGCTGTAGGCATGGGTTCCTCAATAGGTGTGGAATCCTGTATCGGAGAGGGATTCCTTACAGGGGTTGGTACCCTGATGGGAGATGGATCCTGAACGGGTGTGGGATCCCGTATAAGAGAAGTAGCTTTTGGCTCCAAAGTGAAAGCCAACTCGCCAGAGTCTTGTATGTTTGCAGATGTCTGAGCATCCGTCATAGCCGCCAAAGGCTCGGGATCTACTGTATCTACAGTAGCAGGCATCTCTTCCACAGGGGTTGGGCCCTAGGGGAGTTGTTCAGTGGGCTGAGCCACGAAAGAAGCGTCCTTGGAGATTTCTGTGGCCTTAACTTTTGAAAGCATCCTTAGCTTCCTTTTTGGCTTCTCAACATCAACTGGAGTTTTGCTGTGAGATCTTTTTCTCTTCCTTGAAGTCTCCTCGCTATGAGACTTCGAAGATATATCCCTTGGATCGGCATAAAGCGGCAATATGCGAACGTAGGGCCTGTTTGCAATGAGGGGTCCTTTCCTGAAGATGGTCGGTCGGATGCTTCCCATATAAATGCGAGAGGTGATCTTCTTGGCTTTTTCGTCTTGCGGAACACCACATTTAGTCAGAATGTAGTTCAACCGCAGACCAAAGGATTTCTTCTGCGAAGCAGGCTTAGAAACTTCTTCCTGCAACCGTTTGAGGATGATTTGACAACAGTTGACCTTCTCACAGGTCATTATTGCAACCATCATCCTAAACCTAAGATTGGTGCACATCTCAAAAGCACCTGTTCTGCTCTCAATAATACGACAACAGAAATCATGTAAGTAGACAAAAGGTAAATAGAAGTTTTTCTTATAGCAAGAGGTGTGAACCGTTTCAACCGAGGATGAACCGGTGAACAAGCCATAGTAAGCAGTTAACAGTTCTTGGGACCCAAAGGTCTCAAGATCTTCCATTGACAGGCCATCAGCCGGTATCCTGTAGATATTCTAGAGAAGTTCTTGGTCAACGCGAATCTCAACCCCATGAACGAGGGCTGTGATGTCAGCGACATGGCCTCCCTGGTCCTGTGAAAGGAAACGAACGGCAGAATTGAGCTAGAACTCCTCAACCAGATGAACATCAAATCGTTCAGCAGAGTGGCTGCCAAGGTGATATAGGCCTTGTTGACGAATCCTAGTGATGACGTATTCCATCGATTCGATGTCATCCACTTCGGCATGAACACGTTCAAGCAAGACAGATCTGGAAAAGATCCGTCCGTCGATGATGTTGGATGTTTTCTTGAGAGAGATGGAAGAGGTCTAAGAAGATGCCATTGTTGATACTCGAAGAAAAGTTAAAAAGGTTACAAGCAAAAATGGAGTAAACACAGAAAACTTGTAGGCTGTATGCTCAAGAACTCTTACAATATGCAGAAAGTGTAAAGAGTCTCAAATGGCATTTTCAGTCCTTTTATAGTGGGCGGCGAAGAAGGGTTTTCAGAGACTGAACGGTCAGATTTTAGGGATGGGAACCATTTGTTTAAAATGGACAATCATGATGGGATTGAGTGTAACCGATAAAACTTATCCAACTAATTTAAATTAGGAGCGGGTCCCACTTCTGACTTTTCAAATTACCCTTATTACCTGAAACGACAGTGTATAAATAATAAAAAAATTTAAAAACATCGCGGCTTGAAGATACCAATGTCTAGATGTCGTGTAAAGCATTTAATGCAAACGGCTTGCAATGATAACAGGGCACGTGGACATAGAATATTTTAAAATAAATAACATGATAATTGATTTCCCATTGTATGTGCTGTATCCGCGAATATACAACGTTCCCCCTTAAAAGGCAGATACGAGTTTCAATTCGATACAACATCTTTCAGATTAATGCTGTATTCTTGGGTCTTACGGTATTTACCCTTAATTATTGCATACTTCAACTGTAGGATAATTCATATCGCTTGGTTCCTACAGTGCTGTTCTGATGGACTGGGTGTACAGATAATTAACGGTGGATACTGTATTCTTGGGTCTTACAGCATCCCCCCTCAATTTGCTGAGTAAAAGCACTAGAAACTTAGAGGGAGTCAGGCTGTAGCAATCCCAATTCATGTCGAAGCATGCAGAATCTTGCTGTGTCGAGAGGCTTGGTGAAGATGTCGGCTAACTGGATATCTGTATGAACTTTTTCCAGCCGAACATCCTTGTTCTCAACATGATTCCTAATGAAGTGATGCTTCATGTGAATATGCTTGGTGCGAGAGTGATAGCAATTGCACTCGTGATATCGCACATAATCGGCATTTCTTTGGCTTCAATTCCATAATCTGACAGCTGTTGTTGCATCCAAAGGATCTGCATACAGCAACTACCAGGAGCATAGTATTCCGATTCAGCTGTTGAAAGCGAGTTAGCCAATTGTTTCTTGCTAAACCAAGATACAAGTCTAGGTCCAAGAAAGTGACAAGTTCCACTTGTACTCTTCCTATCTAGCTTGTAACCTCCGAGATCCGAGTCGCTGTAGCCAACTAAATCGAATCCACCTTCTTTAGGATACCACAGTCCTACATCGACTGTTCCTTTGACCTTTTTCAAGATTCGTTTAGCTGTTGCGAAGTGTGATTCTTTAGGTGATACTTGATATCGCGCACACACTCCCACAACAAACTGGATATCGGGCCTGCTAGCTATTAGGTATAGGAGTGATCCAATAAGCTTCCTGTAGAGTGATTGATCAACCATCTTTCCAGCTTCATCAGCACTAATTTGCACGAAAGTGCTCATGGGGGTTGACGATGATTTGGAAGTATTCATTCCTAATTTGTTGAGAAGCTCCTTGCTGTATTTTTCCTGGTTGATGAAAATCCTCAGAGTACCGCTTTACTGCAAACCTAGGAAATAACTAAGTTCTCCCATCATACTCATTTCAAATTTACTTTGCATGAGATGAGAGAACTTTTGACATAAAGCAAGGTTAGTTGAACCAAATATTATATCATCTACATAGATTTGAACCATCAGGAGGTCATCACCTTTCTGTATTTTAAACAAGGTCTTGTCCACAACACCTTTCTCGAATCCATTATTGGTTAGATACTGGGACAGGGTCTCATACCATGCTCCAGGGGCTTGCTTAAGTCCATATAGTGCTTTTCTTAGCCTGTATACTAGGTCTTCACCTTCTGGATTGACAAACCCTGGTGGTTGTTCAACATATACTTCTTCAGCGAGGTCTCCATTTAGGAATGCACTTTTGACATCCATTTGATACACAATGAATCTCTTATGGGCGGCAAAGGCTAAAAATATCCTAATGACTTCTAGTCTGGCTACAGGGGCAAATGTCTCATCGTAGTCTATGCCTTCTTCCTGTCTGTAGCCTTGGGTGACTAGTCGGGATTTATTCCTGATAATGAGTCCATTTTTATCCTTCTTGTTTCTAAATACCCATTTGGTTCTAATTACTGATTGATGCGTGGGTCTAGGTACAAGATACCATACGATGTTTCTTTCGAAACCGTTAAGCTCTTCTTCCATAGATGTGATCCAATGAGAATTGTTGAGAGCTTCTTTGGTAGAAACAGGTTCGGATTGGGCTAAGAATACAGCAATAGTGCACATATTAAGTCTTCTAAGCTCAGATTGAGATTTCTAGTCAGGAAATGGTGATATCTTAGTATGGATCTTCTTGCGCACATAGTACATTTCCTTGTGTACTCTGTATTCTCCTACGGGTAGAAACCCAGCATCAATGCTTCCAATGATCAGCTCTTGTGGGTGATCTCTAAGCCATATTCTGTCGGGTTCTAATTCGGGGTCCTGTACTGTATCTTGAGTTGTTGTACTTTCGGCTTCAGCTTGTACATCATCGGATTCATCTACGTCGGTTCTTATAGCTGTGGGTTTGATTTCTAGGTCAATGACAGGTTCAATAGGAGTTGGTGATGGAAAGTTGTTGGATGTTCTGAGAAAGGTCTTCTGCTCCTATAGGATCATGGTGAGGTTCATCGAACACTACATGAACTGATTCCTCAATTGTTAGCTTCCTTTTATTGAACATCCTGTAATCTTTGCTAACAGAGGAATATCCTAAAAGTATCCCTTCATCCGATTTCTCATCGAAGGTTCTAAGTTGATCCTTACCGTTGTTTAAAACGTAACATCTGCATCAAAATATGTGAAAGTACGAAACTAACGGAGTTTTGTTGTTCCATACCTCGTATGCTATTTTGTTGTGATGCTTGTTCACGATACATCGGTTTTGTGTGTAACACGCTGTATTTGTGGCTTCGCCCCAGAAACGCTGGGGCAACTTGCTTGCGGAAATCATTGTCCTTATCGCTTCCTTCAGCGTCCTGTTCTTTCGCTCGGCAACACCATTTTGTTGAGATGTATGGGCAGCTGAGTATTCGTGATGTATCCCATTTTCCAAACAGTATTGCTCTATAAAACGGTTAGTGAATTCTGTATCTCTGTCGGAACGAATGGACACGATACTCGACCCTTTTTCATTTTGAAGCTTTCTCAGGTGCTCGGGGAGCTTTGATGATGTTTTCTTCTTCTTGCCTAGGAAAATTGTCCAAGCATACCTGGAATAATCATCAACAATAATGAGATAGTATTTCTTACCTCCCAAACTTTCCGGGTCTACGGGACCATAGAGATCCATATGTAGCATTTCCAACACTCTGTGGGTTGAAAGATAGGATTTGCTTTTGAGGGTGGTCTTGATTTGCTTGCCTTTATGACAGGGTCCACAAACGCTGTCTTTCTGGAATGAAACATTTGGCAATCCTCTAACCATTCCCTATTTGGAGAGTTTGTTGATAGTTTTGAAGTTGATGTGTGACATCCTTTTGTGCCATAACTAGATTAGATCTGGAGTGCCTTTGGCAACAAAACAAGGAATTATGGAGCTCGTAGGCATCCAGTTAGCAATATACATATTACCTGATCTGCTTCCTGTGAGCTCAACTTCTTTGGTCAGGATGTTCTTGACTCTACAGTGATCTATATAGAATTTCACCGAGAACTGTTTGTCACAGAGCTGGCTAATACTAAGTAGATTGTACTGTAAACCTTCAACATAAGCTACATCGGTGACTTTGAATTTTCCGACAAGTAGGGTTCCCTTCCCTCTTGTTCTTCCTTTAGATTTATCACCGAAGCGCACTTTTGAACCGCGACCTTCTACGAAATCTGATAACTTTCTTTTATCTCCTGTCATGTGCCGGGAACATCCGCTGTCGAAGTACCAGATTTCCTTCTCCAGAATGTCTTGTAGCAAACAAATTAGGTAGAGTTAGGTCCCCTTTGATTGTTGGGTCTATGGATGTTAGTGCTTCTAGGTACCCAGATTTTCCTGACAGCAATAGATTTACTGTAGGATGGTTTAGGTCCGTAATTGCGATTTCTACATGGGGCATATACGTAGTTGCTATAACCATGATAATTATTATGCATGTAAGATTCAAGGTTATTATTAGTCCAGTACGAATGCCGTCTTGGAGGTGGAGCCTTTTTCTTCGGCCTAACAGCTTGCCTTCTGGGTCTCCAGTTGGATTCCCAACGTTGTTGTTGATACTGTGTGGAAACTTGTTGTTGCAATGAATAACGAGGCTCCTGTATCCAATACCTAGGCGTGCTGTACTGAAAGTACTGCCGTGCGGGCCTTTGGTATTTGGATATAGCCTTCCTTCTGAACGACTGTTGGTGTTGCTGATATGCTCGGGGAGCATACTATTGGATACGCCTTACAGGTCTAAATGGCTGGTGATTCCGCTGTCTGGAATATGATTGAGGTGGCGGAATGGCATCTTTTGCTGTTCGCGGTGCAATGGGTTCCTTCACATGATTCAGAACTTCTTCCGGTACAGGAATGGGTTCCACACCCCTGACGAACACATTACTAGTTTTCCCTTTATTGGAAAATGAGTTGTATCCTAAGCCACTTTTATCATGAGCATGTTGCCCAGTGCTTAGAATTTCTTCCATTCTTTTGGATGATTTCTCGAAAGATTTCAGAATGGTCTCAAGTTCTCCTTCTCCTTTTTCGAGAGTTTATACTTTGGTTTGAAGCAGAACAAAATCATTTGTATTGCTTTCACTATGAGATTTAGTCTCACTTAGTTCATGAGCAAGTTGATGATTGCTCTCCATGAGTTTTTCAGACTCGACTTTGCTGTTTTTACAATCAATAGACATATTTTCGTAATTTACTTTCAGCAAGTCGTTTTCTTCTTTCAGCTCTAAGTTAGAAAGTTGGAGCTGTATGTTTTCATTTTCCAATGTCTCATGGGCCATTTTAATGGTCTTAAACTCATTCATCATGTTTGCAAAAGTATGAGATGCATTGGAGGGAATAGCTGAAGTTGAGCTTACCTCATCATCGCTATCTTCATCTTCCGGAATGTCCTTGGCCATAAAGCACATATAGGCTTTATCTTCGAAATCATCATCAGATGAATCACTGTCAGTGACTACCTTAAGACATTCTTCCGATTTAGATGGAGCAGGGGCGGCTTCTGATTCACCAATCAGGGCTTTGAGCTTGTTTTTCCAAGCACGTCTTCTTTAATCCTTTTCTTATTGCTCGGCTTTCGGCAACCTTTGAACTTTGGGATGAGGACATTTATTTGTATAATGTCCAAATTTCCTGTAATTATAACACAGGTTAGCATCACCAGAGGAAGTTTCAGTACTTACCTTGTGTACAGGCTTGGGCCTGTATGGAGTTTTTCCCGACTGCTTGATAAACTTCTTGAACTTATGGATGAGGAGCGCCATTTCGTCTTGCGACAGGATGTCATTGTCACTGTCAGCTTTCTTATGAGTGGGCTTTGATGAGTGTGTCTTCGATTGGATACAACGGCTAAGGCTGTAGTCCTGGCGGGAGATTCGTCAGCTTTCTCTCTCATGTTTATATCGTACTCAAATGCTTTAAGGTCAGAAAAGAGATCAAAAGTAGATATTTCACTAAGTTGCACGAGACACGTATAACTGTGGTCTTAATGTCCCATCGGGCAGGGAGTGATCTGAAATTTTTTAGGTTTTTCTCCCTTTGAGTATAAATTTTGCCTAATGCTTCAAGTTCACCAATGATGCCAGTGAATCTGAGGTCAAGTTCCTCAAGTGTTTCGGTTGGTTTCATTTCAAAAGATTCGAATTACTGAGTTAATTTTGAAATTTTGTTTTCTTTTGAGAGCTCAGTTCCCTCACAAATTAACTTGAGTTTATCCCAGATATCCTTGGCTGATTTACAGCTCTTTACCTTAGAGAATGTGCCTTTGTCAAGGGTGACAAATAGCGCATTCTTCACAACATTGTCTAGGTTGGCGTGCTTTCTTTCGTCAGAAGTCCATTGTTCGCGCTCTTTTTCAAGCATCTCTGCATGAGCCTGGCCTTCAATCCTTGGAGCCGGATTTACCTTCATAATCTTTATGGGGCCATCCTGTATGACAAAAATCATCTCTTCATGCATTGCTGCAAGATGAGCCTCCATCCTAATTCTCCAATCATCAAATTCATTAATAAAAAACATAGGAACTTTATTGATCAATGATGAATCCATATGAGAGTATAAGGACGAAAACGACTGTTTTATAAAAATAAGTGATTTAAGGATCTGATTCAATCAAAAATACGACTGATTCTTTTTAGAATCAACCTCTCTGATACCACTGATTGGCCACTAAGTATACATGATACAACTTGGAGAGTGTTTTAAACAACAAGCTGTACGGTTTTCAAATCTGAGTGCGTAGCGGAAGTCTTGACAAAGTAAGTTGCTGTAAATACAACTACTAGATATGAAATGTATACTTAAAGATAATCACAAATATTAAAACAGTAAATGCAAAAGGTAATTGACACAGTAATTAAAGTGGTTCGAGGTAAACCCCTCTACGTCTACTGGTCCTCCACATAGGAGTGAAAATGTTTATTATAAATACTACGTACACAACTATATATTTATAATCAAACCTAATCAGTATATCATTCACACAGATTGATATAATGATCTTAGCCTTCAACCGTTCACACAGATTGGTTTGAGGTTTCACTTGACTGGATTCTTCATACACAGTTACGAAGCTTCGTCTCTTCAATGCAAGTCCGTCACATACAGTTCGGGAAGAGCAAGGATTCTCAGTCCACACATGGCAGATGGGTTTGTTCAAGGGTTAGAACAATATTTGAACAACAGCTTTGACTTTCTGAGCTTTTAGCTGATGATGTGTTTTCCACGGTTTTGAGCACTGTATATCTCTTCTTTCATAATAGCATAATGCCTTAGGAGATATGTTTGCTCTGAATATTCGTGTAAGCACTTGTTTTACTTGCGTATGAATTCGATCGTTTGTTCGTTTGTTTGCGTGTATGTAGATCTTTAAAGACTGGGAATATATATAGCTTTCTGAAATATATCCGTTGATATAAATCCGTTAAGCAAGATTCCGTTCCAACGGGATGATGTGTTTGAATAAAACACGATCCGGATTTTGCGCTAGATTGAATATTTCTGATGGCTTGATATTTAAATACTTTATCCTTTAGTATTTAAATATATCTTCTCAAACGGGACTTTGACTTAGTCAATAACAAAGATTCCTTCTTGTCCTGTTTGGATGCTGTATGGAATGATAACTGTATTGTCGATTCGAGACGGCTTCCATACTTAGTCTTTATAAGACTCCTTTGCTGTATGATTGATTCTGTATGCTGGGGCTACGAGAAGTCTTCGATAGAGGTTGATAGCTTTTGATCAGCTTTTCGATACAGCTGCTTGCTGTATGCTGGATTGGCATATTTGTCAAAACATTCTGTCTTGATCTTTTCGATACATGGATTGTTTGTCCTGACAATGTCGATACAGTGATTGTTATCCCAACACTAGGTCCTTGAGATGTGTTTTTCTTGGCTACCCTGATGGTGTTAAAGGTTATCGTTTTAGGGTCAGAACTGAACCCGAATTAAAGGTGATTACGAGTAGATATATGGCTAATCCAGGAAAACCTCATTGGGAGGCCCTTAAGTGGTTACTTCGGTACTTGAAAAATTCTATTTCTGATGGTCTTATTTTCTCTAAATCTGATGATGTGGTTAACCTTAAAGGTTACGTTGACTCCAATTATGCCAATGACAGGGATGAATGTAAGTCCACAACTTTTTATGTGTTTACCTTGTGTGGCTCATGCATTTCATGGAAATCTCAACTTCAGCATATAGTTACTTTGTCTACTACTGAAGCTGAATATATTGCCACCACTAAAACCTTTAAAGAGGCTATTTGGTGAAAGGTTTACTTACTGAGATTGGTGTTCTTCGTTATAATGTTGTGATTTTCTCTAACAGTCAATCTAGGATCCATTTGTGTAGAAATTCTGTTTTCCATGATCGTACTAAGTACATTGACGTCAGGCGACACTTCATCCGTGATATCATGGAAAAGGGCATAATTGATCTGAAGAAAATCCCGTCCCATTCTAATCCTGCAGACATGGGCACGAAGTGCCTACCGGTCGAGAAAATTAGATCTTGCATGTCGATACTGAATATCGACTCCCTTAACTGAAGACACTCATGTCTTTCAGTTTGCTATCTTTGTGATAGTTTTACTAGTCTACTCTGTGTCTACTAGTTTTCTTTCATAGTGATTGATTTATGTCTTTATATTTGTACTAACTTTGTGTGATGTGCAGGTGGTGTGACATTCGACGATGATGACCTCCCACTCAAAACAGTGTACCCCGATGGCTCATTTGGTCCGGGTGGAGAAATGTAGTTATTTGAGGCCCAAATGAATTATTTTATGACTGGGCCCAATAAATAATACATCTTGTGCAGCTCAGTCCCTTTAATACACCAAAGCCCAAGCCCGGATTCCTTTTTACTCCTGGTTCAATCTGGACCGTCCCTTTTTGATGGACATATCACACTCGTCCATTTGTGATATATATAACCTAGCACCCCCAAACCCTAATCACTTTCTTTCATCTCGGTCGGCGCCTTTGTCTCTCTCTCTCTCTCCCGATTCTCTCGTTTCAATTTTATCTCTCTTTCGCCTCTGTCTTTCCCGTTCGGTTCCGATATGCTTGCAACCCTTATCAACTTAATGATAAGATCGGGTGCTTCATCCTCGGACGACCGTGACTTTGGTTACTGTTTTCATCCCTATAAATATTGGGATCATTTCTGAGGGATGGACACCGAAAAATTGGATAGAGTTCTTAAGGCAAAAATTATCTTTGTGATTTACTAAGTGAATCATTTTTTATTTCTAAGTGAATATAGTCCGAGGGCTTGAGAGGGAATTTCGGGTTTTAGGGTTCTGGATTGCCTACATAAACTTGTGATTCCCGGAGCATCTTTGTGAAATCGCCTGGGTTTTGGTACTGTAAGGACTGCAGGCAGCCGGTTGTTGGAGCCTTGGACGTGGGTATACGAGGGTGGAGGACTGAGCCGACACTTTGTTCGAATATCACCACCTTCTCGCTTCAGTTTTTAAGATCATGTGTGATCTGTTCGGTTTGAATTCTTGAACCTTAATTTTTTAGTTCTTTGTGTTCGGTTCTTGAGAGTTTAATTTTATTTTTTAACTCTGTGTAATTCATTGATATTAGGGTTATTGTGTAATCCTTAATCCCCGTAACCATATGCTCTTTATTTATAATTCTCTTATTGTTGAGTTGTGTAATCCTATGTATTCCGGATAGATACCTTACACAGATCTTGGATATTTTCTCACCTCATATTTCATAGAGATGGCCCTCTAGGCAAAGTACCAAAAGATAGATAGTTCAAAACAAAATCAAGAAAGAAGAAAGCGTACAGGTGATGTAAAAAGTCCACGAGCACGAGGTGTCATGCTGAGGAATGGGCAATTGTACTAACTTTAGGTAGCCTCTTCACAAGCATGACATCCAAACAACTTGTGTCTGCTAGCATTTTAAGAAAGTTTTGATCCAAAGTTTCAGGCCCCCCACCAATATAAATTGTGAAAGAGGACACGCATACCTTCGCTTGGGGTAGATGACACTGACTGAACAAATACCATGTATCTGGTTGTACATCTCCCAAATTTCTCTTTTCATTGTTTTTCTGCAAACTGATAAAACTAACGACCGACCTACCATGTTTCTTTGACATGTTAGGCTAAAACAGTAATATTTGGGATATATGTGGGCTTAAACTTATATCTTTTCAAAGGGTTCTTTACAGAAATGCACAGTATTTCTAATTTGTTTACACGAATGAAACAACGTGAAAATAATTTGTTTCTATACCCAAAATCATTAATACACATAGGGACGATAATCATTAAACTTCTACTATAATCTTTGGTTCTCATACAAACTTTTTCTCTAAATTATTTTTTATTTTTTTAATTTTCGGCTTTCACAATTTCAGTTTTCTTAGTTTTCGATTTTCATATATAACTCTTCCACTCAATTTAATACTTGTCTGATTCTCAGTATTCGTAATCTTCGATTTCCATTCACAGCTCCCATACTCGTATTCCTAATCTTTCAACTGTTTTCCTAGATTTCGTTCAATTTCTTAGTACACGTCAGTTGGAGACTTTCAGGTAGTTTAATTACCTAAATATAAATGTGGGCACCATTAAATATAATATGGTTACTTGATATTGCATACTAATTACTCTTTATTGTTAATATATTGACCTTACAATAAAATATAGTGGGAATCAATTTTTTAATATCAAATCATAAAATTGACAAGTTTTATATCCCCATTCACAACAGCTTAAGGTTTTAGTATCATTTTGATTAAAAAGACTAAAACTTCCTCCCAAAAATTTATTGTTGACTTTTTCTTTTCTTTTTGTATTTTATTTAATTTAAACAATTTTACTTTTCTTTTTTTTCATTTTCATTTTCCTCAGCTGCTCAAAGCCGATCGATATTAATGTCCAACAACCAAAATTTAACTACAACCTATACATCAAAACAACACAACTATTTTTGATAAAGGGTCTCTCAAAAATCTTATAAAAATCACATGATTTTTCGAAAAGAAAAATTGACGTTCAAATAGGACTTCATTTGTCGTGCTTCTGGGTTCATAAAGAAGATATGCATCAATATTTTACCGCTGGAATTTTTTTTCCGACAAGTTTTTCCGGACACGACGGCTGCACACGATGGCAAGCCATCGTGTGCAACGGTCGTGTCCAACGGCCTTGACATCGTGCGCACAATTAATGTGTCCATGATCGCTGAACACGATCGTCTACAATCGTGTGCAGCGATCGTGTTCATGGCCAGAACACGATCGTTGCACACGGTAGCATCCGACCGTGCGCATCGGACGTGTCCAAGGCATACCGTTTTAGAATATTGTTTGCTCAATTTTCTGAATAGTTATTCATCTTTTTGTAATCAGATGTCGTGGCAACGTATTTGCATACATCATGGTGGTCATTGGGAGCGATCGATATATGTAGACGGGGACTCCTTTTTTGTCTACATCGACACGAGCAAAGTTAGTTGTGCAAACCTCGTGGGGGTTATCAGAGAGGGTTTGGGTAGTCCAAATGAATCCGATTACAAATTATAGTACTTGACATACATGGCCAAGGGAAACAAAATAAAAATCCTATTATGGGGCGATACCGAGATACTTTGATTACTAGTAGAATACAAATAGGATCCTGAGGTCTATGTTGAGAACGACAGCTCCACCACTCCTGAGGTTAATATGGGATGTAGCAGCTCGAGAGTGTAGCCCGGCAACATAAATTATGACATGCCTTCCAAAGATTATCAATACGAGGAAGATGAGGAAGACGAGGAAGATGAAGAAGGTGAGGAGGTGCACACATCCGAAGATAAAGATTGTTGTAAAGACTTGCTTGAGTCACTATCTGTGGAGTTTCTTGCTTGGGTTCACCAACCTGCCCAAACGGATAGGATTATGAGTCGTCGGAACTTCTCATCCGATCATCAATCTGTGAGCGAGCATGATCATCAACGTTCAATGCGTAATTGGATCATTCCATTTCCGGACCTGGGTAGTGCCGGGATTTTGGTTTGGGTCGGGCAGCCTCCACCTGTCACCGATCAGCTAGAAGTTGGGTCCACCTTTTGGTCCAAGACAGAGTTGAGGATTGTAGGAATGTATCATTTGGAACACATATTAAAGTTTATCACTGATCGTTTCGCCAATAAATCTATAGTGTTTGCGTGTAAGAGTGGGAGAAACAATTGTCAGTTTAGACTGTGTGCTATTGAGGGTTCAACCTTTTGGAGAATTACTAAGTTGACCTTGGAGCACAGCTACCACCTTGACCTAAACGGTGCTGCCGCACGGTCGGTAACTTCTGAGGTTGCAGCCCATTATTTTGCTATAAGATTAACCGGTGAGGGGGTCACTTTGAGGTCAAAGGAGATGATTGCAGAGATGCGTAGGGAGTACAGCATTGACATGCTATACAGTTTTGCTCTCCGGACGAGGAATATAGCGATAGAAAATACATATGGCGGCTTTGATGAGTCGTATCAGAGGCTCCCATCTTATCTTTATTTGTTGAAACAGCGTAATCCAAGGATGATTTATGATTTGCAGACGACTCGTGAGGGAGTGCTTTTCCACATATTCGTTGCACTCGGACAGAGTATTAGGGCATTTGATACACGCCCTCGGCTGGTGATTATAGTTGATGGGACCCACCTGAAGGGAAGGAATAAAGGAACTCTATTTGCGGCCGTCACATTTGACGGGAACGAGCAAGTATTTCCTATTACAGTTGGTCTCGGTCGGATAGAGAATGACGAGTCATGGACTTATTTTCTGTATAACCTGCATAGATGCTACAATCCTATGGAAGATTTACTGATTGTGAGTGACCAACATAAGAGCATTCAGAATGCTGTGCGAGCCGTCTATCCGAATGCATTCCATGGGTTGTGCTATCACCATCTTGCAAAAAATATGACCTCCTACAGTGTGTAATACCCAAGATTTCCATTTCCGGCTACTTTGAATTATTGGACGGTTGTGCAGTTATGTTGTTGCGTTGAAGATTATTTAGAATTTTTTCCTATGTTGTGTACGGTATGATGTACCGTATTGTGTTGAGTTTTCGAAACTGTCCTGCATGCCTGTGTAGTAGGCATAGTGCACGCTAAGTATTGTATTTAGCGCTATGGTGCACGCTCATATTTGTTGTTTAGGCATGCTACATGAGTAGGCTGAGACAGTCCTGTAGTTAGTGCGTTCGACTGGAAGTTCAGTAGCGCATGCTATGCAGATTTATAGCGCGCGCTAAGGTGCAGTAGTTAGCGCATGCTATGGGAGGGTAGTGCACGCTAACTAGTAGTTCTTGGATAGTCCAGAAGCCAATGGACTAGTATTGGGACTCGCTAGCGCACGCTAACTGTATGTTTGACAGAACACTTTGTATTGTGGCTTCGGTAGCGCGTGCTAGAATATGTTGATTAGCGTACGCTAGTCTGTTTGGTATATAAACCGGACAGCAGGCTTATATTCTCACTTCCTCCTCTTTTCTTCCTTCCTCCATGGATGTGAGTCAAGGGAGACTAGGGTTCGTACTCTGGGCTGATTTTGTTCCATTCCAAGGTGTTTTGGAGTATCCGATGTGATTGTAACATCACCTAATCCATTGCTCTTCGTCGGATCGAGGCAATTTCCTTGATTACTTTTCTCATTGCTCACTTCTTTCTCTCCTCTCCGCGAGTGTGAGTCAAGGGCAACTAAGGTTCGTGGCCTTGGCCGATTTTTCTCTATTCAAGGGATTTTGGAGAATCCTAGGTGATTATAACATCATCTAATACAGGATCGAGGTAATTTTCTTGATTTCTCTAGAGTTGACTTTTTGGAGATTTGTTCTTGATTTCGTATTCAATCCAATTTTTATGAATCGATTAGTGTTAAATGATGTTGTTAAACATGTTCTATGGATTGTATATCCATATATCCAATTCGTTCAGCCCGATTGATGATTTTAGTGTTCTTGAGGAACCGTGAACATTTAATATTCGATTGAATGTTCATATGAGTTTTCCTTGGTTGGTTTGAGGCGATTTCCGCCGTTGTTGGTTTATTCCTTGTAGTGATTATGTTTTCATTGTTGTTCGCGAGGATTGTAAGTGTTCGGGGCTACCCGACTGAGCCAGGACCGTAGGAGTAAGCGGGTGTCGATTATCGAGGCAAGTATCTTGCCCATACCCTTCGTATTTTGTAGATGTGATAATTGGTAATGGACTATATGTGTTATTTGAGTAGTCATGCCGAATGTTCAAAAAAGGATTGATATAATCCCTTTAATGACTTTCTTCCAAAAATGCTCAAGTACTTTACGAATGAATGAGTTCTACGGGTATGTGCATTATGGATGCAAATTGATATATATATATATATGAGTTCTACGGGTATGTGCATTATGGATGCGAATTGATATGTATATATATATATATTGTCTTCGTACTATGTGATTATAAAAGCCCTTTTTCCTTATTAAGGGTTGTATGTTCGAATGTGTATTCTTTTGATGAGTGTGAATTGTTATGTTTGTAATGTTTATTGAACCCTTGGTAAAAGGTGGTATTATTCGGTGTTGTTCGAGGGGTATATCTCCTCGTAGTATGTGATCATTTGTAAGTGATGTTCTACCGGGTAGGGTTCATTGAGACCTCCGGGATCCGTCCTTGTTAGTACGGGTCGAGTTTTACCATAGGGTTATACAAACTGGGTATGTCCCGAGGAGACTCTGAGGTTCGTGCTTGCTAGCACGATGCCAGGATAACTTATGGGCGTATATTTGGACATGTTGCATACTCGTCATGGGTTATCCAAAATGGGTATGTCGCCGCGAGGCTCCGAGGTTTGTGCTTGCTAGCACGATGCCAGGATAACTAAGAGTGTATGTTATTTGTCCGTTGTGGGTTTCTAATGATTGAGTTGTTTGTTTGACGGTTGTCATGATGATGTGTGTTAACCAGTCAGGGATGGGACATTGAGTCCTTTGAGGGATAGTAGCTTATAGTGCGAATGCACGGTTAATCATGAGGTATGGATATTCCGTTTGCTTACCATTGGTTTATTCATTCGGTTATGCACAAGGAAGCTCCGAGGTTCATGCTCGTAGCATGGGACGGGAATAACCTTTGGGCATATGATTGATATGGATGTTTGGGTCGTGGATCCCGTAATTTATTGTTATGATTGATATGGATGTTTGGGTCATGGACCCCATAATTCATTAAGATTATGAATTTGGGAAAACAAAACTTTGGGTTGTGACCCTAAAGAAGAATTTTTTAAATATGAGGATTCCTAAATCCTAAATGTATTTTTTTGAAAACCCTCGAGATCTTTAAAACGCTTTACAAGTGCTTACTTGTTTTATTACTGTCTTTCAAGGCTTTGGACTATCTCTTTCAAAGGAAACATCTCGGGTAGACTTTCGCTGTGTTTTGACTCAGTGATAAATTACTATATTCTTGGAATATGATGTGTATGGCTCGTAATTGCACTTTATATTTGTACTAGCAAAATAGTGGAATTTTGTTAACCCCCGAGTAATTGGGGAGTGGATGTCTGTATTGCATCCAGGTACGTGCAAATTCTTGGGGAGCAAAACCAGGGGATCGGTTCGAAGGATGATGGAAGATAGAGGATACTAATCATATTAGGGCCAGTATTGGGTATTCGACTTGGTCGAATGGTATTATTCTTTCCGCTATATTGTTCTCCCGTGTTATGGGAGTGTTGTTGTATTTTGGCCCCTGTGATGGCATGAGTTTCTTGACAGAGTTGTATATGATGTTTACGTTGTATGTATTGATGAAAGACCAAATCGGTCTACTGTTTCATTTATTTAGCCATGTTGGCATTAGATATGATGTCTTGTATTGGTATCCAGCCTAGTAGATCCTCTAAAGAGGGTCTGCGGCACTGTAATGTTCCCAAACGGGTTGACGTGCTACAGAATATGGTATCGGAGCTTAGGTTGGTGTAACCTAGACTGTCAGGTTGAGTCGTGTATTGTTGAGTCTTATCTTGTTAGATTGTGTCTGACTAAGCTGTCTCGCGGTGCGTCGTCTGAGTTGTCGGTCGTGATTAGTATCGTGATGCAGCCAGCATCTTCGTGCGACTTGGGGATGTAAGTCTCCTATTTTATGTGTATTATCTGTGTTTCATGGCTCTGTTTACATTCGTGTCATGGAGATGAAATTCGTATTTGACACTTTTGGTATATTACATGTGTAATGTACTAGATGTATCGATGGATTTGACACCGAGTGGTGTAGTA
Organism: Orobanche coerulescens; assembly: GCA_033398695.1. Lineage (NCBI taxonomy): Eukaryota > Viridiplantae > Streptophyta > Magnoliopsida > Lamiales > Orobanchaceae > Orobanche > Orobanche coerulescens. Next base: position 62,621,280 of record CM065806.1, read on the forward strand.
TGATGTGAAAACTTGAAACATTAATGTGTTTCAATAGGTATATTGGTATTAGGGTTGATTGATAACTCATATAGATGGTTTCGACATGTGTTCGAATTCACGTTCATTAGTTATGCCATTAAAATTGGAGAGATGGTTTGACGTATGTTGAAACTAGTGTTCCCGACTTGTATTTGTTGAACTAATAATTTTGATTGTCGTATGGGCATATGTTTGAGATGTCAATTATGATTGGCTAACTGTTGTTGTTTACAACCAATGTGTTCCTGTTAGTAATTATATCTGCTGCACGTGTGTTTGAAAATGATCTCTTAAAATTTCTTAGACCTGAATGTATTGGAAAATCAGCTTTCGAAAATGTTTTGACGATGCGGTCAAATAGCGGTGTATTGTGGATTTTGAAAAGTGATATGAATTTAGGCAAGCCAGCCTTGTATTTTAAATAAAACCTTTCGACGACATTTGGGAATTGTGTTTTGAAGTGTCTTGAGATATTTTGAGAAATTTTTCCGTCGTTAATCCCCTGTCGTGTTTGAAGGGGGTTTTAAAAATGATTTTTACTTATCAGTTTTATTTTTCAATAACTCGAATATACAATTTTAAAAATATTTCACACTATCAAAATTTTTATATTTTAAATCAAAAATGTGATTTTTACCTTCCAAAATAAATAATGAAAGAAGAAAAATCTCACTTGATTTAAACTCTGAATTCGGATTTGAAAAATTTTATAAATTGAGTGGGTTGGCGCATGCTAATCGCAATTATAGTGTGCGTTCTAAATGGATTTATCGCTTAAGGCGATATGCTATAGTTGTAACTAAAGCGACTGCTTGTGAGACCGAATGATTAGATTTATTGTCATGTTATCATTCTCATTGGAGAACTCTAGTTGTATGCCTGAATGTTATGATGGCATGGTTTGGTTTGCTCATGGTTTCTATGATGTTATCTCGACGTGATTGTGGATCTGTGGGAATGAACAATAGAGGTATGAGCATTTTCCCACACGGGGATGGTTCAGTGAAACCTTCGGGGTCGGTGCCAGAAGAGCATGACCACGAGATACACCTTTTTGCTGTTAATTGTGATGATGTTGTTTCCGAAGAAATTGATATTTTGGAATATTGGTTTGCAATTGTTTTCAAAGGGAGATGGTTAAAACTTATGTTTCATGAATTTGGTAAAACAGCCCGAGGTGTCATAAGTATATCCATGTGTAGTATATTATGACCGTGATTGTACGATAATGGTCATTAATTTTCTGTTGATGCGTTTATGTGAATCGTTAATTACGACCGTAAGTTTTGTTTGTTGCAATTGTAAATTCTCATATTCGTGTATCCAGAATGGATATTTTTACAGTGATACTATTTGTTGCCTTATGTTGATATGTTGTGCCGAGATTGGCACTTTGATGTATTATTTTGCAATGTTGTGTTTCATCCTGTTGAGTGGGTATTTGCTCAGTATGCTAAGGGGCAGAGATCGCAGTCGTGGCCGCGGTACAGATGGTCGTGTACATCAGATGCTGAACCAAGAGAATATTGTCGGGAATGGCATTGACATTGATGCTGTTACTATATTGCAACAAGTAGCGACGCAGATGACTCAGTTGACCCAGGCGGTATAACGTAACACATGTGTGAACCAGAACGTCGGCATAAACCAATGGCTTCGGGAAGTGGTTCGTATAAAACCCCTCGTTTCGCGGGTGACGTGGATGCTTTGGGCTGGGATGGTTTGCTTTTCCAGTTGGGAAAACTATTCGAGGCACTTGATTGTCCTGAAGAACGAAAAGTGCATATCGCTCAATACCTTCTTGATATAGATGCCGCTAACTGGTGGGAGGCTGTTAAGCCTCGTGATCATGTTGTCACATGGGTGGAATTCCATGAATTAGTGGAAGCCGAATTTTATTCAGAACCGATCAGAGAGCAGAGAATTCATGATTTTTATTTGGCCAAACCGCAAGATGTACCGGTGTCTCAAGCTATCATCGATTATAGCAAACAACTCAGCTATGTGCGGGAACATGTGAGTAAAGAGGAAGATAAGATCCGTCATTTTCATATGCGGGTGAAGCTGGAGATTCACTGGTATATGGTGGGATTCACTTGCACTGCATTGATAGAGTATCAGAATCGAGCTTTGGCCTATGAACTAACCTCATCATCGACTGAGCATATGCCCGAGTCGAAGAAGCAGAGGACGTTTAATGATATTACTATCAATTCAGGAGTGGGAGTTTCTAAACTGCAACACCACAGTCTTTCTGCCGTGAAGCTCCTTCATTCGACGAGTGGAATCAAGAGTTCCAAGTCATCAGTGTTGATATAATAGCCGAGATCTTCATTCCGGTTTCGTTGAAATCTTCTTCGGTCGAGCAGATTGTAATCGTCCACGTCTTTGGAAATGTGTGCTTGTGCTCTGGTACGTTAGGTTTCGTAGCCTGCTCGTATTGCTTTGATTCATAGACGGTGCGTTAGTGTGATCGAGACGTCGTCGAGCATCTAGCCGGACAGTCGGATGGTTGGATGGGTCGAGTTACGGCCGTAAAACGTGGCCGATTACGGTCGTCATACGTTCACACATTTTGGGCAGCAGCCTTGGGGAACTCGGTTACGGCCGTAAGGTGTGTCCGGTTACGGCAGCATGGCATAGGCCGGTTACGACCGTAATGCGCCAGCATGTTTTGGGCAGTAGCCCGAGAGCTTGATTACGGCCGTAAGGGGTGCCAAGTACGGCCGTAAGGGGGTGCCTGGTATGTATGTAAGGCATAGGCCAATACGGCCGTAATGAGGTTGGCCGAGTTATGGCCGTAAGGTGCTGCCGGTTACGGCCGTAACGTGATCGGCCATAAATAGGCCTGGGCGACGTGTGACTTCATTTTACCCTTTCTTCTCTTATTTTTGCGGCTGACGGACGAGTGAGACGGGAAGTTGAGTTCTTGGTCGATTCTGTTCGGAATCCTTACGAGGATCGATCAAGCTACGTATATACGAATACAAAATAAAACAAAGGAAGATACGAAATCATACCCTTGTAGTTCGTTGATTAAATAGTGAAAAGATGATATCCCTTGCGAATCCAATCCGCAACAAGCTCTAGGATGATTTAACGCCGAAAACACTGCCTCTCTACTTGACACGCACTGGATAAACGATCGGAACGACAACCACCCAATTAACCTCCAAGGTTACGGCTAGAATCGGATGATAGAAGCTTTAATATTTGATGAAAACATTCCAAGTATATTTATCAAAGACTCTCTCAATATTTCTCTCACAATTTTTTCTAAGAAATGTGTGAAGAAGATCAATGAAGAAGAAGATGTTGAAGAAGACTAAGAAAACAAGCTTCTCTCTCTGCCTTGCAAAATGATTCGTGAGATCTATCCTTGAACGAAGAGTAGTCTTATCCATATATTCTTCAACTCTTCATTATATTATTCCCTTGAAAAAGAATAATATCACCTACTCAATATTTTAAGAGATATTCTCACTAAATGTCATAAGTCTTCCAGGTGAAGACTATGACCAAGAGTAGGTGGGGTGGCCTCTAGGATAAATTGGATGAGTTTGGTCTGTTTTGGACTCTCGCGAGTCCAAACAGATAAATTCCAATTCCGTTCCAATATATTTATATCAATTAATTAATCTAATTAATTAATCATATCAAATACGAAATAATATAATTAATTTATCCAAGAAATAATTGTATCTATGAATTAAATTAATCACCCAGTAATTTATTTAATTCATTAGGCCGTAAATTAATTTATCCAATAAATTAATTTAGACATCCAATGTCCCAATATAAATTGGACATCTAATGTCCAATAAATTATATATCCAATATCTAATATTTATAAAGAGAGAATAAGCTCAATTCATTCCGTCGTCAATCCTATTACGCGACTCGGTAGATCGGTATCAGTTAGCAATGGGAGGAACCCAAGAGTAGTAGCACCACCTAGCCATCCCGGCGGCCTACACTGTACCCTAACTGAGAACGAATGATGGGGATCATTTCAAAACCTTTCTTTCGTGAATACTAGTATACGTATAAATCCTTCTATCAAATGTCCTGATCAAGTTATAGAGTCATGGTCAGTCAAACCCTATCTGTACTTGACACTATGCATGAGTTAATGCAAATCGAGATCACTGAGCTCTCGTGTATCCAATACAACTAGATCCAATGCTTTGGCCAAATACTTACGATCTCAATTGCCAATAACCGTATATGACATATAACCCGTTCACTAACAGGAGAAAGAATTCTATTTTGGTATTCAGTAGAACCTGCTACTTGCCCGTCAAAATGCACGTCGAGGTTGACCCCCGCGTTCCGATTTTCTGGGTCGAACTACTCTAATGAAAATCTTAACATCACAAGCACATCCCCACAAAATCCTCAAGTCGAAGGTTCACGAATACCTATCACAACCTTTCGATTTCATCATTGACTATCCAAGAGTGAAATCCATGTGACGAATTGAGTGTGAGTCGGTTTGAGTATACTAATCTCATTAGCATACCAATAACGTGTGCTCCCACTAACCATTAGTGTTGTGCCAGGCACTCTTCAAGTCAAAGAACACGTCATATAAGTCTTCATATAAACTTAACGCCCAGTCAAGTTTCATCGATTTGCAAATGATCAAGTATTTGAGCCATAAACCTTTCCAGTGCCGATCCCCTTATCCAATAAGGAGTGGAATGTTTTGCTCTCAAATACACGGACTAGTTTATATATATATATATATATATATATATATATATATATATTTACGAGTCAGGAATGCTAGTGACTACCAGTAAATAAAGAAACACATAATTTCCTTCTGATAATGATTTACATAATAACAAGTACAATGCCCTCAGTCAACATCCTCTGAGTGGCATTCGAGGGCATACACCTAACAATCTCCCACTTGCATTCAATGCCACACACTATAGTATCTAATACCCATGTTATCCAGATGAAGCTCTATGCTAATATCAGAAAGTGGCTTGGTCAGTGAATCAGCGACGTTGTCAGCCGAGTCTACTCTATGCAGCACAATATATCCCTTGCGACAAATTCTCTCACAAGATGATACTCTCTCTCAATATATTTTGTACCATTATGAAACCTCAGCTCCTAGGCCTGTGATACTGGTCTATTGTTATCGTATAAAAACGAAAATAGGCAGCGCATCACATGGTGTCACGTTAAGTTTACCCCGTAACTTCTTAACCATTCCTTTGGAGGCCTACGAGACCGCTTTATACTCAGCCTAACAGGTGGAATCAGTAGTCGCACTATGCTTGGCACTATGCCAAGATACTGCTCCTCCATTAAGAGTAAAATGTAGCCAGAAGTAGGCATAGAGTCGTCTTTATATCCTTGGAAGTCTGAATTAGTGAAGCCCATCTCTTTCAGTTTTCCACCGCCATATATAAGAACCAGATCTCTAGTCCTTCTTAAGTACTTGAGAACGTTCTTTACAGCAGTCCAATGTTCCCTACCTGGGTTTGCCTGAAACCTACTTACCACGCTCACAGCGTGCGCAATCTTAGGTCTAGTACACAACATTGCATACATAAGGCTACCCACGGCCGAAGCATATGGTATATTACTTATTTCCTTTCGATGTTCCTCACTATGAGGACACATCTTGAAGGTGAGTTTTATTCCTTGTCGCATCGGTAGGAACCCTCTTGTAGAATAATCCATCTTAAATCGCTTTAAGATCTAATCTATATAGAGGTCTTGGGAAAGACCTACCATTCTCTTCGCTCTATCTTAGTAGAGTCAAATCCTAAGAATACAGGTTACCCTCCCAATTCTTTCATAGAGAACCTACTCGAAAGCTAATCTTTAACAGAACTGAGCATTCCCACATCGTTTTTTTATCAAAAGAATGTCATCTATATATAGTACTAAGAATGTGATCTTGCTCCCACTAACCCTCTTGTATACACAAGGTTCCTCATCATTTTGCACGAAGTCAAACTCTTTGACTGCCTCGTCAAAACGAAGGTCCCGACTATGTGAAGACTGCTACAGTCCATATCACGGAGTCTACATCCACCATCGCTTGGTCATAAGTCGCGGGGTCGGTCTCTTGGCTATCACCTGGACCTCATGGAGACCCAGTTCCTCCAGGTGCACAAGGCCATACCTCTCAGGTAATTTAGACACCCTACTAGACCTACGAAGTGGTTGTACTTGTGTTTCAGAAGGTTCGGTTCCAACTTCTTGTACAGGTATCACCTGAGGAGTTTCATTGTATTCTTCCAAAGAAATACTTCTACCTGCTCCGCCTTCCTGAATGAACTCATCTTCCAGGAAGTGTGCTTGCAAAGCAATAATGATCTTTCGATCTTTGGGCATGTAGAATAGATAACCCATCATCCCAGATGGGAATCCAATGAAACGTCCCTTCACGGACCTTGTTTCTAATTTTTTCCACCTTAGTCTTCTTGACATAGGCGGGACATACCCAAATCTTAATGTGATTAAGACTTGGCTTCCTGCCCTCCCACATTTCATGTATAGTTTTAGGAATGGACTTGGAAGGACATTTGTTCAAGACATAAGCAGCAGTCAGGAGTGCATAAACCCATAGGTAAATCGGTAAGTCGGTGTAAATAAGCATGGAACGAACCATGTCCAACAAGGTTCGGTTCCTTATTTCCAACATACCATTTAACTGAGGAGTTCCTAGAGGTGTTAGTTGAGATACTATTGCATACATTTTAAGGAATTCATCAAACTCTATACTCATATACTCGCCACCTCGGTCCGACCGAAGTGCTTTGATATGATTACTAGTGTTTTTCGACTAGGGCCTTAAATTCCTGGAATTTCTCAAAGGCCTTGGATTTATGTTTCATTAAGTATACATAACCATACCTAGTATGATCATTCGTAAACGTAATGAAATACTGATATCCGTCACGGGCTGCTTCCAAAGCACCAAATACGTTGGTATGGACTAAACCAAGTTTATCAGCGGCTCTTTCAAAAGTCCCTGTGAAGGGGGACTTAGTCATTTTGCCCTTAAGGCAAGATTCACAAGTTGGAAAGGGATCCGATCCCAATGGACCCATATGTCCTTCTTTTTCCATTTTGTAAACCTTGGTCTGACCAACATGACCAAGTCTAAGATGCCATTTCAAAACTTGATTAACTTCATCCCTACCACGCTTCGTAGTCTTAGTATTCACAACGACTTTGTTACTTAGGTTAGGATGATACAGTCCATTTAACAATGTAGCAATGCCTATTAGTTTAAAATAAATTTTGCAGGAACCATCACCAATGAAAAATGAAAAGCCTTTCCGATCCATGACCGAAATGGATACAATGTTTTGATGCCCCTTGGGCAAAACAAGTACATCATCTAAAGTTAAAACAAATCCGCATTCCAAATCCAAAAGAAGCGATCCTATGTCAGTTGCGTCGACACTATGCCCGCTTCCGATAGTAACCATCACTTCCCCAGCTCTAAGCTTCCTACTTTGTTCTAGATCCTGATTCACGGTACAAATGTGAGAACTAGCACCTGAATCCAGTATCCAAGAAGTAGAAAATACAGTAGCAGAACAATTTGTTTCTAAAACTAAATGTTCTATACCTGAAGTGCTATAAAGAATCAGACAGTCTCTAGCGCAGTGGCCCAACTCAACGCATTTGAGACCTTCGTCCTTCTTCTTCTTGCTCTTTGGAACTATTGAGGCATTTCCCTTACCTTTAAGATCCTTGATTTTTGGTCCTGTCTGCTTCTTGGTCTTTTTCTTATTATTCTTAGACCTCCGAGGTCCAGAAGAAATCACAAGAACAGACTCCTTCATCCGCGGAGTCTTCATCTGAGACTGAGCGGTCACCAGTTTGTTCATCAACCCTACTAAGTTGCAAGCAATCTCATTGCAGTTGAAATTCATAACAAACTGTGAGAAGGAATTCGGAAGAGACTGTATGATAAGGTCGGTTTGAATAGAAGTATCCATCTTAAAAGAGCCTCCAATCTCTCGATCATAAATATCCCAACCTTCTCACCTTCCTTCATCCTTGCACCGAACAGTTGCTTGGATATCTCATATCTAGCAGTTCGACTGTGCTCACCATAAAGCTCGGTTAAGTGAGATAAATCTGCCTAGCAAAAGTCATTTTCTCATGATCTATATAAAGCTCATTAGACATAGAAGCCATCATATAAGCACGGACTTTTACGTCATCCTTAACCCACTTTTCGTGATTTCCAATTTTTTCTTGATTGGCTCTTGTCCGCACCAGAGGCACCGGAATGTCCGTCTCCAAGACGTATCCCAGTGCCTCTATACTGAGGACTATCATTAGATTGCAGAGCCAATCCACAAATTAGGGCCGATTAAGGTGTCCTTTTCGAGTAGTATAGCGAGTGGGTTCATGGTCATATTGAGAGTTGAGTTTGTCTGCATTAAGTATGACAGATTAATTAGTGACTCGTTTAATTATGATCTGAGTATAGAATTAAGGTCTTTTCTACTATTAGCCCAGATCCCACTAATTTTATCGGAATAACACACTCTCATGTGAATTTCGGAAGTATTGTTCGCAATATCTTCATAGTGGTGATCGAGTTCTTTAGAAATTTTAATAGAGGGAAACCGAACAGGTTTCTAGTGTATTAATTTTCATAAAGTGGTGTCCAACACCAACCTATCTAATAGATGATTCGATATTCTTTTTCCCCTTGTTCACTTCCCTCAACCTATACGGTTTCTATAGTTCGGGAACAAGTTATGTTTACACCATCGACGCAAATCAGTTTCACAACTAAATCTTATCCGGCAACCGAACAGGTTTCTAGGGATAAAATTTACTCCAGCGGAAGGCATCCAATGCACTCTCGGTAATTTATCCATCCTCCCCGAACAACTACCCCGATAACTCGTAAGCATAGCACATCTGGTTTGGATTTCAATTTTCCGAAAGCTCGACGGAGGGAAGGAAAACCTTGAAACCTTTTAAACATAATAATTTGTCGTGGGAGAAATTTTGCAATTAATATTACACTTTGAACATTAATTCATTTAAGTGCGTTTGTAGCATTCATACCATATGAATAAACATTCACAACTTAGTTGCTACCAACATGTAGTTCATGGACCATTCCTAGAACAAACACATCGTAATCTAATTACATGTCTTCTGTCTTGAATCTTTGTCTTCTCGAACGGATCTTCCTACGGTCTTCGTTATTACATATAATTTTACATTGAACAAATTGTATCCTAGATACAAATAGTTTTAGTAAAATAAATAGGCTCAAAACGGCCTTTACAACCCAATCGAATAAAATCGAACGATTCAAAACTAGGTCCATGAACCACATCCCCATTCAAAAGTATTCATATAATAAATACTAAATAAATGGATTGTATGTTGATTACATTGATCTAACCAATATATATAATCAACCATAAATAGATCTGATCCAATCAATTCAACAATAATCGACAATTTAATTTTCGTCTGTAGTGAACCCTTAAAATATTTTCTTTGAATTTTTCCTCCATCAAAAATTCCAAATTAATGACTTAATACTGGGAAAATCAAATATTGAAAATATACTGAAAAGCGAGACCCAGTGCCTGACAGCTGCCAAGCAGCACCAAGCACCATGCTCAGCAGCCTACAGGACCCTCTCGGCATCCTACAGTAACCCACTCGGCATCCTATAGGACCCTCTCGGCATCCTACAGGACCCGCTCGGAAGCCTACAGGAAACCGCTTGGCATCCTACAGGACCCTCTCGGCATCCTCCAGGACCCGCTCGGCATCCTACAGCGCCTGCTCGACAGCATAAAAGAAATCGCTCGTCATCCTACAGGACCCTCTCGGCATCCTACACGACCCGCTCGGAATCCTACAGCAGCTGCTCGGCAACCTACATGAAACTGCTCGGTAGTGACTCGGCAGCCTACAACAATACCTCGGCATCCTACATCAATGCCTCGGCAGTGACTCGGCAGCTGTATGATATAATGTCCAACGATGGCATACAGCTCGTTTTCGGGCAGATTTCTAAAATCATGTTATTCCTGATCCACATATTATTAATATAAATCATATTTCCAAGAAAAACCTGATTTATATCATAACATAAAATCACGGAAAAACGATACTACGACGAACAATAAAATATCTACAATTATCAAAGTGATTCTAAATCACAAAACAAGCATTCCAAATGCTAAACATCGTATATACGATCGCAAGACCTCGCTCCGATACCACTGTTGGGATTCGATGCCTAAAACGAAGGCGCAGTGGAAGCAAAATACGAATCTAATTCGATCCGAATCCCTACGAGGATCGATCAAGCCACGTATATACGAATATAAAATAAAATAAAGGAAGATATGAAATCATACCCTTGTAGTCCGTTGATTAAATTGTGAGAAGATGATATCCCTTGCGAATCCAATCCGCAACAAGCTCTAGAATGATCCAGCGCCGAAAACACAACGTCTCTACTTGCCACGCGCTGGAGAAACGATCGGAACGGAAACCACCCAATTAACTTCTATGGTTACGGCTAGAATCGGATGATAGAAGCTTTAATATTTTATGAATACACTCCAAGTATATTTATCAAAGACTCTCTCAATATTTCTCTCACAATTTTCTCTAAGAAATATGTGAAGAAGATCAATGAAGAAGAAGATGTTGAAGAAGACTAATAAAACACGTTTCTCTCTCACTCTGCCTTGCAAAATGATCCGTGAGATCTATCCTTGAACCAAGAGTAGTCTTATCCATATATTCTCCAACTCTTCATTATATTATTCCCTTGAAAAAGAATAATATTACCTACTCAATATTTTAAGAAATATTCTCACTAAATGTCATAAGTCTTCCACCTATAAAGGTGAAGACTATGACCAAGAGTAGGTGGGGTGGCCTCTAGGAAAAATTGGATGAGTTTGGTCAATTTCGGACTCTCACGAGTCCAAACAGATAAATTCCAATTCCATTCCGATGTATTTATATCAATTAATTAATCTAATTAATTAATCATATTAAATACGAAATAATATAATTAATTTCTCCAAGAAATAATTATATCTATGAATTAAATTAATTACCCAGTAATTTATTTAATTCATTAGGTCGTAAATTAATTTATCCAATAAATTAATTTAGACATCCAATGTCTCAATATAAATTAGACATCCAATATCCAATAAATTAGATATCCAATATCTAATATTTATAAAGAGAGAATAAGCTCAATTTATTCCATCGTCAATCCTATTGTGCGACTCGGTAGGTCCGTCTCAGTTAGCAATGGGAGGAACCAAAGAGTAGTAGCACCACCTAGCCAGCCTGGCGGCCTACACTGTATCCTAGCTGAGAATGAATAATGGGGATCATTCCAAAGCCTTTCTGTCGTGAATACTAGTATACGTGTAAATCCTTATTTCAAAGATCCTGATCAAGTTATAGAGTCACGGTCAGTCAAACCCTATCTGTACTTGACACTATGCATGAGTTAATGCAAATCGAGATCACTAAGCTCTCGTGTATCCAATACAACTAGCTCCAATGCTTTGGCCAAAGACTTATGATATCATTTGCCAATAAACTCATAGGACATATAACCCGTTCACTCTATCTTGGTATTCAGTAGAACCTGCTACTTGCCCGTTAAGACGCACGTCGAGGTTGACCCCCACCTTCCGGTTTTCTGAATCGAACTACTCTAATGAAAATCTTAACTTCACAATCACATCTCTACTAAATCCTCAAGTTGAAGGTTCACGAATATCTATCACAACCTTTCGATTCCGTCATTGACTGTCCCAGAGTGAAATCCGTGTGACGAATCGAGGGTGAGTCAGTTCGAGTATAATAATCTCACTAGCATACCTATAACGTATGCTCCCACTAACCATTAGTGTTTGACAGTCACTCTTCAAGTCAAAGAACACGCCATACAAGTCTTCACATAAACTTAACGCCCAGTCAAGTTTCATTGACTTGCGAACGATTAAGTATTCGAGCCATAAACTTTTCCAATGCCGATCCCCTTATCCAGTAAGGAGTGGAATGTTTTGCTCTCAAATACTTATGTGTGTGTATATATATATATATATATATATATATATATATATATATATATATATATATATATATATATATATATATTTACGAGTCAGGAATGCCAGTGACTAGTAAATAAAGAAACATACAATTGCCTTCTGATAATGATTTACATAATAACAAGTATAATGCCGTCACTCAACATCATTTGAGTGGCAATCGAGGGCATACACCTAACAGATTCTACTCAATTCCAGGGCATTTCAGAAGGCCTTTGTCGATTATATCAACATCAAATCCTTGTTCTTCATGGGATCGAGGTATTTTCTTCCATAGAACCCTAGTTGTGTAATTTTTGGGGGTTTCTTCGTGATTCTTTGATTTAATCCGAGGTTGATGAATTGGTTATGGAATTCTTGTTGTCTTGGTCATGACCTTTGGATTTTGTAACTCGTTTATCGATTTTTATCACCCGGAACATGATTCTTGATTTCTTTTAAGAAACCCTAGGATCTATGTTGTTTTTACGGTCGATTCGGATTCCGATTAATGTTATTGATTCGTGGTGGTGTTATTTTCATAGTATTAATGGGGTTGTCAAGTTCTTGGTCGTTCTTGGAAGTTCAAGGGCTACCTGACCGTGTCCGTTCGTTGTTCCGTTGCTCGTGGTATCGAGGAAAGTATCTTGCCCATACATTTCATATTTCGTAGACTTATAGTTGGTAATTGATTATATGTGTAATCCGAATGTTTTAATGAACTTTCAAAAGGATCGGTATATTCTTGATAAATGTTGTCTTTCATAAGATAACGCGTACGTTTTGTGAATAAATGTGCTTTCCTGTATATGTGTATTAGTGTTGCGTGGTTGTGATTATATTATGTGATTATAGTAGACCTTTTCCACTGGTTGAAGATTGTGTATTGATGTGTGTACTCATTTGGTGAATATGTGGCATTGTGTGATATTAGTTGTTACTCCTTTGTAAGGAGGTTGTGATGCTTAGTGTTGTTTGGTAATGGTATTTGCTTGTTGTTGTGTGACTGTTGTAAGTGATGTGCCACTGGGTAAGATTTGTTGAATCTCCGGGATCCGTCCTTGCTAGTACGGATCGGGCGTGACCGTGGGGTTATCCAATTGGGTATGTCTTGCGGGGACTCCGAGGTTCGTGGCTTGCTATCCCGATGCCGGGATAATTTATGGTTGTGGTTTGGTTGTGTGACGTACGTGTTATGGATTGTCCGATCGGGTATGTCTCGTGGAGGCTGCAAGGTTCGTGTCTTGCTAGCCCGATGCCGGGATAACTATGAATGTATGTATGGTTGTGGTTATGTGATGGTTGTCACGGTGACAGGTGATATTGTGTGGTTTTACATTGGGTTATTCACTCGGGTATGTTCAGTGGGAGCATCTGAGGTTCGTGGCTTGTTAGCATGGGACGCGAATAATCCTTGGGAGTATATCAAAATGGTATGCCTAGGTCGTGGACCCCGTGTTTTGTTATCGGTATTGTATTTTGGCAAAATGATCTTTGGGATGTGTCCCCCGGTGGTTTCGATAAGTGAGAATTCTCAAATATTTTCAAAACTCTCGAGATCTTAAAATGTTTTCTCAAAATGTATATCGAGCTACATTCCCAACATTCGAGTTCAAAACTATTTTATTCAAGAAAATTATCTCGGGAAGTCTGTTGTTATTTATGTCTGGATGACTATTCACGACCATTATTTTCCTGGAGTATGATGTATATAGCTTGTATTTGTATATTATACTTGCACTAGCAAAATAGTGGAGTATTTCTAACCCCCGAGTAATCGGGGGGTGGATGTCTGTATTGCGTCCAGGTACTTGCAGGTTATTGGGGAGCAAATCACAGGATCGGTACGAGGGATGATGGAATGACGACGATACTAATCACATGAAGACCAGAGTTGAGTATTTTTGGTAACGTCTTGTTGGTTTGTCTTTCTGTTGTGGTATTTTCCCGTCTTATGAGAGTGTTGATGTATTCTTACCCCTGCGTGGGTATGAGTTGTGCGAAAGAGTTATGTATAAGTGATGTGTATGTTAAGGTAAAAGACCAAATCAGTCTAATGGTTCGTTATTTAGCCACGTCGGCATGTATTGTGTTGTTGTGATTTCTGTATTTAGCCTGGTAGATCCTCACGGAGAGAGTCTGCGGCACTGTAATATTCCCGATTGGCTTGGGGTGTTACAGAATATGGTATCAGAGCTTAGGTTGCAGAAACGTAGGCTATCGGATCGAGTTGTATGTTGTCGAGTCTTGTCTTGTCAGATTTTGTCTGAATGAGTTATGTCGCGACGCGTCGTTTGGGATGTCGGTCGTGATTAGTATCAATACGTAGCCCTCATCTTCGTTCGATCTGTGGATGTAAGTCTCCCTACTATGTTGTGTCTCGTGTTATACGAGCTTGTGTGATTTTGTGTTATGATGTGGAGTTTAAATGTGAATTGTGAATACGTAATCTATACTTGTTGATTCTCATATTGTGCTGGAATGAAGAGTGGTGCCGGTGTAAATATATATATATATATATATATAACTTTGTATAAATCATTTTTACAGGAGTAATGGTTTTGGTGTGGTTACGCAAGTAAAGTTTATCAATGTGATATTTAAAACTTTTAAATGTTTTGGAAGTCACGTAAATTTTATTTTAAAACATCCTTCAAGAGAGGAAAAAGTTTTATTTTCGTATGATGACCTCGAGGCCGAAAATTTTGATAATTCAAACTACTTATATTTTATTTTCATCTTGTATTGCAAGTTTTCAAAAATTTGATTTTAAAAACTCAAATGAGGTCTACCAAAAATTTACTTGAGACGTGACTTTTGCTTTTAAATTTCCGGTTTCATGAATTTCGATTAAAAGGTACTTGGTAATGATGTTATTGTTATTTTGACTATGATGCTCTGTGTAGTGATTAAAATGGTGGTGTGAACACTGAGTCGTTCGGTATGCACTAGTTGAGATAGTCCTCTTGACTGAGAGGGGGAAATTTGGTTTTGAATGTTAATTAACTTCTGATGGCTACTTGTGTAAAGTTATAATTATGCGAACCGTTGGCGTTTGGATTTGCACGCTGCTGTTTATTTGTAACCTCCGGTTTAGTACTATTGGTAGGTAATTATGTTTTTCGTTGCGTTAGGTTGTTGCTTTTTAGTATGCCGAGAGGCAGAGGTCGTGGTCGTAATTGTGGTACTGATGGCCACAGGAACTAGATGCGGGATCGAGAGAATTGTGCCAGGAATGATATTGGTATTGGTGTTGCTACTATATTGCAACAAGTAGCAGCACATATGACTCATTTGACCCAGGCGGTTCAACGCACCACTGATGCGACTCAGAATGTCGGTGTAGATCAATGGCTTCGAGAGGTAGTTCATATGAATCCCCCTCTATTCGCCAATGTTGTGGATGTGTTGGGCTGGGGTGATTGGCTTCTTCAGTTGGGTGAGATATTCGAGGCAGTTGATTGTCCGGAAGAGCAGAAGGTGCCTATCGCTCAGTAGCTTCTTGATAGAGATGCCGCTAATTGGTGGGAAGCTGTTAAACCTCGTGATCGTGATGTCACGTGGGCGGAGTTCCAGGAATTTATGGCAGCTGCGTTTTGTCCGAAACTGATTAGAGATCAGAGGATTCATGATTTCTATTTGGCAGAACTGCAGGACGTATCGGTGTCGCAAGCTATCATCGAATATAGCATACAACACAGTTATGTGCGAGATCAGGTGAGAATTGAAGAAGAGAAGATCCGTCATTTTGACATACAGATGAAGCCGGAGATTCACAAGTATATGGAGGGACTCACTTGCACTTCGTTGAGAGATTATCATAATCGAGCCTTAGCCTACAAACTAGCTTCGTTATCGTCGGAACGTGTGTCCGAGTCAAAGAAATAGAGGGGGTCATGGGCAGTACATGAGTTGGTGTTTCTAGATTGCAACGCCATAGTATTTCTGTTGTGAAGCTCCATCGCTCGATGAGTGGGACTAAGAGTTCTAAGTCATCAGCTTTGACTCCTGGTAAAGCCAGGAGGTGTTTTAACTGCAATGTGTCGGGGCATGTTCAGGCACATTGCCCTTCTCCGCCAGTAATGTGTTACAAGTGCAGACTCGAGGGACCCCGGGTTCAGTTTTACGATTTGGTCACCGAGCCTTTCGAGGCATGGACTTGAGCACTGATATCAGGATCGACTCTGAGAAGTCCCTGAGAGGTGTAGTCTACTAGTTGTATGTTATGTTATTTCCTTGCTTTGTTGTTTCAAATTTCGGGGATAAACTTATTTTATTAGAAGTGGATCAGATTTTTGAACTTTTGTATTTTCAATTCTATCTACTCGTTTGTGTTCATTGATATTTTCTCAACTTGTTCTATTCTTCACTTTTTGTTGTTCAAACGAGTTGTGGTATTGTTTCGGATTAATCCGTTTGTCTTTGTGACTTTTCCCGAATTCAGTTCCATTCCCTTGAATCTTATGAAAATGAATATCTTGTAGTTTTTACCATATCATCTATTATCTTGAGTCGAGGTGTGAACTTCAGAATTGCTATTCGATTTTTATTGTTCGTTGTGGTTTGAATTTATTTGTTCGACCGTTTTTGTTTCGATCGTTTGTTATCCGATTTTTGTTGATCTCGTATCGTGATTTTTGAGCATTCGGATCACTTTGTAATTTACCTAAGTTTGGGAAATTAGCTTCGTATTCGATCTTCCAAACCTTGGGTTGTTGGAATTTCGTATTTGTTGAGCGATTAACTTGGGTTTTGACTGCTGTGCTGTTCGGGTTGGTCAACCATATTGATTTTTGTTCCTAACGTTTTGTTATCATTCTGGCTTAGCGATATGGATGGTAGCAGCTACGTAGTGCATGTGATTCGTTGCAGATTGTCGGCAGCGGATAACGTGTGTTATTTGAGATTTTCTTGCGTTGAATGTTTCGTATTTTAAGTTTTGGGGACGAAACTTCTTTTAAGAGAGGTAGAATGTAATACCCAAGATCTTCATTCCGGTTTCATTGAACTTTTCTTCGGTCAAGCGGATTATTGTCGTCCACGTCTTTGGAAACGTGTGCTTATGCTGTGGTACGTTAGGTTTCGTGGCCTGCTCATTATTACTTTGAATCATAGACGGTTCATTAGTGTGGTCGAGACGTCTTCGAGCATCTAGCCGGACAGTCGGATGGTTGGCTGGGTCGAGTTACGGCCGTAAGGCGTGGCCGATTACGGCCGTAAGACGTTCACACATTTTGGGCAGCAGCCCTGGGGAACTCAGTTACGGCCATAAGGTGTGTCCTGTTATGGCCATAATGCCGCGTTACGGCCGCAAGGCATGGGCCGTTTACGACCGTAATGCACCAGCATGTTTTGGGCAGTATCCCGAGAGCTTGGTTACAGCCATAAGGGGTGCCGAGTACGGCCAAAAGGGGGTGCCTGGTACGTACGTAAGGCAAAGGCCAGTATGATCGTAAGGATATTGGCCGAGTTACGGCCATAAGGTGCTCCCGGTTACGGCCGTAATGTGATCGGCCAAAAATACGCCTGGGCGACGGGTGACTTCATTTTACCCTTTCTTCTCTTCTTTTTGTGGCTGACGGACGGGTGAGACGGGAAGTTGAGTTCTTGGTCGATTCTACTCAATTCCAGGGCATTTTGGAAGGCCTTTTTCGATTATATCAACATCAAATCCTTGTTCTTCGTCGGATCGAGGTATTTCTTCCTTAGAACCCTAGTTATGTAATTTTTGGGGGTTTCTTCGTGACTCTTTAATTTAGTCTGAGGTTGATGAATTGATTATGGAATCTTGTTGTCTTGGTCATGACCTTCGGATTTTGTAACTCGTTTATCGATTTTAATCACCCAGAACATGATTCCTGATTTCTTTTAAGAAACCCTCGGATCTTTTTTGCTTTTAGGGTCGATTCGGATTCCGATTAGTGTTATTGATTCGTGGTGGTGTTATTTTCGTAGTATTCGTGGGGTTGTCGAATTCTTGGTCATTCTTAGAAGTTCAAGGGCTACACGATCGTGTCCGTTCATTATTCCACTGTTCGTGATATCGATGCAAGGATCTCGCCCATATATTTCATGTTTCGTAGACGTAATAGTTGGTAATTGATTATATGCGTAATCCGAATGTTTTAATGAACTTTGAAAAGGATCAGTATATTCTCGATAAATATTGTCTTTCAAAAGATAACTCGTACGTTTTGGGAATAAATATGCTTTCCTGTATATGTGTATTAGTGTTGCGTGGTTGTGATTATATTATGTGATTATAGCAGACCTTTTCCGCTGGTTGAAGATTGTGTATTGATGCGTGTGCTCGTTTGGTGAATATGTGGCGTTGCGTGATACTAGTTGTTACTCCTTTGTAAGGAGGTTGTGATGCGTAGTGTTGTTTGGTAATGGTATTTGCTTGTTGTTGTGTGGTTGTTGTAAGTGATATTCCATTGGATAAGATTTGTTGAATCTCTGGGATCCGCCATTGCTAGTACGGATCAGGCGTGACAGTGGGGTTATCCAATCGGGTATGTCTTGCGGGGACTCTGAAGTTCGTGGCTTGCTAGCTCGATGCCGGGATAACTTGTGGGGTTATCCAACCCGGGTATTTATTGCAGGGACTCCAGGGTTCGTAGCTTGTTAGTGTGATGCCGGGATAACTTTTGGTTGTGTTTTCTTTGTGTGACATACGTGTCATGGGTTGTCTGATCGGGTATGTCTCGTGGACGCTCTGAGGTTCGTGGCTTGCTAGCCCTATGCCGGGATAACTATGAATGTATGTATGGTTGTTGATATGTGACGGTTGTCACGGTGACATGTGATATTGTGTGGTTTCCTGTTGGGTTATTCACCCGGGTATGTTCTGTGGGAGCATATGAGGTTCGTGTCTTGTTAGCACGGGACACGAATAATCCTTGGGATTATATCGGAATGGTATGCTTGGGTCGTGGACCCCGTGTTTTGTGATCGGAATGGTATGATTGGGTCGTGGACCCCGTGTTTTGTTATCGGTATTGTATTTTGCAAAAATGATCTATGGGTTGTGTCCCCCGGTGGTTTCGATAAGTGAGAATTCTCAAATGTTTTCAAAACTTCCGAGATCTTGAAATGTTTTCTCAAAATGTATATCAAGCTACATCTCGGGAAGTCTGTTGTTATTTATGTCTGGATGACTATTCACGATCATTATGTTCCTGGAGTATGATGTGGATGGCTTGTATTTGTATTATAAACTTGCACTAGCAAAACAGTGGAGTTTTGCTAACCCCCGAGTAATCGTGGGGTGGATGTCTGTATTGCGTCCAGGTACTTGCAGGTTATTGGGGAGCAAATCACAGGATCGGTACGAGGGATGATAGAATGACGACGATACTAATCACATGAAGACCAGAGTTGAGTATTTTTGGTAACGTCTTGTTGTTTTGTCTTTCCGTTTGTGGTATTTTCCCGTCTTATGGGAGTGTTGATTTATTCTGACCCCTGTGTAGGTATGAGTTGTGAGAAAGAGTTATGTATAAGTGATGTGTATGTTGTGGTAAAAGACCAAATCGGTCTAACGATTCGTTATTTAGCCATGTCAGCATGTATTGTGTTGTTGTGGTTTATGTATTGAGCATGGTAGATCCTCTTGGAGAGGGTCTGCGACGCTGTAATATTCCCGAGTGGTCTGAAAGCCTATGAGTTCGAGCTGCCCTGCTCATCATCAAGTGAGCCAACAGAAGAAGGCATTGCATTTGCAGCTGAGTCCCTGCAAAGAATCTATCTGAAGCAAATCCTCCAAGTCCTCTAAATTTTGAGGAAGAAATGGCATTCATCATGCAACATTCATCAAATTCAGAAAGAACTACTCCAAATATAAAAAGAAATACAAGGAGAACCCAAATAGGAACAAAACATCTGGAAACTAGAAAGTTGAATGTTACAACTGCCACAAAATGAGGCACATCCAATTTGATTGTCCTGATCTCAAGAAAGATGAAGACAAGAAGGAAGTAGGCAAGAGGGATGACAAAAGAAAATCCCTCATTGGAGAAGATCAAATCTAAGAGAGAGTAGAATCAAGCGGTAGATTCTTTTCTAATGATGATGATGACTACAACTGACTTATGGCTAACATGGCTGATAAAGAGGTAACATCTTAACATCAAACTACATAAGGTTTCAGTTCTGATGTGTCTGAAGATATTGATCTTCATAAATCTGTAACTCAGCTCTTTAAAGATTTTAAAACACTTAAAACTGTACATCTGACTATGACAGTTGAGAAAACACAACTGCAAGATGAGAATGGGCAGCTGAAAAATAATTTGGACAAACTCAGCCTTGAGTCAACCAACGTTAGATCTGACCTTGAAAAACAAACTGATGAAAATTTTAAAAGTTGAAATTACCACAGCTGAGATCAAAAGGCTAACTGCTTCAAATAGTGAAAAATCAGCTGCACTTGCTCATATCAAATCTGAGTTTTCTAAACTGACATAGCTGAGTAATACACTGGCTAAAGAAATAACATCCTTAAAAGCATGTTAACCTTGGATGGTTTGTGTATTAAACAGAGGCCACTTTATTTAAAATTAGGCCTTGGATATGACCCAAATACTCCCTCTAGTTCAAAAACTACTTTCATCAAGGGAGAAACAATTGTCTAGACTGCTGACCCTACAAACAAACCTGTATTTAAAAATAGGCAGCAGCCCAATCAACAGTATAAGCAGCATCCAAGGTTTACAAGGAAGCCACCTAGACAAAAGACTAGGCAATGGCCAAAACAGCATGAGCAGTCAAAACATTACACTGCTTATTACCAAAGACACCCACAAAATACATTTCATGGGAGAGGTAAATGGAAACCACAAGGGAATCCAAAATTTTCAAAATCATCAGGTATGGAGACCTCAAAAATTTCATCATAGGTCTCAGCCAAGATTTTACAATGGTCCATACCACTCAAATTATCAGGCATATCCTGTACACAATCCTAACCAAGGATATAGTCCTAGACAGTATGCACCCTATAGGAATAGCCAAAACCATTTTTATAACACAAGGAGAAATCAATTCTCCGGGATGTCCACTAACCCTAAAGGACCCACTCATATTTAGGTACCTAAATCTCTTCTTTCATGATTACAGAAAATGTGGGAGGACTACTACCATGTCACCTCAAGTTCAACATTAGGAGGTGAAGAATGATTTGCAGACTCTGGATGCTCAAGGGACATGACAGGAAATAAGAATATTCTGTCAGAATATGTTGAAGAAAGAGGTCCAGATGTACCATTTGGAGATAGCTCAAGTGGGCAAACCAAAGGTTATGGGAAGTTGCACAAAGGAAACAGAATCATTACAAAATGCAGTATGTCAAAGGGCTCAAATACAATCTCCTAAGTATAAGCCAATTCTCTGATGAGAACAACCTTAGTCTTCACAAGATGGAAATTTATGATGATTGATCTCCTCACTAGAGTAGTAAAGCTATAGGGATACAGAAGAAGAGATGTCTACCTGATAGATTGGAAATCAGGATCACCAAACACTTGTTTCTTATCAAAAACAATTACTAAGAATGTATGGCTCTGGCACAAGAGACTCTGTCACCTGAACATCAAAGCCATCAACAAAATAAGTTCTCAAAGGTTGGTCAGATGACTTCTACCAGAAGTATTCAAGAAAAAGACTCTTTGTGATGCATGCCAGAAGGGAAAGCAAACCAAAGCATCTTTCAAATCAGTTCATCCTACCATTCTCACCAACAGAATTTTGGACCTACTTCACATGGATTTATTTGGTCCCATAAAGACAAGAATGCTGAGTGGAAAGAAGCATGCCTTAGTAGTTGTTGATGACTACTCTAGATATACATGGATTGTTTTCCTTTATAAAAAGAGTGAAAAATTAACAAAGCTCACTGAGCTGATGAGAAAGATTCAAAATGAGAAATTTCTCTCCATCAAAAAGATCAGATCAGACAGAGGAGGAGAATTCCTGAACAAGGCGGTCACTGAATATAGTGATCAGAATGGAATCCAGCATGAAGTCTTTGCCGTAAAAACACCACAACAAAATGGTGTAGCTAAAAAAAGGAACAGAACCCTAAAGGAAGCAGTCGGGTCAATGATTGTTGAAACTGACCTGCCAAAGAGGTTCTGGGCTGAAGCTGTCAACACAGCATGCCATACTCAGAATAGGAGTATGATAGTAGGGAGAGACAGCAAAAGTCCCTATGAGGTTTGGAATGGCAGAATATCAATTGTTGCATATTTTCATAATATTGGTTGTAAGTGTTTCATCCACAACAATGGCAAAAGTCACCTGAATGCCTTTGATGCTAAATCTGATGATGGTCTCTTTATGGGATACTCACAAATAAGCAAGGCATACAGAGTATTTAACAAAATAAGATTAGTTGTGGAAGAAAGACCTCATGTTGTTTTCGATCAATCTACTGTTGAGTACAGAAAATAGGTGGAACAAATTGAGAAAAAGCTCAAAGATACCTCACTAGAAGAAGTCATCATCAATGATACAAGAACAATGGACACAACTGATGAATACCCAACTGCAGATCAGACAGGATCTCCAAACATAGCTGATCCAACCACATCTGATCCAAACAAAGCTGATCCAACCGTATCTGACCCACCTACAACTGACATTGATCTAATCACAGCTGAACCAGATGCAGCTAAAGATGGCCAAAACGAAACTGATGTAGAGATAGACACAGTTCCTCAAAGCAACTCAACAGGGGAAACAAACCTTGAAAATGAACTTCTAAAGGCTGAATATGAAGATGATACCCCCAAATGTCTCGAAGATCATCCCATCCAATAGATCATTGGAAACCTACCAGATGGAGTCAAGACCAGGAATTCAAAAGAACCAACAGGAATGGCCATGTTCTCATGCTTCTTGTCTCAAATGGAACCTAAAACAACTGAGCAAGCCCTGGAAGACTACACATGGCTAAATTACATGCAAGAAGAACTCAACCAGATGGAAAGAAATAGTGTATGGGAAGAGGTAGAAAGGCCACTTCATAAAAAAGTTTTAGGCACCAAAATGGTTTACAAGAACAAATATGATGAATATGGAACTATTGTTAAGACTTAAACAAGACTTGTTGTAAAAGGATATGCTCAATGTGAAGGCATAGATTTTGATGAGACCATTGCACCTGTAGCAAGATTGGAAGTAATAAGACTATTCCTAGCCTATGCAGTATTCAAGGATTTTGAAGTGTACCAAATCGATGTCAAGATTGCCTTTCTAAATGGAGTGCTGTAAGAAGAAGTCTATGTGGAGCAGCCCCATAGATTTGTCAAAGGAGACAAAGTGTACAAATTTCTCAAAGCTCTATGTGGACTCAAACAGGCACCTAGAGCCTGGTATGATACTCTGTCCATATTCCTGGAGTCAATTGGATTCACCAAAGGAAAAGTAGACAAAACACTATTCAAGATTGAACATGAAGACCACATATTACTTGTCCAGATATATGTGCAGGATATCAATTTTTGATCAACAAATCCAGAATTGTGTGAAAAATCTCTAACCGAATGCAAGGAGAATTTGAAATGAGCATGATGGGCAAACTAAGTTTATTTCTTGGTTTGCAAGTCAAACAGACAGGAACAGGAATCTTCATCAACCAATCAAAGTACACGAAGGAGCTGATCAAAAGATTTGGCATGGAGTCAGCCAAACCCCTAAGAGTACCAATGAGCACATCTCTACACATTGATGCAGATGATGGAGGAACTCTAGTGGATCTAACCCATTGCAGAGGATTAATTAGATCTTTACTATCCCTAACTGCAAGCAGACCAGATATATCATATGCAATTGGAGTATGTATAAGATTCCAGTCTAATCCAAAGCAATCCCACCAGGAAGCAGCTAAGAGGATTATCAGATATCTAAAATCCACAATCAACGTTGGATTATGATATCCCAAAGATGGAAACATTGAACTATCAGGATATTCAGATACTGATTTTGCAGGCTGTAAAATCAATAGGAAAAGCACAAGTGGAACATGCCACTTTCTTGGAACAAAGATGATCTCAAGGTTTAGCAAGAAGCAAGAATCAAATTCTATATCCATAACTGAGTCAGAATACCTAGCTGCAGGTAGCTGCTATGCTCAAATTCGGTGTATCAGATAATAGTTGAGGGACTACAACCTTATTGCAAATGAAGTCCCAATTTGGTGTGAGATAACAAGTGAAATTGCCATCACCAACAATCCAGTGCTTCATTCTAGGACAAATCACATTGATGTGAAACACCATTTCATCAGAGACCATGTGATCAATAAGAGAGTTCGAATAGAAAGAGTCAGCACAGAGTATCAAATAGCTGATATATTCGTAAAGCCTCTACCTGAAGAAAGATTCCTTGAACTAAATATGTAACTTGGTTTATTGGATTTGAAATAAAAAATGTAGCTGATTAAGGAAAATAGTTAACAGATCAGAACCAGACGAGAACAATCACTTGATCAGAATCAGACAAGAAAACCCAGCTGATAAAATCTTAGACAAGACATATCGGCTGATCAGGAGCAGATGAGAAAGCCATCTGATCAGATTAGACGAGGAAAAGCTACCTGATCAGACCAGATGATGAAAAGCCAACTGCTGAGACCATACAATGAAAAGCCATCTGATCAGAGCAGGCGAGGAAAAGCTAGCTGATCAGAAGTCATAAAGTCAAACCAGCTAAGTTTTCTAATTCTTTAAATACTCATTTTTATTATTACACGTGGACAAAAACACATGATCACACTAACTCCACGTCTACATCATGCCGTCCAATCAATCACACGAACCGCCACTTCTCTATTTAAATATTTATTTTATAAACCGACTCTTCGAGTAACTA
This sequence comes from Orobanche coerulescens, assembly GCA_033398695.1. Classification (NCBI taxonomy): domain Eukaryota; kingdom Viridiplantae; phylum Streptophyta; class Magnoliopsida; order Lamiales; family Orobanchaceae; genus Orobanche; species Orobanche coerulescens. The sequence goes on from CM065806.1 coordinate 62,646,275, forward strand.
TTTAAAGACACCTGATATTTAAAAAAACCCTATCGTCTTCAAATCTTCAAGCTAAGAACCCTAATTTTCAGAAAAGCAAAACCCTAGAGAATTTACTATACTGAAGCTCGAAAAATTAGCAGATATGGACGCTAACACCTATTTCAAGAACATCAACCTGAGAATGGTGAAGGAACAGATAATATTCAGCATTATCGTAGACCTTGTCGGACTTTTTGAGTCCAACAACACCGCGGTAATGGCGCACCTGATTCGAAAGATGAAGAAGAATGGGATGTACCATTTCTTGGACATTTACCTAACGCAGCTGTTCAAGGAGGCTATCCTCTGCTTTTACAAGAGGCCCAATTTACTGAAAGGTGTCATTGAAAGCTGTCTTCAGATATCCCATTTTCATCAACAAATGAACCATCGCAGATGCATTCAACTTGGAGAACCGGGCATTACAGTCGAAGCCCTAAAACAAAGCCTAATTGACATTTGGTACGAAATAAAGATGGAGGACCAGCCAATGAAAATGAAATTCACCGCCGAAAATCTGACCTGAAGCAAGAATACCGATATATTCTGGACATCACAAACAAATTTGTGATGGAAATGGCATGAAGCTTTTGTAACACCCCCAAGACATTCGGGGCATATTACAGCGCCATGGACCCAACTCCGTTGAGTCCACAAGGCTAACACACATCTCAACCACCCAAGACCAACGACAAACACTACGAAACAAACACATCGACACTTAGTAAAGGTAAACGATAATAAACAGACTGTTCCCAAACAACAATACTCAACAACCAAACATTCTTCCCAAACTGGGTTCAGAAACAACACGAATAAAATGAAGGAAGTACTCGAGTACTGAACCAAATAATATAATAATAAAATCAAAGCGATAGGACATGACTCAATCGACCAACTGAACATTGTCACTCTTGCCCATCATCCTCGTACTGACCGCGTGCTCGCTCGTCCCTTTGACCTGTACCTGAAATACGAAAGTATTTTCCCTATTTAAGAGTTTTTTTTTTTTTTTTTTTTATTTTTTTTTATTTTTTATTTTTATTTTATTTTTTTAAAATAAAACAAAATACGTCCAGAGTGGACGGGGGTTGAGGCGGGACCCACCAACCTGTAGATAATAAAATCAAGAAATACAGAGTATCAGCCCCGAGTTATGACCAAAAATGGGTCATAATTCGGGTCCAAACATCGGATAGATACACGGCCCGCTAAGGAAATACAAAGTGCACCACAAATCGTGGGCTAATGTGCGGACCCATATACCAAATAACTCAGCACCGAATTATGACCAAAAATGGGCCATAATCCGGGACATAAAAACTAAAGTGCCTACGGCCCGCTAGATCAGTACAAGGTGCACCACTAAAACCGTGGGCTAATGTGTGGACCCATAGGCAACCAATCAATCGATTAAAGTAAATCCTATCTAAATCTGAAGCACGGATAACCAAGCTGATCCATCCGTATAAGGGAGAGGAGGTACGGAGGAGCAGTATCGTAAGTATAAGTCCGAATGCCGAGGGACGACACGCCGAGCTCAGAAAGATAATCGGCCGGCCTGTTGCCCTCCCGGAAAATATGAGTGACTCTGAACTGAATATCTCTGAGAATGTGTCGGATACGCATAAGAGTGTGACGAACCTGCCAAGAGCCCCGATGGCCAGATGATAGCAGGGACACAACCGCAGCAGCATCAAGCTCAATCCAAATATGTCTCGATCTCTGGGAGGCAAGAATCAATCCGATAGCCAACGCCTGGACCTCAGCATCAAAACTCGAAGAGGCACGAAAAGAGGAGTGGAAAGCAAGAAGGAGCTCTCCGTGATGATCTCTAATCGACCTCCCCACCCGCAACTGTGTCTCGATCGAACGAACCATCCGTGTTCGCCTTGATCCAAGGGGACTCGGACGAAGCCAAACCACCGGGACGGGGCGACAAGTCCGAGCGGGGAAGATGTAGCTCACTGAAGCGATCAGGAGGCGAGCAGTCCGCCCGAACTCGAGCAAATAAGCCCCGCAGCAGCTAATAAAGCAACATGGCGCTCCACCCGCACAATAACATGAGAGGAAACAAAAGTAACCGCCTATGCTTTGCACTATTCCTTTCTGTCCAGATGAACCATAGGATCAGACAAGGAATAATGAAAGTCGCGTGCCTAAAGTGTGTGCCGTGTGCGAAGAAACTCAGGAGCTCAAAAATATTCTGAGAATGGGGTAGGGATAAATGAGTCCAAGCGCCAAAATACTCCCACACGTCACGGGCCACATCACTCTCCAGGAAAAGGTGTGCAATGGTCTCGGTATGGTAGGTCTGGGTAAGGGTATGCGAGCAGCACAAACATCTAGAAGCCAATGAAACGCCCCTCCTCTGTAGGATGTCATCAGTCGGGATCCGACGCATGAGAAGTCGCCAAATAAACACCGAAATGGTCGGTGTGAGTAAGGTTGTCCAAATGGCCCCGTAAATAAGATTAGCCTGACCCCTCACCCTGATGTGAGACCAAGCCGACGATAATGAGAACGCACCCGAAGAGGTAAGAGTCCAGCACATACTATCCGAATCCTCCTCGGCGATGGGAATCGCGGAGATCTCCTGGATGAACTGAGGGGTAAATCCTAGCTCCTCACCAACAATAGACTCCAACCTACCCATGTCCCAAGACCCATCAACCCAAAACTCATTAATTCTAAGATGGGGTCTACCAGAAACCTGACAATAAGAAGATATCGGCTTATCCCCAATCCAAGTATCGTCCCAAAAGCTGACCTCCCCACAGCCACGACCAAGAGTCCAGCGAATGAACTCCTGGGCCTCAATACCCACGCGTAGGAGACGGCGCCAAGGGTGGCTGGCACGAGCTTTAAGAGCAGTACGCATAGGCGTATAAAGGCCAGCAGAGTAGTTTCTGCGGAGCATAAATTGCGCCCACAGAGACGTGCCCGTGCAGAGGCGCCACCAGAGCTTATAACTAAAAGCTCTCGCCATATCCGATAGGCTCCGAATCCCGAGGCCTCCCTCAGAGACCGGACGACAAATCTGCCGCCAACTGACCCAATGCGTCTTCCTCTTAGGACCAACAGCACCCCAGAAATATCTCGCAATGATCTGCTCGAGTTCCTGGATAATGTACTGTGGGGGATCCAAAACCTGAAGCAGGTGAAGAGGAATCGTGCAGAGAGTGCTCTTAATAAGATCCAAATGGCCCCCAAAAGCAAGGTGGCGATGGGACCAACCAGAGATCCTATCCAACATCCGTTGCTTCCCCCAGCAAAGAGCTCACGTCTCTTAAAGCCTTTGTAAAGGGGCACACCTAGATAGGTGATGGGGAGATCGCCCTGGCGAAAACCAGTAAGATCGTAAACTCTCTGATGCCAACGAGGCGCATGCTTGGGAGCGAGAATAAAAGTGCTCTTCTGGATACTAATCATCTGGCCCGAAGCCATAGAGTAGTGATCCAGGAGACGCATAAGATCAACAAGACCATCATCCACAGCCCGTGTGAATACAATGATGTCATCGGCGTAGGATAAGTGCGAGACGGGGAAAGGCCGTCCAGCCGTCCTATACCTCATCAAAGGATGATCTCGAATGAAACGATCCAAGCAGCGCGATAAATAATCAGCGGCAAGCACGAAGAGCGACGGAGAAATAGGGTCGCCCTGACGCAAACCCCGGCTAGAGGCAAAATAGCCGGCCGGACTGCCGTTCACCAAAATGGAGAACGTGCAACTCTCTACGCAATGACGGATGAACAAAATCCATCTAGCCGGAAAACCCATCCTCACCAGAACCTCACGTAAAAAATGCCGGTGAACCCTATCATACGCCTTAGCCATATCAAGCTTTAGCGCAAGGTTCGGGACACCCTGATTGTCCGCGACGTGGAGGTCGTGAATAAGTTCTTGGGCCAAAAGAATATTATCAGTGATAACCCGCCCGTGAACAAATCCACTCTGGTTCGGAGAGATAATAAGAGGGAGGAGAGGAGCAAGCCGAGCGTTAAGGATTTTCGTGATAATCTTATTGGTCACATTACACAGACTAATAGGACGGTAATCTGACCAACCGCTCGGAACAGGCTTCTTCGGGATCAAGACGACCGTAGTCGCCGTGAAAGCCGGAGGCATAGGATGACCCTCAAAAAACTCGAGCACAGCCCCCTCCACGTCGGGAGATACAATCTCCCAACAATGCTGAAAAAACAAAGAAGAGAACCCGTCAGGCCCATAAGTGCTGTGAGGGTCAATATCAAAAACCGCAGCACGAATCTCAAGGGGAGAGGGTGGGGCACACAAACTATCAGAATCAAAAGAAGAGGGGATAGAGGGAAAACAAGTGTCATCCGGGGGGACGAGAACATCACCATCGGATGTAAGCAGAGTCCTAAAGAAATTCATAGCGGATGATCTGATGTCCGACTCTACAGCGATCGTCGTACCACCATCCTCAATGCTGTGAATATGCGACTGACAACGTTACGCTTCGCAAAACCACGAAAATATCGGGTGTTGCGCTCGCCCTCGAAACCCAACGAATCGCGGCCTTTTGTTTCGAAATCTTCCTCCATAGAGAGACGAAGATGGTACTCAAGACGAAAACGGTGCATAGCGGTTCTATTCTCCGGAGTAGATCCGAATCATATCGCCGCTCGGCCTCGTCGGCAGCCCTTAAGGCCTCATCCAACTTCGAATGAAGATTACCAAAAGCACTGGGCCTCCACTGCTTACCACGCTAACCCTAAGGAGTTTGGCCTCGTAGGTTACACATGCCGATGATCCGGTGTCACCAGACCTCCCTAATAGTGTCCAGAATGTGTGATGCCGACCCACATACTCTGGAAACGGAATGACGACTTATGACGAGTCGCGAGAAGCGACACGGATAAGAAGGGGCGCGTGGTCGACCAAGTCGAGGAAGGTGAGTGATGGTAGAGACCGCAAACACGCTCGACCATGCTTCATTAAATAAAGCACGATCAAGCCTTTCCCTCGCACCATTACGCTCCCAAGTGAAAATATCACCCTCGCACCCGCATCAATCAACTCACACAAGAATAGCACGTGCGAAGTCCGAATCTCTCGGAGAACGGTCGGTGGTACTACCCTCGCGCTCATGTGAATGCAAGAAGATGTTGAAGTCACCGCCGACTAGCCACGGCAACCCTCTACTTCCAAAGCAATCTCACGGAGGGTGTCCCAAAGGGCGTAACGACCGGCACGGTTAGTCCGGCATAGACAAAGGTGACGTAAATCATATGAGGAAGAAGGGAAGAATAAATAGAAAGATGAAGGACTTGATCGGTATCCAACAAAACTTGATGCTGAAAGTGGAGGGAAGAAAAAAACCAAATTTTGTTAGAACGATTATAAAGTCCCGACGCAAAACCCAAAGAACGAATATAAAAATCAAAATTAGCATTGGAACCCATGGGTTCTAAAATGCCAATAAAAGCAAACCTATACACACGGTTGAGGTGTCGACGCGCGCTCGTGCTCGGTGTTAGCCAGACCACGGGCGTTCCATGTAAGAATGGGTATCGACATAAACTAAACAACCAACTCAGGCGGAGACCTAGGACGCTGGCTGGAGCGGCCCCGTCTCCGAGAAGTATCCTACCGGGCAGATGTTCCCTCTTTCAGGGGCGATGAAGATCGCCCCTTAGAGGAGGAATACTATCCGCGAGTAGCTGTTCGACCTCGTGTGGAGACCATGGAATCGGAAGAAGCTTTGCCCCTAGTCGTGACGCCAGGGGCAGCAGGAGTAGACATCAACCGTCTCTTAATCGGGGGCTTTGGTGCCGACATCAGAGGCACCATCTCCGAGGAAGAGAGACTTGACTCAGAGATCTCAAATTGAGTGCGTTTAAGACCGCACTCAGTCTGATAGAGGGAGGGAAAAAAGAAGAGGGAGGAGGGCGAGGCTCGTAAACCATGATGGCCAAGGACTCGGGTTGAACGACGATCTGGTCGTCGATGCGGCCGTGACCATCATCACGGGGGGAGATAGACTCAAAGAGTCTAGAAGAGTGAGGGACGGTAGAGGACTCTGTGTCATCCTCTAAAACGAGATCGTCATGAATCTCATGAATACTGCGATCGCTACCCGACACACTATTTTTATCACCCATACTAATGATATCGTCAGTGCCAACTAAATCCTCCTCCTCTCTAGCAGAGGAGTCTAAAGATGCAAAGTAAGAGTGCTGGCCAGTGGTAGCTGTGCCCTTGGGAATAAATCCCGTCTCCTTGGGCCCTTTTTTGGTAACTACTTGCCATGCGGCAGGCTCCTTGCCCTTAGGGACTGCCTGAGAAGTATTAACCGTAGTGGCTTTAGGAGGGGCAAGATGCGTCTTCTGCTGACGAGAAGGGGCAGTCTGAGGCTTCTTACGCTGGGGCGGTGGGGGCCGTTCTTTGTTGCCAACTATGTAGCAGCTGGACGGCTCGTGCCCCACGTGAGAACAGAGAGAGCAATATAGTGGCACTCTCTCGTAAATAATGCGCTGTGTAATAACCTGATCGCCAAACTCAACCTCAATCTCAGGCACTCTGGGTGCGAGAAGGTCAATCTCGACGCACACACGGGCGACGGATAGTCGTGAGTGTGTGGCCGTCGGGCCATCAACTAAAATGGGATTGCCAACAGCCTTGGCAATCTTGAATAATGCACGTGGATGGAATAAATGAAGAGGTAGGCCCTAAGTCTAATCCGGACGGACAAACAGACGTCTCATTCTAATCGAGAAACTAGGTGACCACTTAAATACCGTGCGGTGACATCCGTAAAAATTCCGTAGAACCTAACCAAATACGTCTAAAATCCTCGTCACTATCAAATCTAACCGCGACATGACAATAATTTATCCAACTCCAACTAAATTTACCCCTCAATTTCATATCAGTCAAACCCGCAGACACATCTCGAGGGGTGGGAATAGCATGCGAAAATTTAAGAATTAAAGTGCGTTCCCATGAAGCGGCAAGAGTAATCATATCAGAAGAGGAGAAGGTTACACGCTTTTTCTCATTTACGGAGGAGAGAGTACCAAAAGGACTAACCTTAGCTCCGTCGAAATTAAATGATTTTATCGTCGAACCGGGTAGTTGGGTGAAACCGGGCTGAGTCGAGCCATTTTGGTTGTTGACCATTTGAGCGTAGGACGGCTTCAACCTTGGCTGCTCGGTTGCGCCTGGGTCAGCATGGTGGGACGGTTGAGATGAGCTCGCGAAAGCATGTGTGTTGTTTACGGCTGGTGGTTGATGGAAAAGGTTGAGTGGAGAAGGAGGTCGCTGGGGTGGGTTTGAGGAGGTAGGCTGCACTGGTGGGTTGGGGATAATAGGGGTTATGGGGACTGGGCTGGGATGGGAGGCAGCCGGCTGTGGGGGAAGGTCAATGGGGTTATGGGGGTTGGGCCGGATGGGCACTGTGTGGGCAGCAGGGGGTTGTGTGGGCCGATTGTGGGCTGGGGGGGATTGAGGAGGGGTGGAGTTTGTGGGCTGGGGGGGGGGATGGGTTGGGGAGCCTCGGAAGGCTGGGCCGCAGAAAAGGCAGTGGGCCTGGGCTGTTTCAATGCGGGTGGTCCGGCCTGAGTTTTAGGCTTGAAATAATTTAAAAGGGTATTGGGTTTAGAAAAGGAAGTTTTGGGCTGAAGAGGTTTAGAATAATTTGTTTGGGCTGATAAATTGTATGGTTGGTTAAGATTAAGTGGGATGGGTTCAGTGGATTTAGATATTAGGTTGACTGGGCTAGAAGTAGTATTCTCTGGGCTTAAAGGAGAGAGAGAGATTGGGCCAGAATGCATATAAGAACTGGGCCAAAGAAGAGCAGGCCCAGTGTGATTAGGTAAAAAGGCAGTTGGGCTAACCTCCATTTTCAAGGGCTGGGCTTCATCAATTAATTGGAGGCCCGACGAAATCCGACCGTCAGATGGAAAAGGCCCTAAGATGGACGGCTCTCCTCCGTCCATCGACTTGCTTGCAGCATGTACACCATCCGCCGCTAGGGTTGTCGACGGCGCAAACGGCAACTGGTGAGGAAACTGGACGGCATCGCCGGAGCTTTGGAGAGGCGTAGGAATAATATCTGCGGTCGTTTCAAGCGACGGCACCACCAGCGGCGGACGCGATGGCGACCGAGATGGCGACGAGAGTGGCGAGGAAGATGGAGCCGGAGTCGAGACCGGCGAACTGCAGGAGACGTCTAATGATGCTGGAGGGATGACATTAGATTTGGCGGGCGAGCGCGACTTTCTTTTTTTCTTCGGCATGGTGACGAAGCTTCAGTCGTCGTGAGCTATGGCGACGGACATGGAAACGGCGATGACAGATCTGGTTTCGGTTGGTATGGAACCGGATCAGGCTAAAAGTTGCAGACGAAGGATCGGGCGGTGAAGATGGTGGGTGACATGGTCAGAGACGGTTGTCGGATGGCGGTGAGGATGAAGAGAGAAGAGGCCGGAGACGGAAGAGAGAGAGAATCTTGACGGCGGACGCGGGACTTTCCCTATTTAAGAGGTTAGCGCCAACTGCTAGTGCAAGTACAATACCATTTGAACTACCATTCTAATCAGATGAAATATGCACCAAAATCATTTCAGAAAACATTTATATTCCGGAATATTACGGTGCACATGCACAAAACATAGTTCTCCAATAAAATATTTAAAAGGTTAACCGTTGGTACGAGACTCACGGCCACCGCACCCCACAGAGGCCCTGTCGGACCATCCCTCGGTGATTAACCCCAGTTCATGATATGCATACACACGACACTACGTATCCCCAGAGGCCCCATTGGACCGATCCCTGGGTGAACATACACATTCACATCCACAACATACACGAAAAGCCATAAATAAAATACTAGAATATGCATACAAATGTAAAGTACTTGCCTTTGAGACATGTTCGACGAGAACAAGAATAAAATACGACTAGAAATGACCCGGAGTGACCACGTCTGCTCCTAAACAAAAGGTAAACACGAATAAGTCCTAAACAATGACAATAACCAAACGGAATATGCCCCCTACCCCGATTACCAATCATAACAATACACATACGATCAACACGGGCGAGGGTTTTCACGAAACCTCGCCAAATCAACAATTCACGAACTTAACTCAACGAAATTGGATTGGGAATCACCCAATAACAATAATCGATAAGAAGTATTGCAACACGAACGAACAATTTGAGTTTGACTAACAATTCCCGAAAACCCCCCAAAATTGACAAAATTAGGGTTCTAAGCAAAAGTACCTTAAATTCGGACGGAGTAGGATGATTTCGTTGTTGATAATATGCCCCCACGATATCACAGTGATGAAAGATGATGATACCTCACTGGGATCTTTACAAATCTCCCAAAATCGCCAGAAATCGCCCAAGGAAGGAGGAGATAAAAAATGATGAATAGTGTGCTGCTGGGTCCTATTTATACTAAGTATAATTAGCGTGCGCTAATCCTTGCAATTAACGCGCGCTAACAGGGTCACCATGTAGTCTAGTCGCTTCTGCCCGATGTCGTTAGCATGCACTACAAAGAGCTTAGCGCGTGCTACCTGCTCATTTAGCGTGCGCTAGGAAAGTACTAGCGCGCGCTACCTGCTAGTTAGAGCCTAGAGTTCAGAGTCCAGAACCTACTGTCCCCTGAAATACCCGAATATTAGCGCGCATTACCATGATGCTAGTGGGCGCAACTGCAGTACAGATAGCGTGCGTTAGCCTCATCATGTAGCATGTGCTATAGACTCTCAATCCCAATCCAGTTCCTTCTGGACTGCATCCACACTACCAGTTAGCATGCGCTAACCGAAAGATAGCGTGCGCTACCACACGCACAGGTGATAGAATCGCCTCAAGAAAAACAAAAATAAATCCAATGTAACAACGATCTGAAAATCACAATACGACATCGAAATGCTGGACCGAAGTTCATAACATGAATAATTCTACCTCACGGACTTGTAGGAACAAAGAAACGATATATTAGAATGAGTTTTCTAAAAATCGAACGTACATGCGATTAACATCATAACGTAAAGCGAAACACGTACAAACACCTTCAAAACTCATCCAAAAAGAAAAACACCAAGAACCAAATAGTTTCAGAACGTCGAAATGGTTACAAGAGAGTCGCTAAAATAGACATACATCAAAAATAGAAACTGCTAAAGATAGGAAGTACGGATATTACATTCCCCCCTCTAAAAAGAAGTTTCATCCCAAAACTTAAGGATAAAAAAGCTCGGGGTATCTTGCACGCATATCCTCCTCCAATTCCCATGCTGCTTCCTCCACTCCATGTCTCGACCATTGCACCTTAACCAAAGGGATGGTTTAGTGCCTTAACTGTTTATCCTGACGTTCCAAAATCCTCACTGGCCTCTCCTCAAACGTAACATCCTTCTCAATTTCCACATCCCCAAAATCAATAATGTGACTAGGGTCCAGAACGTACTTCCGCAACTGAGAAACGTGGAAAACACTATGAACGTGGCTCAAGGAGGGAGGTAACGCCAAACGGTAAGCCAACTCGCCAACTCTTTCTTATATCTCAAAAGGTCCAATATATCTTGGACTGAGCTTCCCCTTTTTCCAAAAACGGAAAACTCCTTTCGACGGAGACATCTTCAACAAAACGTGACCCCCTACCTAAAATTCCAATGGTCGACGCCTAACATCCGCATAGGACTTTTGTCGACTTTGAGCCGCCAGCATTCTCTCTCTAATCAACTCGACCTTCCTCCTAGTCTCTAACACAAGATATGGATCGGTGCCAACTAAATCGGATGGCTCATTACAACATATCGATGATCGACATCATCAGGCATAAAGCGTCTCATACGACGCCATCTTAATCGATGCATGCCAGCTATTATTATAAGTGAACTTGATCGGGCCAGACGTTCCTCCCAATCACTACTCCAATCTAACGCACACGCACATAACATATCCTCGAATGCCTGAATGATACGTTCGGATTGTCCATCAGTCTGAGGGTGGAAGGAAGTGCTCAAACGCAAACGTGTTCCGAACACCCTATGTACCGCCTGCCAGAAATGCGATATAAACCGGCCATCCCTGTCCGAAGTAATAGTTTTCGGCATACCATGATGCCTTACGATATGTTTAATAAATACACAAGCCAATTTTTCTAGACCCCAAGTGTCCTTGATGCCCAGAAAATGTGCTGACTTGGTTAGTCGATCCACGATCACCCATGCCATGTTCATTCCCATCTTCATCCTTGGCAAATTCGTGACAAAATCCATAGAGACGTCCCCCCCACTTCCACTCTGGAATGGGAAGTGGTTTCAACAACCCAGCTGGTTGCTGATGTTTGATTTTGACTTGCTGGCAAGTCGAACACTTAGCCACGAATTGAACTACCTCATTCTTTATGTCGTTCCACCAAAAATTCTTCCTCAAATCCTTACACATCTTACTCGATCAGGGATGAACCGAGTAAGATGACGCATGAGCCTCTTACATAAATCCCTGCCTCAATTCCGAGTCGTTCGATACACACAACCGACCTTGTATTCTCAGTACACCATCCTAACGAATAACAAATCCCGGGGATTTCCCTTCAACTACATTCTCACAAAGCTAGATACACATCGGATCCTCTAACTGTCTCGATTTAATATCATCGACCAGCAACGAAGAAATCTCAAGGGCGCACAACTGTCCCCCGCTCACCGGTGACACAACCTCGATCCCCAACTCTATCAACTCTCGCTGAAGCTCTGGCTGAGCCGTGAATAACTCAAGTGCCCGAAGTGATACCGATTTCCAACTCAAGGTATCTGCCACTACATTTGCCTTGCCCGGGTGATAAAGGATTTTGAGGTCATAATCCTTGATCAGTTCTAACCACCTCCTCTGTCTCATGTTCAACTCCTTCTATGTGAATATATACTTCAAGCTCTTGTGATCGGTGAAAATCTGACTAGAAGAGCCATACAGATAATGACGCCAAATCTTCAATGCAAACACGACCACGGCCAACTCTAGATTGTGTGAAGGGTAATTCAACTTATATGGTTTCACTGATGGGAAGCATAAGCAATCATCTTTCCATGCTGCATGAGTACACACCCAAGTCCTTGACCCGAGGAATCTCTATAAACTGAAAAGCCCTCATTACCGCACGGGAAGGCTAAGACGGGAGTGGTAGTCAACCGCTTCTTCAAATCTTCAAAACTCTTCTGCCTCTCATCTGTCCACACAAACTTCTCTGACTTCTGCAACAACTGAGTAAGCGGTCGAGCAAGCTTAGAGAATCCCTCAATGAATCTTCGATAATATCCGCTTAGACATAGAAAACTAAGAACCTCTTCATGTTCTTGGGCGGTGCCCAATCCAATACTGCCTCTATTTTGTGTGGGTCCACACGAATGCCCTCGGCCGAGACTACATGACCGAGAAACATAACCTCTCTCAACCAGAACTCATACTTAGAGAACTTCGCATAAAGGCGCTGAGTTCTCAAAACGCTCAACACTATGCATAGTTGATGCGCATGCTCCTTTTCGTTCCTCGAGTAGATCAAAATATCATCGATAAAGACGACTACATACTTAACGAGATATTCGATGAAGACCTTGTTCATTAACTGCATGAACATGGTTTGGGTGTTGGTTCATATGGGAATGCTAATAGATGTCATGTTCATCCAGAAGCATCATTTAGATCAATCATACAATAAAACAAAATGCTCTCAGAATATCATCAAGTTCAACAAATAGTTATACAAAAAATACTATGTTTATGCATTATAGTTGCAGATGGATTTCTAATTACCTTGTTCAGGTGATACCCTCACTCTTATATCGATATGAGATGGTTGTGATAGTAAACCTTGATACCCTCTTTCAAGTAGTGTGCTTAAATAGGAGCAATTGTATTCATAAAGTTCAGCACACTTCCTATCTAGTTTTACCGAAGGGTTTTACCTATCAGGATGCCTAGTTGATGTTTTACAGTTTTATGTACGTCTTTCTATACATACCAACCTACTAACCTAGCATTTCTGACCTTTTCGTATGTTAAAGTATCTATTTTTAATGCCCTGAGACACCACAACAAAAGTCTCTTAGATTTTATATCAACATGTTTGTGTAATAGGACTTACCAAATCCTTGTACTAATCGGGTTATGTTTGGCTTATAACTACTTGTACATAGGTTGTATTTGTACCTAATTTTGAAAAAACATCCCAACATACTTAAAACAAATATTTCAAATCTCCTGACCTTGAACCAAATGAATTTCATACATTATATAGATGTTTCGAAAAGGTTCACGAATTTAATCCTTTATTGTACTAGTGAGTTTTAAGCCCTATAGATCCATCATAAACCATTTGATTAACCCATGAACGAATTCTTAACATATTTATAACATGTTTAATCAACTTAAAAAGCTTTACTAACTTCAAAACAACCAAGAAACGTAACAAGAACAACAAGAGAACCAAGAAGACTCACCTTGATTGTCAAAGAAATTGAGGTGTTGTTGTTTTGATGATTTCTTCTTGAATATTTGGCGAATTTTTGAAGGGGATTGCTTAAGGTTAGAGAGTGTATGAGGGTGTAGGGTCGGTTTTAGCATTTATCTAAGAGAAAGAGGTAGTTATAAATGGGAAATTGCAAAATTAGCCCCTAGTAACCTCTAAAAATCATCTTCTATGGTGTAGGCCAGTTTGAGAATGTGATGTCTGATTCTTGGACAACTTGGACCAGTTTGGATCTTATAAGGACCATATTTATGATATTATTGACCGGTCCAAAGTTTTTTTAAAGGATACTATGTGTTTTAACTATTTAAAGTCGGTTACTCGCGCAGATAGGGTAAAATGCTAGCAGATGAGTTTCTTGTCAAATCTTCTAGTGTCTCGTACATAGAACACTATATATAAGACTATAATAACTCATTTATCAATGTGATATGGTCTGGACTATAAGATTAAAGATGAGTTTTAGAGTATTCGACCTCAATTGGGATAAATCGGGCATCGACAAGTCGAACTATTTAACAAGGTTACATGGTGACACCATTAGTTGTGTCCTATATGGTGTTGATAAGGAAAATCAAAAAAGGTTTACAAGATTAACTTAGAGTTATGTATTATCTTAACATATATCTTATCCATATATAAGGTTAATATTCTCAACATTTTAGAGTTTTTAGAATTAAATTTACATGTTTCATATCATTTGATGCGCTTATATGCAGTTTTGAGATGAAATAAACATTGAAATGTCAAAGTAAACATAATTAACACATGACTGATAAGTGGAATGCATGAATCATATTGACCAAATGAGTAGTGTTAGGCTCGTGTTTCATATTCTCCCCTCCTTTTAAAAATATCATCCCCGAAATTTAGTATACCTGAAAAGATCAAGGTATTTAGCCCTTATTTCATCTTCAATCTCCCAAGTGGCTTCTTATACAAGTTAATCTCTCCACAACACCTTGACTAGTGGTATTTCTGTATTTCTGAGTTTCTTTACTTCTCTTAGTAAGATTTATACAAGTATCTCCTTGTAACTCAAATCTGCCTCTAACTTAACTGGTTCATTCTTGAGAATGTGGGATGGATTTGCAATGTATTATCTTAGTAGAGAAACATGAAATTCATCGTGTATCTGAGACATTGGTGCTGGAAACTCTAGTCGATAAGCTACTTCACCATCCCACTTAGTAATAGGAAATGACCCAGTGTATCTTGAACTTAGTTTTCCTTTCTTACCAAATCTCGTTATTCCATTCATTGGAGAAACGTCCAGGAATACTCGATCACCCATGAAAAATTCCAGCACTCTTCTCCTAGTATCCGCATAACACTTTTGTCTACTTTGCGCTGTTCTCATCCTTTCTCTGATCAGTGAAACTGCTTCTGTCATTTCTCGAATCATATCAGGATCTAAAAGTCTACCTTCACCAACCTCATCCCAATGTACTGGTGATCGACACTTACGACCGTACAAAGCTTCATAAAGAGCCATTCCAACTGTACTATGAAAACTGTTATTGTAGGAGAATTCAATCAGAGGTAAATGTTTACTCCACTGTCCCTAAAGGTCAATAACACAAGATCTGAGCATATCTTCAAGAATTTATATAGTTCTTTCTGATTACGCATCTGGATATGGATGATAAACAGTGCTAAAAGACAATTTGGTACCCAATGCTCTATGCAAGCTCTTCCAAAAAGCTGATACAAATCGTAAATATCTGTCTGATACAATAGATAATAAAACTCCATGTAGTCTGACTATTCCTGTATATATAGTTGAGCATAGAGATCTATGGAGTATGCCGTATAAGCTGGAAGAAAGTGAGCAGGTTTTGTCGATCGATCAACTATAACCTAAACAAAATCGTGTTCGTTCACTGTTCTTGGTAAACCTATCACAAAATCCATCGTGATGTCCTCCTAATTTTATTTTGGAATAAATAGATGTCACAAGGTGCATGCTGGCCTTTGATGCTCTGCTTTTACCTGTTTTCATGTTATACATTTGCTCCACATATTGTGCAATATCTTACTTCATACATGGCCACTAATAGTGTAATTTCCAGTCTCTGTACATTTTGGTTTCTCCTAGATGTACTGAATATGGTGTTGAGTGCGCCTCTAGTAATATTTCTTTACGAGCATCTTCAACATTAGGTACAAATAAACAATTTTTTAAATCTAATAGTACCATTTTATCACAATTGGACGTATGACGATGTTCTTAATTCAATGTCCTTTATTTTATCTAAGTCTTGATCATCTTTATGCCTTTGCTGAATTCTGTCAATTAAGGTAGCTCGAAGGGTTAATGCTGATAATTTTGCCTCTAGCCATCTATATTGTATAATTTCTACATCCATATACATCAAATCGTGTAACTCTGGCTTCTGGATCAAAGTCATGGCCGCAATGGATTGTGCTGATTTTCTGCTTAAGGCGTCTGCTACCATATTAGCTTTACTAGAATGGTAGTTGATAACAAAATCATAGTCTTGAACAAGTTCGAACCATCTCCGCTATCTCATATTTGATTCTTTCTGAGTGAAGAAATATTTCAGGCTCTTGTGATTGGTATATATTTCACAGCATTGTCTATATAGGTACTGCCTCCATATTTTAAGTGCAAACATAACTGCAGCAAGTTCCAAGTCATGTGTCGGGTAGTTCTTTTCATACTCCTTCAGGTTTCTAGATGCATATGCTATTACTTCACCATTCTGCATCAATACACAACCTAGACTATTCTTTGAAGCATCACTATAGACTTTGAAACCTTCAGTTCCCACCGGAATGGTCAAGATCGGTGTCGATGTCAACCGCTTTTTCATTTCTTGAAAGCTCTCTTCACATGATTCTGTCCACTTGAAGGAAACATTCTTTCTAGTCAATTGTGTTGATAGAGAGGTAATTTGGACAATCCCTCTACAAATCGACGGTAATATCCTACTAGTCCAAGAAAGCTGCGTAATTCTGTAGAATTTATGGGTCGTGGCCGGTTATTTTTTGCTTCAACTTTGCTTGGATCTACCGAAATCCATGGTCTATAACGTGACCCAAGAATACCACTCGGTCTAACCAAAATTTGCACTTTTTAAACTTAGCATATAGCCACTTCTCTTTTAATACTTATAAAACTTTCCTTAGATGCATTGCATGGTCTTATTTGGTCTTTGAATATATGATAATATCATCAATAAACACAATAACAAACTTATCGAGGAAGTCTAAATACCCTATTCATTAAATTCATGAATGATGTTGAGGCATTTGTTAGGTAAAATGGCATCACCAAAAACTTACAATGTCTATACATCGTACCAAATGCGGTTTTTGGGATGTCTTCTTCTTTTGTATTCAGTTGATTGTACCTTGATCTTAAATAAATCATTGAAAAGATAGATGCACCTTGAAGTTGATCAAACAAGTATCAATTCGAGGCAAAGGAATATTTTTCTTGATCGTGATTTTTTTGAGCTCTCAAAAGCCTATACACATCCTCAAGGAGCCATCCTTCTTATGAACGAACAATATTGGTGCTCCCATGGTGAATAACTAGCCTAATGAGGCCTTTATCTAACAGCTCTTGCAACTGGGTCTTTAACTCTATTAATTCAGCTAGTGCCATTCTATATGGTGACTGTGATATTGGAACTGTTCCAAGCTGCAAGTTAATCACAAACTCTATTTCATGATCAGGTGGTAGTCCCCGTAAATCATCGGTTAACACTTTAGGGTATTCTTTCACCACTGGTACTTTATTGACGCTTGAGTCATCTTGCTTTTCAATACTCATTACACTTACTGGATAGCCTTCACAACCACTATTTAATAGATAGCCTTCATTGCTGAGATTATTGAAAATCTAAAACACCTCGATGAAATAAAAAGGTTCTTCCCTATGTGGTTGGAACATCACGATCTTTCTCCAGTAGTCAATAATAGTAGGATGTTTTTATAACCAGTCCATACCCAAGAATATGTCGTAGTCATTCGTGTCCAAAATAATTAAATCAACATTGAGTTCTGTACTTTCGATAGGAATACTACAGGCTCGTATGATCTTATTTGTTTGTTTTGGATCTCCGAAGGGGGTCATTACATTATAACCTAGCTCAACTGTTTTCGGTACTTCTCACATTCTCTGTGGATGCAAATGAATGTGTAGCACCGCAATCAAATAATATCGATGTTGAAATACTAGAGATAGGAATGTTACCTGTGACAACATATGTATTAGCTTCAGCAACTGGTATCCTTTCTTGTGCTTTGGCATTTGTCTTGTTTGGGCAAACATTCGTCATATGTCCAGGTTTGTGTAACACACCAAACTAGGCGAATATTACAGTGCCGTGGACCCCGACTGGGACCCACTAGGCGAATGAAAATTAATGAATTAAGTGATATAATTATAGTACCGAACCACATTATATCATTAATTACTCCGATGAGGAGTTTCAAGTACAACACACCCAGGATAAAACAGAATACATGTATATTTTATATGAAGATAAAATATAAAACACCAATTAAAATGAGTATCTAAATGGAAGTCTGCAGTGGAATACAAATGAAGAAAACGTGAAGACTGAAAGGACTGGGCGTCCCTACTAGTATCACTGGGACTCCTCGCCGTCAACGTTCTATTCCCGTGCCTTAGCCTTACCATGACCTGAAAACAACATCCCCGAACGGGGTCAGTTACACAGAACAACAATCCTCAAGAGTTGAATAAACACAATCATGATATATCTTAACTATGAAATGACGCTGAAGAGAGGCATCATAGTACGCCCGTAATGGTATGTGCATGTGCACAAGACGAGTGTCCCAACACACCCGCCCTTGTACCTAATTAGTCTCACGGAGGTACATTACCGTGTGCACAGTCCAATGTGTCGGTGAACCCAACACATGACCATCACATGCCCGACTAAAAATTCCACACATCCCCACATGGACGCGCAATATGAACCCAGAAGGTCATATGGACAAGAAATGACCATGAAGAATAATAATGAATAACAATCCGACAAGGTCAAGAATGACTCACTGAGATGAAATGATAGTGAAATGAATGATAGCTCAATGAAATGATTGGAACCGTCGTTCCTTGTGAATGAAGTGATTAATTGACAATTACAAGTCTCAATACGGTTAATACATTATGAATGAATTATGATTATGAATGAACAACAATAAAAGGAATGAATATCCTTTTAACCGAGTAAGAATTAACTTACCTTAACACCGGTGATGATACGATCTCTCTCGAACAACGTCCTAAGGGAAACTACCGGTCGCTCGAACAACCTTGAATAACACAATTATCAACAACTCGCTTAATATACGAACCAAAAGCGATCATAACCAACTCAAGATGTCGATACAACAAATCCAAACTCATTGAGGCACTTTGACAAACACCTTAAATACAAACTCCCATCCTAAACAACTAAACTCATTTGTATCGAAAACCAACTTCTATTGGATGATCTAAACCACCAAAACACCATCAATACAATCGATATCCAAAATACTCAAATCGAGTTTACGATAACATTCAATTGCAAAACCCAACTCCAAGTCAACCTTCAAAGTGTTCTTGAGAAAAACTTCCAACAATCCGATGATAACTCGTAAAAACTCATAATCATACGTATATCCATCACAATTCATGAATATACCATCCAAAACATCATGCTCTATCTCAAAATCGAATTCAAGGGTTGAAGAAGTTACCTTTGATTAGGATGAATAATCCACAAATCTGTTGTTGATCCACACTACAACTTGAAGAAGATGAAAATATCTGAGTTTTGATGATGTTAAAACACCCCAAAATCGCCCCAAGGAAGAGTGGAAAAAGTGAAATGAAGAAATGAGCTTTTTCCCCTCAGCAAAACGCAGATATAATGAAGTCTGCACTGTGTGCCGCGGCCCGGCTGAGTGTGCCGCGGCACAGGGCAAAAATCTGCCCCCAGTGCTCCGCAGTGTGCTGCGGCACAGGGCCAGAAATCTGCCCAGTGATTCGGCAGCGTGCCGCGGCCCTGCCGGCAGGAGCCGCAGCCTCCGGTACATACGGGTCGGCCACAAATCTGCAACATGTGTTTGCCGCGGCTCACACCCCTCGGGTCCTAAAATGACAAAAAACGACCCGAAAAGAGAATAAAAGCAATATGATTCAATATTTGGGAAATAATGACACGAAATAGAAGTGCGGAAACCCCAAAACGGTTGTTCCAAGCCATGATTACAGAGGTTCGCCCAATAATAGCACTATTTGAAAAATGAGGAGATTTGAAATGACATGAACTCCAATGTCAACATCGACTAATTAATCAATTACAACAATCAAGATAATATTCTTGTCTCGATTACCAAGCAAGGTTGCAACAATGAACAATATCGATACACGAATCGAAGTTATACCGATCGATGAACACGATTGAATGAATGTGGATGATGAATGATTATTAACAAGTGAAAATTATTGAATGACAATTACTGAATGATAATGACTGAATTACAACCGGGTATTACATACACCCCCCCTTAAAAGAGTTTCGTCCCCGAAACTGAGGGTCAAACAACTCGGAATAACTCTCCCGCATGCTATCCTCGATTTCCCAAGTAGCCTCTTCGACTCCATGTCTAGACCACTGGATCTTTACTAAAGGAATCGTCTTGTTCTTCATCTGTTTGATTCGCTACTCTAAGACTCGTATAGTACGCTCCTCGTATGAATGATCATCGGCGATCTCAATTTTGTCGAACTGAAGTATGTGACTCGGGTCGGCAACATACTTCCGTAATTGAGATACGTGAAACACATTATGAATTCGGCTCAATGCCGGAGGTACGTCCAATCGATAAGCTAACTCGCCTACTCGATCTAAAATCTCAAACGGTCCAATGAATGTCGGACTCAACTTTCCCCTCTTCCCAAAACGGAAGATACCTCGACTTCGGGATACCTTGACCAAAACATGGTCACCTGTCTTGAACTTTAATGGCCGACGACGGTTATGTGCATAAGATTTCTGTCGAATCTGAGCGGGCAACAAACGACTCCTGATCAAAGCTACCTTCTCACGGGCGGCTATAAGCATATCGGGCTCGGTGCTAATTGATTCTTATAAGTCATCCCAACACAAAGGAGATCGAAAATGACGACCGTACAAGGCCTCGTAAGGTGCCATCTTCATCGAAGCATGCCAACTATTATTGTACGTGAACTCGATCAACGGTAGTTGGGCTTCCCAATCATCTTTCCAATCCAGAATACATGCCCTCAACATGTCTTCTAAAGTCTGAATAGTCCTCTCTGATTGTCCGTCGGACTGAGGATGAAAAGCTGTACTGAGATTAAGCTGAGTTCCCATAGCACGATGAACTGATTTCCAAAAATGAGACACGAACCGTCCATCACGATCGAAAATGATACTTTTAGGAGTACCGTGCAGTCTCACTATCTCCTTGATAAATAACTGGGAAAGTCTCTCGGGACCCCACGTATACTTAATCTCAAGGAAATGAGCTGATCCAGTTAAGCGGTCCACAATTACCCAGATTGTATTCATGCCACGACGACTCGTCGGCAAACTCGTGATGAAGTCCATTGGAATATCCTCCCACTTCCACTCTGGAATAGGGAGAGGTTTCAACATACTCGCCGGCCGCTGATGCTCTATCTTGACTTGCTGACAGATCAAACATCTCAAAAAAAAATCCGCAATTTCTCGCTTCATATTACTCCACCAGTAATTTTGTTTCAAGTCTTTATACATCTTGCTAGACCTCTGATGAACGGAATAAGGGGTAGCATGAGCTTCTCTCAAAATCGAGTTTTTCAACTCGTCATTTGCCGGTACGCACAACCGATTCTTAAATCGCAAAATTCCATCTTCGTGGACCACAAACCCAGGGGCTTTCCCCTGAGCCACATCATATCGAATGCGTAACAAAAATGGGTTTGAACCCTGATTCTCCCTGATCGCCTCCTCAAGTGGCGATGAAATCTCTAACGTACAAAGTTGCACTTGTACTCGCTGGAACCAGACCTCGATCTCGGGTCTCAGAAATTCCTGCTGAAGTTCTTTTTGAAATGTTAATCAAGCAAGCATCTGCTCCTGAACGGACTTACGACTCAAGGCGTCGGCGACAACGTTCGCCTTGCTCGGGTGGTAAAGTATCTCAATATCATAATCTTTGATTAGTTCCAACCACCGTTTCTGTCTCATATTTAACTCCTTCTGAGTAAATATATACTTTAAACTCTTATGATCGGTGAATATCTGACAGGTAACATCATAAAGATAATGACGCCAAATCTTCAATGCGAACACCATGGCTGCTAGCTCCAGGTCGTGGGTCGGATAATTAACCTCGTAAGGTCTCAATTGCCGTGAAGCATAAGCAATAACTTTTCCCTTCTGCATTAGTACACATCTGAGAGCCTGTCCGGATGCATCACTATAAACTACGAATCCTTCTGTCCCTTGCGGTAAAGAAAGGACAGGTGCTGAAATTAACCGGCTCTTGAGTTCCTCAAAACTCTGTTGACACGCATCGGACCATGTGTATTTCTTATCCTTCCTTAAAAGGTTCGTCATGGGTTGAGCGATTTTAGAAAATCCTTCCACAAACCGCCGATAAAACCAGCTAATCCGAGGAAACTTCTGATTTCCTTAACATTCTTCGGAGGTTGCCAATCTCGGATAGCCTCCGTCTTCTGAGGGTCGACACGAACTCCGTCTGATGAAATTACATGACCATGGAATGTCACTTCGGACATCCAGAATTCACATTGAAAACTTTCCATAAAGTTGCTCTCGTCTAAACACATCAAGCACCTGATGAAGGTGAAACTCGTGCTCCTCTCGGTCACGAGAATAAATTAAACTGTCATCAATGAAGACAACCACGAACTGATCCAAATAGTCGATGGAAACCCGATTTATTAACTCCATGAATACCGCAGGTGCATTAGTTAACCCAAACGACATTACCACAAACTCATAATGACCATAGCGTGTTCGGAACACCGTCCTTGCGATATCCAACTCTCAAATTCGCAACTGATGATATTCAGATCTTAAGTCGATCTTGGAAAATACTGAAGCTCCCTGAAGTTGATCCAAAAGATCATCGATACGGGGTAGAGGATACTTATTCTTGATCGTCATCCGGTTCAATTCCCGGTAATCAATACACAAGCGGAACGAACCATCCTTCTTCTTGACAAATAACACTGGTGCTCCCCATGGGGACGCACTCGGTCGAATATAACCCTTCTCGGTCAAATGCTCTAATTGATTCTTCAACTCCCGCATTTCGGTCGGGGCCATCCGGTACGATGCCTTCGATATTGGGGACGTACCGGGCTCCAACTCAATCGTGAATTCCACATCTCTATGTGGAGGCAAACCAGGTAACTCGTCTGGAAATACATCGGCATATTCTCTCACTACAGTATTATCCGCCAACATTAATGATGGTTTCTCGGCCTTTCTCATATAGCACCAATAACTGACACACCCCTGATTGAGTAATCTCACTGCTTTCATCAAGTTGATGACTCTCCCAGAACAGCTGGGATTACCTCCCTGAAATACACATTCGACCCCATCGTCTGAAATGATATTGAACATACGCTTACGGACACTAATGACGGCATCGTGACGATCCATCCAATCAATACCCAGAATGACGTCGTCTCTCGGTAAATCTACCATGATTAGGTCGGCTAACCAATCACGACCATGAAGCTGAATCGGACAATCATTAATCTCATGTTTCCCGATAATTCTTCTACCGTCTGGTAGACCGATGACATAAGGCTCACAACTAGTAGCACTACCCAGACGTAGTCTACTCAAACATGACTCGCAAATGAATGAATGCAATGCACCAGTGTAAAAAAGGGTACACATAGGTTGATATAGAATATCGAGTGTACTTGAGATCATCCGGGCCTTTGGATCGTCGATCTTCTTCATCTCATAAATTCAGGGCTTGCCGGACCTCGAACTGGACGTTCCTGTCTGATAGCTCTTGGCTCCGCCTTTATTAGCTCCTGTCACCTTGAACGACGCGGACTGAGTGGCCTGATTCTGCACCGCTGAATGTCCCAGTGCCTGAGATGACGCCAGAGTAGGTTTAGAGTCTCTTCGGCAAAAACAGGCCTTATGCCCAGCAATCCCACAATTACGGCACGTGACAGTCTGCCTCGGATACTTTGTGCTGAAATGACCCTGTTCTTCACAGTTGAAACAGGTGATGGCCGAACTGGCCGCTCGTGATTGAGATTCCGCGGGTCTAGGCGCCATAGGAGGTCGCTCAGAAAAAGTAGAGCCCGCACGATGTCTCTTGAAAGTGGCCTGACTGCCGTCAGACTGATTACGATTCTTTGACTTCTTGCCAGCAGATGAAGGTTGTTGCTTAGCAATCTCCTTAGCAGTAAGCTCATAAGTAAGAGCTTTCTCAATAAATTCGGCTAGAGTGGTGCAATTGTGATTAAGCAACTGCATCCGCATACGAGGCTTCAACCTATTGATGAAATACTTGATCTTGTCCGCCTCAGAGTGAATAATGGACGAGGTAAAAGGAAGTAGCTCCTGAAATTTCTCGGCGATGGCGAGAACATCATCGTCCGCTGAGAGGTCGGGAGTGAGTAATTCTGACAACTTGGCCTCCCTAAGTAGGTCCGGATAATACCTCTCCATCATGAGAGTCCTGAATTGATCCCAAGTACAAGATCCGTCGGTGGGCTTCAACGATAACCACCATGAATGTGCGCCCTTACCAAGATAGTAAGCCGCAACTGAAACTTTGTGTCCCTCAGGACAGTCCACCATAGCAAACACTTTCTCGAAATGTTCAAGACAGTAAATGATATCCGCTGGCTCAGATGAGCCCTCGAAGGTAGATGGTCTCTGGCGAGAGATGTCGCCAATGATACTTCTCACACCCCTCTCTTGCCTCTGACGCGGCGGCGGAGGAGCCTGTTGATTTTGAGTAGTTGAGTTATGCATCGTCTCCATCAGTTGTGCCATCTCAGTCATTTGGGCCATTATGCCCTGCATAAAAGCGAGTGGATCAACCCGAACACCTTCTGACTGAGCTGTGTCCCGGGTACGACTCCCTGATAATGAATGATTACGTCCAGGTGAATGAGTGGCAGTGTCACTGCTTGATGAATTAGCATTATTCCTTGCATTAGTGCGTGTATTCACACGAGCTCTCGGGTTTCGGCCCACACCACGGCCTCTTCCCCCGCGTCCTCTGCCAGCTCTTTCCATACTGAAGTGGAAAGTCATATGATAATTATATATCTCGCATGAATATCACATTATGATTACATTATGAAATGATGAAAATGAGCATACGCGCTCAAACACAATGATTACATGAATGATCAACTGAAGTGACATGATTATCTGATGAAATTCTTGAAATGATTATCTTGAACAAGTTAACAAGATTAATGATATGATCTTCAAGATCAATATCTGAACAATGAAATGGACTGAGTGATTAATGAATTAACATGATCGACTTGATCAAAAATGAAAATGATGAATGAGGAATGAGTGATTCTTATTGCCATAAATTATACCATGGCATCAGAAACCTTACTGTTCTTTGGTCTGAGGGGCTCGGCTCTTGCACAGGTCACACGTGACGCGAAAGTCCAATGATACTAGTCTGATGAATGATGATTTCAAATGAGACATGACTCGGAAGGTAGTATTCAAAACCACCGCTCCGATATGTAACACCCCAAACTAGGCGAATATTACAGTGTCGTGGACCCCAACTGGGACCTACTAGGCGAATGAAAATTAATCAATTAAGTGATATAATTATAGTACCAAACCACAGTATATCATTAATTACTCCGATGAGGAGTTTCAAGTACAACACACCCAGGATAAAACAGAATACATGTATATTTTATATGAAGATAAAATATACAACACTAATTAAAATGAGTATCTAAATGGAAGTCTGCAGCGGAATACAAATGAAGAAAACATGAAGACTAAAAGGAGTGGGCCCCCTACTAGTATCACTGGGACTCCTCGCCGTCAACGTTCTCTTCCCGTGCCTTAGCCTTGCCATGACCTGAAAACAACATCCCCCAACGGGGTCAGTTACACAGAACAACAATCCTCAAGAGTTGAATAAACACAATCATGATATATCTTAATTATGAAATGACGCTGAAGAGAGGCATCATAGTACGCCCGTAATGGTATGTGCATGTGCACAAGACGAGTGTCCGGACATACCCGCCCTTATACCTAATTAGTCTCACGGAGGTACATTACCATGTGCACAGTCCATTGTGTCGGTGAACCCAACACATGACCATCACGTGCCCGACTAAAAATTCCACACATCCCCACCCGGCCGCATAATATGAACCCGGAAGGTCATATGGACAAGAAATGACCATGAATAATAGTAATGAATTACAATACGACAAGGTCAAGAATGACTCACCGAGATCAAATGATAGTGAAATGAATGATAGCTCAATGAAATAATTGGAACCGTCGTTCCTTGTGAATGAAGTGATTAATTAACAATTACAAGTCTCAATACGATTAATACATTATGAATGAATTATGATTATGAATGAACAACAACAAAACGAATGAATATCCTTTTAACCGAGTAAAAATTAACTTACCTTAACACCGGTGATGATACGATCTCTCTCGAACAACGTCCTAAGGGAAACTACCGGTCGCTCGAACAACCTTGAATAACACAATTATCAACTACTCGCTTAATATACGAACCAAAAGCGATCATAACCAACTCAAGATGTCGATACAATAAATCCAAACTCATTGAGGCATTTCGACAAACACCTTAAAAACAAACTCCCATCCTAAACAACTAAACTCATTTGTATCGAAAACCAACTTCTATTGGATGATCCAAACCACCAAAACACCATCAATACAATCGATAATACAAACGAAATACTCAAATCGAGTTTACGATAACATTCAATTGCAAAACCCAACTCCAAGTCAACCTTCAAAGTGTTCTTGAGAAAAACTTCCAACAATCCGATGATAACTCGTAAAAACTCATTATCATACATATATCCATCATAATTCATGATTATACCATCCAAAACATCATGCTCAAACTCAAAATCGAATTTAAGGGTTGAAGAAGTTACCTTAGATTAGGATGAAGAATCCACAAATATGTTGTTGATCCACACTACAACTTGAAGAAGATGAAAATCTCTGAGTTTTGATGATGTTAAAACACACCAAAATCGCCCAAAATCGCCCCAAGGAAGAGAGGAAGAAGTGAAATGAAGAAATGAGCTTTTTCCCCTCAGCAAAATGCAGATATAATGAAGTCCGCACTGTGTGCCGCGGCCCGACTGAGTGTGCCGCGGCACAGGGCCAAAATCTACCCCCAGTGAGTGTGCCATGGCACAGGGCCAGAAATCTGCCTAGTGACTCGGCAGCGTGCCGCGGCCCTGCCGGCAGGAGCCGTGGCCCCCGGTACAGACGGGTCGGTCACAAATCTCCAACATGTGTGTGCCGCGGCGCACACTCCTTTGTGCCGCGGCTCACACCCCTCGGGTCGTAAAATGACAAAAAACGACCCGGAAAGAGAATAAAAGTAATAGGATTCAATATTTGGGAAATAATGACATGAAATGGAAGTGCAGAAACCCCAAAACGGTGGTTCCAACCCATGATTACAAATGTTCGCCCAATAACAGCACGATTTGAAAAATGAGGAGATTTGAAATAACATGAACTCCAATGTCAACATCGACTAATGAATCAATTACAACAATCAAGATAATATTCTTGTCTCGATTACCAAGCAAGGTTGCAACAATAAACAATATAGATACACGACTCGAAGTTATACTGATCGGTAAACACGAATGAATGAATGTGGATGATGAATGATTATTAACAAGTGAAAATTATTGAATGACAATTACTGAATGATAATGACTGAATTACAACCGGGTATTACAATTTGTCCACATGAAAATCATAGCTTAGAACCCAATAAGCAAACTACATTACGTTGTCTTCGACAATTAGAGCATACTGGTAATGATACAAATGATCTGCCCTCTTAAGACTTCATACGCTTACTTGGATCACCTTGTTTTTGCCCCTTTTTAGATGGAAAACCATCCATTGGCTTATGCAATTTAGATGGCCTCTTCTTTTCATTTCTAAACCAGCATTGGCCTTGTCATTGAGCAAATTGCCGCCAAACCTCTTGTGCCTGTCGAATTCTCAGTTCTGCCTGTTGTGCCACCAATGCTCTCTCAGCAACTATTGAATAAGTCATCCCTTGAATTCCTGAAATGCTGACATCTCTGGAGAGTTCTGGTCTCAGGCCTTCAAGTAACCCCTCCACTTTCAGTGCTTCTGTGATAAACATATGCTCGGCAAACCCAGACAGCTGTTCGAACTTGCAAATTGTCATACTTATCTGTTTCAACTGTATAAAGTCGTTCATATTTATTGCACGAAAAGAAGCTGTAAAGTAATTATTTATGAAGAGTTCCTTGAACTTAGCACAAGCCATTGTTTCCATATTATCAATAATGCTTATCGTATCCCACCAATGACCTGCACTGTCCCGTAACATGAAAGATGCACAAAGTACCTTATTTTTTTCAGAAACCTTACTATACTGTAACATATTCTCTATTGTCCTTAGCCAATCCTATGCTTCTGTAGGATCCACTGCGTTCTCAAATGTTGGGGATTCATATTCATGAACCTTGCTCCATCTAATTCAATTTGTTCTAGTCGAAGTGGAGGCCGATTCAAATCATCTCTGTGATGTCCTCGCATGTCTCTTTGTTGAATGATTTCATGGATTTATTGAGATTGCCTTTCTACTAATTCCGTCAGTTGAATGATTAGAACACGATCAAAACTGGCGGACGTCATTTCTGGTTCTTGTGTTCAACGCCCTTCACTGCCTTCAGTTCTTGTTATCGGCATTATTTTCTAGTTATGACTGAATCTTATATCATATGGCCAATATAATTCATGAAATATGAGTACACACAAATGAAACAACACTTATTGGAATTGTTGTGCTCCACATGCTCTGAGCTCGTGTACATGGACAGTCTACTCGGCATAAACTGGGCTCTGAATCCAGTTGAAACGATCCACTCTAACTACCTAACATGAAGTATCCCATATCATATTAATACTTATAAAATGTCGTATAATTTCGTCAGAGTTTCCCCTAAAATAGTACCTATCTCACCATCATGTAATAATAGTAATATTAAATCCATATCACTACCACATAGAGACATCATGTCACGTCCAGAATCAAACTCATGTCATCCATATGGCATCACATCCCAAAATCAAAATACCAGCGACCACCAAGTCTCTGCTCGTCCCACACAATTTTTTATACATTTCGACAAGTTCACTGCGTAAACAAACTTATTAGTTACATAACCATACCAAAAGTATGTAAAACATCAAACCACATCATCACCCCACACTCAGACATATATATTTTCCTAACTCAGTGACGTAACATATATTTATAAAACAAAGTTCAGAGAAAGTAAAAATGACACGATAACTCCACGGTGCCCAACAAGTCATCATCCATGTACATTGACCCTCAGCAACAGTGGAACTCCAACCCATCTAGTAATTAAAATCTCTCAGTCATCAAGGTTAACTACAATGCATAAACTACGTGAGCTAAAGCCCAATAAGAAGAAATCATGCATGTATCATGTCTGACCCTACACATGACATATGGTCGTCAATGAGAATCTCTCTCAAAATCATTTTCTTATCTTTCGGCCCGTTAACCCACATATTAGTCACCATAAAGAGCTCAATATCATATCATATCATAAGGCATGGATCTACCACGCCAGTTATATAAGACATGCATCTTCCATCTCTTTTTCCTTCCCCAACCTCCGTCTCCTTCCAACCTTACAAGCCTCTTCCCCCTTTTTGGTATTATCAAGATCAGTGACTTTACCATGAATATTCCGAAGAATATCCATTGATTCAGCGTGCTTGTCTTTAAGATCTTTCACCGAGTCCACCAGACTGGTAACCACTACTGTTAGGTTGTCAATTTTCTGATCATGAGCAGTGATTCTAGATCCATTGTACTCGAGGGCGGCGACCGTCATGATTTCCACATCTCACAACTTTTCTTTCTCTTGCTTCAGGATTCTCTCCTGATGCTGTTTAAGCTGGTTTAGTGCCTGCCATAAGGCGTTCGTCATGAAACGGAATGCTTTTTCAACATCTCGCATAGCTCTTTGTAGATTGGGGAGTTCATCGTGTCTCATCCAGTCGAGTTTCTTGGTGACACATACAGGGCTTTGACAGCATCTTGTAAGAATGCGGTTTGGCGATCGATTTGCTGAAGTTGCTCGATTCTAGCTTCAGTGCGGGAAGAGTGGAATGCGCAATTTGGAGTCGCAGGGCTCTCCTAGCTATTTAAGGACGACATTATGGTTTGGCTTTTGGGGTCTATGATCATCTCGGAATTCCTCATTTGATTCGGATGGTGAACCTGTAAAGGTTGGAGTCAATACCTATTTAAGAGCTGCAACCTCAGTTGGTTCAGCCAGTTTTGCTGTCTAAGAGACGGAAGGGACTGATTCCTCCTGCCTTGTTTTAGTGTATGTATCCTATTGTACAGGAAGGAATTATTCCTCCTGTTGGCTCTCAGCTTTCGCTTGTTCCATACAAGGGACTGAATCCTTATGTTTGGCAGTGAGGGTTCATGTTCTCCAGTCGGAGGGACTGATTCCTCCTTAGTGGGAGATGATGGTTTCTCCGGTTGCTGGTTTGTCCAGATTGACCATATGAAGTCTCATATCCCTCGGCAACCTTGGACTTATCAAATTCTTCCTCGCGATCATCTTCATGGCTCATCCTCAAACCTGTTTGAAGGGCGTCATCATCCCCATCTGAGTCGGGGTCTGAGTGATGGCTGGAGCTCCGAGTCTTGTCGTTGGACCGTGTATTCCCTTCCAATTGGTCCTTTTCCTTTGCAACATAATATGATGTGATCAGATTCATGGCAAAAGGGATCATCCTATCTGATCAGAATCTCGATGTTCTCGGTGTCCATGAATTTCAGAACAGACAGCTCTTCCTCCTTCCAGTCTTCCCAGTTACATGGAGTGGTATAGGGCGACTCTGTATGCTTTACTACTTTGAAGCCTTCAAATGATTCATCAATCTGGACTCTGGGAACTGTCTGATTAATTATGTTGGTGTGGGAGGGACTTCGAACACTAGAGGGTTCCAATGTCCAGTTGGGATCTCTACAGGTATGGGATCCTTTTGAGGAGAAGAATCCCTGATAGGGTATGATTCCATGTTGGGTGAGCGACTCGTTACAGGGTTAGGGGCCTTATTAGGGTGGTGGTTGTCGGCTCCGAAGGGGCAGCCGATTCACCAGTACCTTCCAACTTGAAAAATGACTAGTCATCCGTTAAAGCCGTTGCAGGCTCAGGAACTGCTGTAGGAGCAACCAGTGTTTCTCCCATAGGAGTTGCATCCTATGGGTCAGCAACTCAGGCATATGGTGCAGTAGGCGGAACTACCTCAGTGACCGTTATAGTCACTTGAGGTGTTGTAGGAATAGCTTTCGATTTGGGAGACTTCTTTGTCTTAATCTTCATTATCTTCTTCTTCTTCTTGACAACTGTATGGGAACTGCTGTCGGGAACATATCTCATTTTGCTGATGAGCTTCTTCTTGATCTAATCACCCTTGCTGTTAGATGGGTGATCGGTAACATCTCGTGGATCACTCGATGTTGGTAGAGAGAAGGGGTTGGGCCTGTCGGAAAGAAGAGTCGCTTTGCTGAGTACGGTGGGCTTGGAACCATATAAGAACTTACCAGCATAGATCTTCTTGGCAGCAGGTGACTGCTGTATGCCACAGCAAGTCAGAATGTAGTCCAGAATTAGGCCAAAAGACTTCCTTACAGAATCTGGCTTGGGAGCCTCCTCCTGAATACGTTTCAAGATCACTTGGCACCAATTAACTTTTTCTCCGGACATGATGGCGACCATCATAGGGAACCTCATATTAGTGCACATCTCCAAGAGTCGAGTGCGATTATCCACAATCCTGCAACAGAAATCATGAAGATAAAGGTAGGAGAAGGTGAAGTTCCTCTTGTGACATAACAGATGGACTTGAAATGACATGGAGTTGCGAGTAAAAAGATTCCAGTAGGCTCCCAGTAGATCAAGAGCCAAAGGTTTACAACTCCAAAGACAGTCCAGAGGGCAACTTGCATAGTTTCTCAAGGAGTTCCTGGTTGATGAAGATCTCCTTCTCCAACATAGTGCTCACAAAAGCAGTAAGGGCAGGGCCCTTCTCTTCAAATGCATATTGGAATTCAGCATCCAGCAAAAATTTCTCCACGACCTGTTCATCGTATTTTTCCATGTGAAGACAACCCAGTTTGTAAATATTGGTTTGTTTGATAGGGGAAATAACAGGATTCATCCCAGTCATATCTTCGTCCTTAGAGTTTATGCACTCTTGAAGAATAGAGCGAGCAAAGATTCGTCCATAGATAATGATGTCCTTCTTCTTCAGAGAGTGAGATGAATGCGAAGAAGACATTTTGCAGAGAGAAAGTAGATAGAAAGATTAAAGTTATACAAGTTGTATGATGTAGGCTCGTTTAATATGCAGAAAGCATAAAGAGTCTATGGATCAACATACTGGACCTTTTATAGTGTGCAGGAAGGCTAGGTTACTTTCAACTGTCAGATTTAGGGGATGGGAACCGTCTTTGGGTAAACGTACAAGATGAATTCAGATGTAACTGGTACATATAATCCATCAGTTTTTGAAGTTAATGCCCGGTCCCACCTATGACATATTTTAGATTCCATTGTTGCACGATTAGGCGATTTGAATTTTAAAATCGCGGGATTTAAGGTACAAAAGTCCAGATGTCTTTTCAATAATGAAAGCAAAATCATTTTAAATTCAGACAATGCATGTGGGCTAGAAACACATTTTAAAATCATTTGATATAAGATAAAAATTTTATGAGCCACAAATGCTAGAAATATCCTAATGTCTTCTAGTCTTGTTACAGGGGAAAAAGTTTCATCATAGTCTATTCATTCTTCCTGTCTATAAACTTGGGCAACTAATCTAGATTTTTTCCTTATGACAGGTCCATTTTGATCCTTTTTGTTTCAGAATACCCATTTGATTACTACGACTGCTTGATGGGTTGGTCTAGGGACTAAGTTGTAATATCCGCAATTTTCGATTTCCGGTAATTCTTTTTTTTCGGTCGGAGTCCGTTTTGACGACTCGCTCATGACCGTTTCGTCATTCTGAGAATGATTAATTCTACACTTTTTGACATCCGAGTTCGTTTCGGTATCGTTTCGTTGAGTTCTGTGCTTTTTAGCGACTTTTCCGCACTTGAGTTCGATTCTTGCGAATCTCGTCCGAAACTGTTGTTCCGAGTTTCCCGCAAGTCCGTTTAACTTTGTTAGACGTGTTGTGAGCTTTGGTTTGATTATTCGTTGTCGTATGGTGATTTTCGGGCAGTTGGGCCATTTTCGTAATTTCCCAAAGTTTGGGGTAATTACCTTCCATTGTCGAATTTCGAGCCTTCGGGTGGTCGAAATCGTGTGTTCTACTAGCTCTTAGATTCGTCTTTGTGAGTACCTCGTAACCGTATCTTCGGTTCGTATTCAGGCTCGGGTTTCGGTGTCGTTTTGTTGAATTCAGGATTTCTAAACGACTTTTCTAAGTATGAGTTCGTCTTTGTTAGATCATCATTAATTTTTGGTAACTCCAAAAATTATAAATCTTTGCAATATTATAGAACATCGAGTTAGCTTTCCAATGGTTCAAACGGTGAGTCAATCGGAGTCCGGACGAGAGAGTTATGGTCGTTTTAGAGAAAGACTGTCAGCTGTCGGGCACCTTCCAGGAGCCTTTCGGCCGATAGGGGGGTCGATAGACCCTACTGCCGGCATTCCGTATGGCTATCGGTTGGGCCTATCGGCCGATAGGCCGGCCGATAGGGTCTGCTGTGTTACACTATAAATGTGTTGTTTCAGCGTAAATCGTTCATTTCCTCCCCCTTCTTCAACCGTGCGCGAGAGAGAGAGACTTGAGAGGGAGAGTTCCTCCATCTATCACTTACTTGTGTAAATTTCTTCATTCCTTTTCGATCGGGTGGCTCGGATTGCGGATCTAACCCGTGGTTTTTGGATTTGAATGCTTGATTCATCAAGAGGTAAGAATTCCTTTAACCCTACCTTTTTGGATAATTGGGGATTTTGGGGTTTTGTCCGATTCTTTCCGTTTTGTTGATGGATTGATGATTATTTAGATGTATTATATCATTTCCCTTGTTATTCCATGGTTGGATCGTATCGATTCGTTGTTTGAGTTGAGTTCTTGACCGACGCCTTGAAGGTGTCAGTAAAATGCCTTAGAGGGTTTTCGGGCGTTCTACGATTATTCTTCCTCGTATGGTCGATGATTTATTGATTGTATGATGTTAGGTCGTGTTTCTTGCGAAGAAACCGCGTTGAACCCTTTCGCTCGTCGCCGTCTTCCGTTTCGATAGCATTGGGCGTTTGAAGCTTTAGGTTGAGCCGTGTTCGTCGGAATACTTGCGTACCGATTTTGAGGCAAGTATCTTGTCCATACATTTCATGTTTCGTAGGCATAATTATTGATAAATGATTTTATGCGAAATCCAATGCTTAATGAACGTAAAAAGGGATCGGTATGTTCTCGATAAATGTTGTCTTTCAACAATAATTCTTGTAATTCGTGAATATATGTGTTCTCGGAATATATGTGTTGGTTTTGTATGTTGAAATATGCTACGATCACTTTGAGTGAGTTTAATAGACCGTAATCCTTTGCCGGGGATTACGTAATGTTATGTGTACTTGTTCGGTAAGAACGTAATGTGTGCGATATTGGTTGTTATTCCTTCGTGAGGAGGTTGTGACACTTGGTGTTGTTTGGTATTGGTATTTGCTTGTGGTTGTGTGACATTAGTTGTGAGTGTACGTCGACTATAGTGGCCATTCTAGCGAAGTACCTAGCATTTGTATGCACATTCTAGTATTCGAATTATGGCTTCCCGTGGCATTGTGGATGATATGTGTATGTTCACCTAGGGACGGTCCGACGGGGCCTCTAGGGATACGTATTGCCGTGAGTGTGCGTATCGTGAACTGTGGTTAGCCACCCAGGGATGTCCGACGGGGCTCTGCGGGGTACGGTGGCCGTGAGTCTCGTACCAGGGTTAACTTTGAAATGTGTTGTTGGAGAACTGTGATTTTTGGCGCATATTTCGTCTGATTAGAATGGCAGTCCAAATGGTAGGGTACTTAGCTGGAATGGCACCAATAAATGTGTTGTGAATGAATTGTCTCTTGGTTGTGATAATTTGGTATGGGTACGTGAGTCATGTGGTTGCTCCGTGCATTGTAGCTCTGTGGTATGATGAGTGAGACTGTTGTCATGGTAATGTTGGATACGGTGTAATTTCCACCGGTATTCTTGCGAGTATGTGATATGGATGATTTGGGTCGTGGACCTGTATTGTGATTGGAATGTTATAATTGGGTCGTGGGCCTGTTATACGCTATCGGACTTGTATTTTGAAATAAGCGATTGTTGGGCTATGTCCCTAAGCATTTCGAAAGGCTTGAAAATTCTTAAATCCCAAACGTTTTCATAAACTCCCGAGATCGTAAAATGTTTTGTAAGTTGTAAAATGGTTTTATTCTTATCTTTCGTAATCTAAATTGTTTTGATCAAGTGAATTATCTCGGGAAGTATATTCATGATTTCTATGTTCTTGGAGTATGATTTGTATGGCCTGTCTTTGTATTTATACTTGCACTAGCAAAACGGTGGGGTTTTGC
Organism: Orobanche coerulescens; assembly: GCA_033398695.1. Classification (NCBI taxonomy): domain Eukaryota; kingdom Viridiplantae; phylum Streptophyta; class Magnoliopsida; order Lamiales; family Orobanchaceae; genus Orobanche; species Orobanche coerulescens. The sequence goes on from CM065806.1 coordinate 62,681,800, forward strand.
TAACCCCAGTATTCGGGGGTGGATGTCTGTATTGCGTCCGGTATTTGCGAGGTTCTTTGGGAGCAATTCACGGGATCGTTACGAAGGATGATGGAAGACGGCGATACTAATCACATGAAGACCGGTGTTGAATATTTGGTGATGTTTTGTTTTGTCTTTCCGTTGTATTTACTTTCCCTATGCGGGATTGTTGATTTATGTTAACCCTGCGTGGGTATGAGTTACGAGAAAGAGAAATCAATGCTCGATGTGGATGTTGTGGTAAAAGACCAAAACGGTCTAAAGGGTCGTTTGTTAGCCATGTCGGCATGTATAGTGTTAATGTGTTTTACGTATTTAGCTTTGGTAGATCCTCACGGAGAAGTGCTGCGGCTGTAATATTCCCGAAGGGTTTGGGGGTGTTACAGAATATGGTATCAGAGCTTAGGTTGCGGAAACCTAGGCTGTCGGGTCAGGTTGTGTGTTGTTGGGTCTTGTCTTGTCTTGTCTTGTCAGATTTTGTCTGACTGAGTCGTGTCGCGACGCGTCGTCTGAGGTGTCGGTCGTGATTAGTATCGAGGTGCGGCCATCATCTTCGTGCGACCTGTGGAAGTAAGTCTCCCTTCTTTGTGTTGTGCCTCGTGTGACACGAGCTATTTTTATGATTATTTGTTAAGTGGTGGAATTTTATGTGAATTTTGATTTTCACGATATGTATTTGGTCAACGCTCGTATTTGATTTATACGAGGAGTGTCGTCGCTTGTGATATCTTTTTATTGTTGTTTTTGTTCGTTGTTGATGATTTTCGAATCGATTTGCCCGCCTTACAAGTCTCTTGTGGAAGCTTTGTGCTTATACGCGTTCGACTTGTTCACTAGCCAGTGCGGGAGGGTATTTTATCAGTGGTTTTGTTCTGAATGTGGTGTTTTATCGTTTATTTTCGTTTAAAGACATGTATTGTCTTGATTTTAAACGTTTTGATGCGTGTGCTAGGAGTTGTTTTAGTGAACGTCGGTATGTGTGAGTTTTGGGCATTCTGGCCTATTGGATTTTTGAAAACCTTGAGTATCTTAGAAAAAATAAATTTCGAGACATACTTTTCAAATGAGTTATTTTCTTGTGGTACATCCTAGATGTCACAATATATTTCAAAATTTTTCTACCTCGAGGACCAAAATGTTTTGAGATATTTTCAACACTTTTATTTAGACCCGAGGGTCGAATATTTTGAAAGTTTTCACTAAGAGAAAGCGTCCTCATTTTTATCAAGTGCGAAATGGTTCTCCAATGTCTCGATAACGATGTTTCAAGTTCGTACTTTTTGAAAGGTGATACTCAAGATCAACCGGTGTTCTTCTAAATTATTTTCAAAATGAGGTTTTCGTTTTTAAAACCTATCCATTCCCGTTTGAGGGCTGGGTATGAATGTATGATGTTCGCGTTGTCATTTTGATACTTTCTCCCGAGTATGATCGAATTGGCGGTGTGAGCGTTGAGTCGCTTTCCACACATGGGTTGTGCTAGCCCCTGTGAGAGGCGGGATGTTGGTGTTGAATGTTGTCGCCTCGTGGTGATTTCTGCGTTGTCGCGCATGTGCGAGCTGTTAGAGCTTGGTTTGGTATGACCGTGTGCATCGGTGATGGTTCCGTTTTGTGTCGGTTGTTTAATGTCTTGTTACCTTGCTCCCGTTTTTGTGAATTTCGTGGACGAGGTCGGTGGTAATGCCCGTACTATTTTGACTTCGGTATTTTCTCTTTCTCCAGTCTATCGATTCGCTCATGTTCGTTGGCACTTTATGAACTTGTTTCGTATTTCGGTTTCATCGTCCGAACGAGCTGTGATCTTGTTGTGGGTCGATCTGGTTATCGATGTTACTTTTTCGGGTTCAGTTCGATTCTTGTGAACCTTGTTTGGGAGTGACATCATCTGGTTCTACTAGTTCTTTTATTCGAAGTGGATCGGCTTTGGAACTCTTGTGTTTTCGACTCTGTCGACTCAATTATGTTCGTTGACATTTCTGAGCTTGTCCTGCTCCTTGCTTTTGTTGATCGAACGAGTGTGGTGTTATTTCGGAATAACTCGTTGTCGTTGTGACTTTTCAATCGCTATTCCCTTTCCTGCGGATCTTCGGCAATGCATGTCTTGTAGTTCTCACCAGATCATCCTGGGAGTTGTTGTTTGAACTTTATTGTTCTTTGTGATTCGAACATGATTCTTCGATCTTTGTTGTCTCGATCGTTGTGGTTTGATCGTTTGATTGTTCGGTTTATATTGACCTCGTTCCGTGATTGGCGAACATTCAGGCTCCTTCGTAATTCCCTTCAGTTCGGGAAATTAGTTTCGTTTTCGATCTTCCAGCCCTTATGCGGTGGGATTTCGTGTTTGTTCAGCGGTTGACTCGCGTTTTGATTGATGTACCGTTGGGTTGGTCAATCATATTGATTTTCGTTCGTTGTTCTTTGTGATTGTCGGATAATTGACTTGGCTATAGTATCCGTTTGATGACGCTTGTCACTTGTCGGTTTTATTATATCCCTAACGGCGACGTTGTGTTGGTCCCCGTGGAGCGTGTTTACACGCCGTATATTCCTTTGCGTTGTTTGTAACATTTCGCCGTTGGGCATTAGTTACGCATTCTTGTGTGTCTCGTTGAGTTTTCCTGGCGGAATATTTCTTCTCCCTACTTGTTTTAAGTTTCGGGACGAAACTCCTTTTAAGGAGGGTAGAATGTAATATCCGCAATTTTCGATTTCCGGTAATTCTTTTTTCGGTCGAGTCCGTTTTGACGACTCGCTCATGACCGCTTTCGTCATTCGAGAATGATTAATTCTACACTTTTGACATCCGAGTTCGTTTGGTATCGTTTCGTTGAGTTACGTGCTTTTTAGCGACTTTTCCGCACTTGAGTTCGATTCTTGCGAATCTCGTCAGCTGTTGTTCCGAGTTTCCCGCAAGTCCGTTTAACTTTGTTAGACGTGTTGTGAGCTTTGGTTTGATTATTCGTTGTCGTATGGTGATTTTCGGGCAGTTGGGCCATTTTCGTAATTTCCCAAAGTTTGGGGTAATTACCTTCCGTTGTCGAATTTCGAGCCTTCGGGTGGTCGAAATCGTGTGTTCTACTAGCTCTTAGATTCGTCTTTGTGAGTACCTCGTAACCGTATCTTCGGTTCGTATTCGTGCTCGGGTTTCGGTGTCGTTTTGTTGAATTCAGGATTTCTAAACGACTTTTCTAAGTATGAGTTCGTCTTTGTTAGATCATCATTAATTTTTGGTAACTCCAAAAATTATAAATCTTTGCAATATTATAGAACATCGAGTTAGCTTTCCAATGGTTCAAACGGTGAGTCAATGGAGTCCGGACGAGAGAGTTATGGTCGTTTAGAGAAAGATCACAATTGTCGGGCACCTTCCAGAGCCTTTCGGCCGATAGGGGGTCGATAGACCCTCCGCCGGCATTCCGTATGGCTATCGGTTGGGCCTATCGGCCGATAGGCGGCGATAAGTCTGCTGTGTTACACTATAAATGTGTTGTTTGGCGTAAATCGTTCATTTCCTCCCCCTTCTTCAACCGTGCGCGAGAGAGAGACTTGAGAGGGAGAGTTCCTCCATCTATCACTTACTTGTGTAAATTTCTTCATTCCTTTTCGATCGGGTGGCTCGGATTGCGGATCTAACCCGTGGTTTTGGATTTGAATGCTTGATTCATCAAGAGGTAAGAATTCCTTTAACCCTACCTTTTTGGATAATTGGGGATTTTGGGGTTTTGTCCGATTCTTTCCGTTTTGTTGATGGATTGATGATTATTTAGATGTATTATATCATTTCCCTTGTTATTCCATGGTTGGATCGTATCGATTCGTTGTTTGAGTTGAGTTCTTGACCGACGCCTTGAAGGTGTCCAGAAATGCCTTAGAGGGGTTTTCGGGCGTTCTACGATTATTCTTCCTCGTATGGTCGATGATTTATTGATTGTATGATGTTAGGGTCGTGTTTCTTGCGAAGAAACCGCGTTGAACCCTTTCGTTCGCCGCCGTCTTCCGTTTCGATAGCATTGGGCGTTTGAAGCTTTCGGTTGAGCCGTGTTCGTCGGAATACTTGCGTGCGATTTTGAGGCAAGTATCTTGTCCATACATTTCATGTTTCGTAGGCATAATTATTGATAAATGATTTTATGCGAAATCCAATGCTTAATGAACGTAAAAAGGGATCGGTATGTTCTCGATAAATGTTGTCTTTCAACAATAATTCTTGTAATTCGTGAATATATGTGTTCTCGGAATATATGTGTTGGTTTTGTATGTTGAAAGATGCTACGATCACTTTGAGTGAGTTTAATAGACCGTAATCCTTTGCCGGGGATTACGTAATGTTTTGTGTACTTGTTCGGTAAGAACGTAATGTGTGCGATATTGGTTGTTATTCCTTCGTGAGGAGGTTGTGACACTTGGTGTTGTTTGGTATTGGTATTTGCTTGTGGTTGTGTGACATTAGTTGTGAGTGTACGTCGACTATAGTGGCCATTCTAGCGAAGTACCTAGCATTTGTATGCACATTCTAGTATTCGAATTATGGCTTCCCGTGGCGTTGTGGATGATATGTGTATGTTCACCTAGGGACGGTCCGACGGGGCCTCTAGGGATATGTATTGCCGTGAGTGTGCGTATCGTGAACTGTGGTTAGCCACCCAGGGATGTCCGACGGGGCTCTGCGGGGTACGGTGGCCGTGAGTCTCGTACCAGGGTTAACTTTGAAATGTGTTGTTGGAGAACTGTGATTTTTGGCGCATATTTCGTCTGATTAGAATGGCAGTCCAAATGGTAGGGTACTTAGTGGAATGGCACCAATAAATGTGTTGTGAATGAATTGTCTCTTGGTTGTGATAATTTGGTATGGGTACGTGAGTCATGTGGTTGCTCCGTGCATTGTAGCTCGTGGTATGATGAGTGAGATTTGTCATGGTAATGTTGGATACGGTGTAATTTCCACCGGGTATTCTTGCGAGTATGTGATATGGATGATTTGGGTCGTGGACCTGTATTGTGATTGGAATGTTATAATTGGGTCGTGGGCCTGTTATCTGCTATCGGACTTGTATTTTGAAATAAACGATTGTTGGGCTATGTCCCTAAGCATTTCGAAAGGCTTGAAAATTCTTAAATCCCAAACGTTTTCATAAACTCCCGAGATCGTAAAATGTTTTGTAAGTTGTAAAATGGTTTTATTCTTATCTTTCGTAATCTAAATTGTTTTGATCAAGTGAATTATCTCGGGAAGTATATTCATGATTTCTATGTTCTTGGAGTATGATTTGTATGGCCTGTCTTTGTATTTATACTTGCACTAGCAAAACAGTGGGGTTTTGCTAACCCCCGAGTATTCGGGGGGTGGATGTCTGTATTGCGTCCGGTATTTGCGGGTTCCGGGAGCAATTCACAGGATCGTTACGAAGGATGATGGAAGACGGCGATACTAATCACATGAAGACCGGTGTTGAATATTTGGTGATGTTTTGTTTTGTCTTTCCGTTGTATTTACTTTCCCCTATGCGGGATTGTTGATTTATGTTAACCCCTGCGTGGGTATGAGTTACGAGAAAGAGTAATGTATGCTCGATGTGTATGTTGTGGTAAAAGACCAAATCGGTCTAATGGTTCGTTTGTTAGCCATGTCGGCATGTATAGTGTTAATGTGTTTTCTGTATTTAGCCTGGTAGATCCTCACGGAGGGGGTCTGCGGCGCTGTAATATTCCCGAAGGGTTTGGGGGTGTTACATAAGTACCAAACATTATATCTTTCGAGACCATCGAGTTCTTTTTCCTTAGAAGTGATCCAGTGGGAATTATTAAGAGCTTGGTCGAAATAGGTTCAGATTGTGCTAGGAATACAACTAGAGTGCACATGAAGAGTCTCCTAAATTCAGCTTGGGATTTCCATAAAGGGAATTGAGACCTTTCATAATTGGATTCTGCATATTCTTGTGCATAGAGTATATTTCCCTATTTACTCTGTATTTTTCTTCAAGTGGACACACCAACATCGATATCACCGATTATTAGCTCCTAGGGATGATCTCTTAACCACCTCCTATCGAGTTCTAGTTCAATATCCCTTGTTGTGTCCTGTTGAGCTGTAGTTTCACCTTCCGCTTCTACAACATCACCTTTGACTACTTTTTTCTGTTCTCACAACACTGGGATTAATCTCTAGATGTACAATAGGTTCATCTGGAGCCTATGGTATTTCCTCAATGGTTAGCTTCTGGAGGCCCCAGGTTAGGTCTTCTATTCTTGTACAGTCACAATGGGGTTCATCAAAGACTACATGGACTGACTCCTCTATTGTCAGTTTCTTTTTATTGAATATCCTAAATGACTTGCTGACGTATGAGTATCTAATGAAAATACCTTCATCTGATTTTTCATCGAAGGTCTTGAGTTGATCTTTCCCATTGCTAAGAACATAACAACTGCATCAAAAAATATAAAAATATGTAACCATTGGAGTTTTAATATTCCATAACTAGTATTCGGTTTTGTTGTGGTGCTTGTTGATGATACAAAGGTTTTGTGTATAACATGTTGCATTTGTTTCTTCTCCCCAGAACCGCTGTAGCAACTTGCTTGCAGCTAACATGGTTCTTGTTTCTTCCTTTAGCATCCTATTCTTTTGCTCGGCAACACTTTTCTGTTGAGGAGTGTTGGCTGCCGAGTATTCATGATTTATGCCATTGTCCACACAATACTGCTCTATAAAGCTATTTGTGAATTATGTGCCTCTGTCATAACGAATGCATACAATACTCAACCCTTTCTCATTTTAAAGTTTTTTTAGGTGTTCCGACAGCTTTGTGGTTGTCCTTATTCTTATTCAGGAAGATGGTCCAAGCATACTTGGAAAAATCATCAACAATGACAAGACAATATTTCTTACCTCCCAGGATGATAGGGTCTACATGACCGTACATATTCATATATAGCAAATCCAGGACCGTATGGGTTGAAAGATATGATTTGCTCTTTAGAGAAGTCATGACTTGCTTGTCTTTCTGACAGGGTCCGTAGACGATGTTTATATGAAATGAAAACATCGGGCAAGCCTCTGACCATTCCCTAACGAGCTAACTATTTGATGGTCTTGAAATTGATATGCGACATACTTTTGTGCCATAGCCAGTTCTGATCTGCAGTGCCTTTGGAAACAAAGCAACAAACTTCAATACTAGTGGGTTTATAGTCAGCAATATACATGCTACCTGACCGGGTTCCTGTAAGGACAATTTGTTTGTCTTTACATCCTTCACCCTACAACGGTATACTTAAAATTTGACCAAAAACTATTTGTCAAAGAACTGCTAATGCTAAGCATATTATACTGTAGTCCTTGAACGTAGGCTACATCGGTGACCTTGAATTTTCATACAAGTGGGGGTTCCTTGCCTCTTGTTATTCCTTTTAATTTGTCACCCGATCGTACTTTTGGCCCACGACCTTCTACATAATCTGACAACTTGGTGATATCTCCTGCCATGTGGCGGGAGCATCCGCTATCGAAATACCAGATGTCTTCTCGTTGATATCCTGTAATAAAAAGATTAAGTACATTTAGGTCCCCTTTGATTTTTGGGTCCTTGGTTATTAGTGCCTTTAGGAACCCATATTATGTCCTCTTTTGCGAGATATATGTGGGGCAGGCACGTAGTCACTGTAGGCATTGTTATTATGCATGTAAATTTTAGAATTTCGGCTCTAGTATGGTTGTTGTCTAGGAGGAACCATATTTTTCTGCCTTGTTTCTTGCCCTCTGCGTTTCCATTTAGATTCCTAGACCTGCTGCTGGTCGAACACTGCGGAATCTTGGTTACGGGACAGATACTTGTTTCATGTACCCAGAATCTAGAAGCACTGTATTGTTGGTAGTACTGAGGTGCATGCTGTTGATAGTACTTAGGTACAACCTTTCTTCTAGCCTGCTACTGAGTTTTTGGTATGCTCGAGGAGCATATTATTGATATTCACTATTGCGTCATACAGTTCTGTGGGACTGTGTTTTCCACTGCTTAATAGGTGGCAGAATGGCAGCCTTTGCTTTCTTAGAGGGGACAGGTGTAGCCTATACAAGAACAACCTTTGGTGCTTCTTTGGTTTCAGGAATAGGTTCTACTCATTTAGCAAACACCGTACTAGTGTTTACCTCTGTTGGAGAATGAGTCGTATCCCAAGCCATGTTTGTCATGAATATGTTGCCCAGTGCTTAGGATGTGTTCCATCCTTCTCGATGATTTCTCAAAACATTTGAGTATGGTCTCGAGTTCTCCTTCTCTTTTCCTGAGAAGCTGTATCTTAACCTATAGTAAAGCATAATCATTTGTCTTGCATTGATTATGAGTTTTTTTACCTATTTTAGTTCCGTTGCAAGTTGATGTTGGTTGCCATGAGTTTTTCATGAATAATATTGCTGTTTTTGAAATCCATAGATATATATTCATAATTATTTTTCAATAGATCATTTTCATCATTCCATTCTAAATTTGAAAGACAGAGTTGCAGGTTTTATTGTTAAGCATCTCATGGGCTTTTTGAATGGTCCCAAATTAATTCATCATGTTTTCAAAGGTATGTGATGCATTAATAGGAGTAACTAAGGTTGAGCTTATCTCATACTCACTTTCATCATCATCATCATCATCATCATCATCATCATCATCTTCCTTTGCCATAGAGCACATGTAGGCTTTATCTTCGATTTCATCATTGGAAGAGTCTGTCGGTAATCGCCTATAGGCACTCCTCTATTTTGATCGGTATGGGTGAGGCTTCTGATTCTCCGATCAGTGCCTTTAGTTTGTTTCTCCAAACATGCCTCTTCTAGTCCTTTTCTTATTGCTCGGTTTCGAGCAGCTTCTATACTTTCAGATGAGGACATATATTTACACATTGTCTCGATTTCCTCCAGTTATAGCACAAATTATAATATCTGGATGATGGCGATTCAGAACTCATCTTATTGAAGGGTTAAGGCCTGTAAGGAGCCTTTCCAAATTTCGTAATGGATTTCTGAAATGTGTACATGAGCAAGGCCATATCAACTTGTATCAGGATGTCATCATCACTGTCAGCTGCTTTGGATGTGTTGGGGGCAGATCTATGTCTCATGTCAGATACAGCAGTGAGTGTTGTAGTCTTTGCAGGTGACTCTTTAACCTTCTCTCTCCTGTCAATATCATACCTAAAAGCTTTGAGGCCATAGAAGAGATTGAAAGTAGATATATTATTTAAACTACAAGACACACACATAACTGTGGTCTTAATGTCCCATCGGGCAGGGAGTGATCTAAATATTTTAAGATTTTTCTCCTTTTGGGTATACACTTTACCAAATGCTTTATGTTAGCAGACAATGCTGGTAAATATAAGGTCAAGTTCCTCAAGTGTTTTAGAATATTTAATATTTGATACGAATTACGTATTCAAATGTACGTAAACTCGCAAGGAAATGCAGCGGAAATATTTTGTTACCTCACAACACTCGATATGTGAAACACTCGTAAGAATTAACCGAAAGTAGGGAAATTCGGCTTATGTAAACAAGAATAAAATGAAAGTAAATTATCAAACTAGACCTATAGTTTGATAAGACAATCTCTCCTCAAGACCTATTGAGAATCGATTAAATTACAACTCGAAGACGCGTAGAATTATAATTAAGTTGTGCTGAAAATCATTCAACAATGAATACATACATGTATTTCGTTTTTTCCAAGCTTCAAAGTTTATTTCTTAAGGTTGAATATGAGGCTATTATATAGCCATTTACAACTCCTAACAAAGCCAAACAAGATTACACAAAATCAAGCTAAAAGACAAGCAATTATTAAACTAAAACATCAAGACTTTTGACAAGGATTGAAAACAACACATGCTTGGCTTCTTCCATGTTGATTTCAGTCGTGGGGTAGCAGGAAGGAAGGAGATAACCATCTTTCTCATGTGATAAGGCTTTGACAAAGACTTGAACATGAAAGCAACATCTTGGTGTCTTCCTCTACATGTGGCTCGGCCGATTTGATTTTCAAGGGGTGGAGGGAAATCAAATCTCTATCCTTGATATGGTGGACTTTGAAAATGGAAACAAAGTTGAAAGTAGTGGGGACAAAAGATCCTTCATGGATGCATGTCACAATCGGCCGAAATCTTCCCCAAATGGCCAAATTTGTATGCATGAACATGCATACGTATGCATGTTTTGATACGTCTAAGTTATCCCGGTTCCGATTATTAAGATCGTTCCCATTTCCGCATTTGTTTTCTCACCAAAGTACGTAGGTGCATGTGCATGCAACGTGGTATCGTCACCTACGTCAATTCTTACTTCATTTGGAGACGTCACAATCGCATCATCCCCTCCCCCTTTGAAAGGAATTGACCTCAATTCAGTGATTCCCTCGTCATCAAGGTAAGAAGATAGATCGCCCACGTTAAAAGTGGCGTGTACCCCATAATCGCCCGGAAGTTATACTTTATACGCATTTTCGTTCACTTTTCCCACGATTTTGTAAGGTCCCTCGACCGTCGGCATAAGTTTGTTCTTGCGTTTGCTAGGAAATCTCTCTTTTCTTAAGTGTACCCAAACCAAGTCGCCTACCTCGAATAGTCTCGGTTTCTTGTGATTGTTGGATTTCCTTTTGTATGCGTCATTCACCTATTTGATTCGATCATGTATTTGCCCGTGCAACTTGACCATCGATTTAAGTTAAGATTCCGCATCTTTGTGTACCAACTCGTCCTTCGGCAACGGGATCAAGTCGGGTATATAACGATTTAACCCGTAAACGAATTCAAAAGGATAATGTGCCGTAGCATGTGTAGGGGATCGGTTATAGGCAAATTCCGCATGAGCAAGTTTCATGTCCCAATCCTTTTGCGTTTTATTCACAAGTCCTCGCAACAACGTTCCTAAAGTTTGATTTGTGACTTCGGTTTGAGGATGGTGCGAAGTGCTAAATAAGAGCTTTGTACCCACTTTCCTCCATAAAGTATTCCAAAAATAGCTAAGGAATTTCGAATCTCGATCCGAAACAATAGTCTTCGGAACTCTATGTAAACGAACCACTTCTCGAAAGTATAAATCGGCCACGTTGCTTGCGTCGTCAGTTTTGTGGCAAGCCACGAAATGAGCCATTTTTGAGAACCGATCAACAACCACCATAATAGCATATTTACCTCGTTGAGTACGGGGTAAAGCGATGATAAAATCCATGGATACATCTTCCCACGGTCTTTCTGGAACCAGTAGAGGCATATACGATCCTGGTTTGAATGAACTCTTCGAGATGTGACATGTTACGCATTTACTTAAAACATTGTAAACGTCTTTTAGCATTTTAGGCCAAAAGAAATGTTCTTTTAGTACTTCTAATGTTTTAGCCATGCCAAAATGTCATGCTAAACCTCCTCCGTGAGCTTCCCGGACCAATAATTCCCGAACCGCCTGTTTTGGAACACAAAGCCTATTTCCGTTAAATAGGAAATCATCTTGTAACATGAACTCCCCGAACGGACCAGATTTGCAACTAGTAAAAATTTTTCCAAAATCCGCATCATTTTCATAACATTCCTTCAACATTTCGAAGCCAAGTAACCGAACCTCCAGCGTAGAAAGTAAAACATACCTCCTAGATAACGCATCCGCAACGACATTGCTTTTACCGTCTTTGTACTTGGATGAAAAATGAAATGATTGTAGGAATTCCACCCACTTGGCATGCCTCGGACTCAGTTTATGTTGTCCGTTAATGTACTTCAATGATTCGTGGTCCGAGTGTAGAATAAAATGCTTCGTCCGTAGGTAATGACTCCAATGATAAAGGGCCCGTATGATAGCATAGAATTCTCTATCGTAAGTACAATAATTCAACCGAGCTCCGTTCAACTTCTCCTAAAAGTAAGCGATAGGTCGTTTACCTTGAATAAGAACCGCTCCAATTCCAACTCCGCTATCATCACATTCAACTTCGAATGGTTGAGTAAAATCGGGTAGTGTCAGAATCGGTGCTTCGCATAATTTGGCCTTTAACTTCTCGAAAGCTCCTTGGGCAGCCCCGTTCCATACAAATGGTCCTTTTTTTAAACACTCCGTTATCGGACTTGAAATGGTGCTGAAGTCTCGAATAAACCTCCGGTAAAAAGAAGCAAGTCCGTGAAATGTTCTCACTTCCGTCACGGTTGTAGGGGTCGGCCAAGATTTAATTGCTTCGATTTTTGTTTGATCAACCGCCACTCCATCCTTCGAAACGACATAGCCAAGAGAGACTATAGTTTCGACTAGGAACGAACACTTCTATTTTTTTCCATACAATTTTCGGTCCCTCAAGGTTTCGAAGATTAGCCTTAAGTGCCCGAAATGTTCTTGTAGTGATTGACTATAGATTAGAATGTCATCCAGATATACAACCACCAACTTCCCCAGAAATGGTTTAAGTACCTCGATCATCAACCTCATGAAGGTACTAGGCGCATTTGTAAGACCGAAAGGCATAACGGTCCATTCATATAATCTATTTTTTGTTTTGAAGGCCGTTTTCCACTCGTCACCTTCTCGCATTCGGATTTGATGATATCCGCTTCGCAAATCCACCTTTGAAAAGATTACCGAACCATGTAGTTCGTCTAACATGTCATCAATTCTCGGGATAGGGAACCGATACTTGATGGTGATATTCTTCACGGCCCGACTATCCACACACATCCGCCAAGAACCATCTTTCTTAGGGACAAGTAAGACCGGAACCGCACACGGACTCAAACTCTCCCGGACATACCCGCGGTCCAAAAGCTCTTCAACTTGTCGTTGTAACTGCTTCATCTCCTCGGGATTACATCTATAAGCGGCTTTATTAGGAAGTGGTGCTCCCGGTATAAGATCGATTTGGTGTTCGATACCGCGAATAGGTGGTAAACCCGACGGTAATTCTTCGGGAAAAACATCCTCGAAATCGTGTAACACATCTAACTCTCCTCCGTTTTGTACTCCCATGTTCTCGTCCCGTGTCTCTTTAAACATCACCAAATATACTCGCTCCCCGTCATTAATGGAATGTTCCATTTCTCTTTCGCTAGCAAGCATGGTAAGTTTCAGTTTCTCCACTCGACTAGAACTCATCGAACGGACATCTTGTGGGGACATTGGTTTGAGTACAATCTTCTTTCCTTTGTCTTGTATTTCATATTCATTACTCCGACCTAGATGTAAAACATCTCGTTCGAACATCCATGGTCATCCCAAAAGTACATGGCATGCATCCATCGGGAGTACGTCACATAACACATCATCCCCGTATGATCCCATGGTTAAGTTGACCCGTACTTGTCTAGACACCTTCACTTTGCTTCCATCATCGAGCCAATGTAAAGCATACGGTCTCGGGTGAGCCGTAGTAGTTAGCCCGAGTTTGGTGACCATCTCATTTGAAGCTACATTCGTGCAACTCCCTCCGTCTATTATCAAGCTACACCACTTTTCTCCGACTTTGCATTTGGAATGAAAGATTTGGTCTCTTTGCTCCGTATCACTTGGAACGATTTTGCTATGTAGTGCTCGAAGCACTAAAGTAGTATCATATTCCGGAGCGTCATAAGTCTCGCAATCCTCATTCTCTTCCTCGGCCACCATGTTAAATACGTCACCAAGGCCTTCCTTCTCTTCCTCGACTAAAAGTTCGTCTCGGACCGCAAGAGCTTCTCTTAAAGTGACCACCCGTTTATTTAGACATGCATTTTGATAGTGACCAAAGCCTTGACATTTAAAACATCGTACTTTAGCCAAGCTTGTTTCCTTGGAAACGTGAGGAACCTTCGGGTCCGGGGTAGGGACTTGAAAAGGTACGGTAGTTTTCGTAGTAGAACTTGAGCTGGCACTTGCATTTCTGAATTTGTATGGGAATTCGGGTTTGGTATACTTCAACTTGTTTTGAGCTTCTATTTTTACGCATAGTCCGCATAAAGTTTCAAAATCTCCGTATGGGTATAATTCTACCGTATTTGCAATATTTCGATTTAGGCCACGTAAGAAACGTGACATTCTTTGTTCTTCATTTTCATCGAGTTCTCCCATTAAGGCCAAGCCTTCAAATTATTCGATATATTCTTCCACACTTAGTTTCCCTTGTATGAACTCCACAATTTTTCGGTATAAGGTTAACCGATGTGATGTCGGGACATACCTTTTACGTAGTTTTTTCTTCAAAGAATCCCAAGAACGGATTTTCTCTTTTCCCGCACGAGCTCGTTGTGTTTTCATACATTCGAACCATAAGGAAGCGCCCTTCCCTAACTTGAGAATCGCATATTTGCAACGTTTCTCATCGTTAAGGTGCTTGAAGTCGAACATACGTTCAATCTGTAGGTCACAAGTCGTCCAGGAACAAGTCTAGAGGGGGGGTGAATAGACTTGTTGAAACTCTTAAACTCTTTTTCACGAAGAGTGAGTTTCTTCAGCTGATAGGTAAACAAATGACTTGGAGTCGTTTGTTCTTTAATATATGCGGAAGTCAGCTGATGACGAATATAAAGCAACTAATGAAACACTTAACAATGAATGCAGCAGTTAAAATATGATGCTATAAAGCAGTAAATAACGCAGGCAGTTATAGTGGTCTCAGAGGTGGGGTAATCCTCTACTAATCCACTTTTCTCCAAACCAGTTGGAGATGAATTCACTATAATTCTCAACCAGTGATAAATATTACAGTGATTCAAACAAAAACTACAACAACTTCCAACCAGTGGAAATCCGTGCCGTTGTACCACACTTGACTGCCTTGCACCTCTTGATCCTCGATCCTTGGATGCCTTTACAGTCTCTAACTTCAACCAGTGAAGTACCCCGAACTCAGGATTATAGACAAGAGTTTTTGTCTTCTCCAACTAAGAGCTTCTTTAAGTATGAACTTTTTAGAACCGCTCTTTTCTCGATGCTGTATTTCACTTTTTGATAGCTTGAATGCTTTGATCGCTTGAAAGTATGTTAGCACCGGTAGTTGTTATCATAAGGTGTTTTCTCAGCTTCAAATCTTCGGATATATATAGGTCACGATCTCTGAGCTTTTCCTTATAGCCGTTGCAAATCTTTTGAACAAATCCGTCCGTTGGAGAGGTAGACTTCATTGTTTTCTTTCTGAACGTTGCAAGGCTGGATTCCCATATTTTAATCTATCTTCCAACCGTTGTGAAGACTTCTACATGTGATGCGCCGAATCTTTTGAATATAAAACGATTAAAGTCTTCAAGGTGGGTCTGGATGATTTATTTAAATCATATCTCTTGCGGGAATCTCTCCAATTTGTCTCTTCACGTTGCATGTGGCATTCCGTAATACTTGACTTTTCAACGCATGCTGACATGGACTTGGAGTACTTGGCTGATGTCGACTAGGCTGATGTGCAGTTAACTTCTCTGCAGTCTGGACCTCTCTGATATTCTTAGTCTGGAACTTGTCTGATCAGGTGACTTGTCTGAGGTACCTTGACTGCAGTCTAGTCAAACATCACTGATGATTTTTTTGTTGACCAGAACTATTCTGACTTGACTCGGCTGATCCTCTATGATGGACTTAGCTGTACTTTAGTACTTAGCCGATTTTTAGCCTAACTTATTTTTGGCCTATAGAAGATACTCATTTGGTTCTTCTTTACATTTTGCCAAGTTTTATACTTAACATAATTGGCCTTTGGAAGATACTCATTTGGTTCTTCCTTACCTTTTTGCCAAGTAATAAACATTTGAATTTATATTGATGACATCATCAAAATCTAACAATTATTCCTAACAAATTCCCCCTATTTTGATGATGGCAAAACTTTAAACAAGTAATCAAATGCACAAGTCTGCACTTAGGTGCAAGACACAAACTAAAATCAATCTAATTTTTGAGACAACTGGGAATTGTCATTCAAAAAGACTGTTATAAAATTTTTTGTTGATAACAAGTACATGGCTTGAATATAATAAATACAGAAAAATTAATCAATTACAAAAATTGCATGTGCAGAATAAGTAAAAATCATCTGCCTCTTCCTCTGCCTCTTCGAATAGGCTGTTTGGCAGGTCTGAAAGGTTTAGCTCCGATTGGTCTTGTCTTGACAGGGGCAAGACCATACTTCCTCTTCACAACAAGAGCTGCAAAGTCTTGTTCTTGTTGGGATGAAAATTTATTCTCAAGACATAACTTCTTGATTTTTCTCTGTAGCGCAAGTTCATCCAACGCACCTCCTCTCTCCAAAGTAGGAGGATCTTTGGCACTAAATGGAGGGATCATGGGATAATCATTTAGTTCCTTAGCATGTTTCTTCAGAATAGCCCAGGGTTGTGGATGAGCTTCTTCCATGAAATTTATGAAGATCTGCTGTGGGGAGAGATTATCATCCTGGAGTATTTCCCAGATGTAGTAGTCTCTGATGAATTTCTTTCTTGCAGATCCCTACATGGGCAAAGCTTCATATGGTACAAAATCCTCAACATACCACAACTCCTTGCCGTCCCACTCTAGAGTAGGCTCAAAACCTCCTCTAGTCCTGCTCTTCTTGCCTTCAGGCTGGTCAGCCTGTTCTTCTGGATCTGTTCCTCCCTTCCTCTTGGCTGAGGATGTCCCATCAGTGATCATTTGGACATCCTGCCTCTTCTTTGATCTAAGCTCCTTCCTTGTCTCTTCTTGATCATTTCCTTCCCCATGAATTCTATCTTCCCCCTTTTTGCCAGCATCAACTAAGGTAATCAATTGCTGCTCTATTCTGCTCATCCAGTCAGACATGCCAAATGGCATTCTGTTGTTGGTAGGGGGAGGAGGCTGAGGAACTTCTCTCTGCAGCAAAGTGTCAATCTTTGCATTGATGGTTTGGAGGTCAGGAGTGACCTGAGATGCCAGCTGCTCTCCAATCGTATCCTTCACTATCTGCCTGATCAGCTCAGTCACGGAAGGTGAGAACTGAGCTGGTGGAGAGTGCTCGCCTGAGATTTCTGCAATTGAACCACCAGACTGCAGGCTCCTATCTGCAGCTGGTACTCCAGATGGGGTCTTCTCTGGGGTCCTTGATCTGGAGTCCTCAGCTAAATCCGCGTCTAGGCTGGTGTACCGGGCAGGTGCCCCAGTCCTATTTGCAGCTTCTTATATTGGCTCTTGCTCCGGCTCCCTTTCTCCTTCTTCCTTCTCTTGTTCTTTCTCCTGCTCTTCCTCCTTTTCTTATTCAATATTTTCTTTTTCTTTTTCTTTTTCAGCTCCTTTATCTCCTCCTTCATCATCATCCTCCTCATCATCATTATCATTATTGTCATCATCCTTTTTCTTATCTTTTTCTCCTTCATCCTCATCATCTTTATCTCCTTCCTCATCTTCCTGTTCTACTTCTTCTCCTTCTTCTTCTTCTTCAATCAACTTATCTGTTTTCTCCACTTCTTCAGATTGTTTTTCAACTAGAATGTTTTCTTCTTCATTTCTCTCTTTCTGCCCTTCTTCTTCGTCCAAAACAATAACTTCTTCTTCTCCATCTACCTCTTCAATCCTAATTTCTCTCTCTTCTTCCTCCTCCTCCTCTTCTCCAAAGGAACCATCAAAAATAGTAAGCATAATGGAATGGATGAATTGGTCCATGCTGGTTTTAAAATGAGACATGAACCAATTATCCTGGAGGATTAACACTAAGTCTGATTCTTTACAAAAATGAATCAGTACCTCCTCTGTGGCTTGGGAATATTCCCAACCACTAGTTTCAATGTAAGTCTGAAGATTTGTAAATGTCAGAGATTTGAAAAACTTCTACTCTTCGAAAATATTGACAAAAGAGTGTTTTAATGCTTGTGGTTTAACAAGCTATAATTGTTCAAAGGATAGATTTAAAATATTGTTTTCTAGCATGTTAAATGTATAATTGGCTTCAGGAATTGAGATTATTAGACCTGCTTCTTCTTCCTCTGGAATGTAAGCTGGGGTGAGGACAGCCACAATCTGAGTCTCCAGGCTACCTGGAGCAGGCTGGTCTTCCAGGTGAGTTGGTGACCTGGCTGAGGGACTGGCATAGTGATCTGACTGCTCTTCCTCACTAAAATGTAGTGTCCTAGGCCTCTTGGGAGAGGGTTCTGGGGATGATTGCATGATCGATGGTTGTCCAGGGGCTGGTCCCCTTCTCTTGAATCAGACAGCTATGGGAGTGTTGTCGGACTCGGAGTCTGACTCGACTGCAGTTGGGTTGTCGGCTGCAGGTCGGTCCGACTCGCCTGAAGAGTAATATCTCGGGTAGGTCCTTGTGTCAGGTAGCTCCTTCAACATCTGGGCTGCTCTCCTTGTGCCTCCCAATTTTCTCAACGTTTCTTCGTCCAGATGACCAAGTCTTTTGTTGGGTTGGAAGGGGTCAGTGCTTCCCTTCGCCATACCTGTTTTTTCCAGCATCCAACTCAGCTGCGTTCCAAACGCCAGCTTTGTTTTAAATCTCTTCTCATCAACAAGCTATTCGGCTTTGTTGACCTCACGAACAAGTTGCCTAAAAATGTAATCCGCCCAATCAATTTCCTCATCTTGAATTAGTGCTCCCAGCACCATGAACTTCGCCGATGACAGTTGATCATAACTGCCGGCCATTTCTATGATGATTTTGTTGGTTATATCCAACGCAAAACGATAAACCTTTTTAATCTCACTCCTTTTAGCCGTGAGTTTCAGCTTTTTCGGTTGAATCTCTGTCTTGATCTTCTTCCAGGTTTCGGCAGCAGACTGTTTGAGTGCCTCGACGACTATGCCGCGGTGCTTCATACCGAAAACTGTACGAATCGACTCTCGCGATATGTCGACTTGTCTTCCACCAACTGTGCTACGAATTCCATCTTGAATCAAACAGGCTTAACGATAGAACGCGATAACATCCTCTTTGTACAAATGTTGAGGGTTGATGTCCAGGAATGGGTAGATCCCATTGAGCTTCATCGAGCGGATTAGGTTAAGCACGTCATAATCCTCCAGATTTGCTTCCAATAATCCTTCGAAATCAACGACCAGCGAGAAAATAATCTGGTCCTTGACCGAATTCATGTTGACGCCTTCGAAGTACGATTCCATTTCTGCAAATAAAGGATTTTTAGTGTATTTGGAGTTCAAGAATTTTTTGCTATGTAAATTTTTGCTCTGTAGATCTAGGGTAAGCGTAAAAGGTAAAGTGAAGAGGTTTCTTTCCTTATAAATAAGATGAAAAGATGTATGGATTAAATTATTATATATTTGAAATGGTGGTGCGCCTTTTGAGATTCTTTTGAATTTCAAATTTGAATCGGTGGTCCATTTTAAAATTTGACGGTTGGTTTTGATTGGCCACCGTGGAGGTCGATTTAACAAGCGATTGCCACGTGTATTTAAATTGCCACTTGTGAACCATTTGTGAACCAAAATTAATATAATATTATTATGCATAGGGCAGATAATAATTAAATATTCAGAGGTCGGTTATGTTTAGAAAACTTAGCTGGTTTGACTGTTGACTGTTGACTGCTCAGCATCAGGTGAGTTGACTCCATGGACTTCTCGCCTGAGATTCTGATCAGCTAGGTCCGTCCTTCGTCCTCTTGTCTGCATCAGCTAGGATCTGATTTCTTTAATCAGCTGGGTCCGTCCTTCCTCTGAAATGCTTCAGCTTGCTTCAGTACTAGATTCCCAATCTAGTAATCCAAGATCTCTGCTCAGCTCCAAAAATCTTTCCTCTGGCAATGGTTTGGTAAAGAAGTCAGCTATTTGGTAGTCTGTGCTGACTCTTTCAACTCTAACTCTTTTGTTAAGCACATGGTCTCTGATGAAGTGGTGCTTAACATCAACGTGCTTCGTCCTTGAATGCAAAACCGGATTGTTCGTTATTGCAATAGCACTATTGTTGTCACACCAAATAGGAACTTCATTGGCAATGATACTATAATCCCTTAGCTGCTGTCTGATATAAGATCTGTGCACAACAGCTACCTGCAACTAGGTATTCTGACTCTGTGGTGGAGATAGAGTTAGAAACCTACTTCTTGCTAAACCAGGATTTCAGTCTGGTTCCTAGGAATTGGCACGTTCCACTAGTGCTCTTCCTGTTGATTTTGCATCCTGCGAAATCTGCATCTGAATATCCTGACAGCTCGAAGTTATCATACTTGGGGTACCATAGTCCAACATTGACTGTAGACTTAAGGTACTTTATTATCCTCTTGGCTACATCTAGGTGTGATTGCTTCGGCTTGGATTGGAATCGCGCACAAACTCCTACGACATAGGATATGTCTGGCCTGCTTGCTGTGAGGTACATAAGTGATCCAATAAGTCCGCTATAGTGGGTTGAGTCCACTGATATGCCTGCCTCGTCTGCATCCAGGTGAGTACTTGTGCTCATAGGAATTCTTGCTGGCTTGGCTGATTCCATTCCATATCTCTTGATCAGATTTTTGGTATACTTAGCTTGGTTGATGAAAATTCCTTTTTCCATCTGCTTAACTTGTAGTTCGAGAAAGAAGTTAAGCTTTCCCATCATACTCATCTCAAATTCTCCTTGCATGAGGTTGGAGAATTTCTCGCATAGCTCTAGATTGGTTGATCCGAATATGATGTCATCCACATATATCTGGACTATTAATATGTGTCCTTCATGCTCCACTCTGAATGGGTCTTGTCCACCTTCCCTTTGCAAAAACCATTCTTCTCAAGAAACACAGAAAATGTTTCATACCACGCTCTAGGTGCTTGCTTAAGTCCATAGAGAGCCTTCAACAGCTTATAGACTTTGTCTCCTTTGACAAACCCTGGGGGTTGCTCTACATAGACTTCTTCTTCTAGGATTCCACTTAGAAAAGCACTCTTTACATCCATCTGATAAACTTCAAAATCTTTGAATGCAGCATATGCGAGGAATAGTCTGATGGCCTCTAATCTAGCAACAGGTGCATAAGTTTCATCAAAATCTATTCCCTCACACTGTGCATAACCTTTTGCTACAAGTCTGGCTTTATTCCTAACAACAGCTCCATCTTCATCACTCTTATTTTTGTACACCCATTTGGTGCCAATAACCTTCTTGTGATCAGGTCTGTCTATTAGTTCCCAAACTTTGTTTCTTTCCATCTGCTCCAGTTCTTCTTGCATGGCATTTATCCAAGAGTAATCTTCTAAGGCTTGTTCTGTCGTTTTAGGTTCTATTTGTGACATAAAGCATGAGAACATAGCCATTCTTGCTGGTAGGGTTGACCGTCTTGTCTTAACTCCATCAGTCAGCTTCCCGATGATTTGCTGGATTGGATGGTCTTTGAGCCACTTGGGGATATCATCTTCTTCTGGCTTTGCTCCCCCTGTTGAATTGCTCGGGTGGATTTCTGCATCAGCTGGGTTCTGGTCTGCAACTGGATCAGCTACCGTCTTGTCATCTGCAGGTTGGTTCTGATCTGCAGATGAGTCTTTGTCAGCTACAGCTGGGTCTTCATCAGCGGCAACTGGATCAGATAGGTTCGGTGATCCTGTCTGATCTGCAGTTGGGTCTTCAGCAGCTGCAGTTGGATCATCAGGCTGGTCTGCAGGTGAGTCCACCATTCCAGTGTCATGTATAATGACTTCTTCAAGGGTCGCTGATTTGAGCTTGTTCTCAATTAGCTCAACTTGCTTCCTGTACTCAACAGTAGATTCATCAAAAAAAATGGGGTGTTTCCTCCACAACTAAGGTTCTTTTATTAGAAACTCAATATGCCTTGCTTCTTTGTGAATATCCCATAAAGAGACCGTCATCAGTTTTAGCATCAAAGGCATTTAGTTGTGTTTTACCGTTGTTGTGGATGAAACACTTACAACCAAAAACATGAAAATAAGCAACAGTAGGAGTTCTATTATTCCAAACCTCATAGGGAGTTTTGCCATGTCTCCCTACTATCATACTCCTGTTCTGTGTATGGCAAGTCAGGTTGTGTTGGCCTTCAGCCCGAACCTCTTGGGCAGTCCGCTTCGCAATCATGGACCTTGCTTCCTTCAGTGGTTTTGTTTCTTCTTTCAAAGAACACCATTCTGGGGGGTCTGCCGCAGAGAACTCATCTTTGGATCTCATTCGATCGCTGTAATCAGTGATCGCATTGTTGAGAAACTCTCCTTTTCTATCTGATATTATCTTGATGATGGATAGGGATTTCTCATTATGGATCCTTCTCGAAATTTCGTAGCTTGGTCAAGGTTTCACTTTTCTTATACAAGAAGATAATCCAAGTGTACCTTGAATAATCATCTACTACAACAAGTGCATGCTTTCGGCCGCTTAGAGTCCTTGGCTTGATAGGACCAAATAGATCCATGCGGAGTAGATCTAAGATCCTTGTTGTGAGAGTTGTAGGCTGGACTGGCTTGAATGATGCTCTGGTCTGCTTTCCTTTCTGACATGCATCACAAAGCGCTTCCTTCTTGAATGCTTCATCTGGAAGTCCTCTGACCAGCTTCTGAGAACTGATCTTATTGATGGCTTTGAAGTTCAGGTGACATAATCTTTTATGCCACAGCCATCCATTCTCAGCTACTGTCTTGGATAGAAAATAGGAGTTAGGTGTTCCTGTGTTCCAATCAATCATATAGACATCTCTCCTTCTAAAACCTTGTAGGTTCACTTCTCCAGATAAGATATCTATCACCATACATTTCCAGATGGTGAAGACTACTAGATTCTTTTCGTCGCAAAACTGGCTTATGCTTAGGAGGTTGTACTTGAGCCCTTTGACATAATGAACTTTAGATATCACAATATTTCCTCGGTGCAGCTCTCCAAAGCCCTTTGTTTGTCCTCTAGAGCTATCTCCAATGGTTACATCGGGACCTCTTTCTTTGGTGTATTTAGACAGCATCTTCTTGTTCCCAGTCATGTGCCTCGAGCATCCAGAATCTACAAACCATTCTTCACCTCCAAAATTTGAGCTTGTGGAGATGTGGTTGTAGTCCTTCCACCTTTTCTGCAATCAGACAAGCAGAGATTTAGGTACCCAAATCTGTGTGGGTCCTTTGGGGTTAGCTGGTTTCCTAGAGAATTGATTTCTCCTTGGATTGTGAAAGTTGTTATTATTATTATAACCCTCATAAGGTGTGTAAGGTCGAGGTCTGAATCTCCTGTTGGGATTGTATACTGGATAATCCTCAAAATTTTGATAGTGTGGGCCATTTCAAAATCTTGGCTGAGACCATTTATTAAATCTTTGAGGTCTCCAGACTTGTTCATTTTGGAAATTGGAATAACCTTGAGGTTTCCATCTGCCCCTCCCATTTTGAAATCTGTTTTTAGGGAGTTGTTGGTAATAGTGGTCATGTTGTCTGGGCTGCTGCTTCTGCCTGGGCCATTGCCTAGTCACTTGTCTAGGTGGCTGCCTTGTGTATCCCGGGCCGCACCTAGACATGTGACTTGGTCATTACTGTTTTAAATGTCGGTTTATATGTAGGCTCAGCAGTCGAGACAATTGTTTCTCCCTTGATAAACTTTCTTTTAGAACAATAGGGAGTGTGAGGATCATATCCAAGGCCTGATTTGGAATATAGTGACCTTTTATTGGTACACAATTCTTCCAGAGTTGAAGACGCCTTCAGGGAGATTATTTCCTGCGCCTGAGTCTTATTTATCTGAGTCAGCTTAGTAAACTCGGCTTTGGCATGAGCAAGTGCAGCTGATTTTTCTTTAAGTAAGACAGTTAGTCGGTTTATTTCAGCCGTATTAACATCAGCCTGGTTTATAAAGTCAGCTGCAGTTATCTCAACCTTATTCAGTTCTAGGCTGAGTTTTTCGAAATCATTTTTCAGCTGCCTATTCTCATCTTGCAGCTGAGTCTTCTCTACTGATACAGTTTGGTGTGCAGATTTGAGTGTTTCAAAATCTTTAAATAGCTAGTTTACAGATTCGTGCAGATCCATATCTTGTGACATGGATGAACTGTTATTTGAACCAGAGGGTTTAGATGTTACCTCTTCATCAGCTAAGTTGGCCATCAGGCAGTCATATTCTTCATCATCATCAGAAAAGAATATGCTGCTTGATTCTACATGCTCCTGGTCTTCTCCGATGAGGGCCTTCCTTCGGTCTTCCTTTCTGCCCACCTCCTTCTTACTCTCATCCTTCTTGAGATCAGGACAGTCCATTTGGATGTGTCATGTCTTGTGACAATTGTAGCACCCTACCTTCCAGCTTCCAGCTTTCTGGTTCCTTCTTGGATTCTCCTTATAATTTTTCTTGTATTTGGAGTAGTTCTTTCTAAAGTTGCTGAACCTTTGCATTATAAACGCCATTTCTTCCTCAAAATCTAATGGATTTTGAGGCTTTACATCAGATAATCTCTTGGCGGGGGACTCGGCTGCAAAGGCTTTTCCCTTCTCTGCAGGCTCAGTTGAGGATGAACTTGGAAGCTCGAACTCATAAGCCTTCAGATCAGAGAACAACTCTTGGATCTTTATCTTATTCAGGTCCTTGGACTCTCTCATGGCCACGGCCTTCATGTTCCATTCAGGATTGAGAGATCTGAGAACCTTCAATGCCATTTCCCTGTTGCCATAGGTTTTGCCGAGGGAGTTGATTTCATTGATAATCTCAGTGAACCTTGTGTCCACTTGATCTATGGATTCGTCGTTCTTCATTTTGAAATTGTCAAACTTTTGAATAGCGATTGACAATTTATTTTCTTTGATTAGCTCCGTTCCCTCACACATTAAAGCTAATGTGTCCCAGATTTCCTTGGCATTCTTGCAGTTCTTTATCTTGACCATGGTGGATTTGTCAAGAGTTTGATATAACACATCTCTGGACCGGTTATCAAGATTGGCCAGCTTTCTTTCTTCGGGAGTCAGCTCTGTCCTCTTCTTTGGAATCTTCTATGGCTTCCCTGCTGCGATCTCCTCTGCAGTGTTGTCCTTCTCGAAGATGAATGGACCGTCCTCGATGATGCACCACATGTCATCATGGATCGAAGATAAGTGTGCCTGCATCCTTATCTTCTAAAGATCATACTCGTCAACTGAAAACACAGGGAGTCTAGAATGCATGTGTTGCATTATAAACTGAGAGTAAAGATATATCTCTGATATAGATCTGGTTCGTGAAATAAATGAACCAACCGCTCTGAAACAACTTGTAGGTCACAAGTCGTCCAGGAACAAGTCTAGAGGGGGGGGGGGTGAATAGACTTGTTGAAACTCTTAAACTCTTTTTCACGAAGAGTGAGTTTCTTCAGCTGATAGGTAAACAAATGACATGGAGTCGTTTGTTCTTTAATATATGCGGAAGTCATCTGATGACGAATATAAAGCAACTAATGAAACACTTAACAATGAATGCAGTAGGTAAAATATGATGCTATAAAGCAGTAAATAACGTAGGCAGTTATAGTGGTCTCAGAGGTGGGGTAATCCTCTACTAATCCACTTTTCTCCAAACCAGTTGGAGATGAATTGACTATAATTCTCAACCAGTGATAAATATTACAGTGATTCAAACAAAAACTACAACAGCTTCCAACCAGTGGAAATCCGTGCCGTTGTACCACACTTGACTGCCTTGCACCTCTTGATCCTCGATCCTTGGATGCCTTTACAGTCTCTAACTTCAACCAGTGAAGTACCCCGAACTCAGGATTATAGACAAGAGTTTTTGTCTTCTCCAACTAAGAGCGTCTTTAAGTATGAACTTTTTAGAACCGCTCTTTTCTCGATGCTGTATTTCGCTTTTTGATAGCTTGAATGCTTTGATCGCTTGAAAGTATGTTAGCACCGGTAGTTGTTATCGTAAGGTGTTTTCTCAGCTTCAAATCTTCGGATATATATAGGTCACGATCTCTGAGATTTTCCTTATAGCCGTTGCAAATCTTTTGAACAAATCCGTCCGTTGGAGAGGTAGACTTCATTGTTTTCTTTCTGAACGTTGCAAGGCTGGATTCCCATATTTTAATATATCTTCCGACCGTTGTGAAGACTTCTGCATGTGATGCGCCGAATCTTTTGAATATAAAACGATTAAAGTCTTCAAGGTGGGTCTGGATGATTTATTTAAATCATATCTCTTGCGGGAATCTCTCCAATTTGTCTCTTCATGTTACATGTGGCTTTCCGTAATACTTAAATTTTCAACGCATGCTGACGTGGACTTGGAGTACTTGGCTGATCTCGACTAGGCTGATGTGCAGTTAACTTCTCTGGAGTCTGGACCTCTCTAATGTTCTTAGTCTGGAACATGTCTGATCAGGTGACTTGTCTGAGGTACCTTGACTGCAGTCTGGTCAAACATCATTGATGATTTTTTTGTTGACCAGAACTATTCTGACTTGACTCGGCTGATCCTCTCTGATGGACTTAGCTGTACTTTAGTACTTAGCCGATTTTTAGCCTAACTTATTTTTGGCCTATAGAAGATACTCATTTGGTTTTTCTTTACATTTTGCCAAGTTTTATACTTAACATACTTGGCCTATGGAAGATACTCATTTGGTTCTTCCTTACATTTTTGCCAAGTAATAAACATTTGAATTTATACTGATGACATCATCAAAATCTAACAAGTATTCCTAACAAATTCCCCCTATTTTGATGATGGCAAAACTTTAAACAAGTAATGAAATGCACAAGTCTGCACTTAGGTGCAAGACACAAACTAAAATCAGTCTAATTTTTGAGACAACTGGGAATTGTCATTCAAAAAGACTGTTATAAAATTTTCTCTTGATCACAAGTACATGGCTTGAATATAATAAATACAGAAAAATTAATCAATTACAAAAATTGCAAGTGCAGAATAAGTAAAAATCATCTGCCTCTTCCTCTGCCTCTTCGAATAGGCTGTTTGGCAGGTCTGATGGGTTTAGCTCCGATTGGTCTTGTCTTGACAGGGGCAAGACCATACTTTCTCTTCACAACAAGAGCTGCAAAGTCTTGTTCTTGTTGGGATGAAAATTTATTCTCAAGACATAACTTCTTGATTTTTCTCTGTAGCGCAAGTTCATCCAACGCACCTCCTCTCTCCAAAGTAGGAGGATCTTTGGCACTAAATGGAGGGATCATGGGATAAGCATTTAGTTCCTTAGCATGTTTCTTCAGAATAGCCCAGGGTTGTGGATGAGCTTCTTCCATGAAATTTATGAAGATCTGCTGTGGGGAGAGATTATCATCCTGGAGTATTTCCCAGATGTAGTAGTCTCTGATGAATTTCTTTCTTGCAGATCCCTACATGGGCAAAGCTTCATATGGTACAAAATCCTCAACATACCATAACTCCTTGCCTTTCCACTCTAGAGTAGGCTCAAAACCTCCTCTAGTCCTCCTGTTCTTGCCTTCAGGCTGGTCAGCCTGTTCTTCTGGATCTGTTCCTCCCTTCCTCTTGGCTGAGGATGTCCCAGCAGTGATCATTTGGACATCCTGCCTCTTCTTCTATCTAAGCTCCTTCCTTATCTCTTCTTGATCATTTCCTTCCCCCTGAATCCTATCTTCCCCCTTTTTGCCAGCATCAACTAAGGTAATCAAGTGCTGCTCTATTCTGCTCATCCAGTCAGACATGCCAAATGACATTCTGTTGTTGGTAGGGGGAGGAGGCTGAGGAACTTCTCTCTGCAGCAAAGTGTCAATCTTTGCATTGATGGTTTGGAGGTCAGGAGTGACCTGCGATGCCAGCTGCTCTCCAATCGTATCCTTCACTATCTGCCTGATCAGCTCAGTCACGGAAGGTGAGAACTGAGCTGGTGGAGAGTGCTCGCCTGAGCTTTCTGCAATTGAACCACCAGACTGCAGGCTCCTATCTGCAGCTGGTACTCCAGATGGGGTCTTCTCTAGGGTCCCTGATCTGGAGTCCTCAGCTAACTCCGCGTCTAGTCTGGTGTACCGGGCAGGTGCCCCAGTCCTATCTGCAGCTTCTTATATTGGCTCTTGCTCCGGCCCCCTTTCTCCTTCTTTCTTCTCTTGTTCTTTCTCCTGCTCTTCCTCCTTTTCTTCTTCAATATTTTCTTTTTCTTTTTCTTTTTCAACTCCTTTATCTCCTCCTTCATCATCATCCTCATCATCATCATTATCATTATTGTCATCATCCTTTTTCTTATCTTTTTCTCCTTTATCCTCATCATCTTTATCTCCTTCCGCATCTTCCTGTTCTACTTCTTCTCCTTCTTCTTCTTCTTCAATCAACTCTTCTGTTTTCTCCACTTCTTCAGATTGTTTTTCAACTATAATGTTTTCTTCTTCATTTCTCTCTTTCTGCCCTTCTTCTTCGTCCAAAACAATAACTTCTTCTTCTCCATCTACCTCTTCAATCCTAATTTCTCTCTCTTCTTCCTCCTCCTCCTCTTCTCCAAAGGAACCATCAAAAATACTAAGCATAATGGAATGGATCAATTGGTCCATGTTGGTTTTAAAATGAGGCATGAACCAATTATCCTGGAGGATTAACACTAAATCTGATTCTTTACAAAAATGAATCAGTACCTCCTCTGTGCCTTGGGAATATTCCCAACCACTAGTTTCAATGTAAGACTGAAGATTTGTAAATGTCAGAGATTTAAAAAACTTCTACTCTTCGAAAATATTGACAAAAGAGTGTTTTAATGCTTGTGGTTTAACAAGCTGTAATTGTTCAATGGATAGATTGAAAATATTGTTTTCTAGCAGGTTAAATGTATAATTGGCTTCAGGAATTGAGATTATTAGACCTGCTTCTTCTTCCTCTGGAATGTAAGCTGGGGTGAGACGGACCACAACTGAGTCTCAGTGCTGGGCGGTGGTCTTCCAGGTGAGTTGGTGACCTGGCTGAGGGACTGGCATAGTGATCTGACTGCTCTTCCTCACTAAACTGTAGTGTCCTGGGCCTCTTGGGAGAGGGTTCTGGGGATGATTGCATGATCGATGGTTCTCCAGGGGCTGGTCCCCTTCTCTTGAATCGGACAGCTATGGGAGTGTTGTCGGACTCGGAGTCTGACTCGACTGCAGTTGGGTTGTCGGCTGCAGGTCGGTCCGACTCGCCTGAAGAGTAATATCTCGGGTAGGTCCTTGTGTCAGGTAGCTCCTTCAACATCTGGGCTGCTCTCCTTGTGCCTCCCAATTTTCTCAACGTTTCTTGGTCCAGATGACCAAGTCTTTTGTTGGGGTGGAAGGGGTCAGTGCTTCTCTTCGCCATACCTGTCTTTTCCAGCATCCAACTCAACTGCGTTCCAAACGCCAGCTTTGTTTTAAATCTCTTCTCATCAACAAGCCATTCGGCTTTGTTGACCTCACGAACAAGTTGCCTAAAAATGTAATCCGCCCAATCAATTTCCTCATCTTGAATTAGTGCTCCTAGCACCATGAACTTCCCCGACGACAGTTGATCATAACTGCCGGCCATTCCCATGATGATGTTGTTGGTTATATCCAACGCAAAACGATAAACCTTTTTAATCTCACTCCTTTTAGCCGTGAGTTTCAGCTTTTTCGGCTGAATCTCCGTCTTGATCTTCTTCCAGGTTTCGGCAGTAGACTGTTTGAGTGCCTCGACGGCTATGCCGCGATGCTTCATACCGAAAACTATACGAATCGACTCTTGCGATATGTCGACTTGTCTTCCACCAACTGTGCTCCGAATTCCATCTTGAATCAAATAGGCTTCATGATAGAACGCGATAACATCCTCTTTGTACAAATGTTGAGGGTTGATGTCCAGGAATGGGTAGATCCCATTGAGCTTCATCGAGCGGATTAGGTTAAGCACATCGTAATCCTCCAGATTTGCTTCCAATAATCCTTCGAAATCAACGAACAGCGAGAAAATAATCTGGTCCTTGACCGATTTCATGTTGACGCCTTCGAAGTACGATTCCATTTCTGCAAATAAAGGATTTTTAGTGTATTTGGAGTTCAAGAATTTTTTGCTCTGTAAATTTTTGCTCTGTAGATCTAGGGTAAGCGTAAAAGGTAAAGTGAAGAGGTTTCTTTCCTTATAAAGAAGATGAAAAGATGTATGGATTAAATTATTATATATTTGAAATGGTGGTGCGCCTTTTGAGATTCTTTTAAATTTTAAATTTGAATCGGTGGTCCATTTTAAAATTTGACGGTTGGTTTTGATTGGCCACCGTGGAGGTCGATTTAACAAGCGATTGCCACGTGTATTTAAATTTCCACTTGTGAACCATTTGTGAACCAAAATTAATATAATATTATTATGCATAGGGCAGATAATAATTAAATATTCAGAGGTCGGTTATGTTTAGAAAACTTAGCTGGTTTGACTGTTGACTGTTGACCTCTCAGCATCAGGTGAGTTGACTCCATGGACTTCTCGCATGAGATTCTGATTAGCTAGGTCCGTCCTTCGTCCTCTTGTCTGCATCAGCTAGGATCTGATTTCTTTAATCAGCTGGGTCCGTCCTTCCTCTGAAATGCTTCAGCTTGCTTCAGTACTAGATTCCCAATCTAGTAATCCAAGATCTCTGCTCAGCTCCAAAAATCTTTCCTCTGGCAATGGTTTGGTAAAGAAGTCAGCTATTTGGTAGTCTGTGCTGACTCTTTCAACTCTAACTCTTTTGTTAAGCACATGGTCTCTGATGAAGTGGTGCTTAACATCAACGTGCTTCATCCTTGAATGCAAAACCGGATTGTTGGTTATTGCAATAGCACTATTGTTGTCACACCAGATAGAAACTTCATTGGCAATGATATTATAATCCCTTAGCTGCTGTCTGATCCATAAGATCTGTGCACAATAGCTACCTGCAGCTAGGTATTCTGACTCTGTGGTGGAGATAGAGTTAGAAACCTACTTCTTGCTAAACCAGGATATCAGTCTGGTTCCTAGGAATTGGCACGTTCCACTAGTGCTCTTCCTGTTGATTTTGCATTCTGCGAAATCTGCATCTGAATATCCTGACAGCTCGAAGTTATCATCCTTGGGGTACCATAGTCCAACATTGACTGTAGACTTAAGGTACTTTATTATCCTTTTGGCTACATCTAGGTGTGATTTCTTCGGCTTGGATTGGAATCGCGCACAAACTCCTACGGCATAGGATATGTCTGGTCTGCTTGCAGTGAGGTACAGAAGTGATCCAATAAGTCCTCTGTAGTGGGTTGAGTTCACTGATATGCCTGCCTCGTCTGCATCCAGGTGAGTACTTGTGCTCATAGGAATTCTTGCTGGCTTGGCTGATTCCATTCCATATCTCTTGATCAGATCTTTGGTATACTTAGCTTGGTTGATGAAAATTCCTTTTTCCATCTGCTTAACTTGTAGTTCGAGAAAGAAGTTAAGCTTTCCCATCATACTCATCTCAAATTCTCCTTGCATGAGGTTGGAGAATTTCTCGATAGCTCTAGATTGGTTGATCCGAATATTATGTCATCCACATATATCTGGACTATTAATATGTGGCCTTCGTGCTCCACTCTGAATAGGGCCTTGTCCACCTTCCCTTTGCAAAAACCATTCTTCTCAAGAAACACAGACAATGTTTCATACCACGCTCTAGGTGCTTGCTTAAGTCCATAGAGAGCCTTCAACAGCTTATAGACTTTGTCTCCTTTGACAAACCCTGGGGGTTGCTCTACATAGACTTCTTCTTCTAGGATTCCATTTAGAAAAGCACTCTTTACATCCATCTGATAAACTTCAAAATCTTTGAATGCAGCATATGCGAGGAATAGTCTGATGGCCTCTAATCTTGCAACAGGTGCATAGGTTTCATAAAAATCTATTCCCTCACACTGTGCATAACCTTTTGCTACAAGTCGGGCTTTATTCCTAACAACAACTCCATCTTCATCACTCTTATTTTTCTACACCCATTTGGTGCCAATAACCTTCTTGTGATCAGGTCTGTCTGTTAGTTCCCAAACTTTGTTTCTTTCCATCTGCTCCAGTTCTTCTTGCATGGCATTTATCCAAGAGTAATCTTCTAAGGCTTGTTCTGTCGTTTTAGGTTCTATTTGTGACATAAAGCATGAGAACATAGCCATTCCTGCTGGTAGGGTTGACTGTCTTGTCTTAACTCCATCAGTCAGCTTCCCGATGATTTGCTGGATTGGATGGTCTTTGAGCCACTTGGGGATATCATCTTCTTCTGGGTTTGTTCCCCCTGTTGAATTGCTCGGGTGGATTTCTGCATCAGCTGGGTTCTGGTCTGCAACTGGATCAGCTACCGTCTTGTCATCTGCTGGTTGGTTCTGATCTGCAGATGAGTCTTTGTCAGCTACAGCTGGGTCTTCATCAGCGGCAACTAGATCAGATAGGTTCGGTGATCCTGTCTGATCTGCAGTTGGGTCTTCAGCAGCTACAGTTGGATCGTCATGCTGGTCTGCAGGTGAGTCCACCATTCCAGTGTCATGTATAATGACTTCTTCAAGGGTCGCTGATTTGAGCTTGTTCTCAATTAGCTCAACTTGCTTCCTGTACTCAACAGTAGATTCATCAAAAACAACATGGGGTGTTTCCTCCACAACTAAGGTTCTTTTATTAAAAACTCTATATGCCTTGCTTCTTTGTGAATATCCCATAAAGAGACCGTCATCAGTTTTAGCATCAAAGGCATTTAGTTGTGTTTTACCATTGTTGTGGATGAAACACTTACAACCAAAAACATGAAAATAAGCAACAGTAGGAGTTCTATTATTCCAAACCTCATAGGGAGTTTTGCCATGTCTCCCTACTATCATACTCCTGTTCTGAGTATGGCAAGCTGTGTTGACAGCTTCAGCCCAGAACCTCTTGGGCAGGTCCGCTTCTGCAATCATGGACCTTGCTGCTTCCTTCAGGGTTCTGTTTCTTCTTCCAGCAACACCATTCTGCTGGGGGGTCCTGGCTGCAAAGAACTCATGCTGGATCCCATTCTGATCGCTGTAATCAGTGATCGCCTTATTGAGAAAATCTCCTCCTCTATCTGATCTGATCTTGATGATGGATAGGTATTTCTCATTCTGGATCCTTCTCAGCAGCTCAGGTAGCTTGGTCAAGGTTTCACTTTTCTTATACAAGAAGATAATCCAAGTGTACCTTGAATAATCATCTACTACAACAAGTGCATGCTTTCGGCCGCTTAGAGTCCTTGGCTTGATAGGACCAAATAGATCCATGCGGAGTAGATCTAAGATCCTTGTTGTGAGAGTTGTAGGCTGGACTGGCTTGGATGATGCTCTGGTCTGCTTTCCTTTATGACATGCATCACAAAGCGCTTCCTTCTTGAATGCTTCATATGGAAGTCCTCTGACCAGCTTCTGAGAACTGATCTTATTGATGGCTTTGAAGTTCAGGTGACATAATCTTTTATGCCACAACCATCCATTCTCAGCTACTGTCTTGGATAGAAAACAGGAGTTAGGTGTTCCTGTGTTCCAATCAATCATATAGACATCTCTCCTTCTAAAACCTTGTAGCTTCACTTCTCCAGATAAGATATCTATCACCATACATTTCCAGATGGTGAAGACTACTAGATTCCTTTCGTCGCAAAACTGGCTTATGCTCAGGAGGTTGTACTTCAGCCCTTTGACATAATGAACTTTAGATATCACAATATTTCCTCGGTGCAGCTCTCCAAAGCCCTTTGTTTGTCCTCTAGAGCTATCACCAAAGGTTACATCGGGACCTCTTTCTTTGGTGTATTTGGACAGCATCTTCTTGTTCCCGGTCATGTGCCTCGAGCATCCATAATCTACAAACGATTCTTCACCTCCAAAATTTGAGCTTGTGGAGATGTGGTTGTAGTCCTTCCACCTTTTCTGCAATCAGACAAGCAGAGATTTAGGTACCCAAATCTGTGTGGGTCCTTTGGGTTAGCTGGTTTCCTAGAGAATTGATTTCTCCTTGGATTGTGAAAGTTGTTATTATTATTATTATAACCCTCATAAGGTGTGTAAGGTCGAGGTCTGAATCTCCTGTTGGGATTGTATACTGGATATTCCTCAAAATTTTGATAGTGTGGGCCATTTCTAAATCTTGGCTGAGACCATTTATTAAATCTTTGAGGTCTCCACACTTGTTCATTTTGGAAATTGGAATAACCTTGAGGTTTCCATCTGCCCCTCCCATTTTGAAATCTGTTTTTAGGGAGTTGTTGGTAATAGTGGTCATGTTGTCTGGGCTGCTGCTTCTACCTGGGCCATTGCGTAGTCACTTGTCTAGCTGGCTGCCTTGTGTATCCTGGCTGTAGTCTAGACATGTGACTTGTCTGTTGCTTGTTTTTAAATGTCGGTTTATATGTAGGCTCAGCAGTCGAGATAACTGTTTCTCCCTTGATAAACTTTTTTTTAGAACTAGAGGGAGTGTGAGGATCATATCCAAGGCCTGATTTAGAATATAGTGACCTTTTATTGGTACACAATTCTTCCAGAGTTGAAGACGCCTTCAGGGAGGTTATTTCCTGCGCCTGAGTCTTATTTATCTGAGTCAGCTTAGTAAACTCGGCTTTGGCATGAGCAAGTGCAGCTGATTTTTCTTTAAGTAAGACAGTTAGTCGGTTTATTTCAGCTGTATTAACATCAGCCTGGTTTTTAAAGTCAGCTGCAGTTATCTCAACCTTATTCAGTTCTAGGCTGAGTTTTTCGAAATCATTTTTTAGCTGCCTATTCTCATCTTGCAGTTGAGTCTTCTCTGCTGATATAGTTTGGTGTGCAGATTTGAGTGTTTCAAAATCATTAAATAGCTAGTTTACAGATTCGTGCAGATCCATATCTTGTGACATGGTTGAACTGTTATTTGAACCAGAGGGTTTAGATGTTAACTCTTCATCAGCTAAGTTGTCAATCAGGCAGTCATATTCTTCATCATCACCAGAAAAGAATATGCTGCTTGATTCTACATGCTCCTGGTCTTCTCCGATGAGGGCCTTCCTTCGGTCTTCCTTTCTGCCCACCTCCTTCTTACTCTCGTCCTTCTTGAGATCAGGACAGTCTATTTGGATGTGTCCTGTCTTGTGACAATTGTAGCACCCTACCTTCCAGCTTCCAGCTTTCTGGTTCCTTCTTGGATTCTCCTTCTAATTTTTCTTGTATTTGGAGTAGTTCTTTCTAAAGTTGCTGAACCTTTGCATTATAAACGCCATTTTTCCTCAAAATCTAATGGATTTGGAGGCTTTACATCAGATAAGCTCTTGGCGGGGGACTCGGCTGCAAAGGCTATTCCCTTCTCTGCAGGCTCAGTTGAGGATGAACTTGGAAGCTCGAACTCATAAGTCTTCAGATCAGAGAATATCTCTTGGATCTTTATCTTATTCAGGTCCTTGGACTCTCTCATGGCCACGACCTTCATGTTCCATTCAGGATTGAGAGATCTGAGAACCTTCAGTGCCATTTCCCTGTTGCCATAGGTTTTTCCGAGGGAGTTGATTTCATTGATAATCTCAGTGAACCTTGTGTCCACTTGATCTATGGATTTGCCGTTCTTCATTTTGAAATTGTCAAACTTTTGAATAGTGATTAACAATTTATTTTCTTTGATTAGCTCCGTTCCCTCACACATTAAAGCTAATTGTCCCAGATTTCCTTGGCATTCTTGCAGTTCTTTATCTTGACCATGGTGGATTTGTCAAGAGTTTGATATAACACATCTCTAGCCCGGTTATCAAGATTGGCCAGCTTTCTTTCTTCGGGAGTCAGCTCTGTCCTCTTCTTTGGAATCTTCTATGGCTTCCCTGCTGCAATCTCCTCTGCAGTGTTGTCCTTCTCGAAGATGAATGGACCGTCCTCGATGATGCACCACATGTCATCATGGATCGAAGATAAGTGTGCCTGCATCCTTATCTTCCAAAGATCATACTCGTCAACTGAAAACACAGGGAGTCTAGAATGCATCTGTTCCATTATAAACTGAGAGTAAAGATATATCTCTGATATAGATCTGGTTTGTGAAATAAATGAACCAACCGCTCTGATACCACTTGTAGGTCACAAGTCGTCCAGGAACAAGTCTAGAGGGGAGGTGAATAGACTTGTTGAAACTCTTAAACTCTTTTTCACGAAGAGTGAGTTTCTTCAGCTGATAGGTAAACAAATGACTTGGAGTCGTTTGTTCTTTAATATATGCGGAAGTCAGCCGATGACGAATATAAAGCAACTAATGAAACACTTAACAATGAATGCAGTAGTTAAAATATGATGCTATAAAGCAGTAAATAACGCAGACAGTTATAGTGGTCTCAGAGGTGGGGTAATCCTCTACTAATCCACTTTTCTCCAAACCACTTGGAGATGAATTGACTATAATTCTCAACCAGTGATAAATATTACAGTGATTCAAACAAAAATTACAACAGCTTCCAACCAATGGAAATCCGTGCCGTTGTACCACACTTGACTGCCTTGCACCTCTTGATCCTCGATCCTTGGATGCCTTTACAGTCTCTAACTTCAACCAGTGAAGTACCCCGAACTCAGGATTATAGACAAGAGTTTTTGTCTTCTCCAACTAAGAGCTTCTTTAAGTATGAACTTTTTAGAACCGCTCTTTTCTCGATGCTGTATTTCGCTTTTTGATAGCTTGAATGCTTTGATCGCTTGAAAGTATGTTAGCACCGGTAGTTGTTATCGTAAGGTGTTTTCTCAGCTTCAAATCTTCGGATATATATAGGTCACGATCTATGAGCTTTTCCTTATAGCCGTTGCAAATCTTTTGAACAAATCCGTCCGTTGGAGAGGTAGACTTCATTGTTTTCTTTCTGAACGTTGCAAGGCTGGATTCCCATATTTTAATATATCTTCCGACCGTTGTGAAGACTTCTGCATGTGATGCGCCGAATCTTTTGAATATAAAACGATTAAAGTCTTCAAGGTGGGTCTGGATGATTTATTTAAATCATATCTCTTGCGGGAATCTCTCCAATTTGTCTCTTCATGTTACATGTGGCTTTCCGTAATACTTAAATTTTCAACGCATGCTGACGTGGACTTGGAGTACTTGGCTGATCTCGACTAGGCTGATGTGCAGTTAACTTCTCTGCAGTCTGGACCTCTCTAATGTTCTTAGTCTGGAACTTGTCTGATCAGGTGACTTGTCTGAGGTACCTTGACTGCAGTCTGGTCAAACATCACTGATGATTTTTTTGTTGACCAGAACTATTCTTACTTGACTCGGCTGATCCTCTCTGATGGACTTAGCTGTACTTTAGTACTTAGCCGATTTTTAGCCTAACTTATTTTTGGCCTATAGAAGATACTCATTTGGTTCTTCTTTACATTTTGCCAAGTTTTATACATAACATATTTGGCCTATGGAAGATACTCATTTGGTTCTTCCTTACATTTTTGCCAAGTAATAAACATTTGAATTTATACTGATGACATCATCAAAATCTAACAAGTATTCTTAACACAATCTTCCTCTCCCACTCCAAGTAAACTTCGGGATTAGTACCTCCGACAAATTCCGGAAGTTCATTTACTTTGAATTCATCCTCATGACGCGGTTAATGTGCATCATATCCTCCTCTTCTTGCTTGAAAACGTGGTTCTTGCATGTTGTGTAGTGCGTCACGTAGTTTCTCCATGGAATCGTCGGAAAAATCCATGATGATATAGTTTAGTCCAGAAAATTGCCAAGAGAATTTTGACAAGGAAATAACCTTGGGCTCCGATGCCACTAATGATACGAATTACGTATTCAAATGTACGTAAACTCGCAAGGAAATGCAGCGGAAATATTTTGTTACCTCACAACACTCGATATGTGAAACACTCGTAAGAATTAACCCAAAGTAGGGCAATTCGGCTTATGTAAACAAGAATAAAATGAAAGTAAATTATCAAACTAGACATATAGTTTGATAAGACAATCTCTCCTCAAGACCTATTGAGAATCGATTAAATTACAACTCGAAGACGCGTCGAATTATAATTAAGTTGTGCTGAAAATCATTCAACAATGAATACATACATGTATTTCGTTTTTTCCAAGGTTCAAAGTTTATTTCTTAAGGTTGAATATGAGGCTATTATATAGCCATTTACAACTCCTAACAAAGCCAAACAAGATTACACAAAATCAAGCTAAAAGACAAGCAATTATTAAACTAAAACATCAAGACTTTTGACAAGGATTGAAAACAACACATGCTTGGCTTCTTCCATGTTGATTTCGGCCGTGGGGTATCATGAAGGAAGGAGATAACCATCTTTCTCATGTGATAAGGCTTTGACAAAGACTTGAACATGAAATCAACATCTTGGTGTCTTCCTCTACATGTGGCTCGGCCGATTTGATTTTCAAGGGGTGGAGGGAAATCAAATCTCTATCCTTGATATGGTGGACTTTGAAAATGGAAACAATGTTGAAATTAGTGGGGACAAAAGATCCTTCATGGATGCATGTCACAATCGGCCGAAATCTTCCCCAAATGGCCGATTTTGTATGCATGAACATGCATACGTATGCATGTTTTGATACATCTAAGTTATCCTGGTTCCGATTATTTAGATCGTTCCCATTTCTGCATTTGTTTTCTCACCGAAGTACGTAGGTGCATGTGCATGCAATGTGGTATCGTCACCTACGTCAATTCTTACTTCATTTGGAGACGTCACAATCGCATCAATATCAAAGGATTCAAATTGCTGTGTGAGTTCTGAAATCTTGTTTTCTTTTGAGAGCTCAGTCACCTCACAGATTAACTTGAGTTTCTCCCAATTTTCTTTAACTGTCTTGCAGCTCTTTACCTTGGAGAATGTGCCTTTGTCAAGAGTGACAAATAATAGATTCTTGGCGATGTTGTCTATATTCGCACATTTGCAATCATCGATTGTACACTATACCCTCTCTTTCTCAAGAACTTTTGCATGAGGTTGTCCTTCTATTCTGGCGATGGATTGACCTTCATGATTTTGATAGGTCCTTCTTGGACGACAAAGATCATTTCTTCATTCATTGCGGCAAGATGCGCTTCCACCCTGATTCTCCATTCATCGAACTCATTAATAGAGAACATGGGAACTTTGTTGATCATAGATGTATCCACGGCAATAATAAGATGAATGACAGAGATATTAAAATGACATTTTCAAATGCTGGTGATTTGTGGATTTGATTCAGGTTGTAAATCGACGGATTCTTTGTAGAATCAACCTCTTTGGTACCACTTGTTGGCCACAGTATACAATTATACATCTTAGAGGGGAGGTCCAATAAGTTGTACTCTTTTTCGAAGTTTAAGTTTGCGTAGCAGAAGTCTGAAACTAAGTTGCTATAAATACAACTAGGTAATCTCCTGTAGCTTGGTGCTAATAGGGTTTTCAGGATAAGTATTCTAAAATCACAGGCAGTAGGAAAAAAATAAGGACATTAATTAGAAACACACAGTTTAATGTGGCTCGAGTTAAATGCCTCAGTCCATAGGTCCTCCACACAGGAGTAATATCTTGATTAAAATCAAGGCGTACATAACTGTATGATTTTAACTAAACTCATCATTGTATCGGTCAGACAGATTGATAGAGCCGACTATAGCTTTTGTCATTCACACTGATTAGCTTGGTCTTCTTCAACTCTTCTTCTCATACAGATTGAAGCTTCATCCTGATCTCTATTCTTCCCACATAGGTTGGAATAACTTGTCTTAGTCCTCACAGGAATAAGGACTCACTAGATAGTCGATAGAGTATCACGGATCGAACAACAGTTGTAGGCTTGGTAAGTTTTTTTTGTAGGTGTGTTGTTCGTTGTTGAGGACTTGAATTTTTCTTCACTCATGATATATGACGTATGCTTGAAGAAATATACTGCTCTATAAGCTTGATGTCCAATTTTTAGTTCTCAGTAGTTTAGTAGTGTCAATCTTTCAGTTGGTGAGTAATATCCTCTTGCTGGGTCTATTTATAACCTTGGAAATCTGTTATAAATGCAGGCATTGTCTGGTTGGTGAGATTAAGATAGCTCTGATTGGCGGCTTCAGAATGTTTGAATTATAGGTGTTTCACATTTAATGCTTTAGACATTCTCTTTGATCCGCATTAAATGATCTTTTATCTGTAGTCTTTTCGGCTGCATTGAATATTAACCTGTTAGCATTAAATGCTACTTTAAAACCATTAATACTTTATGAATAAAGAAAATTTTTTCACAACAATTTAAAGTTCCTTCTCAGTCCTGTTGGTTTTGTATTTTACTTTTCCTAAGTAAAACACCTATTGTATTGTTTGTTGTAACGTCTCCTTTTGCTGTATCTGGAAGGCTTAACTGTAGGATGTGTCTCCTTGAGGTGTTGTATGAATTTCTGCTGTAAGGACAGACTGTACAATGCATTTATCAAAACATAGGGTATTAATTTTCCCAACACATTCAATATCCAATATTCACAAAGAGAGAATAAGATTAATTTAATCCGTCATTGATCATAAATTCCCGATTCTATAGGTTCGTCTCATTCAGTAAAGAGAGGATCTAAAGACTATGAGTAACACATAGCCAGTCTCGTGGCTCACACAATAACCCAAGTGAGAACAAATGATGGAAATCATTCCAAAATAATTTTCCCATAATGAATACCGTATACGTATAAACTCTTATATCATATGTCTCGATCAAGATTTTGGGTCACGATAAAGTTGAATTCTATTTTAACTTCACTCTATGTATGTGCTAGTGCAAATTAAGATTACAGATTTTTCTTGTATCAAATACAACTAGCTCAAATCCTTTG
This sequence comes from Orobanche coerulescens, assembly GCA_033398695.1. Taxonomy (NCBI): domain Eukaryota; kingdom Viridiplantae; phylum Streptophyta; class Magnoliopsida; order Lamiales; family Orobanchaceae; genus Orobanche; species Orobanche coerulescens. Next base: position 62,722,405 of record CM065806.1, read on the forward strand.
GCCAAAGACTTCCAATCTTATTTGCCATTAACCACATAGGACATTCACTTGTTCACTATAGGAGAAAGAATCATATCTTGGTATTCAGTAGCGACTACTTTGCCCATCATGCTGCACTTCCAGGTTGACTCCTACCGAAAGTTAATCGGATCATCACATATGCCTCTTATAACCTTACGGTTCAGTCGTTGACTACCCTATAGTAGAATCTATATAACTTAATCGAGGCAAGTTGTATCCGAGTATACTAATCTAATTAGCATAGATATACCGCAGGCTCCCACTACTCCTGAGGGAATACATGCACATGTACAAGCATATGTTATACAAGTCATTCTAAAACTTAATTGTCCAGTTAAGTTTTATCGAATTGCGGATAAGTTAAGCAATGAGTTCTAAACACTTTGTTGGTCATAGTATAGAGTATAAACAGCTTAAAAGCGGGGTTGAGTAAGCTGTATCCTTTTTTGAAGTTTGTTTGCATAGCAGAAGTCTAAGGTTAAGTTGCTGTAAATACAACAACTGAATGGTCTCCTGTTAGCTTGGTGCGTACAGGGTTTTTACATATATACTCAAAGTCACACAGGCAAATAGAGAACAGTAAAAACAGTGAAGTATAGACACGCTGATTAAAGTGGTCCGAGGTAAACCCCTCTACATCCACTGGTCCTCCACGCAGGTGTAAATTGTTTATAAAATCACTGCGTACACAACTATATGATTTTAACTAAACACGTCGTTGTATCATTCACACAAACTGATACAACCGACAACAGCTTTGGCCGTTCAAACAGATTAGCTTTGGCTTCTTCGGCTCGCTTCTTTCCACATAGATTGAAGCTTCATCCTTAGCACTATTTGTCCAACGCAGGTCATAGATAGCAAAACTTAGTCCAGACAGGGCTAATTAACTCCATAGTAAGATTGGTATGACAAGATCTAACAACAACTGTATGCTTGATGAGCTTTCACTGTAAGTGTGCTGGTCGTGTTGAGGACTATATTTCTTCCCTTTTGATGAAGTTGTATGCTTGAAGAAATATAGTGCTTTGGTAAGCTTGATATTCAGATTGTCAAAGTTCTTTAATGTCCTATTGCTTCGGGCTATTTGAAACCTTGGAAATAGATCCGTTATAAATGTAGCTGTTAGCTGGTTGGTGAGACTGCTCTGATTGGCAACATCAGAATGTTTCGAATTAAAGGCGATTCATCTTTAATGCTTCAGATATTTTTTTACCTAACATTAAATGCTCTTCATACTGTATTCTCTTCGGCCACATTAAATGATGTCCCATCAGCATGAAATACTACTTTAATCGTGAATACTTTATGAATGAAAAATGTTTGATTTCTTTAATGGTTTAAAGTTTCTTCAGTCCTGTTGGGTATGTGTTTTACTTTCCTAAGTAAAACACCTAAAATATTATTTGTTGTATCCAACATCTTTTTCTTGATGTAACTTGAAGACTAAATTGTAGGATATGAATCTTGGCTTGATGAAAGATCTTGCGCTGTATAGACAGGCTGTATGAATTTTTCCTAACAATGTCCATACTTGGCTGATATTCTGGCTTTGAAGATTCTTATCGTATGAAACAACTATCAAAACATCAGGAGGATTTTTCCCAACAATTTCCCCATTTTTAATAATACCAAAACTTATAATAAAGAGAGCCTGTCTTCAAGTCTCCTTTCGAGTGATTTAATATTTGAGTCTTAGACTAAAAATTTGAACTGCTCGCAGGCAAGTTCTAAAATAATAAATCCTACAGGACCAAGTGTATTACAAGTTAAGTTATGACTGACTCGTAGGCACAATCTTATAGGATGTAATTCTATTTCAATACAACTTAATCTATAAAGTGTTCGCAGAAAAGTTCTTACAGCTTGAGACCTATCAATGTTTTATACTTAGAAAAACATTTCAACACAAAACGTAATAAAAGTAATAGCAGTAGATCACGAGCTGTAATCTTTGAGGTGAAAAGGTATTTTATTGATAAATGGATTACAGTGCTTTTGGAATTTAAGATTTACATCAGTGTTTTGAGTAACTTAAGTCCGTCATAATAGGACTAAGTGTATTACAGGACTAGAAATGTATTTCTCCCTCTCCAGCATTTTAAAGTGATTAAACATGGCCGATCCCGTGATGAGACTGCAAAAATATCTCATCAGTTCATTGTGCTTCCATGCCTTCAACTATTCAGCTGATGGTTGTATGTCTGTTAGGAGTTTTATTTTCAGCAGGCTTCTGCATATTTTTTCCAAGGAAAGTTGGGATCCTGGATCTCGGGACGAGAACCAGTTACCCGGTATCCTTTGGATCACTGACATAGCTGGGTCTGGCTAATCTTTCGATTTCGGTTCCAACATTGTCGTCCAAGATGGCCTCCATCTCCTTCTCCAATCGCCACCTCCTACTAGCCTCTCTCGTCTCTTCCCCCTTTTGGCTTTATCAAGGTCAAACACCTCACCGTGAATATCTCGAAGAATATACATCAACTCGGTCTGCTTGTCCTTGATCTCTTTGACGCAGTCCAGGACACTCGCAACCATTGCTGTAAGATCATTAATTTTCTGATAATGAGTAGAGAGTTTCGATCCAGTGACTTCCAGGGTGGCTACTATCTTGGCTTCCGCAACTCGCAGCTTTTCCTATTCTTGCTTCATGATTCGCTCCTGATGCTGCTTCAACTGATTTAGGGCTTGCCATAGTGCGTTGGGCATGAGATATAAAGATTCACCCACATCTTGTGCATCCCCTTGTAGCTTTGAAATTTCATCCAAAACAGTCTCGCACATCCAGTCGAGCTCCTTGCTGGCATTGTACAAGGCTTTGACAGCATCATGTCAGAATACAGTTTGGCGACCGATTTGTTATAGTTGCTCTGTTCTGGATTCAGTGTGGGGAGAATTAGGGTAAGAGATCTTGGAGTCAGATGGCTGTCTAAGCTATTTGAGAGTAATGTTGTGATAGGGCCTTTGAGGTCCGTCATCAGTCTGGAAGTCCTCTTCTGATATAGATGCGGATCTTATAGGGAGAGGAGTGAATACCTATTGGGGAGCGGGAACCCCGGATGGCTCCACTATTAGTGCTGTTGGGGAAAGAGAGGGGATTGATTCCTCTTGTCTCTTGTTAGTTTCTACAGCTTGCAGCACAGGAGGGACTGATTCATCCTACTGGATCCCAGGTACCGCCTGTTCCTTAGGATTGACTGAATTCTCCTGTTGGATGGTGTGGGATTCATCTACTCGGTCAAAGGGTCTGATTCCTCCTGGGTAGGAAATGATGTTGTCGATACAGCAGAAGTCCCTTGGCCATCAGTGACCTTGGACTGAGCAAATTCTTTCTCTCGAGCCTCCTCACGTCTCATCCTCAGACCTGTTTGTAGGTTATCGTCGTTTCCGTCTGAATCGAGATTTGAGTGAGGGATGGGGCTCTGAGGCTTGTCATCAAACCGCGACTTCCCTTTCAGTCGGGCCTTTTCCTTTGCCACATAGTAAGATGTGATTAGTTCATGGCAAAAGGGATCATCCCATATGATCAAGACATGGACGTTCTGGGTGTCCGTGACTTCCACAACAAATAACTCTTCCTCCTTTCAGCCTTTCCAATTGTACATGGAGTCGTATGGGGCGACCCTGTATGCTTTCCACGTCTTAAAGTGTTAAAATGGTTCTTTGATCTGTACATGGAGGAGTGTGTTATTGATTATCTCCGTGGGGGAGGGACTATGAACAGTAGAGGGTTCTATTGTCCAGTTGGGATCCTCTGCAGGTATGAGAGCCAATTGAGGAAAGGGATCCCTGACAGGGTGGGATTCCCTGTCGGGAGAAGGAATCCTTACAGGGGTAGGGGCCCTGTTAGGAGTAGTGACCGTTGGCTACAAAGGGGCAGCCGATTTACCGGTACCTTCCAGCTTGACAAATGACTAGCCATCCGCCATAGCAGGTATAGGCTGAGGATCTGCTGTGCGAGCAGCCAACGTTTTTTGCACAGGGGTTGCGCCTTGTGGGATAACTAATGCGGAAGATGGTGCAATATGCGGAATTGCCTCAGACGCTGTTGTATCCGCCAGACATGTTGTAGGAACAGCTTCCGACTTTGAAGATTTCTTAATCTTCAACTTCTTCTCGACAGCTGAAGGGGAGCTACTGTTGGGAACAGGTCTCTTCTTGCTGACACCAAATTTAAATTTTGCTGAGTCATCAGTAACATCTCGGGGATAGCTTGATGTGGGTAGGGAGAATGGGATTTTCCTGTCGGTGAGAAATGGTGCCTTATTGAAAACAGTCAGTTTGGATCCACCGAGATACTTCCCAGCAAGGATCTTTTTGGCATTGGGGGATTGTTGTATGCCAAGTAACTGGTATGACTTATCCCTATTTTTTAGATTAATGATCGGACCCACTTCTGACATCATTCGACTTCCACTATTGCATGATGCTGCGGTTTAAATTTTGAAATTGTGGGTTTTAAGGCATTAGAGTCCATGTGTCGTTTCAGTATTTAGAGACAAATTATTTTAAATTCAAACAATGCACGTGGACTAGAATCAGTTTGTAAGGTTCAAGAGTATGAATTTAGATACAATAAAAATGTTAATTGAAGTCCTACAGTATATGTGTTGTATCCGCAAAAATACAGTGTTCCCCCTTAAAAGGTACATACAGGATTCAATTCTTACTGCAGGTTTGGGTTAAAGCTGTATTCTTGGTTCATACTGTGTTCCCCCTTAATTAATGAACATGTCATCTGTAGGAAGGTAATTCTGCCTTCTTCTTCCTATTGTAAGGATATAACTTGGAGTTCTGAGTGTACGATAAATTAAAGTGGATATTATATCATGGGTCTTACAGCATTCCCCTCAATTGATGAGTAAAATTTAAAAACTTACAGGGAGTCGAGCTATAGCATTCCCAATTCTTGGTAGAGCATACAAAATCCTTGGTGCTAAGAGGTTTTGTAAAGATGTCGTCTAACTTAAACGTCTATATGATTCTTCTCGATCCGAACATCTTTATTCTCAACATGATTTCGAATTAAAGTATGCTTTATATCAATATGCTTAGTCCTCGAGTGCAATACAGGATTGTGTGTGATTGCAATTGCACTCTTGCTATCGCACATGATTGAAGCCTCTCTTGCATTGATGCCATAATCATGCATCTGTTGTTGCATCTAGAGAGTCTGCATACAACAACTTCTAGTAGCATATTATTCCGACTCAGCTGCAGAAAGAGAGTTGGCCAATTGTTTCTTACTGAATCATGACATAAGTCTTGGTCCAAGGAAGTGACAAGTCCCGCTCGTAATATTCCTATCCAAGTTACAACCTCCGAGATCCGAGTCGTTGTAGCCGACCAAATTGAATCGTCCTTCCTTAGGATACCACAATCCTACATCGATTGTTCATTTTACGTACTTAGTAATTCATTTGGCTGTGGTGAAGTGTGACTCTTTAGGTGTTAGTTGATATCGAGCTACTGCAAATTAGATATTAGGCATGTTGGCTGTTAGATATAGGAGTAAGGCTATAAGTTTCCTATAGAGTGATTGATCAATCGGGTTTCCAGCTTCATCAGCACTTATCTTTGTGGAAGTGCTAATGGGGTGGATGATGATTTGGAAGTGTTCATTCAGAACTTGTTGAGCAGCTCCTTTCTGTATTTTTCCTGATTGATGAATGTACTTGTAGAAGTTGTTTCACATCTAGTCCTATGAAATAGCTAGTTCTTCCATCATACTCATTTCAAATTTACTTTGCATGAGATGAAAGAACCATTGGCATAAAGCAAGTTTAGTTGAACTAAAAATAATATCATCTATGTATATTTAGGCCATGAGCATATCGTCACCTTCTTGGATTTCATAGAGGGTTTTGTCAACTACACCATTCTCAAATCTGTAATTGATGATATACAGTGATAGGTTTCATACCCGACCCTAGGTGCTTTCTTGATTCCGTATAGTGCTTTCCTTATCCTGTACACAAGGTCTCCACCTTCCGTGCTGGCAAACCCCGAAGGTTGTTCAACATACACTTCTTCGGCTAGGTCTCCATCCAGTAATGCGCTCTTAACATTCATTTGGTACACAATAAAGTTCTTGTGGACGGCAAATGCTAAGAATATACTAACGCCTTTTAGTCTAGATACAGGAGCAAAGTTTTCATCATAATCTATTCCCTCTTCCTGTCTATACCCTTGGGCGACTAATCTGGATTTGTTTGTGATAACAAGTCCGTTGTCATCCTTTTTATTTCAAAATACCCATTTAGTTCCTATTGCTACTTGATGGGTTGGTCTATGAACTAGGTACCAAATATTATTTCTTTTGAAACTATTGAGCTCTTCTTCCATATAAGTTATCTAGTGAGAATTATTGAGAGCTTAATTGTTCGAAATAGGTTTAGACTGGGCTATGAATATAGGTAGAGTGCACATGGAAAGTCTTCTGAGTTTAGCTTGGGCTTTCCATACATGGAATTGATACTTTTTGGAACTAGATTCTGTTTCTTTTTGTGCACAGAGTATGGTTCATTGTGTACTCTGTATTTTTATACGAGTGGTCACACAAACATCGATATCTCTAATTATTAGCTCCTGGGGGTGATCTCTCAACCACCTCTAGTTCTATTTCGATATTCCATGTTGTATCCTGATGAAATGTAGCCTCAGTTTCAGCTTCTACAGCATCTGCTGCGACTGCTTCTGTTCTTATAGCGGTGGGATTATTTTTAGGTTCACGAAATGTTCAATTAGAGTTTGGGGGATTTCCTCAATGGATAGAGTCTGGATATCCTGGGTTAGGTCTTCTATTCTTGTAGGGTCACACAGGGGTTCATCGAAGATTACATGGACGGATTCCTCTATTGTCAGCTTCCGTTTGCTAAATATCCTTAATGCCTTGCTGACAGAGGAGTATCGAACAAAAGTATCCTCATCTGACTTTTCATCGAGGGTCTTCAGTTGATCCTTCCCATTGTTGAGCACGTAACACCTATATCCAAATATGTGAAAGTACGCTACCATTGGAGTTTTACTGTTCCATACCTCGTATCCTACTTTGTTGTGATGTTTGTTGATTATACAATAGTTTTGTGTATAACACGCTATATTTGTACAAAAAGCTCGGATTTACCAACACCGTTTATCGACGCCCATGAGCGCCCTTGGTAGTTTTAAAATTTAGCGATGACATTACCGATGCCCGTTTTGGACGATCGTCGATGGCGTTGACGAGGCCATTTCATGGGCGTATTCCCGCAAAATTTGCCGACGCCGTTACGGACGCCCGTTATAGTTGAAAAAATTAGCCGACGACACCTACGTCGTCGTTAAATGTCATAATTGTTTCTCAGAATTAATTGACTTGGCATAATTAACAACGCTGGTGGTGCCGTCGGTAATTTACAGATTTAACAACACCATTACCGACGGCCCGCTGCCAAAACACAGTTAATATTCTCAGCACATTAATATACTAAACACTTTCTGAAATCTTGCCCGACCTAACATCTTCCCCAACTCCAAATGCGTTCGCCTGCAGCCCCTCCCCCTTCGGTCTGGTGGAATTGAAGGTAAGGTTCTCCTAGTTTTTAATATTTTCTTTTTAAAACCATAATCGAGCCCAACCCTCGATTACATCAATGATTGAAGCCCTACTTCTACTGCCCTGCCGTCGTTGCCCTTACGCCTCCCTGCCGCCGGAGCGAGATTCTACTCAGGCCTCACTCTGCGTGAGTCTCTCTCTCTCTCTCTCTCTCTCTCTATCTCTCTCTCCATATATATATATATATATATATAGTCGTGCTTCCACTCAGCCTTAATTATCGATTGCATCTTTCCAAGTCGATCTGCCGCCTCCGGCCAGAGTCCCTGTTGCACCGTTGACCAGAGCCCCTCTGCCGTCGTCGACCTTTATAATCTGCACACTAAAAGGTATTCTTGTGACAGGCATTCAGGCAAACATAAAAATATTGATAACTAGCGAAGCTAGATTGCTTAGCTTTAACTAATCGACAAGTTGATAAAAAATATGATAGATAATAGCATGGTTTGGACTCGCACTGATTGCCTAGCATATGCATATATAAATGAGGGATTCGGATCTGGTGCAGTACAGCACCATGCTGTGCACCAGATCCGCCGTCGGATCACACACGCGCACACACACACCCGTGCGGGTGTGTGTGATCCGACGGTGGGGTGCAGCACAGCATGGTGCTGTACTGCACCAGATCCCCTTCCATAAATGAGTTTTGCTTGATTGGTATAGAGTTTATACTGTATAATATTTATGTGTTTCCATTGAGTTTAAGTCAGTAGACAAAATTTCAATAATAGGATGTAGGTAAAATGCTTACAATAAGGCGAAACAAGGGAGATGTAATGTGCAACACACTGTCTCATGTTTGGGTAAGTACATAAAACGAGAGCAAACCGTGTATATTTAAATCAATTCAACCAGTCGAGCATAAATCCAATAGAGGTGTGTTAGTTTAGTATTAAAAAGGTAGATTGAGAGAAATACATTGCTGATACCCGAATCAAAAGTTGGAGCTCGATGGTGGTTGATAATACTGAGGCTGACAGTTAAAAGTGCAGACTACCACTAAAGCTTCTACATGGGAAACTTTTACACAAAAAGCTTGAGTTTCAAAATACAGTGAGAAACTTTACGAGAAAAATGAAAAAAAACTATTTTGGGATCAGCTCAAGTAATATTTCGACTATAAAAGTACTGTTATGTGGTTTTATAATTGTAATTAGCTGAAATTAGCATGATTATTATGTGTATTTGAAATTGTAATTGTAATATACCCTATTGAAACTAACTTGTGGGTTAGTCGAGCACTGATTAGAAGTTAGGATAGAGGAGTTATATTTCTCGTAGCGTATTTGATTGAACTAATAAGTGCAATTGATTATTTTGTTACAACTTTTAGAGTGACAACCATGACTGGATATATTGTTGGAAAATTGATGGTTCTGGGAATCCTACATTTCTCTCTGGACTTAAATAATTTATCGAGTATGCAAGTAGTCAGCCGCACTGCATGTCGTGTGACCAAATAAGATGTCCATGTAGAAAATGTGATAATATATAGTTTCATGATAGTTAAGTATCACATTGGGGAATTTGAGTTCATTAACGAGTATAAAACTTGGATTTTCACGACGAAATTGAAATGGAATGAAGATGTGAATATGGATACCAACGAGTCGGGATCCAGTGCGTACCGTATGATGGACATGGAGCATGTTAGGCCTAAATTTAATATGGAGAATATAGAAGAACCACCAAATCCAATATATGACATGTTGAATGCTAGAGATAAAGAGTTGTGGCATGGTTGTTCTAATTACTCCTAATTGTCTTATATAACTAGTTTCATGAGTTTGAAGGCATAGAACCACTTATCAAAAAAGTGTTTTAATCAGTTTGCATAGTTCATGAAAGACAGTCATCCAAAAGGAAATCTATGTCCCGATAACTTCTATAGTACAGAGAAATTATTGCGTGGGTTGGGATTACCTGTAGAGAGGATTCATTGTTCCCCAAACAATTGCATGTTTTATTGGGACCATTACAAAGACAGTGAGAGTTGTATATTCTGCGGTATATCACTATACAAAGATATATGTCGTGCCTCAGGAAGCCTTAGGAGAAAAATTGTGGCAGTCATGAAGATGTACTACTTTCCTCTTACTCCCCGATTGCAAAGTCTATACATGTCAAATGCTACCGCTGCAGATATGAGGGGGCATGCTTCACATTCTGGTTCAAATAATGGAATTATGCGTCATCTTGCAGACTCTCCAGCATGGAAGCACCTTGACACTCTTTATCTAGATTTTGCTACGGAGTATAGAAATGTGAGATTAGGTCTTTCATATGATGGTTTTGCACCTTTTGCACAATCAGGGCGACAATATTCATCGTGGCCAGTTATAATCACACCATATAACTTACCACCTTAGCTTTGTATGAAGGAACAATTCATGTTCCTAGCAATCTTAGTTCCAGCGCCACGCAATCCTAAGATGCAGTTGGATTTGTTTCTTCACCCGCTCATAAAGGAGTTGGTGAACTTATGGGAAGAGGGTGTTCCAACATTTGACATTGCACTGAAGCAAAACTTTCAAATGCGAGCAGTGTTGTTGTGGACTATTAGCGATTTTTCAGTTTATTAAATGTGTTGGGATTCGGTAATTACATTCGAGATACGCAGCGGAAAATAAACCGGTCTAATCGGATAAAACCAAACCCCAAAAATGGATCGATCAAGCATCGTATAAATAAATATAAATAACAAGGAAGAGAATCAAAGAATACTTACCCTCGTAGTCCTTTGATAATATAATCTTCAAAGAAAAACCCGAACAAGCTTTTTCCGGTTACCGACACAAACATGAATCCAATTCGTTGTAGCTTGTTGAATGATCCAACACCGAAAATGCTGAATGTCTCTATGTTATCACGCGTCGGATATTGATCGGAAAAATACAATATCAATTCATTCTCAAAGAACATGGCTAGGAATTGATACGGTATTTTCTTCTCTTCTCTTCTTCCTTTTCTTTCTCTCAAAGATGAACAATAAAAAGAAAATATATTTTTCTCCTCCCCACTTGTGAACTCACGACTGGAGATCAGATTTGTAAGGTGTGTGTGTTTGTTTCACAAGTCTTGTTTAAAACAAAGACCACCACACTATTTTATATAATGAATGAGATGATATTATGAGATATGGAATCTTATCCCAAGTCTTCATCATTTGCCATATAAAATACACCTCACATGTTAGGAAGTAACATGGAAGGTGAGGGGGGGCCACTTGGTATTAGGTGAGAAAACGAGCCGAGCCACTCGGTTCGTGTACCGGACGTTTGCGTGTCTAGTCCGTTAAATACACTTCATTTTATCCCAAATGTATTTATACTAAATTAATTAATCCAATTAATTAATTTTATCAAATACAATATATTTCCAAGAAATAATTATTTATGAATTAAATTATTCACCCGATAATTAATTTCAATTCACTAGATCGCATGATTTATCAAATAAATCAAATTAGATATCTAATATCCAATATTAATGAAGAGATAATAAATACATATTTATCCATCAAATATCCTTGTGCGCGACTCTATAGGTCTGTCTTAGTCGGCAATAGGAGGAACCAAGGAGTACGGGTAACACTTAGCCAGCCTAGTGCTTCTTACCGTAACCCAGCTAAGAACGAATGGTTGGATCATTCCAAAACTATTATGTCATGAATACCGTATACGTATAAACCCTTCATTCATATGTCCCGGTCAAGTATTAGGGTCACAGTAAAGCCAAACCCTATTATAACTTGACTCTATGTTTTGTTAATGTAAATCGAGATCACCGAGCTCTTGTGTATCAAATACGAATAGCTCTAACTGCTTTGGCCAAAGAATTATGATCTCATTTTCTATTAATTACATAGGACATTTACCTACTCACTAATAGGAGAAACAATCCTATCTTGGTATTCAGTAAAGACTGCTACTTGCCCACTAAATTGCATTCCGAGGTTGACCCCACCAACCGACGATTGGATCGAACTGCTCTAATGACTAACTTAATGTCACAAGCACATATCCTAGTGAAACCTCAAGTCAAAGGTCCACGTATACCTATCACAACCTTTCGATTCAGTCATTGACAATCTGTGAGTGATATCCATGTAACCGAATCGAGGTGAGTCATGTTCGAGTACACTAATCCCATTACTATACCTATAACGTATGCTCTCACTAACCCTTAGTGAAGACCGACACTCTACATATCAAAGTACACGTTATACAAGTCTTGTCTAAACTTTTTGCCTAGTTAAATTTTATCAACTTGCGAACCATGTTAAGCATTCGAGCCCTAAACACTTCCAGTGCCTTTCTCCTTATCTCCATAAGGAGCGGAATGTTTGCTCTCAAATGCAAGGACTATTATTTCATATACCAAATCACAATGCCACTGATATACAATAATATAGAAATAATAATTGCCTTATTAAATATTCATAATTACAATGCAAATGCTCTCACTCTCTCATCCTCTGAGTGGCATTCGAGGGTATATTCCTAACAAAATGTTGTCTGGATTTAGTACTGCTGGAAGATTAGCATCCCCACATTGCATGGATGATACTGAAGCGTTTACTCTTCCTAAGAGTGGTAAATAAACATGGTTTGATTGTAGTCGTAAATTCTTGGAGCCGAATCACATGTTTAGGAGGAACCGACGTGCATTTAGAAAGAATATGACATGTGAAGTACCTACACCTGAGAAAAGGTCGGGCGCTGAGATATTGAATCAGATAGAGGCATTGGGTCTTGCGAAAGTGACAGAGGACTACAATGACATAAAGAAAGAGATATCCAAGAATTTTATGATCGGTGGAAGCAAAGAAGCATATTTTCAGAACTTCCATATTGGCAAGAACTTCTGATTCCTCACAATTTGGATGTCATGCAAATTGAAAAAAATGTGCCCGACAATGTGCCTAATGTGCCGAGAAAGACCAAGGATACCACCAAGTCCATAGACGAGTTGAAATTACTCTGCACCTGACCCAAATTGAAGAAAAATAAGACGACGGGAAAGTATCCAAAAGCTTGTTACTCACTTGACAGAGATGAAAAGAGAGTACTATGTGAATAGATATCTCGTCTTAAATTTCCTGATGGCTACATGTACAATATTAGCAGATGCGTGGATACGAAAGAACTAAATATGAGAGGGATGAAAAGTTATGACTGTCATGTGTTCATGCAATGCTTGTTACCTATTGCGTTTTGTGAACTTCTTTCTCAAGCTGTTTGGAAGGCAATTACAAAGTTGAGTATCTTCTTTAAAGACTTGACATCTCGGATAATAAAAATACAGGACATGTGTAGACTTCATGAAACAATTCTAGTTACTTTATGCAAACTTGAGCGTATCTTTCCACCCATCTTTTTTGATTCAATGAAACATCTTCCTATCCATTTGGCTGATGAGACCGCATTGCTGGTCCAGTACAATCTCGATGGATATATCCATTTGAGAGGTATATGAAGACATTGAAAGATTTTGTAAAGAACAAAGCCAAAGTTGAAGGATCCATCACCAATGCATACTTAATGAAAGAGGCATCAACATTTAGCTCATACTACTTTGAAGATTGGGTCACTACGAAATAACAAATGTGCCTCAAAATGATGAGGAGGGAGCCGAGGAAAATGATGATCCGAATATGCTCTCAATTTTCAAATTGGATGGCCGTCATTTTGACAAAATCCCTACACGATATTTTGAAGGCAAAGAGTATAATGCAGCGTGCGCGCGCGCGCGCACACACACACACACACACACATATATATATATATATATATATATATAAATATATATATATATATATATATATTCTATCCAATTACGCCGAGGTTTCCGAGACATATTTGATGTGAGTACCCTCGTTATTTTTATTTAATGAAGAATATATTTATTCATTAAAAATAATAATTCGTGTTTTTTTTTAAAGATTGTTTGGGGATTTTTCATAGATCCGTCCGATTTATCCGTTTTGAAGCTTGAAATCATTAGAATTATGATGCATCTACCCTGTACCCATGTCCTCCTTATGATTATATATATGTTTTTGTATATTATTCGGATTAGAGAGGGTTTGGATGATTTCCAACCTCTAGATAATTATACTTGGAGAATTATTAATTGGAGACGGTTTTGGGAGTTTCCTCGTGTGAATGGAGTATGGATTATTAATCATCGTAGTCCTTGCGATGTCGTTTAGGTGTCGGAAGTGCATTCTTGGACCTATCGAGCTTGTACACTTTTCCTCCTGATTCTCGATGTCTCAAAGGCAAGTATATGTTTATGATTGTACGTTCTCGACTTTGAAAGTGAGGTATATGAATTGTTTGATTATATATATTCACTCTAGGACGGACCGATGGGTCCTCGGAGGGTTCCGTTGCCTTTGGTGCGGTTCCACGAATTTTTTTGGGTTAACCACTTTGGGAGTGTCTGACGGGGCCTCAGAGGGTTTCGTTGCTTCTAGTGCGGTTCCATGTTTAATCACGTATGCATTAACATGAAATGCTATGAGACTTAGTTATTCCAGAATACTAGTCTTGAGTTTGAAGAAATGAGAATTACATTTACTTTATTGTCAAGAAGTATTGTGTTTCATATTCGATATACTTGTACTAGCTATTCGATGGCTAACCCCTTTTGGGGGAAATACCTTTCATGTATTTCAGGATCCAAGAGAGGGGAAAGGCGTGTATCGGGTCAGCATGAAGATGGTGGGCAAGAGTGATGCTGTGTTTATTTATATCTGTGTTTTGTAACTTGTTCCATTCGGTATTGTCGTACTTCGAATGGTTTTGAATAATCGAGTAATGTTTCAGATGTTCATGATGTTTCGGCCTGTGTTGCCCTAAGTTTTAATTCCCAACGTAATGTATTTTTGTCGGATTGATTATTACATTGGTGTCATTCTTATTGCCTTCAATTGGGATTATGTTTAGACCTCATCGGTCGAAATTTATGGTTCCGCATAATTTACTAGCCTTATGGGTCCCACAGAGGGGCTCACGACACTATAATACACCCTGAATAGCTTGGGGGTGTTACAGAATATGGTATCGGAGCTTTAGGTTTATGGATAGCTAGGCTGTCGGTCTTTTTTGGTCAAATTGAGTTACCGTTCGGATACAGTATCACTATATTGCCATCATCTCGGTGCGACCGGTACTAGTAAGTCCTGTTACTCTTCTTGTATTTTTCCTAATCGCTTCGCTTTTAATTTGGTATTCTTGGGAATCGGTCACCTCGATAACGGGCGATTTGAATTGTATTCATGTATTTCGTGTATCCTTCAGAATGTCTACTGATAGGGGTCGAGAACGAGGCCATGGTCGTGGACGCGGACGAGGGCGTGGCGCGGACGCTTCCCTCAGTTCCGTTGCGGGGTCGGCTACCCCCAGTTTATCTAACCCAATGCATCCTGATATTGAAAGTCAACACGACCAATCGACCGATCAAAGGAATAATATGGATGTTGGGGTTACGAATGTTCTTCAACAATTTTCAAATCATATGATTGTCCTGGCCCAAGCTGTTCAACTAAATAATCCTAATCCGAAAACGGATGTTTTACTCCAGAATGTGGTCCGTATGCATCCTCCGCAGTTTAGCGGTGCTACAGCGGGTTGGGAAAGTTGGCTATTTGAATTGGAGAAAGTGTTTGAAGCAGTTGACTGTCGGGAAATTAGGAAGGTACCGATTGCTCAGTACTTCCTTACTAAGGAAGTCGCGACGTGGTGGAAAGCCATTAAGCCACAAGATCATGCTGCTACATGGGACGAATTTAAGGATATGCTAGAGGTCGAGTATTGTCCTTGGCCAGTGCAAGAAAGCAGGATCCGAGCCTTTTTCGAAGCTAAGCTGCAAAACATCCCAGTCTCACAGGCGATAGTGGAATATTACCAACAGCTGATTCATGTGAAGAATCAGGTGCGTGATGAGCGTGACAAGATCCGCCATTTCGACATGCGGATGAATACGGATTTACGGTATTATATGGCCGGGCTTGCTTGCACCACTCTAAAAGAATACCAAGACAGGGCTTTGGCGTATGACATGTTGTGTTCCCACAACGACACCACAGACGAGTCGAAGAAGCAAAAGACCACCGGTAAATTTTCTGGTTCTAAGGGTGGCAAATTTCAGAGACCTCAGTCGGCTAACCGTGTTGTCAGGCAGTCGTTGCGTTCTTTTAAAGGGAATAAGAGTTTTCATTTTGCTTCGGGCACCTCAACTTGCCCGATGACCTGTTTTAATTGTGGTAATCCAGGCCACATTAATCGGGAGTGCAACTTCCCACCTCTGAAGTGTCACACTTGTGGTCAGATGGGACACATGGTAGTCTATTGCCCCGAACAAGATCAGACTCTGAATACTCGGGTTTTCGCCCCAGCACTTAGAGATCAGAGTATGAATCAGTGGCAATCAGTTAGCCAGTCACAGCAGGGTTACGGTAGAGGCCGGGGACAGAGTCAGACTGCTAGAGAGGGAGATTCTAGCGTCGGTTCGGCACACCCACAAGTTTATGAGATGTGTCGAGCAGATAAACCTGATGCAGCGATGGACTCAGGTACCATTCATATTCCATCTCATACAGTTCGAGTACTTTTTGATTCTGGTGTTACACATTCTTTAATATCCTTGGATTGTGTACGCCGTTTGAATATAAATTGTATGACTGCTTGCGATCCTTTCATTGTGAAGCTGCCTAGTGGGGATAGAATCGTGGGGAATCGGGAGATTAGATATTTTTCGGTGAGCATAGAAGGTATTGATTGGTTATTGAATTTGATTGTGGTTGATATCGAGGGCGAGGATTTGACCCTCGGTGAGGGCTGGCTTAAGAGTCACTAAGCGATTATGAATTACCGCACTAAGGTTATCACCCTAATGACTAAAGACGGTTCCGAGTACTCATTCATGGGATGTAAATCAGGTTAACCTAAGTTGCTTATTAGATCTATGAAAACCGTAAAACTCTTGAATAAAGGTCGCACGGGCTATTGGTGTTATACTTTGAAGTCAGAAGGGAATGGAGTCGATTTCTATTCAATTCCAGTTGCTAATGAGTATCCAAACATCTTTCCAGACGATCTTCCGGTATTACCGCCGGGTTGAGAGATAGAATTTTCGATTGATTTAGTGCCCGACGCGGCTCCAATTTATAAGGCGCCTTATCGTATGACACCTTCGGAAATGCAAGAATTGAAGAATTAGTTGGGAGAACTGTTATAGAAAGGGTACATTAGACCGAGCGCTTCGCTCTAGGTCTCACCTATTCTTTTTGTGAGAAAGAAGGATGGTTCATTACGTTTATGCATCGATTACCGTGAGCTAAACAAAGTTACCATCAAGAACAAGTATCTGTTACCTCGTATAGATGATTTATTTGATCAGTTGCACAATTTGAGATCAGGATACTACCATCTCCGAGTGAAAGAGTCCGAAATTCCGAAAATCACTTTCCGGATGAGGTACGGGCATTATGAGTTTGTGGTCATGCCTTTTGGACTGACTAATGCACCGGCAGTATTCATGCAGTTGATGAACAAGATATTCATTGAGTACCTTGACAAATGTGTTGTCGACTTTATTGGTGATATCTTGATTTATTCTTGAGATGAGGAGGAGCATGCCCGACACTTGCGTTTGATACTAGACGTTTTGACAGACGAGCGCCTTTATGCGAAATTCTCAAAATGTGAGTCCTGGTTGAAGGAAATTATGTTTCTCGGCCATGTGGTTTTGGCCGAAGGTGTTCGTGTAGACCCACAGAAGATTGAGGCAGTGCTAGATTGGGCACCGCCTAATAATGTCAAGGAAGTTTATGGCTTTTTAGGTCCTGCTGGGTATTACCGTCGGTTTGTCGAGGGGTTCTCGAAACTCACTCGGTCGCTTACGCAATTACTTCAGAAGACAGAAAAGTTCGATTGGACTGCTGAGAGACAACAGAGCTTCGATGAGCTGAAGAGACGTTTAACCCCAGTGCCGATTGTAGCTGTACCACAGGGTAGTGAAGGATTTGCAGTTTATAGCTACGCTTCAGGACAAGGGCTTGGATGTGTGCTTATGCAGCACGATAAGACGATGGCCTTTGCATCAAGGTACTTGAAGCCGTATGAGATGAACTATCCTACTCATGACTTGGAATTGGCCGCAATTGTTTTCGCACTTAATATTTGGCGGCATTATTTGTACGGCTCTTCATGTCGGATCTATACCAACAAGAGTTTGAAGTACATCTTCAGTCAGAAAGAGTTGAATATGAAGCAGCAACGTTGGTTGGAATTGATCAAGGATTATGATTTGAAAATTCTTTACCATCCGGGGAAGGCCAATGTCAGAGCGGATGCTTTAAGCCGCAAATTGGCATCACTTCAGATGCTCGAGGTTCTTACACCCCAGACGAAGATTCGTCAGGATTTGATCGAGCAGGGTATAGAAGTTTGGCTTCACAGAGTGCAGAGACAGTTGTGTACCCTCGAAATTACTTTGTCCTCGGTTGATGACATTAAAGGGAAACAGTGGAGTGACCCGATGATTTCCCAACTGAAGGAAGATGTAATTAAGGGAAAGCCCCTGGCTTTATGGTCCATGAAGATAGTATTTTGAGATTTCAGGACAGGCTTTGTGTCCCGAATAATCTGGAGTTGAGGTAGAGAACTCTTCGAGAAGCCTATGCTACGCCTTACTCGATCCACACCGAAACGAGTAAGATGTACAAGGACTTGAAGCGAAATTTTTGATGGAATAATATGAAGAAAGATGTCACGGAGTTCGTATTGCGCTGTTTGACATGTCAACAAATCAAGATCGAACATCAACGACCAGCGGAGTTGTTGAAGCCGCTTCCCATCCCCGAGTGGAAGTGGGAAGATATCTCCATGGATTTCATCATGGGGATGTCGAGGTCTAGAGCTGTAATGAATATGACCTGGGCAATCGTTGATCGACTAACCAAGTCTGCACATTTCCTTGGTATTAAGGAAACTTGGAGACCGGAGAGATTGGCCCGGACCTTTATAGCCGAGATTGTAAGATTGCATGGTGCCCCTACAACTATTGTTTCTGATCGATATGGTCGTTTTATGTCACATTTCTGGCAAGCAGTCCATCAGGCCTTTGTCACCAAGTTGAGTTTGAGTACGTCTTTTCATCCTCAGTCGGACGGTCAGACTGAGCGGACAATCCATACGTTAGAGAATATGTTGCGGGCTTGTGCCTTATAGTAGAGTAATGATGGGGAACTTTATTTTCCATTGATCGAGTTTGCCTACAATAAAAGTTGGCATGCGTCATCAAAATAGCACCATTTGAGGCGCTTTATGGTAGGCGGTGTAGATCGCCATTATGTTGGGATGAGGCTTCGGAGTTAGTCAGAATAGAACCATATATGTTGATGGAAACCAAGGAGAAAATTTTTATTATCCGAGACCGGTTGTTGACTACCCAGAGACGTCAGAAATCTTATGCCGATACTCGACATCGACCATTGGAATTCGAAGTTGGAGACCATGTTCTACTCAAGGTATCGCCAACCAAAGGAGTTTTCCGCTTCGGGAAAATGGGATACTTAGTCCGAGGTATATCAGACCGTTTAAAATTTTAGACAGGGTTGGACTTATCGCTTGGCGTTGCCTCCAGCTTTGAGTCATGTCCATAGCATTTTTCATGTTTCTTTGTTGAGAAAGTACGTGCCGGATCCAAGTCATATTATCGACTATAGTGAGATTGATGTAGTCGAGGATGTTACCTTTCTAGAGAGACCATTGAAGATCCTTAAACGTCATGAGAAGCAGCTTCGGCACAAAACCATTTCATTGGTTAATGTGCAATGGTCAAGACATTGAGTCGAGAAAGCGACTTGGGAGACAGAAGAGAAGATGCGATTAGGATACCCCAAACTTTTTATTTCTTAAGTTTTGGGACGAAACTTCTTTTTAGAGGGGGAGAAGGTAATAACCGTACTTTCCATGAATTTTTCGGCTCTGACGTTCTTTCACTTTTGTCGCTCTTGTAAACACTTATTGAGATGTTGTTGTTGTTTTGTTGATTTTAGAGTTTCGTACCTTTCGGGACATGTTCATATTGATTGGACCTTGCAGCGATGTTTTGAGTGAGTTAGATAGCGTACACTAGGCGTAAGCTAACGCACGCTATTGCTGTTGAGTAGCTCGCGCTAGCTTCGCCTGTAGCGCATGCTAATGGTCCGGGCTTGGCATAGGCAGTAGCTGGGTTCTGCCCTCTGTACGAGCAGTTAGCGCACGCTAGGCGTGAGCTAACGCATGCTATTCATGTTGAGTAGCGCACGCTAATGGGCTGAGTTTGGCAGGGGCAGTGGGGGGATTCCTGTTCTCAAGACTAACAGTTAACACATGTTAGGCGTGATCTAGCGCACGCTATAGGTATTGCGTAGCACGCGCTAGTGCCGGATGTAGCGCATGCTAACGTCGCAGGTCAGAAGCTACTGGACTACCGGGTGATCCCGTTAGTGCACGCTAAACTTGATATTTAGCGCGCGCTAATCAGATACGGTGTTGGGATAAACAATCATGGACCGTATTTTGACAAAGTGCCAACATACAGCAAGTAGCTGTCCCGAAGCCAACCATACAGCAAGAAGTCAAGTGCCTCATCATACAGCAAGAAGTCAAGTGCCTCATCATACAGCAAAAGTATAAAGTGCCATCATACAGCAAGAAGCTCATCAGTCGATATGACACCAAGTATGGAAGCTGTTCTAAAATATTCATACAACATCTTTCCATACAGCAGCACTAGACAGCGTTGGAACCTACAGCTACAACATTGTAAACGCAACATGTTGGATACAGCATACAGGCTGTAAGTGTTGAGATGTTCAACACTTATCCAACAGGACTGAAGACCGTTGAAACGGAATCTGCTTTATACGCTAAAGTCAAGCCACCATTTGAAAAGAAGTATTTAAATACTGACTGGATAAAGTATTTAAAGATCAGCTGACAAAGATTTTCAGACAAGGAGCAAAATCTGGATCTTGTACTACGCAAGTCAATCAACACGTTGGAATGGACTTTTTGCTCAACGGATCTATCCCCAACGGATCTATTCCAAAAGGCTATATATATCCCGAAGTTTGAAGATTAGAATACATGTATATACTCGAACATACGAATATACATAAGATCAAGATCTGGGAACTGAGCAAACTGAGATATACAGAGATACACTCGTGAACATCTCAAGAACAGTTTATCAAGAGCAAACATATTTCTTCAAGCATTCTGCCAATCCTGACAGAAGAAATATACAAGTGCTCAACCTTGAACAACACATCATCAGCTCAAGCTCAAGAAAGTGAAGGTTTCTTTCAACCCGTGATCTTATATTTGAAGAAAACCATCAGCCCTGTGTGGACTGGGAAAGCCTTGATTTTCCTGAATTGTGTGTGATGGATCTGATATATTGGATTTCGCATTAGCTCATGACTTGGGTATTATGAACACTTGGTTCGAGAAAAGGGACTCTCATTTGGTGACATATAGAAACGGAGGTAATGCAAGTCAGATTGATTTCTTTTTAGTAAGGAATGTTTGGAGGAAAAGTTTTACTAATTGCAAGGTAATACCCGGTGAGAGTGCTGCAACACAGCATAGGGTTGTGGTGCTTGACTTTCGAGGTAAGAGGCACTTAAGAAAGAGAAGACCACAAGTTGACCTTAGAATTAAGTGGTGGAAGCTCCAAGGGGAGAGTAGACATACTTTTGTGGCTAAGATTGCTGATAGTGGTATTTGGTCTGATTGCACGGAGATGGATATAGATTCGATGTGGAACTTGTTGGAACACAACATAAAGGAAGTTGCAAAAGAAGTCCTAGGAGAATCTAAAGGAAACAGACCATCAAGTAAGGACACATCTTGGTGGAATGATGAAGTTAAGCAAGCGATAAAGACCAAACGTGAATGTTATAAGGTACTGGGTAAATGCTCGAGCGATGAGAATTATGAGAAGTACAAGAAAGCTCGAACAGAAGCTAAAAAGGCGGTATAAATGCCCGATCAAAGGTCAATCAAGAATTATATGCAAGATTAGATACTAAAGAAGGGGAAAAGATATCTATAAACTTGCTCGAATGAGAGAGAAGAAGACGCGAGATATTGGAAAAGTTAAATGTGTAAAGATACGACCAAAAAGTTTTTGTTCAAGATAAAGAGATAAAAGAGAGATGGAGGTCATACTTTGATACCCTATTCAATGGCCATCAAGAACTAGATATTGGGAATTTAAACATCCCCTCAAGTATGGTTAACCGAGAGTTTAAGAGAAGAATCCAAAAGGGTGAAGTGACAATTTCATTGAAGAAGATGGGGTCAAAGAAAGGTAAGGACCAGATGGTATACCTATTGAAGTTTGGAGGTGTTTGGGGGAGAGAGGGATCGAATGGGTAACTATGCTTTTCAATAAGATTTGGAGAAGCAATAAGATGCCACAAGATGGAGGAAAAGTATTCTCGTCCTTTGTATAAGAACAAAGGTGATGTTCAAGATTGTTCTAATTATCGCGGAATTAAACTAATGAGTCATACCATGAAGTTGTGGGAACGAGTGATTGAACAAAGGATCGTGAAATGTGTGAAGATAACGTAAAATCGGTTGATTTATGCCTGGAAGATCGACCATGGAAGCAATTTATCTTATCCTAGCTTGATGGAACATTATCGAGATAAAAGAAAGATCTCGCATATGGTTTTTATTGATTTAGAGAAGGCATATGATAAAGTACCAAGAGAAGTACTTTGGTGGGCCTTAGCAAAGAAGGGTGTATCGCGGAAATATATTGACATTATAAAGGACATGTATGAGGGAGCTAGTACAAGTGTACGTACTAATGTTGGGAGGACAGAAGAATTCCCTATTACGATTGGGGTGCATCAAGGATCTGCTCTTAGTCCTTTTCTCTTTGCCATAGTCATGGACGAATTGACAAGAGAAATTCAAAATGACGTTCCGTGGTGTATGATGTTCGCAGATGATATTGTGTTGATTGATGAAACGAAGGTTGGAGTGCAACAGAAATTGGAACTTTGGAGGGATACTTTGGAAGCTCGAGGCTTTAGGCTGAGCAGAAGTAAGACTGAATATATGGAGTGTAGGTTTAGCGAAAACAGTGATAGAGAGGCGGGGAGGATCACATTTGATGGGAAAGTTGTTCATGGATCCACTTTCTTTCGGTATCTTGGATCTATTATCCAAAAGGATGGAGAGCTAGATGGTGATGTGGCTCACAGAATAAAGGCAGGGTGGTTGAAGTGGAAGAGTGCCACAGGGGTTTTATGTGATCCCGGCATGCCTCATAGATTAAAGGGTAAATTTTACCGCACGGCAATTAGGCTCGCTTGTTATATGGCACCGAGTGTTGGGTCAGTAAAATAGTGTCACGTTCAAAAGATGAATGTGGCAGAGATGCGTATGCTACGATGGATGTGTGGTCATACAAAAAAGGATCGACTCAGAAATGAGGTGATCAGAGAGAAGGTAAGAGTTGCGTCTATAGAAGACAAGATGATGGAGAATCGATTACGATGGTTTGGTCATGTGAGAAGAAGACCTATTGATGCCCAAGTGAGGAGGCTAGAAAGTTGGGGAGCAAGTAATGTTGTGAAAGGTAGAGGAAGACCCAAGAAAACTTGGATAAAGATGATTGAAAATGATATGCGGTTTCTTGGAATTGGAGAAAGTATGGCGATGGAGAGGCAAATGTGGCGGGAAAGAATACGGATGGTGGATGGAGTCTGATTTTTTTTTTTTTTTTTTTTCCACTCTCTTTTTTTATTTGCTTTTTTCTCTACTTTTTCCCTCTTTTTTCCTTTTATGTTATTTATGTAACGATTATTGACGGTTTCAAAGTTTGATTCATGTTAGCCGACCCCAAATCATTTTGGGACTAAGGCTTAGATGTTGTTGTTGTTGTTGTTGTGTGTGATGGATCTGCATTGAAGAAACAAAGCTTCGGAACTGTGTGTGAAGAAGCTAGTCAAGTGAAAGCTTTGACCAATCTGTGTGAACGGTTGAAAGCGACAGTCTTTGTATCAATATGTGTGAATGATACAAGGATAGGTTTGATTATAGACACGTAGTTTAAACATTTTAACTCCTGTGTAGAGGACCAGTGGACGTAGAGGGGTTTACTTCGAACCACTTTAAATATCGTGTTATTTACCTTCTGCAACTTACTATTTTCATTACTGTGATTATTTTACATGTATACACTGCAAACCCTGTACGCACCAAGCAAACAGGAGAAAACCTAGTTGCTATATTTATAACAACTTACCTTAACAGACTTCCGCTACGCACTCTTATTTGAAAAATGTATAGCTTGTTGCTTAAAACACTTTCCAAGCTATATTCTATATACTTAGTGGCCAACACACAGTATATAAGGAGGCTCAACCCTGTTCTTTGTCATTTTTCATCTCTTTTATTTATTTTCAATGGGAGAGTACGAGAGGGCGAATCGGAGGCGATTTGGGAGAAATCTTACATTAGCTATCATCATCGTGGATACAACATCTAATCCATTCCTTCTCTCCGAATCAAGGTAAATTCTTAAAACCCTAGTTTGGGGAATTTTTGGGGATTTTTCTTAGATCCATCCGATTTATCCATTTTGAAGCTTGAAATCCTTCGGATTATGATTAATCAGTCATATTTTAACAGAATCAGATCCCAAAATCACTTATTTTTGAAAACTTCTTTATCTTTCCTAATCTTAGACATGGATACCTCACTAATTAGTAAGGTACCAATGTTTTCTAATAACGAGTTTGATGACTGGAGAATTAGGATGGAGGCTCATCTTGCCTCCATGCATGAAGATGATTTATGTCATCCAAGAAGGCCCCATAAAAATCATGAAGGTGAATACGGCCGCAAGGAGTTAAGGCCAAGCTCATGCCGAGATGCTCGAGAAATAGCGCGAACAATGGACCACAGATGATCGAAAATGCGCCAACCTCGACAATGTTCCTAAGAACGCGCTATTTGTCACTCTTAACAAAGACACGTTGTCGAAGGTAAAGAGCTGTAAGACAGCCAAAGAAATCTGGGTCAAAATGATTTGTGAGGGAACTGAGCTCTCAAAAGAAAACAAGATTTCAAAACTAAATCCGCAATTCGAATCTTTTGAAATGAAATCGATTGAAACTCTTGAGGAACTTGACCTCAGATTCACTGGCGTTGTCGGTCAACTTGAAGTGTTGGGCAAAATTTATACCCAAAAGGAGAAGAACTTAAAAATTTTCAGATCTCTCCCTGCCCGATGGGACATTAAAAAAACAGCTATCCGTGTGTCATGTAATCTTAATGACATATCTATTTTTGATCTCTTCTCTGACCTCAAAGCATTTGAGTATGATATTGACAGGAGAGAGAAAGTCGAAGATTCACCTGCGACGACTACAGCACTAGCCGCTGTATCCAATCGAAGACATAGCATGCCCAGCACATCAAAGTCTGCCGACAAGAATGCTGAAAGTGACGACGATATCCTCTCACAAGATGAGATGGCGCTTCTCATGCATAAATTCAAGAAATTCATCAAACAGTCTGGAAAGACTCCCTACAGGCCCCAGCCTGTTCACAAGGTAAGTAGCGAATCTTCCTCTATTGATGCTAACCTGTGTTACAATTACAGGAAACCAGAACATTATGCAAATAAATGTCCTCACCCTAGAGTTCAAAAGTTTCCGGAAGCCGAGCAACAAGAAAAAGACAAAAGAAGACGTGCTTGGAAAAA
This sequence comes from Orobanche coerulescens, assembly GCA_033398695.1. NCBI lineage: Eukaryota > Viridiplantae > Streptophyta > Magnoliopsida > Lamiales > Orobanchaceae > Orobanche > Orobanche coerulescens. Next base: position 62,747,816 of record CM065806.1, read on the forward strand.
AAGCTCAAGGCCCTGATTGGTGAATCAGAAGCCTCTCCCGCACCAACAAAGTCCGAAGAATGTATTCAAGCAGTCACTGACAGTGACTCGTCTGATGATGAATTCGAAGATAAAGTCTATATGTGTGTTATGGCCAAAGACATACCGGAAGACGAAGATAGCGATGATGAGGTAAGTTCAACCTCAATTACTACTATAAATGCATCTCATACCTTTGAACACATGATGAATGAATTTAAAAATATTCAAAGGCCCATGAGACATTGAAAAATGAAAACATACAGCTCCAAATTTCTAACTTAGAGCTGAGGGAAGAAAACGAGTTGCTGAAAGTAAATTACAAAAATATGTCTGTTGATTGTGAAAACAGCAAAGTCGATCACGAAAAACTCATAGAGAGCAATCATCAACTTGCTCATGAACTGAATGAGGCTAAGTCTCAAAGTGAAAGCAAAACAAATGATTTCGTTCTACTCCAAGCCAAAATAAAAACTCTTGAAGAACCAGAAGGAGAACTTGAGACCATCTTGAAATCTTTCGAGAAATCATCTAAAAGGATGGAAGAAATTCTAAGCACCGGGCAACATGCTCATTATAAAAGTGGCTTAGGATCCAACTCATTCTCCAAGAAAGGAAAAACTAGTACTGTGTTCGAAAGGGGGTGTGGAACCCATTCCTATATCGGAAGAAATCCCGAATTGTGTGAAGGCATCTATTGCACCGCAAACAGCAAAGGCTGTCATTCCGCCACCACAGTCATATCACAGACAGCGGAATCCTGAGCCATTCAAACCTGTAAGGCATAACCAACAACATGCTCCTCGAGCATATCAAAAGCGCCAGCAGCCATTTAGAAAGAAGGTTGTACCCAAATATCATAGGCCCGCACAGCAGTACTTCCAACAGTACAGCGCGCCTAGATATTGGATACAGGAGCCTCGTTATCCATCGCGAAAGCAGGTCGCCGCACAGTATCAGCAATAGCTTTGGGAATCCAACTAGAGACCCAGAAGGCAATCTGTAAGGCCGAAGAAAATGGCTCCACCTCCAAGACGGCATTCGTACTCGATCAATAATAATAACCTTGAATATTTCATGCATAATAATTATCAACGTTACAGTAACTACGTGCCTGCCCCACGTATACATCGCCAGAATGGACCTAAAGTAGCCTACAGCAAGCCAATTACTGTCAGGCAAATATGGGTACCTAAAGGCACTAACATCCATGAACCTAACATTCAAAAGGGACCTAAATCTACTTAATTTTTTTGCCTACAGGACATCTTAGAGAAGGACATCTGGTACTTCGACAGCGGATGCTCTCGGCACATGCCAGGAGATAAAAGCAAGCTGTCAGATTACGTAGAAGGTCACGGTCCAAAAGTGCGCTTTGGTGATAAATCAAAAGGAAGAACAAGAGGGAAGGGAACCCTGCTTGTAGGAAAATTCAAAGTCACTGATGTAGCTTATGTTGAAGGCTTATAGTATACTTAGTATTAGCCAATTCTATGACAAACAGTTCTCGGTGAAATTCTATATAGATCACTGTAGAGTTAAGAACATCCTGACCAAAGAAGTTGTGCTCACATGAAGCAAATCAGGTAATATGTATGTTGCTGACTGGATGCCTACGAGCTCCCAAATTCCTTATTTTGTGGCCAAAGGCACTGCAGATCTAAGCTGGCTATGGCACAAGAGGATGTCTCACGTTAATTTCAAGACGATCAACAAGCTCGCCGACAGGAAATGGTCAGAGGTTTCCCAATGTGTCATTCCAAAAAGACAGCGTCTGCGGACCCTGTTAGAAAGGCAAGCAAATCAAGACCACCCTGAAAAGCAAATCCTACCTTTCCACTTACAGAGTTCTAGAAATGCTACACATGGATCTCTACGGTCCTGTAGACCCGGTAAGTTTGGGAGGTAAGAAATACTGTCTCGTTATTGTTGATGATTATTACATGTATGCTTAGACAATCTTCCTAAGCAAGAAGAAGGAAACAACATCAAAGCTGCCCGAGCACCTGAGAAAGCTTCAAAATGGGAAAGGGTTGAGTATTGTTTCCATTCGTTCCGACAGAGGTAGTGAATTTACTAACCGCTTTATAGAGCAATACTGTACAGAAAATGGGATACATCACGAATACTCAACTGCCCGAACACCTCAACCAAATGCTGTTACCGAGCGAAAGAACAGGACGCTCAAGGAAGCAACTAGGACCATGATTGCTGCAAGCAAGTTGCCATAGCGTTTCTGGGGTGAAGCCACCAATATAGAGTGCTACACGTAAAACCGCTGTATCATCAACAAACACCACAACAAAACAGCATACGATGTATGGAACAACAAAACTCAATTAGTTTCGTACTTTCACATATTCGGATGCAGATGTTATTTTTTGAACAACAGGAAGGATCAACTTAGAACCTTCGATGAGAAGTCAGATGAATGGATATTTTTAGGATATTTCTCTGTCAGCAAAGCTTAGAGGATATTTAATAAAAGGAAGCTGATAACTGAGGAATTAGTACATGTAGTGTTCGACGAACCTCACCATGATCCTACAGGAGTAAAAGATGTTACTCAGAATATCCAAAAACTCACCATTAATGACCCTTCAACTCCGATAGAGCCTGACGTTGACTTAGAAATCAACCCCGCAGTTGTAAGAACAGAAGTAGATGAAGCTGATGTTGTACAAGCTGAAGCTTAAACTACAGCAACACAAGATACAGTACAAGATGCCGAATTAGAACTCGACAGAAGATGGTTGAGAGATCACCCACAGGAGTTGATCATAGGAAACATTGATGCTGGTGTATCTGCCTGTAGGAGAATACAGAGTATACAAGGAAATGTACTATGTGCGCAAGAAGAACCCGAAACTGAGATATCTCCATTTCCTGTATGGAAGTCTCAAGCTGAACTTAAAAGACATAATATGTGCACTATCGCTGTATTCTTAGCTCAATACGAACCTGTTTGTACCAAAGAAGCTCTAGACAATTCTCACTGTATTTCTTCTATGGAAGAAGAGCTTAACGGTTTCGAAAGAAACAACGTATGGTATCAAGTATCCAGACCTGAGCATCAAGCTGCAATTGGTACAAAATGGGTATTTAGAAACAAGAAGGATGCAAATGATTTTATTATCAGAAACAAATCCCGTCTAGTCGTACAAGGCTACAGACAGGAATAAGGCATAGACTACGATGAAACAATTGCCCCTATGGCCAGACTAGAAGCCATTAGGATATTTCTAGCCTTTGCCGCACATAAGAGCTTTATTGTATATCAAATGGATGTCAAAAGCACATTCCTAAATGGAGACCTTGCCGAAGAAGTCTATGTTGAACAACCACCAGGGTTTGTCAACACAAATGGCATAGATCTTGTATACAGGATACGGAAAGCACTGTATGGACTTAAGCAAGCACCCGGAGCATGGTATGATACTCTGTCCCTATACCTTACCAATAATGGATTCGAGAAAGGTGATGTGGACGAGACCCTATTTAAGATACAGGAAGGTGATGACCTCCTGATGGTTCAAATATACGTAGACGATATTATATTTGGTTCAACTAACCTTCCTCTATGTCAAAGGTTCTCTCATCTCATGAAAAGTAAATTCGAAATGAGTATGATGGGAGAACTTAGTTATTTCCTAGGATTTTAGGTAAAGAGGTTGCCTACAGGAATCTTCATCAACCAGTAAAAGTACAGCAAGGAGCTTCTCAACAAGTTTGGGATGAACAACTCCAAATCATCGTCAACTCCCATGAGCACTTCCGTGCAAATTAGTGCTGGCGAAGCTGGAAACCCGGTTGATCAATCACTCTACAGGAAGCTTATTGGCTCACTCCGGTACCTAACAGGTAGCAGGCCCGATATCCAGTTTGCTTTAGGAGTGTGCTCGGTATCAAGTAGCACCTAACGAATCACACTTCACAACAGCCAAACGTATCCTGAAGTACGTTAAAGGAACAGTCGATGTAGGACTATGGTATCCTAAAGAAGTCGGATTCGATTTGGTTGGCTACAGCGACTCGGATCTTGGAGGTTGAAAGGTAGATAGGAAGAGTACAAGCAGTACTTGTCACTTTCTTGCACCTAGACTTGTGTCTTGGTTCAGTAAGAAGCAATTGGCAAACTCGCTTTCCACAACAGAATCAGAATACTATGCTGCTGGTAGTTGCTATATGCAGATCCTTTGGATGCAACAACAGCGGCCAGATTATGGAATCACTGTCAATGAAACACCGATCATGTGCGATATCACGAGTGCAATTGCAATAATGCACAATCCTGTATTGCACTGGCGTACTAAGCACATTCATATGAAGCATCACCTCATTAGGAATCATCTTGAGAACAAGGATGTTCGGCTCGAGAAATTTCATATAGATATCCAGTTAGCCAACATCTTTACCAAGCCTCTCAGCATAGCCAGATTCTGTTCGACAAGAATTGGGAATACTACAGCCCGACTCCCTGTAAGTTTTTAATGCTTTTACTCAATAATTGAGGGGGGATGCTGTAAGACCCAAGAATACAGTATCCACCGTTAATTATTTGTACACTCAGAAAATCCGACAGCACTGTAGGAATAAAAAGACATAAATTCATCCTACAGCTGACGTGTGCAATAATTAAGGGGCAATACAGTATGACCCATGAATACAGTATAAATCCAATAATTGCTATAAGAATTGAATCCCGTATGTACCTTTTAAGGGGGAATACTGTATTTTCACGGATACAGCACATACTATGGAAATTCAATTAGTATTATACTAATATTTTATTCATTTTAAAACAGTTTTGAGTCCACGTGCCCTGTTTTAAAATCAGTCTTTGCATTAAATGCTTTACAGGACATCTGGACTATTTTATTTGAAACGCCGCGATTTTTCAAATTAATTAATAAATTCAAACCGCCATTTCGGGCAATAAGGGAAGTCGAAATGTCAGATGCGGGACCAGTTATCATTTCAAAATCAGATGGATAAGATGTACCAGTTATGCTCGATCTATCCTGTTCATTCATTTAAAAACAACGGTTCCCATCCCTTAAATCTGACCGTTCACTGTCTGAAAACCCTAATCTTCCCCGCCCACTATAAAAGGACTCTTACTTGCTCCTTTCGACTCTTTACGCTTTCTGCAAAATTGAACGAGTCCCTTGAGCAAACGGCCTACATTGCTTACTGCATCTTCTTTGCATCTCACTCACTTTCTCTTCAACAAATTACTATGACATCTTCACATACTTCATCTCCATCTCCCAAGAAGACCGCCACCATCATCGACGGGCGAATCTTCGCCAGATCTGTTGTGGTTGAATGTGTTCATGCTGAAACTGACGACGTTGACTCCATAGAGATCATCGTCTCAGGGATACATCAGCAAGGCCTCTCGCGTCTTCGAAGCCACACTACTGAGCTCTAAAATGAGCAAATGGTCGAGGAATTCTACATCGACGCCTCTATTTGTTTCTACTCACTCGCAAGAGGAGGAAATGTTTCTGACATCACTGCCACCGTCCGTGGAGTTGTAATCCATGTTGACCAGGAATTACTGCAGAATTTGTACAAGCTGCCTGCTGATGGCCTGTCTATCGAGTGCTTGAGACCTTTGGGTCCCAAGAGGTCCTCACCGCATATTGGGGACTATTCACTGGCTCTGCATCGAATGTGAATGTTCATGCGTCCTGCCATAAGAATAGTTTTTGCTTACCATTCATTTATTTACACGATTTTTGTTGCCGTGTTATAGATAACAGGACTGGTGCTTTTGAGATGTGCACCAATCTTCGATTCAGAATGATGGTCGCCATCATGTCTTGGGAAAAGGTCAATTGGTGTCAAATTGTCCTTAAAAGGCCGCAGGAAGAGGCTTCTAAGCCTGCTTCATAGAAAAAGACCTTTTGTCTTATTCTTAACTATATCCTGACCAAATGCGGTGTGCCACCATCAAAATAAGCCAAGAAGATTGGCCAGCAGAAATATATTGGAGGAAGCAATCCCTCCGTGTTCAACAAAGACAGACCAATTGGGTCAAGGCCCTTTGTCAGAAATATGCCCCTGTTTGCTGATCCCAGGGACACCACTTTGATGTGCGGGAGCGAGTAGACATCAAAGAAAAGTAAGAGATCTCACAGCAAAACTCCCCTTGCAGGTGAGAAGACGAAAAGGAAGCTAAGGAGGCTTTCCAAAGCCAAGGCTACAGAGATTACAGCGATCTCTGTGGATGCCCCTTCGTCGGCGCAACCCACTGTATCAAACCCCTAGGGCGCAACCCCTGCGGAAGAGATAGCTGCTACTATTCAAACAGTAGATCCCGAGCCATTAGCGGCAATGACGGATAAACAACTATCTGCCAATATGGAAGACTTTAGCGAGTCGGCTGCCCTTTTGGAGCCAAAAGTTGCACAATACTGCACGGGAACCCACACCCGTAAGGGATCTATCTCTCATCAGGGTACCCACCCCTGTACGGTATCTCTTTCCGATACAGGCTCCCACACCTGTAGAGGAACCCATGCCTACATTAAACCCATGAACTGTACGAGACCCCTCCCCCGACACTATACTCCACAAAACTCTGCCGTCAGTTCAAATTGAACATGCTTACGAGCGCTTCGTTCAATAGCAATTCTACAGGGTCCCTCCGTACGACTATCTTTACAACTGGAGCGAGTGGAGGGAGGAAGAAGTGTCTGTTCTGGAGGTAACAGATTCTACGAACATTGAAGTCCTAATCCAATGGGACAACATCTTCTGCAAAGAGATGATATCGAGCTATTTCATGGATAAAGCTAATGCTCGATTAAAAGGCAAATCTATATCCGAGGACACTATTCCTGTTAGTCCGAAAACAGACCACGACTCAGAGAAAGATGATGGCCTTCAAGCCGGTCTGAGAATGAGATGTGAGGAAACTCGAGAACAGGAGTTTTCACGGATGCAACAAAAACAGGGAGAAGGGACCTCAAGCCAACAATAGTCCCCTCCCAGACAGCAAAAAACTACTCACGACAACGAGGAATCTGTCCCTCTTGTCGCGGAAGCCCCGACAGTTTCTCAACAGGCACCCGAGCCTGTCGCCGCCCAACCAGACGATCAAGCCCGCGCCATCCCGCACGAGGAATCAGTCCCTCTGCCGGAGCAGGCGGACGCCTAGAGACAACAGGAGGAATCAGTCCCTCTTGTACCTTTGTCTACAGAAGCCCATCCGGAATAGAGGTAATCAGTCCCCGTGTCACCGAGTCAGAACAGGATGACGAGACATCAGTCGAGCCCGCACCTAATGCCCCATCATCTCCAACAGTAGACTCCAAAGATGGTTTCTTACCTAATGATGAACCACAACAGCCACTCACTCATGTGGTCGTCAGACAGCTCAATGGAGCTGATGAAGAAAAGCCAAGCTCTCCAGCTAGGAACGATCAACTCCATGCTCTCGGTCGCCAAACTGTCTTCCTACAGGACGTTGTGAATGCTCTGCACAATGTTGAAAAGGAGATCAACTGGTTGCACGAGATTGCCATTGACGAAATGACATGCGTAGAAAGAGAAATCTCCAAAGTGGAGGAAGCCTTCCGTATTTTCCCACCGTCTTAAGGCAAGCTCTCAATCAACTCCAACAGCGCCATAAGCAGATTCTCAAGGAGGAACAAGCAAAGCTCCGCATCTCTGAAGCCAAAACTGTATCTACCCTACAGGAAACTAGCTCCCAACTAAGAGGACATGATCAAAATATAGAAGATATGTCGCTGGTGCTTCAATCCCTAGTTGACAAGATGTCAAGCATGGAGACTAAACAGGATAATGCGATGAAGATCCTGGAATGCCTTGATACAAAGGTCTCTTATCTTGATGAGGCCAAAAAGGAGGAAGAAGACAGAGAGGCTGGAAGACAATGGAGCCTAGAGCAAGAAAAGGAATTTGAAGCTGCTCTAGAAGACAGCATCAGTTCTGCAATCAACCGACTGGCCACTCCTACACAAAGTTACAGGGTATCTGGTTCTCGCCCTGAGTTTCAGACCCCAACTTCCGCTATGCCATAAAAGTCCTTCGGCAACCACATAACTGTGTTACCTTAGACCCAAATTTCTGTTGCCACAGACCCAAAATGGGCAAAGGTAACATTTTAGCTAAGTTGCTCTGTGAGCAGTAACCTTTGGACTCAAAGGCAACATGTGGATCATCCTATGCTAACATAGGATTATTTGTTACCTAAGGACCCTACAGCAACATCCTAAGAACCCTACAGCAACACCATATTCGTGTTGCAATAGACATTATAATTTTGTAAAATATATAGCCAATTTAGTGGGTTCCACATGTGGGGCCCATTTTGTGGGTCCCACAGGCCAGGCCCACCGGTGGGGCCCACTTAGTAGGGTCAGCTGGTGGGGCCAATATGTGGGACCAACTTTTCGTGGGGCCGTTAGTGGAGCCTCCTTTGTGGGGGGCCACGGGTGGGGCCACAAATATGAAGCAATTTTTAGTCTAGTGCAACACCTATATTACCAATTGCAACAAACTAGGTGTTACCAATGAAAGACATTTGCAACATATATATATTATCTATGGTAACACCTTCATTTTAACAAAATAAAAATGTAAATTTTAAATTTAGCATTTCCCATTAGAAAAACCAACAAACCAATTCACATAAACCAACTACATCATCCAACTACATAATCCCATCATAAAAAAACAACTATATCCAATCACAAAACCAACCAACTACATCACCAACTACATATATACAAGTACTAGAAGAAAATAACTAGGTCATTTTTAACCAATTACATCAGTGGACGTCTAAGACTAATATACAAAAAGACTCTAAGAAACTATTATGTGGAACACTTATTCAATTAGCCAAGGATTAGCCAATTTGCCTGAGTTGGTGTCCATTCACAAACTTCACCTTATTTGAACGAGAGAGCTACAGAATGAAACAAGAAAGAAGAGTCAGTAATTAGTGATAGTTAGTAAGTGACTATCACCTAAGAATAACACATAAGAATAACACTACAAAAAAGTGAGAGAAACCAATATGTACATCACCTTTACCTAATTGGAGACTCACGGCAGAACGTGTTATAAAAGGAAAAAACTGAAAGAATGAAAAACAATACCTCATGTGGGGTTAAAAGAACAAAAAAAAACGGAGAAATAGAAATAAAACACATAACAATAACACTACCAAGAAGTGAGAGAAACCAATATGTACATCACCTTTACTGAATTGTGCTCTTTAGCTTTCGATCGCAGACTTGAGCAAATGATCTAATCAAACAATCAATGATATCTTGGGAGTCCCAATGTTCTGTGGCTTTATTTCCCACGACTCAATTTCATATGTTTCCTCTCGGAGGATGAAAGGCAAAGAAATCTCACAAATCATTAGGTCGCAACAAAATGGGCATTCACTAGCTATGGCGTCATCCAGCTGTGACCTTATCTGCGTAGAAACTCTTTTACATGAGAATTAAATATGTACAGTTGAGTCAGAGTTGTTATGTACATGGACCCCGTAGCAATACACAAGGTATGGGTGGATGGATTGACCGGGATATTTATGTCATTTACTCCTTTATCTCTCATATATTCATGACGAGCGAGCTTGCATGCGGCCTCGTACGAGTTTAGCTCGGCTGTGGAAAGGAGATTGTTGATTGCATTTGTAACAGAAGGTTCGCTTGGGGTCTTTCTCATGTGGCTTCCCATTGGTCCCTAATATTTCAAACTCTTTACACAAAAGAAGAGTAGAATTAAAAATAAAATCAAATTTCTAATGCATATTATTTGATAGAATATTTTTTATAAAAATAGATTCAATGTTTTATTAAAATTAATTATTTTTAATGTTAAAAATTTATTAAATCATTAATTTTATATAAAATTCAAAATTTTGTTTATTAATACTCTAAGGTAACACGTCTCATGGTGTTACTGAGAGTTACACCTTTTATAGCTAGAGTAACATATATTTCAGGATTTGGTAACACCATAACCCGAACGTTGTGGTAGGTCCAAAATTTCATAGCTATGGTAACATCCAAGAAGGTAACACCCCCCCTTAAGTGTTGTAGAAAGCCATCTATGGCGTAGTGTTCCCATGGAAAAATAATGTGCAAAAGCCTTCGGAGATACGTCTGCCATCCAACCATCAGCCTACAGCTGATAAAGTGAAGCAATGGAGGAAGAATGAACTGATGAGGTATTTTATCAAGCTCATCAGGGAGTCAGCCATCTTCAAAAGATGCCGGACATTGGCAGAGGCTGGCGTAGAATTTGCTAAAATGCTAGAAAAAAGACTGCTCCCATTGTAGATTTCAATGAAGTCAAGGCATCAGAAAGGAGATCAGGTCACTCACCCGGATGACTGGATTCTTACCTTCGACCAATCAGATGAAGGAAGAGCGATCTATTTAGATCGAGGCAAGGATTCATTGGAACACTGGTGGAGAGGAACTGAAAATGATCCCGACAGAAGACCTTGGAGACATGCTCACTACAGGAGTTAGCTTGGAGGATCCTTTTAGCAAAATTTTAGAAACAGCATAAAATTCTGTATCTTTATTTCTCTTTTCCTTGTAATCTTTGCCCAAATATCAATACAATCTATTTTTTTCTTGAAATATTACGACTCATAGTCTACGACTGTGTTACTGTGTGATTATGAAATTAATTTATTTGCTGCAAACTAACAAGTAAAAACTTGTATAGTACAAAGCTGTAAGAACTCGTCTGCGAACAGTTCATAGGTTAAGTTGTATTCAACTAGATCATACTGTAAGATTGAGCCTGCGCGCCAATCTTTAGTTTAAGTTGTAATACACACCCTGTTAGATGCTATCATTTTAGAACTTGCCTGCGAGCTGTTCACATTTTTTTTAATGCTGAAGGCCATAACATTCGACAGAAGATCAAGAAGAATGCCTCTCTAATCAAAGAAGTTTAAGTGGTTTTGGCATCAAGGTTTTGGCACCATCAAGAGGTTATGGAATTATCAAAAAGGAGGAAATTGTTGGGATAAACAATCCTGGACCATGTTTTGATAAAGTGCCAACATATAGTAAGTAGCTGTCCCGAAGCCAATCATATAGCAAGAAGTCAAGTGCCTCATCATACAACAAGAAGTCAAGTGCCTCATCATACAGCAAAAGTATAAAGTGCCATCATACAGCAAGAAGCTCATCATTTATATGACACCAAGTATAGAAGTTGTCCTAAAACATTCATACAGCATCTTTCCATACAGCAGCACTAGATAGCCTATGGCGTTGGAACCTACAACTACAGCATTGTAAATGCAACATGTTGGATACAGCATACAGGCTGTAACTGTTGAGATCTTCAACAATTATCCAACAGGACTGAAGGCCATTGAAACGGAATCTGCTTTATATGCTAAAGTCAAGCCACCGTTTGAAAAAAAATATTTAAATACTGACTGGATAAATTATTTAAATATCAGCCGACAAAGATCTTCAGACAAGGAGCAAAATCCGGATCTTGTACTATGCAAGTCAATCAACATGTTGGAACGGACTTTTTGCTCAATGGATATATTCCCAATGGATCTATTCCAAAGGCTATATATACCCAGAAGTTTGAAGATCAGAATACACGTATATACTCGAACATATGAATATATATAAGATCAAGATCTCAGAACTGAGCAAACTGAGATATACTGAGATACACTCGTGAACATCTCAAGAACAGTATATCAAGAGCAAGCATATTTCTTCAAGCATTCTGCCAATCCTGAAAGAAGAAATATACAAGTGCTTAACCTTGAACAACACATCATCAGCTCAAGCTCAAGAAAGTCAAGATGTTTTGCAACCCATGATCTTACATTTAAAGAAAACCATCAGCCCTGTGTGGACTGAGAAAGCCTTGCTTTTCCTAAACTGTGTGACGGATCTGTATTGAAGAGACGAAGCTGCGGAACTGTGTGTGAAGAAGCTAGTCAAGTGAAAGCTTTGACCAATCTGTGTGAACGGTTGAAAGCGACAGTCTTTATATCAATATGTGTGAACGATACAAGGATAGGTTTGATTATAGACATGTAGTTGTGTACGTAGTGTTTATAATAAACATTTTCACTCCTTTATGGAGGACCAGTGGACGTAGAGGAGTTTACCTCGAACCACTTTAAATATCGTGTCATTTCATGTCTGCAACTCACTCTTTTCATTACTGTGATTATTTTACAAGTATACACTGCATTCCCTGTATGCACCAAGCAAACAGGAGAAAACCTAGTTGCTGTATTTACACCAACTTACCTTACCATACTTCGGCTACGCACTCTTATTTGAAAAACGTACAACTTGTTGCTTAAAACACTTTCCAAAATATATTCTGTATACTTAGTGGACAACACACAGTATATAAGGAGGGCCAACCCTTTTCTTCCTCAGTTTTCATCTCTTTTCTTTATTTCCTATGGGGGAGCATGAGAAGGCGACTCGGAGGCGATTTGGGAGAAATTTTTCATTATATATCATCTTCGTGGTTGAATAACAAAGATTATACAACATTTAACCCATTCCTTTTCTCCGAATCAAGGTAAATTCTTAGAACACTAGTTTGGGGAATTTTTGGGGATTTTGCTTAGATCTGTCCGATTTATCCATTTTGAAGCTTGAAATCCTTGGGATTATGATGTATCTACCCCGTACCCACATCCTCCTTACGATTGTATGGATTTTTTTGTATATTATTCGGATTAGAGAGGGTTTGGATGATTTCCAACCTCTAGATAATTATCCTTGGAGAATTGTAAATCGTAGGCGTGTTTCTGGAGTTTCCCCATGTGAATTGAGTATGTATTATTAATCATCGTATTCCTTACGATATCGTTTAGGTGCCGAAAGTGTATTCTTGGACCTATCGAGCTTGTACACTTTTCCTCCCGATTCTAGATGTCTCAAAGGCAAGTATATATTTATGAGTGTACGTTCTCGACTTTGAAAGTGAGGTATATGAATTGTGTGATTGTATATATTCACTCTGGGATGGACCGACGGGTCATCAGAGGGTTCCATTGCCTTTGGTGCGGTTCCACGAATATTTTTGGGTTAACCACTCTGGGAGGGTCCGACAGGGCTCGGAGGGTTCCGTTGCTTCTAGTGCGGTTCCATAGTTAATCACATATGTATTGACATGAATTGCTATGTGATTTAGTTATTCCGGAATACTAGTCTTGAGTTTGATGAAATGAGAATTACATTTACTTTATTTGCGAGAAGTATAGTGTTTCATATTCGGTATACTTGTACTAGCTATTCGATGGCTAACCCCTTTTGGGGGAAATACCTTTCATGTATTTCAGGATCCAGGAGAGGGGAAAGGCGTGTACGAGGTCGTCATGAAAATGGTGGGCAAGAGTGATGTTGTGTCTTATTTCTATCTGTGTCTTATACCTTGTTCCATTCGGTATTGTCGTATGTTGAATGGTTTTGAATACTCTAGTAATGTTTCAGATGTTCATGATGTTGCGGCCTGTGTTGCCCTGAGTTTTAATTCCCAACGTATTGTATTCTGTCGGATTAATTATTACATTGGTGTCATTCTTATTGAATTCTATTGGGATTATGTTTAAACCTCATCGGTCAAAATTTATGGTTACGCGTAATTTACTAGTCTTGTGGGTCCCACAGAGGGGCTCATGGCGCTGTAATATACCCTTAATAGCTTGGGAGTGTTACATAATGAATGACTACAGTGGGACCTACTCAACAAGTTTATTCATGTGTAAACACTGAAGGAGAGCTATTCAATTGTTGTTTCCGTCCTAAATTATGGGCCTGATGTTCTTAACACACATCACTGAATTCAACAATATTTTCTTTAGACTGATTGGTTTGATGGAAAATGGCTCGTTCAAGCTATTTTTTCTGACAAGTTGGATAGGATACGATTTTTGCTTTGCATGTAATGCATGTTTTACGTTTTCTATTCTAAACTAAATAATACTGAGCTCATCTTTTTGTGTATTTTTTTTTATTTTTTGATTTTTTTAATAATTTGTATTCTTTCTTAATAATTGTTCTTGCCTAATTGAAAATACCTTTATTCTTTATTTTTTCAGAGGTCTTCGATGAGGAGAGGTGGTGGCGGGCGCCGTAGTAGCACGGGATCCTCACAAGCAGCTCTCATACACTCTTCACTCGCTACGGACTCCTCACGAGCAGGTCCTGTTAGGTCTTCGTCTGCTGTACCCGAGACACCACCGACTGTTCTCCTTCGAGACAGGACAGCCGAGGAGACTAGTGCACACGTTTATGAAGATGAGAACTTGGAGGTGATAGCTTCTGAGACAGCCTCAAGTGTTGTTTTCTATAGAAAGATTACTCTTGAAAGAGATACTAAAACCGGGTTAGTTATTTACTGTTTAATCATCACTTGTTTTTGTTACAGTTAGTGTCCAAATTGTTTACTCACCAAATTGTTTAATGAATTGATGACAATACTTAGAGGTCATATAAATATTTATAGAACTAAATTTATTGGGGAATTGTATTTACTGTCATCAAAAACCAACCATTAAACAGTTATTACAACATTTACTTAGGAATTTTACTGTTTAATAATCACTTAGGGATATTACTATTAAATAGAAATCAATTGTATTTACTGTCATCACTTAGGGATCTTTTCTCTTCTTTTATTTATAGATGTAATATTCATTTTTTCATCAAGTGATGATTAAACGGTAAATACATCAATTGATGAGTTATTTTTAACTACTTGGTTCTTGTTCATTGTCATCAAAATGCTTAAACAAAGGTGCTTAAACAGTAATCAAAATGCTTTAACTAGTTGGTGTTTGTGAGTTAATTTGGTTTTGGGTACAGAGAGATAGTGATTCATCCCCAGATTTCCAGAGTGTGAAGGACGAGTTTCAAAAGAGTTCTTAATCCGACAGGCTTCAACTGGAAAGATACTCCTGATACCGTGAAGGCCCGGTACTATACCTTCTTTAAGGTAATTTGTAATCATTATGTAAACTAATATCAAATTGTGTTAATTAAGTTAGTTTTATTAACTTGATATGCAATATATGTCATAGAAATATTTCACATGGCCGATTGAGTGGGAACAAGAAGTCTATGATCTTTGGGAGTCTCGTGCACGGGTAGTGTAATATCCGGGGGTGAATTTTTTTTTCGTGTTACTGTTGAGTTGTGCATATTCATTTGGAATTATACAAATGCCGTTGTATTGTATCATTCGTGTTTCTTGAGGTGCGTTGGATTGTAGTTCGTTCATTCCGATTGAGAGTTGGTGGAACAATTGGTTGTCCACTTTGTTGAGCTAACGTACGTTAGCTTGTGCGCTTAACATACGTTAGTCTTTAGGCATTACGTACGTTATGATGTTCATGCTCCGTACGTAATGAGTGGTAGGTGGAGGGAACCTTCCTCGGACTCGACTTTCGGACGGTGGGTCCCGGGCATCTTTGATCTGATCTTACTATTGCAGTCAACGGATCCTTACGTACGTTAAGAGGTGAGCTCTACGTACGTAATCCATGTAACTTGCTAACGTACGTAAATGGTTATTGTTTACGTATGTTAAGGTCTTCGTATTTTGGGTCAGTTGGTTTTGGAGTTAGCATTACGTACATTAATGTTTTGGCATAGCGTACGTAACGACCCTTACGTACGTTAACCTCTGTGTATAACGTACGTAATGTGTTTGTCAGATTATATAACTTGGTTTCGTATTTAATTTCTTCACGAACCAAAACCATTTTTCTCTCCCTATAATCGTCCTTCTGGACTTGTTCTTGATGTTTAGCCTCTTCCAACACGATTTTGATCATCCTAGCTTGGATTGAAGTTCGAAGTTGGAAGCTTGTTGGTGCTCCTTTGGTGTTTGGAGAGTTTTTCTTGTTCTTCATTGGTAAGTTCTCCTAATCTCTTGTTTTTCAAGTGATTTCCGGATATGATGATGATGTTGTTGTTTTCCTCGTATAGTTGGTGATTGTTGGAGTATATCATGATTCTTAATGAGTTTTCATAACTTGTATTGAAGAACATGATGATTTTGTCTTGAGGAGAAATTGATCTTGATGTTTTAGATTGTTTGGGGGTTATAATCATGTCTAGGAAGGATTATGTTAAGATTGCTATATGATTAACATAGTCTTGATATGATTGTTGTTGTTTTTGTTTTTGGAGGGATTATAACCATTTTAGTAAGGAATTATGATGAATTATGTAATGATTATCATAATCTTGAAATAGTTGATTTAATCTTGTTGTTTAATCCGAATTCTTGATGAATTGGTGAAGGATTATTGTTTAGATATCATGTTTGTTGAGATGATGATGTTCCTTGGGGTATTGATGACGATATTAGTGATACTATCATTTTGAGATGTTTGTTTTGATGATTGTTCTTAAGTGATTCTTGTTGAATTTATTTCACAAGTGTTAAGAACGTAATGATCATGTTAATCGATCATTGAGGTGTTGGAGGATGTTAGAATTCATAGTTGAGAACTATGATATTCGTTGGTGGAGTTTAACCGATTCGGGGTTGAATCGGTATTACCCTTAGTGTTGTTTTCTATTGATTTTGTGTTATTGAATGAATTGCATTTCATTCAAGGTTGTTCGAGTGGTTGTGACCGTCGGAAGACGCCGTTTGTCGTTTCGTGGAAGGACATTGATCGTGGAAGGACTTTCTCGCCTCCGGTTTAAGGCAAGTTTTATACTTGTACTGGTCAATGAGATTAATGTCATCACGTATGTGTATGAATGTGTGTATCATTTCGAGACTTGGTCTCCCTATGATTTTGTTGATATTTGGGGATTGTTTGATGAAATACCCTTCGGCAATTATGCTAGATGTTATTGTTATTCGTTAACGGCCTATTTAAGGCATCGCAACTCTTGTTGTTATTGTTGTTGTCGATAGCCAGGCCACATTATCGATGTATCGATTATTATTGTTGACGTTGATTTCAGTCTAAGACATCGTTGGGATTGTTGTTATCAAATTGGTATTGTTGCTATTGTATTGGCCGATTGAAGGCATTTGACGTATCCGATTTTCATCTCTGTTTTCGATGGTCGGTTTAAGGTACCGGGACATCTATTCTAGTTATATCATTGTTTATCGATTGACCGTTCTAAGGTAATCGAGGTATTAAATTGAGATTATCGAAGATAACTCCCATTCGTTGTATGATTGTTTATTGATTAACCATTCTAAGGTAATTGATGTATTGAATTAGGATTATCGAAGATAATTCCCATCCGTTGTATTATTGTTTATCGATTGACCGTTCTAAGGTAATCGAGGTATTGAATTGGGATTAGCGAAGATAATTCCCATCCGTTATATCCTTGTTTATCGACTGACCGTTGTAAGGCAATCGAGGTATTGAATTGGGATTATCGAAGATAATTCCCATCCGTTGTATCCTTGTTTATCGATTGACCGTTCTAAGGCAATCATGCCGTGGCTGAGGCCCTCATTATGATACGGCTTCGTGCCGTGGCTTCGGCCCTCAGATGATACAGTTTCGGGCTGTTTGGCTTCGGGCCATTGTGATGATTGGCAGCTTCGGCTGAGTGGTTTTCAGACCATTGCAATATTGTGGCACCTTCGGCTGATTGGCTTTCAGACCATTGTGATGTATTGGTATTTCGGTTGGAGCCTCCGGGCTATTTAATCCAGTTCTGGTTTGGTTTACCTTTGGGTAATTCATGGTTGTATTCTATATTGATTATTCGCCGTTGGCCACTTGTGTTCTAACCTGTTGAGTAGGTACCGATCGTATGCCGTGGGCATAGTGTTTCTAGAATGCTTCTTACTTCAAGTTTTGAGCATCTCGTATTACCCTTCTTGTAGTATTTTATTCTGCCTTTGGATGCATATCATGTTGTATATGTATTTGATATTCATTATCGGGATGACTGACCCTGTGGCGGTGGAACATGTTTACATGTTTTAGGTGCTTGCGATAAGAGAGTTGAGACACAGGGGCATGACGATAGCGACGAGGCATTCGAGCGATACTAGTCCGAGATGTTTTGGTGTTCATGTCAGTCTGACAGTTTGGAGTACTACAGTTTTGTTCCGTTGTTGTCATTTTGTACTATCCGAGCGAGGCTCGTGAGTGTTGTTGTCTTTTTATTTTGGCCATGTAGGCCTATTGTTGTTGTTGAAATTCCATATCGGAATATTATGTCGGATGTCATAGTAGGGACTGAGATTCCCCTTTTGGTAAGTTTGTTGTATTTTTGGTCGTGTTCGCTTGGTGGATCTCCTGATGTGGGATCCACGGCACTGTAATGACCCAATGGGATTTGGGGGTGTTACAGAAGATGGTATCAGAGATTTGGGTTGTGAGATACCCTGATATGTGAGTTATGTGGCTCTACGGACGCGGTGGTAGTGGGGCTGTCAGGTTATGACAATCTGGACAGTCGGGTTTTGTGAGTTGTGATAGTTGGACGACTTTATGAGTCATTCTTTCATCGAGTCGTCGTCAGTGAAGACTAGTATCGCAAGACCTCGAAGATTTGTATGATGTGTGTAAGGACTCGAATCACTTTTATGTGCATCCATTCATTATTTCATTGATTATACATATTTTGTTGAAAACCTGTATGTAACATTTGTGTTACGATTCATTCATGATTATTTGTTTTGGAGCGTGTGGGCTCAGTATTGGCTATAATTAGCATGCTTGAGGTGATTGTTTATCTGTTGAGTATGTATACTCGTGTTTGGCTATTGACTTAGCATTGTAGATTGGTCGTTGAGGCATATTTGAGCTTTGTTCATGATAGAGCGTTATTCTTTCAGTATGGAAAGAGGAATTTAAGGACGTGGCAGAGGGGTAAAGGCTGCAGAGCAGGCCGGAACCCAGAACCTCATGTTTCTACACGTACGGATGCCGAGATGGATTAGAATTTGGCCGGAGATATGACTTATGTGACCGTCTCTCCTTCGGGACGTCATACTCGAGGAGTCGATCAGACTGACATCGACCCTCTCTTCTTTATGAGGGGCATGAAGACCTAGATGACTCAGATGACGCAGGTAATGGAAACCATACAGACCATAGTGGTTTGTGGCACACCACAGCAGGGACTCCTGGTGCCATTTTATGGACAGGCCGGGAGAGTGAGTCAGATTATCAGCGACATCTCTCATCAGAGGCCGCCTATTTTTGAGGGTTCGTCGGAACCAGCTGACATTGTTCATTGGCTTGAGCATTTTGATAAGATCTTCGACATGGTGGCAGTAGCGGCTTACTATTTGAGAAAAGGTGCTTATTCTTGGTGGCTCTTTGTGAAGCCCACCAATCATGATTGTGTTTGGAGTGAGTTCAAGATTCTCATGTTAGAGAGGTATTATCCAGCTCCACTTCGTGAATCCAAGTTGTCAGAGGTTTTGAACCCCGAATCCGTCGAGGACGAGAGTGTCATTGTTATTGTTGAGAAGTTTCAAGGACTTATTCAGTTTGCTTCTTCTATTATCCATACTAAGGTAGATAAGATCAAGTATTTTAGCAAGAGGCTAAACCCGCAGTTGAGGATGCAGTTGTTCAACCATAATTGTAATTCACTTGCTGAATTCATCGAGAAGGCTCTTGGAGAAGAACTTTGGATCAAGGAGCTTGCTCGGAAGAACCCTTCATTGTCTTCTGGTGAGAGGACTAGGATGCCGGTTCGTTCATAGGGACATTGGGATCCGACGTCCATGGGGTCGTCTTCTAGTCGTCTTCATGCTGGGAAAGCATCGTCTTCTCAGACGATGAGTTCCACTATTGTTTGCTTTAATTGTGATTCAGCGGGGCATGTTAGCACTCATTGTACTGTGTCAGCTATTGTTTGTTTTCTGTGTGGGAGGTAGGGACACCTTCAGAAATACTACAGGAGTTCTAGTGCCAATAGGTCTCGAGAGAGCTCACGGGCCTCGAGAGATTTTGTTACGCCAATCCGTACTTCATCCAAGGAGACCTATCAGGCTTCTAGAGCCATAGGTAAGGACAACTGAGGAGGAGCAGTGAGTTCAGGTTTGGGTTTTCCTCGAGTCGGTGAGATCGAGGAGATCGATGATCTGGAGGATGTTGATTTCAGGTACATTTGAGATGTAACCTTGATTTATAATTTCCTTGTTTTTCGGATTGATGTTTGACTCAATCTGTATTGTAGTGTTGTGGTTGTGAACCATTTGCTGTTGATCTATCTTGTAACGATAGTATGTGATAATCTTGAGATTTGAGGTCGTTTGATGTGTTTTCTTCCTTTTGGTGTTGTACCCGAGATTTTGCCAATAGCTCGAATAGTTCCCTCCAAAACCGTCCAGTGAATCGAGGGTCTCGATCACTCATAATGCTTAAAGGAATCCCCTAGAGTTTGATGATATGTTTGAAGAATAGACGGGCAACTTCATTAGCATTGGAGTCGGGTGATGTGGCAATGAAAGTAGCATACTTACTGTATCGGTCCACAACCACCATGATGCTTCCGAATCCTTCTGATTTTAGGAGAGTAGTGATGAAGTCCATAGAGACATTCTCCCAGGGTCTTGAAGCAATGGGCAGGGGCTCCAACAATCCTGCCGGCAGATTTTGCTCGTTCTTGTCTTGCTGGCACACTAGACAAGTCTACACATAAGCTTCAATTTCATCCCTCATTTGCGGCCAATAGTATGAGGACTGTACGAGTGCAGTGGTGTGTTCGATTCCTGGGTGACCAGCCCACTTAGTGTCATGGCACTCCTTTATGATCTCCTTCCGAAGTTTCCCCCACTTAGGCACAAATATCCGATCGCCAATAGTGCGTACGATACCATCTTCCTCCCAAAATCGCCTTGTCTTTCCTTGCCTTATTTTGTCCAAAAGAGCTTTGAGTTGGGCGTCTTGTTGGACTCCTTCCTTATTCCGTGGGATGAAGTCGGACTTCGGCATACTTGAACTCAAAGTGGCCAGTTCTGCCTTCTTATTTAGGGCATCCCGACTACATTAGCTTTCCTAGGCTTGTACTCAAGTCGATAGTCAAACTCCGCCAGGAAATCTTGCCATCGAGCTTGCTTGGGACTTAACTTCTTTTGGGTCTGAAAGTAACTCATAGCAACATTGTCCGTCATGATCACAAAATGTGAGCCAAGCAAGTAATGTCGCCATGTTCGCAGGCAGTGTATGACCGCACTCATTTTTTTTTCTTGCACTGTATATCGTCTTTCCATCTCATTGAGTTTCCGGCTCTCAAAGGCAATGGGGTGTCCATCTTGCATGAGCACTCCTCCAATAGCGAAATCAGAGGCGTCGGTTTGTACTTCGAAAGCTTTTATGTGATTCGGCAAGGCCAGTATGGGTTCATCGGACATCGCTTGCTTGAGTTCTTCGAAAGCTTGCTGACACTTGCTGGACCAATGCCATACTTGGTTTTTCTTAAGTAGATCGGTCAGTGGGGCTGCTTTGGCCGAGTATCCTCTTATAAAGGGGCGGTAGCAGTTCACCAAGCTGAGAAATAATCGAATTTCTGGAACCTTGGTCGGGGGTTGCCAATCCAAAATCGCCTTCACCTTTGCATTTTCCATCATGATTTTGCCTCCTCTAACCTTGTGACCGAGAAATTCAACTCCTTCTTGGGAAAATGAGCACTTTTCCTTCTTAACATAGAGCTCGTTCTCGCGTAGTACTTGGAAGACTTGCTTAAGGTGTTGAATATGTTCTTCGAGAGTCGAGCTGTACACCACAATATCATCCAAGTAAACAACAAAAAATTGATCAAGGAAAGGGTGTAGTACCTTGTTCATGAGGGTGCAAAAGGTTGTAGGTGCATTCGTGAGACCGAAGGGCATGACAAGGAACTCAAAAGCACCGTAGCAAGTCACACATGTGGTCTTGGCCTCGTCTCCTTCAGCAATTCGTACTTGATAATACCCCGAGCGCAGGTCAAGTTTGGTGAAGTACCGCGCTTTTCCAAGTTGATCGAAGAGATCAGCTATCAATGGTATTGGGTATTTATTCTTCATAGTGATCCGATTGAGTGCCCGATAATCTATGCACATTCGAAGGGTGCAATCCTTCTTCCTAGGGAGACAGAGGGACGTATGTATCCTGTTTCTAGAAGGTCCTTGATTTGCCTTCGTAGTTCCGTGAGTTCGAGTGATGCCATGCGGTAGGGAGCAGCACCTGGAGGTTTGGCACCAGGTTCCAACTCGATGCAATGATCCACTTCTCGTCTGGGTGGAAGTTTCTTCGGCAACTCTTTAGGCATCACATCCTTGTACTCCTCGAGAATGTTTTTGAAGATTTGTGGGTGGTCAGTCCGCGATGAGTTGAGTTCTTCTTCGTCATTGAGCTGCCGAATTGTTACCAAGTAGTTAGGGTACTTTCACATCCCCTTCTTAAATTGCATGGCTTAGATCAATTTCTTCTCGACATGGGATCGTTCAATAGGGACCATGCATGCCTTGTCCCCATCGTAGATGGCGAGTTTGTTTGTGGCCGGCATAGGAAAGGCTTGGAATCTGTCGAAGAATTCCATGCCTAGAACCATCTTGAAGTCGTCTATGCGGACGACATAAAAGTCGAGCTTTCTGGACCATGCCCCAAGAGAGAGTGGGACGTCATGAGCAATCCCGGCTATAGGCTTGGCAGGTGAGTCTACTGCCTTCATCGCACCTCCGCGATAGACCGTCTTGAGCCCTAGGCATTTCGTCCTCGGACATGAAGTTATGAGATGCCCCAGTGTCGAGTAACGCGCTAACGGAGTGACCGTTAATAGTGGCGCGAGCAAACATGAGCCCTTTCTTCGGAGTAACGGACATTGATGCTTGTCCCATAAGAGCGGACATGTATTGAAGGAAACCCATGCTGTGTCGGGGTTCTTCTAATGGAGGGGCCGAGGTATCGTCGGCACTGATCTTTAAATGTGCAGCAAGGGCATTTAAAGTCTTCTTCTATGGGCAGTCGCGTATCCAATGATTGTCATTGCATATGAATCAAGGGCTTTTGGGCTTCGATTGCTCATTCCTTCCTGAAAATTTTTGTTGCCCGATCTTGCCACTTGGGGGTCGGTTAGTTCCCCAATTCTTGCGATTACCTCCATATCCTTCTTTGCGATTTTCTACCCAACCTTTGCCATGAATGGTCCGCTTATCTTTACCTTGTCCATAGTAGTCAGAGAGTAATTCAGCCTTGGCGATAGCTTCGTCAAGGGTCTGAACACCATGTCTATCCAGCTCGGTTTTGGCCCAATTGTTGAGGCCATCGGTGAAATAGAAAAGTGCATATTTATCGGATATTTCAACTTCAAGCATAAGGGTCGTAAATTCATTGATATAGTCACGAATCGTACCTGTCTACTTGAGTCTTCGGAGGCGAGCTCTCGCATCTCGTTCAGCATTGCTTGGGGCAAATTGTTTTCGGAGTTCTCTTTGGAAGTCTACCCAAGTGTCAATGGTGCAGATCCCTTTGCCCATATCGCCATACTTCCGGCGCCACCAGAGTTGTGCGGCACCACGCAGGTAATTTGGTGCGCCACTGACCTTTAGTTCTTCATCTTTCACGCCCATAGCATCAAAGTACCGTTCCAGGCCGAATAAGAAGTTATCGACCACCGTGGAATTCCTAGTGCCATCGTAGGTTTTGGGCTTCGGCACATCCAAACGGCGCGCATCAAAAGCAAACGGGGCAGCGGAATTAGATAATGCTGCTCGCTTGTGTGTTGCCCATTCCATTCGGACTTCTTCCACTTCTGAGCGAATAGAGCGTAGCTCTTCTTGAACAAAGCTACAGAGGCCAAAAATCTCCTTCTGTAATTCAACAAGTTGCCCACGCAACATACCGACTGGTCCATCATAAGTTTCTTCAGTACGCCAGCGATGCCAGCGTATTCTGTCTCCAGAGTGTCGAACCTGTCATGGCCTTGATCAAGGTTCTCCTCCAAGCTAGCCATCGATGCTTCCAGTGTGGCCATCCGAGGTTCGAAGGCGTCGGCAGAGGGTCCCTTGGACTTGCCTCGGACCTTGTTACCCCGTTGTCCCTCACGACCGCGTTGCTGCTCTTGGGTAGCATCAATAGGGACATCCTGAGTGTTGGCCATTGTTCTAGTGTGAGATGAGTCGGTTGTGTGCAAACCGTGTCTCCGATACCACTTGTCACGGGATGGGAGTTTTGCGCAGCTAACCCATGCAGCACTTAAACAACTAAGCTGAGTCGAGTTGCTAAGTAAGCCTGAAAGTAACGAGAAAAGGGACAATGGCACAAAAGGATTTTATTAGATGAATGCTTTGGTACAAGAGAGCTTTACAATACTTGATTGCTTGAGGATTTCTGGATGGGGTGAGCAAATGAGGCTCCTCCTCCTTTTATACCAACCTAGGAGAGTTCTGGAGTGGAACTCTCTAGATAGAACTGTCTATATAGAACACTCTAGATACTTGTAGTACATTTACATGGGCATTCACATGAGTATTCTACAAGGTGTGTAAAAAGTACATTTCTACATGCCTCTAGAGTCATCTACGAATTTACAAGTATGTAGAGATCTCTCGGTCTTTCTTGATCATTCTAGAACCTTCCGGAACCTTCCGACACATAGAGACTCTTGTTAGGGTCATCCGGGTCGCTTTTGCCCTACCCGTCAGATAAGACCATCTTTAACCATTATTTTTTTAAAATTAATTTTTCAATTCTTAATATACAACGTCACCAGAACACAAATTTTTATCAATGAACCTCACCAACCTCATTTTTACGGGCCTTACATGTTTCAATTATCTTCAATTAATATTTTATTTCTATATTACTAGTGTATAGCCTGTCGAGACTCGACGGGTAACCACTGCACATTGTAATTTGCAAGTAAAAAATTAAAAATAATTTAATATTTTGTTAAGTTTAGCCAGTCAGAATCGTACCGCAGCGGGACATACTAATAAACAGAAATGATGAGGATGTGATTCAGCCACCCAAACAAATTTAGAATTTATGTACTTGTACTCGTCCTAAACACGATTGAAAGAAAATTTTATTACTTATTACAGTTCAAAACTTGTATAGTAACACATGAAATAATGATAGTATGGCGCATCCACTCAGATCCGTTTAAAATTATATACCCGTATTCATCACAAGTTCGACTAAAGATGACTTTATTACTCAATTTATATCACAGACCCCCATATAATATCCGCTAATTACTCAACATATTTAAATTCATACAATTTAAATAACAAAACATAAGCTGTTATAGTAAATGGTTAATCCACATCAATAAAAACCCATACATTGTAAAGTAAAGGTTAGGAATAAATATTATAAATGATAAAAGATTAAAAATTAAATTCCTAGTATAAGTTTGAAATTATACAAGCTGAAAAAACGTTTTACAATTTATATACCTATATTTTGATGTGGCATTCAAGATTTTAGATAAAAGAATAAAATCATAAAAAAAATCATGTATGAGAAAGAGTTAACGTGGTACTCCATATTCGTATTGCTATTAATTCTTTGTATATTTATTTAAAAGTGAAGAGAATCGAGTTTCTTTTTAAAATATATAAGAATAGTATAAAAGTTTATGCATATATAAATTAGATATTGAAAAAACAAATACGTACATATTTGAACAATTGATGTTTACTTAATAATTAGTCAAATTTTCTAATAAAAATAAAATAATTCATTTGGTCAATTCAATAGATGACCAAGCTAGAGTGATAATATAAAATAATTATCTAGTAGTAAAGAACATATTTAATTCAAATATTTATTTAGTTATTCAATCACTAAAGTCTCATTGAAAATTAAGGTGGAATAAAGGATTTAAATAAATAAGAATCTAAAAAATAAAAATACCAAGTCTGAGAGAGTTAACATGGTGCTTCGGATGCGTAACAGTATTATATATATATATATATAATCAGCTATATTTTTTAATAAACTTTATTGATGCAAAAAACTCACCAATTATACTTATTAGTTAGGTTCAGCAACTCAGGATTCCTCACCAAAGCATAGCACAACGAAAATTCAAAAAGATGAGGCAAGGATTCAGTCACTCGAACCGGTTATTAGGAATATTATTTTAGACTTTGATGATGTCATCCCTCTATTCATGATTATTTCAAATGTATGTACTTGGCATTGTAAAGAAGAACCAAATGAGTATTTTCTATAGTCTTTAAAATGATTAGGCTGAGTATCGATCATGTTGATCGAGTAAAAATTTGGGCAAGTATAGAACAGGTTTATTATCAATCGAGGTTTGGTCAACGCAAGATATCAGAAAGATTTGACGGATAAAACATCAGGTGAGTTTTATCAGGCGAGTTTCGGTTAAAGGAAATATCAGCTGAGTTTGACCAGACATAATATCAAGCGAGGTTTGGTCAAAGCATGGTATCAACGAGGTTGACTAAGGGAATATCAGCTAACTTTTTAAAGACCAGATATCAGACAGCTTTTAACATCAGCCAGGTTTGACCAACATACCAGGCAGGTTTGACCAAGGGAATATCAGATGAGTTTTTCGCAGATGATATATCAGCCATGTTTTGGATATGAACTGTCCACGTCAGCAAATGTTGAAAAGTCAACAATAACGGCAAGACTCATGCAGACGTAAAAGCCAAGGGGACAAAGTGATTGATTTCCGGAAGTTAAGGAATATATTATTCCTAGAGATTCGCGCCATGAAGACTTTCTAATTATAGTAATCAAGAAAAGCGGCACAACGGGAGAATATATCTTCAAATAATCAGATTTGAAGAAAGAGGCAAAGCCTTGCAAAGAGATGAACAGCTAAATAAAGAAGTCCACTCTCCAACAGACGGATTTGTTACAAGATGTAGCGGCTATGAAGAAACTCAAGATCGTACTATAAATATCTAAAGAAAGACTAAGCAAATGTACGATGCGAACAATACTTACAAGCAAACAAAGCAATCAGAGCAATCAAAGTAAATCGACCAAGCATTTGCTTGGTCGGGAGAAAAAAATACAATAATACGGACTGTTAAGCTCAATTATAAACAACTACACTGGCTGATGAGGTCGCACGACTAACACAAACAGAAAAATATAATTCTTCACAATAAATATCCATACAGGGGTAAAGATACAAAATACCGGAGGACGGATTACAACTCTATCGATACAACATAACTCAACTTAATTCCCAAATCTTGATTAGTATCGTAGCTCCTCACTTCTTGTGCCGATCCTGTGACTACTCCCACGGACCTGCATATACCTGGACGCAAAACAGACATCCAGTTCCGATTAACAAGCAAATAGCAACCAGAAATCGGATACGACAATCAACTATCAAAATATTTCTAAGAGGTTTTAGGATTTCGAATTCAAGCAAAGAAGTATTTGAAAATAAACTCATCATCTCGGGGATTTTTAGAAGTAGAAAAATTTTTGGACCTCAAGTCCACGTTACAAGTCATTTTCCGAAATCATTGGGGCCTCAGCCCGGTTCTTGTTTCAAAACATATTAGCTAGGATATCATTGCGGGTCCGTGACCCAACATCAAAATATATCCATTCAATCATTGTTTGTACTCGTCAAGTAACCCCAGAGGCCACGACGGACCGTACCCGGTTCCACATATTCATTGTTCGTACACATCATGTATAGAACTCCAGAGGTCATGACGGACCGTACCTGGTTCCACATATTCACTGTTCGTACTCATAATGTACCGAACTCCAGAGGTCACGGCGGACCGTACCTGGTTCCACATATTCGTTGTTCGTACACATCATGTAACGAACTCTAGAGGTCACAACGGACCGTACCTGGTTCCACACACTCATTTCACAATACATAAAGATCATCTCAAGACACTACTAGGAAATAATACACCTTATTGCAATTATGTCCAACCAATCAACAATACACTACAATACCTACCCATGTATATAATCAATCCAATCCCATTATGATAATCATCACGGTGCTTCATTCAATAACAACCACACACAACACAACAACACAATTACCATCATCAACAAAAATTCACAACATTAAACAAGCAAATATATCATCAATGCAATCAACGTTCAAATTAATCAATTCCCATGAATCATATCCAGAAAGGGAAACCAAATCGTCGTAAACCCAACACGTAAACTCTACTCGCAAGACACAAATCGTATAAGCAAGATACTTGCCTCATTAACCGATACCGAACACTCTGACGAACACGGCTCAGTCGGGAAACCTCAAACACCTACAATCCTCCGGGCGAAAACAACGAAAACACGATTACAACGAGTATAACAACCTAAAACAATCGCGAAACACGCCTAAGAATCAAAAGAAAACCCGTCGAGTCATTTAATCGGACATTAAATGCTCAAGGAACCCTTAGGACACAAAAATCATGGTTGGGGTCAGACAAATTTGAGATACGGATATACAATCCGTAGAACATGATTATAATACTCAATAACACCATCCAGACCATCAAAATCGGATGAACATCAAAATCAAGAAGAAAATCCCGAAGGTCAACCCTAAGAGATCTGAGAAGTTACCTTCGATCCGGACGAACTCGAATGGAGGATGATGTTAGACACGGATCAAACTTCCCAAAATGATACACAAAGATGCTCCATAATCACTACTCTCAAATCCTGCCGAAAATCACCAAGGAAGAAGGGGAAAGGGGAAAACGGCTGCCACACCCATCGCCCAGGCCTTAAATAGCCGAGCACGTTACGACCGTAATCGGCCACCCCCTTACGGCCGTACTCGGCCTCTCCCTTACGACCGTAAATAGACCTCTCAGGGCTACTGCCCAAAATGTGAAAGTGCATTACGGCCGTAACTCCGCCATGCATTGCGGCTGTAATACTCATAACCTTACAGCCGTAACTTGTTATTCTTACGGCCGTAGCCCTTATGCCACCATTCCGACAGTCCGATCAGACATTCGACAACGTCTCGGTCACACTAACACACCATCTATGATTCCAAACAATAATGATCACATTACGAAACATAACGTACCACACCACAAGCACACATTTAATCAAAGAGGCGCACGCGACAACAAGTCTCACTAAACGAACACTACAACAGAATACATCATACCATACATAACAAAGAAAATTATTCCATATAGTCATAACGAAACAAAATAGCCGACACCAAACGACAAATAGTTCAAGGCAACCGAAAATAAAAATCTCGGGTATTACATTCTACCCCTCAAAAAACAAGTTTCGTGCCAAAACTTAAAACTAACCATAGCACGAAAATAAATCAAAAGCAAGAGCAATAGACATGAATGATCTCTATAAGTCGATCTTGACACCGGCACTGAAGCTTGAGTATCGACCGCACTATACACTCTCTCATAATACTGGACTCGGTATCCCTTGTGTCCACAGTTGTAGCAAGTCACCGGCGTGCCTTACAATTCGCACGGTCATGGCCCAGAACATTATAGTTTAAAACCTTGGAGCACTACCAGAACTCAAAGACACCGACCTGGGTCTTTTAGATTCTCCAGCTGACCGAGAAGGTTCCATACTCAACTGATACGAGGGTTGAAGTTCAGGAATCCCAATTCCATTGCTTCCTGATGCGCCATTAGAAATCTTCTGTTTATCTAATACAGTAATAGACTCTGTAGACATTATAGCCATTTCAAATGCCAAGGCTCGATCTTGATAGTCCTTCAGCGTTGTAGACATAAAAGGTGCCATACACTGCCGAACATGAGGTTTCATACGCATATCGAAATAACAAACCTTATGTTCCTCATTTCTCACTTGATCCCGAACATAACATAACTGGCGATTATAGTCGACTATATCCTGAGATACCAACACATCTTGGGGTGTAGCCAAGAAAATATCAACAATCCGGCGCTCTCGAACAGGTAATGGGCAATACTCAGCTTCTATGGCAGACTTGAATTCAGCCCAAGTAGCTGAACGATCATTAGGCGCGCCTCCCACCAGTCTGCAACTTCATTGTCGAGTAGGTACTGAGCAATGGGTACCCTCCTTTCATCCGGACAAGCTACAATCTAACTGGAGGAGCCAGTTCTCCTAATCTAACGAGTCAGAAGAACCTACACAATGAGGCGGGTGCATTCTCATCACATCTCGTAACCACTTACTAGCTCCATTATACACATCTGGGATCTCATTCCGGTGCACAGTCTGATTCATATGCGCCAATTGGTCAACCACCTGACGAAGGATGGTGGCGGCGCCAATGTCAACATTACCTCTGGCTGATTGTCCCTGATCACGCGACTGGTCATTCCGACCATCTGTACTGAGCTGATTGGTACTCGACAGCTGTAACACCCCGAGATATTCGGAATAATTACAGCGCCGTAAACCCTTTAGATAAGGATTTACAAGGCTAATTTTAAAAGAAGTGTAAAAACAATACAATCGAACAACTGAAGTTCAAATACAGATTTGATTCAACCGAACAAATGAGTTAACTTATACAACCATATCGAATTGACTTTATTAAAACAGACGTACTCGAGTACTAAACGAACCAAGAAGACAAATCACAATAACAGTAACATCAATCACATCACTGAGCCATTTCATCGTCCTGTCGGTACTGTGGTTGCCTCCCCGCTCCTCGGCTACCTGAACATCAGAACAATGTCCACCCCCGAAGGGGTTAGCAAAACAATGCTAGTACAAGTATCATCATACAATAAATCATCAATGCATCATAAAACATGCAAAACGGACTTCCGCCACCGGAATCCAACGATGCGAATCCTCACGATTCCATCAACACAATACAAGGTAATCCAGCGATCCAGCGCCCTCAGCATAGATCCCCATGATGATCCCGTCGGACCAACGCATGGTGGAAAAGCCGTCCAACGATCCAGCGCCCTCAGCATAGATACCCATGATGATCCCGTCGGACCAACGCATGGTGGACATTCGATCCAGCGCCCTCAGCATAGATCCTCATGACCCCCTCGGATCATTTAAACCATAATTCAATCAACTATGCATACACATATGCATTTCAGTATGTTCATCAATAAGAACAAATATCAACGAATATCACGAGAATTTTCAGAAATACATTTCATATTCAACAATATGAACAAAACCACAAGCATGATCAAAGTTTCAATATAAATCGAACTCGACATATGATACTTGCCTCGAAAATGGCAAGGACGAAACACCTCGATGATCTCAACACACTCGAAGGCCGCCTCCTTCAATCAACGTAACAAGCTCGAACCTTAACAAAAGGAATGATATACAAATCATCTCAAGTCGAACGATGGCCTAACAATTCGTTCTACGGCCCAAAAGTTCAAAATAAACAATCTGCCTAGACTGCTTAGCGTGCGCTACGTATCCTACGTAACGTGCGCTAAGCCTGCCTGTTAGCGTACGCTATCGTGTAAGACTAGCGTGCGCTAGCCACGAACTGACAGTTTGAACCGCACGCTACGTACGTATTGTGCGTTAACTGAACCCCGATAGCGCACGTTAACTCACATATGTTAGCGTGCGCTAATCCTGCATGGCAGAATACTGCTAACGGAAAAACTGGGTTGAAAGGTGGTGAATTCATGAATTCTATGTTGATACAACAAATCATCCTCAAATCTGTCATGCTAAAAAGGTTGTGGAAGTTCCATGATCATGAAGTACAAATATACGGATAATTATCTCATCATCATAACTCATCCAAGATTTTCAAGAAATATTCTAAGTCCCGATTATTCCAAGTCCCAAAATATATGATTCCTTACGTAAAACATACGAACTAGGTAATCTTCATATACTGGTCGATTGGTTTGGAGATACATAACATGC
The DNA here is from genome assembly GCA_033398695.1 of Orobanche coerulescens. Classification (NCBI taxonomy): domain Eukaryota; kingdom Viridiplantae; phylum Streptophyta; class Magnoliopsida; order Lamiales; family Orobanchaceae; genus Orobanche; species Orobanche coerulescens. Next base: position 62,779,683 of record CM065806.1, read on the forward strand.
TCAGGAATCCACATACTAAAAGGTTCAATGGATCATACGATGAATAAGTGTCGAAACGTCGAAAATATTCTTCTAACACATGATGTACGACTAATAACGAATCTTAACTGACTAGATGAACATGATCAACATCCCTTACAACACTACTAGTATTGGTGAAGAATCACCTACCTCAAGGTAGTGGAAGAACACGGAGGAAAATGAAGCAATCCAACATCGAAAGCTTGAACACCAATCTCCAATGATATACGATCTTCAATCACGAACTAGGATGTTGATATGAAGTGTTCAGGGTGAAGTAAGTTATGTTCTAAGTGTAAGAATTCGGGTAAAGGGAGAAGAAAGAACAGAAATCACGAATAGGATGCTGTCCTATTTATAAGAAATGGCTATTAGCGCGCGCTAGACCCTGCTCGTAGCGTGCGCTAACGGCTCACTGACTTAACTGTACTAAGCACTTAGCATGCGCTACGCATATACCTGTAGCGTGCGCTAAGGCGTTGACTCGGCTTTTTCCCGAAAGCCGTCCAGGTACATCCCAACACGACCCGACAGGGGTCCCCCGGCCAGATCTCACCTACCGCACGTCCCAATCAAATTGACCACGCATAGCGTGCGCTAATGACCCTCAGTAGCGTGCGCTATGAATCCACGTTAGCGCACGCTAAACATAGCCGATAGCGTGCGCTACATGCGCAGATTTATAATCTTTAAATCACAACCACGAAATTAAACGCTCGACAACATCGGATTATGAAATACGGAGAATAGTACTCAGACAAAAGTACAATCATTACAATATCACAAGTTCCAATTACATAACAGAAATCTCGGGTATTACATCCTTCCTCCCTAAAAAGAAGTTTCGTCCCGAAACATAAGATGAAAACAACTCCAGATATCTAGTCTTCATACTGTCCTCCGTTTCCCAAGTGGCCTCTTCGACTCCATGTCGTGACCATTGTACTTTAACCAAGTGTATTGGTTTATTCCTCAATTGTTTGATCCGGCTCTCAAGTATCTTGATTGGTCTCTCTTCGAAGGTGCCATCATTGGCTATTTCGATCTCGTCGAAATCAATGACGTGATCGGGTCCGGTACATACTTCCATGATTGGGATACGTGAAACACATTGTGAACGTGACTCAGCGATGGCGGTAAGGCCAACCTGTATGCTAAATCTCCAACTCTCTCGAGGATCTCAAATGGTCCGATATATCTCGGACTAAGCTTGCCTCTCCTCCCGAAACGGAAAATCCCTCGTGTAGGAGACACCTTCAATAGTACATGGTCCCCAGCGTCGAACTCTAGAGGGCGACGACGTACATCTGCATAAGACTTCTGTCGACTCTGGGCAGTCAACAGTCACTCTCGAATCAAGGCTATCTTCTTTTGAGTCTGAATAATCAATTCTGGTTCCGTCCCGATCAAATCCGCAGAATCATCCCAACATAGGGGTGATCGGCATCTTCTCCCGTACAAAGCTTCAAATGGTGCCATCTTAATTGAAGTATGCCAACTATTATTGTAGGTGAATTCAACTAATGGCAAATGAACTTCCCAATCAGTTGACCAATCCAAAGCACAAGCTCTAAGCATGTCTTCTACAGTTTGAATAGTCCTTTCGGACTGACCGTCCGTTTGGGGATGATAAGCCGTACTAAAATTGAGCTCAGTCCCCAAAGCCTTATGAACTGCTTTCCAGAAGTGTGACACGAAACGACCATCTCTATCCGAAATAATGGTCTTCGGCGTCCCGTGCAATCTGACTATCTCCGCAATAAATATTCGTGCCAATCTCTCGGGTCCCCATGTATCTTTAATTCCCAGGAAATGAGCTGACTTGGTTAGTCGATCAAATACAACCCAAATCATGTTCATTCCCGTTCTAGTCCTTGGCATACTAGTAATGAAGTCCATCGAGATATCCTCCCACTTCCACTCAGGGATCGGAAGCGGTTTTAACATTCCGGCAGGTCGTTGATGTTCAATCTTAACCTGCTGACAAGTCAAACACTTCGAAACGTATTCCGCTACGTCCTTCTTCATATTCCCCCACCAGAAGTTTTGCTTTAAATCTTTATACATCTTACTACTGCCTGGGTGAATAGAATAGGGCGCGCTATGAGCTTCCTTTAAAATTGCCCATCTCAAATCATCATCCTCGGGAACGCAAATTCGACTCTGAAATCTCAGAACCCCATCTTCTTGTATCACGAATCCTGGGGCTTTTCCTTTCTTTACTTCGTCATATAATCGAAGGATCAGAGAATCGTTCAATTGTTTAGACTTGATCTCCTCGACTAATGATGAAGTCAGTTCCATCACATAAAGTTGCCCTTGGATTCCTGGTGCCCATACCTCAATCCCCTCGCGGATCAGTTCTCGTTGAATACTGGTTTGGGACGTAAGTGCTTCCAACACTCGAAGAGAAACAAGTTTTCGGCTCAAGGCATCGGCTACTACGTTTGCTTTCCCCGGATGATAGAGAATCTCCAAGTCGTAATCCTTTATCACTTCCATCCACCTTCTCTGCCTCATGTTTAATTCTTTCTGACTGAAAATGTACTTGAGGCTCTTAGGATCTGTAAAGATCTGACAATGAGTGCCGTACAAATAATGTCGCCAAATTTTCAGTGCAAAGACTACAGCTGCTAACTCCAAATCATGAGTCGGGTAATTAACCTCATACGGTTTCAATTGCCGAGAAGCATAAGCAATTACTTTATCCTTCTGCATCAATACACAACCTGACCACGATTCAAGCGTCAGTATACCATAAATCCGTCAGTTCCCTCTGGCAGCGCTAATATAGGTGCTGTCGTCAGCCTCCTCTTAAGTTCGTCAAAACCAGCCTGGCATTTCTCATTCCACATGAACTTTTGAGTTTTCTGTAACAGCTGGGTGAGCGGACGAGCAATTTTGGAAAATCCGTCTACAAAGCGGCGATAATATCCAGCAAGTCCTAAGAAGCTTCGGACTTCTTTCACGTTTTTAGGAGCTTCCCAGTCCAAGATTGCTTCGACTTTCTTCGGGTCCACCTGAACTCCGTCGGCTGATATCACATGCCCAAGGAAGGTTACTTCCTTGAGCCAGAACTCGCATTTTGAAAGTTTTGCATACAGTTGTTCCTTCCTCAAGGTACTCAAAACCACACGTAAATGTTCAGCATGTTCCTCTGCGTCCCTCGAATATATCAGGATGTCGTCAATGAAGACGACCACAAATTTATCCAAGTATTCCAAGAATACCCGATTCATCAATTGCATGAATACCGTAGGAGCATTGGTAAGTCCAAATGGCATTACTACAAATTCATAATGCCCGTACCGGGATCTGAAAGCAGATTTCGGTATATCCGATTCCTTAATTCTCAACTGGTGGTATCATGATCGCAAGTCAATCTTCGAGAATACCCTTGCCCCCTGCAGTTGATCAAACAAGTCATCGATCCGAGGTATAGGATACTTATTCTTGATTGTCATCTTGTGGAGCTCCCTGTAATTAATACACAGTCGGAGGGATCCGTCTTTCTTCCGGACAAAGAGAACGGGCGCTCCCCAAGGAGAAACGCTCGGTTGAATATAACCCTTCTGTAACAATTCCTCCAGTTGTTTCTTGAGTTCATACATCTCGGTTGGCGCCATGCGGTATGGTGCCCTGGAAATAGGAGCTGCTCCAGGCTCTAATTCGATAGTGAATTCCACTTCTCTCTGCGGAGGTAACCCAGGTAGTTCGTCAGGAAATACATCTGAGAACTCATTCACAACTGAAATAGACGAGAGCTCTACTCCTTCCTCTTTCCTCATGGCATAGCACCAAAGTCCGTGACATCCCTGCTTCAGTAATTTCACGGCTTTCATTGCTTTGATCAATTTTCCCGAGCTTCCCGGTCTCCATCCTCGGAATAAGTGTTCAGATCCGTCATCAGCAATGATGGAAATGACTCTCTCTCGGTAATTCAGAATAGCTCCATAGCGGTTGAGCCAATCATCTCCGAGAATTAAATCGTCACCGTAGATGTCAACTACAATGAGATTCGATGGCCACTCTCTTCCTTCTATAGATACTGGGAAATCCCTAGCTTCTAGGGTTCCCACAATTTTCTCTCCGCTCGGTAATCCCACAACATAAGGTTCACAATTATACAAGCACGAGACTTTCAAACGATTAACACAGTTCAACGATATAAAAGAATGCGTAGCTCCCGAATCGAACAAGACACTAACTGGTTGCAAAAGGATCTGAATCGTACCTGATGCAACAGCTGTGTTCTGATCATCAGATTTCCTCATTTCGTACAGGCGCGGAGGAACGGACCCAGCACTGGATGTCTCTCTCTTCCCCACGTTCTGCTGCTGAAATCCACTCTGCTGCGTCTGGTTCACACTCGTCTCCTTCGGAACTGGAGCTGGAGTGCGAGTACCAAAAGATCGGGTCGCATTCCCACAAAATGTTGCGCGATGTCCTTCCTGTCCACACTCGAAACAGGCCACAGCGGGCGCGAAACAATCACGTCGAACGTGTCCCGCTTTGCCACAGTTATAACACTTTTTCCCTGCGTCTGAAACAGTTGGTGCTGCCCGGAACTTGTTTCCACCTCGAGAAGGATGCGGAGGTCTCCTGGATGAATGAAAAGAGGACTGACCCCTGCGAGGTCCGCTACTCTTATCCTCCGTGAAGTTGCCTGACACCTTCTGTTTCTTTGCTTCCGTCGCTTTCTCTACTGCTGCCTCCTTCATATCATAGGCCAACGCCTTGTCCTGGTACTGTCTCAAGGTGGTACATTCAAATCCGGACATATACTGCTGAATTCCCGGCTTCATTCGCATGTCAAAATGAAAAATCTTCTCCGCCTCAGTCCTGACCAAGTGGCGCACATAAGTCAGTTGGTGATTAAAAGTCTTAATCACGCCCGTCACAGATACTTCCGAATTTTGTGGTGAGAAAAACTCCCGAACTCGGGCTTCTCTAACTGGGCGAGGACAATACTGCGCCTCCATCATCAATTTGAATTCCGTCCAGTCAACATTGTGCTCCTCCGGTCGAATGGCCTCCCACCAGTCGAAAGCCTCCCCGGTCAAAAGATACTGGGCGACCGGAATCTTCCTATCGTTGGGACAGTTAATCCCTGCAAAAATATTTTCTAATTCCTTCAGCCAGTGATCCCAAGAAAGCGTCTCGGCAGAACCGTCAAATTTCGGAGGGTGCAATTTAATCACTTCGGTAAGCCATCTATCTCCTCGATTTTCCACGTTATGATGCTGTCCCATCGCCATCTGCATGCGATCCACAACTTGAGCAAACTGGTTTATCTGGGCAACCACCTGCTGAAGCACTCCCTTCACGTTAGGATCTGCATTATTATTTGCCGATCCCTGCTGTCCCCCGGAATGTGAATCCGTTCGACTAGTGGCTATCTCTGGGGTAGATACCGACTCTTCTTGCCTCGCATTTCCACGTCCGCGTCCACGACCGCGTCCGCGTCCACGACCTCCTCTCAACATACTGTAAACATAAATACTCAATATCCAGGACAAACTTTCTCAAAGTACATCCATCAATGTTTACAAGACATGAATTAAATAAAACAGTAGTATTCGAGATTAGGAAACTTACAACCACAGTCCACACGACGATGCTGGCTCAGCAGTGATGTTACGAACGACCAATAATCAATAACGTAAATGCACTCCAACTAACCCGATCGCCAAGATATCCATAAATCTTAGCTCCGATACCATATTCGTAACACCCGAGATATTCGGAATAATTACAGCGCCGTAAACCCTTTAGATAAGGATTTACAAGGCTAATTTTAAAAGAAGTGTAAAAACAATACAATCGAACAACTGAAGTTCAAATACAGATTTGATTCAACCGATCAAATGAGTTAACTAATACAACCATATCGAAGTGACTTTATTAAAACAGACGTACTCGAGTACTAAACGAACCAAGAAGACAAATCACAATAACAATAACATCAATCACATCACTGAGCCATTTCATCGTCTCCGTCTTGTGGTTGCCTCCCCGCTCCTCGGCTACCTGAACATCAAAACAATGTCCACCCCCGAAGGGGTTAGCAAAACAATGCTAGTACAAGTATCATCATACAATAAATCATCAATGCATCATAAAACATGCAAAACGGACTTCCGCCACCGGAATCCAACGATGCGAATCCTCACGATTCCATCAACACAATACAAGGTAATCCAGCGATCCAGCGCCCTCAGCATAGATCCCCATGATGATCCCGTCGGACCAACGCATGGTGGAAAACCCGTCCAACGATCCAGCGCCCTCAGCATAGATCCCCATGATGATCCTGTCGGACCAACGCATGGTGGACATTCGATCCAGCGCCCTCAGCATAGATCCTCATGACCCCCTCGGATCATTTAAACCATAATTCAATCAACTATGCATACACATATGCATTTCAGTATGTTCATCAATAAGAACAAATATCAACGAATATCACGAGAATTTTCAGAAATACATTTCATATTCAACAATATGAACAAAACCACAAGCATGATCAAAGTTTCAATATAAATCGAACTCGACATATGATACTTGCCTCGAAAATGGCAAGGACGAAAAACCTCGATGATCTCAACACACTCGAAGGCCTCCTCCTTCAATCAACGTAACAAGCTCGAACCTTAACAAAAGGAATGATATACAAATCATCTCAAGTCGAACGATGGCCTAACAATTCGTTCTACGGCCCAAAAGTTCAAAATAAACAATCTGCCTAGACTGCTTAGCGTGCGCTACGTATCCTACGTAACGTGCGCTAAGACTGCCTGTTAGCGTACGCTATCGTGTAAGACTAGCGTGCGCTAGCCACGAACTGACAGTTTGAACCGCACGCTACGTACGTATTGTGCGTTAACTGAACCCCGATAGCGCACGTTAACTCACATATGTTAGCGTGCGCTAATCCTGCATGGCAGAATACTGCTAACGGAAAAACTGGGTTGAAAGGTGGTGAATTCATGAATTCTATGTTGATACAACAAATCATCCTCAAATCTGTCATGCTAAAAAGGTTGTGTAAGTTCCATGATCATGAGGTACAAATATACGGATAATTATCTCATCATCATAACTCATCCAAGATTTTCAAGAAATATTCTAAGTCCCGATTATTCCAAGTCCCAAAATATATGATTCCTTACGTAAAACATACGAACTAGGTAATCTTCATATACTCGTCGATTGGTTTGGAGATACATAACATGCTCAGGAATCCACATACTAAGAGGTTTAATGGATCATACGATGAATAAGTGTCGAAAGTCGAAAATATTCTTCTAACACATGATGTACGACTAATAACGAATCTTAACTGACTAGATGAACATGATCAACATCTCTTACAACACTACTAGTATTGGTGAAGAATCACCTACCTCAAGGTAGTGGAAGAACACGGAGGAAAATGAAGCAATCCAACACCGAAAGCTTGAACACCAATCTCCAATGATATACGATCTTCAATCACGAACTAGGATGTTTATATGAAGTGTTTAGGGTGAAGGAAGTTATGTTCTAAGTGTAAGAATTCGGGTAAAGGGAGAAGAAAGAACTGAAATCACGAATAGGATGCTGTCCTATTTATAAGAAATGGCTATTAGCGCGCGCTAGACCCTGCTCGTAGCGTGCGCTAACGGCTCACTGACTTAACTGTACTAAGCACTTTGCGTGCGCTACGCATATACCTGTAGCGTGCGCTAAGGCGTTGACTCAGCTTTTTCCCGAAAGCCGTCCAGGTACATCCCGACACGATCCGACAGGGGTCCCCCGACCAGATCTCACCTACCGCACGTCCCAATCAAATTGACCACGCATAGCGTGCGCTAATGACCCTCAGTAGCGTGCGCTATGAATCCACGTTAGCGCACGCTAAACATAGCCGATAGCGTGCGCTACATGCGCATATTTACAATCTTTAAATCACAACCACGAAATTAAACGCTCGAAAACATCGGATTATGAAATACGGAGAATAGTACTCAGACAAAAGTACAATCATTACAATATCACAAGTTCCAATTACATAACAGAAATCTCGGGTATTACAACAGCGAGTGAGTTGCCCTGTCATACTCCTGATTACATCCAATACCACGACCACGTCCTCGACCTCGACCCCTCGGCATACTGAACGGAAAACCGTTCAGAATGACAAAATAAAAACATCACATAATCAACATAGGACAACCAAAGAACAACACAATAGAATATTCACTCCGAGTCATTACATGAATACACGAACTGTCACTGCAACAATAGAACTTAAATTCACAAGTAATTCACTTGGCCACATCAACAATAATGTACGACCTTTACCAAAACAAGCACTCTCAAAACCACATACATATCATTGTGGTTGAAATGAAACTCTTGAATTTGAAAGTTTTTGCTGAAATGAAATTTTTGAAAAATACTTTTAATACCTCGGCCATTTAATAAAAACCATGAACCCATTATCATAACTGTTCCGTTTTGAAATCATTTGCAAAACAACATTTTGAATTATCAAATCTAATTGATAAATGATATCATCAAAATGACCTTATCAATATATATCATCATCATCATTAATGACATACAGGGTAACCACATGTTACCACGCCACACCATCACGAATAACAACACACATGGTAATCCGCGGCCATGCCCCTTAGCATCGACCCCAGAGGTTTCGCCAAACCATTCTCGGGTGGAAAACCTCTTGTTCTCGTACTAATCATTTCCACAAATCAACTATCACATCAGGATAACGTCATAGAATAATACAATTAAATCAGACTATGCAGTCACAACACTTAAGTGTACAACCGAAATTCGTTAGCAAGAATGGTAACGATTAACAACGTCAATAATACCCATACAGGATAAACAACTGAGTACAACATTACTGATACAATAGTTAAAGTTCACGATCATCACTAGCGGACCATACGACTATATCAACAGAAATCAAACGATCGATAAAGAGCATATATACAACTCTAACAACAAGGTTACTGCCGTGACAGTCAGAAGCTTACGGCTGTAACAACTAACTTCTTATGGCTGTAACATATAACAGCTTAAGGCCGTAATAGAAAACACCTTACAGCCGTAACCACTAGATGCAAGACAGCAGAATTAACTCAGTAGCCTCAAAATAGCTCCAAAGGTTAAGGATCAACTTCTAACAATGTATCCCGACATTTCGAAACACTGCGAAATTCTCCGATGAGCATAACAACATAACAAGCTTGTTGCAACGACTTATTCCCAACACACAAATACGTAATGTTTTAAATTCTGAAAATCTAAGTCGTTTTACAAATTATAAACTTCCCGAAATCCTTTCAACATATCCAAAAATGACGGTAACATTTTACAATGTACGAAGTACTTTAAAATACATCTTTCAAATACCGTCTCAATGTGTCATTTGAAAATACATGACCAACTCGTCATAGTTCAACCGATTTCGAAATCCATACAAAAACGTTGTTTAACCGCACCATCAAAATATTTTCAAAAATCGATTTTTCCACAAACATACTCGAGCCGATAAAATCTTTCAGGAAACCGTTTGCAAACCTTCACGCAGCGAACCTAATTACAACTACCCAAAAATAATCAAACTTGAAACCACATGCCCAATCGGCAAACAAGATCACCAATTCAATCAAATACAACTCGTAAACACCGAGTTTAAACATACGTCAAAACCATCCATCTGAGTTCCTCACGAACTCTACCGTCGATACATTTTCTAGAACACATCAAGGTTCACAGTTTTCACATTATATTGCACCATCGGTGCCCATACCATCAATACATTCAGCTCAATACATACGCGGTGTACCACAAGTATCAAACATGGATTCCACTTCACATTATCATGCAACCAAAATTATGCACCACAATTATCTCACGTAAATGAAATCATGAAACAAAGATACCTCATATAAAAGAGGAGACTTACATCCACAGGCCGCACGGAGATGACGGTCGCCCACGATACTAATCTCATCCGAGAACACATACGACACGTTGTGACTATGCACAACTCAACTTATCATCTGACAACTTGAATGACATGACAACATATTACTCGACAAATCACGACTCGACTTGACCCGACAGCCTAGGTTTCCACAACCTAAGCTCTAATACCATAAATGTAACACCCCCGAAACTATATGGGAATATTAAAACCATAGATCCTTCCCACGAGGATCTACCAGGCTACACATCACAAAATGACCAAGTGTTTGCCATCCGGGGGAAAACAATACAATAATACGGACCATTAAGGTCAATTATAAACAACTACACTGCCCGATGAGGTCGCACGACTGACACAACTAGAAAAATACAATTCTTTACAATAAATACCCAAGCAGGGGTAAAGATACAAAATAGCGGAAGATGAATTACAACTCTATTGATACAACATAACTCAACTTAACTCCCAACTCTTGATTAGTATCATAGCTCGTCACTTCTTGTGCCGATCCTTTGATTGCTCCCACGAACCTGCTTGTACCTGGACGCAAAACAGACATCCACCCCTCGATTACTCCGGGGTTAGCAAAATTCCACTATTTTACTAGTGCAAGTATAATACTATACGAAATGTAACAAGGAAATAGCAACCATGAATCGGATACGACAATCAGCTATCAAAATATTTCCGAGAGGTTTTAGGATTTCTAATTAAAGAAAAGAAGTATTTGAAAATTAACTCATCATCTCGGGGATTTTTAGAAGTAGAAACTTTTTGGGACCTCAAGTCCAAGTTACAAGTCCTTTTCCGAAATCATTTGGGCCTCAACCCGGTTCTTGTTTCAGAACACATTAGCTATGATATCATTACAGGTCCGTGACCCAACATCAAAACATTATCCATTCAAGCACTATTAGTACTCGTCAAGTAATGAACCCCGAAGGCCACGACGGACCGTACCCGGTTCCACATATTCATTGTTTGTACACATCATGTATCGAACTAGAGAGGTCACGACAGACCGTACCTGGTTCCACATATCAATGTTCGTACACATCATGTACCGAACTCCAGAGGTCACGATAGACCATACATGGTTCCACATATTCATTGTTCGTACACATCATGTATCGAACTCCAGAGGCCACAACGGACCGTACCTGGTTCCACACACTCATTTCAAATTCGTAAAGATCATCTCAAGACACAACAACGAAACAATACACCTTATTACAATTACGTCCAACCAATCAACAATACACTACAATACGTACCTAAGTATATAATCAATCCGATCCCATTATCATAATCATAATGGTACCTCATTCAAGAACAACCACGCACAACACAACAACACGATTAACATCATCAACACAAATTCACAACATTAAACAAGCAAATATATCATCAATACAATCAACGTTCAAATTAATCAATTCCCACGAATCATATCCACGAAGGGAATCCAAATAATCGTAAACCCAACAAGTAAACTCTATTCGCAAGACACAAATCGTATAAGCAAGATACTTGCCTCATTAACCGATACCGAACACTCTGAAGAACATGGCTCAACCGGGAATCCTCAAACACTTACAATCCTCAGGGCAAAAACAAAGAAAACATGATTACAACGAGTATAACAACCAGAAACAATCGCAAAATGTGCCGAAGAAACAAAGTAAAACCCATTAAGTCATTTAATCGGACATTAAATGCTCAAGGCTCCCTTAGAACACAAAAATCAAGGTTGGTCTCAAACAAATTAGAGTTATGGATAAAAAATCCGTAGAACATGATTAATAATACTCAATAATACCATCCAGACCATCAAAATTAGATGAACATCGAAATCAAGAAGAAAATCCCGAAGGTCAACCTTAAGAGATCTGAGATGTTACCTTCGATCCGGATGAACTCGAGTGGAGTAGGATGTTAGACACTAATCAAACTTCCCAAAATGATGCACAAAGATGCTCCCGATCAATACTCTCAAATCCAACCGAAAATCACAAAGGGAGAAGGGGAAAGGGGAAAATGGCTGCCACACCCATCGCCCAGGCCTTAAATAGCCGAGCACGTTACGGCCGTAACATGCAGTACCTTACGGACATAACTCGACCACCCCCCTTACGGCCGTACTCGGAATCTCCCTTACGGCCGTAACCAGACCTCTCGGGGCTACTGCCCAAAATGTGCAAGTGCATTACGGCCGTAACTCGGCTATGCGTTGCGGTCGTAGTACTCAACCTTACGGCCGTAACTTGTTATTCTTATGGCTGTAGCCCTTATGCCGCCATTCCGACAGTCCGATCAGACGTTCAACAATGTCTCGATCACACTAAAGCACCATTTATGATTCCAAACAATAATGAGCAAATTACGAAACATAACGTACCGCACCGCAAGAACACATTTAATCAAAGAGGCGTACGCGACAACAAGTCTCACTCGACGAACAATACAACAAAATACATCATACCATACATAATAGACAAACGTATTCCACATAGTCATAACGAAACAAAATAACCGACACCAAATGACAAATTGTTCAAGGCAACCGAAAATAAAAATCTCGGGTATTACAGCAGGTAGACGGCCTTAGGTGTGCGGTAGGTGTAAGGAAACCGGCCACAATAGAAAATCTTGAAAAGCATTCATTCTCATAGGTGGTATGGATTTGAATATCCCTCCAGAAGAAACTCAAGAAATGAATGAGCAAACGAGGCAAAGGCGCCGGCAGTAGAAGAGATGTAGCATTTGTCGCAATGATGACTATGACATACGGGGATGTCCATACCATGAAACTTAAATGGATTATATATGTTGATATCTGTGACTTACTGGCAACAATCATGTGCTGATATTTTGATCCTCGGTGGACTATGTATTGATTCATTATTTTGATTACAAGTTGAAATGAAATGCATAATTTTGTCTCTATTTTCTTTATCTTTGAATTGAAATTTAAGTGTTCAATGATGTAAAGAAAATAAAGGTGAATATAGAGGCAAACATTAACCATAACAAAGTATCTCAGTTTAAAGGGCACAATATTAAAGATTAACTTTACATATAACAAAAGCATATAACTTTACATAACAAAAGTTCATCACCATCACACCAAAACATCTAAGATTAACTTAAAAACCACAATCACTTGGATCCCTTTTTCCCCATATGCTGCTGTTTCTTTAGTCTTGTATCCTCTATATCAGCTTCATCTCCATCAGCTTCAGCTTCGTCTGAAATAACCTCATTTTCATCTACTTTTTTTACTTGTCTTCTCAGAAATCTCTCAATCATCCTCATCATCACCAGCTAGTATAACTTGAGTACTCGCAGTGTTTTTAAATATGCCCTGTTTCAGAAAACATATTATTTCGCAGTACAGAACTACACATACAACAAAATCAAAAAACTTACTCTGAGCATTGAGTATCTCCCTCTAGGCCTAGTTCTGTATGGTAGGTTAGGATGAGGTATCCTCCTACTTCTTTTTGGTGGAGGAGCTTCGATTCCTCCTAAATTGCTTTCTCATAATCGGACGCTCAATTCGCGTACCTGATTTTAATGGATTTTAATTGAGTTTAATTAATTAGGGTTTATAGTGAAAAATGGGGGACTAACGCGAAGGTTCAGGGTATTTCACTCTCAATCCACGAAGATGGGCTTATATTGAAAAAGGTGGGGGGGACCAACGATGGGCTTTTATAATAAAATAATTTGATGCTGCCCTCTGTAATGCACACGATGGTGACCCACTATGGGCACGATCGTATGCTCCGATCGTGTGCCATGTTGGCAACCACATGTCACGGTGTCCATGGTGTCACCATGTCACTGTATCCACGTGTGCACACGATGGGGCACACGATTATGCCCACGATGGGAACAACTATCGTGTGCACAAGGACATCAACATTTTTCACTAATTTCTCAAATTACTCGTCAATTTATGTGTTGTTACTTATATATTAACAAGTATTTGTTAACAATATACTTATTTAAAAATTTATAGAATGAATTAACATAATATATTGCATATGATGTGTAGTCTATATGTTCTCAATGTATTAGTTCATACATATAAGTTCATCGTCTGTATGAAGTATCTCATATACAATTGAATTACACGAAATAAAAAATATGAGTTTGTATAAGAAGTCATGTAGTAATTAATATTTGAACAAGCAATTTTAGAATCACAAAACATCATTCTAGATAACACGTTAAATCAAATTGACAAAAATACCAAAAGTTCATGTGCACACGATGGAGCACACGATCGTGCCCACGATGGGACTAGCCATCGTGTACACAAGAACATCAATAATTTTCACTAATTTCTCAGATTACTCGTCAATTTACATATGGTTACTTATATATTAACAAGTATTTGTTAACAATATACTTATTTAAAAAGTTATAGAATGAATTAACATAATATATTGCATATCATGTGTAGTCTATATGTTCTCAATGTATTAGTTCTACATATAAGTTCATTGTCTATAGAAATATCTCATATACTAATGAATTACACGAAATAACAAATACGAGTTTTATAAGAAGTCATGTAGAAATTAATGTTTGAACATGTAATTTTAGAATCACAAAACTTCCTTCTAGATAACACATTAAATCAAATTGGAAAAAATACCAAAATTTTATGTGCACATGATGGGGCAGGCGATCGTGCCCACAATGGGAGTAGCCATCGTGTGTACAAGAACATCAACATTTTTCACTAATTTCTCAAATTACTCGTCAATTTACGTGTTGTTACTTATATATTAACAAGTATTTGTAAACAATGTACTTATTTAAAAAGTTATATAACATAATATATTGCATATCATGCGTAGTCTATATATTCGCAATGTATTAGTTCGTACAAATAAGTTCATCATCTGTATGAATTATCTCATATACTAATGAATCACACATTAAGTCAAATTGGCAAACAGCGCTGTGCATACAGCATGCGGGTGTTTTATCCTACAACTTGTGGATGCTTCCGGGTCCTGTATCCTACAGCTGTTGAGTGCCTGGGACTAGCCACGGTCATGGCAGGATGCACACGACAGCAACAGCCCATGACCATTGGCAGGATGCACACGACTGTAACCCACGATGGGCACGATCGTGTGCAGCCATCGTGTGCAATACAGGACTGGTATGGATTTACCAGCTCCACCATAAACCAGTTTTTTCCAGATTTAACAACACAACACATCAATCTTGCCAAAATATATCTGAATTAAAAATAAAATACATACTCGTCAGTATCAAAAATACATTATCCTACACTACGTCCAACGACAACATAAAGATTTTAGCAGCTAAACCATATCGATATTTCTTGATATATTTCTCATTCATTTCCTTGATTTTGTGCCTTCCTGCTGGGTTTGCAAAGATGAGTCTATCCAAGTACATGCACGCGAAGGGGCCACAACTGTGATTGTCGCTTTTAAACTGTGAATATGGTGCTTTAAAACTACTCCATCGCAATTTGACCATGGAACTGCATTTGGTGTATCAAGACCTGCCATGAAGTTCTCGATTGATTTAGGAATTTTCCAACCATTGTAAACCGGCTTCCCTGTCACCTTGATACCAAGTGGATCATCCGGATGGAGTTTTGCAAACTCGTTGGCCATAACTAACTACAAAAATCCAAACCACAAAATAAAAATACTTCCAACTCTACCGACACCAACACTGTGGACTCCCCTCCGAATCCTAGCTCGAGTGGGAAACACATAACAATCTATCACCTCGGCATCAAAGTCTTCACGCCTAGACACTGTCCGGTCCAATAGTGCCTGGGCGAGAACATCTATAGTCTCTAAAAACTGCAAAATAGCATCACGTGTCTACTCCCTAAACTGTAGGTACAACTTCTTCAGGGCCTCACTATCTCTTGGAGGCGCCACCACAAAAGGCCCCCGAAAAGCAGTAGAGGTCGACTTACTTGCGGTGGAATACTACGCGCACCCAACTGCTGTGGCCCAGCACTCTCACCAACTTCATCACCCTCAGCAGCCCTCTCACAACTATAACGATCAGAGACCTGTACAATCGGCTGCTCGATTTCAAAAACTGGCTGCTCGATCTGAAATGGAGCTTGCTGCTGAGAACTACTACTCTGTCTTGGAAACATCATACTATAATGATGCTTGTCCTGAAACCGATCGAACATAGTACCATACTGCCGAAACGGCGCATCAAATGGCTGGTGCTGATGCTCATAATCCGGAAACCACAGAGTCAGCTCAAGGGGTTGCTCACTCCACTCAAAAGAATGCTGAATCTAAGAATGATGCCTATGCTGGATCTCAGAATGATGATTAGGTTGACGCTGAGAATGGTGACTGTGGGCTGCACCAGAGACTGAGTGATGTGGAAGGTCAGGAATCCTCTGCTGGGCACTGCTAATAGATGCAGAATGACGAGGCTGATTGGGAAACCTATCATGTATCCCAGCAGAGTAGTGTACTGGGCTCCTAAAACGCCTATGCGTAGGTTCTTCATGATCCCAGAAAGCACTCGACTAGAAACTCGAGCAATAAATCCTTTCTCAGACTCGTCGTACAGGATCGCCTTCAAACAATGATCGAAGTACTCATCCCTGCTCGTGTCCTGGGTGTGGTCCAGACAAGAAAGTCGGTGGACACAACACACCCTCTCTGGCTGCCTCTCCCGGTCAGATGTCTCTGCACCATCTACTGGTGAGGTACTCTGTTGGTGTCGCTTTGACACTTTATGTGCCAACTCATGTGTAATCAATTCCCAACAGCCTTCTTCAACCTATCCATAATTTTCTTCTCGGCTTTGGCACAGGCCCATCCTCATAGTTCTTCACATCTATTCTTATAAGCTTTATGAACTTAACATCATATGGTGAGCCATTCTCAAAACTCAGGTGGTAGTGCTCAGCCTCATCCTCCTCCAGATGCGGTAAAGTGGGAAGTACTTTGTGCTGCAAAAATAGTCATTAAAGCATACCATTAGATGGCCAATCACATAATGTTGAAGAGCTGATTGAATTCAGAATAAAATACTTTTATAGGTTTATGTACCTTATCGTCGAAGAAATGAGTGAAATCACAGAACATCTTCCTCGTAATCCACATCAAACACCGGGGAACTTGGACAGCTTTATGTCGAACTCTACAAAATTCTCCCAATGAAGGAATGATCTCATACGACCATATCTATAAAGCCAAATAGGACCATAGAAGTGGTACTCCTTATGTTCTTGTTCCTCCTTCATCGCAACATTGTCTATGTAGTAAGACAAACCCCCAGAGCCATAAGAACCCCAAGGAAACATATCGCACTGCTCGGAATCCTGAACTAATACCCATGCCCATGTCTAGACCATCATGTCGTTACAACATAAGATAAAGTAGTAGTATATAAGAAAATTAGCAACCTTCACATAATCTCTTATGTATCTACCAAAATCTCGAGCATTGAACTTGTTCCGCAGAACACTAACCTTATTATTTTGCCATGGAGTATTATGTGGAAAATACCATCAAACCGATGGAGATGGTCGTCCTGGTGATGGAAGGTAGAGTTTCTAAAGTGCAGTCCAGTGATCATGGCAAAATCACGGGTCGTAAAAAGAATGGTACTCCCGCAAACCTGGAACCACGACTCATTCAGGGGGATTTCATCACCCTCCAACTGACGGGCAATCAAGTGATGAAGGGCAATATTTGTACTCTCATTTCTCCTAACTTTAATCAAACGCCCCAGGACCCCCTCGGTCAAGCTCTCGATAGCTCGATCACCAATTGCAGGATTGCGGCCCATACTTCTTAGTGTCTCAATAGTCTCTTTAAATACCACCTCCGGTATGTAAAGATTCACTCATCGTGTAACAAAGCGTGTAATGTAGGTCTCTTACAAATCATAAGAATATGATAGAATGCTTAAGAAAACGAAGAAATGACACTGCTTGCACACGATGGCATGCACATGATCGATCGATGATATGCCCTCATATTGGGGAAGAATGTTGCTTTC
Source organism: Orobanche coerulescens (assembly GCA_033398695.1). Taxonomy (NCBI): domain Eukaryota; kingdom Viridiplantae; phylum Streptophyta; class Magnoliopsida; order Lamiales; family Orobanchaceae; genus Orobanche; species Orobanche coerulescens. The sequence continues at coordinate 62,797,759 of CM065806.1, forward strand.
TGCACACTGTATTTCCGCACACACACAAAATGATTATGGCCATTCAAGTTCATTTGTGGCACCATCCCCTAATGGACATGCTCCTCACTGCGACCCTCACGCTAGCCCATAGTGCCCTGCGCACATACCGCATCACCGATCGACATCAACATTCACCCTACGCGCTTCCTGGCGTTACTACCTCGGTTGAAGGGCATCCTATCAGCCACTGCATCCCACATATCAAGTTTCCCACAATGGCCTATGATTAAACACGCTCTTACACCCGAAGCATAGCACAACGAAAATTCAAAAAGATGAGGCAAGGATTCAGTCACTCGAACCGGTTATTAGGAATATTATTTTAGACTTTGATGATGTCATCCCTCTATTCATGATTATTTCAAATGTATGTACTTGGCATTGTAAAGAAGAACCAAATGAGTATTTTCTATAATCTTTAAAATGATTATAGGCTGAGTATCGATCATGTTGATCAAGTAAAAATTTGGGCAAGTATAGAACAGGTTTATTATCAATCGAGGTTTGGTCAACGCAAGATATCAGAAAGATTTGACGGATAAAACATCAGGTGAGTTTTATCAGGCGAGTTTCGGTCAAAGGAAATATCAGCTGAGTTTGACCAGACATAATATCAAGCGAGGTTTGGTCAAAACATGGTATCAGCGAGGTTGACTAAGGGAATATCAGCTAACTTTTTAAAGACCAGATATCAGACAGCTTTTAACATCAGCCAGGTTTGACCAACATACCAGGCAGGTTTGACCAAGGGAATATCAGATGAGTTTTTCGCAGATGATATCTCAGCCATGTTTTGGATATGAACTGTCCACGTCAACAAATGTTGAAAAGTCAACAATAACGGCAAGACTCATGCAGACGTAAAAGCCAAGGGGACAAAGTGATTGATTTCCGGAAGTTAAGGAATATATTATTCCTAGAGATTTGCGCCATGAAGACTTTCTAATTATAGTAATCAAGAAAAGCGGCACAACGGGAGAATATATCTTCAAACAATCAGATTTGAAGAAAGAGGCAAAGCCTTGCAAAGAGATGAACATCTAAACAAAGAAGTCCACTCTCCAACAGACGGATTTGTTACAAGATGTAGCGGCTATGAAGAAACTCAAGATCGTACTATAAATATCTAAAGAAAGACTAAGCAAATGTACGATGCTATCAATACTTACAAGCAAACAAAGCAATCAGAGCAATCAAAGTAAATCGACCAAGCATTTGCCTGGTCGGGAGAAAAAAATACAATAATACGGATTGTTAAGCTCAATTATAAACAACTACACTGGCTGATGAGGTCGGACGACTAACACAAACAGAAAAATATAATTCTTCACAATAAATATACATACAGGGGTAAAGATACAAAATACCGGAGGACGGATTACAACTCTATCGATACAACATAACTCAACTTAACTCCCAAATCTTGATTAGTATCGTAGCTACTCACTTCTTGTGCCGATCTTGTGACTACTCCCACGAACCTGCATATACCTCGACGCAAAACAGACATCCAGTCCTGATTAACAAGCAAATAGCAACCACAAATCGGATACGACAATCAACTATCAAAATATTTCTAAGAGGTTTTAGGATTTCGAATTCAAGCAAAGAAGTATATGAAAATAAACTCATCATCTCGGGGATTTTTAGAAGTAGAAAAATTTTTGGACCTCAAGTCCACGTTACAAGTCATTTTCCGAAATCATTGGGGCCTCAGCCCGGTTCTTGTTTCAAAACATATTAGCTAGGATATCATTGCGGGTCCGTGACCCAACATCAAAATATATCCATTCAATCATTGTTTGTACTCGTCAAGTAACCCCAGAGGCCACGACGGACCGTACCCGGTTCCACATATTCATTGTTCGTACACATCATGCATAGAACTCCAGAGGTCACGACGGACCATACCTGGTTCCACATATTCACTGTTCGTACTCATAATGTACAGAACTCCAGAGGTCACGGCGGACCATACCTGGTTCCACATATTCGTTGTTCGTACACCATGTAACGAACTCTAGAGGTCACAACGGACCGTACCTGGTTCCACACACTCATTTCACAATACGTAAAGATCATCTCAAGACACTACTAGGAAATAATACACCTTATTACAATTATGTCCAACCAATCAACAATACACTACAATACCTACCCATGTATATAATCAATCCAATCCCATTATCATAATCATCACGGTGCCTCATTCAATAACAACCACACACAACACAACAACACAATTACCATCATCAACACAAATTCACAACATTAAACAAGCAAATATATCATCAATGCAATCAACGTTCAAATTAATCAATTCCCATGAATCATATCCACGAAGGGAAACCAAATCATCGTAAACCCAACACGTAAACTCTACTCGCAAGACACAAATCGTATAAGCAAGATACTTGCCTCATTAACCGATACCGAACACTCTGACGAACACGGCTCAATCGGGAAACCTCAAACACCTACAATCCTCCGGGCGAAAACAACGAAAACACGATTACAACGAGTATAACAACCTAAAACAATCGCGAAACACGCCCAAGAATCAAAGGAAAACCCGTTGAGTCATTTAATCGGACATTAAATGCTCAAGGATCCCTTAGAACACAAAAATCATGGTTGGGGTCAGATAAATTTGAGATACGGATATACAATCCGTAGAACATGATTATAATACTCAATAACACCATCCAGACCATCAAAATCGGATGAACATCAAAATCAAGAAGAAAATCCCAAAGGTCAACCCTAAGAGATCTGAGAAGTTACCGTCGATCCGGACGAACTCGAATGGAGGATGATGTTAGACACGGATCAAACTTCCCAAAATGATGCACGGAGATGCTCCATAATCACTACTCTCAAATCCTGCCGAAAATCACCAAGGAAGAAGGGGAAAGGGGAAAACGGCTGTCACACCCATCGCCCATGCCTTAAATAGCCGAGCACGTTACGACCGTAATCGGACACCCCCCTTACGGCTATACTCGGCCTCTCCCTTACGACCGTAAATAGACCTCTCAGGGCTACTACCCAAAATGTGAAAGTGCATTACGGCCGTAACTCGGCCATGCATTGCGGCTGTAATACTCATAACCTTACAGCCGTAACTTGTTATTCTTACGGCCGTAGCCCTTATGCCACCATTCCGACAGTCCGATCAGACATTCGACAACGTCTCGGTCACACTAACACACCATCTATTATTCCAAACAATAATGAGCAAATTACGAAACATAACGTACCACACCACAAGCACACATTTAATCAAAGAGGCGCACGTGACAACAAGTCTCACTAAACGAACACTACAACAGAATACATCATACCATACATAACAGAGAAACTTATTCCATATAGTCATAACAAAACAAAATAGCCGACACCAAACGACAAATAGTTCAAGGCAACCGAAAATAAAAATCTCGGGTATTACATTCTACCCCTCAAAAAACAAGTTTCGTGCCAAATCTTAAAACTAACCATAGCACGAAAATAAATCAAAAGCAAGAGCAATAGACATGAATGATCTCTATAAGTCGATCTCGAAACCGGCACTGAAGCTTGAGTATCGACCGCACTATACACTCTCTCATAATACTGGACTCGGTATCCCTTGTGTCCACAGTTGTAGCAAGTCACCGGCGTGCCTTACAATTCGCACGGTCGTGGCCCAGAACATTACAGTTTAAAACCTTGGAGCACTACCAGAACTCAAAGACACCGACCTGGGTCTTTTAGATTCTCCAGCTGACTGAGAAGGTTCCATACTCAACTGATACGAGGGTTGAAGTTCAGGAATCCCAATTCCATTGCTTCCTGATGCGCCATTAGAAATCTTCTGTTTATCTAATACAGTAATAGACTCTGTAGACATTATAGCCATTTCAAATGCCAAGGCTCGATCTTGATAGTCCTTCAGCGTTGTACACATAAAAGGTGCCATACACTGCCGAACATGAGGTTTCATACGCATATCGAAATAACAAACCTTATCTTCCTCACTTCTCAATTGATCCAGAACATAACATAATTGCCGATTATAGTCGACTATATCCTGAGATACCGACACATCCTGGGGTGTAGCCGAGAAAATCTCAAAAATCCGGCGCTCTCGAACAGGTAATGGGCAATACTCAGCTTCCATGGCAGACTTGAATTCAGCCCAAGTAGCTGAACGATCATTAGGCGCTATGGCCTCCCACCAGTTTGCAGCTTCCTTGTCGAGTAGGTACTGAGCAATGGGTACCCTCCTTTCATCCAGACAAGCTACAATCTAACTGGAGGGGCCAGTTCTCCTAATCTAACGAGTCAGAAGAACCTACACAATGAGGCGGGTGCATTCTCATCACATCTCGTAACCACTTACTAGCTCCATTATACACATCTGGGATCTCATTCCGGTGCACAGTCTGATTCATATGCGCCAATTGGTCAACCACCTGACGAAGGATGGTGGCGGCGCCAATGTCAACATTACCTCTGGCTGATTGCCCCTGATCACACGACTGGTCATTCCGACCATCTGTACTGAGCTGATTGGTAGTCGACAGCGAGTGAGTTGCCCTGTCATACTCCTGATTACATCCAATACCACGACCACGTCCTCGGCCTCGACCCCTCAGCATACTGAACGGAAAACCGTTCAGAATGACAAAATAAAAACATCACATAATCAACATAGGACAACCAAAGAACAACACAATAGAATATTCACTCCGAGTCATTACATGAATACACGAACTGTCACTGCAACAATAAAACTTAAATTCACAAGTAATTCACTTGGCCACATCAACAATAATGTACGACCTTTACCAAAACAAGCACTCTCAAAACCACATACATATCATTGTGGTTGAAATGAAACTCTTGAATTTGAAAGTTTTTGCTGAAATGAAATTTTTGAAAAATACTTTTAATACCTCGGCCATTTAATAAAAACCATGAACCCATTATCATAACTGTTCCGTTTTGAAATCATTTGCAAAACAACATTTTGAATTATCAAATCTAATTGATAAATGATATCATCAAAATGACCTTATCAATATATATCATCATCATCATTAAGACATACAGGGTAACCACATGTTACCACGCCACACCATCACGAATAACAACACACATGGTAATCCGCGGCCATGCCCCTTAGCATCGATCCCAGAGGTTTCGCCAAACCATTCTCGGGTGGAAAACCTCTTGTTCTCGTACTAATCATTTCCACAAATCAACTATCACATCAGGATAACGTCATAGAATAATACAATTAAATCAGACTATGCAGTCACAACACTTAAGTGTACAACCGAAATTCGTTAGCAAGAATGGTAACGATTAACAACATCAATAATACCCATACAGGATAAACAACCGAGTGCAACATTACTGATACAATAGTTAAAGTTCACGATCATCACTAGCGGACCATACGACTATATCAACAGAAATCAAACGATCGATAAAGAGCATATATACAACTCTAACAACAAGGTTACTGCCGTGACAGTCAGAAGCTTACGGCTGTAACAACTAACTTCTTATGGCTGTAACATCTAACAGCTTAGGGCCGTAATAGAAAACACCTTACGGCCGTAACCACTAGATGTAAGACAGCAGAATTACTCAGTAGCCTCAAAATAGCTCCAAAGGTTAAGGATCAACTTCTAACAATGTATCCCGACATTTCGAAACACTGCGAAAGTCTCCGATGAGCATAACAACATAACAAGCTTGTTGCAACGACTTATTCCCAACACACAAATACGTAATGTTTTAAATTCCGAAAATCTAAGTCGTTTTACAAATTATAAACTTCCCGAAATCCTTTCAACATATCCAAAAATGACGGTAACATTTTACAATGTCCGAAGTACTTTAAAATACATCTTTCAAATACCGTCTCAATGTGTCATTTGAAAATACATGACCAACTCGTCAAAGTTCAACCGATTTCGAAATCCATACAAAAACGTTGTTTAACCGCACCATCAAAAGATTTTCAAAAATCGATTTTTCCACAAACAAACTCGAGCCCATAAAATCTTTCAGGAAACCGTTTGCAAACCTTCACGCAGCGAACCTAATTACAACTACCCAAAAATAATCAAACTTGAAACCACATGCCCAATCGGCAAACAAGATCACCAATTCAATCAAATACAACTCGTAAACACCGAGTTTAAACATACGTCAAAACCATCCATCTGAGTTCCTCACGAACTCTACCGTCGATACATTTTCTAGAACACATCAAGATTCACAGTTTTCACATTATATTGCACCACCGGTGCCCATACCATCAATACATTCAGCTCAATACATACGCGGTGTACCACAAGTATCAAACATGGATTCCACTTCACATTATCATGCAACCAAAATTATGCACCACAATTATCTCACGTAAATGAAATCATGAAATAAAGATACCTCACATAAAAGAGGAGACTTACATCCACAGGCCGCACGGATATGACGGTCGCCCACGATACTAATCTCATCCGACAACACATACGACACGTTGTGACTATGCACAACTCAACTTATCATCTGACAACTTGAATGACATGACAACATATTACTCGACAAATCACGACTCGACTTGACCCGACAGCCTAGGTTTCCACAACCTAAGCTCTAATACCATAAATGTAACATCCCTGAAACTATATGGGAATATTACAACCATAGATCCTTCCCACAAGGATCTACCAGGCTACACATCACAAAACGACCAAGTGTTTGCCATCCGGGGGAAAACAATATAATAATACGGACCATTAAGGTCAATTATAAACAACTACACTGCCCGATGAGGTCGCACGACTGACACAACTAGAAAAATACAATTCTTTACAATAAATACCCAAGCAGGGGTAAAGATACAAAATAGCGGAAGATAAATTACAACTCTATTGATACAACATAACTCAACTTAACTCCAAACTCTTGATTAGTATCATAGCTCGTCAATTCCTGTGCCGATCCTTTGATTGCTCCCACGAACCTGCTTGTACCTGGACGCAAAACAGACATCCACCCCTCGATTACTCCTGGGTTAGCAAAATTCCACTATTTTACTAGTGCAAGTATAATACTATACGAAATGTAACAAGGAAAGAGCAACCATGAATCGGATATGACAATTAGCTATCAAAATATTTCCGAGAGGTTTTAGGATTTCTAATTAAAGAAAAGAAGTATTTGAAAATTAACTCATCATCTCGGGGATTTTGAGAAGTAGAAACTTTTTGGGACCTCAAGTCCAAGTTACAAGTCCTTTTCCGAAATCATTGGGGCCTCAGCCCGGTTCTTGTTTCAGAACACATTAGCTAGGATATCATTACAGGTCCGTGACCCAACATCAAAACATTATCCATTCAAGCACTGTTAGTACTCGTCAAGTAATGAACCCCGAAGGCCACGACGGACCGTACCCGGTTCCACATATTCATTGTTTGTACACATCATGTATCGAACTAGAGAGGTCACGACAGACCGTACCTGGTTCCACATATCAATGTTCATACACATCATGTACCGAACTCCAGAGGTCACGATGGACCATACATGGTTCCACATATTCATTGTTCGTACACATCATGTATCGAACTCCAGAGGTCACAATGGACCGTACCTGGTTCCACACACTCATTTGAAATTCGTAAAGATCATCTCAAGGCACAACAACGAAACAATACACCTTATTACAATTACGTCCAACCAATCAACAATACACTACAATACGTACCTAAGTATATAATCAATCAGATCCAATTATCATAATCATCACCTCATTCAAGAACAACCACGCACAACACAACAACACGATTAACATCATCAACACAAATTCACAACATTAAACAAGCAAATATATCATCAATACAATCAACGTTCAAATTAATCAATTCCCACGAATCATATCCACGAAGGGAAACCAAATAATCGTAAACCCAACAAGTAAACTCTATTCGCAAGACACAAATCGTATAAGCAAGATACTTGCCTCATTAACCGATACCGAACACTCTGAAGAACATGGCTCAACCGGGAATCCTCAAACACTTACAATCCTCAGGGCGAAAACAAAGAAAACACGATTACAACGAGTATAACAACCAGAAACAATCGCAAAATGTGCCGAAGAATCAAAGGAAAACCCATTAAGTCATTTAATCGGACATTAAATGCTCAAGGCTCCCTCAGAACACAAAAATCAAGGTTGGGCTCAAACAAATTAGAGTTATGGATAAAAAATCCGTAGAACATGATTAACAATACTCAATAATACCATCCAGACCATCAAAATTAGATGAACATCGAAATCAAGAAGAAAATCCCGAAGGTCAACCTTAAGAGATCTGAGATGTTACCTTCGATCCGGATGAACTCGAGTGGAGGAGGATGTTAGACACGAATCAAACTTCCCGAAATGATGCACAAAGATGCTCCCGATCAATACTCTCAAATCCTGCCGAAAATCACAAAGGGAGAAGGGGAAAGGGGAAAATGGCTGCCACACCCATCGCCCAGGCCTTAAATAGCCGAGCACATTACGGCCGTAACATGCAGTACCTTACGGACATAACTAGACCACCCCCTTACGGCCGTACTCGGAATCTCCCTTATGGCTGTAACCAGACCTCTCGGGGCTACTGCCCAAAATGTGCAAGTGCATTACGGCCGTAACTCGGCCATGCGTTGCGGTCGTAATACTCAACCTTACGGCCGTAACTTGTTATTCTTATGGCTGTAGCCCTTATGCCTCCATTCCGACAGTCCGATCAGACGTTCAACAATGTCTCGATCACACTAAAGCACCATTTATGATTCCGAACAATAATGAGCAAATTACGAAACATAACGTACCGCACCGCAAGAACACATTTAATCAAAGAGGCGTACGCGACAACAAGTCTCACTCGACGAACAATACAACAAAATACATCATACCGTACATAATAGACAAATGTATTCCACATAGTCATAACGAAACAAAATAACCGACACCAAATGACAAATTGTTCAAGGCAACCGAAAATAAAAATCTCGGGTATTACACCAGGTAGACGGCCTTAGGTGTGCGGTAGGTGTAAGGGAACCGGCCACAATAGAAAATCTTGAAAAGCATTCATTCTCATAGGTGGTATGGATTTGAATATCCCTCCAGAAGAAACTCAATAAATGAAAGAGCAAACGAGGCAAAGGCGCCGGTAGTAGAAGAGATGTAGCATTTGTCGCAATGATGACTATGACATACGGGGATGTCCATACCATGAAACTTAAATGGCTTATATATGTTGATATCTGTGACTTACTAGCAACAATCATGTGCTGATATTTTGATCCTCGGTGGACTATGTATTGATTCATTATTCTGATTACAAGTTGAAATGAAATGCATAATTTTGTCTCTATTTTCTTTATCTTTGAATTGAAATTTAAGTGTTCAATGATGTAAAGAAAATAAAGGTGAATATGGAGGCAAACATTAACCATAACAAAGTATCTCAGTTTAAAGGGCAAAATATCAAAGATTAACTTTACATATAACAAAAGCATATAACTTTACATAACCAAAGTTCATCACCATCACACCAAAACATCTAAGATTAACTTAAAAACCACAATCACTTGGATCCCTTTTTCCCCATATGCTGCTGTTTCTTTAGTCTTGTATCCTCTATATGAGCTTCATCTCCATCAGCTTCAGCTTCGTCTGAAATAACCTCATTTTCATCTACTTTTTTTACTTGTCTTCTCAGAAATCTTTAAATCATCCTCATCATCACCAGCTAGTATAACTTGAGTACTCGCAGTATTTTTAAATAGGCCCTGTTTCAGAAAACATATTATTTCGCAGTACAGAACTACACATACAACAAAATCAAAAAACTTACTCTGAGCATTGAGTATTTCCCTCTAGGCCTAGTTCTGTATGGCAGGTTAGGAGGAGGTATCCTCCTACTTCTTTTTGGTGGAGGTGCTTCAATTCCTCCTAAATCGCTTTCTCATAATCGGCCGATCAATTCGCGTACCTGATTTTAATGGATTTTAATTGAGTTTAATTAATTATGGTTTATAGTGAAAAAGGGGGGACTAACGCGAAGGTTCAGGGTATTTCACTCTCAATCCAGGAAGATGGGCTTATATTGAAAAAGGTGGGGGGGACCAACGATGGGCTTTTATAATAAAATAATTTGATGCTGCCCTATGTAGTGCACACGATGGTGACCCACTATGGGCACGATCGTATGCTCCGATCGTGTGCCATGTTGGCAACCACATGTCACGGTGTCCATGGTGTCACCATGTCACTGTATCCACGTGTGCACACGATGGGGCACACGATTATGCCCACGATGGGACTAGCTATCGTGTGCACAAGAACATCAATATTTTTCACTAATTTCTCAAATTACTCGTCAATTTATGTGTTGTTACTTATATATTAACAAGTATTTGTTAACAATATACATATTTAAAAATTTATAGAATGAATTAACATAATATATTGCATATCATGTGTAGTCTATATGTTCTCAATGTATTAGTTCATACATATAAGTTTATCGTCTGTATGAAGTATCTCATATACAATTGAATTACACGAAATAAAAAATATGAGTTTGTATAAGAAGTCATGTAGTAATTAATATTTGAACAAGCAATTTTAGAATCATAAAACATCCTTCTAGATAACACGTTAAGTCAAATTGACAAAAATACCAAAAGTTCATGTGCACACGATGGGGCACACGATCGTGCCCACGATGGGACTAGCCATCGTGTACACAAGAACATCAATAATTTTCACTAATTTCTCAGATTACTCGTCAATTTACATATTGTTACTTATATATTAACAAGTATTTGTTAACAATATACTTATTTAAAAAGTTATAGAATGAATTAACATAATATATTGCATATCATGTGTAGTCTATAGGTTCTCAATGTATTAGTTCATACATATAAGTTCATCGTCTATAGAAATATCTCATATACTAATGAATTACACGAAATAACAAATACGAGTTTGTATAAGAAGTCATGTAGAAATTAATGTTTGAACATATAATTTTAGAATCACAAAACTTCCTTCTAGATAACATATTAAATCAAATTGGCAAAAATACCAAAATTTTATGTGCACATGATGGGGCAGGCGATCGTGCCAACAATGGGAGTAGCCATCGTGTGCACAAGAACATCAACATTTTTCACTAATTTCTCAAATTACTCGTCAATTTACGTGTTGTTACTTATATATTAACAAGTATTTGTAAACAATGTACTAATTTAAAAAGTTATATAACATAATATATTGCATATCATGCGTAGTCTATGTATTCGCAATGTATTAGTTCGTACATATAAGTTCATCATCTGTATGAATTATCTCATATACTAATGAATCACACATTAAGTCAAATTGGCAAACAGCGCTGTGCATACAGCATGCAGGTGTTGTATCCTACAACTTGTGGATGCTTCCGGGTCCTGTATCCTACAGCTGTTGAGTGCTTGGGACTAGCCACGGTCATGGCAGGATGCACACGACAGCAACAGCCCATGACCATTGGCAGGATGCACACGACTGTAACCCACAATGGGCACGATCATGTGCAGCCATCGTGTGCAATACAGGACTGGTATGGATTTACCAGCTGCACCATAAACCAGTTTTTTCCAGATTTAACAACACAACACATCAATCTTGCCAAAATATATCTGAATTAAAGATAAAATACATACTCATCAGTATCAAAAATACATTATCCTACACTACGTCCAACGACAACATAAAGATTTTAGCAGCTAAACCATATCGATATTTCTTGATATATTTCTCATTCATTTCCTTGATTTTGTGCCTTCCTGCTGGGTTTGCAAAGATGAGTCTATCCAAGTACATACACGCGAAGGGGCCACAACTGTGATTGTCGCGTTTAAACTGTGAATATGGTGCTTTAAAACTACTCCATCGCAATTTGACCATGGAACTGCATTTGGTGTATAAAGACCTGCCATGAAGTTCTCGATTGATTTAGGAACTTTCCAACCATTGTAAACCGGCTTCCCTGTCACCTTGATACCAAGTGGATCATCCGGATGGAGTTTTGCAAACTCGTTGGCCATAACTAACTACAAAAAGCCAAACCACAAAATAAAAATACTTCCAACTCTACCGACACCAACACTGTGGACTCCCCTCCGAATCCTAGCTCGAGTGGGAAACACATAACAATCTATCACCTCGGCATCAAAGTCTTCATGGCTAGACACTGTCCGGTCCAATAGTGCCTCGGCGAGAACATCTATAGTCTCTAAAAACCGCAAAATAGCATCACGTGTCTACTCCCTAAACTGTAGGTACAACTTCTTCAGGGCCTCACTATCTCTTGGAGGCGCCACCACAAAAGGCCCCCGAAAAGCAGTAGAGGTCGACTTACTTGCGGTGGAATACTACGCGCACCCAACTGCTGTGGCCCAGCACTCTCACCAACTTCATCACCCTCAGCAGCCCTCTCACAACTATAACGATCAGAGACCTGTACAATCGGCTGCTCGATTTCAAAAACTGGCTGCTTGATCTGAAATGGAGCTTGCCGCTGAGAACTACTACTCTGGCTTGGAAACATCATACTATAATGATGCTTGTCCTGAAACCGATCGAACATAGTACCATACTTCCGAAACGGCGCATCAAATGGCTGGTACTGATGCTCATAATCCGGAAACCGCAGAGTCAGCTCAAGGGGTTGATCAGTCCACTCAAAAGAATGTTGAATCTAAGAATGATGCCTATGCTAGATCTCAGAATGGTGACTGTGGGCTGCACCAGAGACTGAGTGACGTGGAAGGTCAGGAATCCTCTGCTGGGCACTGCTAATAGATGCAGAATGACGAGGCTGATTGGGAAACCTATCATGTATCCCAGCAGAGTAGTGTACTGGGCTCCTAAAACGCCTATGCGTAGGTTCTTCATGATCCCATAAAGCACTCGACTAGAAACTCGAGCAATAAATCCTTTCTCAGACTCGTCGTACAAGATCGCCTTCAAACAATGATCGAAGTACTCATCCCTGCTCGTGTCCTGGGTGTAGTACAGACAAGAAAGTCGATGGACACAACACACCCTATCTGGCTGCCTCTCCCGGTCAGATGTCTGTGCACCATCTACTGGTGAGGTACTCTGTTGGTGTCGCTTTGACACTTTATGTGCCAACTCATGTGTAATCAATTCCCAATAGCCTTCTTCAACCTATCCATAACTTTCTTCTCGGCTTTGGCACAGGCTCATCCTCATAGTTCTTCACATCTATTCTTATAAGCTTTATGAACTTAACATCATATGGTGAGCCATTCTCAAAACTCAGGTGGTAGTGCTCAGCCTCATCCTCCTCCAGATGCGGTAAAGGGGGAAGTACTTTGTGCTGCAAAAATAGTCATTAAAGCATACCATTAGATAGCCAATCACATAATGTTGAAGAGCTGATTGAATTCAGAATAAAATACTTTTATATGTTTATGTACCTTATCGTCGAAGAAATGAGTGAAATCACAGAACATCTTCCTCGTAATCCACATCAAACACCGGGGAACTTGGACAGCTTTATGTCGAACTCTACAAAATTCTCCCAATGAAGGAATGATCTCATACGACCATATCTATAAAGCCAAATAGGACCATAAAAGTGGTACTCCTTATGTTCTTGTCCCTCCTTCATCGCAACATTGTCTATGTAGTAAGACAAACCCCCAGAGCCATAAGAACCCCAAGGAAACATATCGCACTGCTCGGAATCCTGAACTAATACCCATGCCCATGTCTATACCATCATGTCGTTACAACATAAGATAAAGTAGTAGTATATAAGTAAATTAGCAACCTTCACATAATCTCTTATGTATCTACCCAAATCTCGAGCATTGAACTTGTTCCGCATAACACTAACCTTATTATTTTGCCATGGAGTATTATGTGGAAAATACCGTCAAACCGATGGAGATGGTCGTCCTGGTGATGGAAGGTAGAGTTTCTAAAGTGCAGTCCAGTGATCATGGCAAAATCACGGGTCGTAAAAAGAATGGTCCTCCCACAAACCTGGAACCATGACTCATTCAGGGGGATTTGATCACCCTCCAACTGACGGGCAATCAAGTGATGAAGGGCAGTATTTGTACTCTCATTTCTCTTAACTTTAATCAAACGCCCCAGGACCCCCTCGGTCAAGCTCTCGATAGCTCGATCACCAATTGCAGGATTGCGGCCCATACTTCTTAGTGTCTCAATAGTCTCTTTAAATACCACCTTCCGTATGTAAAGATTCACTCGTCGTGTAACAAAGCGTGCAATGTAGGTCTCTTACAAATCATAAGAATATGATAGAATGCTTAAGAAAACGAAGAAATGACACTGCTTGCACACGATGGCATGCACACGATCGATCGATGATATGCCCTCATATTGGGGAAGAATGTTGCTTTCTGCACACTGTATTTCCGCACACACACAAAATGATTATGGCCATTCAAGTTCATTTGTGGCACCATCCCCTAATGGACATGCTCCTCACTGCGACCCTCACGCTAGCCCATAGTGCCCTGCGCACATACCGCATCACCGATCGACATCAACATTCACCCTACGCGCTTCCTGGCGTTAGTACCTCGGTTGAAGGGCATCCTCTCAGCCACTGCATCCCACATATCGAGTTTCCCACAATGGCCTATGATTAAACACGCTCTTACACCCTGGTCATTTTTTCGACCCGCACAGGTCAAGCTAACATCAATAGTGCGCAATACAAGTGTGGCCATGATTCAGAGCATCTGAGCTCACAAGCCTAGAACCACCTCTCATTCCGGCATGGAATCGGTTCATGTTCTCCACCTATAAGCCTTGTCAGAGGCCGCTCTTTGTCCGTGCCCTCATTGCATTGGGGTTCACTCCCCGACCTCGTCGGACTCAGCAGAACATGACCACACCCAAACCATACCGTACTGAGAGAGGCTTTGGCTCCGATAACATTTGCATAAGTGTGTGTGTAAAAACCATTGGTTATCTTTTCGAATAATGTTGTGTTGTATGAATGATGAAGAAGTCGTAGGTAGTAAAAGTTGTAAGCAATTATAAACATAAGATATTTGTTTGTGTCAGTTGTCATGTGGCTATGTTTGGGATTTGGCCACCCAAAAATTTACTTGCTTTCTTGTACTTAGTTAGCTTGTTTTATTTCGTTTGTGCCTATGTTTGGGATTTGGACCCCCAGAAAATATCGGCTTTGTAAGGGAATAGGCCCCCGTAAATCATCTTTGTGCTATAATATGACACCTTTTTTTAAAAAAAAATAAGATTTATAGCTCTTCGAAGATAACTTCTTCTATGTCCACTCGACATATACATTATAAAAATAGGTAAGTACACAATAACCCTATTATCTATGAATACACCATACAATTTATACTCTTCCAGTCTCACAAAAAACTTTTCTTGTCTAGTCAACTTTGAGAAATAAAACGTAAAGGAAGCTTAGTTTGATAGGAATTGACAGGCCACGACCAGAGAATCTATTTAGGTTGGTTTATTAATTAATTTTCCTATATTAATTAAGAAATTTAAACAATCAATTATTTATATAATACGTATTAGTAAATACAAACTAATTATCCTAGATCTAATCCAATCATAGAATTTGTTACCCTTGTATAGTACTGGTAGATCTTTGAATTCAACCAGAAGATCTTCAAGTGAATTTTCTAGTCTCGATCCAGATGTAATGGGGGTAACAATCTAGCAGATCACCTCAACTGCAGTATGGGTCGACTGAACTCTTGCAAGAAGATATCTCTATTTTTTCCTTTTTGTTCCTGAAACTTTATGTTGTTTCAAAATTATGGAATCAAAGTCACAAATCAATATCCACAATGTAACACAATATAAAATCAAAATTCTCGCACTGTAATTGGTGTAATATCGATTGACCCCTCTAGTTTTTATATAGGCATCTTGTATTGCCCGATGGGATTAGGGTAAAGACTCCTAGTAGACTTCAACTTGTTATATTAAGCCACGTGAACTTCAACTGAATATATTAATATCAATCCAATCAATTAGATAATTAATTTCGCAGTCTTTCTCCAATTCCCATTTATAAATTAGGCTCTTTTTTTATCGTGTTTAACATATCGCATGTCCATTTAATTAATTTAAGCTGCTGACAATAGTAACTAAATAATTTCGTATAAAAGAATAGGACCACTAAAACTTTATTACCATGTAGGAAATTAGTCCACCTGCATGATATAATATAATAATCCTTTTGAGTTCCTTAAGGGGACGTCATCAACCTGAATAAAGTCGAGACACAATTTCTATCTGTTATATTAGTTATCATATAAATAATTTTATTTCCTAAAATATCGAGCATATTGAATCGATATATGAATCTCACCTGTGATAAGGCAAAACAATAAATATTATAAATATATAATTAAATATTACAAACTGGAATTAATAAATAATAATATCCGATATCTTTGTTCTTCATTTAGTCACTAGAGAAGAAGCTATCTCACTGCTATCCAGTTCAACGTATACAAAATACGCTAATATATATTAATAGTCAAGACCAACTAATATCAAGCATACACTATAACTTTTCACATAATTATATAAGGTTATATAGGTTGTGAACTAATTAATACTTATAAGACAATGATAATACGATCTTTCATGTGACGCCAAAATACTACATTATCTACAATATAAACTAAATATACATTTATATAATTATGTGAATTAATATGCAAAAAATTCGACAAAAATAAATACATTATTCTCATAAATAATTTGAAGACAAGGTAATACAAGCATAAACTATGATGTGTGGTATACAACCTTAACAATCTCCCACTTATACACAAAGCATGTATTTAAGTATAGTAATATATATAGTTTAACATATATTTCTCACTTATACTCAAAGCAATACTGCCATATATCGCATCCATATATACCCTCCACATGTCCTTCAAAATATTTTTAGTACAAGCCCTTCGTGAAAGGATCGAAAAGGTTGTCTTATGATGTAATCTTGGACACTATAAGACGTCCAAGATTGCATCATAAGACAAAGTTTCATGTGATATGGCCCTTGCAATCAACATGCTTACTTGCATCATGGCCTCATGGTTGTTTCATGCTTGCAATTGCACCAGTATTATAATTTTAAAGTGTGATTTCCTTATGTAAACTAGGGACCACATCCAAGTCCAATAAGAAGTTATTGATATTATTGTCTCCTTGGCCGCCTCAAAGTTCGCCACGTACTTAGTTTCCAGTGGTAGAGTCTGTAATGTATTTCGAGAAGTTGAGTTGAATTTATCTTTGTCTGCTTGGAAATTTGAACTAAAGGACATACAATATACGACTAATAAACCAGCATATGCTCTAACCTTCTCAGATACTTGAGTATATGTTTAGCAGTAGTCGAGTACCCTTGTTTCGAGTTAGACTGATATCTAGCAACCATGCCTAGTGCAAAGCGTAACATACACGAGGTTTCCTATTTCTAAGGCATAAAAGACGAGCTTCATGTCATCTACTCCTTTTGACACATCTCTATCAATAGATTGATTCTATGTCTATAAGGTAAGAAACCTTTCTCAAAATTTCCCAACTGCTTTAGCAGTGTGTTGATAGATAATGTCAGAGATAAGCATGACATCATTTTATTGAAATCACGAGTGATCCTTATACCAATGATGCATCCATCATATCGCACTGCTCAAGTATCCACACCCATAGATTTCATAATTCTTTCATTTTGTATATAAACAGAAGGATATTGACATACAGTACAAGGTACACCAACATGTTTCCATCATATTTTTTATACATACAACTCTTGATTAGAGATTGAAATAATCTAATAGGAATGTATGACCTGATAAACCATTTGTTCAAAGATCTTGATGCTTGCTTAAGTTATACATGGATCTCTTAAGCTCGCACACTAAATGATCGTCACCTTCAGCAATAATTCCCTAATGTTGGCGCATATAGATGTTCTTATCCATATTATTGTTCAAGAATGCAGCCTCAGCATCATGATTTAGATCCCCAGATTCAAAGGCGCAACTATATATTAGAGAATTTGGAGCAAATTAAGCATTGCAACTGGCGGAAATCTCTAATCATAATCGATTCCCTCTCCAAGTTTAACCTCTCACCACAAGCATATATTTGAAGATATTAAGATCCTGTCATGTCATCTATACACTTGTAGACCAACTTGCTACCTATGAGTTTTACTCTGTTAGGGAGTTATGCGAGCTCACACACTGGATTGGAATCCGTATATTCTATTGTTGATTCTGTTGCTGATTTCCCCGAGTCAGCATCCTTATCTTGGATAACATCATCATAGGTACATGATTTAAATTCATCTTCATTTGGGACATAGTCCGAAGACTCTCCCCCCACATATGAATGATTGTATTGACAAACAACCCTTCCATTACGACACGACATGTCCTAAGTTTGTGTATTAGTATCAGTATACAGTGTAGCATCTGTTGTTATTTGTATAATTGATTATAGGTGTCTCACTACTTAACTATTCTAGAACAATTTCAGTACTGGGTTTGTGACTTATCACATACCTCTCTTTCAAGAATCGGGCAGTGGTGCTAACAATTAACTTCTGATCTTGTGGATAATAGAATAACCACCCGCTCATTCCATTGTGATATCCTACAAATGCTCATACCTTTATATGAGGTGCCAACTTATCAACTTCTTTATTCAGCATGTGTGCTGGGAAACCCCAAATCAGAACATATCCTAGACTAGATTTTTGCCCAGTCCACATTTAAGTAGTGAGTCTTTGATGGTAATCGTCCATTGTCAAACATGCTATCATCCACCAATATTTGAATCCTTCTAAAGTTTTCATGACCAAATCACAAAACATGAATGCTATAAATATGTTTGGTTCACACTCGAAGGTTTCTTTCATTTCTTAAGATTAGTTTAAGCGATAAACAATTTATAATTAATTATACGTGGGATTTTTGCACTATTAACGATATAGTCCCTTGACGAAATTTCCTTGCTAATGTATTCACCATTTCTTGTAATCAAAGAAAGAATTGAACACACATCACTATGCAATTTATAAATTGAAATAAGATTCATTCTAACATCTTGTACTAGTAAAACATTTTTCAGAACTAAAATTGCTAAAATTCAACTGCAGGACTACTACTACATAATGATAAGCTTGGAACAATCACCTTAGTTGATGGTAATCTCATCTGCACTTGGTTACCTGCAAAACATACGAGTCGAAACAAAGATGATCAATGAATCTACTATCCATAAAGTTGTAGAATAGGAAGCTAAACAATTTATGACTACGAGTGCATGAGACATACCTTTCTTTAGGGTGGGACAGACCGTATTATAGTGTCATTTCTTACCGCACTTGTAGCTCTTCCCTTTTCGATTTGTTCGCCTTAGGTTGAGAAGCCTTACCCTGCACTTTGATATTTCCCACTTGCTTCTGGAAACTTGCTTCTTCTTCTTATTTTTTCCCATTTGGGATTCGAAGTTGAAGCACCAGTGCCACAAGCACTTCATAATCCTGCCTGAAGTGACCTTCAACAGCTTGAAGCTTTCTCATCAACTTCACCAATGTGTGATCTCTATGATTCATGTTGTAGTTCATGAGGCGCTGCTCACAACTTCTAGGAAAGCTGCCTAGGACGATACCAACCTACATTTCCTCATCTATAGTGGTCCCTGGTATGTCCAATTCATTCAAATGAGAGATCATTTTCAGAATTTGTCTGCAACTGGGGTTCTTTCAACCGTTCGATCATCATTAGACCGTCAATGCATTTTTCCTAGCCTCCTAGTTCTAATGTCCGAACAGTTTCCCAAGAGTTCACATCATTTCTATTGATTCACGCTTGCAGCAATGCTGATGTTGCAATACATTGATCAAAGAGCCAACATGTAATAATGGGCCATCTGATCAGATTTCTTCCATTTGCGGTATTAGTTCACCTCATCAGGTGTAGAATCTGCAACTGGAGCTAGTGGGTATTCCCCAGTTAGAATAAATTTATGTTCTTCAGCAGCCAAGACAATATTTAGACCTCTTTTCCAATTGGCAAAGTCAGTACCATCCAATTTATTTCCTTTGTGAATAAAAGCTAATGGATGAAAGACATGTGAGAATAAATTTAAAAGCATTTTTCACATAAAGTTTAGAAGCTAAATATATTGAAAAATATTAAAACAATATATATAGATGGATCAAATGAGAATGATTTTTGTGTAACAAATAGAAATAAATCTGAGACCATGATCATTGTGTGATCTATGGTCCAAATTAGCTTATGCGTAAAATATATGTATTTCATGCATCAAAATGTCAATACATTAAAATTCTCTGTTATATGCATAAGAATGTCGATGCATTAAAACACTACATTTCATGCATAACTTTTTGTGAGAATAAATCTCAGCCATCTATTTAAACAAGATATATACATAACTTTAAGCCTCATTTCACACACAAACACACACACACACACACACACACACACACACATATATATATATATATATATATATATATATATATATATATATATATGTATGTATGTATATGTGTGTGTGTTTAATACCCATATATCTGATGTGTATTTTATCTATATTTGAATCTTGTGACATTGCATATGACGTATTTTGATCTGAGTATAATCCTCCGTATTTCATAATCCAGTATCGATGAGTATATGATGTCGTAGATGTTGATTCATTCTCGTACTTATGTACATTTAGCGCACGCTAACGTTTAAGTATAGCGCGCGCTAAATACATGAGATATCGCATGCTATAGATGAGTCTTAATGCACTCTATACGTGGTCAATATGACTGAGACAGGTGGTAGGTGAGATCGGATCGCGGATCTTGGATAATGTTTTGTCGGGATGAACCTGGACGGCTTTTGGAAAATCCGAGTCAACGGTGCTTAGCGCACGCTACGAGGGAGATGCTAGCACACGCTAAGTCTGTTACAATGAGGTCAGTGAGCTTTCATAAAGTCGATAACGCATGTTATTACGGGTCTTATCGTATGCTAAATGTTGCTTTTAGCCCACGTAAAGGCTATTTAGTGTACGTAAGACCGAGGACAGATAGATACAGTGGGTTGGGAGCCCGTTAGCGCACGCTAAAAAGGAGCAGTAGCGCGCGCTAATAGTAATTTTCTATAATAGGACAGCACCTCAGTTCATTTCTCAGTTTCCATTTCGCCTCACACTTGATTTCTGAGACTTAGAGAGTTACCCTCTCGACCTTAAACCTTCATATCAGCCTCCTAACTTAATCATTGAAGGCAAGGAGCTTTGAAGATTGGTGTTCAAGCGTTCGACGTTGAGTTCATCAAGTGTTTTCATCTTTTCTTTCCTTATAAGGTATGTATTGCTTCCAGAGATTAGAATTCGTGTTCTTATTCGGATTATGAATAGTCTCCTCGAACTATTAAGGTTATTGATAACTCATTAGGTTGAACACCATACTTTAAGAAATTTGAAGTAATCATGTTAGAACTTCTTTTAGTAAGAAGATTGTAACCGAACCTTATTGAGTTGAACCTAGGATATGGTTTCTGAGATTTATTGCATATTTTGGATGTCAATTCTGAATCACTTGTATACTAGTGTATTGTTATTATCATCACCTAGAATGGGGTTATGCAAGAAGATGAATTCTAAGGGTCTTCACTAAGAATAATCCATGTGTAGTATGAGGTGTTCTTCAACGTAATTTGACTTGTAATGATTTCTGGACATGATGATCTTCATGTTGATGATTGGAATGAATGGTGTTGATGTGTAACAATTGTTATGAATGTAAAACTTTGGCAAGAGGGATAGCTTGGGGAAGAACGAAATTGTAGAGATGAATTAATCAAAAATTCAGATTGAAGGTGTTGTTACCCAAAATATTATTCGGAATGATTTGCTGGATATGGCTACGAGTGAGTAACAAACAAAATGGAAGAGCATGAGAGATGGAATGAAAATAACACAATATTTGTCGGGGTTGTTAATCCCGGGCTTGAATGCTCTCACAAGATATTATTAATAATACTACTACTTTGGAGTACAACTATTAATGTTAGAGTACGATTACAATGAGTGTAATGACCCTAGTTATCTAGCTCTTGAGTGCTGATGATTGTCAGAAGAACCAGAATTAATGCTCTGTGAGTACTTGTTATAAAGATGAAGTGTTGTGTCCTTTTCCAAATGCTGGAAGTCTCCTATTTATAAAAGAGGAGGTAGTTGGGATGTCTTAATCCCAAACGGGCGATCACCTTTCCTATATTAAATGCTTATTAAACGGACGATCGTCTCAGCACGTGGGTCAATTTCCTTAAAGTCCGCGGCTGTTATAGGCAGCCAGACGTGCGAACCAATGGGGAAACAACACGTGCCCCGCAACTTAGTCTTGTGAGGTCCCACCTGGGGCGTCTTTTACGGGCCTATCGGTAGGTGAGAGGCTGTCCTTGTCACTGACAGCCGAGGATGGGCTGGAGTCAGAAAGCATTTTCCTGTGGTGCCGTTTGTGGGTCTGCACGTGGGCCTTCTTCCCGAGATTCAGTCTTCGTACACTTGACGAATGATGGCTTTACATGTGGCATAAAATGGTCGTCCTGAATCGGGAACTAGATACGGTCGCCTTGTAAGACGGTCGCTAGGTACTCGAACTCTATCAGACGTCTTCGTTTGGTATGTCTGCCTTGGTTGATATGACGCTGACTTTGGTCGCTCAGCCCTTGTGCCGACCGCCGTTGAGGCATATTAAACGCCGCACAACAATTGCCCCTAGCTCGCTCCGATGTTAACGACGTGGGGTGAGGTGGTTCTACTGGCAATCGTTTGTATTAAAGACGAGCTACTCATCACTTTATGGAATAGACGATCGTCTTCTCGAGAAGACTTTGATTTTGAATTTGGACAACCTACTCGGTCGCTGAAAAGAGCGGAAAGTTAAAGCTGGCTTGAAACGTCATTGGGGCACGTGTCGCATTCCTGTTGGGGGGAGTCCGACGGTTCGTCAGACTTATCCTCAAGCGTGCCCTCGAAACGACACACATGCGGGATTCAAGGGCAGCATTAAATGCGGACTTTTCCGACCCTTGCGCTTCGGCCCCTAAGACTTTGTTTATTTGCCTGAAAGCCCCTGCTTTTCGCCTATAAAAGCGACTAGGGGTTTTGGGTTATAACCTTATCTGCATTTTGCCTGAGAAGAACGATTGCCGGATTCCTTTGAAGATTTGCTGCCGAGCGTCGTTCGACTAGAGTTTTTGGGTAAGAAAAAAGCCTTTTCTCTTTTTCCTTTCTTTTTCTAAAGATGTACGGAGGAAAACCAACTGTGTTTAAGGTGGGTAGCACTTCCGCCGCCGGGACTTCGACCGCCCGGGATGAAATCTCCGCGGAGTTCCATATGGAGACATCTGTCGAGGCTATTCGCACCGGGATTGAACCCACGGAGGTTGAGAACTCTTTAATGAAGCTGATGCGGCCAGGGCGGCAGAGGCAGAGCGAAAGCGTTCGCTATCCGAATAGGAGATGGACGTGAAGGCGTACTGGGAGCGAAACAGTGCATTCGGCAAAGCCTTTTCGGACTTTGCCGAACTTATGGAGAAATTGGCCGGTCTAATCCCCAAGTTTGACTTCCGCGAATATTCGATCGCCCATCCCGATCAACCTGAAAGGCGGACGCTGTTCCGGGCCGCGTGCCGCTCCCCGTGGTCCCTTGGCCAGATTCGAAGCTCGGCGACCAGGAAAGATTTGGACCGCTGGAGGGCGAAGTTCCATGTCCCCTATGACGTTTGCCTCTACGTGCCCGCCGAGAACGAGCGTGCCGATGAACCTCCTGAGGGCATGGTCGCCGTTAACGAGGCGATCATGGGGGCCGGACTGCGTTTCCCACTGCCATTCGCCGTGTCATACATACTGACCACCTGGAATGTGGCGCCGCTTCAAATGACGCAGAACGCCTAGCTGCAGATCGTCTGCACCCTTACTTTGTTCGGCGGTCACCGGCTATACCATCTTCCTTCAGCACTGGAGATGAACTATCTCTTCAAGCTGACGGCTCAGAAGGGTTCCGTTGGAGGATACCACATTCAAGGTCGTTCGGGCCGAGTGGTTCTGGGGATCCCAAACAAGGTACGGGGTGATCTGACAAAGTTGTTCTGGGTCGGCGGTGTGTGGAAATTAGCCGCGAGCGACAATCCCACCGACGAGTTGGATATCCCCACCGGCTTCCGGGAGAGGAATCCGAGTAAGGGTTTTGACTCTCCCTTGGTTCGGATATATTATGAACTAACCTAATTTAGCATTATTTTTGCAGGTGCCCTTGTTCTGGCGGCAGGCTAGCTAGCTTTTGACTTTGTGATTGTTTGGGAGCGGATATGTAGTCTTACAGATGATCATATCAATGCTCGCCGGATCAACAATGAAGCCTGCTAGTTGGCCGCTCAGCTCTTTCGTTTTCCTCGCCACTTAAGGGTTCTAGGTACGGATTTTCACGATCTTCCTTTGCTTGATGATCGTCTTGATTGAAAAAGGTTACTATTCTTTGTCGATCACTTTCTTTGCAGAAATATGCTTCCCATGCTTCCCAGAGCCCGAGAAAGAGATCGCCAAGTCGAATCCCAGGATTATGAGTTGCCTGCGCTAAGGGAAGAGAATGAGCCGAGTTCCCGCGGCGCCTATCCGACCTATCCCGGAGGCAAGGACTCTCGTGGAGACGGTCGCCGGTGAACAAGAGCCTCAGGAAGAGGGAGGACTCTGGCTCAATCGCAAGAGGCGGAGGGCAGAGGAGCCCTCGGCCTCTGCTACTACTGATGCACCTACCATGGCGCCGCCGATCGACACGCCTCCACTTTACGCGATTCCACTAGTGGAGGGTTCCACGCCCTTCTCGAGTTTCCTGGAGGCCACGGCGGTTGCCCGCGCTGAGACCCCTCGTGGGAGGCCGTTCTTTGGCCGCGACCCAGAGAAGGTCGCAAGGTGAGCTTGGTTGTTTTGCTGGGTTATGACATTTCCTTGTTGGAAATGTACTAACTCTTCTGTTCTTGGTACAGGGTCCGTAGCTGCGACCCGAACTGCTCGCCGCTGGTGCTGGATTTCCTATCGAGCAACGCTCCTCGCGAGGCCTGTGATGTCCATCACTACATTGCTCGGGCTGTCGCCGCCCTGCCGAAGGCCTGGAAGACCGACCTGAACGCGATAGCATGCCGGCGATCTGCTGACGTGATGCACACGACCTTTATTTAGCCCTTCAGACGGCGATGATGGCTACCCAGGCCGTGAAAGACTATGAGGGGCGGCCCTCCACTACTCGTCTTTAGGCGGACCTCGAGGCTGCTCGAAAACAAAATGCTGAGCTTACCGACAGGCTCGTGGCGATGGATAAGAGCTCCATGGAGGCGGCCAACAGGGCGAGCCATGACCTTGATTGGGCCCGGGCGGCGAATGACCAGATGTGGGATCAGATGATGGATGCTCGTCGGTTGCACACGGCTGCTCAGAAGGAGGCCGCCGAGCTGAAAGTGATCATCGATCGGCTGACCGGTGAGCTGGCATCATCGAAAGAAGCGGTGGCCGACAAGGTTGCCGAGCTCCAAGGCGTGAACCAAATGCTTGGGGGGCTGAGGGAGAAGCTGGAGGCGACCAAGGCTGATCCCTTCGTTAACGTGGAATACCTCAGCGAATTTGCCTATTATATGGTTTATGCTGACGCAATCTGTGCCGCTAAGAAGGGAGGGCTCGAGGTCAGCCCTTTCATTGATAACTTCCAAGCCTACGTGCTTGAGCACTCTTTGCAGCCCGCCTTCTTCGTGCCGATCCTAGACCTCTCCTCGGATCATGGGATCGACTTGAGTTGGTATCCGTCGCCCGACAACCTTGTTCACCCAGATGCCCCAAAGGACGGGGGTGTAGTGCCTGATGCTGGCGAGGGAGCGAACGCCGATCCTGCGGCTGGGGGTGATGGCTCGGCAGGGACACCATGAGCTGGCTTGCTCTTTTTGCTTTTACTTGTAATTTTCTAGGCTTCCCTTTTTGTATTTTGCCCTCGGGCGACCATGCTTGTATTTTAAATGAAATGAAATCAGTATTTCCTTTATTGATTGTTTGTTTGTATGTTCGTCTTTCCGAATCTTTTGCATTTGATCTCATACAAAGGTGTTTGAGGAGCGATCGTCGTACCTACGGCTCCAAATGAATTGATATATTTAAACTCATACTGGTAACTTTCAGAATAAAGTCGATCGTCGTAGATATAGCTGAACAAATCCGATCATCGTATGTATAGCTCCGCTCTCCCCCTTATTTTTATTTACTTAGTGAAAGTAAGGGAATGAAAATAAATCGTTTAGTGAGCTATCTTTGGTTCAGTTCTTGCAATCTTCAAATTTGCAAATTCCTCGAGGAAGGCCGACCATCTCGGCCTAGAGGAACCTTGCATGGTCGTGGAGTTCTATGGAACCGACCTCCGCGACCATGTCTAGTGCGCGAGCGACATTCCGTCTGATGGTCTACGTCTCGTGACTCACTTAATTGTGAGGTTCCTCCATAGGCTACATTTTGCCTCGCACTGTAGCGATGGGGCGAACGATCTCAGCCTGGAGGAGTCCTTGCACGGGGCGTCGTTGGATTAATCGACTTCGCAATTTTGGCTTGTTAGCACTTTTCTGCCTGGGACCGACATGTTAGATGATGGACCTTCGAGGGCATACGTTGTGACGGGGGGCGGGAAACGTCCCATTGTCCGGGTCCACCATGTTAGATGATGGACCTTTGAGGGCAGACGAGCGTGTCCATAGATCTGTTTAGAGGGTCCTTCGGCTACGCCCGCCTCGTATTTAAACGAAAGGGTGAGCGATCTTCACCCAAAGGAACCTTGCATGGACGGGCTGTTGGTTCCATCCACCTCCAGAACCATGGCTGCACTTTTCTACCTTGGATCGTCATGTTAGATGGCGATCCTCAATGGTAAACATTATGTTGGGGGAGGCGATCGCTTGCCTCGGTCCATCATGTTAGATGACGAACTTTAGAGGGTGAGCGAGTCATCCTCTTTTTGGAGGCGTTCCTTAGGCAGTAGCCTTTGGTTTGTTTTGCCGAAGCGAATCACTTGGAGAGAATTAGAAAATCTCATTAAGCACTTTGCACATTGAGTAAATGAATACAGGGTGTTTCTACTGATAGTACTTCTTCAAATGGACGGCGTTCCAGGAATATTGGTCTGGAGTGTCGTTTGGGTGTTGGAGCTCGTAGGCTCCTTTGGTTAGCCATTTGAATATCCTGAACGGGCCCTCCCAGTGCGGACCAAATACTCCCGAGTGGGTCTGGATCTTCTTGAGGACTAGGTCGCCCACTTGAAATCGTCTTTCTTTGACCTTCGAATTGAAGAACTTTTCGTATTTCCTTTTGTGGATCGTGTTCTTCATTTCCGAGGTCAATCGTCGTTCTTCGAGCATATCCAAGTCAATTCGCCGAGCTACATCATTGTCCGCCATCAATTTTTGTGCAGTTCGGTGGCTGAGGACGGCGATCTCCGATGGGATCACTGCTTTTGTTCCGAAAGCAAGGGCGAATGGGGTTTTGCCGGTTGAATTTCTTGTCGTCATTCGGTAGGACCACAAAACATCCGGGAGCTCGCTCGCCCAGTGCCCTTGCTTGGATTCGAGTCTGGATTTGATCATGTGCTTGAGGATCTTGTTTACATCCTCTACCTGCCCGTTTGTTTGAGGATGGTAAGGGGCCGAGAACAACTTTTTTATTCCCCATTTCTCGCAGAATTGCATAACTTCCGTCGAACTGCTTTCCGTTGTCGGAGATGATAGCCTGAGGTAGACTGAAATGGCAGATGATGTTTTTCCAAATGAATTTGATTACTTGCTCTTGGCCGATCTTGTTGAGTGGTTCGGCCTCTGTCTAATTTGTGAAGTAATCGACCCCCACGATGGTGAATTTACATCCCCCCGGTGCTATTGGCAAAGGACCGATGAGGTCGATGCCCCATTGGGCGAATGGCCACGGACTATACATAGAGGTGAGCTGCTCGGGGGAGAGCTTAATGTTCGGGCCCATTATTTGACACATGTGACAAGATCGGGCATAGGCGATTGCGTCCTTTCATAGGGTGGGCCAGAAAAAACCTTGCCTCGTCGTCTTGTGGATGTGGGCTCTCCCTCCCGCATGATTTCCCCAGATCCTGTCATGGATTTCGGCTAAAACAAGTCGGACTTCCTCCGGCGTAAAGCATTTGAGGAGAGGAAGGCTGAAAGCTCACTTGTAAAGCCGGTCGTCCAACAGGGTGTATTTGGTTGCTCGAAGTTGGAGCTAATGAGCCTTGACCCGATCTGTGGGGATTGTTCCGTCCTTCAATTATTCAATGAACAGAGTCATCCAGCTCTCTTCAGCGATGGCAACTGTGGCGACCAAGCTTTTATCGATCGCCGATCTTGCTAATTTAGTGATTTGGATGTTAGAGAAATCTGCTGCCCCATCCGACGATGCGAGTTTGGATAGGGCATCGGCCTGGGAGTTGTGCTCTCTCGGGATTTGATCGATCCTTCAAAATTTGTGCACATTTCGGCGACCAACTCTTGATATTTGATCATCTGTTCGCAGTGTGCCTCATATTCTCCTTTGACTTGGTTCACGACTAAGAGGGAGTCCATCAAGATGTGAAGGCGATGAACGCCCATGGCGAGCGCTAGATCGAGCCCGCCTACTAAGGCTTCGTACTCGGCTTCATTGTTGGTAGCTCGGAAATCGAAACGCATAGCATTTGTAAAACTCTAGTCATCGGGGCTAATGAGAACAATCCCTGCCCCTACTCGCGAGCTGGTCGATGAGCCAGCTACGAACAGTTTCCAGGCGGGACGGCCGACTTGGGTCGGGCTAGGCGGGAAAGTTAATTCCACCACGAAATCCGCTAGCGCTTGGCCCTTGATCGCTGTGCGAGGAGCATACATGACACCATATTGGGCGATCTCCAGTGACCACTTCAGGAGTCGCTCGTTGGTGTCTGGACGGTGCAGAACTTGCCTTAGAGGCAGAGTCGTCAGGACCTCCACTTGGTGTTCGAAGAAGTAGACTCTCAGCTTGCGAACACTCATGACAAGTGCGTAGGCGAGCTTCTCTAGAGGCGTGTAACGTGTCTCTGCATCGTGTAGTGCTTGACTAACGAAGTAGATCGGCAAGTGGGTTTGCCCCTCTGCTCGCACTAATACTGTGCTGAGCGCGACCTCCGAGGCTGCCAGGTACAGGAATAGCTTCTCGCCGGGGATTGGTTTTGCCAAAATTTGGGGGTTGGAAAGATACTCCTTGATTTTGGCGAACGCCATTTGACTTTCTTTCGTCCATGCAAACTTTTTATTCTTTATGGTGGCTAAGAAAGGCTTGGTTTTGTCTCCGAGCCGCGAAATAAAACGATTAAGGGCTGCCAAACACCCCATGAGGCGTTGCACCTGCTTGACATTCTGTGGTTCTTGCATGTCGAGGATCGCCTTGATCTTGGTAGGGTTCGCTTCGATCCCCCTTTGGCTCAAGATGTGCCCCAGGAATTTTCCGGAGCTTACTCCGAAGTTGCATTTCTTGGGGTTTAGCTTCATGTTGAAATTTTCGAGGATGGCAAACGTCTCGGCGAGGTCTTGGAGGTGATTTTCCTTTTTGAGGCTTTTGACCACAATATCGTCAATGTATACCTCCATGGTTTTTCCAATTTGATCGACGAACCTGTTGACTAGGCATTGGTAGGCCGCCCCCGCTTTTTTCAGACCGACCGACATTCGGACCCAAAAGAACATGTCTTTTTCCGTGTGGAATGATGTGTGTTTTACATCTTTTTCCGCCATTAGGATCTGATGGTATCCAGCGAAGGCGTCCATAAACGACATCATTTCGCAACATGCCGTGCTATCGACCAATTGGTCAATGTGAGGCATTGGAAAGTGATCTTTCGGACAAGCCATATTGAGGTCGGTGAAATCGACACATAACCTCCAGGAGTCGCTCGCCTTTTTGACGAGTACCGCGTTGGCCACCCACTGTGGCTCGTCGGTAGCTACCCCGATCAGTTTATTGTCGAGCAGCTCCTTGACATCTACATCTAGCGCAGCATATTTCTCTGGACCGAATTTCCTACATTTCTGGTGAACAGGCTTCCTTGCCGGGTCGATCTTCAGATAGTGGCAAGCATGTTCAGGACTGATGCCGACCATATCTTGACGTGATCAGGCAAAGACTCTGATGTTATTTCGTAGTAAACTGATTAGATCGTCTTTTAGTTTGGGATCAACACTCGAGCCAATCTTCACTTCCAGCTCCGGGCGAGCCGGATCGATTGTAAAACTTTCCAACTCTTCAGTGGGGACAGTCGCTTCTCGTTTGGAGCAATCGCCGGACTCGACCCTTGGATCAATATCGAGGCTTGGCTCGAAATCAATCCTCGATTCGATGTCGTCCGATGATCGATGTGAGATGCCGTCTTCTGAGTCAGGCTGGTATGAGGTGCTTGGCTCTTCGATCTCCATTGGTTGATTGTCGATCGTCCCAGTGTTACAAACAGGGTAAGAAACGTTTAAAGGAAATGTTACAACACAAGAGTAGTTCAAACACATCTTCGCCATTAGCTGATCTCCTTTTACAGTACCGACTATCCCTTTCGGTAGTGGGGAACTTGATACAATAAAAGAAAGAGGAGGCGACCGCCTCAAAGGTTTCTAAAAAGGGGCGACCTAGGAACCCATTATAGATACTGGGCATGTCTATGATTACAATGTTTAGGTTCCTAGTGATCTTAACCTTAGGATCGTAACAGCAGACTAGCTCGACGGAGAGCTTGATCCTTCCATAGGCTTTGACCATGTTGTCGCCGAACCCTTGAAGCACGGTTTCGAACGGCTTGATGAATTTGGTCAGGTTGCCTAAATGGTCCAGAGCAGACTTGAATATGATGTTGCAAAAGCTCCCGTTGTCAACCAGCACGCGGTAGACCGTTTTCCCAAGGATACATGCAGAGATCACCAAAGCATCCTCCTTGGGGCACTGCACTCCCTCCCTATCCTTGTTCGAGAAGGAGATGAGTGCATCTCTGGAGATGGTTGGCTCCGGGGGCACCACGACATGGACTCCGGCAAACGCCCTCAGCTCGGCCTTCCGTTTTTTGTTTGACATGGTGGAAACCGGGGAAAGACCTCCGAGATTTCCACCTTCTGATTGAAGCATATTGACCCGGCCGCCGGGGTTGATCGGAGGGATCGACTTATCTCAGTAATCCGGCTCATCTCGCTCGATTCTGGTGACCGGATTGGGAGGTTGACGGTCGTCATTCTGTCGACGATCATGGCCCCCGGTCCTTTCTGCTTGGGGATCCGGCTTGGTTACTAAATTGTCCAGCTTGCCTTTCTCGAACAATCTCCAGAGTTGTCTGAGGAGGTCGCGGCATTGGCTGGTGTTGTGTCCGGGACTTTTGTGGTAGGCCAAAATTTATTGCGGTCCAGATGACCATTGTCCCTCATCGGCTTTGGCTTTCTTATCCACTCGCGCCCCTTGATGGCGTTGAAGATATGGGCCACAGATAGATTGAGGTTGCGGAGAAGGTGAACCTCCACATCTTCGAAGGCCTTGAACTCACCGGGTGGCTTCGCGACCGCCTTCTTTAGGATGGAAGATGGCGCCTTCCTCTCCCCGGTTGCCCCCTAGCCTAGGCAAAGGGTGAGCAACCTCTGCCTGGCTAGAAAGTCAGCGGCCTTGGCGTGGAAGATCACGTAGGTCGGGGGGATGTCCTTTGTGACATGCCTGAACATGGGAGAAAGACCATCGAAACCCCCTAGGACTGACTAGAGGGTGATCTCGTCGCTTATTGGCTCGTCGGTAAGGACTATTTCATCCACCCGGTCGATGTAATTTTCATCGAACCCGTTTTTCCCCTGCCTGATCTTCATCATGTGGTGGGGACCTTCTGGCCAAGCGACCTTGGCAG
Organism: Orobanche coerulescens; assembly: GCA_033398695.1. Taxonomy (NCBI): domain Eukaryota; kingdom Viridiplantae; phylum Streptophyta; class Magnoliopsida; order Lamiales; family Orobanchaceae; genus Orobanche; species Orobanche coerulescens. The sequence goes on from CM065806.1 coordinate 62,829,897, forward strand.
CGAAGTACGACGTGAAGTCGCTCGCCAGCTTTTCAAAACAGTTGATTGAGCGCGGTGGCAATGATATGTACCACCGATGGGCAAGACTGCCCAATGTTAATAGGAACATTCGGCATTTTGTCGCGTCTATCCAGAACTTGCTTAAGTGAGTCTCGGGGTCCGATCTACCCTCATGCAAAGGTGTTTGAGGAAGAGCGATCTTTGGTTATACGGGGGCAAGCTCGATCTGGACCGCGAGCGGCTCACTTGGTCCGACGACCTTTCTCTTGGCGCCTGCCCCAATTTTCATGAGCGCTTTCATATCGTCGAACTGGCGCTGCATTTTGGCCATCGCCGTAGCCTGGCTTTTCGCGGTCTGGCTCTCGGAGCGGGAGCCGAGGCGATCATGTATTGATCTCCTAGCTCTGTTGTAGGCGATGAGGTCTTTGCCGCCAAGATCGATTTTTCAGTGAGGGGGAGCGAGATGGCTGACCTGTTTCTTGGGAGTCGGGTATGCCGAACTCCTGGTGATGGATTCGGCCTCCGACATCGCATGGCTGGGGCTAGAGTGCCCAGGTTTCCATGAAGGATCACTCCCTAGGTGGCTGAAGAAGGAACTGTCCTGCCTCGCGAGTGCCTTTTCTTGCGACTCGGGGCTTTCTGACGATTGCTCGACATATAACCCCTTGAGTTTTCATTTGCCCGCATGGCGGATGGCTGAAGGGGTAATAATGGGCGCGTCACATGCTCTCCGTCGCTCCCTTAGGATGGTCATGGACTCCTCAATCTGTTCCGCGGTTTGGAATTGATCGAGTGAGAGGCTGGGGCCATCCCTCAGGGGTGGCAGTGAGAGTCTGGCATCGCCGCGGCTGCCTTCCGCCGTAGGTTGGGACTCTGTTTGGGCCGGAATAAGGCGTCCGATGGACCGTAAGATGCCTTTGTTCGAGGTGGTGGCAGACATCATTATCTCGAGGGTTTTTCTTTGAAGAACAGTGAGTGTTTCTTCCTGTATATCTTCCGGAGAACCGTGAGTGTTCTTCGAAACGGTTGGAGAGAAAATAAGGGTTCAAGCCACTTCTTCTATTGCCAATTGTTGTTACCCAAAATATTATTTGGAATGATTTGCTGGATATGGCTATGGGTGAGTAACAAACAAAATGCAAGAGCACGAGCGATGGAATGAAAATAACACAAGATTTGCCAGGGTTGTTAATCCCGGGCTTGAATGCTCTCGCGAGATATTATTAATAATAATAGTACTTTCGAGTTCAACTATTAATGTTAGAGTACGATTACAATGAGTGTAATGACCCTAGTTATCTAGCTCTTGAGTGTTGATGATTGCCGGAAGAACCAGAATTAATACTCTGTGAGTTCTTATTATAAAGATGAAGTGCTGTGTCCTTTTCCAAATGCTGGAAGTCTCCTATTTATAGAATAGGAGGTAGTTAGGATGTCTTAATCATAAACGGGCGATCGCCTTTCCTATATTAAATGCTTATTAAATGGGTGATCGTCTTAGCACGTGGGTCGGTTTCCTTAAATTCCGCGGCTGCTATAGGAAGCCAGACGTGCGAACTAATGGGAAAACAACACGTGCCCTGCAACTCAGTCTTGGGAGGTCCCACCTGGGGCGCCTTTTGCGGGCCTGTCGGTAGGTGAGAGACTGTCCTTGTCACTGACAGCCGGGGATGGGCTGCAGTCAAAAGGCCTTTTCCTGTGGTGCCGTTTGTGGGTCTGCACGTGGGCCTTCTTCCCGAGATTCAGTCTTCATAGACTTGATGGCTGTTGGCTTTACACGTGGCATAAAATGGTCGTCCTCGGTCGGGCACTAGAGACGGTCGCCTTATAAGACAGTGATAGGTACTCAAACTCGATCTGACGTCTTCGTTTGGTATGTCTGCCTTGGTTGATATGACGCTGACTTTGGTTGCTCGGACCTTGTGCTGATCGCCGTTGAGGTGTATTAAACGCCGCACAACAGAAGGGTGTTAAATAATCGAACCTAGTATTGGAATTGACAATCAGGAATCGAAGTGCGAACTTATGATGATTGGAATGTCCTTGAACTCGTAGGTGTCGACTATCATCTTCGTGATGGTCATTTGATTCGCTTGAAATATGTCCTTAGATCGACCGAGCTTTCGCCGAATGAGTTGAACCGTGAACCGGATAACTTAGAGTGTTAACCTGACCGTAGTAGTCGTTAGATGTTCGTACATTTAAATTTGTTACGAAAGTTGAGTTGTCATTACTTTCCTATTGGTTTAAAGATCCGAGCGTCGCGAACAGTTGATCGAAGGAGGCGGCCTCTAAGTTTGTTGAAATCGTTGAAGTATATAGATTCTTGCCATCTTTCTAAGGCAAGTATCGTAATTTGACTATTGGTTTAATATTAATGATTTTGATCATGCATGTTGTTATTCATGTTTTTGAAACATGAGATCATTCAAGTTGAATTGTCATGATGTCGTTCAAATTATTGATTCATACGTTGTTCATGTTGATGGACATATAGATTTGTAAATGTGTATGTATAGTTGTTTTGTATATGTTGTAGTGATCCGAAGGGATCGTGTGATCTATGCTTAGGGCGCTGGATCAGTTGTCCACCTCGTGTTGGTCCGATGGGATCATCTTGGGATCTATGCTGAGGGTGCTGGATCGTTGGACGGGTTTTCCACCTCGTGTTGGTCCGACGGGATCATCTTGGGATCTATGCTGAGGGCGCTGGATCATTGGATTACCCTGCGTTATGTTGATGTAATCATAAGGCTTCGCATCGTTGGATTCCGGTAGAGGAAGTCCGCGTGTTGCATATCTGATTTTGTATATTATGATTCTTGTACTAGTATCGTTTTGCTAATCCCTATGGGGGTGGACATTTGTTTTGATGTTCAGGTAGTCGGGGAATGGGGAAGCAGCCACAGTACCGGCATGATGACGAAGGGGCTCAGTGATGTTATCCGTTGTATTGTTTTGGTATCCTGGTTTGGTATTTAGTACTTGAGTACGTGTGTTCTTTTGATGTTTTGAAAGTTTGTAACAATGGACTGTTTTGGGTTGTATGGATGATTAAACTGGTGATTAAATTACTCACTTTTTGTGGTACTTTTGTATTGTTTAGATTTTCTTTTAATTTAGCCTTGTAAATTCTTATATAAAGAATTTACGACGCTGTAATTATTCCGAATATCTCGGGGTGTTACAATATATATATATATATATATATATATATATATATGTGTGTGTGTGTGTGTGTGTGTGTGTGTGTGTACGCTATCAATCAACGACTCGAAAAACCCCATATGAAAGACACAATAGTATGGATATTTACACATACACTTGTTAAGTAGATTTTTATGTCTTTAGTTTTATATCTAGTCAACCTTCGTTCATCACAAGTAAAATTAATAGTTGGTTCCTCTTGACCATTTTTTAAATTAATATAGACTTTGATGGAAAACTTGTTACAATACATCTCACTGAACACCGTAATTTAACAATTTTTTAGAATATTATTTTAAAATAATAGGCTTACAAAGGAATTCATATTTGGGAGGCCAGCTTGGTTCTTATTTAAAATATATCAAAATGACCACTTTGTTATTTTTTCTTAAGATCTTTGATTTTCTTGTCCTATTATGCAAGAAACAATATCATGCATAATATTCATACATACCATACATCTGATGCAGCTTAAGGTCTGTTGATTCAAGACCCCGGTTGAGTTCCAGTTGGATCAATTACACGAGCTTGAGCCAAGAAGTTCAATAATATTTTGCATGGTTTAACGCAAGAGGTCTGGGCTCAAAAGTTGTCCAAGAAGACCATTGGAGATAGCAAACAAAGCAGCTCAAAATGGTTAATTTAATTATGTGCGAATGGGTTCAAATTTGAAGACTTTTTGTATGTCGTTTGTGGCATGTGTAGGCCATGTTCTTTTTACTATTGAATTAAAGCCGGAAATTAGCATTTAATCACTATTAATTGTCGGTTTTGATTTAATTCCTTCTAGATTAGTTTCCTATTTTGATTAGGATTGTAATATTGGGAGTAATTTTTTTTTCATTTTATTATTATGTTGTACGTATTCATTTAGAATTGTATAAGTGTCGTTGTATTTGACTGATACAATGTATATTGTATTGGGATATTTTGGAATCGAGATATTTATACTGGTCGTCGGTTTTGTTTTGCCGATTGGATGTTGCTTGGTGAGTTTTGTTTTTGGCTAAGTATACTAGCCATAGTGTACGCTATATGTATAACATTATGTATGCTATGTGTTGAGGCTTACGTACGTTAAACCGAGAGTGTTACGTACGTAATGATAGGTATCAAATCGCATCCGACTTTCGGCGTGTAGGACCATGCATGATCCGGATTTTTGGCTTTTCGAGGTAGCTTCGTCAACGCTCATCACCTACGCTATGCATGGATGCTAACGTACGAATGTTGTGGTTGTTACGTACGTCTTTTGGCTAACGTACGTAATGCAGGTCCCATTTTGAAGCAGTGAGTTCTGGCAGGACGTAGCGTACGCTACGTAGGGCTGGTAGCGTACGTAACGAGGATTAACGTACGTTATGCGTATGGGATAGCAGTCGTAATGAACTGTGCAGATGATAAAGACATGTTTCGTCTTTCGTTTCTTCACTATCCATTTTCGATTTCTCACCCTATAAATCATCCCTCTGCATCCCTTAGTGATTTCCAACCCCTTCCAACTTGTTTTGGAGCTTCCTAACTTAGATTGGAGCTTGGGATCTTGAAGATCGGAGTACTTCTTGAAGGGTTTGAGGTTGTTCTTCACATTCAAGAGGTATGTTGATTAATCTTGTGTTTAACTCGAGATTATGATGATGTTGTGGTTGATTAGTTCGTGTATTGATGAGTTGTGGGAGGATAGTATGATTCGTCATAGTTTTTATGAGCTGATGATGAAGAACATGATGATATGGCTTGAGTTTAATTGTGTTCTTGATGTTTAGAATACTTGGGTGTTATAATCAAATCTAGAAAGAGTTATGTTAAGATTGTTAGATAATTAACATAGCCTTGAGATGATTGTTGTTGTTGGTTGTGTTCTTGAGAAATTCTAACCATTTTAGTAAGGAGTTATGATGAATTAGGAGATGATTATCATAATCTTGAAATGGTTAAGTTAGTATTGTTGATTAATCCGAAATTCTTGAGGAATTGATGATGATATTGGTGATATTGTCAATTTGAGATGATTAATTTGGTTTTTTTCTTGATAATCCTTGATGAATTGTTTTTCACATGTGTTAAGAACATTATGATTATGTTAATTGATCATTGGAGTGATTGGAGGATGTTAGAATTCATAGTTGAGACTATGATATTCGTGTGTATGGGTGATCGATTCGTGATTGAATCGAGGTTATCTATTGTGTTCCAACGGCTAGTCAACGGGATGTTCGCCAACCAGATCGACAAGACCATGGAGGTCTACATTGACGACATCGTAGTCAAGAGCCTCAAACAGGAAGATCACCTTAATGACCTTGCCGAGACGTTCGCCATCCTCGAGAAGTTCAACATGAAGCTGAACCCCAAGAAATGCAACTTCGGGGTAAGTTTTGGAAAATTCCTGGGGCACATAGTGAGCCGAAGAAGGATCGAGGCAAACCCCACCAAGATCCAGGCGATAGACATGCAGGAGCTATGGAATATCAAACAGGTGCAACGCCTCACAGGTTGTCTAGCTTCCCTCAACCGTTTCATCTCTCGACTAGGGGATAAAAGCAAACCATTCTTCGCGACCATAAAGAACAAGAAGTTCGCATGGACAAAGGAGAGTCAAATAGCGTTCGCTAAAATCAAGGAATATCTATCTAACCCCCATATCTTGACAAAGTCGATCTGTGGCGAAAAGCTATTCCTTTACCTGGCGGCCTCGGAGGTCACACTGAGTGCTATTTTAGTGCGAGCAGAGGAGCAAGACCACTTGCCGATTTACTTCGTTAGCCATGCGCTCCATGACGCGGAAACGCGATACACGCCTCTGGAGAAGATCGTCTATGCTCTAGTCATGAGTGTTCGCAAGCTAAGGGCCTACTTCTTCGAACATCAAGTGGATGTTCTGACGACTCTCCCCTTGAGGCAAGTTCTGCACCGGCCAAACACCAACGGACGACTCCTCAAGTGGTCACTGGAGATCGCCCAATACGGTATCACGTACGCTCCTCGCACGACGATCAACGGCCAAGCTCTGGCGGACTTCGTGGTGGAGTTAACGTTTCCTCCCAGTCCGGCCCAGGTCGGTCGTCCTGCGTGGAAGCTGTACGTGGATGGCTCGGCAACTAACTCACGAGCAGGGGCTGGGATTGTCCTCATCAGCCCCGACGGCCAAAGCTTCACAAATGCTATGCGTTTCGGGTTTCGTGTGACCAACAATGAAGCCGAGTACGAAGCCTTGGTAGGCGGGCTCGATCTGGCACTCACCCTAGATGTTTGCCGTCTCCACGTTTTCATGGACTCCCTCTTGGTCGTAAACCAAGTCAAGGGAGAATATGAGGCGCGCAGTGAACAAATGATCAAATACCAAGAACTGGTTGCCGAAATATGCACAAAGTTTGAAGAAGTGCTGATCGAACAAGTCCCGAGAGAGCACAACTCCCAGGACGATGCCCTATCCAAGCTAGCATCGTGAGATGGGGCGGAAGATTTTGCTAACATCTAACTCACGAAATCAACAAAGCCGGCGATCGACAGAGACCTGATTACCACAGTCTCCATCGCCGAAGAGAACTGGATGACCCCATTCATTAAATACTTGAAGGACGGAACGGTCCCCGCCGACTGTATCAAAGCTCGCTAGCTTCAGCTCCGTGCGACCAGATACACCCTACTGGACGACCAGCTTTACAAGCGAGCTTTCAGCCTTCCTCTCCTCAAGTGCATTACGCCTTGGATGAAGTACGGACTGGAGTAACAAAATCTCTCGGCACCCGTGAGCTCTCTTGATATCTACTGGCACCAGGACTCTGGCAGTATTTCTATAGGTGTCCCTGCCTCCCACATGAATGACAAACAAAAGCTGGCACCATACACCATGTACTAATGTGCCCCCTCAATCACAGTTAAAGCAAACAATAGTCGAACTCGTCATTTGAGAGCAAGATGCTTTCCCATCATGAAGACGACTAGAAAAAGACCTCCTGGATGTCAGAGCCCGATGTCCATCTGAACGAACCGGCATATTGGTCCTCTCACCAGAAGAAACTGAAGGGTTCTTCCGAGAAAGTTCCTTGATCAAAATCTCTGCTCCAAGAGCCTTCTCGATGAATTCATCAAATGAGTTACAATTATGATTGAACAACTGCATCCTCAACTGCGGGTTTAGCCTCTTGCTAAAATACTCGATCTTATCCGCCTCAGTACGGATAATAGATGAAGCAATGAAGAAGTCCATGAAACTTCTCAGCAATGAGAACAACACCCTCGTCCTCGACGGATTCGGTGTTAAATACCTCTGACAACTTGGCTTCACGAAGTGGAGCCAGATAATACCTCTCTAATATGAGAGTCTTGAACTCGTCCCAAACACAATCACGATTGGTGGGTTTCACAGAAAGCCACCAAGAATAAGCGCCCTTACTCAAGTAGTAAGCCACTATTGCCACCTTAGTCTCTTCCAGACACTGAACCATATCGAAGAGCTTATCAAAATGTTCAAACCAATGAACAATGTCAGCTGGTTACAACGAACTCTCAAAAGTAGGTGGCCTCTGCCGAGAGATATCGCCAACAATATGACTCACACCCCCAGTATGCTCATGAAACAGCACCTGGAATCCCTGCCATGGTGGACCACGAACCATCGAGGCCGGCATGGTCCCCACTATCTGTGTCATCTGAGTCATTTGGGCCACCATGACCCTCATGATCAAGAAAGGATCGACGTGTTCACTCTGAGTTTGATCGACTTCTCGAGTATGACGTCTCGAAGGAGAATCGATCGCGTAAGTAACACCACCATCCGGACTCTGATCCATCTCGACATCCGCACGTGCATAAACATGAGGTTCCGGTTTCCGGCCCGCTCTGCAGCCTTTACCCCCTCTGTCACGTCCTCGGATTCATATTTCCATACTGAAAGAATAACATTAGATTATGATCGTAGCTCAAATACGCCTCAATGGCCAATCTAGAATGCGAAGTCAATAGCCAAACACGAGCATACATACTCAACAGATAAACAATCACATCAATCATTCTAATCATAGCCAATACAGAGCCCACATGCATCAAAACAAATAATCATGAATCAATCGTAACACAAATGTCACATACAGGTTTCAACAAAACATGTAGAATCAATGACATAATGAATGTGTGAACATAAAAGAGAATAGATTCCTTACACAGGTCATATGAAGCTTCGAGGTCTTGCGATACTAGCCTTCACTGACAACGACTCGATGAAAGAATGACTCATACAGTCATCCAACTATCACGACTCACAAAACCCGACTGTCCAGATTGTCATAACCTGATAGCCCCACTACTACCGTATCGGTAGAGCTACATAGCTCACATATAAGGGTATCTCACTACCCATTTCTCTGATACCATCTTCTGTAACACCCCCAAATCCTATTGGGTTATTACAGTGCCGTGGACCCCACACCAGGAGATCCACCAGGCGAACACAATTAAAATACATCAAATTAATCAACAATGGAAATCATAGTCCCTACTATGATATTCGACACAATATTACGATAAGGAAAGTAAATGACAATGACGGGCCTACATGGCCAAAATAAAAATACAACAACATCTACGAGCCCTGCTCGGATAACACAAAATAACGACAACTGACAAACTGGAGAATACTCCCAACTGACCGACCAACATGAACACCGAAACAACTCGGGACTAGTATCGCTCGAATGCCTCGTCGCCATCGTCATGCCCCTGTGTATTAACTCTCTCCTCGCAAACACCTGAAACATGAGAACATGTTCCGCCCCCACGGGTCCAGTCATCCAGATAATGATTATCAAATGCATGTACAACATGATATGCATCCAAAGAAAAAATAAACTGTATAACAATGGTAGTACGAGATGCTCACAAACTAAGGTAAGAACCGAGCATTCGTGAAACACTATACCCACGGCATACGGTCAATACCTACTCAACAGGTTAGAACATAAGTGCCCAACGGCGAATCATCAATATAAATCACAACAATGAATTACCCGAAGGTAAACCAAACCAAATCTAAAATAGATACGAACCACAATGCCCAAAGTCTACAACGGAAACACCAAAACATCACACATGGCCTAAAAGCCCTCAGCCAAAGTAGCAAAATATCACAATGGCCGGAAAGCCATTCAACCAAAGCTGCAAATCATCACAATGGTCTAAAGCCGAACAACCCGAAACTGTATCACAATGAGGGGCATAAGCCACACAGTACGAAGCTCTATCACAATGAGGGGACGAAGCCACATAGCATGAAGCTGTATCACAATGAGGGGCCGAAGCCACATAGCAGGAAGCTGTATCACAATGAGGGGCCGAAGCCACACAACACGAAGCTGTATCATAATGAGGGGCCGAAGCCACACAGCATGAAGTTGTATCACAATGAAGGGCCGAAGCCACACAGCACGAAGATCTATCACAATGAGGGGCCGAAGCCACACAACACGAAGCTGTGTCACGATAGGGGCCGAAGCCACACAACGCGAATTTGTATCACAATGAGGTCATCCAATGACCGTGACCTGCTGAATTGCAGGTGCTGGGAAACCAACTGCAACAAGTTCAAGCCCCATACTTACCCATCGAGCACTAGCCGAGACTAGCCTCCATAACACAATTAATCACAAATGGCAATGATCACAGAATCAACAAATTCACAAAAATGATAGTGTTCTGCCTTGAGTCGGCCAACACGACAACAATAACTCATGGATGGGCACCATCCTCGGCGGTCCAAATTCAAATAACTCGATTACCTTGGAAAGGCTAATCGATAACAACTACTCATTGGATGGGAACTATCCCCGACAGTCCCAATTCAATACCTCGGTTGTCTTAGAACGACCAATCGATAACAACGACTCAATGGATGGGAACTATCCTCGACAATCCTAATTCAATACCTCGATTGTTTTATAAAGTCCAATCAATAACAACGAATCAACGCATGCCTCAGTACCTTTAATTAGTTACCGACGACGGAAATGATAATCAACTATGTCAATGCCTTCAATCGGCCAATACAACATCGATAGAAAAACACCAACATCAATAGCAACACTCATATCGATGTCTAAATCGAACATCAATATCAACCACAACAATCGATACATCGATACCGCGAACCGGCTACTGACAACTACAATAACAACAAGGCGATCACAATAGCATTTGGCATGACTACCGAAGGGTATCGTATCAAACAATCCCCTGATCTCAATGAAAATCTTGAAGAGACTATATCTCGAAATGATACAATACATTAATACACATACAAGATAACATTAATCTCATTGACTAGTATAAGTATAAAACTTGCCTCAAACCAAAGGCGATGAAATCTTTCCACGAACGACGAACGACTTCCTCCGACAATTACAAGCACTCAAACAACCTTGAATGAAATACAATTTATTCAATAACACAATATCGATATCAGGCTTCAGGAGCCAGAGGGAAGGACAACCGAGGAGGAGCAGTGAGCTCAGATTTAGGTCTTCCTCGAATCAATGAGATGTCGCCTTGATTTGTGTATTCCTTTCTTTGATTTTCGGATTAATGTTTAACTTAATTTGTATTGTGGTATTGTGGTTGTGAACCATTTGTTGTTAATCTATCTTATAATGATAGTATTTGAGAATATTGAGACTTAATATTTTTTTATTTGATTTGCACCAATTTTTTTTTTGGTGTTGTACCTGAGATTTTCTGATAATCTGGGTAAAACCTTGTTGTGATTCGAGACATCAAGTCGTGAGGACTTGGGCGTGCGATTGATATGGTTCTAAGGACTATATATGTGCGTTGTTGTTTTCCTTTTATGGCGTGAGTCAGTGATTGCATGGGCGTCCAATGTCGACGAGAACAGGGAAGTGTACACCGATGATTGTAGACATGTACAATGGGCGGATCCCACGGGGTGTGTACGCCGGTGTTACAAGACATGCGGTTGGTATGACTTTCTGGCTGGTCTCTAGCGGAGGAGTCATGATTCGACTGATCTCACACTTGGTTGAGTGTTTTATCAGTTGATTTTCACCTTCTTCGGGCAGAGGAGACGCGTGGACCCGAGGGGTTGGCCCAATGACTCAGGCAAAGTTGTTCGCATTGAGGAGTATTCCTGGAGATGTCATTTCAGATCCCTATGGATAGTTCATATCCTGAGTTCTATACCCTTAGTTTCGGGGACGAAATCTTTTTTAAGGGGGAGTATGTAATATCCGGGGGTAATTGTTTTTTTTATTTTACTGTTATATTGTATGTATTCATTTGGAACTGCACAAGTGTCGTTGTATTTTACTGATACAATGTATATCGTACTGGGATATTTCGGAATCGAAATATTTATGCTGGTCGTCGGTTTTGTTTTGCCGATTGAATGTTGCTTGGTGAGTTATGTTTTTTGCTAAATATACTAGCCATAGCGTATGCTATACGTATAGCATTACGTACGCTACGTGTTGAGGCTTACTTACGTTAAACCGAGAGTGTTACGTATGTAATGATCGGTATCAGATCGAATTCGACTTTTGACGCGTAGGTCCATGCATGATCTGGATTTTTGGATTTTCGAGGTAGCTTTGTCAATGCTCATTACGTATGCTATGCATGGATGCTAGCGTATGTAATGTTGTGGTTGTTACGTACGTCTTTTGGCTAACATACGTAATGCATGTCCCATTTTGTGGCAGTGAGTTCTGGCAGGATGTAGCGTACGCTGCGTAGGGCTGGTAGCGTACGTAAGGAGGATTAACGTACGTTATGCGTATGGGATAGCGGCCATAATGAACTGTGCAGATTATAAATACATGTTTCGTCTTTCATTTCTTCACGATCCATTTTAGATTTCTCTCCCTAGAAATCATCCCTCTGCATCCCTTAGTGATTTTCAACCCCTTCCAACTTGTTTTGGAGCTTCCTATCTTGGATTGGAGCTTGGGAGCTTGAATATTGGAGTGTCTCTTGAAGGGTTTGAGGTTGTTATTTACTTTCAAGTGGTATGTTGATTAATCTTGTGTTTAACTCGAGATTATGATGATGTTGTGGTCGATTAGTTCGTGTATTTATGAGTTTTTGGAGGATAGTATGATTCTTCATAGTTTTTATGAACTTATGATGAAGAACATGATGATATGGCTTGAGCTTGATTGTGTTCTTGATGTTTAAGAATACTTGGGTCACTACCAAAAATAACACTTTAGCCGACGACTAGCCGGAGAACGGCCGACGGCCGGCCGAAGTCATCGGCTAAAGTCAGCAAGTTTAGCCGACGGCTAACTTATTGTCGTCTAAAGTAGTTTAGCCGACGACTTTACTATTGGTCGTCGGCTAAAGTCATGTTATTCGTCGGCTAAAATTTTGTAGTTTAGCCAACGACTAGTATACTTTAGCCGACGACATGCCGTCGACTAAATTCAAGTTTAGCCGACAGCTAGTATACTTTAGACGACGACATGCCGTTGGCTAAAGTCTTACATGTTTTTTTGTGCAGACTATATCACCATCTAACACTTGAAGAGACCATTTACAATACATTCGGAAATTACAGAACAAGAAAACGAAAAATAGTAATTTTATCTGGTTTGATCATTCAAGAAATCATATTGAAGGTATGTTTATTGAATTTTAATATCAGTTATAATTATATTATGTATATAATATATCTATTTGGATGATTATGAAAATGTTTTAGAATTAGTTCGTTTTCTCGAATATTTTTTGGTGTATGTGTGTGTGTGTGTGTGTGTGTATGGATTTGACATCTTGAATTCGAGCTATATATGATGATTTTAGTCATAATTTTTGTATGTTCTTGATAAATACGATGTGTAATATTGTTGTTATTTTTGTTATAGGATGGATAAAAGTTGGATTGGTCTGCACAAATGGGATCCAAGGGTCATAGATGGAATGCGAGGGTTTATTCGATTTGTGAAGGAGCATGATAGTGATAGTATGATTCATTACTGTCCTTGCAATAAATGTAAATGCCGCAGCGATATGTACCGTTTTACACTTGATGTCGTATGGGAGCACTTGAAAAAAAAATGGATTTTGGGATAAATATACATGTTGAATTTACCACGGTGAAAGATCGAATTCAATTATTCCCCATGATCACGGACAGTACAGTGGTAGCACATCCAATGACCCCACAAGAAGGTTGATTGACGACGTGTTTGGTTATTACGACAGGGACATATCGGCTAAAGGTCAAGAATACCATATAGTTGATCAACAATCATCCGAACGCCTACATTGATACCCGTTAACACAATTTCTCTTGATAGATACAACAAGCTAATCCAGCTCCAACAGACTCTTGAAAGATCGAATTCAATTATTCCCCATGATCACGGACAGTACAGTGGTAGCACATCCAATGACCCCACAAGAAGGTTGATTGACGACGTGTTTGGTTATTACGACAGGGACGTATCGGCTGAAAGTCAAGAATACCATATAGCTGATCAATAGTCATCCGAACGCCTACATTGATACCCGTTAACACAATTTCTCTTGATAGATACAATAAGATAATCCAGCTCCAATAGACTCTTCTTTATCCTGGGTGTCACATGACGGTCCTTGATAGTGTCATAGAGACTATGAGAGTCAAGGTGGAGAACAAAACCTCGATTAAAGCTGTGGATGACTATTTGGAACTTATAGGGAAAATGCTCCCAGAAGGTCATCATCTTCCTACATAATCATAGTAAAATGAGATGTATCCTAAAAGGTCTTGGGCTATCGTACATCAAGATCCATGTATGCATATATGATTGTGCTTTATTTTGGGGAAAGCCTAATGAAGACCTAAAGAGATGTTCTGTATGTGACACAGAGAGGTATAAGTTCACTCCTTCTGGTAAATAGAAAGCTATGAAGGTTCTTTGGTATTTCCCTCTGAAGGATAGATTGGATAGGCTTTTCATGTCTCCTCACACAGCCAAGGCGATGAGATGGCACACTGAGCCTCGGGTGAATGAAGAGGATATTATGATACACCCTTCTGATGGAGAGGCTTGGAAGCATATAGATAGGGAGTTTCCAGGATTTGCATAAGATGTCCGAAATGTAAGACTAGGACTTGCATCTGATGAATTCAACCCGTTTGGCAACATGAGCCTTTCGTATAGTATATGGTCGGTGGTATTGGTTCCTTACAATCTTCCTCCATGGATGTGCATGAAGAAGGAGTATAATATGTTGACTCTCTTAGTACTTGGCCCCAGGTATCCAGGAAAGTGTATTGATGTTTATTTGAGACCTTTGATAGAGGAGCTGAAGTTGTTGTGGGGGCAAGGTCATCCGACGTACGACAGTTACTCACATGAGATGTTCTACTTACATGTTATGTGTATCGGTACCATCAGTGATTTTCCTGCGTACGAGATGCTATCCGGATCTGTTATTAGTTGATACAGAGGATGTCCAGTGTTCTTGAATGCTGACTGCGCAAGGTATCATTGTCGGGAGGTTATCAGAATGCGTCACCGTATATGGATTGAGAGGACGCATGTCTGGCGTACGGATGCTGCAGCATTTGATAGGACTGAAGAGGTTGGTGATCCACCACGAGAGTGGACTGGTGCGGAAATATTGGCCGTGCTGAATGAGTATGATGTTGGGCAGTTGAGCAACCATCCTGATATAGTAGCGGCAACGCCTGAAAGACCTAACAGGTATAAGTATTGGTCCCACAAAAGTATTTTCTGGGATCTACTTTATTGGAGTAAGTTGTCGATTAGGAACTACCTAGATGTGATGCATATAGAAAAAAATGTTTGTGAAGGTGTTGTCGGTACAGTGTTATGTTGGGAAGGGAAGACTAAAGACGGTCCTAAGGCACACATTGGTTTAAAAGAAATGAACATTAGAAAACATTTATGGTTGAAGGAAGGGAAGGGGAAACACAAAATGCCGAAAGCTGCTTACACCGTCACCCCTAAGCAAAAGGCTGAGATTTTTTCGTGGATGAAGGCTGCAAGGTATCCCACAGGATATGCTGGAAATATAAGGAGGTGTGTTAACTTCAAGGAGAACAAGTTAACTAGACTTAACACTTCAAGGAGAACAAGTTAACTAGACTGAAGAGCCATGATTGTCATATCCTCTTACAACGTTTGTTTCCTGTGTTTATTCGGCCATACTTGTCAAAACAGGTGGTCAAGTCTTGTGTATCGTTATCCAGGTTCTTTCAAAAGTTATGCAATAGGGAAGTAAATAAGTCAGATCTTCGGCTCATGCAAAAATAGATCATTTATATCTTATGCAAATTTGAGAGGATCTTCTCACCAAATTTTTTTGATCTCATGCCTCACCTCATGATCCATCTCCCTTGCCAACTTTTACTAACAGGCCCGGTCCACTACACCTGGATGTTTCCAATAGAAAGGTAACTTGGTGAGTACAATGACTCTGTGACTAATTAGTCTGCACCAGAAGGATGTATAGCCGAAGCATATCTTGCATGGGAGTGTTTAACATATACCAAGTTCTATTTAGGCGTGGTGGATCCCACACCCGAGCCTATGCCAACAATTCCAGTGCAATTTAATCTCTCCATCATCACCAACGAAGTTGAAGTTCAAGGAAGATTACCTGATAGTCATTTACAACCGTACAAGCTACGAATTGCACATTGGTAGATATTACTTAACTGTCCAGAAGTTCAATATTGGAAAGACATTCACCTTTCATGTGATGCTGTGAATGGAGACATTAGATTCCACAATGAAATATTTGCTGATTATTTCGGACAATGGGTAATTGTTTAATTACTGTTTACTTATTTTGCTTACATAATTTACTTAATCACGACATTCACTTTAATTAATATCCAGATGAGGCACATACAAAGTGATGGCCACCCGATGTGGTCACGTGAGTTGATGCTTCTTTCGATGAAGTCTATCACATCTAGAGTTTATTCAATGGCAAAGGTAAATGGTATGACATTTGTATGTATCGACAGAGATCAAAGAAGGAGGTGTCAAAATTCTGGGGTAATGATTGATGGTGGATCTTACAGTGTTCTTCTCGAAGTAGTGGAACTAATTTATGGAGAAGGCTTGACAGTTTACTTGTTCAAGTGTAGGTGGTTTGATACAAATCCTCAAATCGAAAGGGAGGATAATTATGGACTATTATCTGTTGATACTTCTACAAGTTGGTATGAAAGTGATCCTTTTGTTTTTGCAACATCTGCTAAACCAGTTTACTACCTCGATGACTTGGTAAAAAAGGAGCATGGAAGATCGTAAATCATGTGGCTATGAGAAATATATAGTGCGGCTACACTTGGACAAGCAGTCGATAAGGATGACAACGAGGCATATCAAGAGCCAGATACAACTAATATTCCACCATCCTCCACAATACTACTGAATAATGTTGTAGAAGGTCGAGTTATTCGGCTACATGGTGAAGAACGTGGGTTCATAGATGTAGGTACAGATGAATTACGTGCAGACTCTGATGAAGATGATGCGGATGAGTTCAGACATATGCTGCCAGTGCCAGTTATGAACTCCGACACCGAGACAGATTCAAGTGGTGATTCTGACTACGAACCTTAGAAGGACATATCATATTATTTGTAAAAGTTCCTTAAGTATTGATTGTTGTTTGCCGCTCGAACGAATCAAAAAGTGATATTATTACTGATTTTTTTTTATTTTATGCTTTTCTCAAATATAAACTATTATATATATATATATATAATTATTTATAATAAACAAGTATAAATATATAAACTATTAATATTATATAAAAAACAAATATAAATATATATATAATATAATTATATAAAAACTATATAAATTAATATACAAATATATATAATGATGTTATATATATATATATATTTATTTATAATTAAATTCAAATATATATATATAATTTAATTATAAATAAATAAATACTTTAGCCGACGACAGCTGTTGGCTAAAGTATATAAATAATATATAATTTAGTTTAAATTCCAATTTAGTTTATATAATTTATTTTAATTATATAAAATTCAAATAATATATATAAATATATTATTTATAATTAAATTCCAAGAATATAAAACTAGTTTAGCCACTGGGTCATGTTTTTTTTTTTTTTTGGAATTTAGTTTAGACGACGGTTGTCGTCGGCTAAAGGGTAGATATTTTTAATTTTTAATATATATTTATAGTTAAATATATATATATATATATATAATTTAATTATATAAAAAATGATAAAGTGGGGTTTAGCCGACGACAGCTGTCGGCTAAAGTATATATATTTTTGGGATCTAGTTTAGCTGATGGTTGTCGTCGGCTAAAGTGTAGATATTTTTAATTTTTAATATATATATATATATATTTTATTTAATTATATAAAAAATAATAAATTGGGCTTTAGCCGACGACAGCTGCCGGGTAAAGTATATAAATATAATTTTTTTGGTATCTAGTTTAGTCGAGGGTTGTCGTTGGCTAAAGTGACACGGCCCGTGTCCTAGTGTTCTATATTTCCAAAAACATTCTGTACATGCAACCCGTTCGAGCCGTTCGACATGGCCCGTGTCATGGTGGCTCGTTTTTTATTTTAGCTGATTGTTGCCGTCGGCTAAAGCCTTCTAGTTTAGCCGACGACGGCCACTGTCGTCGGCCAAAATACCCCTTATATATGTATATAAAAAAAACGTGACAGGGACTATTTCTTCCTCCGTAACCAGCGCCCCTTTTCCCCTTTGTCTTTTCCCTTTCGTCGCGCCGCTCCACCGGGAACCGTCGTCCCGTCGCTCCGTTTGGGACCGTCGTCCCGCTGCTCCGTCTGGAACCGTCGTCCCGCCGCTCCGCCTGTAACCGTCGTACCGCCGATCCTTCGTCTTTTCCGTTTCGTTCCGCCGCTCCGCCTGGAACCGTCATCCCGCCGCTCCGTCTAGAACCGTCATCCCGCCGCTCCGTATGGAACCGTCGTACCGCCGCCGCTCCACCTCGTTTTTTGGAATTCTGAAGAAGGGTGGAGATTGATATGGAAACCCTAATCTTGCACTTTGCTCAATTCGGGTTTTTCAGAATCTGTACTTTTTGTGTTTTCATACTGTCAGTTGTTATCTTGTCTGTACTTTTTGTGTTTTCATGATCAACTAGTTGATTTTATTATTATTGGCATTTTTATTTTAGGAAGATGAAGATTGTGTTTTAGTGATGCAAACTGACATGATAATGTCTATTTACGGTTGTGTATGATGCTTGAAAGTTGTGCTACTCCTTTGGTTTTTGATCATGCAAGTTAAAAATTTCTTTCTATACGGGATTTAGAGCTCTAAAAATTCTCAGGGGGACTGCATTAGTTAGAGCAGAGTTTCAACTTAGTTGTATATTTTCTACTGAGCTATGAATTTATCTTGATTAATAAGTTGGGCTCTTTAGGTTTGCTGGTCCTCTTGCTTACTTTTTATTATTGGTTGTGCTACTTTGCTAAGTAGCTCGCATTTTTTTGGAGTATGAAGATGAGAGTTTAACCCTAGTGATGGCTGGGAGTGCGAGGTATAAGTTGACGTCGGCCAGCCCCGAGGGCTGTTTTTCAGGGAATTACCAAAATGGGCAAGGGTGCTACTCCCATTTTGGATAGACCTACAAGTTTCAGAGAGAGAGTGGATATCAAGAATTTTGCCTCTGGAAAGGCAAATTCTAGGGTGAGTGGTACCTGTTCAGGATATATATATATATATATATATATATATATATATATATATATATATATATATATATATATATAGAGAGAGAGAGAGAGAGAGAGAGAGAGAGAGAGAGAGAAAATCCAGTGTCCACGCCGTGTTTTAACTTTTAAGTTTCAGTTTTTACTTTCTAATTTTTGTTCTTAACATATTTTTATTTATAACTTCTGTTTCCGTCCTGCCTCATCCCATCCATCTTTTGGTGTGTTTTTGTCGAATTATGCTGTAATTATGTTGTATTTAAGCGCGATTGTTTGTGTTTCTTGTGGAAAATTGATTTGTGTACAAACGAAGTGATGTGTAGTTGCTCTGAGCTTGAATTGCAATTGAGTTTCTATTTATGGTTTATGTATAAAAATAATTAATTTATGTGGTTGAATTTATACAGGTTAAATGGACAAAATGAAGAGATTAGAATGTGGCAAGAAAAAATCGAAGACTCCGGAGTCGGGGGATAGTTCCGCAGCTTCCAATCGTGCTGATCCTGTCGGTAAATATTTGGATGAAAGTAACAGTCGCATACGTGGGCTAATATAGAATAGTGGACTGAAGTTTAAAGATGAGAACTTGTATCCGATGTATGACGCACATACTATTGCGAGGCGCTTATCGTATGAGACTCCCAGATCGCAGACGACTCCCACTACTGTCCAGACGACTCAGCCTCGTATGCCTCCTATACTTCGCATTCCCTCCCCTCCTACTACATATGGGAACAACCGATCTACACCGAGCACGTCATCTGAGGTGCCTTCCGATCCTCCGTCGACTCTATTTATGCCCCCTATGGTACTGTCGATTCCAGGGGTCGATGAGAAAGGAGTCTGCCGGCCATATAGGTTGGTTAACCTGACGGAGGCGTATGTGTTCCAGGCGTGGCCTGAGAAAATGATTTGGCGAACATGTCGGATATCTAAGACGAAGTTATACGCGTCGCTTTAGGAGCTTGATAATGAGGAGGGTCGTACCGAAGACGAACCGAAAAAGAAGAAAAACACTCGTGGCCCATCGAAGGGTCTAGCACTTGACGCATATGTTTCAAAAAATGGCCGTCACAAGATAGCATTAGATGAACAGTATCGACGACCTATTTTGGCTTCGGATTCTTATACGGCATATTGTCGTAATATTGGGTTTGTCATACGCGATAGAATTCCGGTAATGTGGGCTGAGTGGAAGGATGTGCCACAAAGTGTGAAGGATGCATTGAACAATGCTATGTCGGTTAGTTTTTCTCAATTCCGAAATCTACTTTGTGTATTTAAATTCAAAAAAATTTAGTAATATATATTATATGCTAATTGTAAGTTTGGTTTGAGGTTCCTTCTTTCCTACTACATACTTGGTGTGATGAGGTGCAAACAACCAAGTAAGTATTTTTCACAATACGTAGTTGAGTAATTACTCGACTAATTTTTGCATCATTTTAGTTATTGTTAAAAATATGTATTTGTCAAATATTTTATAATTTATTTATTAATACAAAACAATTTATAATTTAAAATTCACAACTTGTATAAATGGAAGGTAATTTGATTTATATATTTAAACATGGTTAACATTCTAATTTACTTATAATTATGAGTATTATAACATATAATTTTAGAATATACATAAAATATTATATTAATTATACATAAAAATAATAAAACTAACACATTAACATTATATAATCATACACAAACAACAAATATAAAATGACATGTAACATAATCACTAAACTTAAATCTTAACATTCAACTGCATAATAACAATTGTATAAACACAACAGATCATTTATGAATAACATAATAAACAAATAACATTATGAATTAGAATAAAACAATAACACAAAATCACAGTAAATAAATATATTTGACTAATGTTTGATTATTATTTATAAATATTTGTTATAGGTATAAATCTTGGAAAAATGAGCTACACATGTTTTGATCAGCTTGGGGTAATTCCCGCGAGGCTACTCCAGAGGAGTTCAAGTATCGGGAGTATGAGTGGAGGTGGCTATGCGCACATTTTAGCGACCTGGACTATATTGTATGTAATCGAGCTCTAAATATTTTCGTAATGCTATTGTTGTTTAAATATATGTAACCTATATGAAACTTACTTGTGGTAATTTTTCTCCTTGTTAAATGAAAATTACATGTTTCTATGTGTAGGCGAGCAGTTCAACCAACACTGTTAACCATAAGGGCTTGACGGAGCACCACAGTTTAGGTTCGCGGTCGTTAGCGAGAGTTTCGCACGAGGCCACTTTTGATGAAAATGTGGCGAATGCCTTTGTCTACATGACTCAGAAGGCATATCCTAACTATCCGGATAGACTTGTAAGTTGTAAATATATACTAACCATTTTAATACTGCTATCAGTCTTTACCTCTGAACTTTAGTAATATTCGGTTATTTTTTTGGTTCCCACTTAATTAGGAGAGAGTGACTGAGGAGTCTGAGAGGATGTTGATAGATATGGCGAGGGAGGAGCATCTGGATTTGGACGAGACTGGTCTCGAGTTAGCACGCCGAGAGATCGATCAGGCTGATCCCTACATTAGGGCAAGGGTGTGGGATAATATTTACCCTCCTAAAGGAGTCATCACCGGACGCCGATGATGGGAGCTGAAGGCACCGTATTATTGAAGAATACTACAGGGTTTCAACGCAATCAAAGGGGTGACACTCAAAAGGCATATTTGGAGGAGCAATTGAGGGTCAAGAGGGAGCTCCGAGCTGAGGAGCAAATGAAGTCTCAAGACCAGTTCCAGAAATTCCAAGAGCAACAAAGGAAAGTTCAACAAGAGATGTTAGCTCAGCAGCAGACCATGATGCAGTATATGATGTTATTGAGTCAGACTGTGTGTCAATCGGGAATTTCGGTACCACCACCTCAATTCTTCAATTCACAACCACCCCCCTCTTCTTCACAACCTCGGGACGACGACATGCAATACGGTAGTAATCCTTCTTCTAGCTTTAAGAATTTGACGGATCTTTGAGGATTTTAGTTGTCATTGTTGTAATACCCGTAATTTTTGTTCCCCGGAAATTTTCTATTTTTGGCGGAAGTCTATTTTGACGACTTGCTTGGGACCGTTTCGTCATCCTGAGAATGATTAATTCTACACTTTTTGTCATCCGAGTTCGTTTCGGTATCGTTCTGTTGAATTCCGTGTTCTTTAGCGACTTTTCCACGTATGAGTTCGACTTTGTTAAATCACCATAAATTCTTGGAAGCTCCAAAAATTTTAAATCTTTGCAATATTATAGAGCATCGAGTTAGCTTTCCAATGGTTCAAACGGTGAGTCAATCGGAGTCCGGACGAGAGTTATGGTCGCTTTAGCTCACCCGCCGTTATTGGCGATCGCCGATCATCACGGGCCGGCCGTGTCGTCCGACACGGCCCGTGCACTCGTCCGGAAATGCCGGAGTCTCGCCAGGACCCGACCGTGTCGTCCGACACGGCCCGTGCCGAAACCTTCCGATAAGCCGAATCGATAAGACGCCCGACCGTGTCCGCCCGGCACGGCCGAGTCATGCCGAAGTCGCCGTCGGACGGTCACGTCGGAAGGCCCTCGCGCCGCGACCGTGTCAAGCAGGACACGGTCGAGTCCCTGTCGGCCAGCTGTGCGACACGACCGTGCCGATCGGCACGGTCCGTGTCCGGCAGGACAGTCAACCCCTATAAAAGGGCCCTGCAGACGTTTTTCTTGCCATTTTTCACCTTCTTCTTCTCCTCTTCCGCAGCTGGGCGTGTTCTAAGCTTGAAGCCATGTTGTTTAACAACATATCCATGGAGTCTTGGAGCTCATATCATCAATCATCCATCCTATAACATCCTTTGAGCGAGCGAATCAGGTCAGATTTTCCAGAAATCTAATTTTGGGGATTTTGGGTATTTTGTTCGATTTCGTCCGTTTAATCCGATTTAACTTAGGATTGTGATGGATTGATGATTATTTAGATGTATTGTATCATTTCCCTTGTTATCCCATGGTTGGATCGTATCGATTTGTTGTTTTGGTCGAGTTCTTGACCGACGCCTTGAAGGTGTCCGGTAAAATGTCATAGAGGGGTTTTCGGGCGTTCTGCGATTATTCTTCCTCGTATGATTGATGATTTATTGAATTTATGTTGTTATGGTCGAATTCTTGTGAAGAACTCGAGTCGAAACCCTTCCGTTCGTTGTCTTCTTCGTGGTTCAAGCTTCCCGGTCGAACCGTGTTCTTCGGGATCTTCGGTAACGTTTATTAAGGCAAGTATACATTTATGATTGTACGTTCTCGACTTTGAAAGTAAGAGGAATTGATGGTATGATATGAACGAACCGTTTTTACGGCATTCATAGAAATATTGATGGCATATCATGAACGAACCGTTTTTACGGCATTCATAGATATATTGTTTCCATGTAATGAACGAACCGTTTTGACGGCATTCCTACATGTATCGGCGTATGAGGTGAACGAACCGTTTTTACGGCATTCACATACGTAACGGCGTATGAGGTGAACGAACCGTTTCTACGGCATTCACATACGTCTTATGAGATTTTAGTTATTCCGGAATACTAGTCTTGAATTGATGAATTGACGGATATTGATGAATTGACGGATATTGATGAATTGACGGATTACATTTACTTTATTGTCGAGAAGTATTATGTTTCATATTGTTATACTTGCACTAGCTATTCGACGGCTAACCCCTTTATGGGGGAAATACGTTTCATGTATTTCAGGTTCTAGGAGAGCGGACAGGCGGGTACCGGGTCGGCATGAAGATGATGGGCAAGTGTGATACTGTGTCTTGTCTCCGGTTATCTCTTTTGGTTTCCTCCATTCAGTGTTGTTGTACTGGAATGGATTTTTAAATACTCGAGTATTGTATTTCAGTTTCCTTGATGTTCCGGCCTGTGTTGCCGAGGTATTGATTTGTGCAGTGATGTATATGGTTTCATTGTTTATGGTTTTGAATACCATTTGTATCGTCTTTCTTTCTATTGTATGTAGACCTTATCGGTCAAGTTTATAGTTCCGCGTATGTTTAGCCTTGTGGGTCCCACGGCGGGGCTCACAGCGCTGTAATATACCCTGAATAACTTGGGGGTGTTACAATTGTAGTAGTTCTTTTGCTAAATATTTTTTATTTAGACTCGTGTTTGTTAATGTTGGTGTTTATAGTGATTTTGTTGATGTTGCTACATGACATGTGGATATGGTTTGTATTTAAATTATGCTTTTTGTAATTGATTTATGTTGATTGTGATGTATGGTGGTGTATTGTACATTTGGAATAACAGGTTATCTGAACAGGTTTGGTGATTTCAAAATCTGATTTTTTTTTCAATGGACTTTAGCCGACGGCATTTGTACAGACCGTCTGCTAAAGTATTTATTTAAAAAAAAAATAAAAAAACACTTTATTCGACGACTATTTAGCCGTCGGCTAAAACCTATCACCTTTTAGCCGACGCCACCTTTTGTCGTTGGCTAAAATGTTGAACTTTAGCCGATGACTATGTATCCGTCGGCTAAAACTGGAACTATTTTAGCCGACGACTGTGTAACCGTCGGCTAAATTTTGAGTTTAGCCGATGACCTTCCCTATTTGCCATCGGCTAAACTTTAGCCGACCGATCTCGACCGACCGAAATTTAGCCGACAACTGACCACTTAAGCTGACAATTTTCGATTTTAGCCGACGACTTTTTGCTGTCGGCTAAAGTATAAACATTGGTAATGGGCGTTATAATCATGTCTAGGAAGTGTTATTGTTGGCCACTAAGTTTAATGGATACAACTTGGAAAGTGTTTTAAACTACAAGCTGTACTGTTTTAAATCTGAGTGCGTAGCGGAAGTCTTAAATACAGTAAGTTGTTGTGGATACAGCAACTCGATGTGCAGAGTATACTTAAAAAATCACAGTAATTAAAAACAAGTAAGGCAGAAGGTAAATAACGCAGTATTTAAAGTGGTTCGAGGTAAACCCCTCTACATCCACTAGTCCTCCACAGAGGAGTAAAAGTTTATTATAATTACTGCGTATACAACTACATAATTATAACAACACTAATCAATATATCGTTCACACAGATTGATATAATGATCTTAGCTTTAACCGTTCACACAGATTGGTTTGAGCTAATGCTTTGACTGGCTTCTTCACACACAGTTCTGAAGCTTCGTCTTCTTCGATGCAATTCCTTCACACACAGTTCTGGAGTAGCAACGATTACTCAGTCCACACAGGGCTGATCTGGGTTTGTTCAAAGATAGAATAATGTATGAACAACAGCTTTGACTTTCTTGAGCTTCTAGCTGATGATATGTTGTTCAAGTGGTTTGAGCACTGTATATCTCTTAGATCTGAGTTGCAGTAAGCTTCTGGAGATATGTTTTGCTCTGATGTATATGATAATAACTTTGTTACTTGGTAACTGATCTTCAACGCCTTGATGAGATATATATAGTCTTTCTGAAAAATATATCCGTTGAGATAAATCCGTTGAGCAAGATTCCGTTCCAACGGGATAAAAAGCACGATCCGGATTTTGCGGGATTTGAAGATCTGTTGACTTACAGTATTTAAATATTTTATCCTTTAGTATTTAAATACTTCTTTATCAACGGGACTTGACTTCTAGTGGGAACTGAAGATTCTTTCTTTGTCCTATTGAGAGCTGTATGGAAGATCACTGTATTGACAATTCGAGCCATACTTAGTCTTTTATAAGACTTCTTTGCTGTACTGAAAGGTTCCACTGTATGCTGGATCTATGAAAGGTTTTCGATATAGGTTGACACTTCAACTTTTCGATACAGTTTTCTTACTGTATTGAGGATTGGCATATTGTCAAAACCTCTTAACACTATTCGATACAGGGATTGATTATCCTGACTGTTTCGATACTGGATATTGTTATCTCAAAAATTTCGATACAGGGTATTTGTTATCCTAACAATTTCCCCCTTTTTGACAATTCGCCAAGACTTTAAATCTTTCAAGTCCTTCTTGATGATGCCAAAACCTTTTTCATGAAGCGAATGACTTTCTTGATAACTTCGGGCAGATATCTTAGTCTTCTATCGAATGATCTGGCTTTCAGTAGCTTAGACTAATTTATGAACTGCTCGCAGGCGAGTTCGATACAGCTAAGACTTTTTACAACTTAAGCTTATGATTGGCGCGAAGGCACAATCTTACAATGTATTCTAGATGCATATAACTGAATCTATGAACTGTTTCGAAGACAAGTTCGTACAGCTTAATTTTCAAACAAGTTTTTATACTTGTGATTGTTATCTCAATAATTTGAGTTATGTAATCATATGTTAGGAATACTCGTTAGATTTTGATGATGTCATCAGTATAAATTCAAATGTTTATTACTTGGCAAAAATGTAAGGAAGAACCAAATGAGTATCTTCCATAGGCCAAATATGTTAAGTGCAAAACTTGGCAAAATGTAAAGAAGAACCAAATGAGTATCTTATATAGGCCAAAAATAAGTTAGGCTAAAAATCGGCTAAGTACTAAAGATCAGCTTAGTTCATCAGAGAGGTACAGCCGAGTCAAGTGAGAGTAGTTCTGGTCAACAAAAATTTATGAGAGATGTTTGACCAGACTGCAGTCAAGATACCTCAGACAAGTCATCTGATCAGACAAGTCCTAAACAGTGAACATCAGAGAGGTCCAAACTGCAGAGAAGTTAACTGCACATCAGCCTAGTCGAGATCAACCAAGTACTCCAAGTCCACGTCAGCATGCGTTCAAAAGTCAAGTATTACGGAAAATCACATGCAACATGAAGAGACAAATTGGAGAGATTCCCGCTAAAGATATGAATTAAAATAATTCATCCAGACCCACCTTGAAGACTTTAATCGTATTATATTCAAAAGATTCGGCGCATCACATGCAAAAGTCTTCACAATGGCCGGAAGATAGATTAAAATATGGGAATCCAGCCTTGCAACGTTCAGAAAGAAAATAATGAAGTCTACCTCTCCAACGGACGGATTTGTTGAAAAGATTTGCAACGGCTATGAAGAAAAGCTCAGAGATCGTGACCTATATATATCCGAAGATTTGAAGCTGAGCACACAACAACATCCGGTGCGAACATACTTTCAAGCGATCAAAGCATTCAAGCAATCTAAAAAGCGAAATATAGCATCGTGAAAAGAGCGGTTCTAAAAAGTTCATACTTGAAGAAGCTCTTAGTTGGAGAAGACAAAAAACTCGTGTCTTAAATCCTGAGTTCGGGGGTACTTCACTGGTTGAAGTTCGAGACTATAAAGGCATCCAAGGATCGAGGATCAAGAGGTGCAAGGCAGTCAAGTGTGTTACAACGGCACAGATTTCCACTGGTTGGAAGCTGTTGTAGTTTGGTTGAATCACTGTAATATTTATCACTGATTGAAAATTATAGTGAATTTGTCTCCAACTGGTTTGGAGAAAAGTGGATTAGTAGAGGATTACCCCACTCTGAGACCACTATAATTGCCTGCGTACTTTACTGTTTTATAGCATCATACTTTAACTGCTGCATTCATTGTTAAGTGTTTCATTAGTTGTTTTGTATTCGTCATCAGCTGACTTCCACACGTATTAATAACAAACGACTCCAAGTCATTTGTTTACCTATCAGCTGAAGAAACTCACTCTTTGAGAAAAAGAGTTTAAGAGTTTCAATAAGTCTATTCACCCCCCCTAGACTTATTCCTGGACGACTTGTGACCTACAAGTGGTATCAGAGAGGTTGGTTCATTTATTTCACGAACCAGATCTATATTAGATATATATCTTTACTCTCATTTTATAATGGAACACATGCATTCTAGACTCCCTGTATTTTCAGTTGACGAGTATGATCTTTGGAAGATAAGGATGCAGGCACACTTATCTTGAATCCATGATGACATGTGGTGCATCATAGAGGATGTTCCATTCATCTTTGAGAAGGACAACACTGCAAAGGAGATCGCAGCAGGGAAGCCAGAGAAGATTCCAAAGAAGAGGACATAGCTGACTCCCGAAGAAATAAAGCTGGCCAATCTTGATAACCAGGTCAGAGATGAGCTATATCAAACTCTTGACAAATCCACCATGGTCAAGAGCAAGAATTGCAAGAATGCCAAATAAATCTGGGACATATTAGCCCTAATGTGTGAAGGAACGGAGCTGATCAAGGAAAATAAGTTGTCAATTGCTATTCAAAAATTTGACAACTTCAAAATGAAGAATGGCGAATCCATAGATCAAGTGGACACAAGGTTCACTGAGATTATCAATGAAATCAACTCCTTCGGCAAATCTTATGGCAATAGGGAGATGGCGCTGAAGGTTCTAAGATTTCGCGGGAGTCGATTTGTACAGTTTTTGGTATGAAACACCGCGGCATAGCTGTCGAAGCTTTCAAGCAGAAAGCAGCCGAGACCTGGTTAAAGATTAAAGCGGACAATCAGCCGAAAAAGCTGAAACTCACCGCTAAAAGGAGTGAGATTAAGAAGGTCTATCGTTTTGCGTTGGATATAACCAACAAAATCATTATGGGTATGGCCGGCAGTTACGATCAACTGTCGTCAGCGAAGTTTATGGTGCTGGGAGCACTGATTCAAGATGAGAAAATTGATTGGGCTGACTATATTTTTAGGCAGCTTGTTCGAGAAGTCAACAAAGCCGAATGGCTTTTTGATGAAAAGAGATTCTGATCTAATCTGGCGTTTGGAACGCAGCTGAGTTGGATCCTTGAGAAGACAGGTATGGCGAAGGGAAGTACTGACCCCTTCCACACCAACAAGAGACTTGGTCATCTGGACCAAGAAACTTTGAGGAAGTTAGGGAACAACAGGAGAGCAGCTCAGATGTTAAAGGATCTACCTGACACAAGGACTTACCCCAGATATTATTCATCAGGCGAGTCGGACCGACCTGCAACCGTCAACCCAACTGCTGTCGAGTCAGACTCCGAGTCAGACAACACTCCAATAGCTGTCCGATTCAAGAGAAGGGGACCAGCCCCTGGAGAGCCATCCATTATGCAGTCATCTCCACAACCCTCTCCCAAGAGGCCCAGGCGACTGCAGTTTAGTCAGGAGGAGCATTCAGATCATCATGCCAGTCCTGCAGCCAGGTCACCTACTCACCTGGAAGACCAGCCTGCTCCAGGCAGCCTGGAAACCCAGATCGTGGCTGTCCTAACTCCAGCATACATTCCAGAGGAAGAAGAAGCAGGTTTAATCATATCAATCCCTGAAGCAAATTACACATTTAATCTGCTGGAAAGTAATGTTTTCAACCTGTCCATTGAACAATTACAGCTTGTTAAACCACAAGCCTTAAAACACTCTTTTGTCAATATTTTTGAAGAGTGGAAGTTTTTCAAAACACTGTCATTTACGGAACTTCAGTCTTATATTGAAACCAGTGGTTGGGAATATCCCCAAGCCACAGAGGATGTACTGATTCATTTTTGTAAAGAATCAGACTTAGTTTTAATCCTCCAGGAGAATTGGTTCATGTCTCATTTTAAAACCAACATGGACCAATTCATCCATTCCATGATGTACAGTATTTTTTATGGTTCCTTTGGAAAAGAGGAGGAGGAGGAAGAAGAGAGAGAAATTAGGATTGAAGAGGTAGATGGAGAAGAAGAGGTTATTGTTTAGACGACGAAGAAGAAGGGCAGAAAGAGAGAAAAGAAGAAGAAAACATTTTAGTTGAAAAAAAATCTGAAGAAGTGGAGAAAACAGAAGAGTTAATTGATGAAGGAGAAGAAGAAGGTGAAGAGGTAGAACAGGAAGATGATGAAGGAGAGAAGGATGATGATAAAGGTGAAAAAAATGATGAAAATGAAGGATAAGATGGAAAAGATGAGAAAAAGGATGATGATAATAATGGTGATGATGAGGATGATGATAAGGATGAAGGAGGAGATCAAGGAGCTGAGAAAGAAAAAGGAAATATTGATAAAGAAGAAAAGGAGGAAGAGCAGGAGAAAGAGCAAGATAAGGAAGAAGGAGAAAGGGAGCCGGAGCAAGAGCCGGAAGTAGAAGCTGGAGACAGGGTTGGGGTGCCTGCCCGGTATACCAGCCTAGACGCCGAGTTGGCTGAGGAATCCAGATCAGGGACCCCAGAAAAGACCCCATCTGGAGTACCAGCTGCAGATAGGAGCCTGCAGTCTAGTGGCTCATTTGCAGAAGGCTCAGGCGAGCACTCTCCACCATCACAGATCTCACCTATGATGACTGAGTTGATTCGACAAATAGTGAAGGATACCATTGGAGAGCTGCTTGCATCTCAGGTCACTCCTAACCTCCAATCCATCAATGCAAAGATTGACACTTTGCTGCAGAGGGAAGTACCTCAGACTCCTCCCTCTACGAACAACAGAATGCCATTTGGCATGTCTGACTGGATGAGCAGAATAGAGCAACAGTTGACTACTCTAGTTGATGCTGGCAAAAAGGGGGAAGATAGGCTATAGGGGGAAGGAAGTACTCAAGGAGAAATAAGGAAAGAGCTAAGATCAAAGAAGAGGCAAGATATTCTACAAATTGAAGGAGGACCATCAAGTCTGAAAAGAAGGGAGATATCTGCCCCCAGCCAACCTGAAGAGCTGTCTATGGAGAAGAAGAGAAGAACAAGAGAGAAAGAAGAACAAAGATTTGAATGGGAAGGCAAATAATTCTTACCACCAGAATTCATGACCAATTGGGCGGATGCCAAGAAACAATTCACAGAGGAGTTCTACCTATGGAAGATTCTCCAAGATAAAGAATACTCTCCCCAGCAGTCATTCATCAACTACATGGATGCTAGATGGCCTACTCTGTGGAAGATCATGCTTAAATATGCAGCCAAATGGCATGCTTATCCTATGATTCCTACATTCAGAGCAGTGGAAGTGCCGACCCATTTGGAGAATGAGCTTGATGAGCTAGAGCTTCAAGAAGAAATTAGAAAGCTATGTGAAGAGCACAAGTTCTCTTCAAAAGAAGACCAAGACTTTGCTTCCCTAGTCATAAGGAGGAAATATGGTCTTGCACCCATCAAAAGTATACCAATCGGTGCAAAACTATTTAGACCTCCCAAGCAAACTGTTCGCAGAGGAAGGGGCAGATAGTTTTTGGATGTAATTTTTGTAATTGATTAATTTTTCTGTACTTATTCTATTCAAGCCATGCACTTGTAATCAATAGAAAAGTAATATATATAGTCATTTGAATGACAACTCCTAGTTGTCTCAAAACAAGACTGATTTTGAGTTTGTGTCTGGCACCTAAGTGCAGACTTGTACATTTGATTAATTGTTTAAAGTTTTGCCATCATCAAAATAAGGGGAATTTGTTAGGAATACTCGTTAGATTTTGATGATGTCATCAGTATAAATTCAAATGTTTATTACTTGGCAAAAATGTAAGGAAGAACCAAATGAGTATCTTCCATAGGCCAAATATGTTAAGTGTAAAACTTGGGAAAATGTAAAGAAGAACCAAATGAGTATCTTCTATAGGCCAAAAATAAGTTAGGCTAAAAATCGGCTAAGTACTAAAGATCAGCTTAGTTCATCATAGAGGTACATCCGAGTCAAGTCAGAGTAGTTCTGGTCAACAAAAATTTATCAGAGATGTTTGACTAGACTGCAGTCAAGATACCTCAGACAAGTCATCTGATCAGACAAGTCCTAAACAGTGAGCATCAGAGAGGTCCAGACTGCAGAGAAGTTAACTGCACATCATCCTAGTCGAGATCAGCCAAGTACTCCAAGTCCACGTCAGCATGCGTTGAAAAGTCAAGTATTACGGAAAATCACATGCAACGTGAAGAGACAAATTGGAGAGATTCCCGCTAAAGATATGAATTAAAATAATTCATACAGACCCACCTTGAAGACTTTAATCGTATTATATTCAAAAGATTCAGCGCATCACATGCAGAAGTCTTCACAACAGTCGGAAGATAGATTAAAATATAGGAATCCATCCTTGCAACATTCAGAAAGAAAACAATGAAGTCTACCTCTCCAACGGACGAATTTGTTGAAAAGATTTGCAACTGCTATGAAGAAAAGCTCAGAGATCTTGAACTATATATATCCGAAGATTTGAAGATGAGCACACAACAACATCCGGTGCGAACATACTTTCAAGCGATCAAAGCATTCAAGCAATCTAAAAAGCGAAATACAACATCGTGAAAAGAGCGGTTCTAAAAAGTTCATATTTGAAGAAGCTCTTAGTTGGAGAAGACAAAAAACTCGTGTCTTAAATCCTGAGTTCGGGGTACTTCACTGGTTGAAGTTCGAGACTGTAAAGGCATCTAAGGATCAAGGATCAAGAGGTGCAAGGCAGTCAAGTGTGTTACAACGGCACGGATTTCCACTGGTTGGAAGCTGTTGTAGTTTGGTTGAATCACTGTAATATTTATCACTGGTTGAAAATTATAGTGAATTCATCTCCAACTGGTTTGGAGAAAAGTGGATTAGTAGAGGATTACCCCACCTCTGAGACCACTATAATTGCCTGCGTACTTTACTATTTTATAGCATCATACTTTAACTGCTGCATTGATTGTTAAGTGTTTCATTAGTTGTTTTGTATTCGTCATCAGCTGACTTCTGCACGTATTAAGAACAAACGACTCCAAGTCATTTGTTTACCTATCAGCTGAAGAAACCCACTCTTTGAGAAAAAGAGTTTAAGAGTTTCAATAAGTCTATTCACCCCCCCTCTAGACTTATTCCTGGACGACTTGTGACCTACATCATACATTAACATAGTAGATTACGAGTTGTAATCTTTAAAGACAGGCAAACATTTTTATTGATATTCAAGAATAGAGTACAAGGATTGCTGTTTTGAAAGAAAAATTACAAACAAAAATAACAAGGATTTCAGCTCCTATAGTCTGCGTGTCTCCATGGCTCTTTCCCTGGGTCATTCTTGGTTCCACGCCACCAGTGCTGTATGGAGTCGTTTCCTCGATCTAGGTATATTGCTCTACCATCATAGGATCTGTTGAAGGCAAGAATCCAGTCTTCTGGATGGGTGCTCCGATCTCCTCTTCTATGCTTGGATTTCATTTCGATTTGGAGAGGAAGCTTTCCTTCTTCTAACATCTTCTTGAATTTGTCTGCAGCCTCCGCTAATGTCTTATAACCTTTGAAGATGGCAGATTCCCTGACGAGTTTAACAAAATATCTCATCAGTTCATTTTTCCTCCATTGCTTCACTTCTTCGGCAGAGGGATGGCGGTTGGTTGGCAGACGAATTTCAGAAGGTCTTTGAATTAAGCCTTGCCATGGGACATTGGGATCATGAAACTCAGGTCGGGAACCTGAAATCTTGAAACTTTGAGAGGGAGGGGCTAGTTTGTTCAATTCAGCGGTAATGCTGTCTTGGGCAGCATTAAATTCCCTTTCGTGCTGAAGCCTTATTCTCCTAGCAGCTTCTCTCGCTTCTTCCCCCTTTTTGGCGTCATCAAGATGTCCTAGGATCTCTAGTGTGGCATCCTGTTTCGTCTCAATGTTTGTCATTCTCTCGATAAGGGTGGAGAGCACCTGCGACATATCCTTGATACTTTTGTCGTGGACTCGAAGATGAGAAGTGGTTTCGATCATGGCAGCTGCTGTCTTGGCCTCTGATATGCGAGTTTTGGATGCCTCTTCTCTCAAGAGTTGCTCTTGTTTATCTTGCAGATTCTTCAGTGCTTGCTTGAAGACTTGTGGCAAAACAGTGAAGGCTTCGACTACGCGAGAGACTTCATGCTGTAATCCAGTCATCTCTTCAACAGCAGAAGTATGAATCCAATTCAGGGCTTTTTCTACAGAATACAAGGCATTTACTACATCCTGGATAAAGACGGTTTGAAGGCCAAGAGCACGCAGTCGCTCTTTCCTAGCAGCAGTGCTGGGAGAATCTGGCTTAGAAAAGTCTTCGGCTCCATTCAGCCTTCTCAGATTCACGGTAGGGCGTGAATTGAGTTGGACATCCTCAGGTACAGTACCGTCGTCGGATTCCACCGTTGATGGGGCGGGAGCAGCATTTTCGGGTTCGGCGGCAGGGGGTGCTGTATCCTCCTATTGCGAAGATGCGTCTGTAGACATGGGTACAGGAGGGACTGATTCCTCCTGTTGTCTCTTAGCTTCCTCCTGTTCCGGCAGAGGGACTGATTCCTCTTGATGGTCGGCGCGTGATACTTCTTCTTCTTCTTCGGCAGCAGGCTCGGGTGCCTGTTCCGAAACAATTTCTTCTTCCTCGACTTGAGGGATTGATTCCTCATCATCAGGAATATTCTCTTGCTGTGGCGAAGGGGGCTCACTTCGGCTTGATGGCCCTTCGTCATTCTTGGTTTGACAGGCTTCTTTGTTCTGAGCCTCCTCACGACTCATTCTCAGACCTGCTTGTAAGGCATCGTCGTCGTCGTCTGAGTCATGGTCTTCTTTTGGATCTTGGGGGGAGTCCCCGGACTTATCTTTTCCTTTTCTCCTCGCATCAAATTTTTGCAATAGATGGCTTTCAATCAATTCTTTGCAGTAGAGATTGTCCCATTGGATCAGGGCATCAACTTCTGTTGAGTCCGTCACTTCCAATACAAATCTTTCTTCATGGCTCCAGTCGCTCCAGTTGTATAAGGTGTCATATGGAGCTAGCCTGTAGCTTTTCCATTGAAGGAATCTTTCATAAGCATGATCAATCTGCACAGAGAGAAGGGTTTCGTTGATAATGGTGTCCGGGGAGGGACTGCGTACAACGTCTGAGTCTGCTGTAGCGAGGGGTTCCTCTACAGGTGTGGGATCCTGTCGGGAAGAGGGATTCCTTACAGGGGATGGTGCCCCGAAGGAAGGTGGATCCTGTACGGGTGTGGAATCCCGTATAGGATAGGTGGCTGTTGGCTCCAAAGGGGAAGCCGACTCGCTAGAGTATTCTATGTTGGCAGATGTCCGATCATCCGTCTTAGCCGCCAAAGGCTTGGGATCTACTATCGATACAGTAGCGGGCACCTCTTCCGCAGGGGTTGGGCCCTGGGGTAGTTCCTCAGTGGGTTGCGCCACTATAGAAGCATCCTCGGAGGTTTTTGTGGATTTAGCTTTAGAAAGCCTCCTTAGCTTCCTTTTCGGCTTCTCATCAGCAGTTGGTGTCTTGCTGTGAGATCTCTTGCGTTTCTTGGAAGATTCCATACTCTGGGATTTCAATGAAACATCCCTTGGATCTTCAGAAACGGGCATACTGTGGAAAGATGGTTGGTTGCAGACCAGAGTGCTCTAGTTATAGGTTGTAGGATTGACGCCTCCTAAGTAGATTCGGGAGCTGATTTTATTCGCATCTGCGGATTGTGAAAGTCCGCATTTCGTCAAAATATGGTTTAGAAATAAACCAAATGATTTCTTTTGAGTGGCAGGATTGGATACTTCTTTCTACAAGCGCTTCAAAATAATCTGGCACTAGTTGACCTTTTCACAAGTCAAAATCGCAACCATCATCCTAAATCTCAGATTGGTGCACATTTCAAATGCACCAGTGTGATTCTCAATTATTCTACAACAACAATCATGCAAGTATACGTATGGCAAACAAAAATTCTTCTTGTGACAGGTGGTGTGAACCTCGTCAACCGAAGCTGAGGCGGTGAACAGGCAATAGTACTTGGTTATCAGCTCTTGAGACCCAAAAGTCTCAAGTTCTTCCATGGTCAGGCCATCAGCGGGCAGCCTGTAAATGTTCAGGAGAAGATCTCGATTGATGCAGATCTCCACTCCTTGAATGATAGCAGTGATATCAGCGACGTGGCCTCCCTGGGCCAGCGACAGAAAATGAACGGCGGCGTTGAGGTAGAACTCCTCAACCAGATGGACGTCGAATTTCTCGGCCGCGTGGCTTCCAAGGCAGTAGAGGCCTTGCTGACGTATCCTTGTGATGATGAACTCCATGGGTTCGACGTGATTTGTTTCAGCGAGAATACGCTCGATGACTACAGATCTAGAGAAGATCCGTCCGTCAATGATGTTCGATGTTTTCTTGAGGGCGGTGGCAGATGTCTGAGTAGTCGCCATTGAAGAATCTCAAGAAAATATGAAAGAGATTTGCAGTAAAACACCGAAAAACTTGTAGACTGTATTTGCTTGAGAGCTCTTAAATTTTGCAGAAAGCGTAAAGAGTCTCTAATGGCAGTATCAGTCCTTTTATAGTGAGCGGCGAAGTAGGCTTTACAGAGTACGAATGGTCAGATTTAAGGGATGGGAATCGGTTTTTGAAATGAACGGTCACGATGAACTGAGTGTAATTGGTACACTTATCCATTAAAATGTTAAAATATGAGCGGGTCCCACTTCTGACATTTGTTGTTACCCTAAATGCCTGAAACAGCGGTTTTAAACAATTAGACAATATAAAAACATCGCGGCTTTTGAGATTCAGTCGTCCAGATGTCATGTAAGGCATTTAATGTAAATGACGTTTGACATGAAAAAAGGGCACGTGGACAAAAATTATTTTAAAATGAAATATTATAATATATACTGAATCGAAATCCTATAGTATATGTTGTATCCGCGACAAAACAGCGTTCCCCCTTAAAAGGTACATATAGGTTTTAATTCCATACAACAACTTTTGGATTAATACTGTATTCATGGGTCATACTGTATTCCCCCTTAATTAGTGCACACGCCAGCTGTAGGATGATTCATATTTCTTTGTTTCCTACAGTGCTGTATTGAAGGCTCTGAGTGTACAGATAATTAATGGTGGATACTGTATTCTTGGGTCTTACAGCATTCCCCCTCAATTGTTGAGCAAAAACAGTAATTTACTTACAGGGAGTCGGGCTGTAGCATTCCCAATTCTTGTCTAAGCATGTTGAATCTTGCTGTGTCGAGAGGCTTGGTGAAGATGTCGGCCAACTGAATATCTGTATGAACCTTTTTGAGGCGAACATCCTTGTTCTCGACATGATTCCTTCTTCTTGCTTAAGAAAATTGTCCAAGCATACCTAGAGTAATCATCAACAACAACAGGACAATATTTCTTACCTCCCACAATATCCGGTATTCAAACAGTTATGTTAATATTTTAGATAATTAACATAGCCTTGAGAAGATTATTGTTGTTGGTTGTGTTCATGAGAGATTATAACCATTTTAGTAAGGGGTTATGATGAATTAGGAGATGATTATCATAATCTTGAAATGGTTAAGTTAGTCTTGTTGATTATTCTAAAATTCTAGAGGAATTGATGATGATATTGATGATATTATCATTTTGAGATGATTTATTTGGTGTTGTTCTTGATAATCCTTGATGAATTATTTTTCACAAGTGTTTAGAACATTATGATCATGTTAAGAGATCATTGGAGTGATTGGAGGATGTTAGAATTCATAGTTGAGACTATGAAATTCGTTTGTGTGGGTGATCGATTCGTGTTTGAATCGAGGTTATTTATTGTGTTGTTTTCAATCGATATTGTGTTATTGAATAAATTGTATTTCTTTAAAGGCTGTTCGAGTGCTTGTGATTGTCGGAGGAAGCCGTTTGTCGTTCATGGGAAGATTTCATCGCCTTTGGTTTCAGGCAAGTTTTATACTTGTACTAGTCAATGAGATTAATGTTATCTTGTATGTGTATGAATGTATTGTATAATTTCGAAACGTAGTCTCTTCATGATTTTCATTGAGGTCAGGGGATTATTTGATACGATACCCTTCGGTAGTTATGCCAAATGTTATTGTGACCGCCTTGTTGTTATTGTTGTTGTCGATACCTGGTTCGCAGTATCGATGTATCGATTGTTATTATTGATATTGATGTTCGATTTAGATATCAATATGATTGTTGATATTGATGTTGGTGTTTTGCTATCGATGTTGTATTGGCCTATTGAAGGCATTGACATAGTTGATTATAATTTCCATCGTCGGTAACCAATTAAAGATACTGAGGCATCCGTTGATTCGTTGTTATTGATTGGTCATTCTAAGACAATCGAGGTATTGATTTGTGATTGTTGAGGATAGTTCCCATCCATTGAGTCGTTGTTATCAATTGGTCGTTCTAAGACAATTGAGGTATTCGATTGGGACTATCGAGGATAGTTCCCATCCATGGAGTCGTTGTTATCGACTGATTGTTCTAAGACAATCGAGGTATTGAATTGGGACGGTCGAGGATAGTTCCCATCCATTGAGCCATTGTTATGGATTGGCCATTCCAAAGCAATCGAGGTATTTGAATTGGGACCGCCGAGGATGGTGCCCATCCATGAGTTATTGTTGTCGTGTTGGCCGACTCAAGGCGGCACAATATCATTCTTGTGAATTCGGTGATTTTGTGATCATTGCCGTTTGTGATTAATTGTGTTATGGAGGCTAATCTCGGATAGTGCTCGATGGGCAAGTCTGTGGCTTGAACTTATCGCAGTTGGTTTCCTAGCACCTGCAATTCAGCAGGTCACGGTTACTGGACGACCTCATTGTGATACAGCTTTGTGTTGTGTGGCTTCGGCCCCTCATTGTGATACAACTTCGTGCTGTGTGTCTTCAGCCCCTCATTGTGATACAGCTTCGTGCTGTGTGGCTTTGGCCCCTCATTGTGATACATCTCCGAGCTGTGTGGCTTCGGCCCCTCATTGTGATACAACTTCGTGCTGTGTGGCTTAGGCCCCTCATTGTGATACAACTTCGGGCTGTTTGGCTTCAGGCCATTGTGATATTTTGCAGCTTGGCTGAGTGCTTTTAGGCCATTTGTGATGTTTTGGTGTTTCTGTTGAAGCCTTCGGGCATTGTGGTTCGTATCTATTTCAGCTTTGGTTTGGTTTACCTTCGGGTAATTCGTCATTTTGATTTATATTGATGATTAGCCGTTGGCACTTGTGTTCTAACCTGTTGAGCAGGTATTAACCGTATGCCGTGGGTATAGTGTTTCACGAATGCTCGGTTCTTTCCTTGGTTTGTGAGCATCTCGTATTACTATTGGTATACCGTTTATTTTGCCTTTGGATGCATAACATGTTGTACATGTATTTGATAATCATTATCTGGATGACTGACCCCGTGAGAGGGAACATGTTCTCATGTTTCAGGTGTTTGTGAGGAAAGAGTTGAAATAGAGGGGCATGACGATGGCGACGAGGCATTCGAGTGATACTAGTCCCGAGTTTATTCAGTGTTCATGTTTGTCAGTCGGTTGGGAGTATTCTCTAGTTTGTCAGTTGTCGTTATTTTGTGTTATCCGAGCAGGACTCGTGGATGTTGTTGTATTTTTATTTTGGCCATGTAGGCCCGTCATTTTCATTGAAATTCCTATCGGAATATTGTGTCGGATTCCCTTGTTAGTTAATTTGATGTATTTTAGTTGTGTTCGCCTAGTGTATCTCCTGGTGTGGGGTCCACGACAACGTAATAACCTAATGGGATTTAGGGGTGTTAGGTTTTGTTCTTTTGGACTTCTTTTCGATTTTGATTATTTCGATTGATTCGAGTCCATTCGATTCGATTGATTCGATTCGTTGATTCGATTCGATTGATTCGATTCGATTCGAGTCCATTGATTCGATTGATTGATTCGATTATTATTATTATTATTATTTTTAATTCTTATTATTAATAATAATAATCTTGGTTATTATTATTGTTATTATTACTAAATAATATTTACTATTATTAATAATAATATTTATTATTATCGTTGTTGATGTTGATTACTATTATTATTGTTATTATCATTTATCATTATTATCATTGTTATTATCATTATTATTATAGTTATTATCGTTATTGTTATTAGAGTATTTTTTTTACACTAAAAGCTTTTGGGCTAATTTGAAGTTACACCACAACCTTTTTTTTTCATCCGACACCAAAACCTTTCAAAAATTTTGAAATCACATAAATGTTGTGGATGGAGTTAGGAATTTCGGTAAGAAAAAAAAAAGTAAAAAAAATCTGAAAATTCTGGAAAATCTAAAAAGTCTTAAAAAATAAAAAAATCAAAATTCGAAAATTCGGAAAAATAAGAAATCAAAAAAATCGGAACTTTTATTTTTAAGAAAAATATCTTGAATAATAATATTAAAAATCAGATCTATTATTTAAAATTCAAAAATAAAAAGTAAAATATAAAAAAAAATCTGGAAAATTTAAAATAAAAGTTCCGATTCTGAAAAATTTAAAATAAAATTCTAAAAATTCTGTAAATAATAATATTAAAAATCAGAACATTTATTTTTTATTTTTGTATTTTAAATAAAAGATCAAATTTTTATTATTATTATTCCAAGATAATTTTTTCTTAAAAAATAAAAGTTCCGATTATTTTTCAGATTTTTTAAATTTTCCAAAATTTTCAGAATTTTTTTATTTTTACTTTTTATTTTTGAATTTTAAATAAAAAATTCTGATTTTTAATATTAGTCCATATATTTTTTTTCTTGAAAAATAAAAGTTCCGAATTTTATGTCAGATTTTTTAAATTTTCGAGAATTTTCAGATTTTTTTTTATTTTTCACTTTTTGTTTTTTAATTTTAAATAAAAGATTTGACTTGGAATATGATACATAAGTTTGTAAAATATTAGAAGTTACCTATGCATATGCATGAATAATAATAATATTTTCTTAAAAACAAAAGTTGAATCTGGCAAATTATTTGATATTTTAGCTATAATTTATATTTTTTTTAATTTACTCTTATCAAATAGATCTTAATTGATCATTTATATTTTATTATATTATTATTTTTATTATTA
The DNA here is from genome assembly GCA_033398695.1 of Orobanche coerulescens. Taxonomy (NCBI): domain Eukaryota; kingdom Viridiplantae; phylum Streptophyta; class Magnoliopsida; order Lamiales; family Orobanchaceae; genus Orobanche; species Orobanche coerulescens. Next base: position 62,870,591 of record CM065806.1, read on the forward strand.
TTTTATTATTTTTATTATTTTTATCAATTTTTAAAATTCATTTATGCGGGTGATTCTGGGCTACGACCTCACTTCCGCTTCATTTATCGGAGACAGATTTGTCATTCCTCTCGTGTCAGGTTCTTCCTTCTTGTTTTCTGTTTTTTTTTTTTGTATTTTCATGTCTGTATCGTGTTTGTTCGTATTCTATTTCATATATAGTTCGATAAGTTACCTTATTTGTTTGATCCTTCTGAATGCTTGCCTAATGAATCTTCAATCTAAACCTTAGATCTTTCTGTTTGAGATAATCTGTTCGAAAAATTTTATGATTATCACACAATTGTATTTCTTCATCTCGTGAAGTAGTGAACCTCTCTGATTTCAAAAAAAAAATAGTAATTGGGCAGGAAAAAAGTGGATTTTTCACTACTTCTAAATTTTTTCGGTAATGTTTGGTGAAAAATTTCGTCAAAATTTTTTGGTTAGTTTTTGTAGTGTTATATGGCTTCCTTGAGTCATATAGATCGTACTAGTCTGTGCAGCACTTGTCCAAAATATTTTAACCATTCTTGTCCCATTTGATTTGTTGGTACTGGATTACGTGGTAGATTGAGAAGATTCGAGATTTCTGAAGCGAGATATTTAGTTGAAAAAAGCAAGAGCGGTGAGATTATTAATTAGAGGGAAAAAGCCATAAATCGAGTGATACATGTGTATTAAGTGAATCATATATTGAGCAGTTAACTTTTATTCACAACGCAGTAAACAATATATCACTTACGGTGGTTTAGATAATCCTCTACTAGTCCAATTTTCTCCAATTCACTTGGAGATGAATTCACTTAAACTTTGAATTGGTTACAATGAATCAAGTTACAACAATTTTGGACGAGTGAAACCCTTGGCCGCAGTAACTGCTTTCTTCGATTGGTTGCTTGTCACCTCTTGATCGAAAACCCTTGATACCTCACAACTCTCAAATTGTTTATCATCTTGAAATTAATAACCCGTGGATGTCGCACAACCTCAACTTTCAAGAACCTTATTCTAGGAAGAACACCTAACTCAAATCAGTTGACAAGAGTTGATTGTTTCTCCAACTTAAGAGCTTCTCTTGATTTCTATCTTAAGATCTCAGCTCTTCACGATACTTAGTAATTCAGAGTATATAACTTGCTTTCTTGTTTGCGTTGTTTGGTGGCTAGAAAGATTCTTTATTTAATCTGAATGTGTTATTAGCATCATTCTTTAGCTCTTCAATTCTTCAGCTATTTATTGTGTGTTCTTCAGTTTTTTTCATAGCCGTTGTATCCGTTGAACAAATCTTTTCATTAGAAAGAATCGTATTGTTTAATACTATATTCTTTGCAATTGCTTTGTTGTCTTCTTCAAAATCTACCTCTTTGAAGACTTACTTCAATATAAAAGTCGTCGCCAAAATCCTTGAAATGAAGACAATGTCTTGGGCTTGAACCTAAAGGAATATTTAATTCCTACTTTACCTACAAGTTGTGTGATTCCCTTAATATGTCCCTTTATTTATTTTCATGTATGTATCAGATTGCCGATATTATTGATTTTTCAAAGTGTTCACACGGACACTAAATGATACTTGGAATTTTCTTAAGTATCCGAACTTGGATGTTCATACACGGCTGCCTACTTCAATCCTTCTCATATGGGTCAAGCCATCTACCGATAGTTCTTCTTGGCTGCCCAACTTGGTTGATGTAATATCCGCAATTTTCGATTTTCGGTAAATTTATTTTTTCGGTCGGAGTCCGTTTTGACGACTCGCTCATGTCCATTTCGTCATTCTGAGAATGATTAATTCTACACTTTTTGACATCCGAGTTCGTTTATGTGTCGTTTCGTTGAGTTTCGTGCTTTTTAGCGACTTTTCCGCGCTTGAGTTCGATTCTTGCGAATCTCATTCGAAACAACTGTTTCGAGTTTCCTGTAAGTCCGTTTAACTTTGTTAGACGTGTTGTGAACTTCGGTTTGGTTATTCGATCACGTATCGTGATTTCCGGGCGTTTTGGGCCATTTTGTAATTTCTTGAAAGTTACGGGTATCTGTATCTGTAATTGTTGACTCGACCCATTTCTTGGTCGCGTATGATTAATTATGGTATTATGTTTTCATTTCGGGTCGTTGATTTCGTCCGCGAACTTTTCGTCGTGTTCGTTCCGTGCATTTTCGGAAATCGGGTCGTCGAGCCATGACGGTTGCGGGACTGGCCGGACGGTTGCGGGACTGGCCGGACGATTGCGGGCACCGACCGGACGGGTGCGGCAAGAACCGGAGTAGCGCACGCTACGGCCGGAAGGCTGCGCGCGCTAACCGGCAGGTGTAGCGCACGCTGCCGGATGGCCTAACGCACGCTAGCGGGCCTAGACAGTGGAGTCCTGGGGGTTCCGGAATCGATCAGGCTCGGCAGGTAGCACACGCTACTGTCGGACGCTGCGTACGCTACGGCCGTCAGGTAGCGCATGCTACGGCCGGAAGGCTGCGCACGCTACCTGGCCGAGCAGCCTAGTCCAGAAGGCTACTGGATCGCGGCCTGGGCCGATAGCGCACGCTAGCTCGGCAGCCTAGCGCGCGCTAGTCCGGCCCAGTATAAATGTGGCTGAGCAGTCACATTTCACTTCGTTTTTCACTTCCTTCCTTCTCCGTCCGCGGGTGGCGATTCATGGGTCACGAAGCCATGTTGTATAACAACAAATCCATGAAGTTCTTGAGTTCATAACATCAATCAATCGTCCGTTATCATCCTTTGATCCAGCGAATCAAGGTAATCTTCCTTAGAACCCTAATTTCGTGAATTTGGGGATTTTTGCATTTTCGTCCGATTCGTTCCGTGTTGTTGATTAATTCATGATGGGTATGATTAATCTTGGTATTATTCTTGTGTTTAACATCATTTAATCCATTGTTCTTCGTCGAATCGAAGTATATTTCTTGATTTCTTTCGAATTGACTTTTTGGGGGATTTGTCCCCGATCTCGTTTTTCATCCGTTTTCGATGGATCGATTATGGTTAAATGATGTTGTTAAACATATTCTATGGATTGTATATCCATATTTCAACTTGGAATTCCGTTTTCGGGTTTTGACGGACGAATCGTGTTCTTGGCCGCTTTGGGGAAATCCTTGAACCTTCGTCATTTGTTCTTTGAATTCAGCGGCTTTGGGTCATACTTTGGAATTCATTTTCGTTGTTATTGTTTTCGTCGTAGTTCATTGTTGTGGATTGTCGTTCGGTGGAGTCGGCGAGTTCGTAGTCGGTTCGTGCCAACCTACTTCGGCCGATTCTCCGCGTTGTGGTTATTCGAGGCAAGTACCTTGCCCATACTTTTCTCGTTTTATGGATATGATGATCGGTGGTCGCCTTGATGTGTTTGTTTGGTTATTTGAAATGAAGTTTCAAAAGATTTCGGTTTGGCCTCGTTAAAGGCTCTCTTTCAAAACGCGTGTGTGTTTTGTGAACGTTGTGTTTTGGGAATTGATTATGATTTGATTATTTTGAACGTTGGAGGCTTTGATGATATCCTTGTTGTTTAAAAGTTATGAAATCGTGTATTCCGTGTTTAATCTTGTTATTGTGTTTTGAAGAGTTTGATAATGGTGTCGGATTAGTGGCCATCTCTAGTAAGTATTCTTGATGAACTTACATTCTTAGCATATTAGTATTGCATGAGTAACGTGTGTGTGTGTATGCTCACTATGGGTTAGATCCGACGTGGTCTCGGTAGGGGTCCACGGAGGGGTGGATCCGCGAGCTTGGTTTTAACCACTATGGGTTAGATCCGACGGGGTCTCGGTAGGGGTCCACGGAGGGGTGGATCCACGGTTAATTGTGGTGCATTTTACAAATGTGATTTGACTATGGCATTTCCGGAAATGAGTGCTTTTGAACGGTTTTCATGATTGCATGCATTGACTAACTGTGTAAGAGGTAAGTTGTTCGTTTGGCCTACTTGGCTAGGATGGCACTAGAGTATTTTGTTGTTTGTTTTAAATCCTTTATTTGTGGATTTTGATGTTGGGAGACGAACCTTGTGGTCGTTCTTGTGTACTGTGAGTTGATGAGATTTGGGGCTAAAATCCCAACGGTTTGGTAAATGTCATTTTTCGGAAAGTAAACCTTTAGGGCGGTGACCCCTTTTGTCTTTTGGATTTTGAAAGGTAGGATTTGATAATCCTAAATTGTTTTCTATTAAAACTCTCGATGGCATTCTAAACCGTTTTATAAATTACTTCCATTGATTTATGATATTTTGATTTTGAAATGTTTTCTCAAACCCTTGCCTCGGGAAGTACTTTTCGTTTCGTTTGGATCTTTGAGGATCCTTGGTTATTGTTATTCGTGGAATGTGAATTGTATGGCTCGTATTTGCACTTTGTTCTTGCACTAGCAAAACAGTGGAGTTTTGCTAACCCCGAGTATTCGGGGGGTGGATGTCTGTTTTTGCATTCAGGTTTTGGAGCATAACACAGGGTCGGCACGAAGGATGATGAAAGATGATCGATACTAATCACATGAGGAACCTTACTTTGTTTATTGGTTCAGTTGTACTCTATTTTTTTCGCTGCTATATTTTCCCGTTGTACGGGTGTGGTTGTATTTGACCCCTGCGTGGGCATGAGTGTATTTGAGTTGTATGTATTTATTGAAAGACCAAATCGGTCTACCGAGTCGTTTTAGCCTTAAAGGCATGATTGAGTTGTTATGTGTCGTTACCAGCCTGGTAGATCCTTGAGGAAAGGTTCTACGGCGTGTAATATCCCTGAGCGGGTTGGGGGTGTTACATAAATGGTATCAGAGCTTAGGTTGAGGAAACCTAGGCTGTCGGGTCAAGTCGTGTTGTTTGAGTCTTGTTTCGTCGGATTTTATCTGACTGAGTCGTGTCGCGACGCGTCGTTTGAGTTTGTTGGTCGTGATTAGTATCGTGGGGCGATCATCATCTTCGTGCGACATGTGGAAGTAAGTCTCCCTTCTTTGTGTTGTGCCTCGTGTGACACGAGCTATTTTTATGATTATTTGTTAAGTGGTGGAATCCTTATGTGGATTTTGATTTCACGATATGTATTTAGTCGACTCTCGTATTTGATTTATACGAGGAGTGTCGTTGTTTGTGATGTCTTTTTATTGTTGTTTTTGTCCGTGGCTGATGATTTTCGAATCGATTTGCACGTTTTACAAGTTCTATTGTGGAAGCTTTGTGCTTATACGCGTTCGACTTGTTCACCAGCCAGTGCGGGAGGGTATTTTATCAGTGGTTTTGTTCTGAATATGGTATTTTATCATTTATTTCCGTTTAAAGACATGTATTGTCTTGATTTTAAACTTTTTGATGCGTGTGCTAGGAGTTGTTTGAGTGAACGTCGATATGTGTGAGTTTTGGGCATTCTGGCCTATTGGATTTTTGAAAACCTTGAGTATCTTGGAAAAATAAATTTCGAGACATACTTTTCAAATGAGTTATTTTCTTGTGGTACATCCAAGGTGCCACAATATATTTCAAAAATTTTCTACTTCGAGGACCAAAATGCTTTGAGATATTTTCAATGTTTTAGAAACACTTTTATTTAGACCCGAGGGTCGAATATTCTGAAATTTTTCACTAAGAGAAAGTATCTTCATTCTTATCAAAAGCGAAATGGTTCTCCAATGTCTCCATAACGATGTTTCACGTTTGTACTTTTTGAAAGATGATACTCAAGATCAATCGGTGTTCTTCTAAATTATTTTTAAAATGAGGTTTTCGTTTTTAAAACCTATCCATTCCCGTTTGAGGGCTGGGTATGTATGTACGATGTTCGCGTTGTCATTTTGATGGTTGCTCCCGAGTATGACCGAATTGGCAGTGTGAGCGTTGAGTCATTTTCCACACATTTGTTATGTTAGCCCCCTGTGAGAGGCGGGGTGTTGGTGTTGAATATTATCGCCTCGTAGTGATTCCTGCGTTGTCGCGCATGTGCGAGCTGTTAGAGCTTGGTTTGGTATGACCGTGTGCATCGGTGATGGTTCCGTTATGCGTCGATTGTTTAATGTCTTGTTACCTTTCTCCCGTTTTTGTGAATTTCGTGGACGAGGTCGGAGGTAATGCCCGTACTATTTTGACTTCTGTATTTTCTCTTTCTCCAGTCTATCGATTCGCTCATGTTCGTTGACACTTTATGAACTTGTTCTGTATTTCGGTTTCATCGTTCGAACGAGCTGTGATCTTTTTGTGGGCCGATCTGGTTATCAATGTGACTCTCTTCGAGTTCGGTTCGATTCTTGTGAACCTTGTTCGGGAGTAACATCATTTGGTTCTACTAGTCGTTTTATTCGAAGGGATCGGATTTTGAACTTCTGTATATTCTACTTTGTCGACTCATTTATGTTCGTTGACATTTCTGAGCTTGTCCTGCCCCTTGTTTTTGTTTATCGAACGAGTGTGGTATCATTTCGGAATAACTCGTTTGTCGTTGTGACTTTTCAATCGCTATTCCCTTTCCTGTGGATCTTATGGGAATGCATGTCTTGTAGTTCTCACCAGATCATCCTGGGAGTTGTTGTTTGAACTTTATTGTTCTTCGTGATTCGAACATGATTCTTCAATTTTTGTTGTCTCGATCGTTGTGGTTCGATCGTTTGATTGTTCGGTTTTTATTGATCTCGTTCCGTGATTGGTGAACATTCAGGCTCCTTCGTAATTCCCTTCAGTTCGGGAAATTAGTTTCGTTTTCGATCTTCCAGCCCTTAGGCGGTGGAATTCCGTATTTGTTCAGCGTTTGGCTCGCGTTTTGATCAATGTACCGTTAGGTTGGTCAATCGTATTTATTTTCGTTCGTTGTGTTTTGCGATTGTTCGGATAATTGACTTGATTGTATTATCCATTTGATGACGCTTGTCACTTGTTGGTTTTATTATATCCCTAACGGCGACGTTGTGTTGGTCGCCGTGGAGCGTGTTTCCACGCCGTATATTCCTTTGCGTTGTTTGTAACATTTCGCCGTTGGGCGTTAGTTGCGCATTCCTGTGTATCTCGTTGAGTTTTTCCTGGCGGAATATTTCTTCTCCCTACTTGTTTTAAGTTTCGGGACGAAACTTCTTTTAAGGAGGGTAGAATGTAATATCCGCAATTTTCGATTTTCGGTAAATTTCTTTTTTCGGTCGGAGTCCGTTTTGACGACTCGCTCATGTCCGTTTCGTCATTATGAGAATGATTAATTCTACACTTTTTGACATCCGAGTTCGTTTCGGTGTCGTTTCGTTGAGTTCCGTGCTTTTTAGCGACTTTTCCGCGCTTGAGTTCGATTCTTGCGAATCTCGTTCGAAACTGCTGTTTCGAGTTTCCTGTAAGTCTGTTTAACTTTGTTAGACGTGTTGTGAACTTCGGTTTGGTTATTCGATCACGTATCGTGATTTCCGGGCATTTTGGGCCATTTTGTAATTTCTTGAAAGTTACGGGTATCCGTATCTGTAATTGTTGACTCGACCCATTTCTTGGTCGCGTATGATTAATTATGGTATTATGTTTTCATTTCGGGTCGTTGATGTCGTCCGCGAACTTTTCGTCGTGTTCGCCCAGTGCGTTTCGGAAATCGGCTCGCCGAGCTCGACGGTTATGGATCGCCGGACGGTTATGGATCGCCGGACGATGGCACCGGCCGGACGGTGCGGCAGAACCGGCGTAAGCGCACGCCACGGCCGGAAGGCGCGCGCTAACCGACAGTGTAGCGACGCCGGATGGCCTAACGACGCTAGCGGGCTCGACAGTGGAGTCACGGGGTTTCGAATCGATCGGCTCGGCAGTAGCGCACGCCATCGCGCTTGACGCCGCGACGCCACGGCCGGCAGTAGCGCACGCCACGGCCGGAAGGTGCGCGACGCTACTGGCCGAGCGCCTTAGTCCGTAAGGCTATCGGATCGCGGCTCGGGCCGATAGCGACGCTAGCTCGGCAGCTTAGCGCGCTAGTCCGGCCCAAGATAAATGTGGTCGAGCAACACATTTCACTTCGTTTTTCACTTCCTTCCTTCTCCGTCCGCGGGTGGCGATTCATGGGTCACGAAGCCATGTTGTTTAACAACAAATCCATGAAGTTCTTGAGTTCATAACATCAATCAATCGTCCGTTATCATCCTTTGATCCAGCGAATCAAGGTAATCTTCCTTAGAACCCTAATTTCGTGAATTTGGGGATTTTTGCATTTTCGTCCGATTCGTTCCGTGTTGTTGATTAATTCATGATGGGTATGATTAATCTTGGTAGTATTCTTGTGTTTAACATCATTTAATCCATTGTTCTTCGTCGAATCGAAGTATATTTCTTGATTTCCTTCGAATTGACTTTTTGGGGGATTTGTCCCCGATCTCGTTTTTCATCCGTTTTCGATGGATTGATTATGGTTAAATGATGTTGATAAACATATTCTATGGATTGTATATCCATATTTCAACTTGGAATTCCGTTTTCGGGTTTTGACGGGACGAATCGTGTTCTTGGCCGTTTTGGGGGAAATCCTTGAACCTTCGTCATTTGTTCTTTGAATTCAGCGGCTTTAAGTCGTACTTTGGAATTCATTTTCGTTGTTGTTGTTTTCGTTCGTAGTTCATTGTTGTGGATTGTCGTTCGGTGGAGTCGGCGAGTTTGTAGTCGGTTCGTGCCAACCTACTTCGGCCGATTCTCCGCGTTGTGGTTATTCGAGGCAACTACCTTGCCCATACTTTTCTCGTTTTATGGATATGATGATCGGTGGTCGCCTTGATGTGTTTGTTTGGTTATTTGAAATGAAGTTTCAAAAGATTTCGGTTTGGCCTCGTTAAAGGCTCTCTTTCAAAACGCGTGTGTGTTTTGTGAACGTTGTGTTTTGGGAATTGATTATGATTTGATTATTTTGAACGTTGGAGGCTTTGATGATATCCTTGTTGTTTAAAAGTTATGGAATCGTGTATTCCGTGTTTAATCTTGTTATTGTGTTTTGAAGAGTTTGATAATGGTGTCGGATTAGTGGCCATCTCTAGTAAGTATTCTTGATGAACTTACATTCTTAGCATATTAGTACTGCATGAGTAACGTGTGTGTGTGTGTATGCTCACTATGGGTTAGATCCGACGGGGTCTTGGTAGGGGTCCACGGAGGGGTCGATCCGCGAGCTTGCTTTTAACCACTATGGGTTAGATCCGACGGGGTCTCGGTAGGGGTCCACGGAGGGGTGGATCCACGGTTAATTGTGGTGCATTTTACAAATGTGATTTGACTATGGCATTTCCGGAAATGAGTGCTTTTGAACGGTTTTCATGATTGCATGCATTGACTAAGTGTGTAAGAGGTAAGTTGTTCGTTTGGCCTACTTGGCTAGGATGGCACTAGAGTATTTTGTTGTTTGTTTTAAATCCTTTATTTGTGGATTTTGATGTTGGGAGACGAACCTTGTGGTCGTTCTTGTGTACTGTGAGTTGATGAGATTTGGGGCTAAAATCCCAACGGTTTGGTAAATGTCATTTTTTGGAAAGTAAACCTTTGGGGCGGTGACCCCTTTTGTCTTTTGGATTTTGAAAGGTAGGATTTGATAATCCTAAATTGTTTTCTATTAAAACTCACGATGGCATTCTAAACCGTTTTATAAATTACTTCCATTGATTTATGATATTTCGATTTTGAAATGTTTTCTCAAACCCTTGCCTCGGGAAGTACTTTTCGTTTCGTTTGGATCTTTGAGGATCCTTGGTTATTGTTATTCGTGGAATGTGAATTGTATGGCTCGTATTTGCACTTTGTTCTTGCACTAGCAAAACAGTGGAGTTTTGCTAACCCCCGAGTATTCGGGGGGTGGATGTCTGTTTTTGCATTCAGGTTTTGGAGCATAACACAGGGTTGGCACAAAGGATGATGAAAGATGATCGATACTAATCACATGAGGAACCGTACTTTGTTTATTGGTTCAGTTGTACTCTATTTTTTTCGCTGCTATGTTTTCCCGTTGTACGGGTGTGGTTGTATTTGACCCCTGCGTGGGCATGAGTGTATTTGAGTTGTATGTATTTATTGAAAGACCAAATCGGTCTACCGAGTCGTTTTAGCCTTAAAGGCATGATTGAGTTGTTATGTGTCGTTACCATCCTGGTAGATCCTAGAGGAAAGGTTCTACGGCGTGTAATATCCCTAAGCGGGTTGGGGGTGTTACAGTTGACGACTGAACTTACACAGATGTCGCCCATTTAATCTTAGATGTCGAACATTTCTGGAACTCGGCTGACATTGATCCGTACTTAGCTTAAAATCTAAGTATAAAGTTTTAGGGCATATAGAAGATACTCATTTGGTTCTTCTTTACAATGCCAAGTATATTGAACTTACATTTGAATCTAAACTTATCACATGTATTACATTATCAAAATCTCAAGTGTTTCCTAATAAATTCCCTCTATTTTGGTGATGGCAAAACTTAAACTTGCTCAATTATAATAAATCATCACAAACAGATAAATACTTGCACAAAAATAGAACTCGGTCTGTTTGAAATAATTATAAATTATCTGTTGGGATAAACCATGCTGGAGTTTTGATAAATGCGATGTCCATCGACCAACATCCTACAGTCGTCTTCATAAAATGCTCAAAATACATTCATCCAGTGGAGTATTGAAGAACCAACTTACAACTTATGAATCTTGTTGAGTACATCAAACGATGTACGCATTTTTACTTAGGAAAAGCGAAGTGCAAAACCAACAGGAAGATACTTATACTTCAAACCATAGTGAGATGAGACATTTTTATTCACAAAGTATTCATGATTTTTAAAAGTGCAATTAATGCTGATGGAGACAACATTTAATACGGCCGAAGACTATGGACTGCAGAGCATTTATGAAGGCCAAAATAATATCTGAAGCATTTAATGCTGACACTGTAATTCAAACATTCACCAACCGACCAACTGCTACATTTATAACCAATCTATTTCTGAGGTTATAAATAGCCCATATTTGAGGACTTGCTCACTTACCGACTTACTGAGAAATTGAACAACTTGCGGTGTCATATAAATAGCAAACATTCTATTCAAGCCTGCAACACCATCTTTACTGAAGCAATGGTCAGTCCTTAACAAACTCAACAGCACAACACAACAAGGATCCTAATCGCCTATAGCTGCTGTTTAAACAGTTGCACTACACTATTTGACATTGAGTAACTTAGACACATGTGGACTAAGAACGGGCCATTTCAACCTGTATGGGATAAAGAGAGTTCATAATGAATCTTCGATTTGTGTGAGAATTAGTCAGTTCAAGGAACCTACAACAAATCTGTGTGAACGACATAAGATACAGTCAGATGCTCCAATTTGTGTAAAAGATACAGTGACTGGTTTAGTTAAAATTATCTAGTTGTGTACGCTTTGATTTTAATAAACTCCCCCTCTATGTAGAATCTGTGGACGTAGAGGATATTGTCTCGAACCACATTACATCCTATGTTATTACTTGCTTCACCTATTTCTTGCTTATTGCCTATGATTTTAATATACTTACTCTGAAAACCATGTAAGCACTAAGCTAATAGGGGATCAGTTAGTTGTTATAGTCACAACAACTTGCATGCAGTCTTTCGCTATGCATTTAATTTCAAAAAAAATACAACTTATCCACCCTCCCTCTAAGTTATTATTTAAGTATACCTTTCTCTTGGATGTCCTTCACCAAACTGACAAGACTAGCGACCGCTGTATTTAAATCATCAATTTTTCGATCATGGCCACTTATCTTGTCCCTAGTGTGCTCGAGGGCAGCAAAGGTAATGGCTTCCATGATACCGATTTTCTATTGTTCCTTTTTAATGACCCAAGCCTGATGTGCTTGAAATTAGAGGAGGGCAATGTATATGACATTTAGAAGAAGCATGAATGCCTCAATGACATCCTTCACAGCCCATCGTATCTTTGTGAACTCATCCAAGGCAGTGCCTCACATCAAATCAAGTTCTTTTGCAACTTTGTATAGGGCTTTGACCGTATCATCTAGGAAGACTATCTGCGTGGCAAGAGCTATTGAATGTGCTTTGCGATCTTCCTTACATGGGGAGTTAGGATAGGCAAGAGGAGTGGTAGAGGATTCGCCTTTCTGTATACTGATGACAATAGTCCGAGGTTTAGATAGAGTATCCTCAGGAAGAAAGTCGTCATCTGGGGTGGATTCAGATGAACCTATAAGAATAGGATTTTGTACTCATTCTTAAGTTGGAGCCTCTTTCGGCTTAGCTGTTACATCTGTCCGGGAGACAGAAAATGCTGATTCCTCCTGTATTAGTTCGGATTCTACAGCCTGTTGGACATGAGGGACTGATTCCTCATGTTGTCTCTCCGCTAGTTTCAGCTCCTTAGGAGGGACTGGTTCCTCGTGTTATATGGTGTGAGACTCTTTTGCTTTTAGAGGGACTGATTCCTCATGATGGGCTTCTGACGCAGCATCAGTTTCGTGTACATGAGGGACTGGTTCCTCCTATGTAGTTCGTGATTGTCCTGGTGCGGGGGACTTTAGGATATTCAGAAGATTGCCCAGATGTCTCATGGCCTTGAGCGGCCTATATTGTCGCAAACTCCTTCTCACGAGCCTCTTCAAGGCTTATTCTAAGTCATATCTGCATGGCTTCATCATCGTCATCAGAGTCAAGGACGGAGTGGTGGCTCGCGCTCTGAGTGCTCTCGTGAGAGGTTTCTTCCCCTCTAGTCTAGCCTTCTCTTTCTCTACGTAATATCTTAGAATTAGTCCGTGGCGGAAAGGATCATCCCTTCTGATCAAGGCGTTGACATTGTCCGTGTCTGTCACCTCCAACAAAAACATCTCTTCGTCCTTCCAGTTCACCCAGTTATATAGTATGTTCTAGTTGGCTACCCTGTAGCTTTTCCAGACATTGAAGCGCTCAACTGCAGCATCAACCTAGACTGGAGATTAATAATACTGAAAAAGTCTAATTAAGTTATATTTAAACAAATTAAAATCATGCAAAACAGTAGAAAAAACGAAAAATATTAATAAGTTAGTATAAACAAAAAAATATAACTAAAATTATTAACAATTTGATATAATTTAGAAATTGCCTTAATCCTTAAGGATATGGAGATAAATGAAGAGATGGAGATTGAAGGGAATTGGATGAAATGAGAATTGGATTGGATAAATTATGTGATGGGTTTGATGTTGTATTTATTGTGTTTTATGCAAGCAAATAGCTTCACATATAATAGCTTCATATCTGTGATCCTAAATTTTTTTAGTAAATTTGAATTTTCCCCTCGTTTTCGTAAAATTTCTTAAATTTCCGCAAATTCTTTTGGAAAAGTTGAACAAATGTGTCACAAAAGAGACACTAATACATTTTTTTACAATGGCATCACATATTTAATGCATTTAAATTTTATCATTTATTCTCCCAGTAAATAAGGCTTCACATATGTGATCAACTTCTCAACTATCATATTTTTCGCGTGCACCACCTACCGAATGTAGTAATCATACACAATCCTCTTTGACTTTATATGTGTGAAGCCAAATTTTAAGTAATATATTATAAAATTGAAGCTCCGATCGATACAAAGAGTTGTCTCAAACATCTCATTTTTCTGCAGCATTTTTTTGCTTGAACTTATTTTTCCTAAATATAGGATACATTGAGCATTTTGAAGCAATATTCATCGAGAGTATATGGTATGTATGAATTGAAACAGTTGAAATTTACTGTGCACTTGATATATGTTAATTTTGTATGTAATGCTGATATATGCTCATTTTTTGTTGCTAATACGAAATAAAATTATTTTTAGTTGATAATTTAGTTGTAGTTTATATCAATCTAAAATTTAGTTTGATCGAAATTAGTTAATTTTTATTAATCATTGAAAATAAATTATTACTTTATTGTATGTATTAAGTAGTTAAATTAAATATATACTTGATATATATTTTATATATAATGTTGTACTTATAAATAATTTATGAATAATTTTGTGTTGATATATACTTATTTTCTTTTTGATAATACGAAATAAGTTTCTTTTTATTCGATAATTTAGTTGTAGTTTTAAAATTAACTATAAATGTTAGATTAGATCCGGAAATTTTAGTTATATTTTGAACTATTGTATAATTCAAAAATTAAGTGTTTAGTTGATATATTGTTTAATTTGAAATATTTGTTTACATTAATTTGGGGTATGATATTTATTTACATTATTTTAGAATGCATAGAAAATACTTTTTATATTTTGAAGTTATTTATTTTATATACAGTGACAAAAAATGTCAACTTTTGGAGCTTGGATGTACGAAAAAAGTCGTGGTGCGCACGATGTTATTACTAGAAAATTTATTGATGGTGTTAATATATTTCTGGATTTTGGATTATTTTGTGTAGTAGCTGGGAATAAGATATTATGCAACATTTATATTAATGCAGATTTGCCCCGGATTTTCGTATTTGGGTATGTCATTGTGAAGATTATCAAAATTGGGGGTCAATGATTACAATTTAGGAGGATCGTCTTCTACATTTGTGGAAAATTACTTACATCACAAAGATATATGGTCATGGATAATTTTCCTCAAATTACCCTGATAATGAGTCGGTAGAGCTAAATCGTGAAGCGAAATTATTTTATGATATGTTATATTATGCTGATCGGCCTTTGTATGAATTGCATAAGAGGTCGTTGTTGCATCGGGTTATGGAGGTAATGAGTTTCAAGATGATGTATAATGCATCACAAAATGCAATGGGTTATTTCATCAAAAGCAACAAAGGCATAACACCGGAGCAAGATCAGAGCCAAATCCCAGATAATTGTTCTGAAGTAAAAAAATATCATGTCGAAAATTTGTAATATCCGCAAATTTGCTTTCCAGTAATTTTTTTTTGGCGGAAGTCTGCTTTGATGACTCTCTCATGACCATTTCGATATTTCAAGAATATTTAATTCTGCACTTTTTATCATCCGAGTTCGTTTCGGTATCGTTTTGTTGAGTTCCGTGTTCTTAAGCGGCTTTTCCGCACTTGAGTTCGATTCGTGCGAATCTCATCCGAAACTATTGTTTAGAGTTTCTCGTAAGTTCATTTAATATTATTATTCATGTTGCGAGCTTTTGTTGGGGGTTTCGATCGTGTATCGTCTATTTCGGATGTTTTGGACAATTTTCGTAATTTCCCAAAGTTTTGGGGTGTTTGCCTTCGTATCGTCCTTTCAACCTTCGGGTTGTCGGAACCATGTGTTTGTTTAGTGCTTCACTCATGTTTTGAATGTTATACTATTCTTCGTGTTCGTTCCGTACGTTTTTGGGAATTCGAGTCGTCGAGTCGTGGCGGCTAGGCACGGGCCGGCCACGTGCGGCAGGGACCGGCCAGGTGCGCACGAGCGTGGCGCACGAGCTGTGCGCACGATCCGGTGCTCGTGCGGCCCTGACTGCACACGCACGAGCGAGTGCTCGTGCGTCCCGGCAGATTGCCGGGCGATGGCGCGACGACCCACAGACGGCCGGCCGTCAGGCGAGCTCGCTCGCGTCCGGGCGCTTTATATGGTCGGGCAGACGTTTTTTTCACCATTTTCTCACTTCGTTCTTCCTCTTCCACGACTGGAGACTTCTTGGGCATGGAGACATGTTGTCATACAACAAATCTATGAAGTCTTGGAGTTCATATCATCAATTGTCAGTCCTATATCATCCTTCGATCCAGCGAATCAAGTTGGATTTCCTAGAACCCTATTTTGAGAAATTTTGGGGGTTTTGCGTTTTTGGCCGATTCATTCCGTATGGTTGATTAATCCATGATGGGTATGATTAATCTTAGTAGTATTCTTGTGTTTAACATCATTTAATCCATTGTTCTTCGTCGAATCGAAGTATATTTCTTGATTTCCTTCGAATCGACTTTTTGGGGGATTTGTTGTTGATTTCGTTTTCCATCCATTTTTGATGGATTGATTGTTGTTAAATAATGTTGTTAAACATATCCTATGGATTGTATATCCATATTTCGGTTTGAAATTCTGTTTTCGTATTTTCACGGGACGAATCGTGTTCTTGGCCGTTTGGGGGGAAACACTTGAACTTTCGTCATTCGTTCTTTGAATTCAACGGCTTTGAGTCATGCTATGGAATTCATTTTCATTGTTGTTATTGTCCTTCGTAGTATATTATCGCGAGTTGGCGTTCGGTGGAGTCGGCGGATTCGTAGTCGGTTCGTGCCAACCTACTTCGGTCGATTCTCCGCGTTGTTCTTATTCGAGGCAAGTACGTTGCCCATACTTTTATTGTTTTGTGGACATGATAATTAGTGATCGTCTAAATGTGTTTGTTGGTCGTTTGCATTGAACTTTCAAAAGATTCGCGTGTGTATTGTAAATGGTGTGTCTTGTGAATGACTATGTGAATCCCATGGATATGTTTGGTGTTGATGTTGCGCTTGATAATGCGTGTGTACATGTATTATCTTATCTCGGTATGTTGTGATTCGACAATCTTGTCGTGCTTTGTGATTGTTGCCTTTGGGTGAATTGCTTGGATATCTTTGGTGTGACATGTTGATTGTGTGATTTGTGAATGTATTTCGCTCACCTCGGGAGGGTCCGACGGGGCCACGGAGGGAATCCAATGGTATAGCCCTGGATTCACGAGTGCTGTGTATGTTTGATGAATATATTTTGCTCACCTCGGGAGGGCTCGACGGGGCCACGGAGAGAGTCCAATGGTATAGCCCTGGATTCATGAGTTGGTGTATATGATTTCGAAAACGCATTCTGCTCACTTTGGGAGGGTCTGACGGGGCCACGAAGGGAATCCAATGGTATAGCCCTGGATTCATGAGTTGGTGTTGTATTTTTGTGACCAAGATTTGCGTATTTTGGGCGATTATATTGTATTGATTTTATGTCCGTCGACGAAACGTGACGTTAGTTTTAACCCTGTGAATTGTTGTCAGTTTTCTATTTGCAAAAACAAAAACCTTTGGGCTATGACCCTATTGATTTTTTTTGGAAGATAAGGATTCGGTAATCCTAAATTGTTTTCTTTTAAAACTCTCGATGACATTTTAAACTATTTTATAAATTATTTCCCTTGATATTATGATCTTTCGGTTTTGGAATGTTTTACCCAAACTCATGCCTCGGGAAGTACTTTTCGTTACGTTTGGATCTTTGAGGATTCCTGGTTATTGTTATTCGTGGAATGTGAATTGTATGGCTCGTATTTGCACTTTGTTCTTGCACTAGCAAAATAGTGGAGTTTTGCTAACCCCCAAGTATTCGGGGGGTGGATGTCTGTTTTTTGCATTCAGGTTTGGGAGCATAATGTAACACCCCCAAAACTATATGGGAAGGTATTATCGTTACCACCAATCGTTCATAATAATCAATTCATACGAAGCATATTCGCTAAGATAAATCAATTCATCATAACCATAACACGACATCCCTATTCACAAGACACAATTTGTATAGTAAAATAATTGCCTTAATAACCGCTACCGAATACTCCAAAGAACACGGTTCGACCGGGAAGCTTCGAAATGCCCGATGCCATCGAAAAGGAAGGCAACGACGAACGGAAGGGTTCAACACGGTTTCATTGCAAGAAACCAGACCCTAACATCATACAATTAATAAATCAACAATCATACGATGAAGAATAATCGTAGAACACCCGAAAACCCCTCTATGACATTCTACCGGACACCTTCAAGGCGTCGATCAAGAACTCGACCAAAACAACGAATCGATACGATCATGTAACACCCCAAACTAGGCGGATATTACAGTGCCGTGAATCCCCGACTGGGACCCACCAGGCGAATGAAAAGGATGAATTACACAAGATAAATGTAGTACCGAACCACATTACAACAGTAATTACTCCGATGAGGAGTTTAATTACAACACACCAGGACAATACCGAATACTAGTGTATTTTATATGAAGATAAAATACACAACACTGAATGAAACGGAGTATCAAAATGAAAATCTGCAGCGGAAAATAAAGGACAATAATATGAATAACTGAAAGATCGGGGCCCCTACTAGTATCACTAGGACTCCTCGACATCAACATGCTATTCCCGTGCGTTTGCCTTGCCATGACACGAAAAACAAAATCCCCAAACGGGGTCGATTACAAAGAACAACAATCCTCAAGAGTTGAAAATACACAATCATGATTATATCCGAAGTTATGAAATATCTGCCGAAACATACGCAATCAAACATGCTATATGAATCAACTAATCAAGACGGCTCAAAGGAATGGCGCCACACTACGTCCGGGATGGAAATGTGTCCGTGCACAAGCCACCAACGATCAAACACGCGTGGTCTTGTACCTAATCGGTCTCACGAGCAATCGACTCGAGTGCACACCCAATGTGAGGCCACCAACCAACACACGACTATAATGTGCCCGACATGAAAATCCTACACATACCAACCGGCACGCCAAGATGACCCTAATGCCACAATATAACAAAAGTGACATCGAAAATGAATAATGACTCACCGAGATGGAATGGTAATGAAATGAATGAGTTCAATGAAAAGATTGGAACCGCTGCTCCTTATGATCAAACGATTAATTGATAACAACAAGTTTTGATTATAATGATGAATGAGTTATGATTATGAATGAACAACAACAAAAGGTATGAATATCCTTTTAACCGAGTAAGAATTAACTTACACAACACGGTGAAGAAATCCCCCACGAACAACGCCCTAAATGAAGTGTCGGTCGCACGAACAACCTTAATTCAATACAATTACCGACAATCCGATCAATATACGAATTAAACACGAATATAACGAACTCAAAACGTCGATACGATTAAACTAAGTTCATTGGGGCATTATATCGAATACGTTGTATCCAAACTCCGATTGTTTACAATCAAACCTCGATATCCCAATATCAAAATCCCCAAGAAGTGTTTCAAACCATCAAAACATCTCCAATACGATCAATAATCCGTTATGAATATCCAAAAATGTGATTATAACAACAATTAGTCGAAAATCCCCAATTCCAACTCGATTTACAAGGTGTTCTTGAATAATCCCTCAATAATCCAATGAATCCTTATACAAACTCATAATCATATACATATCCCTTCATATATCATGATTATAACGTCCAAAACATCCTATTTCAACACAAAATCGAAGTCCAAAGTGTTGAAGGAATTACCTCTTGATGATCCAAGTGCTTTAATCCGAAGAATACGCGTTAGATTGATTATCCGGGCTTCACGATCGAAAGGAGATGAAGAAAATCAAACACCCAAATGATTTGTGAAGGAAAACCCTCCCTCAAGCCTTATCTCTCGGTTGAAGGTGAAGAAAATGCAGAAAAATGGTGAAATCTTGAAAAAATGAATTTATAGGGGTTGACTACCCTGCCGGACACGGCCCGTGCCGATCGGCACGGTCGTGTCGCACAGTTGGCCGACAGCTGGCCGACAGGGACTCGACCGTGTCCGGATCGACACGGTCGCGGCGCTGAGGGCCTTCCGATAGCGACCCGCCCGACAGCGACTCGGCATGACTCGGCCGTGTCCTGGGACACGGTCGGGCGTGTCGGCAGTCGTTCCAGGCTTATCCGGAAGAGTACGGCACGGGCCGTGTCGGACGACACGGTCGAGCCTGGTCGGCAGAAACTTCTGCATTTCCGGACGAGTACGGCACGGGCCGTGTCGGACGACACGGCCGAGTTCGGTCGGCAGTGATCGGCCAAAAACTGAAACGACCATAACTCTCTCGTCCGGACTCCGATTGACTCACCGTTTGAACCATTGGAAAGCTAATTCGATGCTCTATAATATTGCAAAGATTTAGAATTTTTGGAGTTACCAAAAATTAATGGTGATTTAACAAAGTCGAACTCATATGAGGAAAGTTGAAACGATGAACAATAACGATACTCAACTCGAAGTTTATACGAACGGTGAACACGGTGAATGAACATGATTGATGAATGATTATAATTGAGTGATAATACACTGAGTGACAATTACAGACTGATAATTACTGAATGAAAATGAAAGAATTACAACCGGGTATTACATACTCCCCCCCTTAAAAAGAGTTTCGTCCCCGAAACTAAGGGTCAAACAACTCGGGATAACCCTCCCGCATAATCTCCTCGGTTTCCCAAGTGGCCTCTTCGACTCCATGTCTGGACCACTGAATCTTGACCAAAGGAATCGACTTATTTCTCAACTGTTTGATTCGCCGCTCTAATACTCGTACAGGACGCTCCTCGTACGAATGATCATCTGCGATCCCGATTTCGTCGAATTGAAGTATGTGACTTGGGTCGGCAACATACTTTCGCAACTGAGAGACATGAAACACATTATGAATTCGGTTCAAAGCCGGAGGTAAAGCCAATCGACAAGCTAACTCGCCTACTCGATCCAAAATTTCAAACGGTCCAATGAATCTCGAACTCAACTTCCCCCGTTTTCCGAAACGGGAAAAATACCTCGACTCGGGGATATCTTGACCAAAACATGGTCACCCGTCTCGAACTCTAGTGGTCGACGATGATTATCCGCATACGATTTCTGTCGACTCTGAGCTGTCAACATACGACTCTTGATCAAAGCTACCTTCTCCCGGACGGCTATAAGCATATCGAGCTCGGTGCCGATTGATTCTAACAAGTCATCCTGACACAAAGGAGATCGACAAAGACGACCGTACAAGGCCTCGTAAGGTGCCATCTTAATGGAGGCATGCCAACTATACTGTACGTGGACTTAAACAACAGTAATTGGGCTTCCCCATCGTCTACTAATCGAGGACGCATGCCCTCAACATGTCCTCTACTGTCTGAATAGTCCTCTCTGATTGTCCGTCGGACTGAGGATGAAAGGCAGTACTGAGATCAAGCTGAGTTCCCATAGCACGATGAACTGATTTCCAAAAATGAGACACAAATCGTCCGTCACGATCGGAAACGATACTCTTAGGAGTACTGTGCAGTCTTAATATCTCCTTGATGAACAACTGGGCCAGTCTCTTGGGACTCCACAAATCCTTGATCTCAAGGAAATGAGTTGATTTAGTTAAGCGGTCCGCGATCACTCAGATCATATTTATGCCACGATGACTCGTCGGCAATTCGTGATGAATTCCATAGAAATGTCTTCCCACTTCCATTCTGAAATAGGGAGCGGTATCAGCATACTTGCCGGTCGCTGAGGTTCCATCTTGACTTGTTGACAGGTTAAGCATCTCGAAACAAATTCTGCGACTTCTCGCTTCATATTACTCCACCAGTAATTTTGTTTCAAGTCCTTGTACATCTTGCTGGACCCCGGATGAACAGAATAAGGGATAGCATGAGCTCCTCACAAAATAGAGTTTTTCAACTCGACATTCACCGGTACGCAGAACCGGTTCTTAAACCTCAAAAGTCCATCCTCGTGGACCACGAATCCAGGGCTTTCCCCGAGCCACATCTTCACGAATGCGCAACAATGCCGGTCTCGAACCCCGATTCTCCCCGATTGCATCCTCGAGATGATGAAATCTCTAACATACAAAGTTGTCCCCGAACTCGCTGAAGCTGCACTCGATCTCGGGTCTAAGGAATTCTGTTGAAGCTCCTTCGAATCTGTTAAACGAGCAAGCATCTGCTCTGAACGGACTTACGACTCAAGGCGTCGGCGACAACGTTCGCCTTGCCCGGTGGTAAAGGATCTCGATATCAAAATCTTTGATTAGTTCCAACCACCGTCCCTGTCGCATATTTAACTCCTTGTGAGTAAATATATACTTCAACTCTTGTGATTGGTGAAGACGACAAGTGATTCCATAAAGGTAACGACGCCAAAATTCCAACGCGAAAACCACGGTTGCTAGCTACGGTCGTGGGTTGGATAATTAATCGGCCTAATCCGGGAAACTTGGATTTACTTAACACCTTTCGGAGGTTGCCAACCTCGGATGGCCTCCGTCTTCGAGGGTCGACACGGTCTCTCGACAGTGAAATTACATGCCCGAGAAAATCACCGGACATCCGAACTCACAATTGGAAAGCTTACCATGAAGTTGCTCGCCTCAACACGTCGAGAACCCGATGAAGATGTACCTCGTTTTCCTCTCGATCACGAGAATAAGCCAAAATTACATCAATGAAGACACCAACAAAATGATCCAAAAGTCGATGAAAACCCGATTCATTAACTCCATGAATACCGCAGGTGCAATAGTTAGCCCGAACGGCTTAACTACGAACTCATAATGACCATAGCGTGTACGAAACGCTGTCCTCGCGATATCCGACTCTCGAATCCGCACCTGGTGATATCCAGATCTTAAGTCGATCTTGGACAATACTGAAGCTCCTGAAGTTGATCTTAAAGATCATCAATACGAGATAAAGGGTACTACTCTTGATCATCACCTGTTCAACTCCTAGTAATTAATACACACACGAGGCGAGCCATCCTTCTCCTTGACAGATCACACCGGTGCTCCTCACGGGGACGCAATCGGTCGGGGATAACCTTCCTCGAACCATTCCTCAAGTTGAATCTTCAACTCCTGCATGCAGTCGGGGCCATCCGATACGGTGCCTTCGATAAAGGGAACGTACCGGCTCCAACTCACTCCTGAATTCCCTTACTCTATGTGAAGGCAACCAGATAACTCGTCTGGAAATACATCGTCAATCGATGACAATGATACCACGAATGATTGAACATTTCGATTGCCCTAGAATGGTCAATCGATAAAAAGAGATACCAATAATGATTGGACAACTCGATTGCCTTAGAAAGGCCAATCGATGAAGATGATACAAGGAATGATTGAATGACTCGATTGTCCTAGAAAGGCCAATCGATGAGAATGATACAAAGAATGATTGAATAACTCGATTGCCTTAGAAAGGCCAATCGATGAAAATGACGCAATGAATGATTGAATAACTCGATTGTCTTAGAAAGGACAATCGATGAAAATGAAACAATGAATGATTGAATGACTCGATTGCCTTAGAAAGGCCAATCGATGAAAATGACGCAATGAATGATTGAATAACTCGATTGTCTTAGAAAGGACAATCGATGAAAATGAAACAATGAATGATTGAATGACTCGATTGTCCTAGAAAGGCCAATCGATGAGAATGACGCAATGAATGATTGAATAACTCGATTGTCTTAGAAAGGACAATCGATGAAAATGAAACAATGAATGATTGAATGACTCGATTGCCTTAGAAAGGCCAATCGATGAAAATGAAAAAATGAATGATTGAATAGTTCGACTGTGGAATTTCTCTGCTTCCGCCATAATAGAAATTCTACTGGAACAACGGGGATTACTTCCCTGAAGCACACATTCGACAACCAACGACGGAAAGATAGCGACCAAACGCTAACAAACACTGAGGATAGTATCAAGACGGTTAAACCAGCTAATACCGAAAATTACATCGTCCTAAGATAAGTTCACCACGATTAGATCCAACAACCAATCGCGGTCATTAAACTTAATTCGGTATGATTCCGAAAATTCTTCCATCGTCGTAGACCGATGGTATGAGGTCCACAAGCAATAGGACTATCCTAAATAAGTTTATTCAAGCATGATCCGAAAATGAATGAATGCGGTGTACCAGCATCAAAAGGTACACACAAGTTGAAAAAAAATCATGAGTATACCAGAGATCCATCGGGTCACCGAAACCTCGATCCTCCTCATCATATGAACCTCGGACTTGCCGGTCCCGAACCTGACGCCTGCTCTCGATAAATACGAGCTCCAAATCTATTTGCTTGCATTGTCTTTAACGACGATGACAAAGCGATCGATTCTCAAACGCCGGTTGCTTCGGGGCTCGAGATATCGCCGAGCCGACTTGGAGTCCTTTCGCAAAAACGGGCCTTATGCCCGGCAATTCCACGATTATGGCACGTGATCCCGCCGGACATTTGGTGCTGAAATGACCCGGTTCTTCACGCTTGAAATGTGACGGCCGACCGCCGGGACCGAGATCCCGCACAACTATACACCGTAGGAGGTCGCCGAAACGATAGGACTCACACGAGGCTTCTTGAAGGTTGATCGACCGCCTTCGGATTGATTACGCCGTTGATTTCCTCCGACAAATGAAGGTTGTTGTTCAAGACTCTCCTTAGCACTGGTTCATACGGGAGAGTTCTCTCGATTAATCCAGCCAGAGTGGCGCAATGATGATTGAGCAACTGCACATGGGTCATCATCGCCTGCATTAAAGTGAGTGGATCAACCCGAACATCTTCTGATTGAGCCGAGTCCTGGGCACGATTTCCCGACAGCGAGTGATTATTCCTCGGGTTTCGGCCCGCACCGCGGCCTCTTCCCGTGCATCTCTGACAGCTCTCTCCATACTGAAGTAGGAAGGTCGCATAATGATTATATTACCCGCATGATTATCACGTTATGATTACATCATGAGATGATGAAAATGAGTATACATGCTCTAACTTAGTGATTATATGAATGATTGACTGAAGTGACATGAATATCTGATGAAATTCTTGGAATGATTATTTTGAATGAATTAACAAGATTTATAATATGATCATCTAGATCGGCAACTGAGTAATGAAATGAATTAAGTGATTAATGAATTAACATGGTCGTCCTGATCATTAACTGAGTAATGAAATGAATTAAGTGATTAATGAGTTAACATGATCGTCTTAATCATAATAAATGATGATGTTGAGGATTGTTAAATGATGAATGATGAATGAATGACGATTGCCAGAAATTATATCATGGCGTTAGAAATCTTACAGTTCTTCCGGTCTGATTGGCTCGGCATTTGCACAGGTCACACGTGACGCGAAAGTCCAATGATACTAGTCGACGATGATTTCAAATGAGACACGACTCGGAAGGTAGTATTCAAACCACGCTCCGATACCAACTCTGTAACACCCCAAACTAGGCGGATATTACAGTGCCGTGAATCCCCGACTGGGACCCACCAGGCGAATGAAAAGGATGAATTACACAAGATAAATGTAGTACCGTACCACATTACAACAGTAATTACTCCGATGAGGAGTTTAATTACAACACACCAGGACAATACCGAATACTAGTGTATTTTATATGAAGATAAAATACACAACACTGAATGAAACGGAGTATCAAAATGAAAATCTGCAGCGGAAAATAAAGGACAATAATATGAATAACTGAAAGATCGGGGCCCCTACTAGTATCACTAGGACTCCTCGACATCAACATGCTATTCCCGTGCGTTTGCCTTGCCATGACCTGAAAAACAAAATCCCCAAACGGGGTCAGTTACATAAAGAACAACAATCCTCAAGAGTTGAAAATACACAATCATGATTATATCTCGGGTTATGAAATATCCTCGCCGAAACATACGCAATCAAACATGCTATATGAATCAACTAATCAGTACGGCTCAAAGGAATGGCGCCACACTACGTCCGGGATGGAAATGTGTCCGTGCACAAGCCACCAACGATCAAACACGCGTGGTCTTGTACCTAATCAGTCTCACGAGCAATCGACTCGAGTGCACAGTCCAATGTGAGGCCACCAACCAACACACGACTATAATGTGCCCGACATGAAAATCCTACACATACCAACCGGCACGCCAGTATGACCCGGAATGCCACAATATAACAAAAGTGACATCGAAAATGAATAATGACTCACCGAGATGGAATGGTAATGAAATGAATGAGTTCAATGAAAAGATTGGAACCGCTGCTCCTTATGACTGAAACGATTAATTGATAACAACAAGTTTTGATTATAATGATGAATGAGTTATGATTATGAATGAACAACAACAAAAGGTATGAATATCCTTTTAACCGAGTAAGAATTAACTTACACAACACCGGTGAAGAAATCCGTCCACGAACAACGTCCTAAATGAAGTGTCGGTCGCACGAACAACCTTAATTCAATACAATTACCGACAATCCGATCAATATACGAATTAAACACGAATATAACGAACTCAAAACGTCGATACGATTAAACTAAGTTCATTGGGACATTATATCGAATACGTTGTATCCAAACTCCGATTGTTTACAATCAAACCTCGATATCCCAATATCAAAATCCCCAAGAAGTGTTTCAAACCATCAAAACATCTCCAATACGATCAATAATCCGTTATGAATATCCAAAAATGTGATTATAACAACAATTAGTCGAAAATCCCCAATTCCAACTCGATTTACAAGGTGTTCTTGAATAATCCCTCAATAATCCAATGAATCCTTATACAAACTCATAATCATATACATATCCCTTCATATATCATGATTATAACGTCCAAAACATCCTATTTCAACACAAAATCGAAGTCCAAAGTGTTGAAGGAATTACCTCTTGATGATCCAAGTGCTTTAATCCGAAGAATACGCGTTAGATTGATTATCCGGGCTTCACGATCGAAAGGAGATGAAGAAAATCAAACACCCAAATGATTTGTGAAGGAAAAACCCTCCCTCAAGCCTTATCTCTCGGTTGAAGGTGAAGAAAATGCAGAAAAATGGGCTGAAATGCTGAAAAAATGAATTTATAGGGGTTGACTACCCTGCCGGACACGGCCCGTGCCGATCGGCACGGTCGTGTCGCACAGTTGGCCGACAGCTGGCCGACAGGGACTCGACCGTGTCCGGATCGACACGGTCGCGGCGCTGAGGGCCTTCCGATTGCGACCCGCCCGACGGCGACTCGGCATGACTCGGCCGTGTCTGGGACACGGTCGGGCGTGTCGGTCGTTCGAGCTTATCCGGAAGAGTACGGCACGGCCGTGTCGGACGACACGGCCGAGCCTGGTCGGCGTAAACTTCGCATTTCCGGACGAGTACGGCACGGGCCGTGTCGGACGACACGGCCGAGTTCGGTCGGCAGTGATCGGCCAAAAACTGAAACGACCATAACTCTCTCGTCCGGACTCCGATTGACTCACCGTTTGAACAATTGGAAAGCTAATTCGATGCTATATAATATTGCAAAGATTTAGAATTTTTGGAGTTACTAAAAATTAATGGTGATTTAACAAAGTCGAACTCATATGAGGAAAGTTGAAACGATGAACAATAACGATACTCAACTCGAAGTTTATACGAACGGTGAACACGGTGAATGAACATGATTGATGAATGATTATAATTGAGTGATAATACACTGAGTGACAATTACAGACTGATAATTACTGAATGAAAATGAAAGAATTACAACCGGGTATTACAGATCAAACCATGGAATAACAAGGGAAATGATATAATACATCTAAATAATCATCAATCCATCATAATCCTAAGTTAAATCGGATTAAACGGATGAAATCAATCAAAATACCTAAATTCACCAAAACTAGATTTGTAGAATATCTGACCTGATTCCCTCGATCAAAGGATGTTATAGGACTGACAATTAATGATATGAACTCCAAGACTTCATAGATTTAACACCTGACAACATCCCTCCATGATCACTAAAGCTCCAGCCGCGGAAGAGGATAAAACGAGTGAGAAAATAGCTAAAGAAAACGTCTGCTGGCCTTAAATAGGCTGACTGCCGGCCACATAACGTACGTAATCGGCCATGGCTTACGGCCAGAATCGCCATGGCCGAACCAAACGCCTAAAATCGCCGCCCGTTACGCACGCACGCCATGGCCTTACATACGTAACCGGCCCTTACGGCCATAGCGGCCGTTACTGGGCCAGGTCCTGCCAGCCGGGACTCGGTCGATCCGACGGTCCGAAAAATCCCGAAACTCGGACCTGAACATAAAACGAAAATACGGTTACGAAGTACTCGTAAAGACGAATCCGAACACTAATAGAACACATGATTCCGACCACCCGAAGGCTCGAAATTCGACAACGGAAAGTAATTACCCCAAACTTTGGGAAATTACGAAAATGACCCAAAACGTCCGAAAATCACGATACGTGATCGAATAACCAAAACAAAGCTCGCAACATGAAAAATAACATCAAATGAACTTACGAGAAACTCGAACCAATAGTTTCGGACGAGATTCGAAAGAATCGAACTCAAGTGCGGAAAAGTCGCTAAAAAGCACGAAACTCAACAAAACGACATAGAAACGAACTCGGATGTCAAAAAGTGCAGCATTAAACATTCTCAGAATGACGAAACAGTCACAAGTGAGTCGTCAAAATGGACTGTCGCCAAAAAAAGAAAAATTACCAGAAATCGAAAATTGCGGATATTACACATAACACATGGTCGGCACGAAGGATGATGAAAGATGAATGATACTAATCACACGAGGATCCGTATGGTGTCATTGGTTTAGTTATAGTTTATTTTTTCGCTGCAGTATTCTTTCCCGTTGTACGGGAGTGTGTTGTATTCGACCCCTACGTGGGCATGAAATGAGTTTGAGTTGTATGTATTTATTGAAAGATCAAATCGGTCTACTGAGTCATTTTAGCCTTAAAGGCATTGTTGAGATGTTCTATGTTGTTACCATCCTGGTAGATCCTTGAGGAAAGGTTCTACGGTGTGTAATATCCCTGAGCGGATTGGGGGTGTTACATAAATGGTATCGGAGCTTAGGTTATGGAAACCTAGGCTGTCAGGTTTAGTGGTGTCTGTTGAGTTTTTGTCTCGTCAGATTTTATCTGACTGAGTCGTGTTATGATGCGTCGTCTGAGTTTGTTGGTCGTGATTAGTATCGTGGGGCGATCATCATCTTCGTGCGACCTGTGGATGTAAGTCTCCCTTCTTTGTGTTTGTGCCTCGTCTCATGCGAGTTACTTGTATGATTATTCGTTAAGTGATGGAATCTTCTTATGGATTTTGATTTCGTGATATGTGGTTATTTGACTCTCATATTTCGTTCATATGAGGAGTAGTGTTGCTGGATTGTGCATGTTTGACTGTATTTCTTTTATCCGCTGCGTGAGTTCTTTTGTAATGGCTTTCAGTATTTTACCGACTGAGTTTCATTTCGAAAACCAATTCCCTTAACCGATTTTTTTGGCATTATGGCCTTGATCGTTTTGGCGAAATTCTTATGACTGTATTTAGTATTTTGTAAATGGATTTTGTTAGTTTTTGAAATATTACCGTCATCGGCCTTTTTGGCATTTTTGTAAATGGTTTTTAGCCTGGTGGGTTCCGGCGCGGGACCCACGGCGCTATAATGTTCCGTATAATTACCTGAAATTTTTGGGCATTCTAGCCCATTGAATTATCTTTGAAAACCTTGAGTATCTTAGAAAATAAATTTCGAGAAGTACTTTTAAAATGAATTATTTTCTCGTGGTACATCCAAGGTGCCACAATATGTTTCAAAATTCTTATAACTCGAGGACCAAAATGTTTTGAGATATTTTCAATGTTTTAGAAACACTTTTACTTAAACCCGAGGGTCGAATATTTCTGAAAGTTTTTTACTAAAACAAAAGTGTCCTCATTTTTGTTCAAACGCAAAGTGGTCTTCGAAGTCTCGATAATGGTGTTTGTACAACTTTTTATAAGGTGATACTCAAGATCTACTAGTGTTTCCAAATTGTTTTCAAAAAGGTGGTTTTCGTTTTTAAAACCTATCATTCCTGTTTGCGGACCGGAAATGCATGTATGGTTTTCGAACTTGCGTTACAGTGTTAACCCCAATTTGTGATTGAATTGGTGGCGTGAGCGTTGAGTCGTTGCCACGCATTTGTTACGTTAGCCCTTTGTGAGAGGTGTGATCTTGATCTTTAATGTTGTCGTTTTGTGGTGATTTACATGCTATCGCACCTGTGCGAGCTGTTAGAGCTTAGGTTTATATGATTGTGTACATCTGTGATTGTTTTATGATGTTTTGTGTTTGTGTGCTGGTTATCATTCGGGCCGTTGTAATCGTTGAACGATGCCGTGGTTGTTGTGATTTTAGTATGTGTTGATATGTTATGCCAAGTTAGCATCCCCGATTTGATGTTTTGTGATGTTATGTTCCATTGTATCTAGCATTTGTATATTCGGTATGACGAGTCGAGGTGTTTCAACCGTGGTGTGCTGGGGGCATGCACGTACAAATTGTCCTTCTCGTCAGTAACAGATTTCAAGTGTGGACTCGAGGGACACAGAATTCAGTTTTGCGAATTGGTTAACGAGACTTCCGGAGTTCGCGCTTAGCACAGTCATCAGAATCGGCTTTGAGAGGCCTTTGAAGGATGTTTCTGTCGGTTGCTTGTTGTGTTGTCACCTTGATTTCGTGTTGTGAGTTCCGGGAACGACACTTCTTTTAGAAGAGGTCGAATATAATACCCGTATTATTTTTGGCTCCTGCATTTTCTCTTTCTGAATTCTATCCACTCGCTCGTGTTCGTTGATACTTTCTGAACTTGTTCTGTATTTCGGTTTCATCGTTCGGACGAGTTGTGATCTTGTTTTGAGTCGATCTGGTTATCTCTATGACTTTTCCGAGTTCGGTTCGATTCTTGTGAACCTTGGAGTTGTTTGGATTTTATTGTTCTTCGTGATCCGAACATGATTGTTCGATTTTTGTTGTCTCGATCGTTGTGGTTCGATCGTTTGATTGTTCGGTTTTTGTTGACCCCGTTTCGTGATTGTTGAGCATTCAGACTCCTTCCTAATTCCCTTAAGTTCGGGAAATTAGTCTCGTTTTCGATCTTCCAACCCTTGGGCGATGGAATTTCGTATTTGTTCAGCGATTGGCTTGCGTTTTGTTTGATGTACTGTTGGGTTGGTCAATCGTATTGATTTTTATTCGTTGTGTTTTGTGATTGTTCGGATAATTGACTTGATTGTATTATCCGTTTGATGACGCTTGTCACTTGTTGTTTTTATTATATCCCTAACGGCGACGTTATGTTGGTCGTCGTGGAGCGTGTTTTCACGCCGTATATTCCTTTGTGTTGCTTGTATCGTTTCGCCGTTGGGCGTAAGTTACGCGCTTCTTGTGTATCTCGTTGAGTCTTCCTGGCGGGATATTGCTTCTCCCTACTTGTTTTAAATTTCAGGACGAAACTTCTTTTAAGGACGGTAGTATGTAATATCCCCAAATTTGATTTCCGGTAATTTTCTTTTTTTGGCGGAAGTCTGTTTTGATGACTCGATCATGACCGTTTCGACATTTCGATTATATTTTATTCTGCACATTTTATCATCTGAGTTCATTTCGGTATTGTTTTGTTGAGTTCCGTGTTCTTAAGCGGTTTTTCCGCACTTGAGTTCGATTCGTGCGAATCTCGTCCGAAACTATTGTTTCGAGTTTCTAGTAAGTTCATTTAATGTTATTATTCATGTTGCGAGCTTTGGTTGGGGGTTTCGATCGTGTATCGTGTATTTCGGACATTTTGGGCCATTTTCGTAATTTCCCAAAGTTTTGGGGTGTTTGCCTTCGTATCGTCCTTTCAACCTTCGGGTTGTCGGAACCATGTGTTTTTTTAGTGCTTCACTCCTATTTTGAATGTTATACTATTCGTCGTGGCAGGGACCGGCCAGGTGCGTGTAAAATCCGGAATTTCTACTACCGTTGTTTAATATTATTTTATTCGAGTTATATTGTACAGCGTGGAATCTGTACAGTATAGATAAAATAAATGAAGGACTGAGATGTCAGTATCGGTATAATTGTCGTACTTGGTCGACAATTGTATTAGAGGATATAGTGCGTCATGTATACGTATCCGATATGTCGAGACGTTGGACAAGAATAGCTGAAAATGGCTAAGTATAGCCTTATTAGCGCACGTTAATAGTTAAGCTTAGCGCACGCTACCATGCAGGGTTAGCGCACGCTAAAGGTAAAATCATAGCGCACGCTAATGCAGTAAGATCGGAAGGAATCTGCGTGTGGACCAGGCCACTTTCGGCGCACGTTCTGATAAGTCAACGGATGTTTGTAATGTAGTACTAGCGCACGCTAAACCCTAAAGGTTAGCGCACGCTAATGGTATATTGGACAAAAAGGAATCTTATCCTCGTCAGCACTTTCGGCGTGTGGACCAGTCTTCGGAGCATACAGACAAACGAGTCAACTGATATTAGCGCACGCTAAACGCAAGGACTTGCGTATGCTAGAGAGTGTAAGTTACGTACGCTAATGCATGGGCGTTACGTACGTAAGCACATGTGCGAAGCCACATTGTAGCCTCTGGACTGCGATAGCGCACGCTAACAAAGTCAGTTACGCACGCTAAGGCCATAGCGCACGCTAAACATAAGGTTTAGCGCACGCTAGTAATATACTTTATAAAAAGGGACAGACGGGTATTATGAAACATTTCGTCCATTCTCTTCTTGCAACCGATAGAGAGAACCTTGGGAGGTACCTGAGGTCCAGAAACACTCCGAGATGATGATCTTTATCAAGATTAAAGATGAAAATCATGGATTAAAGCTCTGTTCTTTAAATCATTGGCGATTCTTGGAAATGGATTCAAACTTGGGATTCAATCCATTTCTTCAAAAAGGTAATCCCTCTTCATCTTTGGATTTCGTTTTGGATTGAATGTTGATATTCTTGAGTTGATGATTATTACATAAACAAGTTGATAAGCATGATTATGAGATGGATTACCGGAGTATGATGATATTAATATGATTTGTGTGATTTGTATTGTGTAGTTCGTTTTCTTGAGATAAGTTGGTTAATCCTCATTCTCTTTTGCGGATGTTGATGTTATTGTTGATGATTACTCCCTGTAATGATAGATTATGAAAGTATTGTTACGTTCTTAATTTTTCATGATGTTGATATTGAGGAAGATGATATATGGATATAAGACTTGGATTATAAGTTGAATGATTGTTTGTATGTTAAAGGATATCGGATTTCGTTGTTTTGATGACTATAAACATGGTTTTGGATCACTTAGTGTTCTTGATAATCGTCATATGTTGATCGGTACCTGTAAAGCATGCAAACTGTACAGCTTTAGCGCACGCTAAGCTTATTGTCTAGCGCACGCTAACGGGAACAACTTAGTGCACGCTAACGGGAACAACTTAGCGCACGCTACGTTAAGTGATTAACGTGCGCTAAGTCATCAGGCAGGGTAGTATATTCTGTTTCGGTTATGAATTCATGATCGTTTAAGTTGGTTTGATCAGAATTGTGGTTAACCGAGATATTGTTGAGCCGTTAGGTTTGTGAATTGATTTTTATCAATTGTTGATTGTTATCGAACTTGTTGTTTATCGAATTACTAGGTTGAGAATATTGATCGGTGGTTATAACCGTATGCTGCGGTCGTGTTCGAGTATGTTCGTGAATTACTTTGGTTGGGACCGAGGGACTTGTAGATGACGGCAATGGAATTGGTAAATGCTTCATCGGTATTAAGGCAAGTTATTACTTGCTCAGTTTATAATATTTAATGAATGGTTTCAGTTTCATTCGTTTATAATTCGTATAGCAATGTTTATAATCGTAATCACAGTGGATTTGGGATTATAGGTTGTATTCGAGTTTTGGAAATTAAATCATAAGGTATATGATTTACATTTATTGTTGGTATACTTGGTATCGAGGATACATTATGGTATAAACGAAGACGTGGATTATTTACCGTCCGTGGTAATTTGTACCATAGAGTATTGAGGATAATTGTCCGTGATGGTTTGGACATCGAGATTGCTCTCGAAGGACTCGGGACAAGTACTCTAATCATTTTTCTCATTTTGTGTCGATCATGTTATGATACATTCGTGTATCGTTGTTGTCATGCATTTGTGCACGGTTGTTGTCGTGCATTGTGTACTATTGTCTTGTCCAGTCGTGCATTGTTGTCGTATGTCCACCATGCGTTGGTCCGACGGGATCATCATGGGAATCTATAGTTGTGTGCGCTGGATCGCTGGACAGGTAATGCCACCATGCGTTGGTCCGACGGGATCATCATGGGAATCTATAGCTGTGTGCGCTGGATCGTTGGATTACCATATGAGTTGTTGTTATTGTGCATATGTATATTATGGGTTTGCCATAAGTATACATTGTTGTTATTGTTGTGAACATATTGACGTTGTCACATGAGTATGCATTTGTAGGTCTTGCGTTAGGACCATGTTCGTATGTTGTGTTGATCTGATCTTGGATTAGACTGACGTGATTTCGTCATGGTATTTCGTATCTTGTGGTATGTTCCATATTTCCTTGATACTTGTCTTTGATGGACAATCGGTTATCGTATGGGAATTGTCGACGTTATCCGATGGATTGAATTGGCCAGAGTTGGTATAATTTCCGTATCGCGAATTATGATAATGTTTTGAGAACCTTGACTATTGTTGAGATACCGTACAGATATTTCGGTATTACCTTATTGTGTTGTTAAGGATACGAATCGTGGATTTTCGTAAAGTTACGACGGTAAGATTACATTGGTCGTATTCTTACTTAGTATTTCCATTGATATGTACTTATTGACGTGATGTGATGGTTATCATTGTTGGATATTATGGCTGACCCCGTCGTGGGCTTTCTTTTTAGGTTCTTGGATTATCAAGCTTGTAGCGGTCGTGAAGAGATGAGCTTCCCGGAGGATACTGGCTAGGACATGTATTTGTGTATTGAGCTTCGATCATTGTTGTATTCATTGCTAGAGTATTTTAATTGTTTGTCTTTATCCGCTGCGTGAGTATTTTTAAATGTCCTTTTGGTATCTGGTAACTTAGATTACTTTGGCAATCATTTTCTAAATATATTCTGTCGATACGTGTAAGCGATAGCTTAACATATGTTTTTAAACTGTTGAGTTTTAGCATTTCAGGCCTTGTGGTTTCAAATGAGATTTTATGACGATTTTGATAAACGTGTTTTATAAAGTCTTCGAATGTTTTAAATATATAATACCGTTGTTAGCCTCTTGGACGTTAGTAAATGTTTGCGAAAATTTCCTTCAGCCCTGTGGGTTCTATCTCGGGGCCCACGACACTGTAATATTCCCAGTCGGATCTGGAGGTGTTATAGAATATGGTATCGGAGCTTAGGTTGTGAAAACCTAGACAGTCGGGTCGAGTTGGGTCACACTTTTGTCGTGTCATTCGAATTGTCGGTTGACAAGTGTTTGAGATCTGGATTTTTGTTGTTCACTCGGGCTTGTGCATTATGTGATTTACCAGTGTGGTACTGGGATTGTTGTAACTTTTCCAAATGGTGTTAACGTGTTTCTTCAGATAGAGTTGTGTTGTGTTCTCGAGTTGAACTGAGTTTGCAAAATGTGTGTTTTTGAAAATATCTGTGTCGAGTATTTTCTTGAGAGGATACATGTGCCAGTATCACGGGGAATCGTCGGCTTCACGATCTGTAAGTATTTGAATTCTTGAATTATATTGAGATTTATTGCCGTTCTAAGTTGATATGCTTTGAGATTCAGCAAATATTATGCGTTACAGTATAAGGTGACAGAGTTGGGACACGATTGATGATCTTGAGAAGTTATGATTTTGGAAATCAATATGTCGGTTAAGCTTTGGAACAGAGTTGTGCATTTGGAAGAAATATTGTGGATTGTTCAGGAGAACATGTAGTCATGTTAATTCATTTTATGATATATGAACTGTTTTTGAGCATTTGAAAATGGTACTTTTCAAAATGAATATTTTACGGATGTTTTACCGTAAATGATTTTTGGGCCGAGACCCAATAGATTTTTGAAATTGTTTTATAACTCAGGACTTGGGGTCCGAAAATGGTTTTCTACTTTTTAAACTTCTTGTAATGCGGAACGAGATACAGGCTGAGACCCTAATGTTTCAAAAGGCCTTTCTATTTTCTTAAAACTCCTAAGAATTGTAAAACACGTTATTAATCGTTTATCTATTTCGTTCCTGCCTTTCGGGGTTTTGGCTTACTTGTTCAAATGAAACCTCTCGGGAAGTCTTTCGTTGTGTTGATTTGTTTCAATGTTTTGTCATGCATATTTGAGGTGATCCAGGATGGATTAATGATTGACATGGCGAGTCATATGTGGAAAAAGGAGTTTTTAGTCGGAATTTATATATTGAAATTTCGGAACATTATCGTGTGGTTTTCCGATGGAATAGCGAGCCGAATTGGTATACATGAGTATGGGTGTGGTCAATCATTTTCATAGTTTTCATTTTAAGACTTCGAAATCGTGAGGATTCGAAGGAAACTGTTATCGAATACTTGGCATTAGCGAGCCAGTTTAACTTTTCAAAAAAATTTATTTTGTGGCCTTACGAAAATTTTGTTTTGAGTTGTGAAATTTTTTGTAAGAACTTTCGAAAATTTGTCTTCTTGACGAGACTATATGATTTCAAACTGGTTTTGAAAATGTGACTAATATACATACGCATTTAGTGCATAGTGCATATCATGATGAAGTTATGAGTGTAACTCACAAACTGGATGAGACATCAGTATGGAACTATGGAAAGGGATCCGAACTCTAGCATGATAGTTTGGTTATCCAGAGATGATCGGTTGATTGACCAGATAAGAGCAATACGCTGCGTGTTGTAGATTCTTGCACAGGATGTAATTTTGGAACTTTGGATTTTGCGAAATCGGGGCATATGTGCTATGTAATTCCATTGGTATGGTAGTAGCAAGATTTGTACCATAGCGGTTTCTGAATGATTTCTTTGTAAGTGTAGATTTGGCGATGGTGACCCCATACTGGTTGTTTTGGATATCGAGTGGTCATTCCCACTCCACTTATGATTGGTATGTTCATCGATTTGCGATTGGTTGTTCGTATGCCGAGGGGAATGTTCACCAGTCGGTTGTGTTTCATTGAGATTCACTGTATGTGATTTGTTTAATGTTTTGAGAATTTTGTTCGTTCGTATATCGGTTTCTACGGTTCTATGTTGATCATGTTGGAGCTTACCGTGTGAGGGTATTCCCGATTATCATTGATCGTTCGTTTTTCATATTGTAGGTTATCATGTCGATGATATTCTTGGTTAATTTATTGGTTGATCATTGCTAGTGATCATCTGAGCGTTCAGATTTTGTGTGGATATTTCGGTATTTGTTTCCATTGTGTTGGGCAGTTGTTTCACATCGTGTAATATTTATTTGTATCAGGATTTGGACTTGATTGTATAATCAGGCAGACAGGATTTGAAACGGATAGATTATTTCATCCGAAGATGATATATTTTTGTTGAGATTCATGGAATGTGATTGTAAGCGTATTGAGATTGTACAGTGATGTCACTTACTAGTATCTCAAGAGATTGTCGACTTTGCGCACTGGTAAGTATGCTGTTTCGGTTATTCGTGAATGATGATGATTGATCGTTGTCGTGATGGTTTCGAAATATTTTGGTTGAACGGTTTGATTGTTTTTCTATGACGGATTACAAGTTTCGAGGACGAAACTTATTTTAAGTGGTGTAGTATGTAATATCCGAAATTTCTACTACCGTTGTTTAATATTATTTTATCTGAGTTATATTGTACAGCGTGGAATCTGTACAGTATAGATAAAATAAATGAAGGACTAAGATGTCAGTATCGGTATAATTGTCGTACTTGGTCGACAATTGTATTAGAGGATATAGTGCGTCATGTTTACGTATCCGATATGTCGAGACGTTGGACAAGAATAGCTGAAAATGGCTAAGTATAGCCTTATTAGCGCATGTTAATAGTTAAGCTTAGCGCACGCTACCATGCAGGGTTAGCGCACGCTAAAGGTAAAATCATAGCACACGCTAATGCAGTATGATCGGAAGGAATCTGCGTGTGGACCAGGCCACTTTCGGCGCACGTTCTGATAAGTCAACGGATGTTTGTAATGTAGTACTAGCGCACGCTAAACCCTAAAGGTTAGCGCACGCTAATGGTATATTGGACAAAAAGGAATCTTATCCTCGTCAGCATTTTCGGCGTGTGGAGCAGTCTTCGGAGCATACAGACAAACGAGTCAACTGATATTAGCGCACGCTAAACGCAAGGACTTGCGTACGCTAGAGAGTGTAAGTTACGTACGCTAATGCATGGGCGTTACGTACGTAAGCACATGTACGAAGCCACATTGTTACCTCTGGACTGCGATAGGGCACGCTAACAAAGTCAGTTAGCGCACGCTAAGGCCGTAGCGCACGCTAAACATAAGGTTTAGCGCACGCTAGTAATATACTTTATAAAAAGGGACGGACGGGTATTATGAAATATTTCGTCCATTCTATTCTTGCAACCGATATAGAGAACCTTGGGAGGTACCTTAGGTCCAGAAACACTCCGAGATGATGATATTTATCAAGATTAAAGATGAAAATCATGGATTAAAGCTTTGTTCTTTAAATCATTGGCGATTCTTGGAAATGGATTCAAACTTGGGATTCAATCCATTTCTTCAAAAAGGTAATCCCTCTTCATCTTTGGATTTCGTTTTGGATTGAATGTTGATGTTCTTGAGTTGATGATTATTACATAAACAAGTTGATAAGCATGATTATGAGATGGATTACTGGAGTATGATGATATTAATATGATTTGGGTGATTTATATTGTGTAGTTCGTTTTCTTGACATAAGTTGGTTAATCCTCATTCTCCTTTGCGGATGTTGATGTTATTGTTGATGATTACTCCCTGTAATGATAGATTATGAAAGTGTTGTTACGTTCTTAATGTTTCATGATATTGATATTGAGGAAGATGATATATGGATATAGGACTTGGATTATAAGTTGAATGATTGTTTGTATGTTAAAGGATATCGGATTTCGTTGTTTTGATGACTATAAACATGGTTTTGGATCACTTAGTGTTCTTGATAATCGTCATATGTTGATCGGTACCTGAAAAGCATGCAAACTATACAGCATTAGCGCACGCTAAGCTTATTGTCTAGCGCATGCTAACGGGAACAACTTAGCGCACGCTAACGGGAACAACTTAGCGCACGCTACGTTAAGTGATTAACGTGCGCTAAGTCATCAGGCAGGGTAGTATATTCTATTTAGGTTATGAATTCGTGATCGTTTAAGTTGGTTTGATCAGAATTGTGGTTAACCGAGATATTGTTGAGCCGTTGGGTTTGTGAATTGATTTTTAGCAATTGTTGATTATTATCGAACTTATTGTTTATCGAATTACTAGGTTGAGAATATTGATCGGTGGTTATAACCATATGCTGCGGTCGTGTTCGAGTATATTCGTGAATTACTTTGGTCGGGACCGAGGGACTTGTAGATGACGGCAATGGAATTGGTAACTGCTTCATCGGTATTAAGGCAAGTTATTACTTGCTCAGTTTATAATATTTAATGAATGGTTTCAGTTTCATTCGTTTATAATTCGTATAGCAATGTTTATAATCGTAATCATAGTGGATTTGGGATTATAGGTTGTATTCAAGTTTTGGGAATTAAATCATAAGGTATATGATTTACATTTATTGTTGGTATACTTGGTATCGAGGATACATTGTGGTATAGACGAAGACGTCAATTATTTACCGTCCGTGGTAATTTGTACCATCGAGTATTGAGGGTAATTGTCCGTGATGGTTTGGACATCGAGATTTCCCTCGAAGGACTCGGGACAAGTACTCTAATCATTTTTGTCATTTTGTGTCGATCATGTTATGATACATTCGTGTATCGTTGTTGTCATGCATTTGTGCACGCTTGTTGTCGTGCATTGTGTACTATTGTCTTGTGCAGTCGTGCATTGTTGTCGTATGTCCACCATGCATTGGTCCGACGGGATCATCATGGGAATCTAAAGCTGTGTGTGTTGGATCGCTGGACAGGTAATGCCACCATGCGTTGGTCCGACGGGAACATCATGGGAATCTATAGCTGTCTGCGCTGGATCGTAGGATTACCATATGTGTTGTTGTTATTGTGCATATGTATATTATGGGTTTGCCATAAGTATACATTGTTGTTATTGTTGTGAACATATTGACGTTGTCACATGAGTATGCATTTGTAGGTCTTGCGTTAGGACCATGTTCGTATGTTGTGTTGATCTGATCTTGGATTAGACTGACGTGATTTCGTCATGGTATTTCGTATCTTGTGGTATGTTCCATATTTCCTTGATACTTGTATTTGATGGACAATCGATTATCGTATTGGAATTGTCGACGTTATCCGATGGATTGAATTGGCCAGAGTTGGTATAATTTCCGTATCGCGAATTATGATAATGTTTTGAGAACCTTGAGTATTGTTGAGATACCGTACAGATATTTCGGTATTACCTTATTGTGTTGTTAAGGATACAAACCGTGGATTTTCGTAAAGTTACGACGTTTAGATTACATTGGTCGTATTCTTACTCAGTATTTCCATTGATATGTAATTATTGACGTGATGTGATGGTTATCATTGTTGGATATTATGGCTGACCCCGTCGTGGGCTTTCTTTTTAGGTTCTTGGATTATCAAGCTTGTAGCGGTCGTGAAGAGATGAGCTTCCCGGAGGATACTGGCTAGGACATGTATTTGTGTATTGAGCTTCTGATCTGTTGTTGTATTCCGCTGCTAGAGTATTTTAATTGTTTGTCTTTATCCGCTGCGTGAGTATTTTTAAATGTCCTTTTGGTATCTGGTAACTTAGGTTACTTTGGCAATCGTTTTCTAAATCTATTCTGTCGATACGTGTAAGCGATAGCTTAACGTATGTTTTTAAACTGTTGAATTTTAGCATTTCGGGCCTTGTGGTTTCAAATGA
This sequence comes from Orobanche coerulescens, assembly GCA_033398695.1. Lineage (NCBI taxonomy): Eukaryota > Viridiplantae > Streptophyta > Magnoliopsida > Lamiales > Orobanchaceae > Orobanche > Orobanche coerulescens. Next base: position 62,911,278 of record CM065806.1, read on the forward strand.
GATTTTACGACGGTTTTGATAAACGAGTTTTATAAAGTCTTCGAATGTTTTAAATATATAATACCGTCGTTAGCCTATTGGACGTTTGTAAATTTTTGCGAAAATTTCCTCCAGCCTTGTGGGTTCCATCTCGGGGCCCACTGACACGTTGTTAGTGTAACTATCGCAAGTGCACGATATCGTATCAAGTAGTAAAGTGGACTTTTTGAGTCCGGTTTATCGATCCCACAGGGAAGTTTTGTTATAATTTGAATTATACACTATTAGTCTATTTTTATAGATACTAAGATAAGTGAAACACACAATTAAAAAGTTTGGTTTAATAATTGCAAAGATAATGCAATAATAGTTCTAAACTTATAAGGAAATAAAAAGATAGTAATAATAATAGATTGATTAAACGATAAATTGAAATAGTTGGGATTACAAACTTAGTTCGTCATTAGTTATAAAAGATGTATAGGAGATCGTAAAATGAATTTACTTATTATGTTGCGTAGATTCGATTTTCCTTAAAAAGACTGTTTTTCTTTCGAACTATAAAACGCCCCTTACATATTGAATCAATCCACTATATTTCTATTTTGATTGGCTTCAATACATAGCATTAGGATTTATGAAAATAACTCAAAGAATCATCTAAGGACTAGAGGTATATTTCTATCCCCTAGAACAACTTAGAGTGAAGATCATTTGATCTAATCAAACATATTTTCTTTCGAAACATATGAAGACCATAAATATCGTCATTTATTGGCCAAATAAATAAAGATTGTTAAAACAATGAAAATCACACACAATAATAAGTAATTCACAATAGATCTTTTATACAAACATAAATAACATAACTAACCTTGTTTATAATCCCAACTAAATGTTACTTAGCCCATGAAGGGTTTATTATACATATTACAAGCTTTGGTGGTCATTATTAATTGAATCAAGAGAAAAAATTGATCCTAACTCCCTTAGTAGATAAAGGAGATAGAAGCAATAAACTCTCTGAACAACATATGCTATACCACACTTACAAATATCACTCAAGAACACAAGTGTGTTCTTCACACAAAAAGAAAAGTTTACTAAAAATGGAAAATTATAAGATGAATGATGAATGATGAAGGATCTAAGGGGTCTATTTATACACCTAAAGTCATCTAATAGCTCCAAAACTCCAGCATTATTACATTAGATCGGATCAATGCCAGCCATCCCCTCAATAATACACAAAAAGTATAAAAAATTAGACAAATCATAACAATCTGTCAAGAGTTACGGCCGTAACATCGGGAGTTACGGCCGTAACTAGGGTGACTTACGGCCGTAACTCCTGAATGTTACGGCCGTAACTTGGCTTCGTAAATTTGCTCACCGGATGCTTTGAAAGTTATGTTTTCAGCCCAGAATTACTCAGACTTTGCGTTTTTGCCCCAGATCTTCTTCGGATGATAACTTATGATATATAACTCTGATTTTGAATCCGGAAAGACTGCCGAATTCATCTCGGAAAGCCCTAGAACATGAATATATCAAAATTCAACAAAGAGAAAATTTAATAAACATGTTATTTCTTGAGTAAATCAGTTATTTAATCCGATCATCATCCGATAAAAATAAAATTATTAAAACTAATTAATTAAAAGCAAAAAACGAGTAGACTAGCTCAATTATGGGTGAATTTTATCGATACAAACCATGGATAAGTGTACAAAACTGACACTTATCACACCCCCAAACTTGAATTCTTGCTAGTCCCGAGCAAGACTCTTTATTATTCATGCTCCAAAAAATAAGAAAAATTAATACACACATAAATTAAAATATAAAAAGAGAAAATTAGATCAAAATGCCATTAATACACAACAACCAGCTTTATACAGTAGATAGAAATGAATCAAGATTCAAAATAAATCTACTAATGATTTTGAAGTTAAAACACGGTTTTTATTTTGTAATTCCAAATTAAAGGTTTTTCCCCCAAAAGGTTGATTATTTCTTTCCCACTCGTGATACACACGACTCCCTTAATGGTTGCTCTGGATCACTCGTTTATTTTTCGACTCAATATGAAGTAGAATTTCATTGGCGTCATCAAATATTGTGATCATTCACGAAATTGAGTGTATTGAAATTCAGCCGCTAATTAATTCAAATCTGCTCATAAACTACATCCCTTTTAGTGATAGCTTTCACACCGTTATTTGCTAACGTGTAGCTCTTTTCACTAACACAATTTCTATCTCATTTTTTTTTCGTAAAAAGGTGATAGCTTTCACACCGTTATTTACTAACGTGTAGCTCTTTTCACCAATTTTTCTGAGACGGCAGCTACGCACCAACAATGGTTAGTCCTTTATTTTTCGCAAAATTTAAGACCCCCAAAATTAGGCAGCTGTTACTGCTCAACACTTCTCCTTTTCGTCATTTATTTTTTTTAAGTGATAGCTTTCACACCGTTATTTGCTAACGTGTAGCTCTTTTCACCAATGACTCCTTTTTTTTTTTTAGGGAATAGAATTATTGCAGAAAATCATTTTTTAGTTAAGCATGAAAAATCAAAAACTCCACAAATTAAGTAAATTTCAGTTTTATTTTTCATCAACCGACTGATTCTTCTTTTCTCAAGGTAACGAATGACTCGATTTTATATGATAACTACAAGGCTTGGAAAGAGAGATTAAGGCTCAAAAATTTGGGAATATACAAATTTTTTTTTTACCGGTTAAAACGATTTAGAAGCTTGTATATAGCTAATTTATTGGTGTTATGGCAGATCTAGAAATCTCATAAATCAAAATAATATATATATATATATATATATTCACTAAACCTAATCAATGCCAAATAATAAAAACACACCACACAATACACTAATCAAAACATACCACAATCAAAATCAAAATAAACATCATAGTTCAAAAACCACAAAATAAACACACAAGTACGAAAACACCCCCAAACTTATAAGTAAAACTATCCTGAGTTTTTAAAAAAATAAAAGCAACCGAGAAACAGAAAACTCCCTGAAATTTTAGCTTTGTGATCCTCCAGGTGTGTCGTCAGGGATGTTTAGAAAACGGAAAAGCTTCTCAAAGCACTTCTACGTTTCTAATTGACGCTCGATTATTTCATTCTGATTTCTCAAAATTTCAGCCTAGGATGTTTCTAATCCCCGAACTCTTTCAAGCAAATTTTCCTCAAAAGGCGTCAAGTCATCACCGGCATCCTCCTCGCCCTCTTCTTCCTCCTCGTGGCTACTATCCTCTTCGGGTTCCAAACATGCCCGTTTGCTCCTCAACTGAGTACTTCGAAAAATACTACTCCGGCCGTTCAGTCGATCCCCATGTGTTAATATATCACCCCCCGCCGAAATTTTTACTCTCTGGCTCCTGAAAATACTAGTGATAAGGCAGGGGTATGACATCTTCTGCCTAGTCGGGACCATGCCGGTATAGTGACAAATATTAGTGTAAATGTGAGTACCCAAATCCATTTTTACCCCTCGGCGAATAGCAAATAAACCTCGCAGGTGGCCAATGGAAACCGTCGTCAGAGTCGAGGTCGGGTAAATACTCCCGGCTGCCCACATCTATAAGTACCGAGCATCATCAATTAAGTCCGCCTGGTTGTATCGGGGTTTGATCATCCCAATACTGTCATGCAGCTCGCTCACTAACGCCCAGCGTAAAACTCTATCATCCGGCACCTCTTCATTAGGTAAGATAGAAATGTCAAACGCATTAGTACAATTAACCCCCAAATACTTGTTAATGACATCCGGTGAAAATTAATCGATTTCCCATTCACAGTAGTCTGATGATTAGTAGGAGACCCTACTTGCCCAATGGACTTGTTGAAAGAATTTTAAAAGTTTAGGGTCAAGGTCGGGTTACCATTTGGGAGACCAGAAACGAACTTTTCCCAATCGTTGCCTATGAATTTTTGGATGAAAGGGCTAGTGATTGTGTCTCTATCCGCAACGCTAATGAAATCATCAAGATTGAACAATCTTTCCTTAATGCACTTTGTGTTTTGATTTCTTTGCGGTGGTGCCGGACCTTGAGATGACGAACCGACCTTTTCTTTTCCTTTTGATGATTTCTTCGGTGCCATCCCTGAAATTAAACAAAATAAAATTCCTTTTCATCACACGACTATAATCATCAAGCAAAACCAATAAAAACATAAAAAAAATCAAAGATTTTCGTTGTGGCATTTCGTCGGATACTTTGAGTTCATAGTTTTTTAACAAGTTTTTTCATTCAAACTCAAAGCCGCAAAGTCATCACAAATTAATGAATCGAATTACCACACAAATATCGACAATACTAACAACTAAACATGATTTAATAAACGAATCATACGGAAATAAGAATCTAAAAACAAATATGCAGTGAAAAACTAAAAAAAAAAAGCTAAAACTCAGAAATATATCAATTGAAACAAGAATTGAAAGAGAACCTGGTGATTATGTGTTAATGTTGATAAGATAATAAATTGTATTGAGGAATTTGAGTTTTTAGAAAGTAGGGATTGAGTGGGGAAAAAAAAAATTTGCACTGCCGGCCGCTTGTGTTTTGTTCTGATTTGTGAATGTGTTAAGTCCGTTTTTTTTAATACAGACGCGAAGTTACGGCCGTAACATCCCCAAGTTATGGCCGTATGATGCATTCGTTTTTTTTTGACAGGATGTTAAGTTACGGCCGTATCTTTGCAGACTTACGGCCGTATCATTCTTTCGTTTTTTTTTTTTTTTGGAACTTGTTTTAAGATACGGCCGTAACATGTAGGAGTTACGGCCGTATAAAGCATTCGTTAAAATCATGATACTACTTACGGCCGTATTATTTTGGATACGGCCGTATATATATATATAATTATTATTTTTTTTTTTGGTTTTTTAGAAAATTATAATTATTATATGTGTGAGAATAATGAAAGAAAGACTCCCTAGATTTTATGAACGATATGATCCTTGCTCTTGTTGTCGAATCCTTCCGTGTTACCCCCAAACTTATTTGCGAAATAATAGAGATTGGGTTGCCTCCCAATAAGCACTTTGTTTAACGTCCTTAGCTTGACTTCTCGTCAGATTAATTAGGTATTTCCACCATTATGATTGACTTTGCTGTCGAGAATTCTCCTCCCAGATATGGCTTTAACTGTTGGCCGTTTACTTTGAAACTCCCGTCGGTTGTATTATAAATCTCCACAGCTCCATGAGAAAACACCTCTTTGATCGTGTAAGGCCCCGTCCATCGTGATCGCAGCTTACCCGGAAACAAACGAAGTCGTGCATTAAAAAGCAGAACTTGGTCTCCTGTTTTAAAATCTCTTCTTAGAATTTTGCTGTCATGCCATCTTTTTGTTTTTTCTTTGTAGATTTTGGCATTTTCATATGAGTCGAGTCGGATTTCATCCAACTCATTTAACTGCAGCAATCTTTTCTTTCCAGCCAACTGTTCGTCAAAGTTTAATTTTTTTATAGCCCAAAAGGCTCGATGTTCAAGTTCTACTGGCAAGTGACAGGCTTTTCCAAATACCAGAGGAAATGGAGACATGCCTATCGGTGTCTTATAAGCTGTTTTGTAAGCCCAGAGCGCATCATCCAGCTTTTTCGACCAATCTTTCCGAGATGAGTCGACTGTCATCTCAAGTATATGTTTCACTTCATGATTGGAAACCTCGAATTGTCCACTGGTTTGTGGGTGATAAGAGGTAGCGACACGGTGTTTTACTCCGAATTTGGTCAATAGAGCCTTAACCTGGTGATTGCAGAAATGAGATCCGCCATCACTGATAATAACACTCGGAGTTCCGAAGCGAGTGAATATATTTTTCTTTAGAAAATTTACCATGACCTTAGCTTCGTTTGTTGGTAATGCAACAGCCTCCACCCATTTAGATATGTAGTCCACAACTACAAGGATGTATTCATTAGAGAATGATGATGGAAAGGGTCCCATGAAATCAATTCCCCAAACGTCGAAGATTTCAACTTCAAGGATGAAATTCATTGGCATTTCATTTCTTTTTGACATGTATCCATGTCTTTGGCACCGGTCACACTTCGAGACAAGTGTATGTGCATCTTTGAACAGAGTGGGCCAATAGAATCCTGCTTCAAGAATTTTTGCTGCTGTTTTTGAACCCCCAAAATGTCCTCCATAGTGAGAGGAATGACATCTTTCTAATACCTTCTCCATTTCTTCTTCCGGTATGCATCTCCGGATGATTTTATCTGGTCCTCGTCTGAACAATAGAGGATCTTCCCTGTAATAGTATTTCAACTCGGAGAAGAATTTTTTCTTTTGATGATGGGAAAAATTTGGGTGAATTATTCCACTAACAAGGAAATTAACGATGTCAGCATACCATGGTGCATTTTGTTTTTCCTGGATATTATAGATTTGGAGCAGCTTGTTCATCCTAAATACTTCATTTATTTCCTTCTCTTGAGCATTGTTTTGGTCGAGTCTAGAGAGATGATCCGCTACTTGGTTTTCTGTTCCCTTTCGTCTCTCGATTTCTATGTCGAATTCTTGCATAAGTAGAACCCATCGGATTAGCCTTGACTTTGCATCTTGCTTTGTCATTAAATATTTCAAAGCCGAATGATCGGTGTAGACTATGACCTTTGATCCCAATAAGTAGGATCGAAATTTGTCAAAGGCATAAACCACCGCAAGCATCTCTTTTTCAGTTGTTGTGTAGTTCAGCTGAGCATCATTCATAGTCCTGCTAGCATAATGGACCACTTGCATCATTTTGTCCTTCTTCTGGCCCAGTACGGCCCCTACGGCATAATCACTTGCATCGCACATCAAAATGAAAGGAATAGTCCAATCTGGAGAAATGATGATTGGAGCTGATGTAAGTTTATCCTTCAAAGTTGCAAAGGCCATGTGGCATTCATTTGTGAAAAGGAATGGTGTATCTTTCTCAAGCAAAGAACAGAGAGGTTTTGCTATTTTTGAGAAATCTTTTATAAACCTCCGATAGAATCCTGCATGTCCGAGAAAACTCCTTACTCCTTTCACCGAAATTGGTGGAGGAAGTTTTGCAATTACTTAGATCTTTGCCTTATCGACTTCAATTCCATGTTGTGAGATTCTATGGCCAAATACGATTCCTTCCTGGACCATGAAGTGACATTTCTCCCAATTGAGAACTAGATTTGTGTCTTCACATCTTTCCAAGACCATGCCTACGTGATTTAGGCATTTATCAAATGAATCTCCGAAAACCGAGAAATCGTCCATGAAAACTTCAATCAATTTTTCAACCATGTCTGAGAATATTGACATCATGAATCTTTGAAATGTGGCTGGAGCATTGCACAATCCGAATGGGATTCTTCTATAGGCAAATGTTCCATAAGGGCATGTGAATGTTATTTTCTCTTGGTCTTCTGGGGCTATTACGATTTGGTTGTACCCTGAATAGCCGTCGAGAAAATAGTAGTAAGAATGTCCCGCCAATCTATCGAGCATTTGATCAATAAATGGGAGTGGAAAATGATCTTTTCTGGTAGTTTTGTTGAGCTTCCTGTAATCAATGCACATTCTCCATCCTGTGATGGGTCGTGTTGGTATAAGTTCATTGTACTCGTTCTCTATGATTGTGATTCCACTCTTTTTGGACACCATATGTACAGGGCTCACCCATGGACTATCTCAGATTGGATAAATGATTCCTGCGTCAAGTAATTTAAGAATCTCTGCCTTCACAATTTCCTTCATGTTTGGATTCAAACGTCGTTGATGCTCAATTGAAGGTTTGCAGTCATCTTCCATCAAAATTTTGTGAGTGCATATAGAGGGGCTTATTCCTCTAATGTCTGCAATAGTCCATCCAATTGCTCTTTTGTGATTCCTTAATACCCTTAGTAATTTCCCTTCTTCAAGTTCGGTCAATATGTTAGATATGATGACCGGAAGTGTAGAGGAAACGCCCAAGTAAGCGTATCTCAAATGTGTGGGTAGAGGTTTGAGATCAAGTATTGGAGATTCTTGTAAAGAAGGGAGGGGTTTAGCGGAGCTTGTCCCCAATTCTTCAAAATGTGAATGCCTTCTTAAGGGTGGTAGTGCTTCTAGATAGTTAACTGTTTCGGCCAAGTGATATTCTTCTTCCATGCTGGTTAGAGAATTTGCTATACATGTCTCAAGAGGATCTTTAGATAGAATTTTCTCTAAATATTTGTCCACCATGGCTTCTATTGCGTCTATTCTTAGACAATACTCATTTGTGGAGGGTTGATTCAAAGTTTTTAGGACATCGAAGATGACATGTTCGTCTTCCACTCTGAGAATTATCTTTCCTTCATAGACGTCAATAAGAGCACGTCCGGTTGCGAGAAATGGTCGTCCCAAAATAATGAGAATATCCTGATCTTCTTCCATGTCGAGGATGATAAAATCTGCTGGAAATATGAATTTATCAACTTTGACGAGCACATCTTCAATTATCCCACGTGGATATTTGATTGACCGATCGGCTAATTGTAGTGAAACTGTTGTTGCTTTTGCTTCTCCCAAGTTCAATTTGTTGAAAATTGACAGGGGCATCAAGTTGATACTTGCCCCTAAATCACAAAGAGCTTTGCCAAAATTCACTTCACCAATTGTACACGGGATTGTGAAAGTTCCCGGATCTTTTAGCTTGGGTGGCAACTTCTTTTGTAGTATTGCACTACATTCCTATGTTAGCATGACAGTTCCGTATTCTTCAAGCCTTCGTTTGTTGGAAAGAATATCTTTCATAAATTTGGCATAGCTTGGCATTTGTGCTAGAGCATCGGCAAAAGGAATGTTGATGTGTAGCTTTTTGAAAATTTCCAAGAATTTCCCGAATTGAGCATCGAGCTTGTGATTCTTCAACCGTTGAGGAAATGGGATAGATGGAACATAAGATTTTGTAGCAATTAGACCTTTTTGAGATGAAGGTCCTGTATCAGATTCTTTTTTTGATTCTTGATTTTGTTTATTTTTTTGTTTTTCCAGATGATTTTCCATAGAAATTTCGGGCAACTGCACTCCACTTCTTGTTGTGATAGCTTGGACATTTTCCCTTGGAGTTACCTCAGTATTGCTAGGTAACATGCCATGAGATCTTTCTGAAAGTATTTTGGCCATTTAGCCAACTTGTGTCTCCAGATTTTTAATTGAAGCATCATTTCGTTGTTGATACTTCAGTTGTTGTTCAACTAGCTTTGTGATTGCTTCTTCCCATCCGGGCTTCTTTTCTTGATGTGTTGGATTCAACACATTGTTGTTGTTTGCATAATAAAAATTTGGATGATTTTTGTACCCTGGATTGTATGTTGGCCCGTAAGGATTGTATGCTTGCCTTTGGAAATTCTGAGCATACGCCACTTGTTCTGGTGGTGGTGTTGACTGCTCTTGTTGCACTAAGGGACAGATAGTGCTGTTGTGAGTTGCTCCAGAAATTTCACATGAAAAATCTGAAATTTTTGGAGTTTGCACCGTCTTCACAGATTGAGGAGTTGAAAAAGACATTTCCTCGACTTTCTTTGATAGAGCTTCAATTTTTGCCAACATAAGTGAATAAGAATCCACTTCAAAAACACCATTTGGTTTCTTTTGGATATTTCTGTCTAGCCATCTTGCACTTTGTTCACTTATAACCTCAAAAAGATTATAAGCCTCTTTCATAGTTTTGTTGCCCAGTGATCCATTTGATGATGAATCGACATTGGCTCGGCATGAAGGTAAAATTCCAGAATAGAAGTAATTGACTTGTGCTCCCAAATTGAAACCATGGTTAGGACATTTTCGTAGCATATCTTTGTATCTCTCCCATGCTTCGCGGAATGATTCTGAATCTTGTTGACGAAATGTGGAGATTTCGTATTTGAGTTTCGCCACTTTTATTGGTGGAAAGTATTTAGTGGTGAATTTTTGGACAAATTCGGGCCAATTTGTTATGCTTCATGGTGGCAAAGTATCTAGCCACTCTCTTGCTCTGTCCTTCAAAGTGTGCACGAAAATTCTCATTTTGATCGCCTCGTCATTTACATTTGGATATTTGAAATTTCCACATATCTCCACAAAACGGTTAATATGGAGATATGGATTTTCGTCGGTTCTTCCATAGAATGAGTTGTTGTTGGAGAAGAGATTGATGACATCTGGGCGAATTTGAAAATTTTCCACTCCAAATGGTGGATAGATTACACTTGATTGAACGCTCAAAGATGGGGGGTTCATGAATTTCCCAAAGAGCATGTTGTCTTCATCTATTTCCAGCACAATAGGATATTGTTGATGTTGAATGTTTTGAACATTAGGTATTCCCCCCACCGGAGGAATTCTTTCGTTATCATTTCCTTGGGGGAGACGTGGATTTAGTTCGTCTGCCATTGATGGTGAAGAAATAATGTTTTTGTTTTGTTCTCTTCGCCTTCTATGAATGTGGCTTCGATCTCGGGATCTAGTGAAACTAAATCGCGATTGTATGTTCTTCGCATAGACAAGAGAATCTACAACAAAGAAAAAATTGTATTTATAACAATAGTTAATAATGTAATTTTTCAATTTATAACTTATACTTCCCCGGCAACGGCGCCAAAAACTTGACACGTTGTTAGTGTAACTATCGCAAGTGCACGATATCGTATCAAGTAGTAGAGTGGACTTTTTGAGTCCGGTTTATCGATCCCACAAGGAAGTTTTGTTATAATTTGAATTATACACTATTAGTCTATTTTTATAGATACTAAGATAAGTGAAACACACAATTAAAAAGTTTGGTTTAATAATTGCAAAGATAATGCAATAATAGTTCTAAACTTATAAGGAAATAAAAAGATAGTAATAATAATAGATTGATTAAACGATAAATTGAAATAGTTGGGATTACAAACTTAGTTCGTCATTAGTTATAAAAGATGTATAGGAGATCGTAAAATGAATTTACTTATTATGTTGTGTAGATTCGATTTTCCTTAAAAAGACGGTTTCTCTTTCGAACTATAAAACGCCCCTTACATATTGAATCAATCCACTATATTTCTATGTTGATTGGCTTCAATACATAGCATTAGGATTTATAAAAATAACTCAAAGAATCATCTAAGGACTAGAGGTATATTTCTATCCCCTAGAACAACTTAGAGTGAAGATCATTTGATCTAATCAAACATATTTTCTTTCGAAACATATGAAGACCATAAATATCGTCATTTATTGGCCAAATAAATAAAGATTGTTAAAACAATGAAAATCACACACAATAATAAGTAATTCACAATAGATCTTCTATACAAACATAAATAACATAACTAACCTTGTTTATAATCCCAACTAAAGGTTACTTAGCCCATGAAGGGTTTATTATACATATTACAAGCTTTGGTGGTCATTATTAGTTGAATCAAGAGAAAGAATTGGCCCTAACTCCCTTAGTAGATAAAGGAGATAGAAGCAATAAACTCTCTGAACAACATATGCTATACCACACTTACAAATATCACTCAAGAACACAAGTGTGTTCTTCACACAAAAAGAAAAGTTTACAAAAAATGGAAAATTATAAGATGAATGATGAATGATGAAGGATCTAAGGGGTCTATTTATACACCTAAAGTCATCTAATAGCCCCAAAACTCCAGCATTATTACATTAGATCGGATCAATGCCAGCCATCCCCTCAATAATACACAAAAAGTACAAAAAATTAGACAAATCATAACAATCTGTCAAGAGTTACGGCCGTAACATTCAGGAGTTACGGCCGTAACTAGGGTGACTTACGGATGTAACTCCTGAATGTTACGGCCGTAACTTGGCTTCGTAAATTTGCTCACTGGATGCTTTGAAAGTTACGTTTTTAGCCCAGAATTTCTCAGACTTTGCGTTTTTGCCCCAGATCTTCTTCGGATGATAACTTATGATATATAACTCTAATTTTGAATCCGGAAAGACTGCCGAATTCGTCTCGGAAAGCCCTACAACATGAATATATCAAAATTTAACAAAGGGAAAATTTAATAAACATGTTATTTCTTGAGTAAATCAGTTATTTAATCCGATCATCATCCGATAAAAATAAAATTATTAAAACTAATTAATTAAAAGCAAAAAACGAGTAGACTAGCTCAATTATGGGTGAATTTTATCGATACAAACCATGGATAAGTGTACAAAACTGACACTTATCACCCACGGCGCTTTAATATTCCCAGTCGGATTTGGGGGTGTTACAGTGCGCACGAGCTGCGCGCACGATCCGGTGCTCGTGCGGCCCTGAATGCACACGCACGAGCGAGTGCTCGTGCATCCCGGAAGATTGCTGGCAGTGGGCGCGCACGACCCGGCACACGACCGGCCGCTCGTGCGTGCCTGCTCGTGCGTCGTTGGGCAGTATATATGGTCGGGCAGACTTTTTTTTCACCATTTTCTCACTTCGTTCTTCCTCTTCCGCGGCTGGAGACTTCTTGGGCGTGGAGACATGTTGTCATACAACAAACTCATGAAGTCTTGGAGTTCATATCATCAATTGTCAGTCCTTTATCATCCTTCGATCCAGCGAATCAAGGTGAGATTTCCTAGAACCTTATTTTGAGAAATTTTACGGTTTTTGCATTTTTGGCCGATTCGTTCCGTATATTTGATTAATCCATGATGGGTATGATTAATCTTAGTAGTATTCTTGTGTTTAACATCATTTAATCCATTGTTCTTTGTCGAATCGAAGTATAATTCTTGATTTCCTTCGAATCGACTTTTTGGGGGATTTTTTCTTGATTTCGTTTTCCATCCATTTTTGATAGATCGATTGTTGTTAAATGATGTTGTTAAACATATCCTATGGATTGTATATCCATATTTCGGTTTGAAATTCCGTTTTCGTATTTTGATGGGACGAATCGTGTTCTTGGCCGTTTTGAGGGAAACACTTGAACTTTCGTCATTCGTTCTTTGAATTCAACGGCTTTGAGTCGTGCTATGGAATTTATTCACATTGTTGTTATTGTCCTTCGTAGTTTATTATCGCGAGTTGGCATTCGGTGGAGTCGGCGAGTTCGTAGTCGGTTCGTGCCAATCTACTTCGGTCGATTCTCCGCGTTGTTCTTATTCGAGGCAAGTACCTTGCCCATACTTTTTTTGTTTTGTGGACATGATAATTAGTGATTGTCTAAATGTGCTTGTTGGTTGTTTGCATTGAACTTTCAAAAGATTCGGGTTAGCCTTGTTAAAGGCTTGTTTTCAAAATGCGCGAGTATTGTAAATGGTGTGTCTTGTGAATGACTATGTGAATCCTATGGATATGTTTGGTGTTGATGTTGCACTTGATAATGCGTGTGTACATGTATTATCTTATTTCGGTACGTTGTGATTCGACAATCGTGTCGTGCTTTGTGATTGTTGCCTTTGGGTGAATTGCTTGGATATCCTTGGTGTGACATGTTGATTGTGTGATTTGTGAATGTATTTCGCTCACCTCGGGAGGGTCCGATGGGGCCACGGAGGGAATCCAATGGTATAGCCCTGGATTCACGAGTGTTGTGTATGTTTGGTGAATGTATTTTGCTCACCTCGAGAGGGTTCGACGGGGCCACGGAGGGAGTCCAATGGTATAGACCTGGATTCACGAGTAAAACTTCACAAGTTGGTGTATATGATTTCGAAAACGCATTGTGCTCACCTTGGGAGGGTCCGAAGGGGCCACGAAGGGAATTCAATGGTATAGCCCTGGATTCACGAGTTGGTGTTGTATTTTTATGACCAAGATTTGCGTATTTTGGGCGATTATATTGTATTGATTTTATGTCCGTCGAGGACACGTGACGTGAGTTTTAACCCTGTGAATTGTTGTTGGTTTTCTATTTGCGAAAACAAAAACCTTTCGGCTGTGACCCTATTGATTTTTTTTTTTTGGAAGATAAGGATTCGGTAATCCTAAATTGTTTTCTATTAAAACTCTCTATGGCATTTTAAACTGTTTTTAAATTGTTTCCCTTGATATTATAATCTTTCGGTTTTGGAATGTTTTACCCAAACTCATGTCTCGGGAAGTACTTTTCGTTACGTTTGGATCTTTGAGGATTCCTGGTTATTGTTATTCGTGGAATGTGAATTGCATGGCTCGTATTTGCACTTTGTTCTTGCACTAGAAAAACAGTGGAGTTTTGCTAACCCCCGAGTATTCGGGGGGTGGATGTCTGTTTTTTGCATTCAGGTTTGGGAGCATAACACATGGTCGGCACGAAGGATGATGAAAGATGAACGATACTAATCACACGAGGATCCATATGATGTCATTGGTTTAGTTATAGTTTATTTTTCCGCTGCAGTATTCTTTCCCGTTGTACGGGATTGTGTTGTATTCGACCCCTGCGTCGGCATGAAATGAGTTTGAGTTGTATGTATTTATTGGAAGACCAAATTGGTCTACTGAGTCATTTTAGCCTTAAAGGCATTGTTGAGATATTCTATGTTGTTACCAGCCTGGTAGATCCTTGAGGAAAGGTTCTACGGCGTGTAATATCCCTGAGCAGATTGGGGGTGTTACAAAATTGGTCTCCGAATGATCAAGTATAATGTTTGTATGGATAATTTTTTTTTGTACTACGATGAAGGCGAGGGTTCTAAATTTTATCCGAGTTGTGCAGCGCCACAGTATGAGGAAGGTAAATCGAGTGCATAAAATCGTGGTACTTTCCGGTCACGGATTGTTTGAAACGGCTGAAAAACAAACATGGTTTTTACAAAGATCATGAAGAAAATTCATAATATTGAAAGGACGTCGAGAGCTAGTAAAAATTAAAAAATAATGTAAATTATATTCCTGATGTGCATTCAGTGTGAATTATGAAGGTATTAAAGGGTTTAGATAAGAGCATAAATGGACAAAGAGGAGCATATTTGGGAGCTCCATTACTGGTCTACCCTACTGATTCGTCATAATTTACACGTCATACACTATGAAAAGAATTTATTTGATAATACTTAACACAGTCATGGACGTTTCTCGAATAGCTAAGGACAATCTGAAGGCGACACGCGACTTGCAATTCTACACAACAAGAGATAGGTTGCTCGTACCCGAGAAGACAAGTAGAAATCCAAAAGCAACATATACAATCACCGTTGAACAAAAACATGCAATATGCGAGTGGCTTGCAGAGCTAATATTTTCAGAAGGACATGTATCGAATATATCTGACTGCGTGAATCTCGATCCTAAGAGAATAAATGGTATGAAGCGCTATGACTACCATGTTTTAATGTAACAACTGCTACCTATTGCCATGAAAGATTTTTTACCAGAGCTTATTTGGGAAGAATTAACAGAGGTGAGCAACTGTTTCAGAGCATTGTGCATGAGTGAAATTAAAGCGTCTCACATGAGAAATTTAGACAAGACTGTCATAGTGACTATGTGCAGGTTGGAACAGATATTCCATTTGGCATTCTTCAATTCAATGGAAAATATGCTTGTTCATTAGTTGTACGAGGCCCTTGTCGGGAGACCAGTCTTTCTATCGATGGATGTACCCATCGAGAGGTACTTATCTTTTCTTTTTGTTAATATATGCATTATGTTGTTTTATTAAGTATTTAATTCAATACAAGATGATGTTTATTGTAAAAGGTATTGTGAGAAATAAGGCGAAGGTTGTGGGATCAATATGTGAGGCCTATCTATTGGCTGAGATCACAAACTTATGCTCCTTCTACTTCGATAAAGAAATTGGCACAACGACAACATGACTAAAGAGTAACGAGGTTCCATTTGCTCCTCAGTTAAAAGGACATGTATCGATTTTTGTACCAAAAGGTCGAGTAATGGGGAAAAGCAAGGGACAATGCATGACTAAAACTGAGTGGAATATATAAATCCTATATATTCTTACGAACTGTAAAGAAACATAATCATATCTATGTTATGATGATTTTTTTAATGTTTTAAATTTTTGCATGTAATGGTTGTAGCTATACATTATGAATGTATTTCAGTGCATCTCAAAATCAACTAAAGAGTAATATATCCATAAGAGACTTGGAGTTAGCACGAGTTAGTCACTTAGTTTCATGGTTTGAAATATTGGTTGCAAACATAGATTTTAGGACTCTCAACTTTATGCATTATAGAAGATGTATAAAAGTTACATGGTGAATGAATTGAAATTTCATGCGGAATTTTATGGGCAAAAAAAGAAGGCTATGAATAGTGGATTGTGTGTTACAAGTTCAAATAGTTCTGGATATTCATCTAAGTACTACGTGATGCTACTAGAGGTATTGGAGTTCATGTTCTACAATCCTGGCTTTCCTGAACAAGTTATTCATCTATTTAACTGTGACTGGTTCAACTACCAAGAAGCAGAAACTTCAATACTTGACCTTATACAATTTACTTGAGTGGATATGACATGCCAATTAAACTCGTTGATACATATGCCAATCCAATTGAAATACCTGATGATAATGAATAAGAAGATGAGGGTTCAAGCAAAGAAGATGATGTAGAATGATCTTTTTTCTTTACTATAAATTGCCGAATAATACTTAATAATTTTTCTATATATAATTATTTTCACTATATTGATCGAAAATGCGCTTTACTTTGACTTCATGTAATAATGTTATTTGGATTACTAAAAACAAAAACCAATTCATGCTCGTCATGTGACACTAAAGAGACTGACTTTTTAATATACTGTTGCCTTTTGGCGTCGCTATAGTGACGCCAATGTTGGAAGAAAATTAAAAAATATATATTTTGTTGTTGCGTCACATACGTGACGCCTTACCCTATGTTGACTGATTCTTTCAAAATTTAAGGCACCACAAATGTGACACCTTTGTTTAGTAACTTCGTAGCTCTTGTTTGTTTAGCTCCACTTTTTCCGTGAAGCTAATAGTGTGAAGCCGTTGTGGCTATTTTTTAATATTGAGCGACTCCAATAAGTTTCTCTATCCGACAACATGATGTATGACGCAAGATAAATTCTGGTTGTGGTTATTAGCGTAATCACATCTAATATAATATATTCATAATGAAAATACAATATAATCACTCACTATAACTGTGAAAAATAATGCATAATTACATTAAAAATACAACATAATTACAACACGTGTGTCATGCGCGGTTCATCGTCTTGTAAAGTTACTAAATGTTAACATATTATCAGTCATTTTTTAAGACTCACTACTCTGCGTGAAATTTTCCAAAATGGTGATAGTTTTCGAATAGAGAAAGTATGGAATTAGGCATTTTAACTAATTTATTAAAGAGTGTTTAGAAACGTGTGTCAACTGTCCAGTATGTGAGAATTGGAGAGGTCTCGAGTAACATTACTTAATATATACCATGGATTAGAGTGCAACTTCTAATGTGAAATCTAATTCATAATAATGTATGTTCATAAATTATGTGATGCACTTATATATTAATCTAAGTCTTTTAGATAATAATCACATTATGTTTAAGTTGATTTACACTAAAATCACGACGGAATTTAGCGACGCATACATTTCATCACTAGCTGTCGATGGAATTGCGACGAAAATGGGCAAAAATGAAAAAGAAGACCGATATATAGCAACGTATTACGGATAGACTGGAAGTAGAATTTTGTTTAAATTTTAAAATTTATGTGTTGCTATGCTGTAGCTAACTTGGAGCCAAGAGTTAGCAAGAAGATTTGTCGATAGAATAGCGACGATTTTCTATCAACATTTTAGCCGTGGCTATTGTCCGTAGCTATATTGTGGCTTTCAATATAGCAATGGGTAGTAGCCGTCGCATGTTTTTGATGTAATATTTCGATCGCTGTATTCAGAAAAAATAAGAAGGCGATGTCATTTAGCGACGGAAGATGGTTATCGTTAAATTAAAAGAAAAAACAAATGATTGCGACAGAATTATCTCTTGTTCCTTAACTTAAAAGACAAGAAAAACAAAAATAGCGAAACTCACTTTTTTTTTTGGTTAAGAACTAGATTAAACCAAACAAAACAACGAAAAATATAAACTCTCTCTATTTATTTACTATTTAAGAAACATTTGGCCACCAAATGAGTGTAAAAACTCATGTGGGGTGCAGGTCAGGGGTTCTTGTAATATCCGCGATTTCGATTTCCGGTAATTTTCTTTTTTTGGCAGAAGTCCATCTTAGCAACTCTATTGTGACCGTTTCGTCCTTTCGAGAATGATTAATGCTAAACTTTTTGTCATATCCGAGTTCGTTTCGGTGTCGTTTTCTTGAGTTGAGTGATATTAAACGACTTTTCCAAGTATGAGTCGACTTTGTAAAATCACCATAAATTCTTGGAAACTCCAAAGAATTTAAATCTTTTCAATATTATAGAGCATCAAGTTAGCTTTCCAATGGTTCAATTGGTGAGTCAATCGGAGTCCGGACGAGAGAGTTATGGTCGAAATAGCTCAGACACTCATTTTCCAGTTTTGGCCGAGCAGCCTATACCGTGAGCCACGGCACATGTCGGAAGGGCCGCGACACACTGCCGAGTCACTGCCGCGGCACACCCGTCCGGGCCGTGGCACACTCATGTTTCAATTATCGGCCAACCCCTCTGTACCATGATCCGCGGCACACAACCGAGTCACTGCCGCGGCACACTCGTCCGGGCCGCGACACGCTGCCGATCACTGGGGGCAGATTCGGGCCTGTGCCGCGGCACACTTCGGCTGGCCCGCGGCACACACTGCAGATCAGCCTATTTATGCGGATTTTGTGAGATGAATGCTCATTTCATCTCTTCCTTCATTCCTCCTCCTCTTGGGCGATCTTGTGGGCGATTTTTGGGCATTTTTGCATCATCTATCCCAGAGAACTTCATATTCTTCAAGTTCTTGGTGTGGATTAATAACACCAACAATTGTTCTTCATCATTAATCCAAGGTAAATTCTTGAAACCCTACTTTTGGGTGAATTGGGGGTTTTTGTTCGTTTTGTCCGATTTAACCGTAATAACTTAGATTTGTGATGTATTGATGATTATTTAGATGTATTCTATCATTTCCCTTGTTATTCCATGGTTGGATCATTTCGATTCGTTGTTTTGGTCGAGTTCTTAGTCAACGCCTTGAAGGTGTCCGACAAAAGGTCTTAGAGAGGGGATTGGGCGTTGTATGATTATTATCCATCGTACGATTGTTGATTTATCATTGGTATGACTTAGGGACGAAATTCTTGTGAAGAACTCAAGTCGGAACCCTTCCGTTCGTTGTCTTCTTCGGGGTCCGAGCTTCCCGGTCGAACCGTGTTCTTCGGAGTATTCGGTAGCGGTTATTAAGGCAAGTATTTTACTATACAAATTGTGTCTTGTGAATAGGGACGTCGTATTATGGTTGTGAGGCATTGGTTTACTTTCATGTATATGCTTCGTATGAATTGATTATTACGAACAATTGATGGTAACGATAATACCTTCACTTAGTTAACATCGTGGAATTGTGTTGGATGTGCAAATCATCTAAGTTTGTGCCTGGCGTGGTTGGTCATTGTTGAGTCGTTGTGATGATCATGATATTTGTGTTGTTTTGGTTTACATACTTGATTGTACATTTCGGTGTAATGTGGAATGGCTTGACATTTGATGATTATGAGTTGTGTCGTGTCGATGTGTGTGCGTGTATTCCAGGTAGGGTCTGTCGAGACCTCTGGAGTTCGGTACATGATATGTACGAACAAGGTGTGTGATCCAGGTAGGGTCTGACTGTAACAGCCCAAAAAACAGTGGCTATTACAGTGCCGTGGACCCCTATCGGGACCCACCAGGCGATATCACAATATACATTTATAATCTGACAACGTGGCACCATAACACAATATTTATCAAAACCCCGGTGTGGAGTATGAGTTATTCATGTCTTTAAATACGAACAAACATACACAGGATCCAAATTCGCATGCACCATATGACGATGGGCGGACCTAACAAATTTTAGTACATTCATCCGACACAAAATAAAATGAAAGTCACAATAAAACATAACCGAACAACCAAAAGACTCGGGCCCCGAAATAGCATACTGTAATCCTCCGTCGCCGTTGTGCTCCTCCCGTGCCTTGCCCTTTCTCGCCCTGAAATACAAGTATTTCGCCCCAAACCACAGGGTCAGCTATACATGATAATGATTCTCATGACATTATACAATTCATATATACTGATCTCAAAGAAAACCACCGACTACTGAATATACCCCGAAGGCGTATAAACAATCAGTCCCAACTGTCGAACATAACCAAATATACGAACGACCATATAATATGGCTCAAGACGGACGTCACAGTACGCCCGATCCGGAAATGTGTCCGTACACATGTCCACCCCGTATACGGAATCCAGAATATACGTGGGATGATATACCTAATTAGCCTCACGAACTACGTCTCGTGTGCACGATCTAAATGCGGAAAACATCCACGCATGATCATCAAGTGCCCGGCTAAAAATCCTACACATAACCAATCGGCGCGCAGATATGACTCCAGAGATGTCACAATACAACATGACAACGAAACTCAACGAATTACACTTTTACCAAGGAATCGAACAACTCACCGAAGTGTCAACAAAGCTCAAAAGGACTAACGGTAACAAGGACGGTAATTTCGGGTATATCATCCCCAACACCATGACAATACGATCAAGGATATCACCATATCATGAATCATAGATTATCAGGACATTTCATACACACGAAATGCATAATAATCACAAGAATTCAACCATCATTATAACCAAGCAAGATAACTTGCCTCAATTCCGTAGATGAATAATCCCTCTTTGAATGGTCAAACGAACGGTATCCTCGTCTAACAATACTCACGTGAACAAGCAACCTTGAATGAAATGTAATTCATTCAACAACACATTCGTACGATAATGGTATTATTACATAAATAATATTCGTAAATTTACTTAAATAAATCAATTATCCTATTGATCATTTTAATGTTCTTATTACAAATCATCGTATGTTTATCATGTTCATTCACATATTCTAACCTTAATGTCAAATACTTGATGTCTAGTTTATTATCAATGTAATATCGTGAAAATATCTTTTCAAATCATCGACACTTCCAATTACGATATAAGTTTGTGTTTAATTACGTTCTTTCATTATTTTACCAACGATTACATTCAAAACTTGATTACTATATGAAACACAAGTTTAAGTTTTTAGTGAACTAAGAACATCATCTTAATTTACGTCTCTTAACACGCACGGATTAATGAAATGGAATTCGGCTACTCATCTACCGCATTTGTATCATCATATTCAACACAATCCTCTTAAGAACATTATCAACCTATTAATGTAGTGATTAACACCCTTTAACGAAATCGATTAATTTGAACATATGAAGATTACAACTTCCTTCTATCAACATCCATTGTTTTACTTTGAAGAATTTATTAAAAGCCTAGTTATATCATCGATACTTGAAACTTTTGAAGTAACTTCATCCCATCTAGCGAAGATCATCTTCAAAGGGTTAACATAATCTTTCCAACAATTTTATTACAAAGGTTTTAGAGGCCAAAAATCATGGTTCCATACTACCTTCAAGAATCAATAGAATGTTCAAGACAAATTTAACATTTCTCACTTTTAATCATTAAGGATATCATCCCTAACATGTTCCTAGTATTGAGACTATAATCAACTTCCGATTATCATGTTATACATCAGGTTTTATGTATATCATTATCAACACAATCACATTATGAAGTTATTTACATCAAGAAGTAACATTAATACCTTCAATGTTAATCTTCACTTAGTTTGAGCATGATTCAATTAACTTATCATGTTTGCACTAGTTTAAACTAACATTATGTGAAGTATTTATCTACTAACATCATCATAAGCATGGAATTGATATGAGTTAAAGAAAGACCAACCTTAAAATGAAGAACAACACCAACACTTCAAGGGATACACTTCAATCTCTAACTCTCCAAGTTACCAATCAAGTGCTGAAGCTCCAACACAAGTTAGAAAGGCTTATAAACGAAGTTGGAAGGGAAAGGAATCGTTTCTCAGTTGGGAGGTTGAAAAGGGTCGAGTAGGAAATGAATGGCAAGTCATACTTTTATAATCTGAACTCGGCATTACGTACATTAACGAAAGTGGTTAACGTACGTTATAGCCCTTACGTACGTAATCTTATGATCATTACGTACGTAACCAATTTCATCAGATCTTTTTGCCTCAAAACACGCAATTCGTTACGTACGTAACTATATAGCTATTACGTACGTAATAGCCGTTGACTTGGCTGTCGCGATCGACTCCCGACCACCTACCCCCGCTCGGCCCCACCCGCCGAAAGGCCGACTGCTGGAGGATCTCCCGCATTACGTACGTTAACGTATTGATGTTACGTACGTAAGGCGACATACATAGCGTACGTTATGAAGACAGGCTAACGTACGTTAAGTACTATAACAAGCATAAATGGAATTTTCCCAATATCACCCAACAACTAATATAGTATGAATGACCATGATTCCAACTTAACACAATTCGTCGATACTTGCTACAACTGTAACACCCCCAAGACATTCAGGGCATATTACAGCGCCGTGGACCCCACACTGTGGAATCCACCCGGCTAACATACCAACAAGACCTATGCCAACGACAACAATCATCAATAAAATGACGACTCAAAATAAAAGACTACAATCCGACCAATAGGATCCAACAACAATCCATTTCCCAAAACGGGAACACAACATTAACAATTTTACAAAAGAAGTACTCGAGTACTTAAACCAATTTTTATAATACATAAATCCCAAAATCAGACATCAATAACAATAACCGTCAGACATGACACCGAAAATCATTTACTGGACAATATCATGCTTGCCCATCATCCTCATACGGCTCGAGTGCTCGCTTGTCCCCACGATCAATACCTGAAATACAAAAAGTATTTCCCCCATTTAAGGGGTTAGCGACAACTGCTAGTGCAAGTACAATCCATTTGAACTACATTCTAATCAGATGAATAATGCGCCAAAAATCATTTTAGAAGACATTTTATATTCCGGAATATTTACGATGCACAAGCACAAAACACACTTTCCTCCAACCAAAACAATTCAAAGTTAACCTTGGTACATGACTCACGGCCACCGTACCCCGCAGAGCCCCGTCGGACATCCCTGGGTGGTCAACCACAGTTCGTGATACGCACACACACGGCAATACGTATCCCTAGAGGCCCCGTCGGACCGTCCCTAGGTGAACATACACATATCCTCCCGCAACAACCACGTTTAGCCATAATTCAAATACTAGAACATGTAAACAAATGTAAAGTACTTGCCTTTGAGACATTCTTGAAGAAACAGAGATGAAACACGACTACGAACGGTCCGGGTGGAAAGCGACGGTTCCTAAACGAAGGATCAAGCACAACCACGAGGAACCGACAAGAATGAACCTAACGATTCGAATAGCACAATCACAACCACTTCTAAACGATTACGGAAATGGAATACACCCGGAAACCCGCCTACGATTCATGTATATTCATACAAAAATAACAACGAGGGCGGACCACAACCAAACCCTCTCGATTTCGCAAAACCATGAAAATATACCATGAATCCGTAGGGAAACTAAGAATACCAACAAGAATAATCATATTCATCATGAATCCATCAACGAAACGGAAAGAATCGGACAAAACCCCAAAATCCCCAATTATCCATAAAAAGTAGGGTTTTAGAACATTACCTTTGGAGATTCAAGAACTAAGATCCGTAGAACTCGCGTTAGATTGATTATCCGAGCCTCACAACCGAAAAGAAATGATGAAAAATCGACCCCCGGATGAAGAACTCTCCCCTCTATATCCTCTCGCGATGCAAGGAAGAAAAAGAAGAAATGAGCTGCTCACGCTCAAAACGACACATTTAAAGTAACTCAGCAGAACCTATCGGCCGATAGGCTGGCCGATAGGCCCAACCGATACCCATACAGAAATGCCGGTAGTAGGGTCTATCGGCCAACCCTATCGGCCGAAAGGCTCCTGGAAGTGATCGTCCGATACCCATACAGAAATGCCGGCAGTAGAGTCTATCGGCCAACCCTATCGGCCGAAAGGCTCCTGGACGGTGCCCGACAGCTGACAGTCTTCCACTAAAATGACCATAACTCTCTCGTCCGGACTCCGATTGACTCACCGTTTGAACCATTGGAAAGCTAACTCGATTTTCTATAATATTGCAAAGATTTATAATTTTTGGAGTCACCAAAAATTAATGGTGATCTAACAAAGTCTAATTCATATGAGGAAGGTTGAAACAATGAACAATAACGAGAATACAAATCAACAGTTTGACAGGAAGGACACGCTGAAAAGTACACGAGGGTCACTACGATCGAGAAATACACCAAAAACGAAAATACAAGGGAAAGAAAATATACGGATATTACATTCTACCCTCTAAAAATAAGTTTCGTCCGAAACTTAAGAAACAAACAACTCCGGTACTTAGCACGCATGCTATCCTCGGTTTCCCAAGTTGCCTCCTCGACACCGTGTCTCGACCACCGAACTTTGACCAAAGGGATGGTCTTATGCCTCGGTCGTTTCTCACGATGCTCCAAAATTTTCGAGGACGCTCTTCAAAAGTAATATCTTCAAGAATATCAATCTCGCCATAATCGATGACGTGACTAGGATCTCGGAACATATTTCTCACCGGGAAACATGAAAACGCTATGAACATGACTCAAGGCCGGGGTAACGCCAAACGGTATGCTAATCCACCGACTCGCTCGAGAATCTCGAAGGGTCCAATAAATCTCGGACTCAACTTCCCCTTCTTCCCGAAACGGAAAACTCCCTTCGTCGGCGACACCTTCAAGAAAACGTGGTCTCCCACCTCGAATTCCAAGGGTCGACGACGGATGTCGGCATACGACTGGCCGACTGGGCGCCAACATCCGTTCTCGAATTAACTCTATCTTCCGCCTCGTCTCTAAAACGACATCCGGCTCGGTCCCGACTAAATCGGATGCCTCATTCCAACAAATCGGTGACCGACATCGCCGCCATAAAGTGCCTCATACGGTGCCATCCAATCGACGCGTGCCAACCGTTGTTGTACGCGAATTCAATCGCCGTAAATGTTCCTCCTGGGCCACTACTCCCGAGAGCACAAGCACGTAACAAGTCCTCGAACGTTTGGATAGTGCGTCCGACCGTCCATCCGATCGGGATGAAAAGAGGTACTCAAACGCAACCGGTACCTAACGCCTTATGCACCGCCTGTAAGTGCGATACAAAACGGCCGTCACGATCCAAACAATAGACTTCGAGTACCGTGAAGCCTCACAACTGTGCGATGAATATACGAGCGCCTTTTACGGACCCCAAGTATCCTTGATGCCTGAGAAATGTGCCGACTTAGTCGGTCGGTCTACAATCACCCATACCATATTCATACTGGTCTTCGTCCTCGGTAAACTCGTAACAAAATCCATAGAGATGTCCTCCCACTTCCATTCCGGACGGAAGCGGTTTCAATAATCCGCCGGCCGATGCTCAATCTTGACTTGCCGACAAGTCAAACACTTAGCTACAAACCGAACTACCTCCTTCTTCATATCGCTCCACCGTAAATTCTTCCTCGTGTCTTTATACATCTTACTCGAGCCGGATGGATCGAGTACGGTGACGCATGAGCCTCTCGCATAATGCTCGCTTCGCCCGAGTCGTTCGAACACACAACCGACCTCGGAATCTCAACACGCCGTCCTCATGAATAACGAATCCCGGGCTTTCCCTTTCCTACACTCTCTCGAAGCCGAATAAACATCGGATCCTCTAACTGTCCCGACTTAATGTCTTGACTGCAGATGAAGAAATCTCAAGAGTACGCAATCGCCGGAACTCTCTCGGGCAAGATAATCTCAATGCTCAACCTCATAAACTCTCGCCAAGTCCCGACCGGGCCGTAAGTAACTCAAGCGTCCGGCGATACCGATTTCCGGCTCAAGGCATCCGCCACCACATTAGCCTTCCTGATGATAAAGGATCTCAAGATCGTAATCCTTAATCGGTTCCAACCATCTCCTCTGTCTCATATTAAGCTCCTTCGCGTGAAGATGTACTTCGTGCTCTTGTGGTCGGTGAAAATCGACACGACGAGCCATACAAGTAATGACGCCTTGATTTTCAACGCAAACACAATCGCGCCAACTCAAGATCGTGCGTAGGGTAATTCAATTCATACGGTTTCAACTGACGGGAAGCATAGGCAATCGTCCTCCCGTGCTGCATAAGTACGCATCCGAGCCCTTGGCCCGAAGCATCACTATAAACGGAGTAACCAACATTACCACTCGGTAAAGCCAACACGGGAGCGGTCGTCAACCGCTTCTTCAACTCCTCAAAACTATTACGCTCTCATCGGTCCACACAAACTTCTCCGACTCAGAATAACCGAGCCACGGTCGAGCGAGCTTAGAGAACCCTCGACGAATCTACGGTAATACCCGCTAATCCTTAAAATCGCGGACCTCTTTCACGTTCTTGGGCGGTGCCCAATTTAACACCGCTCTACCTTATGTGGGTCCACACGAACACCCTCGCCGAGATCACATGACCGAGAAACATCACCTCCCGTAGCCAAAATTACATTTCGAGAACTTAGCAAAAAGATGCCGAGTTCTCAAAATGTCTAACACAATATGTAAATGACGGCATGCTCCTCCTCGCTCCTCGAGTAAATCAGATGTCGTCGATAAAAACGACTACACACTTATCGAGGTACTCGATAAAGACTTTGTTCATAAGTCGCATGAACACGGCCGGGTGCGTTGGTTAGCCCAAAAGGCATAACCACAAACTCGTAGTGACCGTATCTCGTCCGAAAGGCCGTCTTCGGAATGTCGGTATCCTTCACTGAGCCGATAATACCCCGATCTCAAATCAATCTTCGAAAACACGGTTGCCCTCGCAATCGATCAAACAAGTCATCAATCCTCGGGAGCGGATACTTGTTTTTGATGGTCACTTTGTTCAACTCTCGGTAGTCGATACACAAACGAAGTGACCCATCCTTCTTCTTTACGAATAGGACGGTGCGCCCCAAGGCGAAGCGCTCGGTCGAATATATCCCATGTCTAGCAACTCTCCCAATCAAGCTTTCTTCAACTCAAGCATCTCGGCAGCGCCATACGGTATGGCGTCTTAGAGATAGGTGCCGCACCCGGCTCTAAATCGACGCAGAACTCAACCTCTCGGCCGGCGGCAAACCCGCAACTCATCCGAAAACGTCAGATACTCGCATACTACCGAATAGACGAGAGTTCGACTCCCTCTTCTTCCGATCTCAAAGCGTAACACCAATAACCCGTGCAACCTCCTCGAAGAAGTCTCACCGCCTCAAAGCGCTGATCGCACCGCTACCCCGCTTACGCCCCACAAAAGAATGCTCGCACCATCGAGGCTAACATCGAAACAGTCCTCGTTCTATAATTCATGATCGCCCCATGACGGTCCAAACCAATCCTCACCTTAATCAAATCCTCATCTCTAATATCTACCGCAATCGATTAGAAGGCCAAACCCTCCCCGCGATACTCACCGGAAAATCTCTAACCTCACGATCCCCCACGATGCTATCCCCACTAGGAAGTTTAACAACAAAAGGCTCACAAGTAACAAGGCAATCAACATACAGGCAACGCACACAATCCATAGATATAAAAGAATGCGTAGCACCAGAATCGAACAATACGGAAACAGGATGATCAAGGATGTGGACGGTACCTGTGGCCACCGTCGCGTCAGATCTCCCGCTCGTCTCATCTCATACACACGGGGCGGAATGCACCCGCACTAGAAGCCCCCTCTAGAAGGCCGACCACGACCTCGACCTCTACCAAAACTCTGCCGCGGCCGAGGAACTGCTTGCCCGATTCACACTCGGCTCTCCCGCACTGGAGCAGATATCCGAGTAATCGGAGCCCGAGCCGCATCCGTACAAAACTTAGCACGGTGACCCATACGACCACAAGCAAGACACTGGATAGGAGGCCTATCACACTCACTCATCATGTGGCCGGACGATGCAGCTTGAAGCACGTAGGACCACGAACTAACCAGCAGGAGCAGATCTAGAACCGCTTTCCTCGACCAACCGATGGCAATCGACTCCGAAGACTCGCGAACTGCATCGAGTCCTCGGATATCCTCTGACTTGCCTCCCGAAAACCGACCGGTGGTTTTCTGCTTCTTTCCTTCTGCCGTCTCTGCCGCAGTAAAACGACATCTCATAAGCCATCGCCTTATTCGATATTCTTTCAAAGTCGTGCACCCTGGACTGGACATGTAGTGGCGCACCCGCGGTTTCATCCGCATGTCAAAGTGGCGGATCTTATCGAGCTCATCGCGGACTTGGTTTCTCACGTAATGTAATTGTTGATTGTAGTCTTTGATGGCTTGAGATATAGGTACATCTTGGGGCTTAGCCTCAAAGAAGGCTCGGATCCTCCTCTTTCACCGGCCACGATGCACTGCCTTCCATCGATCCGGAACTCGCCCACGTGGCTGCCTTGGCCACGCGGTTTCACCGCTTGCCACCACGCCGCCGCCTCCTTGGCGAGGAAGTACCGAGCAATGGGTACTTTCCTCTCCTCGGGGCAATTAGCGACCTCAAACACTTTCTCCATCTCAAACAACCAACTCTCCCAACCTAAGGGCTCAAGCACCATCAAACCTGAGGACGATACGAATCACGCCCCGAAGTAGCTTATCATTGCCGGACCAGAGGGCGGAACCGGGTTGGCATTAGCATGGCCGACTGAACGGCTCGAGTCGCAGCGTCATCTCGGTTCGCTACTTGCCGCAATATGTTGGCCACTCCAACATTCTCATGAGCATTACCGAGCTAGCAGATCGGGTCTCGCCGACCTCCGAACTAGGGGGACACTGCTCGACAAAGAGGGCATCGCCGACCGGTTCCCGAGTGATCGGACATGGCCGCCCCACTGCCGCGCCACGCCCCTACCGTCAAGGCCCGCGTCCTCTACCGGCAGGAATTCTCAAGGAGCAACGGGTAAGTACTATTCAAACTCAAAACGCAAAAGATACTAAGACAGAAATAGAATGTAACGGGAAACGAGTCAAGTTAGAGAAACTTACGAGCACCGCGCATCGAGATGATGGCATAGCGTTGATCTTGTCCCAAAAACGACACTTAACTAGACCCAAATAACCGACAGCCTAGGTATCCATAGACCTAAGCTCTGATACCATATTCTGTAACACCCCCAAGACATTCAGGGCATATTACAGCGCCGTGGACCCCACACTGTGGAATCCACCCGGCTAACATACCAACAAGACCTATGCCAACGACAACAATCATCAATAAAATGACGACTCAAAATAAAAGACTACAATCCGACCAATAGGATCCAACAACAATCCATTTCCCAAAACGGGAACACAACATTAACAATTTTACAAAAGAAGTACTCGAGTACTTAAACCAATTTTTATAATACATAAATCCCAAAATCAGACATCAATAACAATAACCGTCAGACATGACACCGAAAATCATTTACTGGACAATATCATGCTTGCCCATCATCCTCATACGGCTCGAGTGCTCGCTTGTCCCCACGATCAATACCTGAAATACAAAAAGTATTTCCCCCATTTAAGGGGTTAGCGACAACTGCTAGTGCAAGTACAATCCATTTGAACTACATTCTAATCAGATGAATAATGCGCCAAAAATCATTTTAGAAGACATTTTATATTCCGGAATATTTACGATGCACAAGCACAAAACACACTTTCCTCCAACCAAAACAATTCAAAGTTAACCTTGGTACATGACTCACGGCCACCGTACCCCGCAGAGCCCCGTCGGACATCCCTGGGTGGTCAACCACCGATCGTGATACGCACACACACGGCAATACGTATCCCTAGAGGCCCTGGCCGGACCGTCCCTAGGTGAACATACACATATCCTCCCGCAACAACCACGTTTAGCCATAATTCAAATACTAGAACATGTAAACAAATGTAAAGTACTTGCCTTTGAGACATTCTTGAAGAAACAGAGATGAAACACGACTACGAACGGTCCGGGTGGAAAGCGACGGTTCCTAAACGAAGGATCAAGCACAACCACGAGGAACCGACAAGAATGAACCTAACGATTCGAATAGCACAATCACAACCACTTCTAAACGATTACGGAAATGGAATACACCAAAACCCGCCTACGATTCATGTATATTCATACAAAAATAACAACGAGGGCGACCACAACCAAACCCTCTCGATTTCGCAAAACCATGAAAATATACCATGAATCCGTAGGAAACTAAGAATACCAACAAGAATAATCATATTCATCATGAATCCATCAACGAAACGGAAAGAATCGGACAAAACCCCAAAATCCCCAATTATCCATAAAAAGTAGGGTTTTAGAACATTACCTTTGGAGATTCAAGAACTAAGATCCGTAGAACTCGCGTTAGATTGATTATCCGAGCCTCACAACCGAAAAGAAAAGATGAAAAATCGAACCACGGATCAAGAACTCTACCACTCTATATCCTCTCGCGATGCGGTGGAAGAAAAAGAAGAAATGAGATGCTCACGCTCAAAACGACACATTTAAAGTAACTCCAGTAACCTATCGGCCGATAGCCGGCCGATAGGCCCAACCGATACCCATACGTAAATGCCGGCAGTAGGGTCTATCGGCCAACCCTATCGGCCGAATGGCTCTGGAAGTGATCGGCCGATACCCATACAGAAATGCCGGCAGTAGAGTCTATCGGCCAACCCTATCGGCCGAAAGGCTCCTGGACGGTGCCCGACAGCTGACAGTCTTCCACTAAAATGACCATAACTCTCTCGTCCGGACTCCGATTGACTCACCGTTTGAACCATTGGAAAGCTAACTCGATTTTCTATAATATTGCAAAGATTTATAATTTTTGGAGTCACCAAAAATTAATGGTGATCTAACAAAGTCTAATTCATATGAGGAAGGTTGAAACAATGAACAATAACGAGAATACAAATCAACAGTTTGACAGGAAGGACACGCTGAAAAGTACACGAGGGTCACTACGATCGAGAAATACACCAAAAATGAAAATACAAGGGAAAGAAAATATACGGATATTACAACAACATCACAGATATGGTGCGAAAATACTTAACTTAAATCATGAAATACAATATTAAAGGCGTGGGTATTACATACTCCCCCCTTAAAAAGAGTTTCGTCCCCGAAACTAAGGGGTAAACAGTTCGGGGTATTTCTCTCGCATGCTATCTTCAGTCTCCCACGTAGCTTCCTCGACTCCATGTCTCGACCACTGAATTTTTAATAAGGGAATCATCTTGTTCCTCAGCTGTTTAATTCTTCTCTCGAGTATCTACACAGGCCGTTCTTCATATGAATGGTCATCGGCTATTTCGACCTTGTCGAATTGAATAACGTGACTTGGATCAGCAACATACTTCCTTATCTGAGATACATGGAATACGTTGTGAATCCGGCTCAAAGCTGGTGGTAATGCTAAACGATAGGCTAGGTCGCCTACTCGTTCCAGGATCTCAAACGGACCAATATACCTTGGGCTCAATTTGCCTCTCTTCCCGAATCGGAAAACACCTCTAGTAGGAGATAATTTTACTAGTACATGGTCATCAACCTCAAACTCGAGTGGTCGTCGACGATTATCTGCATATGATTTCTGGCGGCTTTGGGCCGTTAATAGACGACTCTTGATCAGGGAAATCTTCTCGCGGGCTGCCAATAACATATCAGGTTCCGTACAAATAGATTCAGACAATTCGTCCCAGCACAAAGGGGACCTACAACGACGACCATACAATGCCTCATAAGGTGCCATCATGATCGAGGCATGCCAGCTGTTATTATATGTGAATTCTACCAACGGCAGTTGGGCTTCCCAGTCAGGCTTCCAATCAAGAGCACATGCCCTCAACATATCCTCTAGAGTTTGAATTGTCCTCTCAGATCGACTGGCTTGGCCCGAGGATGAAAAGCCGCATCAAGTTCAACTGTGTACCCATAGCACGATGAACCGCCTTCCAGAAGTGCGACACGAACCGTCCATCCCGATCTGATACAATACTCTTAGGAGTGCCATGCAGTCTCACAATCTCTTTGATGAATAATTGGGCCAATCTCTCAGGGCCCCAAGTATCCTTGATCTCCAAGAAGTGGGCTGATTTAGTCAATCGATCCACAATCACCCAAATCGTATTCATGCCTCGACGGCTCGTCGGAAAGCTAGTAATAAAATCCATCGATATGTCTTCCCACTTCCACTCGGGAATCGGATGCGGTTTCATCATTCCAGCTGGTCGTTGATGCTCAATCTTGACTCACGACAGTGTCAAACATTTCAAACGAATTCGCAACCTCCCTTCATGTTACCCCACCAATAATACGGCTTCAAATCCTTATACATTTTGTTCGATCCGGTGTATGGAATACGGGTAGCATGAGCCTCCCTCGAATAGTATTCCTCAACTCTTCGCTTCTTTGGTACACATACTCGATTTTTAAAGCGTATCACCCATCCTCGTGAACCACAAATCCAGGGGCCTTCCCTTGATCGATTTCTCCTCGAACTCGGATAAGAATGGGTCCGTCATCTGCTTCGCCCCGATCGTCTCATCAAGGGATGGTGAAATCTCAAGCGTGCACAGTTGTCCCCGAATGCGTTGTATCCAGACCTCAATCTCTGGTCTCATGAACTCTAATTGCAACTCCTCTGGACGGTCAAACGAGCTAGTATCTGCTCCTGCACCGTCTTGCGGCTCAAGGCATCGGCAACCACGTTTGCCTTGCCTGGATGATAAAGGATCTCGATATCATAGTCTTTGATTAGCTCTAACCACCTCCTTTGTCTCATATTCAACTCCTTCTGGGTAAAAATATACTTCAGGATCTTGTGGTCCGTAAAAATCCGGCAGGCAACTCCATACAGATAGTGGCGCCATATTTTTAAAGCAAACACTACGGCTGTTAACTCCAAGTCATGAGTCGGGTAGTTGACCTCGTAAGGACGCAACTGTCTGGACGCATGGGCGATCACTTTCCCGTCCTCGATGCATCGCTATATACCACGAATCCTTCCGTTCCTATAGGGAGTACCAAAACAGGTGCTGAAATTAATCGACCTTTGAGTTCATCAAAACTTTGCTGACATGCTTCCGACCGCAAGTACTTCTTATCTTTTCTCAACATATTAGTCATCGGTTGAGCAATTTTGGAAAATCCTTCCACGAATCGTCTGTAATAGCCTGCTAGACCCAGAAAACTACGAACTTCCTTCACGTTCTTCGGGGGTAGCGCCCTTGATAGCTTCCGTCTTACGTGGGTCTACTATTACTCCTCACCGATATCACATGTCCTTAAAAATAACTTGAGACATCCAATTCACACTTAGAAAATTTTCCATAGAGTTGTTCTCGCCTTAATGCATCGAGAACTGGCGGAGGTGACACTCATGCTCCTCATGATCACGAGAGTAGACCAAGATGTCGTCAATAAAAACGACTACAAAACGATCCAGATAATTAATAAAAACCCGATTCATCAATTCCATGAACACCGCAGTGCATTAGTCCCCAATGGCATGACAACGAACTCATAATGCCCATAAGTGCGAAAAGTCAGTCTTCGGGACGTCGACTCTCGAATCCGCAATTGGTGGTACCGGACCTCAAGTCGATCTTGGAAAATACAATGGCTCCTGGAGATGATCCAATAGATCATCGATGCGAGGTAAAGGATATTTGTTCTTAATTGTTACTTTGTTCGGCTCCCTAATCAATACACAAAC
This sequence comes from Orobanche coerulescens, assembly GCA_033398695.1. Lineage (NCBI taxonomy): Eukaryota > Viridiplantae > Streptophyta > Magnoliopsida > Lamiales > Orobanchaceae > Orobanche > Orobanche coerulescens. The sequence continues at coordinate 62,945,181 of CM065806.1, forward strand.
GCAGCGATCCGTCCTTCTTCCGCATTTAATAACACCGCGCTCCCAAGGGGATGCACCGGGTCGAACATATCCTTTCTCGCTTAATTCTTCGAGTTGTCTTTTCAACTCCCGCATCTCGCGGGGCCATACGATATGGTGCTTTCGAAAGCGGGACGCCCCCGGCTCCAACTCAATGGTGAATTCTACCTCTCTGTGGGGGTATTCCCGAAGCTCGTCTGGAAATACATCTGGATAATCTCGAACTACTGGAATATCAATCAATTTGACTGGCCGGTCAGTTGTCTTGGTCATGTAACACCAATAACTAATGCATCCCTGGTTCAGTAATCTCATAGCCTTCATAGCGCTGATGACTCTCCCAGAATGATTGGGATTATCACCCAAAAAAATACACTCGACTCCATCATCCGATGTGACGGTCACCATTCGCTTACGGACGCTAAGCACGGCATCGTGACGATCCATCCAGTCGATACCCAAGATTACATCATCTTTAGGTAAATCAACCACAATCAATTCGGACAACCACTCACGGTTGTTCATGCTAATCGGACAGTTCTGTACTTCACGACTCCCAATAATTCTTCTACCATCGGGTAGACCAATTACATAAGGTTTACAATCGGTAACATGATTCAAATGCAAACGATTAAAACAAGAACTAGACAAAAAGGAGTGTGAAGCACCAGTATCAAAAAGAACATAAACGGGCTGAGAGTGGATCTCGAGAGTACCTGCAATCATGCTGGCTTCGGGATCATCGGCTTTCTTCATCTCGTAGACTCTGGGTTTTGCAACCCCTAAGGTGTGTACACTTGATTTGCACGGCCCATCCCTTTGTTCGCCTTAGTCCGGTAAGAAGCGGATGGAGGAGCACGTTCTGAGCAAGACTGCATCGAGCAAGAGATGCTACCGGAGCACGCCCGAGTCCACCCGGCAATAGCGAGCACGATGACCGTTCTTCCCGCAAGTGTGACAGTAACGGCCGGCCGGACACTTGGAGCTGATATGCCCTGGTCCCCACGCTATAACACACGGCAGTGAGCCGATTACCCGAGAGTGCGTTCGCCGATTCGGTGCCATAGGTGGCCGCTCAGAAGGATTTGGTACAGGATGGGGTTTCTTGAATAACCCCCGGTTACTGTCTCCTTGGGTCTGGTTCCTGGATCTCTTGTTGGAAAACTGAGGCCGCTTCTTAGAAATCTCCTTCGCAGTAAGTTCATAGTCCAAAGCCTTCTCAATAAACTCCGGTAAGGTCGTACAGTGGTGATTGAGTAATTGCATCCTCATTCGGGGTTTAAGCCTCTTGAGGAAATATTTGATCTTATCAGCTTCCGAACGGACAACTGACGTAGCAAAAGGGAGAAGTGCTTGGAATTTTTCGGCAATCGCTAACACATCCTCGTCTTCCGATGGGTCGGGGTTTAGTAATTCGGACAGTTTGGCTTCACGGAGGGGTGCAGGATAGTAATGATCTAGCATAAGATTCTTGAATTGCTCCCAAGTACTCGCGCCTTCGGCAGGACTCACAGAAAGCCACCAAGTATGGGCACTCTTACTAAGATAGTAGGCTGCCACAGCAACTCGATTTTCCTCTGGGCACTCCACCATCTCGAACAGTTTCTCGAAATGCTCTATCCAAAGGTACAATGTCGCAGTGCTCGATGAGCCTTCAAAAGTCGGAGGTCGCCGCCGTGATATGTCGCTAATAATCCGGCTCACGGTCCCGCCAGTGCACCGAGGCGGAGGCCGTTGCCCCCGCCGTTGACTCGCAGTATTCCTCTCGCATAGCTTCCATCACCGACCCAGTTGGGTCATCTAGGCCATCATGCCCTGCATCACGGTGTAAGGATCGACACGTGCATTCTCTCCGGTGTGGTGTGATTGGTCCCTAGAAGGTGAATCACTGCCTGCGGAACTCTGTTCCACATTCGCACGTCTATTGGCTCGTGGTATCGGAATTCGGCCTCTTCCGCGGACTCATCCCCCTCTGCCACGGCCTCTCGGGTTCCTTTCCATACTGAAAGAATCAAGTCACAAGTACAGTTCGATTTATCAATCATAATTCATGCTAAGTTAATAGCAACAGGGAATTTCCTATCCAACAAAGCAGTTTGTAAAGAATCACTGGCACTACAGGTGTTACACACTCAATATCATATCAACATCAAGTCGAAACAATTCCAATCACATAATTAATTTAGGTTCACCTCAAACAGATGAATTTTGCCTCATGGTAGCAAGATGCCAAGATAAGTAGGGAGACCAATACATCGTCAATATCATGCCAGTAATCAAATTATGGTTCATGAGAACATACCGTATTTGACGGGTCAGGCGCTTGCACAGGTTACACGTGGCACGAAGGTTTCTTGATGCTATTTCGATTCTACAATGACCCAAAAAACAGTGGCTATTACAGTGCCGTGGACCCCTACCGGGACCCACCAGGCGATATCACAATAAACATTTATAATCTGACTGCTGCGGCACACCCGTCCGGGCCGTGGCACACTCATGTTTCAATTATCGGCCAACCCCTCTGTACCGTGAGCCGCGGCACACTGCCGAGTCACTGCCGCGGCACACTAGTCCGGGCCGCGACACGCTGCCGATCACTGGGGACAGATTCGGCCCTGTGCCGCGGCACACTTCGGCTGGCCCGCGGCACACACTGCAGATCAGCCTATTTATGCGGATTTTGTGAGATGAATGCTCATTTCATCTCTTCCTTCATTCCTCCTCCTCTTGGGCGATCTTGTGGGCGATTTTTGGGCATTTTTGCATCATCTATCCCAGAGAACTTCATATTCTTCAAGTTCTTGGTGTGTATTAATAACACCAACAATTGTTCTTCATCATTAATCCAAGGTAAATTCTTGAAACCCTACTTTTGGGTGAATTGGGGGTTTTTGTTCGTTTTGTCCGATTTAACCATAATAACTTAGATTTGTGATGTATTGATGATTATTTAGATGTATTCTATCATTTCCCTTGTTATTCCATGGTTGGATCGTTTCGATTCGTTGTTTTGGTCGAGTTCTTAGTCAACGCCTTGAAGGTGTCCGACAAAAGGTCTTAGAGAGGGGATTGGGCGTTGTATGATTATTATCCATGGTACGATTGTTGATTTATCATTGGTATGACTTAGGGACGAAATTCTTGTGAAGAACTCACGTCGGAACCCTTCCGTTCGTTGTCTTCTTCGGGGTCCGAGCTTCCCGGTCGAACCGTGTTCTTCGGAGTATTCGGTAGCTGTTATTAAGGCAAGTATTTTACTATACAAATTGTGTCTTGTGAATAGGGACGTCGTATTATGGTTGTGAGGCATTGGTTTACTTTCGTGTATATGCTTCGTATGAATTGATTATTACGAACAATTGATGGTAACGATAATACCTTCACTTAGTTAACATCGTGGAATTGTGTTGGATGTGCAAATCATCTAAGTTTGTGCCTGGCGTGGTTGGTCATTGTTGAGTCGTTGTGATGATCATGATATTTGTGTTGTTTTGGTTTACATACTTGATTGTACATTTCGGTGTAATGTGGAATGGCTTGACATTTGATGATTATGAGTTGTGTCGTGTCGATGTGTGTGCGTGTATTCCAGGTAGGGTCTGTCGAGGCCTCTGGAGTTCGGTACATGATATGTACGAACAAGGTGTGTGATCCAGGTAGGGTCCGATCAGAATACCTCAAAAATGGGCTATTACAAGGCCGTGGACTCTACCGACCCACCAGCGATATCACAATATACATTTATAATCGACAACGTGGCACCGTACCACAATATTTATCAAAACCCCTGTGGAGTATGAGTTATTCATGTCTTTAAATACGAGCAAACATACACAGATCCAAATTCGCATGACCATATGACGATGGGCGACCTAACAAATTTTAGTACATTCATCCGACACAAAATAAAATGAAAGTCACAATAAAACATAACCGAACAACCAAAAGACTCGGGGCCCCCGAAATAGCATACTTCAGAATCCTCCGTCGCCGTTGTGCTCCTCCTGTGCCTTGCCCTTTCCTCGCCCTGAAATACAAGTATTTCGCCCCAAACCACATGGTCAGCTATACATGATAATGATTCTCATGACATTATACAATTCATATATACTGATCTCAAAGAAAACCACCGACTACTGAATATACCCCGAAGGCGTATAAACAATCAGTCCCAACTGTCGAACATAACCAAATATACGAACGACCATATAATATGGCTCAAGACGGACGTCATAGTACGCCCGATCCGGAAATGTGTCTGTGCACATGTCCACCCCGTATACGGAATCCAGAATATACGTGGGATGATATACCTAATTAGCCTCACGAACTACGTCTCGTGTGCACGATCTAAATGCGGAAAACATCCACGCATGATCATCAAGTGCCCGGCTAAAAATCCTACACATAATGAATCGGCGCGCAGATATGACTCCAGAGATGTCACGATACAACATGACAACGAAACTCAACGAATTACACTTTTACCAAGGAATCGAACAACTCACCGAAGTGTCAACAAAGCTCAAAAGGACTAACGGTAACAAGGACGGTAATTTCGGGTATATCATCCCCAACACCATGACAATACGATCAAGGATATCACCATATCATGAATCATAGATTATCAGAACATTACATACACACGAAACGCATAATAATCACAAGAATTCAACCATCATTATAACCAAGCAAGATAACTTGCCTCAATTCCGTAGATGAATAATCCTTCTTTGAATGGTCAAACGAACGGTATCCTCGTCTAACAATACTCACGTGAACAAGCAACCTTGAATGAAATGTAATTCATTCAACAACACATTCGTACGATAATGGTATTATTACATAAATAATATTCGTAAATTTACTTGAATAAATCAATTATCCTATTGATCATTTTAATGTTCTTATTACAAATCATCGTATGTTTATCATGTTCATTCACATATTCTAACCTTAATGTCAAATACTTGATGTCTAGTTTATTATCAATGTAATATCGTGAAAATATCTTTTCAAATCATCGACACTTCCAATTACGATATAAGTTTGTGTTTAATTACGTTCTTTCATTATTTTACCAACGATTACATTCAAAACTTGATTACTATATGAAACATAAGTTTAAGTTTTTAGTGAACTAAGAACATCATCTTAATTTACGTCTCTTAACATGCACGGATTAATGAAATGGAATTCGGCTACTCATCTACCGCATTTGTATCATCATATTCAACACAATCCTCTTAAGAACATTATCAACCTGTTAATGTAGTGATTAACACCCTTTAACGAAATCGATTAATTTGAACATATGAAGATTACAACTTCCTTCTATCAACATCCATTGTTTTACTTTGAAGAATTTATTAAAAGCCTAGTTATATCATTGGATACTTGAAACTTTTGAAGTAACTTCATCCCATCTAGCGAAGATCATCTTCAAAGGGTTAACATAATCTTTCCAACAATTTTATTACAAAGGTTTTAGAGGCCAAAAATCATGGTTCCATACTACCTTCAAGAATCAATAGAATGTTCAAGACAAATTTAACATTTCTCACTTTTAATCATTAAGGATATCATCCCTAACATGTTCCTAGTATTGAGACTATAATCAACTTCCGATTATCATGTTATACATCAGGTTTTATGTATATCATTATCAACACAATCACATTATGAAGTTATTTACATCAAGAAGTAACACTAATACCTTCAATGTTAATCTTCACTTAGTTTGAGCATGATTCAATTAACTTATCATGTTTGCACTAGTTTAAACTAACATTATGTGAAGTATTTATCTACTAACATCATCATAAGCATGGAATTGATATGAGTTAAAGAAAGACCAACCTTAAAATGAAGAACAACACCAACACTTCAAGGGATACACTTCAATCTCTAACTCTCCAAGTCACCAATCAAGTGCTGAAGCTCCAACACAAGTTAGAAAGGCTTAGAAACGAAGTTGGAAGGGAAAGGAATCGTTTCTCAATTGGGAGGTTGAAAAGGGTCGAGTAGGAAATGAATGGCAAGTCATACTTTTATAATATAAACTCGGCATTACGTACGTTAACGAAAGTGGTTAACGTACGTTATAGCCCTTACGTACGTAATCTTATGATCATTACGTACGTAACCAATTTCATCAGATCTTTTTGCCTCAAAACACGCAATTCGTTACGTACGTAACTATATAGCTATTACGTACGTAATAGCCGTTGACTTGGCTGTCGCGATCGACTCCCGACCACCTACCCCCGCTCGGCCCCACCCGCCGAAAGGCGGACTGCTGGAGGATCTCCCGCATTACGTACGTTAACGTATTGATGTTACGTACGTAAGGCGACATACATAGCGTATGTTATGAAGACAGGCTAACGTACGTTAAGTACTATAACAAGCATAAATGGAATTCTCCCAATATCACCTAACAACTAATATAGTATGAATGACCATGATTCCAACTTAACATAATTCGTCGATACTTGCTACAACATCACAGATATGGTGCGAAAATACTTAACTTAAATCATGAAATACAATATTAAAGGCGAGGGTATTACATACTCCCCCCTTAAAAGGAGTTTCGTCCCCGAAACTAAGGGGTAAACAGTTCGGGATATTTCTCTCGCATGCTATCTTCAGTCTCCCACGTAGCTTCCTCGACTCCATGTCTCGACCACTGAATTTTTAATAAGGGAATCGTCTTGTTCCTCAGCTGTTTAATTCTTCTCTCGAGTATCTGCATAGGCCGTTCTTCATATGAATGGTCATCGGCTATTTCGACCTCGTCGAATTGAATAACGTGACTTGGATCAGCAACATACTTCCTTAACTGAGATACATGGAATACGTTGTGAATCCGGCTCAAAGCTGGTGGTAATGCTAAACGATAGGCTAGGTCGCCTACTCGTTCCAGGATCTCAAACGGACCAATATACCTTGGGCTCAATTTGCCTCTCTTCCCGAATCGGAAAACACCTCTAGTAGGAGATACTTTGACTAGTACATGGTCACCAACCTCAAACTCGAGTGGTCATCGACGATTATCTGCATATGATTTCTGGCGGCTTTGGGCCGTTAATAGACGACTCTTGATCAGGGAAATCTTCTCGCGGGCTGCCAATAACATATCAGGTTCCGTACCAATAGATTCAGACAATTCGTCCCAGCACAAAGGGGACCTACAACGACGACCATACAATGCCTCATAAGGTGCCATCATGATCGAGGCATGCCAGCTGTTATTATATGTGAATTCTACCAACGGCAGTTGGGCTTCCCAGTCAGGCTTCTAATCAAGAGCACATGCCCTCAAGATATCCTCTAGAGTTTGAATTGTCCTCTCAGACTGACCGTTGGTCTGAGGATGAAAAGCCGTACTGAAGTTCAAATGTGTACCCATAGCACGATGAACTGCCTTCCAGAAGTGTGACACGAACCATCCGTCCCGATCTGATACAATACTCTTAGGAGTGCCATGCAGTCTCACAATCTCTTTGATGAATAATTAGGGCAATCTCTCAGGGCCCCAAGTATCCTTGATCTCCAAGAAGTGGGCTGATTTAGTCAATCGATCCACAATCACCCAAATCGTATTCATGCCTCGACGGCTCGTCGGCAAGCTAGTAATAAAATCCATCGATATGTCTTCACACTTCCACTCGGGAATCGGAAGCGGTTTCATCATGCCAGCTGGTCGTTGATGCTCAATCTTGACCTGCTGACAGGTCAAACATTTCGAAACGAATTCGGCAACCTCCCGTTTCATGTTACCCCACCAATAATACGGCTTCAAATCCTTATACATTTTGTTCGATCCCGGTGTATGGAATACGGGGTAGCATGAGCCTCCCTCAGAATAGTATTCCTCAACTCTTCGTTTGCTGGTACACATACTCGATTTTTAAAGCGTATCAGTCCATCCTCGTGAACCACAAATCCAGGGGCCTTCCCTTGATCGATTTCTCCTCGAACTCTGGATAAGAATGGGTCCGTCATCTGTTTCGTCCTGATCGTCTCATCAAGGGATGGTGAAATCTCAAGCGTGCACAGTTGTCCCTGAATGCGTTGTAACCAGACCTCAATCTCTAGTCTCATGAACTCTAATTGCAACTCCCTCTGGGCGGTCAAACGAGCTAGTATATGTTCCTGCACCGTCTTGCGGCTCAAGGCATCGGCAACCACATTTGCCTTGCCTGGATGATAAAGGATCTCGATATCATAGTCTTTGATTAGCTCTAACCACCTCCTTTGTCTCATATTCAACTCCTTCTGGGTAAAAATATACTTCAGGCTCTTGTGGTCCGTAAAAATCCGGCAGGCAACTCCATACAGATAGTGGCGCCATATTTTTAAAGCAAACACTACGGCTGCTAACTCCAAGTCATGAGTCGGGTAGTTGACCTCGTAAGGACGCAACTGTCTGGACGCATAGGCGATCACTTTCCCGTCCTACATTAACACGCAGCCAAGGCCCTGTCTCGATGCATCGCTATATACCACGAATCCTTCCGTTCCTCTAGGTAGTACCAAAACAGGTGCTGAAATTAATCGACCTTTGAGTTCATCAAAACTTTGCTGACATGCTTCCGACCACAAGTACTTCTTATCTTTTCTCAACAGATTAGTCATCGGTTGAGAAATTTTGGAAAATCCTTCCACGAATCGTCTGTAATAGCCTGCTAGACCCAGAAAACTACGAACTTCCTTCACGTTCTTCGGGGGTAGCCAGTCTCGGATAGCTTCCGTCTTCTGTGGGTCTACTCTTACTCCCTCTGCTGATATCACATGTCCCAGAAAAATAACTTCAGACATCCAGAATTCACACTTAGAAAATTTTACATAGAGTTGTTCTCGCCTTAATGCATCGAGAACCTGGCGGAAGTGACACTCATGCTCCTCATGATCACGATAGTAGACCAAGATGTCGTCAATAAAAACGACTACAAAACGATCCAGATAATTAATAAAAACCCGATTCATCAATTCCATGAACACTGCAGGTGCATTAGTCAGTCTGAATGGCATGACAACGAACTCATAATGCCCATAGCGAGTGCGAAAAGCTGTCTTCGGGACGTCAGACTCTCGAATCCGCAATTGGTGGTACCCGGACCTCAAGTCGATCTTGGAAAATACAGTGGCTCCCTGGAGATGATCCAATAGATCATCGATGCGAGGTAAAGGATATTTGTTCTTAATTGTTACTTTGTTCAGCTCCCGGTAATCAATACACAAACGCAGCGATCCGTCCTTCTTCCGTACGAATAACACCGGCGCTCCCCAAGGGGATGCAATGGGTCGAACATATCCTTTCTCAGTTAATTCTTCGAGTTGTGTTTTCAACTCCTGCATCTCATTCGGGGCCATACGATATGGTGCTTTCGAAAGCGGGGACGTCCCTGGCTCCAACTCAATGGTGAATTCTACCTCTCGCTGTGGGGGTATTCCTGGAAGCTCATCTGGAAATACATCTGGATAATCTCGAACTACTGGAATATCAATCAATTTGACTGGCCGGTCAGTTGTCTTGGTCATGTAACACCAATAACTAATGCATCCCTGGTTCAGTAATCTCATAGCCTTCATAGCGCTGATGACTCTCCCAGAATGATTGGGATTATCACCCCAAAAAATACACTCGACGCCATCATCCGATGTGACGGTCACCATTCGCTTACGGACGCTAAGCACGGCATCGTGACGATCCATCCAGTCGATACCCAAGATTACATCATCTTTAGGTAAATCAACCACAATCAAGTCGGACAACCACTCACGGTTGTTCATGCTAATCGGACAGTTCTGTACTTCACGACTCCCAATAATTCTTCTACCATCGGGTAGACCAATTACATAAGGTTTACAATCGGTAACATGATTCAAATGTAAACGATTCAAACAAGAACTAGACAAAAAGGAGTGTGAAGCACCAGTATCAAAAAGAACACAAACGGGCTGAGAGTGGATCTCTAGAGTACCTGCAATCATGCTGGCTTCGGGATCATCGGCTTTCTTCATCTCGTAGACTCTGGGTTTTGCAACCCCGGAAGCAGGTGTACCAGCTTGATTTCCATGGCCCATCCCTTTGTTCGCCCCGGTAGTCTGGTAAGAAGCGGATGGAGGAGCACGTTCCTGAACAGAAGACTGTACTGGAGCAAGAGATGCTACTGGAGCACGCCCGAGTCCACCGCGGCTGTAACACCCCCAAGTTATTCAGGGTATATTACAGCGCCGTGAGCCCCGCCGTGGGACCCACAAGGCTAAACATACGCGGAACTATAAACTTGACCGAGAAGGTCTACATAGAATGGAAAGAAAGACGATACAAATGGTATTCAAAACCATAACCAATGAAACCATATACATCACCACACAAATCAATACCTCGGCAACACAGGCCGGAACATCAAGGAAACTGAAAATACAATACTCGAGTATTTAAAATCCATTCCAGTACAACAACACTGAATGGAGGAATCCAAAAAGATAACCGGAGACAAGACACAGTATCACACTTGCCCATCATCTTCATGCCGACCCGGTACCCGCCTGTCCGCTCTCCTGGAACCTGAAATACATGAAACGTATTTCCCCCATAAAGGGGTTAGCCGTCGAATAGCTAGTGCAAGTATATCAATATGAAACACAATACTCCTCGACAATAAAGTAAATGTAATCCGTCAATTCATCAATTCAAGACTAGTATTCCGGAATGACTAAAATCTCAAGACGTATGTGAATGCCGTAGAAACGGTCCGTTCATATCATACGCCGTTACATGTAGGAATGCCGTCAAAACGGTTTGTTCATTACATGCCAACAATATTTCATATGAATGCCGTAGAAACGGTTCGTTCATATCAACCGTGGAATCGCACCAGAGGCTACGAAACCCTCAGGGGACCCGTCGGCCCGCCCCAGAGTGGCTAGAAATAATCATACCATCAATATTTCATACTTTCAAAGTCGAGAACGCACATTCATAAATATATACTTGCCTTTGAGACATCGAGAAATCGAACGGAGAAAGGGTATGAGTTCGGTAGGTCCAAGAACGCGCTTCCGGCACCTAAACGATTCGCAAGGAAATGACAATTAATTATCTATACTCAATTCACACGAAGAGACTCCCGAAACTCGTCTACGATTCAAGAAAATACACGGGTGAACAACTAAAGGTTGGGAAATCGCCCAAACTCCCACAAGTCCGAAAACGGCACAATCCAACCCGTAAAATCGTAAGAAAAACACGCATACGGCATAGATATATCATAATCTCAAGGTTCTCAAGCTTCAAACCGGATAAATCGGACGAATCTACGAAAACCCCCAAAATCCAACACAATATTCAAAGTGTTCTTGAATAATCTTTCAATAATCCGATGAATACTCAAACGTGTCCATAATCATGCGTATATCACTTCATACACCATGATTTTAACATCCAAAACATCATTACCCAATACAAAATCGAAATCCAAGATGTTGAAGAAATTACCTCTTGAATATCCAAGCACTATGATTCGAAGAATACGCGATAGCTTGATGATCCGAGCTTCCCCACCAAATGAAAATGATAAAAATTCAATACTCAAGAGGTAGATGATGCAAAGTTCTCTCCCCAAGCTCTCTCTCGTGGGTTGAAGGAAATGGAGAAATGATCGGATTTTGAAAAAAACGTAATTATACGATTGATCGCATCGTGTGCCACGGCTCGGCCAAAGTGTGCCGCGCACGTGGTCTGACGGTTTTGGCCGAATCTGGAAAATGAGAGTGACTTAGCTATTTCGACCATAACTCCCTCGTCTGGACTCCGATTGACTCTCCGTTTGAACCATTGGAAACTAACTCGATGCTTTATAACATTGCAAAGATTCAGAATTTTTGGAGTTTCCAAAAATTAATGGTGATTTAACAAAGTCGAACTCATACGCGGAAAAGTCGCTAAAGAACACGGAATTCAACAGAACGATACCGAAACGAACTCGGATGACAAAAAGTGTAGAATTAATCATTCTCAGGATGACGAAACGGCCCCAAGCAAGTCGTCAAAACGGACTTTCGCCAACAAAGAAAAATTACCGGAAATCGAATTTGCGGATATTACATTCTACCCTCCTTAAAAGAAGTTTCGTCCCGAAACTTAAAACAACTAGGGAGAAGCAATATCCCGCTAGGAAAACTCAAAGAGATACACAAGAAATGCGTAACTTACGCCCAACGGCGAAACGTTACAAGTAACACAACAATACATTACCCGAAGGTAATCCAAGCCAACACTGAGGTAAATACGAATCACAATTTCTGAAGGCTCCAACAGAAATACCAATACATCGCAATGGCTTGGAAGCCGAACAGTCCAAAGCTGTAAATCATCACAATACAGATCTCAAAGAAGCAAACCTGACTGTCGGACATACCCCTCGGCGTATGAACAACCAATCGCAAATCGTCGGACATATCCAATACAACATGGACTACGAACGACCAAACAATGAGGCTCAAGAGGGAACATCACAGTACGCCCGATCCGAAAATGTGTCCGTGCACATGTCCACCCCGTATACGGAATCCAGAATATACGTGTGACAATGTACCTAACTAGCCTCACGAACTACGTCTCGTGTGCACGGTCCAATGCGGAAACATCCACGCATGACCATCATGTGCCCGGCTAAAAATCCTATACATAACCAATCGGCACGCAGATATGATTCCAGATATGCCACGATGCAACATGACCGCGAAGCTCAAAGGATAACATATCCAATACGAATCACGCGACTCACCAAGTGAACGATGACGCACGAATAATGAAAGATCGACACGACCAACAATATCCAACATAGCCATCCTAGGATCAAAATCCCTAAGGACCGATTAACACGAGCAATAATCACAACACAACAATTCGGAAAATCCTCAACCCTCAACGATCACAAAACTACCGAGTTCACAAGAATAATAGTGTGCTGCCTTGAGTCGGCCAACACGACAATAATAATTCAACGGATGGGAACTATCCTCGACAGTCCCAATTCAATACTTCGATTACCGTAGAATGGCCAATCGATAACAACGATACAACGGATGAGAATATTTTTGACAACGGATGGGAATTATCTTTGATAATCCCAATTCAATATATCGATTACCTTTAGAGCGGCCAATCGATAACAATTATACAACGGATGTCTCGGCACCTTTAATCGGTTACCGATAACGAAGATGATAATCGAATACGTCAATGCCTTCAATCGGCCAAAACGACATCAATAGAAAAACACTGATATCAATAACGACGATTCACAAAAAATATCTTGATGGAACATCAATCAATAATAACAATCGATACGTCGATACCGCGAACCGGCTATCGACAAATATTACCAACAAGTATCGCAATGCCTTAAATCGGCCATTTACGAACAACAATAATATTTGGCATAATTTGTCGACGGGTGTCGTATCAAACAATCCCCTGATATCAATACAATCATAAAGAGGCCAAGTCTCTAAATGATACACACATTCGTATACCTACACGATAACATTAGTCTCATTGATTAGTACGAGTATAAAACTTGCCTCGATATCAATACAACGAACTGTTACCAATTCAGTTGATTTCGTCTTACAAATTCCTCAGTCTCGACCAAGTTAATCTACGAACCCTTCAACCTTAACCGCAACACAACAGTCATAATTCACGATCAAACATCATATCTTATTGTAAAACGAAGGATTAATAATCAACAGGTTCGATGACGACCAATATCAATACCACCAAACCATAAACTTAACCGTTTCACCATATCTCGACTAATTACAGTCTGAACAATCCAACTCAGGCACTTACAAATCCTTTCCACAATATGAGTCGAAATATGATGATCATATCAGCAACCAATTCGGACCAATAATAAGGGTCTAAATATTCCAAACTCAATTCTTAAATACGAATTGACAAGGTTCCCTTCTCGTAAATCCATCGTTAAAATTTACTTATGACCGTCATCAATTCGAATGATCCGACTGGTTCAAAACAATAGATAATCATATTAAAAAGGTTATCAAACAATCCAATCATTCGATTTGAATATTTGCTCCATACGTATGGGCTTCCAAATTCAGAGATGAATAATAGTCTCATCAAACTCATAATCACATTCGTATTCCTATACGAATATTATTTCCAACACATAGTTTAGCTCTAGATATGAATATTCCATATTCATTTTCAAAACATCAACACTTCTTAAAAATTTTCATCACCTCGTATAATTCAAGAGTTCTTCAAGAACATGAAATATCCGAAATAACGTTCAGAACAACATATCCGAGGTATATATCTCCATGTTACCATTTTCTTCATCATGTCATTCATACAACCTCAAGAATCGCAACAAAACCCTTATCATCATATGAAGAAGATCTCAATAATCATATCAACATCCGAAATCTCTTATTACAATTCCAATAAATCTCGTATAACATTATCACATGATACCATAATTGTAACACCCCAGATCCTCATGGGAATATTACACGCCGTAAACCCTTCTCACAAGGATTTACCAGGCTAAGCACAATTTTCCATGTCATTTCAAAAATGCTAAAAAGACCGATGACGGTAATATTTTTCAAATATTTAAGAAAAAATCATTTTCCAAATACCGTCAAAACGATCAAGGCCAAAATGCCAAAAACTCAGTTTAGGGAATCGGTTTTACAAAATAAAATTCAGTTGGCAAAATACCAAAAGTCCTTTCAAAATACTCACGCAACGGATAAAAGTACAGTCCAATTTATGCATTTTCATTGAAATAAGACGAACATCAAAATACACGGTTCCCAACATACTCCCTCCCAAGTAGTAATCCTTAAAAAAAATGAACCACTATTAAAAGGATACGAGGACTACCATGTATGGACGAACCACGAAGAAGAATAACTTGAACTCCATTCCAAGAATCATCAAAACTTCAAGAACAATACTCAAATCCGAGCTCTCCATCTTAATCTTGTTTGAGAGAATCATCTCTCAATGTTTAGGAACTTCAAGTACTTCCCAAGGTTCTCTCTATTGACTGAAGGAAGGAGAATGGACAAAATGCCTCTCAGCACTCGTCTATCCTCTCTATAAAACACATCACTAGCGCGCGCTAGACCTTATATTTAGCGTGCGCTACATGACTAGCATGCGCTATCCTTCCTTGATAGCGTGCGTTATCGGGCAGTCCAGAAGCTACTACATTGCTTCGAAATTCATCTACCGTACGTAATGCCCATGCATTAGCGTACGCTAACAGGCGTTGACTTGATACAGTGAAATGCTCAGTAGCGTGCGCTATTCTTCGACCTTAACGCGCGCTAATCGTCGTTGACTTGCTACAGTATCGTGCCCCCACATGCCGAAAGCATCCGCGATTATCGGGATTCCTTTGACCGATACGGAATTAGCGTGCGCTAATCATACGGTTTTAACGTGCGCTAGCTCTACACGACAAGCACTCGTTGACTTTATCTGGACACGCATCGAACATGGCCGGGTCCACCCGCCGAAAGCTAAGATTCCATTATTGGCGATCTGGTGTTAGCGTGCGCTAACCAACATGCGTTAGCGTGCGCTAACTGAATATAAAAATCAACCTGGGCCTACCTATCGGCCGCCTTCCGAAACTAACCCAGCAAGTCATTACGTACGTTAGGGGTCCTCCTTAGCGTACGTAACCGAACCTCTTAGCGTGCGCTAAGTATGCACCGTAGCGTACGCTAAGTATATATCTTAGCGCGCGCTAGGCATACCTTGTAGCGTGTGCTAACGTAGCTGTACTTAGCCATTTTCCGCTATTCTCGACCAACATCTCGACATACCAAACGATCATACGGCACAATGAATACATATACGCATTCAACAACATCATCATACGTTCACATCATCCTCATGCACAATTATCCATCAATGACATCCAACATATAAACGAAAAAAAAAATATATCCGAAAAATCGGGGTATTACACTCTACCCCCCTTAAAAATAAGTTTCGTCCTCGAAACTTGCAATCACTCGTACAAACAACATTTCAACGGAAATTCAAATTCACCAAGAATTATCGAATAATCCGAACAACATACTTACAAGTCTCAAGTCGAAGATCTCCCATGATACTAGCATGCGACTCTAAACAAAGTCTCAACATAATACCGATACACACCATTACCGCTATTAGCAACTTAACAATATCTCTAGGAAGAGTTCACGTCCGTGACCAAGGCCACGATTCTTCCTACTTTCAGCCAACATTCTGAAGGGCACATACGTGCGTAAGTATGATCCAAATCGCACATTCTCGAAGTGACCAATTCCCAAGAATACCAAGCTATAAACGAAATGATTAAGAAAAATACGAGAAGAGTGAGGGGACTTACAAGTACCGGTCGCACTGTGATGATGGCAGAGTAGTGATACTGTGGGCAAATGACAACTCAATCGACCCAAAAGACCGACAGCCTAGGTATCCATAAACCTAGTCTCTGATACCATATTCTGTAACACCCCCAAGTTATTCAGGGTATATTACAGCGCCGTGAGCCCCGCCGTGGGACCCACAAGGCTAAACATACGCGGAACTATAAACTTGACCGAGAAGGTCTACATACAATGGAAAGAAAGACGATACAAATGGTATTCAAAACCATAACCAATGAAACCATATACATCACCACACAAATCAATACCTCGGCAACACAGGCCGGAACATCAAGGAAACTGAAAATACAATACTCGAGTATTTAAAATCCATTCCAGTACAACAACACTGAATGGAGGAATCCAAAAAGATAACCGGAGACAAGACACAGTATCACACTTGCCCATCATCTTCATGCCGACCCGGTACCCGCCTGTCCGCTCTCGTGGAACCTGAAATACATGAAACGTATTTCCCCCATAAAGGGGTTAGCCGTCGAATAGCTAGTGCAAGTATATCAATATGAAACACAATACTCCTCGACAATAAAGTAAATGTAATCCGTCAATTCATCATTTCAAGACTAGTATTCTGGAATGACTAAAATCTCAAGACGTATGTGAATGCCGTAGAAACGGTCCGTTCATATCATACGCCGTTACATGTAGGAATGCCGTCAAAACGGTTTGTTCATTACATGCCAACAATATTTCATATGAATGCCGTAGAAACGGTTCGTTCATATCAACCGTGGAATCGCACCAGAGGCTACGAAACCCTCAGGGGACCCGTCGGCCCGCCCCAGAGTGGCTAGAAATAATCATACCATCAATATTTCATACTTTCAAAGTCGAGAACGCATATTCATAAATATATACTTGCCTTTGAGACATCGAGAAATCGAACGGAGAAAGGGTATGAGTTCGGTAGGTCCAAGAACGCGCTTCCGGCACCTAAACGATTCGCAAGGAAATGACAATTAATTATCTATACTCAATTCACACGAAGAGACTCCCGAAACTCGTCTACGATTCAAGAAAATACACGGGTGAACAACTAAAGGTTGGGAAATCGCCCAAACTCCCACAAGTCCGAAAACGGCACAATCCAACCCGTAAAATCGTAAGAAAAACACGCATACGGCATAGATATATCATAATCTCAAGGTTCTCAAGCTTCAAACCGGATAAATCGGACGAATCTACGAAAACCCCCAAAATCCAACACAATATTCAAAGTGTTCTTGAATAATCTTTCAATAATCCGATGAATACTCAAACGTGTCCATAATCATGCGTATATCACTTCATACACCATGATTTTAACATCCAAAACATCATTACCCAATACAAAATCGAAATCCAAGATGTTGAAGAAATTACCTCTTGAATATCCAAGCACTATGATTCGAAGAATACGCGATAGCTTGATGATCCGAGCTTCCGCACCAAATGAAAATGATAAAAATTCAATACTCAAGAGGTAGATGATGCAAAGTTCTCTCCCCAAGCTCTCTCTCTCGTGTGGGTTGAAGAAAATGGAGAAATGATCGGATTTTGCTGAAAAAAAACGTAATTATACAGTTGACTGCATCGTGTGCCGCGGCTCGGCCAAAGTGTGCCGCGGCACGAGTCTGAAACGGTTTTGGCCGAATCTGGAAAATGAGAGTGACTTAGCTATTTCGACCATAACTCCCTCGTCTGGACTCCGATTGACTCTCCGTTTGAACCATTAGAAAGCTAACTCGATGCTTTATAACATTGCAAAGATTCAGAATTTTTGGAGTTTCCAAAAATTAATGGTGATTTAACAAAGTCGAACTCATACGCGGAAAAGTCGCTAAAGAACACGGAATTCAACAGAACGATACCGAAACGAACTCGGATGACAAAAAGTGTAGAATTAATGATTCTCAGGATGACGAAACGGTCCCAAGCAAGTCATCAAAACGGACTTTCGCCAACAAAGAAAAATTACCGGAAATCGAATTTGCGGATATTACACCGGCAATAGCGAGCACGATGACCGTTCTTCCCGCAAGTGTGACAGGCAACGGCCGGCTTCGGACACTTGGAGCTTATATGCCCCTGGTCCCCACAGTTATAACACACGATAGGTGAGCTGATTGCCCGAGAGTGCGTTCCTGCCAGTTTCGGTGCCATAGGTGGCCGCTCAGAAGGATTTGGTACAGGCTGGGGTTTCTTGAATAACCCCCGGTTACTGTCTCCTTGGGTCTGGTTCCTGGATCTCTTGTTGTAAAACTGAGGCTGCTTCTTAGAAATCTCCTTCGCAGTAAGTTCATAGTCTAAAGCCTTCTCAATAAACTCCGGTAAGGTCGTACAGTGGTGATTGAGTAATTGCATCCTCATTCGGGGTTTAAGCCTCTTGAGGAAATATTTGATCTTATCAGCTTCCGAACGGAAAACTGACGTAGCAAAAGGGAGAAGTGCTTGGAATTTTTCGGCAATCGCTAACACATCCTCGTCTTCCGATGGGTCGGGGTTTAGTAATTCGGACAGTTTGGCTTCACGGAGGGGTGCAGGATAGTAATGATCTAGCATAAGATTCTTGAATTGCTCCCAAGTACTCGCGCCTTCGGCAGGCCTCACAGAAAGCCACCAAGTATGGGCACTCTTACTAAGGTAGTAGGCTGCCACAACAACTCGATTTTCCTCTGGGCACTCCACCATCTCGAACAGTTTCTCGAAATGCTCTATCCAGTGTACAATGTCAGCAGGCTCATATGAGCCTTCAAAAGTCGGAGGTCGCTGTCGTGATATGTCGCTAATAATCCGGCTCACGATCCCGCCAGGCACCAGAGGCGGAGGTTGTTGCCCCTGCTGTTGACCAGTAGTATTCCTCTGCATAGCTTCCATCAGCTGACCCATTTGGGTCATCTAGGCCATCATTCCCTGCATCACGGTGTAAGGATCGACACGTGCATTCTCTCCGGTGTGGTGTGATTGGTCCCTAGAAGGCGAATCACTGCCTGCGGAACTCTGTTCCACATTCGCGCGTCTGTTGGCTCGTGGTATCGGAATTCGGCCTCTTCCGCAGACTCATCCCCCTCTGCCACGGCCTCTCGGGTTCCTTTCCATACTGAAAGAATCAAGTCACAAGTACAGTTCGATTTATCAATCATAATTCATGCTAAGTTAATAGCAACAGGGAATTTCCTATCCAACAAAGCAGTTTGTAAAGAATCACTGGCACTACAGGTGTTACACACTCAATATCATATCAACATCAAGTCGAAACAATTCCAATCACATAATTAATTTAGGTTCACCTCAAACAGATGAATTTTGCCTCATGGTAGCAAGATGCCAAGATAAGTAAGAAGACCAATACATCGTCAATATCATGCCAGTAATCAAATTATGGTTCATGAGAACATACCGTATTAGACGGGTCAGGCGCTTGCACAGGCTACACGTGGCACGAAGGTTTCTTGATGCTATATCGATTCTACAATGACCCAAAAAACAGTGGCTATTACAGTGCCGTGGACCCCTACCGGGACCCACCAGGCGATATCACAATATACATTTATAATCTGACAACGTGGCACCGTACCACAATATTTATCAAAACCCCGGTGTGGAGTATGAGTTATTCATGTCTTTAAATACGAGCAAACATACACAGGATCCAAATTCGGTATAGACCATATGACGATGGGCAGTACCTAACAAATTTTAGTACATTCATCCGACACAAAATAAAATTAAAGTCACAATAAAACATAACCGAACAACCAAAAGACTCAGGGCACCCGAAATAGCATACTTCAGAATCCTCCGTCGCCGTTGTGCTCCTCATGTGCCTTGCCCTTTCCTCGCCCTGAAATACAAGTATTTTGCCCTAAACCACAGGGTCAGCTATACATGATAATGATTCTCATGACATTATACAATTCATATATACTGATCTCAAAGAAAACCACCGACTACTGAATATACCCCGAAGGCGTATAAACAATCAGTCCCAACTGTCCAACATAACCAAATATACGAACGACCATATAATATGGCTCAAGACAGACGTCACAGTACGCCCGATCCGGAAATGTGTCTGTGCACATGTCCACCCCGTATACGGAATCCAGAATATACATGGGACGATGTACCTAATTAGCCTCACGAACTACGTCTCGTGTGCACGATCTAAATGCGGAAAACATCCATGCATGATCATCTAGTGCCTGGCTAAAAATCCTACACATAACCAATCGGTGCGCAGAATATGACTCCAGAGATGTCACGATACAACATGACAACGAAACTCAACGAATTACACTTTTACCAAGGAATCGAACAACTCACCGAATGTCAACAAAGCTCAAAAGGACTAACGGTAACAAGGACGGTAATTTCGGGTATATCATCCCCAACACCACGACAATACGATCAAGGGTATCACCATATCATGAATCATAGATTATCAGAACATTTCATACACACGAAACGCATAATAATCACAAGAATTCAACCATCATTATAACCAAGCAAGATAACTTGCCTCAATTCCGTAGATGAATAATCCATCTTTGAATGGTCAAACGAACGGTATCCTCGTCTAACAATACTCACGTGAACAAGCAACCTTGAATGAAATGTAATTCATTCAACAACACATTCGTACGATAATGGTATTATTACATAAATAATATTCGTAAATTTACTTGAATAAATCAATTATCCTATTGATCATTTTAATGTTCTTATTACAAATCATCGTATGTTTATCATGTTCATTCACATATTCTAACCTTAATGTCAAATACTTGATGTCTAGTTTATTATCAATGTAATATCGTGAAAATATCTTTTCAAATCATCGACACTTCCAATTACGATATAAGTTTGTGTTTAGTTACGTTATTTCATTATTTTACCAACGATTACATTCAAAACTTGATTACTATATGAAACATAAGTTTAAGTTTTTAGTTAACTAAGAACATCATCTTAATTTACATCTCTTAACACGCACGGATTAATGAAATGGAATTCGGCTACTCATCTACCGCATTTGTATCATCATATTCAACACAATCCTCTTAAGAACATTATCAACCTATTAATGTAGTGATTAACACCCTTTAACGAAATAGATTAATTTGAACATATGAAGATTACAACTTCCTTCTATCAACATCCATTGTTTTACTTTGAATAATTTATTAAAAGCCTAGTTATATCATTGAATACTTGAAATTTTTGAAGTAACTTCATCCCATCTAGCGAAGATCATCTTCAAAGGGTTAACATAATCTTTCCAACAATTTTATTACAAAGGTTTTAGAGGCCAAAAATCATGGTTCCATACTACCTTCAAGAATCAATAGAATGTTCACGACAAATTTAACATTTCTCACTTTTAATGATTAAGGATATCATCCCTAACATGTTCCTAGTGTTGAGACTATAATCAACTTCCGATTATCATGTTATACATCAGGTTTTATGTATATCATTATCAACAGAATCACATTATGAAGTTATTTACATCAAGAAGTAACACTAATACCTTCAATGTTAATCTTCACTTAGTTTGAGCATGATTCAATTAACTTATCATGTTTGCACTAGTTTAAACTAACATTATGTGAAGTATTTATCTACTAACATCATCATAAGCATGGAATTGATATGAGTTAAAGAAAGACCAACCTTAAAATGAAGAACAACACCAACACTTCAAGGGATACACTTCAATCTCTAACTCTCCAAGTCACCAATCAAGTGCTGAAG
Source organism: Orobanche coerulescens (assembly GCA_033398695.1). Taxonomy (NCBI): domain Eukaryota; kingdom Viridiplantae; phylum Streptophyta; class Magnoliopsida; order Lamiales; family Orobanchaceae; genus Orobanche; species Orobanche coerulescens. Next base: position 62,967,444 of record CM065806.1, read on the forward strand.
CTCCAACACAAGTTAGAAAGGCTTAGAAACGAAGTTGGAAGGGAAAGGAATCGTTTCTCAGTTGGGAGGTTGAAAAGGGTCGAGTAGGAAATGAATGGCAAGTCATACTTTTATAATCTGAACTCGGCATTACGTACGTTAACGAAAGTGGTTAACGTACGTTATAGCCCTTACGTACGTAATCTTATGATCATTACGTACGTAACCAATTTCATCAGATCTTTTTGCCTCAAAACACGCAATTCGTTACGTACGTAACTATATAGCTATTACGTACGTAATAGCCGTTGACTTGGCTGTCGCGATCGACTCCCGACCACCTACCCCCGCTCGGCCCCACCCGCCGAAAGGCGGACTGCTGGAGGATCTCCCGCATTACGTACGTTAACGTATTGATGTTACGTACGTAAGGCGACATACATAGCGTACGCTATGAAGACAGGCTAACGTACGTTAAGTACTATAACAAGCATAAATGGAATTCTCCCAATATCACCCAACAACTAATATAGTATGAATGACCATGATTCCAACTTAACATAATTCGTCGATACTTGCTACAACATCACAGATATGGTGTGAAAATACTTAACTTAAATCATGAAATACAATATTAAAGGCGAGGGTATTACACTGACGAGGCCTCTGGAGTTCGGTACATGATGTGTACGAACAAGGTGTGTGATCTAGGTAGGGTCTGACGAGGCCTCTGGAGTTCGGTACATGATGTGTACGAACGATGTTTGTGGCCGGGTAGGGTCAGTTGAGGCCTCCGGAGTTCGGTACTTGATGTGTACGAACAATGATCGTGTAGCAGTAATTGTTTGGATAACATTTTAAATATGGGTCTCGGACTCATAATGATATATTATCTAGTGTGTTTTGAAACGAGAATCGGGCTAAGGCCCTAATGTTTACGAAAAGGTTTTGTAAATTGGGACTCGAGGTCCAATAGGATTTCTGCTTTAAAAATCTCCGAGATGATGTGTTCTTTTTCAAATATCTCTTACTTGAGTTCGAAATTCTAAAACTTCTCGGGAACATTTTGATAATTGATTTACGTATTAAATTCGTAGTTGCTATTTACTTGTTGCATTTCATATCGTATTATACTTGCACTAGTAAAATAGTGGAGTTTTACTAACCCCCGAGTAATCGGGGGTGGATGTCCTGCTCAAGGCCCGTACATGCAGTTCGGGGAGCATAGGATTGGCACAAGAGGATGACGAGCTGTGATACTATCAAGAGTCGAGAGTTGGTAGAGTTTGGTTGTATTGTTAGAGTTGTTTCAGTCATCCGCTGTATTGTGTTTCGACCCATGTGTGGGTAATGTTGTTTAGTCAGTTCTGTTAATGGAGTTGTGTGACCTCATCGGTCTGTGTGTTTATGTGTAAGTGACCTTAAAGGTCTGTATTATTATGTTGTTTGACCCTGGCGGGGGAAATATTTGGTTGTTTATGGATGTTTAGCCTGGTAGATCCTTGTGGAAAGGGTCTACGGCGTGTAACATTCCCATACGGTTTTGGGGGTGTTACATTTATGGTATCAGAGCTTAGGTTGCGGAAACCTAGGCTGTCGGGTCAAGTTGAGTCGTGATTTGTCGAGTATTGTGTAGTTTTGTCATTCGAGATGTCGGGTGACAAGTTGAGTTGTGCGTAGTCACAACGTGTCGGTTATGTTGTAGGATGAGATTAGTATCGTGGGCTACCGTCATCTCCGTGCGGTCTGTAGACGTAAGTCTCCTCTTTTATGCATAATATCTGTGTTCATGATATGTGTGATATTTGTGGTGAATGATGTTATTTGCACGGTGCTGTGTAGTGGAGTTTGTATTTGATACTTGTGATACAGTGTATGTGTATTGAACTGGACGTATTGACGTTTTGACGTTGAACCACCGTGTGGGGTGGTATAATGTGAAAGTTGTAAACTTTGATCGTTCCGAAAAAAAGTACCGACGGTAGAGTTTGTGAGAGAATCAGATAGATGGTTTGGTTGTATGTTTAACTTGATGCCCATGAGATGCATTTGATTGAATTGGTGACCCCATTTGCCGTTTGGGCACGTGGTTCTAAGTTCGACTATTTTGGATTGTTGTAAATATGCCCGCTGTGGGTAGGTTTGAAAACGTTTTTCCTGAAAGACTCTACTGGTTTGAGCATTTTTGTGGAAATCAAATTTTTTTTTGAAAATATTTTGATGGTACGGTTAAACAACGGTTTGTGTGGATTTTGAAATCGGTTGAATTGTGACAAGTTGGTCATGTATTTTCAAATAGCACCATCAATCAGTATTTGGAAAATGTGTTTTAAAATACTTCAGACATTGCAAAATACTACCGTCATTTTTATTACGATCGAAAGGATTTTTGGAAAATTTATGTTTTGCAAAACGACTATATTTTTTGGAATTTAAATGTTATGTGTTTGAGTGTTGTGGTGGCATAGTATAATTTAATTCTATTATTCTATGCCGTTATCCTGGACATGATAGCTTATCTATGGTAATGATTAGTGTGCTGGCAGATATTAATAAGGTCATTTTGCTGACATCGGTTATAGAATGGACTTAATATTTCACCGTATTGTTGTGCAAGTGATTTCAAATCAGAGCAGTTTTGATAATGGGTCCATGGATTTGGTTAAATGACCGAGGTATTAATCAAAGTGTTTTCAAAATTTCATTTCTGCAAAATCTTTCGAACTCACCAATTTTAAAATATTATCATTTGAACAAATACCTCGGGAAAAATTTTATTTTTAAAGAATGTGACAAGTGCCTGATTTTAATAACATGTATGTGGTCTTGACTGTGTTTACTTTGGTAAAAGTCGTGCACCTCTGTTAGTGTAACCGTGCGAGTTACTTATGAATTTAAGTCTATTATTGCAGTGTTAGTCTGAGTACTCGTGTGATGATTTGGAGTGAATACTTTATTATGTTGCTGTTTGTTGCCCTATGTTGATTATGTGATATATATTTTGTTGTTTTGATCGGTGGCCGTTTAGTATGCTGAGAGGTATAGGTCGAGAGCGTGGTCGTGGTAGAGGTCGGAATCAGGTGCATGAGAGGGCGACTCGCTCGTTGTCAAGCGCCAATGAGCTCAGTACAGGTGGTCGAGATGACCAATCGCGTGAGCAGAGGCAATCAACTGGGGAAAATGCTGACATTGGCGCCGCCACCATCCTTCGTCAGGTGGTTGACCAGTTGGCACATATGAATCAGACCACGCACCGGGATAGGATCCCAGATGAGGATAATGGAGCTAGTATGTGGTTACGAGGTGTGATGAGAATGCACGCGCCCTGTTTTATAGGTTCTTAGGACTCGTTAGGTTGGGAGAACTGGCTCTTCCAGTTGGACAGAACATTTGATGCCATAGCTTGTCCTGATGAGAGTAGAGTACCTACTGCTCAATACCTGCTCGACAGGGAAGCTGCAGACTGGTGGGAGGCCGTAGCGCCTAGTGATCGTACCGCTACTTGGGCTGAATTCAAGACTGCTATGGATGCCGAGTATTGTCCGCCGCCTGTTAAGGAACGTAGAATTGTCGAGTTTTTCTCGGCTACGCCCCGAGATGTGTCGATATCTCAAGCAATAGTCGATTACAATCGACAACTTTGTTACGTTCGAGATCAAGTGCGAAGTGAGACAGATAAGGTTCGTTACTTTGATATGCGTATGAAACCTCAGGTTCGGCAGTGTATGGACCCTTTTATGTGTACAACGATGAGGGACTATCAAGATCGAACCTTAGCATTTGAAATGACTATGATGTCTACAGAGTCTGTATCGGTAGCGAAGAAGCAGAAGATTTCCGATGAAGCATCGGGAAGTGAGGGAATTGGGATTCCTAAACCTCGACCCTCATATGAGTCGAGTATGGGACCTTCTCGGTTAGCTAGAGAATCTAAAAGACCCGATCCGGTGTCTTTGAGTTCTGGTAATGCTCCTAGGTGTTTCAACTGTAACGTTATGGGCCATGAACGCGCGCATTGTAAGAAACCGCCGGTGACTTGTTATAATTGTGGACGCGAGGGGCATCGAGTTCAGTACTGCGAGATTGTTGCCAAGATGATAGGGGACCGGAGTCCCGTTCCTACTTCTAGAGGACCCAGTGGTGTCCAGTGATGTAGTTGTGGGTCGTACTTTGTGTTGTTATTCTTGTAGAGATTGATATTTGTTGCGTGAACTTTTTGATTTTGTTTGTATTCTACCATGATGTTTTATTTTAAGTTTCGGGACGAAACTTATTTTTAATAGGATAGAATGTAATATCCGGTATTCTCGTTTTCTGTTATCTTGAATTGTTTGTGTCTTGATGTCGGACATTTTCTTGTTGACGAGAATCAGAGTGAATTCTATCGTAATACTATATTTGTTTCTACCGCATAGTCGTTGTGGTCGGGTGCAACTTGTTGTCGCGTGCGTTTCTTTGATTAAATGTGTGGATGTGATGTGTTGTTAATTACTCGTTGTTGTTTTGAATCATAGCCGGTGGCATTGTGTTGGTCGTCGTGGAACGTGTTTTCACGCCGTATGTTCCTTTGCGTTGCTTGTAACATTTCGCCGTTGGGCGTAAGTTACGCATTTCTTGTGTATCTCGTTGAGTTTTCTTGGCGGGATATTGCTTCTCCCGACTTGTTTTAAGTTTCGGGATGAAACTTCTTTTAAGGAGGGTAGTATGTAATATCCGCGATTTCGATTTCTGGTAATTTTCATTTTTTGGTGGAAGTCAATCTTAGAAACTCTATTGTGACCGTTTCGTCATTCCGAGAATGATTAATGCTAAACTTTTTATCATCCGAGTTCGTTTCGGTGTCATTTACTTGAGTTCAGTGATATTAAACGACTTTTCCAGGTATGAGTCGACTTTGTAAAATTACCATAAATTCTTGGAAACTCCAAAGATTTTGAATCTTTTCAATATTATAGAGCATCAACTTAGCTTTCCAATGGTTCAAACCGTGAGTCAATCGGAGTCCGGACGAGAGAGTTATGGTCGAAATAGCTCAGACACTCATTTTCCAGTTTTGGCCGAGCAGCCTGTACCGTGAGCCGCGGCACATGCCGGCAGGGCCGTGGCACACTGCCGAGTCACTGCCGCGGCACACCCGTCCGGTCCTCGGCACACTCATGTTTCAATTATCGGCCAACCCCTCTGTACCGTGAGCCGCGGCACACTGCCGAGTCACTGCCGCGGCACACTCGTCCGGGCCGCGGCATGCTGTCGATCACTGGGGGCAGATTCGGCCCTGTGTCGCGGCACACTTCGGCTGGGCCGCGGCACACAGTGCAAATCAGCCTATTTATGCGGATTTTGTGAGATGAATGCTCATTTCATCTCTTCCTTCATTCCTCCTCCTCTTGGGCGATCTTGTGGGCGATTTTTGGGCGTTTTTGCATCATCTATCCCAGAGAACTTCATATTCTTCAAGTTCTTGGTGTGGATTAATAACACCAACAATTGTTCTTCATCATTAATCCAAGGTAAATTCTTGAAACCCTACTTTTGGGTGAATTGGGGGTTTTTGTTCGTTTTGTCCGATTTAACCGTAATAACTTAGATTTGTGATGTATTGATGATTATTTAGATGTATTCTATCATTTTCCTTGTTATTCCATGGTTGGATCGTTTCGATTCGTTGTTTTGGTCGAGTTCTTAGTCAACACCTTGAAGGTGTCCGACAAAAGGTCTTAGAGGGGGGATTGGGCGTTGTATGATTATTATCCATCGTACGATTGTTGATTTATCATTGGTATGACTTAGGGACGAAATTCTTGTGAAGAACTCGAGTCGGAACCCTTCCGTTCATTGTCTTCTTCGGGGTCCGAGCTTCCCGGTCGAACCGTGTTCTTCGGAGTATTCAGTAGCGGTTATTAAGGCAAGTATTTTACTATACGAATTGTGTCTTGTGAATAGGGACGTCGTATTATGGTTGTGAGGCATTGGTTTACTTTCGTGTATATGCTTTGTAGGAATTAATTATTACTAACAATTGATGGTAACAATAATACCTTCACTTAGTTAACATCGTGGAATTTTGTTGGATGTGCAAATCATCTAAGTTTGTGCCGGGCGTGGTTGGTCATTGTTGTGTCGTTGTGATGATCATGATATTTGTGTTGTTTTGGTTTACATACTTGATTGTACATTTCGGTGTAATGTGGAATGGATTGACATTTGATGATTATGAGTTGTGTCGTGTCGATGTGTGTGCGTGTATTCTAGGTAGGGTCTGACGAGGCCTCTGGAGTTCGGTACATGATGTGTACGAACGATGTTTGTGGCCGGGTAGGGTCGGTTGAGGCCTACGGAGTTCGGTACATGATGTGTACGAACAAGGTTTGTGATCCAGGTAGGGTCTGACGAGGCCTCTGGAGTTCGGTACATGATGTGTACGAACAAGGTGTGTGATCCAGGTAGGGTCTGACGAGGCCTCTGGAGTTCGGTATATGATGTGTACGAACGATGTTTGTGGCCGGGTAGGGTCGGTTGAGGCCTCCGGAGTTCGGTACATGATGTGTACGAACAATGATCGTGTGGCAGTAATTGTTTGGATAACATTTTAAATATGGGTCTCGCACTCATAGTGATATATTATCTAGTGTGTTTTGAAACGAGAATCGGGCTAAGGCCCTAATGTTTACGAAAAGGTTTTGTAAATTGGGACTTGAGGTCCAATAGGATTTCTGCTTTAAAAATCCCCGAGATGATGTGTTCCTTTTCAAATATCTCTTACTTGAGTTCGAAATTCTAAAACTTCTCGGGAACATTTTGATAATTGATTTACGTATTAAATTCGTAGTTGCTATTTACTTGTTGCATTTCGTATCGTATTATACTTGCACTAGTAAAATAGTGGAGTTTTACTAACCCCCGAGTAATCGGGGGGTTGATATCTGTTTTGCGTGCAGGTACATGCAGGTTCAGGGGAGCAGTCATAGGATTGGCACAAGAGGATGACGAGTTGCGATACTAATCAAGAGTCGAGAGTTGGTAGAGTTTGGTTGTATTGTTAGAGTTGTTTCAGTCTTCCGCTGTATTGTGTTTCGACCCATGTGTTGGTAATGTTGTTTAGTCAGTTCTGTTACTGGAGTTGTGTGACCTCATCGGTCTGTGTGTTTATGTGTAAGTTGTAATACCCGAGATTTTGATTTCCGGTAATTTCTTTTTTTCGGCGTAAGTCCGTTTTGACGACTCGCTCATGACCGTTTCGTCATTCTGAGAATGATTAATTCTGCACTTTTTGTCATCCGAGTTCGTTTCGGTGTCGTTTTGTGGAGTTCCGTGCTTTTTAGCGGTTTTTCCGCACTTGAGTTCGATTCTTGCGAATCTCGTCCGAAACTGTTGTTTCAACTTTCTCGTAAGTTCATTTAATGTTATTATTCATGTTGCGAGCTTTGGCTTGGTGTTTCGATCACGTATCGTGATTTTCGGGCGTTTTGGGCCATTTTCGTAATTTCCCAAAGTTTGGGGTAATTACTTTCCGTTGTCGAATTTCGAGCCTTCGGGTGGTCGGAATCGTGTGTTCTCTTAGTGCTCGGATTCGTCTTTGCGATTACTTCGTAATCGTATCTTCGATTCGTACTCGGAGTTCGGGTTTGAGTCGTTCGGGCCGTCGGAATTGGTTCGGCCGAGTCATGGCGGGCGTGCTCGGGCCAGCCACCGCCGAGTAACGCACGTTAGTGCTCGGCCGTTACGCACGTAAGGGCGATTACGTACGTAAGGCCACGGCCGTAACGCACGTAGCGGGCCGGCGATTTGGAGGCGATGACTCGGTTACCTACGTAACCCTTGGCGATTACGTACGTAACGGCCGTGATCGGCCTATAAAAGGCCTGGCAGCGTTTTTCTTCAGCCATTTCTCATCCTTTTTCTTCCCGTACGCGGCTGTGGGTGTGTGAATCATCTAGAGATGTTGTTGGACGATGAATACATGAAGTTTTGAGGTTCATATCATCAATCATCCGTCCTATAACATCCTCCGATCTACCGACCGAGTCGATTTCCTAGAAATCTAGTTTTGGGGAATTTGGGTATTTTGGTTGTTTTCGTCCGATTAATCCGATTTAACTTAGGATTATGATGGATTGATGATTATTTAGATGTATTATATCATTTCCCTTGTTATTCCATGGTTGGATCGTATCGATTCGTTATTTTGGTCGAGTTCTTGGTCGACGCCTTGAAGGTGTCCGGTAGAATGTCATAGAGGGGTTTTCGGGCGTTCTACGAATATCCTTCCTCGTATGATTGTTGATTTATGGATTATATATTGTTAGGGTCGAATTCTTGTGAAGAACTCGAGTCAGAACCCTCCGTTCGTTGTCTTCTTGAGGTCCGAGCTTCCGGTTGAATCGTGTTCTTCGGAGTGTTCGGTAGCGGTCATTAAGTCGAGCTTTCCCGTTGCTCCGCGTGCGTTGGACTTGAGGCGAGTATCTCGTCTATATTCTTTATACTTTGAGAATGTGATGTGTCGTGAATTTAACGTGGACTCGTTAGTGACGGTATATTTAACCGTAACTTACTTTAAATGAAGATGTGATTTTATGAAGGTAATTACCAACGTAAACTTTAGTTTCAAGAATAATGATAACTACCTCTTCATGTTATTTTGTTAAAATAAATACTAGAAATGAGTAGTTAACTGAAGAATTGTGGAATCGCGTAATACTTGTATTATTTGCTCGTTGGCCTTTTTCCTGAATGATGGTTTGCTGTGGATGTTGTGCCTTTGTGGAAGTTATGTTACATTAACTTATATGTTACGTGTTTCGGTTGTAGTGAATATTGTGCCTTTGTTGTTGTTGTGTATCTTAGCGAATTGAGATGTTGTCGGGTAGGGTCCGTCGAGGCCTCGGGAGGAGCGTGCTTGCAGTACGGCCGACGTTATGTTGTGACCATAAGGTTATCAATTCGGTAGGTCAGGGAGGGCTCCGAGTATCGGCACTTGCGAGTGCGATTTCATGATAACATATGGGCATGCTTGAATGGTGTTATCCGGGTAGGGTCCGTCGAGGCCTCCGGAGGCACGTGCTTGCGAGTACGGCCAGATGTTACGATTTGACCATAAGGTTATCTAATCGGGTAGGTATGGAGTGGGCTCAGAGAATCGTCTCTTGCGTGTGCGTTGTCAAGATTTGTTATGGGTGTGTTCGTGTTTATTCTTGATGACTAATCCGGGTGGGACCCTTCGGGGCCACGGAGACGTTTTGACTGTTGATTTGATATCTCTGAATTGTTTATGTTTTGAATCTTGAATCCCGATTATTTTGGTGAATATGGTTTTGATCTTGAGGTTTGAGTTGAGAATAAAATCATTTGTATGATTTTGAAAGAAAACCTTTTGAAAAGGAAAAACATTCATATTTCAGGATTTTACACTGAGACCCCCGAAGTCTCTAAATAATCTCTTACAATGATTTCTAGAGTAATCCCCATGGTTTGTTTTAATGAAATAAATTTTCAAAAGACTTTAGACTCGGGGATCGTGTTACTACCTTGTCGAAATGTTATTTTCATAACGGTTGTATTCTTGATGTATAATTGTATAGCTTGGTTACTTGCTAGCGATTCCATCGCTAACCCCTCGTTGGGGATTTTGTTATTTATTTTAGGTGTTCTGACTGGAGAGTGAGCAACCACAGGATTGGCTCGGAGGATGATGCAATGCAGCGATACTAGTCACAGTTGTAGTCTGTCGTCTGTCAGTGATATGTCAGTTTGAGTTCTTGTCATCCTTGAGGGGATGGACATTTTATGTACTATGTGATCGAGTTGTAATTTAGTTTCATCAGATGTACGGTTATGCTATGTTTTGAGAGACCTAATCGGTCTACGGTATTATGTTTTGGTCAAGTTGACCGCATGTGGGTTTTGATCTGTAGTCTCCCGCATGGTAGCTCCTTGTGGAAAAGGGTCTACGGCGTGTAATATCCCTGAGTGGATTGGGGGTGTTACATAAATGGTATCGGAGCTTAGGTTTGCGAAAACCTAGGCAGTTGGGTCTAGTTGGGTCTTGTCGAGTCGTGTCTTGTCGGAGTCGTGTCTTGTCGTGTCACCCGGGTGAGCAGTTGTGAACAAGCGAGATCATTGCGATCCGTTGTGATCAATTGTGGTTCGTTGTGATTAGTATCGTGTTGCAGCCATTATCTCCGTGCGGCCTGTGGACGTAAGTCTCCTCCTTTATGTGAGGTACCTGTATTTCATGTTTTTACGTGTGCGAATTAAATGTGATGTGTGTCCTTATTTACACGGTGTTGTGTAAGGGAGTTGTAATCGATGCTTGTGGCGCACGGTATACGGATATGACTGGACGTATTGATGTTTTGACTTTGAACCGCCGTGTGGGGTGGTATGTTGTGAAATTTGTGAACCTTGATGGGTTTCGAAAGTGTGCCGACAGTTAATTCGGTGAAAAGCTCAAATGATAGTCTGGATATATGTTTTAACTTGATGCGCCCGAAATGTGTTTGGTTGAATTTGTGATTTTGTTTGTCGTTTGAGCAGGTGGTTTTTAGTTCGATCAGTTTGTTTGGACTATCGTAATTATTCATTGCGGGTAGATTTGAGAATATATTTTTGAGGGGCCATAAGGGTCGGAACATTTTTGTGAAAGTTGATTTTGAAAATATTTTTATGGTTCGATTAAACCGGCTTCGTATGAATTTTGAAATCGGTCGAGTTTTGACAGAGTTAATCTGTATTTTCAAATGACACCATCAAAGCGGTATGAGGAAAAATGTATTTTAATGTATTTCGGCACCGCAAAATATTACCGTCACCTTCGGTTGAGACCAAAAGAATTTTGAAAAAATTTACATTATATGTTTGTTATGTTGTTTTGCCGTCGGAAAATTTTTACAAGACTTTGTTACAATTCTATAGGTGATCATTTTTGTTGCTCAATATCTATCGACCTAATCATATGGTCCGTGCGTGACGATCGTGAACCCTAGCTGCGATATCGATTGCACTTAGTTGCTTCACCTGTGTGGATATTATTGACGTATTATATATTGTCACAATTCTTGTTAGCAAGTTATGGGTGTACGCCCAGATACGATGATTTCATAGTTCGGTTTAATTGTGTTGTTTCTTTGACGTTATCCGGATGTGGTAATTCAGAATGTCTTGTACATGGTTTTCAAAACGAGACAGAGATGATAATAGATTCGTAGTTTTGATCAAACTTTTATTTTCTAAAATTCGCTTCAGCAAATTTTTCAAATTCAGGAATTTTAAAATACTATCATTTGGACGAGCACCTTGAAAAAAAAAATTGTTTTTAAAATATTACCCATATTCGACCCTGATGATATGTTTGTGGTTTTGACCGTGATAAACTTGGTAAAGGTCGTACATTATGTTAACATGGCTAAGTGAATGATTTATGAATTTGAATTCTGTCGTTGCAGTGATGGTTCATGTATTCGTGTTACAACTCGGAATGAGTATTTTATTGTGTTATTGTTGGTTGCTCTATATTGATTATGCGGTGGTTGTTTTGGTTGTTTTGATCGGTTGCCCATTCAGTATTCCGAGAGGTCGAGGTCGTGGTAACCCTCCGCGCGACCAGGATCGTACTACCGGTAATGGAATTAGTACTGGTGTTGCCACTGTGCTCCATCAGGTGGCAGACCAGATGACACATTTAGCTTAGGTGGTTCAGCGTAACCATACTGCAAATGAGGATGTTGGATCGACTCGGTGGCTTAGAGAAGTGGTTCGTATGCGTCCCCCTCGCTTTGTAGGAGCGGGTGATACTTTGGGCTGGGACGGTTGGCTTATCCAATTGGAGAAGATTTTCAAGGCGATTGGTTGTCCCGAGGAGCGGAGGATTCCTATCGCCCAGTTCCTTCTCGTTGATGACGCCGCTAACTGGTGGGAGGCCGTTGAGCCTCAAGATCATGCTGTTACTTGGGAAGAGTTCAAGAAGTTGATGGAAGCGGAATTTTGCCCGAGGCCGATTCGAGAGCAGAGGATCCGAGATTTTTACCTAGCCGAGCCACAGGATATACCCGTGTCGCAGGCTATTGTCGATTATAGTCGACAGCTCGCCTTTGGGAAGAATCAGGTGAGGACCGAGGAGGACAAGATCCGTCATTTTGATATGCGGATGAGACCAGAGATTCGACAGTACATGTCGGGTTTCACTTGTGCTACTTTGAGAGAGTATCAGAATCGAGCCATGGCGTACGAGATGGCATCGTTATCTACTGGGCCTTCGCATGAGTCGAAGAGACAGAGGACGTCTGGAGATTTTTCGGACGGTGCAAGAGACGGAAATTCTTCTCATCGAGTTTCGCGTAGTCGTACGGCGAAACCTTCAATTTCTTCGTTCGGTGGAACCAAGAGTTCCAAGTTGTCTTCTTTGACTCCTAGTCGATCGGGAGGTGCTTTAACTGCAATGTTTTCGGTCATGTGCAAGCTAATTGTCCTTCGCAACGGATTACTTGTTATAATTGTGGACTCGAGGGCGACAGAGTTCAGTATTGTGAATTATTCCATGAGGTTTCCGAGAATCGTGCTTCGGCATCGGTATCGGGATCGGTTCGTCGGGACCGTTGAGATTTTGTCGGCCGTGCTTTGTTGTTTGTGACTTCATTTTTTTTTAGTTTAAGTTTCGGGACGAAACTTTTTTTTAGAGGGGTAGAATGTAATACCCGTGATTTTGATTTCCGGTAATTTCTTTTTTTCGGCGTAAGTCCGTTTTGACGACTCGCTCATGACCGTTTCGTCATTATGAGAATGATTAATTCTGCACTTTTTGTCATCCGAGTTCGTTTCGGTGTCGTTTTGTGGAGTTCCGTGCTTTTTAGCGGTTTTTCCGCACTTGAGTTCGATTCTTGCGAATCTCGTCCGAAACTGTTGTTTCAACTTTCTCGTAAGTTCATTTATTGTTATTATTCATGTTGAGAGCTTTGGCTTGGTGTTTCGATCATGTATCGTGATTTTCGGGCGTTTTGGGCCATTTTCGTAATTTCCCAAAGTTTGGGGTAATTACTTTCCGTTGTCGAATTTTGAGCCTTCGGGTGGTCGGAATCGTGTGTTCTCTTAGTGCTCGGATTCGTCTTTGCGAGTACTTCGTAATCGTATCTTCGATTCGTACTCAGGTTCGGGTTTCGGGGTCGTTCGGGCCGTCGGAATTGGTTCCGGCCGAGTCATGGCCGGGCGTGCCGCCAAAGCCACCCGCCGAGTAACGTGCGTTAGTGCTCGGCCGTTACGTGCGTAAGGGCCGATTACGTATGTAAGGCCTGGCCGGTAACGTACGTAGCGGGCCGGCATTTGGGCGATGACTCGGTTACGTCGTAACCCTTGGCGATTACGTAACCGTACGGCGATCGGCTTTATAAAAGGCCTCGGCGCTTTTTCTTTAGCCATTTCTCATCCTTTTTCTTCCGTGACGCTGTGGGTGTGTGAATCATCTAGAGATGTTGTTGGACGATGAATACATGAAGTTTTGAGGTTCATATCATCAATCATCCGTCTATAACATCCTCCGATCTACCGACCAATTGATTTCCTAGAAATCTAGTTTTGGGGAATTTGGGTATTTTGGTTGTTTTCGTCCGATTAATCCGATTTAACTTAGGATTATGATGGATTGATGATTATTTAGATGTATTATATCATTTCCTTGTTATTCCATGGTTGGATCGTATCGATTCGTTATTTTGGTCGAGTTCTTGGTCGACGCCTTGAAGGTGTCCTAGAGAATGTCATAGAGGGTTTTCGGGCGTTCTACGAATATCCTTCCTCGTATGATTGTTGATTTATGGATTATATATTGTTAGGGTCGAATTCTTGTGAAGAACTCGAGTCGAACCCTCCGTTCGTTGTCTTCTTGGGGTCCGAGCTTCGGTTGAATCGTGTTCTTGGAGTGTTCGGTAGCGGTCATTAAGTCGAGCTTTCCCGTTGCTCCGCGTGCGTTGGACTTGAGGCGAGTATCTCGTCTATATTCTTTATACTTTGAGAATGTGATGTGTCGTGAATTTAACGTGGACTCGTTAGTGACGGTATATTTAACCGTAACTTACTTTAAATGAAGATGTGATTTTATGAAGGTAATTACCAACGTAAACTTTAGTTTCAAGAATAATGATAACTACCTCTTCATGTTATTTTGTTAAAATAAATACTAGAAATGAGTAGTTAACTGAAGAATTGTGGAATCGCGTAATACTTGTATTATTTGCTCGTTGGCCTTTTTCCTGAATGATGGTTTGCTGTGGATGTTGTGCCTTTGTGGAAGTTATGTTACATTAACTTATATGTTACGTGTTTCCTGTTGTAGTGAATATTGTGCCTTTGTTGTTGTTGTGTATCTTATAGAATTGAGATGTTGTCAGGTTAGGGTACCGTCGAGGCCTCGGAGGAGCGTGCTTGCGAGTACGGCCGACGTTATGTTGTGACCATAAGGTTATCAATTCGGGTAGGTGCGGGAGGGCTCGAGAATCGGCACTTGCGAGTGCTATTTCATGATAACATATGTGCATGCTTGAATGGTGTTATCCGGGTAGGGTCCGTCGAGGCCTCGAGGCACGTGCTTGCAGTACGGCCGGATGTTACGATTTGACCATAAGGTTATCTAATCGGGTAGGTGCGGAGAGGGCTCAGAGAATCGTCACTTGCGAGTGCGATGTCAAGATAACTTATGGGTGTGTTCGAGTTTATTCTTGATGACTAATCCGTGGGACCCTTCGGGGCCACGGAGACGTTTTATTGTTGATTTGATATCTATTAATTGTTAATTTTTAGAATCTTGAATACCGATTATACTGGTGAATATGGTTATGATCTAGAGTTTTGATTTTAGAATAAAATCATTTGTATGATTTTGAAAGAAAAACTTTAGAAAAGTAAAAACATTAATATTTCAGATTTTACACTGGACCCGAAGTCTCTAAATAATCTCTTACAATGATTTCTGGAGTAATCCCCATGGTTTGTTTTAAAGGAATAAATTTTCAAAAGACTTTAGACTCGGGGATCGTGTTACTACCTTGTCGAAATGTTATTTTCATAACGGTTGTATTCTTGATGTATAATTGTATAGCTTGGTTACTTGCTAGCGATTCCATCGCTAACCCCTCGTTGGGGATTTTGTTATTTATTCCGGTGTGTTCTCGATCGAGAGTGAGCAACCACGGGATTGGCTCGGAGGATGATGCAATGCGGCGATACTAGTCACGGTTGTAGTACGTGCATCGGTGATATGTCAGTTTGAGTTCTTGTCATCCTTGAGGGGATGGACATTTTATGTACTATGTGATCGAGTTGTAATTTAGTTTCATCAGATGTACGGTTATGCTATGTTTTGAGAGACCTAATCGGTCTACGGTATTATGTTTTGGTCAAGTTGACCGCATGTGGGTTTTGATCTGTAGTCTCCCGCCTGGTAGCTCCTTGTGGAAAAGGGTCTACGGCGTGTAATATCCCTGAGTGGATTGGGGGTGTTACATAAGTGACCTTAACAGTCTGTATTATTATGTTGTTTGACCCTGGCCGGGCAAATATTTGGTTGTTTATGGATGTTTAGCCTGGTAGATCCTTGTGGAAAGGGTCTACGGCGTGTAACATTCCCATACGGTTTTGGGGGTGTTACAGTTCTATCCCTCTTGCCTCCATTTTAAAAATCTTTCCCGGGGCATATACGCTCTAATCAAGCCTTTGACAGGACCTCATACTGAATATCATCCGTGTGGGTTCGATTCGGGGGAAGGACTTCATGTTCTTTTTACCTGGTAGGATCTGGTTGTACGTCAGCAGAACCCGACAAGACACTAATCAGTTCTTTTGGGGGTGTTAGGTTCTGTTCTTTTGGACTTCTTTTCGATTTTGATTATTTCGATTCGATTCGAGTCCATTCGATTCGATTGATGATTCGATTCGAGTCCATTTAGTTCGATTGATTATTATTATTATTATTATTTTTAATTATTATTAATAATAATAATAATCTTGGTTATTATTATTGTTATTATTACTAAATAATATTTACTATTATTAATAATAATATTTATTATTATCGTTGTTGTTGTTGATTACTATTATTTTTATTATTATTATTATTTATCATTATTATCATTGTTATTATCATTATTATTATAGTTATTATCGTTATTGTTATTAGAGTATTTTTTTTACACTAAAAGCTTTTTGGCTAATTTGAAGTTACACCACAACCTTTTTTTTTTTTTCATCCGACACCAAAACCTTTCAAAAATTTTGAAATCATATAAATGTTGTGGATGGAGTTAGGAATTTCGGTAAGAAAAATAAAAAGTAAAAAAAAATCTGAAAATTCTGGAAAATCTAAAAAGTCTGAAAAAAAATAAAAAAAATCTGAAAATTCTGGAAAATTCAGAAAAAATAAGAAATCTGAAAAAAAATCGGAACTTTTATTTTTTAAGAAAAAATATCTTGAATAATAATATTAAAAATCAGATCTATTATTTAAAATTCAAAAATATAAAGTAAAATATAAAAAAAATCTGGAAAATTTAAAATAAAAGTTCCGATTCTGGAAAATTTAAAATAAAATTCTAAAATTTTTGAAAATAATAATATTAAAAATCAAAACATTTACTTTTTATTTTTGAGTTTTAAATAAAAGATCAAATTTTTATTATTATTATTCCAGATAATTTTTTCTTAAAAAATAAAATTTCCGATTATTTTTCAGATTTTTTAAATTTTTCAAAATTTTCAGAATTTTTTTTATTTTTTATTTATTATTTTTGAATTTTAAATAAAAAATTTTGATTTTTAATATTAGTCCATATATTTTTTTCTTGAAAAATAAGAGTTCCGAATTTTATGTCAAATTTTTTAAATTTTCGAGAATTTTCAGATTTTTTTTTTATTTTTCACTTTTTATTTTTTAATTTTAAATAAAAGATCTGACTTGGAATATGATACATAAGTTTGTAAAGTATTAGAAGTTAACTATGCATATGCATGAATAGTAATAATATTTTCTTAAAAACAAATGTTGAATCTGGCAAATTATTTGATATTTTAGCTATAATTTATATATTTTTTTTAATTTACTCTTATCAAATAGATCTTAATTGATCATTTATATTTTATTATATTATTATTTTTATTATTATTTTATTATTTTTATTATTTTTATTTTATTGTTATTATATTATTATTATTTACCCTTAATATATATATATATATTTCAGTTCAGTTCAATTCAATTCAATTTAACTCAGTTCAAAAGAACAAAGTGTTAGGATTGATTTTTCTGCCTATATATAGGCCATGCAAGGGATGAATCGAGGAAACTATATTCATAAATATTATCATGAGTTTTTTTCTCTCTTCAGGATCCTTCGAATTTCTTTTGGTTTTGCCAAGAATTCTTTACCAACTTACGAAACGGATTTTCATCCCCGTTTCTGGCGTCATTCACATATGAGACAAGTTGCTCTTCCGGTTGTAGGGGTTAATTCTTGCCTGCGCTACTTGGAGAATTTATTTCAGAGTTTTTGGTATTTCCATCAATTTTTGAAATTCATTTATGCGGGTGATTCTGGGCTACGACCTCACTTCCGATTCATTCATCGGAGACATATTTGTCATTCCTCCCGTGTCAGGTTCTTCCTTCTTGTTTTCTGTTTTTTTTTTTTGTATTTTCCTGTCTGTATCGTGTTTGTTTGTATTCTATTTCATATATAGTTCGATAAGTTACCTTCTTTGTTTGATCCTTCTGAATCCTTGCCTAATTAATCTTCAATCTAAACCTTAGATCTTTCTGTTTGAGATAATCTGTTCGAAAAATTTTATGATTATCACACAATTGTATTTCTTCATCTCGTGAAGTAGTGAACCTCTCTGATTTAAAAAAAAAAAATAGTAATTGGTCAGGAAAAAAGGGGATTTTTCACTACTTCTAAATTTTTTTCGGTAATGTTTGGTGAAAAATTTTGTCAAAATTTTTTGGTTAGTTTTCGTTGTGTTATTTGGCTTCCTTGAGTCATATAGATCGTACTAGGATAGTTTCTGTGCAGCACTTGTCCAAAATATTTTAACCATTCTTGTCCCATTTGATTTATTGGTACTGGATTACGTGGTAGATTGAGAAGATTCGAGATTTCTGAAGCGAGATATTTAGTGGTAAAAAGCAAGAGCGATGAGATTATTAATTAGAGGGAAAAAGCCATAAATCGAGTGATACATGTGTATTAAGTGAATCCTATATTGAGCAGTTAACTTTTATTCACAAAGCAGTAAACAACATTATCACTTACAGTGGTTTAGGTAATCCTCTACTAGTCCACTTTTCTCCAATCCACTTGGAGATGAATTCACTTAAACTTTGAATTGGTTACAATGAATCAAGTTACAACAATTTTCGACGAGTGAAACCCTTGGCCGCATTAACTGCTTTCTTCTATTGGTTGCTTGTCACCTCTTGATCGAAAACCCTTGATACCTCACAACTCTCAAATTGTTTATCATCTTTAAATTAATAACCTGTGGATGTCGCACAACCTCAACTTTCAAGAACCTTGTTCTAGGAAGTACCCCTAACTCAAATCAGTTGACAATAGTTGATTGTTTCTCCAACTTAAGAGCTTCTCTTCTCAGCTCTTCACGATACTTTGTAATTCAGAGTATATAACTTGCTTTCTTGTTTGCGTTGTTTGGTGGCTAGAAAGATTCTTTATTTAATCTGAATGTGTTATTAGCATCATTATTTAGCTCTTCAATTCTTCAGCTATTTATTTTGCGTTCTTCAGTTTTTTTCATAGCTGTTGTATCCGTTGAACAAATCTTTTCATTATAAAGAATCGTATTGTTTAATACTATATTCTTTGCAATTGCTTTGTTGTCTTCTTCAAAATCTACCTCTTTAAAGACTTTGTTCAATATAAAAGTCGTCGCCAAAATCCTTGAAATGAAGACAAAGTCTTGGGCTTGAACCTAGAGGAATATTTAATTCCTACTTTACCTACAAGTTGTGTGATTCCCTTGATATGTCCCTTTATTTAATTTCATGTCTGTATCAGATTGCCGATATTATTGATTTTTCAAAGTGTTCACATGGACACTAAATGATACTTGGAATTTTTTTAAGTATCCGAACTTGGCTGTTCATACACGGCTGCCTACTTCAATCCTTCTCATATGGGTCAAGCCATCTACCGATAGTTCTTCTTGGCTGCCCAACTTGGTTGACGACTGAACTTGCACAGATGTCGCCCATTTAATCTTAGTTGTCGAACATTTCTGGAACTCGGCTGACATTGATCTGTACTTAGCTTAAAATCTAAGTATAAAGTTTTAGGGCACATAGAAGATACTCATTTGGTTTTTCTTTACAATGCCAAGTACTTTGAACTTACATTTGAATCTTAACTTATCACATGTATTACATTATCAAAATCTCAAGTGTTTCTTAATAAATTCCCTCTGTTTTGGTGATGGCAAAACTTAAACTTGCTCAATTATAATAAATCATCACAAACAGATAAATACTTGCACAAAAATAGAACTCAGTCTGTTTGAAATAATTATAAATTATCTGTTGGGATAAACCATGCTGGAGTTTTGATAAATGCGATGTCCATCGACCAACATCCTACAGTCGTCTTCATAAAATGCTCAAAATACATTCATCCAGCGGAGTATTGAAGAACCAACTTACAACTTATGAATCTTGTTGAGTACATCAAACGATGTACGCATTTTTACTTAGTGAAAGCGAAGTGCAAAACCAACAGGAAGATACTTAGACTTCAAACCGTTGTGAGATAAGACATTTTTATTCACAAAGTATTCATGATTTTTAAAAGTGCAATTAATGCTGATGGATACAACATTTAATGCGGCCGAAGACTATGGACAGCAGAGCATTTATGAAGGCCAAAAGAATATCTGAAGCATTTAATACTGACACTGTAATTCAAACATTCATTATTGGTCAATCTAAAAGGTCCACATCTCACCAACCGACCAACTGCTACATTTATAACCAATCTATTTCTGAGGTTATAAATAGCCCAAATTTGAGGACATGCTCACTTACTAACTTACTGAGAAATTGAACAACTTGCGGTGTCATATAAAGAGCAAACATTCTATTCAAGCCTGCAACACCATCTTTACTGAAGCAATGGTCAGTCCTTAACAAACTCAATAGCACAACACAACAAGGATCCTAATCGCCTATAGCTACTGTTTAAATAGTTGCACTACACTATTTGACATTGAGTAACTTAGACATGTGTGGACTAAGAACAGGCCATTTCAACCTGTATGGGATAAAGACAGTTCAGAATGAAGCTTCGATTTGTGTGAGAATTAGTCAGTTCAAGGAACCTACAACAAATCTGTGTGAACGACATAAGATACAGTCAGACGCTCCAATTTGTGTAAAAGATACAGTGACTGGTTTAGTTAAAATTATCTAGTTGTGTACGCTTTGATTTTAATAAACTCCCACTCTATGTAGAATCTGTGGATGTAGAGGATATTGTCTTGAACCACATTACATCCTATGTTATTACTTGCTTCACCTATTTCTTGCTTATTGCCTATGATTTTAATATACTTACTCTGAAAACCATGTAAGCACTAAGCTAACAGGGGATCAGTTAGTTGTTCTAGTCACAACAACTTGCATGCAGTCTTTCGCTATGCATTTAATTTCAAACAAAAAATACAACTTATCCACCCTCCCTCTAAGTTATTATTTAAGTATACCTTTCCCTTAGATGTCCTTCACCAAACTGACAAGACTAGAGACCGATGTATTTAAATCATCAATTTTTCGATCATGGCGACTTATCTTGTCCCTGGTGTGCTCAAGGGCGGCAAAGGTAATGGCTTCCACAATACCGATCTTCTATTGTTCCTTTTTAATGACCCAAGCCTGATGTGCTTGAAATTAGAGGAGGGCAGTGTAGATGACATTTAGAAGAAGCATGAATGCCTCAATGACATCCTTCACAGCCCATCGTATCTTTGTGAACTCATCCAAGGCAGTGCCTCACATCAAATCAAGTTCTTTTGCAACTTTGTATAGGGCTTTGACCGTATCATCTAGGAAGACTATCTGCGTGGCAAGAGCTATTGAATGTGCTTTGCGATCTTCCTTACATGGGGAGTTAGGATAGGCAAGAGGAGTGGTAGAGGATTCGCCTTTCTGTATACTGATGACAATAGTCCGAGGTTTAGATAGAGTATCCTCAGGAAGAAAGTCGTCATCTGGGGTGGATTCGGATGAACCTATAAGAATAGGATTTTGTACTCATTCTTAAGTTGGAGCCACTTTCGGCTTAGCTGTTACATCTGTCCGGGAGACAGAAAATGCTGATTTCTCCTGTATTAGTTCGGATTCTACAGCCTGTTGGACATGAGGGACTGATTCCTCATGTTGTCTCTCCGCTAGTTTCAGCTCCTTAGGAGGGACTGGTTCCTCGTGTTATATGGTGTGAGACTCTTTTGCTTTTAGAGGGACTGATTCCTCATGATGGGCTTCTGACGCAGCATCAGTTTCGTGTACATGAGGGACTGGTTCCTCCTATGTGGTTCGTGCTTATCCTTGTGCGGGGGACTTTAGGATATTCAGAAGATTGCCCAGATGTCTCATGGTCTTGAGCGGCCTATATTATCGCAAACTCCTTCTCACGAGCCTCTTCAAGGCTTATTCTAAGTCATATCTACATGGTTTCATCATCGTCATCGGAGTCAAGGATGGAGTGGTGGCTCGCGCTCTGAGTGCTCTCGTGAGAGGTTTCTTCCCCTCTAGTCTAGCCTTCTCTTTCTCCATGTAATATCTTAGAATTAGTTCGTGGCGGAAAGGATCATCTCTTCTGATCAAGGCGTTGACATTGTCCGTGTCTGTCACCTCCAACAAAAACATCTCTTCGTCCTTCCAGTTCACCCAGTTGTATAGTATGTTCTAGTTGGCTACCCTGTAGCTTTTCCAGACATTGAAGCGCTCAACTGCAGCATCAACCTAGACTGGAGATTAATAATTCTGAAAAAGTCTAATTAAGTTATATTTAAACAAATTAAAATCATGCAAAACAGTAGAAAAAACAAAAAATATTAATAAGTTAGTATAAACAAAAAAATATAACTAAATTTTTTAACAATTTGATATAATTTAGAAATTGCCTTAATCCTTAAGGATATGGAGATAAACGAAGAGATGGAGATTGAAGGGAATTGGATGAAATGAGAATTGGATTGGTTAAATTATGTGATAGGTTTGATGTTGTATTTATTGTGTTTTATGCAAGCAAATAGCTCCACATATAATAACTTCATATATGTGATCCTAAAATTTTTTAGTAAATTTGAATTTTCCCCTCGTTTCCGTGAAATTTCTTAAATTTCAGCAAATTCTTTTGGAAAAGTTGAACAAATGTGTCACAAAAGAGACACTAATACTTTTTTTTACAATGGCATCACATATTTAATGCATTTAAATTTTATCATTTATTCTCCCAGTAAATATGGCTTAACATATGTGATCAACTTCTCAACTATCATATTTTTCGCGTGCACCACCTACCGAATGTAGTAATCATACACAATCTTCTTTGACTTTATATGTGTGAAGCCAAATTTTAAGTAATATATTATAAAATTGAAGCTCCGATCGATACAAAGAGTTGTCTCAAACTTCTCATTTTTCTGCAGCATTTTTTTTCTTGAACTTATTTTTCCTAAATATAGGATACATTGAGCATTTTGAAGCAATATTCATCGAGAGTATATGGTATGTATGAATTAAAACAGTTGAAATTTACTGTGCACTTGATATATGTTAATTTTGTATGCAATGCTGATATATGCTCATTTTTTGTTGCTAATACGAAATAAAATTATTTTTAGTTGATAATTTAGTTGTAGTTTATATCAATCTAAAATTTAGTTTGATTGAAATTAGTTAATTTTTATTAATCATTCAAAATAAATTATTACCTTATTGTATGTATTAAGTAGTTAAATTAAATATATACTTGATATATATTTTATATATAATGTTGTACTTATAAATAATTTATGAATAATTTTGTGTTGATATATACTTATTTTCTTTTTGATAATACGAAATAAGTTTCTTTTTATTCGATAATTTAGTTGTAGTTTTAAAATTAACTATAAATGTTAGATTAGATCCGGAAATTTTAGTTATATTTTGAACTATTGTATAATTCAAAAATTAAGTGTTTAGTTGATATATTGTTTAAGTTGAAATATTTGTTTACATTAATTTGGGGTATGATATTTATTTACATTATTTTAGAATGCATAGAAAATACTTTTTATATTTTGAAGTTATTTATTTTATATACAGTGACAAGAAATGTCAACTTTTGGAGCTTGGATGTACGAAAAAAGTCGTGGTGCTCACGATGTTATTACTAGAAAATTTATTGATGGTGTTAATATATTTCTGGATTTTGGATTATTTTGTGTAGTAGCTGGGAACAAGATATTATGCAACATTTTGCCCCGGATTTTCGTGTTTGGGTATGTCATTGTGAAGATTATCAAAATTGGGGGTCAATGATTACAATTTAGGAGGATCGTCTTCTACACTTGTGGAAAATTACTTACATCACAAAGATATATGGTCATGGATAATTTTCCTCAAATTACCCTGATAATGAGTCGGTAAAGCTAAATCGTGAAGCAAAATTATTTTATGATATGTTATATTATGCTGATCGGCCTTTGTATGAATTGCATAAGAGGTCGTTGTTGCATTGGGTTACGGAGGTAATGAGTTTCAAGATGATGTATAATGTATCACAAAATGCAATGGGTTATTTCATCAAAAGCAACAAAGACATAACACCGGAGCAAGATCAGAGCCAAATCCCAAATAATTGTTCTGAAGTAAAAAATATCATGTCGAAAATTGGTCTCCGAGTGATCAAGTATAATGTTTGTATGGATAATTTTTTTTTGTACTACGATGAAGGCGAGGGTTCTAAATTTTATACGAGTTGTGCAGCGCCACAGTATGAGGAAGGTAAATCGAGTGCATAAAATCGTGGTACTTTCCAGTCACGGATTGTTTGAAACGGCTGAAAAACAAATATGGTTTTTACAAAGATCATGAAGGAAATTCATAATATTGAAAGGACGTCGAGAGCCAGTAAAAATTGAAAAATAATGTAAATTGTATTCCTGATGTGCATTCAATGTGAATTATGAAGGTATTGAAGGGTTTAGATAAGAGCATAAATGGAGAAAGAGGAGCATATTTGGGAGCTCCATTACTGGTCTACCCTACTGATTCATCATAATTTACACGTCATACAATGTGAAAAGAATTTATTTGATAATACTTAACACAATCATGGATGTTTCTCGAATAGCTAAGGACAATCTGAAGGCGACACGCGACTTGCCATTGTACACAACAAGAGATAGGTTGTTCGTACCCGAGAAGACAAGTAGAAAGCCCAAAGCAACATATACGGTCACCTTTGAACAAAAACATGCAATATGTGAGTGGCTTACAGAGCTAATATTTTCAGAACACCATGTATCGAATATATCTGACTGTGTGAATCTCGATCCTAAGAGAATAAATGGTATGAAGCGCTACGACTACCATGTTTTAATGTAACGACTGCTACCTATTGCCGTGAAAGATTTTTTACTAGAGCTTATTTGGGAAGAATTAACAGAGGTGAGCAACTGTTTCAGAGCATTGTGCATGAGTGAAATTAAAGCGTCTCACATGAGAAATTTAGACAAGACTGTCATAGTGACTATGTGCAGGTTGGAACAGATATTCCATTTGGCATTCTTCAATTCAATGGAAAATATGCTTGTTCATTAGTTGTACGAGGCCCTTGTCGGGAGACCAGTCTTTCTATCGATGGATGTACCCATCGAGAGATACTTA
Source organism: Orobanche coerulescens (assembly GCA_033398695.1). NCBI lineage: Eukaryota > Viridiplantae > Streptophyta > Magnoliopsida > Lamiales > Orobanchaceae > Orobanche > Orobanche coerulescens. Next base: position 62,992,342 of record CM065806.1, read on the forward strand.
TCTTTTCTTTTTGTTAATATATGCATTATGTTGTTTTATTAAGTATTTAATTCAATACAAGATGATGTTTATTGTAAAAGGTATTGTGAGAAATAAGGCGAAGGTTGTGGGATCAATATGTGAGGCCTATCTATTGACTGAGATCACAAACTTATGCTCCTTCTACTTCGATAAAGAAATTGGCACAACGACAACATGACTAAAGAGTAACGAGGTTCCATTTGCCCCTCAGTTAAAAGGACAACTATCAATTTTTGTACCAAAAGGTCGAATAATGGGGAAAAGCAAGGGACAATGCATGACTAAAACTGAGTGGAATATATAAATCCTATATATTCTTACGAACTGTAAAGAAACATAATCATATCTATGTTATGATGATTTTTTTAATGTTTTAAATTTTTGTATGTAATGGTTGTAGCTATACATTATGAATGTATTTCTGTGCATCTCAAAATCAACTAAAGAGTAATATATCCATAACAGACTTGGAGTTAGCACGAGTTAGTCACTTAGTTTCATGGTTTGAAATATTGGTTGCAAACATAGATTTTAGGACTCTCAACTTTATGCATTATAGAAGATGTATAAAAGTTACATGGTGAATGAATTGAAATTTCATGCGGAATTTTATGGGCAAAAAAAGAAGGCTATGAATAGTGGATTGTGTGTTACAAGTTCAAATAGTTCTGGATATTCATCTAAGTACTACGTGATGCTACTAGAGGTATTGGAGTTCATGTTCTACAATCCTGGCTTTCCTGAACAAGTTATTCATCTATTTAACTGTGACTGGTTCAACTACCAAGAAGCAGAAACTTCAATACTTGACCTTATACAATTTACTTGAGTGGATATGACATGCCAATTAAACTCGTTGATACATATGCCAATCCAATTGAAATACCTGATGATAATGAATAAGAAGATGAGGGTTCAAGCAAAGAAGATGATGTAGAATGATCTTTTTTCTTTACTATAAATTGCCGAATAATGCTTAATAATTTTTCTATATATAATTATTTTCACTATATTGATCGAAAATGCGCTTTACTTTGACTTCATGTAATAATGTTATTTGGATTACTAAAAACAAAAACCAATTCATGCTCGTCATGTGACACTAAAGAGACTGACTTTTTAATATACTGTTGCCTTTTGGCGTCGCTATAGTGACGCCAATGTTGGAAGAAAATTAAAAAATATATATTTTGTTGTTGCGTCACATACGTGACGCCTTGAATTACCCTATGTTGACTGATTCTTTCAAAATTTAAGGCACCACAAATGTGACACCTTTGTTCAGTAACTTCGTAGCCCTTGTTTCTTTAGCTCCACTTTCTTCCGTGAAGCTAATAGTGTGAAGCCGTTGTGGCTATTTTTTAATATTGAGCGACTCCAATAAGTTTCTCTATCCGACAACATGATGTATGACGCAAGATAAATTCTCATTGTGGTTATTAGCGTAATCACATCTAATATAATATATTCACAATGAAAATATAATATAATCACTTACTATAATTACTGTGAAAAATAATGCATAATCACATTAAAAATACAACATAATTACAACACGTGTGTCATGCGCGGTTCATCGTCTTGTAAAGTTACTAAATGTTAACATATTATCAGTCATTTTTTAAGACTCACTCTGCGTGAAATTTTCCAAAATGGTGATAGTTTTCGAATAGAGAAAGTATGGAATTAGGCCTTTTAACTAATTTCTTAAAGAGTGTTTAGAAACGTGTGTCAACTGTCCAGTATGTGAGAATTGGAGAGGTCTCGAGTAACATTACTTAATATATACCATGGACTAGAGTGCAACTTCTAATGTGAAATCTAATTCATAATAATGTATGTTCATAAATTATGTGATGCACTTATTGTAATACCCGTAATTTCGATTTCCGGTAAATTTTTTTTTTTCGGAGAAGTCCGTTTTGACGACTCGCTCCTAATCTAAGGTAACTTCTTCAACCCTTGAATTCGATTTTGAGTTGGAGCATGATGGTTTGGATGGTATATGTTGTTACCCAAAATATTATCCGGAGATAGTATTGCTGGAATGATCGAGTAACAAACAAAATGCGAGAACACTTCCGTGGGAAAATAGATAACACAAGATTTGCCGGGGTTGTTAGTCCCGGGCTTGAATGCTCTCGCGAGATGTTATTAATAAATATACTGTCGAGTACAAATATTAATGTTAGAATCTAATACAATGAGTGTAAAAGCTTCTAGTTATCTAGGCTTTAGAGCGCGTAGATTGCCGGAAGAACCAGATGGATGAATCTGTGAGTTCTTGCTTGGAATTTATGATGAATGTGTGTGAATGTCACTATGAATATGTTAGTGCTTGCCAAAAGAGCCTTTTGTTCTCTCTTTGGTGTGTATTTTGCACTTAATTCGTGGTAGGATCCGTCCCTTTGGCTGCAACAGTGAGTTCTCTATTTATAGGGGACTAAGTAGTTGGGATCCCTCGGGCGATCGCGGGCGATCGCCGTTTTCTATATTAAAATAAACGGCCGATCGTCCGTCCACGTGGGCTGTTTCCTTGAGGTCCGAGGTTGCGGTTGGAGGCCACTGGGTGAACCAATGGGAAGCCGACGCGCCGCGAGTCGCCGTCCGAGGGGGTCCACTCGTACCTTTCGGCGGCCTTGTCGGTAGGTGCGGTAGGTGACAGCCGGGGTCAATGATCCTTTTGTTGGTATCCTATGAAGATCCGCGGGTGGGCCATCGTCCAAGATTCGGTCTTGACGACTTTGACGGATCTTTGGATCCCCACGTGGCATGAGACGATCGCCTCAACCGTTAGACAAAGACGATCGCTGTATCAAAAGACGATCGGTTACCAAAAGACGATCGCTATATTATGCCGGACTTTAGGTGTTCGCGGAGTTTGGCTTCTATGGTTGACTTTACAGGGAGGTAGCCGATCGACTATCGTGGCGAGTTAATCGTCGTACAACAATTGCCCCACTCGCCTTGATGTTGAAAACACGGGGTGAGGTGGCACTGTTGGCGATCGCCGATGTTTAGACGACCAGCCGATCTGAATTCAAATATGGACGACCTTCTTTCGCGTCGGGAGCAGCGGGAAAAGAAGGCGGGCCTTTCATAAGCGGCTGGGACACGCGTCGTGCTGCCGTTGGGGGGAATCCGACGGTTTGTCAGACCTGTCGGCTGGCATGCCCTCGAAAAGACGCGTATGCGGGATTCGAGGGCCGCATTTAATGCGTCCCCACGTGACGGTTCCGATTCAGTCCCCGAGGTTTCTCCTTTTTGCACTTAGGCCCTCGTTCCCATCTATAAAAAGGGGGGGGCTTCTTCTCCTTCACTTTTTACGCACCCTTAGCATCCATAGCCGAATTTCTGCAGAAATTTCTGGAGCCTTTGAGTGCCGATCTTCTTCTTCTTTCTAGGTAAGATTAAATTTAACCTTCTCCTTATCTTTACTTTCCAATATGTCGGGAGGATCGAAAACCTTCGAGACCGGAATCTCCTCTGCCGCCGCGGTTCGAACGGGGAGGAGGTTCCGTTAGAGTGGATATGGAGACGGCCTGAAGCTATTCGAGCGGGGATTGCACCCGAAGAACTCGAAAAACTTTTCAACGAGGCCGAGGTGGCGAGGACGGCGGCGACGGAGGAGCAGGGGGGCTTGCCGGTGGATGAAGACGATTTGGTGCGGGAGGCCTGGGAAAGAGAGAGCAGATTCGGCCCCGCCTATGTGGCTTTTGCTCAGATGATGGAATCGATCGCTGGACCTTGCCCGGAATTCGATTTCGAGGCCTACTCCGTCGCTCACCCTTACAAACATGTGAATCGGACGGTCTTTCAGGCCGCCGTCCCGTCTCCGTGGACTCTCGGCCAGATCCGGAGTACGGCGACCAAGAATGACCTGAGCCGCTGGAGGGCCAAATATCACATCCCCTCAGACGTTTCCCTTCACGTGCCTTTGGAGAATGAGCGCGCCGACCAACCGCGCTTTGGTATTGTCTCCGTCAACGAGATGATTATGGAGGCGGGTCTGCGATTCCGTTGCCACTCGCCGTCTCCTATTTGCCGATCGCTGGAATTTGGCGCCTCTTCAATCGACGCCGAATGCTTGGTCTGCAGATCATCTCGCACGTTGACCTTGTTCGGCGGTCACCGTTATTTCGTCACCTCGGCTATTTGAGATGAATTATCTGTTTAAATTAGGTCGCAGAAAGGGACGATCGGCGGTTATCATATCCAGGGCCGACTCGGGAGAGTGGTTCTTGGCGTGCCGAATAAGACCAGGGGCGACCTGGCAAAATGGTGTTGGGTCGGCGGGGCATGGCGATCGGCGTTGAGTGAAGGGCCGAGTGAAGAGTTGGAGATTCCCACTATTTTCCGGGAGAGGAATCCGAGTAAGGATTTAAACTCTCCCTTTGATTGAGCTTGTCTTGGACTGATCTAATTTCGTTTTCTTTTTGCAGGACCTCTTGTACCAATGACGGCGACCTCCCATTTGATTTCTTGATCGTTTGGGAGCGTATTCGTGCGTTGCCGAACTCCTTTATTGACGTTCGATCGCTTGGTACTGAAGCTCATCGGTTGGGGGCTCGTTTGTTTTGCTACCCTCGTCACTTGAAAGTTCAAGGTATGAGTTTAAGTCGTGTTTCCTTTCTTTGCCGATCGTCTCCAAAAGGTCGTTTTGTTTTGTCTAACTTGTTTGCATCTCTTCTTTGACAGAGGCTTATTTTCCCCGAATTGCTGAACCTCCGCCAGAGATAACTATGTCGGACATGGGAGTTCTCGGTCGCCTTAAGTTGGGCAAGCGGTGAGTCGCGTTCCAGCGACGACGTCTCATCCTGCCCCGGTGAAGAGACCCGCTGAGGCGCCGGTCGCCAAGCCGGTGGTCGAGGGAGAGGAACAGCTCAAACGCCGCAAGAGGCGGAGGTCGGAGTCCCCGTCGATCTCTGAGGCGGACGTATCGATTCTTGAGCCTCCGGTCGCTGCGGCTCCTATCTCCGCCATCCCGATGATGGAGCGTTCCGGCGCCAAACCCACGGTCACCGGACCCCGGTCATCCGGCAGCTCGGCGAAGAAGATGGCGATCGCCGATACGGAGACACCCCGGGGCAAGCCTTTTTTCGGACGCGACCCCGAGCTGGTCAATAGGTAAGAGTGGGTCAAAAGTTTTTCTGAGTTAGGCATTCCGAGCGCGGTATGGGCTAACTCCTTGATTTCCCTGGTTTGCGCTGCAGGGTTCGCCTCGCCGACCCGGACGTCGCCCCCATGGTGCTGGATTTCCTGTCGAGCAAGGCTCCACAAGGTTCTGTTGAAGTCCCTGCTTACGTTCGCCAGGCAATCACTTCTCTGCCCAAGGCTTGGACGACCGACCTTGATGCGATCGCTCGTCGGCGATCTGGAGACGCCATGCAGGCGACCGTAGCCCTGGCTCTTCAGGCGGCGACGATGGCCGCCTGCCGCCGGGATTTTGAGGCGACCCTCCACCGCTCATCTCCATCGCGAACTCGAGACCGCCCGGAATGTAATTATCGAGGACGCCAACCGGATCGGTCGATGGAGAAAGAGTATGAGGAGACCGCCAAGCGGGCCAAGCGGGACGTGGATCGATTAGCAGAGCTGAGCCGCTCCATGGAAGCTGCCGATCGATCCTGTAATAAGGAGAAGGAGACTCGCCAGAAGCTCGAGGCTTCGCAGGAGGAGGCGACCGGGCTGAAGGCTGCGGTGGATCGGCTCAATGGTGAGCTGGAGGCGGCTAAGAGAGAGCTGGAGAAGGCCAGGGGCGAGAATGTTGCCAAGGCGGCCGAAATGGCGGAGGTCGAGAAGACGGCGGCGGACCTGAAGGGGCAGCTGAAGGCGATCGAGATCGATCCCTACCTTAACGTCGGGCACGTCGGCGAGTTCGCTTACTACTTGGCCTATGCTGACGCTGTCCGAGCTGCTAAAAAGGCAGGGGTCGAGACCGGTCCCCTGATGGAAAGCTTCAGATCCTATGTCTCCAAGCATCCTCTGCATCCAGAATTCTCTCTGCCGATCCTTGACTTGGTCGACCTCGGGATTGACTTGAGTTGGTATACCGGCAAACTCATTCATCCCGAGGCCGATGGCGGTGCCCAAGCCGATCCGCAACCCGATGGCGAAGACCAGCAGGCGGGGCCTTGAGAGGCTTTTTGTTTTTCCTCCGTACCTTGTACTTTTTGTTGTAATGCCTTCGGGCCTCGAAATGTATGAAGCTTGTGTTTATGAATAAAATACTCCTTTTCTCATTTTGCGTAATGCATTATATGCGATCGCCTTTGACTGTTTGCGTGTAATTTTTACGAGTATGCGTATATTTGCTTCGACTTTACGTTCGTCCGGCCGATTGTCTGAGTGTTGAAAGTATTGACGTGTTTTGAATTGGATTTCTTACTTGTAATTTTCGTGTCGGACGACCTCGATCGCCCTGCATGTTTTTGAGCGAAGCCGATCGAATATGGTTTCTCTTTGTTCGATCGTATTTGAGAGTAGCTCGGCCTCTCCCTGCCCCCTTGTTTTTGTTCACTTATTGTAAGTAAGGGAACAAAGACTAGTCTGTCTGGCGAGCTATCTTCATTTCGCCGATTCTGAAGAGTCATGTGTGGTTGCGGTGTTCGATGGACCGATCTCCCCAATCGTGTCTTCGTGTGCGCGGGATATTTAGTATCCTGCGACTCACTTTTTGTGAGGGTCCTCCGTTAGGCTACGCCTGCCTTGTGTTAAAACGAAAGGCGGGCGATCTCGGTCTGGAGGAGTCCTTGCGCGGAGTGTTGTCGGCTTATTCGACACCACGTCCGCGGCTTGTCAGCTCTGCTTCCACCTCGGCCCGCCATGAAGATGGCGATCCTCGACGGTGTACGTTGAGACGGGGGTAACGGCACGTCGCATTGTTCGGGTTCACCATGTTAGATGATGTACCTTGAGAACGTGCGATCGGGCCTGCTGACTATTTTGGAGGGTCCTTCGGCTACGTCGACCTCGTATTTAAACGAAGGGCGGACGATCTCAGCCCAAAGGAACCTTGCATGGGCGAAGCTGTCGGTTCCATCGACCTCCGTGACCATGGTCGCAATAATTTTACCTAGGATCGTCGTGATCGGCGATCGTCGGTGATATGCGATGCTGGAGGGGCGATCGCCATAACAGATGGGATAACGAAAAATCTCATTATATTCCTTGTACATCATTGAAATCGAATACAAATTTATCACTGATAGTATTTTTTCAGATGTACGGCGTTCCAGGGGTATTGGTCCGGAGTACCGTCAGGATGTTCCAGTTCGTAGGCTCCTTTAGTTAACCATCTGGATACTCTGAAAGGTCCTTCCCAGTTTGGACCAAAGACACCTGTATGGGTTTGGATTTTCTTGAGGACGAGATCGCCCACTTGAAATCTTCTCCCTCTGACCTTTGAATTGAAGAACTTCTCGGCTCTCCTTTTGTGGATTGTGTTCTTCATTTCTGAGGTCAGCCGTCTTTCTTCAAGCATGTCTAGGTCGATTCGCCGGGCTACATCGTTGTCGGTCGTCATCTCCTGTTCGGTTCGATGGCTGAGGACGGCGATCTCCAAAGGAATCACCGCTTCTGTTCCGAAGGTAAGGGCGAACGGGGTTTCGCCGGTTGAATTGCGGGTCGTCGTTCGGTAGGACCATAAAACGTCTGGGAGCTCGCTCGCCCATCTTCCTTGCCGGGATTCGAGTCGTGCTTTGATCGTGTGTTTGAGGATCTTATTCACTGCCTCTACCTGCCCGTTCGTCTGAGGGTGATAGGGCGCTGAGAATAACCTTTTGACTCCCCACTTTTCACAGAATTGCATGACTTCTAAGCCGTCGAACTGTTTCCCGTTGTCGGAGATGATGGCCTGGGGCAAACCGAATCGGCATATTATGTTTTTCCATATAAATTTGATCACTTGTTCTTGGCCGATCTTGTTGAGCGGTTCGGCCTCAGCCCATTTGGTGAAATAATCGACCCCAACGATGGCGAACTTACAGCCCCCTGGAGCCGTCGGCAAGGGACCTATAAGGTCGATGCCCCATTGCGCAAATGGCCAAGGGCTATACATGGAGGTGAGCTGTTCGGGTGATAGTTTTATGTTGGGACCCATTATCTGACATCTATGACAAGATCTGGCATAAGCGATCGCATCTTTCCGAATTGATGGCCAGAAAAATCCTTGTCTCGTCGTCTTATGGAGGAGGGCTCGCCCGCCCGCGTGGTTCCCACAAATCCCGTCATGGATTTCAGCTAAAACGAGCCGACCTTCCTCCGGTGTAATACACTTGAGGAGGGGAAGGCTGAAAGCTCGCTTGTAAAGCCGATCGTCCAATAGGGTATACCTGGTCGCGCGAAGCTGGAGTTGGCGAGCTTTCACACGGTCGTCAGGGACCGTTCCGTCTTTTAAGTATTTGATGAACGGAGTCATCCAATTCTCTTCGGCGATGGCGACCGTGGTAACCAAATTCCTGTCGATCGCCGGCCTTGCTGACTTTGTGATTTGGATGTTGGAGAAGTCGGCTGCCCCATCCGATGATGCTAGTTTGGAAAGTGCATCGGCCTGGGAGTTGTGCTCTCTCGGGACTTGCTCGATTAGTACTTCTTCAAATTTTGTGCACATTTCGGCGACCAGCTCTTGGTATTTGACCATCTGTTCGCCGCGTGCCTCATATTCCCCCTTGACTTGGTTCACGACCAAAAGGGAGTCCATGTAGATATGGAGGCGTCGAACATCTAGGGCGAGGGCTAGATCAAGCCCGCCTACGAGCTTCGTATTCGGCTTCATTGTTGGTCGCACGAAAACCGAAACGCACGGCATTTGTGAAACTCGACCGTCTGGGCTAATGAGGACAATCCGCCCGCTCTCGCATTGGTCGCCGAGCCATCCACGTATAATTTCAGGCAGGTCGGCCGACTGGGTCGGACTGTGAGGGAACGTTAATTCCACCACGAAGTCCGCGAGCTTGGCCTTTGATCGCCGTGCGAGGAGCGTAAGTGATACCGTATTGTGCGATCTCCGGCGACCACTTGAGGAGTCGCCCGTTGGTGTCCTGGTCGGTGCAGGACTTGTCTTAGAGGTAGAGTGGTTAGGACCTCCACACGGTGATCGAAGAAGTAAGCTCTCGGTTTCGTACACTCATGACAAGGGCATAGGCGATCTTCTCCAATGGTGTGTAACGTGTCTCGGCGTCGTGGAGCGCTGGCTAACATAGTAGATCGGCAAGTGGGCTTGCCCCTCTGCTCGCACTGAACGGCACTCGGTGCGACCTCCGAGGCCGCTAAGTAAAGGAATAATTTTTCACCGGGATCGGCTTTGCCAGGATCCGGGGTTGGATAGATATTCCTTTATTTTGGCGAATGCTATCTCGGCTTTCTTTCGTCCATGCGAACTTCTTGTTCTTGATGGTCGCGAAGAAAGGCTTGCTTTTATCGCGAGCCGTGATATGAAACGGTTGAGGGCGGCTAGACGGCTGTGAGGCGTTGCACTGTTTGATGTTTCGCGGTTCCTGCATGTCAAGGATCGCTCGTATCTTGGCGGGGTTCGCCTCGATCCCCCTTTGGCTCACTATGTGCCCCAAGAACTTCCCGGAGCCCACCCCGAAGTTGCATTTCTTGGGGTTCAGCTTCATGTTAAACTTCTCAAGGATGGCGAACGTCTCGGCAAGATCGTTGAGGTGATCTTCCTTCTTGAGGCTTTTGACCACGATATCGTCAATGTAGACCTCCATGGTCTTGCCGATCTGATCGGCGAACATCCTGTTGACTAATCGCTGGTAGGTCGCCCCTGCGTTTTTAAATCCGAACGGCATTCTGACCCAAAAGTATATGTCTTTTTCTGTGTGGAAAGATGTGTGTTTTATGTCTTCCTCTGCCATTGGGATTTGATGATATCCGGCGAAGGCATCCATAAACGACATCATTTCGCAACCTGCCGTGCTATCGACCAGATGATCGATATGAGGCATTGGGAAGTGATCTTTTGGACATGCCGCGTTGAGGTCGGTGAAGTCTATGCATAATCTCCAGGAGCCAGTCGGCTTTTTGACGAGCACCGCGTTGGCGACCCACTGTGGTTCGTCCGTCGCTACTCCGATCAATCTGTTGTTGAGTAACTTCTGGACTTCTATGTCGAGCGCTGCGTATTTCTCGGGACCGAACTTCCTACGCTTCTGGTGAACAGGTTTCATTGTCCGGTCGATCTTCAGATAATGGCAGGCGTGTTCGGGACTTATGCCAACCATATCTTGATGCGACCAGGCAAAGACACCGATGTTCTTACGTAGCAAGTTGATCAGATCTCCCTTTAATTCGCGGTCGATGCTCGCGCCGATCTGTACCTCCCGCTCGATGATCCGGATCCATCGTAATGCTTTCCAACTCTTCGACAGAACGGTCGCCTCTCGTTTGGTACGATCTCGGACTCGGTCCTTGGATCGATGTCGAGACTTGGCTCAAACCGATCCTTGGCTCGATGTCGTCCGTCGATCGATGAGAGATAGCGTCTCTGAGTCGGGTTGGTACGGTCTCGGCTCGTCGATCTCCATGGGTTGATCGTCGGTCGCTTCAATGTTACATACAAGACGGGAAGTGTTGAAAGAATTAACAACATAGGAGTAACTCAAACATCTCTTTGCCATTAGCCGATCTCCTTTACAAGACCGACCGTCCCATCGGCGGTGGGGAATTTGATACAAGAAAAGAAAGATGAGGCGACCGCCTCAAAGGTTTCTAAAAGGCGACCTAGGAACCCATTATAGATCTGGGACTATCTATGATTACAAAGAATAGGTTCCTAGTAATCCAAACAAAGGGATCATAAAAGCATACTAGCTCGACGGAGAGCTTGATCCTCCCGTAGGCTTGGACTGTGTTGTCGCCGAACCCTTGAAGTACGGTGTCGAAAGGCTTGATGAATTTGATCAGGTTGCCGAGTTGGTCTAGGGCGGATTTGAATATGATGTTGCAAAAACTCCCATTGTCGACCAACACGCGATCGACCGTCTTTCCAAGGATGCAAGCGGAGATCACTAGTGCATCCTCCTTGGGACATTGCACTCCTTCCCTGTCCTTGTTGGAAAAGGTGATGAGCGCGTCTCTAGAGATGGTCGGTTCCGGGGGTACAACGACGTGGACCCCGGCGAATGCCCTCAGCTCGGCTTTTCGCTTCCTGTTTGACAAGGTGGAAACCGGGGAAAGGCCCCCGAGGCTCCCACCTCCTACTTGGAGCATGTTGATCCGACCGCCAGGGTTGATCGGAGGGATCGATTCATCAGAGTACTCCGGCTCATGTTCGATCCTGGCGATCGGATTGGGAGGAATTCTCTCGCTCGGTCGGCGTTCGCGCCCTCCGGCTCTTTCCGTCCTGGGTTCTGGCTTGGTGATCAAATTATCCAGTTTGCCTTCCTCAAACAGTCGCCAGAGCTGTCTGATGAGGTCGCGGCATTGGCTAGTGTTGTGGCCGGGACTCTTATGATAGGCACAGAATTTGCTGCGGTCTAGATGACCGTGGTCCCTTATCGGCTTTGGCTTGGAAAGCCACTCGCGACCCTTGATCGCGTTGAAGATGTGGGCCGGAGATAAGTTGAGGTTGTGAAGAAGGTGGACCTCTACATCCTCGAAGGCTTTGAACTCGCCAGGCGGCTTGGCGATCGCCTTTCTGGGCTTGGCGACCGCCTTCTTCTGGACATGGGAGGGTGCTTTTCCTTCTTCGGATGGTCCCTCTTCTAAGCGGAGTGAGAGCATCCTCTGTCGGCCAGAACCCGGCGGCCTTGTTGCGGAAAATCGAATAAGTCGGGGATATCTTTTGTGAGATGCTGAACATGGGCGAGCGTCCGTGGAATCCGCTCATAATCGAGTTGAGAGCGATCTCGTCGCCGACGGGCTCACCGGTGAGGACTATCTCGTCTACCCGGTCGATGTAATCCCCATCCGATTCGTCCTTCCCCGCCCGATTTTCATCATGCGGTGAGGACCTTCCGGGCGAGCGACTTTGGCGGCGAAGTATGACCAAGTCGTTCGCTAGCTTCTCAAAGCAATTGATTGAGCGAGATGGTAGTGAGGTGTACCATCCGTGGGCGAGGTCGCCGAGAGTTAACGGGAACATACGACATTTCGCCGCATCCGAAGCTCCGCACCCGGTCATGTAGATCCGGAATTTGCTTAAGTGGGTTTCGGATCCGATTTCCCTCGTATAAAGGTGTTTGTGGGGGATTGATAGTTGGTTGGATGGGGCGAGCTCGACCGAGTCGTGAGTGGTTCGCTTGAACCAATGATCGATCTCTGGCGCCCGCCCCATTTTCCATGAGCGCCTTCATCTCGCCGAGCGTTGTATGGCGGCTATCGCCGTCGCCCGATCGCCGCCGATTGACTCTCGTAGCGTGAACCAAGGCGATCGTGTGCGATCCCGGCCCCGTGGTGAACGACGATCTCCCGCCGCAGGGTTCCCTTCTTGGGCGAGCAGGGGCTCGTTGACCGGTCTGTCTCTTGGGAGTTGGATACGCCGAACTCCTGGTAAAGGATTCAGATATCGATGTCTCCTACTGGGCCTCGAGTGCCCTGGCCGCCATGAGGATCGCTCTCAGGCGGTCAAGACGGAATCGTCCCGCCTTACGAGAGCCTTCTCCGGCTCGGGGCTTTCGTCGATTTCTCAACATAGATCCCCTTGAGCTTAGCTTGCTTGCCCGGCGGTTGGCCGACGGGTGACGGTAGGCGTATCGCGGGCTCTCGCCGTTCCTCGAGGATGGCTATAGCCTCTCAACTGCTCCGGATGTCCGAACCGGCCGAGTGAGAGGCTAGAACCGTCCCTCGGGGCGGGAGTGAGAGCCTAGCGTCGCCACGGCCGCCTTCCGCCGTGGGCCGGGATTCGGTCCTCGCCGGAATAAGATTTCCCGAGATCTCGTGGTGGCCCTCTTGGAGGTTGTTGCGATGTCATTTTCGATGGTTTTGCTATTGAAGAACAGTGAGTGTTTCTTCAAGTATATGTCCGGAGAACAAGGAGTGTTCTTCGAGACGGTAGGAAAAATGAAGGTTTAGATGCCCTTCTTCTAGCGCCAATTGTTGTTACCCAAAATATTATCCGGAGATAGTATTGCCGGAATGATCGAGTAACAAACAAAATGCGAGAACACTTCCGTGGGAAAATAGATAACACAAGATTTGCCGGGTTGTTAGTCCGGGCTTGAATGCTCTCGCGAGATGTTATTAATAAATATACTTCGAGTACAAATATTAATGTTAGAATCTAATACAATGAGTGTAAAAGCTTCTAGTTATCTAGGCTTTAGAGCGCGTAGATTGCCTAAGAACCAGATGGATGAATCATGAGTTCTTGCTTGGAATTTATGATGAATGTGTGTGAATGTCACTATGAATATGTTAGTGCTTGCCAAAAGAGCCTTTTGTTCTCTCTTTGGTGTGTATTTTGCACTTAATTCGTGGTAGGATCCGTCCCTTTGGCTGCAACAGTGAGTTCTCTATTTATAGGGGACTAAGTAGTTGGGATCCCTCGGGCGATCGCGGGCGATCGCCGTTTTCTATATTAAAATAAACGGCCGATCGTCCCGTCACGTGGGCCTGTTTCCTTGAGGTCCGAGGTTGCAGTTGGAGGCCACTGGTGAACCAATGGGAAGCCGACGCTGGCCGCGAGTCGCTGTCCGAGGGGGGTCCACTTCGTACCTTTCGGCGGCCTTGTCGGTAGGTGCGGTAGGTGACAGGCTGGGGTCAATGATCCTTTTTGTTGGTATCCTATGAAGATCCGCGGGTGGGCCATCGTCCAAGATTCGGTCTTCGACGACTTTGACGGATGCTGGATCCCCACGTGGCATGAGACGATCGCCTCGAACTGCTAGACAAAGACGATCGCCAGGTATCAAAAGACGATCGCTGGTTACCAAAAGACGATCGCTATATTATGCCGGACTTTAGGTGTTCGCCCGGAGTTTGGCTTCTATGGTTGACTTTTCAGGGAGGTCGCCGATCGCCTATCGTGGCGAGTTAATCGTCGTACAACAGTATAATCATGATTTGTGATGGATATACGTATGATTACCAGTTTTTTTGAGTTATCATCGGATTGTTGGAAGTTTTTCTCAAGAACACTTTGAAGGTTGACTTGGAATTGGGATTTTCGATTTAATGTTATCGTAAACTCGATTTGAGTATTCCTATTGTATTATCGATTGTATTGATGGTTTTTTGGTGGATTGGATCATTCAATAGAAGTTGGCTTTCGATAAAAATGAGATTAGTTATTTCGGATGGGAGATTGTTTTCAAGGTGTTTGTCGAAATGCCACAATGAGTTTGGATTTATTGTATCGACATCTTGAATTGGCTATGATCACTATTGATTCGTATATTAAGCAACTTGTTGATAATTGTGTTATTCAAGATTGTTCGAGCGACCGGTAGTTTCCCTTAGGACGTTGTTCGAGGGAGGACGTATCATCACCGGTGTTAAGGTAAGTTGATTCTTACTCGGTTAAAGGGATATTCATTCCTTTCGTTGTTGTTCATTCATGATCATAACTCATTCATATTGTATTAACCGTATCGAGACTTGTCATTGTTAATTAATCACTTCATTCACGAGGAACGACGGTTCCAATCATTTCAATGAGCTATCATTCATTTCACTATTAATTCATCTCGGTGAGTCATCCTTGACTTTGTCGAATGGTTATTCATTAATATTCTTCATAGTCATTCTTGTTCATATGACCTTCTGGGTTCATATTGCGCGGCCGGGGGGGGGGGGGGATGTGTGGAATTTTTAGTCGGGCGCATTATGGTCATGTGTTGGGATCACCAACACATTAGACTGTGCACACAGTAACGTACCTCCATGAGACTAATTAGGTACAAGGACGAGTGTGTCCGGACACTCGTCTTGTGTACTTGCACATACCATTACGGGCTTACTATGATGCCTCCCTTCAACTTCATTTCATAATTAAGAAATATCCTGATTGTGTTTATTCAACTCTTGAGGATTGTTGTTCTGTGTAACTGACCCCGTTGGGGAATGTTGTTTTTAGGTAATGGCAAGTCTAAAGCACGGGAAGAGAACGTGGATGGCGAGGAGTCCCAGTGATACTAGTAGGGGGCCCCAGTCTTTTTTCAGTCATTCGCGTTTCCTTTATTTTATTTCCGCTGTAGACTTCCGTTTGAATACTCATTTTATTCAGTGTTGTATATTTTATCTTCATATAAAACATACATGTATTCTGCATGATCGTGGGCGTGTTGTAATGAAACTCCTCATCGGAATCTGGTTCAATACAATAATTATATTATTTAAGTCATTAATTTTCATTCGCCTGGTGGGTCCCAGTCGGGGGTCTACGGCACTGTAATATCCACCTACTTTGGGGTGTTACAATGGTAACTCAAAATGGTATTGACAACGACAGAAGAAGGTACACAGAGTAAGAAATAAAAGGCTTCAGGTAATTTATCAGGCAGTAATGGTGGTGGTTTCCACAAACCACTATCTTCACATAATGCTATTGGGAGGTCGTTTCATCCAGTCGGTAGTTCATGCGGCTTTCGTCCATCATAGAGTCTTGCAGCTGGTGATAAGAGATGTTTTAACTGTAGTCAGACTGACCACATAGCTCATGTGTTCATTTATTTAAAACTTCCACACATATGGTGTTGTCGATTTTACCTCTTTTGTAGCCATTTTCAATTAGAAATTTACTTAAATGATCGTACCAGGCTCATGGTGCTTGCTTCAAACCGTAGAGAGATTTGTTGAGTTTGAATACATGATCTGGAAATCGATGATCTTCAAATCCTTTAGGTTGCTTGACGAATACTTCTTCTTGAATAAAGCCATTGAGAAATGCACTTTTCACATCCATTTGATATAGCTTGATCTTCTTGTGCGTGGCAAAAGCACATAATAAACGAATGGCTTCGAGACGAGCCACGGGTGCGAAACTCTCCTCATAATAGAGACCCTCTTTTTGGATATAACATTGTGAAACTAAACGAGACTTATTTCTTATTGGGTACCCGTCTTCCTCACACTTGATTTCATGCACGCATTTAGTTCCGATAATGGTTTTATCTTTCGGAACTGGAGCTAAATTCTAAACTTTGTTTCGCTCAAATTGTGCCAGTTTTTCTTGCATAGCCATTATCCAATTTCATCATTTAGAGCTTCTGAAACATTCTTGGGTTCAACCTCGGATACAAAGGCAAAATTATTCAAGTATTCTAAATATCTTTTACGAGTTTGAACAACCATCTTGAATATTCCAGATTATGAGATCTTCCGGATGATCTTTGATATGCCTCCATTCAATGGGTAAGTCTTCTTCATGAGCCTCCCGATTTTTCTCCATTTCTTGTCTGAATTTAAGTTCCGAAAGTGTGCCTGCATCATCAAACGAATCTACCTTTATCGGCGGTGAAATGGCTTCATTAAATTTAACATGAATGTGTAATATCCGCAAATTCGATTTTTGGTAATTTTCTTTTTTGTGTCGAGAGTCCATTTTGACGACTCACTTTGGACCGTTTCGTCATTCAGAGAATGATTAATTCTGCACTTTTTGACATCCGAGTTCGTTTCAGTGTTGTTTTGTTGAGTTCCGTGCTTTTTAGCGACTTTTCTGCACTTGAGTTTGATTCTTGTGAATCTCGTTCGAAATAGTTGTTTTGAGTTTCCCATAAGACTATTTAACTTTGTTAGATGTGTTGTGAACTTCGGTTTAGTTATTCGATCACGTATCGTGATTTACGGGCATTTTGGGCCATTTTGTAATTTCCCAAAGTTGTGGGTATCCACATTCCTATTTGCTGTCTCGACCCTTTTATAGTTGCGTGTGAGCTTGATTGGAGCTAAAGCTCTTAGTACAATCTTATTCTGGAGCTTTCCATGTGTATCTTGAACTTGGTATTTCGATCCGAGGAGTCCGTTGTTGTAACCCGTTTTGAGAGCTACACTACTGTGGTTTCTGGGTGCATTAGCGCACGCTAAGGGATATCCTTAGCGGACGCTATCGAGCAACAGGTCAGAGGTCCGTAGTTGGATTCAGACCCGTTAGCGCACGCTACACTTATTGGCTAGCGCGCGCTAAGGTGCTGCAGTTAGCGTACGCTACGGTTGTGGTAGCGCACGCTAACTGGTAATTCGAGACAATCCAGTAGCTACTGGACTGGGTCTGGAAGTCTCGTTAGCGCACGCTAACTTTTGGTGGTTAGCGCACGCTAACTGTGCATTTTTGGCAGAACTTTTGGTTCTGATGCTTCGATAGCGCACGCTAATCAAGTGGGATTAGCGCACGCTAAGCTGTCCAGTATATAAACTGGACAACAGTCATTAATCTTCATTTTCTTCATTTCTTCTTCTTCCTCCACGGGTTTGAGACGTGGCGACTAGGGTTCTCGACCTAGGCTAATTTTCTTCCATTCCAAGGTGTTTTGGAGCATCTTAGGTGATTAGATCATCATCTAATCCTTTGTTCTTCGCCGAATCAAGGTAATTTTCTCTTGAATCCCTAGAGTTGACTTTTTGGAAGATTTGTTCTTGATTTCATTTTTAATCCGATTTTGATGAACTAATTGTTGTTAAATGATATTGTTAAACATATCCTATGGATTGTATATCCATATTTCGGTTTGGAATTCCGTTTTCATGTTTTGACGGGACGAATCGTGTTCTTGGCCGTTTTGGGGGAAACCCTTGAACTTTCGTTGTTTGTTCCTTGAATTCAGCGGCTTTGGGTCGTACTTCGGAATTCATTTTCATTGTTATTGTTGTCGTTCGTAGTTTATTTTTGCGGGTTGTCATTCGGTGGAGTCGGCGAGTTCGTAGTTGTTGACTCAAAAAGTATTTTGATGATAATTTCATTCAAAACATTTAATAAAATCAATCTCAGCACGTGGTTATATTGAAGGAGCAAAATGGACTTAGCGCACGCTACCTATACCAAAGTAGCGCACGCTATCGATGAATATACATACAGCCCAGTCAGTTAGCTGCAGTCCAGTGAAGTTACCTGAAGGATAGCGCACGCAAGATCTCCAACATTTGCGCACGCTAAATTACTGAATTTAGCGCACGCTATATAAACATTATTAACGCACGCTATCGCATCTCAGTCAGAGGACAGAAAGGTCTGGAAGGAAAAAGGAAAAAAGGCTTGCGCACACTACGGAAAATTATTTACGTATGCTATTACAAGGACTTAGCGCACGTTACTCTTCATTACTTGCGCACGCTACCGGATAACATGGTTAGTAGTCAAGTAGCCACTGGACTCAAAATGAGAAGGCATTTACGTATGCTACATAGGGTAATGTACGTTACTGATGAAAGCATCTAGCGCACGCTATGATATATACATTAGCGCACGCTAAATCAGTCAACAGTTTACCGTTGGATTTTCTACCGTTGGAAAACCAGGAGTCAATGAAGATCCGTGAAATCTGGAAAAGGCTGGAATTAAATATTACTAGCGCATGCTATGTATGATTGCTAGTGCACGCTAAGTTCAAATTTAGCCGTTGGACAAAGAGACGTTGGGGAGACAAACCAACACTTTCAAAGTCAAGATTGAAGACCTGTTGACCAACCGATAACGCACGCTACGAGTACATGACTAGCGTACGCTAGCCATATAATTTTACCGTTGGAACAGTTTTTGTGACCATTCAGAAAGGCCCTGTCAAAGTCGATTGCGCACGCTAGAAGGTATTATTAGCGCACGCTATTAATGCGAATTTCATTATTTGGAGAATGTCTTATACCCATAGGACTTGGGTATTAAATACACAACTTCAAGCATACAAGCATACAAGCATACAAGCATTCTTGAGCTCGAATTACTACTGATTACTACATTATAAGTTGTGAGAAGAAAAGATACAAGAGTGATTTTCATTGTAATATCTATCATACTTTGTATTCTTTTCATTGGTTGTGAGTGTTGCATCACTCATACTTGAGCTTTAGAGAAACGAATCAAGAGTCACTAATCCGGTGTTATTAGGATCTTTGATCCGGCATTGTTAGGATTACACTCCTATATTCGTAAGTGAGGATTATCTAGTTCCTATAGAAAACTAGATAAATAAAGTTTAAATTTTGAGAGTGGTTGAGCTTGGACCAATAGAAGACAAGCGGTTGTAACGGTTGTGTACTCGGACCGATCGAAGACGAGTCAAGTTTGTGGTTGTTCTTGAGCCAATAGAAAAGGAAGTCGGAGAGAGGACGTAAGCAAGTTTCCGAACCTCTATAAACCTTTGAGTCTTTATTTTCCACACTATTTTTCATTTATTCGCAAGAAATTTCGATATTCCGCATTACCACTATTCAACCCCCTTCTAGTGGTAAATTTATCTCTTTAGTAGTCGGTTCGTGCCAACCTACTTCGGTCGATTCTCCGCGTTGTGGTTATTCGAGGCAAGTACCTTGTCCATACAATTCTTGTTTTATGGATATGATAATTAGTGATCGTCTCCTTGTGTTTATTTGATCGTTTGAATTTTACTTTCAAAGACACGGTTAGCCTTTTTAAAGGCCCTCTTTCAAAATGCGTGTATTTTATGAACATTGTGTTCGTGGATGGTTACGTGAATTACTATGAATACACTTGGTGTTGTCGTTGTGCTTTGATAATATATATATGTATATATTACCTCATATTGGTGCGTTGTGATTTGACCATTGCGTCGTGCATTGTGTTTGTTGCCATTGAGTGAATTACTTGGATATTATTGATGTGATAGGTTATTTGTGTGAATGTGTGGATATGGTTGAAGGTCTACGGTGACACATGGCACGTGATCATGTGGTCAAGAGGCAACAAGTGATTGATCCAACCGTGAGAGCCTGAGATAATCTACGGTGACATATGGATTGTGATCATGTGGTCAGGATGCAACAAGTGATTGATCCAACCATGAGATATGGTGTGTGAATTGTTTTGCTAGCCATCTCGGGAGGGTACTTAGAGGCCTCGAGTGGGATTTGTGGCTTCATCCCAATCCTAGGCGATGCATGTGCATGATTTGTTTTATGATTGTGGCCAGCTCGGGAGGGTCCTTAGAGGCCTCGAGTGGGATTTGTGGCTTCGTCCTGGTCCTATGCGATGCTTGTATGTGATTATGTTGTGTTGATTTTATCTCCGTTGAGGACACTTGATGCGGGCTCTGGCCCTGTGAATTGTTGTTGGTTCTATATGTGAAAATAAAACCTTTGGGCTGTGACCCCCGTCGATTTTGGAAAGGGAAGGATTCGAAAATCCTTAGTTGTTTCTATCAAAAATCTCGATGGAATTTTAAATCACTTTATAAATTGTTTCCCTTGACTTGGGATCTTTCGATTTTGGAAAGCTTTACCTAAACTCTCGCCTCGGGAAGTATTTTCGTTATGTTTAAATCTTTGAGGATTCCTGGTTATTATTGTCCTTGGAACTTGTATTGTATGGCTCGTATTTTTGCACTAGTGCTTGCACTAGCAAAACAGTGGAGTTTTGCTAACCCCCGAGTATTCGGGGAGTGGATGTCTGTATTGCATTCAAGTTTTGGAGCATAGCACAGGGTCGGAATGAAAGATGATGAAAGATGAACGATACTAATCACACGAAGACCCATTTGATGTCGTATTGGTTTAGTTGTATTTCTTTTCCGCTGCAGTATTTTTTCCCCGTTGTACGGGAGTTCATTGTATTTTGACCCCTTCGTGGGTATGTGTTGGAATTGAGTTGTAATGTTATTATTGAAAAACCAAACCGGTCTACTGCGTCATAGTAGCCACAAAGGCATTTTTGAGTTGTTCAATGTTGTTACCAGCCTGGTGGATCCTTGAGGAAAGGCTCTACGGCGTGTAATATCCCTGAGCGGATTGGGGGTGTTACATAAATGGTATCAGAGATTAGGTTGTGGAAACCTAGGCTCTCGGGTCAGTGGTGTCTGTTGAGTTTTGTCTCATCGGATTTTGTCTGACTGGGTCGTGTCGCGACATGTCGTCTGAGTTTGTTGGTCGTGATTAGTATCGTGGGGCGATCATCATCTTCGTGCAACCTATGGCCGTATGTTTCCCTTCTTTGCGTTGTGCCTCGTGTGGCATGAGCCACTTGTATGATTACGTGTTAAGTGATGGAATCCTTATGTAGATTTTTGGTTCCGCGATATGTGTTTATTCGACTCTCATATTTCATTTATATGAGGAGCGTTACCACTATTTATGTCTTTTCGATTGTTTGTTTTCTGGTAAAAGACATGTATTGTCTTGATTGTGAACGATTTGATGCTTGTACTATGATGTGTTTAAGCGAATGTCGATACGTGTGAGTTTTGGCATTTCTCGCCTATTGGATTTCTGAAAACCTTGAGTATCTTATAAAATAAATTTCGAGACGTACTTTTAAAATGGATTATTTCCTCACGGTACTTTCAAGGTACCTTCTAGTGCCACGATATATTTCAAAAAATTTCCACTTTGAGGACCAAAACATTTTGAGATATTTTTAATGATTTAGAAACGCATTTGACCCACAGGTCGAATATTTCTGAAAGTTTCATTTTAAAAGAAAGTGTGAGCGTTGAGTCGTTCGCCACGCATTTGTTGTCTTAGCCCTCTGTGAGAGGTGTGATGTTGATCTTTAATGTTGTGATTCCGTGGTAATTTGCGTGCTATCGTACCTGTGCGAACTGTTAAAGCTTGGGTTTATACGTTTGTGTACATGTGTGATTGTTTCATGATGTTTTTAATTATGTGCTGGTTATCATTCGGGAAGTTGAGATCGCCGAGCGATGCCGTCGTTGCTGTGATGTTTGTATGTGTGTTGCTTTACGATGGTAATCGTTGTATGTATTGTGTAGTGCGATATTCTATTGTGCTGAATGGTTGTTTATTCAGTATGCTAAGGGGTAGAGGTCGTGGTCGTGGCGACCGGATGCGTGATCGGGATCATGCTGCCGGTGATGGTATTGGTATTGGTGTTGCTACTATTTTACAGCAGGTAGCCACACAGATGAATCAGTTGACTCAGGCAGTTCAGCGTGTTACAAATGTGACCCAGCACACTGGTGCAAATCAGTGGCTTCGAGAAGTGGTTCGTATGAATCCCCCTCGTTTCGCTGGCGCTGCACATACATTAAGCTGGGATGGTTGGCTTTTCCAGTTGGAAAAGATATTCGAGCTAGTTGATTCTCCATAAGAACGTAGAGTATCGGTAGCTCAGTATCTTCTCGACAAGGATGCCGCTAACTGGTGGGAGGCTGTTAAGCCTCGAGATCGTGTTGTCATGTTGGCAGAATTCCAGAGATTCATGAGAGATGAGTTCTGTCCGGAGCCGATCAGAAATCAGAGGATTAATGAATTCTTTTCGGCGAAACCGCAGGATGTACCGCTGTCTCAAGCTATTATTGATTTTAGCAAACAGCTCGGTTATGTGCAGAATCAAGTAAGGACAGAGGAGGACAAGATTTGTTATTTTAGTAGGCGGATGAAGCTGGAGATTCATCAGTACATGGCAGGTCTCGCTTGTACTTCCTTGAGAGATTATCAGAATAGGGCGTTAGCCTATGAGCTATCCAGATTATCGATCGAGAGTATGTCTGACTCGAGGAAATAGAAAACTGTTAGGAACTTTTCAAAAAATCAGGGGAGTGGGCCCCTTGAGGTTGGGACTTCGTTCATCATCCCAAGATGGTTCCTAGATCGCGTGATCATAGGAGTAGTACCCCTGCAGTGAGTAATGTCAGCAGCTCGAAGATATGTTATAAATGTAGTCGAGCGGGCCATACTGCGAAGAATTGTCGTTCACCGTTAGTAAGCTGTTTCGAGTGTGGCCAGGTGGGTCACCGAGCCATGCATTGCGATACGGTAGCTGAGAGATTTGGGTATCAAGGTTGCGTCTCTGCTCCGAAAGGGCACGGAGATGCCTAGTGTGGTCTTTGAGGATTTCGGCATAGTCTGAATTATTTGTGATTGCCCTTGTGAATCGTTTTCTGTTTATTTTCTGTTTTCTCGACTGTGCGTGTTTTCTTGTAATAAGTGTTTTGTGTTTTGTGACTGTTCGAGTAATTGACTTGATTGTGTTATCTGTTTTATGACACTTGTCCCTTGTTGGTTCTATTATGCCGCTACCTGTGGCGTTGTGTTGGTCGTCGTGGAGCGTGTTTTCACGTTGTATGTTCCTTTGCGTCGCTTGTAACGTTTCGCCATTGGGCGTAAGTTACACATTTCTTATGTATCTCGTTGAGTTAACCGGGCGGTATATTGCTTCTCCCTACTTGTTTTAAGTTTCGAGACGAAACTTCTTTTAAGGAGGGTAGTATGTAATATCCGCAAATTCGATTTCTGGTAATTTTCTTTTTTTGGCGAGAGTCCATTTTGACGACTTTCTTGGGACCGTTTCATCATTATGAGAATGATTAATTCTACACTTTTTGACATCCGAGTTTGTTTCGGTGTTGTTTTGTTGAGTTCCATGCTTTTTAGCGACTTTTCTGCACTTGAGTTTGATTCTTGCGAATCTCGTTCGAAACAGTTGTTTTGAGTTTCCCATAAGACCGTTTAACTTTGTTAGACGTGTTGTGAACTTCGGTTTAGTTATTCGATCACGTATCGTGATTTTCGGGCGTTTTTGTAATACCCGAGATTTCTGTTATGTAATTGGAACTTGTGATATTGTAATGATTGTACTTTTGTCTGAGTACTATTCTCCGTATTTCATAATCCATTGTTGTCGAGTGTATAATTTCGTATATGTGATTTAAAGGTTGAAATTCTGTGCGTGTAGCGCACGCTACAGGCTGCGTGTAGCGTACGCTAACAGGGATTCATAGCGCACGCTACAGGGGATCATTAGCGCACGCTATGCGTGGTCAGATTGATTGAGACGTGCGGTAGGTGAGATCTGGCCGGGGGACCCCTGTCGGATCGTGTCGGATGTACCTGGACGGCTTTCGGGAAAAGGCCGAGTCAACGCCTTAGCGCACGCTACAGGTATATGCGTAGCGCACGCTAAGTGCCGAGTACTGATTAGATCGTGAGCCGTTAGCGCACGCTACGAACAGGTCTAGCGCGCTAATAGCCATTTATTATAAATAGGACGGCATCCTATTCGTGATTTGATTCTTTCTCCTCCCATAGCCCGAACTCTTACACAGAACATAACTCCTTAGTCCTAAACACTTCGAATCAACCTCCTAGTTCGAGATTGAAGATCGTATATCATTGGAGATTGGTGTTCAAGCCTTCGGTGTTGGATTGCTTCATTTTCCTCCGTGTTCTTCGCTAATTTGAGGTAGGTGATTCTTCACCAAGGATTAGTAATGTTCCTAAGGAAGTTTGAATCATGTTTGGATAGCAAGTATTTCGTTATAATCGGTCATCACATGTTAGAAGCATACTTTTGACGTATCGGCACTATATATCGAATGAACCGTTGAACCATCTTATTATAAGGACCCCTAAGCATGTTCAAATCGAGTTATGATCAATAATCGGATATTTACCCAGTTGATACGTTGTACACGTTGGAATCATGTGTTTTGGAACGTAAGACGATCGGAACTTAGATTATTTCTTGAAGATCGTAGATGGATTATGATATTGAGATGACTATCCGTATATTTGTATTTCATAATCATAAAACTTCCACAAACCTTAGTAGCATGATATGCCCGAGGATAACTTGTATCATCACGGTAGAATTCATGAGTTCTTCACCTTTCAACCCAGTTTTCGGTTTGCAGTATTCTGCCATGCAAGATTAGCGCACGCTAACATGTGTGAGTTAACGTGCGCTATCGAGGTTCGGTTAACGCACGAAACGTACGTAGCGTACGTTATGAGACCAGCCGAGTCAGACTGCCAGTCCGTGTCTAGCGCACGCTAGTCTTATACGATAGCATACGCTAACAGTCCGGATTAGCGCACGTTACGTAAAGTACGTAGCGCGCGCTAAGCAATCCAGACAGCTTGTTTATTTTGAGCTTTTCGGCCGTAGGCCGAATTGTTAGGCCATTGTTCGACTTGAGATGATTTGTATATCATTCCTTTTGTTAAGGTTCGAGCTTGCTACGTTGATCGAATGAGGCGACCTTCGAGTGGGTTGAGATCATTGAAGTATATCGTTCTTGCCATCTTCGAGGCAAGTATCGTGATATGTTAATATTGGTATTTTTGGAGCATGCGTATGGTTATTCATGATGTTGAACATGATATTTATTCCGTTGATTTGCCATGGTATTCGTTATATAGTGCTTATATGTTCATGTTGATGAACATAATGATTTGGCATATGTGTATGCATGAGTTGTGTTTGTATACGTTGTACGATCTATGCTGAGGGCGCTGGATCGGATGTCCACCTCGTGTTGGTCCGACGGGATCATCTTGGGATCTAGGCTGAGGGCGCTGGATCATTGGACGGGTTATTTCCACCTCGTGTTGGTCCGACGGGATCATCTTGGGATCTATGCTGAGGGCGCTGGATCATTGGAATACCCATGCTGTGTAATGGAATCTTGTAGATTCGCATTGTCGGATTCCGGTAGCGGAAGTCCGTGTGGTGTATCTTGTCATGTATTGTTGATGCATATTCGAATTGTTTAATATGATACTTGTACTAGCATCGTTTTGCTAACCCCTTCGGGGGTGGACATTTGTTTTGATGTTCAGGTAGCCGAGGAGCAGGGAAACAGCCAAAGTACCGGCGTGACGACGAAGGGGTTCAGTGATGTTTGTGGTTATTGGTGATTTGTTTTCTTGGTTTGATTTCTGTACTAGAGTACGCGTGTCTTATTGATATTAATTCGATATGGTTGTATTAATTACTCGTTGAACCAGTTGTACGTTTTCACAAACTTGAATTTCCGTAGTGTTGATGTCTTAGATTTACTTTCCTTTTTAATTAGCCTTGTAAATCCTTACTTAAAGGGTTTACGGCGCTGTAATTATTCCGAATATCTCGGGGTGTTACAGATTATGGTATCGGAGCGCTAAGATTCATGGATATCTTGGCAGTTGGGTTTTATTGGGGTCTGTTTACATTATTTGATTTACGGGTCGTTTGTAACATCACTGTTCAGCCGAAGTCGTCATGTGGACCGTGGTTGTAAGTCTCTTAATCTCTTATACTACCGTTTTACTTAATTACTGTCTTGTGAGTATTGACGGACTTTATTTCAAAAATTTTGTTCTGGATATTGAAAAATTGCGTTTACAGTATGTTGAGAGGAGGACGTGGATGCGGACGCGGTCGTGGACGCGGACGTGGTAACATGAGACATGAGGATTCCGCAACTACCCCCGAAATATCGGCTAGTCGAACCGATTCCCATTCTGGAGGGCAGCAAGGATCAGCGAATGATGACGCAAATCCTAACATGCCAGGAGTGCTTCAACAGCAGCTGGCGCAGATAAACCAGATTCGCTCAGTCGTTGATCGCATGCAAACGGCGATGGGGCAGCAGCACCACGAGGATAACCGGGAGACAGATGGCTTGTGAAGTGGTTAAATTGCACCCGCCAAAATTTGACGGATCTGCTGAGGCACTTACTTGGGATCACTGGCTCAAGGAGTTGGAGAAGATATTCGCGGGTCTTAACTGTCCCGAGGACCGGAAGGTTCCCATTGCCCAGTATTTTCTGACTGGGGAGGCCTTTGATTGGTGGGAAGCTATTCGACCCGAGAATCATAATGCGGATTGGACGGAATTCAAACAAATGATGGAAGCATGATTGTCCTCGTCCGGTTAGAGAGGCAAAGATCCGAGAGTTTTTCTCACCACAGAGTTCGGAGGCATCTGTGACAGATGTAATTAAAACTTTCAATCATCAGCTGACTTGTGTGCGACACTTGGTCAGAACGGAGGCAGAAAAGATTTTTCATTTTGATATGCGGATGAAGCCGAGGTTCGGAAGACATGTCCGATTCGAGTGTACTACGTTGCGGCGATCAAGACAAAGCGCCGCCTACGACATGAAAGAGGCGGCGGTGGAGAAATCGGAGAGGCAAAGAAGCGAAGGTGACCGGCACTTTGAGAAAACAAGAGTGGTGGGCCCGCAAGGCAGTCTTCCTTTATTCGGCTAGAAACCTCCACTTCCTTCTAAAGGCGGAAAGAAGTTAGGACAACATCAGCGATTTCGGACGCATCAAGGAAATGCTACAATTGTGGTCGGCGAGGCATATTCGGCGTGATTGCCGCATCTTACGTGACTTGTTACGATTGTGGGCAAGAAGGGCACCGTGCGGCCTTCGTGGAGCCGCTAATAGATCTTCGGTACCGGCACTCCGGCACGGTTCCTAAGGAGATAAGTGTGAACCAGACACAGTGGATTTCACAAAGAAACGTTGGGAAGAGAGAGACATCCGGTCGGGTCCGTTCCTCCGCGCTGTACAAAATGAGGAGATCGACGATCGAACTTCTTTGTTGCATCAGGTACGATTCAGATCCTTTTGCAACCAGTTAGTGTTTTATTTGATTCCGGAGCTACACATTCTTTTGTATCATTGAACTGTGTAAATCGTTTAAAAATCTCATGCTTAATTCATTGTGAACCGTATGTTGTGGGATTGCCGAGTGGAGAGAAAATTGTGGGAACCCTAGAGGCTAGAGATTTTCCAGTATCTATAGGAGGGAGACATTGGCCGTCGAATCTCATTGTTGTTGACATCTACGATGACGATTTAATTCTCGGAGACGATTGGCTCAACCGTTATGGAGCTATCCTGAATTACCGAGAGAGAGTCATTTCTATCATTGCTGATGACGGGTCTGAACACTTATTCCGAGGATGGAGACCGGGAAGTTCGGGAAAATTAATCAAAGCAATGAAAGCCGTAAAATTGCTGAAACAGGGATGTCATGGACTTTGGTGTTATGCTATGAGGAAAGAGGAAGGAGTAGAGCTCTCGTCTATTTCAGTTGTGAATGAGTTCTCAGATGTATTTCCTGACGAACTACCAGGGTTACCTCCGCAAAGAGAAGTGGAATTCACCATCGAATTAGAGCCTGGAGCAGCCCCTATTTCTAGGGCACCATACCGCATGGCGCCAACCGAGATGTATGAACTCAAGAAGCAACTGGAGGAATTGTTATAGAAGGGCTATATTCAACCTAGCGTTTCTCCTTGGGGAGCGCCCGTTCTCTTTGTCCGGAAGAAAGACGGATCCCTCCGACTGTGTATTGATTACAGGGAGCTTAACAAGATGACGATCAAGAATAAGTATCCTATACCTCGGATCGACGACTTGTTTGATCAACTGCAAGGGGCAAGGGTATTCTCGAAGATTGACTTGCGATCAGGATACCATCAGTTGAGAATTAAGGAATCGGATATACCGAAATCTGCTTTCAGATCGATGCGGGCATTATGAATTTGTAGTGATGCCATTTGGACTTACCAATGCTCCTGCGGTATTCATGCAATTGATGAATCGGGTATTCTTAGAGTACTTGGATAAATTTGTGCTCGTTTTCATTGACGACATCTTGATATATTCGAGGGACGCAGAGGAACATGCTGAACATTTACGTGTGGTTTTGAGCATCTTGAGAAAGGAACAGCTGTATGCTAAGCTTTCTAAATGCGAATTTTGGCTTAAGGAAGTAACCTTCCTTGGGCATGTGATATCATCCGACGGAGTACAGGTGGACCCGAAGAAAGTCGAAGCAATCTTGGAGTGGGAAGCCCCTAAAAACGTGAAAGAAGTCCGAAGCTTCTTAGGACTTGCTGGATATTATCGCCGCTTTGTAGAGGGATTTTCCAAAATTGCTCGTCCGCTCACTCAGCTGTTACAGAAAACTCAAAAGTTCACGTGGAATGAGAAATGTCAGGCTGGTTTTGACAAACTTAACAGGAGACTGACGACAGCACCTATATTAGCACTGCCAGAGGGAACTGATGGATTCATGGTATACAGCGATGCTTCAAATCTGGGTTTGGGTTGTGTGTTGATGCAGAAGGATAAAGTGATTGCTTATGCTTCTCGGCAATTGAAACCGTACGAAGTTAATTATCCGACTCATGATCTGGAGCTAGCAGCTGTGGTCTTTGCCTTGAAAATCTGGCGACATTATTTGTACGACACTCATTGTCAGATCTTTACAGATCATAAGAGCCTCAAATACATTTTCAGTCAGAAAGAATTAAACATGAGGCAGAGAAGGTGGCTGGAATTGATCAAGGATTACGACTTGGAGATTCTCTATCATCCGGGGAAAGCAAATGTAGTAGCCGATGCTTTGAGCCGAAAACCCGTTTCTCTTCGAGTGTTGGAAGCACTTACATCCCAAACCAGTATTCAACGGGAACTGATCCGCGAGGGGATTGAAGTATGGGCACCAGGAATCCAAGGACAACTTTATGTGATGGAACTCACTTCATCACTAGTCGAGGGGATCAAGTTTAAGCAGTTGGACGATTCTCTGATCCTTCGATTATGTGATGAAGTAAAGAAAGGAAAAGCCCCAGGATTCGTGATACAAGATGATGGAGTTCTGAGATTTCAGAGTCGACTTTGCGTTCCCGAGGATGATGATTTGAGACGGACTATTCTGAGAGAAGCTCATAGCGCGCCCTATTCTATTCACCGGGCGTGATAAAATGTATAAGGATCTAAAACAAAATTTCTGGTGGGGGAATATGAAGAAGGACGTAGCAGAGTATGTTTCGAAGTGCTTGACTTGTCAGCAAGTTAAGATTGAACATCAGCGACCTGCCGGAATGTTAAGGCCGCTTCCGATCCCTGAATGGAAGTGGGAGGACATCTCGATGGATTTCATCACCAGTATGCCAAGGACTAGAACGGGAATGAACATGATTTGGGTTATAGTTGATCGACTAACCAAGTCGGCTCATTTCCTAGGGATCAAAGATACATGGGGACCCGAGAGATTGGCGCGAGTATTTATTGCAGAGATAGTCAGATTGCATGGGACGCCGAAGACCATTATTTCGGATCGAGATGGCCGTTTCGTGTCGCATTTCGAAAGCGATTCACAGGGCTTTGGGGATCGAGCTCAACTTTAGCACATCTTATCATCCCCAAACGGACGGTCATCCGAAAGGACTATTCAGACAGTAGAGGACATGCTTAGAGCTTGTGCATTAGATTGGTCGATCGATTGGGAAGTTCACTTGCCCTTGATCGAGTTCACCTATAATAACAGTTGGCATGCTTCTATTAAGATGGCACCATTTGAAGCTTTGTACGGGAGAAGATGCCGATCACCCCTATGTTGGGATGATTCTTGGATTTGATCGGACGGAACTGAATTAATTATTCAAACTCAAGAGAAGATAGCTTTGATTCGAGAGAGACCGGTGATCGCCAGTCGGCGAAGTCTTATGCCGATGTACGTCGTCGTCCTCTAGAGTTCGACGCTGGGGACCACGTACTATTGAAGGTGTCTCCTACACGAGGGATTTTCCGTTTTGGGAGAAGAGGCAAGCTTAGTCCGAGATATATCGGACCATTCGAGATCCTCGAGAGAGTTGGGGATTTAGCATACCGGTTGGCCTTACCGCCATCGCTGAGTCATGTTCACAATGTGTTTCACGTATCCCAACTGCGGAAGTATGTACGGACCCGATCACGTCATTGATTTCGAGATCGAGATAGCTAATGATGGCACCTTCGAAGAGAGACCAATCAAGATACTTGAGAGCCGGATCAAACAATTGAGGAATAAACCAATACATTTGGTTAAAGTACAATGGTCGCGACATGGAGTCGAAGAGGCCACTTGGGAAAAGGAGGACGGTATGAAGGCTAAATATCCGGAGTTGTTTTCATCCTAAGTTTCGGGACGAAACTTCTTTTTAGGGAGGAAGGATGTAATACCGAGATTTACTTATGTAATTGGAACTTGTGATATTGTAATGATTGTACTTTTGTCTGAGTACTATTCTCCGTATTTCATAATCCATTGTTGTCGAGCGTATAATTTCGTATATGTGATTTAAAGGTTGAAATTCTGTGCGTGTAGCGCACGCTACAGGCTGCGTGTAGCGTACGCTAACAGGGATTCATAGCGCACGCTACAGGGGATCATTAGCGCACGCTATGCGTGGTCGATTGATTGAGACGTGCGGTAGGTGAGATCGGCGGGGACCCTGTCCGATCGTGTCGGATGTACCGGACGGCTTTCGGGAAAAGGCCGAGTCAACGCCTTAGCGCACGCCATGGTATATGCGTAGCGCACGCTAAGTGCCGACGATTTAGGCGTGACCGTTAGTGCACGCTACGAATGTGGTCTAGCGCGCTA
This sequence comes from Orobanche coerulescens, assembly GCA_033398695.1. Classification (NCBI taxonomy): domain Eukaryota; kingdom Viridiplantae; phylum Streptophyta; class Magnoliopsida; order Lamiales; family Orobanchaceae; genus Orobanche; species Orobanche coerulescens. The sequence continues at coordinate 63,023,595 of CM065806.1, forward strand.
ATAGCCATTTATTATAAATAGGACAGCATCCTATTCGTGATTTCAGTTCTTTCTCCTCCCATAGCCCGAACTCTTACACCTAGAACATAACTCCCTTAGTCCTAAACACTTCGAATCAACCTCGTAGTTCGAGATTGAAGATCGTATATCATTGGAGATTGGTGTTCAAGCCTTCGGTGTTGGATTGCTTCATTTTCCTCCGTGTTCTTCGCTAATTTGAGGTAGGTGATTCTTCACCAAGGATTAGTAATGTTCCTAAGGAAGTTTGAATCATGTTTGGATAGCAAGTATTTCGTTATAATCGGTCATCACATGTTAGAAGGATACTTTTGACGTATCGGCACTATATATCGAATGAACCGTTGAACCATCTTATTATAAGGACCCCTAAGCATGTTCAAATCGAGTTATGATCAATAATCGGATATTTACCCAGTTGATACGTTGTACACGTTGGAATCATGTGTTTTGGAACGTAAGACGATCGGAACTTAGATTATTTCTTGAAGATCATAATCATAAAACTTCCACAAACCTTAGTAGCATGATATGCCCGAGGATAACTTGTATCATCACGGTAGAATTCATGAGTTCTTCACCTTTCAACCCAGTTTTCGGTTTGCAGTATTCTGCCATGCAAGATTAGCGCACGCTAACATGTGTGAGTTAACGTGCGCTATCGAGGTTCGGTTAACGCACGAAACGTACATAGCGTACGTTATGAGACCAGCCGAGTCAGACTGCCAGTCCGTGGCTAGCGCACGCTAGTCTTATACGATAGCGTACGCTAACAGTCCGGATTAGCGCACGTTACGTAAAGTACGTAGCGCGCGCTAAGCAATCCAGACAGCTTGTTTATTTTGAGCTTTTCGGCCGTAGGCCGAATTGTTAGGCCATTGTTCGACTTGAGATGATTTGTATATCATTCCTTTTGTTAAGGTTCGAGCTTGCTACGTTGATCGAAGGAGGCGACCTTCGAGTGGGTTGAGATCATTGAAGTATATCGTTCTTGCCATCTTCGAGGCAAGTATCGTGATATGTTAATATTGGTATTTTTGGAGCATGCGTATGGTTATTCATGATGTTGAACATGATATTTATTCCGTTGATTTGCCATGGTATTCGTTATATAGTGCTTATATGTTCATGTTGATGAACATAATGATTTGGCATATGTGTATGCATGAGTTGTGTTTATATACGTTGTACGATCTATGCTGAGGGCGCGGGATCGGATGTCCACCTCGTGTTGGTCCGACGGGATCATCTTGGGATCTAGGCTGAGGGCGCTGGATCATTGGACGGGTTATTTCCACCTCATGTTGGTCCTACAGGATCATCTTGGGATCTATGCTGAGGGCGCTGGATCATTGGAATACCCATGCTGTGTAATAGAATCTTGTAGATTCGCATTGTCGGATTCCGGTAGCGGAAGTCCGTATGGTGTATCTTGTCATGTATTGTTGATGCATATTCGAATTGTTTAATATGATACTTGTACTAGCATCGTTTTGCTAACCCCTTCGGGGGTGGACATTTGTTTTGATGTTCAGGTAGCCGAGGAGAGCGGGAAAGCGACCACGATGCGCGTGACGACGAAGGGGTTCAGTGATGTTTGTGGTTATTGGTGATTTGTTTTCTTCGTTTGATTTCTGTACTCGAGTACGCGTGTCTTATTGATATTAATTCGATATGGTTGTATTAATTACTCGTTGAACCAGTTGTACGTTTTCACAAACTTGAATTTCCGTAGTGTTGATGTCTTAGATTTACTTTCCTTTTTAATTAGCCTTGTAAATCCTTACTTAAAGGGTTTACGACGCTGTAATTATTCCGAATATCTCGGGGTCTTACAGTTTTGGGCCATTTTGTAATTTCCCAAAGTTGTGGGTATCCGCATTCGTATTTGCTGTCTCTGTAGGTCACAAGTCGTCCAGGAATAAGTCTAGAGGGGGGGGGGGTGAATAGACTTATTGAAACTCTTAAACTCTTTTGCTCAAAGAGTAAGTTTCTTCAGCTGATAGATAAACAAATGACTTGGAGTCGTTTGTTCTTAATACGTGCGGAAGTCAGCTGATGACGAATACAAAACTACTAATGAAACACTTAATAATAAATGCAGCAGTTAAAGTATGATGCAATAAATAGTAAAATACGCAGGCAATTATAGTGGTCTCAGAGGTTTGGTAATCCTTTACTAATCCACTTCTCTCCAAACCAATTGGAGATGAATTCACTATAATTTTCAACCAGTGATAAATATTACAGTGATTCAACCAAACTACAACAGCTTCCAACCAGTGGAAATCCGTGCCGTTGTAACACACTTGACTGCCTTGCACCTCTTGATCCTCGATCCTTAGATGCCTTTACAGTCTCAAACTTCAACCAGCGAAGTACCCCGAACTCAAGATTTAAGACACGAGTTTTTGTCTTCTCCAATTAAGAGCTTCTTCAAGTATGAACTTTTGAGAACCGCTCTTTTCACGATGCTGTATTTCACTTTTAGATTCCTTGAATGCTTTGATCACTTGAAAGTATGTTCGCACCATTTGTAATTGTTGTATATTTGCTCAGCTTCAAATCTTCAGATATATATATAAGTCACGATCTTCTGAGCTTTTTTTTCATAGCCGTTGCAAATCTTTTCAACAAATCCGTCCGTTGGAGAGGTAGACTTCATTGTTTTCTTTCTGAACGTTGCAAGGCTAGATTCCCATAATTTAATCCATCTTTCGACCGTTGTGAAGACTCTGCATGTGAGGCGCCGAATCTTTTGAATCTAATACTATTAAAGTCTTCAAGGTAGGCCTGGATGAATTATTTAATTCATATCCTTTGCGGGAATCTCTCCAATTTGTCTCTTGACGTTGCATGTGACTTTCCGTAATACTTGACTTTTCAACGTATGCTGACGTGGACTTGGAGTACTTGGATGATCTCGAGTACGCTAATGTAACGTCATCCTCTCTGCAGTCCGGACCTCTCTGATGGTGACTGTTTGGGACTCGCCTGATCAGATGACCTGTCTGAGGTTACTTGACTGCAATCTGGTCAAACATCTCTGGTAATTTTTGTTGACCAGAACTTCTCTGATACGACTCGGCTGTACCTCTCTGATGAACTTAGCTGTTCTTTTTGTACTTATCCGATTTTTAGCCTAACTTATTTTGGCCTATAGAAGATACTCATTTGGTTCTTCTTTACATTTTGCCAAGTTTTTTCACTTAACATAATTTGCCCTATGGAAGATACTCATTTGGTTCTTCCTTACATTTTTGCCAAGTAATAAGTATTTGAATTTATATTAATGACATCATCAAAATCTAACAAGTATTCCTAACAGTCTCGACCCTTTTATAGTTGTTGTGAGCTTGATTGGAGCTAAATCTCTTAGTACAATCTTATTCTGGAGCTTTCCATGCATATCTTGAACTTTGTATTTCGATACGAGGAGTCCGTTGTTGTAACCCGTTTTGAGAGCTATATTGTTGTGGTTTCTGGTGCATTAGCGCACGCTAAGGGATATCCTTAGCGGACGCTATCGAGCAACAGGTCAGAGGTCAGTAGTTGGATTCAGACCCGTTAGCGCACGCTACGCTTATTGGCTAGCGCGCGCTAAGGTGCTGCAGTTAGCGTACGCTACGGTTGTGGTAGCGCACGCTAACTGGTAATTCGAGACAGTCCAGTAGCTACTGGACTGGGTCTGGAAGTCTCGTTAGCGCACGCTAACTTTTGGTGGTTAGCGCACGCTAACTGTGCATTTTTGGCAGAACTTTTGGTTCTGATGCTTCGATAGCGCACGCTAATCAAGTAGGATTAGCGCACGCTAAGCTGTCCAGTATATAAACTGGACAACACTCATTAATATTCATATTCTTCATTTCTTCTTCTTCCTCCGTGGGTTTGGACGTGGCGACTAGGTTTCACGACCTAGGCTAATTTTCTTCCATTCCAAGGTGTTTTGGAGCATCCTAGGTGATTAGATCATCATCTAATCCTTTGTTCTTCTCCGAATCAAGGGGATTTTCTCTTGAATCCCTAGAGTTGACTTTTTGGAAGATTTGTTCTTGATTTCGTTTTTAATCCGATTTTGATGAACCAATTGTTCTTAAATGATGTTGTTAAGCATATACTATGGATTTTATATCCATATTTCGGTATGGAATTCCATTTTCATGTTTTGACGGGACGAATCATGTTCTTGGCCGTTTTGGGGGAAACCCTTGAACTTTCGTCGTTTGTTCCTTGAATTCAGCGGCTTTGAGTCGTACTTTGGAATTCATTTTCGTTGTTATTGTTGTCGTTCGTAGTTTATTGTTGTGGGTTGTCGTTCGGTGGAGTCGGCGAGTTCGTAGTCGGTTCGTGCCAACCTACTTCGGTCGATTCTCCGCGTTGTGGTTATTCGAGGCAAGTACCTTGTCCATACAATTCTTGTTTTATGGATATGATAATTAGTTATCATCTCCTTGTGTTTATTTGATCGTTTGAATTTCACTTTCAAATACGCGGTTAGCCTTTTTAAAGGCCCTCTTTCAAAACGCGTGTGTTTTGTGAACACTGTGTTCGTGGATGGTTACGTGAATTACTATGAATACATTTGGTGTTGTCGTTGTGCTTTGATAATATATATATGTATATATTATCTCATATCGGTGCGTTGTGATTTGACCATTGCGTCGTGCATTGTGTTTGTTGCCATTGAGTGAATTACTTGGATATTATTGATGTGATGGGTTATTTGTGTGAATGTGTGGAGCCTGAGATAATCTACAGTGACACATGGCTTGTGATCATGTGGTCAGGATACAACAAGTGATTGATCCAACCGTGAGATATGGTGTGTGAATTGTTTAGCTAGCCAGCTCGGGAGGGTCCTTAGAGCCCTCGAGTGGGATTTGTGGCTTTGTCCCGGTCCTAGGCGATGCAATTGCGTGATTTGTTTTATGATTGTGGCCAGCTCGCGAGGGTCCTTAGAGGCCTCGAGTGGGATTTGTGGCTTCGTCCCAGTCCTAGGCGATGCTTTTATGTGATTATGTTATGTTGATTTTATGTCCATTGAGGACACTTGATGCGGGCTCTGGACCTGTGAATTGTTGTTGGTTCTATTTGTGAAAATAAAACCTTTGGGTTGTGGCCCCCGTCGATTTTGGAAAGGGAATGATTCGAAAATCCTGAGTTGTTTCTATCATAACTCCCGATGGCATTTTAAATCACTTTATAAATTGTTTCCCTTGACTTGGGATCTTTCGATTTTGGAAAGCTTTACCTAAACTCTCACCTCGGGAAGTATTTTCGTTATGTTTAAATCTTTGAGGATTCCTGGTTATTATTGTCCTTGGAACTTGTATTATATGGCTCGTATTTTTGTACTTGTACTTGCACTAACAAAACAGTGGAGTTTTTCTAACCCCCGAGTATTCGGGGGGTGGATGTCTGTATTGCATTCAGGTTTTGGAGCATAGCACAGGGTCGGCATGAAGGATGATGAAAGATGAACGATACAAATCACATGAAGACCCATTTGATGTCATATTGGTTTAGTTGTATTTCTTTTCCGCTACAGTATTTTTGCCCCGTTGTACGGGAGTTTATTGTATTTTGACCCCTGTGTGGGTATGTGTTGGAATTGAGTTGTATGTTATTATTGAAAGACCAAATCGGTCCACTGAGTCATTGTATCCATAAAGGCATTGTTGAGTTGTTCAATGTTGTTACCAGCCTGGTAGTTCCTTGAGAAAAGGCTCTACGGCGTGTAATATCCCTGAGCGGATTGGGGGTGTTACATAATGGATTCTTCTACTTTATTTGTTCTTATATTGTTAACACGAAAAGCTTTACTAGTTTAACGAGTATCCCAGAAATATCCCTGAATCGGATTTAGATTCAAATTTATTCATATTTTCTTTGCCGTTATTATGAATGAAAACTTTGCAACCAAAAGGATCAGAGTAAAAAATATTTGGATTTTTACCATTCCAAATTTCATACGGGGTTTTTAAGTTGAGCTCTACGGATATGAACTCGATTAATTGTATAATACGCCATATTTATAGCTTTGGCCCAAAAATATTGTGGAAGAGAGTATTCATTTAACATGCTTCTAGACATTTCTTCCAAATATCGATTTTTCCTTTCAACGACCCATTTTGTTGAGGGGTTCTTGGAGCCGAAAAATTGTGATTTATTCCATATTTGTCACATAATTCAAATAGAGAGCGATCAATTCTCCTCCGTGATCGTTTTGAATAGAAATAATAGAAAGATTTTTCTCATTTTGCACCAAATGACACCATTTAGAAAATTCAGTAAAAGCATCATCTTTTTGAATGAGTAATTTAATCCAAGTAAAACGAGAAAAGTCATCTACAATAATTAAAGTATAGAATTTACCAGTCAGACTAGCGTATCTGGATGGTCCAATCAAATCCATATGAATAAGTTTAGGAATACGAGAAGTAGAAATTTCAAATTTAGGCTTGAATGATTCTCTCGCGTGTTTACCTTTAATACAAGATTCACACAAGTGTTTCTGATCAAATTTTAATTTTGGTAAGCCGCGAACTAGATAATGTCTAGAAAGTTTGGAAATAATTGGTAAGGACATATGTCCTAATTTTCGATGCCATAAAAATACATTTTCATCAAAGGTCATAAGGGATTTTTTGTTAAAAGAGTTTTCATCACATAGATCAACGATATAAATATTTCCGCATCTTAAACCAATAAATGCAACTTTGTTGTTTTTGAAGGCGGTACAATAAGTTTCTTCAAAAAGAATTTTAAAACCTTCGTCACATAGTTGAGATACACTCAATAAGTTATGATGTAGTCCTTCAACAAATAAGACTTTATTAATCGAGGGGGAAGGTTCCTTATCAACTTTTCTGGTACACGTAATCTTCCCCTTTTTGTTGTCACCAACGGTTACATGTGCTTGTTCTTGATATTCAAAGTCTTCGAACAACTCTTTGGTGCCACACATATGTCTTGAACACCCACTGTCAATGTACCACTTGCTCCTCGTCATCAATCCAAGAAGCAATTAATATTTATTTCTTTTTATATCTTTCAACTTGAGGTTTGGAGGTGGTAACTCAGCATTCTATAGCATAATGACCGGGTTGACTGTTAGGAGTATGCCCTCGAATGCCACTCAGAGGATCTTGAGTGAGGGCATTGTACTTGTAATTATGTAAATCATTATCATAAGGCAAATGAATGTTTCTTTATTTACTGGTAGTTACTGGCATTCTTAACTCGTAAATATGCATATAGAAACTAGTCCATGTATTTGAGAGCAAAACGTTCCACTCCTTATTGGATAAGGGGGTCAGCACTGGAAAGGTTTATAGCTCAAATACTTAATCGTTCGCAAGTCGATGAAACTTGATTGGGCGTTAAGTTTATGTGAAGACTTGTATGACGTGTTCTTTGACATGGAGAGTGCCTATCGAACACTAATGGTTAGTGGGAGCACACGTTATAGGTATGCTAATTGGATTAGTATACTCGAACTGACTCACCCTCGATTCATCACATGGATTTCACTCCGGGACAGTCAATGACGGAATCGAAAGGTTGTGATAGGTATGCGTGAACCTTCGACTTGAGGATTTAGTAGGGATGTGATTGTGACGTCAAGATTATCATTAGAGTAGTTCGACCCTGTAAACAGGAAGGCGGGGGTCAACCGCGACGTGCATCTTGATGGGCAAGTAGCAGGTCCTACTGAATACCAAGATAGAATTCTTTCTCCCGTTAGTGAGCGGGTTATATGTCCTATGTGGTTATTGGCAGATGAGATTGTAAGTGTTTGGCCAAAGAATTAGAGCTAGTTGTATTGTATACACGAGAGCTCGATGATCTCGATTTGCATTAACGCATGCATACCATCAAGTACAGATAGGGATTGACTGACCGTGACCCCATATCTTGATCGCGACATTTGAAAAAAAGGTTTATACGTATACTGGTATTCACGACAGAATGTTTCTTGAATGATCCCAATAATTCGTTCTCAGTTGGGGTACAGTGTAGGCCGCCAGGCTGGCTAGGTGGTGCTACTACTCTTTGGTTCCTCCCATTGCTGACTGAGACGGACCTACCGAGTCGCGCTTTAGGATTGACGATGGAATGAATCAAGCTAATTCTCTCATTATGAATATTAGATATTGGATATCTAAAACTGGGACATTGGATGCTTAATTTGATTTATTGGATAAATTAATTTACGGCCTAATGAATTAAATAAATTACTGGTGATTAATTTAATTCATGGATATAATTATTTCTTGGAGAAATTAATTATGTTATTATGTATTTGATATGATTAATTAATTGGATTAATTAACCGATATAAGTACATCAGAATGGAATCGGAGTTTATCTGTTTGGACTCACAGGAATCCTATGTAATATCCGCGATTATGATTTCCGGTAATTTTCTTTTTTCGCGGGAGTCCATTTTGACGACTTGCTTCTGAGCGTTTCATCATTCTGAGAATGTTTAATTCTGCACTTTCGACGTCCGAGTTCGTTTCGGTATCGTTTTGTTGAGTTCCGTGCATTTAGCGACTTTCCGCACTTGAGTTCGATTCTTGCGAATATCGTCCGAAACTGTTGTTTCGAGTTTCTTGTAAGTTTGTTTAATGTTATTATTCATGTTGAGAGCCTTGGTTTGGTGTTTCGATCGTGTATCGTGTATTTCGGACGTTTTGGGCCATTTTCGTAATTTCCCAAAGTTTGGGGTAATTACTTTCCGTTGTCGAATTTCGAGCCTTTGGGTGGTCGGAATCATGTGTTCTCTTAGTGCTTGAATTTGTCTTTGCGAGTACTTCGTAACCGTATCTTCAATTCGTATTCAGGTTCGGGTTTCGGGGTCGTACGGGCCGTCGGAGTTGGCCCTGGCTGAGTCATGGCCGGGCATGTTGGGGCCAGGCTAGCCCTGGCCGAGTAACGTACGTAAGTGTCCGGCAGTTACGTACGTAAGGCCCGGACGGTTATGTACCTAATGCTGTCGTCATTTCTGGGCAGTGAGTTCGGCCATGGCCGGTTACGTACGTAAGCCATGGCCGGTAACGTACGTAAGCGTCCGGCAGGTCTCGGCCTATTTAAGGCCTGGGCACAGGTCACTCGGCCATTTCCGCTTTTCTTCTTCGTTTTTCATGATCCTTCGATAGAAATCGATGGTTTTGGTCGGAGATCAGTAATACATCCGTTGGGAAGCTTGAATCACGATTATTAACATCATCTAATCCGTGTTCTTCGTCCGAATCAAGGTATTTTGGCTTGAACCCTTGTTTTTGAAGATTTTGGGGATTTTCCTTTCGATTTCGATTCCAATCCATTTTTGATCAATTAATTGTTGTATAAATGTTGTTCTGAACTTGTTCTACGTATTGGATACTCGTATCTTTGGTTCGTTCGACCCGAGGGGTGATTTCTTTATTCTTGAAGGGTCTTGAACATTTAGTGTTCGATTAAATGTTCGAATGAGTTCCATTTGATAGTTTGTTGGGATTTCCGTTGTTTTCGGCCTTGATTCTCGTCGTAATCATGTTTTATTGATCCTTACGGAGGATTATAGGTGCTCGATGATTCCGATGTTGAATTCCGTTGGTGATTGATGATTCGTGTGGTGTTTTCCCATAGTAATTTCGGTGCTAACGCGTTCTTGATAGTGTTCGGGAGTTCGAGGCTATTCGACCGCATTCCATCCGTTGTCTTGTTACGATCGTGGTTCCTAGGCAAGTACCTTGTCCATACAATTCTTGTTTTGTGGATATGATAATTAGTGATCGTCTCTATGTGTTTGTTTGATCGTTTGAATTGAACTTTCAAAAGATTCGGTTAGCCTCGTTAAAGGCTCACTTTCAAAACGCATGTGTTTTGTAAATTATGTGGATTGTAAGTGACTACGTGAATCCTTTGGATATGTTTGGTGTTGATGTTGTGCTTGATAATGCGTGTGTACGTATATTATCTCTTTTCGGTGCGTTATGGTTTGACGTGGTGTTTTGCTAAGTGTTTGATGCCTCTTGGTGAATTGTTTGGATATCCTTGGTGTGATATGTTACTTGTGCTTGATTATTTCGCTAGCCAGCTCGGGACGGTCCTACGGGGCCTCGAGTGGGATTTGTGGCTTCGTCCCGGTCCTAGGCGACGTGTGTGCTTGATTGTTTCGCTAGCCAGCTCGGGAGGGTCCAACGGGTCCTCGAGTGGGATTTGTGGCTTTGTCCCCGTCCTAGGCGACGTGTGTGCTTGATTTTTTCGCTAGCCAGCTCGGGAGGGTCCAACGGGGCCTCGAGTGGGATTTGTGTCTTCATCCCGGTCCTAGGCGACGTGCGTGCTTGATTGTTTCGCTAGCTAGCTCGGGAGGGTCCGACGGGGCCTCGAGTGGGATTTGTGGCTTCGTCCCGGTCCTAGGCGACGTGTGTGCTTGATTGTTTCGCTAGCCAGCTCGGGAGGGTCCGACGGGGCCTCGAGTGGGATTTGTGGCTTCGTCCCGATCCTAGGCGACGTGTGTGCTTGATTGTTTCGCTAGCCAGCTCGGGAGGGTCCAACGGGTCCTCGAGTGGGATTTGTGGCTTCGTCCCAGTCCTAGGCGACGTGTGTGCTTGATTGTTTCGCTAGCCAGCTCGGGAGGGTCCGACGGGGCCTCGAGTGGGATTTGTGGCTTCGTCCCGGTCCTAGGCGACGTGTGTGCTTGATTGTTTCGCTAGCCAGCTCGGGAGGGTCCAACGGGTCCTCGAGTGGGATTTGTGGCTTTGTCCCGGTCCTAGGCGACGTGTGTGCTTGATTTTTTCGCTAGCCAGCTCGGGAGGGTCCAACGGGGCCTCGAGTGGGATTTGTGTCTTCATCCCGGTCCTAGGCGACATGTGTGCTTGATTGTTTCGCTAGCTAGCTCGGGAGGGTCCGACGGGGCCTCGAGTGGGATTTGTGGCTTCGTCCCGGTCCTAGGCGACGTGTGTGCTTGATTGTTTCGCTAGCCAGCTCGGGAGGGTCCGACGGGGCCTCAAGTGGGATTTGTGGCTTCGTCCCAGTCCTAGGCGATGCGAGTGCGTGTGTATGCTTTGTGAATATATTTGCTCACCTCGAGAGGGTTCGACGGGGCCACGGAGGGAGTCCAATGGTTTCGCCCTGGATTCACGAGTAGAACTTCACGAGTGCGTGTGTATGTTTTGTGAATGTGTTTGCTCACCTCGGGAGGGTTCGACGGGGCCACGGAGGGAGTCCAATAGTTTCGCCCTGGATTCACGAGTGAAACTTCACGGGTGCATGTGTATTTTATGTCCGTAGAGGACGTGTGACGTGGGTTTTAAAACTGTGTATTGTGGTTGGTTTCATTTGTGAAAACAAAACCTTTGGGCTGTGAACCCTATTGATTTTGGAAAGATAAGGATTCGGTAATCCTAAATTGTTTTCTATTAAAACTCTCGATGGCATTTTAAACCGTTTTATAAATTGTTTCCCTTGATTTGTGATCTTTCGGTTTTGGAATGTTTTACCCAAACTCTTGCCTCGATAAGTACTTTTCGTTATGTTTTGATTTTTAAGGATTCTTGGTTATTGTTATTCGTGAAATTTGAATTGTATGACTCGTATTTTTGCACTTTGCTCTTGCACTAGCAAAACAGTTGAGTTTTGCTAACCCCCGAGTATTCGGGGGGTGGATGTCTGTTTCTTGCATTCAGGTTTTGGGAGCATCAGGGTCGGCACGAAGGATGATGAAAGATGATCGATACTAATCACATGAGGAACCATAGTTTTTTATATTGGTTCAGTTGTATTTTTATTTCCGCTGCAGTATATTTTCCCCGTTGTACGGGAGCATTTTGTATTCGACCCCTGCGTGGGCATGTATTGAGTTGTATGTATTTATTAAAAGACCAAATCAGTCAACTGAGTTATTTATAGCCTTAAAGGCGTTGTTTACCAGCCTGGTAGATCCTTGAGAAAAGGGTCTACGGCGTGTAATATCCGTGAGTGGATTGGGGGTGTTACATAAATGGTATCAGATCTTAGGTTGTGGAAACCTAGGCTGTCGGGTTTAGTTGTGTCTGTTGAGTTTTGTCTCGTCGGATTTTGTCTGACCGAGTCGTGTCGCGACGCGTCGTCTGAGTTTGTTGGTCGTGATTAGTATTGTAGAGCGATCATCATCTTCGTGCGACCTGTGGATGTAAGTCTCCCTTCTTTGTGTTGTGCCTTGTAATATCCGGGGATAATTTTTCTCGTGTTACTGTTGAGTTGTACATATTCATTTAGAATTGTACAAGTGTTGTTGTTTTGGACTGATACAATGTATATTGTATTGGAATATTTCAGGATCGAAATATTATACTTGTCGTCGGGTTAGTTTCGTCGTTTGAATGTTGGTTGGAGAGTTTGGATTTTTGGCTAAGTACACTAGCCTTAACGTACGCTACATGGGTAGGCTTACGTACGTTATGGGATGAGTATTACGTACGTTATGCCTGTAATGTTACGTACGTAATGCTTGGTAGGTGGCAGGAACCTTCCTCGTAGTCACTTTCGGCCGGTGGGTCCCGAGCATCTTCCGATCGGATCTCACTATTGCGATCAGCGGACCGCACGTGCGTTAAGAGGTGAGCTCTACGACGTAATGTAGGTCTTGTTAACGTATGTAATAAGTTCTTGTTTACGACGTTAAGGCCTTCGTAATTTAGTCCGATCGATTACGGATTTTCATTACGTGCGTTAATGTCTTAGCATAGCGACGTAATGCCTCTTACGTCGTTAACCATAGTGTATAACGTACGTAATGAATTGGTCAGTCTATTTATCTTGGTTTCGTCTTTCATTTCCTCACGAACCAAAACACATTTTCTCTCCCTAGAATCGTCCGTTTGGACTTGTTATTGATGTTTAGCCTCTTCCAACTCGATCTTGATCATCCTAGCTTGGATTGAAGCTTGAAGTTGGAAGCTTGTTGGTGCTCCTTTGGTGTTTGGAGCCTTCTTCTTGTTCTTCTTTGGTAAGTTCCCTCAATCTCTTGTTCTTCAAGTGATTTTCGAGTTGTTGTTGTTGTTTTCTTCGGGTATTGTTTGATTCATGGAGTATATCATGATTCTTCATGGTTTTGATAAACTTTTGATGAAGAACATGTTGGTATAGCTTGAGTTTGATTATGTTCTTGATGTTTTAGATTGTTGGGAGGTTTTTAATCATGTCTAGGAAGGATTATGTTAAGATTGTTATATGATTAACATAAGTCTTGAGATGATTATTGTTGTTGGTGGTGTTCTTGTAAGATTTTAACCATTTTAGTAAGGATTTATGATGATCCAGGAGGTGATTATCATAATTTGAAAATGGTTGAGTGAATCTTGTTGTTTAATCCGAATTCATGATGCATTGATGAAGGATTTCATTTCAGACATCATGATTATTGAGTTGATGATGTTCTTGGGGTGATAATGATAATAGTGATAATATTATCATTGTAGGAGGATCAAATTGATGATATTGGTGATATTATCATCTTGAGATGATTTTTTTGATGATTGTTCTTAAGTGAATCTTGTTGAATGGATTTCACAAGTGTTAAGAACGTAATGATCATGTTAATTGATCATCGAGGTGTTGGAGGACGTTAGAATTCATAGTTGAGAGCTATGATACTCGTTCGTGCGGTGTGATCGATTCGTGTTTGAATCGGACTTTGTCCTTGTCGTTATTTTCTATTGATTTTGTGTTTTTGAATGAATCGTTTTCATTCAAGGTTGTTCGAGTGTTTGTGATCGTCGGGAGGCGCCGTTCGTCGTTTCGTGCCAGGACGTTGATCGTGGAAGGACTTTCTCGCCTTCGGTTTGAGGCAAGTTTTATACTTGTACTGGTCAATGAGATTAATGTTATCATATATGTGTATGAATGTGTTGTATCATTTCGAGACATAGTCTCTTCGTGATTTATTGATATTTGGGGATTGTTTGATATAATACCCTTCGGTGATTTTACCAGTTGTGATTGTTATTCGTTAACGGCCGGTTTAAGGCATTGAGATTCTTGTTGTCGATAGCCGGTTCGCGGTATCGATGTATCGATTATTATTGTTGACGCTAATGTCGTTCTGAGGCATCGTTGAATCGTTATTATCGAATTGGAACTATTACTATGATGTTGCTTTGGCCGATTGAAGGCGTTTGATATATTCGTTATCATATCTATTTCGGTGGTCGGTTTCGAACGCCGGGATATCTATTCTACCGTATCATTGGTTATCGATTCATCGTTCTAAGGTAATCGATGTATTTCATTGGGATTATCGGAGATAATTCCCATCCGTTGTATCATTGGTTATCGATTAACCGTTCTAAGTTAATCGATGTATTTAATTGGGATTATCGAAGATAATTCCCATCCGTTGTATCATTGGTTATCGATTAACCGTTCTAAGTTAATCGATGTATTTAATTGGGATTATCGAAGATAATTTCCATCTGTTGTATCATTGGTTATCGGTTGACCGTTCTAAGGCAATCGATGTATTTATTTGAGATTATCGAAGATAATTCCCATCCGTTGTATCATTGGTTATCGGTTGACCGCTCTAAGGCAATCGACATATTTAATTGGGATTATCGAAGATAATTCCCATCCGTTGTGTCATCATTATCGATTGACCGTTCTAAAGGTAATCGATGTATTGAATTGGGACTGTCAAGGATAGTTTCCATCCGTTGAGTTGTTGTGATCGATTGGCCATTCCAAGGCAGTCGAGGTATTTGAATTGGGACTGCCGTGGACGGAGCCCATCCGTGAGTTATTGTTGTCGTGTTGGCCGACTCAAGGCAGCATGCTGTTATTCTTGTGAGTTTGGTAATCTTGGGATTGTTACTGTTGTGATTAATTATGTTTTGGAGACTAGTCTCGGCTAGTGCTCGATGGGTAAGCTTGGGGCTTGAACCTTCGCGGTTGGTTTCCCAACACCTACAATTCAGTAGGTCACGGTCATGTTAATGATCTCATTATGGGTAAGCTTGGGGCTTGAACCTCCGCGGTTGGTTTCCCAACACCTACAATTCAGTAGGTCACGGTCATGTTAATGATCTCATTATGGGTAAGCTTGGGGCTTGAACCTTCGCGGTTGGTTTCCCAACACCTACAATTTAGTAGGTCACGGTCATGTTAATGATCTCATTATGGGTAAGCTTGGGGCATGAACCTTCGCAGTTGGTTTCCCAACACCTACAATTCAGTAGGTCACGGTCATGTTAATGATCTCATTATGGGTAAGCTTGGGGCTTGAACCTTCGCGGTTGGTTTCCCAACACCTACAGTTCAGTAGGTCACGGTCACTGGGTGATCTCATTATGGGTAAGTCTGGGGCTTGAACCCTCGCGGTTGGTTTCCCAGCACCTGCAATTCAGCAGGTCACGGTCATTGGATGATCTTATTGTGATACGGCTTCGTGCCGTGGCTTCGGCCCTCATTGGTACTGACTGGGCTGTTTTGTCTTCGCCATTGTGGTGATTGTGACTTGGGTGAGTGACATTCAGGGTATTATGATGATAAACAGCTTCGGGCCGTTCGGCTGTTAGGCCATTGTGATGTATCGGTATTCCTGGTGGAGCCTTCGGGCATTGTGATTCGTATCTATTTCAGTGTTTGGCTTGGGTTACCTTCGGGTGATGTATTGTTGTGTTCTGTATTGATGATTCGCCATTGGGCACTTGTGTTCTAACCTGTTGAGCAGGTATTGATTGTATGCCGTGGGCATAGTATTCCACGAATGCTCGATTCTTACTTTGGTTTGTGAGCATCTCGTATTACCATTACTATACTATTCATTATGCCCTTTGGATGCATATCATGTTGTACATGTATTTGATAATCATTATCTGGATGACTGACCCCGTGGGGGCGGAACATGTTTTCATGTTTTAGGTGTTTGCGAGGAGAGAGTTGAGACACAGGGGCATGACGTGGCGACGAGGCATGCGAGCGATACTAGTCCGAGATGTTTTGGTGTTCATGTCAGTCAGACAGTTGGAGTAATCTAGTTTTGTCAGTTATTGTCATTTTGTATTATCCGAGCAAGGCTCGTGGATGTCGTTGTAATTTATTTGGGCCATGTAGGCCCACTGTTGTCATTGAAATTCCATATCGGAATATTATGTTGGATGTCAGTGTAGGGATTGTGATTCCCCTTTTGGTCAGTTAGTTGTATTTTTGGTCGTGTTAGCCTGGTGGATCTCCTGGTGTGGGGTCCACGGTACTGTAATAACCCAATAGGATTTGGGGGTGTTACAAAAGATGGTATCGGAGAGTTGGGTTGTGAGATACCCTGATATGTGAGTTATGCGGTTCTACCGACGCGGTAGTAGTGAACTGTCAGGTTATGACAATCTGGACAGTCGGGTTTTGTGAGTCGTGGTAGTTGGACGACTGTATGAGTCATTCTTTCATCGAGTCGTCGTCAGTGAAGACTAGTATCGCAAGACCTCGAAGCTTCGTATGACCTGTGTAAGGACTCGATTCTCTTGTATGCTCATACATTCATTATGCCATTGATTATACATGTTTTGTTGAAACCTGTATGTAACATTATGTTACGACCCATTCATGATTAATTGCTTTGGAGCGTGTCGGCTCAGTATTGGCTATAATTAGCATGTTTGAAGCGATTGTTTATTTGTTGAGTATATATACTCGTGTTTGGCTATTGACATAGCATTGGGGATTAGCCGTTGAGGCATATTTGAGCTTTGTTCATGATCGAGCGTTATTCTTTCAGTATGGAAAGAAGAAACCGAGGATGTGGCAGAGGGGGTAAAGTCTGCGGAGCAGGCCGAAACCCAGAACCTCGTGATTATGCGCGTGCGGATGCCGAGAGGGATCAGAATTCAGCCGGAGATGTGACTTATGCGACCGGTTCCCCTTCGGAACGTCATACTCGAGGAGTCGACCAGACTGAGAGTGACCACATCGACCCTTACTTGCTTATGAGGGGCATGATGACCCAGATGACTCAGATGACGCAGATAATGGAAACCATACAGACCTCAGTGGTACGTGGTCCACCGCAGCAGAGATCCAAGGTGCCGTTTTATGGACAGTCCAGTAGAGTGAGTCAGATTATTGGCGACATCTCTCGTCAGAGGCCGCCTATTTTTGAGGGTTCGTCGGAACCAGCTGATATTGTTCATTGGCTTGAACATTTTGATAAACTCTTCGACATGGTTCAGTGTCCGGAAGAGAGCAAGGTGGCAGTAGCGGCTTACCATTTGAGTAAAGGCGCTTATTCTTGGTGGCTTCAGTAAAACCACCGATCGTGATTGTGCTTGGAGTGAGTTTAAGACTCTCATGTTAGAGAGGTATTATCCGGCTCCACTTCGTGAAGCCAAACTGCCGAGGTTTTGAACCCCGAATCCGTCGAGGACGAGGGTGTTATTGTTATCGCCGAGAAGTTTCAGGGACTCCTTGATTTGCTTCATCTGTTATCCGTACTGAGGCGCATAAGATCAAGTATTTTAGCAAGAGATCGAACCCTTGATTGAGGATGCAGTTGTTCAACCATAATTGCAATTCACTTGGTGAATTCATCGAGAAGGCTCTTGGAGCAGAGCTTTTGATCAAGGATCTTTCTCGGAAGAACCCTTCAGTTTCTTCCGGTGAGAGGACTAGGATGCCGGTTCGTTCAGAGGGATATCGGGCTCCGACGTCCAAGAAGTCATCTTCTAGTCATCTTCGTGCTGGGAAAGCATCTTCTTCTCAGGCGACGGGTTCGACCGTTGTTTGCTTTAACTGTGATACAATAGGACATCGCAGTACTCGGTGCTCGATGCAGTCTATTGCTTGTTTTCTGTGTGGGAGGCAGGGACACCTTCAGAAATACTGCAGGGGTTCTAGTGCCAGTAGATCTCAAGGAAGCTCAAGGGCCTCGAGAGATTTTGTTGCTTCAGTCCGTACTCCATCCAAAGGGTCATATCGGGCTTCGGGAGCCAGAGGTATGGACACTCGAGGAGGAGCGGCGAGCTCAGATTTGGGTCTTCCTCGAGTCGATGATATCGATGAGTTTGATGACCCGGAGGGTGTTGATTTCGGATACATTTGAGATGTGGCCTTGATTTGTATTTTCCTTGTTTTTCGGACTGATGTTTTGACTCAGTCTGTATTGTAGTATTGTGGTTGTGAACCATTTATTATTGATCTATCTTGTTATGATTGCTTTTGAGAATATTGAGATTTGACGTCGTCTGATGCGTTATTCTTTTCCTTTTGGTATTATACCCAATATTTTTGTGGTGATCTGGGTAAACGTTCATTGTGATTCGAGACGTCAAGTTGCGAGGACTTGAGTGTGCATTTGATATGGTCCTGAGGACTATTTGTGCGTTGTTATTTTCTTTTGTGTCGTGAGTCAGTGATTGCATTGGCGTCCGATGCTGATGAGAATGGGGGAGTGTACACCGATGATTGTAGACATGTACAATGGGCGGCACCCGCGGGGTGTGTACGCCGGTGTTACTAGTCATGCGATTGGTACGACTTCCTGGCTGGTCCCTAGCGGGAGAGTTATGTTTCGGCTGATCTCGCAGTTGGTTGAGTGTTTTTATCCCTTGTTTTTTGCCGTGTTCGGGCAGAGGAGATGCGGGAACCCGTGGGGTAGTCCCGATTACTCAGGCGAAGTTGTTCGCAGTGAGGAGTATTCCTGTAGATGTTGTTTTCTTATCCTGATGGATAGTTCGTACCCCGTGTTTTTGCACCCTGAGTTTCGGGGACGAAACTCTTTTTAAGGGGGGGAGTATGTAATATCCGGGGATAATTTTTTTCGTGTTACTTTTGAGTTGTACATATTCATTTAGAATTGTACAAGTGTTGTTGTTTTGGACTGATACAATGTATATTGTATTGGAATATTTCGGGATCGAAATATTATACTTGTCGTCGGGTTAGTTTCGTCGTTTGAATGTTGGTTGGAGAGTTTGGATTTTTGGCTAAGTACACTAGCCTTAACGTACGCTACATGGGTAGACTTACGTACGTTATGGGATGAGTATTACGTACGTTATGCCTGTAAGGTTACGTACGTAATGCTTGGTAGGTGGCAGGAACCTTCCTCGTAGTCACTTTCGACCGGTGGGTCCCGAGCATCTTCCGATCGGATCTCACTATTGCAGTCAACGGACCCTTACGTACGTTAAGAGGTGAGCTCTACGTACGTAATGTAGGTCTTGTTAACGTACGTAATAAGTTCTTGTTTACGTACGTTAAGGCCTTCGTAATTTAGTCCAGTCAGTTCTGGATTTTTCATTACGTACGTTAATGTCTTAGCATAGCGTACGTAATGCCTCTTACGTACGTTAACCATAGTGTATAACGTACGTAATGAATTGGTCAGTCTATTTATCTTGGTTTCGTCTTTCATTTCCTCACGAACCAAAACACATTTTCTCTCCCTAGAATCGTCCGTTTGGACTTGTTATTGATGTTTAGCCTCTTCCAACTCGATCTTGATCATCCTAGCTTGGATTGAAGTTTGAAGTTGGAAGCTTGTTGGTGCTCCTTTGGTTTTTGGAGGCTTCTTCTTGTTCTTCTTTGGTAAGTTCCCTCAATCTCTTGTTCTTCAAGTGATTTTCGAGTTGTTGTTGTTGTTTTCTTCGGGTATTGTTTGATTCATGGAGTATATCATGATTCTTCATGGTTTTGATAAACTTTTGATGAAGAACATGTTGGTATAGCTTGAGTTTGATTATGTTCTTGATGTTTTAGATTGTTGGGAGGTTTTTAATCATGTCTAGGAAGGATTATGTTAAGATTGTTATATGATTAACATAAGTCTTGAGATGATTATTGTTGTTGGTGGTGTTCTTGTAAGATTTTAACCATTTTAGTAAGGATTTATGATGATCCAGGAGGTGATTATCATAATTTGAAAATGGTTGAGTGAATCTTGTTGTTTAATCCGAATTCATGATGCATTGATGAAGGATTTCATTTGGTTATCATGATTATTGAGTTGATGATGTTCTTGGGGTGATAATGATAATAGTGATAATATTATCATTGTAGGAGGATCAAATTGATGATATTGGTGATATTATCATCTTGAGATGATTGTTTTGATGATTGTTCTTAAGTGAATCTTGTTGAATGGATTTCACAAGTGTTAAGAACGTAATGATCATGTTAATTGATCATCGAGGTGTTGGAGGACGTTAGAATTCATAGTTGAGAACTATGATACTCGTTCGTGCGGTGTGATCGATTCGTGTTTGAATCGGACTTTGTCCTTGTCGTTATTTTCTATTAATTTTGTGTTTTTGAATGAATCGTTTTCATTCAAGGTTGTTCGAGTGTTTGTGATCGTCGGGAGGCGTCGTTCGTCGTTTCGTGCCAGGACGTTGATCGTGGAAGGACTTTCTCGCCTTCGGTTTGAGGCAAGTTTTATACTTGTACTGGTCAATGAGATTAATGTTATCATATATGTGTATGAATGTGTTGTATCATTTGGAGACATAGTCTCTTCGTGATTTATTGATATTTGGGGATTGTTTGATATAATACCCTTCGGTGATTTTACCAGTTGTGATTGTTATTCGTTAACGGCCGGTTTAAGGCATTGAGATTCTTGTTGTCGATAGCCGGTTCGCGGTATCGATGTATCGATTATTATTGTTGACGCTAATGTCGTTCTGAGGCATCGTTGAATCGTTATTATCGAATTGGAACTATTACTATGATGTTGCTTTGTCCGATTGAAGGCGTTTGATATATTCGTTATCATATCTATTTCGGTGGTCGGTTTCGAACGCCGGGATATCTATTCTACCGTATCATTGGTTATCGATTCACCGTTCTAAGGTAATCGATGTATTTCATTGGGATTATCGAAGATAATTCCCATCCGTTGTATCATTGGTTATCGATTAACCGTTCTAAGTTAATCGATGTATTTAATTGGGATTATCGAAGATAAATCCCATCCGTTGTATCATTGGTTATCGATTAACCGTTCTAAGTTAATCGATGTATTTAATTGGGATTATCGAAGATAATTCCCATCCGTTGTATCATTGGTTATCGGTTGACCGTTCTAAGGCAATCGATGTATTTATTTGAGATTATCGAAGATAATTCCCATCCGTTGTATCATTGGTTATCGGTTGACCGCTCTAAGGCAATCGACATATTTAATTGGGATTATCGAAGATAATTCCCATCCGTTGTGTCATCGTTATCGATTGACCGTTCTAAAGGTAATCGATGTATTGAATTGGGACTGTCAAGGATAGTTTCCATCCGTTGAGTTGTTGTGATCGATTGGCCATTCCAAGGCAGTCGAGGTATTTGAATTGGGACCGCCGTGGACGGAGCCCATCCGTGAGTTATTGTTGTCGTGTTGGCCCACTCAAGGCAGCATGCTGTTATTCTTGTGAGTTTGGTAATCTTGGGATTGTTACTGTTGTGATTAATTATGTTTTGGAGACTAGTCTCGGCTAGTGCTCGATGGGTAAGCTTGGGGCTTGAACCTTCGCGGTTGGTTTCCCAACACCTACAATTGAAGAGGTCACGGTCATGTTAATGATCTCATTATGGGTAAGCTTGGGGCTTGAACCTTCGCGGTTGGCTTCCCAACACCTACAATTCGATAGGTCACGGTCATGTTAATGATCTCATTATGGGTAAGCTTGGGGCTTGAACCTTCGCGGTTGGTTTCCCAACACCTACAATTCAGTAGGTCACGGTCATGTTAATGATCTCATTATGGGTAAGCTTGGGGCTTGAACCTTCGCGGTTGGTTTCCCAACACCTACAATTCAGTAGGTCACGGTCATGTTAATGATCTCATTATGGGTAAGCTTGGGGCTTGAACCTTCGCGGTTGGTTTCCCAACACCTACAGTTCAGTAGGTCACGGTCACTGGGTGATCTCATTATGGGTAAGTCTGGGGCTTGAACGCTCGCGGTTGGTTTCCCAGAACCTGCAATTCAGCAGGTCACGGTCATTGGATGATCTCATTGTGATACGGCTTCGTGCCGTGGCTTCGGCCCTCATTGGTACAGCTTCGGGCCATTGTGGTGATTGACAGCTTCGGCTGAGTGACATCCAGGGTATTATGATGATAAACAGCTTCGGGCTGTTTGGCTGTTAGGCCATTGTGATGTATCGGTATTCCTGGTGGAGCCTTCGGGCATTGTGATTCGTATCTATTTCAGTGTTTGGCTTGGGTTACCTTCGGGTGATGTATTGCTGTCTTCTGTATTGATGATTCGTCGTTGGGCACTTGTGTTCTAACCTGTTGAGCAGGTATTGATTGTAAGCCGTGGGCATAGTATTCCACGAATGCTCGATTCTTACTTTGGTTTGTGAGCATCTCGTATTACCATTACTATACTATTCATTCTGCCCTTTGGATGCATATCATGTTGTACATGTATTTGATAATCATTATCTGGATGACTGACCCCGTGGGGGCGGAACATGTTTTCATGTTTTAGGTGTTTGCGAGGAGAGAGTTGAGACACAGGGGCATGACGTGGCGACGAGGCATGCGAGCGATACTAGTCCGAGATGTTTTGGTGTTCATGTCAGTCAGACAGTTGGAGTACTCCAGTTTTGTCAGTTATTGTCATTTTGTATTATCCGAGCAAGGCTCGTGGATGTCGTTGTAATTTATTTGGGCCATGTAGGCCCACTGTTGTCATTGAAATTCCATATCGGAATATTATGTTGGATGTCAGTGTAGGGATTGTGATTCCCCTTTTGGTCAGTTAGTTGTATTTTTGGTCGTGTTAGCCTGGTGGATCTCCTGGTGTGGGGTCCACGGCACTATAATAACCCAATAGGATTTGGGGGTGTTACATGCCTCGTGTGACATGAGTTGCGTGTATGATTATATCGTTGATTGATTGAATCCTTCTGTGGATTTTGATTCCGTGATATGTGGGTATTCGACTCTAATATTTTATTTATATGAGGAGCGGTGTCGCTGCTAATGTATTTTCGAACTGTATTTTATCTGTTGCGTGAGTCATTTCAAAATGACTTTCAGAATTTTTGCAAACTCAGCTCTATTTCGTAAAACTGATTCCCTAAATCGAGTTTTGGCACATTGGCCTTGAATGTTTTATGACGATGTGATAAAGGATTTTGTGAGTTTTAAGCATTCTGGCCTATTGAATTTTTGAAAACCTTGAGTATCTTAGAAAATTAAATTTCGAGACATACTTTTAAAACGAATTATTTTCTTGCGGTGTTTTCAAGGTGCTTTATAATGCCGCAATACATTTCAAAAAATTTCCAGTTGAGGACCAAAAATATTTTGAGATAATTTCAATTGTTTAGAAATGCTTTGCTTAGACCCGAGGGTCGAATATTTCTGAAAGTCTTTCACAAAAAGGGAAGTTTCCTCGTTTTATCAAGCGCGAGATGGATTTCAAAGTCTCGATAATGGTGTCTGTGCTACTTTTTGAAGGGTGATACTCAAGATCAACTAGTGTTTCCAAAATCATTTTTTTCATTTTAAAAAACCTATCGTTCCTGTTTGCAGTTTGGTAATATTTGTATGATGTTTTGTGATTATGTGCTGGTTATCGTTCGGGCCGTTGAGATCGCCGAACGATGTCATCGTTGCTATGATTCTGTGTATGCAGGCTACCTTACGTTGATATGTTGTATAGAATTGGCATCTCTGGTTTGTTGCTTTGTGTTGTTATGTTCCATTATATTGAGCATTTGTATATTTGGTATGTCGAGCCAAGGTGTTTCAACCGTGGTGTGCCGGGGGCATGCACGTACCAATTGTCCTTCTCGCCAGTAACGCATTTCAATTGTGGACCCGAGAGTCATAGGATCTAATTTTACGAGTTGGGTTCTGAGTCTTTCGGGGCACGAACTTCAGCACAGATATCAGGATCGGCTCTAAGAGGCCCGTGGGGAATGTTTCCATCAGTTGCCTTTGTGTTGTTGCCTTGTTTCTGTTATTGTGAGTTGCAGGGATGACCTTCTTTTATAAGAGGTCGAATGTAATACCCATATTGTTTTGGACTTCTGCATTTCCTCTTTCTCAAGTCTATCGACTCGCTCGTGTTCGTTGATACTTTCTGAACTTGTTCTGTCTTTCGGTTTCATTGTTCGAACGAGCCGTGATCTTGTTTTGGGTCGATCTGATTATCGCTGTGACTTTTCCGAGTTCAGTTCGATTCTTGTGAACCTTGTTCGGAAGTAACATCTTTTGATTCTACTAGTTCTTTTGATGTCTTGAGTTGAAGTGTGAACTTCGGAGTCATTGTTCGACCGTTGTCATTCAATCATTGTTGGTTGATCATTGTTTGATCGTTGTTACCCGATCATTGCTTTTCGATTGTTGTTGTTCCATCATTGTTATTTAATTGTTGTTGTCTGATCATTTTTATTTGATCGTTGTTATTCGATCGTTGTTGTTCGGTCGTTGTTGTTCGATCGGGGTTGTCTGACTGTTGTTGCCTGATCTCGTACCGTGAGGAATTATCGTTCACTGTTAGTCAGCTATTTTGAGTGTGGCCAGGTGGGTCACTGAGCCATGCATTGCGAGACGATAGCTGAGAGATTTGGGGATCGAGGCTGCGTCCCTACTCTGAAGGGCACATAGATGCCTAGTATGCTTTTTGAGGATTTCGGCGTAGTCCGAATTGTTTGTGATTGTCCTTGTGGATCGTTTTGTGTTTATTTTCTGTTTTCTCGACTGTGCGTGTTTCTTGTAACAAGTGCTTTGTGTTTTGTGATAGTTCGAATAATCGACTTGATGGTATTATCTGGTTGATGACGCTTTTCACTTGCTGGTTTTATTATGTCCCTACCGGTGGCGTTGTGTTGGTCGTCGTGGAGCGTGTGTTCACGCCGTTTGTTCCTTCGTGTTGCTTGTAACGTTTCGCCGTTGGGCGTAAGTTACGCGTTTCCTGTGTATCTCGTTGAGTGTTTCCTGGCAGGATATTGCTCCTCCCTACTTGTTTTAAGTTTCGGGACGAAACTTCTTTTAAGGAGGGTAGTATGTAATATCCGCGATTTTGATTTCCGGTAATTTTTTTTTTTCGGGTGTCCGTTTTCACGACTCGCTTCTGACCGTTTCGTCATTCTGAGAATGTTTAATTCTGCACTTTTCGACATCCGAGTTCATTTCGGTATCGTTTTGTTGAGTTTTGTGCATTTAGCGACTTTCCGCACTTGAGTTCGATTCTTGCGAATCTCGTCCGAAACTATTGTTTCGAGTTTCTTGTAAGTTCGTTTAATGTTATTATTCATGTTGCGAGCCTTGGTTTGGTGTTTCGACCATGTATCGTGTATTTCGGACGTTTTGGGCCATTTTCGTAATTTCCCAAAGTTTGTGGTAATTACTTTCCGTTGTCGAATTTCGAGCCTTCGGGTGGTCGGAATCGTGTGTTATCTTAGTGCTTGAATTTCTCTTTGCGAGTACTTCGTAACCGTATCTTCGATTCGTATTCAGGTTCGGATTTCTGGATCGTCCGGGCCGTCGGAGTTGGCCCCGGCCGAGTCATGGTCGGGCATGTTGGGGCCAGGCCAGCCCTGGCCGAGTAACGTATGTAAGTGTCCGGCAGTTATGTACGTAAGGCTGGTTACGTATGTACGGCCCGTCCGGTTACGTACGTAACGCTGCCGGCATTGCTGGGCAGTGAGTTCGGCTACGTAAGCCATGGCCGGTTACGTACGTAAGCATCCGGCAGGTCTCGGCCTATTTAAGGCCCGGGCACGGGTCACTCAGCCATTTCCGCTTTTCTTCTTCATTTTTCGCGATCCTTCGATAGGAATCGATGGTTTTGATCGGATATCAGTAATACATCAGTTGGGAAGCTTGAATCACGATTATTAACATAATCTAATCCGTGTTCTTCGTCTGAATCAAGGTATTTTGGCTTGAACCCTTGTTTTTGAAGAATTTGGCGATTTTCCTTTCGATTTCGATTCCAATCCGTTTTTGATCAATTAATTGTTGTATAAATGTTGTTCTGAACTTGTTCTATGGATTGGATACTCGTATCTTTGGTTCGTTCGACCCGAGGGGTGATTTCTGTATTCTTGAAGGGTCTTGAACATTTAGTGTTCGATTAAATGTTCGAATGAGTTCCCTTTGATAGTTTGTTGGGATTTCTGTTGTTTTCTGCCTTGATTCTCGTCGTAATCATGTTTTATTGTTCCTTACGGACGATTATAGGTGCTCGATGATTCCGATGTTGAATTCCGTTGGTGATTGATGATTCGTGTGGTGTTTTCCCGTAGTAATTTCGGTGCTATCGCGTTCTTGATAGTGTTCGGGAGTACGAGGCTATTCGACCGTATTCCATCCGTCGTCTTGTTACGATCGTGGTTCCTAGGCAAGTACCTTGTCCATACAATTCTTGTTTTGTGGATATGATAATTAGTAATCGTCTCTATGTGTTTGTTTGATCGTTTGAATTGAACTTTCAAAAGATTGGGCCATCCTCGTTAAAGGCTCACTTTCAAAACACGTGTGTTGTAAATTGTGTGGGTTGTAAGTGACTACGTGAATCCTTTGGATATGTTTGGTGTTGATGTTGCGCTTGATAATGCGTGTGTACGTATATTATCTCTTTTCGGTGCGTTATGGTTTGACGTGGTGTTTTGCTAAATGTTTGATGCCTCTTGGTGAATTGTTTGGATATCCTTGGTGTGATATGTTACTTGTGCTTGATTGTTTCGCTAGCCAGCTTGGGAGGGTCCGACGGGGCCTCGAGTGGGATTTGTGGCTTCGTCCCGGTCCTAGGCGACGTGTGTGCTTGATTGTTTCACTAGCCAGCTAGGGAGGGTCCGACGGGGCCTCGAGTGGGATTTATGGCTTCGTCCCGGTCCCAGGCGACGTGTGTGCTTGATTGTTTCGCTAGCCAGCTCGGGAGGGTCCGACGGGGCCTCGAGTGGGATGTGTGGCTTCGTCCCGGTCCTAGGCGACGTGTGTGCTTGATTGTTTCACTAGCCAGCTCGGGAGGGTCCGACGGGGCCTCGAGTGGGATTTGTGGCTTCGTCCCGGTCCTAGGCGACGTGTGTGCTTGATTATTTCGCTAGCCAGCTCGGGAGGGTCTGACGGGGCCTCGAGTGGGATTTGTGGCTTCGTCCCGGTCCTAGGCGATGCGAGTGCGTGTGTATGTTTTGTGAATGTATTTGCTCACCTCGAGAGGGTTCGACGGGGCCACGGAGGGAGTCCAATGGTTTCGCCCTGGTTTCACGAATAGAACTTCACGAGTGCGTGTGTATGTTTTGTGAATGTATTTGCTCACCTCGGGAGGGTTCGACGGGGCCACGGAGGGAGTCCAATGGTTTCGCCCTGGATTCACGAGTAGAACTTCACGAGTGCGTGTGTATGTTTTGTGAATGTGTTTGCTCACCTCTGGAGGGTTTGACAGGGCCACGGAGGGAGTCCAATAGTTTCGCCCTGGATTCACGAGTGAAACTTCACGGGTTCCTATGTATTTTATGTCCGTCGAGGACGCGTGACGTGGGTTTTAAAACTGTGTATTGTGGTTGGTTTCATTTGTGAAAACAAAACCTTTGGGTTGTGACCCCTGTTGATTTTGGAAAGATAAGGATTCGGTAATCCTAAATTGTTTTCTATTAAAACTCTCGATGGCATTTTAAACCGTTTTATAAATTATTTCCCTTGATTTGTGATCTTTGGGTTTTGGAATGTTTTACCCAAACTCTTGCCTCGAGAATTACTTTTCGTTACGTTTGGATTTTTGAGGATTCCTGGTTATTGTATTTTTGAAATTTGAATTGTATGACTTGTATTTTTGCACTTTGTTCTTGCACTAGCAAAACAGTGGAGTTTTGCTAACCCCCGAGTATTCAGGGGGTGGATGTCTGTTTCTTGCATTCAGGTTTTGGGAGCATAACAAAGGGTAGGCACGAAGGATGATGAAAGATGATCGATACTAATCACAGGAGGAACCATACTTTGTTATATTGGTTCAGTTGTATTTTTATTTCCGCTGCAGTATATTTTCCCCGTTGTACGGGAGCATTTTGTATTCGACCCCGGCGTGGGCATGTATTGAGTTGTATGTATTTATTGAAAAACCAAATCGGTCTACTGAGTCATTTATAGCCTTAAAGGCATTGTTGAGATGTTCGACGTTGTTTACCAGCCTGGTAGATCCTTGAGGAAAGGGTCTATGACGTGTAATATCCCTGAGTGGATTGGGGGTGTTAGATCCAAAACGGACCGAACTCATCCGGCTCCTTCTAGATGGCCGCCCCTTTTTCCTCCCCCTTTCCTTTAGTCATTGTCTCCACATGTTGGTGGATGACTTATGTGAGTCAAGGGGACAAGATCATATTATTTATCTATATAGGTGATTTGGTCTTGATTGTGGAGGATATAATGAAGACTAATGTTAAGACACAATCACTCTTCAAATCATAATTCCAATCGTGAGTTTTGCGCAAGAGAGAGAGAAAAGAGTTTCTCAAAGTGTTCTTCAACATTCTTCACCATCTTCATAAATTTTCTTGAAGAAAATTAAAGTGAGATAGAGAGATTATATATTATACACTTATAGTGTTGTAATCTTGTTTTTGAAAATCTTCTATAACCTTGTTATAGCCGTATCCTTGGAGGATACTGAGGTTTAGTCATTCCGGTTGTTTCTCCACCGCGTGACAAGTAGAGACGTTGTCTTTTCGGCGTTGGATCATTCAAGTGCTTGGAGCGCATTGGATCGTAGGGAATTCATTTCAAGCTTGGGGAATAGCTCAAGATAAGGAATCCATTTAATCAATGGACTACAAGGGTGAGTCTCTTATATCTCTTGTATTTCGTTTTAATATTCGTATATACGTAGCTCGATCGATCCTCGTAGGGATTCGGATCGAATTAATTTTTGTTTTACCGCTTCCGCTGGGCCTTCATTTTAGGCACCGAATCCCAATAGTGGTATAGGAGCGTAGGTCTTGCGATCGTATATACGATATTGGCATTTGGAATGCTCGATTAGATGGTGAATGATTTGGAATCATTTTAGTCATAATCGTGGTATATGTTTTTCGTTCGTAATAGTTGTATTTTTCGTAAGTTTATGTCTAAATATAAATCTTAAATTTCTGGGAAATATGATTTATATTGAAGATATGAAAGTCGGAAAATACAGATATTGGATATCTGGTCGAAAATTTAGCCCCGAATCGTCGTCGGACGACTTTTTGGACAAATGGTCAAATCTGGCCGAAGGTGACTCGGCCGTGTCTTGGGTGACACGGTTCGTGTCCGGCAGTCTGCAAGCTACTGCTAGGCAGACCCGTCCGTGTCTGGCGACATGGGCCGTGCCAGGCAGGACGACCCGGCCGTGTCTGGTGACACGGGCCATGTCTGGCCGGCAGGATTCCGGAGGTGACTCGACCGTGTCATTTGACACGGCCGTGTCTGGCAGGAATGTCCAAGACACTGCCGGCACGACCCGACCGTGTCATTCAGCACGGGCCATGTCTTGTCGGCAGGCTGCCGATGGTGACTCGGCCGTGGCAGGCCAGTTTCGGCCCGACTCGATTTTTTTTGTGTATTCTTGAAAATTAATCTCCTGCATATTAAATTGGATTTACTATGATTAAAATGATTTATGGTACTTCATTTTATAAGGGAAATTTGATTAATTGGAATATTTATGGGTGACCGAATTATTTAAACTTTTTTCATATTACCGGTTGTGTGAACGATTGGATCGGTTTGTATTGTTGATTGGATCAATGTATCTCTACGCTTTCCATTTATATAGTATTTATTGTATGAATGCTTTTGAATGGGGATGTGGTTCGTGGACTTAGTTTTTGAATCATTCGTTTTAATCGATTGGTTTGTAAATGCCGTTTTGAGCCTATTTATTTTACTAGAAATATTTGTATCTAGGATGCAATTTTTCAATGTAAAATTTATACGTAATGACGAAGACTGGAGGAAGATGCATTTCGAAAATACATAGATTCAAGACGAAGACTTGTAATTAGATTACGGAGATTTTGTTTTCTAGGAACGGTCCATGAACCACATGTTGGTAGCAACTAGGTTATGTATGGTTGTTTCATATTGTATGAATGCCACAAACGCGCTTAAATGAATTAATGTGCAAAGTGTAACATTAATCGCGATAATTCTCCCACAACAAATTATTAAGTTTACAAGGTTTCAAGGTTTTCCTTCCCTCCATCAAGCTTTTGGGAAATTGAAATCCAAAGCAGATGTGCTATTCTTCCGAGTTATCGGGGTAGTCGTTCGGAGAGGACGGATAAATTACCGAGAGTGCATTGGATGCCTTCGGTTGGAGCAAATTTTATCCCTAGAAACCTGATAGGTTGCCGGATAAGATTCAATTGGGAAACTGATTTGCGTCGATGGTATAAACTTAACTTGTTCACGAACCATAGAAACCGTATAGGTTGAGGGGAGTGAATGTTGGGATTCGGTGCCTAAAACGAAGGCCCAGCGGAAGCGGTAAAACGAAAATTAATTCGATCTGAATCCCTACGAGGATCGATCGAGCTACATATATATATACGAATATATAAACGAAAAGCAAGAGTTGAAAGAAACTAACCCTTGAAGTCCGTTGATTACATGTTAACATTCTCTTGAGCTATTCCCCAAGCTTTTCTTGATCTCTACGAATCCAATCCGCTCCAAGCTCTTGAACGATCCAACGCCGAAAGCACCATGTCTCTACTTGCCACGCACCGGAAAAACGACCGGAATGACAACACCCGATTAACCTCTAAGGTTACGGCTAGAATCAAGTGATGAAGCCTATTATTATTACACTCTAATTGTATAATATATCTCTCTCAATATTTCTTGATGTTTCTCTAAGAACAATCAAGAACTAAGTTGATGAAGAAGATTACTATGAAGAAGAACTACTTTCTCACTTTCTCTCACTACAACTCATGTAAGGGATAATATAATGTGAATGAGAGATCAAAGTCCTCTTCTTTTGCATTATCAACTCACAAGAAAACAACCCATGTAATGAGAATCTAACCCCACCATATAATGTGTATGATACTTGTCCCCTCACATGATATTCCAAACATCATGATATGGACAAGTCAATATATACACTTGTATATTAGTGGGGGGGTGGCCATGAGGATGAAACGGACGAGTTTAGTTCATTTCGGACTCCCGAGAGTCCAAACAGATAAACTCCGATTCCGTTTCGATGTATTTATATCGACTAATTAATCCAATTAATTAAACATATCAAATACAAAATAATATAATTAATTTCTCCAAGAAATAATTATATTCATGAATTAAATTCATCACCCAGTAATTTATTTATTTCATTAGGCCGTAAATCAATTTATCCAATAAATCAATTTAAACATCCAATGTCCCAAATTTAGATATCCAATATGTAATATTCATAATGAGAGAATTAGCTTGATTCATTCTGTCGTCAATCCTATTGCGCGACTCGGTAGGTCCATCTCAGTCAGCAATGGGATGTACCAAAGAGTAGTAGCACCACCTAGCCAGCCTGGCGGCCTACACCGTACCCCAACTGAGAACGAATGATTGGGATCATTCAAGAACCATTCTGTCGTGAATACCAGTATACGTATAAACCCTTCTTTCAAATGTCCCGATCAAGATATAGGGTCACGGTCAGTCAAACCCTAACTGTACTTGATGCTATGCATGCGTTAATGCAAATCGAGATCATCGAGCTCTCGTGTATCGAATAGAACTAGCTCCAATGCTTTGGCCAAAGACTTATGATCTCATCTTCCAATAACCGCATAGGACATATAACCCGCTCACTAATGGGAGAAAGAATTCTATCTTTGTATTCAGTAGGACCTGCTACTTGCCCGTCAAGATACACGTCGAGGTTGACCCCCGCCTCTCGGTTTACAGGGTCGAACTACTCTAATAAAAATCTTGACGTCACAAGCACATCCCTACTAAATCCTCAAGTCGAAGGTTCACGAATACCTATCACAACCTTTCGATTTCGTCATTGACTATCCTGGAGTGAAATCCGTGTGACGAATCGAGGGTGAGTCGGTTTGAGTATACTAATCCAATTAGCATACCTATAACGTGTGCTCCCACTAACCATTAGTGTTCGACAGGCACTCTCCATGTCAAAGAACACGTCATAGAAGTCTTCACATAAACTTAACGCCCAGTCAAGTTTCATCGACTTGCGAACGATTAAGTATTTGAGCTATAAACCTTTCCAGTGCCTACCCCCTTATCCAATAAGGAGTGGAACGTTTTGCTCTCAAATACACGGACTAGTTTCTGTATGTATATTTATGAGTTAAGAATGCCAGTAACTACCAATAAATAAAGAAACATTCATTGCCTTATATAAATGTTTTACATAATTTACAAGTATAATGCCCTCACTCAACATCCTCTGAGTGGCATTCGAGGGCATACTCCTAACAATCTCCCACTTGCACTCAATTCCACACACTATGGTATCTAATACCCATGTTCTCCAGATGACGCTCTAAGCTAATCTGAGAAAGTGGCTTAGTTAGTGGATCAGCGATGTAGTCGGCTGACTCTACTCTATGCAGCACAATGTATATCTTTGCGAACGAATGCTCTTACGAGATGATACTCTCTCTCAATATGTTTGGTACTGTTGTGAATCCTCGGCTCCTAGGCCTGTGCTACCGATCTGGAAGCATAGCACAAAGTGTCACGAGAAGTTTACCTAGTAACTTCTTAACCCTTCATTTGGAGGCCTCCGAGGCCGCTTTATACTCAGCCTAACTGGTGGAATCAGCAGTCGCATTATACTTGGCACTATGCCAGGATACTACTCCTCTATTAAGAGTAAAATGTAGCCAGAAGTATACATAGAGTCATCTTTCTATCCTAGGAAGTCTGAATCAGTGAGTCCCATCATTCAGTTTTCCACCACCGTATATAAGAACCAGATCTCTAGTCCTTCTAAAGTACTTGAGAACGTTCTTTATGGCGGTCTAATGTTCCCAAACTGGGTTAGCCCGAAACCTACTTACCACGCTCCTAGCATGCGCAATGTCAGGTCTCGTACACAATAAAGCATATGTAAGGCTATCCACTTCTGAAGCATATGGTATATAACTCACTTCCTTTCAGTTTTACTCACTATGAGGACATATCTTCAAGGTGAGTTTTATTCCATGTCGCATCGGAAGGAACCCTCTTTAAGATCTAATCTATATAGAGGGCTTGGAAAAAACTTATCATTCTCTTCGATCTATCCCAGTAGAGTCGAATCCCAAGAATATAGGTTTCTTCCCCAAGTCTTTCCTGGAGAAATTACTCGAAAGCCAAGCTTTCCCAGAACTGAGCATTCCCACATCATTTCCTATTAGTATAATGTCATCTACATATAGTACTAAGGATGCGATCTAGCTCCCACTAACCCTCTTGTATACATAATGTTCCTCTTTATTTTGCACGAAGTCAAAAACTTTGACCGCCTTGTCAAAACGAATGTCCCAACTACATGAAGACTGCTACAGTCTATTTCATGGAGTCTACATCCACCATTGCTAGGTCATTCGTCGCGGGTCGATCTCTTGTTTATCACCTGGAACCTCGTGGAAACCCAGTTCCTCCAAGTGCATAAAACTATACCTCTCAGGTAAATGAGATACCCTACTAGACCTATGAGGTGGTTGTACTTGTGTTTCAGAAGGTTCGGTTCCATTTTCTTGCACAGGTGTCTTCTAAGGAGTTTCTTTGTATACTACCAAAGAAATATTTCTACCTGCTCTGCCTTCTTGAAAGAATCTCTTCTTCCAGGAAGTGTGCTTGTAAAGCAACAATGATCTTTTGATCTTCGGGCATGTAGAATAGATATCCCATCGTCCCAGATGCGAATCCAATGAAACGTCCCTTCGCGGACCTAGCTTCCAACTTATCCACCTTAGTCTTCTTGACATAGGCGGGACATCCCCAAATACCTAATATGATTAAGACTTGGTTTCCTAGCCTCCCACATCTCATGTGGAGTTTTAGGAATGGATTTGGAAGGACATCTGTTCAAGATGTAAGCGGCAGTCAGGAGTGCATACCCCCACAAGTAAATCGGTAAGTCATTATAGCCCATCATGGAACGGACCATGTTCAACATGGTCCAGTTCCTTCTTTCTGACACACCATTTAACTCAGGAGTACCTGGAGGTGTTAGTTGTGAAACTATTCCATGTTCCTTAAGGAACTCTTCAAACACCATATTCATATACTTGCCACCTCGGTCCGACTGAAGTGCTTTGATATGATTACCAGTTTTTTTCTCGACTAGGGCCTTGAATTCCTGGAATTTCTCAAAGGCCTCGGATTTATGTTTCATTAAGTATACATAACCATACCCAGTATAATCATCCATAAACGTAATGAAATATTGATATCAGTCACGTGCTGCTTCCAAAGCACCACATACATTGGTATGGATTAATCCCAGTTTATCAGCGGCTCTTTCAAAAGTCCCTGTGAAGGGGGACTTAGTCATTTTGCTTTTAAGGCAAGATTCACAAGTAGGAAAGGGATCTGATCCCAATGGACCCATAAGTCCATCTTTTTCCATCTTGTAAACCGTGGTCTGACCAACATGACCAAGTCTAACATGCCATTTCAAAACTTGATTGGTTTCATCCCTACCACATTTTCTCGTCATAGTATTCATAACTACTTTGTTGCTGAGGTTTAGATGATACAATCCATTTAGCAATGTAGCAGTACCCACTAGTTTATTTCTGAAATAAATTTTGCAGGAACCATCACCAATGAAAAATGAAAAGCCTTTTCGATCCATGACCGGAATGGATACAATGTTTTTGTGCCCCTTAGGCAAAACAAGTACATCTTCTAAAGTCAAAACAAAGCTGGATTCTAAACCCAAAAGAAGTAATCTTATGTCGGTCGCCTCGACACTATGCCCGCTTCTGACTGTGATCATAACTTCTCTAGCTCCAAGCTTCCTACTTTGTTACAGATCCTGATTCATGGTACAAATATGAGAACTAGCACCAGAATCCAGTATCTAGGAAGTAGAAAATATAGTAGCAGAACAATTTGTTTCCAAAACTAAAAGTTCTGTACCTGAAGTGCCATGAAGAATCAGACAGTCTCTAGCCCAGTGGCCCAACTCACCGCACTTGAGACAAGCATCTTTCTTCTTCGTGCCTTTTGGAACCATCGGGGCCTTGCCCTTTCCTTTAAGGTCCTTAACTTGTGGTCCAGTCTGCTTCTTGGTCTTTTTCTTCATATTCTTAGACTTCCGAAGTCCAGAAGAAATCACAAGGGCAGACTCCTTCATCCGCGGAGTCGTCATCTGAGACTAAGCGGTCACCAGTTTGTTCATTAGCCCAGCTAAGTTACATGCAATCTCATTGCAGTTGAAGTTCATGACAAACTGTGAGAAGGAATCAGGGAGATATTGCAGGATAAGGTCGGTTTGGAGAGAAGTATCCATTTTAAAATCAAGAGCCTCCAATCTCCCGATCATGGATATCATTTTGATGACTGTGTTCCCCAACCTTCTCACCTTCCTTCATCCTTGCACCAAACAGTTGCTTGGATATCTCATATCTAGCAGTTCTGCTGTGATCACCATAAAGCTCGGTTAAGTGAGATAGAATCTGCCTAGCAGAAGTCATTTTCTCATGAGCTCTCCGAAGCTCATTAGACATAGAAGCCATCATGTAAGCACGGACTTTTACGTCATCCTTAACCCACTTTTCGTGGTTTTCAATCTCTTCCTGATTGGCTCTGGTTCGCACAGGAGGCGCCGGAATGTCCGTCTCTAAGACGTATCCTAGTGCCTCTATAATGAGGACTATCATCAGATTGCGGAGCCAATCCACAAAGTTAGGTCCGATTAAGGTGTTCTTTTCGAGTAGAATTGCGAGTGGATTCATAGTCATATTGAGAGTTATGTCTGCATTAAGAGTGATAGATTAATTAGTGACTCGTTTAATTATCTTCTAAGTATAGAATTAAGGTCTTTTCTATTCTTGTTACCCAGCTCCCACTATTTTTATCGGAATAACACACTCCCATGTGAAATCCGGAAGTATCGTCGCTCTACTTCATAGTGGTGATCGAGTTCTTTATAAATCTTAATAGAGGGCAACCGAACAGGTTTCTAGTCTATTCATTTTCATAAAGTGATGTCCAACACCAACCCATCTAATGGATGATTCGATCTTCTTTTTCCCCTTGTTCACTCCCCTCAACCTATACGGTTTTTATGGTTCGTGTTAAGTTTACACCATCGATGCAAATCAGTTTTACAATTTAATCTTATCCGGCAACGTATCAGGTTTCTAGGGATAAAATTTGCTCCAACCGAAAGCATCCAATGCACTCCCGGTAATTTATCCGTCCTCCCCGAACGACTACCCCGATAACTCGGAAGCATAGCACATCCGGTTTGGATTTCAATTTCCCGAAAGCTCGATGGAGTGAAGGAAAACCTTGAAACCTTATAAACTTAATAATTTGTCGTCGGAGAATTTTCGCGATTAATGTTACACTTTGCACATTAATTATTTAAGCACGTTTGTGGAATTCATACAATATGAAACAACCATTCACAACCTAGTTGCTACCAACATGTGGTTCATGGACCGTTCCTATAAAACAAAAACTCCGTAATCTAATTACAGTCTTCGTCTTGAATCTTCATCTTCTCGAAACGGATCTTCCTCCGGTCTTTGTCATTACTTATAAATTTTACATTGAAAATTTCATCATAGATACAAATATTTCTAGTAAAATAAATAGGCTCAAAATGGCCTTTACAACCCAATCGAATAAAACGAACGATTCAAAAACTATGTCCACGAACCACATCCCCATTCAAAAGCATTCATCCAATAAATCCTAAATAAATAGAAAGCGTAGAGATAGATTGATCTAATCAACAATACGAACCGATCCAATCGATTCACACAATCGGTAATATGAAAACGTTCAAAATAATTCCATCAATCACAAGTATTCCAATTAATCAATTTTCCCTTATAAAATGAAATACCATAAATCATTTTAATCATATTAAATCCAATTTAAAATGTGAGAAATAATTTTTAGGAATACACGAAGAAAACAAGCCCGAAACAGGTCCGAAAAGGGGCTGGACCGCGCCCGAAACGAGCCAGGCAGCAAGCAGGGCTGCCCAGCAGCCCTGGGCCACGGCCCCCTGAGCCTGGGCCGCAGACCCCAGTCCAGTAACTTCCAGTGGGCTGCCCAGCAGCCCTGGGCCGCGGCCCCCGAGCCCTAGGCCGCTGCCCCTTCTTCCGGACCACTTCCGGACCGTCCAACGGCGATTCGGGGCTAGTTTTTCGACCGGATATCCAATATCTATATTTTCCGAAATTCAGATAATTAATATAAATCATATTTCCAAGAAATATAAGATTTATATTTAGAAATAAACTTACGAAAAATACAACTATAACGAATGAAAAAAACATATACCACGATTATGACTAAATTGATTCCAAATTATTCACCATCTAATCGAGCATTCCAAATGCCTATATCGTATATACGATCGCAAGACCTATGCTCCGATACCACTGTTGCGATTCGGTGCCTAAAACGAAGGCCCAGCGGAAGCAGTAAAACGAAAATTAATTCGATCCGAATCCCTACGAGGATCGATCGAGCCACGTATATATGAATATATAAACGAAAAGCAAGAGCTGAAAGTAACTAACCCTTGAAGTCCATTGATTAAATGGTAACCTTCTATTGAGCTATTCCCCAAGCTTTGCTTATTCTCTACGAATCCAATCCGCTCCAAGCTCTTGAACGATCCAACGCATAAAGCACCGCATCTCTACTTGCCACGCGCTGGAAAAACGACCGGAATGACAACACCCGATTAACCTCTAAGGTTACGGCTAGAATCAAGTGATGAAGCCTTTTATTATTACACTCTAAGTGTATAATATATCTCTCTCAATATTTCTTGATGTTTCTCTAAGAACAATCAAGAGCTAAGTTGATGAAGAAGATGACTATGAAGAAGAACTCCTTTCTCACTTTCTCTCACTACAACTCATGTAAGGAATAATGTAATGTGAATGAGAGATCAAAGTCCTCTTCTTATGCATTATCAACTCACAAGAAAACAACCCATGTAATGAGTGTCTAACCCCACCATATAATGTGTATGATACTTGTCCCCTCACATGATATTCCAAACATCATGATATGGACAAGTCAATTTATACACATGTATATTAGTGGGGGGGCATGAGGATGAAACAGACGAGTTTGGTTCGTTTCGGACTCCCGAGAGTCCAAACAGATAAACTCCAATTCTGTTTGGATGTATTTATATCGATTAATTAATCCAATTCATATCAAATACAAAATAATATAATTAATTTCTCCAAGAAATAATTATATTCATGAATTAAATTAATCACCCAGTAATTTATTTATTTCATTAGGCCGTAAATCAATTTATCCAATAAATCAATTTAAACATCCAATGTCCCAAATTTAGATATCCAATATCTAATATTCATAATGAGAGAATTAGTTTGCATTCCGTCGTCAATCATATTGCGCGACTCGGTAGGTCTGTCTGAGTCAGCAATGGGAGGAACCAAAGAGTAGTAGCACCATCTAGCCAGCCTGGCGGCCTACACCGTACCCCAACTGAGAATGAATGATTGGGATCATTCAAGAACCATTTTTTCATGAATACTAGTATACGTATAAACCCTCCTTTCAAATGTCTCGATCAAGATATAGGGTCACGGTCAGTCAAACCCTATCTGTACTTGACGCTATGCATGCGTTAATGCAAATCGAGGTCATCGAGGTCTCGTGTATCCAATACAACTAGCTCCAATGCTGTGGCCAAAGACTTATGATCTCATCTGCCAATAACCGCATAGGACATATAACCCGCTCACTAACGGTAGAAAGAATTCTATCTTGGTATTCAGTAGGACCGGCTACTTGCCCGTCAAGATGCATGTCGAGGTTGACCCCCGCCTCCCGGTTTATAGGGTCGAACTACTCTAATAAAAATCTTGATGTCACAAGCACATCCCTACTAAATCCTCAAGTCCAAGGTTCACGAATACCTATCACAACCTTTCGATTTCATCATTGACTGTCCCGGAGTGAAATTCGTGTGACGAATCGAGGGTGAGTCGGTTCGAGTATACTAATCCAATTAGCATACCTATAACGTGTGCTCCTACTAACCATTAGTGTTCGACAGGCACTCTCCATGTCAAAGAACATATCATACAAGTCTTCACAAAAACTTAACGCCCAGTCAAGTTTCATCTACTTGCGAACGATTAAGTATTTGAGCTATAAACCTTTCCAGTGCCTACCCCCTTATCCAATAAGGAGTGGAACGTTTTGCTCTCAAATACACGGACTGGTTTCTATATGTATATTTATGAGTTAAGAATGCCAGTAGCTAAAAGTAAATACAGAAACATTTATTGCCTTATATAATTGTTTTATATAATTTACAAGTATAATGCCCTCACTCAACATCCTCTGAGTGGCATTCGAGGGCATACTCCTGACAGTGAACAAGGTGAAAAAGAAGAATGAATCATCTATTAGATGGGTTGGTGTTGGACAGCACTTTATGAAAATTAATAGACTAGAAACCTGTTCGGTTGCCCTCTATTAAGATTTATAAAGAACTCGATCACCACTATGAAGTAGAGCGACGATACTTCCGAATTTCACATGGGAGTGTGTTATTCCGATAAAAATAGTGGGAGCAGGTTAACAAGAATAGAAAAGACCTTAATTCTATACTCAGATCATATTTAAACGAGTCACTAATTAATATATCATACTTAATGCAGACATAACTCTCAATATGACAATGAATCCACTCGTAATTCTACTCGAAAAGAACATCTTGAACGGACCTAAATTTGTGGATTGGCTCCGCAATCTGATGATAGTCCTCATTATAGAGTTACTGGGATATGTCTTGGAGACGGATATTCTGGCACCTCCAGTGCGGACAAGAGCCAATCAGGAAGAGATTGAAAACCACAAAAAATGGGTTAAGGATGACGTAAAAGTCCGTGCTTATATGATGGCTTCTATGTCTAATGAGCTTTAGAGAGCTCATGAGAAAATGACTTCTGCTAGGTAGATTATATCTCACTTAACCGAGCTTTATGATGAGCACAGTCGAACTTCTAGATATGAGATATCCAAGCAACTGTTCGGTGCAAGGATGAAGGAAGATGAGAAGGTTGGGGACCACGTCCTCAAAATGATATCCATGATCCAGAGATTGGAGACTCTTGATTTTAAGATAGATATTTCTCTTCAAACTGACCTTATCCTACAGTCTCTCCGTGATACCTTCTCACATTTTGTTATGAACTTCAACTGCAATGAGATTGCATGTAACTTAGCTGGGCTAATGAACAAACTCGTGAGCGCTCAGTCTCAGATGAAGACACCACAGATGAAGGAGTCTGCCCTTGTGATTTCTTCTGGACCTCGGTGTTGTTACCCAAAATATTATTCGGAAGGGATTGCTCGAATGGATGAGTAACAAACAAATGCGAGAGCACGTCCGTGGGGAAGTAAATAACACAAGATTTTCCGGGGTTGTTAGTCCCGGGCTTGAATGCTCTCGCGAGATATTATTAATATGAATACATGGGAGTACAAATATTAATGTTAGAGTACAATTACAATGAGTGTAAGGACCCTAGTTATCTAGCTCTTGAGTGCTGATGATTGCCAGAAGAACCAGAGTTGATGCTCTGTGAGTTCTTATAACAACGATGGAGTGCTGTGTCAATCACGAGAAATCGACTGTCTATCACTGTGTGAATTAGCTGAACTCTCGTATGAAAATCACTGTTCGTGAACCTTTTTCCAGTTGCTGGAGGTCTCCTATTTATAGGAGTGGAAGTAGCTGGGAGATCGCCTTTAGTGTATTATAATAAGCGGGCGGTCTTCTTTAGCACATAGGTTGGTCTCCTTGAAGTCCGCAGCAGCTGATGGCAGCCAGATGCGCAAACCAATGAGGCGTCAACACGCATCTTATGTCGCTGTCTTGGGAGGTCCCACCTAGGACCTTTCGGCAGGTCTGTC
Organism: Orobanche coerulescens; assembly: GCA_033398695.1. NCBI lineage: Eukaryota > Viridiplantae > Streptophyta > Magnoliopsida > Lamiales > Orobanchaceae > Orobanche > Orobanche coerulescens. The sequence goes on from CM065806.1 coordinate 63,064,690, forward strand.
GATAGGTGAGAATGTCCTTGTCGTTGACAGCTATTGATGGGGCGGAGTCAGATATCCATTTCCTACGGTGCCTTTTCCGGATCTGCACGTGGGCCTCTATCCCGAGATTCGGTCTTCGCTGACTTCACGGATGTTGGCTCTACACGCAGCATGAGGCAGTTGTCCTTGGCCGGGCACCAGAGTCGATCGCCAAGTGCCAAGAGACGATCGCCCTGGATGTCGATCGCTCAGCACTTGGACTTGATCTGGGATGGCCGTTTGGCAAGTTGTCTTGGTTCATTTGATGCTGACTTGGTCGCTCGGCCCTTACGCCGATCGCCGTCAAGATGTATTAATCGCGACACAACATTTGCCCCCCAGCTCGCTCTAATGTTTCAAGGCATTGGGTGAGGTGGTGTTATCGGCGATCGTTTGAATTATAGACGAGAGACTCAACTCTTTTATGGACCAGACGATTGTTTTCTTGAGCGGACTCATTCTTGGTTCAGCTCTTTGCGGTCTTCAATTTTGCAGATTCCTCGAGAAAGGCTGATCATCTCGGTCTTGAGGAACCATGCATGGTCGTGGAGTTCGATGGACCGACCTCCGAAACCATGTCTTGTGCGCGAGCGAAATTCCACCTATAGGTTTGTCTCGCGACTCACTTTATTGTGAGGGTCCTCCGTTAGGCTGCGCCCGCCTCGCATTTAAACGAAGTTCGAGCGGTCTTGGTCTGGAGGAGTCCTTGCACGGGGCGTCGTCGGATTAATTGACTCCACGACCGCAGCTTGTTATCACTTTTCTACCTCAGATCGTCACGTGATGGGGGTAGGGATGCGTCGCATTGTTCGGGCCCACCATGTTAGATGATGGACCTTTGAGGGCAGGCGAACGTGTCCACAAATCTGTCTGGAGGGTCCTTCGGCTATGCCCGCCATGTATTTAAATGAAGGGTGAGCGATCGCAGCTCAAAGGAACCTTGCATGGACGAAACTGTTGGTTCCATCAACCTCCAGGACCATGGATGCACTCTTCTACCTCGGATCGTCACGTTAGATGGCGATCCTCGATGGTATATGTTGTGCTGAGGGAGGCGATCTCGTGCCTAGGTACATCATGTTAGATGATGAACTTATAGGGTGAGCGAGTCCTCCATTTTTGGAGATGTTGCTTAGGCAGTAGCCTTTCATTTGACATGATGGAAACTGGGGAAAGAACTCCGAAGTTTCCACCTCTTGATTGAAGCATAAAGATCTGGACGCCAGGGTCGATCGAGGGGGTCGACTAGTACAAGTCTTCCGGCTCACCGTGCTTGATTCTGGCGATCGGGTTGGAAGATTGATGATCGTTGTTTGGTCGCCGATCGCGACCCTTGATCCTTTTCGCCCGAGGCTCCGGCTAATTGACCAGACTGTCCAGCTTGCCCTACTCAAACAATCTTCACAGTTGTCTGTGGAGGTCGCGGCATTGGTCGGTGTTGTGGCCGGGACTCTTGTGGTAAGCACAAAATTTGTTGCAGTCCAGATGACCGTGGTCCCTTACCACCTTCGGCTTGCTTAGCCGCTCCTGCCCCTGGATGGCGCAAAAAATATGGGTCGGGGATAGATTGAGGTTGTGGCGGAGATGGGCTTCCATATCCTCGAAGGCCCTGAAATCACCGGGTGGTTTGGTAGACACCTTGTTAGACTTAGCGATCGTCGTCTCTGCCCCCTCGCCTTGGCGAAGGGCGAGCAACCTCTGCCTGGCCAAAAAGTCTGTGTCCTTGGCGCGGGAGATTGCGTAGGTTGGGGGGATGTCCTTCGTAAGGTGCCTGAACATGGGCGAAAGACCATTGAATCCCCCTAGGACCGAGTTGAGGGCGATCTCGTCGCTTACGGGCTCGCTATTGAGGATTATCTCATCCACCCGGTCGATGTAGCCCTCATCGAACTCGTCTTCCCCCTGCCTGATCTTCATCATGTGGTGGGGACCTTCTGGTCGAGCAACCTTGGCGTCAAAGTACGATGTGAAATCGCTCGCCAATTGTTCAAAGGAACTGATGGATCGATGTGGCAATGAGATGTACCACCTATGGGCCAGATTGCGCAGTGTCAATGGGAAGATTCGGCACCTGGTCGCCTCTGATGCCCCGCATCCGGTCATGTAGATCCGGAACTTGCTCAGGTGAGTCTCGGGGTCCGATCTCCCCTCGTACAAAGGTGTTTGAGGAGGAGCGATCCTTGGCTACATGGGGGCGAGTTCGATCTGGACCGCGAGCGGCTCACTCGGCCCGGTGATCTTTCTCTTGGCGCCTGCCCCAGTTTCTAGGAGTGCATTCATGCCATCGAGCTGGCGTTGCATTGCGGCCATCGCCATAGCTTGGTCGCTTGTGGTTTGGCTCTCGGAGCGGGAGCTGAGGCGATCGTGTACTGATCTCCTGGCTCCGCGGTAGGCGATGAGGTCTTCGTCGCCGATCTCAGTTCTTCAGCGATGGAGAGCCAAGTGGCCGATGTAACACCCCCAATATATTCGGGAATATTACAGCGCCGTAAATTCTTTACATAAGGATTTACAAGGCTGAAGAATTGAACAAGCATAAAAAGGTACTAACGAATGGAAATAACGGAATTACAGTACATCAGTTCTGACCCAATACAGAAATAGTACAATTGTTCAACAGAACTCAAAAATACATCACCAAATTCAAACCCATCACAAATGACTTCGTACTCGAGTACTTATTGAAATAACGAATAAACAACAGATAAATAAACTCGGTCGGGACATCACTCTGCACCCTCGTCGTCATACAGTTCCAGTGGTTGTTTCCCCGCTCTCCTGGATCCTGAACACAAACAAAATGTTCACCCCCGAAGGGGTTAGCACAACGATGCTAGTACAAGTACCACAACATATTATTCATATTTCACGAAGAATAATAACGTAAACGACAAAGTACCAACGAGTCTTCTCCTACGAGAAACTCAAACATAACATACACAACTGATAATCACAACATGATATCATAACATACACTTGGTAATTCCATCGATCCAGCGTTCACTGCCTAGAACCCACGATGATCCCGTCAGACCAACCCGTGGTGGAAAAACCCGTCCGATGATCCCGCGCACGCTAGCATAGATCCCCCGATGATCCCGTCGGACCAACACGAGGTGGACATACAATAACGACATACATGCACGACAATATGTATAACAACAATACATAAAACAATTAAGGTACTTGCCTCGATTTGAAGACAATAACAACACTTCCACGAAAATGAACACTCGAAGATCGTCCTCCTCAATCAATCACGTAACGAGGCCAAACCTTAACAAAAGAAATGATATAGGATTTATCTCACGTCGTACGAATGTTTAACAATTCGATTCACGGCCAAAAGTTCATAAAATGCAATCTGCCTGAACTGCTTAGCGCACGCTAAGTACTCTGTGTAGCGTGCGTTAAGTCTGCTCGATAGCGCACGTAAACAACAAAGCCTAGCGCACACTAACGATGCATGGTCAGTACTTCCCTGACCAGCCAACTGACTCGTCTGATGGTCTACCGTACGTTACGTACCAAACGTAGCGCACGCTAACTTGTGCTCGATAGCGCACGTTAATATTCATAGCATAGCGTGCGCTATCTATGCATGGCAGTTTACTGCTGAGCAGTAAACTGTTCTTGCCATGATCGAAACAATGAAATCTTGCGTGATAATTCAAGTCACTTCCATGAATACCATGTTCATACCCTTATGAATGATTTTACGGATAAAGACAACTTCGGATTCAAGGATATGCATACCCATTTAAAACCATATTCCATTCCGACTTCAAATCTTCATACGACAATTCGAAAAGCTTAACGGTTGATATCAACACCTTATATCAATCAATATTATCATGCTGAAGTTGTTTAAACGTTCCATCTATACTAGATAAATCTTTCCATGATCAATCCTTTAGATTTATCTAACAATAAGGATGTTAACGTCTAGTCCAAGATTACTATGAAATCATCTAATAGATTCGGTTTACCAATGATAGAAGCTTCTCTTCACATACTCAGTTTAATAAGATTCGAATCATGATGATTATAATCAAGGTATTTAAGGCTTATTCATCTCACTATTCCAAACATGATATACTTGGATAATTCCTCTATGAAAATCCATATCTTGTTCACATGATCATCCAATTCGTTAGAATTCAACTCTAAGTCTTGAGATAGATTGAACATACCTTAATATGATGAAAATCACTGAACCGTAAGGTAGATTCCGACTCCGGTTGGTTGTATGCCACTCCAAGGTGCTATTCCACTTCCATGAACATTCCCAAGTGATAACCAATATACAAACACCAACAAGACGTGTTCTAAGTGTATAGGAGTATTACTACAGCTCTCTGAGCTCTCAAGGATGAAGAAAGGGCGAAAGAAATGAAAGCCAAAATGGTTGATGTCCCATTTATAATATTCTGCATTATTAACAAGTTAGCGCACGCTACTAAGCATTCCTTAGCGTGCGCTAATAATGGTTGACTTCAGAATTGTCCGGGTGCATCCGCGGGAATCTTATCCGGACCCATGTCCCGGTTGGCGCATGTGCTAGCTGTCCCGCTCAATAATTAAGTCCTTAGCGCACGCAACTCCTACCTGCATAGCATGCGCTAATAATGGCCCGATAGCGCGCGTTAAGATACCTTCTTAGCGTGCGCTATCACGAGGTTGCATGAGTAATTTTGCATGTTTCTATACTTATGTACAATGATGTTAATGCACGAAATATCATACTCCAATAATCAAAACCACCAATCCGAATAATACAGGGTTTGAATACAGATGAAATACACTGTAATAAATCCGGATATTACATACTCTCCTACTAAAAAGGAGTTTGGTCCCGAAACTCAAGACGAAAATAACTCGGGATATCTAGACTTCATATCAGCTTCCGTTTCCCAGGTGGCTTCTTCCATTCCGTGACGTGACCACTGAACTTTGACCAAAACGATTGGTTTGTTCCTCAGTTGCTTAACTCGACTCTCGAGTATCTTGACTGGTCTTTCTTCAAACGTCCCATCCTACTCGACTTCGATCTCGCCGAAATCAATGATATGACTGGGATCTGGTATATACCTCCGTAACTGGGATACGTGGAACACGTTATGAACATGGCACAATGACGGCGGCAATGCTAATCTATATGCCAACACCCCAACTCTCTCGAGGATCTCAAATGGTCCGATATATCTCGGACTCAGCTTTCCTTTCCTTCCGAAACGAAAGATTCCCCGAGTAGGAGAAACCTTCAAAAGTACATGGTCTCCAGTATTGAACTCCAATGGGCGACGGCGTACGTCCGCATAGGATTTCTGGCGACTCTGGGCGGTCAAAAGCCTTTCACGAATCAAGGCTATCTTCTCTCGAGTCTGCACGATCAACTCTGGTTCTGTTCCGATCAAGTCTGACGAATCGTCCCAGCATAGGGGCGACCTGCACCTCCTCCCGTATAATGCCTGAAACGGTGCCATCTTAATGGAAGCATGCCAACTATTGTTGTAGGTAAATTCAATCAACGGTAGGTGAACTTCCCAATCGATTGACCAATCTAAGGCACAGGCCCTTAGCATGTCTTCCACCGTTTGAATAGTCCTCTCAGATTGTCCGTCAGTCTGCGGGTGATAAGCTGTACTGAAGTTCAATTCAGTCCCCAAGGCCTTATGAACTGCTTTCCAAAAGTGAGACACAAAACGACCATCCCGATCAGAAACAATGGTCTTCGGCGTACCATGCAATCGAACTATCTCCGAAATAAATATTTGTGCCAACCTCACTGGTCCCCACGTATCCTTAATGCCTAGAAAATGAGCCGATTTGGTTAAACGATCAACTATCACCCAAATCATGTTCATTCCTGTCCTGGTTTTCGGCATATTAGTGATAAAGTCCATCGATATGTCCTCCCACTTCCATTCAGGAATCGGGAGCGGCTTCAACATTCCAGCAGGCCGTTGATGCTCGATCTTAACTTGCTGACAAGTCAAGCATTTCGAAACATAGTCCGCTACGTCTTTCTTCATGTTGCCCCACCAGAAATTCTGATTCAAGTCCTTATACATTTTACTGGTGCCCGGGTGGATAGAATAGGGCGAACTATGAGATTCCTTCATAATAGTCTGTTTCAGAACATCAACATCGGGAACGCAGAGTCGGTTCTGAAATCTCAAAACTCCATCGTCATGAATTATGAATCCGGGGGCCTTTCCTTTGATCACTTCATCATGTAACCGAATCATCAGAGGATCATCTGCCTGCCTAGATTTGATTTCTTCGGTTAATGATGAAGTTATCTCCATCACGCACAGCTGTCCTTGGACTCTTTGTAACCACACTTCAATCCCTTCACGAATCATCTCTCGTTGAAGGCTAAGTTGGGATGTCAGCGTCTCCAGCATCTGAATAGAGACAGGTTTGCGGCTAAGTGCATCGGCCACTACATTTGCTTTGCCTGGATGATATAAAATCTCCAAGTCATAGTCCTTAATCAATTCCAACCATCTTCTTTGCCGCATATTCAACTCTTTCTGACTAAATATGTACTTGAGACTCTTATGATCCGTAAAGATATGACAGTGAGTCCCGTACAGATAATGCCTCAAGATCTTCAAGGCAAAAACCACTGCTGCTAGCTCCAAATCATGTGTCGGGTAATTCACTTCATAAGGTTTCAGTTGTCGCGACGCATAATCGATCACCTTATCATTCTGCATCAACACGCACCCAAGTCCTTGGTTCGAAGCATCACTGTAAACTATGAATCGTCCAGTTCCCTGCGGAAGTGATAGAATCGGCGCCGTCGTCAATCTCTTCTTCAATTCATCAAAGATAATCTGACACAATTCATTCCACTCAAACTTTTGAGTTTTCTGCAGGAGTCGAGTAAGTGGGCGGGAGATTTTAGAAAACCCTTCCACGAATCGACGATAGTATCTAGCAAGTCCCAAGAAGCTTCGGACCTCTTTCACGTTATTTGGAGGCTTCCAATCCAATATTGCTTCGATCTTCTGAGGATCTACTCGGACTCCTTCAGCTGACACCACATGGCCGAGGAACATTACTTCCTTTAACCAGAATTCACACTTAGAAAGTTTGGCGTACAATTGCTCATTTCTCAAAAGTTCCAATATAATCCGCAAATGCTGCGCATGTTCTTCTGGACTCTTAGAATATACCAGAATGTCATCAATAAACACGACCACAAATTTATCCAAGAATTCAATGAACACACGGTTCATAAATTGCATAAATACAGCAGGTGCGTTAGTGAGACCAAACGGCATCACTACAAACTGATAATGCCTGTAGCGAGTTCTGAACGCTGATTTCGGAACATCAGATTCCTTAATCCTCAGCTGATGGTATCCTGATCTCAGATCGATTTTAGAAAATACTGTTGCCCCTTGCAACTGGTCAAACAGATCATCAATCCGTGGCAACGGATACTTGGTCTTAATCGTCATTTTGTTCAGCTCTCGATAGTCAATACACAGTCGGAGCGATCCATCCTTCTTTCGGACAAAAAGAACTGGCGCTCCCCAGGGTGAAACGCTTGGCTGAATATAGCCCTTATCCAGTAACTCCTCTAGCTGCTTCTTCAGTTCGTACATCTCTGTAGGTGCCATACGGTACGGCGCCTTGGAAATCGGTGTAGCTCCGGGTTCCAGCTCAATGGTAAATTCTACATCCCTTTGTGGAGGTAGTCCAGGTAACTCGTCCGAAAATACATCTGGAAATTCGTTCACAACAGGAATGGATGAAAGTTCCACAATTTCGTCTTCTTTCTTCATCGCGTAACACCAGTACCCGGTACAGCCCTGTTTCAACAATTTGACAGCTTTCATCGCCTTGATCAATTTTCCTGAGCTTCCCAGTTTCCATCCCTCAAACAGAATTTCGGAACCATCGTTAGCGATCAGCGAGATATTCCTCCTTCGGTAGTTCACAATTGCTCCATATCGATTAAGCCAATCGTCTCCGAGTATCAGGTCGTCTCCTTACATTTCTATCACGATCAGATTTGAGAGCCACTCTCTGCCTCCAAATGATACAGGGAAATTTCTAGTTTCTAAATTTCCGACAATTCTCTCTCCACTCAGTAAACCAACAACATCAGGTTCACAAGCATGAAAACCGGAAATATTCAAACGATTTACACAAGACAAAGATATGAAAGAATGTGTAGCTCCTGTATCGAATAAAACGCTAACTGGCTGGGAAAGGATGCGGGCCAAGACTGCGATGCGGCAAAGACATCTTGATCATCTGTCTTCCTCATCTCGTACATACGTGGGGGAGCAGATCCGGCACTCGATGTCCCCTTTCGGTCCCATTGTCCTCTGCCTCGCCCGCGGCCAAAATTCTGAGGCATCTGAACACTTTGCTGCGTCTGTGGAATACTGGCCTCCTTCTGGACTGGCTGTGGTGTACGGGCTCTAAAAGACTTTGCAGCCTCTTCACAAAACACCGCCCGATGTCCCTCTCATCCACAATCAAAACAAGTCACGGCAGGAAGGGGGCAATTCCGTCGATAGTGCCCCGTCTGGGCGCAGTTAAAGCATTTCCTGGTAATATCAGTAATAGTCGATGTTGCTCCGAAGTTCTTTCCGCTCCTAGCTGGGTGCGGAGGTTTCTTGAAAGAGTGAAAAGATGACTGGGCCTTACGGGGCCCGCTGTTTTTGTGCTCTGTAAAAGTACCAGAGACTTTCTGCTTCTTGGATTCTGAAAATTTTTCCATAGCTGCTTCCTTGATCTCATACGCCAACGCCTTATCCTGGTATTGGCGGAGTGTGGTACATTCGAATCCGGACATGTACCTCTGAACTCCTGGTTTCATTCTCATATCGAAATGGATCATCATTTCTGCATCTGTTCTGACTAGATGTCGAACAAATGCCAGCTGTTGGTTAAACGTCTTAATCGCCTGGGATACTGGCACATCAGAAGGCTGGGCGGAGAAAAATTCCCGAACTTTGGCTTCCCTCACAATATGAGGGCAATACTGAGCTTCCATCATCAATCTAAACTCTGTCCAATCGGCATCATGGTCTACAGGCCGGATGGCTTCCCACCATTCGGACGCTTCCCCTATCAGAAAATATTGAGCGATAGAGGCTCTCCGGTCGTCTGGGCAGTTGATTCCGGCAAAGATTTTCTCTAGTTCTTTCAACCAATGATCCCAGGTGGGAGTCTCAGAAATACCGTCGAATTTGGGTGGTTGCATCTTCGCCACCTCTTGCAGCCACCGGTCACCTCGATTTCCCATGTCTGGGATCCCTTGCTGTCTCTCTCCCTGCTGTAGTCCCACCGCCACTTGCATTCGGTCCACGACCTGGGCGAACTGAGTCATCTGGTTCACCACTTGACGAAGGATCTCTGGTACAGCAGGATCTGGTTCATTATTAATAGATTGTTGCGGCTCGCCTGAGCTCGTCCGCGTCCACGACTGCGACCACGTCCACGTCCGCCTCTCAACATACTGTAAGCATAAATACTCAATATACAGGAAACAACATCATTCTAATATTCGAGTATAAAGAGATACAATATGTAAAGAACGAGATAGAGTTTAGGAACTTACAACCACTGTTCGCATGAAGACGTAGGCAGTGCAATGATGTCATTCACGGCCGGTTACCCCAAAAGACATAAATGACGCCTATTTTAACCCAACGGCCAAGATATCCATAATCTTAGCTCCGATACCATATTCTGTAACACCCCCAATATATTCGGGAATATTAGAGTGCCGTAAATCCTTTACATAAGGATTTACAAGGCTGAAGAATTGAACAAGCATAAAAAGGTACTAACGAATGGAAATAACGGAATTACAGTACATCAGTTCTGACCCAATACAGAAATAGTACAATTGTTCAACAGAACTCAATAATACATCACCAAATTCAAACCCATCACAAATGACTTCGTACTCGAGTACTTATTGAAATAACGAATAAACAACAGATAAATAAACCCGGTCGGGACATCACTCTGCACCCTCGTCGTCATACAGTTCCAGTGGTTGTTTCCCCGCTCTCCTGGATCCTGAACAGAAACAAAATGTTCACCCCCGAAGGGGTTAGCACAACGATGCTAGTACAAGTACCACAACATATTATTCATATTTCACGAAGAATAATAACGTAAACGACAAAGTACCAACGAGTCTTCTCCTACGAGAAACTCAAACATAACATACACAACTGATAATCACAACATGATATCATAACATACACATGGTAATTCCGTCGATCCAGCGTTCACTGCCTAGAACCCACGATGATCCCGTCAGACCAACCCGTGGTGGAAAAACCCGTCCGATGATCCCGCGCACGCTAGCATAGATCCCCCGATGATCCCGTCGGACCAACACGAGGTGGACATACAATAACGACATACATGCACGACAATATGTATAACAACAATACATAAAACAATTAAGGTACTTGCCTCGATTTGAAGACAATAACAACACTTCCACGAAAATGAACACTCGAAGATCGTCCTCCTCAATCAATCACGTAACGAGGCCAAACCTTAACAAAAGAAATGATATAGGATTTATCTCACGTCGTACGAATGTTTAACAATTCGATTCATGGCCAAAAGTTCATAAAATGCAATCTGCCTGAACTGCTTAGCGCACGCTAAGTACTCTGTGTAGCGTGCGTTAAGTCTGCTCGATAGCGCACGCAAACAACAAAGCCTAGCGCACGCTAACGATGCATGGTCAGTACTTCCCTGACCAGCCAACTGACTCGTCTATTGGTCTAGCGTACGTTACGTACCAAACGTAGCTCACGCTAACTTGTGCTCAATAGCGCACGTTAATATTCATAGCATAGCGTGCGCTATCTATGCATGGCAGTTTACTGCTGAGCAGTAAACTGTTCTTGCCATGATCGAAACAATGAAATCTTGCGTGATAATTCATGTCACTTCCATGAATACCATGTTCATACCCTTATGAATGATTTTACGGATAAAGACAACTTCGGATTCAAGGATATGCATACCCATTTAAAACCATATTACATTCCGACTTCAAATCTTCATACGACAATTCGAAAAGCTTAACGGTTGATATCAACACCTTATATCAATCAATATTATCATGCTGAAGTTGTTTAAACGTTCCATCTATACTAGATAAATCTTTCCATGATCAATCCTTTAGATTTATCTAACAATAAGGATGTTAACGTCTAGTCCAAGATTACTATGAAATCATCTAATAGATTCGGTTTACCAATGATAGAAGCTTCTCTCCACATACTCAGTGTAATAAGATTCGAATCATGATGATTATAATCAAGGTATTTAAGGACCCTAGTTATCTAGCTCTTGAGTGCTGATGATTGCCGAAAGAACCAGAGTTGATGCTCTGTGAGTTCTTATAACAACGATGGAGTGCTGTGTCAATCGCGAGAAATTGACTGTCTCTCACTGTGTGAATTAGATGAACTCTCGTATGAAAATCACTATTCGTGAACCTTTTTCCAGTTGCTAGAGGTCTCCTATTTATAGGAGTGGAAGTAGTTGGTCGATCGCCTTTACTGTATTATAATAAGCGGGCGATCGTCTTTAGCACATGGGTTGGTCTCCTTAAAGTCCGCAGCAACTGCTAGCAGCCGGATGCGCGAACCAATGAGGCGTCAACACGCGTCCTATGTTGCTGTCTTGGAAGGTCCCACTTGGGACCTTTCGGTGGGTCTGTTGGTAGGTGAGACTGTCCTTGTCGTTGACAGCTGTTGATTGGCCGGAGTCAGAGATCTATTTCTTACGGTGCCTTTTCCGGATCTGCACGTGGGCCTCTATCTCGAGATTCGGTCTTCGCTGACTTGACATAAATTGGCTCTACACGCGGCATGAGGTGGTCGTCCTTGGCCGGGCACCAGAGTCGATCGCCCGGTGCCAAGAGACGATCACCCTGGATGTCGATCGCTCGGCACTTGAACTTGATCTGGGATCTCCGTTTGGAAAGTTGTCTTGGTTCATTTGATGCTGACTCGGTCGCTCGGCCCTTACGCCGATCGTCGTCGAGATGTGTTAATCGCAACACAACACTCGGAGGTCTAAGAACAAGAAGAAAAATACCAAGAAGCAAATGGGACCACAAGTCAAGGACTCCAAGGGTAAGGGCAAGGCCCCGATGGTTCCTAAGAACAAGAAGAAGAAGGACGCATGTCTCAAGTGCGGTGAGCTGGGCCACTAGGCAAGAGACTGTTCGATTCTTCATGGCGCTTCAGGTACAGAACTTTTCGTCTTTGAAATGAATTGTTCTGCTACTGTATTTTCTACTTCTTGGATTCTGGATTCTGGTGCTAGTTCTCATATTTGTACCATGAATCAGGATCTGGAGCAAAGTAGGAAGCTTGGAGCTGGGGAAGTGATGGTCACTGTCGGAAGCGGGCATCGTGTCAAGGCAACCGACATAGGATCACCTCTTTTTGGATTTAGAATTCGGATTTGTTGTTAGAAGATGTACTTGTTTTGCCCAAGGGGCATAAAAACATTGTATCCATTCCGGTCATGGATCGGAAAGGCCTTTTCATTTTAAATTGGTGATGGTTCCTGCAAAATTTATTTTAGAAATAAACTCGTGGGCACTGCTCCATTGTTAAATGGATTGTATCATCGAATCCTCAGTAACAAAGTCGTTGTGAATACTATGACTAGGAAGCGTGGTAGGGATGAAACCAATCACGTTTTCGAATGGCATCTTAGACTTGGTCATGTTGGTCAGACCAAGGTTCACAAAATGGAAAAATATGAACTTATGGGTCCATTGGGATCGGATCCCTTTTCTACTTGTGGATCTTGCCTTAAAGGCAAAATTACTAAGTCCCCCTTCGCAGGGACTTTTGAAAGAGCCGCTGATAAACTGGGATTAATCCATACCGACATTTGTGGTGCTTTGGAAGCAGCACGTGACGGATATCAGTATTTCATTACGTTTACAGATGATCATACTAGGTATTGTAACACCCCCAGATTTGACCAGAAATATTACAGCGCCGTGGGCCCCGAGATGGAACCCACAAGGCTAAAGGAAATTTTCGCAAACATTTACAAATGCCCAAGAGGTTAACAACAGTACTATCTTTAAAAACATTCAAAGACGTTATAAAACTCGTTTATCAAACCGTCGTAAAAACTCATTTGAAACTGCAAGGCCCGAAATGCCAAGACTCAACAGTTTAAAAACATACGTTAAGCTATCGGTTACACGTACCGACAGAATAGTTTAGAAAATGATTGCCAAAGTAACCCAAGTTACCAGATACCAAAAGGCCATTTAAAAATACTCACGCAGCGGATAAAGACAAACAATTAAAATACTCTAGCAGCGGAATACAACAACTGATCAGAAACTCAACACACGATTACATGTCCTAGCCAGTATCCTCTAGGAAGCTCATCTCTCCACGACCGCTACAAGCTTGGTAATCCAAGAACCTAAAAGAAAGCCCACGACGGGATCAGCCATAATATCCAACAATGATAACCATCACATCACGTCAATAATTAAATATCAATGGAAATACTAAGTAAGAATACGACCAATGTAATCTTACTGTTGTAACTTTACGAAAATCCATGATTCATATCCTTAACAACATATTAAGATAATACCGAAATATCTGTACGGTATCTCAACAATACCCAAGGTTCTCAAAACATGATCATAACTCGCGATACGGAAATTATACCAACTCTGGCTAATTCAATCTATCGGATGACCTCGACAATTCCAATACGATAATCGATTGACCATCAAAGACAAGTACCAAGGAAATATGGAACATACCTCAAGATACGAAATACCATTACCATCACGTCAGTGTAATCCGAGATCAGATCAACACAACATACGGACATGGTCCTAACACAAGACCTACAAATGCATACTCATATGACAACGTCAATATGCTCACAACAATAACAACAATGTATACTTATGGCAAACCCATAATATACATATGCACAACAACAATACATATGGTAATCCAATGATCCAGCGCACACAGCTATAGATTCCCATGATGATCTCGTCGGACCAAAGCATGGTGGCATTACCTGTCCAACGATCCAGCGCACACAACTATAGATTCCCATGATGATTCCCGTCGGATCAAAGCATGGTGGACATATGAAAACAATGTACAAATGCACAAAACAACAGTACACAATGTACGACAACAACAATGCACAAATGCATGACAACAACGATACACGAATGTATCACGACATGATTGACACAAATGACAAAAATGATTAGAGTACTTGCTCCGAGTCCTTCGAGAGCAATCTCGATGTCCAAACCATCACGAACCATTATTCTGAATAATCGACGATCCAAAATGTCACGAACGGTAGATAATTCACGTCTTCGTCTATACCACAACATATCTTCGATACCAAGTATACCAACAATAAATGTGAATCATATACCTTATGATTAAATTCCCAAAACTCGAATACAACCTATAATCCCAAATCCCCTGTGATTACGATTATAAACATTGCTATACGAATTATAAACGAATGAAATTGAAACCATTTATTAAATATTACAAACTGAGCAACTAATAACTTGCCTCGATACCGATACGACGATGATGAAGCCGTCACTAATCTCATTGTCTTTGTCTACTAGCTCCTCGGCCCTGACCAACACCATTCATGAACATTCTCGAGCTCGACCGCAACACACAGTTGTAATCACCGATCGATATTCTCAACCTATTACAGTAATCGATAGACAACAAGTTCGATAACAATCAACAATCGATAAAACCAAATCACAAACCCAACGGCTTGACAATATCTCGATTAAACACTAGTCGGATCAATCCTACTCAAACCAGCACGAATTCATAACCACAACACGAAAATACTGCACTTTCTGCCTTCTTAGCGCACGTTAATCACTTAACATAGCGTGCGCTAAGTTGCTCCCGTTAGCGCGCGCTAGGCAGTAAACGTAGCGTGCGCTAATGCTCTACAGATGCATGTTTTTCAGATACCGATCAACTTATGGCGATTTCAAGAACACTAAGTGATTCTGAATCATGTTCAAAGCTATCAAAACAACGAAATCCGATATCCTTTAACATATAAACAATCATCCGACTTATAATCCAAGTTTTATATCCATATATCATCTTCCTTAATATTAATACATGAAACATCAAGAACGTAACCATATTTCCTTAATCTTCCATTACAGAGAGTAATCATCGACAATAACATCAACATCCGAAACTGAGGAGAAGGATTAATCCACTTATCTCAAGAAAACGAACAACACAATCCAAATCACAAGAATCATATTAATATCATCATACTCCGGTAATCCATCTCATAATCATGCTTGTCAATTTGGTTATATGATAATCATCAACTCAAGAACCTCAAAATTCAATCTAAAACGAAATCCAAATATGAAGAGTATACCTTTTTGAAGTAATGGATTGATTTCCAAGGTTGAATCCATTTCCAAGAATCACCAATGATTTCAAGAACAAAGCTTTAATCCATGATTTCCATCATTAATCTTGTTAAAGAGGATCATCCCTCAGTGTTTAGGAACTCCAAATATCCTCCCAAGGTTCTCTCTATCGGGTGAAAGGAAAGAAATGGACGAAATGCTTCATAACACCCGTTTGTCCCTTTTTATAAAGTATATTACTAGCGTGCGCTAAACCTTATGTTTAGCGTGCGCTACCGCCTTAGCGTGCGCTAACTGACTTTGTTAGCATGCGCTATCGTAGTCCATAGGCTACTGTCTGGCTTCGTACATGTGCTTACGTACGTAATGCCCATGCATTAGCGTACGTAACTTACACTCTCTAGCGTACGCAAGTCCTTGCGTTTAGCATGCGCTAACATCAGTTGACTCGTTTATGCGTATGCTCAAGATCGGTCCACCGCCGAAAGTCTTGTGAGGATAAGATTCCTTTTTGTCCGATATACAGTTAGCGTGCGCTAATCAACATGTATTAGCATGCGCTAACACTACATTACAACATCCGTTGACTTATCAGAACGTGCGCCGAAAGTGGCCTGGTCCACACGCAGATTCCTTCCGATCTGACTGCATTAGCGTCTGTTATCTTATATCTGTAGCGTGCGCTAAACCTACACGATAGCGTGTGCTACTCATGATTATTAGCGTGCGCTAATAATGTTACACTTAGCCATTTCCCGCAATTTCTGTCCAACCTCTCGACATACCAAAAATGAACATACAGCGTACTAAATACATATACTTCTTACATCCAATTGTCGACCAAGTACGACAATTATACCAATACAGATGTCCCGATCCTTCAATTATTTTACCCATACTGTACAGATTCCACGCTGTACCACCTAACTCGGATAAAATAATCTTAAACAACAGTAGTGGAAATTCCGGATATTACATACTACACCACTTAAAATAAGTTTCGTCCTCGAAACTTGCAATCCGTCATAAAAACAAACAAACCGTTCAACCAAATATCCCGAAACCATCACGACAATGATCAATCATCATTATTACCGAATAACCAAAATAGCATACTTACATATGCGCCAAGTCGACGATCTCCTGAGATACTAGCAAGTGACATCACTGTAAAGCTTCAACACGCTTACGATCATAATTCCATGAGTCTCAACAAAAATATAACATCTTCGGAAGAAATAATCTATCCGTTTCAAATCATGTCTGTTTGATTACACAATCAAGTCCAAATCCTGATACAAATCAATAATACACGATACATCTGTGAAACAACTGCCCAACATAATGGCAACGAATCCCGAAATATCGACACAAAATCTGAACACTCAGATGATCACCAGCAATGATCAACCCATAAATTAATCGAGAATATCATTGACATGATAAACTCTAATATGACCAATCCAAAGGTCGAAACGCAATCGAGAATATCATCACCATGATAAACTCCAACACGGTCAACACAGAACCACAGAAACAGATATACGAAACAATAACATTCTCAAAACGACAAATCAATCACATACAGTAGATCTCAATAAACACACCTGACTGGCGAACATTCCCCTCGGCATACGAACAACGAATCGCAAATCGACGAACATAGCAATTCATACAAAGAGTGGAAACGACCACTCAATATTTAAAACAACCAGCATGGGGTCACCATCCCCAAATTTACACTTACAAAGAAATCATTCAAATATCACTATGGTAGAATCGCGCTAATACCGTACCAATGGAATCACATAGCACATATGTCCCGGTTTCATAAAACCCATAGTTCCAAAATTACATGATGTACCCGAACCTGCAACATGTAGTATATTTCTCTCATCCGATTGATCAACCGATCATCCCTGGATAACCAAACTACCATACTAAAGTTCGAATCTCCTTTCATCGTACCGTTAGAGTGTTATCCAGTTTGTGAATCTTACTTAGTACTTCACCATGATATGCACTATGCACTAAATGTGTATGTATATCAGTCACATTTTCAAAACCAGTTTGAAATCATATATCTCGTCAAGAAGACAAATTTTCGAAAGTTCATTCAAAATTTCAAAACTCAAAACATAAATTTTCGTAAGACCACAAAATCAATTTTCGAAAAATTAAACTGGCTCGCTGGTGCCAAGTATTCGATAACAGTTTCCTTCGATTCTACACGATTTCAAAGTTTCAAATGAAAACTATGCAAATGCTGGACTACATCCATATTACTGTATACCAATTCGGTTCGCTATTCCATCGGAAAACCACACGATAAAGTTCCGAAATTTTCAATATATAAACTCCGACTAAAAACTCATTTTCCACATATGACTCGCAACGTCAATTATTTTCCATCCTGGATCACCTCAATTATGCTATGACAATGCATTGAAATAAATCAACACAGCGAAAGACTTCCCGAGAAGTTTCTTTTGAACAAGTAATCGTAACCCGAAAGGCGAACGACATAGATAAACGATTGATAAAGGGTTTTACAAGTCTCGGGAGTTTTTAAGAAAACAGAAAAGTCTTTTGAAATATTAGGGTCTCAGCCCGTATCTCGTTCCGCATTACAAGAAGTTTAAAAAGTAGGAAACTCTTTTTCGGACCCCAAGTCCTGAGTTATAAAACAATTTCAAAAATCTATTGGGTCTCGGCCCAAAAATCATTTACGGTAAAACATCCGTAAAACATTCATTTTGAAAAGTATCATTTTCAAATGCCCAAAAACAGTTCATATATCTCAAAATAAACTAACATGACTACATGTTCTCCTGAACAATCCACAATATTTCTCCCAAATGCACAGCTCCGTTCCAAAACTTAATCGACATATTGATTTGCAAAATCATAACTTCTCAAGATCATCAATCTTGTCCCAACTCTGTCATCTTATACTGTAATGCATAATATCTTTCTGAACCTCAGAACATATCAACTTAGAACGACAATAAATCTCAATGCAATTCAAAAATCCAATACTTATAAATCGTGAAGCCGACGATTCCCCGTGATACTGGCAGATGTCTCGACTCAATAAAATACTCGACACAGATATTTTCAAAACACACATTTTGCAAACTCAGTTCAACTCGAGAAAACAACACAGCTCTATCTGAAGAAACACGTTAACACCATTTGAAAAAGTTACAACAATCCCAGTACCACACTGGTAAATCACATAACGCACAAGCCCGAGTGAACAACAAAAACCCAGAGCTCAAACACTTGTCAACCGACAACTCGAATGACACGACAAAAGCACGACCCAACTCGACACGACTGCCTAGGTTTTCACAACCTAAGCTCCGATACCATATTCTGTAACACCCCCAGATTTGACCAGAAATATTACAGCGCCGTGGGCCCCGAGATGGAACCCATAAGGCTAAAGGAAATTTTCGCAAACATTTACAAATGCCCAAGAGGCTAACAACAGTACTATATTTAAAAACATTCGAAGACGTTATAAAACTCGTTTATCAAACCGTCGTAAAAACTCATTTGAAACCGCAAGGCCCACAATGCCAAGATTCAACAGTTTAAAGACATACGTTAAGCTATCGCTTACACGTACCGACAGAATAGTTTAGAAAACGATTGCCAAAGTAACCCAAGTTACCAGATACCAAAAGGCCATTTAAAAATACTCACGCAGCGGATAAAGACAAACAATTAAAATACTCTAGCAGCGGAATACAACAACTGATCAGAAACTCAACACATGATTACATGTCCTAGCCAGTATCCTCCAGGAAGCTCATCTCTCCACGACCGCTACAAGCTTGGTAATCCAAGAACCTAAAAGAAAGCCCACGACGGGGTCAGCCATAATGTCCAACAATGATAACCATCACATCACGTCAATAATTACATATCAATGGAAATACTAAGTAAGAATACGACCAATGTAATCTTACTGTCGTAACTTTACGAAAATCCATGATTCGTATCCTTAACAACACATTAAGATAATACCGAAATATCTGTACGGTATCTCAACAATACCCAAGGTTCTCAAAACATGATCATAACTCGCGATAGGGAAATTATACCAACTCTAGCCAATTCAATCCATCGGATGACGTCGACAATTCCAATACGATAATCGATTGTCCATCAAAGACAAGTACCAAGGAAATATGGAACATACCTCAAGATACGAAATACCATTACCATCACGTCAGTCTAATCCGAGATCAGATCAACACAACATACGGACATGGTCCTAACACAAGACCTACAAATGCATACTCATATGACAACGTCAATATGCTCACAACAATAACAACAATTTATACTTATGGAAAACCCATAATATACATATGCACAACAACAATACATATGGTAATCCAACGATCCAGCGCTCATAGCTATAGATTCCCATGATGATCCCGTCGGACCAAAGCATGGTGGCATTACGTGTCCAACGATCCAGTGCACACAGCTATAGATTCTCATGATGATTCCCGTCGGATCAAAGCATGGTGGACATATGACAACAATGCACAACTGCACAAAACAACAGTACACAATGTACGACAACAACAATGCACAAATGCATGACAACAACGATACACGAATGTATCACGACATGATCGACACAAATGACAAAAATGATTAGAGTACTTGCTCCGAGTCCTTCGAGAGCAATCTCGATGTCCAAACCATCACGAACCATTATTCTGAATATTCGACGATCCAAAATGTCACGAACGGTAGATAATTCACGTCTTCGTCTATACCACAACATATCTTCGATACCAAGTATACCAACAATAAATGTGAATCATATACCTTATGATTAAATTCCCAAAACTCGAATACAACCTATAATCCCAAATCCCCTGTGATTATGATTATAAACATTGCTATACGAATTATAAACGAATGAAACTGAAACCATTTATTAAATATTACAAACTGATCAAGTAATAACTTGCCTCGATACCGATACGACGATGATGAAGCCGTCACTAATCTCATTGTCTTCGTCTACTAGCTCCTCGGCCCTGACCAACACCATTCACGAACATTCTCGAGCTCGACCGCAACACACCGTTGTAATCACCGATCGATATTCTCAACCTATTACAGTAATCGATAGACAACAAGTTCGATAACAATCAACAATCGATAAAACCAAATCACAAACCCAACGACTTGACAATATCTCGATTAAACACTAGTCGGATCAATCATACTCAAACAAGCACGAATTCATAACCACAACACGAAAATACTGCACTTTCTGCCTTCTTAGCGCACGTTAATCACTTAACGTAGCGTGCGCTAAGTTGCTCCCGTTAGCGCGCGCTAGGCAGTAAACGTAGCGTGCGCTAATGCTGTACAGATGCATGTTTTTCAGATACCGATCAACTTATGGCGATTTCAAGAACACTAAGTGACTCTTAATCATGTTCAAAGCTATCAAAATAACGAAATCCGATATCCTTTAATATATAAACAATCATCCAACTTATAATCCAAGTTCTATATCCATATATCATCTTCCTTAATATTAATACATGAAACATCAAGAACGTAACCATATTTCCTTAATCTTCCATTACAGAGAGTAATCATCAACGATAACATCAACATCCGAAACTGAGGAGAAGGATTAATCCACTTATCTCAAGAAAACGAACAACACAATCCAAATCACAAGAATCATATTAATATCATCATACTCCGGTAATCCATCTCATAATCATGCTTGTCAACTTGGTTATATGATAATCATCAACTCAAGAACCTCAACATTCAATCTAAAACGAAATCCAAATATGAAGAGTATACCTTTTTGAAGTAATGGATTGATTTCCAAGGTTGAATCCATTTCCAAGAATCACCAATGATTTCAAGAACAAAGCTTTAATCCATGATTTCCATCATTAATCTTGTTAAAGAGGATCATCCCTCAGTGTTTAGGAACTCCAAATATCCTCCCAAGGTTCTCTCTATCGGGTGAAAGGAAAGAAATGGACGAAATGCTTCATAACACCCGTTTGTCCCTTTTTATAAAGTATATTACTAGCGTGCGCTAAACCTTATGTTTAGCGTGCGCTACCGCCTTAGCGTGCGCTAACTGACTTTGTTAGCATGCGCTATCGTAGTCCAGAGGCTACTGTCTGGCTTCGTACATGTGCTTACGTACGTAATGCCCATGCATTAGCGTACGTAACTTACACTCTCTAGCGTACGCAAGTCCTTGCGTTTAGCATGCGCTAACATCAGTTGACTCGTTTGTCTGTATGCTCCGAAGACTGGTCCACCCGCCGAAAGTGCTGACGAGGATAAGATTCCTTTTTGTCCGATATACAGTTAGCGTGCGCTAATCAACATGTATTAGCATGCGCTAACACTACATTACAACATCCGTTGACTTATCAGAACGTGCGCCGAAAGTGGCCTGGTCCACACGCAGATTCCTTCCGATCTGACTGCATTAGCATGTGTTGTCTTATATCTGTAGCATGCGCTAAACCTGCACGATAGCGTGCGCTACTCATGATTATTAGCGTGCGCTAATAATGTTACACTTAGCCATTTCCCGCAATTTCTGTCCAACCTCTCGACATACCAAAAATGAACATACGGCGTACTGAATACATATACTTCTTACATCCAATTATCGACCAAGTACGACAATTATACCAATACAAATGTCTCGGTCCTTCAATTATTTTACCCATACTGTAAAGATTCCACGTTGTACCACCTAGCTCGGATAAAATAATCTTAAACAATAGTAGTGGAAATTCCGGATATTACAGGTATGGTTATGTATACTTGATGAAACGTAAATCCGAGGCCTTTGAGAAATTCCAGGAATTTAAGGCCCTAGTCGAGAAACAAACTGGAAATCATATCAAAGCACTTCAGTTGGACTGAGGTGGCGAGGATATGGGTACGGAGTTTGACAAGTTCCTGAAGGAACATGGAATAGTATCACAACTAACACCTCCAGGAACTCCTTAGTTAAATGATGTGTCAGAAAGAAGGAACCGGACCTTGTTAGACATGGTCCGTTCCATGCTAGGGTATACTGAATTACCGATTTACCTGTGGGGTATACACTCCTGACTGCTGCATATATCTTGAACATATGTCCTTTCAAATCCGTTCCTAAAACTCCACATGAGATGTGGGAGGGCAGGAAACCAAGTCTTAATCACATTAGGATTTGGGGATGTCCCGCCTATGTCAAGGAGACTAAGGTGGACAAAATGGAAGCGAGGTACGTGAGGAGACGTTTCATTGGATTCCCATCTGGGGCGATAGGTTATCTATTCTACATGCCCTAAGATAGAAAGATCGTTGTTGCTTTCCATGCACACTTCCTGGAAGATGAATTCATTCAGGAAGGCCGAGCAGGTAGAAATATTTCTTTGGAAGAATACAATGAAACTACTCAGGAGACACCTGCGCAAGAAATTGGAACCGAACCTTCTGTAACACAAGTACAACCACCTCGTAGGTCTAGTAGGGTGTCTCAATTACCTGAGAGGTATAGTTTTATGCACTTGGAGGAACTGGGTTTCCACGAGGTTCCAAGTGATAAACAAGAGACCGACCCGCGACCAATGACCTAGAAATGGTGGATGTAGACTACATGAAATGGACTGTAGAAGTCTTCATGTAGTTGGAACCTTCGTTTTGACGAGACAGTCAAAGAGTCTGACTTCGTGCAACATGAAGAGGAACCTTGTGTATACAAGAGGGTTAGTGGGAGCAAGATCACATTCTTAGTACTATATGTAGATGACATTCTACTTATAGGAAATCATGTGGGAATGCTTAGTTCAATGAAAGCTTGGCTTTCGAGTAATTTCTCCATGAAAGACTTGGGAGAAGAAACCTAGATTCTTGTGATTCGACTCTACTGGGATAGATCGAAGAGAATGATAAGTTTTCCCAAGCCCTCTATATAATAAAATCTTAAAGCGATTTAAGATGGATTACTCCAAAAGAGGGTTCCTACCGATGCGACATGAAATAAAACTCTCCTCGAAGATGTGTCCTCTGGGTGAGGAACGATGAAAGGAAATGAGTAATATACTATATGCTTCGGAATTTGGGTAGCCTTATATATACTTTATTGTGTACGAGACCTGATATTGCGCATGCTGGGAGCGTGGTAAGTAGGTTTCGGGCTAACCCAGTTCAGGAACATTAGATCGCCGTAAAGAACGATCTCAAGTACTTTAGAAGGACTAGAGATCTGGTTCTTATATATGGCAGTGGAGAACTGAATGTGATGTGATTCACTGTATTGGACTTCCAAGGACAGAAAGACGATTCTATGTCTACTTCTGGCTACATTTACTCTTATTGGAGGAGCAGTATCTTGGCATAGTTCCAAGTATAGTGCGACTGCTAGTTCCACCTATTAGGCTGAGTATAAAGCGGCCTCAGAGGCCTCCAAAGGAAGAATTAAGAAGTTACTGGGTAAACTTCACATGACACCTTGTGTTGCGCTGCCAGAGCGGTAGCACAGGCCTAGGAGCTGAGGTTTCATAATAGTATATGGATGTTGGCTGATTTGTACGTTTCAGACTGGTGATGTAATAATTAATTTTAAGGCATTGCGTTTAACAATGTTGTTTTTAATTTCTTAGCCTACTAAATCTTTATATCAATGATTTAAGGTGTTGTAATAATCCTGAATATTTGGGGGTGTTATAGAATATGATATCGGAGTTAAGATTATGGATATCTTGTCCATTGGGTTAAATTAGGGTTTAGATATGTCTTTTTGGAGTTAACTGGCCGTGAATAACATCATTGTACTGCCTACGTCTTCATGTGAGTGGTGGTTGTAAGTTTCTTAAACTCTATCTTGTCCTTTACATGTTATACCTTTTTATAATTGAATGTAAGGACAGTTTTATTCCCTGTATATTGAGTATTTATGCTTACAATATGTTGAGAGGATGACATGAATGTGGTCGCGGTCGTGGATGCGGACGTAGAAATGCTGAGAGGACAGCTTCACCCTCTGTTCCTGATTCGCTGTCAGATCAGGCTAACAACAGTTCTGGTGAACAACATGTATCCATCAACAATGAACGAGCGCAAACCGTGGAAACAAATGTCGAACCTGCTGTTCCCGACATCCTTCATCAAGTGGTCAATCAAATGACCTATTTTTCTCAAGTTGTGGACAGAATGCAAGTGGCGGTAGGATTGCAGCCGGGAGAGAATCAGCAAGGCGTCCCAGGCTTGGGAAATCAAGGAGATAGATGGATACAGGAGGTGGCGAAGATGCACCCGCCAATGTTCGATGGTTTTTCCGATACACCGACATGGGATCACTGGCTGAGAGAGATGGAGAAAGTATTTGCAGGGATTAACTACCTGGACGATCGCAGAGCCCCCATTGCCCAGTATATCCTGACGGGAGAAGCATCTAAGTGGTGGGAAGCCATCCGAACTATGGATCATGATGCCAATTGGGGAGAGTTCAAACTTATGATGGAAGCTCAGTACTTCCCTCGTCCGGTGAGAGAAGCCCAAGTTCGAGAATTTTTCTCCGTGCAGCCTTCAGATGTGCCAGTAGCCCAGGCGATTAAGACATTTATTCAACAGCTAGCGTTTGTTCGACACCTGGTTAGAACCGGCGTAGAAATGATGATTCACTTTGATATGAGAATGAAGCCGGAGATACAGAGGTTCATGTCAAGTTTT
Organism: Orobanche coerulescens; assembly: GCA_033398695.1. Taxonomy (NCBI): domain Eukaryota; kingdom Viridiplantae; phylum Streptophyta; class Magnoliopsida; order Lamiales; family Orobanchaceae; genus Orobanche; species Orobanche coerulescens. The sequence continues at coordinate 63,089,927 of CM065806.1, forward strand.
GAATGCACCACTCTCCGCCAGTATCAAGACAGCTCTGGCATATGAAATGAAAGAAGCAGCTATGAAAAAGTTCTCTGAGTGCAAGAAGCAGAATGTCTCTTGTAGTTTCACAGAGCACAAGAGTAGTGGGACCCGCAAAGCACAGTCATCCTTCCATTCATTCAAGAGGCCTCCGCATCCATCCAAGGCTGGAAAGAACTCCATATCAGTATTAGAAATGGCAGATGCAACCAGGAAATGTTTTAACTATGGACATACAGGACACTATCGACGTGATTACTCACTTCTGTCAGTGACGTTTTACGAATGTGGACGAGAAGGACATCGTGCGGTGTTCTGTGAAGAGGCAGCAAAATCTTTTCGAGCCCATACTTCGCATCCAGTTCAGAGAGAGACGAGTGTCCCTCGGACGCAACAGAGTGTTCAGCTACCCCAGAATTTCAGCCGAGGTAGAGGCAGAGGACAGTACGACCGAAAAGAATCATCGAGTGTTGGGTCTTCTCCTCCATGCCTTTATGAGATGAGAAGGGCAGATAATCAGAATACAGCTGTCGCATCAGGTACCATTCAGATCCTTTCGCAACAAGTTAGTGTTTTGTTCGATACAGGAGCTACACATTCATTTATATCATTGTCTTGTGTTAATCATTTGAACATTTCTTGTTTTCATACATGTGAGCCTCATATTATGGGTTTACCGAGTGGAGAGAGAATTGTGGGAAATTTAGAAACTAGAAATTTTCCTGTGTCGATTGGAGGCAAACATTGGCCCTCGAATCTGATTGTAGTAGAAATACAAGGAAATGATCTGATTCTCAAAGATGATTGGATTCACCATTATGGATCTATTATCAACTACCGGAAGTGAAATATTTTGATGATAGCTGAAGATGGGTCTGAAATCTTATTTGAAGGATGGAGACCAGGAAGTTCAGGAACAGTGATCAAAGCTATGAAAGCCGTCAAACTACTAAAACAGGGTTGTACTGGATACTGGTGTTACGCGATGGAGAAATAAGAAAAGGTAGAGATTTCATCCATACCTGTTGTGAACAAATTTCCGGATGTGTTCCCTGACGAATTACCAGTACTACCTCTACAATGAGATGTAGAGTTTACCATCGAGCTAGAACCGGGAGCTACGCTGATTTCTAAAGCGCCATATCGTATGGTACCTATCGAGATGTATGAACTGAAGAAGAAACTAGAAGAATTGCTGGACAAAGGTTATATTCAGCCAAGTTTCTCCCTGGGGTGCACCTGTTCTTTTTGTTCAAAAGAAAGATGAATCGCTTTGATTATGCATCGAATGCCGAGAGATAAATAGGATGACAATCAAGAATAAGTACCCATTGCCGCAGATTGATGATTTGTTCGTCCAGTTGTAGGGAGTGATAGTGTTTTCGAAGATCGATTTGAGATCAGGATACCATCATCTGAGGATTAAAAAATCTGATGTCCCGAAGTCAGCATTCTGAACCCATTATGGACACTATGAGTTTGTAGTGATGCCGTTTGGTCTCACGAATGTGCCTGCTATGTTTATGCAATTAATGAATCGAGTGTTCATAGAGTACTTAGACAAATTCTTAGTTGTGTTTATCGATAATATTTTGGTCTACTATAAGAGTCTGGTAGAGTATGAGCAGCACTTACAGATCGTTTTAAACCTCTTGAGGAGCGAGCAGTTATATGCTAAAGTTTCAAAATATTAATTCTGGATGAAGTAAGTGATATTCCTTGGTCATGCAGTATTAGCGAAAGGGGTCCGAGTAGATCCCCAGAAAGTCGAGGCAATTTTGGAATTGAAGCCTCCTAAGAACATGAAGGAAGTCAGAAGTTTCTTAGGACTTGCTGGGTATTATTGTCGGTTCGTGGAAGGATTTTCCAAAATTACCCGTCCACTTACTCGATTGCTACAAAAGACCCTAAAGTTTGAATGGAACGAGATGTGTCAGGCCAGTTTTGATGAACTTCAGAAGAGATTGACGATGGCTCCAATCATAACGCTACCGCATGGAACTGAAGGATTCATAGTTTCAGTGATGCCTCAAATCAAGGTCTCGGTTGTGTACTGATGCAGAATGAGAAGGTGATCGCCTACGCTTCACGGAAGTTGAAACCATATGAAGTAAATTATCCAACTCATGATTTAGAACTGGTAACTGTTGTTTTCGCCCAGAAGATATGGAAACACTATTTGTACGAGACTCACTATTAGATCTTCACAAATCATAAGAATCTTAAATACATATTTAGTCAGAAAGAGTTGAACATATGACAGAGGAGATGGCTGGAACTGATTAAAGACTATGACTTGGAAATTCTTTATCATCCAAGAAAAGGGAACGTAGTGGCTGATGCACTAAGCCGCAAACCTATTTCTATTCGAATGCTGGAGACGTTCACATCCCAGTCCAGCATACAACAAGAATTGATCCGTGGAGGAATTGAAATATGGTTACAAGGAGTTCAAGTACAATTGTGTGTGATGTAATTAACTTCATCGTTAATCGAAGAAATCAAATCTAAGCAATTAGATGATCCTCTGATGATTCAGTTACGTGATGAAGTAGGGAAGGAAAAGGCCCCATAATTCGTGAAGATGGAGTTCTAAGATTCTAAAGTCAACTTTGTGTTCCCAATACTGATGTTTTGAAGCGGCAATCATGATGGAAGCCCACAGTACACCCTATTCTATTCACTCAGGCACCAGTAATATGTATAAAGATCTGAAGCAGAATTTTTGGTGGGGCAACATGAAGAACGATGTGGCAGATTATATTTCGAAGTGTTTAATTTGTCAGCAGGTTAAGACTGAACATCAACGACCTGCCGAAATGTTGAAGCCACCTTCGATCCCTGAATGGAAGTGGGAAGATATATCGATGGACTTTATCACCAATATGCCGAAGACCATAACAGGGATGAATATGATTTGGGTGATAGTTGATCGTCTAACCAAATCAGCTCATTATCTATGCATTAAGGATACTTGGGGACCAAAGAAATTGGCACGGGTATTTGTTGCGTATATAGTCCGATTGCATGGTACGCCGAAGACCATTATTTCTGATCGGGATGGTCGCTTCATGTCACATTTTTGGAAAGCGATTCATTAAGCCTTGTGTTGGTCTGAAGAATGATGAAGACTATCCTCATTGTACCAACACGAGTCTTTTCTAGTGCGCTTTGTCCTCACTCACGCGCACCTCGGAAACTTCCCAGGGGGTCACCAATCCAATAACTACTCCAGGACAAGCACAATTGTGTGCGATGTAATTAACTTCATCGTTAATCGAAGAAATCAAATCTAAGCAATTAGATGATCCTCTGATGATTCGGTTACGTGATGAAGTAGGGAAGGGAAAGGCCCCATAATTCGTGAAGATGGAGTTCTAAGATTCTAAAGTTAACTTTGTGTTCCCAATACTAATGTTTTGAAGTTACAATCGTGAAGAAAGCCCACAATACACCCTATTCTATTCACTCAGGCACCAGTAAGATGTATAAAGATCTGAAGCAGAATTTATGGTGGGGCAACATGAAGAACAATGTGGCAGATTATGTTTCGAAGTGTTTAATTTGTTAGCAGGTTATGACTGAACATAAACAACCATCCGGAATGTTGAAGCCACTTCCGATCCCTGAATGGAAGTGTGAAGATATATCGATGGAATTTATCACCAATATGCCAAAGACCAGAACAGGGATGAATATGATTTGGGTGATAGTTGATCGTCTAACCAAATCGGCTCATTATCTAGGCATTAAGGATACTTGGGGACTAGAGAAGTTGGCATGGGTGTTTATTGCGTATATAGTCCGATTGCATGGTACGCCGAAGACCATTATTTCTGATCGGGATGGTCGCTTAGTGTCACATTTTTGGAAAGCGATTCATTAAGCCTTGTGTTGGTCCCAAGAATAATGAAGACTATCCTCACTGTACCAACACGAGTATTTTCTAGCGCGCTTTGTCCTCACTCACACGCACCCGGGAAACTTCCTAGGGGGTCACCGATCCCATAACTACTCCAGGCCAAGCACGCTTAACTTTGAAATTTCTATGAGATGGATTCCAGAAAATAAGATGCATCTTGTTGGTATGAGTAGTCCAAATCAATTCAGTTAACCACCTTCTAGTGCAGATCTCACAGGTCGAATCGCAAGCCACGCCTCGTGCATTTTTATGCCCATGCAGACAGGATACTGTAACACCCCGATATATTTGGAATAATTACAGTGCCGTAAATCCTTTATATAAGAATTTACAAGGCTAATTTGAGAAATACGGAAAAATAATAATAATACCAAAGTACCATTAAGGTTATAATTCAAAACCAGTTCGACAATTTAAATGAGTCCATTATTACAAGCATTCTAAACCCAACAAAATACGCGTACTCGAGTACTGAAAAATAACTGGAAAACAAGACAACATCAATTTACCTCACTGGGCCACTTCATCGTCATGTCGGCACTGTGGTTGCTTACCCGCTCCTCGGCTACCTGAACATCAAAACAAATGTCCACCCCCGAAGGGTTAGCAAAATGATGCTAGTACAAGTATCATAATACATAAATCGGATATGCAACAACAATGCATCATAAATTACATAAAACGGACTTCCGCCACCGGAATCCAACGATGCGAATCCACGTGATTCCGTCAACATAACAAAGGGTAATACAACGACCCAGCGCCCTCAGTATAGATCCCCATGATGATCCCGTCAGACCAACACATGGTGGAAAACCCGTCCAACGATCCAGCGCCCTCATCATAGATCCCCATGATGATACCGTTGGACCAACGCATAGTAGACATCTGATCCAGTGCCCTCAGTATAGATCACGTGATCTCACAGGATCAACACAACATACACAAACACAACTATCCATACACATAGGCAAAATCGATATGTCCATCAACATGAACATAAAATCAATCAATAACGATATTATGACAATTCAACTTGAATGACCTCATGTTCAACAACATGAATAACAATATGTATAATCAAAATCCTCAGTATTAAACCAATATTCAAAAATACGATACTTGCCTTAGAAATGGCGACAAGGATTGCTACTACGAAAAAAATCTTCAACCATCTCGAAGAACTCTCACTCGATCAATCCACCAAAACCCGAACCTTGATCGAACAATAACATCGGTATAACTAACGGTTCCGGATAATCGTTCTAAACATCATATGAACATCAAAAGGGCGTGTTATTCCCAATCATAGAAGCTTACTAATCTGCCCTATACAATTTCGGTTTGAATCAACATTAGGATATTAACCGGACAAAAGCTCATAGTATTCCGTCTAAGATCAAATGCATCCTATGATCGGATTCTTTAATATACCACAAGATAATTCTTCTTACGAGGATTCTAATCATACTCTTCATTAATCCAAAGCAATAAGATATTGGAAATATCCCGTAGAACACCATAAGAACTTATTTACTAGGTTCACTTGATTATCATCTTCTTCTTCAAGGAAATAACCCTAAGTTCAATCCATTAAATTTCTCTATATGCATTATTTCATCATGTAATACGTAAGAACTTGATAATGTCAATAAACATGCCATAATCAGGTTCGTAGCCTCATGATACTACATTTAAGAGCCCAAACACCACAAGGTTCGATTGATATTCTAAACAACGAAGAAGAACGGAAACATAACCGAAATTATTCTTCTAACAACATGATGTTCGACTCCTCAAGACAATAACTGAATAGGTGAACTTAAAACAGGTCCAAAACATCACTAAGAACATGTTAAACGAGTTGGTGAAGGATCACATACCTCAATATAGTGACGAACAATGAAGAACTTGAAGAAACCCAACACCGTAGGCTTGAACACCAATCCACAAGGGTCTATGATCTTCAAAATCAAGCTAGGAAGATAATATGATGGATAAAGGGTGAGGGATAATCTCCAGAACACGAAAATCGGCCAAGTTGAGGGTGATAAATGAAATGGGGTCGAGGTCTATAAATAGAATTCTAAAACATTACGTAAGTTACCCAATGTCCATTACGTACGTAACAGTATTAGCGTATGTTATACTCGAACATTAGCATACGTTAACGTCTGGCCAGAGCTCACTGACCTGTTTCTGGCATTACCTGACACGTTTTTAGTGTAACAATCGCAAGTGCACGATATCGTATCAAGTAGTAAAGTGGACTTTTTGAGTCCGGTTTATCGATCCCACAAGGAAGTTTGGTTATAATTTGAATTATACACTATTAGTCTATTTTTATAGATACTAAGATAAGTGAAACACACAATTAAAAAGTTTGGTTTAATAATTGCAAAGAAAATGCAATATTAGTTTTAATATTTTAAGGAAATAAAAATATTGCAATAATAATAGATTGATAAAACGATAAAATGAAATAGTTGGGATTACAAACTTAGTTCGTCATTAGTTATAGAAGATGTATAGGAGATCATAAGATGAATTTACTTATTATGTTGTGTAGATTCGATTTTCCTTAAAAAGACGGTTGCTCTTTCGATCTATAAAACGCCCCTTACATATTGAATCAATCAACTATATTTCTATGTTGATTGGCTTCAATACATAGCATTAGGATTTATGAAAATAACTCAAAGAATCATCTAAGTTCTAGAGGTATATTTCAATCCCCTAGAACAACTTAGAGTGAAGATCATTTGATCTAATCAAACATATTTTCTTTCGAAACATATTAAAACCATAAATATCATCATTTATTGGCTAAATAAATAAAGATTGTTAAAACAATGAAAATCACACACAATAATAAGTAATTCACAATAGATATTTTATACAAACATAAATAACATGACTAACCTTGTTTATAATCCCAACTAAAGGTAACTTAGCCCATGAAGGGTTTATTATACATAATACAAGTTTGTGTGGTCATTATTAGTTGAATCAAGAGAAAGAATTGATCCTAACTCCCTTAGTAGATAAAGGAGATAGAAGCAATAAACTCTCTGAATAACATATGCTATACCACACTTACAAAAATCACTCAAGAACACAAGTGTGTTCTTCACACAAAAAGAAAAATTTACAAAAAAAATGAAAAATTATAAGATGAATGATGAATGATTAAGGATCTAAGGGGTCTATTTATACACCTAACGTCATCTAATAGCTCCAAAACTCCAGCATTATTATATTAGATCGGATCAATGCCAGCCATCCCCTCAATAATACACAAAAAGTATAAAAAATTAGACAAATCATAACAATCTGTCAAGAGTTACGGCCGTAACATTCAGGAGTTACGGCCGTAACAAGGGTGACTTACGGCTGTAACATTCTGTAGTTACGGCCGTAACTTGGCTTCGTAAAATTGCTCACTGGATGCTTTGATAGTTAAGAATCCCCCATAACGTACGTTAAGTCCGTTGACTTGCTTAGCTAGAAAACTGTCCAGGTTCACGCAGAACCTCTCACGAATCTCCCCTAACCCCCACACGCCGACCCTTGTCGGATCTCAAGTTGATTGATCTTACGTACGTTAAGCTCAACAGCTAACGTACGTTATATTGCATTCTTAGTATACGCTAAGATCATTATCTAGCGTACGTTATCACGTGCAGAAATTATGCATGCATGCATGGAAAAATACAAAGATGTAGGGATACGAATACGGGAAACCAATCATCGATTAATACATCACAAATTCGAATCTTACAAGATCGAATACAGGATAATTATACATTAAGTATCCGGGCATTACATACTACCCCTCTAAAAAGAAGTTTCGGCCCGAAACTTAAAACGAAATCAATTCTGGGTATCTCAACCTCATACTATCTTCTGTCTCCCAAGTTGCTTCTTTAACTCCATGCCGAGACCACTGAACTTTAACCAAGGAGATCGATTTATTCCTCAATTTCTTGACTCAACTCTCAAGAATCTTGATTAGATTTTCTTCGAACGAGCCATCATTAGCCACTTCAATCTCGCCAAAATCGATGATATGACTGGGATCTGGTACATCTTTCCGCAATTAGGATATGTGGAATACATTATGAACGTGACTCAGTGATGGTGGTAAGGCCAACCTGTATGCGAACTCCCCAACTCTCTCGAGGATTTCAAATGGTCCGATATATCTCGGACTCAGCTTTCCTTTCCTCCCAAAATGGAAGATTCCCCGAGTAGGAGAAACCTTCAATAGTACATGGTCCCCATTCTCAAACTCTAGCGTGTGACGGCGCACATCTGTATCAGACTTCTGTCGACTCTGGGCTGTTAACAGTCTTTCGCGAATCAGGGCTACCTTCTCTTGGGTCTGAACTATCAACACAGGTTCCATCCCGATCAAGTCAGAAGAGTCATCCCAACACAGGGGTGATCTGCATTTTCTTCCGTACAACGTTTCAAATGGTGCCATCTTAATGGGAGCATGCCAACTATTGTTGTAGGTGAATTCAATCAACGGCAAATGAACTTCCCAATCGGTTGACCAATCTAAGGCACAAGCTCTAAGCATAACCTCTACTGTCTGTATAGTCCTTTTGGATTGACCGTCTGTCTGAGGATGATTGGCCGTGCTAAAGTCAGCTCGGTTCCCAAGGCATTGTGAACTGCCTTCCAAAAATGCGAGACGAAGTGACCATCTCGATCTAAAATAATGGTTTTCGGCGTTCTATGTAATCGGACTATATCCGTAATAAACACTCGTGCTAATTTCTTGGGTCCCCAAGTGTCTTTAATACCCAGGAAATGAGCCGACTTGGTTAGTCGATCAACTATAACCCAAATCATGTTCATTCCCTTCTTGGTCCTTGGCATATTGCTGATGAAGTCCATCGATATATCCTCCCACTTCCACTCAGGAATTGGAAGTGGCTTTAACATCCCGACGGGCCGCTGATGTTCAATCTTAACTTGCTGACAGGTCAAACATTTCGAAACATATTCCGCTATGTCCTTCTTCATATTTCCCCACCAGAAATTTTGTTTTAGGTCCTTATACATCTTACTGGTGCCCGGGTGAATAGAATAGGGTGCACTGTGAGCTTCCTTCAAGATTGTCTGTCTCAAAACATCATCATCGGGGATGCAAAATCGACTCTAAAATCTCAAACTCCATCATATTGTAGCACGAATCCTGGGGCCTTCCCTTTGTTTACTTTGTCACATAATCGAAGAATCAGAGAATCATCGAACAACTTAGATTTGATTTCTTTGACTAACGACGAGGTTAGTTCCATCACACACAGTTTCCCTTGGACTCCTTGTGACCAAACTTAGATTCCTTCACGAATTAGTTCTTGTTGAATGCTGGTTTGGGACGTAAGCGCTTCCAATACTTGAAGAGAAACAGGTTTGCGGCTCAATGCATCAGCTACCATGTTTGCTTTGCCTGGATGATAGAGGATTTCCAAGTCGTAATCTTTGATCAATTCCAGCCATCTTCTCTGCCTCATGTTTAATTCCTTCTGACTGAAAATATACTTGAGGCTCTTATGATCTGTGAAGATCTGACAATGAGTGCCATACAAATAATGTCGTCAAATCTTCAAGGTGAAGACTACAGGTGCTAACTCCAAATCATGAGTCGGGTAATTTGCTTCATACGGTTTCAACTGTCGAGAGGCATAGGCAATCACCCTATCCTTTTGCATCAACACACATCCCAGACACTGATTTGACGCATCGCTGTATACCATGAATCCCTCGGTTCCATCTGGTAATGCTAGTATAGGCACCGTTGTCAGTCTTCTCTTGAGTTCATCAAAGCTAGCCTGGCATTTCTCATTCCACATGAATTTGTGAGTCTTCTGCAACAGTTGAGTATGCGGACGAGCAGTTTTTGAAAATCCTTCTACAAAACGGCGATAATATCCAGCAAGTCCTAAGAAACTTCGGACTTCTTTCACGTTATTAGTATATTCCCATTCCAAGATCGCTTCGACTTTCTTCGGGTCTACCTGAACTCCGTCAGCTGATATCACATGCCCAAGGAAGGTTACTTCCTTATGCCAGAACTCGCATTTAGAAAGTTTCGCAAAAAGCTGCTCATTCCTCAAAGTACTCAAAACGATACGCAAATGCTCCGCATGCTCCTCTGGGTCTTTCGAATAGATCAACATATCATCAATGAAAACGACCACGAACTTATCCAAGTATTCTAAGAATACCCAATTCATCAATTGCATAAATACCGCAGGAGCATAAGTAAGTCTGAATGGCATCACCACAAATTCATAGTGCCCGTACCAGGATCTGAAAGCAGATTTCGGTATATCCGATTCCTTAATTCTCAACTGATGGTATCCTGATCTCAAGTCGATCTTCGAGAATACCCTTGCCCTCTGCAGTTGGTCAAACAAGTCGTCGATCTGAGGTATTGGATACTTGTTCATAATCATTACCTTGTTTGGCTCCCTATAATCGATACACAATCGGAGGGATCCATCTTTCTTCCGGACAAAGAGAATGGGTGCTCCCCAAGGAGAAACGCTAGGTTGAATGTAACCCTTCTGCAATAATTCCTCAAGCTGCTTCTTTAGTTCATACATCTCGGTTGGCGCCATACGGTATGGTGCTCTGGAAATAGGTGCGGCTCCAGGCTTTAATTCGATATTGAACTCTACTTCTCTCCGTGGAGGTAACCCAGGTGGTTCATCAGGGAATACGTCTGAGAATTTGTTTACCACTGGAATAGATGCGAGCTCTACTCCTTCTTCTTTCTCCATGGCATAACACCACAATCCGTAACAAACCTACTTTAGTAATTTAACCGCTTTCATGGCTTTGATCAATTTTCTCGAGTTTCCCGGTCTCCATCCTTTGAATAAATGTTCAGATCCATCATCAGCAATGATAGAAACAACTCTCCTTCGGTAATTCAAAATAGCCCCATAATGGTTGAGCCAATCGTCTCCGAGAACTAGATCGTCACCATGGATGTCGACCACAATAAGATTAGATGATCAATCTCTCCCTCCTATAGAAACTGGAAATTCTCTAGTTTCTAGGGTTCAAACAATTCTCTCTCCACTCGGTAATCCCACAACATAAGGCTCACAATCATATAAACAAGAGATTTTCATATGAAAGAATGTGTAGCTCCTGAATTGAATAAGACACTAACTGGTTGCAAAAGGATCTGAATCGTACCTGACGCAACAGCAGTGTTTTGATCTTCTGACCTCCTCATCTCGTAAAGGCGCAGAGGAACGGACCCAGCACTGGACGCCTCTCTTTTCCCAACATTTTTTTGCTGGAAAGCACTTTGCTGTGTTTGATTCACACTTGTCTCTTTCGGAACTGGTGCAGGAGTGCGTGTACCAATAGATCTAGTCACATTTCTGCAAAAAGTCGCACGATGGCCTTCCTGTCCATACTCGAAATAGGTCACAGAAGGTGCGTAGCAATCACGCCGAACATGCCCTGCTTTATCACAGTTATAACATTTCTTCGCTGCATCTGGAACTATTGATGTTGTTCGGAACTTCTTTCCGCCTCGGGAAGGATGCGAAGGTCTCCTAGATGAATGAAATGAAGACTGGACCTTGCGGGGCCCACCACTCTTGTTCTCCGTGAAGTTGCCAAACACTTTCTGCTTCTTTGCTGCCGTCGATTTCTCCACCGCTGTCTCTTTCATGTCGTAGACCAGCGCTTTGTCCTGATACTGTCGCAAGGTAGTACATTCAAATACGGACATATATTGCTGAATCTCGGGTTTCATCCGTATGTCGAAATGGAAAATCTTCTCCACCTCCGTCCTGACCAAGTGTCGCACACAAGTCAGCTGGTGATTAAAAGTCTTGATTATGTCTGTCACAGATGCCTCCGAACTCTGTGGGGAGAAAAACTCTCGGACTCTAGCCTCTCTAACTGGACGAGGATAATACTCTGATTCCATCATTAATCTGAATTTCGTCCAGTCAACATTATGATCCTCAGGTCGAACAGCCTCCCACCATTCGAAAGCCTCTCCAGTCAGAAAATACTGGGCGATCGGAACTTTTCAGTCATCGAGGCAGTTGATCCCCGCAAATATCTTTTCCAACTCCTTCATCCAGTGATCCCAAGTAGTCATCTCAGCAGAACCGTCAAATTTTGGTGGGTGCAATTTGACCACCTCCGTAAGCCACTTGTCTCCCCGATTATCCTCGTTGCGCTGCTGGCCCATCGCTGTCTACATGCGATCAACCACCTGAGCGAAGTGGGTCATCTGAGCGACCACCTGTTGGAGCACCCCCGGCATGTTAGGATTTGCATTATCATTCGCTGATCCTTGTTGTCCTTCAGAATGAGAATCGGTTCGACTAGCCGATAATTCTAGAGTAGACATTGAGTCCCCCTGTCTCGCATTTCTACGTCCGCGTCCACGACCGCGTCCGCATCCACGACCTCCCCTCAACATACTGTAAATACAAATACTCAATATCCAAGGCAAAATTTTCTAAAATAAAGTCCGTCAATATTCCCAAAATGGAAATTAAATAAAACAGTAGTATAATAGATTAGGAGACTTACAACCACGGTCCACATGACGACGCTGGCTGAGTAGTGATGTTACAAATGACCCATAAATCAAATAACGTAAACAGACCCAACTAAACCCGACTGCCAAGATATCCATGAATCTTAGCTCTGACACCATATTCTATAACACCCCGATATATTTGGAATAATTACAGCGCCGTAAATCCTTTATATAAGAATTTACAAGGCTAATTTGAGAAATACGGAAAATAATAACAATACCAAAGTACCATTAAGGTTATAATTCAAAACCAGTTCAACAATTTAAATGAGTCCATTATTACAAGCATTCTAAACCCAACAAAATACGCGTACTCGAGTACTGAAAAATAACTGGAAAACAATACAACATCAATTTACATCACTGGGCCACTTAATCGTCATGTCGGTACTGTGGTTGCTTCCCCGCTCCTCGGCTACCTGAACATCAAAACAAATGTCCACCCTCGAAGGGGTTAGAAAAATAATGCTAGTACAAGTATCATAATATATAAATCGGATCTGAAACAACAATGCATCATAAATTATATAAAACGAAGTTCTGCCACCGGAATCCAATGATGCGAATCCATGTGATTCCATCAACCTAACAAAGGATAATCCAACGATCCAGCGCCCTCAGTATAGATCCCATGATGATCCCATCGGGCCAATGCATGGTGGAAAACCCGTCCAACGATCCAGCACCCTCAGCATAGATCCCCATGATGATCCCGTCGGACCAACGCATAGTGGACATCCGATCCAGCGCGCTCAGCATAGATCACGTGATCTCACAGGATCAACACAACATACACAAACACAACTCTGCATACACATAGGTAAAATTGATATGTCCATCAACATGAACATAAAATCAATCAATAATGATATTATGACCATTCAACTGGAATGACCTCATGCTCAACAAAATGAATAAAAATATGTATAATCAAAATCCTCAATATTAAACCAATATTCAAAAATACGATACTTGCCTTAGAAATGGCGACAAGGATTGCTACTATGAAAAAAGTCTTCAACCAGCTCGAAGAACTCTCACTCGATCAATCCACCAAAACCTAAACCTTCAGCGAACAATAACATCAGTATAACTAACGGTTCCGGATAATCGTTCTAAACATCATATGAAAATCAAAAGGGCATGTTATTCCCAATCATAGAAGCTTACTAATATGCCCCATACCATTTCAGTTTGAATCAACATTACGATACTAACCGGACAAAAGCTCATAGTATTCCGTCTAAGATCAAATGCATCCTACGGTCGGATTCTTCAATATACCACAAGATAATTCTTCTTACAAGGATTCTAATTATACTCTTCATTAATCCATAGCAGCAAGATATCGGAAATACCCCGTAGAACACCATAAGAACTTATTTACTAGGTTCACTTAATTATCATCTTCTTCTTCAAGGAGATAACCCTAAGTTCATTAAATTTCCCTATACGCATTATTTCATCATGTAATACGTAAGAACTTGATAATCTCAATAAACTTGCCATAATCAGGTTCGTAGCCTCATGATACTACGTTTAAGAGCCCAAACACTACAAGGTTCGATTAATATTCTGAACAACGAGGAAGAACTGAAACATAACCGAAATTATTCTTCTAACAACATGATGTACGACTCCTCAAGACAATAACTGAATATGTGAACTTAAAACAGGTCCAAAACATCACTAAGAACATGTTAAACCAGTTGGTGAAGGATCACATACCTCAATATAGTGATGAACAATGAAGAACTTGAAGAAACCCAACACTGTAGGCTTGAACACCAATCCACAAGGGTCTATGATCTTCAAAATCAAGCTAGGACGATCATATGATGGATAAAGGGTGAGGGATAATCTCCTGAACACGAAAATCGGCCAAGGTGAGGGTGAGAAATGAAATGGGTTCGCGGTCTATAAATAGAATTCTAAAACATTACGTACGTTACCCAATGTCCATTACGTACGTAAAAGTATTAGCGTATGCTATACTCGAACATTAGCGTACATTAACGCCTGGACAGAGCTCACTGACCTGTTTCTGGCATTAGCTTACGTACCTTATCATACAGGACTTACGTACGTAATATCTAGGCCCTTAGCGTACGTTAAAAATCCCCTTTAGTATACGTTAAGTCCGTTGACTTGCTTAGCTGGATAACTATCCAGGTTCACGCGGAACCTCTCACGAATCTCCCCTAACCCCCACAGGCCGACCATTGTTGGATCTCGAGTTGACTGATCTTACTTACGTTAAGCTCAACAGCTAACGTACGTTATATTGCATTCTTAGTATACGCTAAGATCATTATCTAGCGTACGTTATCATGTGCAGAAATTATGCATGCATACATGGAAAAATACAAAGATGTAGGGATACGAATATGGGAAACCAATCATCGATTAATACGTCACAAAGTCGAATCTTACAAAATCGAATATAGGATAATTATAAATTAAGTATCCGGGCATTACAGATGCTGGACTGAATCCCAACACCTTGGGAACCGAGCTGAACTTTAGCACGGCTTATCATCCTCAAACCGATAGACAGTCTGAGAGAACTATCGAAACAGTAGAAGAAATGTTGAGAGCTTGTGTAACACCCCCAATACGCTCAGGGATATTACACGCCGTAGAACCTTTCCTCAAGGATCTACCAGGCTGGTAACAACATATAACAACTCAACCATGCCTTTAAGGCTAAAATGACTCAGTAGACCGATTTGGTCTTTCAATAAATACATACAACTCAAATACAACTCATGCCCACGCAGGGGTCAAAACACAACCATACCCGTACAACGGGAAAAATATAGCAGCGGAAAATAAAGTACAACTGAACCGATAAACAATGTATGGTTCCTCATGTGATTAGTATCGATCATCTTTCATCATCCTTCGTGCCGACCCTGTGTTATGCTCCAAAACCTGAATGCAAAAATAGACATCCACCCCCCGAATACTCGGGGGTTAGCAAAACTCCATTGTTTTTCTAGTGCAAGAACAAAGTGCAAATACGAGCCATACAATTCACATTCCACGAATAACAATAACCAGGAATCCTCAAAAATCCAAAAGTAACGAAAAGTACTTCCCGAGGCATGAGTTTGGGTAAAACATTTCAAAACCAAAAGATCACAAATCAAGGGAAAACAATTTATAAAACGGTTTAAAATGCCATCGAGAGTTTTAATGGAAAACAATTTAGGATTATCAAATCCCGCTTTTCAAAATCCAAAAGACGAAATGGGTCACTGCCCCAAAGGTTTTATTTTCGCAAATAGAAAACCGACAACAATTCATAGGGCCAGAGCCCAACATCACGTGTCCTCGACGGATGTAAAAATCAACACAATGTAATCATGCATGCGCATCGCCTAGGATCGGGACGAAGCCACAAATCCCACTCGAGGCCTCGAAGGACCCTCCCGAGCTGGATAGCGGAACAAATCACACACATGCATCGCCTTGGGAACAGGGTAATACCATTGATCCCGCCCGAGGCCTCGAAGGACCCTCCCGAGCTGGCTAGCTAAACAAATCACAACATGCATCGCCTTGGGAACAGGGTAATACCATTGATCCCGCCCGAGGCCTCGAAGGACCCTCCCGAGCTGGCTAGCTAAACAAATCACAACATCTCACGGTTGGATCAATCACTTGTTGCATCCTAGCCACACGATCGCATGCCATGTGCCACCGTAGATTAACTTTGGCGCTCACGGTTGGATCAATCACTTGTTGCATCCTGGCCACATGATCACATGCCATATGCCAACGTAGTTTTTCTTAGGCTCTCACGTTTGGATCAATCGCTTGTTGCATCTTGGCCACATGATCACATGCCATGTGCCACCGTAGGCCCCGCCCACATCCACACAATCACATATGTAGCACCATACAACAAAGATATCCAAACAATTCACTCAGAGGCATTAAACACTTAGCAAAACACCACGTCAAACCACACTGCACCGAAATAAAGCCATACACGAACACACGCAATATCAAGTGCAACATCAACACCAAACATATCCATAGAATTCACATAGTCATTCACAAACCACACCATTCACAAAACACCCACGTTTTGAAAACAAGCCTTTAACAAGGCAAAACCGCATCTTTTGAAAGTTCAATTCAAATGACCAAACGGCCACATTTAGACTATCACTAATTATCGTATCCATAAAACAAGAAAAGTATGGGCAGGGTACTTGCCTCGAACAACCACAACGCGGAGAATCGACCGAAGTAGGTTGGCACGAACCGACTACGAACCCGCCGACTCCACTGATCGCCAACTCGCGGACATAAACTACGAAGGACAAGAACAACAATGAAATGAATTCCATAACACGACTCAAAGCCGTTGAATTCAAAGAACGAATGACGAAAGTTCAAGTGTTCTCCCCAAAACGGCCAAGAACACGATTCGTCCCGAAAAAACACGAAAATGGAATTCCAAGTCGAAATATGGATATACAATCCATAGAATATGTTTAACAACATCATTTAACCACAGTCTATCCAACAAAAACGGATGGAAAACGAGATCGAGAACAAATCCCCCAAAAAGTCGATTCGAAGGATATCAAGAAATATACTTCGATTCGACGAAGAAAAATGGATTAAATGATGTTAAACAAAAGAATACTACCAAGATTAATCATACCCATCATGAATTAATCAACAACACGGAACGAATCAGACAAAAATGCAAAAACCCCCAAATTCACGAAATTAGAGTTCTAAGGAAGATTACCTTGATTCGCTGGATCAAAGGACGATAACGGATGATTGATTGATGATATAACCTCAAGAACTTCATGGATTTGTTGTTAAACAACATGGCTCCAAGATTTCTAAGTCTCTAGCCGCGGAAGAGAAAGGTAGGAAATGAAAAACGAGAGGAAATGTGACTGCTCTGTCACATTTATACTGGGCCGGACTAGCGTGCGCTAGGGTGCCGAGATAGCGTGCGCTATCGGCCCAGGCCGCAGTCCAGAGCCCACACTGCCCTACTGACTCGGCCAGGTAGCGTGTGTAGCCTTCCGGCCGTAGCGTGCGCTACCTGTCGGTCGTAGCGTGCGCAATGCCCGACAGTAGCGTGCGCTACCTGCCGATCGTCCCCGAGTCCTCTACTCCAGGACTCCACTGTCCAGATCCGATAGCGTGCGTTAGGCCAGACGATAGCGTGCGCTACACCTGTCGATTAGCGCGCGCAGCCTTCCGGACGTAGCGTGCGCTATGCCGGTTCCTGCCGCACCCGTCCGGTTGGTGCCCGAAATCGTCCGGCCAGTCCCGCAACCGTCCGGCTAGTGCTCCAACACTAGGGCTCGACGACTCGATTTCCAAAAACGCACGGAACGAACACGACGAAAAGTTCGCAGACGACATCAACGACCCGAAATGAAAACATAATGCAATAATTAGTCATACGCGACCAAGAAAAGGGTCGAGATAACAAATACAGATACGGATACCCGTAACTTTAGGTAAATCACAAAATGGCCCAAAACGCCCGAAAATCACGATACGTGATCGAATAACCAAACTGAAGTTCAAAACACGTCTAACAAAGTTAAACGGACTTACGGGAATCTCGAAACAGCAGTTTCGAACGAGATTCGCAAGAATCGAACTCAAGTGCGGAAAAGTCGCTAAAAAGCACGGAACTCAACAAAACAACACTGAACCGAACTCGGATGACAAAAAGTGTAGAATTAATCAATCTCAGAATGACGAAACGGTTATGAGAGAGCCGTCAAAACGGACTTCCTCCGAAAAAAGAAATTACGGAAAATCGAAATTACGGGTTTTACATTCTACCATCCTTAAAAGAAGTTTCGTCCCGAAACTTAAAATAAGTAGGGAGAAGCAATATCCCCTGCCAGGAAAACTCGACGAGATACACAAAAAAAGCGAAAATTCGCGCCCGACGGCGAAACGCTGCAAGAAACGCAAAGAGACATACAGCGTGAAAACACGCTCCACGGCGACCAACACAACGTCGCCGTTAGGGATATAATAAAACCAACAAATGACAAGCATCATCAAATGTATAATATAGTCAAGTCAATTATCCGAACAATCACAAAACACAATGAACGAAAATCAATACGATTGACCAACCCAACGGTTCATCAATCAAAACGCGAGCCAAACGCTGAACAAATACGGAATTCCACCGCCTAAGGGTTGGAAGATCGAAAACGAGACTAATTTCCCGAACTTAAGGGAATTACGAAGGAGCCTGAACGCTCAACAATCACGAAACGAGAACAAAAACCGAACAAACAAACGATCGAGACAACAAAAATCGAACAATCATGTCCAAAACACGAAGGATAATAAAATTCAGACAACTCCCACGATGATCTGGTGAGAACAACAAGACATGCACTCCCATAAGATCCACAGGAAATGGAATAGCGATTGAAAAGTCACAACGACAAATGAGTTATTTCGAGACAATACCACCCTCATTCGATCAATAAAAGCAAGGAATGGGGAAAGTTCAGAAAATGTCAACGAACATAAACGAGTCGACAGAGTCGAAAATACAGAAATTCAAAATCCGATCCACGTCGAATAGAAGAGTTAATAGAACCAAATGATGTCACTTCCGAACAAGGTTCACAAGAATCGAACCGAACTCGAAAAAGTCACAGCGATAACTAGATCGACCCACAACAAGATCACAGCTCATTCAGACGATGAAACCGAAATACAGAACAACTTCAGAAAGTATCAACGAACACGAGCGAGTCGATAAAATTGAGAAAGAGAAAATGCAGAAGCCAAAAATAATACGGGTATTATATTCGACCTCTTCTAAAAGAAGTGTCGTCCCCGAAACTCACAACAACGAAATCAAGGATACGACACAACAAGCAACCGACAGAAACATCCTTCGAAGGCCTCTCAAAGCCGATTCTGATAACTGTGCTGAAGCGCGAACTCCGAAAGTCTTGGTAGCCAATTTGCAAAACTGAATTCGGTGTCCCTCGAGTCCACACTTGAAATGTGTTACCGACGAGAAGGACAATTTACACGTGCATGCCCCGGCACATCACGGTTGAAACGTCTCAGCCCGGCATACCAAAAATACAAATGCTAGATACAATGGGGCATAACGTCGCAAAACAACATAGCGGAGATGCCAACTCAGCACAACAAAGAATCATAACATATATCATATACAACAATTACCATCGTAAAGTAATACACGCACAAACAATACAGCAACGACGGTATCGTTCGGCGACCTTAACGGCCCGAACAATAACCAGCACATAATTACAAACATCATGGAACAATCACACATGTACACAAACGTACAAACCCAAGCTTTAACAGCTCACACAGGTGCGATAACATGCAAGTCACCACGAAATGACAACATTAAAGATCGTCATCACACCTCCCACAAAGGGCTAACAAAACATATGCGTGGCAAACTACTCAACGTTCACACCATCAATTCAATCACAAATCGGGGTTGACACCATAACGAAAGTTCGAAAACCATACATGCATTTCTGGTCCGCAAACAGGAATAATAGGTTTTAAAAACGAAAACGACCTTTTGAAAACACCAGTTGATCTTGAGTATCATTTTACAAAAAGTTGAACAAACATCATTTTCGAGACTTTGAAAATCATCTTGCGTTTAAACAAAAATGAGGACACTTTCTCTTAGTAAAAAACTTTCAGAATATTCGACCCTCGGGTCTAAGTAAAAAAAATGTTTCTAAACATCGAAAATATCTCAAAACATTTTGGTCCTCGAGGTAGAAGAATTTTGAAACATGTTGTGGCACCTTGGATGTACCACGAGAAAATAATTCATTTTAAAAGTACGTCTTGAAATTTATTTTCTAAGATACTCAAGGTTTTCAAAGATAATTCAATGAGCTAGAATGCCCAAAAACTTCAGGTAATTACACAAAACATTATAGCGCTGTGGGCCCCGCGCCGGAACTCACCAGGCTAAAAACCATTTATAACGTTAAAAAGGCCGATGACGGTAATATTTCAAAAACTCACAAAAACTATTTACAAAATACTAAATATCGTCATAAGAATTTCGCCAAAACGATCAAGGCCATAATGCCAAAACTCGGTTAAGGGAATCGGTTTTCGAAATAAAACTCAGTCGGTAAAATACCGAAAGCCATTTCAAAAGAATTCACGCAGCGGATAAAAGAAATAAAGTCAAACATGCACAATCCAGCAACGTTACTCCTCATATGAACGAAATATGAGGGTCAAATAACCACATATCAAGAAATCAAAATCCATAAGAGGATTCTGTCACTGAACAAATAATCATAAAAATAGCTTGTATCACACGAGGCACAACACAAAGAAGGGAGACGTACAGCCACA
This sequence comes from Orobanche coerulescens, assembly GCA_033398695.1. NCBI lineage: Eukaryota > Viridiplantae > Streptophyta > Magnoliopsida > Lamiales > Orobanchaceae > Orobanche > Orobanche coerulescens. Next base: position 63,110,866 of record CM065806.1, read on the forward strand.
GGTCGCACGAAGATGATGATCGCCCCACGATACTAATCACGACCAATAAACTCAGACGACGCATCGCGACACGACTCGGTCAGATAAAATCTGATGAAACAAAACTCAACAGACACCACTGACCCGACAGCCTAGGTTTCCACAACCTAAGCTCCAATACCATTTATATAACACCCCCAATCCGCTCAAGGATATTACACGCCGTAGAATCTTTCCTCAAGGATCTACCAGGCTGGTAACAACATATAACAACTCAACCATGCCTTTAAGGCTAAAATGACTCAGTAGACTGATTTGGTCTTTCAATAAATACATACAACTCAAATACAACTCATGACCACGCAGGGGTCAAAACACAACCATACCCGTACAACGGGAAAATATAGCAACGGAAAATAAAGTACAACTGAACCGATAAACAATGTACGGTTCCTCATGTGATTAGTATCGATCATCTTTCATCATCCTTCGTGCTGACCCTGTGTTATGCTCCAAAATCTGAATGCAAAAATAGACATCCATCTCCCGAATACTCGGGGGTTAGCAAAACTCCACTGTTTTGCTAGTGCAAGAACAAAGTGCAAATACGAGCCATACAATTCACATTCCACGAATAACAATAACCAGGAATCCTCAAAAATCCAAAAGTAGCGAAAAGTATTTCCCGAGGCATGAGTTTGGGTAAAACATTTCAAAACCAAAAGATCACAAATCATGGGAAAACAATTTATAAAACGGTTTAAAATGCCATCGAGAGTTTTAATGGAAAACAATTTAGGATTATCAAATCCCGCTTTTCAAAATCCAAAAGACGAAAGGGGTCACCACCCCAAAGGTTTTATTTTTGCAAATAGAAAACTGACAACAATTCACAGGGCCAGAGCCCAACATCACGTGTCCCTCGACGGACATAAAAATCAACATAACGTAATCACGCATGCGCATCGCCTAGGACCGGGACGAAGCCACAAATCCCACTCGAGGCCTCGAAGGACCCTCCCGAGCTGGCTAGCGGAACAAATCACACACATGCATTGCCTTGGGAATAGGGTAATACCATTGATCCCGCCCGAGGCCTCGAAGGACCCTCCCGAGCTGGCTAGCTAAACAAATCACAACATGCATCGCCTTGGGAACAGGGAAATACCAATGATCCCGCCCGAGGCCTAGAAGGACCCTCCCGAGCTGGCTAGCTAAACAAATCACAACATCTCATGGTTGGATCAATCACTTGTTGCATCCTAGCCACATGATCGCATGCCATGTGCCACCGTAGATTAACTTTGGCGCTCACGGTTGGATCAATCACTTGTTCATCCTGGCCACATGATCACATGCCATGTGCCACCGTAGTTTTTCTTAGGCTCTCACGGTTGGATCAATCGCTTGTTGCATCCTGGCCACATGATCACATGCCATGTGCCACCGTAGGCCCCGCCCACATCCACACAATCACATATATAGCACCATACAACAAAGATATCCAAACAATTCACTCAGAGGCATCAAACACTTAGCAAAACACCACGTAAAACCACACTGCACCGAAATAAAGCCATACACGAACACACGCAATATCAAGTGCAACATCAGCACCAAACATATCCATAGAATTCACATAGTCATTCACAAACCACACCATTCACAAAACACCCACGTTTTGAAAACAAGCCTTTAACAAGGCAAAATCGCATCTTTTGAAAGTTCAATTCAAACGACCAATCAACCACATTTAGATGATCACTAATTATCGTGTCCATAAAACAAGAAAAGTATGGGCAGGGTACTTGCCTCGAACAACCACAACGCGGATATTCGACCGAAGTAGGTTGGCACGAACCGACTACGAACCCGACGACTCCACTGATCGCCAACTCGCGGTCACAAACTAAGAAGGACAAGAACAACAATGAGATGAATTCCATAACAAGACTCAGAGCCGTTGAATTCAAAGAGCGAATGACGAAAGTTCAAGTGTTCTCCCCAAGACGGCCAAGAACACGATTCGTCCCGACAAAACACGAAAATGGAATTCCAAGTCGAAATATGGATATACAATCTATAGAATATGTTTAACAAAATCATTTAACCACAATCTATCCAACAAAAACGGATGGAAAACGAGATCGAGAACAAATCCCCCAAAAAGTCGATTCGAAGGAAATCAAGAAATATACTTCGATTCGACGAAGAACAATGGATTAAATTTTGTTAAACACAAAAATACTACCAAGATTAATCATACCCATCATGAATTAATCAACAACACGGAACGAATCGGACAAAAATGCAAAAAACCCCAAATTCACGAAATTAGGGTTCTAAGGAAGATTACCTTGATTCGCTGGATCAAAGGACGATAACGGACGATTGATTGATGATATAACCTCAAGAACTTCATGGATTTGTTGTTAAACAACATGGCTCCAAGATCTTTAAGTCTCCAGCCGCCGAAGAGAAAGGTAGGAAATGAAAAACGAGAGGAAATGTGACTGCTCTGTTACATTTATACTGGGCCGGACTAGCGTGCACTAGGCTGCCGAGATAGCGTGCGCTATCGGCCCAGGCCGCAGTCCAGAGCCCATACTGCCCTACTGACTCGGCCAGGTAGCGTGCGCAGCCTTCCGGCCGTAGCGCGCGCTACCTGCCGGTCGTAGCGTGCGCAATGCCTGACAGTAGCGTGCGCTACCTACCGATCGTCCTCGAGTCCAGTACTCGAGGACTCCACTGTCCAGACCCGATAGTGTGCGTTAGGCCAGCCGATAGCGTGCGCTACACCTGCCGGTTAGCGCGGGCAGCCTTCCGGACGTATCATGCGCTACGCCGGTTCCTACCGCACCCGTCCAGTTGGTGCCCGAAATCGTCCGGCCAGTCCCGCAACCGTCCGGCCAGTGCTCGAACACCAGGGCTCGACGACTCGATTTCCAAAAACGCACGGAACGAACACGACGAAAAGTTCGGAGATGACATCAACGACCCAAAATGAAAACATAATGCAATAATTAGTCATACGTGACCAAGAAAAGGGTCGAGATAACAAATACAGATACGGATACCCGTAACTTTGGGTAAATTACAAAATGGCCCAAAATGCCCGAAAATCACGATACGTAATCGAATAACCAAACCGAATTTCACAACACGTCTAACAAAGTTAAACGGACTTACGGGAAACTCGAAACAGCATTTTCGAACGATGCTTTACCAAGCATCCGGTGTTGAATTCTACCAAGTGTTTTGTCGTTTCCGTCCGTATTAAAGTATGTGATGCTTTACCAAACTAGAGTTCATGTTCTTAGTGATGCTTATGATCATGCTACTGAAGTTACTGAGTTTAGACTGAGCTTTACGAATCGAACAACAAGTTTATGAGGATTGGATTGGATAAAATTAGATTTTCGTCGAAAATAGTTGAACCTTGATTATGTCTATCATAAGGATGTGATTTTCAAAGATTATAACTGTCTTGATGATGATTTCGTGATGATTACGTGATGGAGATGATGATTTCATGATTAGTATATGATGAAAGAATTATGTATGTTATCACCTAGACTAGGTGAATTCTAGATAATGAACGTAAGGATCGTCCTTCGAGTATAATCCAGGTTTGTAAAGGTTGTTCGGATTGATAATCTTCATATGAATGGTTAGAACGGTATGATCATGTTGTAACAATCATAATGAATGTAGGACTTGGACTAGATGAGTTTACTTGTGGAAGAACGAGAATCATAAGTGGGATTAACTTAGAATTCAGTTGAACGTACTACCATGTTACGAATTCGTCTAGATAACCGATACATGTATTAGGAATTTATAGGCATATTTGGAAGTAAATTGTAACGCTTTGAATATGCTAGAAAACCGTAGAAACCAACGTGTTATCCCCATTATGGCCTTTCATTCGCATGTAGCATAATCTTCATTCAACTTAGTCTCCTTGGAGTAGTTTAACGGGAATCGACCTGTTGACTCAAAAAGTATTTTGATGATAATTGTATTCAAGACATTTAACTAGATCTCAGCACGTTGCTATATTGAAGAAGTAAAATGGACTTAGCACACGCTACCTGTACCAGAGTAGCGCATGCTATCGAGGATTTTTCACAGCCAAGACAACTCAGCTGCAGCCTAGTGAAGTTACCTGATGGATAGCACACGCAAGATCTTCAACATTTGCGCACGCTAAATTACTAAATTTAGTGCATGTTATACAACATTATTAACGCACGCTATCGCATCTCCAGTCAGAGGACAGTAAGGTCTGGAAAGAAAAAGGAAAAGGACTTACGCACGCTACGGACAATTATCTATGTATGCTACTACAAGGACTTAGCGCACGTTACTCTTCATGACTTGCGCACGCTACCGGATAACATGTTTAGTAGTCCAGTAGCCACTGGACTCAAAATAAGAAGGCATTTACGTACGCTACACAAGGTAACGTACATTACTGAGGAAAGCAAATAGCGCACGCTACGATATATACATTAGCGCAAGCTAAATCAGTCAACAGTTTACCGTTGGAAAAGCAGGAGTCAAAGAAGGTCCGTGAAATCTGGAAAAGCTGGAATTAAATATTACTAGCACATGCTATGCATAATTGCTAGCGCACGCTAACCTCAAATTTAGCCGTTGGATAAAGAGACGTTGTAGAGACAAACCAACACTTTCAAAGTCAAGATTGAAGACCTGTTGACCAACCGATAACGCATGTTATGAGTATATGACTAGCGCACGCTAGCCATACAATTTTACCGTTGGAACAGCTTTTGTGACCGTTCAGATAGACAAAGTCAAAGACGATTGCGCACGCTAGAAGGCATTATTAGCACATGCTAATAATACGAATTTCAGTATTTGAAGAATGGCTGACACCTATAAATACCCATAGGACTTGGGTATCAAATACACAACTTCAAGCATACAAGCATACAAGCATACAAGCAATCAAAGCATACTTGAGCTCAGTTTCATATCTTTTATTACATTCTAAGTTGTGAGAAAGAAAGAAACAAAGAGTGATATACCTTGTAATATTTATTATACTTTGTATTCTTTCATTTGGTTGTGAGTGTTGCATCACTCATACTTGAGCTTTAGAGAAACGAATCAAGAGTCACTAATCCGGTGTTATTAGGATCTTTGATCCGGCATTGTTAGGATTATACTCCTATATTCATAAAGTGAGGATTATCTAGTTCCTATAGAACACTAGATAAACAAAGTTTATTTTGAGAGTGGTTGAGCTTGGACCAATAGAAGACAAGCGGTTGTAACGGTTGTGAACTCGGACCGATCAAAGACGAGTCAAGTTTGTGGTTGTTCTTGAGCCAATAGAAAAAGGAAATCGGAGAGAGGACGTAGGCAAGTTGCTGAACCTCTATAGATCTTTGAGTCTTTATTTTCCGCACTATTTTCTTTTATTCGCAAGAAATTTCGATATTCCGCATTACCACTATTCAACCCCCCTTCTAGTGATAAATTTATCTCTTCAGTTGGTATCGGAGCGGGTCTCTTTTTTTTAAAGGTTTAACCACCTAAGGGAAAAAGATCCGCAAATGGCACTTCTTGGCCAAATCGAAGGAAATGCTCTCAACCGTCCTCCCTTCTTCGACAGTTCAAATTTCATGACGTGGAAAAAGAAGATGGCTATCTTCATTCAAGCCTACGATATTGAGATTTGGAAAGTTATTGCCCTTGGTCCGAAGCTTGCAAAGAAAGAGGATGGTTCGTTGAAAAAATTCGACGAATTCAATGACGAGGATTGGAGGAACACTCACATCAACTCCCGTGCTACCCAACTTCTCTATTGCGCCCTTAATCCCGAAGAACTTAATAGGATATCGTCCTACGAAAGCACCAAGGAAATTTGGGAAATTCTCGAAGTCACTCATGAGGGAACCACCCAAGTCAAGGAGACCAAAATCAACATGCTACTTCATGACTACGAACTCTTCTCCATGAAAGACGAGGAAACGATCACAAATATGTTGGATCGATTTTCGGCTATAACCAATGGTCTTGCATCTTTCGGAAAGCCTATATCGAGCAGCGACAAAGCAAAGAAAATTCTTTGCTCGTTGCCATGAGAATGGGATACTACGGTTACCGCGATTATGGAATCCAAGGATCTCAACAAACTTGAGTTTAGTGCCCTCATCGGGTCACTCATCAACTATGAGATTGTTCTCAAATCTAGAGGTACTAAACCAAAACCTCGGGAAAGAGTAGTCGCATTCAATGTTGATAGCGATGTTGAGGAAGATGTTCCCGAAGATGAAGACGACGAGGAACTTGCTCTCTATGCCAAGAAATTGAAAAGGTATAAAAGCCTAATTTAAAAGAGGCGAAGTTTTCTTGGTCGGGATAGCAAACCGGAGCAAAAGAAGAGTGGCTATGCTCCTATAAAGAAGTTCGATAATAATTGTAGGAAATGTGGTCAAGCCAATCACTATGCCAAAGAATGCCGAGGATCCTCTTCAAAGCCTCAAATGGAAAGATTCAAAAAGAAGGAGGTCCTAATCGCTTTGTGGAGTGATGACGAGGAGGAGATTGAAAGATCTCTAGACGCGAATCTCGCATTCATGGCACTCGACTCCAAAAGCAATATCGAGGTAAGTTCTAAACTCAATGATGACGAATATGATTCTTTTGATTTTTGTGATTCACAAGAAGTTCATCATGACGATGAGTTATTAAGTGCGTTTGAATCCTTGAACACTGAGTATGACGAGATGGTTAAATTAAATATATCTTTAAAGAGAAAAATAAAATCTCTAGAACTCTAAAATTCCTCCCTTCAAAACAAAGGCAAAACTATTGAGCTCGATCATACCTTATGCCTTGAAAAGGAAAATGTTTTGAAAATCGAGTTGACAAAAACTCAAAAGGAGCTAAAATATATTTTGAACAAATTTACTCTAAGAAACGAGAAATTCGAAAAGCTTCTATCTATTCAAAAATCCCCTTTGCTAAAACACAATCTTGGTTTCGATCCGTTTAAACGAGAACAATCTCTTATCAACCTTGACAAAATAAAGAAAACCGAAACCGAGAACTCAAAAGATCCTTTCAAAAAACGAGCTCATGATGTTGATGTTCGTTCAAAGTTGAGAACCATCAAGGTTAAACAAATATGGGTTCCTAAAGGGACAATTGTTCCAAATGCTATAAGCATAGTTAACTTTGGAGGACCCAAACGGGCTTGGGTACCGAAACAACCGAGAAATTCTATTTTTGTGGGTACCGGCACTAAGGAAAAGCAAGTGGTACATTGATAGCGGATGCTCAAGGCACATGTGCGGCTTCGAGGACTTATTTGAAGACCTCGAATATCAAGAACAAGGAGATGTGACCTTTGGGGACAATCAAAAGGGAAAAATCATAGGCATCGGCAAAGTCGGTAAGGAACCTTCTCCCTCTATCAACAAAGTATTGTTTGTTGAAGGTTTGCATCATAATCTTCTTAGAATTTCACAACTTTGCGATGAAGGTTTTAAAATTCTCTTCGAGCAAACTCATTGCACGGCATTTAGAAATAATAAAATTGCATTCATCGGTTTGAGATGTGGAAACATCTATATTATTGATCTTAATGATAAAAGTTCATTCAATGAAAAATATCTTATTACCTTGGATGATAATGCATATTTATGGCATCGAAAATTGGGACATACATCTTTACCTATCATTTCTATTTTATCTAGACACGACCTTGTTCGTGGATTGCCCAAACTCAAGTTTGATAGAAAGCATTTGTGTGAATCATGCATAAAAGGGAAACACACTCGAGAATCTTTTAAACCAAAATTCGAGGTTTCCACTAGTCGCGTTCTTGAACTTGTGCATATAGATTTGATTGGACCATCTAGACATGTTAGTTTAAATGGCAAGCTTTACACTTTGGTTATTGTTGATGATTTCTCTCGATTTACTTGGGTTAGATTTTTAGCGCATAAGGATGATGCATTTTCCGAGTTTTCTAAATGGTGTCGTTTGGTATCAAATGAGAAAAATCTCTCCATAATTTCTATTCGCACCGATCACGGAGGTGAATTTGATTGCACTCCGTTTGAACTCTTATGTGACAAATACGGGATTAACCATAATTTTTCGGCTCCTAGAATGCCTCAACAAAATGGGGTTGTTGAAAGGAAAAATCGATCTTTGGAAGAAATGTCGAGGACCATGCTTAATGAATACTCTCTTCCACGATACTTTTGGGCCGAAGCAATCTTTACGGCATGCTATGTGATCAATCGGGTTCATGTTCGTAGAACTCATCTTAAAACCCCGTATGAATTATTGAAGAGCAAAAAGCCAAATATAGCTTACTTTCATCCTTTTGGTTGCAATGTATTTATCTTAAACAATGGTAAGGATAAATTGGGCAAGTTTCATGCTAAATCTGACTCTGGAATATTTCTTGGTTATCGTACAAATAGCAAAGCATACCGCGTTTATAACATTAGAACGAATAAAGTTGAAGAATCCATTCATTTTAAATTCAATGATATGATCTCACCCCCGAGAAAGGTAGAATATTTTGATGATGCAGGTACTTTTCCGAATCCCTCAACTGAAGTGAAGAAAATTTCAGAAATCCAAACGAACACAATCGTTGATTTACCAAAAGATTGGAAGAACATCAAGGACCATCCAAAGGATCTCGTGATTGGAAATATTGAAGACGGTGTTCAAACCCGAAGGAGAACCACTGAATATATGGCTCATTATGCTTTCTTATCCGAAATAGTTCCAAAGAATATATCCGAAGCTCTTGATGATGAAAGTTGGGTGATGGCAATGCAAGAGGAGCTTGTACAATTCATACACAATAATGTATGGAATTTAGTTCCCGCTCCTAAAGATAAAACAATTATCGGAACTAAATGGGTGCACAAAATTAAGAGTGACGAAGACGATTATCCAATTCGAAATAAATCTCGTTTGGCCGCTCAAGGGTATAATCAAGAGGAAGGTCTTGATTACGAAGAAAGTTTTGCTCCCGTGGCTCGACTCGAAGCCATTTGCTTGTATGTGCATTTGCCGCTCACAAAAAGATCAAACTATTTCAAATGGATGTGAAAAGTGCATTCTTGAATGGCTACATTCAAGAAGAAGTCTACATCAAGCAACCTCCCGGTTTTGAATATCATCAATTTCTGGATCACGTCTACAAGCTCAACAAGGCACTCTATGGGTTGAAGCAAGCATCCTGAGCATAGTATGATCGTTTAAGTCAATTTTTAATTGCAAATGACTATAAAAGAGGCAAAGTCGATAATACCTTGTTTGTAAAAATATTGAATGATGATATACTTGTTTGCCAAATCTACGTTGATGACATTGTATTTGGAGCTACTAACGAATCGTTGTACCAAGATTTCTCTAATCTTATGAAAGGAGAGTTCGAGATGAGTATGATGGGAGAATTAACGTTCTTCCTCGGGCTTCAAATCAAGCAATGCGAAGATGGAATCTTTATCCATCAAATGAAGTACTCAAACGATATCCTAAAGAAATTCAAAATGGAAAGTAGCAAGGTGATTTCAACGCCAATGTCTTCATCACTAAAGCTTGAAAAAGATGAAAATGGCAAATCCGTAGATCAAAAACTATATCGAGGTATGATCGGATCTTTGTTATATTTGACTGCATCTAGGCCAGACATAATATTTGCTACATGTTTATGTGCTCGATTCCAAGCTAATCCCAAGGAATCACATTTAATTGCTTGTAAACGCATTTTTCGCTACTTGAAAGGAACTATTGGACTAGGTCTATGGTATCCTTCTTGCTTGGATTTTCATTTAATTGCATATAGCGACGCCGATTTCGGCGGATATAAAATTGACAAAAAGAGTACTAGTGGTACGTGTCATTTTATTGGATCATGTTTAATATCTTGGGGAAGTAAAAACCAAACCAGTGTAGCATTGCCTACAAATGAGGCCGAATATGTTGCTGCAGGGAGCGCCTGTGTTCAGGTGTTATGGATCAAAAATCAACTCCGCGACTACGGCATATATTTTGAAAATACCCCTATTCTATGTGATAATACTAGTGCGATTAATCTGAGTAAAATACCTGTGTTGCATAGTAGAACTAAGCATATAGACATTAGACACCACTTTCTACGCGATCATGTGCAGAAGAAAGATATCTGTTTAATTTTTGTCGGGATTAAAGACCAACTTGCTGATATTTTTACAAAACCTCTTCCCGAAGAATCGTTTAATTCTATTCGTTTACAACTTGGTATGGGACATCTAGACAATTTTTGAAATAAGCTTTCTACTCAAGAAATCAATATCCTTGAATCGCTCCATTCGCTAGCGTGCGCTAGCTTCATTTTTCTTAATGTGCGCTAAATGTCGTTTTCGATAGCGTACGCTAACCGTACATGCTTTGCGTGCGCTAACTCAAACCATTCATATTCCAAATCAGCTACTGGACAGTCCAGTGAGCTTCCTATTTTCACCTAACGTACGCTAACCTTTCATACATAGCGTACGCTAATTAAAACAACCCAGTCCACTATATAAACTCCGTACGACCCAGAAACACTTTCACTCTTTCTTAACGTACGCAAACACAGAAAAACCCTTTTCAGCAAAAAACCCTAGCCACAAAATCCGAACCCTCAACTTTCGATTTCTCCCTCAAATCTTCAATTTCTCCCAGAATCATGTCAAGCAAAGGACGCAAAACCATGGGAAAATCCTACAAAAACCTAAAACGCCCTCAGAGCGCCGAATACGATGCGACTCGATTTGTCTCCTACACCGCATCGAAGATGTTTTCCGATATTCTTCCTCAGGAGCATCTTACCGACTGCTATTTTTTCAACTTCAACAGTCTCGAACGAGCAAAGGTCAGTATCCATGAGTTTTTCGAAGCTTTAGGGATAGCCCAGTTTGTCGAGTGCAAGAAAATCGTTTATCCTTATTGTGTCCGCGAATTCTATGCCAATCTACATTTGGGTGACGGTGATGGTGGATTTGTTCTCGGTAGTTTAGTTAAAGGAACATTGGTGAAGATTTCGTCGGAAATACTTCACGAATTATTTGGTTTGACGAAGGATGGTTTTGATTGCTATGGGAAGACAATTGACGAAGAATAACTTGTGTCTGAGAAAGATGTCGCCGATTTTCTGTGCTCGAAAACTGTCATCGAGGTTATGGATGACGTTTTCGAAAATAATGATTTTGGAATTCACATTCGCTTGTTGTTGGCTGCTCTAACTAAGTGTTTGATGCCGAAGGTTAACACCCAACACAAGTTAGTGGGAGTTGACAAAAATGTGGTGTACCGAGTGTTAAAGGACGACAAGGTGGATTTTACCGGAATTGTGTTGAATTGGATGAAGACAAAAGGGGACTCATTTCGCTCAAAACACTACATGTCGAGGACGCGGAAGTCAGGGCTGCCTTTTGATTCTATACTCACCGTAATCTTCCGTCACTTTCATGTCGACTTGTCAAGTGAGGCATCCGTTTCGGTGTCTCGAGGACACGAGATTAGTGATCTCACCCTCAAAGCAATGCATTACGTTGAAACATTCAATAGAGGTTGGGTACTATTTCCGTATCTTCGAGAAGATGATCAAGTGCCGAAAGGGACACGAACACTAACTCTGGCTGAACGTGTGACACATCGAGGACCCCATACACTTAGGGAGATGCAAACTGGAAAGTTCGTTCATCACACGAAGACAAAAGGCAAGCGACCTATGAGAGATGCCATCACGGAAGAAGAAGAGAGCGATCTTATTGCTCGGATGCGGAGCATCGAGACTTCTCAAATGGAAATTCGAGAGGATGTTCGGTCTCTTCACTCGGAAGTCGGGTCTCTTCGTTCGGAAGTCGGGGAAGTTCGCGGGCTGATCTCTTATTTCATCAGATACACTCATCCGTCGTTCCCATTCCCATCCTCCTCTTCCGATCAAGACCCTTAGAGTCTAGGAATTTAATGCTTGATTGTAGAAACTTATCTTTTGGATGGTTTTTATGCCTCATGCTTTGAACTTTTATGTATTGCTTGAACTTTGTCTTAATGGAATTTTCATTTCCCTTCATTTGGTTGGTTGAAGTTTGGCCTTTGTTGTTTACGTGATTTCATTTTGGTTCATGACATTTTGTTGGTATTAATTGTTAAAAATGCAACGATTCAGGGGGAGTTCCTTTTTGTTTATGTCAAAAAGGGAGAGAATACTCCAAAAACCGAAATGTACTAATATATCGAACAAGTTATCTTGATTAGAAGTCTTTTAAAACGTTTTTGCAGGTATAAATTAAATGTTTTGACATCATCAAAAAGGGGGAGATGGTTGACTCAAAAAGTATTTTGATGATAATTGTATTCAAAACATTTAAATAGATCTCAGCACGTTGCTATATTGAAGAAGCAAAATGGACTTAGAGCACGCTACATGTACCAGAGTAGCGCACGCTATCGAGGATTTTTCACAGCCAAAACAACTCAGATGCAACCCAGTGAAGTTACCTGATGGATAGCGCACGCAAGATCTTCAACATTTGCGCACGCTAAATTACTAAATTTAGCGCACGCTATACAACATTATTAACGCACGCTATCGCATCTCCAGTCAGAGGACAGTAAGGTCTGGAAAGAAAAAGGAAAAGGACTTACGCACGCTACGGACAATTATCTACGTATGCTACTACAAGGACTTAGCGCACGTTACTGTTCATGACTTGCGCATGCTACCGGATAACATGGTTAGTAGTCCAGTAGCCACTGGACTCAAAATAACAAGGCATTTACGTACACTACACAAGGTAATGTACATTACTGAGGAAAGAAAATAGCGCACGCTACGATATATACATTATCGCACGCTAAATCAGTCAACAGTTTACCGTTGGATTTTCTACCATTGGAAAAGCAGGAGTCAAAGAAGATCCGTGAAATCTGGAAAATCTGGAATTAAATATTACTAGCGCATGCTATGCATAATTGCTAGCGCACGCTAAGCTGAAATTTAGCCGTTGGATAAAGAGACGTAGGAGAGACAAACCAACACTTTCAAAGTCAAGATTGAAGACCTGTTGACCAACCGATAACGCACGCTACGAGTATATGACTAGCACACGCTAGCCATACAATTTTACCATTGGAACAGCTTTTGTGACCGTTCAGATAAGCAAAGTCAAAGACGATTGTGCACGCTAGAAGGAATTATTAGCGCACGCTAATAATACGAATTTCAGTATTTGAAGAATTGCTGACACCTATAAATACCCATAGGACTTGGGTATCAAATACACAACTTCAAGCATACAAGCATACAAGCATATAAGCAATCAAAGCATACTTGAGTTCAGTTTCATATCTTTTATTACATTCTAAGTTGTGAGAAAGAAAGAAACAAAGAGTGATATACCTTGTAATATTTATTATACTTTGTATTCTTTCATTTGGTTGTGAGTGTTGCATCACTCATACTTGAGCTTTAGAGAAACGAATCAAGAGTCACTAATCCGGTGTTATTAGGATCTTTGATCCGGCATTGTTAGGATTATACTCCTATATTCGTAAAGTGGGGATTATCTAGTTCCTATAGAACACTAGATAAACAAAGTTTATTTTGAGAGTGGTTGAGCTTGGACCAATAGAAGACAAACGGTTGTAACGGTTGTGAACTCGGACCGATCGAAGACGAGTCAAGTTTTTGGTTGTTCTTGAGCTAATAGAAAAAGGAAGTCGGAGAGAGGACGTAGGCAAGTTGCCGAACCTCTATAAATCTTTGAGTCTTTATTTTCCGCACTATTTTCTTTTATTCGCAAGAAATTTCGATATTCCGCATTACCACTATTCAACCCCCCTTCTAGTGTTAAATTTATCTCTTCACGACCGAGTAATGATCATCGCTAGAATGTTTAGAATGTTCGTGAGATAGTATTGTTACGTAAGTTGAGTTTGTCATTATTTCCTTTTGTGTAAGGTTCGAGCTTTGTGAACGGTTGATCGAAGGGGCGGCCTTCTAGTTTGTTGAAGTAGTTGAAGTATTTATATTCTTGCCATCTTTCTAAGGCAAGTACTTTAATTATGTTTTATGTATTGTTGTTATACATGTTGTCGTGCATATGTGTCGTTGTTGTATGTCCACCTCGTATTGGTCCGACGGGATCATCTTGGGATCTATGCTAGCGTGCGCTGGATCATTGGATAGGTTTTTCCACCTCGTGTTGGTCCGACGGGATCATCTTGGGATCTATGCAGTGAAAGCTGGATCATCGGAATTACCATGTGTATGTTGTATGATGTTGTGGTTATCATGTTGTGTATGGTGAGTCTTCTCGTAGTAAAGACTCTTTGTTATTGTTGTTGTTGATGATGTTGTCATTATTCTTCGTGAGATGTTGAATAATCTTATTGTATAATTATTGTACTTGTACTAGCATCGTTGTGCTAATCCCTTCGGGAATGGACATTTGTTGTATGTTCAGGATACAGGAGTACGGGGAAATAACCACTAGAGCTGCATGAGGACGAGGGTGCAGAGTGATGTTACGGCCGAGATGATTTGTCAGATTGTGTTTTGTTTTAATAATCTACTCGAGTACGCTGTTGTTTTGTTTGTCTTTTGAGGTTTGTATTCGGATGTTGGCTGATTTGTATGTTTCAGATTAGTGATGTAATAATTAATTTTACGGTTGGCGTTTAACAATGTTGTTTTTAAATTCTTAGCCTAGTACATCCTTATATCAAGGATTTACTGCACTGTAATAATCTTGAATATCTCGGGGTGTTACATTTTAGGGTTGACATTTCGCCACGTCAGGGATGACGTGGCGGATCAAATTGTATTGATTTTTCTTTCCTTCTTCTTTCCTTCTTCTTTCCCTTACCTGCTGATTGATTGATTTTGTATGATTCCAAATTATTGTATAGATAAAATGCTGCAATAATGAGCAACATCTTTGAAATTTCAGGGTTGATGTACTGTTATAAATAGTAGTACCCTCTCAGCGTAAAATAGGTGAGTAGGAGGGTAGGAAGAAATAGTGCGTAGCAGAATTTAGAATGTAATACAGAATGTGCATGAGTTTTTATAATTTAATTTTTGTATTGATTTTCTGTATTTATGTTTTATATATTTGTACTGTATACGCATAAATAAATACTGCATCCCAAATTATATTCTAAATAAAGCTTTATTTTTATCAGATAAAATTTACCTTTATGTTTTTATTTATTATTATAATTTTGTAATTTAAGTTCGTACGTTACATTCAAGCTGCTTGGATCAATTGGCTTATTGGGATAAGTCTCTCTCTATCAGTTTCAGCATTTTCCTTTCAATTTAATTTGTCTACATCAGGTAAGTTCTTTTAATTTCTGCTGTATTTATTCTGAATATGTCAATATTTATCTCTCTATTAAATTTACCCGTCAATATGAATTTGAGCTAAATTTTATATTCTAGGGTTAGGATGACTTAAATTAAATACTCAAGCTTATATTAAATTTATTAATGTGCCTTCTTTAATTTAAATTGATATAGTTCACAAATGCAAAAACAGAGACCGGAAGGAAATATTTTTGTAAATATAAATTTAATTAAAAAAGGTTAATTATTAATCCGAAAGATACTATTTAGCCAAGGAACTACATATGAATCCTAAAGGTATTATTTAGTTGGATGAAGTAATTATATTATTTAAATATAAACTTTTGTAAAAATGATTTGTGAATACGAAAGTTATCAAATCATTTTTCCTGAAGATATAATATTTATCTAATTATTAAATCTCACAATTAACAAATTGGTATAATGCTCGAGTTATTTATTTAATATTCTGAATCCCTAGAATCTTTATTATCGAAAAAAGCATAATTCTACATTAAAGTCGTTTTTATTCTTACTTCCTTATCTTATTTAAATTATTGTACTTAAAGTTCTTATTTAGAATTTATTTCCTGTATTTGTATTTCTACAAACTAGACATAATCAAAAACCCAATTATTTAGAATGTTTAGAAATTATATTTTGTGAATTCATAATTATTGTAATTTTAACAAACATAAAACCATCCTCAAGTGAAATGACCTTGGTAAACTCATCAATGCTACAAACGCCTCGTATACTTGTGAGTCGCTATTTTATTTACAAGTACATTTTGAGCGAACAAGTTTTGGCGCCTATGTTCATTATTTTTTTTTTCGTACTTCTGTTCTTTTCTTTGAATGAAGATCTCCAACGATATACAGTAAAACCTCGATAAATGAATATGATCAGGACCGGAGAAAAATATTCATTTAGTGGAATTATTGATTTATCGAAAGAAAATTTGAACATGTTATAAAGAATTGGGACCGAAGAAAATTATTCATTGAGCTTATTTGTTTATCGAACATTCATTTATCGAGGATTAACTGTATTAATAATATTAATCAATTTTAACGGGAACTGAGAGAGGAACTAAAATAAGAAGAAAATAAAAAAATACCTCTCGAAATAATACCTGAAGAACTTGATATGGCGAACGAACTACCACTAAGAGTAACCTATATGTGTGATTTTGCACAGTTTGTTATAGGTACATCTACATCTTGTATTGTATTAGGGGAAGCTGCTAGAAACTATGAATTAAAACATCTTCACTTTAATCAATTGCCCTCATTTTACGGAATGTCAAATGAAGATCCTTTGAACTTAATTCGGTAATTTTATTCCGTAATTCAAACTTTTCATTTTACAAAATCTAAATGAGGATCAATTGAGAATGTGTTGTTTCTCCTATTCTCTAAAAGATCAAGCTAAAACTTGGTTAATGTCATTAGCACCTAACTCATTATCAACCTGGGAGGCCGTATACAATAAATTTATGGGAAAATATTATTCTAATCAGAAAACTAAATATTTTCAAGCTAAACTCGCATCATTTAATCAAATGGACGGAGAACCTTTCTATGAAGATTAGGAAGATTCAAAGCTTGTTACACAATGCCCTCATCAACATTATTCACCTAAAATATTAAACCAGTTTTCCTATGATGGATTGGGACAAACTTTCCAATACATGATAGACAATGTTGCAGGTGGAGATGTTGGTACTCCTACTGCACAAGAAGTGTCTGATTTGTTTGAAATGATAGGGAATAATTCACAACAGAAAAGTGCACGAGCTAAAAAGACTCAAGACAATGAAATTATCCTTAATAGCTATTTTTCACAAAGATTAGAAGAATTGACCAAGGAAATTCAACTTCTTGGAACTAATTCTCTGACCAAACGATCTGCTGAAACTTGTGGTGTGTGTGGAGTGTACGGTCATGGAGTTAATATGTGTAATGCAGTTCTTGAATTAGCACAATCTGATGAGCAGGTAAATGTTATTCAAAACTACCATCCTCGCCAACCTCCCCGAAATGATCCTTATTCAAACACTTATAATCCCAGAAGGAAAAATCATCCAATCTTTGGATGGGTTAACACTAACGCACCTCCACCAAAACGAAATTCTCAATTTCTACCTAAGCCAAATTATCCTTCAAATCAACCACCAAACCAAATTATGTATCAAATGAATCAAGTTCCTAATCCACCCATTAATCAAATGAATCAACCTTCAAACCTGCCACATCAATCATCTCTTGAAGAACATTTAAACAATTTCATACAATCTACATCACGACGTTTTGAAATGATAGAATCGAACTCAACTAAATTAGATATAACAGTAAAATGATTAGATACTACGATTGGACAATTGGCAACCCAAGTGGAAGATTTAGACAGAAAAATCGAAAATGGGAAACTTCCTAGCCAGCCAGAACAAGCTCAAGCCATCACAATACTCAGAAGCGGGAGAGACGTCGATAACAACATATAACCTCCAAAGATGTTGGATGATAAGGACATATTAGTGGTAGAGGATAAAGAAGAATACGATCCTAAAACAAGAAACTCTTTTCATAAATCTTCCAATCCTTATAAACCACATATTCCCTTTCCTAGCAGGTTAAGAAATGAAAAACAAGATAAGCAATTCCAGGCTCTTTACCAAATGCTTTCAAAAGTAAATGTAAATTTACCTTTGATTGATGTTATACAAAATGTTCCTGCCTTTATAAAATTCTTTAAAGAGTTATCATCTAAAAAACAAAACTATTTAGAAAATGAAAAGGTGATTGTCTCAGAACTAGCAAGTAAAATCTTTGAAACTCACCTTCCTCATAAAGAAGATGATCCAGGCAGTTTCATAGCAAAAATTAATTTAGGAAATGGTAAAGAAACTTTTAGATTACTTGATCTCGGAGCCGAGATAAATTTAATGCCATACTTAATTTTTAAACAACTAGAACTTGTGTAATACCCAAGATCTTAGTTCCGGTTTCGTCGAATTTTTTTTCTTCGGTCGAACGGGTTGTTGTCGTCCGCGTCTTTGGAATCGTGTGCTTGTACTGTGTTTCGTTGATTTTTGTAGCCTGTTCGTTATCGTTTTGAATCTTAGTCGGTGTGTTCGTGTGATTGAGACATCATCGAGTCATTAGCCGGGCAGTCGGAGGGTTGGCTGGGCCGAGTTACGGCCGTAACGCACCCGCACACCTTGGCCTGGAGACACTCGATTACGGCCGTAAGGATCACCAAGTTACGGCCGCTAGGCATTGGCCGGTTACAGCCGTAATATGTCGACTGATTTCGGGCAATTGCCCTGGGAGTTCGGTTATGGCTGTAAGGCCATGCCGATTCCGGCCGTAAGCGGTGTTCATTACATATGTAAGGAGTCGGCCGTTGCGTACGTTATAGGCGTTGACCAAGTTACGGCCGTAAGGCCCTGCCGATTACGGCCGTAACACTACCCGCATATATAGGCCTGGGCTTCGGCCAGACCTTATTTTTACCCTTTTCTCATTTCTTGCGGCGGCTGGCGATGGGAGGCTCGGGAACTCGAGTCCTTGGTCGATTCTAATCATTTTCAAGGTGTTTTGGATGATCCTTTTCGATTATATCGTCACCGAATCCTTGTTCTTTGCCGGATCGAGGTAATTCTTCCGTAGAACCCTAGTAGTGTAATTTTTGGGGGGTTTTCTTTGTGATCAGTTGATTTTGTCCGATATTGATGAATTGTTCATGGTAATCGCATTGAATTGGTCATAATCATCGGATTTTGTAACTTGTATATTTATCACCCGGGACTTGATTTCCGATTTCCTCGAAGAAACCCTCAGATTCTTGTTGTTTTTCGGGTTGTTTTGGATTCCGTTTAGCGTTATTGATTCATGGTGATGTTATTTTCGTAGTTTTCGTGGAGTTGTCGAGTTCTTGGTCGCTCTTGGAAGTTCGAGGGCTACCTGACAGTGTCCGTTCGGTGTTCCATTGCTCGTGGTATCGAGACAAGTATCTTTCCCATACATTACGTGTTTTGTGGATTTAATAGTTGGTAATCGGCGATATGTGCTTAATGAATGTCTATAATTAACTTTCAAAGGAATCGATATGTTTTTCAATATTTCTTTCAATATGACTTGTATGTTTTTATTGTTTTTGTTTTGTGTGATTATGTCATTTGTAGATTTAAAGTTTAACCCTTCGTTGAGGTATGTCTGGGGAAATATGTGTTTATTGATGATCATGTGACATTGTGTGATAAAGGTGGTAACTCCTTTATGAGGAGGTTGTGCCGTTCGGCGTGGTTGGAAAGGTATTTCTCTCGTTGCTATGTGATTGGTACTAGCTGCATCGTTGAATTCTAGTGTTAATTGTATCGTTACTTGGTCGTGAGTATGTGTTGAATGAACTGGCCATTCTAGTAAGGTACCTCGACTATATATATACTGTGATAGACCTTCGAGGCTTGCAGTTTGCAACTATGAATTGTGGATCACGTGTATGTGTGTGTTGTTGTTCTTCCACCCGAAGCGTTCGACGGGGTGTCTGGGGGCCGATACTAAGGGTTACGGCCGCGGAAGTGGTTTCCCACCCGGAGCGTTCGACTGGGCATCTGAGGCCGATGCTAAGGGGCACGGCCGTGGGTTACCAAGTGTAGTTTCTGTGATATTGATGTTGATGTTTTCGTTAATTGTGATATTGTCCGGAGTATCACAATGTTTTGTGCTCGGGGTCGAGATACATTATATATTGAGTCTTGGTGTTTGGCTAGAATGGCATTTTAATGTATTATGTGTAATGTCTCCTTGTGAGTGAATTGAAGTGAATGATCGGGTCGTGGACCCTGTATTTTGTGACCGAAAGGGTTTGGTCATGGACCCCGTATTTTGTTAACGAACTTGCATTTTTTAAAATGGACTTTGGGGCTGTGACCCTAAGTGGCTTTCGAGAGATTAAGAACTTTTCAATTTCCAATGTTTTCAAAACTCCCGAGATTTGGAAGTGTTTTAAAGTGCTTACTTGCTTCGTTCCTACTTTCTGTAATACCCGTGTATTTTGTGAGTGTTATTTGGGATGTATTTTGTGGTATTGTGGTTATTTGGACCGTATATATTGATGATTGACCTTGGCATATTGATGGCTGATTATTGTTGGGTTCCGTGATTCTCGGATTGTGCTCGTTTTAGCCGGACTTCTTGCGAATTTAAATTTGGAAAATAGCGATTAAGCGCACGCTAAGATCGTATGTCTAGCGCACGCTAACGAGGTTCGAGTAGCGCACGCTACTCTTGTGCAATAGCGTCGTTAGGCCCGGGACGGTAAGCTTCGGACTCGAATGAGGCGTTAGCGTACGCTATGGACGGAATAACGACGCTATTTCGATGTACTAGCGCACGTTACTTGTATGATAGCGTGCGCTAGGATGTCAGTCGGTGAGGCGAAGCGTTTCGGGCTGCGGTACTTGCGAGTAGCGCCGCGCTCAGTATGGAGTTAGCGCGCTAGTATCAATCGGTAGCGCGCTAACAGATAGTTCAGCGTCACGCTACGAGCTGGCGAAAGTTCGACCGCCTTTTTCTTCAATGCACCGCCTCGGCTCGTTAGCGCACGCTAAGCTGTAGCCGTAGCGTGCGCTAATACCTCCCGATATATATATGGGGGTAGGTTCCAAACGTCATTTTTCACCTCTTCCTCTTCCCTTCGGCGGCTGGGCGATTTGGAGTGTAGTTAGACGTGGTTTTTCGACCAGTTTTCACCATCCAACAACATTTTCGTGTTCCTAAACTCAATCTAACAAGATTTCATCTAGTGTATCATCCAAATCAAGGTAAGATTGTTCAATCCCGAGTTTTTGGAATTTTGAGGGTTTTGTTTAGATCTCGTCATTCTAGTCCGTTTTAAACCTTGAATTGGGTCAGATTATGATTGTGAAACCATAATCCCTTGTTTTTCTTGAAGTCTACGGATTTCGTTTGGA
Organism: Orobanche coerulescens; assembly: GCA_033398695.1. Classification (NCBI taxonomy): domain Eukaryota; kingdom Viridiplantae; phylum Streptophyta; class Magnoliopsida; order Lamiales; family Orobanchaceae; genus Orobanche; species Orobanche coerulescens. Next base: position 63,132,210 of record CM065806.1, read on the forward strand.
GTTCCCACCTATTGATTTGAGTATGAACAACTCCGCCTTAGTAGTGTTTGATAGTTTGTCCCTAAGAGTAGAGTTTGAAGGGAATCCCTTCCATTTCCGTGGTGTTGTGTTTTGATTCCATATTTCGATGTGTTAGGATCGAATCGTTGAAGGAAGTTCGGACCGTACATTCATCCGTTCGCCGTTTCTTGTGTCGTTCAAATTGAGGCAAGTACTTTGATTGTGTTTACTGTACTTCGTGTGAATATGTAAAAATGGAATTTGTGCCAATTGTTGATCGAGTGTGTGTGAGCCGAGTAAAACCAGTGAGGGTCCCCTGGTCGTGGGTGCGTATCCCTACGGATCACTGGGTTGGGCTATACACTGGGGAGGGCCTGACGAGGTGTCTGCGGGGTGTGTATCTTGCTTGAGAGGTACAGGGCCAGTATAGCTCGGGAGGTTGTTTTGTGATGATGATTGTGATGTGGTATTCCGGAATATCTGTGATGGCACTATGATTTTCTGTGGTTTTTGTTGATTATTCACTTGTTCTACATATTCTAGAATCATTGTACTTGCACCGGCTTCTTGCTGACCCCTTTTGGGGTGGATATACTTTTGTGTATTCAGGTACAGGTCCAGTGGGAGGACTAGCTGATCGCTTGGATTCGCGTAGTATGGTTTTCAAATCCGATCAATTTTAAAATTTGTAAAACCTCGGAGTATTTCCAAGGTGTCGAACCCAAGGGAATTGATGTGTCGAAAATAAAGGAATTAACTCTACTCAAAACTTGACTGCTATTTAGGAATCCGAAAAATTGTTTTGATTCTAATTATCTAATTTTAAAAATCGAAGAACAAAAATTAAATAAAAGATGAAATATCTAAATTAAGCAAATAAAGCAAATTAGCAAGATAAAATCACAAGTCGAAAGGTAATTGATCCTAGGGTAGTATCATCTAATTGAGTTCACACAACTCGTTCACTTGATTCCTTCTCCCCAAAATTTAATTCAATCCTAGAAATAATCACTCGGTCGATCTAGAATTCCTGTCAAGGCAACCTAGAAAGATAGTTAATTAAAACCCTTTTCCCCGTCTGGTCTCAAAGAATTAATATCACTTAAAATGCACCAACTTATTTATCTATGATTTATCTTTCTCCGCTAGGTCTCAAGATAAAAATCATATTGTGTGTCAAGTATTTCCTCTAATCAATTACTCCTTAGGACAAAATCAATTAGCTAACATGCATCAATTAAGGGCCCTTTAATCTAGCATGAGATTTAACACAACTTGAACACGAGCCTAGGATGAAAGGTCAAAAGGTAATCAAAAGAACATCATGTGAACATCAATTAAAATTACTAACCCTAGAATCAATCAATGAATTAGCCAGACATACTTGAAATTAAACAAGAAATAGATGGAGAATGCATATTATTAATATGAAAAGGGAGATTACAACCCGTACGTATGAACTCCGAGTCTTCAATAATAATTCTCCTCCAAAAAGTTCTTGAAACAAAGGAATAAATCTTGCTAAAAAGTGTAAAAATCTGCTTAAGAGTGATAAAGGCTGATGGAAGATGATCCTACTCATCAAACTAGGTCTAGAATGAGGTTTATATAGCCTAAGGGGTTACAATCCCGATTAGCCCTAATCTAGGAAATAAATAATATCCAAAAGAGTCAAAATCCGTCCAAAACGAGAGCCGTGGGAAGCCTTTGGCTGGCCTATCGGCCGATAAATGGCCGATAGTGTTCGTCAATTTCTTCACTCGATAGGCGGGAGCTCCTTTCGACGGCCCTATCGGCCGATAGCCGGCCGATAGGGTCTTACATTTGGCGCAAAAATCCGTTTCTTCGTCCGTTTGACTCGACTCTCGGTCCTTTGTCTCGTTTTGGGTCCTTTTGGCTCTAAAAACCCGCAAACACACTAAAACCAACCCAAACGCGCATGTCGGCTCGACTAATCATAAATAAGCCAAATACGAGCACATTAATCACGAAACGAGATAAAAACCTAGTATAAAATCCTAGAAATAAGTGGTAAAATTACCACTTATCAAACCCCCAAACTTAAGCCTTGTTCGTCCCGAACAACAAAAGAAAAGAAAAAGAAAATCGTGAATCATCGTGCAACTCATAGTGTTCAACCTAATCAATACTACCTGTAATTCTCTCTAAATAATCCGAGTGTCGTAAAAGCGAGCCGCACTCGAATAATGATTCCACAAAGTAGTCAAGTTCAGTCCTAATCATTCGCTCATGAAGAAAATCCACTCAAAGATTAACAAAACGTGAGTTAAATCGACCGTCAATATGAAAGGCCAAAATAAACAAGCTAGTTCGCCCGTTACACAGTCGAGTGGCACATTTTTCACGAGTTTCATAACAAATAAACCTCGGTCAGTATTCCCTTATATATATGTTCACGAATTTAATTCGAGTTGACCACTAGGTTAGGATCTCGGGATGTTTCATCGGGGTAATCCTAGGGTGGAACTTCCATTCTCATGTATTAGGAAACCGTTTGACGTAAAAGACACTCATGGGGCACATGGATGCTTCTAGTTACTAAGTTCCGTCTACAGGAGAAACAACTCGAATATATAATTTCCGCATGTCCGAATCAAGGTCGCCGTTTTACGCGAGAGTAAACAGCGGGTCACGCGAATACCCCCGGTTACTAAGTTCCCTATCATTGGCACATGTGAAATAACTAAATCACTAGTCTAATCAGAGTCGTCGTTTTACGCGAGGGTAAACAACGGGTCACGCGAATGCCCCCGGTTACTAGACTTCCCTTCATAGAACAACATTATCTCAATTTTTGGGAAAAGCGGCCGACTCTAAACTCTATCTAAGTGCCAACACGATCGCCAAACAAGATCGACTCACTATCCGGAAGATGTAACCAAACGTATTGACGGTGATTTTAAAACAAGTATGTATCGTCTCTTATCTGCCAAGACCTCTACAATCACGAAAAATTTTGGACCTAAATAAATACTATGCAAAACAGAAATAACTGACTACAACTCGACTAAAACTCGACCGTTTCTTCAGAGAGAAAAACAGTGTCGTAACATCGGTATCACACAATTAGAAGCACGAAAAATTCACTAATAAGGAAAAACTAAAGACAAGCAAGGCTATCTAAAACAAACAACGAAAAGCAAATAAAAGCAAACACGAAATCTAAAAAAAACTACTATGACCAAAAAAATAAAAAAATAGAAACTAGCAAACACACCAAACGAAAATGAATAAAAAAAAATCTAAAAACTAAGCAACCAAAAGCCAAAACCATGCAACACCAAAATGATAGGCACAAATAAACACAACGGGCACCAACACAAGCAAATAAAGATACAAGGCAAACATGGTACTCACACGTAAAGAAATTAACAAAGCCGCACTTCTTCCCCCCCCCAAACTTATTTCGCATCCCAAAGGAGGAATAAGTTTGAAAAGAGAAAGGAGTGGCTTTGTTAATGGAGTACCTGATCACTGTGGCGGAAATGGCGGGTTTGTCGGCGAGCTCGGATCATAGCGGGCATGTGAATCGGGGAAAGGAGCAAAGTGGTACATCTCATGTAGCATTCGGTGGTAGTGGTCCTCCTGTGCCCACCTATCTTCCTGTCTCTTCCTCTCTTGCTCCCTCCAAGCAATCTCCTCTAGTCGCCACACTCTGTCCTCCTCGGCTCGTCTCTCCACGAGCTCGTACAACTCATTGACCCGAGTGGCAACAGCACCCACCCGAGTCTCAACCTCGCCCAAACTTAGTCTCCCCCATTTCATATTCAAAGTATCAAAATCACAACCCACAATAACAAAACAACACACTATGAACATATTAGGGCAAATTCTCTCCCATCCAATCTAATTCATCAACAATTCAACTCACATCAATCCCAATTAACAATTTAATTCAACAAATTTACCCCAATTTCAACAATTTCAAAATTAGGGTTCTTCCAATTTGGGGGTTTTTCCAAAATTCGTTCAATTTCATCAATCAATCCCCCAATTCGAAGTACCCATGAACAATTAAGCATAGATAACATGATTCCCTCAAGATTCTATCAACAATCGGGCATAGAATTCAAAGAACATCAAAGTTTAGCAAAAGCCCCAAAAAGTGGATCCCCAATTCGATTTACATCAAAACTCCAAAAGAATCCGTCAATGTACTTCAAAACATGTATAGAATTGAAAAACAAGAAGATTAAGAGTCGAAACTACGTACCTTGATCGAGTTTGAAGGAAGAAAAGTAGAAAAAATTCGCCCCTTTCTCTTATGTTCTATCGGCCGAGAGAGTGCAAGTGTGTGAGAAAATCGGGTGTGAAGTGTTTAAAAGGGGTATTAAATAACCGGGTCGAAGTGGATACTGGGCCGGGTAAGTTCCTATCGGCCAGGCCTATCGGCCGATAGGCTTGGTCGATAGGAGCTTCTGTCTCTTACATACCTTTGTATCGGGTGGGATATCGGTCGATAGGCATACCCTATCGACCACTGCTTGCAATCAATAAAAATTTGTTTATTTTTCTCAGCCTATCGGCCGGGCCTATCGGCCGATAGGCTCGGTCGATAGGATTTTCTGCCTCAAAAAATTTTTTCAGCTCGTTCTTCTTCACATACTTGGTCCCGTTTTTGCTTGGATATGGCGATGAAAGACCTGCAGGTATTCAAAACTCGGCATGCATGGATTAGAACTTAACAAAAAATAACAAAGCTACTACGAAATTAGAAACTACAGAAATCACGCAAACGAAAAATCGAAAATAAATGAGTAAAACGAACTAATATACATACATACGTTGGGTTACCTCCCAACAAGTGCTACGTTTAACGTCTTTAGCTAGACGATACCTCATTCAACCCGGGTCTTCAGTGACAACTCCCCCTTGAACGGGTTTGTTTATATCAAGATAGCACACGCTCCTCTCATTAGGTCGAGACTCGTTCGCCTCCAACATTCGAACATACTTGGCAAATCCTCGGAAATTTCATCAACCTCGGAATGTGAGTAAATGGAGTGTGAAATACAATGCTCCAACAAGTCGGTCGGGCGGCATAATAGACTCAATTTCAAAACATTCCTCGGGCGAATCGTCGGGCTTCTTCATCGCGTCATAGATGGAAATTTTCAGATTTTGATCGTTAACCCTAAGGTAAGATCACCCTCACGGACGCCGATAAGTGCTCTCCCGTTGCTAGAAACGGTCTCCCAAAGATCAATGGTTGATTTTCGTCTCGGGCATATCAAGAACTACGAAATCGGCCGAAGACCAAGTGTTGGACTCTAACGAGCACATCCTCCACAATTCCCTCGGATAAGTGATCGACCGGTCCGCCATGAGTAGAGAAATGGTAGTCGGCTTTATCTCCCCAATCTTCAACCTCTTAAAGATGGATAGAGGCATAAGATTGATGCTTGCCCCGAGATCACACAACCCATTACTAACGCTTTGGTCGCCAATCATGCATGTCAAAGTAAACGTCCGGATCCTTCTGCTTGAGCGGAAGCTTGTTTTGAATGATAGCGCTACACTCCTCTGTCATATTTATTGTTTCAAACTTCCTCAATTTCCTCTTGCTTGCCACAGCGTCTTTCAAGAATTTCACGTAGCCTGGCATGTCTCTCAAAGCGTCTAGAAGTGGAATGTTGATATTCACCTTTTGAAACATGTCGATAAATTGTTGGAGCTTTTCATCATATCTCGACTTGGCCAAACGCTGTGGAAATGGAGCTTTTTCCTCAAAATCTTTCATATTCGCATCTCCAGGGACCTTTCGGCCGATATGTGGGTCGATAGGCATCACTGCCGGCATGCTGTATGGGTATCGGCCAGGCCTATCGGCCGATAGGCTGGCCGATAGGTTCTGCTGTATTCCATCTTCTTTCTCGTTTTCTGCTCCCGTTTCTAATACATCCTCGTTTCCAGATTCCTTAACTCCAGCCCCATGATTACTGTACTTTGTCCCACTCCGAAGCTCAATTGCGTTGCATTGTTGAGTCTTCGGGTTGGTCTCGGTGCTGCTCGGAAAATGCCCCGGCTTATGAAATCCGGCTTGGGCGTTCGCCATTTGACTCATTTGGGTCTCCACCATCGACATCTGCTTTGTCAAGGCTATCACCGAGTTTCCAATAGATGTCACACTATGCTCGAGAGCCCCGAACCTCTTGTCTACTTTATAAATAAAATCTTTTTGGCTCGCCTCCAACCGTTCCAACATCTCTTCCATAGGTGTCTTAGCAATCGGCTCTTGAATAACCCCATTTTTTACGTTAAATCCCGGTGGTGGCTGGAGAGCATTGTTCGGATTGGCATAGGAGAAATTAGGGTGGTTTCGATTGTTCGGATAAGAGTTCCCCCAATTTCCCCCTTGCCGGAAGTTTCCTCCTTGCATATAGTTCACATCCTCCTTAGCGCAATCGCTCGTTTAACTCTTCAAAACCGAATTGACTCCCAAAGTATTCTTTCTTAGCATCTCGAGCTCTTTTGTTGTTTTTCAAATTTTGCCTTTAAATCACCGTAGGCGTCCTCGTCACCGGATGGAACCTTTCTTCTCGTCATCTTCCTATCGGTCACCTCCTCATAATCATTGTTTACCGCTAACTCAATGAGATTTTGGCCTCTTCATAATCGTTAGCTAGAAATCTCCTTTCGATGAGTAGTCCAACTCTCTTCTAGCCTTCCTCGTCAAACCCCGATAAAACCGAATATAGATCTCCTCTTTGTCAATTCCATGCTGTGGGCATTTGCGAAGTAGCTTCTTGAATCGGATCCATGCCTCGTATAAATATTCATCCTCATATTGCTCGAATTGCAAGATATCGTTGATTTGTTTTTGCACCTTCGAGGAGGATAGAAGCTGCTAAGAACAACCGGGTCATCTCTCTCCAAGTACCAATTTCCTTCCGATCTAGGCTCTTGTACCAATCTAGCGCATCGTCTTCTAAAGAAAACCGGAATAGGCGGAGCTTAATGATATCCGGAGGCACTCCGTTTTGCTTGATAGTGGAACATATGTCAAAACACGACTCAAGGTGAGCGTTTGGATCTTCATTAACTCCCCCTCCGTATGTTTGAGACTTCACCGTAGCAATGAGGGACGGCTTAAGCTCGAAGTTGTTGGCATCAATCTTTCCCAACCTCCTTCTTGATAATCGTCCGGCCTTAGGTCGAAAGCGGGCATTCAAAGGGATCTTCTCGGGACGAGCGAGTTCTCGTGGTTGGTCAACAATGCCGGCCATGGTATCAACGAAAGGTATAGAAAGAGTCTCGGTTCTCGCTTCTTGCTTCTTCTTCCTCAAAGACCTCTCAGATTTCGGATCCAAAGGAAATAAGTTCTTTCCTTGGGATCTCGTGATCATGCACCGCCTACAAGGAAAAGAAAACAAGATGTGAGGAAACGAGATCGAATATTAATAATAAAAGTAAACTACCTAAAGTAACAATCTCTTCTTTTGAATTATTCCCTTAAATTTTCTATCAATTCCCAGAACGGCGCCAAAAATTGATCGCTTGGATTCGCGTAGTATGGTTTTCAAATCCGATCAATTTTAAAATTTGTAAAACCTCGGAGTATTTCCAAGGTGTCGAACCCAAGGGAATTGATGTGTCGAAAATAAAGGAATTAACTCTACTCAAAACTTGACTGCTATTTAGGAATCCAAAAATTGTTTTGATTCTAATTATCTAATTTTAAAATCGAAGAACAAAAATTAAATAAAAGATGAAATATCTAAATTAAGCAAATAAAGCAAATTAGCAAGATAAAATCACAAGTCGAAAGGTAATTGATCCTAGGGTAGTATCATCTAATTGAGTTCACACAACTCGTTCACTTGATTCCTTCTCCCCAAAATTTAATTCAATCCTAGAAATAATCACTCGGTCGATCTAGAATTCCTGTCAAGGCAACCTAGAAAGATAGTTAATTAAAACCCTTTTCCCCGTCAGGGCTCAAAGAATTAAAATCACTTAAAAAGCACCAACTTATTTATCTATGATTTATCTTTCTCCGCTAGGTCTCAAGATAAAAATCATATTGTGTGTCAAGTATTTCCACTAATCAATTACTCCTTCCGGACAAAATCAATTAGCTAACATGCATCAATTAAGGGCCCTTTAATCTAGCATGAGATTTAACACAACTTGAACACGAGCCTAGGATGAAAGGTCAAAAGGTAATCAAAAGAACATCATGTGAACATCAATTAAAATTACTAACCCTAGAATCAATCAATGAATTAGCCAGACATACTTGAAATTAAACAAGAAATAGATGGAGAATGCATATTATTAATATGAAAAGGGAGATTACAACCCGTACGTATGAACTCCGAGTCTTCAATAATAATTCTCCTCCAAAAAGTTCTTGAAACAAAGGAATAAATCTTGCTAAAAAGTGTAAAAATCTGCTTAAGAGTGATAAAGGCTGATGGAAGATGATCCCAGCTCATCAAACTAGGTCTAGAATGAGGTTTATATAGCCTAAGGGGGTTACAATCCCGATTAGCCCTAATCTAGGAAATAAATAATATCCAAAAGAGTCAAAATCCGTCCAAAAACGAGAGCCCGCTGGGAAGCCTTTCGGCCTGGCCTATCGGCCGATAGCCGCCGATAGGTGACCGTCACAATTTCTTCACTCGATAGGCAGGAGCTCCTTTCGGACGGCCCTATCGGCCGATAGGCTGGCCGATAGGGTCTTCTGTTTGGCGCAAAAATCCGTTTCTTCATCCGTTTGACTCGACTCTCGGTCCTTTGTCTCGTTTTGGGTCCTTTTGGCTCTAAAAACCTGCAAACACACTAAAACCAACCCAAACGCGTAATACGGCTCGACTAATCATAAATAAGCCAAATACGAGCACATTAATCACGAAACGAGATAAAAACCTAGTATAAAATCCTAGAAATAAGTGGTAAAATTACCACTTATCACTAGCACAGGACGGACACGAGCTTGGTGGGCAGCATTGATATCGTGCATTATTTTGAGTTGATGGTCATATGGTCATGGTCAAAGTCGTGTTTTGGTTTTGTACTCATGCGTAGTCCCCGGTGTTGTATGTCATGTCATTATTAATGGTTAATGATGTTGTTGTATTCCCGTGGTGAACGGTCATATTGGTTATGATTCCTCGGGATGATATGTTGTTTGGTATTGTGCTGTATGTCATGTTGAAATTGAAGTTGGTTTTGAATGTATGAACATTTATGTTTGTCGTATTTAATGTGTTTTATTTGGGTCTAAGCCTGGTAGGTTCTCCAAAAAGGATCTACGGCGCTGTAATATCTCCGTAAATCATGGGGGTGTAATACCCGTGTATTTTGTGAGTGTTATTTGGGATGTATTTTGTGGTATTGTGGTTATTTGGACCGTATATATTGATGATTGACCTTGGCATATTGATGGCTGATTATTGTTGGGTTCCATGATTCTCGGATTGTGCTCGTTTTAGCCGGACTTCTTGCGAATTTAAATTTGGAAAATAGCAGTTAGCGCACGCTAAGACTGTATGTCTAGCGCACGCTAACCAGGTTCGAGTAGCGCACGCTACTCTTGTGCAATAGCGTGCGTTAGGCCTACCGGACGGTAAGCTTTACGGACTCGAATAAGGCGTTAGCGTACGCTATGGACGGAATAACGACGCTATTTCGATGTACTAGCGCACGTTACTTGTATGATAGCGTGCGCTAGGATGTCAGTCGGTGAGGACGAAACGTTTTGGTGCAGGTACTTGCAGGTAGCGCACGCTACTGTATGGAGTTAGCGCGCGCTAGTATCAATCGGTAGCGCGCGCTAACAGATAGTTCAGCATACGCTACCGGAGCCTGGCAGAAAGTTCTGGACTGCCTTTTTCTTCAACAGTGCACCGCCCTCAGCTCGTTAGCGCATGCTAAGCCTGTAGCCGTAGCGTGCGCTAATACCTCCCAGTATATATATGGGGGGTGGGTTCCAGAAACGTCATTTTTCACCTCTTCCTCTTCCCTTCGGCGGCTGGGCGATTTGGAGTGTAGTTAGACGTGGTTTTTCGACCAGTTTTCACCATCCAACAACATTTTCGTGTTCCTAAACTCAATCTAACAAGATTTCATCCAGTGTATCATCCAAATCAAGGTAAGATTGTTCAATCCCTAGTTTTTGGAATTTTGAGGGTTTTGTTTAGATCTCATCATTCTAGTCCGTTTTAAACCTTGAATTGGGTCAGATTATGATTGTGGAACCATAATCCCTTGTTTTTCTTGAAGTCTACGGATTTCGTTTGGAGTTCCCACCTATTGATTTGAGTATGAACAACTCCGCCTTAGTAGTGTTTGATAGTTTGTCCCTAAGAGTAGAGTTTGAAGGGAATCCCTTCCATTTCCGTGGTGTTGTGTTTTGATTCCATATTTCGATGTGTTAGGATCGAATCGTTGAAGGAAGTTCGGACCGTACATTCATCCGCTCGCTTTCTTGTGTCGTTCAAATTGAGGCAAGTACTTTGATTGTGTTTACTGTACTTCGTGTGAATATGTAAAAATGGAATTTGTGCCAATTGTTGATCGAGTGTGTGTGAGCCGAGTAAAACCAGTGAGGGTCCCCTGGGGTCCGGTAGGCTGCGTATCCCTACGGATCACTCGGTTGGGCTATACACCAGGGAGGGCCTGACGAGGTGTCTCTGGGGTGTGTATCTTGCTTGAGAGGTACAGGGCCAGTATAGCTCTGGAGGTTGTTTTGTGATGATGATTGTGATGTGGTATTCCGGAATATCTGTGATGGCACTATGATTTTCTGTGGTTTTTGTTGATTATTCACTTGTTGTACATATTCTAGAATCATTGTACTTGCACCGGCTTCTTGCTGACCCCCTTTTGGGGTGGATATACTTTTGTGTATTCAGGTACAGGTCCAGTGGGAGGACTAGCACAGGACGGACACGAGCTTGGTGGGCAGCATTGATATCGTGCATTATTTTGAGTTGATGGTCATATGGTCATGGTCAAAGTCGTGTTTTGGTTTTGTACTCGCGGTAGTCGGCCCGGTGTTGTATGTCATGTCATTATTAATGGTTAATGATGTTGTTGTATTCCGTGGTGAACGGTCATATTGGTTATGATTCCTCGGGATGATATGTTGTTTGGTATTGTCTTTGTATGTCATGTTGAAATTGAAGTTGGCTTTGAATGTATGAACATTTATGTTTGTCGTATTTAATGTGTTTTATTTGGGTCTAAGCCTGGTAGGTTCTCCAAAAAGGATCTACGGCGCTGTAATATCTCCGTAAATCATGGGGGTGTTACAGAATATGGTATCAGAGCCTAGGTTTATGGATACAAAGTCAGACGGTGTTTTGGGTCTATTAAATTGAGTCAGTTGTTATCTACGATATCATTGGCATGCTACCACCTCGTGTTGCCTGTGTTGGAAGACTCTTCGGATGTTGGTTGTTTCTTTCTTTCGGAAATAATTACCTTAATATTGTGCAATCTATTATTGTAATCATTTCCTTGTTGAATCATTCTTACTCTTCAGTATGCCGAGAGGTAGAGCTATCCGTCAACGTGGTCGTGGTAGAGGCCGTGGCAGAGTGGTAGTGTCCGAGTCCGAGAGGTCCGTTTCAGAATCGGCATCTCGCTCTGCGACTAGGTCGGACCCGATTCCTTCGGGAGGTTCGAATGGAGGCTCGGAGGCCGAGGTGCCTAACGTTCTTCAACAAGTTGTAACACAAGTGCACCAACTGGCACAAGTGGTGGAGAATATTAATACTGGCAGGACGGTTGAGGATCGATGGCTTCAAGAAGTTATGAAGATGAACCCTCCTGCATTCGATGGTTCCGGTGATGCGAACAATTGGGATCATTGGTTAGTTGAGTGGAGAAGATCTTTGACGGTATTGGTTGTCCTGAAGCCAAGAGAGTCCCGATTGCTCAATATCCGACAGTTGATGACGCTTGACCGGTGGCGAAATGTTAAGCCCAAGGACCGTGATGTCACTTGGGAAGAATTTAAAGAATTGATGGAAGCTCGGTATTGTCCAGCCGGTTCAGCTAGCAAGAGTCGTGAGTTCTTGAGCTCAACCCGAAGATGTTCCTATTTCTGAAGCAATCAAGACATACAACAAGCAGTTAGTGTATGTCCAAGATCGAGTTAAGGATGAGATAGACAAGATACTTCATTTCGATGCAAGGATGAAACCGGAGGTCCGAAAGTATATGGCGGGCCTTGGGTGTACTACTTTGAGAGAATATCAGGATAGAGCACTTGCTTATGAGATGGTGTCAGCCTGGTTCCAATAGCTTTGAGCTCGAAGAAACCAAAATTTTCTGGTAGTTTCCGAGGCAGTGGATCGCGTAGGCCTCAATCTTCTATGCAATCTTCTGTCGGTTCCCCTCAGCCTAGTGGAGGAATGCCGAGGGTTTGTTTTAATTGTGGAAATCCGGGACATGTCGGTTCTCGTTGCACTTCTCGCCCCATTGATTGTTTTAAGTGTGGGAAGCAGGGTCATCGCGCATTATATTGTGAGTAAGTGGGCAAAATCTTCTCTAAACAGTCCCCTACTCCGGCTGGCACAAGCATGGTCAGCCAACTCCGAGTGTTGGACGTGGCGGCGGCAGAGGTAAAACCGAGCATAAGGATGCATCTAGCATTGGATCAGCCCCACCCCGATTGTATGAGATGAGACGGATCGATGACGTAGGGACCGCCACTACGCGGTATTGTTTATATTTCGATGCACCCGGTAGATGTATTGTTTGATTCTGGAGCTACTCATTCTTTTATATCATTATCTTGTGTGAATCGTTTGGGCCTAGACGGTCTCTCTACATGTGAACCTTTTATTGTTGGGTTGCCAAGTGGGGAAAGGATAGTTGGGGATCAAGAGATCGCCAATTGTCCTGTAACCATTGGCAGCAAAGATTGGTCATCCGATTTGATTGTGATCGATATGATGGGAGAGGATTTAATCCTCGGTGATGATTGGTTAAATCGGCATGGAGCGATAGTATATTATCGTCGGAAGATAATTTCGATAGTCGCACGATGGTATCGAACACGTTTTTGAAGGGCAAAACACGGTACTTCGGGAAGTTTATTCGAGCCATGAAAGCGATGAAATTATTGCGACAAGGTTGTACCGATTATTGGTGTTACGCATTAAAGTCGGAAGTTGGCGGAGTACGCTTATCCTCTGTTCCATTGTGAATGAATTTCCGACGTATTTCGGATGATTTGCCGGGATTGCCACCACATCGTGAAGTAGAGTTCGTCATCGAACTAGAGCCCAATGCGGCGCCAATATCCAAGGCACCGCAGAATGGCCCCATCGGAAATGTTAGAATTGAAGAAACAATTGGGTGAATTGTTGGACAAAGGTTATATTCGGCCTAGTGTGTCTCCATGGGGTGCACCGGTATTGTTTGTACGAAAGAAAGATGGGTCCTTACGGCTATGTATTGACTATCGTGAGTTGAATAAACTCACTATTAAGAACAAGTATCCGTTGCCAAGAATCGATGATCTATTTGATCAATTACAAGGGGCTACGGTTTTCTCCAAGATTGATTTGAGGTCAGGATATTACCAACTGCGAATTCGAGATTCGGATATTCCCAGGTCAGCATTTCGGACGAGGTATGGGCATTACGAATTCGTAGTTATGCCATTCGGTTTAACAAATGCTCCGGCGGCCTTCATGCAACTTATGAACAAAACTTTTATCGAATATCTCGATAAATTTGTAGTGGTATTTATCGACGATATATTAATCTATTCCAAAAGTGAGACGGAGCATGCCGAACACTTGAGAAACACGTTGAGTATTTTGATGGCTGATAAGCTTTATGCTAAATTTTCTAAGTGCGAGTTCTGGCTTAAAGAAGTTTCTTTTCTGGGACACATCATCTCAGCCGATGGTATTCGTGTAGACCCTCAAAAGGTTGAAGCAGTCTTAGCTTGGGAGCCTCTACGGAATGTTAAGGAAGTTCGGAGTTTTCTAGGATTAGCGGGCTATTATCGTCGATTTGTTGAAGGATTCTCGAAAATTGCTCGACCGCTCACCCTATTATTGCGTAAGACACGAAATTTGAGTGGAGTGATGAGTGTCAGAAGAGTTTTGATGAATTGAAAAAGCGGTTGACTACGTCTCCGATCCTATCCTTACCACAAGGAACGGAAGGTTTCGTTATTTATAGTGATGCTTCTAAACAAGGATTAGGATGTGTATTGATGCAAAATGAGAGAGTAGTGGCTTATGCGTCTCGACAATTAAAGCCATACGAGATGAATTATCCTACTCATGATCTTGAATTAGCCGATGTGGTGTTTGCGTTGAAAATTTGGAGGCATTACTTGTATGGTTCTTCTTGTCGAGTGTATACGGATCATAAGAGCTTGAAGTACATATTTACGCAGAAGGAACTAAATATGCGTCAAATGATGGTTGGAATCGCTTAAAGATTATGATCTTGACATTCTTTACCATCCGTAAAGCAAACGCCGTTGCCGGCGCGTTAAGCCGCAAGTCACCGTGTTGCAAAAGTTGGAACTACTTACCATTCAACCGAAGCTTAGACGAGAGTTGATTGATATGGAAATTGAAGTTTGGCCTCACAGAACTCAAGGACAGTTGCGTTTCCTTGATATTACATCCTCCGTAATGGAAGATATTAAGTCCAAGCAGTTAGATGATCTCTCAATTGTGCAGCTTCGGGAAGACAGTGTTAGAGGAAAAGCTCCTGGATTCTTAATCGATGAAGACGGAGTTCTTCGATTTCGAGGCAGAACTTGTGTACCTAATCGGGATGATCTCAAACAGGTAATTTTGAATGAAGCACATTCTACTCCGTACTCGATTCATCCGGGTATGAGTAAAATGTATAAGGACTTGAAGAAAAACTTTTGGTGGCCGAACATGAAGAAAGATGTAACAGAGTTCGTGATGAAATGCTTGACTTGTCAGCAGGTTAAAGCGGAACATCAGAGACCCGCCGGTAAATTGCAACCGCTACCAATTCCGGAATGGAAGTGGGAAGATACAGCAATGGATTTTATTGTGGGAATGCCAAAGACGCGAACTGGAGTGAATATGATTTGGGTAATTGTTGATCGGCTAACCAAATCCGCACACTTTCTGGGCATCAGAGATACTTGGGGACCGGAGAGGTTAGCTCGGTTATTCATTGCGGAGATTGTGAGACTCCATGGTACCCCAAAGAGTATAGTGTCGGATCGCGATGGGCGTTTTGTGTCACATTTCTGGCAAGCAGTACATCGAGCACTCGGTACCAAATTGAATTTCAGCACCGCTTATCATCCCCAGACGGACGGACAGTCAGAAAGGACGATCCAAATGCTAGAAGACATGTTGAGGGCTTGTGCGTTGGATTGGAAAGAAGATTGGGAGACTCATTTACCATTGATTGAATTTGCGTACAATAACAGTTGGCATAGTTCGATTGGGATGGCTCCGTTTGAAGCATTATATGGAAGACGGTGTAGATCGCCAATCTGTTGGGACGAGCCGTACGAGTTACTTGGAGTAGAACCGGACTTGGTGGTTCAAACACGGGAAAAAGTCGCAATTATTCGGCAAAGGTTGTTGACTGCTCAGAGTCGACAAAAGTCATATGCCGACGTTCGTCGTCGACCGTTAGAGTTCCAGGCGGGAGACCATGTGTTGTTGAAAGTATCGTCGACTCATGGAGTTCTTCGGTTTGGTAATAAGGGGAAGCTTAGTCCTCGTTATATTGGCCCCTTCGAGATCCTGGACAAGGTAAGCGATGTAGCTTATCGACTAGCGTTGCCTCCAACGCTTTGCCATGTTCATGATGTATTCCATGTTTTGCAACTACGCAAGTATGTTCCCGATCCCAGCCATGTTATTGATTATCAAGAGATTGAGATTAGTGATGATGTTACGTATGAAGAACAACCGGTAACCATACTAGAGCGACGAGTGAAACAATTGCGACGGAAAGTGATTCCGTTAGTAAAGGTCCAATGGTCTAAGCATGGAATTGAGGAGTCAACGTGGGAGACCGAGGAGAGTATGCGTGCCCGATACCCCGAACTTTTTGTATCTTAAGTTTCGGGACGAAACTTCTTTTTAGGGGGTAAGGGTGTAATACCCGTGTATTTTGTGAGTGTTATTTGGGATGTATTTTGTGGTATTGTGGTTATTTGGACCGTATATATTGATGATTGACCTTGGCATATTGATGGCTGATTATTGTTGGGTTCTGTGATTCTCGGATTGTGCTCGTTTTAGCCGGACTTCTTGCGAATTTAAATTTGCAAAATAGCAGTTAGCGCACGCTAAGACTGTATGTCTAGCGCACGCTAACCAGGTTCGAGTAGCGCACGCTACTCTTGTGCAATAGCGTGCGTTAGGCCGGACGAAGCTTCGGACTCTGGAATGAGGCGTTAGCGTACGCTATGGACGGAATAACGTACGCTATTTCGATGTACTAGCGCACGTTACTTGTATGATAGCGTGCGCTAGGATGTCAGGTCAGTGAGGACATAAACGTTTCTGGACTGCAGGTACTTGCAGGTAGCGCACGCTACTGTATGGAGTTAGCGCACGCTAGTATCAATCGGTAGCGCGCGCTAACAGATAGTTCAGACGCTACGGAACTGGCGTAAAGTTCGACCGCCTTTTTCTTCAACAGTGCACCGCCCTCAGCTCGTTAGCGCACGCTAAGCCTGTAGCCGTAGCGTGCGCTAATACCTCCCAGTATATATATGGGGGGTAGGTTCCAGAAACGTCATTTTTCACCTCTTCCTCTTCCCTTCGGCGGCTGGGCGATTTGGAGTGTAGTTAGACGTGGTTTTTCGACCAGTTTTCACCATCCAAAAACATTTTCGTGTTCCTAAACTCAATCTAACAAGATTTCATCCAGTGTATCATCCAAATCAAGGTAAGATTGTTCAATCCCTCGTTTTTGGAATTTTGAGGGTTTTGTTTAGATCTCGTCATTCTAGTCCGTTTTAACCTTGAATTGGGTCAGATTATGATTGTGAAACCATAATCCCTTGTTTTTCTTGAAGTCTACGGATTTCGTTTGGAGTTCCCACCTATTGATTTGAGTATGAACAACTCCGCCTTAGTGGTGTTTGATAGTTTGTCCCTAAGAGTAGAGTTTGAAGGGAATCCCTTCCATTTCCGTGGTGTTGTGTTTTGATTCCATATTTCGATGTGTTAGGATCGAATCGTTGAAGGAAGTTCGGACCGTACATTCATCCGTTCGCCGTTTCTTGTGTCGTTCAAATTGAGGCAAGTACTTTGATTGTGTTTACTGTACTTCGTGTGAATATGTAAAAATGGAATTTGTGCCAATTGTTGATCGAGTGTGTGTGAGCCGAGTAAAACCAGTGAGGGTCCCCTGGTCCTAGAGTCGCGTATCCCTACGGATCACTCGGTTGGGCTATACACTGTGGGAGGGCTGACGAGGTGTCTCCGGGGTGTGTATCTTGCTTGAGAGGTACAGGGCCGGTATAGCTCGGGAGGTTGTTTTGTGATGATGATTGTGATGTGGTATTAGGAATATCCGTGATGGCACTATGATTTTCTGTGGTTTTTGTTGATTATTCACTTGTTGTACATATTCTAGAATCATTGTACTTGCACTGCTTCTTGCGACCCCTTTTGGGGTGGATATACTTTGTGTATTGTGCACAGTCCAAAGGGGAGGACTAGCACAGGACGGACACGAGCTTGGTGGGCAGCATTGATATCGTGCATTATTTTGAGTTGATGGTCATATGGTCATGGTCAAAGTCGTGTTTTGGTTTTGTACTCGCGCGGGTACTGTCCAGTGTTGTATGTCATGTCATTATTAATGGTTAATGATGTTGTTGTATTACCGTGGTGAACGGTCATATTGGTTATGATTCCTCGGGATGATATGTTGTTTGGTATTGTGCTGTATGTCATGTTGAAATTGAAGTTGGTTTTGAATGTATGAACATTTATGTTTGTCGTATTTAATGTGTTTTATTTGGGTCTAAGCCTGGTAGGTTCTCCAAAAAGGATCTACGGCGCTGTAATATCTCCGTAAATCATGGGGGTGTTACACTTTCAAGACTTGAACTATTTTAACTAAATGAGATATCTCGGGAAGTCTTTCATTTTATTCTCGGAATGTGTTGTGTATGGCTCGTATTTGCACTTTATACTTGTACTAGCAAAACAGTGGAGTTTTGCTAACCCTAAGTATTCGGGGGGTGGATGTCTGTTCTGCGTCCAGGTACATGCAGGTCTTGGGAGCAAAACACAGGATTGGTGCGAATGATGATGGAAGATGGTAGACATTAATCACACGAAGGCCAGTTTTGGGTGCAGTCAGTCGGAGTTTGTTGCATAGTCTTTTCCGCTGTCGTACTTTTGTTATGAGTGTATTTTACCCTTCCATAGGTATGAGTCGAGATAGAAATGCATATATTTTGACTTGTATGTTAGTGATGAAAACCAAATCGGTCTATTGGTTCGTTCTTTTAATTAGGTTGGTATGTAATGTAATGTGTTGTTTCGATGTCTAGCCTGGTGGATCCTCATGGAGAGGGTCTGCGGTGTGTAATATTCCCGGTTTGATTCTGGCGGTGTTACATTTATGGTATCGGAGCTTAGGTTGCGGAAACCTAGGCTGTCGGGTTGAGTTGTGTGTTATCGGGTCTTGTCTTGTCTTGTCTTGTCAGATTTTTTCTGACTGAGTCGTGTCGTGTCGCGACGCATCGTCTGAGGTGTCGGTCATGATTAGTATCGAGGTGCAACCATCATCTTCGTGCGATCTGTGGATGTAAGTCTCCCTACTTTGTTGTGTCTCGTGTTATATGAGCTTGTGTGATTTTCGTGTTAAATGTGAATACGTGATCCGTGCTTGTTGATTCTCGTACTGTGCTGGAATGAAGAGTGGTGCCGGTCTATATGTATATATATGTGTATATATATATATCTTTGTATAAATCGTTTTTACAGGAGTAATGTTTTGGTTTGGTTACTCAATGAATGTTTGTCGATGTGATATTTTAGATCTTCAAATGTTTTGGGAAGTCGCGTAAATCCTCATTTTAAAACATCCTTCAAGAAAGGAAAAAGGTTTGATTTTCGTATAATGACCTCGAGACCGAAAATTTTGAGAATTCAAACTACTTATATTTCATTTTCATCTTGCGTGCAAATTTTCAAAATTTGATTTTTAAAAATTCAAATGAGGTCTACCAAAAGAATTTACTTGAAACACGACTCTCGCTTCACGATCGTCGGTTCGGAGGCATGTAGTGGTGTTGACGTTATTGTTTGGGCAATAATGCTCAAAATTGTGATTAAGTTGGTGGTGTGAACATTAAGTCGTTCTGGATGCACTTGTGGTGAGAGTCCTCATTACTGAGAGGTAGGATTTCAGTTTTCGATGTTAATTATCTTTTGACGGTTGCTTGTGTGATAATTATGTGGACAGATGGTGTTGACGTGTGATTGGATTTGATGGTAGAGGATTGTGTTTGATGAAGTGATAAATTATGTCTGTTATGGGTGTGTTCGAAAACGCCTTCCTGAAAATTTCATAAACTTGAGCAAGTTGTGGAAAATCAATTTTCAAAAATGTTTTGACGGTGCGATTACTCGGCGGCCTCGTGTGGATTTTGAAAATTGTTTGAAATTGGCGAGCCGGCCTTGAATTTTCTAATGGAACCCCGACGGTATTGAAAGAGTCATTTTAAAGTACATTTGAACATTTTGTAAAATGTTACCGCGTTGATTATTATGTAGTGTTGAGAGGATTTTCGAAAATGATTTTTGACGTATTGTTGTACTTTCAAATAATTCGAGTACATGATTTTCAGAAATCTTTCACATCATAAAAAATTTTATTTTCAAAAACCAATACAATTTTTATTTTCA
The DNA here is from genome assembly GCA_033398695.1 of Orobanche coerulescens. Taxonomy (NCBI): domain Eukaryota; kingdom Viridiplantae; phylum Streptophyta; class Magnoliopsida; order Lamiales; family Orobanchaceae; genus Orobanche; species Orobanche coerulescens. The sequence goes on from CM065806.1 coordinate 63,152,090, forward strand.
ACAAAATATTGTGAAAAATAAAGAATCTTACTCGATTTAAACGTCAAACTCGGGTTTAGAAAAATTTTCTGTACTGATCCAGTTATCTTGTGTGATCTTGAATCACTCCAAAATGATGATGTTTAGTGGCATAGTGATCTTGATAGTGCCGATTGTAAGGAAATATTATTTTGCAAATAAGTTCAAACTGAGACGGTTAAAGTCCATTGTTTACAAGTTTTGATAAAACAACAGCCCGATGTATCAAAAATATTTTCAAATTTTTTGTTTCGGAAAAATATATATATGAATTCCAAAGGTTTTCACATGATATTATCTAAATGGATACCTCGTGGGGATTTGAGAAGAACGTTATAAATGGTTAATTATGTTGGTGTATAGTTATTACGGACGTGTTTGAACCGGTATGGGTCATAAGACTTTTGCTGATGTGATTATTTAAATGGTTGGTTATGATAGCAAGTTCCGAGTATCGCAATTGTAAATTTTGTATTCGTGTAATTATCCAGAGTGGGCACTCTTATCGTGTTGCTATTAGATACCTTATGTTGATATGTTGTGCCATCGTATTGAGTGAGTGTCTGCTTAGTATAACGAAGGGCAGAGGACGCAGTCGTGACCGCGGTACAGATAGTCATGGAAATCATATGCGGGACTAAGAGAATATTGCAGAGAAGGTTGCTATTATAGCACTCCGTTCTTGTTGTTTTGGTTTCGGGGACGAAACCTCTTTTAAAGGTGATATGGTGTAATATCCATATTTTTTTTCGCTTCCTTTTTGTTCGACTCTATCGAATCGTTTGTGTTCGCTGATATTTTCTGGACTTGTTCTACTCTTCACGTTTTGTTGTTCGAACGAGTTGCGGTACTGTTTCGGGTTAATCCGTTTGTCGTTGTGACTTTTTCGAATTCGGGTCCACTCCTGTGAATCTTATGTAAGTGCATATCTTGTCGTTTACACCAGATCATATATTGTCTCGAGTCGAGGTGCGAACTTCCGAGTTGATATTCGATTCTTGTTGTTCGTCGTGATTCGAACATGATTGTCCGACTGTTGTCATCTTGATTGTTGTGGTTCGATCTTTTGTTGTCCGGGTTTTGTTAATCTCGTATCGTGATTTTTTTTAGCGTTCGGGTCATTTCGTAATTCCCCTTAAGTACGGGAATTTAACTTCATTTTCGATCTTCCAACCCTTAGGTTGTGGAATCTCATATTTGTTTAGCGGTTAACTCGTGTTTTATGTTGCCGTGCTGTTAGGGTTGGTCAACCATATTGATTGTATTCGTTGTGTTTTGTTATCGTACTTGTGTAGCGATATGGATGGTGGCGGCTATGTGCTGCATGTGACTCGTTGCATGTGTTACCCGAGATTGTTTTGCATTGATCATTCTATGTTTTAAGTATCGGGGACGAAACTTATTTTAAGGGGGTAGAATGTAATACACGATATCTTCATTCTGGTTTCGTCGAATTTTTTTACTTCGGTTGAACGGGTAGTTGTCGTCCGCGTCTTTGGAATCATGTGCTTGTACTGTGGTTCGTTGAGTTTCGTAGACTGCTCGTTATCATTTTGAATCTTAGTTGGTGCGTTCGTGTGATAGAGACGTCATCGAGACACTAGCCGGGCAGTCGGAGGGTTGGCTAGGCCGAGTTACGGCCGTAAGGCATGGCCAATTACGGCCATAATGCACCCGCACACCTTGGCCTTAGACACTCGATTACGGCCATAAGGATCGCCAGGTTACGGCCGTAAGTCTTCGTTACGGCAGCTAAGCATTGGCCGGTTACGGCCGTAATGCGTCGACAGATGTCGGGCAGTTGCCCTGGGAGTTCGGTTACGGCCGTAAGGCCATGCCGAGTACGGCCGTAAGCGGTGTTCGTTACGTACGCAAGGAGTCGGCCGTTACGTATGTTATAGGCGTTGACCGAGTTACGGCCGTAAGGCCCTGCCGGTTACGGCCATAACACTGTCGGCATATATAGGTCTGGGCTTCGGCCAGACCTCATTTTTACCCTTTTTCTCATTTCTTGTGGCGGCTGGCTATGGTAGGCTCGGGAACTCGAGTCCTTGGTCGATTTTAATCATTTCCAAGGTATTTTGGAAGATCCTTCTCGATTATATCATCATTGAATCCTTGTTCTTCGCCGGATCGAGGTAATTTTTCCGTAGAACCATAGTTGTGTAATTTTTGGGGGGGTTTCTTTGTGATTCGTCGATTTTGTCCGATATTGATGAATTGTTCATGGTAATCGCGTTGTATTGGTCATGATCTTCGGGTTTTGCAACTTGTATATCGATTTTTATCACCCAGGACTTTATTTCCGATTTCCTCGAAGAAACCCTCGGATTCTTGTTGTTTTTTGGGTTGTTTCGGATTCCGTTTAGCATTATTGATTTGTGGTGATGTTATTTTCACATTTTTCGTGGAACTGTCGAGTTCTTGGTCGTTCTTGGAAGTTCGAGGGCTACCCGACCGTGTCCGTTCGGTGTTCCATTGCTCGTGGTATCGAGGCAAGTATCTTGCCCATGTATTACGTGTTTTGTGGATTTAAGAGTTGGTAATCGACGATATGTGCTGAATGAATGTCTATAATTAACTTTCAAAGGAATCGATATGTTTTTCAATATTTCCTTAAAGATTACTCGTATGTTTTCGTTGTTAAAGGTGCTTGTCTAAGTATGTGTATTAGTATTAAGTATAATTATACCTTACTCTCATAGGGTATCGTTTTGTGTGATTATGTCGTTTGTAGATTTAAAGTTTAACCCTTCGTTGAGGTATGTGTGGGGAAACATGTGTTTATTGATGATCATGTGACATTGTGTGATAAAGGTGGTAACTCCTTTATGAGGAGGTTGTGCCATTAGGCATGGTTGGAAAGGTACTTTCTCTATGTGATTGGTACTAGCTGCATCGTTGAATTCTAGTGTTAATTGTATCGTTACTTGGTCGTGAGTATGTGTTGAATGAACTGGCCATTCTAGTAAGGTACCTCGACTATTTATATACTGTGATTGACCTTTGAGGCTTGCGGTTTGCAACTATGAATTATGGAACACGTGTGTGTGTTGTTGTTCTTCCACCCGGAGTGTTCAACGGGGCGTCTGGGGGCCGATACTAAGGGGTATGGCCGCGGAAGTGGTTTCCCACCCAGAGCGTTCGACGGGGCGTGTGGGGATCGATGCTAAGGGGCACGACCGTGGGTTACCAAGTGTAGTTTCTGTGATATTGATGTTGATGTTTTCGTTAATTGTGATATTGTCCGGAGTATCACAATGCTTTGTGCTCGGGGTCGCGATACATTGTATATCGAGTCTTGGTGTTCAGCTAGAATGGCATTTTAATGTATTATGTGTAATGTATCCTTGTGAGTGAATTGAAGTGAATGATCGGATCGTGGACCCTGTATTTTGTGACTGGAAGGGTTGGGTCGTGGACCCCGTGTTTTTTTAATGGATTTGCATTTTTGAAAATGGGCTGTGACCCTAAGTGGCTTTCGAGAGATTAAGAACTTTTTAATTTCCAATGTTTTCAAAACTCCCGAGATTTGGAAGTGTTTTAAAGTGCTTACATGCTTCGTTCCTACTTTGAAGACTTGAACTATTTTAACTAAATGAAATATCTCGGGAAGTCTTTCATTTTATTCTCGGAATGTGTTGTGTATGGCTCGTATTTGCTATTTATACTTTTACTAGCAAAACAGTGGAGTTTTGCTAACCCCTGAGTATCCGGGGGGTGGATGTCTGTTCTACGTCCAGGTATATGCAGGTCTTGGGAGCAAAACACAGGATCGGTGCAAAGGATGATGGAAGACGATCGATATTAATCACACGAAGGCCAGTTTTGGGTGCATTCAGTCGGAGTTCGTTGCATAGTCTTTTCCGCTGTCGTACTTTTGTTATGAGTGTCTTTTACCCTTCCATGGGTATGAGTTGAGATAGAAATGTGTATATTTTGACTTGTATGTTAGTGATGAAAGACCAAATCGGTCCATTGGTTTGTTCTTTTAATTAGGTTGGTATGTAATGTAATGTGTTGTTTTGATGTCTAGCCTGGTGGATCCTCACGGAGAGGGTCTGCGGCGTGTAATATTCCCAGTTTGATTCTGGGGGTGTTACAACTTGGAGACCTAAAATCAACTAGAATGTGCTTACAACTCGCAGATAGATCTATTTGATACCCTAAATGTGTCATTGAAGAGGTTCTAGTAAAAGTAGGTGGTCTAATAGTACCTGTTGATTTTGTTGTACTCAAAGTTGGTGAAGTATCTAATAATAATAACAATGAACACAAAATTTATTAGGAAGACCATTTATGGCTACTACAAACACATTAATAGATGTGAGAAATGGAAGAGTTACTATGACAGTTTTAAGTGAAATGGTTACTTTTTCTATAAAAGATATTAATCCCATCCCTACCAGCTCTTTTTCTGAAAATTTCTCTTTTATCGATGTTATTGATCTTGTCGTCGAGGATATTTTTGGAGAAAATCAGTTATTATTGAGAATTATCTTGACATCGTGGAAAACGATCTCGAAATAGAGGGGGGAGTGGAGTTATTTGCACTTAGTGAAGGGAACTTAAAAAATTTGAACCCAGCTTAGAAAAAACTGAACCCCAAAAAATTTTAGAATTAAAAGAACTTCCTAAATATCTAAAATATGTGTTTCTAGAAGATGAAAACAAGAAGGTTGTCATCATCTATGCTGAACTTTCGAAAGACGAAGAAGATGAGTTAATCAAAATTCTGAAACAATTTAAAGATGCCATTGGATGGGGATTAAGTGATATGAAAGGAATTACTCCTTCAATATGTATGCATAAAATTATCCTAGAAGAAGAACTAAAATCAACCAGAGAAGCAAAAAGACATCTGAATCCTAACATGATGGACGTGGTAAAGAAAGAAATTTTGAAACTTATCGTCGAGGATATAATATATCCTATTGTAGATATCGAATGGGTGAGTCCACTACACGTTGTACCAAAAAAGAGTGGAAATACTGTAGTTGAAAATGACAAAGGAGAAATTATCCCTACTAGAGTTACTACAGGTTGGCAAATGTGTATTAACTATTGCAAACTTAATGCAACAACCAAAAAAGATCATTACCCCTACCATTTGTCGACCAAATGTTAGATAAACTTTCTAGTCATGAATTCTATTGCTTTCTTGATGGTTTATCAGGATACTATCAAGTAGTAATTGCACATTAGGATCAATCAAAAGCAACCTTCACTTGTCCATTCGGAACATTTGCTTTTAGGAGAATGTCTTTCGGGCTTTGCAGTGAACCTGGAACTTTCCAAAGGTGCATGCTTTCTATTTTTTCCGACATAGTAGAAGATTTTATTAAGGTATTTATGGATGATTTTTCAGTTTTTGGATCATCCTTTCTGATTGCCTCAATAAATTTTCTAAAGTCCTACAAAGATTTATAGAAAGTTATTTAACTTTAAGCTGGGAGAAAAGCCATTTCATGGTGGTTAGTGGGATTGTCTTAGGACATATAGTCTCTAGTGAAGGAATTAAGGTTGATAAATCTAAAATTAATGTAATTGAATAATTATCTCCTCCAACCAATATAAAAGGTATTAGAAGTTTTCTTGGGCATGCTGGCTTTTACAGAAGATTTATAAAAGATTTTTCAAAAATAAGCCAACCTTTGTGTAAATTACTTTCTAAAGATGCCTCTTTTATCTTTAATGAAAAATATTTAACTTCTTTTAATACCTTGAAAGAAAAGTTAATTTCAACTCCTGCAGTTATTTCACCAGACTAGACCTTACCATTTGAACTAATATGTGATGCTTTAAACTATGAGGTGGGTGCAGTTCTCCAAAAGTTGATAAAGTATATCATGTACTCGACTATGCTAGTTTCACCTCAGTGAGGCACAAGTAAATTTTACGACCACAGAAAAAAAGTTGTTAGCTATAGTTTTTACCGTTGACAAATTATGATCTTATATCGTAGGGTCAAAAGTAATAGTGCAGAGTGATCATGCAGCATTAAAATATTTACTAAAAAAGCCACAATCTAAACCGAGACTAATTAGATGGATTTTAATGTTGCAATAATTTGACGTAGAAATCAAGGATAGAAATGGGAGCGAAAATGTGGTCGTTGACCATTTGTCATCACTCATAATTAACAATGACACTCTTGCTTTGCAAAAGTACGATACTATCCCTGAATCACTTCCTCATGAACAACTTTTTCAAATTAATACAACTCCGAAGAACAAGAAGAAGAAGGATGCTTGTCTCAAGTGTGGTGAGCTGGGCCACTGGGCTAGAGACTCTCCGATTCTACATGGCACTTCAGGTACAGAACTTTTAGTTTTGGAAACAAATTGTTCTGCTACTGTATTTTCTACTTCCTGGATACTGGATTCTGGTGCTAGTTCTCATATTTGTACCGTGAATCAGGATCTGGAACAAAGTAGGAAGCTTGGAGCTGGAGAAGTTATGATCACTGTCGGAAGCGGGTATAGTGTCGAGGCGACCGACATAGGATCACTTCTTTTGGATTTAGAATCCGGCTTTTTTTTACTTTAGAAGATGTACTTGTTTAGCCCAAGGGGCACAAAAACATTGTATCCATTCCGGTCATGGACCGAAAAGGCTTTTCATTTTTCATTGGTGATGGTTCCTGCAAAATTTATTTCAGAAATAAACTAGTGGGCACTGTTACATTGTTAAATGGATTGTATCATCTAAATCTCAACAACAAAGTAGTTGTGAACACTATAACTAGAAAACATGGTAGGGATGAAACCAATCAATTTTTGAAATGGCGTCTAAGACTTGGTCATGTTGGTCAGACCAAGGTTTACAAAATGGAAAAATATGGACTTATGGGTCCATTGGGATCGGATCCTTTTCCTACTTGTGAATCTTGCCTTAAAGGCAAAATGACTAAGTCCCCCTTCACAGGGACTTTTGAAAGAGCCGATGATAAACTGGGATTAATCCATATCGACGTATGTGGTGCTTTGGAAGAAGCACGTGACGGATATCAATATTTCATTACGTTTACAGATGATCATACTAGGTATGGTTATGTATACTTAATGAAACATAAATCCGAGGCCTTTGAGAAATTCCAGGAATTCAAGGCCCTAGTCGAGAAACAAACTGGTAATCATGTCAAAGCACTTCGATCGGACCAAGGTGGCGAGTATATGAGTACGGAGTTTGAAGAGTTCCTGAAGGAACATGGAATAGTTCCGCAACTAAAACCTCCAGGTACTCCTCAGTTAAATGGTGTGTCAGAAAGAAGGAACCGGACCTTGTTAAACATGGTCCGTTCCATGATGGGCTATACTGACTTACCGATTTACATGTGGGGGTATGCACTATTGATTGCTGCTTACATCATGAACAGATATCCTTCCAAATCCGTTCCTAAAACTCCACATGAGATGTGGGAGGGCAAGAAACCAAGTCTTAATCATATTAGGATTTGGGGATGTCCCGCTATGTCAAGAAGACTAAGGTGGAGAAGTTGGAAGCTAGGTCCGCGAAGGGACGTTTCATTGGATTCCCGTCTGGGATGATGGGATATCTATTCTACATGCCCGAAGATCGAAAGATCGTTATTTCTTTACAAGCACACTTTCTGTAAGATGAGTTCATTCAGGAAGGCGGAGCAGGTAGAAGTATTTCTTTAGAAGAATACAATGAAACTCCTCGGGAGACACCTGTACAAGAAACGGGAACCGAACCTTGTGAAACACAAGTACAACCACCTCGTAGGTCTAGTAGGGTGTCTCATTTACCTGATAGGTATGGGCTTGTGCACTTGGAGGAACTAGGTCTCCATGAGGTTCCAAGTGATAGCCGAGAGACTGACCCAATGACCTATGACCTAGTACTGGTGGATGTAGACTCCATGAAATAGACTGTAGCAGTCTTCATGTAGTTGGGACCTTCGTTTTGACGAGGCAGTCAAAGAGTTTAACTTCGTACAAAATGAAGAGGAACCTTGTGTATACAAGAGGGTTAGTGGGAGCAAGATTGCATTCTTAGTACTATATGTAGATGACATTCTACAAATAGGAAATTATGTGGGAATGCTCAGTTCTGTGAAAAATTGGCTTTCGAGTAATTTCTCCATGAAAGACTTGGGAGAAGAAACCTATATTCTTGGGATTCGACTCTACTGGGATAGAGTGAAGAGAATGATAGGTCTTTCCAAAGCCCTCTATATAGATAAAGTCTTAAAGCGATTTAAGATGGATGATTCTAAAAGTGGGTTCCTTCCGATGCGACATGGAATAAAACTCTCCTCGAAGATGTGTCCTCAAAGTGAGGAACAACGAAAGGAAATGAGTAATATACCATATGCTTCGGCCGTGGGTAGCCTTATGTATGCTATGTTGTGTACAAGACCTGACATCGCGCATGCTGTAAGCGTGGTGAGTAGGTTTCAGGCAAACCCAAGTAGGGAATATTGGACTGTTGTAAAGAACGTTCTCAAGTACTTGAGAAGAACTAGAGATATGGTTCTTATGTATGGCGGTGGAGAATTGGATGTGGTGGGATTCACTAATTCGGACTTCCAAGGACTGAAGGACGACTCGATGTCCACATCTGGCTACATATTTACTCTTAATGGAGGAGCAGTATCTTGGCGTAGTGCCAAGCAAAGCGCGACTACTGATTCCACCTGTCAGGCTGAGTATCAAGCAGCCTCGGAGGCTGATTCCACCTGACATTGCGCATACTGGGATTGTGGTGAGTAGTTTTCGGGCTAACCCAGTTAGGGAACATTAGACCGCCGTAAAAGAACATTCTTAAGTACTTTAGAAGGACAAGAAATCTGGTTCTTAAATATGGTGGTGGAGAACTGAATGTCGTGGGATTCACTGAATTGGAATTCTAAGGACAGAAAGACGATTCGATGTGTACTTCTGGCTACATATTTACTCTTAATGGAGGAGCAGTATCTTGGCATAGTGTCAAGTATAGCGCGACTGCTGGTTCCACCTGTTAGGCTGAGTATACAGCGGCCTCGGAGGCCTCCAAAGGAAGGGTTAAGAAGTTACTGGGTACACTTCACGTGACACCATGTGCTGCGCTGCCTATTTTCATTTTTTATATGATAACAACAAAGCGGTAGCAGAGGCCTAGGAGCCGAGGTTTCATAACAGTACCAAACAAATTGAGAGAGAGTATCATCTCGTAACAGAATTTGTTCGCAAAGAGATACATTGTTCTGCATAGAGTAGAGTCAGCCGACTACGTTGCTGATACACTGACCAAGCCACATTCTCAGATTAGCTTGGAGCGTAATCTGGAGAACATGGGTATTATATACCATAGTGTGTGGCATTGAGTGCAAATGGGAGATTGTTACGAGTATGCCCTCGAATGCCACTTAGAGGATGTTGAGTGAGGGCATTGTACTTGTTATTATGTAAATCATTAATATAAGTCAATAGATGTTTCTTTATTTACTGGTAGTTACTGGCATTCCTAACTCATAAATATACATATAGAACCTAGTCCGTGTATTTGAGAGCAAAACATTCCACTCCTTATTGGATAAGGAGGTCGGCACTGGAAAGGTTTATAGCTCAAATACTTAATCGTTTGCAAGTTGATGAAACTTGACTGGGCGTTAAGTTTATGTGAAGACTTGTATAACGTGTTCTTTGACATGGAGAGTGCCTGTCGAACACTAATGGTTAGTGGGAGCACACGTTATAGGTATGCTAATTGGATTAGTATACTCGAACTGACTCAGCCTCGATTCGTCACACGGGTTTCACTCCGGGATAGTCAATGACGGAATCAAAAGGATGTGATAGGTATTCGTGAACCTTCGACTTGAGGATTTAGTAGGGATGTGCTTGTGACGTCAAGATTTTCATTAGATGGTTCGACCCTATAAACCGGAAGGCGGGGGTCAACCTCGACGTGCTTCTTGACGGGCAAGTAGCAGGTTCTACTGAATACCAAGATAAAATTCTTTCTCCCGTTAGTGAGCGGGTTATATGTACTATGCGGTTATTGGCCGATGAGATCATAAGTCTTTAGCCAAAGCATTGGAGCTAGTTGTATTAGATACACGAGAGCTTGATGATCTCGATTTGCATTAACACATACATAGCGTCAAGTACAGATAGGGTTTGACTGACCGTGACCCTATAACTTGATCGGGACATTTGAAAGAAGGGTTTATACGTATACTGGTATTCACGATAGAATGGTTCTTGAATGATCCCAATCATTCAGTCTCAGTTGGGGTACAGTGTAGGCCTCCAGGCTGGCTAGGTGGTGCTACTACTCTTTTGTTCCTCCCACTGCTGATTGAGACGGACCTACCGAGTCGCGCAATTGGATTGACGACGGAATGAATCAAGCTTATTCTCTCATTACGAATATTAGATATTGGATATCTAAATTTGGGACATTAGATGTCTAAATTGATTTATTGGATAAATTAATATACGGCCTAATGAATTAAATAAATTACCGGGTGATTAATTTAATTCATGAGTATAATTATTTCCTGGAGAAATTAATTATATCATTATGTATTTAATATGATTAATTAATTGGATTAATTAATCGATATAAATACATCGGAACGGAATCGGAGTTTATCTGCTTGGACTCATGGGAGTCCGAAACAAACCAAATTTGTCTGATTCCTTCTAGAGGCCGCCTCACTTTATTCCTTTCACTCTTGGTCTTAGTCTTACCTTTGGTAGGTGAAGGACTAATGACTTTAGAGATATAGTATCTCTTATAATATGGAAAAGGGAGATTTTGGGGTGATAATGTTGGAAGAATAAATGAAGACTTGAAAACTCTCACCTCACAAGCTAACACGCGGTTTTGGCAAGTAGAAAGGAGAGAGGAAATAGTTTCCAAAGGCTTCATACTATTCATCATGTTCTTCATTATACATTCATAAGTTTTCTTGGAGGAAATTTAATGAGATAGAGAGATCAAAGATTAAACACTTAGAGTGTTGTAATTTTGATTAGAAAAGCTTCTACAACCTTGTTCTAGCCGTATCCTTAGAGGATAACAAGGTTTAGTCATTCCGGTCGTTTCTCCGGCGTGTGACAAGTAGAGACGTTGTCTTTTAGGCGTTGGATCATTCAAGTGCTTGGACCGCATTGGATCATAGGGAATTCATTTCAAGCTTGGGGAATAGCTCAAGAGAAGGAATCCATTTAATCAACGGACTACAAGGGTGAGTCTCTTATGTCTCTTGTATTTCATTTTAATATTTGTATATACGTAGCTCGATCGATCCTCGTAGGGATTCGGATCGAATTAATTTTCGTTTTACCGCTTCCGCTACGCCTTTGATTTAGGCACCGAATCCCAACACTGCCCCGGTGCCCGATCGTCCGGCTGAACATGACCTGTAATTCATAACAAGAATTTTTCCAAAACGGGTCCCCAAAGGGGTTAGCAGTTATGCTAGTATAAGTAACCAAATGAACAACTTACACCTCACACATATAGTCAAAGCAAGCAAATGAGAAAACATCAGTTTGAAACACATATTTCCGGAAACACCATAACCCAAAATACATTTACAAAAATGAACCATAATTGACCGTTAATCCACGCCTCTGTGGACCCCTACCGAGACCTTGTCGGATCTAACCCATAGTGGAAAGCAAAGTTCATCGATCCACGCCTCTGTGGAACCCTACCGATATCCCATCAGATCTAACTCGTAGTGAGCATACACACACACGTTACTCATGCAATACTACTATGTTAAGCATGTAAGTTCATTAAGGGTACTTGCCTCGATTATCACGACGAAAAGACAGAATGAAACAATCGCGGTTGCGAGAAATTGGACACACCGAACCTAGATGATTCGTCAAACAACATTACAACCAATTCGAAAAAAATATCAATAATGGAAAACACCCGAAACCCCCTCCTACGATTCATGTAAGTTCGTGAAAACAATGACGAGGACAGATCGCAACCGAACCCTCTCGATTTCCCAAATACCGCGAAACTTACCATGAACTTGTAGGGAAAACGTTAATACCATCAAGATTAGTCATATACATCGTGGATTAATCGACAATACGGAACGAATCGGACAAAAACTCAAAACCCCCAAATTTCCCAAAAATAGGGTTCTAGGAGATTACCTCGGATGAAGGACGAAGAACCCAAGCAGATGTTGTTAATATACACGAAGAACTCAAGGAAAATGATCTTTAAAGTGATTGGAAAAATAAATCGCCCGAAATCACCCCTGGAGTCACTCGGACGCGGAGAAGGAGAGGAAATGAGAAATGAGGCGGATCTGGGGCAACTCTCTGGTTTTTATAACCAGAGAGCTTTAGTGTGCGCTAACGATCAATGTTAGTGTGTGCTACCCAGCCAAAACCCAGTCCAGAACCTACGATTTTGGCCCATTAGCATGCGCTCCAAGAGAATAGCGTGCGCTAACAGCCCCTCGATAGCGCGCGCTATCGGGCCATAGCGTGCGCTACCTGGGCACCAGACCGAGTCCAGAAACATTCTGCCCAGTTCTGGACTACCGGATTAGCACGCACTACCGGACACCCAGCGTGTGCTAAGTCCAAACAATAGCGTGGGCTAAGCTGAGCAGAAACAACCCACCATCACTGCTGTGCTCGAGCCGTTAGCGCGCGCTACAAAACAAACATAGCGTGCGCTAAACAACGACACTAGCATGCGCTATACAATAGGAATAGCACGCGCTAGCGGGTGCAGATAGCAGTACAGACAACATCCAAAGATGGAAAACATCGAATTCCACCTCGGATGAAAACAACGCGCATCTTACACAAAACAACGGGCCGAAGAAGACACACGAACAACAAGATCGAGTCAGAACCAAAGCACTAAAAGAAAACATGATTCCGACTACCCGAGGGTACGGAAAACTACAACGTTAGTAATCACCCCAAAACTTTGGGAAATTACAAAACTGCCCAAAACATCCGAAACACACGATACGTGATCGAAACAACATACAAAAGCTCACAACATGGATAATAACATGAGATGGATCTGCGGCAACCCCGAGACGGAGTTTCTAAACAACGATTACGAGAATCGAACGAAATAGCGACGGGAAGGCCATAAACACAAAATTGAGTATAACAGGTCCAAAACATGCTCGGATGACAAAAAGTCCAGTATTAAATATTCTCGAAATATTAATATGGTTACAAGCGAGTGGCTAAAAATGGAAAATACACCAAAATGAAAATACCGGGAAAAGAAAAATGCGGATATTACATTCTACCCCTCCAAAAATAAGTTTCGTCCCGAAACTTAAGAAACAAACAACTCGGGGTACCTAGCACACATGCTATCCTCGGTTTCCCAAGATGCCACCTCGACCACTGCACCTTGACCAAAGTAATGGTCTTATGCCTCAGTCGCTTCTCACGGTGCTCTAAAATCTTCAAGGGGCGCTCCTCGAAGGTAATATCCTCGGCGACATCAATCTCACCATAGTCGATGACGTGACTAGGATCCGGAACATATTTCCTCAGCTGGGAAACATGGAAAATGCTATGAATGTGACTCAAGGCCGGAGGCAACGCCGAACGGTATGCCAACTCACCGACTTTCTCGAGAATCTCAAGGGACCAATAAATCTCGGACTCAACTTTCCCTTCTTCCCGAAGCAGAAAACTCCCCTCGTCGGTGACACCTTTAGCAAAACGTGGTCTCCCACCTCAAATTTCAAAGGTCGACGACGGACGTCAGCATATGACTTCTATTGACTCTTAGCAGTCAGCATCCTCTCCCGAATCAATTCCACCTTTCGCCTCATCTCCATAGCGATATCCGGTTCGGTCCCAACCAAAACGGATGCCTCGTTCCAGCAAATCTGCGATCGACATCGCCGCCCATAAAGCGCCTCATACGGTGCCTTTAGAATCGACGCATGCCAACTATTGTTGTACGTGAACTCGATCAACAGCAAATGCTCCTCCCAGTCACTGCTCCAATCGAGAGCACAAGCACGCAACATATCCTCAATTGTCTGGATAGTGCGTTCCGACTGCCCATCCGACTAAGGGTGAAAAGAAGTACTCAGATGCAAACAAGTACCCAATGCCTTATGTACCACCCGCGAAAAGTGCGATAAAAGCGGCCATCCCGATCCGAAACAATATACTTCGGGGTACCGTGAAGCCTCACAATCTGCGCAATAAATACATGAGCCAACCTCTCCGGACCCCAAGTATCCTTGATGCCCAGGAAATGCGCCGACTTGGTCAGAAGATCCACGATCACCCAAACCATATTCATACCAGAATTCGATATCGGAAAGCTCGTGATGAAGTCCATCGATATATCTTCCCATTTCCATTCAGGAGCGGGAAGCGACTGCAATAACTCGGCTGGTCGCTGATGCGCGATTTTGACCTGCTGACAAGTCAAAAATCTTGCTTCGTGCGACCTACTCCTTCATGTTATTCCACCAAATGTTCCTCCTTAGATCCTCCTTGTACATCTTACTCGAACCGGATGAACTGAGTAAGGCGTAGCATGGGCCTCTCATGAACCTTCAATTCAAATCCGAAGGAACTTCATGAGCCTAGTCCTCTAAGAATCTCATGAACCTTAAATCAAAATCCAATGGAACTTCATGGGCCTAGTCCTCTAGGAATCCTCATGAGCCTTTAATCAAAATATAAAGGAACATCATGAGCTAAGTCCTCTAGAAACCTCGTGAACTTTAAATCCAAATTCAAAGGAACTTCATGAGCCTAGTGTTCTAGAGACCTCATGAAGCTTAAATCCAAATTCAATGGAACTTCGAATACGGTCTTGACATCAACAGACGGACATAAAGTTACTCTACTTTTGGAGCATTCAACTACAGCTCTATGCTTGTCCAACCAATCCATACCCAATATGACATCAAAATTGCTGCGTTCAACTAGGTGCAAGTTGGCTAAAAGGCTATGTTTGTTAATCTCTATCTCTTCCTCGGTGTAGGACATCCTCCCGTGATCAGCAGATTGTGATGGATCCAGTCACGAAGTTCATCACGAAACTTCTGCAGCTTCATCCCATCAGTCTTAACGATATGCAGTGTAAAACAGCACATGTGGTTGAATCTTCTCTCGTAATCCGTCACAAGTATGCTACCATGCGTCAAGTCTAAGAACTCCCTCTATATCTTAGCCATGTACCCCCTCGGGTAGTACTTCTCTATGACCATATCCCTGTCCTTGCTACTGTACTCACTATCAGCCATCTCAGCATCATTCGAGTCTCCCATATGCACCACATCCAACTCTTCCTCTGGTTATCGCTCTTCTTCAAGGGTCTTCTTCCTAGTCTTCCTTGCCCGTAGAGTCGGCATCCCAATTTGCAGCTGGAATCGCCTCTCGAGTATACAAATCCAATAAGCGTCCAGCGACGAACTGGAAATCATCAGCAGCCTCTCGCTCTTCTAGCGATCTCTTGATGGCCTTTTTCTAAAGCCGGAAGATGCAGTAACTCCAGTCTTCGGATAGCTTCTCCATCAGGTGCTCTAATTGTCGAGTGACGGAACCTCATTTTCCAGATTGCAGCCACTTGCTCAGCCTATTAATGACATAGTGTGGTGCATTTTCTGGTAGACTAGGGTCATCCCACCAGTCTTTACGCGCTAGGAGACGCGAGTCAAAAGTAGCTGGGACCTTCTTACGTGGCGTCATCCCAGGTTTGGCCATTCTAACAATTCGTACATACATATATAATTATGTAAATAAAATGAAATGACATATGCATGAATAATGACTGAAATTTAGTACCTTGGACGGAGTGACGAAGTGGCGAAGCTGAGAGCATATGATATTTTTACATTTTAGCGAGTCTACAGAAAGGTAAAACCCACTCTGATACCACTATGTAACGCCCCGACTTTCTAGGATAAATATTGGGGAAAATAAATAAAAGGTAAATTTTGACGAAAAATAATTTTCTTGAGAATATAAAAATTCTCGCCTAAAAAGTCGAGTCGCCACAATGACATAAAAATAAATACCTTTAAATAAGGTAACAGCTCATCATAGATACGAGATAAAATTTTGCGGCGGAAGAAAATAAATCATAATTTGAAATTCCTAGTCAAAGACTCCCCAAATAAGTTTCAAAACATGACATAACGAAAAACATCATATATCAAATCCACTTTCATATGCCCTCTCGGCTCGCTCCTTCGTCCTTCTGGCTCGGTTCAACCTGCGGGATCAATAAAGGTGGCGGTGAGATTCCTTCAGCTCGTGGAAATCTCACTGATCACAGTAATATACAATCTCATGGAAAGCATAACATGAATAATGTACCATATTTTTCCTCAACATGAAAGCATACTCACAACATTACGTACAGCATGAATCGAGCACGCATAACACGAATATTGAGGTTGCGCAGGTGCCCCCGCAACAACATGAAACATACACGCAATATCAAATATAACATGAATCGAGCACGTATGTGAATATTGGGTTGTGCAGGTGTCCCCACACAACATGAATCTTATGATAACCTCTTACACGAATACAGGTGAGCCTAATTTACAACGTGCATCATAAATTTTAACATGAATAGAATATCATATATATAATCCAATTAAAGCAATTAAAGTGATAGTGAAAATTCCCACATGAAAAAATGATGATATCTGACTTGAAATGAATATGCTCGACTCACAGTCCTAAGCCCGTAAATCCTCGATAAAGTCTACATATAATAACGATAATAATTATAATCCTTACAATTTATTATTTATATAATAAATGAAAAGATATGAATATCACTATATAATAACTAAAAATAATTTACAGTTGTTCATTAATATTAATCGAAGAGTTAACATTATTAATGACTGAAATTAAAATACTTATGCATAATTTCAGATTAGTTATTAATATTAATTGAAAGTCAACATTTTAATGTTTTGGGTCAAAATAGGATTGGAAGTGAATTTTAAAAGTTGACTGGGGTCAAATCGTAAAGGTTGAGAAGCTGACTGGGTTAAAAAGCGAAGTAAATGGAAGTCTGGGGTTAAATTGAAAGTTCCTGAAAACTGGGAGGACTAAATTGAATAACTCCTAAAATTCGTGGGTATAAATACCCTCAAACCTAACCTCAGCCGACCAACTTTCATTTCTTTCTCCTTCTCGGTTCTTCTACTATCTCTCCCTCCCTCCCTCTACTATTCTTCTTCTTCTCGGCCATGAAAAAAAATCCCAAACACACACACACACACACAGAGAGAGAGAAAAAATTGCACACATGCACACACACAGGCCACGACGGACGAAATCGCCGGTGGTTCGGCTCGGGGGCAGCGGTGCAAGGTCCGAGTTCCTGCCCTCTAGTAACCGGCGGCGGCGGACTACAAGGCGGCGACTGAAACTCGTCACCAAGCTCCTGTTCCGGTCAGGTATGGGTTTGTTAAAGATTTTGAAATTGGTTTCGGGTTTGGGTGATTTCGGATTTCTGGCCTCGGGTTTGAAACGGTGATGTTTGATTTTGGTGTTTTTGATTGTGAAATTGATAAGTGTCAATTTTATACACTTATCCATGGTTTGTATCGATAAAATTCACCCATAATTTAGCTAGTCTACTCGTTTTTGCTTTTAATTAATTAGTTTTTAATAATTTTATTTTTATCGGATGATGATGTAAATCTAGTCTTAATCGGATTAAATAACTGATTCACTCAAGAAATAACATGTTTATTAAATATTCTCTTTGTTGAATTTTGATATATTCATGCTTTAGGGATTTCTGAGATCAATTCGGCAGTCTTTCCGGATTCAAAATCAGAGTTATATATCAAAAGTTATCATCCGAAGAAGATTTGGGGCAAAAACACAAAGTCTGAGAAATTCTGGACTGAAAACGTAACTCTCAAAGCAACCAGTGAGCAAATTGACGAAGTTAGTTACGGCCAGAATTCTGAATGTTACGGCCGTAAGTCATCCAAGTTACGGCCGTAACTCCTTAATGTTACGGCCGTAACTCTTGACAGATTGTTAAAATTTGTCTAATTTTTTATACTTTTTGTGTATTATTGAGGGGATGGCTGGCATTGATCCGATCTATTGTAATAATGCTGGAGTTTTGGAGCTATTAGATGACTTTAGGTGTATAAATAGACCCCTTAGATCCTTCATCATTCATCATTAATCATATAATTTTTCACTTTTTGTAAACTTTTCTTTTTGTGTGAAGAACACATTTGTGTTCTTGAGTGATTTGTGTAAGTGTGGTATAGCATATGTTATTCAGAGAGTTTATTGCTTCTTTTTCCTTTATCTGCTAAGGGAGTGAGGATCAATTCTTTCTCTTGATTCAACTAATAATGACCACCAAAGCTTGTATTATGTATAATAAACCCTTCATGGGCTAAGGTACCTTTAGTTGGGATTATAAACAAGGTTAGTCATGTTATTTATGTTTGTATAAAAGATCTATTGTGAATTACTTATTATTGTGTGTGATTTTCATTGTTTTAACAATCTTTATTTATTTGGCCAATAAATGACGATATTTATGGTCTTCATATGTTTCGAAAGAAAATATGTTTGGTTAGATCAAATGATCTTCACTCTAAGTTGTTCTAGGGGATAGAAATATACCTCTAGACCTTAGATGATTCTTTGAGTTATTTTCATAAATCCTAATGTTATGTATTGAAGCCAATCAACATAGAAATATAGTGGATTGATTCAATATGTAAGGGGCGTTTTATAGTTCGAAAGAGAAACCGTCTTTTTAAGGAAAATCGAATCTACACAATATAATAAGTAAATTCATCTTATGATCTCCTATACATCTTCTATAACTAATGACGAACTAAGTTTGTAATCTCAACTATTTCATTTTATCGTTAATCAATCTATTATTGTTACAATCTTTTTATTTCCTTAAAATATTAGAACTATTATTGCATTTTTTTTGCAATTATTAAACCAAACTCTTTAATTGTGTGTTTCACTCATCTTAGTATCTATAAAAATAGACTAATAATGTATAATTCAAATTATAACCTGTTATACCCCGGTTTTTCGGATATATTTTTCGTTTATATATTGGATATCGTGGATGGTTAATTATGCTCGAGGACGTTGGGAACGTTTGATAATGTTATTGAATTGAGTATATGTATTGATTCTGCCGTATGTTCGTATTTGTTATGTCGAGACATTGGACAGGAATTGCTGAAATTGGCTAAGTATGGAGTTGTTACGTACGTTAACAAGGTGAGCTAACGTACGTAAGATTGGCACGGTTACGTACGTTAAGGCTAAGGTATTACGTATGTAACGAGGGCATCAGACGATCGAGTCGTGGTCGGCAGGTGCGACCCTGTGTCGGCAACTTTCGGCGGAGGATGTTGACAGGTGAGTCAACGTACGTGTTACGTACGTTATACAGGACGTGTTACGTACGTAACATGACCATTGTACTGTAGCAAGTCAACTGGTATATTACGTACGTTATATGGTATGGGTTACGTACGTAATGGACTTCACGGAATGAGACAGTGAGTTTGTTACGTACGCTATGGATTTC
The DNA here is from genome assembly GCA_033398695.1 of Orobanche coerulescens. Taxonomy (NCBI): domain Eukaryota; kingdom Viridiplantae; phylum Streptophyta; class Magnoliopsida; order Lamiales; family Orobanchaceae; genus Orobanche; species Orobanche coerulescens. Next base: position 63,171,662 of record CM065806.1, read on the forward strand.
GTATTACGTACGTTAAAGTTTTTACGTACGTTAAGTAAGGACACTTACATATGTAACGAGATGCGCAGTTTATATAATAAGAGCTGGTCTTTCATTTGTTCACAAAAGGAAACTCATTTCTCCCATCCCAACTCGTCCCTCTTCACTTCTAAGAGTGTTCTAAACACTTCTCCCATGATTGTGAGCTTGGAATCATGGAATTAGAGCTTGGTTATGGAACTATTGTTGATTCTTGAAGTGATCTCTTGTGTTATCCATATTCTATGAGGTATGTTGGATATTTCTCCTTTTCATTTCGGATTTTTGATGTTATAGTTGATGAATGATTCGTATGAAGATGATTATGATGTTGTTATTGTGATTCTTGAGGATATATGAGGTTTATGTTGAAGGAAGATGATGATATGCTTTGAATATGTTGATTATGATTATGGAATCATAGAGTTCTTGATGTTCTTGAGGCCATATGATGACTATGATGATTTGATAATTCGTTTAACCGATTTAAGATGGTATTCTAAATCATAGTGATGATAGTGGTTGATTTATATGAGATGAATCTTGATATGAGGTTGAATTCCGGATTGAATATGTTATGATCATTGTTACCAAGTTGGTTCGATTATTGATATGATTATTGTTCTAGGTTGATTAACCAATAGGTATAATCATTTTGCCACGGTGAAAAGCCGTAGATTCCGTCCAGTCGGGACTGAAGAGCTCGTAGACGAGGGCGGTGAGTTCGGTGTTGGTTTTGTCATGTTGGTATCCAGGCAAGTGTTTACTTGTTCGGTTGTAATGTTTTGATGAGTAATTCAATTTACATTTCATAAGTATTTTATGTTGTATTGCATATTGACGAATGTTCAGTGATGTTCTAAAAGGATTAGAATGCACAGTTGATGATTGTTGAGATACTTGGACAATCTTGGGAAGATTGTAGTATTCGGATATTGTTGATGTCATTTTGGATATTCTTGGTCTATGGTATGCATTTCGGAAGGATGTCCGGATAGAGGTATGTTTAATGGCAAGTGTACATCGAGGATTATGTATGAGAAAGTATTCGGTATTAAGGTATTATACGGTATTGTTGTGATACTGGGATTTTTATGGTATTGTTGTGATATTGGGATTTTGACGAGAATCATTGGATTACCGGAAGTGGTAAGGTTATCGTTGAGGTTATTATTCTCATGATGCATGGCATGTGAATATTTATGTTTATGTACTTGCGGTTATTTGTCGGGCATTATTGCTGACCCCGTTGTGGGACTTGTTTTTCAGGTATTGAGGACTTTGATGGTAGCGGTCGTGAGGCGAGGATTCCGGACGTACTGGCTATGGCATATTGTTGGGGAATCGTGTATTCTTGTCTGTGTATTAATTATTGATGCATACTTATCTTGTACTGTATTTCTTTCCGCTGCGTGAGTTCTTTCAAATGGTTTTTGGCTTTTTGCCAATTGAGTTTCATTTCGAAAACCGATTCCCTTAACCGAGTTTTTGGCCTTGATCGTTTTGACGGTAGTTGGTGTTTTCAAATGATTTTGTGAGTTTTGGAAAATACTACCGTCATTGGCCTTTTTGGGCGTTTTTTTGTAATTGGTTTTTAGCCTGGTGGGTTCCGGCGCGGGGCCCACGGCGTGTAATATTCCTGGTTGGATCTGGGGGTGTTACAAATATGGAATCAGAGCCCATGGTTTTGTGATAACCGGGCATGTGTGTTATGTGGTTCTACCGGTGTGGTAGTAGCGTGATGTTTGTGATGTTTTGGAACTGTGTGATTTTTGAGTACTGTCGTGGTGATGTGTGGGTTTGGGGATTGTTGGTGTTCCCGAGACCGACGAGGCAGGGAGTGAATGCCGGTGCCGTGGTCATGTGCAAGGTGCGGCTCCAATCAGGAAGTGAACGCTGGTGCGAGGCACGTGCAATGTGCGGCTTTTGATGTGGAGTGGAACGCCGGTGATACGTGCATGTGACAAGGAGCGGCTCATGCGCTTTAGGTGAGGATACACAGCGTCACAGATCCCACAAAACTCGACAGTGCTCTAAACTTGTTGTGGTCTTGGCGGAGACCAATCGTTTTCAAATTGTGATTATTCCTGTTTTGGCATTCTTGTTGTGTCGAGATTTTTGAAATGGTGTCATATGCTAGTATCACGGGAGATCTTCGTCTTCACTGACCTGTAAGTATGTTGTTCGGATTATTCGATAATTCTTGGTTATCTTGGTGATTTTGGATTTTCCGTTGAAATGTTGTTTGTGCGAGTGATTGCAAGTTTCGAGGACGAAACTTATTTTTAAGGGGGGTAGAGTGTAATACTCCGATTTTTCGGATATATTTTTCGTTTATATATTGGATATCGTTAATGGTTAATTATGCTCGAGGACGTTGGGAACGTTTGATAATGTCATTGAATTGAGTATATGTATTGATTCTGCCGTATGTTCGTATTTGTTATGTCGAGACATTGGACAGGAATTGCTGAAATTGGCTAAGTATGGAGTTGTTACGTACGTTAACAAGGTGAGCTAACGTACGTAAGATTGGCACGGTTACGTACGTTAAGGCTAAGGTATTACATACGTAACGAGGGCATCAGACGATCGAGTCGTGGTCGGCAGGTGGGACCCTGTGTCGGCAACTTTCGGCAGAGGATGTTGACAGGTGAGTCAACGTACATGTTACGTACGTTATACAGGACGTGTTACGTGCGTAACACGACCATTGTACTGTAGCAAGTCAACTGGTATATTACGTACATTATCTGGTATGGGTTACGTACGTAATGGACTTCACGGAATGAGACAGTGAGTTTGTTACGTACGCTATGGATTTCGTATTACGTACGTTAAAGTTGTTACGTACGTTAAGTAAGGACACTTACGTACGTAACGAGATGCGCAGTTTATAATAAGAGCTGGTCTTTCATTTGTTCACCAAAGGAAACTCATTTCTCCCATCCCAACTCGTCCCTCTTCACTTCTAAGAGTGTTCTAAACACTTCTAACATGATTGTGAGCTTGGAATCATGGAATTAGAGCTTGGTTATGGAACTATTGTTGATTCTTGAAGTGATCTCTTGTGTTATCCATATTCTATGAGGTAGTTTGGATATTTCTCCTTTTCATTTCGGATTTTTAATGTTATAGTTGATGAATGATTCATATGAAGATGATTATGATGTTGTAATTGCGATTCTTGAGGATATATGAGGTTTATGTTGAAGGAAGATGATGATATGCTTTGAATATGTTGATTATGATTATGGAATCATAGAGTTCTTGATGTTCTTGAGGCCATATGATGACTATGATGATTTGATAATTCGTTTAACCGATTTAAGATGGTATTCTAAATCATAGTGATGATAGTGGTTGATTTATATGAGATGAATCTTGATATGAGGTTGAATTCCGGATTGAATATGTTATGATCATTGTTACCAAGTTAGTTCGATTATTGATATGATTATTGTTCTAGGTTGATTAACCAATAGGTATAATCGTTTTGCCGCGGTGAAAAGCCGTAGATTCCGTCGATCAAATGGTGAAGAGCTCGTAGACGAGGGCGATGAGTTCGGTGTTGGTTTTGTCATGTTGGTATCCAGGCAAGTGTTTACTTATTCGGTTGTAATGTTTTGATGAGTAATTCCATTTACATTTCATAAGTATTTTATATTGTATTGCATATTGACGAATGTTCAGTGATGTTCTAAAATGATTAGAATGCACAGTTGATGATTGTTGAGATACTTGGACAATCTTGGGAAGATTGTAGTATTCGGATATTGTTGATGTCATTTTGGATATTCTTGGTCTATGGTATGCATTTCGGAAGGATGTCCGGATAGAGGTATGTTTTATGGCAATCGTACATCGAGGATTATGTACGAGAAAGTATTCGGTATTGAGGTATTATACGGTATTGTTGTGATACTGGGATTTTTATGGTATTGTTGTGATATTGGGATTTTGACGAGAATCATTGGATTACCGGAAGTGGTAAGGTTATCGTTGAGGTTATTATTCTCATGATGCATGGCATGTGAATATTTATGTTTATGTACTTGCGGTTATTTGTCAGGCATTATTGCTGACCCCGTTGTGGGACTTGTTTTTCAGGTATTGAGGACTTTGATGGTAGCGGTCGTGAGGCGAGGATTCCGGACGATACTGGCTATGGCATATTGTTGGGGAATCGTGTATTCTTGTCTGTGTATTAATTATTGATGCATACTTATCTTGTACTGTATTTCTTTCCACTGCGTGAGTTCTTTCAAATGGTTTTTGGCTTTTTGCCAATTGAGTTTCATTTCGAAAACCGATTCCCTTAACCGAGTTTTTGGCCTTGATCGTTTTGACGGTAGTTGGTGTTTTCAAATGATTTTGTGAGTTTTGGAAAATACTACCGTCATTGGCCTTTTTGGGCATTTTTTTGTAATTGGTTTTTAGCCTGGTGGGTTCCGGCGCGGGGCCCACGGCATGTAATATTCCCGGTTGGATCTGGGGGTGTTACAAATATGGCATCAGAGCCCATGGTTTTGTGATAACCGGGCATGTGTGTTATGTGGCTCTATCGGTGTGGTAGTAGCGTGATGTTTGTGATGTTTTGGAACTGTGTGATTTTTGAGTACTGTCGTGGTGATGTGTGGGTTTGGGGATTGTTGGTGTTCCCGAGACCGACGAGGCATGGAGTGAACGCCGGTGCCGTGGTCATGTGCAAGGTGCGGCTCCAATCGGGAAGTGAACGCCGGTGCAAGGCACGTGCAATGTGCGGCTTTCGATGTGGAGTGGAACGCCGGTGATACGTGCATGTGACAAGGAGCGGCTCATGCGCTTTAGGTGAGGAGACACAGCGTCACAGATCCCACAAAACTCGACAGTGCTCTAAACTTGTTGTGGTCTTGGCGGAGACCAATCGTTTTCAAATTGTGATTATTCCGGTTTTGGCATTCTTGTTGTGTCGAGATTTTTGAAATGGTGTCATATGCTAATATCACGGGAGATCTTCGTCTTCACTGACCTGTAAGTATGTTGTTCGGATTATTCGATAATTCTTGGTTATCTTGGTGATTTTGGATTTTCCGTTGAAATGTTGTTTGTGCGAGTGATTGCAAGTTTCGAGGACGAAACTTATTTTTAAGGGGGGTAGAGTGTAATACCCCGATTTTTCGGATATATTTTTTGTTTATATATTGGATATCGTGGATGGTTAATTATGCTCGAGGACGTTGGGAACGTTTGATAATGTCATTGAATTGAGTATATGTATTGATTCTGCCGTATGTTCTTATTTGTTATGTCGAGACATTGGACAGGAATTGCTGAAATTGGCTAAGTATGGAGTTGTTACGTACGTTAACAAGGTGAGCTAACGTACGTAAGATTGGCACGGTTACGTACGCTAAGGCTAAGGTATTACATACATAACGAGGGCATCAGACGATCGAGTCGTGGTCGGCAGGTGGGACCCTGTGTCGGCAACTTTCGGCAGAGGATGTTGACAGGTGAGTCAACGTACATGTTACGTACGTTATACAGGATGTGTTACGTACGTAACACGACCATTGTACTGTAGCAAGTCAACTGGTATATTACGTATGTTATCTGGTATGGGTTACGTACGTAATGGACTTCACGGAATGAGACAGTGAGTTTGTTACGTACGCTATGGATTTCGTATTACGTACGTTAAAGTTGTTACGTACGTTAAGTAAGGACACTTACGTACGTAACGAGATGCGCAGTTTATATAATAAGATCTGGTCTTTCATTTGTTCAGCAAAGGAAACTCATTTCTCCCATCCCAACTCGTCCCTCTTCACTTCTAAGAGTGTTCTAAACACTTCTAACATGATTGTGAGCTTGGAATCATGGAATTAGAGCTTGGTTATGGAACTATTGTTGATTCTTGAAGTGATCTCTTGTGTTATCCATATTCTATGAGGTATGTTGGATATTTCTCCTTTTCATTTCGGATTTTTGATGTTATAGTTGATGAATGATTCATATGAAGATGATTATGAAGTTGTTATTGCGATTCTTGAGGATATATGAGGTTTATGTTGAAGGAAGATGATGATATGCTTTGAATATGTTGATTATGATTATAGAATCATAGAGTTCTTGATGTTCTTGAGGCCATAAGATGACTATGATGATTTGATAATTCGTTTAACCGATTTAAGATGGTATTCTAAATCATAGTGATGATAGTGGTTGATTTATATGAGATGAATCTTGATATGAGGTTGAATTCCGGATTGAATATGTTATGATCATTGTTACCAAGTTGGTTCGATTATTGATATGATTATTGTTCTAGGTTGATTAACCAATAGGTATAATCGTTTTGCCGCGGTGAAAAGCCATAGATTCCGTCCAGTCGGGGCTGAAGAGCTCGTAGACGAGGGCGATGAGTTCGGTGTTGGTTTTGTCATGTTGGTATCCAGGCAAGTGTTTACTTGTTCGGTTGTAATGTTTTGATGAGTAATTCCATTTACATTTCATAAGTATTTTATGTTGTATTGCATATTGACGAATGTTCAGTGATGTTCTAAAATGATTAGAATGCACAGTTGATGATTGATTAGAACGCACACTTGGACAATCTTGGGAAGATTGTAGTATGCGGATATTGTTGATGTCATTTTGGATATTCTTGGTCTATGGTATGCATTTCGGAAGGATGTCCGGATAGAGGTATGTTTTATGGCAATCGTACATCGAGGATTATGTACGAGAAAGTATTCGGTATTGAGGTATTATACGGTATTGTTGTGATACTGGGATTTTTATGGTATTGTTGTGATATTGGGATTTTGACAAGAATCATTGGATTACCGGAAGTGGTAAGGTTATCGTTGAGGTTATTATTCTCATGATGCATGGCATGTGAATATTTATGTTTATGTACTTGCGGTTATTTGTCGGGCATTATTGCTAACCCCGTTGTGGGACTTGTTTCTCAGGTATTGAGGACTTTGATGGTAGCGGTCGTGAAGTGAGGATTCCGGAGGATACTGGCTATGGCATATTGTTGGGGAATCGTGTATTCTTGTTTGTGTATTAATTATTGATGCATACTTATCTTGTACTGTATTTCTTTCCACTGCGTGAGTTCTTTCAAATGGTTTTTGGCTTTTTGCCAATTGAGTTTCATTTCGAAAACCGATTCCCTTAACCGAGTTTTTGGCCTTGATCGTTTTGACGGTAGTTGGTGTTTTCAAATGATTTTGTGAGTTTTGGAAAATACTACCGTCATTATCCTTTTTGGGCATTTTTTTGTAATTGGTTTTTAGCCTGGTGGGTTCCGGCGCGGGGCCCACGGCGTGTAATATTCCCGATTGGATCTGGGGGTGTTACAAATATGGCATCAGAGCCCATGGTTTTGTGATAACCGGGCATGTGTGTTATGTGGCTCTACCGGTGTGGTAGTAGCGTGATGTTTGTGATGTTTTGGAACTGTGTGATTTTTGAGTACTGTCATGGTGATGTGTGGGTTTGGGGATTGTTGGTGTTCCCGAGACCGACGAGGCAGGGAGTGAACGCCGGTGCCGTGGTCATGTGCAAGGTGCGGCTCCAATCGGGAAGTGAACGCCGGTGCAAGGCACGTGTAATGTGCGGCTTTCGATGTGGAGTGGAACGCCGGTGATACGTGCATGTGACAAGGAGCGGCTCATGCGCTTTAAGTGAGGAGACACAGTGTCACAGATCCCACAAAACTCGACAGTGCTCTAAACTTGTTGTGGTCTTGGCGGAGACCAATCATTTTCAAATTTTGATTATTCCGGTTTTGGCATTCTTGTTGTGTCGATATTTTTGAAATGGTGTCATATGCTAATATCACGGGAGATCTTCGTCTTCACTGACCTGTAAGTATGTTGTTCGGATTATTCAATAATTCTTGGTTATCTTGGTGATTTTGGATTTTCCGTTGAAATGTTGTTTGTGCGAGGGATTGCAAGTTTCGAGGACGAAACTTATTTTTAAGGGGGGTAGAGTGTAATACCCCGATTTTTCGGATATATTTTTCGTTTATATATTGGATATCGTGGATGGTTAATTATGCTCGAGGACGTTGGGAACGTTTGATAATGTCATTGAATTGAGTATATGTATTGATTCTGCCGTATGTTCGTATTTGTTATGTCGAGACATTGGACAGGAATTGCTGAAATTGGCTAAGTATGGAGTTGTTACGCACGTTAACAAGGTGAGCTAACGTACGTAAGATTGGCACGGTTACGTACGTTAAGGCTAAGGTATTACATACGTAACGAGGGCATCAGACGATCGAGTCATGGTCGGCAGGTGGGACCCTGTGTCGGCAACTTTCGGCGGAGGATGTTGACAAGTGAGTCAACGTACATGTTACGTACGTTATACAGGACGTGTTACGTACGTAACACGACCATTGTACTGTAGCAAGTCAACTGGTATATTACATACGTTATCTGGTATGGGTTACGTACGTAATGGACTTCACGGAATGAGATAGTTAGTTTGTTACGTACGCTATGGATTTCGTATTACGTACGTTAAAGTTGTTACGTACGTTAAGTAAGGACACTTACGTACGTAACGAGATGCGCAGTTTATATAATAAGAGCTGGTCTTTCATTTGTTCACCAAAGGAAACTCATTTCTCCCATCCCAACTCGTCCCTCTTCACTTCTAAGAGTGTTCTAAACACTTCTAACATGATTGTGAGCTTGGAATCATGGAATTAGAGCTTGGTTATGGAACTATTGTTGATTCTTGAAGTGATCTCTTGTGTTATCCATATTCTATGAGGTATGTTGGATATTTCTCCTTTTCATTTCGGATTTTTGATGTTATAGTTGATTAATGATTCATATGAAGATGATTATGATGTTGTTATTGCGATTCTTGAGGATATATGAGGTTTATGTTGAAGGAAGATGATGATATGCTTTGAATATGTTGATTATGATTATGGAATCATAGAGTTCTTGATGTTCTTGAGGCCATATGATGACTATGATGATTTGATAATTCATTTAACCGATTTAAGATGGTATTCTAAATCATAGTGATGATAGTGGTTGATTTATATGAGATGAATCTTGATATGAGGTTGAATTCCGGATTGAATATGTTATGATCATTGTTACCAAGTTGGTTTGATTATTGATATGATTATTGTTCTAGGTTGATTAACCAATAGGTATAATCGTTTTTCCGGTGAAAAGCCGTAGATTCCGGCCAATGGGCTGAAGAGCTCGTAGACGAGGGCGATGAGTTCGGTGTTGGTTTTGTCATGTTGGTATCCAGGCAAGTGTTTACTTGTTCGGTTGTAATGTTTTGATGAGTAATTCCATTTACATTTCATAAGTATTTTATGTTGTATTGCATATTGACGAATGTTCAGTGATGTTCTAAAATGATTAGAATGCACAGTTGATGATTGTTGAGATACTTGGACAATCTTGGGAAGATTGTAGTATTCGGATATTGTTGATGTCATTTTGGATATTCTTGGTCTATGGTATGCATTTCGGAAGGATGTCCGGATAGAGGTATGTTTTATGGCAATCGTACATCGAGGATTACGTACGAGAAAGTATTCGGTATTGAGGTATTATACGGTATTGTTGTGATACTGGGATTTTTATGGTATTGTTGTGATATTGGGATTTTGACGAGAATCATTGGATTACCGGAAGTGGTAAGGTTATCGTTGAGGTTATTATTCTCATGATGCATGGCATGTGAATATTTATGTTTATGTACTTGCGGTTATTTGTCGGGCATTATTGCTAACCCCGTTGTGGGACTTGTTTTTCAGGTATTGAGGACTTTGATGGTAGCGGTCGTGAGGCGAGGATTCCGGACGATACTGGCTATGGCATATTGTTGGGGAATCGTGTATTCTTGTCTGTGTATTAATTATTGATGCATACTTATCTTGTAGTGTATTTCTTTCCACTGCGTGAGTTCTTTCAAATGGTTTTTGGCTTTTTGCCAATTGAGTTTCATTTCGAAAACCGATTCCCTTAACCGAGTTTTTGGCCTTGATCGTTTTGACGGTAGTTGGTGTTTTCAAATGATTTTGTGAGTTTTGGAAAAGACTACCGTCATTGGCCTTTTTGGGCATTTTTTTGTAATTGGTTTTTAGCCTGGTGGGTTCCGGCGCGGGGCCCACGGCGTGTAATATTCCCGGTTGGATCTGGGGGTGTTACAAATATGGCATCAGAGCCTATGGTTTTGTGATAACCGGGCATGTGTGTTATGTGGCTCTACCGGTGTGGTAGTAGCGTGATGTTTGTGATGTTTTGGAACTGTGTGATTTTTGAGTACTGTCGTGGTGATGTGTGGGTTTGGGGATTGTTGGTGTTCCCGACACCGACGAGGCAGGGAGTGAACGCCGGTGCCGTGGTCATGTGCAAGGTGCGGCTCCAATCGGGAAGTGAACGCCGGTGCAAGGCACGTGCAATGTGCGGCTTTCGATGTGGAGTGGAACGCCGGTGATACGTGCATGTGACAAGGAGCGGCTCATGCGCTTTAGGTGAGGAGACACAGCGTCACAGATCCCACAAAACTCGACAGTGCTCTAAACTTGTTGTGGTCTTGGCGGAGACCAATCTTTTTCAAATTGTGATTATTCTGGTTTTGGCATTCTTGTTGTGTCGAGATTTTTGAAATGGTGTCATATGCTAATATCACGGGAGATCTTTGTCTTCAATGACCTGTAAGTATGTTGTTCGGATTATTCGATAATTTTTGGTTATCTTGGTGATTTTGGATTTTCCGTTGAAATGTTGTTTGTGAGAGTGATTGCAAGTTTCGAGGACGAAACTTATTTTTAAGGGGGGTAGAGTGTAATACCCCGATTTTTCGGATATAATTTTCGTTTATATATTGGATATCGTGGATGGTTAATTATGCTCGAGGACGTTGGGAACGTTTGATAATGTTATTGAATTGAGTATAGGTATTGATTCTGCCGTATGTTCGTATTTGTTATGCCGAGACATTGGACAGGAATTGCTGAAATTGGCTAAGTATGGAGTTGTTACGTATGTTAACAAGGTGAGCTAACGTACGTAAGATTGGCACGGTTACGTACGTTAAGGCTAAGGTATTACGTACGTAACGAGGGCATCAGACGATCGAGTAGTGGTCGGCAGGTGGGACCTGTGTCGGCAACTTTCGGCGGAGGATTTTGACAGGTGAGTCAACGTACGTGTTACGTACGTTATACAGGACGTATTACGTACGTAACACGACCATTGTACTGTAGCAAGTCAACTGGTATATTATGTACGTTATATGGTATGGGTTACGTACGTAATGGACTTCACGGAATGAGACAGTGAGTTTGTTACGTACGCTATGGATTTCAGACACGACGCTAAAGTTGTTACGTACGTTAAGTAAGGACACTTACGTACGTAACGAGATGCGCAGTTTATATAATAAGAGCTGGTCTTTCATTTGTTCACCAAAGGAAACTCATTTCTCCCATCCCAACTCGTCCCTCTTCACTTCTAAGAGTGTTCTAAACACTTCTAACATGATTGTGAGCTTGGAATCATGGAATTAGAGCTTGGTTATGGAACTATTGTTGATTCTTGAAGTGATCTCTTGTGTTATCCATATTCTATGAGGTATGTTGGATATTTCTCCTTTTAATTTCGGATTTTTGATGTTATAGTTGATGAACGATTCATATGAAGATGATTATGATGTTGTTATTGCGATTCTTGAGGATATATGAGGTTTATGTTGAAGGAAGATGATGATATGCTTTGAATATGTTGGTTATGATTATGGAATCATAGAGTTCCTGATGTTCTTGAGGCCATATGATGACTATGATGATTTGATAATTCGTTTAACCGATTTAAGATGGTATTCTAAATCATAGTGATGATAGTGGTTGATTTATATGAGATGAATCTTGATATGAGGTTGAATTCCGGATTGAATATGTTATGATCATTGTTACCAAGTTGGTTCGATTATTGATATGATTATTGTTCTAGGTTGATTAACCAATAGGTGTAATCGTTTTGCCGCGGTGAAAAGCCGTAGATTCCGTCCAGTCGGGGCTGAAGAGCTCGTAGACGAGGGCGATGAGTTTGGTGTTGGTTTTGTCATGTTGGTATCCAGGAAAGTGTTTACTTGTTCGGTTGTAATGTTTTGATGAGTAATTCCATTTACATTTCATAAGTATTTTATGTTGTATTGCATATTGACGAATGTTCAGTGATGTTCTAAAAGGATTAGAATGCACAGTTGATGATTGTTGAGATACTTGGACAATCTTGGGAAGATTGTAGTATTCGGATATTGTTGATGTCGTTTTGGATATTCTTGGTCTATGGTATGCATTTCGGAAGGATGTCCGGATAGAGGTATGTTTTATGGCAATCGTACATCGAGGATTATATACGAGAAAGTATTCGGTATTGAGGTATTATACGGTATTGTTGTGATACTGGGATTTTTATGGTATTGTTGTGATATTGGGATTTTGACGAGAATCATTGGATTGCCGGAAGTGGTAAGGTTATCGTTGAGGTTATTATTCTCATAATGCATGGCATGTGAATATTTATGTTTATGTACTTGCGGTTATTTGTCGGGCATTATTGCTGACCCCGTTGTGGGACTTGTTTTTCAGGTATTGAGGACTTTGATGGTAGCGGTCGTGAGGCGAGGATTCCGGACGATACTGGCTATGGCATATTTTTGGGGAATCGTGTATTCTTGTCTGTGTATTAATTATTGATGCATACTTATCTTGTACTATATTTCTTTCCGCTGCGTGAGTTCTTTCAAATGGTTTTTGGCTTTTTGCCAATTGAGTTTCATTTCGAAAACCGATTCCCTTAACCGAGTTTTTGGCCTTGATCGTTTTGACGGTAGTTGGTGTTTTCAAATAATTTTGTGAGTTTTGGAAAATACTACCATCATTTGCCTTTTTGGGCGTTTTTTTGTAATTGGTTTTTAGCCTGGTTGGTTCCGGCGCGGGGCCCACGGCGTGTAATATTCTCAGTTGGATCTGGGGGTGTTACATAACCAAACTTCCTCGTGGGATCGATAAACCGGACTCAAAAAGTCCACTTACTACTTGATACGATATCGTGCACTTGCGATAATTACACTAAGAACGTGTCAAGTTTTTGGCGCCGTTGCCGGGGAAGTATAAGTTATATTTGAAATCTTACATTGTAAACTATTTTATAGGTACAACTTTCTCGACATTGTAACTTAGTACTCAATTGTGTTTGTCCGGTAAAGTGGCGGATAATGGTACTCCGTGACTATTAAAGTCGGATTTTTCAGTTTCTCACAACAACTGATATTTGTAAATATTTCCTCCATTTATTTTCATTTTTATTTTTTTTTATAATGGAAGAAACATTGTATAAAATTGAAAAAAGATTTCCCTTTCTAAGCAAAAATGCAATTTTAAAAATTTACAAGGCAAGGCTTGAAAGGATGAGGTTGCTTATGAATAAAAGCATACCTTTTGACATAAGATTCATTATTGAAGCCAAAGTAAGAATAGAGGGTGAAATCACAGAAACACCGACTAGATTTTTACCAGGGCTTGGAAAAAGTTCATATGCCAAGAAACGACGAGCAAAGATGATAGCCGTTTGCTATAAATGTGCTAGATGGAACTGTAATTTAAAATGTCGATCTTTAGGAATTCCATCTACAAACACAGAAGATAAAATTCAATTCATTAAGGATGGTCTGAATAAAGAGAATCTAGATAATATCGAAATTTCTCTTGACACGCATCCTAGTGGACTCGTACATTACGGAATTCGATGTTTGTGGAATAAATTCAAACCAGAATATGAACAACGTCTTGGGAATCTGACGTTAAAAGACCCTGTTTGCCAATTTGTAAGAAAATTGGATGGGAAGCTTCTCCCCGACTCATAGAAGGCGTTTAGGCCGTTTCTGAACGTAAAATCAGAGGAAGATGTGAGTCACAATCACAACTACTGTACATACGCGTAAGTATCTTTTATTTTTGTCGTGTGGTGATATTTTCTGAATAAAAAATGTGATACGCGATAAATGCTTTCATTATTCTATTGAGTAGTTGAAGCACAATCAACGCAATCACAAACTTGTTAAACAATTTTTACCTTCTTTTTTCTTCTATAAATAAACATTGTGCTTGTTTCTTTTATTCATCCCTCAAACTTGCACTTTTCTCTGTTTCTCTCTAAATAATTTCTTTTCAAAAATGGAGTCATCATCTTCAACAAAAATTTAGCATGATCTGCATTTTTGGTGGAGCTAGTTATGGAAAAGAGGCATGCTTTACTGAAGCAGCCCACAACTTGGGTCGTACCTTAGGAAAAAATGCATTCATGTAGTTTACGGAGGAGGAAGTCTAGGATTAATGGGACAAGCTGCTGCTTCTGCCTATATGGAAGGAGTAAGAGTGTTGGGAATAATTCCAAAACCTCTGGCTGAAAGTAAAATCACCGGGTCAACTATTGGAGATGAGTTTAGATCTTTAAATATGCAAGATCGCATAACTCACATGATAAATAATTCTGGCGCCTTTATCACCCTTGCCGGTGGTTTTGGCACCCTTGATGAACTTTTTCATGTGGTTACCAGAGCCCAGCTAAATGTTCATCAAAAACCAATAGGTCTGCTTAATGTCAATGGTTTCTTTGATGGTTTACTGTCTTTCATCGACTCCTCTGCTGAAAAGGGTTTTATTTCAGAGCGTGCTAAACGAATCATAGTCGTTGGAACACCAGAAGAACTAATCAAAAAACTCAATGAATTTGTTCCTCAACCATATCCAGCTCTAGCTAAAATTGTCTGTATGGAAGATTTTACCGTGAGAAAACGAAAAGTGGATTCATTCCTCTCCCTTTGATAACCCATATCGGACCTCTTGTATTTTTACTTTCTGTCGTGTGTAATAATCGTGCTAAATGGTGGTAGCTTAAGGAGTTTCTTCTTGATATCTTGACGCGCATCTATTCGCGATTTATGTATTGTTATTTTTTTTTTGCGGTAATTTTTATTGTGTGTTTTTTTTTATAAAAGCATTGATGGCAGCGTAAGGCGACTCTTCGGACTTTCTTGATGCGCATCTTAAAAATTGTATTATACTTACGAGTATATTTTATTCTCTTTTGTTGTGTGCCTCGTATATTTATTCTCTTGCAGATTCTAAAATGCGTTAGCTCAAACATCAACTTTCTTAACAGGGAGTATTCTGCTTTTCTACATTGCTTTTTATTTTTTTTTATTTTTTATTTTTAAACTGAGGACAGTTTTATTTTCAAGTTTGGGGGTGGTTTGTTTAATTATTTTGGTGTGTTTTGATTGATTTGGTTATTTGCCTTAATTTTTTTTTATTATATATATATATAGTATTTTAATTTGTGAGATTTCTAGATCTGGCCATAACACCAATAAATTAGCTATTTACAAGTTTCTAAAATCGTTTTAACCGGTAAAAAATTGTATATTCCAAAAAAAATTTGAGCCTTAATCTCTCTTTCCAAGCCTTGTAGTTATCATATAAAATCGAGTCATTCGTTACCTTGAGAAAAGAAGAATCAATCGGTTGATGAAAAATAGAACTGAAATTTACTTAATTTGTGGAGTTTTTGATTTTTCATGCTTAAACTAAGAAACGATTTTCTGCAAAAAATTTATTCCCTAAAAAAGGAGTCATTGGTGAAAAGAGCTACACGTTAGCAAATAACAGTGTGAAAGCTATCACCTAAAAAAAATGACGAAAAGGAGAAGTGATGAGCAGCAACAACTGCCTAATTTTGGGGGTCTTAAAATTTTGCGAAAAATAAAGGACTAACCATTGTTGGTGCGTAGCTGCCGTCTCAGAAGAATTGGTGAAAAGAGCTACACGTTAGCAAATAACGGTGTGAAAGTTATCACCTTTTAAAAAAAAAGATAGAAATTGTGTTAGTAAAAAGAGCTACAAGTTAGCAAATAACGGTGTGAAAGCTATCACTAAAATGGATGTAGTTTATGAGCAGATCTGAATTAATTAGCGGGCTGAATTTCAATACACTCAATTTCGTGAAAATCACAATATTTGATGACGCCAATGAAATTCTTCTTCATATTGAGTCGAAAAATAAACGAGTGATCGAGAGCAACCATTAAAGGGAGACGTGTGTATCACGAGTGGGTAAGAAATAATCAGCCTTTTGGGGGAAACCTTGCATTTTGGAATTACAAAATAAAACCGTGTTTTAACTTCAAAATTATTAGTAGATTTATTTTGAATCTTGATTCATTTCTATCTAGTGTATAAAGCTGCTTGTTGTGTATTAATGGCATTTTGATCTCCTTTTCTCTTTTTATATTTTAATTTATGTGTGTATTAATTTTTCTTATTTTTATTTTTGGAGCATGAATAATAAAGAGTCTTGCTCGGGACTAGCAAGAATTCAAGTTTGGGGGTGTGATAAGTGTCAGTTTTATACACTTATCCATGGTTTGTATCGATAAAATTCACCCATAATTGAGCTAGTCTACTCATTTTTTGCTTTTAATTAATTAGTTTTTAATAATTTTATTTTTATCGGATGATGATGTAAATCTAGTCTTAATCGGATTAAATAACTGATTTACTCAAGAAATAACATATTTATTAAATATTCTCTTTGTTGAATTTTGATATATTCATGTTGTAGGTGTAATACCCGGTTGTAATTCAGTCATTATCATTCAGTATTCATCATTCAGTATTTGTCACTCAGTAATTTTCACTCATTAATGATCATTCATCATTCATTTCATTCATTATATTCACCGTTTGGAGTATATTGGTATCGCGTATCAGTTTTATTCATCATTTAACCCGGTTGGATAGTCGGGCCGAGCATATCATCATTGTCATCTTCATTGTGGGCTGTGTGTGAGGAGTAGCGCACGCTACGTACTCTCTTTAGCGCGCGCTAATTGAGTACAGGTAGCGCACGCTACCACTCAACATTAGCGCACGCTAATGTTGTCCTGGCTGCAGTCCAGAAGGCACTGGACTGCAGGTGAGTTATAAGTAGCGCACGCTATGAATGGTAAGTAGCGCGCTCTAGTGGTTTGTAGTAGTGCACGCTAATATTTGGTGTAGCGCGCGCTAAGGTCGGACAGGCAGAGTTCAGTTGGTACTGGACTGAATTGGATTAATTCATAGCGCACGCTATGAGTGGTTTTTAGCATACGCAAACGGTGTTGTAGCGCACGCAAAATGTTGAGTGTAGCATACGCTACCGAGAGCGGATCAGAGAACAGTAGGTTCTGGACTCCAGTACTGGACATCAATAATTCGTTAGCGCACGCTAACCATTGGTGTTAACGCACGCTAATTAAATGGTTGTAGGGCACGCTACAAAAGGTATGTAGCGCACGCTACCGTTGCGAATGGAGGGTACTGGACTACCCAGTACACCCGTTAGCGCACGCTACGCATAGGAGCTAGCGCACGCTAACTGGGATTTTCTATATATAGGACAATCCAGTCTTTTAGCGTCATTTATCATTTCTCTTTGTTTCTTCAGCGGTTTTGGGAGATTCCGGGCGTTTTGGAGAGTGTTCTTCGAGTTGTAATCATCAATCATCATCATCAAGCTTATAATTCGGATTAATCATCATTTCATCATCCCCATCACATCAAATCAAGGTAATAAACTTCTTGGATCTAGAATTTCGGATTTTGGGTTTTTCCTTCCGTTTCTTCGTGTAAGCTTGGATTGTGGTTGGAATATGTTAGATATGGATTATCTACCTTGGATAAATGTATTCCTACGGATTTATTGTCGTATATTTCGGATTTCATGAATATTGGGGTTCGATTCAAGAACACTTTAGAGTTGACTTTGATATTTTTGGGGGTTTGCAATTAGATATCCTATGAGAATTGGATATTATCGAGAGATGTGTGTTTTCTAAGTGTTCGTTAGAATACCTCTATGAGTTTGGATATTGTTGTATCGACGTTTGAGTCGGTTATAATCGTGTTTGATTCGTATATTGAGCATTGGTGGTAATTGTCATTCACGGTTGTTCGAGCGACCGACATCTCATTGTAGGACGTTTGTTCGAGGAAGGACTTTCTTCACCGGTTGTGTAAGTTAATTCTTACTCGGTTAAAAGGATATGCATTCCTTCCGTTGTTGTTCATTCATAATTATAGTTCATTCCTAATGTATTAACCGTATTGAGACTTGTAATTGTCAAATAATCACTTCAGTCACAAGGAACGACGGTTCCAATCATTTCATTGAGATATCATTCATTTCACTGTCATTTCATCTCGGTGAGTCATTATTGATTTTGATGTCACTTTTGTTATCTCGTGGCATTCTGGGTCATACTGGCGTGCCGGTTGGTATGTGTAGGATTTTCATGTCGGGCACATATTAAGTCGTGTGTTGGTTGTTGGCCTCACATTGGACTGTGCACACGAGAAGATCACTTCGTGAGACTGATTAGGTACAAGACCACACGTGTATTCGATCGATACTCGTTGGTGGCTTGTGCACGGACACATTTCCATCCCGGGCGTAGTGTGGCACCACCCTTTGAGCCGTACCGTTAGTTGATTCATACAGCATGTTTGATTGCGTATGTTTTCAAAAAGATTTAGGTTATAATCTAACTGATTCATTTTGATCGAACTTGTGGTTTATACAGCAAATATGATTGTGTTTATTCAACTCTTGAGGATTGTTGTTCTGTGTAACTGACCCTGTTGGGGGATTTTGTTTTCAGGTCATGGCAAGGTAAAAGCACGGGAATAGAACATTGTCGGCGAGGAGTCCCAGTGATACTAGTAGGGGGGCCCAGTCCGTTTCAGTTATTCATGTCTTTTCATCTTTATTTCCACTGCAGATTTCCGTTTGGATATTCATTTTCATTTAATGTTGTATATTTTATCTTCACATAAAATATACATGTATTCAGTATTCTTCCTGGGTGTATTATACTTAGACTCCTCATCGGAGTACTTGGTAATATGATGTGGTTCGGTACTACATTTACGTTGTATTTCATTCATTTTCACTCGCCTGGTGGGTCCCAGTCGGGGGTCCACGGCACTGTAATATCCGCCTAGTTTGGGGTGTTACAGAGTTGGTATCAGAGCGTGGTTTTGAATACTACCTTCCGAGTCATGTCTCATTTGAAATCATTGTTCGTCAGACTAGTATCATTGGACTTTCGCGTCACGTGTGACCTGTGCAAGAGCCGAGCCATTCAGACCAAAGAACAGTAAGATTTCCTCATTTATCATTTCATTTTAATCATGTTGATCATGTTAACTCATTAACCACTCAATTCATTTCATCACTCAGTTGTTGATCTTGAAGATCATATCATTAATCTTGTTAACTTGTTCAAAATAATCATTTCAAGAATTTCATCAGATAATCAAGTCACCTAAATAAATCATTAATGTAATCACTGTGTTAGAGCGCGTATGCTCATTTTCATCATTTCATGACTTAAATCATAATGTGGTACTCATACGAGATCTATGATTATCATGCGACCTTCCTACTTCAGTATGGAGAGAGCTATCAAGGGATGCACGGGGAGAGGCCACGGTGCAGGCCGAAACCCGGGGAATAATCACCCACTGTCGGGAAACCATACCCAGGACTCCACTCGATCGGAAGATGTTCGGGTTGACCCACTCACTTTTATGCAGGTCATGATGACCCATATGCAATTGCTTAATCATCATTGCGCCACTCTGGCCGAATTAATCGAGAGGACTCTCACGTATAAGCCTACTGCTAAGGAAATTGATGAGCAACAACCTTCATCTGGCAGTAAGAAATCAACGAAGCATAATCAGTCCGAAGGCGGTCAGTCAACCTCTAAGAAGCCTCGTACGAGCCCTAACGTTTCTGAGTGACCTCCTACGGCGCCTAATCCTTTGGGATCTCAGTCCCGAACGGCCAGTTCGGCCATCACCTGTTTCAACTGTGAAGAACAGGGTCATTTTAGTGCTAAGTGTCCGAGGCAGACTGTCGCATGCCATAACTATGGAATTGCGGGGCATAGGGCCCGTTTTTGCCGAAGGGACTCCAAACCCACTCCGGCGACATCTCAGGCCCCAGACAAGTCAGCGGTTCCGAATCAGGCACTCAGTCCGCGTCGTTTAAAATGATAGGAGCTAACAAAGGCAGAGCTCATATGTATCAAACGGGAGCGTCCGGTTCGGGGGCTGGCAAATCCCGAATTCACGCGATCAAGAGGACCGACGATCCGGTGGCCCGATTGACCTCAGGTATACTCGTAATTTCATCTCAACCTGTGTTTACCCTTTTTGATACTGGTGCACCGCATTCATTCATTTCCGAATCATGTTTGAATAGACTTCACCTAGACAGTCCTAATAATTGTGGGCCTTATATCATTGGTCTACCTGACGGTAGAAGAATTTCCGGAAATCATGAGGTTAAGAACTGACCAAATTAAGCTTAATGACCGCGAGTGGTTGATGGACCTAATCGTGGTGGATTTACCTAAGGACGATGTAATATTGGGTATTAGTGGGATGGATTGTCATGATACCATTCTCAAGGTTCGTAAGCGTATGGTCACTATCATTTCCGTCTTTGGAGTCGAATGTGTTTTCCAGGGAGGTAATCCCAGTTGTTCCGGGAGAGTCATCAACTTGATGAAAGTAGTGAAATTACACAATCGAGTCGTTCAATCATTCATAGTATCATTGTTAGCGATTGGCGGTGTTTTTCCAGACGAGCTACCTGGTTTACCTCCATAGAGAGGTGTGGAATTCACGATTGAATTGGAGCCCGGTACGTCCCCAATATCGAAGGCACCGTACCGGATGGCCCCGGCCGAATTGCAGGAATTGAAGAATCAATTAGAGGATTTGACCGAGAAGGGTTATATTTGACCGAGTGCGTCCCCGTGGGGAGCACCAGTGTTTTTGTCAAGAAAAATGAGGGTTCGTTCCCGCTTGTGTATTGATTACCGGGAATTGAACCGGGTGATGATCAAGAATAAGTATCCTCTACCCCGTATCGATGACCTATTGGATCGACTTCAGGGAGCTTCAGTATTTTCCAAGATCGACTTAAGATCTGGATATCATCAGTTGCGAATTCGAGAGTCAGATATCGCGAGGACGGCATTTCGAACACGCTATGATCATTAAGAATTCGTGGTAATGTCGTTTGGGTTAACCAATGCACCTGCGGTATTCATGGAGTTAATGAATCGGGTTTTCATTGACCATTTGGATCAGTTCGTAGTTGTCTTTAGTGATGACATTTTGAATTATTCTCGTGACCAGGAGGAGCTCGAGTTTCACCTTCTTCAGGTGCTCGACATGTTGAGACGAGAGCAACTTTATGGAAAGTTTTCCAAATGTGAGTTTTGGATGTCCGAAGTGATGTTTCTCGGGCATGTAATTTCATCAGACGGAATTCATGTCGACCCTCAAAAGATAGAGGCTATCCGAGATTGGTTACCTCCGAAGAATGCTAAAAAAATACGAAGCTTTCTTGGATTAGCCGGTTATTATCGGCGATTTGTGGAAGGATTTTCTAAAATCACTCAACCTTTGACCAACCTTTTGTGAAAGGATAAGAAATACACGTGGTCCGATGCGTGTCAGCGGAGTTTTGAAGAACTCAAGAGCCGGTTAATTTCAGCACCTGTCTTTTCTTTACCGCAAGGGACGGAAGGATTTGTGGTTTATAGTGATGCGTCCGGACAGGGTCTCGGATATGTACTCATGCAGAACGGGAAAGTTATTGCTTATGCTTCACGACAATTGAGACCTTACGAGGTTAATTATCCGACCCACGACCTGGAACTAGCAGCCGTGGTGTTCGCATTGAATACTTGGCATCATTATCTTTATGGCGTTACCTGTCAGATATTCGCCGATCATAAGAGTTTAAAGTATATATTTACTCTGAAGGAGTTAAATATGCAGCAGAGACGGTGGTTGGAACTAATCAAAGATTATGATATCGAGATACTTTACCACCCAAGCAAGGCGAATGTTGTCGCCGACGCCTTGAGTCGTAAATCCGTTCAGGAGCAGATGCTTGCTCGATTATCAGTTCAGAAGGAACTTCAGCAGAAAATTCTGAGACCCAAGATCGAGGTCTGTTTACAGCGAGTACAAAGGCAACTTTGTACGTTGGAGATTTCATCGCCACTTGAGGAGGCGATCAGGGTGAATCACGGTTCAGACCCATTTATGTTACACATTCGAGAGGATGTGACTCAGGGGAAAGCCCCCGGGTTTGTGGTCCACGAGGATGGACTTTTGCGTTTAAGAATCGGTTGTGCGTACCAGCGAGCGACGAGTTGAAAAACTCAATTTTTAGAGAAGCTCATGCTACCCCTTATTCTGTTCATCTGGGGTCTAGCAAGATGTATAAAGACTTGAAACAAAATTACTGGTGGAGTAATAGGAAGCGAGAAGTCGCAGAATTTGTTTCGAGATGTTTGACTTGTCAGCAAGTCAAGATTGAACATCAGCGACCGGCGGGTATGCTGAAACCGCTCCCTATTCCAGAGTGGAAGTGGGAAGATATTTCTATAGACTTCATCACGAGTTTGCCGACGAGTCGTCGTGGCATGAATACAATCTGGGTGATTGTGGACCACTTAACTCACTACGCCATAAATGGCCTTCGGCAACCACATAACTGTGTTACCTTAGACCCAAATTTCTGTTGCCACAGACCGAAAATGGGCAAAGGTAACATTTTAGCTAAGTTGCTCTGTGAGCAGTAGCCTTTGGACTCAAAGGCAACATGTGGATCATCCTAAGATAATATAGGATTATTTGTTACCTAAGGACCCTACAGCAACATCCTAAGAACCCTACAGCAACACCATATTCGTGTTGCAATAGACTTTATAATTTTGTAAAATATATAGCCAATTTAGTGGGTTCCACATGTGGGCCCCATTTTGTGGGTCCCACAGGCCAGGCCCACCGGTGGGACCCACTTAGTGGGGTCAGTTGGTGGGGTCCATATGTGGGACCCACTTTTCGTGGGGCCGTTAGTGGAACCTACTTTGTGGGGGTCCACGGGTGGGGCCACAATATGCAGCATTTTTTAGTCTAGTGCAACACTTATATTATCAATTGCAACAAACTAGGTGTTACCAATGAAAGACATTTGCAATATATATATATATTACCTATGGTAACACCTTCATTTTAACAAAATAAAAATGTAAATTTTAAATTTAGCATTTCCCATTAGAAAAACCAACAAACCAATTCACATAAACCAACTACATCATCCAACTACATAATCCCATCATAAAAAAACAACTATATCCAATCACAAAACCAACCAACTACATCACCAACTACATATATACAAGTACTAGAAGAAAATAACTAGGTCATTTTTAACCAATTACATCAGTGGGCGTCTAAGACTAATATACAAAAAGAATAAGAAACTATTATGTGGAACACTTATTCAATTAGCCAAGGATTAGCCAATTTTCCTGAGTTGGTGTCCATTCACAAACTTCACCTTCTTTGAACGAGAGTGCTGCAGAATGAAATAAGAAAGAAGAGTCAGTAATTAGTGATAGTTACTAAGTGACTATCACCTAAGAATAACACATAAGAATAACACTACAAAAAAGTGAGAGAAACTAATATGTACATCACCTTTACCTAATTGGAGACTCACGGCAGAACGTGTTAAAAAAAGGAAAAAACTGAAAGAATGAAAAACAATACCTCAGGCGGGTTAAAAGAACAAAAAAAAAGGGGGAAATAGAAAAAAACACACATAACAATAACACTACCAAAAAGTGAGAGAAACCAATATGTACCCTTTACTGAATTGTGCTCTTCAGCTGTGGAAAAGAGATTGTTGATTGCATTTGTAACAGAAGGTTCACTTGGGGTCTTTCTCATGTGGCTTCCCATTGGTCCCTAATATTTCAAACTCTTTACACAAAAGAAGAGTAGAATTAAAAATAAAATAAAATTTCTAATGCAAATTGCTTCAGACAGGTGTATTTTTTTGCTTGAAAGCTAAAAACTAGTTCATTTCTTCAACACAGAGAATCTTAGAGAGAAAAATAAGCTAATCAACAAATTAAATTAAAAAAAAACTCAAACAATTAAGGTAAAATCAATTGACAAGAACAACGACGGATCAATATACGGACCCACCCTGTATCAAGATCGTGGATCCGGTGTTGATCAAGAACATGGGCATTTTCCAGATATAATTCATGGAAGTTGAGCAGAATCTTGGACAACCAGTTAACAGAATTAAACAAAACCCACATACAATAAAATCATTGAAAACACTCTGAAAACAGAAAGATTCAATCTTTAATCAAAGAAAACTTACCTACTCAGATAAATTTCTTGAAAAAATAGCAAGTAAAACGAGTGGATCTATGCTGATATGAGAGAGAGAGAGAGAGATACAACTTAGAAAAAGAAATGAGAAAACTGTGGTGAGGCTGATGAGGAAACGGAGAAGCTTTAAAAAAGGGTACACTATTATTAATATTATTATTAAGATTAAAACCAACAGAAGGCGGCGGTGGTAAGGTTGAGATTTCAGAAATTTGAAGCCAAATACCACAAACTCAAAGGAGTAGCTACTCAGAGAGAGAATCCTCTGCAGTTAAGATTGCTAGGTTTTAAATCCCTATGTAGAACATTTGCGGAATGCATGTATTTTAACCCACGGAGGAGCTGGTACAAGAAACACTGCAGAGGGAAACACACCATCCATGGTTACTTTTACCAAACAAGAAGTCTCTTACAATTAATTACAACAAACCCCAAAAATAAAAATGCAAGAATAATAAAGAACCATGGTGGTATGTCTTTTGACAATGAGGACTATAACAACAGGCAAAAATAGTAAATCTTGACAACAAAAATGAGTTACTGAATGACCAAAGACAGGATAACACTAGAAAACTTGATCATAAGTTATTCTACATATGCTTGCTCCCATGTATCGGTCGACACTGATTCATTTAATTTAATGGTCGAATGCTACTCGCTAATATCCTCTGACTTCTCCACTACTTCAGACACATCATAAGTCAGCGTACAGGGAGGGACAACCCTAAAATTTAAGCAATTCCAGGTAGTGGATGGATCATATAAGCAATTCCAGGTGACGGGAGAAAGATCATTTACTTCAACTATTTGTTGGTGAAACTATCCTTGAAAAAAAAATGCAGGCTAGCTGCCTATAATTTTACTTCTACGCGCTATGCAAAGAAAGGTAGACGCCGCCCGATCATAGTAATAATACACCAAGAGCTTTTCTTCTATTGAGAAGTAGACTATGGAAGCAAATTATGCATATCCAAGAGACCCTTTTAACTATTTCGACACATCGCCTAGAGACTAGAAATTACACACAAACCAAATTGCAGGTATGGTGAAATGTTGTGGTTATTTCTAGAGAGACAGGCTGTGGAAAGACAACTCAGGTTTGAGATTCATTCGATCTTACCTTCTTAAGAAACTTGTTATTTCCTGTGCTTATCTTTTGTTACTTTTTGAATATTATCTCATTACGTCCTTTTGATGGTTATGTAGGTACCACAGTACATATTAGATAACATGATCGAAGCCAGATGTGGTGGTCGTTGTAATATAATTTGCACCCAGCCCAGGAGAATTGCGGTTAGTAGTATAACCCAGTTGTATTATTCTATCATTTTTATTGATGTATAAATATCTTACAAATTATTCTAGAGGTGTTTCTTCTTATCCATATATGTGCAAGTATCAAATGTTACTTTTGCATGCAAATGCAATTACTTAGTTCTGTACACTTTTGGCCATTAAATACATAGTTTTACATACTGATCTGAAATCTAACATGAGACAGCCGGGAGTTTTCACCATGGTCCTTGGGTGTTCGTGGCTGCCTCCCATTTTCCTACTGTCGTATAGTTTCCCCCAGGTTTAGTCATTTTCATCACAATGGGGTCCTAAATAGTAGTCGATTTTTTGTGTGATTTATTAGAAAGGCACTCCATCCTGCTTTCCCTCATTTTCTCTCTTCGCCAAGCACTTTAAGATCTGTTTTTCATGCCATACAAGTACTGCACCCATGACTTGGCAATGGCGCACACTCAAAACACCAGTAGTACCTAACTTTGACATTTCACCATATGCATTTGGGAATCAGGTTTGGAGCAAAAGAAGAGTAGTGTGGCTGCGGAGTCAATCCTTACCTATTTCGCCTAGACCCTTTTATACTGGATGAATCGTCCGCCATGGCTAAGTATTGCAGGTATGTGATCCACTGGTGACTGGACTGGCGAGGGATGTGGCTCCGCCTCCGACATCATACCATTCGGGCAGCTGGGACAGCTGTAAACCAAGGTGAAACTTATCAACATAAAACATAATCAAAACTGAAACTTATCAACATAAAACATACTTGTGCGGTTGAAGATATATAATTTTTTATTTGATAGAATAATTTTTTATAAAAATAGATTCAATGTTTTATTAAAATTAATTATTTTTAAAGTTAAAAATATCAGGCTTCAAGCTCATACCAGGCCCAAGAAAAGTGTGTTGCTCAAGAAAAGTTCAATATGGGCCCCATCAGGCTTCAAGGTCGTACCTCAATGGCATTATGAAATAAGTGCGTTGCTCTTATTTTTTGAGAAGATATGATGATGCTGTCAGAAACAGCGCATTTGAGTCTCAGATTGTCAAATAAACTCGATACATCTAAATATAAAATGGAGCATATTGAACGAATGGTATATCCAACACAAGAACACCACTTACTAATTTATTAGGTAGGCCTACTTTTTCTTAAAACTGATTTGCCTTCACCAACCGTTGAAATTCTTCCACTATTGATGGCACGCATATCTAAACAGGAAAACGAAGTATGATAAGGTCAGAGTAAATAAATATCTACCAAAAAAATGAGCTACAATGAACTGAAAAGTAAACTAGGTTTAAGGAATGATTTCAAATCCACAAGAAAATGAACCAAAACTGATGATGAATCTGAGTCCATTGGCATAGGTTTTTTAGACAAAGACAAGGATTTGATGATGGATTTCAAATCGCGACCCACAAGTTCCTCAATTCAAATGGAAGGCAATATCAGACAAACATTTTAAAGAGAAAATAATATAAAACTAAAATCACGACTAAGCATTATTGTATGCCCATATCAAACGCTGGGTAGCCAACTATGGCAGCTAAAACTGGAATAGCCTCTTAGGACATCAAGGCAGTCACCAAAACTGCTTATACCTTCCTGAGCATTAGGTCTCACCAAATAAGAAGAGAAGTTAGGAGGATATTAACAACAAGTACCATCGCACGGCTGCCTGCAACAATGCATATAGCACAGTAGAAGGATAGTCATTAAGGAACATCAAGCATCTCAGTCCAATTATTTATACTTATTAGGAACACTGATACTCCATAACTACCATAGAACACTCTTTCCTACTCCAGGCCAGTTTTAAGAGTAACATGTAGAAATGATATTATTTTATTCTTTAGTATAATCACATAAGAAAAATAAGAAATTTATCTTCTCTTAAAGGTTTTATTAGCAATGTCTAAAGTTAGGGGATTAAACCGAACCATTTTCCAATCAGATTTCAGTTCGATTCGATTTATATATGATATATATTTCTACTGAAAATGAAAAATAGGATCATACATATTGATAAAAACAACTCAAACAAAGGCCTATCACTGAAGGGATTTAGTCCTTCTTCTGCCCATCGAGTTCCATTTCTGTTTCAGAAAACACACATACACACATGTTTCAGAAAATCGAAACCAAGTTCATAGATCGTACAAATTTCAATCCTGTTTTCAGAACCAAATCAAAAACAAAAAAAAGAACTCACCGGAGTTCAATCGGGATTATCTGAACCCTCACGCTCGCTGCCACCAATTTTTTCACTGACCACAAACCCGCGGACGTCTTCAGCCTCAGCCACCGTCAATTCGTACCAAAGAAAATGTCGCCGCCGCGTTGAACGCCATCGAGCCGAGATCCACCACCTTCCTTAAATTTCCATCGGTAGACGAATCGAGCGGGTGGAAGTCCGAACCCAATCCCTGAATTTGTTTGAACGGACGACCATCGATCGAATTTATGTAGTCGTCGCCGCCTCCGTCGCCGGTTCTGAAAGTCACCGGAGAAAGGATTTCGCGAGGAAGGGGATCGAGGATAATTTCGGGCGGAGAGAAATAGAGTGAGATGAGGGATCGGGATAGGGATTTTATATCTCATTATTTGACTAGATTTTAAATTTAGTCCCTAAGTTTCTAACTCTTTCAATTTCACCACATACATCTTTTAATTATTACAGTAACGCCCAATCCGGTTTATAGTTCCTTCAATTTCACTATCACTTTAAGCAGCGTCATTTTATTCGGGTGAAAATTTTCACGATCACTTTAATTGCTTTAACTGGACTGCTATGTGATATTCTATTTACGTTTTAAATTTAGAATACATGCTGTAAAATTTGAGGAAAATCTTGATTAGAAATATTAATTTATAAATTTATTTCCACCGCAATTATTACCTCTTATCTATGTCATGTCGTTGCCTTAATTAATGGGCAATTATTTTAGTCAGCGTAGCGACTCGATATTATTTTTATTAAAATTTGTTATTATATGTAGACATTAAATTTGTTGTTTTAATTATTTTGTAATTATTCATAGTTATTACAAGATTTTATTATTTAATAATTTTTTTAATTATTTAAATCAAAATTTATTAATTTTCAAATACTACTTTATTTTAAAATCTTTTCAATTTAAATTTATTAAAAATATTTTATTATTTATAGAAAATATATATAATTCATTATTTGATGGAATATTTTTTATAAAAATAGATTCAATGTTTTATTAAAATTAATTATTTTTAATGTTAAAAATTTATTAAATCATTAATTTTATATAAAATTCAAAATTTTATTTATTAATACTCTAAGGTAACACATCTCATGGTGTTACTCAGAGTTACACCTTTTATAGCTAGAGTAACATATATTTCAGGATTTGGTAACACCATAACCCGAACGTTGTGGTAGGTCCAAAATTTCATAGCTATGGTAACATCTAAGAAGGTAACACCCCCTCCTTAAGTGTTGTAGAAAGCCATCTATGGCGTAGTGACTAAATCGGCTCATTTTCCTTGAGATTAAGGATACGTGGGGTCCCGAGAGACTAGCCCAGTTGTTCATCAAAGAGATAGTGAGATTTCATTGTACTCCTAAGAGTATTGTTTCTGATCGTGACGGGCGATTCGTGTCTCATTTTTGGAAATCAATTCATCGTGCCATGGGAACTCACCTTAATTTCAGCACAGCTTTTCATCCTCAGTCCGACGGACAATCAGAGAGGACTATTCAGACATTGGAGGACATATTGAGAATATGCGTCCTCGATTGGAAAGACGATTGGGAAGCCCAATTACCATTGATCGAGTTCACGTATAATAATTGTAATATCCGCAATTTCGGATTTCCGGTAATTTTCATTTTTCGGCGGAGCTCCGTTTCGACGACTCGCTTTTGACCGTTTCGTCATTCTGAGAATATTTAATTCTACACTTTTTGTCATCCGAGTTCGTTTCGGTATCGTTTTGTTGAGTTTCGTGTTCTTAAATGACTTTTCCGCACATGAGTTCGATTCTCGCGAATCTCGTCCGAAACTGTTGTTCGAGTTTCTCGGAAGTCCATTTAATGTTATTATTCATGTTGCAAGCTTCGGTTCGGTTATTCGATCATGTATCGTGATTTTGGGGCGTTTTGGGCCATTTTCGTAATTTCCCAAAGTTTGGGGTAATTACTTTCCGTTGTCGAATTTCGAGCCTTCGGGTAGTCGGAATCGTGTGTTCTATTAGTGCTCGGATTCGTATTTTCGAGTACTTCGTAACCGTATCTTCGATTCGTACTCAGGTTCGGGTTTCGGGGTCGTTCGGGCCGTCGGAGTTGGTCCCGGCCGAGTCATGGCCGGGCATGCTGGGGCAAGGCCCGGCCGAGTAACGCACGGTAGTGACCGGCACTTACGACGTAAGGCCGGTTACGTCGTAAGGCCACGGCCGGTTACGTGCGTAACGATGCCGGCATTTCGGCAGACTTCGCCATGGCGATTACGTAAGGGCCCTACGGTTACGCACGTAAGCGTCCGGCAGTGTCCGGCTATTTAAGGCTCGGACCGAGTCATATCCGGCATTTTCCACTTTTCTTCGTTCCTTCCGCGATTTTTCACCATAGATCGATGGTTTTGAGTAGAATCAACTTATATAAACATGTTTTGGAAGTTGGAATCATGGATTAACATCATCTTCCACCGGATCGAAGGTAAGAACACCTAAACTTTTGGTTTTTGGATGTTCTTGGGGTTTCTTGGTGTTTTGGCCGATTTTCTTTGTTTTGATTCAGATTTGATGAAACTTGATTGTAAACTCGTAATCATTCAATACCCTTGAAGTTTTGTGGAACGGATTTGAGTATTTCTTTGAATAATCGATTGAATTGGACTACGCCTTCAAAGTGTCCGATAAAATGCTTCAATGGGTAGAACTTGGGAAGTTCCATACGTTTTCGTAGAATTGTGATTGAATTGATATCGTTGTGACTTAGGAACGAATTCTTGTGAAGAACTCGAGTCGAAACCCTTCCGTTCGTTGCCTTCTTTAGGGTTCGAGCTTCCCGGTCGAACCGTGTTCTTCGGAGCGTTTGGTAGCGGTTATTAAGGCAAGTATCTTATTATACGACTTGTATCTTGTGACTAGTAATTACGTATGATATGTATGACGATTTTGCTTGCCTCCGTAAATATGTTCCGTTGGAGTTGGTTGTGTTTTCCGAAATTTGAAGGCTTGGTGATGATAGTGATATATTGGTATACGTGTTGGGCGTTGTGCCATTTGTGCAGGATTGAGATGTACATATGAGATGGTTGTACACATGGTTGTTCAATGTATTGTGTACCGAATGTGTGTTATGTTGGTTAAGAGTCGTTGTGATGATCGTGATGTTTGTGTTGTTTTGGTTTACATACTTGATTGTACATTTCGGTGTAATGTGGAATGGCTTGACATTTAATGATTATGAATTGTGTCGTGTCGATTTGTGTGTGTTCCAGGTAGGGTCTGACGAGGCCTCTGGAGTTCGGTACATGATGTGTACGAACAAAGTGTGTGATCCAGGTA
This sequence comes from Orobanche coerulescens, assembly GCA_033398695.1. Taxonomy (NCBI): domain Eukaryota; kingdom Viridiplantae; phylum Streptophyta; class Magnoliopsida; order Lamiales; family Orobanchaceae; genus Orobanche; species Orobanche coerulescens. The sequence goes on from CM065806.1 coordinate 63,202,894, forward strand.
GGGTCTGACGAGGCCTCTGGAGTCCGGTACATGACGTGTACGGACAAGGTGTGTGATCCAGGTAGGGTCTGACGAGGCCTCTGGAGTTCGGTACATGATGTGTACGAACGATGTTGTGGCCGGGTAGGGTCCGTTGAGGCCTCCGGAGTTCGGTACATGATGTGTACGAACAGTGTGTGTGTGGCCGGGTAGGGTCCGTTGGGGCCTCCGGAGTTCGGTACATGATGTGTACGAACAGTATGTGTGGTCCGGGTAAGGTCCGTCGAGGCCTCCGGAGTTCGGTACATGATGTGTACGAACAATGATCGTGTAGCAGTGATTGTTCGGGTAACATTTTAAATATGGATCTCGGACTCATAATGATATATTATTTAGTATGCTTTGAAACGAGAATCGGGCTAAGGCCCTAATGTTTACGAAAAGGTTTTGTAAATTGGGACTCGAGGTCCAAAAGAATTTCTGCTTTAAAAATCCCCGAGATGATGTGTTCCTTTTCAAATATCTCTTACTTGAGTTCGAAATTCTAAAACTTCTGGAACATTTTGATAATTGATTTGCGTATTAAATTCGTAGTTGCTATTTGCTTGTTACATTTCGTATGGTTTGATACTTGCACTAGTAAAACGGTGGAGTTTACTAACCCCAGTATTCGGGGGTGGATGTCTGCTGCGTCCGGTACATGCGGAGTTCGGGAGCAACACAGGATTGGCACAAGGGGATGACGAGTGCGATACTAATCAAGAGTTGAGAGTTGGTAGAGTTTAGTTGTATTGTTAGAGTTGATTCGGTCTTCCGTGTATTGTATTTCACCCCTGTATGGGTAATGTTGTTAGTCGATCCTGTTGATAGAGTTGTGTGACCTCATCGGTCCGTGTGTTTATGTGTAAGTGACCTTAACGGCCTGTATTATTATATTGTTTGACTCTGGCCGGGCAAGCATTTGGTTGTTTATGGATGTTTAGCTTTGGTAGATCCTTGCGGAAAGGGTTTACGGCGTGTAATATTCCCATACGGTTTTGGGGGTGTTACATTTATGGTATCAGAGCTTAGGTTGCGGAAACCTAGGCTGTCGGGTCGAGTCGAGTTGTGATTTGTTGAGTAATGTGTTGTCTTGTCGTTCGAGTCGTCAGGTGACAAGTTGAGTTGTGCGTAGTCACAACGCGTTGGATATGTTGTCGGATGAGATTAGTATCGTGGGCGACCGTCGTCTCCGTGCGGCCTGTGGACGTAAGTCTCCTCTTTTATGCATAATATCTGTGTTCATGATTTCATTTAGGTGTGATATTTGTGGTGCATAATTTTATTTACACGGTGTTGTGTAATGAAGTTTTATTCGATACTTGGATATGCTGTACGTGTATAGAACTAGATGTATTGATGTTTGGCCCTTGAACCACCATGTGGGTTGGTATGGTGTGAAAGTTGTGAACCTTGATGGGTTTTACGGTAGAGTTTGTGGGAAACTCCAATGAATGATTTTGTTGTGTGTTTAAACTTGATGCCATGAGATGTATGTGATTGAATTGGCGACCTGTTTGCCATTTGGGCATGTGGTTTAATATCGACTATTTTGGATTGTTGTAATTATACCCGCTACGGGTAGCTTTGAAAACGTTTTTCCTTAAAGACTACTGATTTGAGCATTTTTGTGGAAATCAAAATTTTTGGAAAAATCTTGTTTTGCATAACGACCCTAATTTTCGGAATTTAAATGTTATGTGTTTGTGTGTTGGGGGCTACTATGACAATTCTGCAGTCCTGCAGCTAGATGTTACGGCCGTAAGATGTTTTCCATTACGGCCGTAAGCTCAGAGTTGTTACGGCCGTAAATCGCATGTTGTTACGGCCGTAAACTTTTGACTCCGGTAGAAATTTGTTATTACAGTTGTACCCGTGCCCCTTGATTATTTAATCTCTGTTGATATATCAGTGATGGATGGCGTGGTAACATGTTGTTACCCCGTATAACGCTAGCAAAGATAATGATATATTGATAAGGTCATTTTGACGATATCGTCTAGCGAAAAGATTGAAGCCTCGATGTGTTGTTTTGCAAATAGCTTCAATCAAAACAGTTTGATAATGAGGTACATGGTTTTAATTAAACGACCGAGGTATTATAAGTGTTTTCAAAAATTTCATTTCACCAATTCCTTTTTTTCAAACTTGAGAATTTAAAATTTTATCATTTGAATAATACCGGAAACATTTTATTTTTGTTGTTAGTGTTTGATCCTGCGATACGTGTGTGGTTTTGACCGTGTTTGATTTTGTAAAATCCAAACATCTCTGTTGATGTATTGTGTGGATTATTTTTTTAATGAAGTTCTAAAATTACGGTGTTAGTTCGTCACTTGTGTGATGACTTGGAGTTGATGTTTTAACGTCTCGCTATTTATTGTCTTATCTTGACGTTGTGATATTTGTTTGGATGTGTTATTCTTATTGGTCGTCCATCCAAGATGCCGAGAGGCCGTGGCCGAGGACGTGGTCGTAGTCGTGGTCGTGATCGGCAGCAATCATCCAGAGGTAATGTTGATATTGACGCCGCCACCATCCTTCGTCGGTGATCGACCGTTGGGCGCATATGAATCGACTGCACACCGAGACGGGATTCGGATGAAGATAACGGAGCCGATAAGTGGTTACGAGATGTGATGAGAATGCACCCGCCCGTTTTGTAGGTTCTTCGGACTCGTTAGGTCAGGAGAATTGGCTCTTCCAGTTGGATGAGAACATTTGATGCCGTAGCTTGCCCCGATGAGAGAAGAGTGCCTATTGCTCAATACCTACTCGACAGGAAGCCGCAGAGTGGTGGGAGGCCGTAGCGCCAGTGATCGTATCGCTACTTGGATGAATTCAAAGCGCCATGGAGGCCGAGTATTGTCCGCCGCCTGTTAAAGAGCGTAGGATTGTCGAGTTTTCTCGGCTACGCCCCGAGACGTGTCGATATCCCAGGCGATAGTCGATTATAATCGACAGCTGTGTTATGTTCGGGATCAGGTGAAAAGTGAGGCAGATAAGGTTCGTTATTTCGATATGCGTATGAAACCTCAGATTCGGCAGTGTATGGCTCCTTTTATGTGTACAATCCTGAAGGACTATCAGGATCGAGCCTTGGCGTTTGAGATGGCTATAATGTCTACCGAGTCCGTATCGGTAGCGAAAAAGCAGAAGATTTCCGATGACGCATCGGGAAGTAAGGGAATTGGGATTCCCACACCTCAACCCTCGTATCAGCCGTGTACGGGACCTTCTCGGTCAGTTAGAGAACCCAAAAGACCCAAGTCGGTGTCTTTGAGTTCTGGTAATGCTCCTAGGTGTTTCAACTGTAACGTTCTAGGCCATGAACACGCGCATTGTAAGAAACCGCCAGTGACTTGTTATAATTGTGGACACGAGGGGCATCGAGTTCAGTACTGCGATATTATTGCCGAGATGATAAGGGACCGGAATTCTATTCCTACTTCCGGAGGGCCCAGTGATGTCTAGTGATGGTGTTTTTGGTACTCGCTACACGGATTGTTTCGCGTGTAGAGATGTTTTTGTGACACTTTTACATTTGGAACTTGTTTAATGATATTTATTTTTGTGTAAGTTCCCGTTTAGTTGTTGAACCTACGGAGGCGTGTCAGTGGACCACGAGGTCATGAGCATGGTATTTTATTTTGTGTCGTTATATTTTGTTTCGTATCACTGTGATAACCTTAGTTTAAGTTTCGGGACGAAACTTATTTTTTGTATGATAGAATGTAATATCCGGTATTCTCATTTTCTGTTATCTTGAATTGTTTGTGTTATGACGTCGGACATTTTCTTGTTGATGAGAATCGGAATGATTTCTATCGTAATACTCTATTTGTTTCTATCGCATAGCCGTTTTAATCGGGTGCGACTTGTTGTCGCGTACATTTCCTTGATTAAATGTGTGCATATGATGTGGTATGTGATGCGTCGTTAATTGATCGTTATTGTTTTGAATCATTGCCGGTGGCGTTGTTATGGTCGTCGTGTGGCGTGTTGTCACGCTGTATATTCTTTCGCGTTGCTTGTAACGTTTCGCCAATGGACGAAAGTTACGCGTTTCTTGTGTATCTTGTTGAGTTTTCCTGTCGGGATATTGCCTCTCCCTACTTGTTTTAAGTTTCGGGACGAAACTTCTTTTAAGGAGGGTAGAATGTAATATCCGCAATTTCGGATTTCCGGTAATTTTCATTTTTCGGCGGAGGTCCGTTTAGACGACTCGCTTTTGACCGTTTCGTCATTCTGAGAATATTTAATTCTACACTTTTTGTCATCCGAGTTCGTTTCGGTATCGTTTTGTTGAGTTTCGTGTTCTTAAATGACTTTTCCGCACATGAGTTCGATTCTCGCGAATCTCGTCCGAAACTGTTGTTCGAGTTTCTCGGAAGTCCATTTAATGTTATTATTCATGTTACAAGCTTCGGTTTGGTTATTCGATCATGTATCGTGATTTTGGGGCGTTTTGGGCCATTTTCGTAATTTCCCAAAGTTTGGGGTAATTACTTTCCGTTGTCGAATTTCGAGCCTTCGGGTAATCGGAATCGTATGTTCTATTAGTGCTCGGATTCGTATTTTCGAGTACTTCGTAACCGTATCTTCGATTCGTACTCAGGTTCGGGTGTCGGGGTCGTTCGGGCCGTCGGAGTTGGTCCCGGCCGAGTCATGGCCGGGCATCTTTGAGGCCGAGCCGCCCAGCCGAGTAACGACGGTAGTGACCGCGGCTACGCACGTAAGGCCGGTTACGTCGTAAGGCCACTGGCCGATTACGTGCGTAACGATGCCGGCATTTCGGCAGACTTCGCCATGGCGATTCGTGCGTAAGGGCGGCCGATTACGTACGTAAGCGTCCCGTGATGTCCGCTATTTAAGGCCTGGACCGAGTCATATCCGGCATTTTCCACTTTTCTTCGTTCCTTCGCGATTTTTCACCATAGATTGATGGTTTTGAGTAGAATCAACTTATATAAACATGTTTTGGAAGTTGGAATCATGGATTAACATCATCTTCCACCCGGATCGAAGGTAAGAACACCTAAACTTTTGGTTTTGGATGTTCTTGGGGTTTCTTGGTGTTTTGGCGATTTTCTTTGTTTTGATTCAGATTTGATGAAACTTGATTGTAAACTCGTAATCATTCAATACCCTTGAAGTTTTGTGGAACGGATTTGAGTATTTCTTTGAATAATCGATTGAATTGGACTACGCCTTCAAAGTGTCCGATAAAATGCTTCAATGGGTAGAACTTGGGAAGTTCCATACGTTTTCGTAGAATTGTGATTGAATTGATATCGTTGTGACTTAGGAACGAATTCTTGTGAAGAACTCGAGTCGGAACCCTTCCGCTCGTTGCCTTCTTTGGGGTTCGAGCTTCCCGGTCGAACCGTGTTCTTCGGAGCGTTTGGTAGCGGTTATTAAGGCAAGTATCTTATTATACGACTTGTATCTTGTGACTAGTAATTACGTATGATATGTATGACGATTTTGCTTGCCTCCGTAAATATGTTCCGTTGGAGTTGGTTGTGTTTTCCAAATTTGAAGGCTTGGTGATGATAGTGATATATTGGTATACGTGTTGGGCGTTGTGCCATTTGTGCAGGATTGAGATGTACATATGAGATGGTTGTACACATGGTTGTTCAATGTATTGTGTCGAATGTGTGTTATGTTGGTTAAGAGTCGTTGTGATGATCGTGATGTTTGTGTTGTTTTGGTTTACATACTTGATTGTACATTTCGGTGTAATGTGGAATGGCTTGACATTTAATGATTATGAATTGTGTCGTGTCGATGTGTGTGTGTTCCAGGTAGGGTCGGACGAGGCCTCTGGAGTTCGGTACATGATGTGTACGAACAAGGTGTGTGATCCAGGTAGGGTCCGATGAGGCCTCGGAGTCCGGTACATGACGTGTACGGACAAGGTGTGTGATCCGGGTAGGGTCAGCGAGGCCTCCGGAGTTCGGTACATGATGTGTACGAACGATGTTGTGGCCGGGTAGGGTCCGTTGAGGCCTCGGAGTTCGGTACATGATGTGTACGAACGGTGTGTGTGGCCGGGTAGGGTCCGTTGGGTCCTCCGGAGTTCGGTACATGATGTGTACGAACGGTATGTGTGGTCGGGTAAGGTCCGTCGAGGCCTCGGAGTTCGGTACATGATGTGTACGAACAATGATCGTGTAGCGATGATTGTTCGGGTAACATTTTAAATATGGATCTCGGACTCATAATGATATATTATTTAGTATGCTTTGAAACGAGAATCGGGCTAAGGCCCTAATGTTTACGAAAAGGTTTTGTAAATTGGGACTCGAGGTCCAAAAGAATTTCGCTTTAAAAATCCCGAGATGATGTGTTCCTTTTCAAATATCTCTTACTTGAGTTCGAAATTCTAAAACTTCTCGAACATTTTGATAATTGATTTGCGTATTAAATTCGTAGTTGCTATTTGCTTGTTACATTTCGTATGGTTTGATACTTGCACTAGTAAAACGGTGGAGTTTTACTAACCCCAGTATTCGGGGTGGATGTCTGATACGCATCCGGTACATGCAGTTCGGGGAGCAATCACAGGATTGGCACAAGGGGATGACGAGTGCGATACTAATCAAGAGTTGAGAGTTGGTAGAGTTTAGTTGTATTGTTAGAGTTGATTCGGTCTTCATTGTATTGTATTTCGACCCCTGTATGGGTAATGTTGTTAGTCAGTCCTGTTGATAGAGTTGTGTGACCTCATCGGTCTGTGTGTTTATGTGTAAGTGACCTTAACGGTCTGTATTATTATATTGTTTGACCCTGGCCGGGCAAGCATTTGGTTGTTTATGGATGTTTAGCCTGGTAGATCCTTGCGGAAAGGGTTTACGGCGTGTAATATTCCCAGACGGTTTTGGGGGTGTTACAATAATAGTTGGCATGCTTCGATTAAGATGACACCTTACGATGCCTTGTACGATCGTCGTTGTCGATCTCCTTTGTGTTGGGATGACTTATCAGAATCAATCGGCACCGAGCCCGATATGCTTATAGCCGCCTGTGAGAAGGTATCTTTGATCATGAGTCGTTTGACGACCGCTCGGAGTCGACATAAATCATAAGCAGATCATCGCCGCCGACCATTAGAGTTTGAGTCAGGTGACCACATGTTGGTCAAGATATCCCCGAGTCGAGGTGTCTTCCGTTTCGGGAAGCGGGGAAAGTTGAGTCCAAGATTTATTGGACCGTTTGAGATTTTGGAACGAATAGGCGAGCTAGATTATCGAATGGCCTTACCTCCGGCGTTGAGCCGAATTCATAATGTGTTTCACGTCTCTCAGTTACGGAAGTATGTTGCCGACCCGAGACACATACTTCAGTTTGACGAAATCGAGATCGCAGATGATCATTCGTATGAGGAGCGCCCCATCTTAGAGCGGTGAATCAAACAGTTGAGGAACAAGACGATTCCTTTGGTGAAAATTCAGTGGTCTAGACATGGAGTCTAAGAGGCTACTTGGGAAACCTAGGATAGTATGCGGGAGAGTCATCCCGAGTTGTTTGACCCTTAGTTTCGGGGACGAAACTCTTTTAAGGGGGTGTATGTAATACCCGGTTGTAATTCAGTCATTATCATTCAATATTCATCATTCAGTATTTGTCACTCAGTAATTTTCACTCATTAATGATCATTCATCATTCATTTCATTCATTGTATTCACCGTTCGGAGTATATTGGTATCGCGTATCAGTTTTATTCATCATTCAACCCGGTTGGATAGTCGGGCCGAGCGTATCATCATTGTCATCTTCATTGTGGGCTGTGTGTGAGGAGTAGCACACGCTACGTACTCTCTTTAGCGCGCGCTAATTGAGTACAGGTAGCGCACGCTACCACTCAGCATTAGCGCACGCTAATGTTGTCCTGGCTGCAGTCCAGAAGGCACTGGACTGCAGGTGAGTTATAAGTAGCGCATGCTACGAATGGTAAGTAGCGTGCGTTAGTGGTTTGTAGTAGTGCACGCTAATATTTGGTGTAGCACGCGCTAAGGTCGGACAGGCAGAGTTCAGTTGGTACTGGACTGAATTGGATTAATTCATAGCGCACGCTATGAGTGGTTTTTAGCATACGCAAATGGTGTTGTAGCGCACGCAAAATGTTGAGTGTAGCGTACGCTACCGAGAGCGGATCACAGAACAGTAGGTTCTGGACTCTAGTAATGGACATCAATAATTCGTTAGCGCACGCTAACCATTGGTGTTAACGCACGGTAATTAAATGGTTGTAGCGCACGCTACAAAAGGTACGTAGCGCATGCTACTGTTGCGAACGGAGGGTACTGGACTACCCAGTACACCCGTTAGCGCACGCTACGCATAGGAGCTAGCGCACGCTAACGGGGATTTTCTATATATAGGACAGTCCAGTCTTTTAGCGTCATTTATCATTTCTCTTCGTTTCTTCGGCGGTTTTGGGAGATTCCGGGCGTTTTGGAGAGTGTTCTTCGAGTTGTAATCATCAATCATCATCATCAAGCTTATCATTCGGATTAATCATCATTTCATCATCCCCATCACATCAAATCAAGGTAATAAGCTTCTTGGATCTAGAATTTCGGATTTTGGGTTTTTCCTTCCGTTTTCTTCGTGTAAGCTTGGATTGTGGTTGGAATATGTTATATATGGATTATCTACCTTGGATAAATGTATTCCTACGGATTTATTGTCGTATATTTCGGATTTCATGAATATTGGGGTTCGATTCAAGAACACTTTAGAGTTGACTTTGATATTTTTGGGGGTTTGCAATTAGATGATGTCATTAACTCGAATTGTGGATTCCTATGAGATTATTGATATCATTGAAGTTGTTTTGTTGGTTTGAAGTACTCATTTTGGAGTTGGTTTTGATATATTCGAGAATTGGATATTATCGAGGGATGTGTGTTTGCTAAGTGTTCGTTAGAATACCTCTATGAATTTAGATATTGTTGTATCGACATTTGAGTCGGTTATAATCGTGTTTGATTTGTATATTGAGCATTTTTGGTAATTGTCATTCAAGGTTGTTCGAGCGACCGACATCTCATTGTAGGACGTTTGTTCGAGGAAGGACTTTCTTCACCGGTTATGTAAGTTAATTCTTACTCGGTTAAAAGGATATTCATTCCTTTCGTTGTTGTTCATTCATAATTATAGTTCATTCCTAATGTATTAACCGTATTGAGACTTGTAATTGTCAAATAATCACTTCAGTCACAAGGAACGACGGTTCCAATCATTTCATTGAGCTATCATTCATTTCACTGTCATTTCATCTCGGTGAGTCATTATTGATTTCGATGTCACTTTTGTAATCTCGTGGCATTCCGGGTCATACTGGCGTGCCGGTTGGTATGTGTAGGATTTTCATGTCGGGCACATATTAAGTCGTGTGTTGGTTGTTGGCCTCACATTGGACTGTGCACACGAGAAGATCACTTCGTGAGACTGATTAGGTACAAGACCACACGTGTATTCGATCGATACTCGTTGGTGGCTTGTGCACGGACACATTTCCATCCCGGGCGTAGTGTGGCGCCACCCTTTGAGCCGTACCGTTAGTTGATTCATACAGCATGTTTGATTGCGTATGTTTTCAACAAGATTTGGGTTATAATCTAACCGATTCATTTTGATCGAACTTGTGGTTTATACAGCATATATGATTGTGTTTATTCAACTCTTGAGGATTATTGTTCTGTGTAACTGACCCCGTTGGGGGATTTTGTTTTCAGGTCATGGCAAGGCAAAAGCACGGGAATAGAACGTTGTCGGTGAGGAGTCCCAATGATACTAGTAGGGAGCCCCAGTCCGTTTCAGTTATTCATGTCTTTTCATCTTTATTTCCGCTGCAGATTTCCGTTTGGATATTCATTTTCATTTAATGTTGTATATTTTATCTTCACATAAAATATACATGTATTCAGTATTCTTCCTGGGTGTATTATACTTAGACTCCTCATCGGAGTACTTGGTAATATGATGTGGTTCGGTACTATATTTACGTTGTATTTCATTCATTTTCACTCGCCATGTGGGTCCCAGTCGGGGGTCCACGGCACTGTAATATCCGCCTAGTTTGGGGTGATACAGTAGGGCTTTCCGAGACGAATTCGGCAGTCTTTCCGGATTCAAAATCAGAGTTATATATCAAAAGTTATCATCTGAAGAAGATTTTGGGCAAAAACGCAAAGTCTGAGAAATTCTGGGCTGAAAACATAACTCTCAAAGCAACCAGTGAGCAAATTGACGGTTAGTTACGGCCGTAACTCAGAATGTTACGGCCATAAGTCATCCAAGTTACGGCCGTAACTCCGTAATGTTACGGCCGTAACTCTTGACAGATTGTTAAAATTTGTCTAATTTTTTATACTTTTTGTGTATTATTGAGGGAATGGCTGGCATTGATCCGATCTATCGTAATAATGCTGGAGTTTTGGAGCTATTAGATGACTTTATGTGTATAAATAGACCCCTTAGATCCTTCATCATTCATCATTAATCATATAATTTTTCACTTTTTGTAAACTTTTGTTTTTGTGTGAAGAACACATTTGTGTTCTTGAGTGATTTGTGTAAGTGTGGTATAGCATATGTTGTTCAGAGAGTTTATTGATTCTTTCTCGTTTATCTACTAAGGGAGTGAGGATCAATTCTTTCTCTCGATTCAACTAATAATGACCATCAAAGCTTGTATTATGTATAATAAACCCTTCATGGGCTAAGTTACCTTTAGTTGGGATTATAAACAAGGTTAGTCATGTTATTTATGTTTGTATAAAAGATCTATTGTGAATTACTTATTATTGTGTGTGATTTTCATTGTTTTAACAATCTTTATTTATTTGGCCAATAAATGACGATATTTATGGTCTTCATATGTTTCGAAAGAAAATATGTTTGATTAGATCAAATGATCTTCACTCTAAGTTGTTCTAGGGGATAGAAATATACCTCTAGACCTTAGATGATTCTTTGATTTATTTTCATAAATCCTAATGCTATGTATTGAAGCCAATCAACATAGAAATATAGTGGATTGATTCAATATGTAAGGGGCGTTTTATAGTTCGAAAGAGAAACCGTCTTTTTAAGGAAAATCGAATCTACACAACATAATAAGTAAATTCATCTTATGATCTCCTATACATCTTCTATAACTAATGACGAATTAAGTTTGTAATCCCAACTATTTCATTTTATCGTTAATCAATCTATTATTGTTGCAATCTTTTTATTTCCTTAAAATATTAGAACTATTATTGCATTTTCTTTGCAATTATTAAATCAAACTCTTTAATTGTGTATTTCACTCATCTTAGTATCTATAAAAATAGACTAATAATGTATAATTCAAATTATAACCAAACTTCCTCGTGGGATCGATAAACCGGACTCAAAAAGTCCACTTACTACTTGATACGATATCGTGCACTTGCGATAATAACACTAAGAACGTGTCAGAAATCTGGGTTTGAAGTTTGGTTCCCGAATTTGATTTTCGGATTTGTGAAATTTCTGGATTCGAGTTATGGGTCCGAGAAATGCCCTATGTGGACTGTGGTTTCCGGGCTTGGCCCAAATCCGGGATTCTGCTGCTCGGGAAGTTGAAAGCCTTAAGCTTTGATTTTACTCTTCCTTTTTTTTTGTTCAGATAAATTATTGGGTTTTGATTTCCGAATCAGATTTGGGTTGAATTCTGTTAGAATTAAGTTTGGTTCTGATTTGAGCTTGATTGATAATTTGGTAATGTATATTTAATATAGAATTGATGTGGTTTGCAGATGGATTCGGAACTGACAAAAAGGATGATAAAGTTCAAATTAAATGGAGGAGCCGAGTTTTACGGTTTTTACCTCGTCGAAGAAGTCTGATGCTTGAGGCTGGATTTGGATGATACGTACGAGCAGAAAAGACGATCGTTATTAGAGGCCTGGATGAAATTTTGAAGCAGATTTCGTCCTTCTTCTGCTTCTGCATAAATTTTCTGGCGATGAATTGTGTATTGTATTTTATTTTTCTGTATTTTGATCAATGGGTGAGAGATTTCTGCACTGTAGAGTTGCTAGGGTTGGGGACGGCTGAGGGAAAATAAAAAATTGTATTCTGTGTATTCTATTTTTGTACTCCAGATGTAATGTATTTATACTCCTAGGTTAGGGTTAGGTAGCCCTAGGAGTATATATGGTAGTATAAATTTACTGGACTTTAGTATTTTTGGTCAAAAAGTAGTCAGGCCAAATAACAATAACATTATAAGTAGAGTCTATTGGGCCTTATACAATTATTAATGATATAATGATATTAATATTGCCTTTAATAATAAATAATGCTACTATTATTTTTAATGGTAATACTATCAATAATAATAATATAATATTAATATTAATAATTAATATTAAACATCTCTTGAATTTATTAATCCGACTCGGGCTTAGAATTTATTAGATGTCATGAATATATTTATGATCTCATTAATGAGTTTAAACGGATTGAAAATGCATTATTAATATTATTAATAGTAAATGACTACTTGAAAATAACTGACAAAAATGATTCGGGCTAGGACTTGTGATACGTCGAAATAAATATTCATGATTCACTAAATGGAATTAAATAACATGAAATGCATTATAATATTATTATAATTAATAATATTGCATTATGAAAATAGCGGGTATTACATATATATATATATATATATACACACACACACACACACACGTATGACTACATACATACATATATTTACAATATAATATATATACATATATTCCTAACATGATTCATACACTTCAGCAACAATGATTTCACGTAGTTATAATTCGTATCTCAAGGTACTTGCCTTGGTAATCTCTCGCGAATACTCCGAAAATACGGTTGATTGGAACAATCCAGAACTCCAATGAAAACGACGATCGGAAAGGCTCAACACTGGATTATCGTAGGGGATTCATCCCTAATATCCTATCATTAAGTAAACAATCAATCACACGAGGAAAAATATCGAAAGACGACCGCATCCTAAATGTGCTCTTCATAACGTATGTTACACACCTACGTAATGTACGTTACGTCTGCACGTTAGCGTACGTAAGCTACAAATCCTAGCGCACGCTAAGCATGCATTTGACAGTTTCTTCTCAGCTCAGACGACTGCCTTGCCTGAGGGTATAACGTACGTAATGCATAGTGCTTAACGTACGTTATACTCACACATATAATACTCATCTGAATCTGAATGATCCTATGGTGTTGATGTCTTTGAATTTCCAGGTTAAACATGCTATCATAAAACTTACTCCAATCTCGATTATAAATCTTTTAAGGTAGTTTGGAAAATCTGAGGTTGTTATCAATATTATCAATACATTCAAACTATCATCTTTGAAGATCGGTTAACAATCCACCTTTACAATATATAATAAAACCTATAATTATCCTTCTCTCAAGTCCGTCTAACAAGAGTGATATCAATATTAAGTCTACGATCATTATGGAAATACCATTCAATATGGATTTATTAATCTCAGAAAACTCCCCTTACTTGTTCATCATAACAAGATTCGAACTATAATGTTCTTAACTCTAGTAACTAAAGCATGAACATTCCAACTTCCAAAAACATGATGTTCGGTTAAAAGTCATCTATGGAGCTTAATAATCCCGGTAGTATGTTCATAACATCCTTATGAACACGAATTCAAGGTTGGAGGTAGCATTAACATACCTTAATAGGAAGGAAACGCCGATACAATAGGTAGCATCCAACTCCGATTGCTTGAGTGCCAGTCCAAGGTGTTTCTTAACTTCAATGATCGAGTATATATAATCTATAGGTGTTTTAGATGGCTGGAGACTCTCTAGAAACGAAGGAAAACGAAGTACAAATGAAAGGGACGAAGTGAAATGGAATGGGGTGTTGTCCATATATATATATATAATGTCTTCAGCTTTACGTACGTTAGCCTTAGCTCTTTACGTACATAATCGATTTAGCGCACGCTACCATTCGTCCTTAGCGTACGCTATCATTCAATGATAGCTTACTGTCTCATTATGTACTCACTTACGTATGTTACACCCTCAAGTTACGTGCGTAAGCAACACCCATTCGTGTATGCTAGTTACATACCTTAGCATACGTTAACACCCATTGACCCCAGAACTCTCCAGGTTCATCCGCGGGAATCTTTCCGAGCCCACCACAATCCGTTCATATTTTAGCCAGCCTGTTTAATTATTGACATCCTTACGTACGCTATGCCTAGCTCGTAGCGTACGCTATCTATAGCTCGTAACGTACGTTACGCTTACTTGTTAGCGTACGTTATGACGTAATTGCATGTGAAGGATTAAAAGTTGATATTATCATGCATGTGGATACGAATACGGAAATGATCATACTTTGATTATTTATAGCACAAATTCGAGTAATACAAGGTTCAAATACGGATGAAAATACCCAACAATTTATCTAGATATTACACTTTTGCTTTCTTTGGACATGCTGAGGCCATGTGTCCTTCCTCATGGCAGAAGTAGTAGCACTGATTCTGACCAAGCATACTTGTACCTTTATGTCCCTTGACACAAGTAGCACATGTAGGTTTATCGGACTAGGGTTTCTCCCCTGAAAATACAGTCCTAGTATTCTTCTTACTACCACTTCATTGATCGTGCCACTTGCGCTTGTTATTTGCTGCGACTGGTGGTGCTCTTGCCTTCTCCACATCCAAACTAGTAGAAATGTCCTCAGCCCTTTCAACTGCTTCATTATAGGTCAGACGCCCATGACCAGTCAAATGGTGACGAATCTGGTCATGCATTCCATCTCGAAATTTCTGAGACTTCATGTCATCTGTCTCGACCATGTGAGGAGCAAAACGGCACATGTGGTTGAACTTGTGCTCATGGTCGGTGACCGACATTCCTCCTTGGGTCAGATCAAGGAATTCCTAACATAATAGCTATATAATAGAATAACTAAGCCTATGGCTATTCCTCATCGTCACTGCTAATAATCTCTATAACAGAAATAGGGGGTCGCGGCTCAATCCATGAAGTAACGTCATCATCAGACTCGATGTCTGCCATCAAAACATCCTTCATATTTTCTGCGAGGTCTACCCTTGAGCTCTCATTAGGAACTTCCTCTGGATCATCCTCTGGGTCTTCTTCAAGATCCTCTTCTGGGTCTTCTTCATCCGTAGAGTCGGAACTCATATTTGCCACTGGTATCGCCTCGTGAGTGTTCATATCCAATAAACGTCTAGTTACGAACTGGAAATCATCTGCGGTCTCTCGCTCTTCTGGTGATCTCTTTATGGATTCTTCCCAAAGCCGGAAGATGCAATAACTCCAATCATCGGGTAACTTCCCCATTAGGTGGTCCAGCTGTTGCGTGACGGAACCTCGTTTCCCAGACTGCAACCACTTTCTCAGTCTGTTGATGACATAGTGCGGTGCATTTTCTGGTAAACTCGGATCATCCCACCAATCCTTGCGTGCTAGAAGACGCGAGTCAAATATAGCAGGAACCCTCTTACGTGGTGTCATCCTAGGTTTGGCCACATATACAATCATATAAATAAAATGAAATGATATATGCATGAATAATGACTGAAATTTGGTACCTTGGACGGAGTGACGAAGTGGCGAAGCTGAGAGCATATGATACTTTTATATTTTAGCGAGCCTACAGAAAGGTAAAACCCGCTCTGATACCACTATGTAACGCCCCGACTTTCTAGGGGTAATTATAGGGGAAAAATAAGTAAAAAGGTAAATTTTGATGAAAAATAATTTCTTTGGAGAATATTAAAATTCTCGCCTACAAAGTCGAGTCGCTACAGTGACTAAAATAAATACCTTTTAATTAAGACAACAACAGTCATAGATAAGAGATAATAATTACGGCGGAAGAACAAATTATAAATTGTTAATTTCTAATCAAAAGTTTCCCCAAATAAATTCCAAAACATGAGATATAAAGAAAAACATCATTTAATAAAAAATTCATCATATGCCCTCTCGGCTCGCTCCTTCGTCCATCCGGATCGGTTTAACCTGTGGGAGCAATGTAGGTGGGGGTGAGCTTCCTTCAGCTCGTGGAAATTACACATATCACAGTAATATATAATTCATGGAAAGTATTTAAATGATTATTCTATCAATAACATTTTCCTCAACATGAATACATACATACAATACCACATATAACATGAATCGAGCACGCATGTGAATATTGAGGTTGTGCAGGTGTCCCCACACAACATATATCTTAAGATAGCCTCTTACAAGTACACGGGTGAGCCTGATTTACAACATGTATCATCAATTTTAAACATGAATAGAATATCACATATACAATCCAATTAAAGCAATTAAAGTGATAGTGAAAATTCCCACCTGAATAAATGATGTTGCTTGACTTGAATATGAAGATACTCGACTCACAGTCCTAAGCCCGTAAATCCTTGTTAATGTCTACATATAATAATAATTTAATCATTATAAAATATTATGATATAATGACTGAAATTAAAATATATGCATAAAATTGGACTAATTATTAACATTAATTGAAGAGTCAACATTTTAATGTCTTGGTCAAAATGGACTGAATTGAAGGTATAAAAAATCTGTCTGGGGTCAATTCGAAGTAATTAAAAATGTCTGGGGTTAAATTGAAAGTTACTGGAAAAATGAGGACTAAACTGAAAAACCCTAAAAATTCGCGGGTATAAATACCCTAACCCTATCCATCAGCCGAGACAACTCATTTCTCTCCTACCCCTCGCCTCTCTCTCTAACCTGTTCTCTTTCTCTCTCTAAAATTCTCCTCTCTCGACCGATCTCTAAAATCACACACACACTGAAATACTTCCTACACACTAGCCATCGACATGAATTGATTACCTAGGGCAGTCGCACGCGGACGGCGACAATGACTTTAGCGCAAGGCAGCTAGTGGTGGAAAGAAGGCGGCTGAAATCGAGTGGTTGGGATTCAAAGCTGGGGTTTCTGGATTTGTGGTTCGTCCAGCCGAAAAGTTGATGTTGGTGGTTGCAGCGGTTGTAATATCCGGATTTATTTTCGTGTATTTCATCTGTATTCGAACCCTGTATTATTCGGATTTGTGATATCGATAATTGGAGTATGATATTTCTCGCATTGGTATCTTTGTACATAAGTATATCATCATGCAAAATTTCTCATGCAAACTCGTGATAGCGCACGCTAAGCATGTAACTTAACGCGCGCTATCGGCTACTACTAGCGCACGCTACAAATGAAGAATTGCGTACGCTAGGTCATCAATTATTGAGCTGGGCGGCTAACACATGCGCCAGCCGGACGTAGGACCGGATAAGATTCCCGCGGATGAACCTGGACAGTTTTAGAGTCAACTCTTATTAGCGCGCGCTAAGGATGTATGATAGCGTGCGCTAATCTGCTAGTGTACAGAAAGTATATATATGGGCCAACACTCCATTTTCTTCTCATTTCTTTCGGGCATCCTTCGTTCTTGAGAGACCAGAAAACATATCATCTTCTTTAGACACACTTATAACACATCCACTTGATCATTGGACATTGGATATTTCTTGTGATTGAGCATTGAAGAGAAGTAGCACCTTGGAGTGGCATATAACCAACCGGAGTCAGATTCTACCTTTGGGGTTCAGTGATTTCATCATATTAAGGTATGTTAATTCTATCTCCAGCCTTAGATTCGGGTTCTAAAGAATAAGATGATCATGCTAGCAAGATATTGAGTTCCTTTGGTGAATTATTCAACAAACATCATGTTTAGAAGATTGGAATGTTTATGCTTATGATATTGTCGTTGGAACCTCGTAGTTGGAACCTTAGTACGTCAAATGATGAGAGGAACATTCTGAAGATGATTATCCGTATGAATTATGTTGTTTTATTGATCATAAAACTTGGACATGATATCACTTTTGGTTATAAGGACTTAAGAAAGAATCATCTTAGATTGCATCCTTTCTTATAAACTGGAATTGTTAGTTTATCTCCATGGTTAAATTGGGATGTAATGATGATATTGAAATCTAGTGCATCGACCATAAGAACACCAAACTTCACATGAGAATTGTAACCAAGATAGATTATGGTGTTGTGATGATAATACGTATTCTTGAATTCGAAGTTGTTGTTATCCAAAAGATCATTCATAAACCGTATGAGCATGATATGCATGGAGGTGACATGTATTATCACTGAAGATTTCATGAGTTTCATCACCGTTAGAACTAGTCTGCTGCCCAGTAGTGAACTGCCATGCACAGTTAGCGCACGCTAAGCTATGTAGATTAACGTGCGCTATCGAGCATGAGTTAACGTACGCTACGTTTGGTACGTAACGTACGTTAGGCCATCAGGCGAGTCAGTCGGCTGATCAGTGAGGTACTGACCGTGCGTAGTTAGCGTACGCTAGGCTTCGTTGTTAGCGTGCGCTAACGAACAGACTTAACGCACGCTACGTATAATACTTAACGTACACTAAGAAGATCAGGCAAATTGCGTTTTATGAACTTTCGGCCGTAAATTGAATTGGTAGACGTTCGTACGACGTGAGATAAATTCTATGTTATTTATTTTGTTAAGGTTCGAGCTTGTTACGTGATTGATTGAAGGGGCGACATTCGAGTGTTTCGTTTTCGTGGAAGTATTGTTCTTGTCTTCGAATCGAGGCAAGTACCTTATTTGTTTTACGTATTGATGTTATACATATTGTCGTGCATATATGTTGTTGTTGTATGTCCACCTCGTGTTGGTCCGACGGGATCATCAGGGGATCTATGCTAGCGTGCGCTGGATCATCGGACGGGTTTTTCCACCACGGGTTGGTCGACGGGATCATCGTGGGTTCTAGGCAGTGAACGCTGGATCGTCGGAATTACCATGTGTATGTTATGATGTCATGTTGTGATTATCAGTTGTGTATGTTATTTATGAGTTTCTCGCAGGAGAAGACTCGTTGGTATTTTGTCATTTACGTTATTATTATTTTTCGTGAGATGTTGAATAATATGTTGTGGTACTTGTACTAGCATCGTTGTGCTAACCCCTTCGTGGGTGAACATTTTGTTTATGTTCAGGATCCAGGAGAGCAGGGAAACAACCACTGGAGATGCATGACGACGAGGGTGCAGAGTGATGTTCCGGTCGGGTTTATTATCTGTTGTTGGTTATTTAATAAGTACTCGAGTGCGTCGTAATTTGTGATGTTTTGGATTTCAGTGATGTATTAATATTCTCCATTTTGACACTTGTACTTTCGGTATTGAACCAGAATTGTCGTATTTTATTTCAAGTGATTTCATTAGTTGGTATTTATTATTGTCGTTTCATTTATTCAGCCTTGTAAATTCTTATGTAAAGGATTTACGGCGCTGTAATATTCCTGAATATATCGGGGGTGTTACAGCGGTTGCGATTCCTGGCGGATAACTCGGTGACAGTCCGATTCCAACCAGGAAAGGTTCCGGCCACTGGTTTCCTAGGTTTAGGTAAGTGAAAATTCGAGTTTTCTGGTTTGTAATTGGTATGGAAACGGGCTGAATATGGAGTCTGGTTTCGGGACGATGGTAGTTCTGGGTCCGGTGGCAACTGCTCGAAGATTTCAGGTAACGGTTCCAGTTTCTGCAAAATTTGATTTTGAGTTTGATTTGAAATTTGGGTTAAATTTGGTTCCCGAATTTGGTTCCAGGTCACGGGGTCTTGACTCAGTTGGGTTTGAGGCTTCAATCCGGAAAGGGTTTGAGTCAGCGGTGGGTTGGCTACTAGCCCTGAGTTGGGTTCCGAATTGAGGTTTTAAATTGGGGGATTTGGTGTGAAGATGATTAAGTCGATTGACTTGGTGATTTTTTAATTAATTGATACTGATGAATCAATCTAACAGTTGATATACGAAACAAGAATGACATGTACAAAGAAGATAAAAGATTGAATTACCTTAGTTGGAAAAGAGCAGATCTGCAGATGGTAAAGAAGAAAATTCGCACCAACGGATTGCTCCAGAATCCATAATAGAAGTACTTTGTGTTTATGTTTCTGCCCAGTGAAGTGTTTATGGCAGATGTCTTCTTCTTCTGTCGTGCGATTGTGTTTCCTTTCTTTTCTTTCTTTTTTGTTTCAGTCGATGTGTATGTTGGAGGGGATGAATTATTGTTGGGATGGAAATTATATTTATAGGCAGGTTTTTAAGTGTTTCAGTTGAATTAGGACTGTATATTAGGATATATATCAAGAGGGTTTGATGAAGTGAGGACTGTGATGGTTCATCGACTAACAAGGATTTCTTAATTATGATTAATTAAGTTTAATCATAGTTGGTTAATTTATAACACATGATTAAATATAAATGATATGATAATAATAATAATAGTAATAATAGTAATGTAAAAATAATAATTTGGAAATATTGATAATAATGTCTGAAAAATGATAATGATAATAATAATAATATTAGTATTAATAAACCAGTAATAATAATATTATTGATCATAATAATGATAACATTAGTAATAGTAGTGTTAGTATTATGCTTGGATGAATAATAACACCATTATAAAAATAAACAATGACTGCTTGAATATATCTGACAAAATGACTCGGGCTAGAACTTGTGATACGTCGAAATAAATATTCATGATCCTCTAAATGAGATTGAATGAAATAAAATGCATTATTAATAATATTTTAAATAATAATATTATATTATAAAAATGGCGAATATTACATTATATATATATATATTGTCACACACACACAAATAAAGACATTAATTTAAAATTTTACATTGGGCCTTTGAGCCAATCATTATAAGTGTGTGCCTATTCAATTTCAAGCATCATTCATACATATAGTTAGATCCAATTAGTCTAGTATTTAACAAGCCCAATCTATTTGAGACTATTCAGTCTATTTTTCTTATTTTTCAAATTCTAACCCAACCATCTTAATTTAATAGCTTTCAGGCCAACTATTCAAACCTCACTATTAATGGGGATTGAGCTAAGAATTAAGCCCGGAACCTTTTACACGGCAGAACAGAAACTCCCATTTTCCACGATCTTGTATGGCTATTGTTGATTGTGGAGTTGAGGAGGGAGTTATCATCATGGAGACTTACAGTTAAAATTTAGACTAATCTATAAATCATCTTACTCACAGTTCACGCTACAACAAAACTCACTCAAAACACTTTACAAAATCTCAAAACCTTTACAGCAGAAAATTCATGAACTCATACAACAAACACCAATTCTTCACGCATTTGTTCATCCATCAGGCACAAAAGGTAGAACTTGTAAATTATTTGTATCTTCTTCTCCTTCCTCTAATCCTTTCAACAAACCACCCAACAACTTGCGGCCGTGATACCACTGCTAATTATTCAACTCACCATAAACAAACTGCCAATATCAAACCAATATCATCACCATCAGAACACTGAATCAAATCCTCAGTTATCTCACAACCGGACCGATAACCCAAAATTTCATAGGACACTTTTGTAATTTGGCGGTCCTCGTGGTCCGCATCAAAAATGAATATTGTACCCTCTTTTTCTTCTTTCTTTTTGTGTTGAATTTAGTAGACTTAATAACAATAATCTATAATACTATAAGATTGAGTCCCAAAATTTAATGTGGAGTAATGAAGATAGAGATTTTAGAGTTAAAAACAAGTTGGAGGCCTTTATTATTTGTCCATGCCTTATCTGCGTATAAATGCTTGCATCTCAAGAGTCTTTCAGTTTTATTTAGCGGAATTAAACATGACCATGGAAAATGAATAGAAGATACAAAAAAGAATATAAACAGTTTGGCAGTTATAACAAAGAAGGATTATAAATAGAAGATACAAACCCTCACAGTTTTTTGGGCACCAATCTTCACCACCATGCCCACATCATTTTCTCTTTAGCGATGGAAGTATTACCGTGCTATTAATTTTTTTTTAATCTGTCATTTTCGTGTTTTGGTTGATGTGTGCAGGGAATGACTTCAAGTTCCACATACAAAAATATGAAAGTTTAGTTACTTTACATGCAGATTAATTGGTAAAAGGTTGTTTCAGTTGCACTGATTTTTTTATACATAATGTTGTGATTCGTTCAAATCCATCGATCTATCACTGAATGAAAAAAATAAGATTTGAACTTAAAAGGAAAAAAAATGATCTCAGTTTGTTCTTTAGATGTTTCAAATCTTTAAAAAATTTCATGTTTGAAATGAAAGGCTCGAAAAGAAATATCGGATCTCAATTTGTTCACTTTTGGTTAAGATCTTAAAATATCTTTTAAGTGTGAACATAAGCATCATAGATTCGTGAGAAGCACAAGCTTCTTTGTATTATCCGAGTTTAACAAAGAAAGAACAAAGACAATCATGTTTCATTCTTTCTCTTTTTCGGGTCAATGTAAACAAGAACAAATAGTAAACCTACCCGAGACCTTAAAGATCTTAAGCCGTCATTCTTCTTCTTCTTTGTGATGTGGTTACATAGCAGAAAGCTAAAAGATGTTGGTGACTTGGTGGGTTCGTGTGTTTGAGCTAAGAATAGCAGAAAAGGGATATGGTTTTGCTTAGCTTTGGTCACATAAAGATAGATAGATACTTTGATTGTTCATTTCTTTTGTGGTTGAGTTTGGGGAGTGTGAACATAAGTGTTTCGTTAAGTGATGATGTATGTGATTTTGAGATGTAGATGGTGACTGCAAGTGAGGCGTGTTATAGTGTGTAGGGTTATGCTAAAACAGAGTGTTATATGATTAGGGTTAAATTTGAGTGGGTTGTGTAACATATTTTTGGTAGTGTTTATGAGCTTAAAGGTAGTATGGGCTGGAACGGTTTGCAAAGCGGGTTAAGATTGACAACAAAGTAACACTTGAGGTGCATATGTTGTGCACAAGATTTTATATTTATTTATTTTTTTCCTGACATAAGTAATGATTTTTTTTTCATGTGACCAAATTTCCAGGTCTTTATAGGTACAAAGTTGGTGATGTGCTATGAGTTACCGTTTCAAGGTGCCACACTTCAGTTTCATATGTCGAAAATATGTCGCATTAAGTATTGATTCCGACTTTGGTTTCATTGTTTTTAGTTTCTAGCTTGAACAAAAATATACGTCAGTTATGTATCTTTGGGTTTTTTAATATTCTCTCATTTTCAAATGTAATGCAATTTGACTTGCCATCTTGCATGATTATAAACATTCCTACATGATGAAAGTAAAGATCTTTAATAATAAAATAGTATCAAGATGTTAAGCCACAAAAGATTGTTAGTGTCATATAACTTTCACATAAAAGGCTACTGAATTGGCCACCTTGGACAATACAGATTCCATGTCCATATATAGGAAACTAACCCATCAATTAAGTGTCTAAAAAAAATAATAATAACAATAAAATTAAGGCATGGTGAAGATAACCAAATTTCCCTACTAACTGGATCGATAAAAAGCATCACGGTATGTGCATATATATGTTTCATGGTAAGTTTGAGAAACCAAAGCATCACAGGTATGTACATATATTAACAAAATCATTTTGAGTATTTGTGATAATAAAATCACAACTGATAAACCTGTTGACAAACAAAATGATAAAAATTATTGCTGAGCAATACGCTACAAATAATTAAAATGAGCCCGAGTGCATCGCACGGGTCGGAAGCATAATTCAATGTGAAGTATATACAACATCGAGATGGAAGTGCAAGGGTTGCCGGAATTGATCACGTATTTAGTATAGAATTAAAAGTCGATTATGGATTGAAATGAAGTTGAAAAGATTGTAAGAATAATTAATGATTTAATCTAATTTATGCCTATATAAACCGCCAAAATCACATTTAGTATATACATGTTTGTTGAAGTGTATTAATAAGATGATTCACACATCTTTTAGATCTTTGATTGTTGGTAGCGGTCAGAATTATCTTTTGCAACATTTAGTACGTACATGTTTGTTGAAGTGTGTTAATGAGAAATATTTTGGAGATGATTCACACATGTTTTAGATCTTTGTAATTAACTTGGTCTTTTTTTTTTCTTAATTTAGTTATCATACGCAGGTACCATGAAAATCACGCAAGATCATGCATGCAGGGGCGGAGGGAGGGGGGTCCAAAGGGGTCCACGGACCCTCGACAGATGAATATTCCCTTATAAAATAGGGGAAACTATATATATAGTTGTCCGATCTCCGTAATTTTTATAGCTCCGGACCCTCTTGAGTAAATGCTCTGTTTCCGCCACTGCATGCATGCTCAGATAAATGGAACCAAAGATTATGTTACCAACATGTTTCTTACATATTTAGGTGATTATTATAGATAAGCATATAGAGATATATGTATTATGTGAATGCATTTTCATATACAAGTAAATTATGTCTGTTTTCTATTGATGTAGCTCACATGTGCGAATTCATTCAAGAAAATATGCACGAGCATCTATATAAAGCAACATTTAAATGGTTAAATGATAATTTTTCCCTCGATTTAATGTGGAGTAATCAAAAACCCATTTATAAAACACATCACAACTTAATAACAAAAACTCATTTATAAAATACAAAACGATAAAACCAAAACAACATCAAACATTTTTAAATTTTTATACAACAAAGTAAAAACGTTTCATACAACATACTAAAGTACTAAACAAAAAATAAGCATACACTCGCCAATATGCAGAATTAATACACAATTAACAATTAGATTAAAAGCCCGTGCGTAGCACGGGTTCTGCATGCCTCGTACTATTAATAATATTAAGTATTCAACAATACCAAGTTTTACAAAATACTCTTAAAATATTAAATTAAATTAAACGGATAATTAATTTCTCAAAAAATTATATTATACGGAGATCTCTGACGGACCTCCAGCCGGTCACTTTTTATACGCCAGGGCGCCGGTCTATTTCCCGGCTTTCCAGCGGGCCACCGCCTGCGGATATCCGACGATTGTTTCTTCTTTTTTTTACGCTAGGTCGCCAGTCTGCAAACCTTCGGCGAATGCCTTTTTTTTACATCAAGCCGCCGACCTGTTTTCCGGCGGGCCACCGCCGGCAGGCGAATCTCCGGTGATCGACTTTTTTTTTTAATTTTTACAGCAGGGCCGTCGGCCGCCGATAAATTTTTGGGAACCAATATATTTTTTTTCTAGCAAATAATCTGCTAATTTAATTATTTTAATTCAATTATATCATCGTGCACTTATGGCATGAGTAATCTCTAGTCTATAATATATAAAGGACTAGATGTCCTCCCGTGCGATGCACGGCGTAAAATATTAATAATATGTGATCAAATTTCAATAATATTATAAAATTATTATAAAATATACATGAGTCAGTATACACACATGTACATATACTATTATTTGATTTAATTTCATTATAAATTCTTATCATGTGATCTAAGGGCACATGATAGGAAACCGTAAATTAATTAAACACCGGCATTTATTTTTTCATATAAGACAATATGAGTCTTATATCTAATTTTATAAATAAAAAATTAAATTATGTTTATTATTATCAACTTTCATTATAGCCGACCCCAAAGCATTTTGGGACTAAGGCTCTGATGTTATTTGTTGTTATTTTATCAACTTTCATTAAAAGTATACAACCGATATTCTCACTAATATAATTTTTTATATGATTTGACATTAATATGATATTTTTTACTATTTTATAATTAGAACAAAATAATTCTTAAAAATCAAATAATTGTTAAAAAGCTATGAAAATAAACTAAAAATATATTTTTCTTCAATATTTTATATTTTTATATTAAAATATTTTAATCATCTAAATATATTATAATTATATTTATATTACTTTATATATACTATATGAATGTCAAATTAAAGAGCACGAACTAAGAATTAATTTGATATATTTTTTTCAAAAATAAAATTGATACATAAAAGTTATAATTGTTTAAACTATTAGCTTAAAAATAAAAGGAATAAAATGAGAGAAAGTTTTTAGTTGGTAGAGTATATAATGGAATAACCCTCTAACCCCCTCCCAAATAAAACGTCCATTTTTTTAAAGATTTTTAAAAAGAGGATTAACGTGGAGATGACACATGTGTCCTTACATTTTTTTGCGACTCTCATTTAATATTAAGTATAGATAGATATGTAAAAGTTCGATATAAAATATATAAACATGACAGTAATCCATATGATCATTGTATATTTGTAATATTTATATTAATATACTAATATAATTACATATCAGTATACAGGCGAAAGAACATCATATATTTTTGATAAATATTTAAATTAAAGTCACACATTTTATACTTAATAATATACCATGAGATCCACAATGATATTAATTTATTAGGCATAGGATGATAAAGTATATTATTTTGACGTATTTAAATAAAAATATAATCAATTTATTATATTTATTTATATAAGTTTTCTTTCCACAAAAAGAAGAATCAATCAAAAAATTATTTTAACTAATAATATATCTTTCTACTCGGAATTGTAAGTCTAACATGTCTATAATTCTTTTCCCAAATATTTTTAAAATAAAATAACTCAATAATCTAAAATTATTATAAGAAGGTGAAAACTGAAGTAAAAGTATTGCTCTTGTAAAAAGATAGGTTCATTTCAAATAAATTATTTGAAAATTATTTGATTTTTGTATTTTATATACAAATTATTTAAAATCAAGATATAATATAATAATTATTCAAAAACGACTTATATTCAAAAAGGAATATTTTAATTATATATATGCCTAATGAATGTTAAATCAATATCGTAAAAAGAAGATTAATTTAAAATAATAGAGTTGAAACGATAAAACTATTAACTTCTAAACATTGAGAAAAAAATAAAAAGACCCATTAACTCTCATTCAAATGTGTAGGAGTTAGTGTATTTTTAAAAATAAAAAAATAAGATAATTAATCTAAAAAAACCACGTAAAGACACGTATTTTGTACAACTCTCTTTTAATAGTAAAGTATATAGTGGAGTTTTTTGACGTATTGTGCACTTAAAAGACCAATATATCCTTCCCCTCTCCTTATCTTCTCTTTGTGTTGCATTTCATAATAATAATTAGGGGTGTGTAGAAAAATCAAATCCGAAAAATCGAATCGAAAATCCATAAGTTCGATCTGAACCAGTCCGATCCGATGTCTTCGGATCGGATTTCAGATTAGGATTTTACAGATCCAGAAATTTCGGATCGGATCAGACTAAATCGGCGGTTTTTCGGATTAATCTGATCTATCCGAAATATTAAAAATAAAAGAAATTTTTTATTATTTTTAGGTAGAACGTCAGGAAAAACTTCGAATCGGATCGGATTAACCGCGGATTTTTGGATTAATCCGATACATCCGAAATATATAATAAAAAAGAATTATTAGGATCGAAATATATAAAAAAAAAAAGAATTAAAAAAAAAAGAATTGATCTGAATCTGATCCGAACGATCGGTGTGGATTTCGGATTGAGCAAAAGGTGACCCGAAATTTTGGATCGGATCGGATCGATCCGAATGCACACCCCTAATAATAATAATATCAAATGTTCAACAATAATAAATTTTAAAAAATACCCTTGGAATATTAAATAAAATTAAAACAGCAACCAATCTTCAAAAAAAATATTTTTACGGGGATCTACGACGGACTTTTGGCCGACCATTTTCTCCGTCAGGGCCACCGCCGCCTACCGACAGGCCTCCGTTGGCGCTATTTTTTTTACACCAGGCCCACCGGCCTGCTTTCCGGCCGGCCACCTCCAACGGCTAGCCTGCCAGCCTTTTTTTTCTTTTTTTTTCTGAGGCCATGCTCGCCAACCTAATTTTTGAAGGGGCCACTGTCGATAGATCTTCGGCTACAGGGCAATTTATTTTTTCTCTCAGGCCCGTCGACCTGCTTTCCTGCGGCCGGCCATTTTTTCTTCCTGCTGGGATGCTTTTCGATGGTCCGTCAACTTTTTTTCCTATGGAAAGTCCGTCGGCCACCGATAGAATTTCGGGAACCCGTATATTTTTTTCTAACGTAGTAGTTTAATAATTTAATTATTTTAATCTAATTGTAATACGACCTAATGGTACGAGTTATCTCTAGTAATTACACAAATAAAAGAGGGGCCAAACCGAAAATATAATAACCATATTTGCATAATAACCCTAACACTGGTACATACAAATTATTTTCTTCTTAGAAGAGCACAGGATACTACAAAACGAATAAAAACCAATATAAACTCAAACAAATCAAACCAATAAAAAAACACAAAGGTATGACTCAAACCAAGGACCTCTGAAGTCCTTGAGCCTCTACCAGCCACTAAGGGAATGCCTTATTGGTACTTGGCCTGAATATAAACGACTAGGGGTGTAATCGGACGGAGATAAATCGAGTATTGCAAAGCTCAAGTTTGACTCGTATTATTGAGTCGAGCTCAAGTTTTTTCTTATCCACCATTTCGTAGCATGCGATTTTATTCGAGCTTTATCGAGCCTAGACAGATATAGATCTAAGTTTAATTAAATATTATTCTGTTGATAAAATAAGTTATTTTATTTACATAAATATAAAATATCACTGAATTCAATGTTTTCTTATAGAATATAATATTATTTAGAGGTTTAATATATATCTTACTAATTATAGTACAAAAGTATAAGTTACCAGACTAATAATTGCACATTTTATAATCTAACTTACTTAACAGAGCTTGCTCAAGCTTGAATTTGATTTATTCATGTAACGAGCTTTCTTAAAGGAGCACGAACGAACTTCTTTATCGAGTTAATCTAGAATAACTCACAAACCAGCTCATATCACTTACAACCCACTGAACAAGTATCATCTAGGTCACTTTAATTTTTAAGGATTGTGTGCTTAAAGCGATTGTGAATCATTATCTGAATGAAACATATATTCTTATTCGTATTTCATGAATACCATAAACAATCATAGCTTACCCATGAAAACAACAGCTTTTAGTATATTAGTATATAAAATAATTTAGATTGCAGTAATACCCAATCACGATAACTGCAACCCAAAATTTTCAGTTCAATGAAAAATCCAAATTTTAGGCAGTTCAGCTATTTTAACTCCTGACATGATTTTGTTCAAGTTGACACGATGCCATTCTCATCCAATTTATCAAATTAACATAAAAAATAAACAATACTTCATTATATATCACTTGGTCTAGTTTTATATACACTGGTGGTTAATTTTAGTGTTTTTTGTTAGGTATCTAAATTCGCTAGTGAGGAATGAGAAATGCGGTTTTATTTTAGTGCCAAGTATCGCTAGCAAGATGATCGAAAACAGAACATATTCAAGCTATTGTAGCTATCGTCTAAAACACACGGAATAAGATACAACAGAACGACCGTAAAAGTAAAGTTACAAAGGCAGCATATGAGAAGTGAAATCACAAGATCACAAAATCGTTGATTCTTCTGTTATAATTAGTTTTTTAGTAGATCTTGTGAAAGTTCTCCCTACTGCAGATTTCTGAAAATAAAAAGTCCACAAAATTTCGGTGTTTAGATAGATATATTAGCAGGTGTCTGCCGGCGTAAGGGACGAGACCTTGGGGATTAACCCCAACTAACATAAAAACTCATCAGGTGATACAAAATTATATATCCTAAATACTTTTCTCTGATCAAACTATCTACAGCTTACTGCCTACTTGAATGACAGCATTGCGCTACGGCCTCTTGTAAGCAAAGAAGCACTGATGCCAGATAATGTTCTTCCCAACACACCAGCAGACGAGGAGTCGGCTTTTGTTTCTTCAGATGCATTCGGATCTTGAGGGCTGCTTGGGCTTGAAATACCGACATCGTCAGATATTCCATGAAGTTCCTGTAAAATCTGAAGGTCGTTACACAATGACCCCGAAAACACAATTGATGTGGAAAAAAAAAGCGTCCATTATTACCTTGAGGCCTGATGCATAACCTATACTCTGAGAAAAATTAGAAGGCGGAAATACAGGCTGTTTGTTTCGAGATCCATTAGCATTATTAGAAGAAGGTGATGGTTGCTCAAGTAAAGCACTGACGGGCAAAGACACTGCCTGTGAAGCACAAACAGGTGAACTGGATAATAACCAGGCACTCTATTCATACTTTACCCACTACAAATCAAATCCAAGAACTATGTCTTCAAGAGGGTTGGATGTCTAGGCAACTACATGTTAACGAGATAATTTTTTTTACCCTTGATGGAGACACTTGTGGCAATTCAAGAGCAGGCATACCGGAACTTGATGCAGCTCCCTGTAAAATCCATTTGAACAATTAGGAAAAATATGAAAATAATAATAATAATTATTATTATTATTATAACAATGAGAAATAAAAGCTAAATTTAAAATAATCATGCCTCAATCTGATCCGTGCTTCTGCTATTTTCAAAATTCTTGACGAAATTAACCAACTTGCCAACTCCAGAATTCATTTCATTCTACAGAGATGACAAATGTAAAAGGTAATGTAATTAGACGGGCTCACTAATGAATGCACTCATCTCAGCCATATAATAATGGTGGTTAGCTTACTGTAAATATTACCTGTCTTCCTTCTATCCTGCAAATTTTAGTTTCCTGTGAAATGAAAAACATGAAGGTTGATTTCTAATCTCGTCAAGCCAAATCAACATTCAGAAAGAGACAAATTTAAGTAGTGAAGAGAAGAGGTTAGTCACCAGAGATCGCACGACATGGTGAACAGATTGTACATCTGAACCTATCAGTTTCACATCACCTCGTAGTTCAGAAACCTATACAAATTGATATTTAGTATCTTGACAAGATTCAAAGGCAAAAAAAGGTGCCAAACTTGAAACACTAATTTTGCCTTACCTCCTCTCTAGTTGCGACTGTATTATCAGTACACTCATCAATTTTACAGTCCACACGGTCAATCCTTGAGGATAAATGCTTCCTGGTGGTCTGGAAAGGTTAAAGAAAAATTAATGAAGATGCACAGTACACATAGGCATTATCATTCTCCTGATAAAATGCATTCGCGAACGTGTCCAAATTAAGTAGCACTTTTTAGATTTTATGAAAAGATTGGCAACTTAATGAAATTGCAAATAATGAACGAAATAGCGTACATGCAAGGATCATATGCAACAGATTGTCACGTCTAAACACACAACCATGCGATTCATGCCATCATAGCAACTGTTGCCGATGCAAATACATATTGTGGTTCATAAAGCTTGCAGATGAATATGTATGCATATCCAGCTAAACAGTAGACGAGAGACTATAAAATAGTTAATTTCTGATGGTCGAACTCAAACATCATGCTTGCAACACGCAGTCCTTCAAGAAAAGAAACAAAAACACAAAGTCACCTATTGCATTAAGGATAAATACAGACGAAACATAACTACAATGATGGATATATTGAAACTAATGCTAGTTTTAAATACGAAGAAAATCTATTGAAATGTCTGTCCACAATGGGTAAACCCCCAATATGCACCCAAAAATAAACTAAAATCTGAATTAAAAACTTACCGAAATTGAGGAGTAAACATTCTCAAGCTGTTTAGCTACAGAAGCACAAGCATCATTTAAGCCACGCCTCGTCGCAAACATCATATCGGAAAGTCTCCAGCCCTGCAAGTGGATAATTTTTATATATTGTATCAATCAGCGATGACCTGATAGAATGGGGTGGGCAGAAATCCCCTTTAAGTGCATGAGATGGTTTACAACACGGGCACAAAGAAAGAAAGTCAAATATTAGTTTCATGATGAACATGAATATTCAAATTTCTACAAATAAAAGAATGTAATGACCACTAGCTTACACGGCAAGCAAAACCATCCGACTGAAGATGTCGATTTAGAAAAGTGAGTTACCTTTGAACCTTGTAATAAAAAACTTAAAATAAAGTACAGACCTCAACCACACATTAAAAAAACTGAATCGAGATAAGCCAAATCTGTGTGTTACAAGGTCTCGACTCAACAGGATGCCCCCCACACTGGATGATGTAGAGGATGTTACTGATACGATGAATCCTAATCAGAATGCCTAAATGTCTAGAGAGTCTGAATGTGGTAGGCTGAAAGCCTAGGGAAATGAATGTTCAGATAAGGCTGTTTAGTTCTCATGTCCTTGTTCATGTATTTTACTTATTTCAACTATATATAAACCTTTAGGTACTGAGGAGAAAAAAAAAAAAAAAAACTTTTGAATAAGTAATAAATTATAGTTCAGATTGTGATTTCATCTTGTTCTTTGAGTGCTTACGCTGCGTCAGGTGGTATCGGAGACTAATGGCGAACCAAGGCGGTAGCGGTGGTCTTAATGGCGATGCTCATGAGACTGGAGCCCCGCTTGTCGGGGAGGAGGCGTTGCAACGATTGGAGCAGCGTTTACAGGAACACTTGGAGCAGCAAATAGATCGCAGATTCCGTCGCTTTGAGGAGCGATTTGATGAAATTGCAGATAGGCTTGATGCTCTCAGTGTTGATGGGAACCGAAATCGGGTTAATGATAGAAGACCAAGAGGAGATGCACCTCGTGGAGACCCTATCAACAGAACTATTCCTGTTCGCAGACAGAACAATCGAACTGATGATTCTTCCAGCGAGGAGGATGAATATGAAGAGGTGTTGAATGGCATATATGGTGGCAGGCGTAGGAATGTTGGACAGTGGAGAAGGTATGATGATAGAGAGGGATACGACTTCAAACTAAAGGTCGATATTCCAAGTTTTAATGGTGGTTTGGGAATAGAAGATTTCCTGGATTGGATCGCAGATATTGACAGGTTCTTCGACTATATGGAGACTCCAGAAGATAGGAGGGTCAGATTAGTCGCTTGTAGATTAAAGGGTGGTGCTTCAGCTTGGTGGGATAGAATGCAGAGAACACGAGAACGAGAAGGCAGGGGTCAGATTCGAACGTGGTATAGGATGAAGAGGCTGTTGATGCGCGAATTTCTGCCTCCCGACTACGAGCAGATCCTGTTTCAGCAGTACCAAAGATGCCAACAAGGTACCCGCACTGTCCACGAATACACTGCAGAATTTATGTGACTAGCTGAAAGGAACAATCTGCTGGAAACGGAGGGGCAGCAGGTGGCTAGATATCTTGATGGTCTGAAGCCTTTTATTCGAGATAAAATTGGAGTTCAAGTGTTAAAGACCCTAACCGAAGCAAAAAATTTGGCTTTGAAAGCTGAATTAATGCAATTTGAGAAAAGCAAGCGGGGTTTTGACACTTTTCGACCTTCAGGTTGGGGGGAAAAGACTAAGGCAGCGCAAGAATCTTATGGGCGAGGAGGACGATATAATGGCAGTAATTATAAAAGCGACAAAACTCAGGAAGATAAGGCAGCAACATCAAGTGAAAATCACCCGCTGGCAGAAGCTAAGGAGAGGGACGCTCAAGGACGGAAAACTACCAACCCTTACGCTAGACCAACGTCAGGAAAGTGTTATAGGTGCAACCAACCAGGTCATAAATCGAATGAATGCCCTCAAAGGAAAACAGCTAATGCAGCTTTCAGAGAAGAAGACGATGAAGCATTTTTCTGTGAACCAGATGGCGAAGAAGAAGAATTTGAGGAGGGAGAAACAAGGGAAGCGAACTGTGTTGTACGAAGAATAATGTTAGCTCCGAAACGGCAAGAGACTTCTCAGAGGAATCAGCTTTTTCGAACGCGGTGTACCATTCATGGTAAGATTTTTGGAGTATTGATTGACAGTGGTAGCATGGAGAATATTATAGGGAAGGAAGCAGTAAAAAGGTTAGAGCTGCCAGTAGAAAAGCATCCAAACCCTTACTCTTTGGGATGGATAAAGTCTGATGCCGGAAACATAGAAGTAACAGAACGTTGCAAAATTCCTTTTTCGATTGGCAAGTATAGTGATGAAGTCTATTGTGATATTGTGGATATGGATGTGTGTCATTTGTTGTTTGGGAGACCATGGCAATATGATGTGGATGCGCAACATTCGGGCCGTAACAATCAGTATAGCTTCTTGAAGGATGGAACAAAGTACACATTGCTGCCATTACAGAACAAAAGCAAGCAATCTGCAGAAAAGGAGTTTCTCACTTTGACTCGCAGGTTTGAGACTGAAATGAAGGAGACTAGGCAGGTTTATGCTCTAATAATGAAGCAAGTGTGTTATGTTGAAAATGGACCAAAGTTGGAGGAGCATCCTGAAGCTATAAGGCCTTTATTATCAGAATTTCGGGAAGTAATGCCCGATGAGATTCCTGATGGCTTACCACCCATGAGAGATATTCAACATCATATTGACTTGATTCCCGGAGCGAGTTTGCCAAATCTACCTCACTACCGGATGAGCCCAAAGGAGAGTGAGATCCTTAAGGAGAAAGTGGAGGAGTTGTTAAGAAAGGGGCTTATTCAAGAGAGTATGAGTCCTTGTGCGGTGCCTGCCTTATTAACCCCAAAGAAGGACGGAAATTGGAGAATGTGTGTTGATAGTCGTGCAATCAACAAAATTACAGTTGGTTACAAATTTCCCATTCCGAGGCTGGATGACATGTTGGACAGATTACATGGAGCAAAGTGGTTTTCAAGGCTTGACTTGAAAAATGGGTACCATCAGATTCGAATTAGACCCGGGGACGAGTGGAAGACGGCATTCAAGACGAAGGAAGGGTTATTTGAATGGTTAGTGATGCCTTTCGGACTTTCCAATGCTCCGAGTACTTTCATGAGACTTATGAATCAAGTATTGAAGCCTTTTATTGATAAATTTGTTGTTGTATACTTCGATGATATATAAATCAAGACCGAGGAGGAGCACGTGTCGCAATTGCGAGAAGTGCTTACAGTTTTGCGGGCCAACAAGCTATATGTTAACCTTAAGAAATGCAGTTTTCTTACTAATAAACTGCTATTGCTGGGGTACATTGTGAGTCATGAGGGGATTCAGGTGGATGATATGAAGGTAAAGGAAATTAGAAACTGGCCTATTCCCCAAAACCGTGTCTGAAGTACAGAGTTTCCATGGGTTGGCCACTTTTTACAGGCGCTTTATCAAGAACTTTAGTACCATTGCAGCACCTATTACCGAGTGCATGAAGAAGGGGAGGTTTTACTGGGGCGATGAAGCTGATAAAAGCTTTGCTATTCTGAAAGAAAAATTGTGTACTGCGCCCGTCTTAGCGTTACCAGATTTTGAGAAGCTTTTTGAGGTAGATTGTGATGCTAGCGGTGTTGGCATTGGGGCTGTTCTTTGTCAAGAACGGAGGCCAGTTTGCTATTTTAGCGAGAAGCTCAGCGATGCTAGGCAGAAATGGAGCACTTATGACAAGGAATTTTATTCGGTTGTCCGGGCTTTGAAGATATGGGAGCACTATCTCATTGGTAAAGAATTTGTTCTTTATTCTGACCACGAGGCTCTAAAATATCTAAACAGCCAAAAGCGAATTAGCAAGGATATGCACGCACGTTGGTGCCAATTTCTTCAGAAGTTCCCATTCAGATTACAACACAAAAGTGGAGTGCAAAATATTGTTGCTGATGCATTAAGTCGAAGGGCAGGTTTGTTAAGCACTTTGAGGCAGGAGATAATTGGGTTTGAACAACTCAAGGAGTGTTATGCGGGTGATGAAGATTTTGGACAGATTTGGGAAAGGTGCGTGAATGGGCAACCTGTGCAAGAGTTTTATGTGCACGATGTCTACTTAATGCGTGGAAATCAGCTTTGTCTTCCTCGGACATCATTACGAGAAAAGGTAATTCGTGATTTACATGCCGGTGGACTTGCTGCACATTTGGGGCGAGACAAAACAATAGCGGCAGTTCGGGAGAGATTTTATTGGCCATACATGCTTCGAGATGTGACTAGGTATGTGCAAAGTTGTTATGTTTACCAAACGGCTAAGGGTCAGTCCAAAAATACTGGTCTTTATATGCCTTTGCCTGTCCCGGAAAATATTTGGGAAGACTTGTCTATGGATTTCGTGTTGGGACTGCCTAGAACACAAAGAGGGGCAGATTCTGTTTTCGTTGTCGTTGATAGATTTTCGAAGATGACCCATTTTATTCCTTGCAAAAAGACTTCAGATGCAATTGCTGTGGCTAGATTGTTTTTCAAAGAAGTGGTTCGTTTGCATGGAATACCAAAAACAATCACTTCGGACAGAGACAGCAAGTTCCTTGGGCATTTTTGGCGAACATTGTGGAAATAGTTTGATTCTTCTTTGAATTTCAGTAGCACCGCTCACCCTCAGACAGATGGTCAAACTGAGGCGGTAAATCGTACATTGGGGAATATGGTTCGCAGCATTTGTGGCGATAAACCAAAGCAGTGGAATATTTTCTTGCCTCAAGCTGAGTTCGCTTACAACAATGCGATTCAAAGTGCTATGGGCATGTCTCCTTTCTCTATAGTGTACATGAAGGTGCCACAACACCTTGGATCTGATCCAGCTACCAAAAGGTGCAACTAGCAATGGGGCAGCGACTCATATGGCCAAACAAGTTCTGGAAGTGCACAAGGAGGTCAAGCAAAAATGGGAGGAGACTAACAAAAAGTACAAAAGAACTGCAGATAAGCATCGGAGGCAACAAGTATTTTCGGTGGGGGATCAAGTAATGGTGTTCCTAAGGCGAGAGAGGTTTCCAGCTGGCACTTATAGTAAACTTCAGCCTAAGAAGTATGGACCATATGCAGTCAAGAGAAAGATCAATGATAATGCTTATGACATTGATCTTCCTAAGAGTATGGGCATTTCAAATACTTTTAATGTTGCTGATTTATCTCCGTTTTACCCTTCCAATGCACCTCTATACCTGGAACCGGAGTCCAACTCGAGGACGAGTTTTTCCCAAGTGGAGAAGACTGATGTAGAGGATGTTACTGATGCTATGAGTCCTAATCAGAATGCCTAAATGTCTAGAGAGTCTGAATATGGTAGGCTGAAAGTCTAGGGGAATGAATGTTCCGTTAAGGCTGTTTAGTTCTCATGTCCTTGTTCATGTCTTTTACTTATTTCAACTATATATAAACCTTTAGGTACTGAGGAGAAAACAACAACTTTTGATTAAGTAATAAATTATAGTTCAGATTGTGATTTCATCTTGTTCTTTGAGTGCTTACGCTGCGTCACTGGATGTGATTGATTCATTAGTCACCCATGCCGAAAAAGGGTTTTCTTTCTAGCAAGACGAAGCTCTTACAGATCCATATGCAATACCAAGACCCTCATGCCTTGCCATAAGAAGAGCATCAGGCAGCTTTGTGCGCTGACATGGATTTATGTCATAATACTATGCACAAATCAAGGTACTGAAAACTGTGAGCAGGTCTCAGTATCTTGCTCTACAGATTAACTTTTTTTCTCTCAGAATTTGAATACCAAAAATATTTATTACAAAATAATTACAATCAAGCCCATTCCTCGAAAGTGAGGACTCTACTTTACCATTCAGTATGATATCAAGAGACACCACATCACCAAAAGGCAATAAATGTTTTGTAATAGTGTCATCAGACGGTCATCATGAAGAAACCTACAGGTCATCTATACAAAAATAGGAGTGGTGGCATCTTGAGCAGTTCATGAAAAAATATGATTAAAATCAACTAGAACGTTTTATGAATATTTCCACATCAGAATTCCAGTTTTTAGTGTTAAAGAACTTCATGATATTTGTGCAAAAAATAAAAAATTCTTTGGTTGTCTGAATTTCCATGTCTGAATACGAATTATGCTCGGTTACAGTTTTTGAGTGTGCTTTCACATAGATTTCTGTGATTAAAATAAGTGAAAATTAGTTTGGTAGTGTATCCAAAATCATATTTCCATACAAAAGTGAAAACAGTCATTAAATTCATTTTCTGGAATAGTTGGAAAGTGGAAAATGGCATTTGAAATCACAACCATACATAGCCAAAGTGTGTCACTAAATTAAGACTACAATATGACATTACCTTCCACCAAACATAACCATATCCAACAACTACAACAATAACCACCATGCCATACTTGCCAGATGCTGTAAAAAGTAGAAGATACAGTCAGTAACAGTACAACATTGATTACTAAGAAAAGGAAAATAAGATCAAGCAAAAACACCTAGAGGCATCAAAACTTTTTATGCAGCTACAGGGGCAGAATCAGGTAATGAGAAGCAACGGTTTCCATTGGCTTTAGAACAACAATACAATAATAACAGAACAGCGAACTTGCATTCCCTCAAAGATACCGAACATATAGAGAAAAATGCTACTGCAAGTCTATCTTTCATCAAACCCAGAAATTTAAACAGTACAACTGCAGAAAAATAAAGATGAAACACATTGACATTTTGATTAATAAGAGGCATAAAACATTAGACAATGATAGGCCACCGTTATTGATAGAGCCAATGGTCACATAATAGAAAATAAGAATAAACTGTACATGCAAAGCAAATAAAATAAAACAATTTCTCAGTCCAACCATTCTTCGGTAGGTACACAAAGGTCTACTCGGAAAATCTCCCACCCAGCCTATAGCCGCCAAACTCAAATAATACCAAAATGTCATTCACAAAACAATAGTATTGTCTTAAATAATATCCTAACCCTAATGAATATCCTAACCTTACGGGTCTAAAGGCCAATTTTTTACATCAATAAAAGATAAACAAGTGATATGATGAGCTAACTAAAATAGAACAACATTGCCAGCATGGTTGCATCTGCTTTCTGCTTACTCTGCAAATCGACGAGCAACAGTTATGCACCATATTAGTCTGTTGCACGTGCTCAACAGAGGGACAACAAAAATGAGAAGATGAAAAAAATAAAATAAATACCAGTAGTCAAGAGCAAGTGCAAATATCAAATGCCCAAAACAGAATGCGAAGGCTTCGAAATATATAGCATGCTCTAAAGATTTCAATTATTTGAACTACATCACGTGAACTTAAACTGCATGCAAACAGTTTCAACAATAAAACAAATATCAAAGGTTCTCCCAACAAAGCTGATAGCACGTCATTTGCAGTTATACTAAGCCAGAAATATGCTAGAGCAACCTGATCGGTCTCCAGTGACAATTGTAACAGATCTCTCTCGTGCCAGAGATTGCAGCATCTGACGTAGGGTGTTAACCTGCAAAATCTCAAATACTCAATCAATTTCTTAAATACAGCAATTGACGAATGTTTTAAAGAGTATCATGTAAAACGCGCAAGCTCGGGTGCCATAAATGTCGAACTTATGTTGGAGCATGTACTAAGCGAACGAAGCATTCAACTTATCTGAGAGCGATTATTATCAACTCTGGCACTTTCTATCTCTATTGCAAATTTACAAACTAAATAAAATAAAAGTATCATATGTTCTCAGCCATACATGATTCCCATGACAATGCGAGTCTAACTAACTTAATATAAAGAGCTATATAGTTCTTTTTGCAACTGCTACATAAGCTCCCCTATCCACCTAGTTTCAAATAAGCACCTTTTCCCACCAAAAGTGTAAAGTCTGCAGTAATTCTCTTGATATGAAAGACTTCGCTTATCATTTACTTCAGTTAGCTTTTACTGAAGCCAACTAAGAATCTATAAGTATATCACTCCTCATAGTCTTTACCTCAGTGGTTATTATGCTTAAATAATCTAATTTTCAGCAGAAGTTTAAATAAAGATAAACAAGATAGGGGTTATATTGTCAGTGCAAGAATTACTCCTTATTCCTTAACAATACAAATGGATTTAAACAAAGCATAAATATGCACCAATATCAACCAAGGACATATTCAGAAACATCATTCATCCCTACTTATGCACTCACTGGTTTGTCCAAGCCCTACAATATTAGGAATAAATTAACGCTATAACACTTAATAGAACAAGAAATAATACTATGTTAAGAGAAAGTGGAGCCACACTAGCAGACAAGACGAGGAAACCATGACAAAAAGTATTAGCAACCAAACCTCTTGCACCAAAGAATCATTTCTTGGCTTGGGACTCGAAGCGGCCGAGTCATCTTTTCTAAGTTGCTTGAAAACAATCTGCCATTAAGTAAAAGTAATGAGAATAAGATCTTGCTCATCTAACATTTCGGAAAGTTCCAAGCAGATTGATTTATAGAACCTACACTCCGTGATCCTGGACATTATAAAAATTTACCTTGAATGCACCAGAGAAAAAATCAGAAACATTGGATACTCGGCCTTCTTTAGCAAGAACCGTTCCCACAAGACCTGCATATAATGGGTTTCATCAGTAACACATCCTCGTGAATGACGTGAAGACTATACATAACAAAACTCACAGAGTACATCATTACCACATCATAACAAGACGATACAGACTTTACAAATGTGTGAAATTAACTCTATATTTCCTTTAATGTTTTACCTAGATGGCTAGCTCCTTAGCTCCTGCGCCAAGCACCAATTACACTGTAAGTACCACTAGTCCTTCATGATGACAGCTAGCAAGCCCAGCCCCCCAAACTCCCCTGCCTCCCCCAGGACCCACCCACTCACCCACAAAAAAAATACACGACTGGATGTTCTACTGTTCAGATGATTCCGCACACTAAAGAAATCAAAATTAATGGAGGTTTAAATGCTCGACTGAAAGAAAATTTAGCATCACTTACACTACAATAGACCTGGCAATTCGTTCGTGTCGTGTATTTTCGTGTCGTGTACTTTCGTGTTTCGTGTACC
The DNA here is from genome assembly GCA_033398695.1 of Orobanche coerulescens. Taxonomy (NCBI): domain Eukaryota; kingdom Viridiplantae; phylum Streptophyta; class Magnoliopsida; order Lamiales; family Orobanchaceae; genus Orobanche; species Orobanche coerulescens. The sequence goes on from CM065806.1 coordinate 63,243,685, forward strand.
AAAAGTCCAGACCCATACACGACACTAAATGAATTCGTGTCATGTCGTGTCGTGTACTGCGCAAATTCGTGTCGTTTCGTGTCGTGTTTTCGTGTCAGGCACATAATATAAAGGCTAAATTGCATAAAAATTGCTCACTTTTTTTTGCAATTCTTGTTTATTTCCCCACCTTTTAATTTTAGGCTAAACAACCTTTAAATTTTTCTCAATTTTCACCCGATTCCGATTTTCCGGTGAAATTATTTACTGACATGGTCTAATTACTCACGTGGCGCTGAGGTGGCTTGAATTGGTCGATTATGTGGCACAAATTAAAACTACGTCGTCTAAAAATTAGGTGAAAATTGAGAAAAATTAAAAGGTTGGCAATTTATCCTAAAATAAAAAAAAAGTGGGAAAATAAACCAAAATTTCAAAAAAGGTGAACATTTTTTATGCAAATTGGCCAAATAGACGTTTTCCTTCCTTTAACCGACGTCGTTTATCGAATTGGACCGATTTGCTATGTAAGCAACGCCGATGTCCAGCTCAGCTTCGATTTGGGGGAAATGATAAAGCGGGTGAAAATTGAGAAAAATTAAAAGGTCGGCAATTTTAGCCTAAAATTAAAAGGTGGGGAAATAAACCAGAATTGCAAAAAAGGTTAGCAATTTTTATGCAATTTAGCCTAATATAAAATATATATTAAAATATTATAAAACATAATAATTTTAATATTATAATATTATTTTTATAGGTTTTAGTAGACGAAATGAAACGAATGACAATGAAAACAAAATTCATAAAATATATATTTTTATTAAATTAAATATAAAATATTATATATTTATTTATTTATTTCGTGTACCTCGTGTCGTGTCGTGTACCCAAAGGGTAAACAGAAAACCGACACTAAATCTCGGTCGTGTACTTTCGTGTTCGTGTATTTTCGTGTCGTGTACTCAAAATGCAAACCGCAGTCTTAGGCTGCGTTCTCTTTGTATTTCATTTTGTATTTTCATTTTGAAAAATATTTTGTATTTTTCTGTTTTTATTTTTATTTTCAAAATTGCTGAAAATGCGTTCTATTAAATTTATTTTGCAAAATATTTTTTTGTAATATTAATATTAAATTCATAAATCTTTATTTAAGACTTAGTTTTAAATTAGGATAATCCAAAAAAAAAAAAAAAACTCAAAATGCATTTTGAGCATTTTGAAGATTTTTTGTTGAAATACACACAAAACGTTCAAAACAAGGTTTTGGCCATTTTGCGTTTTGTGTACAAATATTTTTTTTATTTTTCAAAATGCATTTTCAAAAATGATAAAAAGAACACGTTTTTAGTATTTTTTAAAATAAAAACAGAAAATAACCTCAAAACAGCATAGAGAACACACCCTAAATTTTCGTGTCGTTTTCCTATCGTGTGATTAATTGCCGGTCTACACTACAATTCATCCCAAACTAAAGGCACTAACAACGAATACAAACTACATAGATTTTTTAAGATGAAAGCAATCAGTAAACTTCAGGAGAATTCATTTAATCACTAAATGCATCAACTGGGAAAGCACTGACCTGCACCAACGAGGAGGGTGAGCTTACCGAGAGGAAGCGCCATAAACACTGGGTATACAAAATCGGTAACTCTTATAGAAAATTAACAAAATAAATTCAACATTGAATTATTTCCACGGCCTGAAAAAAGGATTAACTTAAAATAAAACAAAAAATCCCGAGGGGACAAAGAGTAGACTGATGCGCTTTCAGGTTATTCTTGAAGTTCTCAAGGATTTCGACTATAGTAGATAAATCTATGAAATCGAGCACTGATAATTTACGTCAAACCCTATTTTGGTATTGAAACCCAGAAAAAAGGGAGTGTGGATGTACGAGTCTGCCCCTGTTTGCCTATTGGCCAAGGTAGACGATGTCAACGGCTTCGTTTGGGCGTCAAAGTTCTTTTCATCATTAGGCACTCAATTTTATCGATACCTACTAGTACTAACTCGTGGCGTTGTTATGATATGATTTCTTTTAAATCAGTAATACGTGAAATAAAATATCATCTAAACAATAAATAATATTAAATAAAATCAAAGGTCCAGTACATCGAAAAATATGAAGGAGAATGCAAAGTCAACGTGTACAATCACCGTAGACATCTGAATAATCACCAACTGCAAAACGATATCTATATAAATCAGTAAGCAATAACAAAATCAAATAAATGTATATTGCTACTTTAGATATAAAGTGTATTAATATGATAAAATAATACTCAATGTTTTGAAAACACCTCCTTGTATAATGTTGGTGATCGTGCCGGTGGGATTGTCTTCCTCATCCAATGCTAAAACCTTGAGCCCTTTCCTGCTTGTTACTCTGGAAAATGCAACATAGAGCTGGTCATGGCTGAAAACAGACTTTGGGAGGTAGAGTCCAACATGAGATAAAGACTGTCCCTGACTCTTATTGATAGTCATTGCATAACAGACTGATATAGGGAATTGCCTTCGCTGAAATCTAATAGGAAACTTGGTAATATCAGAAGGTGAAAGTACCATCCTAGGATTGAAAACCTTCACTCCAGCATTCTTTCCATGTATCGTCTTAGCCTCAATAACGTGCTTGCCAATCGCAGTAACAATCAATCTAGTCCCATTACAAAGCTCGACAGACTAGTCAATATTTCTAAGAAGCATTATAGGACAACCGACCTTAAGTCGAATTATATGGTTCGGTATCCCAGAAGTCCTTATAGTGTTTAGGAACTCGACAGAATAGACATCTTCTCTATTGACGGTATCATCTTCGTCAGGGTATATGCTATCTGAACTCATGAATTCTGTGGCATCTCCAGGTAAAAGAGATTATATAATCATTTACTTCCTGGACGATCTCATTGGTCGGAGCAAGAATAGCCCTATCCTGAAAGTACCGACCATCACCGACATGGTCTAATATGCTCGGATATGTGCTCTTAACTATCGGCAAAGAATCGGTTCATCAATAGACCGAATCAGAATATCATCAGGCAGTTTGAATTCTACCTCACCATCATTATCAACACCAATTTCACCATCTCCAACCTTCAGCAGCCACTCAGCAAACTCCCTGATGCTCTCGATCTCATCATATGAGCCGTCAGACTGTAATTCAATAACACAAAGTCTATCATGTTCTTTATATTTAAAATAATTTATATACATTTAAAATAAGTTAATTGTATTAAAAATAATTATCTATCATAAAATTTTAGCAAAGTACTTGTAGACGCATGTTCTTCGTAAGCTTCAGGACACGACAAGAACTCCAAATTGTCTTAGATGAGCAAAGGGATGCGTGGACTATATCCTGCCTACTACCCTTTGGTATGACGGGCAATATCTGTCTGTAATCACCACCAAAGACAACGACCAATCCACCTAACGCCTTGTTAGATTCCATACCATGATGATCTTTCATCATATCCCTGAGACTGCGATCCAGTGCCTCAAAGGAAAACTTATTAGTCATGGGTGCCTCATCCCATATGATTAGCTTTGTACTCTTCAAAAGTCCTGTCAGATCGCTATTGGGGGTTATCCTACTACACATGGTAGTTTCATCGACCTGCAAAGGAACACTAAACCTAGAGTGAGCAGTGCGGCATCCAGGAAGAAGTAGAGAAGCTATACCACTCGATGCAACTGGGAGAACAATATCACGCCTACCACGTAATGCAGAACACAGTGTCTTCCACAAAAATGTCTTTCCTGTGCCACCGTAACCATATAGAAAGAAAACTCAACCATTACTAGAATCGACTGCATCCATAATAGTATCTTACACGCTTCTTTGCTCATCTGTGAGACATAGATACAAACGGCTATACAGCTCAATCATCTCATCAATATCATACGACATTTCTTCGGCAATTAAATTATTCATACCATTATCTATGACGACATTGTCGGGAATGGGCATACCTTCAATCTGAGTCAAGCTAAATCCATTCCTAGAAAGAAACTTTTCTATCTCAGCAAGAGTAAAATTCTTCAACTGTTCTTCATTCAGTTCCAGTCCTATATTGAAATATTTAGATATAAAGTCAGCATAGTAAATAAAAAATAGATGTTCATATAAAATTTCCGACATAAGAAAGTTCCTTAATTTATACCAGGATTATTCAACTTCTGTTGCATAAAGTACTGGATGTCGTCCAATAGATACTCCCATGTACTTTCCCAAACATGAACGGGTCTGGACATACTGTCAGACTGTATAAGCATGGAGAACAAATGTCGAAGGAAACGACCGGAACCCCAAAAACTGGCTTCCTTTATAGCATGAATATACTCTTTGTCGTCATCGAGCAATCCCAAAGAGTAACATGCATCACGGTATGTAGGGTGAACAACACAATCCACTGTCCGCAAATCTTCAAAGCAAGTGGCACCCCTAATGTGATTCAACATAATCCGCATGAAGTATAATGGACCAGTCTTAATTGGAACATGGTAAATTCTTCCGACTTTGTTGTTGAAGTTCTTCCTGTCTCTCCACACTTTACCTCTAGGATCCCACACGTAATATCTAGGGAACTCAGCGTATAGATACTTACGTACTTCGGGATGATGCTTGTTGAATTCCATCCATTTAAGGAACTTTGTCTCTGCAACAGTATGCTTCTCCAATAAATCCGTAATCAAGTCACCATCTTTGAATGTGACGGACTGTTCACCCTCTATGTGAAATGATAAATGCTCTACGGGTGGATCTCTGTAATGTATATCATATCCCATAATACGCCACACAGCCTCATATGCTGATATGTACCGACAGTCAACATAATCCTTCACCTCGTTCTCCATAGTTATTTTTGCGCCTATCCTATCAACCCCCTTATTGACGTACTTGAACAGATATTTTATAGAATTTGTCTTATTGCACCATTCAACATTGATATGTGCCTGATACTTCATCAATAAGAAAGTATTGTACGGAACAATAAACCTATAAATGAATAGTAAAACTTCCTATTATTTTTTAATATAAATGACAATTAATTTATATCATGGTGAGTGAAATATAATGTGACAATGAACAATAAAAATGATTTTAAATTGTACCTGTTATCAATGAGATTGCCATTCTTGTCGACAGTGTCACCAGTGTCACGCCCTCTGTACACCGGGTAGCCATTTCCATCGAATATAGTACGCTCATTAAAGGACTTTGGAAATTTCTTAGAACATTTCTTGCCATCGTGCATGGAAGGTGAAGTCGGTTTCAATGGTCCGCATGGACCATGCACCATATACTCAGAGACAACCTTGTACAACTCCGGATTGAGTTCCTTATTTGGTATCTCAGCACTGATGAAATCATCTATAGAATTTGCAGACATATTTCTCTCTGCTCGATCAATCCATAGCAATATATGTGCATGAAGAAGTCCGTGTGTTTGAAATTCAATAGTGTACACAACTACTAAGCAAATAGAATAAAAATCAATCAACGCGAAGTGAAGTTAATAATGAAACGATCAACTGAAATAACAAAGGAACTGAGACTTATAATGTGGTACCTCCAATTGCCTTGCTAAAAATATTTTCCGTCTTCAAGTCTTTTATAAGTTGGTCCAACTTCATCTTGACAATGCGACTCATAACATCAGGCCTATCCTCGTGTCGTAAATGTAATGCCCGGATAATAATGGTGTATTTATCTTGTATTCGACCTTGTATTATTTAACTTCATGATGTTATTAATCGTAGATTGGTTTCCCGTATTCGTACCCTTACGTTTTTATATCTTCAACATTTTGCATGCATAGTTCTGCACGTGCTTATGTACGCTACGGACTTGCGCTTAACGTACGCTAAGTCTGCTGTATAACGTATGTTATATGTTGAGCTTAACGTACGTAAGCTCAGTCAATTCAAGATCCGACAAGGGTCGGCGTGTGGGGACCAGATGAAGATTCGTAGAGATCGCCAGCATGAACCTGTACGGTTTTCCAGACATGCAAGTCAACGGCTTAGCATACGCTAGGAGAGATTTTTAACGTACGTTATGGTCATATATGTTACGTACATAACACCTATAGCCTAACGTACGTAAGCATATGCCAGAAACAGTCCAGTGAGCTCTGGCCGAGCGTTAACGCACGCTAATGTTCGAGTATAGTGTACGCTAACCATGTTACGTACGTAGTGGACTTTGGTTAACGTACGTAATGGTTTAAAATCTATTTATAGGACCTGACCCCCATTTCATTTCCAACTCTTAACTTGGCCGATTTTTGTGTTCTTGAGATTATCCCTCACCTCATACCTCTCATATCATCATCTACATCCGATTTTGGGAAGCTTAGACCGTGTGGATTGGTGATCAAGCTTCCGGTGAAGAGTTTATTCAAGATTTCCATTGTTCTTCTACTCTTTAAGGTATGTTAACTCTACACCAAGATGAGGACTTTGTTCTTAGTTATATTATGAGTTTTTCCCAGAGATTATTGAGCTTGTTTCATCGTAATGAATCCAATACCATGTTTAGAAGGATTGTATTGGTTGAATTAAGGTTTCCATGGTTATAGTTGAGCCATAATCTTTACCAACCTTAAGGATGGAATTTCGGAGATTGAACACACCTTGTTGATCCTTTCGTAACACTCTTTTTATGATCAAAGTGTTGAAGATTACCCCTGTTTAAGATGAATTTGTGAAGTTGAACGTAGAGTGTGTTCGATTATAATTCTCGCCTTTGATGAACTCGTTGTTAATCTTCTTGGATGATTAGAACCATGAAAGGATAATTGGAACAATCATTTTGAATGAAGAATTTGATAAGAAGAATTACCCGCGGAAGAACAAGAATCGTAGAGACGAATTAACCTAGAACTATATTGAACGTGATTATCTCGTTATGTATCGTTATTGCAACCGAACCTAGCCTTCGAGTTAATAATCGGAATTAAGTATGGAACATGGGATATAATGATTTGACGAAGGTCTTTAGAATTGTAGACACCGATTTTGTGTTCCATTACGATCTCTTGAATTCGCATGCCTTTTTCCAAGCTTAGTACTCATCAGAAATAGAATCGAAAACCGATTGTCCGTTATTAATAACTCGATTTTTAACTTAAGGCGTTCGGTACTCGTGCGTTGATTTCGGGAGGTTTATTGAATTCCTTGTTATTCCCTTGTACAAGGTGATCGATCGAGGGGCGGCGACCTTCGGACGAGTGACATTCGTGGGAGTATTTTATTCTTGCCATCTTTGAGGCAAGTATCGTATTTTAAACTTGTTAATGTTGGATTGTTGATCATGCATACGATTTATTCATGTTGTTGAACATAAGATTAATTTCTTTAAGTTGTCATGGTATTTGTTATTGATTCCTTGATTGTTCACATCGATGAACATATTGATTTGCATATGTGTATGTATAATTGTACTGTTTATGTTGTAAATGATCCGAGGGGATCATGAGGATCTATGCTGAGGGCGCTGGATCGATATCCACCATGCGTTGGTCCGACGGGATCATCATGGGGATCTATGCTTAGGGCGCTGGATCGTTGCTGAGGGCGCTGGATCGTTGGACGGGTTTTCCACCATGCGATGGTCCGACGGGATCATCATGGGGATCTATACTGAGGGTGCTGGATCGTTGGATTACCCTGTATTGTGTTGATGGAATCGTGAGGATTCGCATCGTTGGATTCCGGTGACGGAAGTCCATTTTGTATGTTTTATGATGCATTGTTGATTTATATATTATGATATGTTAGGCGTATTTTTATACGCTTATTTATCATTATTTCGTAGTATTTTGGAGAGTGAAATTGTCTAAATGAGTCTTTAATGCCTTAATTTTGTATGATTAACAGGAAATTGAAGTCCGGGAGCTAAAACGAGGCAAAACGGGCGAAAACGGCAACTGACTCGAGCAGACAAGGAAGCAGGCCATGCAAGACAGGAATACACCCAGCCGAAGGCCGAGTAAACTGTACTATGTGCCGCGGCACAGCCCAGGTGATCCGCGGCACAGAAGAAATTGATGACGCCCAGGTTTCCAGCTGAAGGCTCTGTGCCGCGGCACAGGTTTAGTGCGCCGCAGTACACTTGGCGGTTTTTGTATGTCCGCGCGGATTTTGGGCCGTTTCGAAGCCAGTTTTCGACCGACTGATACGGACGCGATTTGGAGATGTGCTGAGCTATAAATAGGGTTTAAGACCCTAATTAAACTATCTTTTGATCTTGAATCTTTTGGAGCTTAAGCTTGGAGACGGCAGAAGAAGAGGGAAGCAGAAGACTTCAAGGGCAGAGGGCGGAAGCTGAAGAACGGAGGAATCCGAGCTTCATCTGCGTTTGAATTTTATGCTTCCATTTATTTATTCTGTAATTTCAATTATTAGTATGTCAGGCTAAAGCCCTAATCTAGGGTTTTGATGAAACCTTTGTTTTGACGAATTGATTGAGATTATCCAATTAATTACCTTTTTATTGAGTTTTCCCAATTGTGTTTAATGCTTGCAATTATCTGGCCAATAGTTGTATTGATTTAATCATTCACTTCGAATCGGGAGAGGAGATTTGGTGAGGAACTATTGGTGAGGACCGTTTTATTCTGTGAGATAGGAATATACTCATAGGAACTATGTGGCCTTTGGGAGATTTCATGCTTTTTGCCTATTGACGAATTAATTCACCTAGGGATAGAGTGCGTTATTCGCCTTTAGATAAATCTATTGACCTCGGGAGAGGCGGTAGAATATATTAGCAATCTCCGCCTTCAATAAATTGGGAAAAATTATTTATTACGAATAATCGAGAGTAAATTCGGATAAACTGAGGTGGATTCAGAACCCTAGACTTATTCATCATTTGATTTATTTTATTCAAGCTATCGTTTTCTACTAGTCTTTTAGTAATTCTTTTAGTTATTAATTGCACAAACCCAAATTCGATTGTTCAAATAAAATTGGAATACGAAAAAATCGGTAGTTAGAGATTCAGTCCTCGTGGGAACAATACTCTACTTATCACTTTATTACTTGTAAACGATGACGTGCACTTGCGTGTAAGAAATATCGCAACAAGTTTTTGGCGCCGTTGCCGGGGACAAAAATTTTCTAATATCGATTTAAGTATTTCCAGTCTTAATTTGAACGTTTTATTTTTATTTTTTTGTGTATTTAATTTCGTTTATTTGTTTTTCCTTTCAGGACCTTTCGTGTAGTGCATGAGAAAACTCGGTAACGAAGGCATACTACCTTTGGATACCGAGCTCGAGCGCACGCTAAGAAGGAACAAGAAGGAGAAAAGAGAGTTGCAGACGACGGTCAACATGGCCGAAACTATCGAAGTCCAAGGAGGAGATAACCAAGTGCGGAAAGTTCAACCGGAACTAGCTCTTCGAGATTATGCCATGCCGCAGATCAATGCTAATTTTTCGGGAATTCGGCGTCCCACTATCCAAGCCAATAATTTTGAGATCAAGCCTGCTATTATTCAGATGGTGCAAAGTAGCCACTCATGATCGCCGAATGACGACCCGAATGTCCATATTGCTTCTTTCCTTGAGATATGCGACACGTTCAAAACTAATGGTGTCACCGACGATGCCATCCGATTGAGGCTTTTCCATTTCTCTTTGAGGGATAAAGCAAAATTCTGGTTAAATTCCTTACCGCCGGGGTCGATTACAACATGGGAGGGGTTAGCGCAAGCCTTCCTTGCCAAATTCTTCCCACCTGCTAAGACGGCAAGGTTGAGAAACGAAATAACCACCTTTGGTCAGTACGATATGGAATCGCTCCACGAGGTGTGGGAGCGATATAAAGATTTGCTACGAAGCTGCCCTCATCACGGCATTCCTGATTGGCTTCAGATTCAGACGTTCTATACTGGTTTGAGTGCTTCTACACGCACTCTAGTGGATGCGGCCGCTGGTGGGGCCTTGATGGGAAAGTCTATGGCCGAGGCACACTTGCTTTTGGAAGCTATGGCCGCAAACGCATACCAATGGCCATCGGAAAGATTGACACCGAAGAGGGTTATGGAAGTTTCAAGTAATGATCCGATTTCCACCTTGTCAGCTCAAGTCGCCGCTTTGACCCAACAGCTCCAAGCATTTTCGCACGCACCAGCCCCCGTTACCATAGAGACATGCAATTGGTGTAACGGATCACATCCGAGCGCGGAATGTCAAGTTGGAAACCCTTTTGAACAACATCAGATGGAGCAGGCTCAATTCGTGGGAAGTGGGAACCGGCAGAATAACCCGTACTCCAACACTTATAATCCGGGGTGGCGCAATCATCCCAATTTTTCGTGGAGAAACGGACAGAACTCACACCAGCCCCCGTTCGCTCAGAATCAACAGCAGCCCCCTCCCGCTCCCAAAGTGTCTCTCGAGGAAGCACTTGCAAAATTGGCGGCAAATACGAGTCAATTTATGACCCGTACTGAAGCTACATTGCAAAATCATTCCGCTTCCATTCGGAACTTGGAGGTCCAGCTGGGCCAAATTGCTAATGTGTTGACAGCTCGTCCGAAGGGAGCATTGCCGAGTACAACTGAGACAAATCCTAGAGAGAGTCTAAACGCAATCAGCTTAAGAAGTGGGAAAGAGGTGCTGGATCAGCCCGAGCGGTGTGAAAAGAAAAAGGAAATTGAGGAGAAGAATGATTTAGAGCCAGAGGAGTCGAAGGATTTGAAACCTTCAATAAAGTTGCCGGATAACTCGAATACATGTGTGCCCCCCGTCCCGTTTCCGCAGAGATTACAGCAAAGAAGGGCGGACAAACAATTTTCTAAGTTCCTTGATGTGTTTAAAAAGCTTCACATAAACAATCCGTTCGCCGACGCATTGGAACAGATGCCGAGTTACGTCAAGTTCATGAAAGAGATATTATCGAAGAAGAGAAAGCTTGAGGAGTTTGAAACGGTCACCTTGACAGAGGAGTGCAGTGCAATTCTTCAAAAGAAGCTCCCACCTAAATTGAAAGATCCGGGAAGCTTCAACATACCGTGCACCATGGGGAATCTTTCGTTTAATAAGGCACTATGCGATCTTGGTGCTAGTATCAACCTCATGCCTCTGTCGATTTTCAAAAAGCTGGATATTAGGGAAGCCAAGCCAACAACAGTCTCCTTACAATTGGCGGATCGATCGATAAAGTATCCGAGGGGAGTGATCGAGGATGTATTAGTCAAGGTTGATAAGTTCATCTTTCCGGCCGATTTCATCGTACTCGACATGGAGGAAGATGAAGATATTCCAATCATCTTGGGACGACCATTTCTAGCGACGGGCTGAACCTTATAGACGTGGAAAAAGGGGAGTTAACTCTGAGGGTCCAAGACGAGCAAGTTACTTTTCAAGTATTCAAATCGTTTCCATGTCCCGGAAGTGTTGATAAAAGGTCACAAATTGAAAGTGTGGATGTTGTTGAAAGAGGAAAGCACCGAAAAAATCGTCGTTTGGAAAATTCAGATTTTGTGTTAAATGATCCAAGTCTTAAGAAGGATGTAGAACGAGTGGCGTTCCTCGAGCATGAGGACAAATCTGCTGCAGTCTTGAGTGCGTTTGTGAAGGAGGAGAGTAAGCCGAAAGCCCAGCGGAAAATTAGTCATGCAAAAACCGGGTGTTTCGGGAAGTTATTCACGTCGAAACCTTTTCGCAAACAACATTTGATGACCGAACCGAAAGTCGAATCGCTAATGACCAATGGTCATAATTTTAACAAAAATATGAACGGTTCGATGAACGGGGCGGAAACCAAATGGAGTTTGCGAAAAGCGAACTAATGTTTTCCAATAGGTCCGGCTGAAGACTATAAACTTAGCGCTTCTCGGGAGGCAACCCGAGTTCATAGTTGTAGATTTTTGCGTTCCTTTATCTTTCTTGCATTTTTGATTTTTATTTTTCCTCCATTTTTTTGTTCTTCAATTTGCTTCTGCCTCTCACTTTTAACGAGTTCTGCTCAAAATTTTGTGTAGAAAAGTTCCAGGGAAGAAACTGAAGTCTGAGCCGCGGTACAGGTATTGTGAGCCGCGACACACATCAATCGTAAAGGGAGGCTAAAGCAACTGTACCCTGTGCCGCGGCACGGCATAAATGAGCCGCGGCACACGAAATCTGTGCCGCGGCACACGACAAAACGAGAACACAGGTAAAAGGGACTGTACCATGTGCCGCGGCTCACTTTAGCTGTGCCGCGGCACACTAGGCGGAATCTGAAGGGCCAGGTATCTTATAACTTTCAATCGGCCGAACTCCCAGGTATATCCTTCTTCTTCCCTTCTCTTTCCCTCCCCAGCGCGCGACTCGGCCGAAGTTTTCTTCCATTTTTTTCCTGCGATTTCTTCTTGCAATCTTCAAAAGGTACGTTCCAATCGTTAATCTCTACTTGTTTATGGTTTAGATTTGAAGTTGTTTATACTTTGGATGGATTGAGCATGTTTTTTTTTCCTTCAAAAAGTTTTAGGATTGTTTAGAGGATAACATGGTAGTTTTAATCAATTTTTCATGGTTAGTTTGGAATGTGAATGAGTTGAATGTGTTGAGTTGATGATGATTGAATTATGTTTCGGTTTTTGGGGGTTGAATCGAGCCATAACTATGTTTATTCTTCAAGTAAACTTGTGCCCTCAAGGTGTTTGATAAATTGCCTAAATGAAAAATTTTCTTTGGAAAAGCAATCGTTTGAATTTTCGTGCAACGTATACGTTTTGAATTTACAGCAAGCCCAACCCTTACATCCAGGTTAAACGTTTAAGTCCAATTTCATCCTTCTCTCACGTATGCGCTATTTTGTTAAATTCGGGATTTCTAGCTGGACATCCTTAGCCGAGCGTAGATCATTGTTATTATTGTTTGCGTGAATAAACCCTCGTGTTGTACTTTTCAGGACTGATTATGGCGAGAACAAAGAAACTGAGCAAGCGAGCTAGGACCCAGTCATCCCCTACTCGAGGGGAGACCTCTCGTGGTCGAGCCGAGGCGGAGGGGCACCAATTTTCGGACCCTGAAATTCACAAGATATTCAATGAAAAGATCCGGCCACGACCACTTATTCCAGAGAGGGGTTTTACTCCAGCTCCTCAGGACGGGGAATTGCTCACTATGATTGATGAGATGGGGTCGGCCAGATTTGCCGCACCTCCCGAGCCAGCGGTTATCTCGATTGTGCAGGAGTTCTACGCCAGTGCACTGCTGAAGCACATTCGGGCAGGGCATACGTTGCCGTCATTAGAGTCTCGACTCAGGTCGATGTCCGAGGGGTTACAGTTGATTTCTCCACGGCGGCTATTCGGAGGCTGTTTGGGCTTCCGGTGGTTGATGAGTCGGCCTATGACCGAGTGATGACCAGCCTCACGAAGGAGGCCCTGCTCGAGACCATCAGACACCCGACACCGACCGGGAGCAATGGCACGTGGTTCTTCCACTTTCCACTTCAGAGCTCGCGCCTCGGCCGGCTCGGGCGTGCACGGCTTTATTTCATCTGCGCACGCATTGACCCCACCTCCCGATCCAGATTGTCTTTCTCTCCCGCGCCGGACACTTTATGCTATCACTTCCGGTTGCGTTTGATGTGGCCCCATCTGGTCCGTTCTATCTTCCAGTGTATCCAGGGGGCCAAGACGGTTGAAGCACCCTCTCTCATCTGCGCTTTATGCCGGCAAAATGGCCGACGTGGTCGACGACGAGCCGATGCTTGCCCCTGTGCCCCGATCGACCACCGCATCATATCGCACTTTGACCGGTGGGAGGAGCGCCGCGCACGCCGGGGAGAGGATTTCTGCTAGAGGAGGCCCACGAGGGGTCCCCCGAGCCGCTTTTGTTGACACATGGAGATGCCGGCCCGCCACCCGACACAGCGAGGTTGCAGGAGTTGTTTGATGGGCTGAGGGAGGATTTGAGGAGACAGAGATAGGAGCAGAGAGAGGATCTAAGGAGAGAGAGAGAGGAGCTGAGAGAGGAGACGAGGAGAGAGAGAGATGAGATGAGGAGAGAGAGGGAGAGCTTGATGGCTGCCATGCGGGAGGAGCAGCGGACAGAGCGGGAGAGCGTTGTTGCTACCGTCAGAGCCGAGATGCGAGAGCAGGCCCACCGGGCCAGCCGAAGAGAGGCGAGGCATCTTGCTGCGAGGGATGCTTATCATCAGGAGCACCTCGCCGCATGGACGGCCCATATCATGCATCCCGACGGGCCATTTATTGCGCCCGCCCGGCCAGCCACACCACCCTCCTCACCGGATGATGCCGGCACCAGCTCCTGAGCAGACTGGAGGGGAGTACTTGACCTTTTACTTTTATTGCATATCATTTTTTGTCCATTGAGGTTAATGTACGTCCTAAGTTTGGGGGGGATTTACTTTCAGTTGCTACATTCATTGTTGTACTTTATTTTATTGCTGTACATTATTTCGTTGCACTTTTCATTACTTTGCGTAGATTTTTTTTTTAGATAGCCTTGCTTGTCTTAGTTTTTCTTTATTTGTGAATTTTTCGTGCTTCAATTTGTGTGATACTGATGTTACGACACTGTTTTTCTCTCTGAAGAAGCGGTTGAGTTCTAGTCGAGTTGTAGTCAGTTATTTCTGTTCTGCTTAGTATTCATTTAGGTCCAAAATTTTCGTGATTGTAGAGGTCTTGGCAGATAAGAGACGATACATACCTGTTTTAAAATCACCGTCGATACGTTTGGTTACATTTTCCGGATAGTGAGTCGTACTGTTTCATTAGTCGTGTTGGCACTTAGATTGAGTTTAGAGTCGGTCAGTTTTTCCCAAAAAGTCGAGTTAATGTGTTCTATGATGGGAAGTCTAGTAACCGGGGGTATTCACGTGACCCGTTGTTTACTCTCGCGTAAAACGACGACCCTGATTAGACTAGTGATTTAGATATTTCACATGTGCCAATGAGAGGGAGCCTAGTAACCGGGGGTATTCGCGTGACCCGCTATTTACTCTCGCGTAAAACGGCGACCTTGATTCGGACATGCGAAAATTATACATTCGAGTTGTTTCTCCGCTGTAGACGGGAACTTAGTAACTAGAAGCATCCATGTGCCCCATGAGTGTCTTTTACGTCAAACGGTTTCCCAATACATGAGAATGGAAGTTCCACCCTAGGATTATCCCGATGAAACATCCGAGATCCTAACCTAGTGGTCAACTCGAATCAAATTCTTGAACATATATATAAGGGAATACTGTCCGAGGTTTAATTGTTATGAAACTCGTGAAAATTGTGCCTTTAGACTGTGGAACAGGACGAACTAGCTTGTTTATTTTAGCCTTTCATATTGACGGTCGATTTGACTCATGTTTTGTTAATCTTTGAGTTGGACTTTCTTCATGAACGAGTGATTAGGACTGAACTTGATGTCTTTGCGGAATCATTATTCGAAAATTTCGCTTTTATGACACTCGTATTATTTAGAGAGAATTACAGGATAGTATTGATTAGGTTGAACACTATGAGTTGCACGATGATTCACGACATTCTTTTATTGAATTTAATTCTTTTTGCTTGAGGACAAACAAAGGCTTAAGTTTGGGGGTATTTGTTAGGCGTATTTTTATACGCTTATTTATCATTATTTTGTAGTATTTTGGAGAGTGAAATTGTCTAAATGAGCCTTTAATGCCTTAATTTTGTATGATTAACAGGAAATTGAAGTCCGGGAGCTAAAACGAGGCAAAACGGGCGAAAACGGTAAATCTGGACTCTAAGCCGTGGCACAAGGAAGCAGCGCCACGGCACAGGAAGACACCCAGCCGAAGGCCGAGTAAACTGTACTATGTGCCGCGGCACAGCCCAGGTGAGCCGCGGCACAGAAGAAATTGATGACGCCCAGGTTTCCAGCTGAAGGCTCTGTGCCGCGGCACAGGTTTAGTGCGCCGCGGCACACTTGGCGGTTTTTGTATGTCCGCGCGGATTTTGGACCGACTGATACGGACGCGATTTGGAGATGTGCTGAGCTATAAATAGGGTTTAAGACCCTAATTAAACTATCTTTTGATCTTGAATCTTTTGGAGCTTAAGCTTGGAGACGGCAGAAGAAGAGGGAAGCAGAAGACTTCAAGGGCAGAGGGCGGAAGCTGAAGAATGGAGGAATCCGAGCTTCATCTGCGTTTGAATTTTATGCTTCCATTTATTTATTCTGTAATTTCAATTATTAGTATGTCAGGCTAAAGCCCTAATCTAGGGTTTTGATGAAACCTTTGTTTTGACGAATTGATTGAGATTATCCAATTAATTACCTTTTTATTGAGTTTTCCCAATTGTGTTTAATGCTTGCAATTATCTGGCCAATAGTTGTATTGATTTAATCATTCACTTCGAATCGGGAGAGGAGATTTGGTGAGGAACTATTGGTGAGGACCGTTTTATTCTGTGAGATAGGAATATACTCATAGGAACTATGTGGCCTTTGGGAGATTTCATGCTTTTTGCCTATTGACAAATTAATTCACCTAGGGATAGAGTGCGTTATTCGCCTTTAGATAAATCTATTGACCTCGGGAGAGGCGGTAGAATATATTAGCAATCTCCGCCTTCAATAAATTGGGAAAAATTATTTATTACGGATAATCGAGAGTAAATTCGGATAAACTGAGGTGGATTCAGAACCCTAGACTTATTCATCATTTGATTTATTTTATTCAAGCTATCGTTTTCTACTAGTCTTTTATTAATTCTTTTAGTTATTAATTGCACAAACCCAAATTCGATTGTTCAAATAAAATTGGAATACGAAAAAATCGGTAGTTAGAGATTCAGTCCTCGTGGGAACGATACTCTACTTATCACTTTATTACTTGTAAACGATGACGTGCACTTGCGTGTAAGAAATATCGCAACATGATACTTGTACTAGCATCGTTTTGCTAACCCCTTCGGGGGTGGACATTTGTTTTGATGTTCAGGTAGCCGAGGAGCGGGGAAGCAACCACAGTACCGACATGACGATGAAGTGGCTCAGTGATGTGGATTATGCTATTTTGTTTTATGGTTATTTTCCAGTACTCAAGTACGCATATGTGTTGATGATATGTTTGGGATGTTTTGTAATATTGGACTCATTTGAATTGTCGATCGGGTTTTGAATTTTTGTTACATTAATGACACTTTAGTATTATTTCCGTATTTCTCAATTTAGCCTTGTAAATTCTTATACAAAGGATTTACGGCGCTGTAATTATTCTGAATATATCGGGGTGTTACAGAATATGGTCTCAGAGCTAAGATTCATGGATATCTTGGCAGTCGGGTTAGTTGGGTCTGTTTATGTTATTTATGGTCGTTTGTAACATCACTGCTGAGCCAGCATCGTCATGTGTACCATGGTTGTAAGTCTCCTAATCTCAAATACTACCGTTTTATTCCTGTTTTGTGAATTTTGACGGCCTTTCTTTTAGAAATTTTGCACTGAATATTGAGTATTTGTGTTTACAGTATGTTGGGGGGAGGTCGTGGACGCGACGTGGTCGTGGATGCGGACAGGAGGATTCGGCGTCTACCCCAGAATTATCGGCTAGTCAAACCAATTCCCATTCTGGAGGACAACAGGGATCAGCGAATGATAACGCAAATCCTAACATGCCGGGAGTGCTTCAACAGGTGGTTTCTCAGATAAACCAGTTTGCTCAGGTAGTTGACTGCATGCAGACGGCGATGGGACAGCAGCATAACGAGGATAATCGGGGAGATAAATGGCTTACTAAGGTGGTCAAATTGTACCTCCAAAATTTGACGGTTCTGTTGAGACACTTACTTGGGATCACTGGCTGAAGGAGTTGGAGAAGATCTTTACAGGGATTAACTGTACCGACAACAGAAAGGTTCCGATCGCCCAGTATCTCCTGACTGGGGAGGCTTTCGACTGGTGGGAGGCTATTCGACCTGAGGATCATAATGCTGACTGGATGTAATTCAAATTAATGATGGAAGCGCAATATTGTCCTCGCCCAGTTAGAGAGGCCCAAGTCCGGGAGTTTTTCACACCACAAAATTTAGAGGCATCTGTGATATACGTGATTAAGACTTTTAATCACCAGCTGACTTATGTGCGCCACTTGGTCAGGACCGAGGTGGAGAGGATTTTCCATTTTGACATGCGGATGAAGCTGGAGATTCAGCAATATATGTCCGGATTCGAATGTACCACCTTACGACCGTATCAGGACAAAGCACTGGCCTACGATATGAAAGAGGCGGCAGTAGAGAAATCAACGGAAGCAAAGAAGCAGAAAGTATCTAGCAACTTCACAGAGAACAAGAGTTGGGTCCCCGCAAGGGCCAGTCCTCATTTCATTCTTCCAAGAGACCTCTGCATCCTTCTCGAGGTGGAAGGAAGTTCCGGGCAGCACCAAGAGCTTCAGACGCAGTGAGGAAATGTTATAACTGTGGCAAAACAGGGCATGTTCGACGTGATTGTTACGCACCTGCTGTGACCTGCTTTGAGTGTGGACAAAAAGGACATCGCACAACGTTCTGTGGAAATGCGAATAGATCTTTTGGTACTCGCACTCCTGCACCTGTTCCGAAGGATACAAGTGCAAACCAAACACAGTAGAGTGGTTTCCAGCAGCAGAATGTGGGGAAAAGAGAGGCGTCCAGTGCTGGGTCCGTTCCTCCGCGCATTTACGAGATGAGGAAGTCAGACGATCAGAACACTGCTGTTGCATCAGGTACGATTCAGATCCTTTTGCAACCAGTTAGTGTCTTATTCGATTCAGGAGCTACGCATTCTTTCATATCTTTGAACTGTGTTAATCGTTTGAAATTCTCGTGCTTATATGATTATGAGCCTTATGTTGTGGGATTACCGAGCGGAGAGAAAATTGTGGGAACCCTAGAAACTAGAGATTTTCCAGTGTCTATAGGAGGGAGAGATTGGCCATCAAATCTCATTGTAGTCGACATCCATGGTGACGATTTAATTCTCGGAGATAATTGGCTCAACAATTATGGAGCTATTTTAAATTACCGAAAGAGAGTCATTTCTGTCATTGCTGATGATGGATCTGAACATTTATTCAAAGGATGGAGACCGGGAAGCTCAGGAAAATTGATCAAAGCCATGAAAGCAGTGAAATTGCTAAAGCAAGGTTGTCACAGATTTTGGTGCTATGCCTGAAGAAAGAAGAAGGAGTAGAGCTCTCATCTATTCCAGTTGTGAATGAATTATCAGGCGTATTCCCTGACGAACTACCCGGGTTACCTCCGCGGAGAGAAGTAGGGTTCAATATCGAATTAGAGCCTGGAGCCGCACCTATTTCCAGGGCACCATACCGTATGGCACCAACCGAGATGTATGAATTAAAGAAGCAGCTTGAAGAATTATTATAGAAGGGTTACATTCAACCCAGCGTCTCTCTGTGGGGAGCACCCGTTCTATTTGTCTGGAAGAAAGATGGATCCCTCCGATTATGTATTGAGTACAGGGAGCTAAACAAGGCGACAATCAAGAACAAGTATCCTATACCTCAGATCGACGACTTGTTTGATCAACTGCAAGGGTCAAGGGTATTCTCGAAGATTGACTTGTGATCAGGATACCATCAGTTGAGAATTGAGAAATCGAATATACCGAAATCTGCTTTCAAATCCCGGTACGGGCACTATGAATTCGTGGTGATGCCACTCGGACTCACCAATGCTTCTGCGGTATTTATGCAATTGATGTATCGGGTATTCTTAGAATACTTGGATAAATTTGTGGTAGTCTTCATCGATGACATCTTGATATATTCGAAAGACATAGAGGAGCATACTGAGCATTTGCGTATTGTTTTGAGCACCTTGAGGAATGAACAGATTTATGCGAAACTTTCTAAATGTGAATTCTGGCTTAAGGAGGTGACCTTCCTTGGGCATGTAATATCAGCTGATGGAGTTCAGGTGGACCCGAAGAAAGTCGAGGCAATCTTGGAATGGGAATCTCCTAATAATGTGAAAGAAGTTCGGAGTTTCTTGGGACTTGCTGGATATTATCGCTGTTTTGTAGAAGGATTTTCCAAAATCACTTTTCCACTTACTCAGCTGTTACAGAAGACTCAGAAATTCGTGTGGAATGAGAAATGCCAGGTGGGTTTTGATGAACTTAAGAGAAGACTGACGACAACGCCTATATTAGCGTTACCAGATGGAACTGATGGATTCATGGTATACAGCGACGCTTCAAATCAGGGTCTAGGATGTGTATTGATGCAAAAGGATAGGGTGATTGCCTATGCCTCTCGACAGTTGAAACCATATGAAGTTAATTACCCGACTCATGATCTGGAGTTAGCAACTGTAGTCTTTGCTCTAAAAATTTGGCGACATTACTTGTACGACACTCATTGTCAGATCTTCACAGATCATAAGAGCCTCAAGTATATTTTCAGTCAGAAGGAATTAAATATGAGGCAGAGAAGGTGGCTGGAATTAATCAAGCATTACGATCTGGAGATTCTCTATCATCCAGGTAAAGCGAACGTGGTAGCTAATGCACTGAGCCGCAAACCTGTTTCTCTTCGAGTGTTGGAAACACTCACATCCCAAACCAGCATTCAACGAGAACTGATCCGCAAAGGGATTGAAGTATGGTCACAAGGAGTCCAAGGGCAACTATACGTGATGGAACTAACTTCGTCATTAGTCAAGGAAATCAAATCCAAACAGTTGAATGATTCTTTGATTCTTCGATTATATGACGAAGTAAATAAAGGGAAGGCCCCAGGATTCGTGATACAAAACGATGGAGTTCTGAGATTTCAGAATCGACTTTGCATTCCCGATGAGGATGCTTTGAGACAGACAATTCTGAAGGAAGCTCACAGCGCGCCCTATTCTATTCACCCGGGCACCAGTAAGATGTATAAGGATCTAACACAAAATTTCTGGTGGGGAAATATGAAAAAGGACATAGCAGAATACGTTTTGAAGTGTTTAACTTGTCAGCAGGTTAAGATTGAACATCAGCGACCTGCCGGAATGTTGAAGCCACTTTCGATCCCTGAGTGGAAGTGGGAGGATATATTGATGGACTTCATCACCAATATGCCATGGACCAAGACAGGAATGAATATAATTTGGGTGATAGTTGATCGACTATCCATGTCGACTCATTTCCTGGGTATTAAGGACACTTGGGGACCCGAGAAATTAGCACGAGTGTTTATTACAGAGATAGTTCGATTGCATGGAATGCCTAAGACCATTATTTCGGATCGAGATGGTCGTTTCGTATTGCACTTTTGGAAGGCAGTTCACAGGACTTTGGGAACCGAGCTGAACTTTAGCACGACTTATCATCCTCAGATGGACGGCCAGTCCGAAAGAACTATACAGACAGTAGAGGATATGCTTAGAGCTTGTGCCTTAGATTGGTCAACTGATTGGGAGATTCATCTGCCGTTGATTGAATTCACCTATAACAATAGTTGGCATGCTTCCATTAAGATGGCACTGTTTGAAGCATTGTACGGAAGGAGATGCAGATCACCCCTATGTTGGGATGACTCTCATGACTTGATCGGGACGGAACCGGAATTGATAGTTCAGACTCGAGAAAATATAGCTTTGATTCGTGAAAGGCTGTTGACTGCCCAGAGTCGACAAAAGTCTTATGCTGATGTGCGGCGTCGCCCGCTGGAATTTGAGACTGGGGACCATGTACTATTGAAATTTTCTCCTACCCGGGGGATCTTCCGTTTCGGAAGGAAGGGAAAGCTGAGTCCGAGATACATCGGACCATTCGAGATCCTGGAAAGAGTTGGGGAGTTGGCGTACAGGTTGGCCTTACTGCCATCGCTGAGTCACGTTCATAGTGTGTTCCACGTATCCCAATTGCGGAAATATGTACCAGATCCCAGTCATATCATTGATTTTGGCGAGATTGAAATGGCTAATGATGGCTCGTTCGAATAAAAGCCAATCAAGGTACTCGAGAGTCGAGTCAAACAGTTGAGGAATAAACCAATCTCCTTGGTAAAAGTTTAGTGGTCTCGACATGGAGTCGAAGAATCAACTTAGGAGACGGAGGACGGTATGAAGTCGAGATACCCGGAATTATTTTCATTTTAAGTTTCGGGATGAAACTTCTTTTTAGAGGGGTAGTATGTAATGCCCAGATAATAATGGTGTATTTATCTTGTATTCGACCTTGTATTATTAAACTTCATCTAGATTAGTTTCCCGTATTCGTACCCTTACGTTTTTATATCTTCAACATTTTGCATGCATGGTTCTGCACGTGCTTACGTACGCTACGGACTTGCGTTTAACGTATGCTAAGTCTGTTGTACAACGTACGTTATATGTTGAGCTTAACGTACATAAGCTCAGTCAATTCAAGATCCGACAAGGGTCGGCGTGTGGGGACCGGATGAAGATTCGTGGAGATCGCCAGCATGAACCTGGACGGTTTTCCAGCCATGCAAGTCAACGGCTTAGTGTACGCTAGGAGAGATTTTTAACGTACGCTAAGGTCCTATATATTACGTATGTAACACCTATAGCCTAACGTACGTAAGCATATGCCAGAAACAGTCCAGTGAGCTCTGGCCGAGCGTTAACGCACGCTAATGTTCGAGTATAGCGTACGATAACCATGTTACGTACGTAATGGACTTTGGTTAACGTACGTAATGGTTTAAAATCTATTTATAGGACCCGACCCCCATTTCATTTCCAACTCTTAACTTGGCCGATTTTTGTGTTCTTGAGATTATCCCTCACCTCATACCTCTCATATCATCATCTACATCTGATTTTGGGATGCTTAGACCGTGTGGATTGGTGATCAAGCTTCCGGTGAAGAGTTTATTCAACATTTCCATTGTTCTTCTCCTATTTAAGGTATGTTATGTAATATTCGGAATTTCTACTACCGTTGTTTAATATTATTTTATCCGAGTTATATTGTACAGCGTGGAATCTATACAGTATAGATAAAATAAATGAAGGACTGAGATGTCAGTATCGGTATAATTGTCGTACTTGGTCGACAATTGTATTAGAGGATATAGTGCGTCATGTATACATATCCAGTATGTCGAGACGGATGAGAAGAGTTGGAAATGGATAAGTATAGCCTGATTAGCATGCGCTAATGTTCAAGTATAGTGCACGCTATCGTTCATAGTTAGCGCACGCTAGAGGCAGAATGTAGCGCACGCTAATGCAGTCAGATCGGAAGGAATCTGCGTGTGGACCACGCCACTTTCGGCGCACGTTCTGATAAGTCAACGGATGTTTGTAATGTAGTACTAGCGCACGCTAAACCCTAAAGGTTAGCACACGCTAATGGTATATTGGACAAAAAGGAATCTTATCCTCGTCAGCATTTTCAGCATGTGTACCAGTCTTCGGAGCATACAGACAAACGAGTCAACTGATATTAGTGCATGCTAAATGCAAGGACTTGCGTACGCTAGAGAGTGTAAGTTGCGTACGCAAATGCATGGGCGTTACGTACGTAAGCACATGTAAGAAGCCAGACAGTAGCCTCTGTACTACGATAGCGCACGCTAACAAAGGCCAGTTAGCGCACGCTAAGGCTGTTGTGCACGCTAATCATGAGATGTTAGCGCACGCTAGTAATGTTTATTATATAAGGGGACAAACGGGTTTTGAGATGCATTTAGTCCATTATTTCACCTTCAGTCGATAGAGAGAGCTTTGGGAGGTTCTTAAGGTTCCCAAACACGGTGAGGTGGTGATTTTTAACAAGATTAAAGTAGAAAGCATGGATTCAAGCCTTGTTCTTCAAGTTACTCATGATTCTTGGAATGGAGTTCAAGTGTTCTTCTTCTTAGTTCATCTAATCCAGGTAATATTCATATCCCTTGTTAGTTGTTCGTTTTTAAGAATAATTACATGTGAGGAACATGTTGGATAATCATGTGATGATATTATATAAGATTTTATGGGATTATGATAAGAGTTTTCGGACGTTATTTAAATGGTGATTCGTTTAAACTTAATGAGGTTGGATCATGGATTTCTGAATCATGATAATTTCAGTGGTCGATTTAGATGAGTTAAATCATGATATGAGGTTGTATTCCAGATTTTGTATGAGATGATCCTTGTTATCGGTTGGTTTGATTATGTGATTTGCATGATGAAAAAATGATAGACATTATGATATAAACCTCGGATTTCGTTATTTTGATAGCTTTGAACATGGTTCAGAATCACTTAGTGTTCTTGAAATCGCCATATGTTGATCGGTATCTGAAAAACACCTGTACAGCATTAGCGCACGCTAAGCTTACTGCCTAGCGCGCGCTAACGGGAGCAACTTAGCGCACGCTACGTTAAGTGATTAACATGCGCTAAGAAGGCAGAAAGTGCAGTATTTTCGTGTTGTGGTTCTAAATTCGTGATCATTTAAGTTGGTTTGATCAGACTTGTGGTTAACCGAGATATTGTTGAGCCGTTGGGTTTGTGAATTGGTTTTATCGATTGTTGATTGTTGTCGGACTTGTTGTTTATCGATTATTGTAATAGGTTGAGATTATTGATCGGTGTTTATAACCGTATGTTGCGGTCGTGTTCGAGTATGTTCGTGAATGGCATTGGTCAGGGCCGAGGAGCTAGTAGACGAAGACAATGAGATTAGTGACGGCTTCATCATCGTCGTATCAGTATCGAGGTAAGTTATTACTTGCTCAGTTATAGTATTTAATGAATGATTTCCGTTTCATTCGTGTATAATTCGTATAGCAAAGTTTATAATCGTAATCACAGGAGATTTGGGATTATAAATCGTATTCGAGTTTTGGGAATCTAAATCATAATGTATATGATTTACTTTTGTTATTAGTATACTTGTATATTGAGGATATATTGTGATAAAGATGAAGATATGAATTATCTGCAATCCATAATACTTTGGACCGTCGAGTATTGAGGATAATGGTTCGTGATGGTTTAGACATTGAGATCGTTCTCGAAGGACTCGGGGCATGTACTCTAATCATTTTTACAATTTGTGTCGATCATGTCGTGATACATTCGTGTATCGTTGTTGTCATGCATTTGTGCATTGTTGTTGTCATGTATTGTGTACTGTTGTTTTGTGCAGTTGTGCATTGTTGTCATATATCCACCTCGTGTTGGTCCGACGGGATCATCGGGGGATCTATGCTAGCGTGCGCTGGATCATCGGACGGTTTTTCCACCTCGGGTTGGTCTGACGGGATCATCGGGGGATCTAGGCAGTGAACGCTGGATCATCGGATTGCCATGTATTGTTGTTGTGCATATGTATATTATGGAATTGCCATAAGGATACATTGTCGTTATTGTTGTGATCATATTGACGTTGTCATATGAGTATGCATTTGTAGGTCTTGTGTTAGGACCATGTCCGTATGTTGTGTTGATCTGATCTTGGATTAGACTGACGTGATTGTCATGGTATTTCGTATCTTGAGGTATGTTCTGTATTTCCTTGGTACTTGTGTTTGAGGGACAAACGATTATCGTATTGGAATTGTCGACGTCATTCAATGGATTGAATTGGACAGAGTTGGTATAATTTCCGTATCGCGAGTTATGATAATGTTTTGAGAACCTTGGGTATTGTTGAGATACCGTACAGATATTTCGGTATTATCTTATTGTGTTATTAAGGATACAAATCGTGGATTTTCGTAAAGTTACGACGGTAAGATTACATTGGTCGTATTCTCACTTAGTATTTCTATTGATATCTAATTATTGACGTGATGTGATGGTTACCATTGTTGGATATTATGGCTAACCCCGTCGTGGGCTTTCTTTTTAGGTTCTTGGATTATCAAGCTTGTAGCGGTCGTGAAGAGATGAGCTTCCCGGAGGATACTGGCTAGGACATGTATTTGTGTATTGAGCTTCTGATCAGTTGTATTCCGCTGCTAGAGTATTTTAATTATTTGTCTTTATCCGCTGCGTGAGTATTTTTTAATGGCCTTTTGGTATCTGGTAACTTAGGTTACCTTGGCAATCATTTTCTAAATCTATTCTGTCGGTACGTGTAAGCGATAGCTTAACGTATGTTTTTAAACTGTTGAGTTTTGGCATTTCGGCCTTGTGGTTTCAAATGAGATTTTATGACGGTTTTGATAGACGAGTTTTATAAAGTCTTCGAATGTATTTAAAAGATAGTACCGTTGTTAGCCTCTTGGGCGTTTGTAAATGTTTGCGAAAATATCCTTCAGCCTTGTGGGTTCCATCTCGGGGCCCACAGCACTGTAATATTCCCGGTCGGATCTGGGGGTGTTACAGAATATGGTATCGGAGCTTAGGTTGTGAAAACCTAGGCAGTCGGGTCGAGTTGGGTCGTACTTTTGTCGTGTCATTCGAGTTGTCAGTTGACAAGTGTGTGAGCCGTGAGTTTTTGTTGTTCACTCGGGCTTGTGCATTATGTGACTTACCAGTGTAGTACTGGGGTTGTTGTAAACTTTTCCAAATGGTGTTAACGTGTTTCTTCGGATAGAGGCGTGTTGTGTTCTCGAGTTGAACTGAGTTTGCAAAATGTGTGTTTTGAAAATATTCGTGTCGAGTATTTTCTTGAGTCGAGACATGCGCCAGTATCACGGAGAATCGTTGACACGCTTTTAGTGTAACTATCGCAAGTGCACGATATCGTATCAAGTAGTAAAGTGGACTTTTTGAGTCCGGTTTATCGATCCCACAAGGAAGTTTTGTTATAATTTGAATTATACACTATTAGTCTATTTTTATAGATACTTAAGATGAGTGAAACACACAATTAAAAAGTTTGGTTTAATAATTGCAAAGAAATTGCAATAATAGTTCTAATATTATAAGGAAATAAAAAGATTGTAATATTAATAGATTGATTAATGATAAAATGAAATAGTTGGGATTACAAACTTAGTTCGTCATTAGTTATAAAAGATGTATTGGAGATCATAAGATGAATTTACTTATTATGTTGTGTAGATTCGATTTTCCTTAAAAAGACGGTTTCTCTTTCGAACTATAAAACGCCCCTTACATATTGAATCAATCCACTATATTTCTATGTTGATTGGCTTCAATACATAGCATTAGGATTTGTGAAAATAACTCAATGAATCATCTAAGGACTAGGGGTATATTTCTATCCCTAGAACAACTTAGAGTGAAGATCATTTGATCTAATCAAACATATGTTCTTTGAAACATATGAAGACCATAAATATCTTCATAAATTGGCCAAATAAATAAAGATTGTTAAAACAATGAAAATCACACACAATAATAAGTAATTCACAATAGATCTTTTATACAAACATAAATAACATGACTAACCTTGTTTATAATCCCAACTAAAGATTACTTAGCCCATTAAGGGTTTATTACACATATTACAAGCTTTGGTGATCATGTTTAGTTGAATCAAGAGAAAGAATTGATCCTAACTCCATTAGTAGATAAAGGAGATAGAAACAATAAACTCTCTGAACAACATATACTACACCACACTTACAAAGATCACTCAAGAACACAAGTGTGTTCTTCACACAAAAAGAAAAGTTTACAAGAAAATGGAAAATTATATGATGAATGGTGAATGATGAAGGATCTAAGGGGTCTATTTATACACCTAAAGTCATCTAATAGCTCCAAAACTACAGCATTATTACATTATATCGGATCAATGCCAGCCATCCCCTCAATAATACACAAAAAGTATAAAAAATTAGACAAATCATAGCAATCTGTCAAGAGTTACGGCCGTAACATTCGGGAGTTACGGCCGTGGCGAGGTGACTTACGGCCGTAACTCCTGAATGTTACGGCCGTAACGTGGCTTCGTAAATTTGCTCATTTGAAGCTTTGATAGTTACGTTTTCAGCCCAGAATTCCTCAGACTTTGCGTTTTTGCCCAGATCTTCTTCGGATGATAACTTTTGATATATAACTCTGATTTTGAATCCGGAAAGACCGCCGAATTCGTCTCGAAAAGCCCTACAACATGAATATATCAAAATTCAATAAAGAGAATATTTATTAAACATGTTGTTTCTTGAGTAATTCAGTTATTTAATCCGATCATCATCCAATAAAAATAAAATTATTAAAACTAATAAATTAAAAGCAAAAAGCGAGTAGACTAGCTCAATTATGGGTGAATTTTATCGATACAAACCATGGATAAGTGTACAAAAATGACACTTATCACACCCCAAACTTGAATTCTTGCTAGTCGAGCAAGACTCTTTATTATTCACACTCCAAAAATAAAAATAAAAATAAAAAAATAAAAAATTAATACACACATAAATTAAAATATAAAAAGAGAAAAGGAGATCAAAATGCCATTAATAAACAACAACTTGACTTTATACGGTAGATAGAAATGAATCAAGATTCAAAATAAATCTACTAATATTTTTGAAGTTAAAACACGGTTTTTATTTTGTAATTCCAAAATGTAAGGTTTTCCCCAAAAGGTTGATTATTTCTTTTCCACTCGTGATACACACGACTCCCTTTAATGGTTGCTCTCGATCACTCGTTTATTTTTCGACTCAATATGAAGAAGAATTTCATTGGCGTCATCAAATATTGTGATTTTTACAAAATTGAGTGTATTGAAATTCAAATGCTAATTAATTCAAATCTGCTCATAAACTACATCCCTTTTAGTGATAGCTTTCACCGTTATTTGCTAACGTGTAGCTCTTTTCACTAACACAATTTCTATCTCATTTTTTTCGTAAAAGGTGATAGCTTTCACACCGTTATTTGCTAACGTGTAGCTCTTTTCACCAATTTTTCGAGACGGCGACTACGCACCAACAATGGTTAGTCCTTTATTTTTCGCAAAATTTAAGACTTCCAAATTAAGCATTTATTCTTTGCTCAACACTTCTCCTTTTCGTCATTTTTTTAGGTGATAGCTTTCACCGTTATTTGCTAACGTGTAGCTCTTTTCACCAATGACTCCTTTTTTTTTTTTTTAGGGAATAGAATTTTTGCAGAAAATCATTTTTAGTTAAGCATGAAAAATCAAAAACTCCACAAATTAAGTAAATTTCGATTTTATTTTTCATCAACCAATTGATTCTTCTTTTCTCAAGGTAACGAATGACTCGATTTTATATGATAATTACAAGGCTTGGAAAGAGAGATTAAGGCTCAAAATTTTTTTTTGGAATATACAATTTTTTGACCGGTTAAAACGATTTTAGAAGTTTGTATATAGCTAATTTATGGTGTTATGGCGGATCTAAAAATCTCAAAATCAAAATACTATATATATATATATATATATATATACTAAACCTAATAAATGCCAAATAATAAAAACACACCACAATGAAAATCCAAATAAAAATCATAGTTCAAAAACCACAAAATAAACACACAATTATGAAAACATCACCCCCAAACTTATAAGTAAATCGTCCCAGTTTTTAAAAAAAAAAAAATATAATAGCATGCGAGAAAACAGAAAACTCCTGAAATTTTAGTTTTGTGATCCTCCGTGTGTCGTCAGGGATGTTTAGAAAACGGAAAAGCTTTTCAAAGCGCTTCTCCGTTTCTAATTGTCGCCGAGTATTTCATTCGATTTCTCATAATTTCACTGGGATGTTTCTAATCCCTGAACTCTTTCAAGCAAATTTTCCTCAAAAGCCGTCAACTCATAACCGGCATCTTCCTCGGCCTCATATTCCTCTTCCTCGCTACTCTCCTCTTCCGGTTCCAAACGTGCCCGTTTGCTTCTCAATTGAGTACTTCGAAAAATACTACTCCGGCCGTTCAATCGATCCCCATGTGTTAAAATATCACCCCTGCCGAAATTTTGACTCTCTGGCTCCTGCAAATACCGGTGATAAGGCAGGGGTATGGCATTTTCTGCCTAGTCGGTACCATGCCGGCATAGTGACAAATAGTAGTGTAAATGTGAGTACCCAAATCCATTTTTACCCCTCGGCGGATAGCATATAAACCTCGCAGGTGGCCAATGGAAACCGTCGTCAGAGTCGAAGTCGGGTAAATACTCCCGGCTGACCACATCCATAAATACCAAGCATCATCCATAAGGTCCGCTTGGTTGTATCGGGGTTTGATCATCCCAATACTGTCATGCAACTCGCTCACTAACACCCAGCGTAAAACTCTATCATCCGGCACCTCTTCATTAGGCAAGATATTAATGTCAACCGCGGTAGTACCATTAACCCCCAAAAACTTGTTAATGACATCCGGTGAAAAATTTATCGATTTCCCATTCACAGTAGTCTGATGATAAGTAGGTGACCCTACCTGCCCAATGGACTTGTTGAAAGAATTGTAAAAGTTTAGGGTCAAGGTCGGGTTACCATTTGGGAGATCGGAAACGAACTTCTCCCAGCCGTTGTCTAAGAATTTTTGGATGAAAGGGGTAGTGATTGTGTTTCTATCCGCATGGCCGATGAAATCATCAAGATTGAACAATCTTTCCTTAATGCACTTCGTGTTTTGCTTTCTTTGTGGCGGTGCCGAACCTTGAGATGACGAGCCGACCTTTTCTTTTCCTTTTGTTGATTTCTTGGTGCCATCCTGAAATTGAACAAAATCAACTTCTTTTCATCACACGACTATAATCATCAAGCAAAACCAATAAAAACATAAAAAAATTCAAAGATTTTCGTTGTGGCATTTCGTCGGACACCTTGAGTTCATAGTTTTTAACAAGTTTTTCTTATTCAAACTCAAATCCATAAAGCCACCACAAATCAATGAATCAAATAACGATACAAATGTCAACAATACTCACAAATGAACAAGATTTAATCAACGAATCATACGGAAATAAGAATCGAAAAACAAATATGAAGAGAAAAACTACAAACTAAAACTCAAGAATATATAAATTGAAACAAGGATTGAAAGAGAACACATGATTATGTGTGAATGTTGATATGTTAATGAATTGTATTGATGAATTTGAGTTTTTAGCAAGTAGGGATTGATAGGGGAAAAATCGCTCTCCCGACCGCTTGTGTCTCGTCGGTGTGTGTGAAGTGTTTAAGGACGGTTTTTTTTTATATACAGACTACTAGTTACGCCGCAACATATACAAGTTACGGCCGTAAGTTGCTTTCGTTTTCAAACAGTTTTAAGATACGGCCGTAACACAAAGAAGTTACTACCGTATGTGACGCTCGTTTTTTTTTTGGCGCTTTTAAAGATACGGCCGTAACGCATACTCAGTTACTACCGTAATGCGCTTTCGTAAAAATATAATTGGACAACATACGGCCGTATCTAATAACTTACGGCCGTATTTATTTATATTATTATTATTATTATTATTTTTTTTTTTTTAAAAAAAAAAACAAGATTATAATTATTATATGTTTGAGAATAATGAAAGAAAGACTCCCTGGATTTTATGAACGATCTGATCCTTGCTGTTGTTGTTGAATCCTTCCGTGTTACCCCCAAACTTATTTGCGAAATAATAGAGATTGGGTTGCCTCCCAATAAGCGCTTTGTTTAACGTCCTTAGCTTGACTTCTCGTCAGATTAATTAGGTATTTCCAGCATTATGATTGATTTTGCTGTCGAGAATTCTCCTCCCAGATATGGCTTTAACCGTTGACCGTTTACTTTGAAACTCCCGTCGGTTGTATTATAAATCTCCACAGCTCCATGAGAAAACACCTCTTTGATCGTGTAAGGGCACATCCATCGTGATCGTAGCTTACCCGGAAGCAGACGTGATCGTGCATTAAAAAGCGTAACTTGGTCTCTGTTTTAAAATCTCTTCTTAGAATTTTGTTGTCATGCCATCTTTTCGTTTTTCTTTGTAGATTTTGGCATTTTCATATGAGTCGAGTCGGATTTCATCCAACTCATTTAAGCTATGACAACCTTTTCTTTCCATTACTGTTCGTCAAAGTTTAGTTTTTATAGCCCAAAAGCTCGATGTTCAAGTTCTACCGGGCAGTGACAGCTTTTCCAAAAACTAGACGAAATGGAGACATGCCTATCGGTGTCTTATAGGTCATTACGTAAGCCCAGAGCGCATCATCCACTTTTCGACCAATCTTTTCGAGATGAGTCGACTGTCATCTCAAGTATACGTTTGATTCACGATTGGAAATTTCGACTTGTCCACTTGGTTTGTGGGTGATAAGAGGTAGCGACACGGTGTTTTACTCCGAATTTGGTCAATAGAGCCTTAACACGGTGATTGCGAAATGAGATCCGCCATCACCGATAATAACTCTCGGAGTTCAGCGAGTGAATATATTTTTCTTTAGAAAATTTACCACGACCTTAGCTTCGTTTGTTGGTAATGCAATGACCTCCACCCATTTCGATACGTAGTCAACAGCTACAAGGATGTATTCATTAGAGAATGATGATGGAAAGGGTCCCATGAAATCAATTCCCAAACGTCAAGATTTCAACTTCAAGGATGAAATTCATTGGCATTTCATTTCTTTTTGACATGTTTCCATGTCTTTGGCACCGGTCACACTTCGAGACAAGTGTATGTGCATCTTTGAACAGAGTGGGCCAATAGAATCCTGCTTCAAGAATTTTTGCTGCTGTTTTTGAACCTCCAAAATGTCCTCCATAGTGAGAGGAATGACATCTTTCTAATACCTTCTCCATTTCTTCTTCCGGTATGCATCTCCGGATGATTTGATCAGTCCTCATCTGAACAACAGAGGATCTTCCCAGTAATAGTATTTCAACTCGGAGAAGAATTTTTTCTTTTGATGATGGGAAAAATTTGGGTGAATTATTCCACTAACAAGGAAATTAACGATGTCAGCATACCATGGTGCATTTTGTTTTTCCTGGATATTAGAGATTTGGAACAGTTGTTCATCCGGAAATACTTCATTTATTTCCTTCTATTGAGCATTGTTTTGGTCGAGTCTAGAGAGATGATCCGCCACTTGGTTTTCTGTTCCTTTCGTCTCGATTTCTATGTCGAATTCTTGCATAAGTAGAACCCATCGGATTAGCCTTGACTTTGCATCTTGCTTTGTCATTAAATATTTCAAAGGAATGATCGGTGTAGACTATGACCTTTGATCCCAATAAGTAGGATCGAAATTTGTCAAAGGCATAAACCACCGCAAGCATCTCTTTTCGGTTGTTGTGTAGTTCACCGAGCATCATTCATAGTCCCGCTAGCATAATGGATCACTTGCATCATTTTGTCCTTCTTCCGGCCCAAGACGGCCCCTACGGCATAATCACTTGCATCGCACATTAAAATGAAAGGAATAGTCCAACTGGAGAAATGATGATTGAGCCGATGTAAGCTTATCCTTCAAAGTTGCAAAGGCCACGTGGCATTCATTTGTGAAAAGGAATGGTGTATCTTTCTCAAGCAAAACAGAGAGGTTTTGCTATTTTTGAGAAATCTTTTATAAACCTCCGATAGAATCCTGCATGTCCGAGAAAACTCCTTACTCCTTTCACCGAAATTGGTGGAGGAAGTTTTGCAATCACTTGGATCTTTGCCTTATCGACTTCAATTCCATGTTGTGAGATTCTATGGCCAAGTACGATTCCTTCTGGACCATGAAGTGACATTTCTCCCAATTGAGAACTAGATTTGTGTCTTCACATCTTTCCAAGACCATGCCTAAGTGAATTAGGCATTTATCAAATGAATCTCCGAAACCGAGAAATCGTCCATGAAAACTTCAATGAATTTTTTAACCATGTCGAGAATATTGACATCATGCATCTTTGAAATGTGGTCGAGCATTGCACAATCCGAATGGGATTCTTCGTAGGCAAATGTTCCATAAGGGCATGTGAATGTTGTTTTATCTTGATCTTCCGGGCTATTACGATTTGGTTGTACCTCGAATAGCCGTCGAAACAAGATAGTAAGAATGTCCTGCCAATCTATCTAGCATCTGATCAATAAATGGGAGTGGAAAATGATCTTTTCTTGTCGTCTTGTTTAGTTTCCTGTAATCAATGCACATTCTCCATCCTGTGATCGGTCGTGTTGGTATAAGTTCATTGTGCTCGTTCTCAATGATCGTGATTCCACTCTTTTTGGACACCATATGTACAGGGCTCACCCATGGACTATCTGAGATTGTGTAAATGATTCCTGCGTCAAGTAATTTAAGAATATCTGCCTTCACAATTTCCTTCATGTTTGGATTCAAACATCGTTGATGCTCAATTGAAGGTTTGCAGTCATCTTCCATCAAGATTTTGTGAGTGCATATAGAGGGGCTTATTCCTCTAATGTCTGCAATAGTCCATCCAATTGCTCTTTTGTGATTCCTCAATACCCTTAGTAATTTCCCTTCTTCAAGTTTGGTCAATATGTTAGATATGATGACCGGAAGTGTTGAGGAAACGCCCAAGTAAGCGTATCTCAAATGTGTGGGTAGAGGTTTGAGATCAAGTGTTGGAGCTTCTTGTAAAGAAGGGAGGGGTTTAGCGGAGCTTGTCCCCAATTCTTCAAAATGTGGATGCTTTCTTAAGGTTGGTAGTGCTTCCAGATAGTTAATTGTTTCGGCCAAGTGATATTCTTCTTCCATGCTGGTTAGAGAATTTGCTATACATGTCTCAAGAGGATCTTTAGATAGAATTTTCTCTAAAGACTTGTTCACCATGGCTTCAATTGTGTCTATTTTTAGACAATACTCATCTGTGGAGGGTTGATTCAAAGTTTTTAAGACATCGAAGATGACATGTTCGTCTTCCACTCGAGAATTAGCTTTCCTTCATAGACGCCAATAAGAGCACGTCCGGTTGCGAGAAATGGTCGTCCTGCAATAATGGGAATATCTGATCTTCTTCCATGTCGAGGATGATAAAATCTCTGGGAATATGAATTTATCAACTTTGGAGCACATCTTCAACTATCCCACGTGGATATTTGATTGACCGATCGGCTAATTGTAGCGAAACTGTTGTTGATTTTGCTTCTCCCAAATTCAATTTGTTGAAAATTGACAGGGGCATCAAGTTGATACTTGCCCCTAAATCACAAAGAGCTTTGCCAAAATTTACTTCACCAATTGTACACGGGATTGTGAAAGTTCCCGGATCTTTTAGCTTGGGTGGCAACTTCTTTTTGTATTGCGCTACATTCCTCTGTTAGCATGACAGTTTCGTATTCTTCAAGCCTTCGTTTGTTTGAAAGAATATCTTTCATAAATTTGGCATAGCTTGGCATTTGTGCTAGAGCATCGACAAAAGGAATGTTGATGTGTAGCTTTTTGAAGATTTCCAAGAATTTCCCGAATTGAGCATCGAGCTTGTGATTCTTCAACCGTTGAGGAAATGGGATAGGTGGAACATAAGTTTTTGTAGCAATTGGACCTTTTTGAGATGAAGGTCTGTATCGATTCTTTTTGTTTATTTTTTTTTTCCAGATGGTTTTCCATAGAAATTTGAACCGCACTCCACTTCTTGTTGTGATAGCTTGGACATTTTCCCTTGGATTTACCTCGGTATTGCTAGGTAACATGCCTTGAGATCTTTCGAAAGTATTTTGGCCATTTGGCCAACTTGTGTCTCCAGATTTTTAATTGAAGCATCATTGCGTTGTTGATACTTGATTGTTGTTGTTATTAGCTTCGTGATTGCTTCTTCCCATCCGGCTTCTTTTCTTGATGCGTTGGATTCAACACATTGTTGTTGTTTGCATAAGAAAAATTTGGATGATTTTTGTATCTGGATTGTATGTTGGCCCGTAAGGATTGTATGCTTGCCTTTGGAAATTCGAGCATACGCCACTTGTTCCGTGGTGGTGGTGACTTCTTGTTGCACTAAGGGACGGATAGTGTTGTGAGTTGCTCCACAAATTTCACATGAAAAAGCTGAAATTTGTGGAGTTTGCACCGTCTTCACAGTTGAGGAGTTGAAAAGACATTTCCTCGACTTTCTTTGATAGAGCTTCAATTTTTGCCAACATAAGTGAATAAGAATCCACTTCAAAAACACCATTTGGTTTCTTTTGGATATTTCGTCGGCCATCTTGCACTTTGTTCACTTATAACCTCAAAAAGATTATAAGCCTCTTTCATAGTTTTGTTTCCCGGTGAGCCATTTGATGATGAATCGACATTGGCTCGGCATGAAAGTAAAATTCGAATAGAAGTAATTGACTTGTGCTCCCAAATTGAAACCATGGTTAGGACATTTTCGTAGCATATCCTTGTATCTCTCCCATGCTTCGTGGAATGATTCTGAATCTTGTTGTGAAATATAGAGATTTCGTATTTGAGTTTCGCCACTTTTATTGGTGGAAAGTATTTAGTGGTGAATTTTGGACAAATTCGGGCCAATTTGTTATGCTTCGTGGTGGCAAAGTATCTAGCCACTCTCTTGCTCTGTCCTTCAAAGTGTGCACGAAAAGTCTCATTTTGATCGCCTCGTCATTTACATTTGGATATTTGAAATTTCCACATATTTCCACAAACGGTTAATATGGAGATATGGATTTTCGTCGGTTCTTCCATAGAATGAGTTGTTGTTGGAGAAGAGATTGATGACATCCGGCGAATTTAAAAATTGTCCACTCCAAATGGTGGATAGATTACACTTGATTGAACGCTCAAAGATGGGGGTTCATGAATTCCCAAAGAGCATGTTGTCTTCATCTATTTCCTAGGTACAATAGGATATTGTTGATGTTGAATGTTTTGAACATTAGGTATTCCCCACCGGAGGAATTCTTTCGTTATCATTTCCTTGGGGAGACGTGGATTTAGTTCGTCCGCCATTGATGGTGAAGAAATAATGTTTTTCTTTTGTTCTCTTCGCCTTCTTCTATATGTGGCTTCGATCTCGGGATCTAGTAAAACTAAATCGCGATTGTATGTCCTTCGCATAGACAAGGGAATCTACAACAAAGAAAAAGTTGTATTTATAACAATAGTTAATAATGTAATTTTTTCAAATATAACTTATACTTCCCGGCAACGGCGCCAAAAACTTGACACGCTTTTAGTGTAACTATCGCAAGTGCACGATATCGTATCAAGTAGTAAAGTGGACTTTTTGAGTCCGGTTTATCGATCCCACAAGGAAGTTTTGTTATAATTTGAATTATACACTATTAGTCTATTTTTATAGATACTTAAGATGAGTGAAACACACAATTAAAAAGTTTGGTTTAATAATTGCAAAGAAATTGCAATAATAGTTCTAATATTATAAGGAAATAAAAAGATTGTAATATTAATAGATTGATTAATGATAAAATGAAATAGTTGGGATTACAAACTTAGTTCGTCATTAGTTATAAAAGATGTATTGGAGATCATAAGATGAATTTACTTATTATGTTGTGTAGATTCGATTTTCCTTAAAAAGACGGTTTCTCTTTCGAACTATAAAACGCCCCTTACATATTGAATCAATCCACTATATTTCTATGTTGATTGGCTTCAATACATAGCATTAGGATTTGTGAAAATAACTCAATGAATCATCTAAGGACTAGGGGTATATTTCTATCCCCTAGAACAACTTAGAGTGAAGATCATTTGATCTAATCAAACATATGTTCTTTCGAAACATATGAAGACCATAAATATCTTCATAAATTGGCCAAATAAATAAAGATTGTTAAAACAATGAAAATCACACACAATAATAAGTAATTCACAATAGATCTTTTATACAAACATAAATAACATGACTAACCTTGTTTATAATCCCAACTAAAGATTACTTAGCCCATTAAGGGTTTATTACACATATTACAAGCTTTGGTGATCATGTTTAGTTGAATCAAGAGAAAGAATTGATCCTAACTCCCTTAGTAGATAAAGGAGATAGAAACAATAAACTCTCTGAACAACATATACTACACCGCACTTACAAAGATCACTCAAGAACACAAGTGTGTTCTTCACACAAAAAGAAAAGTTTACAAGAAAATGGAAAATTATATGATGAATGGTGAATGATGAAGGATCTAAGGGGTCTATTTATACACCTAAAGTCATCTAATAGCTCCAAAACTACAGCATTATTACATTATATCGGATCAATGCCAGCCATCCCCTCAATAATACACAAAAAGTATAAATAATTAGACAAATCATAGCAATTGTCAAGAGTTACGGCCGTAACATTCAGGAGTTACTGGCCGTAATCGAGGTGACTTCTGGCCGTAACTCTGAATGTTACGGCCGTAACGTGCTTCGTAAATTTGCTCATTTGAAGCTTTGATAGTTACGTTTTCACCTGAATTCCCTCGGACTTTGCGTTTTTGCCCCAGATCTTCTTCGGATGATAACTTTTGATATATAACTCTGATTTTGAATCTGGAAAGACTGCCGAATTCGTCTCGAAAAGACCTACAACATGAATATATCAAAATTCAATAAAGAGAATATTTATTAAACATGTTGTTTCTTGAGTAATTCAGTTATTTAATCCGATCATCATCCAATAAAAATAAAATTATTAAAACTAATAAATTAAAAGCAAAAAACGAGTAGACTAGCTCAATTATGGGTGAATTTTATCGATACAAACCATGGATAAGTGTACAAAAATGACACTTATCAATCGTCGGCTTCACGATCTGTAAGTAATTGGATTTTCAAATTTCATTGAGATTTATTGCCGTTCTAAGTTGATATGCTTTGAGATTCAGTAGAATATTATGCGTTACAGTATAAGGTGACAGAGTGAGACAGGATTGATGATTTGAGAAACTATGATTTTGGAAATCAATATGTCGATTAAGTTTTGGAACGGAGTTTTGCATTTGGGAGAAATATTGTGGATTGTTCAGGAGAACATGTAGTCATGTTAGTTCATTTGGAGATATGCGAACTGCTTTTGAACATTTGAAAATGATACTTTTCAAAATGAATGTTTACGGATGTTTTATGGAAAATGATTTTTGGTCCGAGACCCAATCGACTTTGAAATAGTTTTAAACTCAGGACTTGGGGTCCGAAAAAGGGTTTTTCTACTTTTTAAACTTTCTGTAATATGGAACGAGATATGGGCTGAGACCCTAATGTTTCAAAAGGCTTTTTCATGTTTTCTAAAACTCCCGAGAATTGTAAAACACTTTATCAATCGTTTATCTATTTCGTTCATGCCTTTCGGGGTTTTGGCTTACGTGTTCAAATAAAACTTCTCGGGAAGTCTTTCACTGTGATGATTTGTTTCAATGTTTTATCATAGCATATTTGAGGTGATCCAGGATGGAAAATGGTCGACGTTGCGAGTCATATGTGGAATAGGAGTTTTTGGTCGGGATTTATATACTGAGATTTTGGAACTCTATCGTGTGGTTTTCCGATGGAATATCAGTGGATATTGGTGACGAACCGAATTAGTATACAAGAGTACGGATGTGGTCAATCATTTGCATAGTTTTCATTTTAAAACTTCGAAATCATGTGGATTCGAAGGAAAACTGTTATCGAATACTTGGCACCAGCGAGCCGATTTAATTTTTCGAAAATTGATTTCGTGGTCTTACGAAAATTTATATTTTGAGTTTTGATATTTTTGAAAGAACTTTCGAAAATTTGTCTTCATGAGAAGACTATATGATTTCAAACTGGTTTTGAAAATGTAATTGATATACATACGCATTTAGTGCATAGTGCATATCATGGTGAAGTTCTGAGTAAGACTCACAAACTGGATAACACTCTAACGGTACGACGAAGAGAGAACCGAACTTTAGTATGGTAATTTGGTTATCCAGGGACGATCGATTAATTGATCAGATAAGAGGAATATGCTGCATATTATAGATTCGGGTACAGGATATGATTTTGGAACTTTGGATTTTATGAAACCGGGACATATGTACTATGTGATTCCATTGGTATGGTAGTAGCACGACTCTACCATAGTGACTTTTGAATGATTCCTTTGTAACTGTAGATTTGGGGATGGTAACCCCATGCTGGTTGTTTTGGAAATTGAGTGGTCGTTCCGACTCCATGTATGATTGGATATGTTCGTCGGGTTGTGATTGGTTGTTCGTATGCCGAGGAGTATGTTCGACAGTCAGGTGTGTTTATTGAGATCTACTGTATGTGATTGGTGTGTCGTTTTGAGAACCTTATTCGTTCGTATATCGGTTTATGTGGTTCTATGTTGATCGTGTTGGAGTTTACCGTGTGAAGGTATTCTCGATTTTCATTGATCGTTCGTTGGTAATATTGGAGTTTATCATGATGATGATATTGTCGGCCATGTTTTGACCTTTGGATTGGTCGTATTAGAGTTTATCATGTCGATGACATTCTCGGTTAATTTATTGGTTGATTATTGCTGGTGATCATCTGAGCGT
This sequence comes from Orobanche coerulescens, assembly GCA_033398695.1. Classification (NCBI taxonomy): domain Eukaryota; kingdom Viridiplantae; phylum Streptophyta; class Magnoliopsida; order Lamiales; family Orobanchaceae; genus Orobanche; species Orobanche coerulescens. The sequence continues at coordinate 63,283,938 of CM065806.1, forward strand.
TCAGATTGTGTGTCGATGTTTCAGGATTTGTTGCCATGGTGTTGAACATTTGTTTCACAGATGTATCGTGTATTATTCGTTTTATCGGAATTGGGACTTGATTGTATAATCAGGTAGACGAGATTTGACACGGATAGGTTACTTCATCCAAAGATGATATATTTTGTTGAGACTCAAGAAATTGTGATTGTAAGCGTATTGAGACTGTACAGTGAGGTCACTTGCTAGTATCTCAAGAGATCGTCGACTTGGCGCATATATAAGTGTACTGTTTTGGTTATTCGTTAATGATGATCGATCGTTGTTGTGATGGTTTCGGAATATTTTGGTTGAACGGTTTGTTGGTTTTTTCTATAACGGCTTGCAAGTTTCGAGGACGAAACTTATTTTAAGTGGTGTAGTATGTAATATTCGGAATTTCTACTACCGTTGTTTAATATTATTTTATCCGTGTTATATTGTACAGCGTGGAATCTGTACAGTATATATAAAATAAATGAAGGACTGAGATGTCAGTATCGGTATAATTGTCGTACTTGGTCGACAATTGTATTAGAGGATATAATGCGTCATGTATACGTATCCAGTATGTCGAGACGGACGAGAAGAGTTGGAAATGGCTAAGTATAGCCTGATTAGCGTGCGCTAATGTTCAAGTATAGTGCACACTATCGTTCATAGTTAGTGCACGCTAGAGGCAGAATGTAGCGCATGCTAATGCAGTCAGATCGGAAGGAATCTGCGTGTGGACCAGGCTACTTTCGGCGCACGTTCTGATAAGTCAACGGATGTTTGTAATGTAGTACTAGCGCACGCTAATGGTATATTGGACAAAAAGGAATCTTATCCTCATCAGCACTTTCGGCGTGTGTACCACTCTTCGGAGCATACACACAAACGAGTCAACTGATATTAGCGCACGCTAAACGCAAGGACTTGCGTACGCTAGAGAGTGTAAGTTGCATACGCTAATGCATGGGCGTTACATATGTAAGCACATGTACGAAGCCAGACAGTAGCCTCTGGACTACGATAGCGCACGCTAACAAAGGCCAGTTAGCGCACGCTAAGGCTGTTGTGCGCGCTAATCATGAGATGTTAGCGCACGCTAGTAATGTTTATTATATAAGGGGACAAACGGGTTTTGAGATGCATTTAGTCCATTATTTCACCTTCAGTCGATAGAGAGAGCTTTGGGAGGTTCTTGAGGTTCCCAAACATGGTGAGGTGGTGATTTTTAACAAGATTAAAGTAGAAAGCATGGATTCAAGCCTTGTTCTTCAAGTTACTCATGATTCTTGGAATGGAGTTCAAGTGTTCTTCTTCTTAGTTCATCTAATCCAGGTAATATTCGTATCCCTTGTTAGTTGTTCATTTTTAAGAATGATTACATGTGAGGAACATGTTGGATAATCATGTGACGTTATTTAAATGGTGATTCGTTTAAACTTGATGAGGTTGGATCATGGATTTCTGAATCATGATAATTTCAGTGGTCGATTTAGATGAGTTAAATCATGATATGAGGTTGTATTCCAGATTTTGTATGAGATGATCCTTGTTATCGATTGGTTTGATTATGTGATTTGCATGATGAAGAAAATGATAGACATTATGATATAAACCTCGGATTTTGTTGTTTTGATAGCTTTGAACATGGTTCAGAATCACTTAGTGTTCTTGAAATCGCCATATGTTGATCGGTATCTGAAAAACATGCATCTGTACAGCATTAGCGCACGCTAAGCTTACTGCCTAGCGCGCGCTAACGGGAGCAACTTAGCGCACGCTACGTTAAGTGATTAACGTGCGCTAAGAAGGCAGAAAGTGCAGTATTTTCGTGTTGTGGTTCTAAATTCGTGATCGTTTAAGTTGGTTTGATCAAACTTGTGGTTAACCGAGATATTGTTGAGCCGTTGGGTTTGTGAATTGGTTTTATCAATTGTTGATTGTTGTCGAACTTGTTGTTTATAGATTATTGTAAAAGATTGAGATTATTCATCGGTGTTTATAACCATATGTTGCGGTCGTGTTCGAGTATGTTCGTGAATGGCGTTCGTCAGGGCCGAGGCGCTAGTAGACGAAGACAATGAGATTAGTGACGGCTTCATCATCGTCGTATCAGTATCGAGGTAAGTTATTATTTGTTCAGTTATAGTATTTAATGAATGATTTCCATTTCATTCGTGTATAATTCGTATAGCAATGTTTATAATCATAATCACAAGAGATTTGGGATTATAAATCGTATTCGAGTTTTGGGAACCTAAATCATAATGTATATGATTTACTTTTGTTATTAGTATATTTGTATATTGAGGATATATTGTGATAAAGACGAAGATATGAATTATGTGCAATCCATAATACTTTGGACCGTCGAGTATTGAGGATAATGGTTCGTGATGGTTTAGGCATTGAGATCGTTCTCGAAGGACTCGGGGCAAGTACTCTAATCATTTTTACCATTTGTGTCGATCATGTCGTGATACAGTCGTGTATCGTTGTTGTCATGCATTTGTGCATTGTTTTTGTTATGTATTGTGTACTGTTGTTTTATGCAGTTGTGCATTGTTGTCATATGTCCACCTCGTGTTGGTCCGACGGGATCATCGGGGGATCTATGCTAGCGTGCGCAGGATCATCGGACGGGTTTTCCACCTCGGGTTGGTCTGACGGGATCATCGGGGGATCTAGGCAGTGAACGCTGGATCATCGGATTGCCATGTATTGTTGTTGTGCATATGTATATTATGGAATTGCCATAAGTATACATTGTCGTTATTGTTGTGATCATATTGACGTTGTCATATGAGTATGCATTTATAGGTCTTGTGTTAGGACCATGTCCGTATGTTGTGTTGATCTGATCTTGGATTAGACTGACGTGATTGTCAGGGTATTTCGTATCTTGAGGTATGTTCCGTATTTCCTTGGTACTTGTCTTTGAGGGACAATCGATTATCGTATTGGAATTGTCGACGTCATTCGATGGATTGAATTGGCCAGAGTTGGTATAATTTCCGTATCGCGAGTTATGATAATGTTTTAAGAACCTTGGGTATTGTTGAGATACCGTACAGATATTTCGGTATTATCTTATTGTGTTATTAAGGATACAAATCGTGGATTTTCGTAAAGTTACGACGGTAAGATTACATTGGTCGTATTCTTACTTAGTATTTCTATTGATATCTAATTATTGACGTGATGTGATGGTTACCATTGTTGGATATTATAGCTGACCCCGTCGTGGGCTTTCTTTTTAGGTTCTTTGATTATCAAGCTTGTAGCGGTCGTGAAGAGATGAGCTTCCCGGAGGATACTGGCTAGGACATGTATTTGTGTATTGATCTTCTGATCAGTTATTGTATTCCGCTGCTAGAGTATTTTAATTGTTTTTATCCGCTGCGTGAGTATTTTTTAATGGCCTTTTGGTATTTGGTAACTTAGGTTACTTTGGCAATCATTTTCTAAATCTATTCTGTCGGTACGTGTAAGCGATAGCTTAACGTATGTTTTTAAACTGTTGAGTTTTGGCATTTCGGCCTTGTGGTTTCAAATGAGATTTTACGACGGTTTTGATAGACGAGTTTTATAAAGTCTTCGAATGTATTTAAAAGATAGTACCGTTGTTAGCCTCTTGGGCGTTTGTAAATGTTTGCGAAAATATCCTTCAGCCTTGTGGGTTCCATCTCGGGGCCCACGGCGCTGTAATATTCCCGGTCGGATCTGGGGGTGTTATAGAATATGGTATCGGAGCTTAGGTTGTGAAAACCTAGGCAGTCGGGTCGAGTTGGGTCGTACTTTTGTCGTGTCATTCGAGTTGTCAGTTGACAAGTGTGTGAGCCGTGAGTTTTTGTTGTTCACTCGGGCTTGTGCGTTATGTGACTTACCAGTGTAGTACTGGGGTTGTAAACTTTTCCAAATGGTGTTAACGTGTTTCTTCGGATAGAGGCGTGTTGTGTTCTCGAGTTGAACTGAGTTTGCAAAATGTGTGTTTTGAAAATATTCGTGTCGAGTATTTTCTTGAGTCGAGACATGAGCCAGTATCACGGAGAATCGTCGGCTTCACGATCTGTAAGTAATTGGATTTTCAAATTTCATTGAGATTTATTGCCGTTCTAAGTTGATATGCTTTGAGATTCAGTAGAATATTATGCGTTACAGTATAAGGTGACAGAGTGAGACAGGATTGATGGTTTGAGAAACTATGATTTTGGAAATCAATATGTCGATTAAGTTTTGGAACGGAGTTTTGTATTTGGGAGAAATATTGTGGATTGTTCAGGAGAACATGTAGTCATGTTAGTTCATTTTGAGATATGCGAACTGCTTTTGAACATTTGAAAATGATACTTTTCAAAATGAATGTTTTATGGATGTTTTACGGAAAATGATTTTTGGGCCGAGACCCAATCGACTTTGAAATAGTTTTAAACTCAGGACTTGGGGTCCGAAAAAGGGGTTTTCTACTTTTTAAACTTTCTGTAATATGGAACGAGATATTGGCTGAGACCCTAATGTTTCAAAAGGGTTTTTCATGTTTTCTAAAACTCCCGAGAATTGTAAAACACTTTATCAATCGTTTATCTATTTCGTTCATGCCTTTCGGGGTTTTGGATTACTTGTTCAAATAAAACTTCTCGGGAAGTCTTTCACTGTGATGATTTGTTTAAATGTTTTGTCATAGCATATTCGAGGTGATCCAGGATGGAAAATGGTCGACGTTGCGAGTCATATGTGGAATAGGAGTTTTTGGTCGGGATTTATATACTGAGATTTTGGAACTCTATCGTGTGGTTTTCCGATGGAATATCAATGGATATTGGTGACGAACCGAATTGGTATACAGGAGTACGGATGTGGTCAATCATTTGCATAGTTTTCATTTTAAAACTTCGAAATCATGTGGATTCGAAGGAAAACTGTTATCGAATACTTGGCACCAGCAAGCCGATTTAATTTTTCGAAAATTGATTTCATGGTCTTACGAAAATTTATGTTTTGAGTTTTGATATTTTTGAAAGAACTTTCGAAAATTTGTCTTCGTGAGAAGACTATATGATTTCAAACTGGTTTTGAAAATGTAATTGATATACATACGCATTTAGTGCATAGTGCATATCATGGTGAAGTTCTGAGTAAGACTCACAAACTGGATAACACTCTAACGGTACGACGAAGAGAGAACCGAACTTTAGTATGGTAATTTGGTTATCTAGGGATGATCGATTAATTGATCAGATAAGAGGAATCTGCTGCATATTGTAGATTCGGGTACAGGATGTGATTTTGGAACTTTGGATTTTATGAAACCGGGACATATGTACTATGTGATTCCATTGGTATGGTAGTAGCACGACTCTACCATAGTGACTTTTGAATGATTCCTTTGTAAGTGTAGATTTGGGTATGGTAACCCCACCCTGGTTGTTTTGGAAATTGAGTGGTCGTTCCCACTCCATGTATGATTGGATATGTTCGTCGGGTTGTGATTGGTTGTTCGTATGCCGAGGAGTATGTTAGACAGTCAGGTGTGTTTATTGAGATCCACTGTATGTGATTGGTGTGTCGTTTTGAGAACCTTATTCATTCGTATATCGGTTTATGTGGTTCTGTGTTGATCGTGTTGGAGTTTACCGTGTGAAGGTATTCTCGATTTTCGTTGATCGTTCGTTGGTAATATTGGACTTTATCATGATGATGATATTGTCGGCCGTTTTTTGACCTTTGGATTGGTCGTATTAGAGTTTATCATGTCGATGATATTCTCGGTTAATTTATTGGTTGATTATTGCTGGTGATCATCTGAGCATTCAGATTGTATGTCGATGTTTCAGGATTTGTTGCCATGGTGTTGAACATTTGTTTCACAGATGTATCATGTATTATTCGTTTTATCGGAATTGGGACTTGATTGTATAATCTGGTAGACGAGATTTGACACGGATAGGTTACTTCATCCGAAGATGATATATTTTGTTGAGACTCAAGAAATTGTGATTGTAAGCATATTGAGACTGTACAGTGAGGTCACTTGCTAGTATCTCAAGAGATCGTCGACTTGGCGCATATATAAGTGTACTGTTTTGCTTATTCGTTAATGATGATCGATCGTTGTTGTGATGGTTTCGGAATATTTTGGTTGAACGGTTTGTTGGTTTTTTCTATAACGGCTTGCAAGTTTCGAGGACGAAACTTATTTTAAGTGGTGTAGTATGTAATATTCGGAATTTCTACTACCGTTGTTTAATATTATTTTATTCGAGTTATATTGTACAGCGTGGAATCTGTACAGTATAGATAAAATAAATGAAGGACTGAGATGTCAGTATCGGTATAATTGTCGTACTTGGTCGACAATTGTATTAGAGGATATAGTGCGTCATGTATACGTATCCAGTATGTCGAGACGGACGAGAAGAGTTGGAAATGGCTAAGTATAGCCTGATTAGCGCGCGCTAATATTCAAGTATAGTGCACGCTATCGTTCATAGTTAGCGCACGCTAGAGGCAGAATGTAGCGCACGCTAATGCAGTCAGATCGGAAGGAATCTGCGTGTGGACCAGGCCACTTTCGGCGCACGTTCGGGTAAGTCAACGGATGTTTGTAATGTAGTACTAGCGCATGCTAAACCCTAAAGGTTAGCGCACGCTAATGGTATATTGGACAAAAAGGAATCTTATCCTCATCAGCACTTTCGGCGTGTGTACCAGTCTTCGGAGCATACAGACAAACGAGTCAACTGATATTAGCGCACGCTAAACGCAAGGACTTGCGTACGCTAGAGAGTGTAAGTTGCGTACGCTAATGCATGGGCGTTACATACGTAAGCATATGTACGAAGCCAGACAGTAGCCTCTGGACTACGATAGCGCACGCTAACAAAGGCCAGTTAGCGCATGCTAAGGCTGTTGTGCACGCTAAACATGAGATGTTAGCGCATGCTAGTAATGTTTATTATATAAGGGGACAAACGGGTTTTGAGATGCATTTAGTCCATTATTTCACCTTCAGTCGATAGAGAGAGCTTTGGGAGGTTCTTGAGGTTCCCAAACACGGTGAGGTGGTGATTTTTAACAAGATTAAAGTAGAAAGCATGGATTCAAGCCTTGTTCTTCAAGTTACTCATGATTCTTGGAATGGAGTTCAAGTGTTCTTCTTCTTAGTTCATCTAATCCAGGTAATATTCGTATCCCTTGTTAGTTGTTCGTTTTTAAGAATGATTACATGTGAGGAACATGTTGGATAATCATGTGATGATATTATATAAGATTTTATGGGATTATGATAAGAGTTTTCGGACGTTATTTAAATGGTGATTCGTTTAAACTTGATGAGGTTGGATCATGGATTTCTGAATCATGATAATTTCAGTGGTCGATTTAGATGAGTTAAATCATGATATGAGTGTGTATTCCAGATTTTGTATGAGATGATCCTTGTTATCGGTTGGTTTGATTATGTGATTTACATGATGAAAAAATTATAGACATTATGATATAAACCTCGGATTTCGTTGTTTTGATAGCTTTGAACATGGTTCAGAATCACTTAGTGTTCTTGAAATCGCCATATGTTGACCGGTATCTGAAAAACATGCATCTGTACAGCATTAGCGCACGCTAAGCTTACTGCCTAGCGCGCGCTAACGGGAGCAACTTAGCGCACGCTACGCTAAGTGATTAACGTGCGCTAAGAAGGCAGAAAGTGCAGTATTTTCTGTGGTTCTAAATTCGTGATCGTTTAAGTTGGTTTGATCAGACTTGTGGTTAACCGAGATATTGTTGAGCCGTTGGGTTTGTGAATTGGTTTTATCGATTGTTGATTGTTGTCGAACTTGTTGTTTATCGATTATTGTAATAGGTTGAGATTATTGATCGGTGTTTATAACCGTATGTTGCGGTCGTGTTCGAGTATGTTCGTGAATGGCGTTGGTCAGGGCCGAGGAGCTAGTAGACGAAGACAATGAGATTAGTGATGGCTTCATCATCGTCGTATCAGTATCTAGGTAAGTTATTACTTGCTCAGTTATAGTATTTAATGAATGATTTCCATTTCATTCGTGTATAATTCGTATATCAATGTTTATAATCGTAATCACAGGAGATTTGGGATTATAAATCGTATTAGAGTTTTGGGAATCTAAATCATAATGTATATGATTTACTTTTGTTATTAGTATACTTGTATATTGAGGATATATTGTGATAAAGACGAAGATATGAATTATCTGCAATCCGTAATACTTTGGACCGTCGAGTATTGAGGATAATGGTTCGTGATGGTTTAGACATTGAGATCGTTCTCGAAGGACTCGGGGCAAGTGCTCTAATCATTTTTACCATTTGTGTCGATCATGTCGTGATACGTTCGTGTATCGTTGTTGTCATGTATTTGTGCATTGTTGTTGTCATGTATTGTGTACTGTTGTTTTGTGCAGTTGTGCATTGTTGTCATATGTCCACCTCGTGTTGGTACGATGGGATCATTGGGGGATCTATGCTAGCATGCGCTGGATCATCGGACGAGTTTTCCACCTCGGGTTGGTCTGACGGGATCATCGGGGGATCTAGGCAGTGAACGCTGGATCATTGGATTGCCATGTATTGTTGTTGTGCATATGTATATTATGGAATTGCCATAAGTATACATTGTCATTATTGTTGTGATCATATTGACGTTGTCATATGAGTATGCATTTGTAGGTCTTATGTTAGGACCATGTACGTATGTTGTGTTGATCTGATCTTGTATATGATTTACTTTTGTTATTAGTATACTTGTATATTGAGGATATATTGTGATAAAGACGAAGATATGAATTATCTGCAATCCATAATACTTTGGACCGTCGAGTATTGAGGATAATGGTTCGTGATGGTTTAGACATTGAGATCGTTCTCGAAGGACTCGGGGCAAGTACTCTAATCATTTTTACCATTTGTGTCGATCATGTCGTGATACATTCGTGTATCGTTGTTGTCATGTATTTGTGCATTGTTGTTGTCATGTATTGTGTACTGTTGTTTTGTGCAGTTGTGCATTGTTGTCATATGTCCACCTCGTGTTGGTCCGATGGGATCATTGGGAGATCTATGCTAGCATGCGCTGGATCATCGGATGAGTTTTCCACCTCGGGTTGGTCTGACGGGATCATCGGGAGATCTAGGCAGTGAACGCTAGATCATCGAATTGCCATGTATTGTTGTTGTGCATATGTATATTATGGAATTGCCATAAGTATACATTGTCGTTATTGTTGTGATCATATTGACGTTGTCATATGAGTATGCATTTGTAGGTCTTATGTTAGGACCATGTACGTATGTTGTGTTGATCTGATCTTGGATTAGACTGACGTGATTGTCATGGTATTTCGTATCTTGAGGTATGTTCCGTATTTCCTTGATACTTGTCTTTGAGGGACAATCGATTATCGTATTGGAATTGTCGACGTCATTCGATGGATTGAATTGGCCAGAGTTGGTATAATTTCCGTATCGCGTGTTATGATAATGTTTTTAGAACCTTGGGTATTGTTGAGATACCGTACAGATATTTTGGTATTATCTTATTGTGTTATTAAGGATACGAATCGTGGATTTTCGTAAAGTTACGACGGTAAGATTACATTGGTCGTATTCTTACTTTGTATTTCTGTTGATATCTAATTATTGACGTGATGTGATGGTTACCATTGTTGGATATTATGGCTGACCCCGTCGTGGGCTTTCTTTTTAGGTTCTTGGATTATCAAGCTTGTAGCGGTCGTGAAGAGATGAGCTTCCCGGAGGATACTGGCTAGGACATGTATTTGTGTATTGAGCTTCTGATCAGTTGTTGTATTCCGCTGCTAGAGTATTTTAATTGTTTGTCTTTATCCGCTACGTGAGTATTTTTTAATGGCCTTTTGGTATCTGGTAACTTAGGTTACTTTGGCAATCATTTTCTAAATCTATTCTGTCGGTACGTGTAAGCGATAGCTTAACGTATGTTTTTAAACTGTTGAGTTTTGGCATTTCGGCCTTGTGGTTTCAAATGATATTTTACGACGGTTTTGATAGACGAGTTTTATAAAGTCTTCGAATGCATTTAAAAGATAGTACCGTTGTTAGCCTCTTGGGCGTTTGTAAATGTTTGCGAAAATATCCTTCAGCCTTGTGGGTTCCATCTCGGGGCCCACGGCGCTGTAATATTCCCGGTCGGATCTGGGGGTGTTACATGTTAACTCTACACCAAGATGAGGACTTTGTTCTTAGTTATATTATGAGCTTTTCCCAGAGATTATTGAGCTTGTTTCATCGTAATGAATCCAATACCATGTTTAGAAGGATTGTATTGGTTGAATTAAGGTTTCCATGGTTATAGTTGGGCCATGATCTTTACCAACCTTAAGGATGGAATTTCGGAGATTGAACACTCCTTGTTGATCCTTTCGTAACACTCTTTTTATGATCAAAGTGTTGAAGATTACCCCTGTGTAAGATGAATTTGTGAAGTTGAACGTAGAGTGTGTTTGATTATAATTCTCGCCTTTGATGAACTCGTTGTTAATCTTCTTGGATGATTAGAACCATGAAAGGATAATTGGAACAATCATTTTGAATGAAGAATTTGATAAGAAGAATTACCCGCGGAAGAACAAGAATCGTAGAGACGAATTAACCTAGAACTAGATTGAATGTGATTATCTCGTTACGTATCGTTGTAGCAACCGAACCTAGCCTTCGAGTTAATAATCGGAATTAAGTATGGAACATGGGATATAATGATTTGATGAAGGTCTTTGGTATTGTGGACACAGATTTTGTGTTTTATTACGATCTCTTAAATTCGCATGCCTTTTTGCAAGTTTAGTATTCGTCGGAAATAGAACCGAAAACCGATTGTCCGTTATTAATAACTCGATTTTTAACTTAAGGCATTCGGTACTCGTGCGTTGGTTTCGGGAGGTTTATTGAATTCCTTGTTATTCCCTTGTACAAGGTGATCGATCGAGGGGCGGCGACCTTCGGACGAGTGACATTCGTGGGAGTATTTAATTCTTGCCATCTTTGAGGCAAGTATCGTATTTTAAACTTGTTAATATTGGATTGTTGATCATGCATACGATTTATTCATGTTGTTGAACATGAGATTAATTTCTTTGAGTCGTCATGGTATTTGTTACTGATTCCTTGATTGTTCACATCGATGAACATATTGATTTGCATATGTGTATGCATAATTGTAATGTTTATGTTGTAAATGATCCGAGGGGATCATGAGGATCTATGCTGAGGGCGCTGGATCGGATGTCCACCATGTGTTGGTCCGACGGGATCATCATGGGGATCTATGCTGAGGGCGCTGGATCATTGGACGGGTTTTCTGTAATACCCGTAATTTCGATTTCCGGTAATTTCTTTTTTTTTTTTCGGTGGAAGTCCGTTTTGACGACTCTGTCTTGACCGTTTCGTCATTCCGAGAATGATTAATTCTACACTTTTTGACATCCGAGTTCGTTTCGGTGTCGTTTTGTTGAGTTCCGTGCTTTTTAGCGACTTTTCCGCACTTGAGTTCGATTCTTGCGAATCTCGTCCAAAAATGTTGTTTCGAGTTTCTCGTAAGTTCATTTAATGTTATTATTCATGTTGCGAGCTTTGGTTTGTTGTTTCGATCACGTATCGTGATTTTCTGGCGTTTTGGGCCATTTTTGTAATTTCTCAAAGTTTGGGGTAATTATTTCCGTTGTCGAATTTCGATGCTTTGGGTGGTCGGAATCGTGTGTTCTCTTAGCGCTTAGATTCGCCTTTGCAAGTACTTCGTAACCATATCTTCGATTCATACTCAGGTTCGGGTTTCGGGGTCGTCCGGGCCGTCGGAGTGGCCACGACCGAGTCACGGCCAGAGCAGGGCCTGGCCTGGCCGAGTTACGGCCGTAAGGTGCTGGTTACGGCCGTACGTGCTCGGAAGACTTGGAGGGCCGAATGCCAGTTACGGCCGTAAGGCGTGATAGGGTACGGCCGTACGGTCGCTGGGCATCTTCCTGACGAAGGCCGATTACGGCCGTAATGTGTGCCAGTTACGGCCGTAAGTGTCCGGCAGTCTTTGGCGATTTTTGACGAATGCGATTACGGCCGTAGAACTCGCCGAGTACGGCCGTATGGGCCGAGTTACGGCCGTAAGGCACTGCCGGTTACGGCCGTAAGCGTCCGGCAGTGTCCGGCTATATAAGGCCTGGCAGCCCGTTTTTACTCATTTCTTCACTTTTCTTGCGGCTATCGGACGGGTGCGACGGGAAATAGGGTTCTTGGTCGATTCTATTCAATTCCAAGACGTTTTGGAAGATTCTTGTTGATTATATCATCATCCAATCCATGTTCTTCGTCGAATCAAGGTATATTTCTTAATTTTTCCTTCAAGTTGACTTTTTGGAGAATTGTCTTTGATTTCGATTCTAGTCGATTTTTGATACATCGGTTGGTGTAGTATGATGTTATTAGTCGTGTTCTATGGGTTGTATATCCATACTTCAAGTTTGTTCAACTCAATTAGTGATTCGAGTGTTCTTGGGAGTTATCGAACATTGAGTGTTCGATTAAATGTCCCAATGAGTTTCCCTTCGATAATTGTTGGGATTTTCGTTGTTTTTGGCTTTGATTCTCGTTGTAATCATGTTTTATTGTTCCTTACGGAGGATTATAGGTGCTCGATGATTCCGATGTTGAATTCCGTTGGTGATTGATGATTCGTGTGGTGTTATTCTCGTAGTAATTGCGGTGTTATCGCGTTCTTGATAGTGTTCGGGAGTTCGGGGCTGTTCGACCGCATTCCATCCGTCGTCTTGTTTCGAACGTGGTTCCTAGGCAAGTAGCTTGTTCATACGCTTCTCGTTTTATGGATATGATGATCGGTGGTCGTCTTGGTGTGTTTGTTTGGTTATTTGCAAATGAATTTTCAAAAGAATTGTTTTGGCCTCGTTAAAGGCTCTCTTTCAAAATGCGTATGTGTTTTGTGAACGGTGTGTTTTGGGAATTGATTATGATTTGATTATTTTGAACGTTGAAGGCTTTGATGATACCCATGTTGTTTAAAGTTATGGAAGCGTGTATTCCGTGTTTAATCTTGTCATTGTGTTTTGAAGAGTTTGATAACGGTGTCGAGTTAGTGGCCATCTATAGTAAGTATTCTTGATGAACTTACATTCTTAGCATATTAGTATTGCATGAGTAACATGTGTGTGTATGCTCACTATGGGTTAGATCCGACGGGGTCTCGGTATGGGTCCACAGAGGGGTGGATCCGCGAGCTTGCTTTTAACCACTATGGGTTAGATCAGACGGGTCTCGGTAGGGGTCCACGGAGGGGTGGATCCACGGTTAATTGTGGTGTATTTCACAAATGTGATTCGATTATGGCATTTCCGGAAATTAGTGCTTTTGAATGGTTTTCGTGATTGCATGCATTGACTAAGTGTGTAAGAGGTAAGTTGTTGGTTTGGCCTACTTGCCTAGGATGGCACTAGAGTATTTTGTTGTGTGTGTGTTAAATCCTTTAATTGTGGAATTTTGATGTTGGAAGACGAACCTTGTTGTCGTTCTCGTGTACTGTGAGTTGATGAGATTTGGGGCTAAAATCCCAACGGTTTTGTAAAGGTCATTTTACGGATTTGGGGCTAAAATCCCAACGTTTTGTAAAGGTCATTTTACAGAAAGTAAACTTTTGGGCGGTGACCCCTTTCGTCTTTTGGGTTTTGAAAAGTAGGATTTGATAATCCTAAATTGTTTTCTATTAAAACTCTCGATGGCATTTTAAACTATTTTATAAATTATTTCCATTGATTTGTGATCTTTTGGTTTTGGAATGTTTTCTCAAACTCTTGCCTCGGGAAGTACTTTTCGTTTCGTTTGGATCTTTGAGGATTCTTGGTTATTGTTATTCGTGGAATGTGAATTGTATGACTCGTATTTTTGCACTTGTACTTGCACTAGCAAAACAGTGGAGTTTCGCTAACCCCCGAGTATTCGGGGGGTGGATGTCTGTATTGCATTCAGGTTTTGGAGCATAGCACTGGGTCGGCACAAAGGATGATGAAAGATGAACGATACTAATCACAGGAGTACCGTTGATGTCATATTGGATTAGTTGTATTTTATTTTCCGCTGCAGTATTCTCTCCCCGTTGTACGGTAGTGTGTTGTACTCGACCCCTGCGTGGGCATGTGTTGTGATTGAGTTGCATGTATTTATTGAAAGACCAAATCGGTCTACTGAGTTAGTTTAGCCTTAAAGGCATTGTTGGGATGTTTAATGTTGTTACCAGCCTGGTAGGTCCTTGAGGAAAGGTTCTACGGCGTGTAATATCCCTGAGCGGATTGGGGGTGTTACATAAATGGTATCAGAGCTTAGGTTGTGGAAACCTAGGCTGTCGGGTCAAGTCGTGTTGTTTGAGTCTTGTATCGCCGGATTTTGTCTGACTGAGTCGTGTCACGATGCGTCGTCTGAGTTTGTTGGTCGTGATTAGTATCGTGGGGCGATCATCATCTTCGTGCGACCTGTGGATGTAAGTCTCCCTTCTTTGTGTTGTGCCTCGTGTGACACGAGCTATTTTTATGATTATTTGTTAAGTGATGAAATCCTTATGTGGATTTTGATTTCACGATATGTATTTAGTCGACTCTCGTATTTGGTTTATACGAAGAGTGTCGTCGCTGCTGATGTCTTTTTACTGTTGTTTTTGTCCGTTGCTGATGATTTTCGAATCGATTTGCTCGTTTTACAAGTTCTCTTGTGGAAGCTTTGTGCTTATATGCATTCGACTTGTTCACTAGCCAGTGCGGGAGGGTCCTTAGAGGCCTCGAATGGGGTCCGTGGTTTTGTTCCGAATCCTAGGCAGTCTTCGACTGTGGTGTTTTACCGTTTATTTTCCGTTAAAAGACATGTATTGTCTTGATTTTAAACGTTTTGATGCGTGAACTAGGAGGTGTTTTAGCGTACGTCGATATGTGTGAGTTTTGGGCATTCTGGCCTATTGGATTTTCAAAAACCTTGAGTATCTTAGAAAAATAAATTCCGAGATGTACTTTTCAAATGAGTTATTTTCTTTTGGTACATCCAAGGTGCCATAATATATTTCAAAATTCTTCTACCTCGAGGACCAAAATATTTTGAGATATTTTCAATGCTTTAGAAATACTTTACTTAGACCCGAGGGTCGAATATTCTGAAAGTTTTCACTAAGAGAAAGTGTCCTCATTTTTATCAAATGCGAAATGGTTCTCCAAAGTCTCGATAGCGATGTTTCACGTTTGCACTTTTTCTTGAAAAGTGATACTCAAGATCTACCGGTGTTTCCAAATTGTTTTCACAAGGTGGTTTTCATTTTTAAAACCCATCATTTCCCACTTGTAGTCGGAGAAGGTGTGTATGATCGTGTACGTACGTGCTTGTTTCGTTTTGTTTAGTAATTATACGCTAGGTATCATTCGGGCCGTTGTAATCGCCGAACGATGCCGTGGTTGTTGTGATTTTAGTATGTGTTGATATGTTATGCCAAGTTGACATCTCCGGTTTGTTGTTTTGCGACGTTATACTTCATTGTACCTAGCATTTGTATTTTCGGTATGCCGATCCGATGCGTTTCAACCGTGATGTGCCGGGGCATGCACGTGTAAATTATCCTTCTCGTCGGTAACACATTTCAAGTGTGGACTCGAGGGACACCGAATTCAGTTTTGCGAATTGGCTACCGAGATTTTCGGAGTTCGCACTTCAACATAGTTATCAGAATCGGCTTTGAGAGGCCTTTGAAGGATGTTTCTGTCGGTTGCTTGTTGTGTTGCCACCTTGATTTCGTTGTTGTGAGTTTCGGGGACGACACTCCTTTTAGAAGAGGTCGAATATAATACCCGTATTATTTTTGGCTTCTGCATTTTCTCTTTCCCAATTCTGTCGATTCGCTCATGTTCGTTGATACTGTATGAACTTGTTCTGTATATCGGTTTCATCGTACGAACGAGCTGTGATCTTGTTGTGGGTCAATCTGGTTGTTCTATTAGTTCTTTTATCCGAAGTGGATCGGATTTGGAACTCCTGTGTTTTTGACTCTGTCGACTCGTTTATGCTCGTTAACATTTTCTGAGCTTGCCCTGTCCCTTGCTTTTGTTGATCGAACGAGTGTGGTATTGTTTCGGGATGACTCGTTTGTCGTTGTGACTTTTCAATTACTATTCCCTTTCCTGTAGATCTTATGTGAATCACATCTTGTTGTTTTCACCGGATCATAAATTGTCTCGAGCCGAGACGTGAACCTGGGAGTTGTGGTTGAATTTTATTGTTCTTCGTGATTCGAACATGATAGTTCGATTTTTGTTGTCTCGATCGTTCGATCGTTCGGTTTTTGTTGATCTCGTGTCGTGATTGTTGAACGTTCAGGCTCCTTAGTAATTCCCTTAAGTTCGGGAAATTAGTCTCGTTTTCGATCTTCCAACCCTTGGGCAGTGGAATTCCGTATTTGTTCAACGATTGGCTCGCGTTTTGATTGATGTACCGTTGGGTTGGTCAATCATATTGATTTTTGTTCGTTGTGTTTTGTGATTGTTCGGATAATTAACTTGACTATATTACCCGTTTGATGACGCTTATCACTTGTTGGTTTTATTATGTCCTACCAGCGACGTTGTGTTGGTCGTCGTGGAGCGTGTTTTCATGCCGTATATCCCTTTGCGTTGCTTGTAATGTTTCGCCGATGGGCGTAAATTACGCGCTTCTTGTGTATCTCGTTGAGTTATTCCTGGCGGGATATTGCTTCTCCCTACTTGTTTTAAGTTTCGGGACGAAACTTCTTTTAAGGAGGGTAGAATGTAATACCCCTAATTTTGATTTCCGGTAATTTCTTTTTTTCGGCGGAAGTCCGTTTTGACGACTCTCTCATGACCGTTTCGTCATTCTGAGAATGATTAATTCTACACTTTTTGACATCCGAGTTCCTTCTGGTGTCGTTTTGTTGAGTTCTGTGCTTTTTAGCGATTTTTCCGCACTTGAGTTCGATTTTTGCGAATCTCGTCCGAAACTGTTGTTTCGAGTTTCTCGTAAGTTCATTTAATGTTATTATTCATGTTGCGAGCTTTGGTTTGTTGTTTCGATCACGTATCGTGATTTTCGGGCGTTTTGGGCCATTTTTGTAATTTCTCAAAGTTTGGGGTAATTATTTCCGTTGTCGAATTTCGACGCTTTGGGTGGTCGGAATCGTGTGTTCTCTTAGCGCTTAGATTCGTCTTTGCGAGTACTTCGTAACCATATCTTCAATTCATACTCAGGTTCGGGTTTCGGGGTCGTCCGGGCCGTCGGAGTGGCCACGACCGAGTCACGGCCGGAGCAGGGCCTGGCTTGGCCGAGTTACGGCTGTAAGGTGCCGGTTACGGCCGTACGTGCTCGGCAGACTTGGCGGGCCGAATGCCAATTACGGCCGTAAGGCGTGCTCGGGTACGGCCGTACGGGCGCTGGGCATCATCCTGACGAAGGCCGGTTACGGCCGTAATGTGTGCCAGTTATGGCCGTAAGTGTCCGGCAGGTGCTGGGCAGATTTTTTGATGAATGTCGGTTACGGCCGTAAGGGCCTACCGAGTACGGCCGTATGGGCCGAGTTACGACCGTAAGGCACTATCGGTTACGGCCGTAAGCGTCCGGCAGTGTCCGGCTATAGAAGGCCTAGCAGCCCGTTTTTACTCATTTCTTCACTTTTCTTGCGGCTATCGGACGGGTGCTGATAGGACGCCGAATGTACGCTCCCTGAAAACCCGGTTTAAAATATGGACCAATATAAGCCGGAGTATCGACCTCTTAGTAAAGAAAGGTTTTCTTAGAGTAATAAAGTTCGACCTAGGTTCTCAAACAAGAGGATGCCGACCTCAAAGTTCTCCGATCTATAAACCTCAGATAAAAGGGCGCCGACCTCGTAGGCCCCGCTGACCTGTGACATCTGTTAAAAGGTTGCCAACCTCAAAGGTCTCCCGACCTATGGATTTGAATAGGAATGTCCCGACCTAAGTGATCTTTTATAATATGAGCCGACCTAAGGCCTCCGAGCTCATGAAGGTCGAACACTCGGGAAAGGAGATCCTGACTCACCTGACAGAATCCCCTAGATCCAGGGATTGAGAGCCCATACCTTGCAATCCCGGAAATCCAGGGATGGGAAATCGCAGCCTGAATCCCTGGATATCCGGGATCTTCTCTAAAAATCAGGGAAGATCTTAGAGAATAGGCACCTCTCCCTTCTATAAAAGGGAGAGGGGGGTTTTCATTAAAGGAGAGATATTATGAGATTACAGCATACTTTAGAGAGAGAAAAAGACAATACTTCATACATTTTGGGTTTTCTTAGCCAAAATCCTAAGATTAACCCGGTTCTTGGTGACCGATCAGCTCGGTTACATCAAGTGGTGCCGTCTGTGGGAAGTGTGACATCGAGTCACTTTGAGCTGAGACGTGAGGTTAGTAATGGCGGAAGAAATGAATCAGAAGAAAATAGGGGAGTTGATACCCCGTAATTTAGAAGAGGAACTAGCAGCTGCGGGTGGAGAATCGACTCTGGAAAAAACACCCGTCACCCCCGTAGAAGAAGTTGCACCAAGCACAATCACACTGACAAAGGAAGCCTTAGCCGACATAATCGCCAATGCGATCCAGAAGAGTCAGGAGGTCGAAAAACAAAGAATACCACGAAAAGTAATACTCATCCTTTCGGATGGGCCGGAGGAAATTGTTCAGCAGGAAGAGCATGGGGAGAGTTATCCAAGAATATGGGAGCGATCTAGACAAGAAAGAACGCAGGATCCCTTGATATCCAGTATGCAAGACGAGCTGGAGGAGTTGCGACAGAGGGTTGCGGGGAAGGACATGGAGAGTCATCCAGGCCATCCCTTCTCAGAAGGCATACTGCAGGCCGAGCTCCCATATGGGTTTAGGGCTGTCACCTTCACCTACGATGGACTCTCAGATTCTACCCGACATTTATACCGATTCGAAAACATGGCAGTACTACATCGATATTCGGATGCCGTGAGTTGCAGAGCATTCCTGGCTACGCTGACAGAGTCAGCTCAGGATTGGTTCCACCAGATACCCCCTGGGTCAATCACCAGCTTCAAAACTTTCAGCTCCGCATTCTTGACTCACTTTGCAAGCGCCAGGGCACACCAAAAGACCTTCATGTCCTTGTTCAGTATCAAGCAGTACTCCGGAGAAGCACTGAGAGGTTATGTGACCCGATTTACAAAGGCATGTCTGGAGGTACCCTCGTCGTCAGAAGAAGTAAAAACCAGTGCCTTGACGCAGGGACTAAGGCCTGGGTTGCTACGCACCTCATTAGCTAAAAAACCAGCCAGAACATATGATGAGGTCTTAGCCCGATGTTCGAAATACATTAATATTTAGGAAACCGAGAAGGATATGGAGGAATTGCAAGAAAAGCCCGAAGATGGGGAAAGGGGGTCTAGCAGATTGATACGGCGCGAGGAGTACACCTTTCAAGTAAATTTACCTCGAGAAGAAATTCCGCGGGGAAAAATAGACCGAAAGAAGAGCGGTACCGTTCTAAGACGACCAAGATTTGACCAATACAGCCCACTAACAATGAGGAGAGCTCAGGTTTTGGAAGCAGTTAAAGATAAGATGAACAGGGTTATCGAGTGGCCTGCATCTCGTCCTAATCCCAGCCGAAATCAGAGCTTTATTGTCGATTCCACAATGACTATGGGCATAAAACAGATGAGTGTAAGCACCTTAAAGATGAGATCGAAAGGCTGGTCCGAGCGGGACATCTAATGGAGTTCACATATCATCAGAGGAATGGAGGTCGGAGGCAACCACCCATGCCCCAAGGAGGGGCGGGGGTGAAAAGAGAAGCTCCTCGGGGACCCGCTGCTCCCCCAGCTAAGAAAGGAGTGATCCACATGATATCAGGAGGACCAACCGATGGAAGTTCTAATCAAGCTAGGAAAGCCCACTCACGAAAGGCTAGGTGTCATCAGTTCAAGGAGGTCGCCTCTATAGGCCGCGGGCCTATCATTCAGTTCAGCCCCACGGATTATAACGGGATACATACGCCCCATAATGACGCGCTGGTCATCACCACGGAGATCGCCAGTTACGATGTGCAAAGGGTATTTATCGATACGGGAAGCTCGGTAGACATCTTATTCTATGACTATTTCAAACAGATGAACCTGGAGGTGGAATTGAAGAAGGTAGATACCACGCTTTATGGGTTCTGCATGACCGAGGTGCAACCGGTTGGAGAAGTGGTGCTTCCGGTAGCACTAGGTCGGATGCCTCGTCAAAAGGTCAAGATGCTCAAGTTTTTAGTGGTGGACACCAAATCAGCCTATAATGCCATTCTAGGACGACCGGGACTCAACAAGTTCGAAGCAGTGGCCTCTACCGCACACATGAAAGTAAAATTCCCCATAGGAGGTGAGGTAGGGGAAGTAGATGGGGATCAGTTTGTAGCTCGATCTTGTTACCAGACAATGGTAAAGCAGGGAGTGCAGCGCGGAAAGAGGACATCCGAGCTAGGAGGTCCAGATCCAGAGTTTAAGAAGAATAAACAATCAAAGGCGCCCGAGGAAGCTGAGGAAGAAGGCGTTAAGCCCAATGAGGAGTTGCTAGAAATAGAATTGGTTCCAGGAAAGCCGGAAACAAAAACTCGCAAGGGAAGTTGGTTAGACAATGGGATAAAGGAAAGCCTTATCAGCCTGCTAAGGAGATTTGTGGACATTTTCGCGTTCGCAGCTGAGGATCTGGTGGGAATCAGCCCAATGGTTGCCGAGCATAGGTTATGTTAGGAGTATGCCCTCGAATGCCACTCAGAGGTTGTTGAGTGAGGGCATTGTACTTGTAATTATGTAAACCATTTATATAAGGCAAATGAATGTTTCTTTATTTACTGGAAGTTACTGGCATTCCTAACTCGTAAATAAACATATAGAAACTAGTCCGTGTATTTTAGAGCAAAACGTTCCACTCCTTATTGGATAAGGGGGTCGGCACTGGAAAGGTTTATAGCTCAAATACTTAATCGTTCGCAAGTCGATGAAACTTGACTGGGCGTTAAGTTTATGTGAAGACTTGTATGACGTGTTCTTTGACATGGAGAGTGCCTGTCGAACACTAATGGTTAGTGGGAGCACATGTTATAGGTATGATTATTAGATTAGTATACTCGAACCGACTCACCCTCGATTCGTCACACGGATTTCACTCCGGGACAGTCAATAACGGAATCGAAAGGTTGTGGTAGGTATTCGTGAACCTTCGACTTGAGGATTTAGTAGGGATGTGCTTGTGACGTCAAGATTTTCATTAGAGTAGTTCGACCCTGTAAACCGGAAGGCGGGGGTCAACCTCGACGTGCATCTTGACGGGCAAGTAGCAGGTCCTACTGAATACCAAGATAGAATTCTTTCTCCAGTTAGTGAACGGGTTATATGTCCTATGCGGTTATTGGCAGATGAGATCATAAGTCTTTGGCCAAAGCATTGGAGCTAGCTGTATTAGATACACGAGAGCTCGATGATCTCGATTTGCATTAACGCATGTATAGCGTCAAGTACAGATAGGGTTTGACTGACCGTGAACCTATAACTTGATCGGGACATTTGAAAGAAGGGTTTATACGTATACTGGTATTCACGACAGAATGGTTCTTTAATGATCCCAATCATTCGTTCTCAGTCGGGGTACAGTGTAGGCCACCACGCTGGCTAGGTGGTGCTACTACTCTTTGGTTCCTCCCATTGCTGACTGAGACGGACCTACCGAGTCGCGCATTAGGATTAACGACGGAATGAATCGAGCTAATTCTCTCATTATGAATATTAGATATTGGATATTTAATTTTGGAACATTGGATGTTTAAATCGATTTATTGGATAAATTGATTTACGGCCTAATGAATTAAATAAATTACTGGGTGATTAATTTAATTCATGAATATAATTATTTCTTGGAGAAATTAATTATGTTATTTTGTATTTGATATGTTTAATTAATTGGATTAATTAAACGACATAAATACATCGGAACGGAATAGGAGTTTATCTGTTTGGACTCACGGGAGTCCGAAACGAACCGAACTCGTCCGTTTTCTAGCATGTGCCGCCCCCTCACTTATTACCATGTGTGTGTATTGACTTGTCCCCATCATGGTTTTGGAATCTCATGTGATTGAGGGGACAAGTATCATATACATTATATGGGGGAATCAAACATGATATATGTATTTGTTTTCATGTGGGTTGAATAAGAATATATAGAAGACTTTGATCTCTTATCCTCACTTCACTCTTGGCAATCATACGTATAAGTGAGAAAAAGAGAGAGAATTGTTTTCTCATATAGTCTTCCTTTTCCTTCTTCATCTTCATCACAAGTTCTTGGTTTTTTCTTGGAGAAAACATCAAGACATAAAAGAGAGATTGTGAGTTATACACTTAGAGTGTTATAATTTCATATTCGAAGCTTCATCACTTAGCTCTAGCCGTATCCTCGGAGGATAGCAAGGTGGTTGTTGTTTCGGTCGTTTCTCCGGCGCGTGGCAAGTAGAGACGCGGTGTTTTCGGCGTTGGATCGTTCAAGAGCTTGGGGAATAGCTCAAGAGAAGGTTATCCATTTAATCAACGGACTACGAGGGTATGTTTCTTGTATCTCTTGTATTTCGTTTTTGATATTCGTATATACATAGCTCGATCGATCCTCGTAGGGATTCGGATCGAATTAATTTTCGTTTTACCGCCTACTGGCCTTCGTTTTAGGCACCGAATCCCAACAGTGGTATCAGAGCGTAGGTCTTGCGATCGTATATACGATATTGGCATTTGGAATGCTTGATTAGATGGTGAATGATTTGGAATCATTTTAGTCATAATCGTGGTATATATTTTTACGTTCGTTGTAGTTATATTTTTCGTAAGTTTATGTCTAAATATAAATCTTAATTTCTTGGAAATATGATTTATATTGAATATATGAATGTTGAAAAATATTGATATTGGATATATCGTCGAAAATCGAGCTCAATCGTCGTCGACGATTTTTCGACAAAGGGCGTGTTGTCGCCAGGTGACTCGGCCGTGACACGGGCCGTGTCAGCGCCTCAGCATCGCCAGCAGACCCGACCGTGTCGAGACACGGGCCGTGCCCGGCCGGGCACCGGCCGAGCGTGATCGCCATGCTGCATGTCTGCCGCATGTCACGGCAGTGACTTCGGCCATGGCAGCCAATTTCGCCCGCTCGATTTTTCGTATTCTTGAAAATTAATCTCCCGCATGTTAAATTGGATTTAATATGATTAAAATGATTTATGGTATTTCATTTTATAAGGGAAATTTGATTAATTGGAATATTTATGGTCGACCGAATTATTTTGAACGTTATCATATTATCGATTGTGTGAATCGATTGGATCGGTTCGTATTGTTGATTGGATCAATGTATCTCTACGCTTCCCATTTATTTAGTATTTATTGAATGAATGCTTTTGAATGGGGATGTGGTTCGTGGACTTAGTTTTGAATCGTTCGTTTTATTCGATTGGGTTGTAAAGGCCGTTTTGAGCCTATTTATTTTACTAGAAATGTTTGTATCTAGGATGCAATTTTCGATGTAAAATTTATATGTAATGACAAAGACCGGAGGAAGATCCATTTCGAGAAGACGAAGACTTGTAATTAGATTACGGAGTTTTGGTTTTCTAGGAACGGTCCATGAACCACATGTTGGTAGCAACTAGGTTGTGAATGGTTGTTTCATATTGTATGAATGCCACAAACGCGCTTAAACGATTAATGTGCAATATGTAACGTTAATCGCGATAATTCTCCCACAACAAATAATTAAGTTTATAAGGTTTCAAGGTTTTTCTTCCCTCCATCGAGTTTTCGGGAAATTGAAATCCAAACCGGATGTGCTATGCTTCCGAGTTATCGGGGTAATCGTTCGGGGAGGACGGATAAATTACCGGGAGCGCATTGGATGCCTTCGGTTGGAGCAAATTTTATCCCTAGAAACCTGATAGGTTGCCGGATAAGATTCAATTGTGAAACTGATTTGCGTCGATGGTATAAACTTAACTTGTTCACGAATCATAGAAACCATATAGGTTGAGGGGAGTGAACAAGGGGAAAAAGAAGATCGAATCATCCATTAGATGGGTTGGTGTTGGACATCACTTTATGAAAATTAATAGACTAGAAACCTGTTCGGTTGCCCTCTATTAAGATTTATAAAGAACTCGATCACCACTATGAAGTAGAGCGACGATACTTCCGGATATCACATGGGAGTGTGTTATTCCGATAAAAATAGTGGGAGCTGGGTAACAAGAATAGAAAAGACCTTAATTCTATACTCAGAACATAATATAACAAGTCACTAATTAATTTGTTATACTTAATGCAGACATAACTCAATATGACAATGAATCCACTCGCAATTCTACTCGAAAAGAACACCTTAATGAGACCTAACTTTGTGGATTGGCTCCGCAATCTGATGATTGTCCTCAGTATAGAGGCACTGGGATACGTCTTGGAGACGGACATTCCGGCGCCTCTGTGCGGACCCGAGCCAATCAGGAAGAGAATGAAAACCACGAAAAGTGGGTTAAGGATGACGTGAAAGTTCGTGCTTATATGATGGCTTCCATGTCTAATGAGCTTCAGAGAGCTCATGAGATAATGACTTCGCTAGGCGATTCTATCTCACTTAACCGAACTTTATGGTGAGCACAGCAGAATTGCTAGATATGAGATATCCAAGCAACTGTTCGGTGCAAGGATGAAGGAAGGTGAGAAGGTTGGGGAACACGTCCTTAAAATGATATCCATGATCGAGAGATTGGAGGCTCTTGATTTTAAAATGGATACTTCTCTCCAAACCGACCTTATCCTACAGTCTCTCCGATTCCTTCTCACGCTTTGTTATGAACTTTAACCGCAATGAGATTGCATGTAACTTAGCCGGGCTAATGAACAAACCGGTGACCGCTCGCCTCGGATGAAGACCTCGCGGATGAAGGAGTGCACTTGTGATTTCTTGGACTTGGAAGTCTAAGAATAAGAAGAAAAACACCAAGAAGCGGACTGGACCGCAAGCTAAGGACCTTAAGGGAAAGGGCAAGGCCCCGATGGTTCCGAAGAACAAGAAGAAGAAGGATGCTTGTCTCAAGTGCGGTGAGTGGGCCACCGGGCTAGAGACTGTCCGATTCTTCATGGCACTTCGTGAGTAACTTTTAGTTTTGGAAACAAATTGTTCGCTCTTGTATTTTCTACTTCTGGATCTTGGATTCGTGCTAGTTCTCATATTTGTACCGTGAATCGGGATCGGAACAAAGTAGGAAGCTTGGAGTGGAGAAGTTATGATCACGGTCGGAAGCGGGCATAGTGTCGAGGCGACCGACATAGGATCACTTCTTTTGGGTTTAGAATCCGGCTTTGTTTTGACTTTAGAAGATGTACTTGTTTTGCCCAAGGGGCACAAAACATTGTATCCATTCGGTCGTGGACCGAAAAGGCTTTTCATTTTTCATTGGTGATGGTTCCTAAAATTTATTTTAGAAATAAACTAGTGGGTATCGCTACATTGTTGAATGGATTGTATCATCTAAATCTCAAAGAACAAAGTAGTTGTGAATACTATAACTAGAAAACGCGGTAGGGATGAAACCAATCAAGTTTTGAAATGGCATCTTAGACTTGGTCATGTTGGTCGGACCAAGGTTTACAAGATGGAAAAAGATGGACTTATGGGTCCATTGGGATCGGATCCCTTTCCTACTTGTGAATCTTGCCTTAAAGGCAAAATGACTAAGTCCCCCTTCACAGGGACATTTCAAAGAGCCGCTGATAAACTGGGATTAATCCATACCGATGTATGTGGTGCTTGAAGCAAAGACGTGACGGATATCAATATTTCATTACGTTACAGATGATCATACTAGGTATGGTTATGTATACTTAATGAAACATAAATCCGAGGCCTTTGAGAAATTCCAGGAATTCAAGGCCCTAGTCGAGAAACAAACCGGTAATCATATCAAAGCACTTCGGTCGGACCGAGGTGGCGAGTATATGAGTACGGAGTTTGACGAGTTCCTTAAGGAACATGGAATAGTTTCACAACTAACACCTCCAGGTACTCCTCAGTTAAATGGTGTGTCAGAAAGAAGGAACCGGACCCTGTTGAACATGGTCCGTTCCATGCTGGGCTATACTGACTTGCCGATTTACCTATGGGGGTATGCACTCCGATCGCGTATATCTTGAACAGATGTCCTTCCAAATCCGTTCCTAAAACTCCACATGAGATGTGGGAAGGAAGGAAACCAAGTCTTAATCATATTAGGATTTGGGGATGTCCCGCTTATGTCAAGAAGACTAAGGTGGAAAAGTTGGAAGCTAGGTCTGCGATGGGACGTTTCATTGGATTCCCGTCTGGGACGATGGGATATCTATTCTACATGCCAGAAGATCGAAGGATCATTGTTGATTTACAAGCACACTTCCTGGAAGATGAGTTCATTCAGGAAGGCGGAGCAGGTAGAAGTATTTCTTTAGAAGAATACAATGAAACTCCTCGAGAGACACCTGTGCAAGAAACTGGAACGGAACTTTCTGAAACACAAGTACAACCACCTCGTAGGTCTAGTAGGGTATCTCATTTACCTGAGAGGTATGGGCTTGTGCACTTGGAGGAACTGGGTCTCCATGAGGTTCCAAGTGATAGCTAAGAGACCGACCCGACGACCTATGACCAAGCGATGGTGGATGTAGACTCCGCGAAATGACGTGAAGCTATGGAAGCTGAGATAGACTCGATGCATGTCAATCAGGTCTGGACTCTAGTAGACCGCCCCAAGGGCATAGTGCCTATTGGGAACAAGTGGATCTACAAGAGAAAGACTGATGGTGATGGCAAGGTTGACGCCTATAAGGCCAGGCTTGTGGCAAAGGGTTATACCCAAAAGGAAGGGATCAATTACCACGATACCTTCTCGCCCGTAGCCATGATCAAGTCTATTCGCATGATGCTTTCTATAGTTGCCTACCATGATTATGAGATATGGCAAATGGACGTAAAGACGACTTTCCTTAATGGATTCCTCGAGGAGGAAATCTATATGGAGCAGCCTAAAGGCTTTGTGTCTGAAGTCGATATTCAGAAAGTGTGCAAGCTTCAGCGTTCCATTTATGGACTGAAGCAAGCGTCGCGTAGTTGGAACCTTCGGTTTGACGAGGCGGTCAAAGAGTTTGACTTCGTGCAAAATGAAGAGGAACCTTGTGTATATAAGAAAGTTAGTGGGAGCAAGATCGCATTCTTAGTACTATATGTGGATGATATTCTACTAATAGGAAATGATGTGGGAATGCTCAGTTCTGTAAAAGCTTGGCTTTCGAGTAATTTCTCCATGAAAGACTTGGGAGAAGCAACCTATATTCTTGTAATTAGACTCTACCGGGATAGAGCGAAGAGAACAATAGGCCTTTCCCAATCCCTCTATATAGATAAGATCTTAAAGCGATTTAAGATGGATGATTCTAAAAGAGGGTTCCTACCGATGCAACATGGAATAAAACTCACCTTGAAGATGTGTCCTCAAAGTGAGGAACAACGCAAGGAAATGAGTAATATACCATATGCTTCGGCCGTGGGTAGCCTTATGTATGCTATGTTGTGTACAAGACCTGACATCGCACATGCTGTAAGCGTGGTGAGTAGGTTTCGTGCAAACCTGTAGGGAACATTAGACTGCTGTAAAGAACGTTCTCAAGTACTTGAGAAGAACGAGAGATATGGTTCTTATGTATGGCGGTGGAGATTTGGATGTGGTGGGATTCACTGATTCGGACTTCCAAGGACTGAAGGACGACTCGATGTACACTTCTGGCTACATATTTACTCTTAATGGAGGAGCAGTATCTTGGCGTAGTGCCAAGCAAAGCGCGACCGCGATTCCACTGTCAGCCGAGTATCAAGACCTCGGAGGCTTCCAAGGAAGGATTCTGGATTAAGAAGTTTCTAGGAGAACTTCAAATGATACCATGTGAGAGCCGCCTGTCTACTGCATCGCGACAACGACGAGTCAGAAAGTACGTGCCAAGGAGCCAAGGTTTCACAACAAAGACCAAACATATTGAGAGGAAGTATCATCTCGTAAGAGAATTTGTTCGCAAGGGATACATTGTGCCGCATAGAGTAGACTCGGCCGACAACGTCGCCGATCCACCGACAAGCCACAATCTCGAGACTAGTTTGGAGCGTCATCCGGAGAACATGGGTATTAGATACCATAGTGTGTGGCATTGAGTGCAAGTGGGAGATTGTTAGGAGTATGCCCTCGAATGCCACTCGAGGTTGTTGAGTGAGGGCATTGTACTTGTAATTATGTAAACCATTTATATAAGGCAATGAATGTTTCTTTATTTACCGGAAGTTCTTGGCATTCCTAACTCGTAAATAAACATATAGAAACTAGTCCGTGTATTTGAGAGCAAAACGTTCCACTCCTTATTGGATAAGGGGTCGGCCCGGAAAGGTTTATAGCTCAAATACTTAATCGTTCGCAAGTCGATGAAACTTGACTGGGCGTTAAGTTTATGTGAAGACTTGTATGACGTGTTCTTTGACATGGAGAGTGCCTGTCGAACACTAATGGTTAGTGGGAGCACACGTTATAGGTATGATTATTAGATTAGTATACTCGAACCGACTCACCCTCGATTCGTCACTCGGATTTCACTCCGGGACAGTCAATGACGGAATCGAAAGGTTGTGATAGGTATTCGTGAACCTTCGACTTGAGGATTTAGTAGGGATGTGCTTGTGACGTCAAGATTTTCATTAGAGTAGTTCGACCCTGTAAACCGGAAGGCGGGGGTCAACCTCGACGTGCATCTTGACGGGCAAGTAGCAGGTGTCCCATCAATACCAAGATAGAATTCTTTCTCCAGTTAGTGAACGGGTTATATGTCCTATGCGGTTATTGGCAGATGAGATCATAAGTCTTTGGCCAAAGCATTGGAGCTAGCTGTATTAGATACACGAGAGCTCGATGATCTCGATTTGCATTAACGCATGCATAGCGTCAAGTACAGATAGGGTTTGGTCGACCGTGACCCTATAACTTGATCGGACATTTGAAAGAAGGGTTTATACGTATACCGGTATTCACGACAAGATGGTTCTTGAATGATCCCAATCATTCGTTCTCGCCTGGAATGAGTGTAGGCCACCAGGCTGGCTAGGTGGTGCTACTACTCTTTGGTTCCTCCCATTGCTGACTGAGACGGACCTACCGAGTCGCGCATTAGATTAACGACGGAATGAATCGAGCTAATTCTCTCATTATAAATATTAGATATTGGATATTTAATTTTGGAACATTGGATGTTTAAATCGATTTATTGGATAAATTGATTTATGGCCTAATAAATTAAATAAATTACTGGGTGATTAATTTAATTCATGAATATAATTATTTCTTGGAGAAATTAATTATGTTATTTTGTATTTGATATGTTTAATTAATTGGATTAATTAAACGACATAAATACATCGGAACGGAATAGGAGTTTATCTGTTTGGACTCACGGGAGTCCGAAACGAACCGAACTCATCCGTTTTCTAGCATGGGCCGCCCCCTCACTTATTACCATGTGTGTGTATTGACTTGTCCCCATCATGGTTTTGGAATCTCATGTGATTGATGGGACAAGTATCATATACATTATATGGGGGAATCAAACATGATATATGTATTTGTTTTCATGTGGGTTGAATAAGAATATATAGAAGACTTTGATCTCTTATCCTCACTTCACTCTTGGCAATCATACGTATAAGTGAGAAAAAGAGAGAGAATTGTTTTCTCATATAGTCTTCCTTTTCCTTCTTCATCTTCATCACAAGTTCTTGGTTTTTTCTTGGAAAAAACATCAAGACATAAAAGAGAGATTGTGAGTTATACACTTAGAGTGTTATAATTTCATATTCGAAGCTTCATCACTTAGCTCTAGCCGTATCCTCGGAGGATAGCAAGGTGATTGTTGTTCCGGTCGTTTCTCCGGCGCGTGGCAAGTAGAGACGCGGTGTTTTCGGCGTTGGATCGTTCAAGAGCTTGGGGAATAGCTCAAGAGAAGGTTATCCATTTAATCAACGGACTACGAGGGTATGTTTCTTGTATCTCTTGTATTTCGTTTTTGATATTCGTATATACGTAGCTCGATCGATCCTCGTAGGGATTCGGATCAAATTAATTTTCGTTTTACCGCTTTCGCTGGGCCTTCGTTTTAGGCACCGAATCCCGACAGGTTAAACATCGACCCAACCGTAAGACCAGTAAAACAGAAGAGGAGGCATTTTGGGCCGGAGATGGATGGGGTCATTGGGGAAGAAGTTGACCAGCTCCTCCGAGCTGGACACATAATGGAGATCCAGTTTCCGGAGTGGCTATCCAACGCTGTAATGGTGGGGAAAGGCCAGGAGAAGTGGAGGATGTGCATGGACTTCCGGGACCTAAATAAAGCATGTCCAAAGGATCACTACCCGTTACCCCGCATAGATCAGCTAGTGGATTCAACCTCGGGGTGCGAGTTGCTCAGTATGATGGATGCTTCTCAGGGATATCATCAGATTCCTCTCGCACCCGAGGACAGAAAGAGGGTTAGTTTTGTGGTGTCAAAAGGAACTTTTTGTTATGTACGCATGCCTTTTGGGTTAAAAAATGCAGGAGCTACATATCAAAGGACGGTTGACAGAATCTTTAGATCCCAAATCGGCATAAACATGGAAGTGTACGTGGATGACATGCTAGTAAAAAGCGTAAAGGCAGGAGAGCATATCAGAGACCTAGAAGAGACGTTCGAAAACCTGCGCACGTACGGAATGAAGCTCAACCCATCAAAATGTTCTTTTGGAGTCAAATCGGGAAAATTCCTGGGATATGTTGTCATAGAAAAAGGAATCAAGGTCAACCCAGAAAAGGTCAAGGCAGTGCTGCAAATGAATCCTCTAAAAAATATCAAGGATATCCAGATACTAACAGGAAGAATAGCGGGGTTGAGCCGGTTCATATCACGCTCGACCGAGAAGGGATTCCCATTTTTTAAACTCTTAAGAAAAGGGAACAAGTTCGAATGGACCCCAGAAGCGCAAACAGCATTCGGAAAATTAAAAGAATATTTAGCCGAGCTGCCTCTGCTCACCAAACCAATACTAGGAGAGGATCTCGTACTCTACTTATCCATGGGAGAGGGGGCGGTTAGCTCAGTCTTGCTAAGAGAATAAATGAGTAAGCAAAAACCCATTTATTATACAAGCCGAATTTTGCAAGGAGCAGAACGGAATTACTCAGAGCTAGAAAAAGGGGCACTGGCGTTAGTAGTTACAGCCCGGCCATTGAGGCCCTATTTCCTAGACCACCGGATAAAACTGCGAACCAACTTGCCCTTAAGAGAAATATTAGGGCGACCTAATGCGTCAGGTCGCCTGGTGAAGTGGGCGGTAGAAATGGGGGAATACGACATGGAGTATGAGCCGAGAACGGCAATTAAAGCTCAGGCCCTAGCGGACTTCATCCAAGAGGGGGCCATGCCATTGCCACCAAAGGGACAGTGTCTATTATATGTGGATGGATTGGCAACAACCAGTGGTTCTGGGGCAGGGATAGTCCTTACTACCCCGGAGGGTGAACAATTAGAGTATGCCATAAAATTCAATTTCAAAGCATCTAACAATGAGGCCGAATATGAAGCCCTGGTTAAGGGAATGCAGCTGGGGATAGACTTGGGCGCGCGACGACTCATTGCTTACTCTAATTCCCAACTGGTCACACAACAGGTGGAAGGAAAATTTGAGATAAATGACTCGCGAACAGTAACGATTTTGGGAGCAGCCCGGAGTAGCATCATGAAACAGGTGATGGAAGTGAACGAGATGGCAGATTGGCGAACTCCTTTGTTGGCATACCTAAGAAGGGCAGAACTACCCAAGGAAAGGCAATAAAGAATGAAGATTGTGCGAAGAGTAGCAAGGTTCTGTTGCATTAACGATGAACTATACAATAGATCCTACCTCGGTCCATACCTACGGTGCGTTTCGGAAGAAGAAGGGCGGGGTATATTGAAAGAAATCCATGAAGGGTGCTGCGGAGATCATACCAAAGGAAGAGCGCTAATTAGCAAAACACTAAGGGCTGGTTTTTTCTGGCCGACCATGAGCAAGAAAGCAGTAGAGATGGTTAAGCGATGCCAAAAATGTCAAATGCATGCACCCTTAATTCACATCCCAGCTGAATATATGATTAGCATGGGAGCACCCTGTCCCTTCGCTAAATGGGGAATTGATATCATGGGCAGTTTACACCTGGCTCGGGTGGAAGGAAGTTCAGTAGTAGCCATAGACTACTTTAGCAAGTGGGTAGAAGCCGAGCCCGTGGCCACCATAACCGAGCAAAGAATCATAAGTTTCCTGTTTAACAACATTTGCTCCAGGTACGGAGCGCCCCAGATACTTATCTCAGATAATGGAACTCAATTCAATGGGAAAAGAACCCAGTCCTGGTGCGAGGGTATGCATATCAGGCAAATGTTCGCTGCGGTTGCTCACCCGCAGGCTAATGGGAAAGTGGAGGTAACTAACAGAACAATCTTCCAAGGGATCAAAACCCGCTTAGACAAAGTTGGAGGAGGATGGGTGGATGAGCTTAGCTCGGTACTATGGTCATACAGGACCACACCTAGATCGTCAACGGGGGAAACACACTTCAGTATGGTATACGGGTCCAAAGCCATCATCCCAGCAGAAGTCGGAGAAATGTCTCATCGGGTTCGATGGTTCAGTGAGGTGGAAAACGAGGAAATAATGAAGGAGGCATTAGATACCATAGAAGAAAGAAGGGAAGCGGCCGCAGCAGGAACTGAAAGATACAAAAGCCTGACAAAAGCAGCTCACGACAAAAGAGTCAGGAAGAGACAGTTCCAAGTCGGTGATTTGGTGCTTAGGCGGGCTGAGGCCCTCAGAAAAACAGGAAAGATGGAACCGAACTGGGAGGGCCCTTACAAGGTAATCCGAATTTATGCATGAGGAGCTTATGAGCTCGAGGATATGGAAGGGCACCCCATTAAAAGACCTTGGAACATATGTCACTTAAAAAAGTATTTTGTATGAAATAAGTATGGAGAAACGCATGTGTTGTTTTAATAAAAGTCTATTACAAATAAAATCTCTCTGAATGTGTGAAACTAGAAATAACATCTGATCAGGTGAAATGCCTTCAGATCCGAGTAAGGGTGAACTGCCCTGTGACATCTGATCAGGCGAAACGCCTTCAGATCCGAGTAAGGGTGAACTGCGGCGAAACACCTTCAGATCCGAGTAAGGGTGAACCGCCCTGTGACATATGATCAGGCGAAATGCCTTCAGATCCGAGTAAGGGTGAACCGCCCTGTGACATATGATCAGGCGAAACGCCTTCAGATTCAAGTAAGGGTGAACCGCCCTGTGACATCTGATCAGGCGAAACGCCTTCAGATCCGAGTAAGGGTGAACCGCCCTGTGACATCTGATCAGGCGAAACGCCTTCAGATCTGAGTAAGGGTGAACCGCCCTGTGACATCTGATCAGGCGAAACGCCTTCAGATCCGAGTAAGGGTGAACCGCCCTGTGACATCTGATCAGGAGAAACGCCTTCAGATTGGAGTAAGGGTGAACCGCCCTGTGACATCTGATCAGGCGAAACGCCTTCAGATCCGAAACTTATCTAAAAATACCCAACCTATACTAAAGATCGGTGAAAAGGTTAGGTTAAATCAACCTAAAAAACACCAAACCATTATTACAGCTTGTAAAGATCGAAGTGGTCAGGTTATATTTAAGATGTCGCAAAATTTAAAATAGTCAGAGCTATACTAGGAAAAGGCCGGGTTATATTTGAGAGTAGTCGTATTAATTCAAAAAAGTTTAGATATATCGAGGTTACAATCGACGCCGAGCTATATTATCTTGGCACATTGGCAAAGATAAGCTATGAAACAAAGCACATAAAAAAGAAAAAGGGAGACTTTTCATTAAAAACAGTTGTGCCAATACAACGAACAAAGACAAAAAAAATAAATACATGTCTACACATACAACTTAAAAAGACTAAGCTACAGTCTCGGAAGATGGAGGGGGCGACGAAGGAGAAGCATCAAGGTCGGTCCCAGTCACCTCGGGATTAGGAGTTCTGGCCTTAACAAGTGAGTTAGGAGGGATAGAAGGCAGCTCCAAATCCAGGCCGGATTTCTTTATAGACTCCCCAAGGGCATCCTCCCACCAGACTGCCTCTGGAGATTCTTCCACGTCCCCGGACCAACCAGAAGGGACAGGAGCCCCGTTCAATGTAGCATCCTGGTCCAGCTCACCCACAAAACCCAAAGAAGCTAATTGCTCACGAGCGCGAGTTAGAGCAAAATCGAAATATTGCGTCGCGGCAGGAGCCAGTTTGACCAGGTAAGCGGTGGAATTGTGATACCGGGCTAGGAGGGCAGAACGGTAGGCCCCCAGTAAAGAGTGACCAATGTCACTGGTCATAAATCGACGTCGGCCATCCGTCACCCCGCGCTCATAAGATGATCCCTCAGATCTAGCCTTGGATAGTTGAGCTTATAGCTGGGAGACCTTTTCTGATTCTGCTCTAGCCTGAGCTTCGAGTTGGGCGACCTTCTCCAACTCCGCCTTAGCATGAGCCTCAAGCTGGCCAATCCTCTCAGATTCAGCCTTAGCTTCCGACAACTGAACCTCGAGCTGGCCCACCTTCTCCGTTTCAGCTGTAGACAGGGCCTTCCAAAATTTCAGCTCTTGGTTCAGCTGAACATTGGCCATCTGAGCCCGTTCCAAAACTGCCTCCCGCTCAGAGCCTTTCTTAAGGGCAGCCTCTAAACGATATTCCCTCTCCTGAAGCTGAGCTGAGAGATCTGACTTAGCCTGCAGGGCGGCCGCCAGATCGGCTGATATCTGGGTGAGCTGGGAGGAAGACGAGGCGCCGATCGTATGATCTTCTGCGAAGGTCACAAAAGTGGTGAAGAACTGCACACAAAAAGTCGCATCAGGTCGGCAAAGGATAATAATAAACATAAAAATAGTCAACAAGGGGAGGAGGGCGAAAAGGGGAATACCTTCCCAAAATACATCATCATAGCATCGAAGCGAGGGTCCTCCTAGGCATCTCGTAATGCCTGCTTATCCCTAGCTGGGACCATGGAGCTGAAGTATGGAAGAAATTTCTCAAACTCCTTGCAACGGAGAAAGGTCTCCATAGCTGGACCAGGGTGACCCGTAGTCTTCGGTCGTTTAGAAGCGGGGGAGCTAGGAGAAGGGGCCCTCTGGGTGACCTAAAGCTGCCGAGACGAGCTTGCCGGGCTTCGCCCGGTGGTCAAGGTAGGAGCTAGGTCGGAGGGGAGAATCACCCCAGATTTGGGGCGGGAGGGGAGCTTTCGTTTAGTCTTTGATGAGCCCTCCTCCCTCTCCTTAGGGGGATTCGTCGATTTAGGGACCTTCTCTTTCGTCGGTTCAGCCGGCTTGGAGGTATCAGACTGGCAAGTCCGCATGAACCGATCTACGAAAAACAATACAAACGGTCAGGAAGATAGCCAAAAAACAAAATAGCAAAGATTATACTATGGAAAGAACCAATAAAGCCGACCAATATCAGGGATAGCTGGATAATGATTCGAGCTCAGCCCACAATGGAATAGAAGATCATGAAATTACATCAGCTGGAAAGCGTTGTAGGGAATGGCATTCCATTCCCGAACTTTCTCGACCCACGCAGCTCGGATGGAACTGCGCCTAGGAATAGGATCCTGGCTCGGAGTGGTCTGCGTCCATTCCATGGGGAAACCCTAGGAGTCAGCTGTAGGGAGCCGAAGAAAAAAGAAACGCGACCTCCAGTCCTTCACATTGGAAGGGAGGTGGGTAAAGAAATGCGCGTTGTTTCGGGAAGTTAAGTAAAAAGAGCCTTTAAAACTCTTTAGCCCAAAACAAAAATAGAAAAAACCCAGGTCGGGTTCCTCGTGTATGTAATGACACAGCACGAGAAAACCAACCATATAACGAAAAGATTTGGGAGAAAACTGGTTGAGGGGAAGACTGTATTTAATGGAGAGAGAGACAAGGAAGGGATGGAGTGGAAAGTGAAGACCACTGCTCACCTGATCCATGAACCAGGTAATATGCCCCGGGGGAGGATGATCAGGGGTGTCACTAGCCTGAGGCGTGACAAATTCCCACCCCGGGGGAAGTCTAAGAAATTTTATAAAACTAGCCAGCGCGGCTGGGCTAGTCCTAGATAGAGGATGAGGAGGGAGAACTTGAGTCGCTCCTATGACCGTTTGATATGGATCGGCTAAGAGGCCGGTCACAGTTACTTCGTCCATAGGAGGAGGGGAAGGGGGATCTACAATGATTAGGGGGATGCCAGAGGGAAGGCTAGAAGGGTTGTCACCTAGCTCGGACCAATCTACATCACCTAGGGGCTCATCTCTAAGACAGAGAGAGGAACCAGTAGCTCGCCCCGACCTACCCCCCGAGTCCCCATCAGAAGAGGAAAGACCTTCTAAACAGGAGTCCACGTCCGATTTGCCGGAAAGATTCTGAGAATCCAAAGCAGACGACATAATAAAAGGAAGAAAAGGGAGGAAGAAGAGGAAAATATCGGTAACAAACCAAAAGAAAAACTAAAGAGATGTTTATATAAACATACCCATGAGATTGGGTGGAAGATCGCTGGAGAAAGGTAGTGGAAGCACCACCGAAGGCAGGAAACCAAGGTCGCAAGTGTCGCCGGAATACCCTCACACTAGTATGTCGCAGGAAGAAGAGCGGAAATGGCTGAAGGGGGTAGAGAATTCCTACTTATAGAGAAGGAGGGCGAAAATCAAGAAGATAACGGGCGATCTGGAGCATCCGATGCCTCCTGTAAAATAACGGCTTGGATCTGGCACTGCCTCATCCGACCTATAGTAGGTCGACACCTGGACTTGACCATAGACGCGACGGTTGGGAGGCGGGGAAAGGAAAAGACGTGGATATTAAAGCGCACGAAGTCCGAGGAACCTCGTTATCTGGGAACGGGAATCCCAAGGACTATTGTGTCAAGGTCGTCAGATTGTAAACAAATCTTACTCTACTCGGTCTTACAGCTCGACTAGAGTAGGGGGGACTCGTTGATAGGACGCCGAATGTATGCTTCCTGAAAACCCGGTTTAAAATATGGACCAATATAAGCCGGAGTATCGACCTCTTAGTAAAGAAAGGTTTTCTTAGAGTAATAAAGTCTGACCTAGGTTCTCAGACAAGAGGATGCCGACCTCAAAGTCCTCCGATCTATAAACCTCAGATAAAAGGGCGCCGACCTCGGAGGCCCCGCTGACATATGACATCTGTTAAAAGGTTGCCGACCTCAAAGGTCTCCCGACCTACGGATTTGAATAGGAATGTACCGACCTAAGTGATCTTTCATAATATGAGCCGACCTAAGGCCTCCGAGCTCATGAAGGTCGAACTTGTAATACTCCGATTTTTCGGATATATTTTTCGTTTATATATTGGATATCGTGGATGGTTAATTATGCTCGAGGACGTTGTGAACGTTTGATAATGTTATTGAATTAAGTATATGTATTGATTTTGCCGTATGCTCGTATTTGGTATGTCGTGACTTTGGACAGGAATTGCTGAAATTGGCTAAGTATGGAATTGTTACGTACGTTAACAAGGTGAGCTTACATACGTAATATTGGCATGGTTACGTACGTTAAGGCTAAGGTATTACGTACGTAACGAAGGCATCAGACATGACCGAGTCCAGGCCGGCAGGCAGGACCCAGTGTCGGCAACTTTCGGCGGAGGATGTT
The DNA here is from genome assembly GCA_033398695.1 of Orobanche coerulescens. NCBI lineage: Eukaryota > Viridiplantae > Streptophyta > Magnoliopsida > Lamiales > Orobanchaceae > Orobanche > Orobanche coerulescens. The sequence continues at coordinate 63,321,878 of CM065806.1, forward strand.
GACAGGTGAGTCAACGTACGTGTTACGTACGTTATACAGGACGTGTTACGTACGTAACACGACCATTGTACTGTAGCAAGTCAACTGGTATATTACGTACGTTATATGGCATGGGTTACGTACGTAAGGAAGTTCATGTTTTGAGGCAGTAGGGTCAGGGATGGCATTACGTACGCTAACCAGGACAAGATAGCGTACGTAAGAGGTGTTACATACGTTATCTTGGGAATGTTACGTACGTAACGAGCGGGGAGTTTATATAAGGATTGGTCGTCATTTCATTTCACTTCAGCTTTTCACTTCGTTTTTCTCACCTTAAACCCTTATAGATGGGTTCTTAATCCTTCTAAGTCGATCATGAGCTTAAAAACATGGAATTGGAGATCGGGATATGTAGATATTGATGATTCTTGAAGTTATTCATGGTTCTTGGATTATAGTTCAATTGTTCCTCTTCTTGATTCGTCCATACAAGGTAATTTTCGTATTCCTTTGATAGTTGGTAGTTCTTGAAGGATGATTACATGTGAGGAACATGTTGGACAATCATGTTATAATATTATATGTTGATTATGATTGTGGGATCATAGAGTTCTTGATGTTCTTGAGGCCCGATGATGACTATGATGATTTGATAATTCGTTTAACCGATTTAAGATGGTATTCTAAATCATAGTGATGATAGTGGTTGATTTAGATGAGATGAATCTTGATATGAGGTTGAATTCCGGATTGAATATGTTATGATCATTGTTACCAAGTTGGTTCGATTATTGATATGATTATTGTTCTAGGTTGATTAACTAATAGGTATAATCGTTTTCCCGCGGTGAAAGGTCGTAGATTCCGTCCAGTCGGGGCTGAAGAGCTCGTAGACGAGGGCGTTGAGTTCGGTGTTGGTTTTGTCATGTTGGTATCCAGGCAAGTGGTTACTTGTTCGGTTGTAATGTTTTGATGAGTAATTCCATTTACATTTCATAAGTATTTTATGTTGTATTGCATATTGACGAATGTTCAGTGATGTTCTAAAAGGATTAGAATGCACAGTTGATGATTGTTGAGATACTTAGACAATCTTGGGAAGATTGTAGTATTTGGATATTGTCGATGTCATTTTTGGATATTCTTGGTCTGTGGTATGCATTTCGAAGGATGTCCCGATAGAGGTATGTTTTATGGCAATCGTACATAGAAGATTGTGTACGGGAAAGTATTCGGTATTGAGGTATTATTTGGTATTATCGTGATATTGGGATTTTGATGAGAATCGTTGGATTACCGGAAGTGGTAAGGTTATCGTTGAGGTTATTATTCTCATCATGTATGTCATGTGAATATTTATGTTTATGTACTTGCGGTTATTTGTTGGGCATTATTGCTGACCCCGTTGTGGGACTTGTTTTTCAGGTATTGAGGACTTTGATGGTAGCGGTCGTGAGGCAAGGATTCCGGATGATACTTGCTATGGCATATTGTTGGGGAATCGTGTATTTTTTTTGTGTATATCATTATTGATGTATATGTATCTTGGACTATATTTTTATCTGCTGTGTGAGTTCTTTCAAATGGCTTTCGGCTTTATGCCAACTGAGTTTGATTTCGAAAACCGATTCCCTTAACCGAGTTTTTGGCCTTGATCGTTTTGACGGTAGTTGGTGTTTTCAAATGATTTTGTGAGTTTTGATATAAAATACTACCGTCATCGGCCTTCTTGTCGTTCTTGTAATTGGTTTTTAGCCTGGTGGGTTCCGGCGCAGGGCCCACGGCGTGTAATACTCTCGTAAAGTTTTTGGGGTGTTACAAATATGGTATCGGAGCCCAAGGTTTTGTGATAACCGGGCATGTGTGTTATGTGGCTCTACCAGTGTGGTAGTAGCGTGATTTTTGTGTATCTGGATTCCTGGCTATTTTGAACTGTATTGTTTTGGTTCTGTGTGATTTTTGAGTACTGTCGTGGTGATGTGTGGGTTTGGGGATTGTTGGTGTTCCCGAGACCGACGAGGCAGGGAGTGAACGCCGGTGCCGTGGTCGTGTGCAATGTGCGGCTCCAATCGGGAAGTGAACGCCGGTGCAATGCACGTGCAATGTGCGTCTTTCGATGTGGAGTGGAATGCTGGTGATACGTGCATGTGACAAGGAGCGGCTAATGCGCTTTAGGTGAGGAGACACAGCGTCACAGATCCCACAAAACTCGACAGTGCTCTAAACTTGTTGTGGTCTTGGCGGAGACCAATCGTTTTCAAATTGTGATTATTCCTGTTTGGCATTCTTGTTGTGTCGAGAATTTTTTTGAAATGGTGCCATATGCTAGTATCACGGGAGATCTTCGTCTTCACTGACCTGTAAGTATGCTGTTCGGATTATTCGATAATTCTTGGTTATCTTGGTGATTTTGGATTTTCCGTTGAAATGTTGTTTGTGCGAGTGATTGCAAGTTTCGAGGACGAAACTTATTTTAAGGGGGGTAGAGTGTAATACCCCGATTTTTTGGATATATTTTTCGTTTATATATTGGGTATCGTGGATGGTTAATTATGCTCGAGGATGTTGTGAACGTTTGATAATGTTATTGAATTGAGTATATGTATTGAT